>CM029610.1:10430727-13118227 GCA_017311315.1 Dendrocalamus latiflorus | reverse complement strand
TGAAGTGATGGGTTGAGGATGGACTTGAAGTTACCCTGGCATCTGCTTTTGTCTGGGCTTGTGTTTCACGTTGCCAATAAGTAGGTAGCATTTTTCTATTTCTACCTTTGCGTGGTGTGTCCAATTCATAAGTTATTTGTGCTGAAGGATGCAATTTGAGCAGAGAATTCGGAACAATGATTTCTGGATGAACTATGTAGGATTTGAGAACTAATATGTAAGAACTGTCGTGTAGTATGATGCCTTGTCTAAGAGGTGTGCTCTGACCATACTGTTCAAAGTTTTTCTCTCCTATCTCCATCGAACAAATGTTTCCCTAAAGAATCATGTATTTGTCGTCATTTAAAGCGTGCAATCCTATCCTGAATCATTCATGTGTTTTCAGTTCCTACAACATTTTGTTATACTTGACATTTTGTATTCACATATTTTTTTGTGTTCCAAACAGACCAATGTTTTAGGTTCGGCAAATAAGGAAATTATATATACAACATTTGGTTGGATTTAAGTTGAAATTCCAAGTCCTTAAAAAGGGACAAAAATAAGTCCAAGGAAGCAGCAGTCGAAACTATTGCACTAGGAGTAGAACATACTTACGTACGGAGAACACCGCGATTGATCCAGTTATCTGTATTTTTTTTGTCTGTGAATAGGTGTACGTTATAAAGCTCTTGTGGGATGCTTTGGACTACGAGGCTCCTTTCTAAAGCATAAACATAAATAAAATTTTGGTAGGTCTCTTTGATTCACTGGATTCTAAAAACGTAGAAACAAAAAAAAAACACAGAATAAAATTAAAAGACACAGAAATTTAGTAAGATTGTGTGTTTAGAACATATAAATTTTAGAGTACATAGTAATCTCATTGCTTTTAGACTCTGTTCAAAAGTGTTGTAGCTTTTTAACTAGTTGTAAGAGAGATTAAGATAGTAAAGGACACTTGCGTTGAGAATCCACTCTATTTAAAGCAGCTCCTATAATAACTTTTACAAACGGCTTGAAACCACCTTAAAAAGCCACTCTATTTAAAGACCAGCTTCTAAAAACCAAATGACAAACTATTTGGTACATAGACATTAGTTTAACTAAGCACTAATTTTTCCCATCTCCTAGTCACTAGCAATAGACCCACTAAAACCACAGCCGCACTAATCTTGTACTCCCCCTTTGTTTGGTCCACAACCACACTAATCTTATCCTCTGTCAGGTACGAAAGTGAGCCAAGCGACAGTGGATCATGATAGATGACGCTCGATGGGGCAATGGATCCAAGCAGGTGACACCGTGGAAGCTCGAGCGGCGACGATAACAGATGCTTGAGCTTCAACTCCAGTGATGGCAGGGACGATGAGTCCTGTTGCCTCACCCTCATGCACGCACGAGCTCTCACATGAAATTTTCCATCCAATCGGGCTAGATGTTTTTTCCTAGGAAATTCCTACGGTTTTCGTGTGAGTGAATAGTAATACTATGAAATTGGTTAAGTGATTTCGTGTGAGTGAATAGTAATCCTATGAAATTTAGTTGAGTGAATCCTACGAATCAAAATGCCTACGGTATCCATTCCTCTGGATTCTTGAATCCACCGATTTTCCTTTGAATCAGGAGGCTGTAAGGTTGTTCTGGTTTGCAAATGATTAGCATTTGGTTTTTTATGCAACTTCCTTTTCCAAATACCAATATTAAATAATTTGCATTTGGCGTTGACATAAATCAAAAGCTAAGATACTATTCTCTATTCCAAATGAAAGGAGCTAATTGAGCAGGGACAGTAGTCGCTGACGATGCTCAACTCCTTTTGCGTAATAATGGTACAGCTACCGCCATAAACATACGATCTCGACTTTTTGCTTTTTTTAAAAAAGCAAAAGGGTTAAGAAAGCTTTTTCGCGTAAAGGCCTGTTTATTTGGTTGTATGGTCAGGAAATCATTCCAGTCCACCGAGATTTGAATTTCACTTTTGCTTTGAATGAAAGCACGAACTCGTGTTCTTGTTGTTGTTGCACTTGCATGGCTGCAGCGCAAAGTGTCTTTTATTTTCAGCTGTGGCTGGTGATTTTTAGTTCTAGCGCAAGAATTTGTGCGAACGAATCGAATATTGATAAATCACTTCGAAAATAATATCTTAATAAAAGCGTTTCGAAAAAGAAACCGTTCTATTTGCTTATTTGAAAGAAATCATAAACCATAAAAGACATAGGGTATTCTTTTGGACTGCGGCTGATGGATTTTTGCTGTGACTGATAGCTTTTATCTATCATTTTTGACACAACAATAAACCACGGAGACGCAAATGTGGATAGAGTACATGATTTTAAACTTGAAAACCGTTTAAAAACTTTACTTTAAAAGATTGTTCTGTTTTAACGTTTGGTTTTTTAATTATGAGAGAAGGTAAAAAGCATAAGTAGAAGAAAAACAGGAGAAAAAAATAGGGCTCATGAGTTGAGAAGAACAGGCCAAAAAACGTGGCAACAGAGGGTGCAGTGAGGGGGGAAATGGCGCGCAGGTGTATGACAGGATAGGGTGGGCCAGGCAACGACGTGTGCGAAAGTCCGTGCAGGATTCTGTGTGTCAGCTAGCGTCCAAACATACATGTGGCGCTGTCTCAGTGGGCAGCCTTTTTAATCGGAGGAGCAGGAAGTGGGACCCAGCTGACATGTCAGCCAGGCTGCCCTATCACCACCGTGCGTGTCGGTCTGCGTGTGGGGCCGGCGATGCTCCGTCCGACGTCAGCTGATGCTGATCCGGCATCCTGTAGTCCCGAGGACTCACCAGGAATGCTACTGTGCAGCGGAAAAAGCAATTTATTAGGCTAGATGGCGAGCCATACATATTTTTAGCATACGGCTTCTTTCGAATAAATAAATAAAATAATCTCTTCGTTACTATTTTGAAATAATTGATTAGAACAGTTTTTTCAAAATAATTTATCGACTTATCAACATTTGATTCGTTCACATAAATATTCACACTAGAAAAAACATCAACCACAGACGTACACTACCAACCAGAGACATACACCATCAACCGATAAGAACATAGCTATACGCCGACCTAACAACATTCTAACTCCATCGATAAGATTATGTGACTGGTGTCGGGATTGTTACGAAACCTAAAATGTTACGTTATGGACAAATATCAAATCTACGCCAGTTTTGACTATAAATAGACAACCATATGTACAATGAGAATACATATGAGATTACTAAAGATTTCATTCCTTAGTGTTCTCTCAATTATTCTATGATGTTCTTCTGTTGATTAGTTATGTGGATTGCATTGGTGGTCGTTATTTCTCAACACGTTATCAATACAAATCACTCTACAAGGCGAAAGGTATGCAAATCACAAATCAATCTATTATGCATTGCAAGCTCGTAGATCAATCTAGAGTGGAATTTGATTGTTTGCAATGCAACGATTAGATCAATTGTACTGTCCGGTAGACCAGTTGCAATAATCTCAGATTAATTTGCAATTTGCTAGCATGATTTTTATGCACTTCTGTGAATATGTTAGATCAATATGATAGAATCCAGATCAGTCTCAAAGATATATTAGAAATAGGGATCACACACATGGATTCGGCACTGTGCTGTCACCGTCAGTGCCCAAGGTCGCCAGTTGTCGTGCCCCCACGCCCGAAGTCGCTGCTCGTCGGCCGCCGCCTCCGCGTCGAGGCCGCCACTCGGCCTTCTCACCGCTGAGCCGTCGGCCCCCGAAACCGCTGATGCCATCGGCCGCCCAAAGTTGCCGACGCCACTCGGCTCTCGCGCTCGTAGATGCATCATCGATGCTTGGCCTCCTTCTCACCCGAAGCCAACGCAGCCTCCGCTCTCCCCGCCGCTCGAAGCCAACATCGTCTCTACTCTCCCCGCCGACTGAGGGCGCTCACCTGAAGTCGACACTGCCTTCGCCCTTCCCGCCGCCTGAGGACGGCGACGCCGCCCGAAGCCATGCCGCTGAAGCTCGGCCTTTACCTCACCAGGAGCCTCCGCACTTGCACCTGAGGACGGCCGCCATCCTATCGGGAGCCGCTGCCCCCCTACTAGCAGCCGTCACTGTATAGGAGAGGAGACCGGTGACTAGGGTTTCAACCCTAGCCACCGCCCTTTTGGGCCAAGATGTTTATGGGCCACACGGGCCCAATCCAAACAAATAAAAAATTAATAATAAACTAGGCCTGCTATTTTTCATTTTAGCCCTCGTATTTTGGGAAAATTAGAGAGGCCTGTTGAAAAATATGGTAATTTTATAATTTTGACCCTAAAGTTTGTCGAAATAATGGATAGGTCCAATAGACTGATTTTCTCAATTAAGAAATTAATTCTTAGATTATATGGGTTTTATTGTAATATTGTTAGCAATTTGATATTTATTTAGTATTTTGTTTCTGCTTATTAGTAATTCCAAAAATTGCTTATGAATTAGCAGAAATTCATTAAAATTATTAGAAAAATTCTAGAAAATCCTAGATAATGTCTACTGAATAGATAAAATCCATACCTTACTAATTTAGCAATATTCATGCATTTTTACCTGTCATAAATTTAGAAGTTTGCATGAACAATATAGGAAATGTCTGACATCGCTAGGAAGGAGTTTGCTGAGCTCGCCCTGACATAGCAACCACCTCACATGGGCAACGGATGTTAAGATCAACTTGACAGCTCGATCGCCAGGCGCTACCATTACCCAGCCAGCAGCTAGCGCTCCCGCCATTCCTGAGGCCACCAAATGTGCGGCACTACATGTCGGGACCCCGGATTTTCGAACCCGGACCCTCTGTGTATTACAGCACTAGTCCCAGATCAAAGCTAGTGCACACAGTCAAACAGAATGGAAAACATCACCATCGACGATTTATTACAATAAATAAGAGTACTGACCACCTGGTCTCATTAATACAAGGGAGGTTTAAGACCTCGCACAATCAAACACAGCGGAAGCAAATAAAACTCGAGGACGACCCATCAATTCGCCACAGGCAATTGACTGGGGAAACGCGACCTAGTCCTCCGGGAAGAATCCATCACAGCCACAAGCGAAGCAGTAGTCGTAGTCACATTCTTGAGCTTCAACTTCCTCTGAGATGTTATTTTTAAGTGTAGCATGTGAGTACATAAAGTACTCCGCAAGTCTTGGGAAAAATGCATAGATGCAAGGCTTAACAAAGGAAGGCCATATGGTTCTTTTGCACAAAGCAATATTTGAAAATTCAATTACTACTAATTATTTTCGAAGGCATTATTTTAATGAAGTAAATGTTTTAACAGAATTAACTTTCTAGCGAAGGTTCCAACCACCAACACTAGCTAACCAATTACCATTGGTCAAATTTTAAACTGCGGGTTCCATCCACCCTCTCTGGCTCCATCCGCCAGGATTCCCTTCCGAGAGTTCCCTCCACCCTCGGAATACAAAACTTTTGATTTTAAAACCAAAACCAGAAATCTACCATGTGAATGCATTCCTTGCCCGCCCTTGACCGTGGGCACGGCTATTCGAATAGTTTTACACTCTGCAGAGGTTGTACAACTTTACCCACAAGAGATAAATTATCCTAAAAGTCAACACGCTTCCTTTGGCATGAGACCCAGATAAAATATCACAAAGCCTTTCACCTACTCCAGTATAGCCAGATACCACCCGCTGAGGTTTCACCGCAGAAGGGTTAAATCCGCCCAATCTGAAGCCCCCTCTTGCGCCATATGAGTACAGTAACCCTGTCCCTCACTATGAGTAACCAGTACGCCCTGGCACTCAATACACCACTGGTGATATCTAAACTACACCTTTATAGGTTAGTTAGCTAGGTCGTACCCATATAGACTTGTGGTTGTACGGTTAATGCTCAGTTTGGACAAACACAAGCGTCGGTCCTTAATTGACTAGGGTGGAACATACACTTATCAAGTTCTCGTGCTTACTGCACCAACCCAAACAGCCATCCACCCTAATCTAAACCAACTTTCACATTTTTATTTTATTTTAAAATCACAGTGACAACTCCAATTGCCACTTCACTTTCAAACACAAGGATTTAATAATAAATCATAATTTCCCATTTTCAAGATTTTCCAAAGTTATTAGATAGCATGACTAAGCATTATCCTACCATACTAACATCAACAAGTAATTATAATATTCTCATTAATGAGACAAAGGAAATTCTATGGTGACAAGGGTACATGACAATCAATTCCAATGGAGGGCATAACAAGGTTGGATTAACTACTACCTTAAGATTTGAATTATCATTTTATGTAAATAGCAATGCATAACATTTAAAATACTTTAAAACATTTCGAAAGCATAGGCTCAAGATGATCAAAGGAGACTTGCCTTCTTGCAGGGTTTCTGGGTCTTCTTGCTGCTGTGAAGAGGGATCGTCGACAACGTTGGAATCTACGCGAGGAAAGACGAAGCAACAAAACAAATAAATACCCACGAAATTCAAATAAAATCCAAAAATTCAACAGAGGCCATAATTGGGTAGATTATGATTTTAGATGAATTTAGAAATTTGAATGGCTGGAATTGGAGTTAAAATGAGAAAGTTATGCTCATTTGAAAATCTCAGATTTGAATAAATCGAGAAATTCGGAAATTTCTGACAGGTGGGGCCCACTGGAATTTTTAATTTTTAAATCTTTATTTTAATCTGAGAGATTGACAGGTGGGGCCCACTGAACAGTAACCACTGGCGGTCACTGACATGTGGGACCCCTCTGTCAGTGACCCTATCTGCTTGGTCACTGACAGGTGGGACCCACTGGGGTCTGGACCCACTTGTCAGAGGCTGACGCAGACGGGTGGGGCCCAGGCGGCAGTGGCAGCGCAGACCGGCGGCCGCTGACGGGTGGGGCCCGCTTGTCAGTCGCGAAAATTAAACGAAAAACTCAACCCAGCGCGCGGAGCCGAGGGCTCGAACGCGCACCGGGGAGTTGAGAGAGAGCGCGGCTAACCAGAGGGGAGGGGGAGGCTTTGCCTACCCATATACGGCAATAAACTCTTTTGAGTTACCTGCCGGAGGGAGGTCGGGGAAGATGGTCGGAGGCGACGGCGCCGGCGGCGAGGATGGGCCGGAGAGGTTCAGGCGGTGCGTAGATTGTAGTCGGCGTGCGAAGGGGGTTCGGTTGGAGGAGTTGGTGAGGTCCGGGGATGAACGGAGACGGCCGGCGACGAGGAGGTGGCGGAGCTGGCTCGGGTCCTCCGGCGCGACGGCGCTCCGGCGGCGGGGAGAGGCAGCCGAGGTGACGGGGAGGTTCGCCTGGGCGTGAGGAAGCTCGGGGTGGCGGCGGCGGGCTCTGGTGATGACCGAGGCGGCGAGGAAAGCTCGCCGGAGTTGGGCGGAGCTCGAGGGGAGGAGTGGCACGGTGCTGGGGCGCTACGGGGCTCGGAAGCGAGAGCGGAGGGCCGAGGGAGGTGGTGCTGGAGGAGGCGAAGCCGAAGGGGGGTTTTTATAGGGCGGAGGAGGGGACACGGGCGCGGGATTGCTCGCCGGAGATCTTGGTGGCCGACGGGGAAAGTTTGGGGGAAAAAGGAAATAGGGGACCGGGAAGGGAAGGGAGGCGCGGGCGTTAGGGATCCGGTCGTGCGGGGAGCTCGGGGATTCCAAAATCGGGGAGAGGCAGGGAAGGAAGGGCCGGATCCGGCTCGGATGTGGTCGCCGGCGCAAAGAAGGAAAGCGGGGAGAGAAGAAAAGAAAGGGGGCGATTCCGCGGGGGAGACGGATCCGACAGGCGGGGCCGGGGTGGCAGCGAGAGCGGGACGCGTGCGGCTGACAGGCGGGGTCCGCGGGTCAGCGAGGCGAGAGAAAGGTGGGAGTGGGCGGCTGGATGGGCGAGTGCGGTGGCGTGGCGCGCATCCGGGCCGGCCACGCGTCGGGCGAAGAGATGGGGAAGGCGGGGCTGGCTGGGCCGGGCCCGCTGGCAGCGAGGGAGAGGGAGGTGCGGCCTGGATCAGGCCGAGCGGCGACGTGGGCGGTCCTGGGCCGTCCACGCGTCGGCTGTAGGGAGAGGGGAGATTTTTATTTTTCAGAATTTGATTTCTAATTTCAGAAAAGGCTAGAAAATTATTTAGGCCTCAGAAAAATATGAAAATACCTCCAAAAATTCCAGAAAAATTCACAGAAGCTCCTGGACATATTTTGGACTAAATAAAATTATTTCCAACTACTGTTGATATTTAATTTTCATATTTTGAATTACTTTTTAAGCTCTAAAAATAGTTTTTAAATTCCAGAAAATCCAGAAAGGCAAAATAAAAGCCAAGTAAAATCCAATTACCTTGAAATAATTAATTTGAATTTAGATTTTTCAAAAAGCCAAATTTTGGGATGTGACAAACCTACCCCCCTTAGAAAGAATCTCGACCCCGAGATTCGGATGGACTGGGAAAAAGGTCGGGGAACTCTTCTTTTAGATCCTCTTCACGCTCCCAAGTTGCTTCCGATTCTGAATGGTTGCTCCACTGCACTTTACAGAACTTGATAACCTTGCTGCGCGTACGGCGCTCTGCTTCCTCCAATACCTTGATTGGATACTCTGGATAGGTGAGGTCCTCCTTCACGTTTATTTCATCTAGAGGCATCTGCTCTTCTGGAACTCGGAGACACTTTCTTAGCTGAGACACATGGAAGACGTCATGCACCTTTGACAGTTGAGGGGGAAGCTCCAACTGGTAAGCCACTTCTCCTCGTTTTGCTACAACAGGGAAGGGTCCGATGAATCTAGGAGCAAGTTTTCCACTGACTCCAAAACGTCTCATCCCTTTGAGAGGTGACACCTTCAAATAAACATGATCCCCAGGTACGAATTCTAAGCTTCTACGACGATTGTCCGCATAGCTCTTCTGTCTGGTTTGTGCTGTTTTTAATCTGTCTTGGATTAGACGAACCTGTTCTTCTGCTTGCTTCAGCACATCTGGTCCAAACACTTGTCCTTCTCCTGTTTCCTTCCAATACAATGGAGTCCTACACTTTCTGCCGTATAGGGCTTCGAAGGGAGACATTTGCAAACTGGATTGATAACTATTGTTGTAGGAGAACTCTGCATAGGGCAAACTCTGATCCCAATTACTCTTGTTTGCCAGTACACAAGCTCTCAACATGTCTTCCAGGATTTGATTTACTCTTTCTGTTTGACCATTTGTCTGTGGATGATAAGCTGTACTGAAGTTTAAGTTTGTGCCCAACAGTTCATGTAGCTTTTGCCAAAACCTTGAGGTGAATTGGGTTCCTCGATCTGACACAATCTTCTTTGGGACTCCATGTAAACTCACAATCCTTGACATATACAATTCTGCGAGTTTATCCCCCGAGTATGTGGTCTTTACTGGGATGAAATGGGCGACTTTTATCAGACGATCCACGATAACCCAGATTGAATCATGTCCAGATTTGGTTCTCGGTAACCCAGTTATAAAATCCATACCAATTTCTTCCCACTTCCACTCAGGGATCTGCAATGGTTGCAAAAGTCCAGCAGGTCTCTGGTGTTCAGCTTTAATCCGTTGGCATACATCACATAAAGCTACATACTCAGCAATCTCTCTTTTCATGCCTGCCCACCAATATCTTTCTCTAAGATCTTGGTACATCTTGGTACTTCCAGGATGAATTGAGTACCTGGTTTCATGAGCTTCCTTCATGATCAACTCTTTTATCTCCTTCTTTTCAGGCACCACAATTCTTTTTCCATACCAAATGGTACCTTGTTCATCCTCGGAAAATTCTAATGCTTTCCCTTTCTTCATATTATCCTTGATCTCTTGGGCATACTTGTCCTCCTTTTGAGCTGCTCTGATTTGATCCTCTAAGGTTGGTTGAATCTCCAGAGTAGCGAGAAATCCTTTTCCCACTACTTCTAGATTAAGCTGCCGAAATTCTTCTTGAAGTGCAGGCATACTGTCCTTAATCCACAACTTGGTGCAATAACTCTTTCGGCTCAAGGCATCAGCTACCACATTAGCCTTTCCGGGATGATAATGTATTCCAATATCATAATCCTTTATTAACTCAAGCCATCTCCTTTGCCTCATATTGAGATCGGGTTGAGTAAATATGTACTTCAAACTTTTGTGATCCGTGTAGATCTCACAGCGGTTGCCGATCAGATAATGCCTCCATATTTTTAGAGCATGCACTACTGCCGCAAGCTCTAAATCATGGGTTGGGTAGTTCTCTTCATGGGGCCGCAATTGCCTTGAGGCATAAGCTACTACCTTTCTTTCTTGCATCAGAACACAGCCTAATCCTTGCCTGGACGCATCACAGAAGACTTCAAAATCTTTCCTGATATCCGGAAGCGTCAACACTGGTGCGGAAGTTAACCTTTTCTTTAGCTCTTGAAAACTATCCTCACATGATTTACTCCATTCAAACTTCTTTTCCTTCTTCAGCAACTGAGTGAGAGGTCTTGCGAGCTTGGAGAAGCCTTCAATAAAGCGACGATAGTAGCCAGCCAATCCCAGAAAACTTCTGATCTCTGTTACTGACTTGGGTTGCGCCCAGTTAAGCACATCATTTACCTTTTCAGGATCTACAGACACTCCTCCTGCGGAAATCACATGACCCAGGAAGGCTACTTTCTTCAACCAAAATTCACACTTGCTAAATTTGGCATACAACCGGTGCTCTCTGAGTTTTTCCAAAACTATCCTTAGATGTTCTGCATGCTCCTCCTCATTCTTGGAATATATCAAAATGTCATCAATGAATACCACCACAAATTTATCCAAATATTCCATGAACACCTTATTCATCAGGTTCATGAAATATGCGGGGGCATTGGTTAAGCCAAAAGACATCACTGTATACTCATACAATCCATACCGAGTGGCAAAGGCTGTCTTCGGTATATCTTCTGGTCTTATCTTCAGTTGGTGATAACCCGACCGAAGGTCAATCTTGGAGAAGACACATGAACCTTTCAATTGATCAAACAGGTCATCTATCCGGGGTAGAGGATATTTGTTTTTGATCGTCACATCGTTCAGAGATCGATAGTCCACACACATGCGAAGACTACCATCTTTCTTCTTTACTAGCAGTACTGGTGCTCCCCAAGGCGACGAGCTTGGCCTTACAAATCTTTTATCCTGCAGCTCTTCAATTTGTTTCTTAACTTCCGCCAAATCATTTGCAGACATCCGATAAGGTCTCTTGGAAATTGGAGCGGTTCCAGGTACTAGGTTGATGACAAACTCTATTTCCCTGTCTGGCGGCATTCCGGGCAAATCTTCAGGGAATACATCTGGGTACTCACTCACTATAGGTACTTTTTCCAGAGTCACTCCCTTTACACTGTTCAAACTACACCTGCTCTGGGTAGGGAAGTTCGACTTATACCTTACTTGAATCCCATCAGAGTTAGTGATTGTAACAGCTCGATCAGCACAATCTATCTGCCCTTTATACTTGGTTAACCAATCCATTCCAAGTATTACATCTAAACCCTTGGAGTCTATTATAATAAGATTTGCTAAGAACTTAACTCCATTTATATCCACAGTTGCGTCAAGGCAAACTGTGTTAGTCCTCATTTCCTTTCCAGGGGACTGGACTAGCATGGGGTTCTGTAGTTTACTCACATCCCAATTATACCTTTCAACCACATCTTTTGACACAAAAGAATGCGAAGCTCCAGAATCAAATAATGCTGATGCAATTACTGAGTTGACAAGAAACTTACCCAGAACTACGTCGGGTGCATCCTGGGCTGCTTCCGCGGTCACATGGTTGAGATGCCCTCTGCTCACCACTTGTGAAGTCCTTGGGGTTTGTGGTGCTCCACGGCCTTGACCTGCAGTCGGAGCTCTGGCTGGCGTAGTCCCCAGATTGAAACGAACTGGAGTCATTGCTGGGCGTTTCTGGGGGCAGTTGCTGGCATAGTGCCCCATGTTCTTGCAGTTAAAGCACTGCACTCCTGCTGCTGAAGTCTTGTTCTGCGGGGGTTGGCCACCATTGTTTGCCCGGGGAGTTTGTGGATTTGGGCGGGGTCCTGAAAAGGGAGTCCTCGGCACGCTTGACTCTGAGAGCTTGTGATAGTGAGGTGCGTTGGGGCGGAATCGAGAGCTGCTTGCTCCTTGCTGGGCTTGAAACTTCCTCTTCCGATTTTCGTACAGCTGGCGCTGAGCATCTTCTTGGACAAAGGCCTTGTTCACTAGGTGCTGGAAGGTTGGGAAGTCATTGGATACCAGCTGCACCTTGAGATTGGGGTCAAGTCCCTGCGTGAACCTCCAAATCTTGGTCGCCTCTGAGGTAACCTCTTCAGATGCATACCTGGACAGTTGGGTGAACTTGTTCAGGTATTCGGAAACACTGAGGTTTCCCTGTTGTAGTTGGTAGAATTCTCTCTTCTTCATTTCCATTATTCCCGTAGGAATATGGGCAGTGCGGAAAGCTTCGACAAACTCCTCCCAAGTGATGGCTTGTGCATTTTGATGGGCGGCGCGGTAGTTTTCCCACCAGTTGGCAGCCATTCCCTTGAGCTGGTGAGCAGCATACAGCACCTTTTCATTATCGTTGCACTGAGCTAGGACCAATTTTCTTTCCACATCCTTGATCCAATCATCCGCCTCCAAGGGATCCACGGATCCAGCAAAAGTGGGAGGCCTTGTCCTCATGAATTCCCCCAATCTAGACTGGGGTGCCTGGTTGGGTGCCTGCTGGGCTGGCTGCACTTGGTTCTGGGCAAGAGCTTGAAGTAACTGCAGCTGCATAGCCATCATTTGCTCCAAGTTGGGGGCCTGAGCGGGAGGTGGTGGAATGTTGTCCTCCGGCTGGTTGTTGGCGTCACGGCTGCTGCCAGGGTTGCTCCTCGTGTTCACCATCTGAAGCGGTTAGGTTAGCAGAAGGTAAGAGGGAAATAGCAAAGGTAAGAGATTAGGGGGAACTAAACCACATCCCAAGCCAACACACAAGAAAGAACTAGCAACCACTTAGGGGAAACTTTTTATTAGAATCAAGATAACTCCAAGGATGGCTGTACCACAAGTGCACATAGGCCTGGTACAGTCCATCTAGCACACCAAAACATATTAAACGTTCTAAGGACGCGGACATTTTATTTGGGTACTACAGACTCATAAGACTACTAATCCTCTCCAAAGACGCGCTCCTCAGGGTCTTCTTCCGGGTCCTCTTCTGGATCCTCCTCCGGGTCTTCCTGGCGCTCTCTCACGTGGTGACGTGAACAGTCACACTCGGCCGAGACACGGTTACGACTGGAGGCAGTCGACCGAGAACGGGAAGGAGAAGGCTTGCGCTTCTTGAGAGTAATGACAGGTGGCGGACTGGGGCGTCGTACCTTCTTGCGTGCTGTCATCCTGACGCGGAGTCCCGAGAGTCGAGCTGGCGCTTGGTTGTTGGGGGCGGCAACTGGTACTGGGGAAGACGGCGTGTAGTCCGCGACGGGTGAAGACGGCGTGTAGTCGGCTGCGGCCCTGAGACGTCCCAGCTCAAACTCAGCTGCCTGGCTCTGGAGAAGCTGTGCGCGAAGTGTGTCCGAATGCTGGTAGCTGGAGGTGAGAAGCATCCGCAGTTGTCCAATCTCCTCCTGAGCTCTAGCATAAGTGACTGCCATCGCCTGGGTGAGCTGCACCTGATGTGACAGTCGAGGATCGTCAGCTGGAATATCAAAGGGATCTGGATACCTCTGTCCTGGGCGAGGGTTGATGAAGAAGCAAAAGGGGGACTGATGTACAGCATCTTTGTGCACGTGGCACAACTCGTCAATGGCGAGGCGTGCTGCGTCCTGGACAGCGTCGAAACAGCGGGACCGAGGGTACTTGATGGGGTAGGTGTGGGACTTGAATTCCTCTTCCCGTGCATACAGGAATACCTCCATCGTCCAAGAGTCTCGATCCAGGATCCGCGTCTTCCGACCCCTGAAGATGGGCGGCTGACGGTACTCCAGACACTGCATTAGCTGCCGGAGAAGGCTAGCGAATGCTCCAGCATCCTCTCCATGTGAGTAGTAGTCCCACGGGGCAGCGGAGGATGAACCAGCCATCTACAAAGTTGAGTAAAAGAAAAGATTAGCAAAAGTTTTAACAAATGGAGTTGGAGACAAGAACGAGATTCTAAGTAGGAAGAGAATAGAAGCAAAGAGGCTTATACATTTTTAATATACTCTTTTTATAAATATAAGTCCTTATGGTTTGCCATTCCTAACCTAGGTCACGTCCTACAGTCAAATTGGCTCTGATACCATCTCTGTCGGGACCCCGGATTTTCGAACCCGGACCCTCTGTGTATTACAGCACTAGTCCCAGATCAAAGCTAGTGCACACAGTCAAACAGAATGGAAAACATCACCCTCGACGATTTATTACAATAAATAAGAGTACTGACCACCTGGTCTCATTAATACAAGGGAGGTTTAAGACCTCGCACAATCAAACACAGCGGAAGCAAATAAAACTCGAGGACGACCCATCAATTCGCCACAGGCAATTGACTGGGGAAACGCGACCTAGTCCTCCGGGAAGAATCCATCACAGCCACAAGCGAAGCAGTAGTCGTAGTCACATTCTTGAGCTTCAACTTCCTCTGAGATGTTATTTTTAAGTGTAGCATGTGAGTACATAAAGTACTCCGCAAGTCTTGGGAAAAATGCATAGATGCAAGGCTTAACAAAGGAAGGCCATATGGTTCTTTTGCACAAAGCAATATTTGAAAATTCAATTACTACTAATTATTTTCGAAGGCATTATTTTAATGAAGTAAATGTTTTAACAGAATTAACTTTCTAGCGAAGGTTCCAACCACCAACACTAGCTAACCAATTACCATTGGTCAAATTTTAAACTGCGGGTTCCATCCACCCTCTCTGGCTCCATCCGCCAGGATTCCCTTCCGAGAGTTCCCTCCACCCTCGGAATACAAAACTTTTGATTTTAAAACCAAAACCAGAAATCTACCATGTGAATGCATTCCTTGCCCGCCCTTGACCGTGGGCACGGCTATTCGAATAGTTTTACACTCTGCAGAGGTTGTACAACTTTACCCACAAGAGATAAATTATCCTAAAAGTCAACACGCTTCCTTTGGCATGAGACCCAGATAAAATATCACAAAGCCTTTCACCTACTCCAGTATAGCCAGATACCACCCGCTGAGGTTTCACCGCAGAAGGGTTAAATCCGCCCAATCTGAAGCCCCCTCTTGCGCCATATGAGTACAGTAACCCTGTCCCTCACTATGAGTAACCAGTACGCCCTGGCACTCAATACACCACTGGTGATATCTAAACTACACCTTTATAGGTTAGTTAGCTAGGTCGTACCCATATAGACTTGTGGTTGTACGGTTAATGCTCAGTTTGGACAAACACAAGCGTCGGTCCTTAATTGACTAGGGTGGAACATACACTTATCAAGTTCTCGTGCTTACTGCACCAACCCAAACAGCCATCCACCCTAATCTAAACCAACTTTCACATTTTTATTTTATTTTAAAATCACAGTGACAACTCCAATTGCCACTTCACTTTCAAACACAAGGATTTAATAATAAATCATAATTTCCCATTTTCAAGATTTTCCAAAGTTATTAGATAGCATGACTAAGCATTATCCTACCATACTAACATCAACAAGTAATTATAATATTCTCATTAATGAGACAAAGGAAATTCTATGGTGACAAGGGTACATGACAATCAATTCCAATGGAGGGCATAACAAGGTTGGATTAACTACTACCTTAAGATTTGAATTATCATTTTATGTAAATAGCAATGCATAACATTTAAAATACTTTAAAACATTTCGAAAGCATAGGCTCAAGATGATCAAAGGAGACTTGCCTTCTTGCAGGGTTTCTGGGTCTTCTTGCTGCTGTGAAGAGGGATCGTCGACAACGTTGGAATCTACGCGAGGAAAGACGAAGCAACAAAACAAATAAATACCCACGAAATTCAAATAAAATCCAAAAATTCAACAGAGGCCATAATTGGGTAGATTATGATTTTAGATGAATTTAGAAATTTGAATGGCTGGAATTGGAGTTAAAATGAGAAAGTTATGCTCATTTGAAAATCTCAGATTTGAATAAATCGAGAAATTCGGAAATTTCTGACAGGTGGGGCCCACTGGAATTTTTAATTTTTAAATCTTTATTTTAATCTGAGAGATTGACAGGTGGGGCCCACTGAACAGTAACCACTGGCGGTCACTGACATGTGGGACCCCTCTGTCAGTGACCCTATCTGCTTGGTCACTGACAGGTGGGACCCACTGGGGTCTGGACCCACTTGTCAGAGGCTGACGCAGACGGGTGGGGCCCAGGCGGCAGTGGCAGCGCAGACCGGCGGCCGCTGACGGGTGGGGCCCGCTTGTCAGTCGCGAAAATTAAACGAAAAACTCAACCCAGCGCGCGGAGCCGAGGGCTCGAACGCGCACCGGGGAGTTGAGAGAGAGCGCGGCTAACCAGAGGGGAGGGGGAGGCTTTGCCTACCCATATACGGCAATAAACTCTTTTGAGTTACCTGCCGGAGGGAGGTCGGGGAAGATGGTCGGAGGCGACGGCGCCGGCGGCGAGGATGGGCCGGAGAGGTTCAGGCGGTGCGTAGATTGTAGTCGGCGTGCGAAGGGGGTTCGGTTGGAGGAGTTGGTGAGGTCCGGGGATGAACGGAGACGGCCGGCGACGAGGAGGTGGCGGAGCTGGCTCGGGTCCTCCGGCGCGACGGCGCTCCGGCGGCGGGGAGAGGCAGCCGAGGTGACGGGGAGGTTCGCCTGGGCGTGAGGAAGCTCGGGGTGGCGGCGGCGGGCTCTGGTGATGACCGAGGCGGCGAGGAAAGCTCGCCGGAGTTGGGCGGAGCTCGAGGGGAGGAGTGGCACGGTGCTGGGGCGCTACGGGGCTCGGAAGCGAGAGCGGAGGGCCGAGGGAGGTGGTGCTGGAGGAGGCGAAGCCGAAGGGGGGTTTTTATAGGGCGGAGGAGGGGACACGGGCGCGGGATTGCTCGCCGGAGATCTTGGTGGCCGACGGGGAAAGTTTGGGGGAAAAAGGAAATAGGGGACCGGGAAGGGAAGGGAGGCGCGGGCGTTAGGGATCCGGTCGTGCGGGGAGCTCGGGGATTCCAAAATCGGGGAGAGGCAGGGAAGGAAGGGCCGGATCCGGCTCGGATGTGGTCGCCGGCGCAAAGAAGGAAAGCGGGGAGAGAAGAAAAGAAAGGGGGCGATTCCGCGGGGGAGACGGATCCGACAGGCGGGGCCGGGGTGGCAGCGAGAGCGGGACGCGTGCGGCTGACAGGCGGGGTCCGCGGGTCAGCGAGGCGAGAGAAAGGTGGGAGTGGGCGGCTGGATGGGCGAGTGCGGTGGCGTGGCGCGCATCCGGGCCGGCCACGCGTCGGGCGAAGAGATGGGGAAGGCGGGGCTGGCTGGGCCGGGCCCGCTGGCAGCGAGGGAGAGGGAGGTGCGGCCTGGATCAGGCCGAGCGGCGACGTGGGCGGTCCTGGGCCGTCCACGCGTCGGCTGTAGGGAGAGGGGAGATTTTTATTTTTCAGAATTTGATTTCTAATTTCAGAAAAGGCTAGAAAATTATTTAGGCCTCAGAAAAATATGAAAATACCTCCAAAAATTCCAGAAAAATTCACAGAAGCTCCTGGACATATTTTGGACTAAATAAAATTATTTCCAACTACTGTTGATATTTAATTTTCATATTTTGAATTACTTTTTAAGCTCTAAAAATAGTTTTTAAATTCCAGAAAATCCAGAAAGGCAAAATAAAAGCCAAGTAAAATCCAATTACCTTGAAATAATTAATTTGAATTTAGATTTTTCAAAAAGCCAAATTTTGGGATGTGACACTACACTTCTTGAGGAACTACATCCATCAAGACTTGAAGTCTGAGTACCCGCTAGAACAGGACATGTTGACATTGTGGAATTCCTTAAAGGAAAGGTATAACTAACAAAGGTCCATCATGCTACCCGAAGCACAACGTGAGTGGACCAACATAAGGTTGAAGACTTCAAAAAAGTGTCAGCATATAATTCTGCCATTCATAAACTTGTCGCCAAGCTCAGGTTCTGTAACCAAATTATTACAAACGCTGAGATGATAGGTAAGAATTTGAATACTTTTCACCCCACCCATAGGACACTCCAGCAGCAGTACCATCAGGCCAAGTACAAGAAGAACTCAAAACTGATTACCACCCTTTTCGAGGCAGAGAAGAATGATGAGTTACTAATGAAGAACTATCAGACTCGTCCCATTAGGTCACAATCATTGCGAGAAGCTCATGCTAATTTCCAGAAGACCAGTGGTGGCTAGAGCCATGGAAAGGGACCCAAGCAAAAGGGTGGAAAGTGAAAGAAGTTAAATGTGCAGAAGAAAAATGGTAAATCTCACTGGATGGGGTAAAGGAGAGGAAAGCAACAGAAGTCAAACTTGGGCAACAAGGCAGCCTACCCCCTGCGCCTTGCTATAGGTGTGGATGTATGGACCATTGGTCCCATAATTTCTGCACCCCGAAACATGTAGTAGATCTCTACTAGGAGTCCATTAGCAAGAGCAAAAAGGCACTAGGGAAGAAGGCAGAGTCACACTTTGTCAATCAACCCAATGTTGACAATAGTGATGCACCGAATGCAAAAATGAAGCTTGACACTATAGCAGGGGGCTAATCACATGGAGCTTGACATATATGGCGGCTTGCAGTAGTCCGTAGGCAACTCCCCCAAGCAACTCCAGATGTCATGATTTCCTTAAGTTTGCTTTATCAGTTTAGGTCATCCTAGGAGAATAATGGATTCTTTATACTCTTGCGGAGCATTAATTGTTTAGGATTTAAATATTAATTCTTGATAAATAAATTGAGTTGCCTGTTCTTTTGAGCTTTATTCCTGTTGAATTATTATTTGATTATATTATGTTCTATATAGAATGACTCCCTAAATCCGATGGCGGGGAAGGAGATTTGTTTGGTAGACAATGGAACCACCAACTCGATTCTAAGGGATACCAAGTATTTCCATACATTAACCAAGAAAACAGAAAATGTCATGACTATCGCCGGAAGTGATGCTCTAATAATTGGCACTGAAAGGGCCACAATCGTTCTCCCTATGGGTACCCGAATAGCGATAAAGGATGCTCTCATGTATCCTGAATCAAAGCGTACCCTATTAAGTTTCAAGGATATTCGCTTGAACAATATCCATATAGAGACTGACAATGAAGGGGTACATAATATCTCCTCCTGACTAAGTCTGACAACAATTAGAAACGAGTAGTTGAAAATTAAGGGGGGGGGGATTACCTATTTTCCATGAGAGAATACAAGGTGACATCTGTGAACCTATTCAACTCCTATTGGGCCCCTTTAGATATTTTATGGTGGTATTAGGTGGTCCCATGTATGCCTACTGTCTACTAGGAACCACGCCTTTGCTAAACTAATAGCACAAATTATCAGATTAAGAGCAAACTTTTCAGATAAAATGATTAAGTCCATTAGAATGAACAATGTCAGCGAGTTTACCTCTAAGGCATTTAATGACTACTATTTAGCTTCAAGCATTAAGGTAGAGCACTGATACCACACATCCACACTAAAAATAGCCTTGCAGAGTTATTTATTAAAAGAATTAAGCTTATTGCCAGGCCACTATTGTAGAATTGTAGGCTTCCCACCAGTTGTTGAGGCCATGCAGTGTTGCATGCTGCCGCACTAATAAATTTAAGACCGGCTGCATACCACTAGGTTTCCCCTTACAACTAGTGCGAGAAAAAGAACCAAGTATTTCCCATCTACGAAAATTGGTTTTGCTGTATAAGTGCCAATTTCACCACCATAATGGAGGTTGGGAGTCTCTATAGGTTTGGAATCCCCATCGATAATCAAATACCTTGAGTCTACTACTGGAGACATGTTTACGGCTCACTATGCTGACTGCATTTTTGATGAAGATAATTTCTCGGTATTAGGGAGAGGAAAGTACCTTACTAAAAATGTCGAGAAAATGATTAGAATGTGTCGGGCATCCAAGCCCTAGATCCACGCACTATAGAAATTGAACTAGAAGTTCAACGAATTATAAACCTGCAGCAAATAGCAAATTATCTGTCAAATGTCTTCACTAATCAAAAGGGAGTAACAAAATCTTATATACCAGCAGTAAATGCCTCAGAGAGAGTGTAAGTACCCCAGATGGATACTCGAACCACTCCAACCTCTCATATGAAGAAGAGGGGAGAGCATCGGAGACTAAGGCCTCAATTTTGCGGAGACATCCATAGAAAAAGAAACTCAATGAAGATAAGTTCCCTCCTAAGTTAGTAGAAGAGACTTAACCTGACATTGAGAAAATACCTAAAATGAATGATCCTAAAGATAGTGACCTAGTAAAATTGCATGCACATAGTCTAATACTGGGGCATAAGAACAACTAGACTCTGTTGTTGCGGAAAATCATAAGAAGCTGGATGAACCAAATAAATAAATATCCACTACTTTTGTTGAGTTAGGAGAATTATATAAAAGAAAGACTACAATTGTTGACATCTATTGTGCCTCAAAAATTGGTAAAAACCTTGAACTGGATCCAGATCTAAAGTCCTTAGTTGAATGCCAGAAGTGCTCAGACTAGGGTAAATGAAAGGAAGTAATTGAGGCAGAATTACTCTCGCTGAATAAAAGGAAAGTGTTTAGCCCATTAACTCAAACACCGCCTAAATTGTTCCCTATAGGATCCAAATGGATTTTCATCTGGAAGAGAAATGAAAAATAATGAGGTGGTGAGATATAAAGTGAGACTTGTAGCATAGGGGTTCATGTAGAGACCCGGCATCGATTGTGATAAAACTTATTCTCCTGTTATGAGTGGGATAACGTTCTGATATTTAATATCAATGGCAGCAAGTATGAATTTAAGTATGCAGTTAATGAATGTAGTAAACGCATATTTATATGGGTCATTGAACTCAGAGATTTATATGAAAGTCCTAGAAGGAGTAAAAATTTTGGATCCAGACAAATTCAATCACAACATGTATAGCATCAAGTTAGAAAGGCCATTGTATGGATTAAAATAGTCCAGAAGAATGTGGTACAACTGGCTTAGTGAATTACTCCTGAAGAGAGGGTACACTAATAATGAGGATTGTCACTTTATGCTCATAAAGAAATTCCAGAATGGATTTTGTATTATCTCGGTGTACGTTGATAATTTGAATATCATTGGAACGACAGAGGACATAAACGAAGCAAGTTCTTATCTTGTTAAGAAGTTTGAAATGAAGGATTTGGGTCGAACCAAATTTTACTTAGGCTTGCAGCTAGAGCATCTCCTTGGAGGGATTTTAGTACACCGATCTTCTTATACCAAGAAGGTGTTAGAGAAATTTAATATAGATAAGTCACATCCATTATGAACCCCGATGGTGGTCCCATCCTTAGAAGCAGATAAAGATCCTTTTAGAGCAAGGATGAAAAATGAGAAAATTTTTGGACCAGAGGTTCCATATTTGAGTGCCATTGGGGCACTAATGTATCTTGCTAACTGCACAAGGTCGGATATTGCTTTTGCAGTCAACTTACTAGCCAGATATAGCACAGCTCCAATATGAAGACATTGGGCTGGCATTAAAACTCTTCTCGGGTATCTTCAGGGTACACAAGATCTTGGGTTGTTTTCCTCAAGAATCAAGACTCTATGGTTGGATGTATAGATGCAGAATATCTATCTGATCCCCATAATGCGAAATCCCAAATTGGATTTGTATTCATTTGTGGTGGTACAGTCATATATTGGCGGTCATTTAAGCAGACCTTGGTAGCTACGTCTACTAATTACTCAAAAATAATAGTGTTGTATGAAGATCACGAGAATGTGTTTGGCTCATGTGAACGATTAGTCACATCAAGAAGTCATGTGGCATGAACACCATTGATGACTCCACTATTATTTGTGAAGATAATGCAGCTTGTGTGGCACAGATACAAATAGGCTACATTAAAAGTAATATCATGAAGCATATTGCTCCTAAATTCTTTTATCCTCACGAACTCCGGAAGAACAGAGAGATAAAAATATTGAAAGCTTGGTCTTGTGATAATCTGACAGATTTATTTACAAAAACTCTCTAAGCCTCTAGTTTCTAGAAGTGCGTATGAGACATAGGGATGAGGTGACTTAGAAAGTTACAAGGTTTAGGGGAGTAAATCCCTGAACCATAGCTCTTATTTAAGACTGGAAGACTTACATGATCCTGAAGATTTAATATTGTACTCTTTTTCCCTTTTGTGAGTTTTCTTGAAGTTTTCTCACATGGAAAGTTTTTAATGAGACAACAAGTGCGACACAAGAAACAGATGCATGTACTCTTTTATCCATCTCTTTTTTTCCAATGAGTTTTTGGGAGGAGTTTTTAATGAGGCATGTGCATATTGTGGTTAGGGTTGGCAATGGGGACCCGATCCCCGATCCCCGACGGTGAATTCACCTATTAGGGGATGGGTCTGGCGGATTTTATTCCCCGCGGGGATTTTCGTGGGCAAAATACTGTCCCCATCGGGGATGGTGGGGCCGGGGCAGGGGAAGTGATCCCCGTCCCCGTAAACCGTCGGGGATCACTGACATGTGGACCCTCTACATTTCATATAAAAGATGAGCCAAAAAACCCTAACACTCGGCCACTCCCACGCCCCAATCCCCACCCTCAGACCCTCTCGGCCTCTCCCAGCGCCGCCAAGACCCAAGCCAAGAGGCCCTCCCTTGCGTTGCGTTGCGCCCGACTGCCCGAGTAGCGACCGCCCGAGGAGACCGGCTGCAGCCCTTGCGGCGGCGGCCGGCGCATCCACTGCGGCCCTCCTCCACATATCTGAGACTGGCGACGGCGCGACGCCCTCCTCCACAGATCTGCGACCGACGACGCCCTTACCCACCACCGCGGCGCTGCGGCCCTCGAGCCTCGGCCATCCACTGCGGAACCCTAGGCCCCTCGAGCCGGTGCATCTACTGCGGCGACGACTCTTCCTCACTCGCGGCGGCGGCTCCCCCTTCGGCCCTTCCCCACCGGTTCCTCTTCTCCACCGAGGCGACGCCACCTTGGATATGAGACCGGCGACGCCTTCCTCCACAGATCTGCGGCCGACGACGCCCTCCACCAAGCCGAGCTTCTACTGCTCCTCTGGTACTCAATACTCATCTTCTTCCTTGCTAGTTACGAGAATATGTGGATGTGATGTACTGCATTTCCTTGATAGTATGTGAAATTGTGAATATGTCATGTACTGCATTTCCTTGATAGTATGTGAAATTGTGAATATGTCATGTACTGCATCTCGGTTAATCTGTTGGCGGGGAATTTTGCCCCGTCGGGCCCCCGAAGCCCGTCGGGGAACAGGGACGGACCCAACTTGGCCCCGAGCCTGGGGCCGGGGCCGGGGTTCGAGGAATTTTAATTTCGCGAGGATCGGGGACGGGGATTGGGTATTCGTCCAAGGGGAGTGTTACGAAACCTAAAAGGTTACGTTGTGGGCAAATACCGAATTTACCCCTGAGGGGTTTTGACTATAAATAGACAATCCTATGTACAAGGAGAATACATATGATATTAATAAAGACTTCGTTCCCTGGTATTCTCTCTCAATTATTCTCTGGTGTCCCTCTGTTGATTGGTTACGTGGATTGCATGTTATTTCTCAACAGGGATGATCGATCGGCGGGGCCCACGGGTGTTAGCAGAGATTTGGTGCGTTGTGTCAACAGTGGGCTCCATGAGATCACGCTGCTGAGTCATCACGGGCATGGCATGGCTACGACAGTGTGCACTACGCGTGTTAGGTCTGTTTTGGTGGTCTCCGTCCTATCCTATGCTGCTTCAAACAGCTTCAGCTTAAGACTTTAGCTTGTGGTTTTTTAATTTATTCTTTTTTTTGTTTTTTTGCCTTTTTTGCCTTTTATTTTTTTCTTTATTCTTTTGCATTGTACGTGATGATATAACATTTTTTATTTTTAAATTTAATTATTTAGAAAAAGGTAACAGCTGCTATACTACGTTTTCAGTCGCTATAGTGCAAAAAAGCTAGAAGCTCGGGCTTAAAAGCCAGTCGTAGCACTTCGCTAGGGAAATAGTAACTCTGGTAGTGTTTTTCTAACAAAAACGAAATTTCACTTGACTACAACTTTACATTAGATAGCGACCCAGCTTAATATCTTATGGTTTATGACTTATAATTTTCTCAAATAAAAAGGGGACTGTTGTGGCTACAGACCAAACAGAGAGAGAGTATGGTAGTGGGGAGTTAGGTGAGTAGAAAATGGCTTCGGGTCTTTCCCCATGGCCTATGTCCTACATATATACATCCACATGGGGAGTGCCTTTACAATTACACCCTTACACATGAGTACCTCCCTCAGGGGTACCTATGTCACTATACATGTCTCATTCTGGGCCTTACACTCTCTCAACAGGCCTGCTGGGCTTAGGTAGGGGCCACCCCTACAACAGGAGCCTCTCATGGTGAAGGGCTTCACGGGCCGAAGCCATGTTGCCGAGCCCTTTGGCCCCCTCCGTCCCTGCGGCCTGTGAGCTTTTCAACGTTCGAAGTGTAGTGTTCGCCTTATTGTGAAGGTATGGCGCCGGGCGGCTTGGTGAAGGCTTCGTTACCCACCGAGCCCTGTCGTGGCGGGGTCGGATTTGTCGCCCGGAGCGAAGATCGAAGTCGAGGTTGGCCTTGCCACCGAGGGGGCAAATTGCAGGTCGAAGTTGCCTCCGATTTAGCGGGGTCGGTGATTGCCCAGGCTGGACTGGGGGTGTTGGCGGAGTCAAATGCGTCGGCACAGGGGGCGGAGCGGGTCGTAAGTCGTCGCGCGCGTGCGTCTCCAGCGTCTGTAGCCACAAGCGCCCTTGACGATAAGCGACTGCCAGCCTATCCAGCGGGGCTTGGTTGACGTGGCGCGAGACTTGAGGAGGCGCGGTGATACCATGTTGCGACGTTCCTTCTCCCGGCGCGGATCTTGGAGCATCGCGGTGGTACGATGCTGCGACGCCCCCCCGCCGGTTGGACTTCTGCCGGTTGGGCTTTCGCCGGTTGGACTTCCGCCGGCTGGACTTCTGCCGGTTGGCTTCCCCACTGATGGGATATATATAGCGTGGTGGTGTAGTATTGTACCTGCATTGTGCGCTCGGATAGGTGCTGCTCCCCTAAAATGGGCCTCTTCAGTGCATCCACATTCCATGGCGGCACCACGCGGCTTGGGGAATGTTGATGTACTGATGGAGGCCTATTTTTCTCCGGAGCTTGGTTAGCGTCTGCTGACAGCAACTGCTCGCACTTGCTGTGCTCGCGCCGTATTTCTGCATATAACGGCAAGGTTTGCCCTGTTCTCTTAGACAGGCGCACCTTCAGTCGGGGCTTGTGATCAAGCCCATCTTTCGAGAGAATATTGATGCACTGAAGGTGGCCTGTTTATGAGAACAAGCTAAAACTTGGCGTGACATAACCTGCGCCGGTGCGAGGTGTGGGGAATGCCGTTGGACGTGCCGTCCTGCCGAGGCGGTGCCTACAAGGCGGGCGGCGAGGTGGTGCTCCGAAGTCGCTGGTCTCCTGCCTTGGAGGATAGTAGCCGCGGAGAGCAGGCGTTTGGGGGGTGCTCCGGGGGTGCTACGTGCGTGGGGGTAAGCGCGCGGGCGCTTCGCTCCCTAATCTTCGAAGTGGTGGCAGCGGAGCTGGCACCTAGTCGAAGTAGACGCGCGAGCGCTCCGTCCCCTACGCTTTGAAGTGGTGGCAGCGGAGCTGGTGCCTTAGTCAAAGTAGACGCGCGAGCGCTCCGTCCCCTACGCTTCGAAGTGGTGGCAGCGGAGCTGGCGCCTAGACGAAGTAGACGCGCGAGCGCTCTGTCCCCTACGCTTCGAAGTGGTGGCAGCGGAGCTCGCGCCTAGTCGAAGTAGACGCGCGAGCGCTCCGTCCCCTGCGCTTCAAAGTGGTGGCAACAGAGCTGGCGCCTAGTCGAAGTAGACGCGAGCGCTCCGTCCCCTACGCTTCGAAGTGGTGGCAGCAGAGCTGGCGCCTTAGTCGAAGTAGGCGCGCGAGCGCTCCGTCCCCTATGCTTCGAAGTGGTGGAAGCGGAGCTGACGCCTAGTCAAAGTAGACGCGCGAGCGATCCGTCCCCTACGCTTCGAAGTGGTGGCAATGCACTCCCTGGGGTGAGCGCGCCCCCGCGGTAGTGCGCCTTAATGGCTCCGGGAATCGCGCTGACCCCTGGGCTAGCACGAGCGGGCTGTTGTATCTGTACGCACTCGTCCCTTCGAGATGCACACGCGCCGGGCCATGATTGGCGTTCGACGGGCCGTCAGCGGTCAGGCCCCTTGCCCAGAGGGGCGGGGCACGTGGCGCGGCGCGGTAGGCGCGCCGCACGCTGGCTGCTCGCCTTCCAACGCGCGTCATCGGCTGCTAGCAGTTGCGCTTCTTGCCGATCTTCGGTTGCCCATGTCACGCAGATTTGCGGTTGTCCCTTCGGACAGGTGTGGCCAGGGTCGGGGGGCGGTGACCCCGTTTGGGCTGGCGCGGTTTAGGGGTCGATGAACCGCGCCGACGCGAGCCGAAGGCTATGTCGGGTCGCGCGACCTGCGTTTATTTCTTGCGCTGACCGACACGCGGCGGGACGCTAGTGAGGCGTCGTGTGGTGACAGGACTCTGTACGACCACGGTCGCATGCTGGCTACGTGTACCGCTGCGACACTTCGGCTTCGCACGTGGGGAGGTGAGCGGTTGTCGCTCGCCGTTTGCGCTTACCCACGGTGGGAGGTGGGGGGCCTTTAAGTACCCCCCGTGGCGTTGCGCCCGCGCCTCCTCGCGCTTTCTAGTTGTTCACGTCGCCCCCTGCATTCGCTCGCCCTGTTCCTACGCTCCTTTTCGCTGCCGAGTTCCCCGTGGATGCTGATGGCGACTTGCGACGAGCGTACTCAGGTGGGCGGCTACGCCATCCGCAGGCGGTCCTCACCGCTCGAGGTGAAATACGCACTGGAGGAGCGCGATCCGGCGGCGGCGGACAAGTGGTGGGCGGCGAAGAAGAGTCAGGGTCCGTACTCCGGCGATTTGGGCCGCACGCTCGTGACGGAGGACATGATCCGGTCACTGCTGCGAAAGGGGAGGCTATCAGACCGCCAAGCGGTGCGGTTGCCCGCCGATGATGAGACGGAGCCGTGCCCTGAGAAGTCGGAGGCGATCGTCTTCGTCGCCTACTTCGAAGCCGGACTTCGCATCCCGTCCGCAGCAATTGTTGGGGACGTGCTGCGGACCTTCAAGCTGGAGTTGTCACAACTGACTCCGAATGCGGTGGCTCACCTCGCCGTGTACAGCTGGGCCCTGCGCTCGGAGGGGTGTTGGCCCAGCGCGTCCCTGTTCGCGTATCTGCATGAAGCCCGGTGCCAACCGAAGGAGCGGAAGGACGGTATGCTGTCGAAATTTGGCAGCGTCAACTTCGTCCTGCAGACATCATGTGGGAAGCTCTTCCCCGCGAACGCGACCCGAGGGAAGTGGGAGGTCAACTGGGCGAGGCGGTGGTTTTACCATCGTGTGACGAGTGGCAGCGGCCTTGAGTGCGCAGGCGGGCCGATTACATTCAAGATCTCCCCCGGCTTAACGCTTGACCAGGAAGATAGGCTGAGGGCGCGAAGACTTGTGGGGGTCGCCGCCCGCTTCAATATGCGCGACCCCGCCGAGGAGTACATGATGCTCGGTGCGACGCCGCTTTCCCACGATTGGCGCTTCTCGGTCGGTGAACGTCGGAATGATAACGTTCGCGTGTCCGTTTGTTCGCTGCCCGTGCCGACCGGTCTTCGTAAGCCTCGACCATGTCTTCCTCTTCGTTCGTACGTATTGCATTGTGTAAATGTGTTCTGTCCGGCGCAGGGACTCGCCTTGAGGACGCGGAGAGCGCCGCGCGCGTGTTCCTCAGGCCATACACCGGCAGAGAGCATGGGCAGCGCACCCCTCCTGTGCTGGATCGCACCCCTCCGGACCAGCAACCTGAGGATGACGGTGCCGTAAAGGCGAAGGCGTCGTCCCGCAAGAGGACCCAGAGCACTGCGACCACGCCCAGTACGGTGGTTGCCGCTGTTCCTGCTGGCGCGGCGAGCTCGGAGTCGGGTTCGGCGAAGTATGCCGACTCAGACTTGGAGGGCGCGGGTACTGAGGGCGAAGGCGCCGGCGGCGGAGGGCGCGCCGCGGAGGTCTCGGTGCCCGCTACCGTCGCCGAGGTGGTGATGCTAGCTGGCGGCACTGGTGCGGAGTCCACGTCTCCGGCCATGGCTGTGGCGGGGCTGCCCTCCGCGGGAGTTTGTGGAGTGCAACTTTGCTAATAGCGGCGGCCGAGGCTGAAGTATCCCCCGCAGAGGTCGTAGGGGCGAAGCCCCCGACCGCTGTCGTTGTAGCCGTGGAGACCCCTTCGGCGAGTGTTGTTGCCGCAGGGGCTCCTTCCGTGGCGGACTTCGCGAGGGTTCGTTGTGGCGACCGGTGTTGGGAGCTTGTGCGACTCTGCTCCGGGCACCGAGGTTCCTCCACCCCGCGCCCTCCCGGCCGCTCGGGCCACAGTGACCGTGGCGCAGGATCGGTTGGTGCTAGGTCCCGACTCGGAGGTCCCCAGGCCTTGCGAGACAACGTCGTCCGTTGGGGCCGAAGTAGAAGCTGTCCCGCCCGCAGCTAGGGAGACGTCTCCGCAAAGTCCCCCGTCTGCCACCGAAGGTAGGTCATGACGGCACTCCTTTGACAATTTTTGCACGTCCCGTGACAAATGCGTACTTCTTCTTTGCAGCGGCACTTATCCCGGAGGAGTCGTTCCTTGAGCTCAGGGGTCCTGGTGCTGGTGACACAGATGCCACGCGCCCGGGCCCGGCGGACTTCGTCCCTCCGTCGGACGCTCTGAGGGCATGGCGCGGGATTGCGGAGGACGCGGCCGCCAGCATCGGCCAACAGGCGTTGCAGACCTACGGGTCAGGGCGCCTTGGAGATGCTTTGGAAGTGTCGGGAGTGAGGGTAAGCGTTTGTGTTTTAGACCACTTGCAACCGTTTAGCGCTTGCTAACTTCTGCGCCGCACAGACACTCGTGTTGGCCCAGGCCCTGCGAGATGCTCACATTCGCGAGGGAGCAGCACTACGGAGTAGGCTGCAGGCCGCCGAAGAGGAGCTGCAAGGAGCTACAGGAGGGCGCTCCGCCCAGGATGCTCGCATACGCCGGCTGGAGTTGGAGTGCGCAGAGACGAAGACACGCACCGAGGGGCTCGTAGCCGCAGTGCGAGCGTCGGCCGCGGAAGCGGTGCGGCAAGAAGCTGCTGCAAAGCGGGACGGCCTTCTGCAACAAATCGCTGCTCTAGAGGGGAAAAACAGCGAACTTGCTGCCTCTTTCACGGAGCGAGATCGAGCCTTGGGCGACGCTTCGGTAGCCGCCTGGGACGCCATGCTGGCCCTGGAAGATACCCTTAAGGGGCTTGTCGCCGAAGTGCCGGCGCACTCCTTCGGGCCCGAGGACCTGTCGCGGTCACTCCGGTGGATTGGAGATGCGGCCGGCATTGCACGCGGCGCCGCGGCGATCTTTGGCAATCACTGCACCTACGTGGCGTCGTGCCTGACATGCGCGCTCCTGCGACACCGCGGTTGTGAACATGTTGTGGGGCTAGTCGATCCTCGACTAGAGATGCCCGCCGGGGGCGGGGTAATGTCTGGCGCCGTGCGCGCCGTACGCCGCACCGTGAAGTTCTTCCATGAGCGGATATGGGAATACTGCGGCGAGGCCGCAGCCATAGTCGAGCTGCGGAACAACTTGCACGGCGAGGAAAATCTTGGCCGATTTCTGAACGAGGTCCCCCGGCGCGACGAGGATGGCGCTGCGGCCCCGGAGGACACCGCGAACCTACAGGTGTGACAGGAGGTTGTCGCGTGTTCGTGTGCGTTGTAACCGAAGCCCGGGTTGTCTTTTTTTCTTGGTAAAGTACGGAGTTGTTTCCCCGCTGTTCTGATTCCTGCCCCCTTGTCCCGAGCAGCTACACAGCGGGGCCGGATACTAATCTCCGACCTTGCAACCCGACGGCGTCTTCGGCGCTGGCAAAGGGCCGAGGAAGCGTTGGATTTCTGGGCTGGTCGGGCGTCTTCGAGTGGGGCCTCGGCATGGACGTATGTTAAGGAAGAGCCTGCCGAGTAGCGGCCTGGTGCGTCGGAGGTGTTTATGCGCCTTTGTAAGTGTCCTTAGAGAATGCAAAGAACAGTCTTGATTAGATCATGCGAAGTGCATCTCCGCCCCTTCGGCTACACTGTCCCATGGTAAGCTCGGAGGGTTACTACGCTCGCCCGTATGCGACGATTTGTGCCTTGCGAGGGCAGTGCGATCGAGGTAGACGCGTGGTTGCAATAACTGCACACACGCTCTGTTCGATATCCCTTCGAAGCGGCGGCAACGGAGCTGGTGCCTAGTCAAAGCAGACGCGCGAGCGCTCTGTCCCCTACGACTCAAAGCGGCGGCAGCGGAGCTGGCGCCTTAGTCGAAGTAGGCGCGCGAGCGCTCCGTCTCCTATCCTTCGAAGTGGTGGCAGCGGAGCTGACGCCTAGTCGAAGTAGACGCGCAAGCGCTCCGTCCCTTACCCTTCGAAGTGGTGGCAGTGGAGCTGGCGCCTAGTCGAAGTAGACGCACAAGTGCTCCGTCCCCTACCCTTCGAAGTGGTGGCAGCGGAGCTGGCGCCTTAGTCGAAGTAGACGCGCGAGCGCTCCGTCCCCTACCCTTCGAAGTGGTGGCAGCGGAGCTGCCGCCTAGTCGAAGCAGACGCGCGAGGGCTCCGTCCCCTACCCTTCGAACTGGTGGCAGCGGGGCTAGCGCCTAGTCGAAATAGACGCGCAAGCGCTCCGTCGCCTACCCTTGGAAGTGGTGGCAGCGGGGCTGGCGCCTAGTCGAAGTAGACGCGCAAGCGCTCCGTCCCCTACCCTTCGAAGTGGTGGCAGCGGAGCTGGCGCCTTAGTCGAAGTAGACGCGCGAGCGCTCCGTCCCCTACCCTTCGAAGTGGTGGCAGCGGGGCTGGCGCCTAGTCGAAGTAGACGCGCGAGCGCTCCGTCCCCTACCCTTCGAAGTGGTGGCAGCGGGGCTGGCGCCTAGTCGAAGTAGACGCGCAAGCGCTCCGTCCCCTACCCTTCGAAGTGGTGGCAGCGGAGCTGGCGCCTTAGTCGAAGTAGACGCGCGAGCGCTCCGTCCCCTACCCTTCGAAGTGGTGGGTAGATGCGCGAGCGCTCCTTCCCAAGATTATGCAAGAACAGCCTCTGGTGTTTCTCGCTCGCGGGTGCGCTCGCGTGGGAACTAGCCTTTGACACGTCGCCTTGGTACTTCGCGGGCGGCGCGTGGGCCCCCGTGGTGCAATTTGCACTCCATAGAATTAACCGGGGTAAGCTGTGCTCTAAGTATGCGGGGCCAACATCCACGCCTTATTTATACTCCGAAGATGACGCATTGGGGCAACGCCCATGCGAGCGCGGGGTTCGCGTATTGTTTATACTCTGTAGAGTGCGCAGGGATAGCATCCACGTCTTTTTTATACTCCGGAGAGTGCGTGGGATCGGCATCCACGTCTTATTTATACTCCGAAGAGTCCGCACTGGGGCAACGCCCATGCGTGCGCGGTGTTCGCGTCTTGTTTATACTCCGTAGAGTGCGCAGGGATAACATCCGCGTCTTTTTTATACTCCGGAGAGTGCGTGAGATCGGCATCCACATCTTATTTATACTCTGAAGAGTACGCACTGGGGCAACGCCCATGCGTGCGCGGTGTTCGCATCTTGTTTATACTCCGTAGAGTGTGCAGGGATAGCATCCGCGTCTTTTTTTATACTCCGTAGAGTGCGTGCGGAGGCGGACCTCAACGCTACGTCTTATTTAGAGTCCGTAGACTGCACACGGAGGCGAGCCTCCGCGCGTTGCGGGCAGTGAAGTTGCGTACAGAGGCGAACATCGATGCTACGTCTTATTTATACTCCGTAGAGTGCGTGCGGAGGCGGACCTCGACGCTACGTCTTATTTAGAGTCCGTAGACTGCACGCGGAGGCGAGCCTCCGCGCGTTGCGGGCGGTGAAATTGCGTGCGGAGGCGAACCTCGATGCTACGTATTATTTATAGTCCGTAGACTGCGCGCGAAGGCGTCCCCCCACGCGTCTTTATTCATGCTCATGCACAATGCACACGAAGGTGATTCTTCGTGCGTTTTTGGTATGAAAACAAGAGAATTTGCATGAACGATGCAATTTATTAAATTCCCGTTTGCACGGGTGAGCGATTACAAAAAGGGGGGATACCGACTACTAACCGCTATGACGGGGCGACCGCTGACGAGTCGCTGCTGCCGGGGCAACCTTGTGCCCGAGGAACGCGAGACGCTCTCGCGGGGCGCCCGAGGGCTCCGCATCTGCACACCCGGCTTAGGTGCCTTGACGAGCCGCGTGGCATGGCCCTCTGGCGCCAAGCTCTATGCGCCGAGCCATGCCCTGGTCGCCATGGACGATGATGATGGCCCGCGGTCCGGGAAGCTTCATGCACAGGAAGCCGTGATGCAGGACTGCCCCGAGGGTATTTAAGAGCGGCCGCCCTAATATGGCTTTGTAGGGGTATGCAATGTCAACCGCGTCGAAGATGGCGTCTTCGCTCCTGACGTTGTCGTTTTGGCCGAAGGATACTTGGAGGCATATCTGGCCCAAAGCACGCAAAGGCTGCCCTCCAAATCCTTGCAGCGGGATGCCTGAAGGGCCCAATCGGCTCCGAGGGATCCCCATTTGATCGAAGGCCGTGGCGAACAGGATGTTCGCGGAGCTTCCTCCATCGACTAGGACGCGCCTGACTTCGCATCCAGCTACAAGGACCCGGACGACCAAAGGGTCTTGGTGGGGAAACTCCACGCCCTCGGCGTCAGTGGGCGTGAATGTGACTTCGTGTTGTGCCCATTCCGGCGGCGCCTGCGCCGGGTATGCCGCGACGTGGTGCAGCCTCCTCGCGTAAGCCTTCCGTTGCCGAGGCGAACTCCAACGAGGAGCCTCCAGAAATGACGTTGATGATCCTGCGTTGGACTCCTTCCGGGGCTTGTAACTGCAGGAGGCCCTCCCGAGGTTGTTGCAAATGTGCCTGAATTCGCAGGAGGCCTTCCTGGGACTGTATTCCTTGGTCCGCGGGGTGTTGGACGTGGGCCACAACAGGCGCGCGTGTATCCAGGTTTTTGTCCCTGGCGACGCTCTGTCGTAGCGCTGCGATAGTGGCGCAAGCACGCGTGTCATGGTTGCCTCGGCCATGGATTTCGCACCACTGCCCGTGGTGCTGGTCGCCGTACTCTTCGCGGGTTCTGTTGTCGCAACCCCGGCCACGTCCCTGTCCTCGGCCTCGGCGCCCTCTGCCTCCGCGACCTGCGGAGGCGTTGTCTTCGGATCCGCCCTCGATGTCGAAGACGTAACGAGGTTTTCTGGACTTGCGTTGGTCGCGCTTGGGCCTATCGCCTTCGGCTGCTCTTGCTTGCGCTTACCTTTCGAAGAGCCCTGCTTCGGCGAGCCTTCGCTCTTTGCCGAGCCTTCCGCCTTGTTGGTGTCAGAGTCATCACCGTGTCGCCTCCGCGCGTCCTCCTCCGCTCTGGCGTACTCTTCCATATTGTCGAAGAGCTTCTCGACCGTCTTAATGGGCTTGCGCGCATTGTACTCGGCCATCGGTCCCGGTCGGAGGCCTTGTGTTGCTGCGTTGATGACGGTTGTTTCCTTGACGTCCTTGACCTGACAGCGCACTTTCGCGAAGCGCTTGAAGTAATCCCGGAGCCTTTCCTCGGGTTTTTGCTTGACTACGAAAAGCTGGTCCGCATCGACACGCTCGACGTAATTTCCCTGAAAGTTGTTGTAGAGTCAGTTGTGAATTTGTTCCCACGCGTAGATGGACTGTGGTTCAATGGTGAAGAACCAGGACAACGCCACCCCTTGTAACCTCGAGAGGCAGCCCTTTTGCCTTCGTGGTGTCGTCTCCACCGGCGGCTTCGATGGCGGTCTCATACACGCGCACGAACTCTCGCAGGTCGGAGTCGCCTTTGTAGGCCTCGATGACGCTCGGGAACTTGAAATCTTCAGGCCATACCGCCTGCTGTAGGCCTGCGGAGAGCGGGGACTCCGGGTCTACGCGTCGCAATGGGACACGACTAGACGTAGGGGCGTCGCGGCTATCCGCCCTCTCCGGAGCGGGTTCGGATGCCACCGCCGGGGGGGGGGGAGTATTGGCTCCGAGCCTCTTGTATGTCCCGCACAGCTCCGCGGAGGTCTGTTAGCTCCCGCTGGAACGCGCTGAGGGCCGCCAGCAGGGCGGCCTCCACCGCGGGCGTGGCTGGGGCCGTCAGTGCACTTGGTGGTGCTACCAGCACGGCGGTGACCACGGCCTGCGCGCCCGGGCTGCTCGCCGCGTTGTCCTGGAGGACCCTGGAGCCGGTGACGAGGTTCGCGTCGCCGCTGGGGCCATTCACCGCTTCTACGCCGGGTGGAAAAACGGATGCGCCTGCGTTGCCATCGCCGGGGTTGGTCGTCGGGGCAGTGCTGGTGGGGTTTGGCGTTGTGTCGCTGGCGGGGTTGGTCGTCGCGTCGATGGCGGGGTTCCCGGTCACACCTGCACCACCGCTCGTACCTGCGGCTGCTAAAGCCGAAGCTCTAGTGCTAACGCGAGACTTCGCCGCTTCCGCCTTCTTCTTCTTCGGCGCCGACGGTGAAGCTTTCTTTGGTGCCATCCTCCTTCAGACCTGGAGGCTTGCTCTTGTCCTCCCCACGGACGGCGCCAACTGTTGTGGCTACAGACCAAACAGAGAGAGTATGGTAATGGGGAGTTAGGTGAGTAGAAAATGGCTTCGGGTCTTTCCCCATGGCCTATGTTCTATATATATACATCCACATGGGGAGTGCCTTTACAATTACACCCTTACACATGAGTACCTATCTCAGGGGCACCTATGTCACTATACATGTCTCATTCTGGGCCTTGCACTCTCTCAACAGGCCTGCTGGGCTTAGGTGGGAGCCACCCCTACAACAGGGACAATTTCTCTGTCGTTATTTTGAAACAGTTTATTGGGATAGTTTTCTTAAAATGATTTACCAATTTATCAATATCCGATTCTTTCATATAAACGCTCGATTATAAACTAAAGCCAAAAATAACCCCCTCCCTACCCACATAACACGTAAAAATCGTGGCGCAAACAACGTAAAGGTAGAACAGTCGTCCCGGGTACTCGCGATCTCGATTGCGACGGTTAAAGGATGAGGTCAAAAGAAGAGATCAAGACATATACTACAACAGGAGTAGTGTGATGCGCCTCATGCATCACACGCTTCTCATGGCAAAATCAAAACAGTACTACTTGATGACATATAGTTGATTACAATACCGTTCAGTCCCGAGCCAATCTTTTCATGCCACTACCTGTACAGCAGCTGGAAAAGGCCCTGCAGGGGTGGATAGAGGGGGCTCGCGGGGACCCAGGTCCTCCGTTTGCCTCGACAAATTTGCAATGTACACTTATATATTTAGTCCTCTGTCAGCAAATATATAATTACGTTATAAAGCTTATTAAGCCCTTTCATTCTTAAATCCTTTCGGTCCCTGGGCCCTTGTTAATTAACCACCATCCTAGATGGATGAGTGGAGATTAGCTATAGCTTCTGACTTCTTCTGATTTTTAATTTACTATTTTTTAATTTCGTTTTTTTCTAATTTTTTGAGTTTTTGTCTTTTCTTTTTTTCATATTCCTTCGTATTGTCCGTGATGGACTAACATATTTTTTATTTTTAAATTTTTTTAAAATTTAATTACACCAAATTTACCACCTCAGTTACAGTGAAAAATAATCTAGCTATAGTGAAAAAATAATAAGCTATTGCCAAACTGAGCACCCTAGAGAGCGCGAACACGAAAGTGATGGCTCCCCTCCCCGGCACATCCATATCCGTCCTAGTGATCGGTATGATTCCGAGGCATGAGCTCGATCAAATTCGATGGAAGATATTCTCAAATGTTGTATATTGCTATTGCTTTGCCCTAATATAACTTAGTAGAAAGTCTACATAACACTTTCGAACTTTGCTCAAAAATTCGTCTAGCACTTCGAACTATAAATCAGATATTTCCCATCTGAACTTTGTAATCCAGTTCAAATAACACCCTGATCTGATTTCAAATGGTTGTAATGCCCATATGACGTGATAAGTAGGCATTTTTACCAGACATGCTGATTAAGTTTTGGTGAATAACACGTAGGGTCATAGGGTCTTTTCTCCCGAATCAAAACAGAGAGGGAGAGAACTACAAGAAGCGGTGACCATAGAAACACGGCTGGGAGTTCAGTGGGAGAGAAACCCTTGTGTAACTCACATGTCATTCTACATGATAAAATCATCCACTCATCGCACCACGTGCATAATACCACCACGTGAAAGCGGGTTGGTATTATCTAAATCGGAGTGTAAAGTTCAAGAGATCAAATGTCTGGTTTCCATGTTTAGAATATTGAATAGATTTTTAAACAAAATTTAGAGTGTGATATAGATTTATTCCTGTAACTTATTAGATCTCAAGGGCGTGTCTGGCTGGCTCGGGGCTACTACAATCTATCGGAACTGAGCGTGGCACAGAAAATTGCGAGCATGCCACATTGCATGTTGTTATTGTCACGCTGCTCAGAGTGGGCGAGGCAGAGTGTAGCAATCACGTGTGGACTAACTGCCGCGATTTCCGTGAAACGCGGATGTAACATGACAAATTTGCGGAAACTACGACGATTATGTGAGCCTGCACGTTATTTCACCCTAGAACGATCACATGCTAAATTATTGTAACCTGTGAGCATATGTGACATGATACAAGCCGAGACATCTGCAAATTGGACGCTCTTCTCAGTTTTTGAACTGGCTTTCGATTTCAGCTTCTTTTAATAATTATTATTTATTAAATTTATAAATTATAGTTAAAAGTTATAAACCTCAGTGGGAAGAACGGTCCCGTAGCCAGGTGTGTTTGTTCACTGACAGCAACGCACGAAGGCCATTGAGGCAGAGAAATAAAATGAAAGCTATTTCATGGGCCCCTTCGTGGTCACAAGGAGAGCTGGGCCAGGCAGCCCAACTTGGCTTACAGCACATGATGCCCGGCCTGACAATAGTCAGGCCTAAATAACAGAGCCCAGTAAGGGCTTATGGGCCTCCCATGGGCCCTAGCAGGCTGGGCCGGGCAGGCCACATAAGCCATCCAGAGAAATAAGATCATAAATATCACCAAGTCGGTAGAAGCCGTAGGCACTTTCACAAAAAAAAAATGCACAAGGTCGACACACAAGAATGGCTTCAAGCTAGTTTAGTCCTTCTGGCTTCTGTAAAGATCAAAGGTACACTGCTGCCAATATATTATATATCCATGCAGTTTTTCATATGACTGGTTGGGATTTACAACTCTAACAATTGATGCCTTCTTATTCATGGATAGCCGTACAGGGATCTGCAAAATGCGAGCGATTTCAGTAAGGGACGGGGATTCGAACTGAAGATGGACCAGATCTCATGTCCTCCAGAATGAGGTTGAAAAGCGCTTGAGCAACTGGGCCTTCTTTGCCTGTGAAGGAACAAGCGAAGCAGTTAGCATTTGCTACATGATGGACTAAGCACGCAGTAAACCACGGCAGCGCCACAAATCTTGTACCTTTCCGTTGCTAAAAGAAGGTTGATGCTACATAAAGATAGCTAACTGAATTTCAAGGAAGGGATTCTCCTTACCTGAGCCAATCATCTGATCATCCCACTGAACAACAGGTTTGACAAGAATGCCACTCCCAACGAGCATCATTTCGTCGGCCTCCTTCCCTTCCTGGACGCTCACGTCCCTTGAAGTTATCCCACTGAGCCTTCCATCAGCCACGAGCAGCTCGGCGAGGGTCAGAACCCGTTTTGCCGTGCACCCGCTCAGGATCTTGTCGAAACGGGGCATGAGAAGCTCCTTGCTCCGTGTCACGAAGCCGACATTCATGTTGGAACCCTCGGCGACAAAACCCTCATCGTCCAACCAGATGCCGGTAAATCCACTGTTTTCCTCACCTTCCACCTTGGTGAGAGCATTCGGCAGGTAGTTCACGCTTTTCATGACCGCAAACTGTGGAGACTTTATAGGTATGGATGATGTGATCACCTTGCAGCCTGCCGGCACTGGTAAGGATGGACTTTCAATGACAACAGCGTAGAGGGCTGGGTTTGTGCAGCCGGATGAAGATAACTGGAAGTCTCCTGGTCCAACAGATAGCCAGTACCTGAGTGATCCTTGAGTACATTTTGATGCACTCACAGTTTGGATAAATATGCTTCGAATTGCTGAGCGATCAAAAGGCAATGGGATTTTGGCCATCAGCGCGGACTTCAGGAAGCGGTCAAGGTGTTGTTCTAACTCATAGAGGTGACTGCCAGTAGTGCGCCAAGAAAGAAAATAAGTTAATTCTGATGAAGTCTGAATCAGAATTTCAAGGAAATTTAGTAAAAGCAATGATCCCTTCTTGTTCACTTCGCAAGTTCACATTAAAAAATTTACTATTACGAACTTGTTATAGATGATTTGGATATCTTGATCTTTTTTTGTTTGGCATAAACATGCATGTCACACTCATATGATTGAAGGAAAGTTCTTACCCATCCATAATAGCAGCAGTATCAAAAACACCATGTCCTCTATGAACCATGTGATCATCGATTGGTATCACCATTGCAGCAGGATCTGAGGTAATTCCACCAACAATACTAGAGTACATGGCCATGTAATTTTGATTTCTACCTCCAGATGCTTGGAATGCATCAAGCCTTTCCGCAACCTATAGGGAACAAGTTATTGATTTTTAATCTAACCATCTCTGTTGTGACAGCACGTTTCAAGGGAAGATACTACTTTTGACCAATCATTTCATGAACACCTCTTAAACAGATCCAAAACCAATTACTGATATGAATTATCCAAACCCCCAAAGCGATGGGAAATCCAACGCTGTAATCAGCATGACGGAAGCTATATCCGCATATGAAACTTGTTAAAGGGATTGATTTGATTCAGACTATTGCAGTGTTTAGATACATAATTCAAGTTTTTCATTATCAATTCAGATCTGATACTCCAATCCAACTGTAATCCCCAAATGCTTTCTGTAATGCTGTGGGCTGTTAAACTAATCCAGCTAAGAAGCCTAGATGCAACAGTCCTTTCAAAGGTGGACCACTCTGAGCATACTGTGGGTGCAACAAATGGTTCTATAAAATTCAACACAAAGAGAATATGGTGTCAATGTATCGCATGCTAGCAATGCGCTAACAGTGCAATATATACGGTTGAGAACATTCATTAATTAAGCGGGCATTAATTAAAACAAGAGAGAGAGAGTAATCAGAACAAATAAGACAATCTCTCGGAAGAAAGGAGCATCCAACTTCTCTATCTTGCAAATGTCATTAAAAGATGCTAATTAAACTTGTGCTAACAAACAACAGAAAAGACAAGGAAGTCCACCTCAGAGAAAGACAAGAGGGGGACATCATTTGAGTTAACAATGGTCCCGGCCGGTCCTGCAGGCAAAGATGCTGTTTAGTTCCACGACAAATATTATTAAACAAAAGCGCATCCTAAGCGACCACGGCCTCAGCCATGACCGCGTCCTCTACGTCTCAGCCTCTCTATTCATATCAGACAAGCATTCACACAATCAACTCACAAGTATCTACCTTAACAGTATAAGTTAACAATCTAACTAGCAAAAAAGTAGATGCAATGCAAGACCCAAACCACATCCTATTGTGCACCAGAGTGTATCAAATTTAATTTAATTATTAGGCCTAAGTCAATTTTTAGTTGAATAATTAAACTAAATAGCCAATTTTCTTTACCACGGACCTAATGGCCGCTTTGATACCAATTGCAACATCCTGCCCATCCTCTAAGCCTAGAATGCTACCACTATTGCATAATATTATCATTTGCAACCACTACTGATAGGTTTAAACAACATCCGCTCTCTTTACATCTTAACAGCACGATAACTAGCATATTATTTTAACACTAGCTACCTAGACAAGTCATTAAGTTGTAGATACATTAACTGAAGTGATGTGCGAATTATTGCTTGTTCATTGAAAATATCTGTGCTACTCCTGCCCACGTATGCCAACTTCAATGCTCACCTAAAAAACAAGCAAGGATGAGTCCGAAGACTCAGTAAGCATAGAATAGGGCAATAAACACTATCAAACACATAAGTAATCATCTAGCCATGTCATACTCCGCATGTTTCAACATAACCATAGACTTAAACATGTTCTCTGTATGCATCATCATGTTCATGTTATTATTCTCATGTCTCATCATTCTCATTCCATTAGTGCCATGCAACTACTCTACATGCTTATTTGCTCATCTTATTGTATATACCGGTATAGTCTGAGTGAACACCCGTTGATGTTCACCCTATCATGGGCTCATCCTCATCAGCACGGGGATCTCTCCACTCCCGCGGAGACCTACCGAAGTAGGCCTTACAGATCTACCTAGAATAGATCTCTTTCTCATCATATGAGTGCACATGAGGCAAATGCATGTCCATTGTTATAAACACAGTTCATCATTGTCATCATTAGCAGGTAAGCATCACTACTTACCCTGCTTCATCATCATTGTCATCATTAACTAAGCACCATCATATAACATAAACATTGCATATTTCATAGCAACTACCATCTACCGCTTTACCATGTACTTACCTATTTAGTCCCGAGGACGATGCTTGGATGACACCAAACCAGAGCTTCCACTTGCACAGGCATCATCTAGACAACACCGTAGCGATGTACTTAAATGAATGGCATCGATACCACGCGCAAAACCCAACTCACGCATAAGAATGCTCAGGGTTAAGGATTCGTCATGCACAACAAAAACCCCTTTTGTTTTCTTTTCTCCCCTTTCTTTTTTTCTTTCCTTCCTCTTTTCTTTCTTTTGGCCGACTGCGTCCTCCTCTCCTCTCATTTCTCCCCTTAGCTCCACTCGGCTCTCTCTCTTAGATTTGTCTGTCCCTCGCATCGCCAGCCATTGGCGGTGGCACCTGGGCTTCCCGGGAGTTGGTTCTCTCTCCCCTTCCCCCGATCTACACACCTCTCTCTTACTCTCTCTTTCCGAGCTGCACACCACCACCCCTGGGCTCAGGTGCTAGGGTGCACCGGCCCAGCCTATGCCTAGGCCCTCCGGCGTCATCGTCCTGTGCGTCTCTGACCACCAGCAGCCAGGCCCCTCCGCCGTAACCCCCTCCACCTTGGGTGATTCAGCCGCCACCGCCGAGGAATCTATGGCCTACCTCTTGCTACCGGCTCCACCGTCCCCTGGTCGTCCCCCGTGGGTTCTAGCTCCCTCACGCCTCTCCCATGGCTGGGGTTTCAATGATGCGGCCTTGCCGCCTGCCCGCCAATGGATCCCCACCGCCTGAGCGTGGCTACAACTCGGCTCCGACCCTCACTCTCTTCCTCCTGTGCGCATGGCTGGTTCCAGATCGACGCCGCTCTTGGCGCCGACCTCCGACCACTATGCCTCCGGCCGCTATCACGACTACGGCTGTCGGCTGCCACCTTAGTGTGGCCTTTCGTGGCTACGGCCATGGTTGCCTCAGTGCGCCGCCGTCTCTTCCTAGCTGATGCCTAAGCTCAGGTTCGTCTGCTCCGGATTTAACGCCCCTCCGCCCGTTGCCACCGTGAGCCCTAGGGTCATCACCGGTTCACCCCTTTCTCCCCTCTTTACGCATTTGTTTTAGTTACTACTTTTGCCTAGTTTCATTCTTCTACCATGCACGATTTTGGGAAGGCCTAAGATTGTCATCGTGATGGAACTTGCTCCGGAGGCGTATGCCAAGGAGTACATCTTCCCTGTCAAGGGTGCGCGGCAGTGGTTACGGGCTCGCCGCCAGTGGCATGGTAGCTGTGCAGTTGTGTCATGCCATGGATGAAAGGGGGGAAAGGATTGGGGAAGAAATGAGGGCCTACTTATGTCGGGCTAATAGCAGAATTTGCGGTGACTGTGGCATCGCTCTCGCGAGCTCAGTGATTAGGTCAGCCTTCGTCCTTACCATCATGGTCGTCATCTACTCCCCTTCGTCTTCCCCTACTCCCTTAGCTCCCCTTCTCTGTGTTCTCTCTTCCTCACGGTCTCTCTGTGACGGCTTTGGACTTTGGTGGTGGTGTGGCCTTGCTTGGCTGGAAAATGGAGTGGCAATGTGGTTCTTGGTTTTTGCTTGGCTTGCGCTCTGGGTGAGCTCTCGGTTGAGGGAAGGAAATGAAATGGCAACGTGTGTTGGTTGAGCTTATGAAGGAGGGGCTTTCGGCTGGTTCTCTTCTCTCCTACTATGCCTTGCTGAGTTTGCCCTTCCCTTATCCCCAACTCTCTCTTAGCTGATTGTGGGTTGGGTAAAAACCCTTGGACCATTGGTCCATGGGGTGGTTTCTGCACTATTCAATGGCTTTTCTACTGTGGAAGATAAGTCAGTAAAACATGTGTGTTGGATTTTTCCTACTGCCGAATGATGATGCCCACATTTGCGAGAGGTGCTGGCCAGCCCTGGACTGTCTGGGAATCTCAATAAGCGATATTACATTCGGCATTTCTAAAGTCGAAGGGTTCGGACGACAAAACCTTTTTTATTCTCCATTGGATTGTTTTGAATTTTCGCTTTCCTCCACTTTTGCTTTCTATTGGTATTACAAAAATAAACTCAAATAGTTTTGAGGAAAGTTAAGCCCGATTTTCATCAAGGATCTATCTTCGCCACCACTTCGAAAACAGTCGCATAAAAAATTCTAGTATTGACTCATACGCATAATCAAGCGCAGCTCGCATGCAAAATCCGGAGCACTCCAGGTTCTCTCGAAATCACCGTGACACCTCAGAATTGATGCAAAATTCTAGTACTGTGAACTCGGAGCCAAACCAAATGCAGAACCGCACTTATCTCCATTATCCTGAAGCTACACCCAGACACAAACTAGAATGCAGTCTGTTTTTTTAGACGTAGAATGCAATCTTTGGCTTCATCAAGAACTGTATCAAGGGAAAGCGGGAGATTCAATTTTTTGTCAGTCTTAAGATTGATCAATTCACTCTGTCACTTACATATGGGGTCACCTGAGTCACTGACAATGGGCCCAGGTGACAAATCTGTTGCCACTCGAGTCATAAGGGTGGTAAATAGTTAAATTTTCCAGGGAAAGCAGCGGTACCCTTCACGGGGCCACAAAAAAGGTAGCGTCTTTTTGGCGCCAACGGAAGGTGTGAGATGGCAGCCGCATGAACCCGATCGCCACGGAGCCGGGTGTAGCGAACCAGGAGGAATCAAAGAAGGAGCGCAAGAAATCAAACACTAACCGGTCCAATTGGAGCTCGCGGCGGCTCTGGCCACCGCCGCTCTCCGCGAAGGGAGCCCCGCGGGAGCGGCGACGCGGGACGAAGGCACGGTTTTCCTCTGCACGGGGGAAGGCCGGGGCGAAGGGGAGATGCGGTGGCCGGCGGCGGCAGGTGAGGCGGAGAGGTGGGCCATCGAAGGAGAAGTGGCCAAGTGGGCAGGAGTGGAACCGTGGGAAGGAGGATGCTATCAAATCCAGGATTTGGTAAGCAATTGAGGATTTGTTTCTCAGTGGCACGTCGAGATCAAATTTTCGGTTACCACCTTTTTCTGTGCTGCGTTCCAGACTTCGGCGGCTTCAACTCCTGTAGAGCTTGCAGCTTGGGCTCAGTTCGATTGGGATCCAATGTGCACATATTTACCCTAACCTACTACTACCTCAGCAAAAAAAAGGACGCTCTAGAATATACAGTCAAATTGTGTAACACATATAGTTTGTATAATGAAATATCATGTAATTAAATTTTCATAAAAATACTTTATAATATCACACTTTCGCAATTGTTTCCAGATATATGATAAACAAAAATTGGCGGTTAAAGACTCAAAGTGGCATCTTAGTGAATTTAAAAAACAAAAACAAAAAATGTGATTTTTTTCACAAAAGGGAGTAATATACATTATCCTAAGTCCATTCGAATCGAGCTCAAGCTCATTGGAACCTATCAGTGGCGGAGGGAGTGTATATGCATAGGGTACAATTACAACTCTAAAATTTGTGTCAAAAAAATCCGATATATACCTCCTAAAGTACAAAGTATGTACTATATATACTCTTATAACTATATATACTCCTAATAGTCCATTACTCCATTAGGCCCAATAGGCACCAGGCATTGGCATAGCCTATATTTATTCTCAAATATAGCGATGTATAGTATATCTCGTTATCAAATAAGTTAAATCTGGAATACGATGGATGAAGCTATCAGTGACATAATGACTCGGTGTACTAATATAGTTCTGTTCTCAATTGTCAAATCTGAAAACTACAATGAGATATCAACTAGGGTTACTGAGTTAGTGAAGCTTAGAAGTTAGCCTTTGTTTTTATTTAATTATCTTGTATTTGGTTCAATCCTGCTCATAGCTAAGAACTAAGAAGGCAGAGTGAAGGTGATTCATCAGGTGCTAACTCCTTTTTCAAGGATATGGGTTGCCTTTTACTCTTTACTGTACAAATCATGTATATGTGCCTGATTACCAGAATATCAGTATATTTATGGCACATGGTACCTACATACTAATCTTGATAGAGAACAGAGCAAACATTTGTCATTTGAGGTTCCTGAAGGCTAACCACAAGGGAATATAGCAATATTGTAGTTGCTTCTTGATTTAGTTCAATACTTTAGTGTTACGTAGGTAGCTTTACTTCCTGATATAAATCTTCCTAGGACTAGTAATAGTTCTTATATTACTTGAAGTTCATGCTCGTTAAGCTGAAGAAATTTTGTTATGTTTATAATTACTTTTCTTTACTTATAATTACTGATGTGTTTTAAGTTCGCATGCTAATCGTCAAAATTCTGGCTCTACCACTAGAACCTATAATGCACTAATACATATTCATATATGTGGCTTTTATTCTAGGTTTGATTGAGTCAGAGTTCATGCCTAGTCAAGCTCAAACCTTGAAAGCTTTGAGCTCGAGCTGAGCCTAGCTGGGACCCTTACTCCTGTCATCCTGGAATTTTTTGTACGGATAATCCATTTTTTATTCGAAATTACATAAATATACCCGCGGGAAATTTTTTTGCAAAAATAGGCTCCAGTCGCCTAATGGTTGGGCGACTGGAGCCTTTCGCCCAACCAGACCGCGACAGCTGGAGAGTCTACCAACCGTTGGGCGATTAATTGCAGTCGCCCAACCGTTGGGCGACTTTCATGCAGTCGCCGAACGGTTCGGCGACTGAGATTCAGTCGCCCAACGGTTCGGCGACTGAAGGTGGGATATAAGGCCGTGCTCGGCGACGACGAAGCGCCACACTGTTTCTTCTTCCGTTCGGCCAGCGCAGAGAAGAGAGGGGAAAGGAGAGGGAGAGGAGGAGAAGAGAAGGGGGAGGAGGAGAAGGAGTGCGCGTTTTTCAGGTAAGTTTTTGATGTTATATTTTTTGTTAGTGTAGAATATTAGTTTAGAAAATGTAGTGTAGAAAATTAGTTTAGAAATATAGTTTAGAAAATGTAGTCTAGAAAATTAGTTTAGAAAATTAGTTTAGAAAATGTAGTGTAGAAAATTAGTTTAGAAATATAGTTTAGAAAATGTAGTGTAGAAAATTAGTTTAGAAAATTAGTTTAGAAAATGTAGTCTAGAAAATTAGTTTAGAAAATTAGTTTAGAAAATGTAGTGTAGAAACTTAGTTTAGAAAATTAGTTTAGAAAATGTAGTTTAGAAATTTAGTTTACAAATTTAGTTTTCAAATTTTGTTTAGTAAATATAGTTTAGAAATTTAGTTTACAAAATTTATAAACTAAATTTTGTATAACATTTATAATGCATTATTGTACAAAATATAGTATTTAAATGTACATGTACAAAATTTAATGTTGCAATTATTGTACAAATTTAGATGTAGAAAATTTTGTGTTGAAATTTAGATGTAGAAAATTTAATGTTGAAATTATTGTACAAATTTAGATGTACAAAATTTAATGTTGAAATTATTGTACAAATTTCCCAGGTATGACTCGTGCTGGACGTGACTCGGAGTGGCGGTTCGCGCTGTTGGACGAGCACGTGGACCGCTCTCATCGCGCTTCCCGTCTAGTCCCGCCACCGGGGAGCACGGACGACAAGCCTCAGCTGGGAGTGGTCCGGACACGCACACCTCGCGTGGCCTGGGGACTCGACCCTCGTTGGACCGCCAGGTTTGCACTACTCCAGCGTTTAGTGCGACCGTAAGTTCGTTCCGTGCTGACCTTCACTTTGTTTGCAGGCTGCAGGATGCCGGGCTACTCCCTCTTGCCCGGATGGTGCAGGCCACGGACGAGGATGGAGGCGCTGGCGCCGCTGGCGGGGATGAGGGCGGGGACGAGGCGGGCGGTGAGCGATCACGATGCTTTCCGTTCGACCGTTCCCTGCTGACGGCTTTGGTGGAGCGTTGGCGGCCCGAGACGCACACTTTCCACCTCCCATTCGGGGAGATGACGCCGACCTTGCAGGATGTGTCCCTGCTCCTTGGGCTTCCGATCGCGGGAGACGCTGCCTTCCTACCGGAGGCCCCGGCCCACTGGCGCGCTGACCTACTCGCCAGATTCCAGGGTGTCGTTCCACCGGCCGATGACCACCACGTGTTTGGAGAGGAGCAGACCCATGGGCCGACACTGAGGTGGCTCAGACAGTACCGGGTACGTGGTATATAAAATCGATCGTGTCTTCGAAGCTCTTATTTGTGGTATTACGTACTAATAACAACTTTTTTGCATTCAGGTGGAGCGCATGGTTCCGCAGGCAGACGATCACCAGGTCTCGCGGCACCTGGAGGCGTACGTGCTGTGGCTGTTTGGTTGGGTGCTTTTCACCACCAGCCACGGCAACTCGGTGGATGCGCGCCTCATCGCTTATGCGAGGGCGATCGCTGACGGCGAGCCCCACCAGGTCAGCTGGGGATCGGCCGTACTTGCCGCGACGTACCGCGCGCTGTGCGATGCGTGCACGAGGATCAAGGCAAACTCGATCCTCACGGGCTGTCCCCTTCTACTGCAGTTGTGGTCGTTCGAGCGCTTAAGCGTCGGACGACCTGTGCTGGACGACATGGGTCCGTACGGGCCCGAGATGTATCCAGGGGGAGGGGGAGACGTCGACCGGCCGACGATGGGTTCTATCTGGTGCCGTCGTCGAGTAAGTGTTATCACAGTCTACTATTTCTTTCTTACTGACGATCGTCAATCTAAACAACTTGTCTTTCTTGCAGGTACAGTTTGCGCACGTGCAGGTCACGCGGGCGTACCGGGTCTTTGTGGAGCAGCTCGACCGCATCACATCCGACGACGTGCGCTGGGAGCCGTACGCTGATACGGCAGTGCAGGCCCGTGCTCCTGGCGGTCTGTCCTCACTTTGTTGGCGTGACAGGGCTTTCTGGCTCACCCGCCGGAAGCTCGTGTACCTCATCTACGTGGAGGACTATGCACCCCAGCGGGTGATGCGGCAGTTCGGGCTACGGCAGCCGGTTCCTGTACCAGTCGGACCATCGCTTCCGCGGCACGTGCACGGGTGAGTGATCGTTTGTGGTAAATATGTACATACTTACTACTGCGTTCGCAAGTATCTCACATTACGTAATGGTTCTATTCGCAGGCACAGCGCGAAGGGAGTGAAAAGAGGCACGGACTGGTCGTTGAAGATGCAGCCCTGGGTCGAGCAGTGGCAGGGTGCGCTCGACAACTGCGTGGAGGAGGACCGCCCGTACGACAGCACGGAGTACGCGGAGTACCTTCACTGGTACCAGCCGCAGACCTGTACCAGGCTCGTATATGTGGTAGACCCGTCTGCCACACACGTCGCCGCTCCGACGGACACGTACCCCGCGCACTTCGCGCACGACGCTCACCTCGCGGTACGTTACATGTCATTTCAAAGATTCCCAAATGGTAATGTCGTTTCGATAATCGACCATTTCATGTCTTTGTGTCCAGGCTGACGTCGGTTCTGCCCTATGTGCCGACTCCGGCACAGTACTTGAGAGGCTCACAAGTGGTGCGCAGCTGACCCATGAGGAGGGCGTCAGCTTTGCGCGTCGGATGCACGAGGGGTGTAGACGTATTGTTAGCCTACTGTCCTGCACGAGGCTACCGGCGGTCTCCACGCCCACCGCTCCGACTGCTCGTCCACCAGTGCCACCCCGACCAGCGTGGCACTACTCTGGTGCACCGACGTGGACACGTCCTCCACCGCCTCACCCGGAGCAGCCAGGGGGTTCAGCCTGGGCAGGGCCTCCTACACCGGTTCACTTCACGCCTCCTACGCACACCCCTGTCTTCCCCACGCAGGGGGTGTACGCCTCCTCCATGACGCCAGCTACGGGTACGCAGAGGGTCTTATATCGTGTTTATCCGAAGACGACATGCAACGAACTAACGATATTAATATTGCAGGTACTTACCAGCAGCACGGCGTCTCCCCAGGCCCGGACGATGTGGACCAGTTTTTCGCGGAGTGGCCCGGGCAGTTCTCCGACGCAGCACCGGAGGTTCTCTCTGGCAGTGCCCTCCCCGGTGCACCGGAGGGCACACAGCCAGAGGTGCAGCTGACTCCACCAGCGCAGGGGCGGGATAGACACCCTCCTGCTCGTTTTACTTTTTCGGATCGTCCTAACCCGTTGCACCAGAGGAGGGCCAAGCGAGGCTATATGGGAGGACGCGGACGCGGGCGCGGTGACGGGGCACACCAGGGTGACCAGTGAGGCGTGTTGCAGATGCTATATATGTTATGCATGTAATGAAAAAACATGTGGCATGTTACTCTCAGTTATATTATGAAGTTTATTTAAATTTACATAGTCTATCATCTCTCTCCGCACATAAACTATCTCACTTAACAGTGTATGTATCGATCGTTCTCTACTCAATCTTTCATAAAAAAAATTTAAAAACTTTTTACACACCTACAATATACAATGAACATAAACTTTTATTACAACTTCACCGTATTTTTTACCGGTTCAACGTTACAAAATTCACAAAATTTTAAACAATCACGGGGGCTACATGAAGTCGCCTAACGGGATGGCGACTGCATGCTAGTCGCCTAATGGGATGGCGACTACCCTTAAGTCGCCGAACGGAAGAGCGACTTAATGCAGTCGCTCTACTGTGCAACGAGATATATTGTGTCGCGGTCTGGTTGGGCGAAAGGCTCCAGTCGCCCAACCATTAGGGGACTGGAGCCTATTTTTGCAAAAAAAATTCCCGCGAGTATATTTATGTAATTTCGAATAAAAAATGAATTATCCGTACAAAAAATTCTGTCATCCTGTGTCCATTATTGCAAATGTAACGACGAGCGGGCCTCCCCATGCAGCGTAATTCTCAGTGCAATTTTTTCGTCTTAGAAAAGCTGTAGAGAATAATAGACCTGAGTGTTTCCCGGGCCGGATGTCCATCGACCCAAGTACCCTTGGGCCTATGAACCCAAGCCCAGACCATTAGAGATGGATGGCCAGATGTTATTATCATTGTTAGGAACCAGCAGGATGCCTGCACATTTGCGCGACTTGATTTCTTATAAATTTTTAGTAACAAACGATACAACTTGATTGGTTTAAAATATCTTTTGTACAATATCCGGGTATACATGTATTTTAAAATGAACACTTGAAATGATAATAAGATTTGATTTGAGAAAAAAAAATCTATTTAGCCTAATGCGCCTAGAGCAAATGTAATTGGAGGATAACATTTGATTTGCGGGGAAAAAAATTTATTTAGGGTCTATTCTTTAACGGCTTCTAAAAGCGGCTTTTGGCTTTTGCTACAGTATCTAAATTTCAAACGGAGTATTTTCTCAACATCTGTATCAACCAAAATTGCAAGCGAGTATCTCTCTTTCCGTAATCTCTATCATAAATAGCTAAAATTCAAAAATTTTAACCAAAAGTTATATGGCCCTGATCAACTCGGCTTCGGCTTCTGGCTTATTTTTCATTATTCATAAGTTTCGTCTTTTTCTGAACTTTTGGCTTTTTGTTGAGCTTTTTTGCCGGTTCTTTTTTTTCCGTATTTGTTTGTATTATACGTAATGGGCTAACATATTTTTTTATTTATAAATTTTTTTAAATTTAATTATGCTAAATAAGCCTCTGTCAGCTACAGTGCTTTTTTCAACCAGCTACAGTGTTTTCAGTCATAAGCCACGAGCTTTTCAGTTGAACCGATCACCACCATAAACCGTAGCCATATCAAAGAGGCAGATGGGCCTTAGAAACGAACGTCTTCGTGGGAAAGTAGTTCGACTCACGCGTTAAAGCTCGATAAGGATCCCAAGTAGTCTCTGTAGTAACTCCTGCTCAGCTACTATAAAATATACTGACCAGGCCGTGGGTAAACTTATCAAACAAAGTTTTAAGCCGGTTGGTTTACCTCTCCTCGCTAAAAAAAAGAGTTAACAACAAAAGGACTTACTGACGCATCTCGTCTTATTTGTTAATTCTTCTTTTCCAAATCTAATCGACACACGAGAGGTCTGCTCATTATATTTATATATATATTGTTAATTCTTCTTTTCCAAATCTAATCGACACACGAGAGGTCTGCTCATTATATATATATATATATATATATATATATATATATATATATATATATATATATATATATATATATATATATATATATATATATATATATATATATATATATATATATATATATATATATATATATATATATATATATATATATATATATATTAGCTCTGCTTTGAAAACACTGGGATAGCTTCCAGGCTCATACCCGTTTGTAGGATTTTCGTGGGAGTTATACTGTCTTATGCAAAATCTCATGAAATTCTTGCGTTCCAAAGAAACCTTCAGACTCCACTTGGAATCACTTTAGGATGTGTATGATACCTGTAAGCTCGAAAATCTATTTGCCATCCGCCAACTTAAGTAGAATGTTCGGTACTGGAGGGCAGCCAAACTACCAAAGGGATGTGCATGGCCTTCTCCGCACGCTACTAGAAAGTAGAAACCCAACTTTTGCCTAGTGTCTGTTGCAAAATCTAGGCTTATCTGTAAACCTGACTCATTGATGGATATCTCACTATTTAGTCTATAACTAGGGAGCTTCAATCATTGTAACTTATACTTTGAGAAGAGAAAGTAATAAAGAAAGAAATGAGTTCTCCCCAATCTCTCTGTATTTAATTTATTTTGTAGTTGCATTATTTTGTATTTGATTCATCTTTTGTCTAGGAGGTATCGCTCGAATTGGACTCACCAGCAATGGTTCCTCGACACGTTATCGACATGAATCGCTCTGGTAGATTGAACGTAATTATCGAAGCACCCGTAGATTGAATTGCCTATCTAGAATCGCTTTAAATTCCGTAAATTTTCATTTTCTAGATTATTTTCTATAGTGCAAATCTGCTCTAATCTACCGCGAGCTGATTTGAAGTCGCCGAACAAGTCGATCGGTAGATTTACACAAAAGAGTAGATGTTGATTGCGCTGTAGATTAAAAAAACAAAAAAGAAATCGCAATCAGCCGAATGCCATGCGCGCCGCCCGCACGTGGCCATGCCACCCGAGCCGTCGCTGTGCACTCACATGCGCCACCTGAGCTGTCACCGTCTCCCGCATGGGGCGCCGCCGCCACTCGACCTCGAGTGCGGCCACTATCCGCTCACCTCCCGCATGAGGCTCGCCGCTAGCCCGGGATCACGACATAACACACCATCATCTCATGCCGCCGTCGGCACACCTCCCGCATGAGGCCCTGGCCATCGCCGCTTGGTCCCACATGGCTGCAGCTGTTGGAGCCCCACATGGCTGCCGTCGCTCAGCCCCACATGGCCGCCATGGCACCCCGCATGGGCCACCGTAGGCTCCCCGACTACGTCGTGCAGCACATCGGCCATCGGCCCTGAACAACCACCCGCATCGCTACTGGCCTCTCGGTTGCTCACTGCGCCGCACCTCGGCCACCAGTCCTTTCGCCCAAGTGCGCACGTACGCACCGCTGGCCCCGGCCGCCCGCAGCATCGCTGGCCCCGCCACTCGCCGTGCCACTGACCCCACCTGCAGTGCCACGCCACGCCCAAATGTGCCACCACTTCAGTGAATAGGGGTAGGAGAAACCCTACCCTTACTCTTTTGATTCGGTTGGAGTGGGTCGTGGGTCGAAAACTGGGCTGGGAGAGGATCGGCCGAGTGGGGGATCCCGAATTTTGCAAAATGACCCTTAGGAAATCGATAAATTCCACAAAGATTTTCTCAGAATTGAAAATTAGCGGATAAGCCCTCAGAAATGGCAGAATTCACTGAAAATTCATATTCTAGCATAAAAGGGACTCAAGAATTCAAATTTTGAATTGTTTATAACATTTGAAGCATGTTTAGCACAGTTATTATTACTTTCTATATTTTCTATATTTATTTATTGTTTTAATTAATTGTAATTATTTAAATTACCTTTAATCACTAAAATTAATAGTAAAATTATAGAAAATGCATAGAAAATTTTCTGGAATATTACAAGAGTCTTGGTACCATTATACAACTTATTCCATACAATTTATACCTACAGTAAATTTATATATTCCTTTTATACACATGTAAATGGCAGGCATCACGAACCAAGAGTTCGAGGAGCTGGCCCAGCATGGTTCTGTGTTCAATCTATTTTGTATTTACATTATTCTATATTTAATTCATCTTCTGTCTAAAAAAAATCGTTCGAACTGGACTCAGCGATAGTTCTCAACAGTGTCAAAGCCAAAAAGCCTACAGATTGCCGGTAAGAACTAGGTTGCCGACGATTTTTTCTCCGCCCAACAGTTACAAGAGAAACGGTCGGCTAATAGCAGCAATAACCGACAGGATTCAGCATTAACTGGCAGTTCAATTATGAATATTTATATTGGACAGGTGAAAATAATATACGTATTTGTCTCAAAAAGTATTCTCATAATATTAGAAATTTGTTAGGTTTTATAAATATATTGTAATAAAAATAGTAGATAAAGTTGCGTTTTAGAGTTGTGTTGACGAAGTCCAAAATGTCACTATTACGCGTGAGTGAGTGGAGCAATACAAGTGCAACTAATGTATCCAAAGGTTCCCACGTTACACCATCCAAGTGGGCGTCCAGCTGTTCCTTCACTTCCATATACTACTACTAATCTTTTTTCGAAATACCTACTATTAATAATCAGATCGGCGATCTCACGCGAGATAGGACAAATGTCCGCTTCATAAGTGCAAGTAATTAAGAACTACTGTATGTTTAGAGATGTGGCTACCCGGCACACGTCACCAACTTGTATAGCATGCAAGTCTTCGGCTTACTACCTAGCAAAGACTCCCTTTACTGAGGAATGTGCACATCAGGATAGCATAACAGAAATAATTATAGTGAACTCAATAAATAAAATAATTAAAAGATAGTTTTACAAATAAACTTTGGACACACTTTAACTTAACGCTGACTTACAACAGGGATCACACCCTATGGCAAAATCACTGACGAAATGCTAAGGTCTAGAGGTGCTTCAGTCTTCATGTACATATTTTAGGATTGTTTTGCCTTAGCGAAGCTTCCAGTTCCGTTCTTCTATTGCTTGAAGTCAGCCATCTCCGTCTTGATGTTCATAGAAGCACCCTTCTATGTCTATCGTGTTAGCAATCTAACAAAAGTGAAATACAATATAGAGATAGGTATGAAAGGTACTCAACAAGTCTAATTTAGTAAGCCAATGTCTAATTTAGTAAGCCAACAAGTATATGCCCAATAATCTAGCCTTCATATATACTTTTATTGAACCATTAAGGACCGAAGTCCACCAAGATATCATGCACATTGGTAAAAGACATTTGTTACTAAAGGTCAAGTTTTAGATTACGAAATCTATGAACAAGAGGCAACAGAGGTTGTTAAAACCTCCTATAGGTTCCTTTCCTGCCTCATTCATAATTCCTGCCCGGAACAGAGTGTGACCAGCCGCAATTCATATACTCTGCAGAGGTGTTTTACTTTACTCACATGCGTCTTAGTCTTTATGCCAGATCAGTTAATACACTTCCTTCGGTGTGCAGTAAGACTAAAGACACAAAGCCTTTCATCGGTCCCATTTGCCAATATCTCTGTCCAACTAACAGGAAACTATTGCCGTTGAAGTTGGACATCATCCGCTACACCACCGTGCATATAGCGCCCTGAACGTCTAAACCACTATCGATGGTTTGTGAGTCCTTATGGGTACTGACGCCTACCCAAGCATTACCTTATATACGATCCATGACTCCATGAGAGATATGGCATTAAGGTCCTGTTTGGATACGCTTAAATTCCGTTTCTGGGTAGAATTAAGCGAGAATCCCACCCAAACGCTTTGATTATTTTTCGATTCTTTCAACCGCCGCGGTGGGAAAAATCAGCATTTGCACTGAGAATCCAAAATCCTGTACCGCAAGCCCCATCAGGATTATTCAGATTATTCAGATCGCAGATTCTTCAGATCGCGACTTATCAGAAAATCTTGATCAAATTAAAATCGATTCTCAGATAAGCGTATCCAAACAGGGCCTAAGAAGGCATTGCTCAGCTTATGCCCGTCTCATGCTAGGTCATGTGGTCACTGTGAATGTTATGGCGCTAGATTGTCTCCTGGCAACTATTATTTAACCTTATGGTGATAACCCATATGTATAACCACAGTTCCATTCTTTATTTTAATCCACCGACTGCTCCACCAGCCGGTCAATTGTGCAAACATAATTCTATCATAGATCAAATTCAATTGTTATTTATGAAGTAAGACTTACCATGCAGGTAATAATAAGTAAATTTAGTTGCAAGTACTTGATAAGTAATTAACAAGACAACATAATCGAAGGATTGGACTTGTCTGATACCGGAAGATTTGAAGACCAGGGGTTCAGCTTGAATACTAGATTCCCAGGAATGATTGTGATGATCAAAGACCGTGTTGGCTCTTGGTTTCCGTCGCCTTGAAAGGTCTTCATGCTTATAGAATATCACCGATTAAGCTACGCTGATGGTCGTATTATTACTGGAAAATGATAATCATTAGTATAGCTTAATTGAAGGTATTCTGCGAGCTAAGTCGGCAGGAGTAATTCACCGGAGGCCAAAGAGCCAGCACAGTCTCTGATCAGCAGAAACATTACTCAGCGCAAAATAGTTTATACTGGAAAATTGTACTTGTAATCGGTAATGCATTAATAGTCATATTTCCTATGTTCTTGTGTCCATTTTTATTGTTCGTTAACTTTATTTTGTATACGAAAATATATTGGCCCGTCTGCGCTACTAACTTAATGTACGCTTTAGAAACCTCCTAAAGGGAGTGTTTCTCTTCACGAAACAAATATATTGGCCGCTAAGATACGAGAGAGGATTGTTCGTGCAATAATAGTAGGGAACTGATCAGATTGGGAACTAATGACGGCTACAATGAAAAATAGAAATTCTCTCTCTCTCACTCTCTCTCTCACTCTCTCTCTCTCTATATAATGATACAAAAAGGCACCGTATTTGCTTCCAAAGGCTAGAAATCACCATGTTAATCGGAATAACATGAATAAAATTTACACCGCTGATCTTTAATAGATCTAAATTATAACGATGTATATTTAAAAGACAAATAGTAGAACTCCTAGACCATTACAACTTTCAAGTTTTATGTAGATATACAATAACTCCAAAGCCAATACAACAGTGCAGATTGTACGGCAGCACTCTATCCAAGCCAAAAGTAACAATTGCAATGTTTGGTTAAGAATACAAGTCAACGTCAAATATGCATGGGACTATATACGTACAGGTACAATTTTACGTACAATGATCTTTCTTTACGATTCATATAGGATCCATTAACTCTAGTAATGGGACAATGTTTTTTTCTTATAGTTTGAGTTTTTACAGTAACTAGCTTTTAAATTATGTATCTTTTTAAGATAGGATTTGTAAGTCGATTATAGTAAGCACTGTACTGATTTCAGCTGTACCAACCAAAATCGTATGCGATTATCTTCCTCTTCATAATCTCTCCCGCGGACAGTCAAATTTAAAAGTCATAAGCTAAAATCAAAAAAATCATATAACTTCCAACCAAGGCCTAATAAGGTTTTGTATATAGTCACGATGTAAAAACAAGTCGAGTTGTAGCCCCACCAATCTCTGCAATATTGCAGCCCTGCATGCATGATGTGGCCGTATGTGGACTTTCGTTGTCTCCGATGCACGGCTTCATACAGTACTATGATTTCCAAGTGAATCGTCAAAGTCGATACAAGACTTTGCTTAGACGATTTTCATAAAATTGTGGTTCCACCACATAGGAATATATAGCCTATTTGTGACCTAGCTGTATACGGGTTTGATAGGTACTCGACATCTGCATAGCCAGTCATATTCAAATTTTGGTTCTTTCTATAGAATAGTCCAAGATCTTTGCTTCCTTAGAGGTATCGAAAGATGTCCTTCATCCCCTGTCAATGCCTTTTGGTAGGTTCTACACTATACCTTGCTAATATGTTTACGGCAAATGTAATATCCGGTCTAGTGCATTTTGCTAAATACATAAGTGCTCCTATTGCACGTAAGTACGAGAATTCTAATCCAGGACTTCCTCCCCCTTCTTCTCTAGGTTAGTATGGATCCTTGTTTTGCTATAAAGATCTCCCGATCATCAGTACTTTTGATAGGTACGCCTTGAGTGTATGTAGACTGATGCACTAATATACCTTTAGGGACATTCTCAAGCTGTAAGCCTAGGCAATATTTGATTTTACCCAAATCTTTTATTTCGAACTCTGACTCCAGATAAGAGCTCGCTTCCTTTATATCTTCCAAGGTTCTGATGATATTCATATCATCTACATATACTGAGATTATACAAAATCTATTCTGAGATCGTCGTATAAATACACATGGACAATCCTCATTGTTCGTGAAGCTCTTTTTACATAGAAAGTTGCTTAAGCAATTATACCACATCCTACTTGATTGCTTAAGTCCGTACAGTGATTTTCTGAGTTTCACACTATACATGTTTCTATTTGCTCTGTCTTGATTCAGGACAGGGATACCTTTAGGTACCTTTACATAAATATCTAAATCCAAATTTCCATAGAAGTATGCGATTACCACATCCATTAACTTTATTTCTAAATACAAGTTTACCGTCATCGAGATTAAATATCTAAAGGTAATACCACCTATGACCGGGGAATATGTTCCTTCATAAACAACTTCTGGACGTTGAGAGAAATCTTGTACAACAAGTCTTGCTTTATATCATACAACTTTATTTTTCTCATTTCTCTTCCGAACAAATACCCACTTATGCCTTACGGGTGCACTGGGGAGGCGTGCGGCTTACGGGCTCAAACACCTCTCTTTTATTCAGAGATAATAATTCAGTTTCTATTGCCTTTTTTAATTCTCTCAATCTGATCTTTTCTTACATTCAGCGAGCGATGCAAGCCTTGGATCAAGATCGATGATTATGGTAATTTTCTTTGTAAAATAAATATCAACATTGATTGTTGTCATATTCATGGATTCGCCCGTATGCATATAGTTTTTAGTTATTTCATCATAGGTTGATTCTTCTAATGTTTCTAATTGCTCACCGCTTCTTTCAATTATGAGGGCAAGTCCCTTTAGTTTTTCTGGTCCAATGTGTGTGCACACATCCATGCTGGTTTCTCTTTCCATGGGAATGTTCAGTTCGGTATGTCTTTCCTTGAAGGTACCATACCGGTGTTAGGTTGCAACTGGCTCCCTTTCTGGTTCTGGGAACTTCAGTGATTGGCTGTGTCAAATCCTTCTTACCCCTTGTCACCAGATGTCCCTAGTTACATGGGATTCGATGAGTCGGAGTTCTCGTCATTTTATCTTGAGGCTTCTGGACAGCATTAGGGATACATTCAACTTTTTTGGTATTTCAACCCTCTCCAGTGTATTGCGTTCAGACACATGTGACTTGGTCATGCTCTTTAAATCACTAAAGTGATCAGGCTGTTGATCTGCTAATACCTGCAAATCAATGATCTTTTGGACTTCTCTATTTGCTTCACTAGTGTGCATGGATTGCCGACATTTTTCATCAAGTGGTTGATTTCCTCCCCCTTATGTCGGAAAACTATCCTCATCAAATATACTATCAACAAAATGGGTTGTATACAAATCTCCTGTAATGGGTCCAAATACCTAATTATGGATACTGTCTCATAACCAATGTATACCTTAGACTTTTGAAGAGGGTCCATTGCAGTACGCTATAGTGGAGGTAAGATGAGAAATTTTTGGTGCAGACTCTTGCGCTAGTTGCATAAGTAAATAGATGTTATATGCCGATAGTCTAAAGTTGATGAGAGTTGCTGCATGTAGGACTGCATGTCCCTAACATGTATTTGGTAAATTACAATTTTGCAAAAATGGTCGGGCAATAAATTTAATACTGTTAATTAATGTCTCCGCTAGTCTATTCTAGATGTGGACATGCGGTACGGAATGCTCAACTTTAATTCCTATTGCCATAAAAATAATCATCAAATGCCTTTGAAGTAAATTCTCCGGCGTTGTTCATTCTGATGGACTTTATATGATGATCAGGAAATTTATTTTTAATTTGAATTATCTGCGAGATCAGTTTTGCAAAAGTATAGTTTCTTGTAGATAATAAATATACGTGCGACCATTTCAAGGAAGTATTGATGAGCATCATAAAATATTTAAATGGCCTTGACAATGGCTGTATAGGACCGTAAATATCTCCTTAGATGCATTACAGGAATGCAGGGACTTCTCCTTCATTTCAGAGCAGAAGGTCTAGTAATTAATTTCCCGGTGGCACATAAGGGGCAACAAAATCTTCTTGATTTGGAAAATTCTTTACATTGATATTATGTCCCTGTGAATGATTAATAATATTTCTCATCATCCTAAGACATGGGTGGCCTAATCTATCATGCTAGAGACAGAAGAGTTCAGAACTTCTAAATATGGTTTTCAGGACAGCATAGGTTGCGGGTGCATTAATATTAATGTAGTATAGCTCAGTCTCAAATAAAGAAAATCTTTCCAAAACCCTTTTTTCACTTGCTTCACGCTTTGTAATGAGCAGGTATTTCTTACCATACTCTTCTTCATTTTAAACATGGAAACTGTTAGTACGAATATCCTTAAAACCTAGAAGAGTTCTAATTGATTATGGGTACAATAAAGTTTCTTTAATGACCAAAATTGTTCCTATTAGGAGTACAATTGTGGCTCTTCCTATGCCTTTTATACAAGCATCGCTACCGGCGATGGTCGTAAGACTACCAGCATTCCTGCTAATTGACTAAAAGAATTTTGTCTCTCTCATGATGGTATTTGTTGTGCCGCTAACAGCTAAGCACACTTCCTCCATTGGGCGCCACATGCATTCTAATATAAAGTACTTTATTAATATGTAGTAGAAGACAATCAACACATAAATAAAATACTTTAAATATTAGAAAATATCATGCTATTATTGACTGAATAAATGAATTAATTAATATCATCCAACCATCATGACAAAATAAATTGTTTAAGTATAATCAATGCAAAATATTAAACAATTGTTTAAGTCATTCATTTAGACTTCCACACATAAAATGAATGACAATTGAAATCTAAATGCATTCTGTGTGTTAGACTGAATCTGCTAAGAAACCAGAGACTTCGGCTGCTATCTTCTCGGTAGCGAGATGCTCTTCTTGAGAAATCATAGCGGTGGCACCTGCGATGTCAAGAAGGGGTGCTACTGCAGGAGTGGAGTCAACCTCCATTGGTGCAGGTAGCTGCTAATAATTCTCTCCCTCAACAAAGGTAAAGTGGGTTTCATGTTGCCCTTTACCACCCTTCTTCTTTTTGGCCTAGAAGGCATGATGATGTGCTGTGGCTCTTTACAGATTCGCAACTAGTGCCCCTACTTGCCACACTTGTAGCAGGTTTGATCTTGCTGACCATAGAGCTTGTCATCCCTTTTTGGTTTGCTGGCCTTATTTTTCTATAGAGTATTTGACTTGTCTTTTTGGATTACGGCTTTGCCCTTCTTTCCCCTTTTCTTTATTATAGGCTTTCGCACGTTGTAGCTTTTAACGTTGGCCTCATAGCCACCAGAGCTCCCAAGTGGCTGTGCGATAAAGTTCTTGTGGAGAACTTTATCTTGAGCCTCTGCAACCTGCATAATATCAATCAATTTAGCATACTCCTTATAGCCGTCTTGACGATAGTTGGGTGCAAACTGCATTGCACTAGGGTGGAAAGTGGAGATGGTCTTCTCAATCTTTTGCCACAGAGTTGAAGATTGATACAAATTCTGTGCAAATCAGAGTTGTACTCTCCTACCACTTTGAAGTCAGCAAATCTCAATTAGATCCATTCCTACCCTACCTGAGGAAGAATGGTGTATTTTAGCTTCTGAAACCACTTCTTTAGTGCAATCCATAAGGCTAGCACGCTCTTCTCTGCTATGTACTCATTCTTGAGAGTGGTACAGAGGTGGTACGTAATGAAGTGAAGTGTATGATCATTTTTCTCAAGGGTGGGTTTGGCATCTTCTGATACACCCAATCCCAATGGCAGCGAGTTTCTTGGTACCAAGTACAATCTCAATGTCGAAAGCCCAAGTCAAGTAATTGTGCCCATACCGAGCGGCTCCTCGAACTCTCGGTTCGTGATGCCTGTCATCTACATGTGGATAAAAGGAATATATAAATTTACTATAGGTAAATATGCATGAAATAATTTGGACAATGGTACAAAAAGGTTATCGTAATGTTTTAGAATTTTCTATACATTTTCTATGATATTACTGTTAATTTCAATGATTAAAGGTAATTTAAATAAATACGATTAATCAAAACGGTAAATAAATACAGAAAAACATAGAAAGTAATAATAGCAGAGCTAAACATGCATCAAATGTTAAAAACAATTCAATTGAATTTTCGAGGCCCTTTTATGCTAGGATATGGATTTTCAATGAATTCTGCAATTTTCCGAGGGCTTATCCGCTAATTTTTAGTTTCAAGAAAATTTTTCGCATAATTTGCCAAATTTTGAAGGGCCTTTTTGCAAAAATTTGGGCGTTGGCCCTTTTTCTTTTTTTTTTCTTTTTCCCCATCCTACTTTGGCCCATGCCCTTGGCCCACGCTGATCGGCTCAAAGGGATGGTGAGGGCTAGGGTTTCTCTACCCTTGTTCACGCATGGTGGCGGTGAGCGCGGGACCAGGTGGTGGCGGGTGCTGTGTGGGGCCGAGCAATGGCGACGCATGCCATGCGAGGCAAGCTGTGGCATGGGGCCGAGCAACGACGGTGCACGCCGTGCGAGGTGAGCGGTGACACGGGACAGTCGTGCGGCTCGGGCGGCGTGGCCATGGCCATGCGGGTCGGCAGTAGTGCTCAACGTGAGGTCAAGTGGCAAGCGCCATGCAGGGCTTCGGCGCATGGCGACTCTGCCTCAGAGTCATGTGACAGTAGTCCGGCGGGGTTGCAAGCCAGTGTGCTCGAGCGGCAATCAGGCGACGGCGTGTGCACGCGATGTGGTCAACCGCGTGCAGGCGGTGTGGATGGGCATCGTGACGGTCGACGACACGTTCGACGGCGTGCTGGTGACATGACAGCTTAGGTGGCTGTCCGAGTGGCTGGCGAGGTGCGGACCGGTGCATGCGAGTAGCTGACCGGTGGTTTTTGCGACACGTCCGAGCGGCACGCGAGGCATTTTTTCAATCTAGAATGCAATTATCACCCACTCTTTTGTTCAAATATATTGATCAGCTTGGCTGGCAACTTTAAGTCAGTTTGCGGTAGATTAGAGCAGATTTGCGCTGTGAAATAATAATCTGGAAAGCAAAAAATTACAGAAATTTAAAGCGATCTAGCTAGGAAATTCAATCTACGAGTGCTTCGATAATTACCTTCGATCCACCAGAGCGATTCGTCCTGATAACGTGTTGAGGAACCGTCGTTAGCGAGTCCAGTCCGAGCGATTCCTCCTAGACAAAAGATGAATCAATCACAGAATAATGCAAGAAAATAATAGATTGAACCCAGAGGGGTAGGAGAACTTCTTCTCCTTTCTTTATTAATTTCTCCTCCAAAAGGTACAAGTGATAATCATTGAGACCCCCTGTTTATAGACTAAGTGGTGAGATGCCCACCATGGGCCAAGGCCTACAGGCCCAGACCTAGATTTCCCAACACGAATGAGTAATCGATGGAACAGAGAAGTACCAATATAATGGTTTGCATGCAGAAAGAACCCTGACACAGTGAGCGATTCCATCGCTAGAGACAACGGGTGGGTTCTTTTTTGCTATGGCTTTTAGCTTAAGTTTTTGAATTTTGACTGTTCGCGAGAGAGAATACGGAAAGATATATCCGCGTGTGATTTTGGCCGATATAGATGAAGTCGAGACAATATCTAGTACAATCAATTTATACACTCTACCTTAAAAAGAAACTTCATTTGAAATCTAATTACTGTAGAAAGATAAGCCATAAGTCTAAAAAACCTAAGAGTCACATTGCTTCACTTGGCACGCTGAGCATGAAGACCAGAGCTAGCTACTGTGGGCCCGAAACAAGAGAAAGTTGCCAAGTAAGGCGGTGACGACGACGCGATGCAGCAAGACAGGGCTACTAGGGATGCACCCATAGAGGCGGTTGTCGGAGGGGTCGAGCACCTTGAGGTCAGGGAGCGCGGTCCGGTGAGGGCAAACCAGGACACGTAACTCGGTGATCAGCGAGAGGAGGCGGGAGGATGAGCTTAGTGATGCAGCCACCTGGGCTGCATTGGCGCGCACCTGACTAGGAGAGAAAGTTGGGCATGGTGTCCAGCGCCACATATCGCTGACTAAGAGCAAGTATAATAAGAGGCTGTTAGTAGGCTATATGCTGAGGTGGAGGAGAGAGAAGAGAGGTGGGATGTAAGTTTACAGCCAGCTGAAGCACAAGAACCAAGAAACTTTGTGAGAGAAAGGGGTGGGTCATACAGCCTTCAGCTGGCTGTAAACTACTATATGAATGTGCTGATAAGTGGGCTGTAAGTGTCCATACAGCCAGCTGATGGCTGTATTATTAGCCTTGCTCTAAGGTGGCGAGATGGACGTGTAGTTTAGGTAGGTAGAGGACGAGGAGGAGGAGGAAGCATGGCAAAAACGGTTTCCCGGGGCATGATGTTGTGCTAACTAATTGATGCAGTTGCAATGCGGTGAGTGATGAGGCGAGTATAGGAAGAGGAGAATGACCGGTAAGAACCATTAATGTTTTTCTTCAAATCTTGGACCTAGATGTGACCTGCCTAATTGCCAATCGAGAAGCATGGAAGACAAACACTGGGAACAAGACACATGAATAAATAAGGTTAAAACGATATGTGCCTTGCATTAAAAAGATGTTTTTAACTAAAGAAGTGAATAATAAGCTTCTAATACCCAAAAAATGTACTACATTGCTTGAAAAATTTTCTGCTAGAATATCAATTAAGTTTCATCACGATGTATTATGCTACAATCTTTTTTATAATTTTATATGTCTATCTTTTTTGTGATCATTTATGTCTATCTAATTGCACATAGAAATGTCAAGGCTAATCTAATGGCCAGTAAAATCAACTTATAATTAGGGAAAAAATCAGACAACTGACATGAGGAAATATCAATGCTGAATATGAGAACCATATGTAATAAATCTAGCCACGCAAATGCGCGAGCTACCTTGCTAGTTAACCTAATTAGAAAACAGATGTGCATTTGGTTTCTAATTTTGACTCCAATATCGCATTCACAATTAACTAGAACAGTTCATAAAAAAAAGTCGTCGCAAAAACAAGTTCATTCAAAATGAAAAATCCCTCATTGATCATAATTGTTGTTTTTAATTTCCTTTTGTTAACTAGTATGTCAATTATTTTTCTCTTACTAGTATAACCAAGTTAGCATGCATTTGGAATCTTACAGACAGATCATATATTGAGGATGTGCCCCTTACTGTCCTAGTGGCCGCCCTTGCTCTCCTGTTGGGCTGAAGGCTACCAGTTCCCTTCGATAAGGCCCTGTTTGGAATGCGGGAATTTTTCCCGATTCCTGCGGGAATTGAACTGTTTCCTGCAAAATTCCTGCAAAATTCCTGTGAAATTCCTCTGTTCCAAATAGGCCCTAAAACTGTGCGACGAATAATAACAGGAGCTTGGAAAACACCATTTTACATGTTGAACTGTAATGCACCGTGAACCCTCGAATGTCAGTGTGCAATGATTTGCCGATGCGCTACTCGTCATATCCTGACGTGCTGTACAATGGCTCATGTTTCTCATAGATTTCTATAGCAAATGTCAGCCACTCTATCAGTGATGGTTAGGAAACAAGTCCTCTACTGCGTTAGACCAAAATTGAAGTAAAGATGTGTCAATAGCGTGTCGGCAAGCATAGCATTTACACCAGCTCAGAAGACGTCTGGACGCTATTTGAAGTACATACAGACGCAAACCTCATTGAGTGCAACTGATGAAACCTCGCACCAAACCAGACAACACTCAGAACATCACAGTAGAAGTATCACGAGCAACCCAACACACCAGGGCTTCAATGTCTTGCGGTCACAATTTCGCATACAATTTCATATGTGAGTCCACTAGTGGCATAGTCGCTACATCTACATTTTAGTTGTCCTAGTACAAAATATAAGAGAGATCCGAACAAGCTAACATGAGAAAATCCCATGTAAGGAGCATTGGCAAGCACTAGCTGTTAAAACTGCTGATGTTGGTGCTCAATCTCCTCCATACCATTCGCCAGCAGTACTGCAAGGTCACTGCAGCCATGACGCATAAAAGAGGCGCCCCAATGAGGCAGCCTCCTGGTGCAAGGTTAATTAGTGTCTGAAATGAACAAATGGTACAATCAGGTTAGGGACAAATTCAGCAGTGCATTGTTTGAATCATACTGACTAAAGGCAACAAGATGTGGTAGCAATATTCATATGTCATACTATATGATAATTGATAATATAATTACTTGGTTGAGACATAAACGTTATTGCTACCGTAACTCAAGTGGTGCGATATAGATGAAAAATGATGTTACAACACTGTAAATAGTGGAAATATGAAAAGAAAAATCAACTGTTTCATGCAATACGAAGTTGTCTTCCAAAACCACACTAAAATTGTGAATATGTGTTATAATTATACTTCTATTCAAAACAGAAAACACTAAGTAACAGTTTGCTTTATGATTGTTATTGTACATTTTACTAGATTTTGAGGCACACGTTTCAGTTTAATATAAACATTATCTTGGAGGAGCCTGAGATTATAGATTTATTCATGATTGACTTTGTTTTGCAACAACCCTTTGTTACTCCGCATTCAACTTTCATCAATTAAAACTCTCATGTTGATTTTAGAAGGATATCACTTTGTCTATGCAAGTTACAAAGAGTAAATAGGACCCAACATAAGTGGAACAATTTAGCACAAGAACTTTTTATAACAATGTAGATCTACTCGTAGTTAGTGATTTTATGTTGGGGTTAGAAGAAAACATTGGACGCTACACACGAGATCATGAAACTAAAAACAAACATAATCTGTCCAAGCATCATCAGGTTCATCGTTAAGATATACTCAACCGAACAAAAACAATTTAAGACCTAGTTATTACCATTACAGCAGCAATCAGATGAACAACTGGAACGAAGATTTGGTCGCTTTTCTTTTTTTCGCCATATCCATTAAAAGCAATAATCATTGAGAACGTATGGATGACCAAGAATCCAAGTGAAATAATGGCTGCAAATAGCACATAGGGATTAAAATGAACATCATGCAAAACAAATTCAGGACAATACGATCTGGCATCAAATACCAATGGGATCTGGGAGAAACAAAATATACTGAACATAACATAAATTGTTTAGAGTTGTCTTAAAAAAGGTAAGTCATATTAGGGAGTATGGCTTCTTCGCTTGCTTGCTGTTCAGTCATATTAGGGAGAAAGGAAAAACTATGGCTTGCCTGACACAAGGAAAAATGGCATCCTTGAGCACCTTTCGACATAAAATGTGGCTCGACCAAATGCTGGAGTTAAAAGGCTGAGACAGAAAAAGACTGCATGAGCCACTCCATGACCTAAACCACCGGCTGCACAAACATTTCAAAATAGAATTGAGCAAACAGTAGCAGTTACAATTTGTGACATCCTAGAGTGACAATTAAAAACAAATGCTCACAGCCTCACACAGATCAATAAGTGCATGCACATCCTTGTATTTTGAGGGCCTCTTTTTTTCACCTTCTAAAAGCTACTTTTCGGTTTTTCCACAGTAACTAACTTTTAAACAGAGTGTTTTTCTAGGTAAGGCCTATAAGTTGATTGTAGTACATACTGTAGCGACTTTATTTATATCGGCCAAAACTGTATGTGGGTTTCTGTTACTCCATACTCTCTCTCACGAACAGCTCAAAAACCAGAAGACGCAGCCAAAAACCATAAGACGAAGCAAAAAAAAACAGGCCTCGAGTATTCACTTAACAATGTTGGTCCAAGTTTATGTTCTGAAGATTTTCTAGTTCCGGATCAAATTATGGAGAACCACAGAAGTTGTGCTTGCTCTATCATGACTTGATGAGGACATCCCGACCACCACAAGCACTTCTCCAGGTTCACATGCTTTCATTTGTGAAGATCCTAGTGTGCCAAAACATCATGTTGATGCATCTCAAGCATACCAAGGTCCAATGACAGGAGCACAGGCAAAGAAGTTTAACCAACAGGTAAACTCGTTCTTAAGTGACTTTTAGTGTGATGAGAACTTTATACTAGCTAATAGTAATCTTTTGCCTGTGTTTACGTTTTAAGGAAATACATCGTGGGAGCATGAAGATGATGATTATCTGAAGAGCAAGTTTTTAATGGTGTGTACAAATACGTGTGACCAATGGGAGGCGTAGGAGGTAGGGGCGTGTGATCAGTGTGTCGTCATCTTCGACCAGTGCGTCATCATCGTTGACCAGTGCATCATCATCATCGACCAATGCATCGTTGTTGCCGACTAGTGTGTTGTTGTCGACCAGCGCATCGTCGACCATACGACATTGACTAGTGCGACCAAGCGACGGACCTGCGTGTCTATTCTTCGGCAGAGTATTAAATTGAGTCGGTCATGTAACTTAGTTCCCTTCTTCTTTTTTTGAAATATACAGCAGGGGAGGCCCCCACTGTGAATTTTATTAAAACAAAAAGAAAGACAACACTGAACAAAGGGAACACAACAGGAGAAGAAGGAGCTACACAAGAAGCAAGTCCTGGGAAGGCTGGAGAACTAGGCTAGAGGAGCTATACAGGAGAGGAACTCTAGACACTTTACATCATTGAACCTATGAGCCTGGAGCCTAGCTTCTTCACAGAAGGAGTTCTTCCAAGAGGTAAAAGAAGGCCGACTGCTATCAAAGATGAGGTTGTTTCTCTGCTTCCAAATTTGCCATGCCGCAATGGTGAAGAATTCCATGAAGGGGTTCTGAGATTGGGTTTTAGCCTGCTGCATCATCTCGAAAAATTCTCTTGTGAAATCCCAATTAATTCCAAGGTGCTGCCAACAAGTTTGGCTAAAGGGACAGCCGAAGAAAAGATGGAAAGTAGTTTCTTCAATATTGTTGCTGCAGAGGACACAGTTATAGTTATTTCCTTCAAGCTTTTGCTTTTTCCTTCTCAAAATATTTCTTGTATTTAATCTATCCATGAAGAGCAGCCAAGAGAAAGACTCTGAGCTTGTTGCAACATTTAGACTTCCAAATCCAGAGGAAGGGAGCTGGTGGCCGTATATTCTTATAGGGGAAGTTATAAAACTTTGAGGAAGAATACACTTTGTTTCCCCATATGTATTGCCAAGAGTCTTTTGAATTTTGATTGACTTGTAGGGCTTGGATGAAATCTTGCAGACTTTGGAACTCCTGAAAGGCTTGCTCAGAGAGGGGCAGGTAGAATTGAACCTCCAGTGAATTATTTGCCAGGAACTTGGCTACAGAAATATTCTTGTGCCTTGCAAAGGAGAAAAGTCGTGGGAACCTGGTTTGCAAAATATTATCATTCCAAAGGTCAGACCAAAAAAGAACCGTGGAGCCATCACCAATTTTGCACTCAGCAATTCCCCTGAAGAGGACACAGAGTTTCAGAACATCTCTCCACCAAAAGGATCCTCTATCAGTAGTTGCATGGGGAACTTGGCCCTGTGAATAGTGAGCATTCCAAATCAATTTGACCCATGGGATATCTTTTTTGTTGTAGAACTTGTCCAGATGCTTGAGAAGAAGAGCTTTATTTTGGGTTTTGAGATTGATGATTCCCAGCCCTCCTTTGTTTTTGGGTTTTGAGCACTTTTTCCAGGCTACTAAGGGCTTCATTTTGGCATTGGATTCAGATCCTCTCCAAAGACAGTGGCGTCTTGCTCTATCAATATAATCAAGTACTGCTGCTGGAACTTGTAAAGTACACATGGCAAAGGTGGGCAATGAAGAGAGGACAGAATTAACCAGTTGAAGTCTTCCAGCATGTGTCAGGAAGTTTGAGGTGGAAGTGAGCTTCCTTTCTGTTTTACTCATAATGGATCCAAAATGTTCTACCCGGGGCTTTGTGGTGCCCAACGGCAATCCCAGGTAGGTGAATGGCAAGGACTCCAGTTTACAGCCAAAAACTCCAGCTAAGAGTTGAGCCCTTTCCAAAGAGAGGTTTAGTGGGACAAGGCAGGATTTCTTGTAATTAACTCGTAGTCCAGTTGACTGAGCAAAGGATTCCAGCAACCCTTTTAACGTGAATAGCTCCCTCTGTGAGGCTTTCAAAACTAGGAGTGTGTCGTCTGCATATTGTACAATTGGGAATTGATCTTGCTCATAAGAGGGTATTGGCAGCTCAAAGAGACCTTGATGATAAGCTTTATTGATGATACATTGAAGAAGATCAGCAGCAAGCACAAATAGAAGTGGGGACAAAGGGTCACCTTGTCTAACCCCTCTGCGACAGTGAAAATGGTTGCCTGGGACACCGTTGAGCAGAATGGAGGAAGAACCAGAAACAAGAATTCTCTCTATCCAATCAATCCATTGGTTAGAAAAACCCAAGTGCTTCATCATCAACAAAATTGTGTTATGTTCAATTGTATCAAACGCTTTTGTAAAGTCCAGTTTTAGGATGATAATTTCCTTTTTGGAATGTTGACATTGATAGATGTACTCATAGGCCCAGGCCAGGCAATCTTGTATTGTCCTGTTTTTTATAAAACCATACTGATTGGTGTGTATCAAGGGTATTATTCCTGCCTGAAGTCTATTTGCCAAGAGTTGTAGTTTCCTTCTTGAAGTTTTCTTTTTGCAGTCCAAACTAAGTACATTTAGGAGAGTTGTAGTTGAGGCCGATTCTAGTAGGGATTGGTTTCCAAGTTACCCTTGCGGAAATTGGGAGTTCCTCGCCGCCGCTATTCTTGTGAATCCTTAGGTTTTGCAGGACCATCGTCACATCTACTTTTGCATGGTCAAGTAGACGGGGATCGCGAGTGTGTGGTCGGGAGAATTTTTATCGCAGGTTGCTATTTTGACAGTAATTGGCACCATTGGTTTGTTAGGTTGCATGGATTCAATTTATCATCATCGATCTTATGTTGTGAAGATCAAGCACCCTATATCATCTTGGTATCAGAGCTATACGGTAGATTATTTACTCTTAGTAGTAGATTTATTTCCTACCCTATACAAGAGAAAGCCATACAAAAATTTTCTTTTAGCTATACTTTCAAGAGAAAATTGCACTATAGCTCCCTGAACTTGTAGGATTGTGTCACTTTACTCTTTGAACTTATATTTTATTTTCTCCGCCCCTGAACTTGTAGGGTTGTGCCACTTTACCCTTGAACTTGTATTTTACTTTCTCAGACCACTAAACTTATGGAGTTGTACCACTTTACCCCCCTGAACTTGCATTTTACTTTCTCAATCCCTTGAATTTGCGTCTGTTTGTAGCACAGATCCATTGGGCCATTTGCTAACAGAAAACGCTGAGCTAGCATAGCACAAGACTAATGCCGTAGGGTCAAGCTCGATCGCGTGAGCACAGTGTCCAATCAGCACAGTGCCCTCTTCTCCCTTGCAACGTGGTAGAGTAGGGGATGGACTACGCAGGGCGACAGCGGGTTGTCATCCGCATCACAAGGTGTGCCGCATTGCACTAAGCCAAAACCCATCTTCTTTAGTTGCCCCTCTTGATGTAGAGCATCACCGCCGTGCTCCTCGCCGCCATACCCGCTATCGCCCCACACCCTCCATCACCTACTCTGTTGTGCTACAATGGAGAAGAGGGCATTGTGCCGACTCGACACTGTGCACACGTGATCGAGCCTGACCCTACGCATCAGCCATGTGCTATGCCATCTTAGCATTTTCTGTTAGCAAATAGCCCAATGGACATGTGATGCAAAGTGCAAACAGATGCAAATTCAGGGGGGCTGAGAAAGTAAAATGCAAGTTCAGAGGGTAAAGTGGCACAACTTTACAAATTCAGGGGGCTGAGAAAGTAACATGTAAGTTCAAGGGTAAAGTAGCACAACCTTACAAGTTCAGGGGCTAAGAAAGTAAAATACGAGTTTATGGGGTAAAATGGTACAACCCTACAAAATCAGGAGCTACAGTGCAATTTTCTCTACTTTCATTTTGTTATTTTGGTGAGTTAGTTAGGTTTTAGTCCATTAGAAACTTTGCTTAGTTGTTGGTCAAGTTCCTTCGCGTTTTACGTTTTCTTTTGTTCCAAATCATGTGAAATTAAATTTCCAGCATCTACTTAAGTGTTTACTGTGTCCATATATTTTTAAAAAATTGACAACCTTAATTGCCTTTGAGAACCAATCTATCCTTTGCAAACACTTTGATCATATTGAGACTAGCTATTTGATATTGCTCTAGGGCTGCTCATGTTCTTACTTTGCGCAATTTGTGGTTTGTTCTTGCTGAATCAAAGGGTATATTGTAGCTGTTCATTGCTTTAGCAAGTCGGCCGAGTGATTAAAAAAAATGAGATGGTACAAAAAAAAAGGATATATACAAAAGAGTGCTTTGGCCAACACCTTTGTGAGCTATACCCTAATCATCATTAAATTTCATATTATGCTAGTTTGTTAATTTGAGCAAAATTGTGCCCTATTTCACTGTTTCAACAATTAGCTAACTGTCTCTCTACAACTTGTGCAACATGAGCTATTGGTACAATCCCCATATCTTGTTTAGCTCAATCCTTTGATTGCATTAAGTTTCATCATCTTTGCATGTGAGTTGTTTTGTTCTTCACTTATATATTGAGATCAACAACTAAGCATTGAATTTCTAATTTGGATTACTACCTACCTTTACAAAACCTAGAATTTCAGATTGCATAGGATCAGCACTTTTCCTTTCCAAGCCCCACATATAAGCTATTGTTGGACAGGACTTGTACAATTGAATTCGATTAATCTATCACCTCGTGTTGTCTACTATTACCAGAGTGCATTCAGGCATTCAGCTCCTCAATTCCATCAAGGAGGTATAAGAACTTCAGTTGGTAAGAGAAGGTGAGGTTGAGAGTTTCCACAAATACAACCTACTTGTCTGTTGTCTTGTATAACTATATCAGGTGGAGGCGAAACCTTAGTGTGTCGGGAGGACATCTCAATGAGCTGGTCACTTGTTTGCAGTACAATGCCTTAGAGACACGCTACGTACGGAGTTCCGAGCTGGGACTTCTTCATTGGAAGAGAAGAATGGCCAGCTTATCCAGGAGGTGAAGAACTCTGTCAAGGATCTTGAGATCGAGATGAATCAGCAATTGAGCACACTACGGAAAGAACATTGTTGTTGATGTTGCTTATGAGTTACAAGAAGCTAGTGTGTAGAATCCACCGCTTGATGAAACCGATGAGAATGCTGCCCGAAGCGCACGGGAAGCTCAAGAAAGGCAAGATCAAGTGGCTGCTATTGCTATCTGACCACCCAAGCCTGGGCATGGTGGAAGAGGTCATGGACGAGGTGTTGGTGTACAAGTGGCTCATGCTAACTTCTTTCTGCATCGTAATGATGGCTATCAACGCCATGCCCAGTACGGTGACAAACGTGCCGATGAGGAAAAGTTCGGTAAACTAAAGTTTTCTATGCCTAAGTTTTCAAGTGCACCTGATCTGGAAGATTATCTTGAGAGCTTAAGGTGGATAAAATCTTCCGCATGCACAATTACTCCAATTGGCGAAGCTAGAGCAAATAGGTGGGGGGTGCATAGTGGGCTTGTTGGGTTGCCGGCCTGGTGGGGGGTGCCTCGTCTTGGGCCATGCGGGGTGCCTATAGGGCCGAATTTTTCCAATCCTTAAGAAATTCTGGAAGTGAGGGGGGTGTCTGGGCACCCACGGGCCTCTATTGGGCTTCGCCCCTGACTCCAAAGACAAGAAGCTTGGAATGGCCTCGATTGATTTTGATTATTATACACTGATAAGGTGGGAACAAGTTCAGAACCAATGACATGAATATGGAGAACTACCTATTGGATCATGCGCTGAGACGAAATAGGAGATGAGAGCTCGGTTTGTTTCTAAACACTACAAGCATGATCTCTAATCTCTGACAAATTGCAGAACTTAAAACAAGGAAGCCGTTTTGTGGAGGAATACTACAAAGAAATGAAGAAGGCTATGATTCGAGCTAATGTGTATGAACAAGAGGAACAAAGGATGGCACGTTTCATGTCAGGATTGAATCATCCAATCAAACGTATCGCTGAATTCCAACTGTACAACAATGTTGTGGAGTTGGTACATCAAGTAACGAAGGTGGGAAGGCAATTGCAAGAAGACCAATAGAACCAGCTCTCACACACCCCAAACAGTGACATGTGGAGGTAAAACTACTTCTCGGTTTACCCCCAATTGATCCAACAATTCTGAAGATAGTGTGGTTTCTAGTGGGAGTGCTTGACCGCAAAGAGCAGTGCCATTCAGTGCTTCAAATGCTTGGGAAGAGGCCATATTGCTAAGGAGTGCCCCAATAATCATGCAATTCTTGCTATGAAAATTTGCAATGCATGGCCCTTCTAAAAAATGGAGGCAACATTCAGTACATACCCAATAACAATATGCATACATTTGTTTAAAGAAATAAAATGATGGTAAAGGTATATGCAGATTTCTATTTTCAATTAAAAACTTGATAGATAAAGAACTAGGTCTTCCTTAAAAAAAAGAGAGGACATTTTTTATGTAATATCACAAGAACTTACCTAAAGAAATTAGCATCTTGTCTGTCAAACAGAGACGCGGTTTAGATATTCTATCAGCAAAGGCATCTAGCATCTCTTCCATTTTCCTGGAAAAAAGTTATCATCAATTCATCATATATCATAATGAAAGTAATCATGTACATATTTCATATTTACATCATCTCAGCACATAAGAACAGATTGTCATAAAAACAGATAACTTCAACTTTTATGGTTTACCTACTTGTAAAGCCTCCAGAAGACAAGACGGATGCCTTCTTGAAATGCAACAGATGTAAGGATCAGAATTGCATATGGCCACCAAGCTCCAGATTTTACAGGAAGAAATCCCCTCCATATTCCCGAGAGGATTATCAAACTTATAAGCCAAAACAAAGTGCTACACAAATAGATTTTGGCAAGAGTTAACATTAAATCATGATAATGTCTTTCCATTTGATGTTTATAGAAGAAAATATAATACAACTTTGCATTTTAGGGGTTAAAGAATCAGTAACACAAGTACTTCACTGGTGTGTTTGGGGTTTGGATTGAATACGGTAGTCATTACGAGGAATGGACCGCCTGCCCTTGTGCCAGAACTCTGAGACTAACGTGGATAGAGAGAGAGAGAGAGAGAGACAAGGTTTCTGATTTATCTTGCTTGCTAAAATTTGTACAATAATCATCCTAATATAGGGGATGGAGACTCTGACTATGATTTCTTTTGAAATTAACCTGATATCTTGGGAACCAAATAAATAATCCTATCCTTTTGGAAACTAATCCAATAACAACAACAACAAAGTCTTTTGTCCCAAACAAGTTAGGGTAGGCTACAAATAAAACCTTTTCAAGGTTAAAAAGACAAGAGCCTTGAAAACTTACAATGCAAAGACTCTAAGCCGTACAACCTGCCATCTGAGTCGAGAGCCTAAAACACTGCCACTAAACTTTTTTATGGTTCCAGTACGTGCATCGCTAACTTCCATACGCTCCTATCCAAAGCTAATTCTTTAGATACATTCCAATTCCTCAAGTCTCTTTTAACTGCTTCCTCCTACGTCAGTCTTGGTCGACCTCTGCCTCTTCTTACATTTTCAGTACTTCTTAAAATTCCACTGCGGATCGGTGCCTCAAGAGGCCTCCGTTGTGTCCAAACCATCTCAAGTAATGTTGAACTAGCTTCTCCTCAATTGGTGCTACCCACACCCTATCACGTATATCATCATTGCGGATGCAATCCCACCTTGTGTGACCATAGATGATAGATCCACCGCAGCATTCACATCTCTGGTACACGCATCTTCTATATATGTTATCTTTTAGTCGTCCAACATTTTGCTCCATATAGTATCGCGGGTCCGATCACCGTCCTATAAAACTTACCATTTAACTTTTGAGAAACTTTTTTGTTACATAGGACACCAAATGCTTGGCGCCATTTCACTCATCCCGCTCTTATCCTGTGGCTCACGTCTTCATCAATCTCACGTTCTAACATAGCATCGATACCAAAAAAACGAAACGTGTCCTTCCTAGACACTATTTGTCCGTCCAGCCTAACATCTCCATCATCTGCCCTGGCACTGCTGAAATCACACCTCATATACTCAGTTTTAGTCCTATTAAGTCTAAAATCCTTTAATTCTAAGGCCTTCCTCCACAACTCCAGATTCCTATCAACACCTATCCTACTCTCATCAACTAGCACCACATCATCAGTGAAAAGCATACACTACGGGATATTTCCTTGTATGTCCCGCATGGCCTCATCCATCACTAGGGCAAAAATGTATGGACTTAACACTGACCCTTGGTGTCCAATCTTAATAGGAAAGTCATTACCACATATTCTGACATTAGTTACAATATCTTCGTACATGTCCTTCATCAGGGTAATATATTTTATTGAAAACTAATCCAATAATTGAAAATAAACTAAATGACTTCATTGGCAAGATCAAAACCTTCCTAACCCTGGCCTCGATCAATAAGGCAGGCTTCCTGGCACTCGGCAGAGCACGCCATCCTGGTCGCATCGATGCTGATAAGGACATCCCCAAATCCAAAAGGAGTCCAGTCCATAACTCAAAATTAACAACTGTAGAGGAGTTGAGCAATAAAGATTGAAGGATTTGGAGAAAAACTTTCCTAAATTAGACTTTCGTTAAAAGCATAAGAACATGATCTTGTACCTAAAAGAGAACTCTGATAAAGTCTAAAAAAACTCGATTAGAAAGCACAGCCCCTACTCCCTGATAATGCTCTACTTTACACTATGCAACAGAAAATAGCTAAGGGTTGAAACTCTTATGTTCAGATCACCCCGAGTCCCTAACATTTTGAAGATGATCATACAGATATCTCTATGAGGTGTTTCCTTTTGCATCTACAGTAGTTATCTATTTGTTGGAAAAGATTTTTTCCATCACAAAAGGCCATGGATGTGCTCTATCAAAGTCATACCAAGCAGTTCGAAAGTTTAAAAGAATGCCAATATGTAAGACAAAGAGGTGACCTTAGGTTTCTCATTTCTAGGTGTCTCATTGAAGAATGTTAACTACTTAGCAAGCGCTGAGCCTTTGTGCATCCTACAACCCCAAACCAGGGGCACACTGAGATATTGTGAATTAATTGCAGGGTGCACATGTGAACATTTCTAGAGGTCACACTACTTCTGCTGGATTGCATGTTCCAAAAAAACTTCGGTGAAGCCTTGGGGCAAAGTCCACGCAGACATGAAATTCGGGATGTCAGTTTACAATAAGAACACTTTCTCCTGCCCGAAGTACTAAAATCCCAGATAATTGATACAAACATTCCATTTCCATTGGAGAACACACAGATTCAGTTCTTGCAGAGGTATAACAATGTCAGAACTGATGATTGAATTTTGTTTTGGCAAAAATCACCTATATTTTATGAAATTCATCAAAAAAACCTATTTATCATTTGCCAGAGTTTACTCTGCAACGCTGCCAAAAAGATTGCTTATCATTTCCTAAGTTTCCGGTAGCGTCAGAACTAGCAAGTGAAGTCCCAAGGGTATACAGCACTAATGTAAATTCTGTGAATCCTGCACATCAACACAGGGGTTGAGAAGGAATATGAGCACCACGGGGGTATAGGTGTTCAGCAAGTTTTCGGTCTCCAACTACCTAGAGGGAGTGGCATCATCTGCACAACGATACAGGTTTTCTAGGACTGAATTCCACATGTTTATTCCAAACCAGATTCACACTTTTTGCAAGCAGAAAAGGTACATCAAGAATTCCAAATCCTCCGCACCATAGGACTATAACTAGCAGCATCCGGATCGATCTCGCAAGCACCAATTAACCAACCAGAAAAAAAAAGAGAGAGAGCAGAATTCGCAAGAAACTGCCAACCCTAGCACAACGAATCCCCACAGGAACGTCTCAATCAAATGATTCCCATCTCTTACGGCAATCTAAGAACAGAACTATAAGGTTTTACTAGAAGGCGCCGAACGATTTGATCCAAACGCAACAGAGGAAGCTCAAGAAACGGGTGAGGTTTTGGGGAGGAGACCTGGAGAGGAGGGTGAGGACGAGGAAGGGCTTCCTGGCGACGACGCCGGCGAAGAGGGAGAAGGCGGGGCCCAGCGCGATCAGCGCGTACCCCACCCCCGCCGCCACCGTCATCTCCTCTCGCCGTGAAATCCGAGCGGATAATTCTTGCCCGCTTCAGAGCCGGATCCAGTGAGCCAAATTCCGATAGCTAAATCCGGGTTTAGATCGAATCGGGAGTGACTAATATAGGTCGGATTCAGATTTTTCACGTATTACGCCAGATAGTTTCCTGTATTATAGTGATCCAGATAGCTTTCCGTATCGTTGTAAGAAGAAAAAAATTCCAGAAAACGTTTTTTTAGCTTTGAAAAATAGCAAAAGACACTAAAAAAATTCCAGAAAAATTGACAGAGGTATTTGGAACCCAAGTAAAATATTTTTATTCTTTGAAAGGGTTTTATTAGTTCTGTAAGAATGCTTTTAATCTCAGGAAAATAGGAAAAAGCTTTTATAAATTCAGGAAATTTTAGAAAATGGTTAAAAAGTCAATGATGGACATAATAATTATTTTAAGCTGGAATTTGAAAATTGAGGCTATTGAACCTTATGTCGGTGTGATCGTGTCAAATTTATGTATAAATTTATGTTGAAGTGTACTATGTCAATATGATTTTATGTATATGTGTGAGACTTATATATGTATTCGTGAAGCAAAGTTAAAACTATGGTCGTATGATTCAACGTATATTCCATCGTGTGTGTGTGCACGCGCAATTGTGTACCTTCTAATTATTTTATTCGCCATGTATCCGCCTCGTGTCCATATTCCAAATACTTCGAATTCAAAATCGTATTAGTATCTTGTCTGCTTAAATGTAGAAAAAATATAGGTTAAAATACGAGATAAGCAATATCTGCTTGTATGCAACCGGGTTTCACCCCCTAGTTGCGTTGTTGTTTTGGTGCTCTCAGTGTAAACTGAAACCACACGGGAGAAATTAATTAAGCAAAGGAGCAGCAATAATTACCTAACACAGGAATTTCTCTGTTTTTCCTGTGTTTCTAATTGGATGTCATGCTTTGTTAAAAACATAGGAATTAGAAACATAGGACTGAGTAACAAGTGATGTTTGGGTGGACCACAAGAAAAACACAGGAATTTTGGTGATTGCCATAGTTGTGTAACAACCTAAAATTGACTTTAAAATAAAACTTGTATGATTATCATGATTTTCAAAAACTTTTGGTGCATCTCAAAAATTCCCCTAAAAAGCCTTGCTTGAATTTAAACTTTCGGTGACACGTGGGGTGGAGCTATCAGCCGAGAGGAGGCGCGAGGAGTGGAGGCAACACTTTGGTGGCGCGCGGGTGGGGAGGCGAGTGGAGATGAGGAGTAGGGCTGGCAAAAAAGCTCGGGCTCGTGAGCCAGCTCGGGCTCGTGAAGGCTTGGCTCGGCTCGTGAATGAAACGAGCCGAGCCGAGCCAGCAAAAAAGCTCGGATTCTAAACGAGCCGAGCCCGAGCCAGCTCGCGAGCCAACTAATGGCTCGGCCCAACTGCCAATGGCGGATGGCCCGATGGGCCCCGATGCCCCGAATCCCCGATGCCTCCTCATCCTCCCGGCCTCCCCACCCCAGACCGGCAGACCCCCAGTCCCGGCCTTTTCTTCTTTTCTCGCCCGACGCCCACTCAGCCGGCTCTCTCTCTGACTCTCTATCTCCCTCTCTCTCTCGCTCTCTCTCGATCTCCCCGCTCTCTCCTCACGCGCCCGGCGCTCCCCTCGGCTCCTCCTCTACGCCGCCGCCTCTACCTCCGTGCGGCTCCTTCCGCTCGCGCCCCTGCCTCCTCGCGTCGCCGCTCTGCTCCTCCAGCGGCTCCGCCGCCCACTCGTGCCTCCCCTCCGACGCCTCCTCTGGCCCGGCCCGCCGGCCGTTCCCGCCGGGATGTCCGGCGCCCGCGCCGCCTGGGGATCTCCAGCCAGATCTGGCCAATCTGATGCTTTCCCCTCTTTTTCCCCCTTTCTTGCTTTGATTCTAAGTTGGTGATTTGCTAACGTTGTGAGGTTTTGCCTAGGGTTAGGTTTTGGGAGGTGGGTGACCGTGGCTAACTCCGCCGACCGCCGGTGAACCGTCGCCGTACGCCGGGGGATCTCCAGCCAGATCTGGCCAATCTGATGCTTTCCCCTCGCCGAGCTTTGCCGCCCGACGGCCCGAACCGTCCTCTCCTCGTCGCTCGGCTCCGCCCCTGCGCCAGTGGTAGCGCCAGCGCGCCGCCGCCTCCATCTACGGTCTTCTTGATGTATGTGGTGTTTTTTGGATTTGTATGTATGTGAAAGTGAAACTATCAGTATTGGTTTGTACAATATGTGTATATGACAGTTTATGTTATTTTCATTGTTGGCTCGCGAGCCCTCGCGAGCTGGCTCGAGCCGCATCACGAGCCGAGCCGAGCCCACAAAAAAGCTCGATATCCTAACCAAGCCGAGCCGAACCGAGCCTCCATTTCACCGAGCTTTCACGAGCCGAGCCGAGCCAGGCTCGGCTCGGCTCGTTGCCACCCCTAATGAGGAGGTGATCTCCCGGCGGCGGTGGCACGCAAGCTAGGGAGGCAAGGGGAGATAAGGGAGGGGAGGAGGCGACGTCAAGTGAGAGTGGAGAGGCTAGACATATTTTTTTGTTTACATCTAGGGCAATCTCTTCCTCAGTCGATCATAGCCACTAGATCTCAATTCGATGCCCATGAAGAGGGTGACATGGCCAGCCCCTTTGGTCCCTCAACCTAGCCCCTCAGAGTCTCCGCTACTTCTTCCTCCCATGTGCCACCATGCTGCTGCACTAGGACAGTGAAGAAGAGAGAGGCAGAGCAGCACTTAGTGACAAAGAAAAGGAGCACACTAGTGCGAACAATGAGGCATTGGTGCACACCACCGAAGACGACAGTGGAATGGAAGTGTATAACGCTGAGGTCAACGATCAAGACATGGAGTATACCGCGCAGATGACAAACAGGGAGGCGGAGTACATCGGTGGAGTACATCGGCTCGTATAAGGTGTACACCACTAGAGGTGAGGAGGAACTACGAAGTCGGTGAGGTCAGGAAGGGCAAATCTGGAGCGACAATCTTGGCAACATCGGATCTGGTCTTACGGACCTCACTCTTGATGATAAGTTGCTTCTCTTTTTTTAATGTTCATTATATGATAGTCATATTTGATAATATGTATCATCTTTTTATAGACCCCTATTACAATGCACATGCACCTTATTAGTTTTCCTTAAAAATGACTCTTTATTCTTCGGATTTTCCTTCAAAATGTTACAGGGACTGGGAGTTCTATCCATTAGTTCAAACTGTACACCAGTGTCAAACCTACTAGCACGGACCTGTACATCTTAGCGCCAGTTGGTATGGCATTGGGCATTCGCTGCCATGGTGGGCGCCTATCCAGATTGATGCAGCCATGCAGGGGCTACCATGGCACACGGCCTCAACGGCATAGTTATAGGCATCGACACATTAAATTTTTTGTGTCTTACATGTTGGTGTTGGTGCTGATAAAAGGTCTATTCTTTGAAATAGTTTCAGAACGAGCGTGCTTGTAGAAATAGAATTAAAAAATTGCTAAAGAAAAACTTGTGATTTCAAAAAATAATTTGACATAATAACAGTCGCAACAACTCAACGACCACCTAGGCACACCATAATTATATTACATGCCTCATGCCGATGATATTGGGAGCGTTTCTTTTACGCTACGGACTATTAGTCTAATAAATACTAATTGTAGAAAGAAGTTAAAGATAAAAACCGACTAAAAAACTGGAAAAAAAGGGCCATGACATTGGTGATTTGAATTTTATTTTGGCAAATGCAATGATTATTCTTTCATAGTTTTTGCTGGATAGATCATTGCTCTACAATTTGCAGGATAAATGTACCTTACCCATTCCAATGGGGAGCACCAACGTTCGATGCTGGTGAAGCTTTTGCCATGATGGCAACTTGTTCCGTTGCTTTCACAAGCATAGCTCCTTCAAATGGGTCAGCTTTTAAGTGCCCTTTATGAGATGCATAAGCCCACCTATAACTATAAGTCCATGATTAACAAGTTCAGTCACTTCAATGCTATTTTTTCGTAAAAAGCCAGCCTTTGGGTCTTCTTACAGAAGTTCAATTCTCAAATGAGCCTTTGAGTTCTTCGTGTCAATCACTCTGTTTAAAGATGTTTAACTCTATAGTATACTTGTTTCATTTTTGTTACCTTTGTCGTGTCCTTCAAATTCTGCAAGTTATCATAATGCTCTGATGTCTAGCTGATAGGTGCTGTTATGACCTTATTACAATAGTAAATATGAAATGTTGTGCTGTTCGTTTTCATATCTCCCTATGGCGGCATTAATATTAATTGTTGTATTAGTGCTATCCATGCTTTTTTTTTATGTTTAGTCATATTCTGACTTTATTTTGTGCTTATTCTAGTGAAACTTGCAGCCATGCCAGACTTACTCGAGCACACAACTTTCTAGGAACCATATTTGATCCAGAGACAAGTGGGCATTTGTAGAGGTTAAGAGATATGGATCCTATCGATGTTGAAACGGTACGTCCTTCGCTATGCTTCCCTTTTAAATCGATTCATCTGTCTTCCAGATCTTCTGCTATATAACTACTCTTTTCTGCAAGCATGAAGGTCATGTTACAGCAATGCCATTTGTGTAAGTTGAGTTGTTTGCATGAAAACTATTCTTGGTTTTATTGGCATGTCTTTGACTACAGATGTAGTGCGGAGCTGTAGGAGTGGTTTAGGTTGATGATGGGGGTAGAGGCACAACATGGGCCGTTGTGGTGATATGATTTTTTCCCCAGAGCAACACATGCGTTCCTACGGATTTTAAAAAATTTTAGAACATGTTTGTATGCATGTTCTAAAAATTTTTACCACATGTGAGTTTCAGAACTTATAGTATGATAAAATTTTAAAATCCGTAGCAACGAACGAGCATTTAGCTAATATATATATATATATATATATATATATATATATATATAGGACGAGTGTTTCATGCACCATGGTGCCTAGGCACCAATATCAATACCCGTTGATTTGCTTCGAGATTCGCAACGTTTGATGTGGGTATCTTCATATACCCATAAAAAAGTATATTTGAGATATCAAACTCCGAAAAAATTTAAATTCAACTTCAGTTTAATTAGTTTGAACTATTTTTATGGTATATACTCACTGTAGTTGCATTGAACTCAAAAGTAGTTCAAACTAGTTTGAACTGAGTTCAAAACTAACTTACCATAAATATATCAAGGGTATAAAACATTTTCATACCTAAACTCAAAAAAATTATCAATCATACACGTGTATCGGATGTTGGTGCCTAGGCACCATGGTGCATTATGTAATTTTCCTATATATATATATATATATATATATATATATATACACTAATAGGAGGTGTTACATGCACGGTATGTAGCACACACGGACTGTTCATATGGTTACTATAGCTATCGCGGCACACACTGTTTACGTAATTACTGTAGCAATCACGACGTGCATTGTTCACGCGGCTACTGTAGTAACCATGATTATTTTTTTATTAGAGATTAGATTGGTTTGATTAGTTTGAAAGCTTATCTTCGGTTAGTTTGTTTCTTTAAATTAGAGATTGTTTCTTAGAGGTCAAGTCAAGTTATCTCTGTAAAAGAGATATCATTGTATCCTTTTGAATAAAGCAAAAATGAATAAAAAGTTTCTAATCTCTAAAGTTCAGTCGTGGTCGTTCTCTTGACTAGTTCCTCACAAAAGATGTTTCCAGTGTATTTTTGGTGTGGCCACTTCCAGCTAGCCGTAACAGTAGTAGAAAGGTAGACCTGTGCTACTGGGACGTCCATTAATACGCCATTGAATTTGCTTAATTACTTCATGGTTATTACTGTATTGTCATAGGTGTCAACCAAACACGACATTGGTTAAAAATTCGTTATAGTTGACGTGATCCAAACAGAGTAATTTATAAACCCACCTTAACAATATAGATTAAAATTCATTTTCCTAAAAATCCTATCAAAACCTATTTTTTCTAAAAATTTATTTCTAATTCACGTGATCTAAACAACCTCTTGCCGAAGATCTATGTTCCAATGCTAGAAGTATACCTTCGACAAAATTTCTATAAAATCTAGCTTATGTAAATAATACCTAGATTGGTCAAAATTGAGTGTTTCTTCACCTTCGTCAAAATTGATTGCTAATGCCATGTATTGGTGCATAACTTGAAGGAACAATATATCGGAGATGTAAAATCTCAAAAGTTTAAAAGATATGAAAATTTCACGTGTCATACGATTCTCCCAAAAAGAGATTATTTTTTTCTCATAGAAGGAAAGGGATTTTAGAGTTTGACCCGAATCATACGATCATTAAAGTTGGTCCTCGAAAAGCGAATCAAAGTTGGACTTTGAGAAAAAGAAAACTCGCAGCACATTCCTCCCCTCTCCCGCAAGGAAACCAAACCAACCGAAAGCCCTCCTCCATGAATATAATAAATAATGTAAAAGCATAAGTTAATACAATAAAGTGAAAACAAAATTTTAAATGAAACCATGAAGCTAGTGCATGCTCCAACCTAACACCAATTTAAACACAGACTCCAACCCAAATTTCCTCACATAGATTCCATCTAAACATAAATTTTTGAAAACATTTTAAAAATCAAAGCCTAGTCCGTAAAAAGCATTACTCAGCATGTCCATAACTGTGAGCTCAGTATTCAAATAATTTCATACTCTATAGAGGTGATACAATTTTACTCACAATATATGACCTACTTGTACTGTCTTCACATACTCAACATGTTTGAGTGAGGTTAAGATGGTTATAACAAGGTCTTTACGAAGCTCACTGCAACCTAGTTCCGCCCATTGAGGTTTTAGTGTCAAATAGCTACAACTAAGTTGGGGGGGGGGGGCCTTCTTGAGCCCTATGGGCCTCCAGTGGTTCCAACCGCACCCATATTCCACCGAATGGTGATATCAAAGTTGAAGCATTGCTAATTAGTTAGCCATGTCTGTCTCATATCAGATTTATGGTACTATAGAAAGGCTTTACAACAATAGCTCGCAGACCGATCCTTAATTAAATTAGCAAGACTATCTATAAACGAAAATCTCGTGCTCCATCCACACCCATCTATCAATCACTTGCCTAATTCTAAACTATTTTTATTTTTTAGCAAAGTATTTCATAAACCTTCATGGCACTCCAAATGCTAAGGATTCATGTGTGAAACCAATTGTTGTCTGAAGAAATCCCCCAAACCACCTAAATTCCAGTCTAAGCGTGGCTAAGCAATTTGCTACAAAAATTACTAGCTAATATTTCATTAATGCACTAACTAGTTTGTTTTATTAGGGTGTCCAAGGGATAAAGATTTCATGTCGAAATGTGGTCATAACAAATGGGAATTAGCTACACTTTTAAAATTGGGATTTAAAGTGCATTGACTGAACATAAGTATGCATAATAATTTAAAATTTTATTTCTAATTCATGTGATCTAAACAACCTCTTACCGAAGATCTATGTTCCAATGCTAGAAGTATACCTTCGACAAAATTTGTATAAAATCTAGCTTATGCAAGTAAAACCTAGATTGGTCAAAATCGAGTGTTTCTTTACGTTCGTCAAAATTGATTGCTAATGCCATATATTGGGACATAACTTGAAGGAACAATATATCGGAGATGTGAAATCTCAAAAGTTTCAAAGATATGAAAAATTCACGTGCCATACGATTCTCCCAAAAAGAGATTATTTTTCTCATAGAAGGCAAGGACTTCTAGAATTTGACCCGAATCATACGATCACATCAAAGTTGGTCCTCGAAAAACAAATCAAAGTTGGTCCTCGAAAAACAAATCAAAGTTGGACTTTGAAAAAAAAGAAGAAAACTCGCAGCACATTCCTCCCCTCCTCCGCAAGGAAACCGAAAGCCGCCCTCCTCTCACGCTCCTTCCCCAAGTCCCCCTATGCCTCCAAATTCCCGCACCTACTCGCACCACCGCGTCTAGGGTTGTCGCCTCCACCCACCGAACCCTGCCCCCCCTCCCCCCCTTCCCCCGCTGCCGATGGCGTTGCTCGGCGACGCGCTGCGGCAGGCCTTCATGCCGCGTCGCGCCTACGCGGCGCTGCGGGACGAGGAGCGCGCGCTGCCCCGCCTCCGCCGCCCGCTCGCGGCGGTGGCCGCCGTATGCGTCGCTGTTGCTGCCGCCGCCGCGGCGGGCGTGAGCCTCGGGATCGTGTTCCCCGCCGAGCCGGCGGAGCGGCCCTTCTGCCGCGAGCGCCGCATGCTGGAGGCGCTCCCGGCGGCCGCCAGCAGCCGGGAGGAGGAGCCCGAGGCGTACCGGTACCGCGGCGGGGCGTTCTACATGACCACCGCCGAAGCCGCCGACTTCTACTGGATGGTCGTCTTCGTGCCATCCGCCGTCATCTTCGCCGCGTCCGCCGCCTACCTCGTAGCCGGTGAGTCCCCTCGCGCTTCTTTAGCTAGGTTACGGTATTAATTAGCTTATGTGTATTCAGGGGCGAAGCCCAATAGAGGCCCGTGGGTGCCCAGGCACCCCCCTCACTTCCAGAATTTCTTAAGGATTGGAAAAATTCGGCCCTATAGGCACCCCGCATGGCCCAAGACGAGGCACCCCCACCAGACCGGCAGCCCAACAAGCCCACTGTGCACCCTCCACCCATTTGCTCTAGCTTCGCCACTGTGTGTATTGGATGAGTAGTGCTTCCGTGCTTCACCCCTTCAACAGGACCTGCACATATCCTGAAGCACCTCCCATATTGGATATTGGCAGGGTCGGCTCAACGTTTTCAAGGGCCCTAGGGCGAATTCAGCTCTATAGGTCTTTTACTATAATTTTTTTCTACTTATAAAATATGCAGTTTAAACTTTATATTGTTTAAAGTGACACAAATCAATAGTTTTAACATGATAAACTAATTAGGTATTAACTAGTTTATAAACCAAATGTAACTAGTAAGAATTAATGTACCTCAAATAGGAGCGACAAATATCCAATGTCTTTCAAATAGGGCCGATCAGCCCCGGCGACGACACCACCACGGTTTGACTACATTTCCATGGAATCCTTTTTGACAGATCGATCTAGATTGATCTTCTCTACCCGATACTCATCATATCCTGTGCGTATGTATGCATGCAACTCTTTCGCCGAAGCAGTGCAGCCGAACGTGCGAGTCCGAGCACTGCATGGGTGTGTACTACAAATCTCCTGGGAACTTTGCTTCGTTTCCGTCTAATTTTTGCATGTTACGAGATGCATGCATGGTGCATGTTTGATCGCCAATTCGTGCGGCTTGCGCGGGGGTGGGCCCTCCCTGGCCCGGGGCCCTAGGCCGGCGCCCCCCGGCCTACCCCTAGAGCCGGGCCTGGATATTGGGATATTGCAAACTTGTGGTTTTTTGCTTTGAAATGAACTAGACATGTTTGTATGTAGAAAAGGATGCATCTTTATTCTGCTTTACGCTATGAGCTTGGGTAATGTTTTGTGATGCTAGTCGTCCATTTTACCCCAAATGGGCATCAAAGCTCCCATTGTGTTTACAATATGCTATTTCACTGGTGAAATTTTCCATGGGATTTATAAGGTTTCTTTAGTCCTAGTGGCACACATTTAGGGCAGGAAATTGGCCAAATTTTGCACCTTGAAAAATACATTTGATTGGTTTTTGAGTGGAGCAATCGTTTGAATTGATATTATGATTAGCTCATGGAAAGCCAAGTTGTTTCAGTGGATTTTGAAATGTGTTATCCTTGTATGATTCCAATGACTGATCTGAAACTTTGTCTTATATGTTAATGTTAGTTCAAACTGGAGACAATACTGAGAATGAGTTGCCCCCGATTGACTAAATCTAAAGTACTTAACGAGCTAATGATTTTCATGATTTAAGCCAACAGTTGGAAACTTGGAATATCAATTTTGCTACTTCTGACAAAACATTCGGTGCATAATCTGGATCCAGATTGTTACAGTTCTTGAATCATTTCATTAAGTAGAGCTCACATGACAAAAAAAAGGCCAGGTTTACTAGTCAACTGTGATTTGCTTTGCTATTACCCTGGCATGCCATTTCCTAGTTTTTTGCAACTGATTATTCAACATTTTCTCAGTTCATAATGTGAGCGCATCACTTCCAGAAATCTTTAGGGGATTTTCAGGATATGCCACTTTGCTAAGTCGAGTTTCAGGATATGCCACTCTCTTAATTTGAGTTTCAAATTATGCCACTCCATATCTCATTGACATGTGGACCCACATGCCAGTGAGATCCACGTGCCAGTGAAACATGGGAGTGGCATATCATGAAAAGTTCCATCTTTTTAGTGTACCATGCATTTATCACCTATCGTGTAGACAAATGTTCTTGAATATCAATGAATATTATGCTCAAATATATGATTTCTTTTGGTCTGAAATTCAAGGAAACAAGTAGTTTGATATGACTTCTTACTTGTAGCATGCTGATGTTTTAACTGTAGCAGACCTCAACATTATGTTAGTACGAATGTAAGTATCTAAATTGGGGGGAGGGGTATTTCTTAGGGTTTGTTAATTGTTATCATTGCTATTGAAGTGCGATATTAGGAATCAAAACATAGAAAGTTCTGGTTGCTTTGGGGCTGAATTTGCGCTAGAAAATTGCTGAGTAATTTGAATAATATTAATTATACCATTTTGATACGATTTAGAAGGCTTCACAATATTACTTTTGTACGACAAGTATCATGAGATGAAAATTGTGTAACTTATTCCAAAATATATGCTTATTCGATTCGTAGCAGCTGATCTGAAGCTTTTATAGCAACAACAACAAAACCTTTTGTCCAAAGTTGTCAATACCGTACCGAAGATCATACCGGTTTGGTTCAAATATAACATATAGTTCAATAGACAATATTGTAATATTTTTTCAAACATCATTTGTAATATTTTTTCAAATAAATAGTAGTATGTCAAATATAACATATAGTTCAATAGACAATATTATCAATTCCGTTGGTACCGATCAATATTTGACCCGTATTAAAGCCGGTATGGCCGGTATCGAGCCGGTATGACCGGTATTGGCCAGTATTTGAACCGGTACGGTATTAAGCTTACTTTGTATCGGTTCAGGTGGCGGTACGTTACATACCAACCGGTACGGCCGGTACTGTAACGGTATTGACAAGATTGCTTTTGTCTCAAACAAGTTGGAGTAGACTAGGAATAAAACATTCTCAAGGTCAAAGAAACGATAGGCTTGTAATAAAACCTATAAGGCTAAAACCCTAAGTCTTGCATCTTGCCATTTGAACCGAGAGTCTAAAATATCGCTTCTAAACCTTCTTCTTATATCATGGTTCTGGTACGTGGATCGTTAACTTCCATGTGCTCCTATCCAAAGCTAATTCTTTGGATACATTTCAATTCTTTAAGTCTCTTTTAATTGTTTCCTCTCATATTAGTCTTGATCGACCTCTGTCTCTTCTTACGTTCTCAGTACTTCTTAAAATTCCACTACGTACCGGTGTCTTAGAAGGTTCCCGTTGGAGATGTCCAAACCATCTCAAGCAATGTTAGACAACTTTTTTCTTCAATTGGTGTTACCCCTACCCTATCACGTATATCATCATTGCGGATTCGATCCCGCCTTATATGACCACAGATCCACTGTAGCATCCTCATCTCCGCTACACTCATCTTCTGTATATGTTGTCTTTTAGTTGCCCAGCATTCCGCTCCATATAACATCGCAAGTTTGCTCGTCGTCCTATAGAACTTACCCTTTAACTTTTGAGAGACTTTTTTATCACACAGGACACCCGATGCTTAGCGCCATTTCACTCACCTCGCTCTTATCATGTGGTTTATGTCTTCATCAATCTCGCTGTCCCACTGTAACATCGATTCCAAATATCAAAAAAGTGTCCTTCCTAGGCACTATTTGTCCGTCCAGACTAACATCTCCATCATTTGCCTTGGCACCGCTGTAATCACGCTTCATATACTTAGTTTTAGTCTTACTAAGTTTAAACCCCTTCAATTATAAGGTTTTCCTCCACAACTTCAGACTTCTTTTGACACCTATTATACTCTTATCAACTAGCACTACATCATCAGTGAAAAGCATACACCAAGGAATATGCCCTTGTATCTCCCGCGTGACCTCATCTATCACTAGGGCAAAACTATATGGGTTTAACACTGACCCTTGGTGTAGTCCTATTTTAATAGGGAAGTCATTGGTATCACTGCCACATGTTCTAACGTTACTCACAACATCTTCGTACATATCCTTGATTAGGGTAACATATTTTGTTGGGGTTTTTTTTCTTTGGAGCATCCACTACATGACCTTTCTTAGGACTTTGTCGTAGGCTTTCTCCAATCGATAAATACCATGTGAAGATCCTTCTTTTGCTCCCCATACATCTCCATCTCCATCAATTGTCATATCAAGAAAATCACCTTCGTGGTCGTCCTCCTGTGCATAAAACCAAATTGGTTTGTCGTCACGCTAGTCACTCTTTTTAAACGGTACTCAATCACCAAAGCTTTATTGCGTAGCTCATGAGCTTAATTTCTCTATAATTAGTACAACTTTGAATGCCTCTTTTTTTTTTTGAAAATTGGTACTAATGTGCTCCTCTGCCACTTGTTAGGCATCTTGTTCGACCTAAAAATGCTATTGAACAAATTAGTTAGCCAAACGATCACCACTTCTCTAAGGCATTTCTACATTTTGATAGGAATATTACCAGGCCTCAACGCTTTACCCACTTTCATCCTTTTTAAGGCTTATCTTACTTCGGACTCCTGAATTCTTCGAACAAACTGCCTACCGATATTGTCAAAAGCATCATTTAGTTCAATCATACCATCCTCATTGTCTCGACCGAACAGCTTGTCGAAGTAATCTCTCCATCTATTGTTGATCTCATCATCTTTCACCAAAAGTCTATTAATGTCATCTTTGATACATTTAACTTGGTTGAAATCTTTCGTTTTCCTTTCTCCAAGTTTCTCTATTTTATAGTCATTCTTCTCGCTCTCCTTTGTACTTAGTTTCTGATAAATTTCCTCAGGGCCTTGTCCCGTGCCTCACTCACCGCTTTCTTTGCATTCTTTTTTGCTGCTTTTTTTTTTTGCAACTGATCTGAAGCTTTATTAACATAATATTTGCTCGAATGGGGGATCTAAGATTGCAGAATTGGAGTTAAGTTATTTAGTGTCTCCAAGTTCATTGCTCAGTCGTTGAAAGTTACATCACTAGTGAAGCCTTAAGATTTGAAAGTTCTTTCATTCTAAAGTGCTAGTTATGGTGATTTTTTTGAGTTGCACAAAGTCACAGTTTTGACAGCTTCTGCTTATTACGTCCTGCTCCTATATTTTATGAACATGTTTTTGGTTACTTAACATTTTCTTGAATTTTATTAGGTCTCACGCTTGTACTGTCAGCACATTCTGAATGTGGTTATCTTTTAGTTTCATACGCAATTAGTTTTAGGGGAAACATCCTCATATTATTAGCTGCGTGTAGCACACTTTTGGCCTTAACATGCTCAACACATTCTGAAAAGCAAATGTAGGGAGAGGGACAATTGATTATCTGACGAAATTGCAAGCTTAGACTATTATCTATATAAGAAATGTTTCAGTGTTTTCTAGCTTAGCTTCTTTCAGTTTTATTTTTTCAGAATTTTTAGCCCCTTAAGTATAGGCATGTCAGGATAGGGAACAAGTATCAAATGAGAACTAGCCTTGAAATAGGATAATACGAACTAACTGTTGTGATCATTTAATGAGATCTGTACGGCTCAGACTATGCACTGAAAGCCACTGACGTTTTTCAGAAAACACCCTGAATTATTTCACTTTACACTCCTGTCTTTACACCTTCTATTGGAATAAGTTATCCGCCTTGATCTACGCATCCAAACTTGATCCAACGGTTAATATTTGAGTTCTGTTATCCTATTGTAAGGGTATTTCGTACTAGATACATTTCCCATCAGGTTATACGCTATAGGATAAGATCTTCCCTTTTTTCCCAGAGCAGTTGTTGTCCTCCAGTTGAATATTTGTCTCACAGCCAATGAAGTAGAAAGCTACAACCATCAAAGTCCATGGACTAGAATCTTAATCAAGCTCTCTTGGGAATGACCTTGTCTCCTGTGAGGTAATAGGTCAAGTAAATCGCAAGTTCAATGTAGATGCCCACTAAAGCATGAACCTATCAACAGTGGTCTGCATATATATTTTATAATATTTTGTATTTTTTCAAGCAAAATGATGCATCTGGGCTCTAAAGCTATTGATGCAATTAATTGGTAGCATATCCTTAATGGAAAGAGATCCACTTGAAATAACCCCGACATTTTTAATAGATTTCTAGATTGCTAATGTAAAAAGATGTGTGAATGAATCTAGGATGGCCATATAATGACATGTTAAATTATTGTTGTAGTATCTTCATAGTTCTTCTGTTTTTTTAAATAAACCATTTTTTAATCATTTTACAAAAATAAACCAATGTCATTTTTTTTACAGAAATAGCCCACAATCGCATGACCACCGCGCGACTGGGTGCCTAATCCCACGATGGCCACACGACTAAGACCCAGTCACTTACTGGCCTCGCAGTTGGGTCCAGTCGCTTATTAGGCACACGATTGAGACCTAGTCGCGCATTGGGCCGACAACAGAGCCTAGTCGCTTATTAGGCACGCGATTGAGGCCCAACCGTGCATTGGCCTAGGATTGAGCCCAGCCGTGTTTACCAAAAAGACCCACATGCATTTTACAAATACAGAAATAATTGAATTCGATACTTCAATATGAATGATTAGTATAAGACGATTCGCATTTTCATTTAATTTTGAAAGTTTGTACAGAACTGGAGCGAGTTGTCTGCGTCCCAATCACTGGAAAGGCTGAAGCGCATAGTCAATTATCTCAAAAAAATGTGGCATGTTTTGGTCGCTTCAGTTTGAAAAGCTGGAGTCAAAGTGAAGTCACTTCGGCCTGAAAAGCTAGGCTAAATTTGTAGCCTTCTGGAAAATGTGGCATGTTTTGGTTGCTTCAGTTTGAAAAGCATGACTGCACTATGAGAAGAGTTGTTCATACCGAATGACCATACAATGCCACCTTTTTAGACTGAATTGACAACACACTAGCTTTTCTCAATGAATAGACAACTCACTGACCTATTATTCACTCAAAGATACCTCATAGACGTGAGTGTACTTGCATTCAACAAAATTTACTCCCTCAACATTACACTCCAACTGTCTATAAAACTGGGGCACACCACCCCTACAAGCAACACTCCATTCTTCTATGTCGTAGCCAACACCTAAATCATATCATCCCGATGAGGGAAAGAAGTCCGGCGGCTCGCAACCTGGAGTGCAACAAGGAAATGATGCAAGTACATGAACATCAGTAAATGTTGTACAAAACATTTGACAATGGCCATACCTGGAGAACCAGCGTGGGTCAAGCCTCCAAGACTTCGCCGGAGTGCGAGACACCAACACTCTGAGCTCAACGGTAGCCTGTCCCTGTCTAGCAAGTGAGGAACGTAGCTGGCTACAATGTTGACCATCAAGCCTACGGTACAGTAGGCCGTACAGCTAAGCATCGCCAGCACCGTGACCCACCGTACCTATCAACAATGAAAAAGTTAGTAACATTTCAAAACATCAATTTTGGAAACAAAAGTACTCATGAATTAACGGTAAACATCAACAAAGGAAATAAAAATATGCACGAACATAGCATGACAACAACATAATAGATAGGTGTGCATTACTTAGCATACAGGTCGGGTTTACAACACATTTAACTACGTACGACCATAACATGGAACATGGTTCGCAACAAACAGAGTGCAAATGCTTAACACGAGGACACAAAGATAGGAACAAACTACAATAAACTATGGGTAGAGATGTTCAAGTAGCAATTCTAGGTTCGTTTGCCCTCCATGACCACCAACCGGCCATTCCTGACCTTCATGACACTCGTTGGGTTTTGTGCATTTGTTCTTCTTGTGACCGTACTCTCCACAGAGGATGCACCTCTTGATAGGGCCTTCGGCTTCAAACTCGTCCATATCATTCTAGATACGACAAGTTTGCCGACGACCCTTGCCACCCTTAAGCGATTCCAAATCAAGGACCCATATCCTACTGTCAACATCAGAGTTTGTAAATTTCCCAACAACGCAGAATCGGCACATCTCCCTGCTCCAAGTCTAAACCACTTTCTCTATCATGAAGTACTCCGACATGAACCTTGCAAACTTCGTCTTTATGAACCCATATGCAGCCAAAACATGAGAGCATGGTCTATGGAGAAGCCCAGGCTTGTTGCATGTGCACTCACACTTGTTCTCATCTCCAAGACTGACCTCGTGCATGATCACAACACGTGCAGTTCCAAACCTAGCTCTATCCCTCAACAACACGTCGAACCAAAACTTTCTACCCCCCGTAACAAAGACTGTATGCAATCGTGCCTTTTCGCTCTTCTCCATGTACTTCATCATCATGGTACAATAGGGCGTCTATGGACTGTTCTTATGCAGTGCAGCAACATAGTGCCTATTCCTAAAATACTTGATTGTACCATTCAACACACCCTCCATGTAGGCCCCTCGGCCAGGTTGGTTGTCATTACGTTGTATCTTGCGCCATTTGTGTCGTGAAGTAAAGCCCACTTCTCCACTGGCTCGTCCTCGATCCAATGCGAGAAACATTTGATACTTCTTGTAGTCTTCCTTCTCAACCCGGGTGGGTTAACCTTTGGCAATTGCTCCAATCATTCACATGGTCTGTGCTTGCAGTAAGTTGCTTGTTCCTCTTGTTGACCTGCTTCAGAATCAACTCATCCAACTTCTCCCATATTACATCAAACTTCCTTAGTTGGTTTTGTTTGCATAACCTGATAACCTTCATCAACCTAGCGTGTTGACCATGTATGATGCAAACGTCGGGACCTTAAGATGCTTAAAGAACTATAACCAACTATTGAAGTTCTCACTCCAGAAATGCAATAGCCACAGGCAGGATTTGATTGTTGCCATCCACCCCAATTGCTGTTGGGATCTGCCACTTGTACTTCCCTGTCAAGAATGTTCCATCCACGCACATCAGCGGCTGGCACTGGCGAAAGGCATCAATGCGGGCACCAAATGCCAGAAAAGCCCGTCTCATTACCATGTAACCTAGCGGTGTGACTAACGGCTTGTTGTTGATAGCGATATATGTCCTAGGGTTTCTCTACTATACCACCCCAGGTCATGTGGCAGATTGTCGTAGGCAAACTCGAACGTGGCAAACCTTTTCTCCATTGCCTTCTGCTTTGCCCACCACGCCTTCGCATAGTTGATCTTTATACTTGTTCTTCCTATGGCTAGCATGATATGTTTTGCTTCCATGTCCTTCTCCACAATCTCCCTATAAATGAGATTTACAATTAAAAAGGAAGTAAGGTTCTGGTGCTTTGCCAGCACACAAGTGAGTCTCCACCTTTGACACAATCTAGTGTATTTCATACTTCGGCTTGTATGCGTGAACACGCCTTGGACACCCAGGTTGCTCACACTTTATAGTGTAAGCTATTGATTCGATTTCACAACCCTAAAAGTCCTTTGCACCAACAATGCCCACAGTTTGATGGCATGCTACAGTGCTAGCTTGTCTGCATACATAGTGTGTACACGCACCTCATTCTTGTGGTACTACTACAGGGAATCATGGCCATCATTCACAACTATGTCCTCTTCCAACGCTTGTTCTTCAGCCTTGGACCTCGGTCTTCCTGCTCAAGTCACCCACTATGAATTCAATGACCTCCCCTTCGTCGGCCTGCCCACTAGGTTCAACATGGCTATCTTCAGTCACAACTGCATCTCCACCACCATCTTCAACTTTCACTTGCACACCTTCACTACTCTCCCCCAGACCCCCACTTCACGGTCACTGCCAATTGTACTTGAACTTTGTTTCACATAGGCCTGCACCAACAGGATGCATTCATAGCCACGGCGCTTGCACGCTTCCAAGTAGGTCCTCCATGACTTTGTTCGCTCCATGGGCCTCAACTCCCAACGGATGACTTTTGCAGAACGACTCCACAAGCATATGATAGTAACACCATACAATGTTGGGTCCAGCGAGAAGCTATAAGTCAGCCACAACAACACATCTTCGATTTCAAGATTGTCCAGGTATGGGTGAAATAGTGTGGTCTGCAAAAAAACTACTCAAATCAACCCCATACGGCCCCTCTCGAACTTTGCCCTACCCATAATATACTATGAAAGCATGTTGATGTGACATACTTGCCACATGACCCAAAATATTATGAACGTAGCGAAATTACATAAATTAGGCCCCCTATGCCAAGCCTCATGAAAACCAAATTAAACTACACTTTGCACGAATAAGCCATACCATGTATATTGAAATGCTTTGTTTCATCTACATATCCTACAGCACAATTGCAAACGTTTAAATAAAATTTTAACTACAACACACAAACGACCTAAATTCGGATCCCTAACTCATGCACATCTAAACATAAGCAGCCCAGGTCTTGCACTAATTGATCTACAAATGGGCTTAACCGACCGTTTGTACGCTACAATAGGCAAAAAAACATGGATTCTAGTACACTACACATGACATTACCACTAAAACATGGGGATCTACAACTAGCAACCCTAGTTCTATCACTAATCTATATTCGTTATTGCTAACCTAGCATGTTTTCATCGAAATGACCAAGAAATTACAAGAGCAACGAGAAATAACCACAAAAGAAGCAAGTACGCGGAAGCAGACGGGCGGAGTCTCCTCCCTTCCTCTCTTCTCTCCTCCCCTCTCGTCTCTTTTTTTGGAATTAAAATGGCATTTTCAGCCGAATTTTGGCCTTATATAGGCGCCAGTCGCACAACCATTGCACGACTGGAGCCTGCAGGGCCTTAGTCGCACAATGGTGCTACGACTGAGCGGTATGGGGCCTCAGGTCGGCCTTTCGTTTCACGATTGGCTGTCAGTGGGTTTGAATCGCAAAACGTGAGTGCGTTTGGGGCATGTGTGGGTTGTCACGCTGCGACTAGCAGCCTAGTTGTGCAGTGAACGTGCGGTTGGCTCCACTCACCGAACGGTTGCTCGATTAAGGGTTATTTTTGTGAAAAAATAATATGAGGTTTATTTGTGTAAAATGATTAAAAATGGTTTATTTAAAACAAAATTCTAGTTCTTTTGTTGAACTATAATTTAAGTATCTTTCATAGATGATACATGCTGATATTGTTTATGTATATCTCGCAGTCCTTGTTTTGTATCCATTATTCTCGATAGACAAGAGCCACTATCAATGAAGCCCTTTAAATTAAATTGTGCTTCTTCTTTTTCTTTTTGTGAATATTAAATCAATATATACTTGCAGGAATATCTGTTGCATATGCTGCTCCAAGAAGGCATCCATTTATCTGTGTTGTTGAGAATAACTTCTGTGCTTCTAAAAGAGGTGAGTTGGTAACTTGATATATGCATCCTGCTCAGATATCTTTGAAAAAAAATTATGATGTCTTTTTTCTAGCCTTCTGATGTTTTTATAGTGGCACAAGTATGGAGCTAACCGATGGTCATTTCTTTTTGAGTTAGCCTTTGAGATATTCAACTGAGTTAGGTTTCTGAAAGCATATATTTTGGCACCCCTTTTTAGTTAGTTATGGTAACGATAGTGTTATGAGGCCTACGGTCTACCATTCTCTCATCCAAGAATTACGTAGAGACCATAATATCTTCTACTTTGGAAAAGTAAACTGCAATCATCTTATGATTGATATCTAAGGTTCATGAAGCAGTCAATAAGGTCATAAGTTTGATAGAGCATTAAAGCCCTACAATTTTGATGATCTCGAGTATGGGTAATTATACCAATTGAACATGTTTACTTAATTATACCAATTGAACATGTTTACTTGTGAACCATCATTATTAAGCACAATTATAACTGGGGAAAAACTTATATCTCAATCTGGATTTGCCCCTGATGGTGTTTGCTGATAGCCTGTATCAAGTACAGCAAAGATGCCGGTAAAATTCATCTTTTACCGAAAACAAACTCTGCCAGTGTTTTAAGTGTTGAGAGTGCCAACTCTGCCAGTGTTTTAAGTCTTGAGATGGCACTCTCAACAAAAGTATGTTAATTCTTGAGATGGCGTCCTAAGCTTGTAAAGTTGTACCACTTAGCTCCCTCAATTTGCAAATTCAATTCACACATCCCTAAACTTGCATCCTTGTTCCTGTTCGCACATTTTTTGCATTTTCATAATAGGGAAATTGATGGTACGATAGAAACCAAGGATGCCCTTAATTAAGGCAATTTGGGAGTAGAGAAAGAGGAGATGGGGTAGGAGGGAAGAAATTAATTGAGTGGGTTAGTTGCTAGATACCATGCATTGGGAAGGTTGTATCTAGAGTTGTTTCTATATAATGTGGTATGTTTAGATACAACCTATACACACTATGCCCTGGGAATGCCCTTATATGTTTTATTTGATGCATTTGCCATTAATTACGGACAAATTCTCACTAGGCACTAGCTCTTTTGCTCCAGTGATGTCATTATCATTTATTATTCACAAGATTAAATTTTAGTGGTAACCAAGTTAGATAACCAATTATCAATAACCAAGTATTTTTGATGTCTTTGTCTGATTGCCATAATTGTGTTTAAGAATTTTTCTAATCTAACATAATAACCTGTCACGACATCAGTTATGAATGAAGAAAATCACGTGTACCTGATGCATTAGCTACTTGTTCTACTTTACTCCTTTTCTAATGTAGCTTGCTGGCAGCAGCGTCAATCTTATTTCTCTTGTCTGTAGAATCCTATTATGTGTGTGTGGATAATTATTGGCAAAAGTATGCTAAATTTGTTTCAACCGATGTTTTCTTGTCTATATAAATTTAATCTCTGTCATTAATATCAACTTGGAACTGCAGGTGGTGTACGTTGCTTGGCTATACTTAATGCAGTTTTTGCCGTTATATTTGGTCTCATGGCAATTATTCTTGGATCAACGCTTTTGGCCCTTGGAAGTAGTTGTTCCGTTCCTCTCTTTTGGTGCTATGAAATTACTGCATGGGGTTTGGTAATCCTATATGGTGGCACAGCTTTCTTCTTGAGAAGGAAAGCTGCAGTTATCCTTGATGAGGGCGATTATGCTACCCACAGTGTGGGTCTAGAGATGCTTGAGACCACAATAGAAGTGACTCCAGAGATGCAGAGACGTGTGAACGATGGCTTCAAAACATGGATGGGGTCATCTCTTCTATCTTCAGATGACGAGGAGGAAGCTTTGGATGACTATATAGAGCACAATGTTCCTAGCCCGACAGCTTCAGTTCAACACAGGCAGGAAAATGATTTAGAGAGCTGACTGATGTACAAACAGATGTACATAGCGCTCCAGTTATTTCTTGAGGTTTGATGATGCTGTAAATGCTTGGCTCGGGTTCGACTTCTAACAAGTGATTTCTTTCGTTCCTTTTCCACTACAGAGTAAAGAAAAGGAGGGTTTAGTTAGCCACTGAAGTTCTTATATGGGGTTTCCTTTATTTTTCATTCACATTTTTCGTCCGTTTCAATCCTTTGTCATCCTCTGGGGTCATATATATAGGTGGAAGGAGTAAATAGCAAGGCAGCATCCATCTGATGGAACATTGTTCTCTGTAGTGAGCACAACGGAGTTAGGCTTGGATGGTCTTGGGCAAATTGCTTGTTGGAGAGCCCTCGAAATTACTGATTGGGTGGAAATGCTTAGGCAAATTGTGTTACACTGCACAAGCCTGAGCGATCGAAGTTGTATGATTTCGCCTTTTCCCGGCATATTTCTACGATTTAAGCTGTGCATGATTTGTGCGAAAAAAGAAAACGGGGTTCCAATGCTGTCATTTGTTGCACTTTTCTGCGACACTGCTTGTGGTCTGTGCTGTTGTGTGTGTTCGACTGGAGAAGTTGAGAGGCCTGCTCCTGATTTATGTACAATCTTATTACTATTTCAATCCATTAAGCAAAGTAGGTTTTTGTTTTTGAGTCTCTTGACAAGAATTAGGCAGGAAACAGATACATTTGCGCATGCGTTACCACTCGAATAGGAAACCGAGTCTAAGAAAAGATTAGCTTAAAACAAATCGAAGAATACAGTGTGTTTTCCAGGTGTGGCATGTCACGTACGTATACCACAAGAGTTCAGTGTCTTCTCTTCCGGAGAATTCAGAACTAGGTACAAAATACATACTAGCTCTGAAATCAGTAGCTACGTACAACAACAATCCCAAAAAGGTTCTGGTAAGAACAGAGCAATGCATCGAATTTCACCGAAGCAAAGAAAAACAAAGGTATAGTAGATCAAATCACCTTGTTCTTCCCCTTGTCTAGGATCTAGATGGAGAGGGAAGGAGGAGATTAATCATCACCAGGTCACCACCAACTGCGTAGCAAGCAGCGTAGGTAAGAGACCGATCGCGCGAGCTGATCTCTACTCCGATCCAGTGTAGATTGATGATATCTAGTACGTACTGTGCCTCAGCTATGTACATGCAAGAAAAGCCATGCCATGCCATGATCTTCCTCGATCCGTCGTGTTGATCGATCGATCGATCTCCTCGTATATACGATCAGTGGCGGGCGGAGGGGCTCCTCATGCCGCCGGCGAGGCTGTCCACGTAGGAGAACTTCTTGGGGGCGAGGCTGGGCGCCTTCTTGAGCTTGGCCTCGCCGGCCTCGTCGAGGGTGCCCTCCTCCCTCTTCCGCATGAGCTCGTCCTGGTCGAAGTGCCAGCCCATGAAGTCGTAGAGCGTCATGGACGCCGGCGCCTCGTTGAGCTTCTCCAGCTCCTCCTTGGCGTCCAGCTTCCTCGCCGCCGGAGCTTCCGCCTCCAGCAGCAACCTCGCTGCCTCGCTCGCCGTCAGGTTCTGCGCCGCCGCGTCCGCGCCCAGCACGTCCTCGATCCTCGACATCACGCTGTACGCCAGGCTCTCCAGCACCCGCGAGTAGCTCTCCAGGATCGCGTACCCCACGTCCTGCACACATCGCCATTGATGACATGCAATTCAGTGCATCATTAACAACAACATCGCATCACATAGAATTAGAATGAGAATGTACAGGTACCCACAATGTTGTATTGGATCTTGGAGATGTCGAGCTGGGACTGCGGGGTGCCGGGGAACTTGAGCTTGAGGAGGTGGAGGATGGTCTCGGCGCGCTCCTCGAACTGCTCGCGCTTCTCGAAGCTGATGATGGAGCCCCAGGAGGACTTGGTGTCCTTGGTCTGCATCTTGCGCTTCCAGATGATGGTGGAGGCCTCGATGCGGTTCTTGAGGTCCAGCACCTTGTGCTCCGTCGACAGGTCCATCCCCTCCAGGAACTCCAGCGGGTCGAACTCCTCGTCGGTGATGCTCCGGTAGATGGCGTCGCCCAGGCTCGTCTTCCCCTTCTTGGGCAGCGACTCGATGTAGATCTCCGGGATCTCCATCTCCACCAGCACCTGCGCGTTGATGGCCATGGCCGCCTTGAGCACCTGGTTCACGCACTCCTTCTGGTACTGCAGCCACTTGCGGGTCACCTCCGACAGCCCCTCCGCCGGCACCTTCACCGTCGGCATCCACCACTTGTCGTCGTCGCGCTTGTTGTCGCCGCCCTTCTCGTACCAGAACTCGCTCTGGTCCACGAAGCTGTCCATGTAACCCTGCATGCATCCACAGATTACATTAATTAGTTTCCAATTTTCCATTCGATCCATTCATTCGCCATGATCGAGCACAAAACAAAAATGCAATGATGATTGCGTAGTTAAGGAGATAGTAGCACTCACGATGAGCATGGCGTCGAGCTTGCGCAGCGCGGGGATGTTCATCTGCAGGTCACGGCGCTGCGCCGTCGACATGATCTGCGAATGTATATAGGAAACAATAAGCATGTAAAGATCGATCGATCTTGACAGGAATGTGCATTGAATTGTGTTGAAACTAATCTTGTTGTGTTGTTGTAGCGGTCGGTGTCGAGTACTCGTGTGTTCGAGTACTGTAGTCGTAGCCGAGTACTCGTGTGTTTGAGTACTGTGAATTGTGATCGGTGTCGAGTACTCGTGTGTTTGAAAACTGTGGTCGTAGTCGAGTACTCCTGTGTTCGAGCACTGTGGTCGTAGTCGAGTATTGTGTCGTTGTGGGAGTACTCGGTGTGTTCGAATACGTCGTAGTTGGTATTAAGTACTTGGTGAGTTCAAGTACTGCGTTATTATAGTTGAGTGCTCGGTGTGTTTGAGTACTCTGTAGTCGTGTGTCGACATAGTCATAAAACATAAGAGTACTGTCACATCATGGTTGTGAGTCGTAAGTCGTAAGAGTACTGTAGCATCATGGTCGTAGCCACAACAATCGTAGGTCAAGCTGCACAGTGGTCATAGTCGTGTGTTGATGCAGCCGGTACTCGGAGCTACAGTGGTCGTGGCTACAATGGTCGCTATAGTGACGGTCGGTGCTCGAAGATTTGCGTGGGATGCGGTCAAAGAACTATGGTCGACAAGCCGTAGTCAGTGAAGTAGTCGAAGGGAAGCTATGGTCGTTGGTCGACAAGTCGTGGTTGGTGAAGTGGTCGACAAGACGTGGTCGAGCAACTGTGGTCGTAAGGTGTGGTTGAGATAGTGGTCGAAGAAGGACTCAAAGTGTGGATGATCTGTGTGGTCGAAATGCCGCGCTTGGAGAACTTGAAGCCAGTGGTCGTGGTTGTGCGGCCAGTCTCCATAGCAGTCATGTGTGGTGGGACACTGTAGTAGTTGTGGGTCATTGTAGCAATCATCAGCATACTGCGTGGAGTGGACAGGCGGCCGAGCGGCATAGGCAGGCGACTGAGTGGCGTGGTAGTTGAGGCCAGAAAAACCGGATCACAGGTAGTGGCTGTCAGAGTATGTAGCAGTAGAGGGTACATGCATAGGTGGTGTAACCATGTGTATGTGAGGCTTATTTAAGCCATATAAATACATAGAGTTCGATACTGTGTAACAAAAATAGAGTAAAGAAGAAAAGGCGTGTGTTGCCGAAAAAGAAGTTCCTCCTTGTGTTTTTGCTTGTTCTCTCTCCACTCGTATGCGTTTCTTCCCTTGTCTAGGGCAACAATTGGCATCAGAGCTTGGTGATTCCCGTGAGTCAGAGAATCAGAACTTGGTGATTCCTGTGAGTTGGAGAATTAGAGCCTTAGTGTTCTCCGTGCGTCGAAAAAGACGAAGCGTAGGTGTTCTCTGTGAGTCAGAGAAGAAGAATCCTTGGTGATTTCCATTGGTTGGAGAAAATGCTGAGAGAAGGAAAGAGTGTGTCTTTGACCGCAATTCGCGGCTTGCTACGAGCTGGTCCGTCTGACTCGTAGGTCGTGAAGAGGGAGAGTGCGGTGACGTTGACGTACCCGTAGCTCACCTGCACCAACTACATGATTTGGGTGATGAAGATGTGAGTAGCTCTTTAGGCTCAGAACGTGTAAAAAGCAATCGAGCGTGGTGGTACTGAGTACCAGAAGGACCGGTTGGCGTTGTACGCCATATACCAATCCGTGCCGGAGGATGTCATGTCTTCCCTCGCTGGGAAAGACACGGCGAAGTCGGCATAGGAGGCAATCAAGATGGTGCACATGGGGCACGAGCGAGTATGTGAAGCCAAGCTCCAGACCCTCAAGAGAGACTTTGAGGGGCTGAAGATGGAGGAGGGGCGTTCGTTGAAGACTTCGCCGATCGGGTGATGTCGGTCGTCATCAACATCCAAGCGTTAAGTGACACCATGGTAGATGAGATTGCCATTGTTCGTAGGTTTCTTCGCACTACCCCATCGCGCTACATGCAATTGTGACCTCCATTGAGCAGTGCGTGGACTTGAAGACCCTCACCGTCGAAGATCTTGTCAGGCAGTACAAAGCCTACGACGAGCGCGTTCGAATAAGTTCTGGTGACCCGAAATAGAGTGAGCATCTATTGCTCACACATGCAGTGGAAGACCCTCAACAAGAAGAATGGAGAGGGGCCAGACAGCAGCGCAAAGAAGAATCGTGGCGGTGGCTGCGTCAGAGGAGGTCGTGGTCGTAGAGACGACCATAATGATGACGATGATGAAGACGACAACGGCTTGCAGACCAGTGAGCGAAGGTCCAACAAGAAGAAGGTGAAGTGCTACAATTGTGGCATACGTGGGCACTTTGCCAACGAGTGCTGCAAACCGAAGAAGAAGGATGCGCATCTCATCACGGTTGATGCCGACGACGAACCAGCGCTGTTCTGAAGTTCGGCGAGAAGGTACTCGAAATAAAGACAACAAGATTAGGAGGGTGAATGTTGGATCTAATCTTGTTGTGTTGTTGTAGCAGTCGGTGTCGAGTATTCATGTGTTCGAGTACTGTGGTCCTAGTCGAGTACTCATGTGTTCGAGCACTGTGGTCGTAGTCAAGTACTCGTGTGTTCGAGTACTGTGGTCGTAGTCGAGTACTCCTGTATTCGAGTAATGTGTGGTCATAGTCGAGTACTCGTGTGTTTGAGCACTTTGGTTATAGTCGAGTATTCGGAGTGTTCAAGTATTGTGTCGTTGTGGTTAGAGTACTCAGTGTATTTGAGTACGTCCTAGTCGGTATCGAGTACTGCATGGTTGTAGTCGAGTGCTCGATATGTTCGAGTATTCTGTAGTTGTGTGTCGATATAGTCGTAAGTTGTAAGAGTACTATCACATCATGGTCGTGAATCGTAAGTCGTAAGAGTACTGTAGCATCATAGCCGTAGCCACAGCAATCGTAAGTCAAGCTGCGCAATAATCATAGTCGTGTGTCGATGCAGCCGGTACTCGGAGGTACTGTAGCGGTTGGTGAGTCTGAATGCTACAGTTGTCGTGGCTACAATGGTCGCTATAGTGACGGTCAGTGCTCGAAGACCTGCGTGGTCGGAGATGCGGTCAAAGAACTATAGTTGACAAGCCGTAGTCGGTGAAGCAGTTGAAGGGAAGCTGTGGCTGTAAATGGTTGACAAAACGTGGTCGAGCAGCTGTGGTCGTGAGGTGTGGTCAAGACACTGCGGTCGAAGGACTCGAAGCATGGTAGATCTGTGTGGTCGAAGTACCACGCTTGAAGGACGCAAAGCCAGTGGTCGTGGTCATGCGGCTAGTCTCCGTAGCAATCGTGTGCGGTGGGTCACTGTAGAACTTGTGGGTCACGGCAGCAGTCGTCAGCATACTACGCGGAGTGGGCAGGCGACTGAGCGGCATGGACAGGTGGCTGAGCGGCGTGGTAATTGAGGCTAGAAAAACTGGATCACAGGTAGTGACTGTCAAAGTCTGTAGCAGTAGAGGATGCGTTCATAGATAGTGTTACCATATGTGCGTGAGGCTTATTTAAGCCATGTAAATATGTAGAGTTCGATAGTGTGTGAGAACAGAGTAAAGGAGAAAATGTGTATGTTGTCAAAAAAGAAGTTCTCCTCTGTGTTTTTACTTGTTCTCTTTCTGCTCGGTTTCTTCCCTTGTCTAGGCCAACAAATTGCGTACTCATGGACACGTGATGACGCGAGGCAGCACGAGATTGTTACGTACCTCCATGGTTGTGCCGTCCTCAGAGGTCTGCCGTGTCGGGACGAACTCGACGATGTGGTCGGTGACGGAGAGCAGCCAGCCAACCTCCTTCTTCCACCTCTCCTTGGTGTCCGGCGCCATCGGCTCCAGCTTGCGGTGCTCACCGAAGACGGACGCCGCCAGGTTCGTGATGGCGTTCGACAGCGCCAGCGCCGACGAGACACCTTTCCCGGTGCCGGACATGTCCTCTCCCAGTAGGAGCTTCGCAAACCTCTCCTTCATCACGTCCAAATCTAACCAGGAAAACCAAACCAAACAATTAATAATCACATGAAACATACAAACAAGAGCAAATCAAGAACCAAATGGATCAACCAAAATGTGATGAACCTGAAGGCGGTCCGTCGCGGGCGAGGCGGGAGCGCGGCGGCCCGCCGGCCGCTCTGCCGTTGGGCAGCGGTGGAGTGCCGCCGCCGCCATTGCCAAGGCACTCGTGCATCTCCGTGTCGCCGCTGCTGCTACTACTCTCCTGGTACTGGCTCTGCTTCTGCGAGGTACTCTTGTCAAGGCTGTGGCGCCGAAGGAACCGCACCATCACCCAGCCCACCGCCTCGAGCTTGGCGCGCAAGGCGTGGGCGCGTGACACCCGGCGGTCGTGCACCGCTGCGCCTCCTCGAAAGCCAAGACGCCGCGACGACGACGACGATCAAGATCATCAACAGCAACGCGCAACGCCACAGCAGCCACGACGCCCGTCCTCACTTGCAACGCTTCGTTCGCGACCGACCCAACAGGAACAACAACACGAACAACACAGAGAAAGAAAGAACTAAGAGACAAGGGAGCACGCACGGAGCGGGAACATGTCGCGCACGACGGCCGGCATCGTGGAAGAAGGCGGATCCGGCGCTGAGAAAATTAAAAAGAGGGCGGGCTCGTATGGTGGCTGCCTAATTTAAGCAGGGCGCGAACGTGGGGTGCATGTCGCTCGGGCTGGGGGATAAATCGATTTTCTTGCGCGTTTATTTTCTTGTCCTGGTGGTTGGTCGGCTTGCGGTTTTTGCTTTGTTTAGTGGTTGGATGAGAAAGCCCGGGAAAGGGGCAGGAGAATGCTCCCGCCCACTCCCTCGCTTCCTCTGTGCTGGCCATCAGCTTGGGTAGATTTTTTTGGTTGCGACTAATGATTTATGGTTAAAACCGATAGTTTTTTTATTCTAGTGCGAGTGTTTTTATAAACGAATTGAATACTGATAAACCACTTCGAAAAAAATATTCTGATAAACCACTTCGAAAAAACAGTAGAAAACTATCATACCTGATTCTTTAAGGAAATATTATAAACTATAAGATAAAAAGAAGGGTTTTCAATGGAGAATATACTTGGGACAAGTCTTGATCGTCATATGTTCGATCCATTCAATAGGTTAGTACTTGGTGCGATATGATATGAGTACGTGCCGTTTAAACCGCATGACAAGAGGATTGAAATGTGTGTTACGGTCTGTTTGCTTTGAGGGGTGGAATAGGAAAAACGGGTGCAAGGATATATGGAGCTGAAAAAACAACCTCTAATCTCAACATTCTTGTCATTCGAAAATGGAAAACGGTACGGCCAAACTTTTGTATTTTTATCGTAGTATCTTTCTGAATATTTAGATTTGTCACCTGAAATGACGCGACTAGATTCATTCTGGACCAATACTGTGATAATGGGCGAAGTAATATTTGGAGAACAAGAAATGTAAAAAAACATCAAGAATTCTTTGCTGAAGGAGTGCATAGTAAGGATGTGTTTTTATACGATAAAACAATGAAGACCAAGATATTGGAGGAGCCTGTCTGCTCACTGTACATTTTGAATCACTGTTTAAAACCTGACTCTAGTGGGTACAAATTAAGATTGACAAAGAACCAATGATGCGAATGGAAATGAAGCCACCATATTAGCAGGATCTTCCGGGCGGAGTAAGGGGACCTATCTTGGGGAAATAGATATAAAGTTTACTTAGATTTCGAGTATTATGCCATTTTACCATATCACTACATCACCCTTGTCTCAATTGTCCGGTTCCTCTGGTCCTAGCATCACACTTCCTGGCCTGCTCCCTAACCCCATTTCAGGTGCATATTATTGCTTACTAGATATGTTCTAAACATCAAATCCTGGAAAAAAACTCAAATTCAAAATTGATGAAGTACATCCCCCCAAGTGCAACAAGGTTTGTCCCTTGGTAGAAAAATCATATGCCTCCTCCGAATAAGCATCATCAATCTTAACGCACAGACAAACCCAAATGATCCATGAAGCACTCCACTGCAGGTTTTGAACTTTGCACAGCAACAATATTTCTGCTGAAGATGGTATGGTAGAGCATGTCCATTGAATGAAATGCCGAACCTTCCGGACAGATGAATACAGCATTGCTCTTCTCCCTGACCTAATAACAAAACAATGATGCAAGTGTGTTTATCATTCCAAGAAAAAGAAATCCCTGCACGTAAAGAAAAAAGACCACTTTACAGGCAGAAGAATAAAAAAAGATTACTTTACAGGCAGAAGAATCAACACGTCCATTGTTGGTTGAAGAAAAGTTACATGAATTTGAACTTTTGAAGACCAAGGAACAGGATTCTTGCTTTTTCTCAAACTTTCTTGCTTTTTCTCAAACTAGTGCACGTGCACTCCCTGGGGTATTTCTTTCAAGCAATTAATATCACATTCCACGTATTGAATTGCCATCATGTGGAGAGCCAGGAGGGATGATCATCAAGCTCTCACAATATGGCATGTCCAGAAGATCTGCTACATTTGCCAGATGTAGCTCTGGTAAATCTGGATCAGCACTACTGCAAATCTCGTCAAAATGAACATCGCTAGATTGGGAACTACGAACTGGAGACAAGCCTGTGGTTGCACAGTTAGGTGGAACTTCTGCAAAACTTGAAGAACTCATTGCACTACTACAGAAAGCCTAATACTAGACGCCAAATCATAGACGGTTTGACAAAACCGTCTGTAACTGACACTAACACAGACGGTTTTAATTTGGACACCGTCTGTGTTGAAGGTGTCGGAGAAAACGAGTATCACAGACGGTTCTTACCGATGAACCGTCTGTGATATTTCAGTATCACAGACGGTTTTTAATAGCGATAATCTGGAATTATTACAGACGGTCTTTTTTTTATTAAAAACCGTCTGTAATAAGCTAATTATCACAGACGGTTTGTAATAAAAAACCGTCTGTGATAATACCGCTAGACATTTATTGCGCCGGTCAGAACCACATATGTCTTCATTTCGATCCAGATCTAGCCGGTGCTGCACTCTTTCGCTCAGGAGGCAAGCTGGGCGATTTCAGGCCAATTAATTTGGTGGGTGGTGGCAGATATTGAGCTTTGAAGATTCATATGTTCCTGATTGCTCTAGATATGGTTAGTAATGAAATTTATTTTCTTTTGCATTACAATTTAGATCTAAGTTTTGGTGAGTGTTATTGAAGATGGTTTGCATCTACTTGACCATACATGATCAGTTCCCGTCATGTGGGAGGCCGAATTTGTCAAAATTGTTGGTTATATACCTTTAGCTATCGCTGGGGAAATCGCTGTTGTGTTTATAATATGAATTAAGCTAGCAAAGCCTCAATGCATGTGGTATATATGTAGTAATAATTAATTAATTTAATTTTTAATACTAAGTTGTTATATATATACATAACGCAGGACCGAAGCTGGATGTATGCCGCGAACCATGTGAGTGAAAAGTACATTAATGGTGTGTCTGCTTTTACAAGAGCTGCAGAGGAGGATATCAATATCACAGACGGTTTTAGTTAAAAATCGTCTGTGATTATCACCTATCACAGACAGTTTTTAGTTACAAACCGTCTGTGATATTTACACCACAAACGGTTCAAAAACCGTCTGTGATAACCTTCGATTATCACTGACCCATAAATTCAGACGGTTCAGAAAACCGTCTATGATGACGTTTCTGAACCGTCTGTAATATGGATTTCTGTAGTAGTGTTGGTTTCTCTTTCAGCATGGACCTTAGAAAACTTGGTGCAGCAACAGACACCTTCAGATCCACTGAACTTGATGACAAAACCATTTTTTTGTGGGTTACCACAGGAAACTTACATCTAGCCATTTGACCATCCACCTTTTGCAAGACATCAACTAAATAAGCACCAAACCCTTTAGCACTTACAGAATCAGACCTTTTTCCTTCCAGTGTACTTGCATTTTCAGTAGGCTCTGTGAGTCCTTGTTTATATTTGGATCTTATAAGCAAATCGGATGAAAGTTGATTATTCTTGGATGGATCTTGACTGGCCTTCAGGGTACTGGAGAGCTTATTATTTCGAATCAATGGATCATTAGGCAGATTTTGAAATTGCTCTAGCAATCCTCTGGCTAAATATGAGTTCAATTTTCTCTTCATAGGACCAACCCACTGATTCTTTATTGCTTTTCCTGTCCTGACAGTACATGAGATAACCATTTGCAACAAATTATAGGTATTTTAAAGTGATTAACAGTGCACTGAATTCTTACAAGGGGAGAATGAAAGGCAACAGAAACTAATAAACAATAACCTCAGTTAAAGTAATTTAAGAAAAAAAACATGTAATCTTCCATAACGCGTGCCTATCTATATCTGACCAGTGATTACATGACTGGAGATGAGCTATATGGTTAGGTTAATAGTATCGCAGGAAGCTCATAAATAAGCAGAATGCTACAAACTGAATAAGATGGATTTAGTCTTTCAAGTTTTATTTGCTATCTTGGAATCACACCACTTGTTTCCATGAATTTGATGAGCATGAATCAGTGTTATCTCCTCATGTTCCGACCATATCTGTTTATTCACGATCATATCTGTTTATTCACAGCAGGGTCAAGATAAAACGTCCATCTGTATCCCCATTTTCCGTAAGGAAAATCCTCATTTAGTTCAGAAACAACGCTATGAAAGGATGAATTTGAAGTATGGAATAACTGAACATCTATTAGAATTTAGAAATTATCACCACAGCACAAAGGCTACTATTTCCTAACTGTAGGTTTGAAACTAATGAGGTGTATAGGGCAACAAAATTTCCAACATCTGTGCTCACAAAAAATGTTGTCATGCAATGAACTTTATTCCCTCATCTCCAAAGGTCTATCATAGACACGGCAAAGTTAACTATTGTTCCTAGTATTGCATTATGAAGACAATAGCACTGAAAATAGAACCATATAAGAATCCAAACAACAAAGATTACATTTACTATTTTCATACCTATTTGATGAAATAAATTTGAATAAAAATATAGAGGCTCAGACTGACGTGCTTGCACTAGGATATAATCTTAATAGAGCACAAACCATGGGCTGGAGCTATCAGTACTTCAGTAGAATATTAAAAATTTAAATTAAGTAAGTAGAAATGCAGTATTTTAAAAAAAGGCCAGGCCCCTTTTAAACAAATATAGTAAAAGCGAATCAGTTCCCTGTAGCATGTAATTTTGTCTTGTTGTCATTGCATTGCAATGGATCATGATGGCAAAAACAGGATTTTTCCTTCAAGCAACCATCTAGTTTCCTTTCTTGAAAGGAAGTTGTGATGAGCTAAAAATTGGCGGTGATACAACATGCAGGTGTGGCAACAGAGGTAGGCTATGTTGACAACGAGGCTGAATTATTTGCATTTAGAAACAGCAAACGGAAGCAACAAAATAGTGTGATTTTTCTGTAAATAGTACCTTTCTCGGCATTGGATGCGACTACGACCAGGCATAGCCAGGGCAACAGTTGACCAATCTTTTGAGCCATCTAGATTTACCATTTGAAGCAGAATCTTATCTTCCTGAAATAAATTCATTTTTAATTGATAATACAATCAATGAAGAATATAGCAAAATAAAAAATGAAAGCAGCTGATATGAACTAATAACTTTCCTCTTCAGACCATTTGCACCTCCTTTTGAATGAGTCGATACCTGTCTTGTGGGGCAGGCACTCAGCTAAACACAAGGAAGGAAAATTCAGGTGAATATGGATGTTAAAAAAAACAAAAATTGAGCTAGTGGAGTACAACCGTACAAGTAATACTTATAGATGCAAAGTAGTAATACAAAGAGTCAAAGACAGAATAAAATGTGAAGTAGAATTGTGATCTTAGAAAGCGAATGCATTTAGAGTTATCATAAGACACATGCAAATTATCATATAATGAAGTAATGTTTCTTTACCTATAAAGGTGGCTCCAATTCAGGCCACCATGTTCACCCACGTCATCAGAATTATATTCTCCATCGGATGGACCTTCTTTCACAATTCCTACCGCTGAATTCATCTTACCACTAGTTCTTCTTAAGACATTAGTAACTATGGCATGCCTCTTCCCCTACTCAATCTATTAATGACTTTTATGAATAACTGATACCTAGCTTTAGTATACAGAAAAAGAACATGGTTGCAGACGTTTTCATCTCCATGCATCATTACATAACAAGCATAGTTTTCACATATTTACTGACAAAAACATTTATTCATAATCTGCAGCAATGCACAGGATTCATTCTAGTACTGAGCTAAAGAGTAAAGACCAATCAGCATGTGCATTTATCGCACACAGTTTGCACAGAGAACTTCAAAACCCAAATAATGCAGCAGTTTCTACCATTTAGATGGACCGTGGAAGACTTACTCTTGCTCGGTTACAGAGAATGCAGTTTCACCATCTAGAATCTAGTGGTAGTTAAGCATACCAGCTAATCTGACAGGTCAATTGATTAAGAAAGTCATATCTAGCCAGGCAAAAGGCACTATCTGAATACTTTCAATTGCTAAATATGAATTGTGAAAAAAATGTAAGTATCAAACTTTCAATTTGTCCATGTATTAAAATTAACTTGCAACTGACTAAAGACAGTTACCTGCCCTTTTCCGTTCCTCACCCTGGAAATGCTTAGAAGCTTTTTGTAGTCTATCATGCTGCAGTAACAGTTAAGAAATTGCTTATGCACAGGAATAACATTAAATTAAAGATATAAACTCCTTCGAGAGGATAACAGCTAGATCAAATCAATTGTAACGCTTCAAAAAGACAAAATATCATATGGAAAGAAGACTTCATATGAAATTTTGGATCAAGCATATGAGAAGATGGAAGACAATTCTTGCATTACAAAAAATAAAATTACTTCCCTATGTAAGCTTTGATGCTCCAAAGTTAGAACAGTGAGTTCTTTTCCCCGTTTTTGGTTATTTTCCATAGTAGCAACAATTGGTCCAAATATATCCATTCTCAAAATATTGTATTGAGAAGTTAATCGACGCTTCTTGATAATTTTTTTGTGCGACTCCTTGTTAGTTTAATACAATTCAAACACGCAAATAATTAAATATGTAAATCTCAAAGATATCTAAGCATGCAAGCCATATTAAGCGATAAAAGGAATAAAAGGATGTGCTTCTGTGCTAATCTACAAAAGCATGGGCATGAATTAAGCAGTCCCCATGAGATTAGAGCCTAAGCCCTGCCCAATTTCAGATATTTCTCGTATTGATCTAGTCATATTTGCTTTGTAGCCTCTACAAACTTCAATAATTAAGCACATTAGAATACAGAAGTTCATGTACCACCTCTTCTGCAATTCCATGGATTTTACTTGAGCAACTTGTTGACCTGATAGACCTACAAAACAAGGTGACAATTAACTGGCTATTTCGGCTTATTTTCCGAATTAACAAACACCAAGACTATGCACACAAAAAATAATGTTGTTCTGAACCAAGAAACAGGGACATCCAATCGCATCTAAAAGATCTTAACATGTCACCTCTGTCCAAATGCTACCACAGAAAAATAAATAAACGCCACCACAGAAAGGTAGAAATCTGTAATACCACTGAATTAGGGAAGGAAAGGGCGGTTTTTGCCGTCAGACCCATCAGCTTTTAGAACGCCGATCTAGTAACGCTCGCAGAGGTTCCCAGACCACCCCGAGGACGGTCGGCACCGTCTAGAAAGCGACTAAAAGTAGCGCTCTCAGAGGTTCCCAGACCGTCCAGGGCTGGCCGATACCGTCTCGCGCTATGGGTTTTCATCATTCTGCAGGAAATTCTATTCTTACTAGTTACTGATTTACCTGCCGCAGTAGAAGAGCACCAAATAGTATAGGGCTGCCATTGGACCAAAAAGCCCATAGTGCCATAACCAGCCAAGGCTAAACGGGAGGGCAGAAGCGACATTTCACAATGAGAGTGATAGCCATGCCTCTTAATTAGACAAGCTACCTCACATACTCTTCTATTCCAGCCACCCCCCATTTCATCACCTCTGCCTAGGGGTGTAAACGGATCGGATTCGGTCGGATATTGCTTAAACCGTATCCTAACCCATATTTTTTTTGGATTCGGAGTCGAATACGGTAAGACCGGATACGAATACGAATTCGGAATATTCGGAGTTTCGAATACGGTACCGTCGGGATGGATATATAACGGATTCGGCTCGGAAACAGATAATATAGGCGGATAACATAGGCTCGGAGTTTCATATGGCTGAACCTTTTTTAGCTTATCTTCTTTTTTTCTTGATGGAATATCCCATATTTTATTGGATTTGTTGAAATTTATTTGGATTTTTCTAGATTTTATTTGAAAGCCAAGAGCAAAAAAACTTATTTTAACTATTTTCTAAAAGCTAAAAATAGTTTATGTTATTTCCCTAAGTTCTCCTAGATTTATAATATTTTTTGTGCATTTTCTGGAATTTTTTGGAGTTATTTGCATTTATTGGATTTGTGGGAATTTATTTGGATTTGCTAATGGGCTGATGGGCTGAAAATGATGATTTGGCTGATGGGCCGGATATCCGAAAAATATATCCGGGTATTATTCGATAAAATTCCGGATAGTATCCGTATCCGTCGGATAGTCCGCTCCCGAATCCGAATCCGTATCCGAAAGCAACTATCCGAATCCGACTCCGAATCCGATAATTATCCGATATGACTATCCGAATTCGATCCGACTCGGATTCGGCGGTCGGTCGGTCGGGAAATATCCGATCCGTTTTCACCCCTACCTCTGCCATAGCCAGAACCAGCAAGCCCATTTCCTTCCCCCAACCGAGAAACCAAGCAACATTTCACCATCTCCTTCCTCAACCGAGAGTAAGCCAGCCAAGTAAGAGCTAGGGGAGGAGAAGCCTGAGGAGAGGAGCACGAAGACGAAGGAGTCAAGGCGACGGCCGTTGATATGGAGTCTTCATCGATAGTCAAGACGCTCTAGGAGGGCTGGACGTCAACCCGAATGCAAGTCGACGGTAGCCGACAAGTGAGCAGGTCTTTCCCCACCCATGTCGCGGCTTAGCACAAATCCCCACATAGCACCACCACAGTACACACACCATGAAAGCAAAGGCAGACAGAGGCTAGAACACATGCATGTAGAAAGTAGGGGAAGGAGGGTGCTGCCCTGAGTGGTGGAAGCCAGCCGCAGAGCGCCGGCGCCGCGCCGGTGACCAGCGGTTCCGTTGGGGGCAAGGTGCTCGGCTCCCGGCCGGCTGCAAGTTGGAGCCGGTGAGCTGAGGGAGGCGTGGTGGCGCAGGCGACCGAGGACGGGGGCGCAGGCCGGAGCAGAGGACGGCGGCCAGGCCGCTGGCCGTGTCGACCGGGTGGCGGCGCCCAGCGCCCCACCGCCGCGCGCGAGCAAGGGGATGGCGGGTCCAGTCCTGGCCGGCCGAATCCGAGGCGAAGAAGGGGGGCGAGCAAGGGGCGGCCGGCGAGCCGGGCTCACCCGCGCGGCGTCGCGCCGCCCGGGGAAGCGCCTGGAGGCGGTCGCACACATCAAAAGATGGTATTATAATGCAATGATGGTAGCACTCTACGCCTAGAGAATGAGGGAGGTGTTACAAAATCACAGGACAGATGGTGGCACTGGCTTAATTTAATGAGAAATTTGTTTCTTTGGTTTACCGCCACCTTGGGACCCCGTCTCCACTCTGCAGCATGGCAGCGTCCAGAGGAATCAATTCAACCAACCGAGCCCACCGGACAAATCAGCTGAAATCGAGACAATCAAACCAATGCTCGCAGATGAACAACATGCATTGCTCTTTTAATTAAGAAACAAGTAAATCAGAACCCAGCAAACAAAAGAGCAACCTTATTCTCCGTTTCTCGGTTCTCTTGGCGGATCAGACACCTACCTAACCAGCAAGTAACCACGATCCAACAATGGAAGATGTAAGAAGCAAAGAGGAGAAGATTCCCAAGGCCAACGCGCCATAGTGCCTCACACTAAGGAGGTATTGTATCACTTGTGCTACCAAGCCCTAGTGCCTCACATTAAGGTTGATTGATGTCCGTCAAGTTCCCCTTCACATTTAAGGTAACTTATGTTGTGGTGTGCAATTCATTATGGAACTTCCATACTTAGTAGTCTCTTTTATAATTAAAACTTGTTTAATTATTGGTGTTTGTCAACCATGAGTGATGAAGGACTTGTCCTAATTGATAACAATGAGTACATTGCACGACCTTTGCGTTTCTCAACAATGTATTGGTACGAATTGATACTTCATTATTGTTTTCAGTATGCTGCTTAAGTTACTATTCATTACCACTAACTTGTGTTTTCATTATTTCAGATGCTTCACGACACTTGGAGGAGAGGGTTTCAACACATGACCAAGGTCGTAATGAGCAATTTTTGTGTACAATTTTAGGCCTTGTTACTTCATTAAACACTTTTTATTTAATATTTGCATTATTTGAATTTCTAATTACCCATAACTGGTTTTCCCGGTTTTTGCACCGGTTATTCCGGTTTTTGACCGGTTACTGGCCCGGTTACCACCGCAATTCAATTTTTTGTTTAACAAATTTCATCCGATTTTTCATTGGTTTTTTTGGGAATTGGCCAGTTAGTGGTACCGCTTCCCGGTGGGATTTGTTTCAGTTCCGATATTTCTAACCTTGGTAGCATCTTAGGAGCCTGTGGAAGGCTGGGGTGTTTACTGAGGTGGTCACAAGGGAGTAGCGTGGAATGGTTGGAGGGGCAATGGTAGGGTGAGTGGCTGAGAGATGGGTAGCTGTGTTCCATGTGTGTGACATACGGGATGGGCTTGCCACATGCAGTAGCAAGAGGCGTGATGCCCGTGTGTGATACGGTGGATAGTCCCATGAAGTTTGCATGCGATGGCAGTAGGTTTGACTGCAATTTGGGCAAGACATGTGGTGGTTTGAGTGGCAGCAGCAGTATGGAGGGTGCCATGTGGCAAGTAGAACAGGCACCGTATGTATGTCTGAGGAGCAGGAATGTGTAAGAGAAGAAGGGGGAAGAAAGGGGATGTTTGGGTATATTGGAAGAAATTACTGGAAATAATGTGAGGGTATACTGGAAGAAACGACTGAAAATAAGGTAAAGTATAATAATAAAAATTTATTAATCTTGTTAATTGCAATGGAAAGGTTAGTCCAAGGGGTGGAATTCCTTTAAATGATGTTTGGGTACTGTAATGCTGTTATTTTGGAGTAGGGTTTGAAATTAGAGATTCCCAACATTCCAATGTTATTTCATATGTTGAGTTGCTGATGTTGTAAACTGTAGAATTTGCCTAGGAAAGTCACATGGAAGTAAACAAGACTTTGGGCAATTCTTCAGATTTGTGCTAGTACCAACTACCAACTGGTCATCTCAAGCGTTATCAGTAGCTTTGTGAATTGGAAAACCCGATATACGGTCCTAAATAAACACTGTCGTGGAGTTAAATGACTAGTTTCAATTTGTGCATTTCATTCCCAAACATGTTCAACCGTCTTAGTTGGATATTGTCTCTTTTATGCATCTTGGTCTTGCACCTTGCATTCATCAGTTGCATACTTCTGTCCACTTAGGCACATGTACAGAATTTGTATTGATGATGCACTTCCTTTCTTGTTTCTCAAGAGTTATTCTAGTGAGGAGGAGATGTACTGTGTGTATGTTCCAACCAATCATCTCTATATTGGGGGCATATTTCTGGTCAACTCAAGTGATGTGATTAGACCAAACTTACCTGTTCGTGAAGGCATTGGTATGCTCATCTTCTGTTTTTTCTGTATTTATATTTGCATCTTGGTCCATATAATTTGAATCACTTTGATAATTTCTTTTTTCATGTTGTTGCAGAGATGGTTGTCTCAGGGGGCATGTCCATGCCTCAAGTTTTATCAATACTGGAAACACAGCAGAACCCATTGAACAGGATCAGATCTATTCAAAGCTGAGATAGCTCTTACATGCCAGATTTCTTATGTAATTCTCTGTGTTTGAATCATTGCTGGTTTCTGCAAGTACAAGAATAGGATCTCATAGAATGTACAGTTCGCCTGACTGGAACGCAAAATCTTTCTGTACACGCACTCAAGCAGTCAATCACTGGGTTTTTTTACTGGTTTTATTTTTAACCGGAGGGGATCAGTAAGTCCGGTTTAGCCAGTTTTTGGTTTTTTGGAGAAAGTCGGTACGAAAAATTCAAACAAAATTTGAAATTTAAATTCATACCTGTTGGTTATTGGCGATAACTAGCCAAACTTGGTTGAAAATATTAGCCAAAAATTTTTAAACAAATTTTTGGCAAAAATTCCTTCTAAATTTGACAAAACTCATACAAAACGAATTTTTCAAAGCCAGTTTAGATTTCTACCGGGATCACTGGTAATACCGGTTACCGGCCGGTTTTCGGCCGAAAAAAAAACCTTGGTCAATCATAATGTGCGTGCGCCTGCGCTCGCTTCTGTGAGTCCGAGCTCCTTGAGAAATTGGCATACCCAGCCATGATAGAATTTCTGAGCTTCATTTCGTCGGTAATGTGGAGCTTTAGGTCTGACCATGTCTTCAGAGCATTCAGTTGTTGCTAGTTCTTAAGCAAGTTGTTTTGGCATAGTTAAGGTGTGCAGTGCGTGTGTAATGTAATCATGTATGAGGTGTGTGGTCCTGAAATGCTCGATGGATGAATCATGAATTGAGTATATGCTGACGTGCAATTTAACTTGGAAGAACGTGAGACTTGCACTACTTAAAAAAAACCCTATTACAGACGGTTCAAAAACGTCATTATAGACATAGTTTTCTGAACCGTCTGAATTTATGGGTCAGTGATAATCGAAGGTTATCACAGACGGTTTTCGAACCGTCTGTGGTGCAAATATCACAGACGATTTGTAACTAAAAACCGTCTGTGATAGCTGATAATCACAGACGGTTTTTCACTAAAAACCGTCTGTGATAGGTGATATTGATATATCACAGACGGTTTTTAGTTAAAAACCATCTGTGCTATTCTCTTCTACCCCGAAATCTATTTCTGTTTATTGGCTAGCCTCAGGAAATGCTAGCCATGCTCTCTCAACATGTACATGTATACATCCAATTCATATCTCAGTTTATTTCACAAACATGAAACATCCATTTCGCAAATCAATTAATTGAAATAAAAACAAGCAAATACAGTATGAAACACAGTACACATTTTATTTTTATTAAGATTAGAGCCTACCATTACAATGTCCCAAAACAACAAACATGTTGCCCATCTAGCTAACACAACAAGAACAGAGAAAAGCAAAGATCCTCTATGCCTAGGCCTTCTCGCCCCTGATGCAGCCCACGAGCTGGATGTCTTTGACGCCCACCATCGTCGGTGTTGATTGAGCACTGCCTTGTGCATCGTCTGCTTCGTGGGGCAATTATGGTATGGGTCAAGGAGGAGGAGGAGAACAGCAAGGAGGAGGAGAACAACAAAGAGGAGGAGAACAGTAAGGAGGAGAACAGAAAGGAGGCTGGGTTATAGTGATTATTTATAGGGAAGGGAGTGCGAAATTTTTTGGTGCGGGGATAGAGAGGCGGAGCTACGATCCGTGGGGTGAGGATTGCTGAATTTCTATTGGCTAGAATTGGGTTGAGGAGGATCGACGGGCCCAGCAGTCAGATTATCACAGACGATTGGTAGCTAGAACCGTCTGTGATGAATGAATATCACAGACGGTTCTATATGCCAACCGTCTGTAAATTAGAGTACAAAATATTATATACCGATGCAATATAAACAACTAGTCTGAAAAGATAAAATAGCAAAGTTTTATATGGCTTATATATACTCATTTAAAAGGTTTCGATGAGATCTACATCTTTTCAGTTGAAGCAAACTCCAAATTCCGAAAGGAAGACCAAGCAAAAGGGCAAAAACAGAAACCAAAAACTTGCGACGCAGGTTTAGGTCCAAAGGTGGCTGATTTTCGGGGTCTTGGAGGGCGACAGGTGAAAACATGTCATTGTTTTTGGATCGGGTTCGTCGTTAGCTTTCTAACGAGTACAAGAACGTCCAAAACGGACACCGTATGCCAAAGTTATGCTCGTTTTACTGAAGGTGTCTCAAAACTGAATTCTACTCGGACTCAGGCGGGAAATTATGAAATTTTGGAGAATTGCAAGGCGGGAAACATATCACAGACGGTTTGTAATACGAACCGTCTGTGATAATGAGCTTATCACAGACGTATCACATACGGTTTTTAATAAAAACTGTCTGTGATACTAAAATATCACAGACGGTTCATCGGTAAGAACCGTCTGTGATACTCGTTTTCTTCGATGTCATCAACACAGACGGTGTCCAAATTAAAACCGTTCACAGACAGTTTTATCAAACCGTCTGTGATTTGGTGTCTAGTATTAGATTTTCTGTAGTAGTGTTGATGACTGGTGGCTTCAAGTACGTAAGCAAAGTCGTCAGGTGAAGTTATCCGGGTGCATTTGCGTTGCTGTTGCAGAGCAGTAACTTGCGGGTTAGTCCAACGGTGTGTGTACGCGCAGACATGGCCGAAAGTAACAATCAAACATGATCTACTTCTCTACATCGCCTTGATACCTTTGATTGGTTCACTATAGTGTGAAAAGGCTTAGTGCAGTTTCCATGTTCCCTCTTGTCAAAGAAAGCGTGCTGCCCGTTTCTTCAGTTGTACTGCGAGTGCACGTTCGGTGCAATGTGAAGAAACGGTATATTTATTCACTAATTCTGGAACTTCACCTCTACGATACATTGGACTTGAATTTTCCGTTCAGAGCTACTTGGGATCAGATATGTTGCTAGCGATCAAATTCAGCGTTCTTTTGACCAAGATACAAATTAGTGCAAAATCTACAGGTTGTGCCAATAGAAACTATGGTCACAGAAGATAAATGGCCTGTTCTTTTTGGTTTTGGCTTATGACTTTTGGACTGTTTGTAAGAGAGTACGGAATAATAGAAACTCGCGTACGGTTTTAGCCAATGTAAATGAAGCCGCGACAGTGTATACCACAATCAATTTATATATCTTGCATTGAAAAGACACTCCATTTAAAAACTAATTATTATAGAAAAGCCGAAAATCAGCTTTTAGAAACTGAAAAGAAGAGACCCAAAATTTAGGCCCTCTTGTGTTTAGTTACAAGGTGCAACACCTCAGTGTATTAGTGTGGCGATCTATGTGAAGTTGTGGTGGTGAGATTAGTCATGTATTGTGTGCCTAATATGAGTTGTAGTAACATATATTGTTTGTTGGGTCTAACGTAGTATTACCGGGTTAACTCTTTTACAAGAAGTGATGATGAAAGTATAAGTAGGGCGCATAGGTGCAATGCATGCGTAGACTTGCCCCACAGTGGGTTGGGTTTCAAGCGAATTTTGGGTAAGGACATTATGCCACACGACACGGACGTGTACCAAGGGTGATTTTGGGTATTTGCTGTGTATATGGTGTGCTGCAGAGGGTGCCAGCTCCTAAAGGGGTGAATGTAATACCTCCTTTTGTTAGTGAAGCAGCCATGTGGCCCCAGGCCCGGCCCTGGGGGGGGGGGGGGTCGAGCTGTGCCGCCGCACTGGGCCCTCGACACCAAGGGGCCCACCCTAGATACGTAAGTAGGCTGTAGGTATAGTATTCCCAGGAGGCCAGGAGGCAGCCATGTAGGAAAGGCTTCCGCGTCGATTTGGCTTCTGCGTCCGCGTCCGTAGGAAAGCCAGGTAGGTTCTGTATTCCGTCGCGTCAATTCGGCTTCCGCGTCCGCGACTCCGCGTTCTGCCCTTCCGCCGCGCGGCCGCGACTGGCCGTGTTCTTCGTCAGCGGTTCGCCGACGACGGGTGTCTCCCTGAAAATCAGAGTCTCCTACCTCAACGCTGCACGCGCAAACGTACGTGCGTGAGTTCCATACTTCCATCTTGATTAGTAGTTGATTAGTTTAAAATACTTTTGGTATGAAATATTGAAACATGATATGCCTAAGAAGTGTGATTTTACTAATTTAGTCTGCAAAACAGGGGTTGCAGTCCATATTTTGTTTACATTCTGTAGTTTGTTTCTGGCAAACAGATTTGACTATTAAGCAAATGTTTTGCTAGTTATCAGCTATGAGTCTGAAAGCTGAAGCTAGTTATCATAAACGGTGAACAAACGATGGATCATAAATGATTGTAGGCTGTCAGATATTTCATTGAAACTTTGAGAAAGGTACTAAGAAGTAAGAACTATCCTGACTGCATTACCTATTGGTTTGTGTCTCAAGTAAAATCTTTCAGTACTTGTGCCAGCATAATTATGTGGTAGTTGTTGCTAATTGTGAAAACATGGAAATTTTATGTCAAAGAAAGAGTTTTAGTTGTACTAGCATGCAGAACTTGATGCTCATATAGGCATCTTCATTTTTCTTTCATTGCGAAGCCCATTTTTCAGTCACTACTCACAAGTGACCATATATCAAGACAATTCTTGATCATTTCTACATAATTTTACATGTTGAGATAACTAAAGGAAATAAATCCTTTTGGTAACAAATAACAATTTTCTATACTATAGATAGATAGATAGATACCGTGACCTTATCTTGTAGCTATGTAATAGTGACTGTGCCCATAAGGTGGTCTCAGTGTTACCTGATGGCAGACTTGGTTACATAATAAGTCACTGCTGTCATGTCTTATAGGATGGTGGTGCAGATGAATGCACATGCCTCCTGAAAAGTAGTACTAGGCCCCTTATTTCTAGTTTCGTCCCGGGCCCCTAAAATCTCTGGACCGGCCCTGTGTGGCCCATATGAGTTATAAAAGCATATAATTCTTGTTCGATCCAAATGTAGCACAATTTAACCCGTTTCACACCAAGTAAGGATGAAAATGTAAGTATGGTGTTATATATGCATAGGCTCTCTCCACGGTGGTCTGGGTTTTGAGCACACAAAGAGTTTATGCTGGTGGTTCAACCAGCTGGTCTGGCCCGCTAATGCATTTTTGAATCAGTTATTTCCTCAACCAGACTGAGTTGCCCGAATAATATATATTCACCTAAACTAGACCGAACACAATAATGTCATATATGGTCAGAATGATTGTGTCCAGAAGTAAGCCACAACAATTGTTCACGGAAGGAAGCATTAGTCCTGTGGGGGTAGCAGAAAGGTGACGAAGCGCGTGATTTCGAGGACTTTTCACGTTTCGGAGCACCATGTGCATGATCTAGGGAAGTTTGCTATATAGTAAACTGCTTAAGCCAATGCACGCAACCATTTAGCATTTGTCCATTGTTTTTCTCGAAGAAGTTTGGAAAATACATTCTCCATTGGATGTTTTCGAACAAATTTCTACTCCTCAAAAATATGAGTTAGTGGTCGTTGGTGCGTTCTCCCTCCTCTCTTCTCAGCTGTCCGATCTAAACACAGGAATCTTAACCATCTATATCCCCCTCTCTCGTGCTAACTGTCCCTCCTCTCCACTTCCACCTTCAGTTATTTTGTTCTCTCATTCTCTCTAGATCTCTCTCCCACGTTCTCACCCTCGCAGACACGTCACCTCATCTCCTCTCTCCATCCTTGCTGCCCATCGGGCATCTTCCCACTGCCGTCACCCCATCTCCCCTCTCCCTCCTCCCTTCGACCATCGGGCCAGACTGGTGGGAACCATGAGGCGGCACGACGCTCGGCGATAGTGGCTGGTGGATCCGAGAGAAGGGCGCTCGGTGATGGTGGCCAGTGGATCCGAGAGGCATGCTCGACGACAACAGCTGGTGGATCTAGAAGGCAGCGATCGATGGCTGCCGGTGGATCTAAGAGACGGGCGCTCGTAGATGGCGGCCTTTGGATCCGATGGCCGCCCCTGCTCCCTCCTCGGCCCTGCCCCCCGCGGCACTGTGTTGCCACGGTTCTCCTCCCATGCCGCACCGGCCCCTGCTGCTGCCGTTGCTCGGTGCCGTGTGGTGGTGACAGCTTCCTATTCCTGCACCCACCCATGTGGCTCTCCCCCCGCTGCCATGCCCAACGATTGCACACCTGGTGAGCCTCTCGGGGCCGTGGTCGAAGTCGGGGCTGTGGTCGAAGTCGACATCATGGTCAAAGGGGGTCGTGGTTGAAGTCAAAGATCTATGGTTGAAGTCGACGCCGTGGTTGAAGGGGGCTGTGGTTGACGTCGAAGGGTCATGGTCGAAGTCGGGGCTGAGTAGGTCGGGCGAGCCGAGTAGGCTGGTGCTGGCAATTGGACGACAGGGCACAATCGAAGGGGGGAAGTGGTCGACGTCGAAGGGCAATGGTTGTCGAAGGACCATGGTCGAAGGGGATAGTGGTCGAAGGGGGCCATGGTCGAAGGGGGAAGTGGTCGACGTCGAAGGGCCGTGGTTGAAGGGACAGTGATTGAAGGGGGTAGTAGTCGAAGTCAAAGGGGCAGTGGCTGAAGTCGAAGATCCGTGGTCGAAGGGAGCAGTGGTTGAGAGGCCATAGCCAAAGTCGAAGATCCATAGTCGAAGTCAAAGCGGTGGTCGAAGGGGGAAGTAATCGACGTCGAAGGGTCATGGTCAAAGGGGATAGTGGTCAAAGGAGGCAGTGGTCCAAGTGGAAGATCCATAGTCGAAGTCGGAGATTTGTGGTCGAAGTCGAAGTCGTGGTCGAAGGGGGGCCGTGGTTGAAAGGGGGAAGTGATCGATGTCGAAGGGCCATGGTCGTTGAAGGGGATAGTGGTCGAAGGGGGCCATGGTCGAAGAGGGTTGTGGTCGAAGGGGGCCGTGGTCGAAGGGGACAGTGGTTAAAGGGGGCAGTGGTCGAAGTCGAAGGGGGCCGTGGACAAAGTCAGGGCCATGGTTGAAGTCGACGCCGTGGTCGAAGGGGACAGTGGTTGAAAGGAACAGTCGTTGAAGTCGGGTCTGTAGTCGAAGGGGGCCGAGGTCAAAGTCGACGCCATGGTCAAAGGGGGTCATGGTCGAAGGGGGCTGAGGCTGAATTCGAAGATCCGTGGTTGAAGTCGACGCCGTGGTCGAAGGGGGCTATTGTCGACGTCGAAGGGCCGTGGTCGAAGTCGGGGCTAAGTAGGTTGGGTGGGCTGAGCAGGCTAGCGCCGGCAGTCAGGCGGCAGGGTACGATCGAAGAGGGAAGTGGTTGATGTCAAAGGGCTATGGTCATCGAAGGGCCATGGTTGAACGGGATAGTGGTCGAAGAGGGAAGTAGTTGAAGTCGAAGCCGTGGTCAAAGGGGGCCATGGTCGAAGGGGGTAGTTGTCGACGTCGAAGGGCCGTGGTCAAAGCCATGGTTGAAGGAGCAGTGGTTGGAGTCGAAGTGGGTAGTGGTCGAAGTCGGTGCTGTGGTCGAAGGGTTGTGGTCAAAGGGGATAGTTGCCGAAGGGGGGCAGTGGTCAAAGTCGAAGATCCGTGGTCGAAGTCAAAGCTGTGGTCGACGGGGGAAGTGGTCGATGTCGAAGGGTCGTGGTCCAATGGGACAGTGGTCGAAGGGGGCGGTGGTCAAAGTCAAAGTTGTGGTCGAAGGGGGCCGTGGTCAAATAGGGAAGTGGTCAACGTCGAAGGGCCGTGGTCGAAGGGGACAGTGGTTGAAGTCGAAGGGGGCAGTGGTCGAAGTTGGGGCCGTGGTCGAAGTCGGGGCCGTGGTTGAAGTCGAAAATCCATGGTCGAAGTTGATGCTATGGTCGAGGGGGTCATGGTCAACGTCGAAGGGCCGTGGTCAAAGTTAGGGCTAAGCCGGTTAGGCGGGGCGAGCAGCCTGGTGTCAACAGTCGGGCAATAGGGCACAGGTGCACCAGAGGCCTGTCAATGTACGACCACTAGCGATCGCCGACTGCTCCCGACCTACGATCACGCACGATAGTCAACGGCTTCCGAGTTATGACCACGAGGTGTGAACGATGGCTTCCAATTTACGACCATGAGCGCTGGTCAATATGTTACGACTTACGACCACGAGTGCTGGTCGATGTGTTCTGACTTACAACCATGAGGTGTCCACGATGGCTTCCGACTTACGACCATGAGCATTGGTCGATGTGTTCCGACTTACGACCACGAGTGCTGGTCGATGTATTCTGACTTACAACCATGAGGTGTCCACGATGGCTTCCGACTTACGACCATGAGCACTGGTCGATGTGTTCTGACTTACGACCACGAGGTGTCCACAATGGCTTCCGACTTATGACCACGAGCACTAGCCGATATATTCCGACTTATGACCACGAGGTGTCCACGATAGCTTTTGACTTACGACCACGAACGATGGTCATCGGTTTTCGATATATGACAACAAGCCATTGTCGAAGGCTCCCGATTTAGGACCACGTCGATTGTTGACCGCTGCCAACTTACGACCACCAGCGATGGTCGACCGCTCCCGACCTACGATCACGCACGATGGTCAACGGCTTTCAACTTACAATGACGAGGTGTGGTCAATGTTTTTCGACTTACAACCACAAGGTGTGATCGATGGCTTTCGATTTATTTGATGGATTTAAAAACTTTTAGAATATGTTTGTATGCATATTTTAAAAATTTTTACCACTCGTGAGTTTCAGAACATGGAGTATGATAAATTTTAAAAATTTGTAGTAACGCACAGGCATTCAGCTAGTTGTTTAATATATGCAAGTTCATTAGATGTTGCAACTGATAAGCGAAAAGAAAAATATGCTAAAAATATAATAAAAGAACAAAACATCTAAATATCAGTCTGGTTGAACCTAATTAAAGTTAAACTATGTTGGCCATCGTTGTTATTATTAAAAAAAGAAAAATGTGTTAGAAGTTCTAAAAAATCTAGCATTCAATCTGGTGGACTCTAATTAAAGCCAAGCTATAGCGGCAACTAGAAGTTATTACTTAAATATATTCATCTGTGATTTTAAAAAAATAATCCTTGTGTACCATAAAACTACATTGTGCAAAACAAAAATAACAACAAAAAAAGAAAACGAAAAAAGGTATATCGTTCCACTAAAAAAATGACGGTATAACTTCTTACCGTTCGATCTCTATGTCACTCCACTCTATTGCTCTCGCTCTCTTGATCTCTCTCACTTGCGCCGACCCAGGGATGGGGGTGGCGCTAGATCCGTCGTCTCCGGCCATGGTGCCGCTGCATATCGCTATCCCTGACTGCGGCGCTACTAGATCTGGTGGTCCCCCAGCGGGGGCGAGATTAACTGGCTTCCTGAGCTCTAGCCTCGATGGTACGCTCCTCGCTCTAGCACTCTAGCTTTCTCTCCCCTATCTTCTCAAGTTTCAGTGAGAGGAACAGTGGTGCCGCGGCCACCAACGAGTTTACCATGCCCCTCGGATATAGAGGAAGGCCAATGGGCGGTGATCCGGCGGTGGGTGGTGGCGGAGAGTGTTTGGTGGTGGGTGGTGATGGAGGGAGGCATGGCGAGACGATGGCATACTGAATAAGACGGTAGCGCCGCGAGGTGATGAGGTCGTCGTCGGTTGTCGGTAGAGAAGGAGGGAGCGAGGGGAGGTGAAGCAGGGGCACAGAGCTACAACCGGCGCTGGGGAAGAAGGCGGGAGAGGGGGAGCGGTAGGGAAGGGAGAGGGAGGGGAGACAAAACTTGATGAAGCTTAGTGAACTCTATACCATTGAGAACATTTCTAATGATATACCATTCTATAGCTGCTCAAAAAAAAAAGTACCCAAGGGAAATAAAAGAAAGGATGAAATCTAAACAGAAAGACATGGACGTGTCAAAGGTTACAATACATCTCAAAGGTATAGTACATTTGTAAGGCTAAATTAACATAGGTTTCTAGTTTTAAAATTCCCGCGTTCCAAATATAAGTATTATAGCTATCGGAGCAATTCTGTGGGCCATTCAACTGGTTCTTTAAAAAGCAATAAGCGTTAAATCAATCCTAGTATGCTGGGCACTCTGCATGGTGGCATTGGAGGACGTGGCAGCACGGGAAGAGGTCGAGAGCTAGGATTGCTGTAGCACTGGGGAGGAAGCAGCGGAGAGCAGGGACGGAGCCATACCTCAAGCAAAATAGATTTTAGTCTAGAATGTAAAAAAATATCTAATATATAATTTAGATAAATTTAGTCTAGTCTGAGTAATATTTTTATGGTTTAACCTAGATAATTTAAATTATTTTATCACTGAGCTCGGAGTATAACCAAATTCTGAGTGCCACTGACGGTGAGCCAACAGGACGGGTATCATGAGGACCGGGATAGCGAGGGATCTTTCCCTAGATATATTCAAAACTCGTTGAAGTTCTAAATTCCTAATTAGGTGCCATATAGACAGTCTCTTAATTTAATGCCATAAAACCTATACCATAATGATCTCTCAAAAAATATAGCAAGAAAAAGGAAAATAATCCTGTCCAAAAGAAAGATGCCATAATTGATTGACGGGCCACGGATAATTTCCTGTGCCTCTTCATGACCGCCAATAAATATAACTAGTCACGTAGGCGTGGCGGCACGCCACGCCAGTCACCGTATGAGACGAAGTAAAAGAGACGAAAATTCGTGAGAAGCTTTTTAAAAAAATCGAGGACACATGCGTATTTTCGGAAAAACCAAATGTCTTTTTTGTAAAACATCATGGGTCTATACGTAAATAAACGAGGACCCGTACGAAATTTAGAAAATTGTGGGGCGCTATCCTGCAAAGGATACAAAATTTCGGTGAAGTGGGAAAAAAATCGAGGACACATGCGTATTTTCGGAAAAGCCAAAGGGTTTTTTCGTAAAAAATCAAGGGCTTGTACGTAAATAAACGAGGATCCGTACGTAATTTAGAAAAATACGGAGCGCTATCCTGCAAAGGATACAAAATTTTGGTGGAGTGAATGGGTGTTTTTAAAAAAACAAAACTGATAGAGACCTTTTTGTGAGGAAAAAGGACCTTTACGTAATTTCTAGAAAATACAGGGAAAATGACTCCTCCGACCGTACGCAAATTCTGCGTCCACACGCCGGCCGAGGGGCGACGTGGCCGCTCTCGCCATCCAGGAATCCCGCCGGCTTTGTTTAGGGTATGATACACCTCCTCTCCGGCTCTCTGTACGCCAGAGAAGAAGTTGACCAACTTGCAGATTCACGAGGGTTCACGGTAGCGGCTACACGGGTTCACACGCGTTGTGACTTTGTGTTTGTGAGAAGTAAATTTATGCTTTATTCTGATTCGCGTAATTCTAATCGGTGCGTCATTTTGCCTTATGACGGTGGTATTCTTGCTTTGCTCTGCATGTTCTGATCATCGACGTGCTTTGTTCTTTTTTAAGTGTGGGGATAATTAGCTAGTGTAGTCCTCTGCTCACAAGTCACAACCCACAGTTCATGGTTTCAAATCTTAAAAACAGAGATTAATTCACACAAATAACTCACTCAATCTGTAGTCGGTGGGAATTGAACTCTGGTTATTAGCCAGAGAGATAATTAAGATGCCATACCGTTAGGCTATGCTGCGATTAGCATGTGATTTTTGGATAGTTCATCATGTATACCACCTTGGTTTTCTAGCTAACGACTATTTATAGCTCCATTCTCACTAGAAACGTTAGCAAGGTATTATTACTTTGGTGAATTCCTTTATCGTGTTTCTAGAGATTTTGATCTAGTCACACGTAGGTTGTGTGTCTTTCACAACTAGACTAGTCAATAGTTTGATACCACTCCTCTTTTTGTGTGTGTATATATTTCATGTAACGGTGATAAGTTACCATGAGTTTAAACACAGTTTCTCGTAAGTACACAAGTCGTCCATATAAAAGTCCATTAGCCTAGAATAATGAATTAAGCCTTTAATTTTTAGCTGAGCCTTATAACTTTTGGCTGTGACTTGTGGCTTTTGGACTGTTCATGTGAGAGATTATAGAGTAACAGAAACTCATATGTGGTTTTTTACCGATATAAATGAAGTTGGCATAGTATATACTACAATTAACTAGTAGATCATATCTTAAAAAGTAGCCTTAACTACAATTATGGATGAAAAGTCTCAATCATGATGGAAAGTCTTAACCATGGATAGAAAGTCTCAATCATAGAGTCTGGGCACCATGTGTGTATGTATATATATATATATATATATATATATATATATATATATATATATATATATATATATATATATATATATATATATATATAATTTAGTATGAAATCTAAGTACCTGTTGTTCACGATATGAGTGTTGTTGTATGTTCTGGCTCTACGCAAATTTTAAATAGCCATGTATTGCTTGATTGTACATGTTTACCTCGTAATTTGATAAAGGCTTCCGACTTAGAGCTATGATCTTGTTAGAAATGTAGATAATATTTTAATTTAAAATTTTACTAGAAAATAAATACAGTAAAAAGTAGTGATGCAAAACTCGTAACTAACCACATGCTACTAATTATATTTCAGAAAATACACAAAAAATATAGTAACACAATCGATCGATCACACGAACGACTTAATATTGGGCTTGATGAAGAATAGGAAGTAGTGCAGACTCGATGCAGTGCAGAACGTAGATGAAGCCACGAAGCGAGGGGTTGCGCAGATGTGTGCTGCCTAAAAGCTTTATTGCCGCCCCGTGTAGGTACTCTCCGCGGCAATGGCTCAGACATAGCCGCTCTGCCTCCTTCTCGGTGCACTATGAGAAGAAAGACGGGTGATGTTAGGTCGTTCACCACTCAGTACAAATTCACCATACAGGAAGAAGGCACTGTGAGAAAGAAATGGAGAAGATCAGTCTGCCATGCCTAGACATCTCCAAGTCTTTTATAGGCGTGCGAATTGCTCTTCAGTAACTGACATCATTAATCTGAAATAATCCAATGGTAATTGTTAAATTATTCACTAGTAACTGCTAATATTCAAATCAAATAATAATAATTAAGCAGTCTTATGACCAGTTAAAAAGATAGAGATGATGTCATGATTCAACAAAATAAAAGGTCGATTTATAGTGCTAGGAGTCATGTTATGACATGGTGCGATCGTTCATCGCAAGTCACAAGTCATACGATTTTCCACACAAAAATACGAAAATATGCACGAGCGCACGCATGTGGGTTTAGCCAAAGTTCTCATCACGCCATTTATATGCCATGTGTCATATATTTTAAAGAGTGGTAAGGACTCTACCTTATAAATTGTATTTATTCCACTTAGCCAAACAACATGGTACTAAAAACAATGAATACTTTAGAATTTTTAAAGAAAATGGACTTCAACTCATGGGCTCATTTCCAATAGACCTTTGTTTCAATGTCTTACTAGGATTTCATACATACGAGAATGCTCTACATATAATCTGTATTGTTTCGGTCGTCATCTGAGTGTTTAATAAAGTTGTTAAATGGGCATATCAAAACGAGAATACTTTGAAGGAATTAGGTATTTTTTCTAATAAGAAGAAATATGCATCTAAATTCATGTCGAACAGAACTTAAACTTATGTTATTCACACTTCCCATCAACTGAGCTAGTTAACGAAATGGGCATTTCATCAGAGCAAGCATGCAAACCTTGGCACAACCCCGATTGATACGAGAACAACATGCTCATTACGTCGGCACTTCGTGATGCTGTCATTGCTAGTTCCCATGGACGAAATCAATCATTACACGCCGATGGGCGCTGTCGATATTGAGGACCAGGTGCAGGATCACTCGTACGATTCAAGGAACAGACCACATCCTTTCGTAGACAAGGGAGTTCCAGAACATGGAAATCGCAAATAAGCCGTTCATTTCGCCTTGAAAAGAGGAAAAAAGTAAAACAAAGATCGATCAAGACTGGTCTTAATTCATTACATCAATACAGCACATGGTTACATTGAACTGAACTGGGTTCATTACATCAACGTAGAACTTAATTCATTTTGAGGAAACCTAAGAACTGAACTGAAATTAGTTCATTAAATCAAGAACGACATTCCCATCTTGAACTTTTTATGGAACTAACAAAAAAACTGAGCATGGAGAACATTTCAAGGAACTAACAAAGAAACTGAGCACTTCTCCATACTGCATTTTATCATGATTTCAATAAACTCGATGTCTTCAATCAAAACTAGCATCTTCATTGGTGGAGAACATGCAGAACCCAGTCGAGGCGGCATGGTGGCACCACGACAAGTGGGTCGATGGAGGCGACGAGTCGGCGGAGCGGCGGCTGGCAGGGGCGGTTCTTCACTGAAGCGGTAATCATTACAAGCCGATGGGCGCTGTCGATGTTGCGGACATGGTGAAGGATCAGTCGTACGATTCTCCCACATCCTTCCTTGGACAAGGGAGTACCCGAACGTGGAAATCGCAAAGCCGCCCAATTCACCTTCAGAAAGTCAAGCAAAGATTGGGGAAGAAGTATGCAGAAAAGGATACAAGTCGGGGCATACGTGTCTGCGCGAACATATATCTCTGGATTAGCCCGTAAGCCATGGTGCGCATGCACATGTGCACGCTACCTGCTTCATTCGCGATGCCCTTTGTTGAATTAATCCTCGAGCCACGAATCGATCGTAAGGCTATATATACACACCCAATCATCACCAGTACTATTATCACACAATCATCAGAACCATTTATCCACATATATAGACACACGAACAAACACATAAGCTCGCACATCGCAGCTCTAGCTTTTGATCAGCTATACATACAGCTAAGTTCGTGAAATTTTAAGGGCATACAAATCGACAGATATGGCTCGATCTCGCGTTATTGCAGTGGTGTTGCTCACAGTCGGCTGTGCGTTGGCCGTGGCCACGGCCGACGTCGTGAGCAAGGTGTCGTCGACCGGATGGCAGAGGGCGCATGCGACGTTCTACGGCGGCGCTGATGCCTCCGGCACCATGGGTAACTAGCTTATTACAAACCGTGCAAATTGACTTGTGCATAACTGCATATGGTAAGCAGATTGTTACAACGCTCTGTGATGGGTGTATCGATTGCAGGTGGCGCATGCGGGTACGGCAACCTGTACTCGACGGGGTACGGCACACGGACGGCGGCGCTGAGTACGGCGCTGTTCAACGACGGCGCGTCCTGTGGACAGTGCTACAAGATCGCCTGCGACCGCAAGTTGGCGGACCCGAGGTGGTGCAAGCCCGGCGTGACGGTGACCATCACGGCCACCAACTTCTGCCCGCCCAACTACAACCTGCCGAGCGACAACGGCGGGTGGTGCAACCCGCCGCGGCCGCACTTTGACATGGCGCAGCCGGCCTGGGAGAAGATCGGCGTCTACCAAGGTGGCATCATCCCCGTCATGTACCAGAGGTGCGCATTTGCTATTAATTTAGCAGTCTTAAAAGATATGGCTCAAAGTCGATCCAAACCAAATCCGCTGTGCCTTCAACTGATGGCTACAAATCAGATTAGAAATTTGCTAGGCAGCACATCAGTTATACTGCTCGATTGTGTAAATAGAATGTTGTTCCTGTAGGGTTCCATGTGTGAGGCGTGGTGGCGTGCGGTTCACGATCAACGGGCACGACTACTTCAATCTTGTGCTTGTGACCAATGTTGCAGCCGCCGGCTCCATCAAGTCAATGGATGTCAAGAGCTCCAATTCACCCGATTGGATGCCGATGGCACGCAATTGGGGTGCGAATTGGCACTCTCTGGCATATCTCACCGGGCAAATGCTCTCCTTCAGAGTGACCAATACTGATGGCCAGACGCTCATCTTCCAAAATGTGGTGCCACCCGGATGGAAGTTTGGACAAACATTTGCAAGCAAATTGCAATTCTAGCTTGCATTTCGCAAAAATTCCCCGTGATTGATTTGTGGACACATTTGAATTGTGCATGTCCAAGTGGTGTTTAATTGCACTATGTGCATTATATTTATATGCATGTAGACAGTGGCGGATTCTGGATTCCACCAAGCCTGGGGCTAAATTTTAATGGATAAAACTTATGCCAAATATAGGTATAACAAAAAGGTATAGCGCAAATGCATCATTGATATGAAATTTGAGCCATGTGCTTAAGAACAAGAAGAACGTGTAAAGAATGTAGTAAAGTAGAGAAATACAATTTGAGTACCTAAATAACAAATATTTTGTCCATCCTTGATCCTTCGTAGGTGCCTATATTTCTTTATCAATAATCGAACAAGAACTAAAACCTACAAAGGCAACACACAAAGTAAATTAAAACAGGGATATACACAAACAAAATATATGAAATTTAAATGACTTGCTCCTCTTCATTTCATATACCGAATTCTAGATAACAGCAAAAAACATGGCATTCAATATTTCAATACTCACACAAAATCCCTAATATGTTATATCAATTCGCAGCCCATAATCCCTAATTCCCTATATCTCTCTGACTCTCTCTCTCTCCCTCCCCTTTAATTTTAGATCTAGCCAGAAATTCAATTCAATTAGTTTGTCAGACTGAAAATATTTAGACGATTCATAGTTCAGACTTGAAAAAATGAAACTCCTCATGTTATGTCTGTACAACTGAGTTTGGTAAATGCATCCTTGATACTTCTCTTTCCCTAATTAAATGTACTGCTCTGCCGCTTACATTAGTTTCTGGTTTAGAAAGCTAAGACCAAGAATGCTACTAGACTAGTAGGTTATAACTGAAGGCTGAAGCTATATCAATATCATGAACACTTGAAGTCTTGAACTGTTGAACAGGCAACCTCAAAACATGGCATTCAGTACTCAGCACATGGCACTCATAAATTCATTCATTCAATATTTCAACATTAGTCCACTATCATGATTCATGAACACTTGAATAGCCGAATAGGCAGCCTCAAAACCCTCAATTTGTAGCCTCAAAATATTTTCAGATAAGCGCCCCCATCTCCCCACCAATGATCAATCCTGAATCCTTAGATTTATTTCCCCCTAATTCTTGAAACTACCGTTACAGTTCCTCCAAATTCGAAAACACATACAAAATCTGAAAAAAGGGGTACATAATCTGAAAAAGGGGGGATTTTCACCTGTGACCTATCGATTGGGGTTGGGTATGACCGGAAGAGTAGAGCTGTGGAGCAGTAGAGGGGAGGGCCGGGGCACCGAGTGGTAGCATACTAGTTTCTCCCATAAGGAGGGGCAAATTCTATCTTGATCATTCACATCCCACTACATGTTTCATGGCAAACCCAAAGACTACTTTTATGACTACCCAGTTACGGAGTAGTGTTTAGTAGTCCCAAAATAAGCTACTACGCATGTTGGGAACCATGATGATCTCAAGTCTAAGGATTCCACATAAACACTACTTGAGACCAACTGATGACACATGGAATCACTGCAGTGTCTCATGGCGGGTCTATCCAACATATGTTCACTAACACATGTCCATATTATTGATTTGGTATCTCCATACCATGATCCATGAGACATGATCATCAATCAATACATATGCTGATCTTTGAATCATATTTGTTCCTCATATGATATATAATCAGGGATCATTTAGAAATAGCAACATTTTGACATTAAGAGTCTCATGAATAAGTCACATACTCATTGATCAATAATGATAATGTCTATTTCAAGGAACAAACTAATGCATCATAAACATAGTATGTGATATATATAACATCTCCATGTTGCCTCTAGGGCATATCACTAACACTGATGACATCAATGGTATGCCACCGGATGATCATGTCAATTGTGGTTTCGATTAAGATAGGATGAATGATAACAATCTGGATTAGATGCTTTGCGATGCAGAAGGGAACTGTGACGAAAGAGAGTACGTTAAATTCCAGGGTTTGATGGAGAACTTGGAGAAATCTTTGTTCACGTGTTGCAAGTCAAAGTGCACTAGGTTGTCAGCTGTGCTTGAACTGCTAAAATTGAAGGCAAGCAATGGTTGGTCCTACAAGAGCTTTATGACACTATTAGGTCTTTTAGCAAACATGTTTTTGGAGGGAAACGGGTTGCCCAAAACCACTTACAAAGCCAAGAAGGTTATTTATCCATTGGGAATGGAAGTAGAAAGAATACATGCATGTCCGAATGACTGTATCCTCTACTGTAAAGAGTATGCAAACATGCATGTATGTCCAGTGTGCAACACATCCTGATACAAATGTAAGAATCAATCAGATGATGGTGAGGGAATAGAGGTGAAGAGAGGACCTCCTACTAAGGTGGCATGGTATCTTCCTGTAATTCCCCATTTGAAGTGGTTTTTTGCGAACCCAAAGGAGGCAAAACTGTTGTATTGGCAGTCAGAGGAGCGTAAGAAGGATGGAATGCTAAGATACCTTACTGATTTCGCCCAGTTGAGAAACATCGATAGGAGGTTTGCAAACTTCAGTGCAGAGCTGAGGAATATAAGATTCGGATTGAGTACAGATGGAATGAATCCTTTTGGTAACATGAGTAGCCGACATAGCATTTGGCCCGTGACTCTCTACATCTGCAACCTTCCTTAGTTGTGTATAAAGCGGAAGTATATTTTGCTGTCAATACTTATCCAAGACCAAAGCAACCTAGGAACGATATTGATGTGTACCTAGCACCGTTGGTGAAAGATCTAAAAATAATGCTGATTGAATGGGTACAGCTATGGGATGCGTACAAATGAGAGAACTTCACTTTACGCTCCTTGTTGTTCCTCACCATAAATGATTATCCTACCCTTGCTAACCTGTCAGGCCAAAGTACAAAACGGGGCAAAGCATTTACCCACTGCTTAGATGGTACCGAGAGTATGTGGCTGAAGCACTTGCACAAAACTATGTACATGCGTCACCGTAGGTTCCTTCGGAGGGCTCACCCATACCGCAAGATGAAGAAACAATTCAATAGAGAGAACAAGGATAGTTTTGCTCCAAGGCATTTAAGCAGAAAAGAGATCTATGATATGGTTAAAGATTTAGATGTTGTGCTCGGAAAGGGACGTAAATCGATGACTCGTGAGAAGAAAGTCTGGAAGAAGAGATCAATATTTTGGGACTTACCTTATTGGGAGCACTTAGAAGTTCGCCACTGCATTTACATCATGCACGTAGAGAAGAATGTATGTGACAGTTTGATTGGTCTCTTACTAACTATTCATGACAAAACAAAGGATGGTGTCAACGCACGACTTGACTTGGTTGATATGGACATTAGGATTGAGTTAGCACCGACAAAGACCGATAAAGGACGAACTTACCTTCTCCCTGCTTGTTACACTTTGTCCAAGGGTGAGAGAACTGAACTGTGCCAGTGCTTGCTTGGTGTGAAAGTTCTATCTGGTTACTCCGTCAACATGAATAATTTTGTTTCGATGGAAGATTTGAAGTTTATTGGCATTAAATCTTATGATTGTCATGTGTTGATGACACAGATGCTCCCTATTGTAATTATAAGTATTTTGCCAATTAAAGTCCGAGAGATGATCATGAGGCTGTGTTATTTCTTTAACATTGCTCAGAAGATACTTGTTCCTGAAGGACTAGATGCTCTGTAGGATGAGATAATGATGATTCTATATCATCTTGAAATGTATTTCCCTCCATCGTTTTTCAATATCATGGTCCATATCATTGTTAAAAAAAATTGTGTGGGAGACAAAATGTGCGAGCACTGCTACAGACAGCCCTATCACAGACGGTTCCTGAACCGTCAGTGTTCAGGTGTCAGTGATAGTTGGTGGTTATCACAGACGGTTCCCGAGCCGTCTGTGATAACTCACATTACAGACGGTCTTTATTACTAACCGTCTGATAGACGAGTATCACAGACGGTTGTTTATAAAAAATCGTCTGTGATAGTCTCGTATCACAGACGGTTTTTTATAAACAACCGTCTGTGATACTCGTCTATCACAGACGGTTAGTAATAAAGACCGTCTGTGATATACACAATATCACAGACGGTTTTTATTACTAACCGTCTGTGGTATTGTGTATATCACAGACGGTTAGTAGTAAAGGCCGTCTGTGATATCATTCACACCACAGACGACACTCTTTGAAACCGTCTGTGATATTGTATCACAGACGGTTTTTAACAACGAACCGTCTGTGATACCAAGTGCATCATCCATTTTATTTGCTGTTTTTTGGCTAGCCTCAGGATATGCTAGCCATGCCCTCTGAAAGCAAGCAAGCAAGCAGATTACAGATAAATGACAGATATAAGTTAATTGCAACTCATAGTAAATTACAACAAAATTCGATACACAGATGAATGTAACAAACGGCTAGCAGATCACATACATGTATAGAATGAAAATCGTTACACAAAATCTGACAAATGAATTCAATTGAAGGAATTATTTGATTTGTACAATTGAATCCAATGTTTCAACATCTAATTATCACCATTGTCGGCGTGGAACTGTCCCCTCTTATTTATGACCTCTGCTATCAAGAATTCGGAGATGATTGCACGAATGTCGACGAGATTGTCAAGATCATATGCACTTTCGTCGAAGTCCACCCGCTGTCGCTAGGAGCAATGTTAAGTCATTAATTAGCATGTGTGTGTAATATAAATACATATATATAATCAGAAAATAATAATTATTGGAAGGACCTGACAAACCTCTGGATCATTGATCTTAGTATCCATGATTTCCTTCATATGGCGGCAAACGTAGAATCCACATACGTTGCCCTATAGCTGCTGGTGGCACTGCAAAAATAGAATTACATACATCGGTATTGTCAATTCTAGAGGCATTATAACAAAGTATGATATAGGATTGTTGTGTTGTAGCGGGTACCGGAAATCGCGTGTTGTGTCGTAGCGTGTCACTGGATTTGTCGTGTCTTCCTCCTTGGGAAACATAATCGGCAAACGCCCTACGTGATTCAAAAAACTTAGCCTCGGCCGTGGTAAACAAAAGAAATATTACAATAGAGTTATGTATGGAGGAAATGAGTTTACCTGTTAAGTACTTCTTGCACACAACTGAAGTCGTGGTTGCTCCTAAGGAGGGAATCAATGTATATTACCTTGCTCCACTTTGGTACAATCACAATCAAAATCCAGTGATGCCTAGTCATGTGTGTCGCCATAGTGATTAATCCTAAGTTCATGCTGCATGTAAAGTACAAATGAAACATATGTGTGGCAACTAGTGAAGCACTTACCCTTGGTTGAAGGGTACCATGACGTACTCCTTGTCGGTGTGAGCAATCAATCCCGTCGTTATGTAACCTTGCACGAAGGATGCATCTGCATTGATACATTGCAAGTCATGAGCTTCCTTTAGCTCCTCATAGGTTTTTTGAAGAGCTATGTGCTCCCTTTTCAAAACCTTGAATTTTGACTTTTCTTTTCCAAGAAATTCATTTAGTTCTACTAACATGTCCATCAAATCATCATAGGAGGGTTCATCGTCATCTAGAGTTTTTACCTTCTCCCCTCTTGCCATAAGACATGTGGGAGTGGAGAATAGCGATGGAGCTTCCTTGATGGCGATGCCGACAAGTCCCTTCTTCTTGGGAGACTCATCCTCACTAGAGTCGGAGTCGGAGTATTCCTCATCGGAATCCCACTCACCAATGTGGGCTTCATTTTTGCCGTCTTTGTGGAGCTTCTTGAAAAGCTTCTTCTTGCCATGATAGCCTTTCTTCTTGGATGACTTCTCCTTGTCATCCTTCTTTGTGGGACATTGTGAAGCTATATGCCCCTTCTCATCGCACTCATAGCAACGGATGTTGCTATACTTGTTTTTGTTGGAGGATGATTGCCACTTCTTTCCTTTATCATAGCCTCCTCCTCGATTTGAGCGTCTTCTCATGAACTTGTTCATCCTTCTCACAAGGAGGGTAAGTTCTTCTTCGGAGTCTTCTTCTTCATCTTCGGACTCTTCACTTGCCACCGCCTTTGCCTTGAAGGCGGTGATCTTCTTCCCTTTGGAGGTGGATTGCTCCAAAAGTTCCTCCTTGTCCTTCTTGTACAACTCATTGGTAATTAGATTACCCAAGAGTTGTGTTGGCGTCATTCTTGCCAATTCCGGTGAGTTGAGGAAGAGAGTTACCAACATCTCGTACTTCTCCGGTAGAGCCCTAAGCATCTTTCTCACAACATCAAGATCCGAGAGGTTAGTGCCAAGGCCTTTGAGCTCATTCACAATGTTGTTGAGCCGTGTGTACATCTCATTGATGTCCTCATGGGGCAACATTATGAATGTCTCATATTTAATCCTAAGCCGATGCAATTTTGCCTCCTTAACCGTGGATGTCCCTTCGTGTATTTCCGAAAGGGTATTCCAAATAGCGTGAGCCGTCTCAAGATTGCTCACTCTATTGAATTCATCCGCGTTTAAGGCCCCAAAAAGAGCATTCATGGCTTGGGCATCTAAATGAGTGTTACGCCCATCTTGTTCCGTTGGGTTGTCGGGATCAAGTGGCATGACGTAACCATCATTTACGATTTTCCAAATATTAGGACTCATGGCCTTTAAATAAATTGACATTCTAATCTTCCAATAAGCATAATTTGAGCCATCAAATAGAGGTGCCTTTCCTACCGAAATCCCCTCACTAGCCATCCTTTTCTCTCTAGACGGTTAAGTCTAAAAGTGAGAGACCAAGCTCTGATACCACTTGTAGGATCAAGGATACCGACTAGAGGGGGGGTGAATAGGAGGTTTTTAAACTTTTCTTGTTTACTTGATTAATTCTCCACAATTTAAATGACAATGAAGTAAAGCAATTAATCCTATGCAATTCTAGTCAACAATTTAGCTCTAAACAAATAAGTGATCTCAATAAAGCAAAAGAACAAGAGCTAAAGAGACAAGGGACACAACCGATGTTTTTACCGTGGTATTCGGAAACTTGCCGGTTTCCCCTAGTCCACGTTGAGGTAAGCCCGGACGTATCGGATCGGCTCCACGAATTGAGCCAAGCACCTCGATCACTAGTGTAGCTTTTCCCCACTCCGGGTAGGCGAGCTCCAACCTTCACAATTTGCCGGGTCTTCTCACAATCTTCTTGAGAAGATCACCGAGGCAACTTCCACCGGATCGTCCAAGTGCCGGCAAGCACTAAGAGTAATAAATCCCGGTGTTCACTTGAATGCAACTCTAGTGCCAAATGGATTTGCAAATGAAATCTAGCACTAAATGCTCAACCACCTCACTTTGATGTGCAAAGAGAGAATTGAGGTGAAATGAATGCACTTGGGCTTAAGAAATATGCAATGAGTCTCTAACCTTAGCCCTTGAGCAGTGGTGGGGGTATTTATAGCCTCCACCAACCAAAACTAGCCGTTTGACCCAGTTTCCAGAAAATTTTCTGGTCGAGCGGAACTACCGCTCCCAAAGACCGGTACTACCGCTACCAAATCTTCGCGCCAGAACGGCTATGTCAGACGTCTGCAGTGACCGTTGGATTCGGCGGCGCGGTACTACCGCCGTTGATATTTGCGGTACTACCGCTACCCGGTAGTTCCGCAAAGTCAGCGCGGTACTACCGCTCCAGCCAAACTCCAAAGGGTCCCAGACTTGGCGCTCTCTGGAAAAATGCATCCGCTTTGAAGTCGGATCTTCCGGACTCCGGAAGTACCGCTCTGAGTGGCGGAACTACCGCATGCAGCGGTAGTTCCGGCGTTGAAATAGCCGGTACTTCCGCTCCAGAGAAATCCAGGCTTCATCCGGAGGGTGCGCTCTGGAAAAATTGATCCGCTCTCCCTCCGGATCTTCCGGGGTCCGGAAGTACCGCTTTAGGATGCGGTACTACCGCTCGCAGCGGTAGTACCGGCGTTCAAGCAGCCGGTACTTCCGTTCCCGCAAGACTTTGGAATGAGCCAAGGGTGCTCTCTGGAAATATTGATCCGCTCCTAAACCGGATCTTCCGCTGGCCGGTACTACCGCATTTTGGTTGCGGAACTTCCGCTTTCCGGTAGTTCCGACGTTCAAAACTGCGGTACTACCGCTCTTCCAGACAGAGCACAGATTTCTTTTGAAAACTAGATTTCTTTAAAGGATGCAACTTTTAAGACAAAACCATTTGGCACATGAGATAAGTATTCAAGCTACTTAGCCAAGATCCCTCTTGATGGTACGATCATTTATCCTATAATCCGGTCTTCCACCATTCACCTAAGACCGGTAAAATTCAAAAGGGGTCCTATTCTAAGTATACCTTTGTCTTGAGCCAATTTGATTTTCACGCGTGTCCTTTGGCTTGCATCTTGTCGCTCATGTGTGTGGACTATCCTTTCGCATACTCATTAAAACACGTTAGTCCCATATTCCATATTCTCTTAATTTCATTAATTACCAAAATCCTTTTTAGGGGTCTAGATGCTTTCAATCTCCCCCTTTTTGGTAATTGATGACAACCCAAATTGAGAGATGAAAGATTTGAATATATCAAATTGTTAGACAACAAATTGTATATTCTATGTGAACTTAAAATGAGAGAGTAGTTCTTATGCAATAAGATTTATTTAGATAAAAAGAACTATTTTCATTTTAGAGTCCAAGAGGGAATATGACTCCCCCTAAACATGTGCATAGATAAAGATTACGACATTTTATACAAGATGCATAAGACAAAGTTATTCAATGAGAGATAGATAACTAAGTAATATCATCAACTCATGATCATAAGGTTCATTACATCCAAGCACCAAACTTAAGTTCATTATAACCATGATCATAAGGTTCATTACATCCAAGCACCAAACATAAGATCATTACAACCATCCATAGATAATTAAAAACATAGTAGATAAGCCCATAGGTCCAAATACCAAATATTCTCCCCCTTTGGTATCAAGTACCAAAAAAAAGAGATCAATTCTGAGAGGGCTGCGGAGGATCATGAGCAGTTTTACGGCGACGACCATAGCGACGAGGCGAGGGTGAGCGCTCAAGATCTGCAACCCGACCATCTAACAAGGTCAAACTGCTGTCAATGGAGTCGAGACGCTCATCCACCCTATCCATCCTAGAGTTGAGAGTAGAGAAGCCCTCAATCATAGAAGAGTAGAACTGCTGAAGGGTGGGCTGGCCAGGCTCCTGAGACTGAGTGGCTGCTCCTCCTACTGCTGCTGCTGCTGCAGATGATGAGCCTGCGCCTGGAGCTGTCGTCTGTCTAGCGCGAAAAGTAGTGGGAATGGGAGGCTCTGGTCTTGGCTTGTATGGCTTATGCACACCACTGCGACCTCCACGATAGAGAAACTTAGAGTCAATCAAGGCCATGATATAGGGTGCATAGTTAATGCGCTTGAAGTGATCATTTTTGGAGGCAACTATCTCCCTCATGATTACATCCACTACATCAAACTTCTCCCCCTTCATAATATAGTCTAGGATATTCCATACATGTCCTCGAATGGCATCATAGTTACCACCTTTTGGAAGAATGGTATGATTGATGATGCGATTGATCAAGCTGGGAATGGGTTGAAGTCCAACATTCTTGCCAAGCGTGAATTTTTCTGCAGTGTTGTAGAAAGGATATATGGCATCCAGATTGAGATTGAGAGCAGGTTTGTCATATACCTTCTCATAAGCACTTAGTTCTGCCCTTAAGACAAGCTCAAAGTCATGCTTGGTGGCCTCATATCTGGTACATACTGTCATCCAAGTCATGTTCTGAAGGTCGGGAGAGATATGCACTGTAGCATAAAACTGCCGGATGAAGGTCTCATTGTAGTCACGTCCTAGTGCTACAAGCTGATTGAGACCGACTGTCTGGAATAACCGGAAAGTGCCATCGTACTTGTCAATACCATCAATATGATCCCAGTCGATGAATTTATGATCTGCAAACTGGCGATCTGGTCCATACATCTCATCAAATATCTTCTCCTGGAACTTGGTATGGAATTGTGGATTGATCGAGTTTGATGGAAGATCATACTGGTTGGTATGACGCAGGCGAGCATACTCATCAGGCGAAATCTTTTTCAGATTGATTTCAAGACACTCCCTTCCAGCTATATCTTCTTCAGATGATTCCATGGGAGAGCTTGGAGGAATAGGATGCTCAGACTCTGTTTCAGATCCGGAGTCAGACTCAGGGGCTGGCGCAGGCCTCTTCCCTCTGTCCTGGGCTGCCTTTTGAGTCACCTCGGGGGATGGAAGAGCACGAGGGCTTGAGGAACTCCCTGAGGCATAGGACTTTTTGGAAGCCGCTCTTGTTCTAGGCATCTTGAGGATCGAAGGAGTTGAACCCTGGGAAATTGATTTGCGTTGAGGAAACGAAGAAATCACCACTGGATCCGACGATTTTGCGGTGCGGTTTGGGTGGTTCTTTGTGGGAGAGAGAGAGAGAGAGAGATACGGGCTCGGGCGGAAGTAGGGAGGAAGTACCGGAGTGGAGTGGGGGCCAACAGAGGAGAACCCTCGGGCGCGGGCATTTGCTCCCCCTTAAATGCAAGTTCGGTAGTACCGCGGATGCGGCCGGTAGTACCGCCAAGCGGTAGTACCGCTTCCTCGGACGGAAGTACCGTTCCCCGGAAGTACCGCAGAAGGCAGCGGTAGTTCCGCATTTTCTGAGACTTCACAGAATTTAAACTTTAGGACTATAGATGCAAATGATCCCTAGATTTTGCATTCAACTAAAGTCTTTAAGGATCATTATGCATTAAACAGAACAAAATAATATAATCAAATACTTTTGCATTTTACCTTTTATAAATCAAAATCCTTTGCATAAAGACATAATTTCAAACAACCTTTCAAGCTTCCTCTAAGAGCATGCATTTAAATTTACCATAAATTTATGCAACATTTGAGTAATCCAAGACATTTAATTCACTCCTAAGCTTGCAAAAATGATTCTCATCTAATGGCTTGGTGAATATATCCGCTAATTGGTCTTCGGTCCGGATGTGGCTAATGCAAATATCTCCCTTACCAACATGGTCCCTCAAGAAGTGGTGGCTTACATCTATGTGCTTAGTTCTTGAGTGTTGGACTGGGTTATTGGATATTTTCACGGCACTTTCATTGTCACACAATAAAGGCACTTTATCGAAGCTTATTCCATAATCCAACAATGTTTGCCTCATCCATAATAATTGAGCACAACAACTCCCGGCGGAAATATATTCGGCTTCAGCGGTTGAGAGTGCTACGGAGTTTTGTTTCTTTGAGGACCAAGACACTAAGGATCTACCTAGAAATTGACAACTTCCCGAGGTGCTTTTTCTATCCACTTTGCAACCCGCATAATCGGAATCTGAATATCCAATTAGATCGAATTTAGCACATTTAGGATACCAAAGTCCTATGTTTGGGGAATGTTTCAAATATCTCAAGATCCTTTTTACGGCTTTTAAATGACACTCTTTTGGTGAAGCTTGAAAGCGAGCACACATGCATACACTAAACATGATATCGGGCCTAGATGCGGTAAGATAAAGCAAACTGCCAATCATGGATCTATAAAGCTTTGAATCTACCGACTTACCTCCTTCGTCAAGGTCTAGATGCCCGTTGGTTGCCATTGGTGTCTTGATGGGCTTTGCATCTTTCATGCCAAACTTTTCGAAAAGATCTTTAATGTACTTTGTTTGGCTTATGAATGTCCCATTTTTACGTTGCTTGATTTGAAGTCCAAGAAAATAGCTTAATTCTCCTATCATGGACATCTCAAACTCCCTAGACATCATATCACCAAATTCTTCACAAAAATCTTGGTTAGTAGAACCAAATATAATGTCATCAACATAAATTTGGCATACAAAGAAATCACCACCAATGACTTTTGTGAATAGCGTTGTATCTACCTTACCAATTTTAAATCCCTTTGAAACAAGGAAATTTCTAAGTCGTTCAAACCAAGCTTATAAACATACAATGCCTTTGCAAGTTTATAAACATGATTAGGACATTTAGGATCTTCAAACCCCGGAGGTTGTTCAACAAATACAAGTTCGGAGATTGTTCCATTTAAGAAAGCACTTTTAACATCCATTTGAAATAATTTAATATCAAAGCTAGATGCAAAAACAAGCAAGATTCTAATTGATTCAAGTCTAGCAACGGGTGCAAATGTTTCATCATAGTCTAAACCTTCGACTTGAGTATAGCCTTGAGCTACTAACCTTGCCTTGTTTCTTACCACAATGCCATTTTCATCTTGTTTGTTTCGGAAGACCCATTTGGTGCCAATCACATTGTGCTCTTCGGGTCTTTCCACCAAGGTCCATACTTCATTTTGAGCGAAGTTGTTTAATTCTTCATGCATGGCATTTACCCAATCCGGATCATCTAGAGCCTCATCTACAAGTTTAGGCTCAAGAGAAGAAACAAAAGAGTAATGTTCACAAAATGAAGCTACTCTAGAGCGAGTTTGAACACCCTTACTCACATCACCCAATATTTGATCTATTGGATGATTCTTGGCAATCGCATTGTGAATCTTGAAATTGTTTTGTTGTTGATCTTTTTGCTCGTCTTCAACAACTTGAACATTGCTTGGGGTATATGAAGTAGGTGGCTCTACTTGTCTTGATGAGCTTGGTGAAGATGGATCTTCCTTTGGCTTGATGTCTCCAATTTGCATGTTTTCCATAGCTTTTCGTAATCCTTCATCACCTACATCATCCAAATTTTCTTGCTCCTCTTGAGAGCCATTAGTTTCATCGAATTGTACATCACATGATTCTTCAACTAATCCTGAATTTTTATTAAAGATCCTATAGGCTTTACTATTTGAGGAATACCCTAAAAGGAAGCCTTCATCACAACGACTTTGAAATTTTGAGAGCCGAACACCTTTTCTTAGAATATAGCATTTGCAACCAAATACTCTAAAGTAAGAGATGTTCGGTCTCCTTCCAATAAGTAGTTCATAGGAAGTCTTTTTCAGAAGTCGATGTAAGTAAAGGCGATTTATGGCATGACAAGCGGTGTTAATAGCTTCCGCCCAAAACTTGTCGGAAGTATTATACTCATCAAGCATTGTCCTAGCCATTTCAATCAATGTTCGATTTTTCCTCTCTACAACTCCATTTTGCTCCGGAGTGTAGGTTGTGGAAAGTTCGTGCTTTATTCCAAGATCATCACAAAAGTCTTCAACTTTTGTATTTTTGAACTCGGAACCATTGTCACTCCTAATTTTCTTTATTTTAAAATCAAATTCATTTTGGGCTCTTTTTGAAAAACTTTTGAAAATCCCGGAGGTTTCACTTTTGTCATTTAGGAAGAAGACCCATGTGTATCTAGAGTGATCATCCACAATGACTAAACAATAGCTATTTCCTCCGATGCTCTTATAGGTTGTTGGCCCAAACAAATCCATGTGCTAGAGCTCCAATGGTCTAGAGGTTGACATGATACTTTTGGAAGGGTGAGAACTAGCGACTTGTTTTCCGGCTTGACAAGCACTACAAAGTCGATTTTTCTCAAACTTCACATCTTTCAAGCCAATCACTAGATCATGTTTGAAAAGCTTTTTAAGTTGAACCATACCCACATGACCTAGTCTCCTATGCCAAAGCCAACCCAAAGAAATTTTTGCAATTAAACAAGTTTTTAAGCATGCATCATTTGAAGTGAAATCTACCAAATAGAGATTCCCAAATCTAAAGCCTTTAAAGACTAGTTCATTATTATTGTCTTTTGAGATTACAACATTTTCTTTTGAGAATGAGCATGTTAAGCCTAGATCACATTATTGAGCAACAGATAGCAAGTTAAAATTTAATGTTTCGACTAGTGATACATTAGAAATTGAAAGGTCGTTAGAGATAGCGATTTTATCCAATCCTAATACCTTTCCTTTGCTATTGTCTCCAAAGGTGATTTTGTCATTGCTTCCACTCTCAAAGGTGGTGAACATCTTCCGGTCTCCGGTCATGTGTTGAGTGCAACCACTATCCAACACCCAATGCCTTCCGCCGGTTTTATAGTTCACCTACAAAAGAAAATCAAGTTCTTTTAGGTACCCAAATTTGTTTGGGTCCTTGGAGGTTAGTAACCAAGGTTTTGGGCACCCAAATGGATTTCCTTTTAGCACCCAAAATCGAGGTGCCAATAAAATGAGCAATTACATTTCCATTTTTAGATTTTTTAAGCATGTAACAAGAATTATACAAGCCAATGGAATGCACACTATTTCTAGAACAATCATTTACCATATGTCCTACATTCCGGCATTTTGTACAATACTTATCATTCTCATTTACAAACCTTGGAGGTTTGGATATCGGTTTCTTACCTTTCTTGGGAATGTATCCAAGTCCTTCCTTATTGAAAGAGCATCTTTGGGTATTTAACAATTTATCAAGGGTGTCTTTTCCCTTGTACGCTCTTTCCAAACTTTTATTCAATTTTAGAACTTGTTCTTTTAAATTTTGGTTTTCATCTACTAGCATATCATCATGAACATGAGACAAAGCATTAGATGAATCAATCTTAGAAGAACATGGCATAGAAAGTAAGTCATCACAAGAGGTAGATATGCTAGATGTTACTTTCTCTACACTAGGCATCTCATTCAAAATATTGCAAGATATGCCAATACTCATACTAGACTTATTTGTATGCAAGTCATGAGCTTCCTTTAGCTCCTCATAGGTTTTTTGAAGAGCTATGTGCTCCCTTTTCAAAACCTTGAATTTTGACTTTTCTTTTCCAAGAAATTCATTTAGTTCTACTAACATGTCCATCAAATCATCATAGGAGGGTTCATCGTCATCTAGAGTTTTTACCTTCTCCCCTCTTGCCATAAGACATGTGGGAGTGGAGAATAGCGATGGAGCTTCCTTGATGGCGATGCCGACAAGTCCCTTCTTCTTGGGAGACTCATCCTCACTAGAGTCGGAGTCGGAGTATTCCTCATCGGAATCCCACTCACCAATGTGGGCTTCATTTTTGCCGTCTTTGTGGAGCTTCTTGAAAAGCTTCTTCTTGCCATGATAGCCTTTCTTCTTGGATGACTTCTCCTTGTCATCCTTCTTTGTGGGACATTGTGAAGCTATATGCCCCTTCTCATCGCACTCATAGCAACGGATGTTGCTATACTTGTTTTTGTTGGAGGATGATTGCCACTTCTTTCCTTTATCATAGCCTCCTCCTCGATTTGAGCGTCTTCTCATGAACTTGTTCATCCTTCTCACAAGGAGGGCAAGTTCTTCTTCGGAGTCTTCTTCTTCATCTTCGGACTCTTCACTTGCCACCGCCTTTGCCTTGAAGGCGGTGATCTTCTTCCCTTTGGAGGTGGATTGCTCCAAAAGTTCCCCCTTGTCCTTCTTGTACAACTCATTGGTAATTAGATTACCCAAGAGTTGTGTTGGCGTCATTCTTGCCAATTCCGGTGAGTTGAGGAAGAGAGTTACCAACATCTCGTACTTCTCCGGTAGAGCCCTAAGCATCTTTCTCACAACATCAAGATCCGAGAGGTTAGTGCCAAGGCCTTTGAGCTCATTCACAATGTTGTTGAGCCGTGTGTACATCTCATTGATGTCCTCATGGGGCAACATTATGAATGTCTCATATTTAATCCTAAGCCGATGCAATTTTGCCTCCTTAACCGTGGATGTCCCTTCGTGTATTTCCGAAAGGGTATTCCAAATAGCGTGAGCCGTCTCAAGATTGCTCACTCTATTGAATTCATCCGCGTTTAAGGCCCCAAAAAGAGCATTCATGGCTTGGGCATCTAAATGAGTGTTACGCCCATCTTGTTCCGTTGGGTTGTCGGGATCAAGTGGCATGACGTAACCATCATTTACGATTTTCCAAATATTAGGACTCATGGCCTTTAAATAAATTGACATTCTAATCTTCCAATAAGCATAATTTGAGCCATCAAATAGAGGTGCCTTTCCTACCGAAATCCCCTCACTAGCCATCCTTTTCTCTCTAGACGGTTAAGTCTAAAAGTGAGAGACCAAGCTCTGATACCACTTGTAGGATCAAGGATACCGACTAGAGGGGGGTGAATAGGAGGTTTTTAAACTTTTCTTGTTTACTTGATTAATTCTCCACAATTTAAATGACAATGAAGTAGAGCAATTAATCCTATGCAATTCTAGTCAACAATTTAGCTCTAAACAAATAAGTGATCTCAATAAAGCAAAAGAACAAGAGCTAAAGAGACAAGGGACACAACCGATGTTTTTACCGTGGTATTCGGAAACTTGCCGGTTTCCCCTAGTCCACGTTGAGGTAAGCCCGGACGTATCGGATCGGCTCCACGAATTGAGCCAAGCACCTCGATCACTAGTGTAGCTCTTCCCCACTCCGGGTAGGCGAGCTCCAACCTTCACAATTTGCCGGGTCTTCTCACAATCTTCTTGAGAAGATCACCGAGGCAACTTCCACCGGATCGTCCAAGTGCCGGCAAGCACTAAGATTAATAAATCCCGGTGTTCACTTGAATGCAACTCTAGTGCCAAATGGATTTGCAAATGAAATCTAACACTAAATGCTCAACCACCTCACTTTGATGTGCAAAGAGAGAATTGAGGTGAAATGAATGCACTTGGGCTTAAGAAATATGCAATGAGTCTCTAACCTTAGCCCTTGAGCAGTGGTGGGGGTATTTATAGCCTCCACCAACCAAAACTAGCCGTTTGACCCAGTTTCCAGAAAATTTTCTGGTCGAGCGGAACTACCGCTCCCAAAGACCGGTACTACCGCTACCAAATCTTCGCGCCAGAACGGCTATGTCAGACGTCTGCAGTGACCGTTGGATTCGGCGGCGCGGTACTACCGCCGTTGATATTTGCGGTACTACCGCTATCCGGTAGTTCCGCAAAGTCGGCGCGGTACTACCGCTCCAGCCAAACTCCAAAGGGTCCCAGACTTGGCGCTCTCTGGAAAAATGCATCCGCTTTGAAGTCGGATCTTCCGGACTCCGGAAGTACCGCTCTGAGTGGCGGAACTACCGCATGCAGCGGTAGTTCCGGCGTTGAAATAGCCGGTACTTCCGCTCCAAAGAAATCCAGGCTTCATCCGGAGGGCGCTCTCTGGAAAAATTGATCCGCTCTCCCTCCGGATCTTCCGGGGTCCGGAAGTACCGCTTTAGGATGCGGTACTACTGCTCGCAGCGGTAGTACCGGCGTTCAAGCAGCCGGTACTTCCGTTCCCGCAAGACTTTGGAATGAGCCAAGGGTGCTCTCTGGAAATATTGATCCGCTCCTAAACCGGATCTTCCGCTGGCCGGTACTACCGCATTTTGGTTGCGGAACTTCCGCTTTCCGGTAGTTCCGACGTTCAAAACTGCGGTACTACCGCTCTTCCAGACAGAGCACAGATTTCTTTTGAAAACTAGATTTCTTTAAAGGATGCAACTTTTAAGACAAAACCATTTGGCACATGAGATAAGTATTCAAGCTACTTAGCCAAGATCCCTCTTGATGGTACGATCATTTATCCTATAATTCGGTCTTCCACCATTCACCTAAGACCGGTAAAATTCAAAAGGGGTCCTATTCTAAGTATACCTTTGTCTTGAGCCAATTTGATTTTCACGCGTGTCCTTTGGCTTGCATCTTGTCGCTCATGTGTGTGGACTATCCTTTCGCATACTCATTAAAACACGTTAGTCCCATATTCCATATTCTCTTAATTTCATTAATTACCGAAATCCTTTTTAGGGGTCTAGATGCTTTCAACAGTATTGCAAGATCTTCCACCAATGGGGCTAGGAACACATCAATATCGTTGCCAGGTTGCTTCGGCTCTTGGATAAGTAGTGACATCAAAATATATTTCCGCTTCATACATAGCCAAGGAGGAAGGTTGTACATGCACAGAGTCACGGGCCAGGTGCTATGTCGGCTGCTCATGTTACCAAAAGGATTCATTCCATCTGTACTCAACCCAAACCTTATATTTCTCGGTTCCACACCGAAATCTACAAACATCCTATCGATGTTCCTCCACTGGGCAGAATCAGCAACATGTCTTATCATTCCGTCTTTCTTACGCTGCTCGTAGTGCCAACGCATCAATCTTGCATCCTTGTGGTTTGCAAATAAACGCTTCAAACGGGGGATTACAGGAAGATACCACATCACCTTAGCAGGAGGTCCTTGCTTCACCTCGATGCCCTTCCCATCATCAGAGTCATTTTTACGCTTGTATCGGGATGCTTTGCACACCGGACAAACATGTAAGCTAGCATACTCTTTACGGTACAGGATACAATCATTCCGACATGCATGTATTCTTTCTACTTCCATTCCTAATGGACAAAGAATCTTCTTGGCTTGGTAGGTGGTTCTCGGCAACACATTTCCCGTTGGAAGCATGTCCATTAGGAGACCTAATAATGCCGTGAAACTCTTGTTGGACCAACCATTGCTTGCCTTCAATTTTAGCAGTTCTAGAACTGATGACAACCTCGTGTATTGCGGCTTGCAGCCCGGGAACAAAGGTTTCTCCGAGTTCTCCATCAAGCCCTCGAATTTACCAAACTTTCTCTCACTATAGTTCCCTTCTGCATCACGTAACATCTGATCCAGATTGTCATCCTGCGACCTATCCTCATGATCGAAAGAACAGTCCACAACTGGCATATCGTTGTCTCCCTCGACTATGTCATAACTACCTTCTTGTGTACTCTTCTCTTCACCGTGACTGGTCCAACATTTGTACCCTTTTCTGAAACCCCTTCGAATCAAGTGAGCTTCAATCTGCGCTGAGTTGCTAAACATCTTGAGATTATCACAATCAATACATGGGAAATACATATATTTTATCCCCTTCTTCAACATATCCAGCTCAACCGCCCTTCTAAAAGCAGACACGCCAGTAATGTACTCTTCACTCACACGGTTCTCAATATACATCTAGCTTCGGTCCATCTACGCTACACATGTGACAAATGGGTGTCAAAAATGATTATTACCCCTACTACTAACCTCTGATCAGATCACTAAGAATGTTAAGTAATTGAGTACTAATCTCTGATCAGATCACTAAGAATGTTAAGTAATTGAGTATACTAACCTCTGATCAGATCACTAAGAAGACGGTGATATTTTTTCACCCCCAACTCCCTAAAGCCGGTCGCCTTGCTCCACCGATGCAGCGCAATGAAGACAGATCGGTGTCGACATCCTTCAAGCAAGTACGCCAAGTAATTAATACTACACAGAATATCACAAACGGTTCCAACCACAAACGGTCTGTGAAAATGATATATCACAGACGGTTCGTATTAATAACCGTCTGTGAATTATCACCGACGGTTATTAATATTAACCGTCTGTGATACAAACAATATCACAGACGGTTCAAATTAATAACCGTCTGTGATTGTTGCCTATCATAGATGGTTCGCATAAATAACCGTCTGTGATAGTCTAACATTATCACAGACGGTTCTTAACACGAACCGTCTGTGATGTCCATAATATCACAGACGGTTCAAAATACCAACCGTCTGTGAGTTATGTGTATCACAGACGGTTCGTATATAGAACCGTCTGTGATAGTCCTTCACAGACGCTTTACACTACAAACCGTCTGTGATAGTCTACTACCATTTGGGTGGAAAGATGAACTGTTTCGTCAGGCGCATGACTGCCAATTCGAAGCATAGCATAGCATCCGAGGCACATCCGAGGCCTGCTGCTGTGTCTTGAGGAATGCCAAGAGCTGGTCTTCAGATGTGGCATTCTTCAAGACACAGCAGCAGGCCTCGGATGTGCCTCGGATGCTATGCTATGCTTCGAATTGGCAGTCATGCGCCTGACAAAACAGTTCATCTTTCTACCCAAATGGTCCATGTATCTTTTGCAACAATCGCAAGATTTCTTTATCTGGGAACCCCTTCCAGCCATGTGAGCTGAAATTTGTGGCTTATGTCAGATGCAAAGTCAATAAATAAATAAATTTTCTTTTTTCTGTCTAGTCTCAAGGGATTAAATAATGTTACCCATGACCTTTGAAAACAAGCAAATATAGACGCAAGCACAACAACACATTCAGATCATCAAATTGATTGTCCTCATCCACAACATTCTCCACTCTGACAATCCTTCTTTTTCCCGCAAAATTCAAGGCAATTTTATTACAAAAATGCAAAAAAAAGACATTCCCAGATTCTTCGGTGAGCAGCCGACATAGCCGACTTCTTCGCTGAGCGACTATCCATCTGCTTCTTCCCACTTCTTTTCTTTATCTCTGGTCTCTGGATCACGTACGCCAGTAGCGATGATTCTGTTAGCTGAATCATCGCTTCTGGCGTACGTGATCCAGAGACCAGAGATGAAGAAAAGAAGTGGGAAGAAGCAGATGGATAGTCGCCCAGCGAAGAAGTCGGCTATGTTGGCTGCTCACCGAAGAATCTGGGAATGTCTTTTTTTTGAACTTTTGTAACAAAATTGCCTTGAATTTTGCAGGAAAAAGAAGGATTGTCGGAGTGGACATCACATCTCGGCAGTAGTTGGCATCGTCGAGGAACATGCAAATACAGAGGCAAGCACGACAACACATTTAGATCTATTACAGGATAACAAGCTAGTGAACTCTTCATGGAATGACGGTGCGGGTGAACAAGACACACTTACCACACTTACAGCTATATATGCTCACAGTGGATGAACTCACGCGTGACTAGTATCGGTGGAAAGGTAGATGGGGCGTTATTTATAAGGGCCGAGCAGAGGGAGGAACTGCTACCTGCCATTCGATGTGGAGAGAATGGACGGGTGAGATCGAAATCCTGGGTATACACCAATTATTGGTGACACGTGGTTATCACACGCCAATTATTGGTGATATGAGATTATCACAGACGGTTATTAATGCGAACCGTGTGTGATAATAAATATCACAGACGGTTCTTAATACGAGCCGTCTGTGATATTTCAGTTATCACAGACGGTTCTTATTACTAACCGTCTGTGAAAGTTCACAGACGGTTATTAACACGAACCGTCTGTGATAATTTTAGACATCACAGACGGTTCATGTTAATAACCGTCTGTGAACTTTCACAGACGGTTAGTAATACGAACCGTCTGTGATGTCTCATTTATCACAGACCGTTCGTGTTAATAACCGTCTGTGAAAATATCACTGACGGTTGCGAGTATAAACCGTCTGTCATAAGCTTTATCTCAGAACGCTTCGTGTTTCGATCGTCTAATTAACGTCTCTCGATCGTTATACGAAGCGTCTATATCATTAATGTTTGGGTATACGAACCGTCTGTGCTAAAGGTTAAATATGTGCGCCTAATCCAGGTCTCTTCTACGTACGTACAATATGGCTTCTACTATTCTTGTGATCATCTCCTTCCTCTCATCTATTCATCAAGAATTGTTCGGCCGGAACCTTACACAGGCGGCCAGCAATTTGCATCTGGAGCAGCTTCTCCGCACACACCCTGCTCTCCTTCCCCGACTTTCTTGCATCCGTCAGCTCGACCTGATCATTCGCCGTCGACGGAGGCGTCTCGCTACCGCTCAAGAAAGGGAAACAGCCCTTACCCTGGTTCTTCTCCACAATGTGCGCAAAGCGGAAGAAGCTCTACACGCATTAGAGAGACTGATGGATAGCCTTGCCGATCAAGCAGAAACGGCAGATTCTGAGGAATCTTTTCATGCTATCCTCTACGACATTATGGGCTATGCTACTGATTATTTGCCCAGGCTGGAGGAGGAAGTGCTGAGGACAAGGACAATCTTAACGGCGTTCGAGAAGTCAGTGGCTGATCCTCCAAGTCCCAAAGTCGAAGAAGAAGCGTACGAAGCCCAAAAGATTACAATCTGGGAAACTCTTTACCTGTGCGACTTTTGTAATAAATTTGCCTCTAAATGAAATTAACAAATTTGCCTTTAATTTGTGATCTCTTGTCTCAATAGTTCTGTAGTAAAGTTATTAGAAGCAATGTGTACTTATATATTAACCTCTGATCATGAACAGAATATAACAGACAAAGGGACATCACAGACGATTCTTGTCAAAAACCGTCTGTGAACATTCACAGACGGTTCTTAATAAGAACCGTCTGTGATAGTTTACACAACACAGACGGTTTTTAATAAAAAAACCGTCTGTGATAATTCCAGATTATCACAGACGGTTTTTAATTAAAAACCGTCTGTGATACTAAAGTATCACAGACGGTTCATCGGTAAGGACCGTCTGTGATACTCGACCACTAACACAGACGGTGTTCAAATTAAAACCGTCTGTGTTAGTGTCAATCACAGACGGTTTTGTCAAACCGTCTGTGATGTAGCCGTCCAGTATAACCTCTTTTGTAGTAGTGAGGCCCATGTTCCTACGTGGCATTTACCCGTTCAGGAGGTTCATAGGAATTTTCAAGTCTTATGTACGGAATCGATTTCGGCCGGAGGATAGCATTGTCGAAGGCTATGCAACTGAAGAGGTCATTGAATTATGTGTCGATTACATGGCTCAGGTCAAATCGATAGGTGTGCCTTGATCTCGTCATGAGGGGAGGCTCAAGGGTATCGGGACCATCGGAAGGAAAGCAATCACTCTAGATATGGATGCGTATACTCAAGCCTATTTTATGGTCTCGCAACACATGACTGAAGTGTCTCTATATATCGACCAACACAAGGGTGTGCTTCAGCAACATAATTTGGAGCGCCTGGATGTTTGGATCATGAGACAACACAACAGTCGGTCCAACTAATGGTTGAAGAAGCGACTCGCTAGGAGCTCAACAAGTGATATGCTGACATGGTTGGCAAAAGGGCCAACATTTATAGTTGTGACATGACAACGATATGACATAAATGGGTACATATTCTATATGCAGGTTCAGGATATAAAGAGCACTAACTAGAATAGCGGTGTCTGCATAGATGCGTTCAGTACCGATGGGTTGAGGAACTTCTACTATGGGTTTATAGAGAAGATTTGAGAGCTCGACTACGTGTTTTTAAGATCCCCTTATTTCAGTGCTGTTGGAACCATCTCCCACCGGTGAAGGTCGACAAGTATGGTGTCACTACCGTGGACCTCAAACGTGTCAGATACAAAGACGAACAATTCCTACTCGCTAACCAAGTTGTTTAAGTTTTCTATATAACCGACTAGGTAAATAAGAAATGCCACGTAGTTCTATATGGAAAAAGAAGGATTATCAGAATTGAGAATGTAGTAGATGAGGAAGAATACAATCAATTTGATGAGTTGCCTCCTTTTGGAAACAGCATAAGGGTAGAGGAGGAATGTGACGAAAGTAGCTACATACGCATCGATCATCATGAAGGGCTAATTTTTATAGGAAATAAGTAAGGTGAATGATGAATAAAATGTTTATGTGTCATATGTTCTGTATTTGTATTTATATATGTATATGAAAATGTGTAATATACATGTGAATTTGCACTTATGTATATAAGAATGTGTGATATATATGTGAATATGCATGTATGTATTTGAGAATGTGTGATATATATATATATATATATATATATATATATATATATATATATATATATATATATATATATATATATATATATATATATATATATGAGAATGGGTCATATATATATGAATTTACATTTATGTATATGAGAATGTGTGATATATATGTGAATTTGCATTTATCTATATGAGAATGTGTGATATATATGTGAACGTGAGTAGGGAACGTCACTCCGGCGGCCCTCATCATAAGTGTTAGCATTGGGGGACTTTGCATAATAGAATGTGAGCTTTGTGAATGCTCGATGAGGATATCTTATCAGATTGAGATCACTGTGACTAATGAGAGTATTCCGCTAGTACTGATTTATTATTACTTGTTTCTTACTTCAGTTAAGTATAAATCACTACTGCTTTGGACTGAATATTGTTAGATTCAGTTATTACTACTATTACTACTGTAGCATATCTCCAGTGTTTCTTTCTGTTGTTACTGTAGCACTATTGTTGATATTGCAATAGTTGTTCTTCATTCTATCATATGGTTAAAATCTGGCAATTGATTCTATACTTTACTGAGGTAATTTTAGAGTGTCAAACTAGCAGAATACTAAGGAGTTAGTCCCTTTGATATACGATCTATTGACAAGGGTGAGAAGGCCAGGTTTTAACTTGAGCAACTCCTCAAACTGAGAGCAAAACTCACCTCTTAATATGTGCATTATGTTAATCACAATGCTCATGCTTGTGCTTAGTTTAGCATATTGTCCTTTGGCTTGATTACATTATTCATGTTGAGAGGTAATAGTTTGATCTCTATGTTATTATCATGTCTTGGATATATGCTTTGCTGTATATGCGCTTAGTTTTCTGGATTGTTGTAACTAATGCGGTTTTGGCATGAATTCAGATTTAATTCCAGTAAATATAATTATTTTAAAGCATAATTCCGCAAGTATTTAAATGAAAAAAAAATCAATATATAGATATGTAGATCCTCCCAATTTATTTAAACAATATATTATGCTTAGAACATAGAACATGTGGGGTATCAAACCGAACCCACAAAATCTTTTGCAATATCTTCCAGTGCTAGAACTAAGTAGATTAATTGAAATTTTAGCTAGTACAACGTATATATAAAGATAAAGCAGAAATAAAACACTGTGATACAAATGTGATTTACTTGAAGTTTACTACTGCTTGTCTTTAGATATTGATAAGGTAGTCTAGAGTTCAAAGCCTGACTAATTAAAGAAATTTTCATATAAATACATGATCATATTCTAAATTCACCAAGAATTGTCTCAAGAATTGCTCACTTCTATTATCTTTTGAAGATGTCGTTCGCTCATTCTTCTACATCGACGCCGGATGCGTGTGATGCACCGTCCTCTGGAAAATCTTGAAAAGGAAGAGGACTATCGAAAAGGCCCTAGGGCTAATTTACCATCATGGATGTTGATGCGTCTGGGACCCCTCTCAATCCTCACCGAGCAGTGTCCACATTCCAGAGAATAGTCAAAATAGTTGCATTGGAATGGATTTAGATCACGTTCGTTTTGTGGAAGAAGGTGACCGAAGATCGGAAAAGTCATCTACCGAGGGAAGTTTTTCGATCGTTCGAGATCTCGAAAAAACACCAAGCCTCTGTGCGACGACATGCGTTGCTAGGGGCATGCAAAGCATGGAAGAACTTCAAGAGCCTGCTTGTCAACCAATACGTGGAGAAAGATCCAACACCCTTCGATGAGTATATGTTCTTGGAACCGCCATGGCAAGGGTTTGTGGCGATGAAGACTATTGATAATTTTAGGAGTGAAAGTGCAGTGCACAGGGCCCTCCAGGCAAAAAACACGCACCCCCACAGACTTGACATCACTGGGTATGTGAGTAAAATCCCACAATTGATGCAGGAGGACAAGCATGCAATCTTGTGGGAGACCTCCCTACCATTTGCCAGGATTTCTGATGAGCGCGTCCAAAATTGGATAAGAACGAGATCATCTACTATGTCGCCGGGGGCCATCTCCTTTCGAAACCCTGCAGACGAGGAAGTGTCCCATCGCCTAGAAGCACTGAGTGTAGAATCTTCTCAAGGCTCATTCGAGGCAGTTATGAAGAGAGATTTACTCTCCGTGGCCTTGGGAAACACGGGGGCACCTGGGTCGTACAACAGACCTTGGTCTTTATGTTCCTTAGAAATATGGCTTCCCAGAGGACTCTAAAGTGTATCAAAGTAGGAAGAGAGCCCAAGCCGAGCTGAGGCATGGCTACAAGAGGACATTATGACAAAAATCAAAGATGAGGTGTAAAGGTTGGTCAGATATGAGATGCAAAGGTATAGGAAAAATAAGTAGGAAGCCTCCACCGCTTCTGTGCTAGGCAGTCCCCCAAACATCGGAGTAGCTGCACATCCAACCCTACCTCGAAAAGCAACTACAGATTTCCTATCGATGACATCCTGGTAATATTTATTATCTCTGGAATGCTTGATCTATTGATAGGCTTGTTAGAGTATCTAATTTTGTATTGTTATATAGGTGGCTACGAAGTGCAAACTGCAAGTGAGATATACCTTCGTTGCCTTGTGCTCTGCTTAGGATCAAGCATATCCATCCGGGCCCGATGCCTTGGTGCACGATGTATCTCTAGCGCCATGTTTCACAAAAGTGAATGTGGATGGTGTTCATGCAAATTTCGAGGTCGTCCCACTGCAGATGCCCCCAACGATAAGGTCATAACTCTAGGGTAAGCCATTGGAAGATTCATCCAGTAGCACTAGAGGGATATCTGCCTGGAGGCTCCTGCACCTATGCCAAGTCCATGAGAGCCATTTGCACTAGTGCAAAGTCCACTCAAACTATTGCACCAGTGCCTAGTCCATAAGAGCCATCTGCACCGGTGCCAAGTCCACTTGAGCTACCTGCACCAGTGCCAATTCCACAGGTGCGATCTGCACCAACACTACATGCACAGACGCAGCAAGGGTGTGGTGCATCTACATCTCATACTCGGTCAACTACCGTGAAGTCGACCTATAGCCGAGGCGGCAAGAGCAAACCAAAGAAGATGGATGATGAGATCCCCTACTTACCGTTGGCCTGAAAATTCGTGCTAGATGACCTGTTGGTCGTCCCAAAAGAGTGCTTCCTGACTCTAGAACTATTTTGCCAGAAGTTACATATGTATTACATGGAATAGGCCAACAAGCCAAAGGAACAACAGCGCTCGGGTGTCAACATCAAGTTCATGCCGTATCATCTGCAGCATAATATTCATGACTATATCTTCATGATGACCTTCGAGGACTTATTCTTTCTCTTCACACTCGACGCCCTTGATGCCTCACTCATTCGATGCTGGACACTATAAGTATGTACAATCACGATCTACATTTATATAATGCTAATAAATGTCATATATAACTCATTGCTTTTGTGTGTGTGTACATATATATAAATACATGGTGAGTGAAGCCAGATTAACAAAATCATCGGTTGGTTTCCTTGACCCATGTTTGGTCGCCATATATATCAAGGAGAATGCATTCTTCATTGAGAATTACATTATGAAGACATTAGAGGGCCACCGTGACAAGGAATTCATACTTATACCCTACAACTAGGGGTAAGTGCTACACTAGTGGCTATACTTATTGATTTATACTATATAAGCAACATAAACTTAGGTTTAATGACCATAACATACCTGTGTAGGTTCTACTAGATTCTAATTGTAATTATACCAAAATGGAACAGAGTAATATACATTGATTCTCTAAAGAAGAACAAAACTAACTACATAGTTGTCCAACAAGTAATCGACAGGTAAACACATTTCCTTCATAGATAACTCTATTGCAGTCTTTCCTTTCTTCTCAATGACTAAGGCTAAACTTTTGGAATCAAGTAGGTCGTTCATCACGTACGTTGCAAAGGTATGGAAATTTAAGGGAGGGATTGACACCTTGCAACACGTTCTAGATTTCTCGGTATTCGCTAGTACACATTAATCCTATACAACACTTTGTAGTAATGCCTCTTGAACTAACAAATTCTATTTTTGCGGTGCCACTAGCAGCCGTGGGACAACAACACCTGTGGATTCTATGTTGTCATAACATGCAACTACTTGTCGGTTCCACGAAGAACAATCCTGAGGTTTGTCAATCTTGCGATAATTATTTCATACTTATCAATTTATATATGCATACACGATATTGATCTTCATACCGACAGGTTTTATCCATCAGTATGTGGCGACCCGTGTCATTACCATGGGGTAATAACACTAGTCAACGAATTGTTACTTGTCATTTCGGTAAAACACCGCATTTAACAAGTAACAAGCCAATCAGAGTAGTTGCAGCAGAACAATAATTAGAGACTGAAAGTACCATATTTATTACAAACCGTAGGTGACTTAAGGTTGGGCCACCTAATTGTTCCGTACTAATACCATAGTTCTTGCCCATTATACAACTGAGTACTACATCAGTGGGAGATACATGTTTACTTATAATGTAATACTCGTCAGTCCTGATATGACAATCTAAAGACTGTGTATTCCTCCCAGCCGTCAGATACGGCCTCCACCTCATCATCCTCCGCAATCTCATATCTCGAGGTGTCCTCATTTTCAAGTCCACTCTCTTCAAAGCCCAGAAATTCCCCTGCTGATAAATGCTCTGAAAGGGGGAGATTTAATAGAAAGAGTGAATACAATGTACTCAGCAAGTTTATAAATAATTGTCGGACCACGGGTTAGCAAACCCTGATCCTCTGTGATTCCACCGCACTATTCCCTGGATCAGTAGATAGTGCTCACAGATATATTACTGTATATCAAAAACATATTATGCGGAAGCGCAAATAATACAGTAATACTTACTCATGGGCCGATTAGGCCGAAAGCGATAAAATACAGCAGCGAAAACTTCACACAGATGGGACCCGCAGGACTTGCCCATAGGCAGCCAACTGGGGTTCGCGACCTAGTCCATGGCTTCTTCGTCTTCCAGCTCTGTCGACTCTTTTTAGGCATCACAGAGCTTGACTTTATTTCCTTTCTGACTGAATGATGGTAATTAAGCAACAGTGAGTACGACGGTACTCAGCAAGCCACCACACAGGATGCAATAATAATAGATGCAAGGCTGTCAAAGGAGGCTTGATGTTCTTTTATTTGCTTAATGCGACATTTGCAATAATCATAAATAGAATTCTTATGACTTGGCATTTTATAAACATGCTTTAAAGAGTTTGAAATGGTGCAATATTTATAGCGGTGTAGGTTCCATCCACCGATTACATGGTTCCATCCACCTATGCTAGCTTTTGATCATTATGCCACTTCCATATTATCAACCATGCTGGAGTACGTCCCTCCAGGAAAAAGCCCAAAATCAGAGTACCTCCCTCTGATAGGTTTTTGTCCCACCCACAAAGGTTTTTGAAATAGAACTAACTCGAGGAAGATTTTCGTGTCCGCCCTTGACGGTGGGCACGGCTATTCGAATAGTTGTATACTCTGCAGAGTCTGTACATCTTTACCCACAAGAGGTAATCGTCCCGATGGTTCTAAATGATTCCTTAGTCATGCAGATCGAGAGACTACCACAAGGCCTTTACAATACCTCGCTCTCTAGCATCTCACTCCTATGGGGTTGCTTCCATAGGTTGTGCGGGATGTCCACCACAGGTTAGCGCAGCCGGACTCCACTCTCCATATATGCCAGCCACGGCAACGTCACCTACATAAAATGTCCCATTCCACGTGGGGTTTTTATTACCCACCTACACACATTCTCCGTGAAATGGCTAGAGAGTCTAGTAAATTATTCAGCCAAGCCTACAGTTTGCCAGCTTGTGGTTGTACTGTTGTACACGGAGGGGTCATCACAGGATTAAGTCCTTAATTTGTCTGGGCGATTCATTCCACAAACCATAATCCTTGTGTTACATCCACACCTTGTGTTACATCCACACCCACCACTCTTACCATCCGCCCAGACTGGTATAGCCGATTTTTAGAGTTTTGAGAAGCATAACTTAAGTTATCACAAATAATCAGCCACGTACATCCCGTGACTGTCCCCAAAACCACTTTTCATATTTAAAGATTGATGATCAGGGCCACTAGTGCCCTGGACTTGTCAAGACTAGCATGGCATTTAATATGACGTATAGCTAATAAAGTTATCATTAATATCTAGGGTGACAAGGATCAGGTGATTCAAATATCAAGGGATGGCATAGTAAATTTAATACAACATCAAGTGGGCATGTAGCTACCTTAAGTTTTGACATATATTTGCATAGTAAATTAAGCATGCAAGTTGATAGTTTAAAAGAACATAATTTTGCATAAATGTAGGATCAATATGATCAAAGTGATGACTTGCCTTGCTTGGTGTACCATGGCCTTGATTGATCTAAGTCAAAGCCTGCTCAGTCAGCGATCTCAACTTCCCAGTCGTCGCTTTTACCTGAATCTTGATCTTGTTCGAATCTGTCGCCTCGTTGAGTCTTCAGATTCTAATACGCGGCAAAGAAAAAAAAGACCAAATAAATCCAAACACTTTAAATGCCTAATTAAATTTAAATTATAATTTTATTACAATTTGAGAATAGAAAGATGGTTCGGATTAGTGGGCTGTAAACACAGCGGTAGATGAATTGGGCAGGAGAATGAATTATCTAAATAGCTTTACCGCGAGGGAAAGAAAAATTAGGATAAAGAGGGATCGGAGGTGAAGGAGTATTTACTGGAATTATCTGCTTTGGAAAAGTAAGTGGCCATACATAGCCGATTGGGGAGAAGCGAGGCTCGACCCCTTTTATCGATGACTTCTCTTTTTATTGATTCACATTTATCAAGAATGTTCCATGCGTCAAGCGGGACTTATAAACAGATAAATGAGGTTAACTAAGATAGCAAAGAGGGACCGAGCTTTGTGATTTTAGGATGCGGGAGCTTTACATGAGATTTTTAAGTACTTAGTGTAACTTTGATATTTCATGCGGCAATACTTACCTGAGATTGCAATGGCCAACTTAACAAACCATTATGTTAACGACTTAATGGAATGATGTGGTTGGCCATTTTAGTCCAATCGTTATTATGAGCAAAGTTAATTATTTTGCTTCATTAACAAAATTATTAGAAATGGCCAACGGTTGTGATTCATTGGAGAGAGAGGAGTTTATGATTTTAATAAGGATCTTCTTGATAAGACCTTTTCTTTTATCATTAATTATATTCAACCATCGAGTTTTCAATGATGATATAATGATTGGGGATTTGGGCGGAAGATGACGATTAATGATTTCTCCTTCCTATTCGAGAATTCTTAATTGTACCCATTTGTCATTTTAAATCTTAGTATCTCAAGATAAATGTTAAAGTCTCCACTCCAAATATTTTAAACGTTTTTGGAAAGAGAGTTTCCATGGTATTAGAGATGAGTAAACCACCCTTGATATTTTATGTGGCTTGCTAATGATTATGTTAAGCACTAATAAGAGAGATGACATAACTTTAAAGATGTGCAAATTTTATGGTCAATATTTTATGTGGCAAAATCTTGCTAAGTTGATTTATTTAGTTTGCACTAATAGCTTTGATCGAGAAATGGAAGATACCACTTAGATCACTCGAGCATTTAATAGAATGTGATAATAATATTTGATTTGTTTGCCGCCAAATTCATGAGTATTGAGATTATCTTTATAAAGCTTCAAATATGCATCTGTAATTATTCATGATCAGACTTTTTGGTATTCTTGGTTTATAAAAGAGAAACTTTTAATTAATCCATATCTATTGAATTCAAGTCCATTATTTGCTGTCTGGAAATAGATCATGCATAAACTTATCTTAGTTTTACATGAGGATTAGTATATTAATCTCAATTGGAATTATAGTTAGCTCAGGTTAAGTTTTAATTTAATTGCATCCGTATTTTCATTATGAAATTATTAGTAAATTTCTCACCCTTATTATTACCCACATATTTTTTTGATATATGCATGGAAATTTATTTACACAAGGTTTCAGTGCTTAGCCTAGAAGGGGAGTCACAAGTCAGTATTCATCTCTTACACATGAATTCAGCTCACTCCCTTGGTTGGGCCCACATGTCAGAAGAGAGGGGGACAAAGGGGCTGTCGGCTGAGGCCGGAGCAGCACAGGGGAAAAGGAGCTGAAGCAGAGGAGGGAGGCGCCGGGGATGGGTGTAACATCCCAAAATTGGCTTTCTGGAAAAATTTAAATTCAAATTAATTATTTTAAAGTATTTGAGTTTTATTTGTATTTGCCCTGAATTTTTGTTTTTAAAAAAAACTGGATTTGAAAAGTATTTTAAGTAAAACCTAAAAATATTGTTAAATAAAATAATATTTTGATTTTCTATAAAAATCTTAATTCAAATTAATTATTTGGAGTTATTTGGCTTTTATTTGAAGTTCTGAGCTTTTCTGGAGTTTAAAACCTATTTTTAAAAATAAAAAGTATTTCAAGTATGAAAATTAAAATACCAACCTGAGTTGGAAATATTTTATTTAAGTCCAAAACTTATCCAAGAACTTCTGTGAATTTTTCTAGAATTGTTGGAATTTATTTCATATTTTTCTAAGCTTTATTGTAATTTCTCGGGTTTTCTGAAAATCAGGAAAATAAAATTAAAAATCCAAAATCCCTCCCCTCCCTCCGGCCGCCACGTGGACGGCCAGATGCTGCCCACGTCGCCGCCCGGATCCGCCTCCCCCTCCTCCCGGGCCGACAGGTGGCCGACCCAGATCGGCCGCACCCCACTCGCCCGGCCCATCCCACCGTCCGCCCCCGCTCCCTCCCTCTCTCTCTGATCGCCCGGCCCCACCGGTCAGCTTCGTCTTCCCCCGCGCGCCGCCTCCCTCCTCCCGCCCGGCCGCGCCATCCCCGCCGCCCCTCACCCCGCCGGGTCTCCTTTCCTTTTCCGCCACCCGTGCGACCCGCGCCCTTTCCTTCTTCTCCCTCCAATATTCCCTTCCTTCTACGGCCACACCTTCCTTTTCTCCCTCTCCACAATCCCCGTCGACCGCAATCACCGGCGAGAAATCCCCGGCACCTCCCCCCTCCCCGACCCCTATAAAACCCCCCCTCGGCCTCCCCTCTCTCCACTCCACCTCCCGCCGCTCTCCCGCGCCTCTCCCGAGCTCTGCAGCACCCCGCGCCGTGCGCCACCGCCTCCGCCACCAGAGCCCCTCGCCACCGTCACCCGAGCCCGCCGCCGCTTCTCCTCGCTGCCGGCGCAACCCCGGCCACCTCTGGTAAAATGCCGGCCACCCCCGAGTTCCTCGTCCTCCCCTCTCGCTCCTCGACCCCTCGCCGCCGGTCGCCGCGCCGCTGTTTGCCAGCGAGCCTGCCATCCCCGTGCGACCTCTGGCCGGCCCCCCACGTCAGCTTCCCCGTGCTTGCGTGGCGGCTGACGTGGCATCACGCCCGCGCCACCTCGGCATCTCCTCGCCCGATCAGCCCCACCCCGCCACCTCAGCCGCCTCTGCCACCCGTGGACCCAGTCCATAGACCCGGGGTCCACCGGTCAGTCAGACCCTCCCAATGCTGACGCCAGCATGGCATCATTAATCCATATTTCCCGTTGGAAAATAATTCGGCCGAAAAAGAAATTCTCAGGGCTGACGCATTGCTGACGTCATAAATCCTTTTTCAGTAGAAAAATAATTCCAGAAATCAGTCTTTTTCCTTTTTCCTGATTTTAAACTTCCCGGAGCTCGTTCTCCTTCATTTTAACTCCGTTTGCGCCCATTTAAATTTCTAAATTAATCACAAATTCCAAACTATCCATTTCTTCCATACTTTCAAATATTTGAAATTTTTTTGATATTTCAAAATTTAAATTTCAAATTCCAATACCTAGTTTAATTTCAAAGCCTCAGTTCCATTCCAAATTTTCTGTGCACTTTCAAAATTTAAATTCAAATCTTGCAAAATCTCCATAAAATCTATTCTATTTTTCTTGGTCCAAATATTGTCTCAGTAATTTCTTTTCCCAACTGATCTTCCAGATATTCGTTCTCCCTCGTGTGAACCCCAAATCCGCTGAATCTTTCTCCTAACTTCGTATGAAATCATAAACTTCCTTCCAGTATATATATTATTTTTTTGTGATTTTATTTGTATTTATTTGTTTTGTTTGCTTCGTCTTTTCGCGCGTAGATTCCACTGTTGTCGACGATCTCTCCACTCCACAGCAAGAAGACCTCGAGAGCGTGCAAGAAGGCAAGTCTCCTTTGATCATCTTGAACCTATGATTTTGAAATGTTTTAATTATTTTAAATTATGTGCTTTGCTATTTACATAAAACATTAGTTCAAATCTTAAGGTATTAGTTAATCCAACTTTGTTATGCCCTCAATTGAAGTTGAATGCCATGTACCTTTGTTACCCTAGAATTTCCTTTGTCTCATTAATGAGAGTATTATAATTATTTGTGAATAATAGAATGGTAGTATAATACTTTTGAAATCTTGAAAATGGGAAATTATGATTTGTTGTAATAACCTTGTGTTTATAAGTCTAGTGGTGATTGGAGTTGCCACTGATCTTTTAAATAAAATAAAATGTGGAAATTGGTTTAGATTAGGGTGGATGGTTGGTTTGGGTTGGTGCGGCAAGCACGAGATCTTGTAAAGTGTATGTTCCACCCTAGTCAACTAAGGACCGACGCTTGTGTTTGTCCAAACTGAGCACTACCGTACAACCCTAAGTCTATATGGGTATGACCTAGCTGATTAACTCATGATAGTCTAGTTTAGGTGCCACCAGTGGAAAGTGAGTGCCAGGGATTTTTTGATTATTCACAGTGAGGGACAGGGATTTACTGTACTCATATGGCGCAAGAGGGGGCTTCGGATTGGGCAGATTTAACTCTTCTGCGGTGAAACCTCAGCGGGTGGTGTCTAGCTAGTCTAGAGAGAGGTAAAGGCTTTGTGATAAGTTATCTGTGTCTCATGCCAAAGGAAGCGTGGTGACTGTTAAGATAATTTATCTCTTGGGGGTAAAGTTGTAAAACCTCTGCAGAGTGTCAAACTATTCGAATAGCCGTGCCCACGGTCAAGGGCGGGCAAGGAATGCATTCACATGGTAGATTTTTGGTTTTGGTTTTTAAAATCAAAGTTTTTGTATTCCGAGAGTGGAGGGAACTCTCGGAAGGGTATCCTGGCAGTTGGAGCCAGAGGGGGTGGATGGAACCCGCAGTTTTAAACTTGTACAATTGTAATTGGTTAGCTAGTGTTGGTAGATGGAACCTTCACTATAAAGTTAATGATAGTTCTGTTAACACATTTACTTTATTAAATTGATGCCTTCGAAAATAATTAGTAGTAATTGAAATTAAATATGGTTTTGTGCAAAAAGAACCATATAGCCTTCCTTTGTCAAGCCTTGCATCTATTGCATTTTCCCAAGACTTGCGGAGTACTTTATGTACTCACATGCTGCACTCAAAAATAATAATCAGAGGAATACGAAGCTCAAGAGGGAGACTACGACTACTTCGCGGGAGAATTCGACGAAGGATTCCAAGGGTTCTAGGTCGCGCTTCCCCAGTCAATTGCCTGTGGCGTATTGATGGGTTTCTGCTGAATTTATTTCGCTTCCGCTGTGTTTTGATTGTGCGAGGTCTTGAAACCTCAAATGTAATAATGAGACCTGAGGGTCAGTACTCTCTATAATTGTAATAATGCGTTGTTGGTTATGAATCATTTCTGTTTAACTGTGTGCACTAGCTTTGATATGGGACTAGTGCTGTAATACACAGAGGGTCCGGGTTTGGAAATCCGGGGTCCCGACAATGGGTGGCGGTGTCGCCGGCGGGGAGAGGCTGGGGAGGAGACGGCGACCGGGAAAAGGGGTTGCCCTGGCATCAACGAAGCTCGTGGAGGCGGCAGCTTCGGCCGAGGTGGCTCCAAGGCGGGCTGGCGGCAGTGTTAGGCGGCCGGCGGTGAGGGGGAAACGGGGCGTCGGTGGCCGGAGGAGAGGGGGAAGGAGGCGAGGCGCGGATGAGCTTGAGTGGGGTACACATAACTCACCGGAGCGGACGACGGGACCGGAGGGAGGCCGAGGCCGGCCGGCGACGGAGATTAGGGGCGGCGGCGGGTGGCTCGCGCGTAGAGGTCGCGCCAATGGGGGAGAGGGTCGGCAGTCGGTTGGGGAAGCCTCTGGGCACCGAGCCGCTGCTCCCACCGCGCCGAATCGAGCCGAAGTCGCCTGAGGAGGCGGTGGAGGCGAAAGCGGCGGTGGCAATGGTGACGGACACGAGCCGAGCTCGGACGGAGGGAGGAGGAGGGTGAGTGGAAAGGAGGCGAGCTTGGGTACTTATAGGCGAATGCGCGCTCGGGGGAGGGTACGGCGGCGGCATGGGCACGGGGTACGCCGGCATGGGCGATGGCATGGCTGCGAGTACGGCGGTATGGGCGGCGTCCGGCGGCATGGGCGCAGTGCGGAAAAGGTGGAAAACCAGGGGCGAGGCTAGCTAATTCGGGGGCGGAGCGGCAACCCGGGAGCGGTGCGGGCTCGGCTGGGCCGTCGGCCTGGGGCGACGCCATGAACAGGGGGGAAGGAGGCGGATGAAGACAGGGGGAGGAAGAAGAAGCCACAGCGTCGGGTGGGCCAACGGCCAGGAGAAAAGAAAGGAGCGGGCCGGGCGGAGGAAAATGAAATGGGCCGGGGAAAGGAAAGAAAATGGCCCGGGCCCAAGAAAGATGTTGGGGATTTTAAGATCTTCTGAATTTTTAATTTTTCAGATTTAGATTTGTAATTAGGTCTTGAATTTGAACTCTTGGTTTAAATTCTAGGGTTTACAATTTAACTTTAAAATTTATCCGGTTTCGGAGAAATAATTCTTTTCAATTCTTAGAATTTGAATTTTCGGATACGTAAGTTGGAGGGAAGGATTTTATATTGGTTTTAAATTTCTATCCTTGGTTTTTGGATCTCTAGATTTTGATTCAAACTTGGAATTAAGTCTTCCAAGAAGATTTGGATTTTCTCCGTTTGATTTTCAAACTTGGTTCTTGACCCCAAGATTTTGAATTTTATAATTGGGCTTTTGGCAAGAAAATCCAATTTGAGAGATTCGAGCAACAACAAAGATTTTTGAAATACCTAAGAAAACGATTAAAAGATTTTACACTTTTCGCAATTACAGTAATTCCCTATTTGGGATGTTACAATAATGATGCAATCTTATCCATGTTTCTGCCCTTATCTTACCTGATTCAATCTTCCAAAATACATAATATAAGTTTTGAAAGTTTGACAATGTTTTAACTTATGAAATATCTATCATTCATTCTGGAACAAGAGAAAACCAGTGGTTTTTCCATGTAGACTCTTATCCAAGAGACTGGCATGAATTCATGATTTTTAGTACTGCGCAGACCTGTATCACTTTACTCATAATTATTCTGAATTCTTATGGACACTGGTCATTCGCATTTCCTTTGATGCGATCCCAAATTCAGAATACAGAATGTTTCCTCGACTCTTATTACTATATCTCCATCCGGCTATAAAGCCGTTGGTCGAGCAGTTCTGAATACTCGACACTCCACATACGCTAATATAAGCGACTTGGGATTCCCGGATTTTCTTACCAGCCGGGCCCCCTTCCTAATTTACTACTTACCCATCATGGAGATAACAGCAATAAAAGAGAGTAATATGTTCCGCCCGTTCAGCACGGGAGTATGGTTGATACTGTTTTACGGTTTATTTCAGAATGAAGATTGTTTTCTAGTCCCTATATACTAACCATATGTAGAGGGTCTCACCTGCCTCTGAACTCTCAATCCAGAGCACCCTCTACCCTCCTTTATTAATTTCTTTACAGTCCACTGCTCCTCTAGTGGACCTGTTCTCTTTTGGTTCTTATCATGTTATTCATCCTTCTTCCAAATTTCTTTATTTTAGAAATTACTTTTAATGCATGATTCAAAATTTAGAAAATAACTGTCAAAACATTTTCATGAACCACAACAAGCTTGTCAGCCTGCTTTACTTGCCTGACCGAGAGGTAGCTATCTCAGTGATTGTCTGAACAATCTCTTCCCCTGGAACCAAATTCCTTCCTGCATTATTTTAAGATAGAAATATCCCATTTTTAATTTATAATTATGGACTTTCAAATGAAGCAATAACCCTTGCTGAATTTATATTTGAGACTTTGGTCTTTTTAAATCTTTGGGTTTTAATTTGTGAGTTATTATCTACAGGGTATGTTTTATTAATGATTTTCTCATATATTTTAAATTGGTATACATAAGTATGTATTTTCCTTGCTATCTATTTATTCTTTTATTCATTTCTGTGCGGGAACGCTTTTTGAGATTGGTTTGCTTAAACCCGGCCCATTCGGCCTTCCTACGCGGCCCGACCCGAACCAGTCCACTTGGCCCATTCGGCCGCATAACCATCCGCCGACGCCCCTTCTCCTCGCCCTGTCTCCCTTTCTCTCGTTTTCACGCGGCTGCTTCCCGAGTCTTCCCCTGCAGCGATTCCGTTGGCTCAGTCTCGCCAGCCATGCGCCGCCTACTGCTGGCCTCTCCGCGCCGCCCCTCCTGCTCGGTTTCGGCTCCCCTCTACTCCCCTTCTTTAGGCGCCAACGAAAAGAGCTCGGTTCGCCCTTCTTCTAAACCCTGCTGCTGATCCAAAAATCGGCCGGTCCTTTGGTTGATTTGGGGTGGTAGCTCCATGGATCTAGCTTGGTAAGCGAGCTTTTGAGGATTGGATCTGGTTTTCCCCCCTTCTATTGTGTTCTTGGTGGAGTATTTGCGGTGAACTGGAGCTGCATGTGGACTTCCAGTCGGTCGGCGCTATGCGCCCGACCGGTGTTGCACGTCGAGCCGCCGCCACCGGATCTATCATGGGGTGGGCATGCACCTTGGTGAAACTGAGGCTTCACCGATGTACCTGGGCGTTGCCGCCTCCCCTCTTGACGGCGGTGCGCCACGGCAGCGGTGTGCTGCCGGCACACAGCTCTGCCTCGGTCTTTGTTGGCTCGTGCCCCGGTCGCTACTCGCCGGTCTCCTGCGCCCCGGTGGCCACGAACCATCGACGCCATGCACTACCTCTTCGGCTTTATCGGTTTTCTTCTCCACCCCTACTCCCTACTCTTTTGTATTCTTATTGGTTAGAGTAGATTATGCATGCCTTGGTGATTACTAGTAAGACTGTTTGGTTTCGGTGAGCACCCATGTGGGGGCTGGACATGGACATTGCACCGGGGGAGCAATTGTCGATGTTCAGGGGCTCATGGACGGCCACTAAGGCCTCTGTTTTGCGGGATTTGGGGTGAGCAACCGTGGGTTGCTTGGGGCTTGGACATGCACGGGTAATGCCGATCCATGGCCTCAAGGGCGTACTAGATGACCACCCTAACCTGCTATTCTAGTGTAGTGGATGGTTTGGGTTTCCTTGCCTCAGTTCTACTGACTAACTAGGTGTTAGATACTTACTTACATAAGAGGGAATGGTTTTCAGAGCTTTACCTTACTTGTGCCGTCGGCTCAAAGGGTGGGGATCTGCTTTCTCGGCTATTCTATCTTGCCCTTGGATTTGGTGGTGTGGCTGGCTTCTGGAAGTACTTCCTGGTTGGGGTACTTGGTGCTCGTCCTTCTGGTCTTGTTGGTTTCTTGGCCTTCGTTGGAGTGCTAGGGTTTAAATGGGGTGATGCAGCTTCTTGGACAGTATAGTGACCGTATGGGGTTTATTGGAAATGTTGGTGTTTTGTGCTGCTGCTTGATGGTTTGCACTGTCTCTATGTGCCTCCTCTCCTTTGAGCAGTGAGCTGGGCAGTGGCTAGGCAGTGAGCTTGAGAGCTCACTGGTGCTTTGGGGTGGTGAAATGCAGTGCGTGGGAGGTTCTGGCAGTGAGCTCCTTAAGCCCTCTCTTTTTGCATGGCAATAGCTTTGCCTCTTGCTGCCTGGTGGCAGTGGGGGTGAAATGTGGCTCGGTTCCTCTGTTGGCTATGCATGCAGGTTTGACTCGTGTCCTTTACTGGTCATGGGTGACTGGTGGCTTTATGCATGCACCTTGGAGGGGTAATTTCTGGTATGGCTTCACAGGTAAGGAGGTAAGTTTAAATTGCCAGATGATGGACATCTAACTACGCGAGATGGTGCCGATTTGTCTCTGACAAATCTTGGTATCTCTATGAGCGTTTTGCCCAAGTGCAAGAATTATAACCCAGATTTCTGACGGCAAATATTACTATTTCATTTTAGTTTTCAACTATCTTTTGGACTAATAGTTTGATACAGGTATTTGGTGGCTGTGATGATATGTAGTTTGCTGTGGTTTCATGTATGTATGCTTTTGTTGTATGAGATGGATTTCCAGAGTTTGTAATATTGAGTTGTAATATTTATTCTTGTAAACTTGAGAATGGAAGTTATGTATGAGAATTTATTTGTGAGGTTTGTAATATTTATTCTTTTTGTAATTCAGATTGTTGATTCTAATATATATATATATATATATATATATATATATATATATATATATATATATATATATATATATATATATATATATATATATATATATATATATATATATATATATATATATATATATTCTCATTTGATTGGTGTATGTGAATCTGATTTATTATCATTATTATTTTTGTTAATATTGTTATTAACATTAATTATATTCTTAATAGTGCACTTTTGGTTAATTAATTTTTTGAGGGTTCTCACACAGTACAACTCCATTGGAATAGGCTGACCTCAAATATATTCGAGGATAGTGTGTGTACTTCTTGATGTCTAAAGTCATAAAAGAAAATAGGGAGTTCCATAATGTAGAATGAAATTCACTGGGATAAGAATGAGCTTAATTGTTCATGTGTATATTTGTATTTCATTTCTGTTAATTGATTTATGAAATGGTTGTTCTTGTTTCTGAAATGAATGAATGTGAATTGGATGTATATATACTGTATTGATTTGCTTGTTTCAGAGGGCATGGCTAGCATTTCTGATGGGAACGGGGTCCCGATCTTCCAACAGGTTCTGGATATGTTCGATTTGGTGGAGGCGCGACACAAATCGATCCGGCTTCCGAACAACACGTCCCGAACCCCGCAATCGCAGCACCACGTCTCCTCAGGTTATCAACCGTGCGCAGCCCGGTTGACCTCGCCAAGAAGGCTAATCCTCGCCTGCGAATCGAAGAACACAAGCAAGAACAAGGAAGAACACAACTGAATTGCAGATGTATTGATTTAGCACTCGAAAGTTGGGGTCTCACAAACCGATGTACGGCGAAACTGTTCAAGACAGAATTAATCTAAGCAAAACCCAACCCTAATGGTGGGGGTGGCGGCTGGATATAAAGGAGTTAGGGGTGTGCAAAACCCCTGGACGCGCCCCTAATGGGCTCCAACACGATACAAAGCCGAACGGCCCAAAGACGGTGGCGCAGCACCCTGACAGATTCTGAATGCCCACTTTTTTCGACGATTCCCGTTGACTCAGAAGGAATTTTGACATGGGACCAGATCCATTGGAAAGGTAGTCTTTTCAGCTTTCCATACATATGTGGAACGTCCAAAACAAAGTCCGGATGCGATCTGGGCGTCCGTTTTAGTGCGGCCTGGTCCTAGACTCCGAATTGGATTCGAAGTCGGCTTGAGTTGGACCTCCATCATGATTCGACCACCCTTGCTGGACTTGTGCGCCTCGTAGCCCTTCTCCAAGTACTTCTAGGTCCTCTCCATGGTTCCTAATCATAATTAAATCATTAGGTAGCAATCGATTCTCAAATGAACAAAAAGAAGTACTTAGGAACGAGCTCACCTGTAAATTCAATTGTCGGGCGCGAGCTCTAGTGATTGGTCCTTGAATGTCAAGTGGAGGAGTGTTGTGTGTATCTGACGAAGTGATGTCCTCATCAATTTCCTGAGGCTAACCAACAAACAGAAATAGATTTGGGAATAGAAAAGAATAGCATAGATGGTTATTCACTCATAGCCGTTTGTGATAGTTGACTATCATAGATGGTTTGTAGTAGAAACTGTCTGTGATATATGGTTATCATAGACGGTTTGTAGTACGGTTTGACTATCACAGACGGTTTTTACTAAAAACTGTCTATGATAGTCTGCATTATAGACGGTTCGAAAGCAGTCTATGATGACCTTATATTATTACTGACTCATAAACTTAGACGGCTCACGAAACCATCTGTGATGACGTTTTTGAGCCATTTGTGATGACCTGTTGTGCACTAGTGATTATATGGTGTAACCAAAGATGTGTATTCATTCTATCGAGTTGTCTTTACACTTCTATTAGAGGGGGTGAATGATCTTTACCTCCTTTTTAACTTCTACAAAATCAACCCATTTGGTTACCTCACTTAATTAGCTATGAGAAGCTATTAAAATCAAATGCACAGTGGAAACAAGCACAAAATAGAAGCCAACAAGCCAAGGGAACAAAAGAAGCAATAAACGGGTGAACGTATCAAATAGTCGGTCTGACCGCAAACATGGGTAGTCTGACCACTCAGGTCATAGTGGTTTGACCGGGTCTAGACGGTCTAACCATTTGGGTTACAAGGGTTTGACTGCTCGCTATTCCAGAACAAAAAATAGCCTGCCACCAAGAACTCAAATAGGCCCAACTTCTAATCTACTGAACCAAAGGACTTGAGACTTGAAATGTAGTTTTCTCAAGGTCCTATGAACCTATTCTATCAATGGATCGATAAGCTACTCAACAAAGTGTTGTCCTTTGTGTAAACCAAGGTAGGTCACACCAAGATCGGGCAAACTAAGGCAAACACCAAGAACTTGTTATAGGGATGCCTAGATGGATGTGATCTACCCTCTAGAAGGTTCTTCCATCATCCATATATCCTTGAGAACCAGTAAGATCAAGAAGGGAGGAAATCCAAACAAGAAAACCAAGTAAATCAAAAGCATAATGAGAAATTTATGGCAAAAGTCACTTGGACTAAATTTAGATCTTTATTTTACTTGAAGATGAATGTTTAAAGCTACTCCACTCTTGGAGGACAGAGCTCCCTCTCTAAGCAGCACACACACACAAAGTTTCCCTCTTAGAAATCCCAACCCTAACTCTCCCAAAAGCATCTAAAAAGACTACACATAAACCAACTTCTCTACCTCTTTATATGTGGAGGCTTACGCCACAAAACTCTAAGCAACACCTCTAGATGGATTTCATCCACTTACATGCATGAGCTAATCTGTTAACTCAACATCAAACCAGATTTTACAAACACACGCACACTTTTCAAAACAGCTCATTCAAAGGGCTTAGATAGTTCGAAATGCCAATTCAATTGATCAAAGCATCACCGCATGCTTTAACATGCAGCCCATAATGTCCAATAACTAGCCATCATGTCTTCATGCATTCAAACTCCCCTGAACTCGCCTCGTTATTTAGCACACCACATGCACCAACTCATCTCATTGTGATCCTTGTCTCTTCTGTGCTTCCCGCTTGAGCCATGTAGCCTCACCTAGACTTACTCGACCACACGGACCTTAGCTCTACTCCTCGTCTAGTCCCAGTTCATTGCCATTGACAGTCACAGCTCTCCAAGCACCGTGCATACCCAAAGACAAAGCAATATGATTCAGAGCACAAGTTCCATACACTTGACTTACGTTAGCCAAATTATGTATCATGAAACACAATACAACCAACCAATGGCACCTATATCGTACACACACTCAAACCAACTCAACTCACATCACATTTTGAACTTAAAGTGCCAGTCTGACTGCCAACCACAGGCCGGTCAGACCACCCAACACCACTCAACCTCACCCCAATAACAATGGACCGGTCTGACCACTAGCCCAACTTGGTCAGACCGCCAGTGGTGTGACTGCCATGTTGGATCGGTCTCTCCGCTTAAGTGCACTAGAAAACTCCATCTCTAGAATTTCGGTTAAACTCTATCTAGTTTTAGCTTAGAATTCTATTTTCAGTGACACCTAGTGCAAACACATCCCCAAACATGTCTACACAAGTGTTTGGTGTTTAAATTCCAAAAGCTTATATGGCCGATCTGACCACTTCATAGCTGCTAGTCAGATCACACTTCATAGATTCTAAAGAAATGCCTAGGGCCGGTCTGACCACCTTTGCCAGACCATTCGGACCGATTAGAAACCTGAGAGTAACTCTAAAAACTGAAAACTTGAACCAACCTCAAACATCGATAGAACTTGCAAATCAATGTCAAATACTCATTAGAAGCCATATGGGACCTTCACATGATTTTACAATCTCTCTCTTGATGAGTAATTTGATAAACACCCAAAAGACAAGAATTTGAGTTTGTTTTTGACAAAATAGGCTCACGAGTTGCAAAAAACAACAATTATTCAATTAAGGCAGGAACATAATAACAACAATAACAATTATTCAATTCCAATAATTCGACTTGGTTTTCTTGAGGTCTCTCAAAAAATGGACTGGTTTTCTAAAGAAACTCTTAAAAACCATGTAGACTTCCTGTGTCTTATCTCTTCATGCACCAACACAAACCCACGAGGTTTGGATTCTTCCCTTACCCCGCATTGGAAATTGCATGGAATTCAGAACGGCCTTAAAAACTAAGTGCTATACAACATTTGACTAGTTTTGGAGGAAAATTAGTCGAATTTTATATTGTTCGATTTGTCCCAAGATTTGTGCTCCCGCCCACCTCCATCTCTATCTTTGGTGAAGATTCAACGAGGCTCCCTGTCATCTTCTTTTTCAGCTGCCGCCACCGCCTGTGTCTTCAACAGAGGTGCCGAGTAAGGGTTCATTGGTAGCTACTAGGCTTAGAGGGATGTCGGCGTGGTGACGGACTGGCGGTAGTGCATCGAGGCAGTGGTGGTGCCTCCTTGGCCGTGGGATTGGAGGAGGGCGGTGGGTGGTAGAAGCGGTGGGCGGCAAGAGACAACGAGCAATTAGGAGGTAGCGGGCGGTACTGGCAAATCTGGCGATGGTAGCTGCCGGAGATGGGGAAAAGAAGGGCGGCAGTGGTGGTGGCGGGACGTTGAGATGCGGTAAAGGAGGAGAGGAGGGGGTGATGGCGCAGGAGGCAACAACGGCAGGGGAGGGGCTCGATGGAGGGCCTTGTAGGCGTCGGTGAGTCACCGAGCGGGAGTGGGGGCTATGGTGGAGGTGCCAGAGCTCACCAGAATGGAAGGCAAAGGCGGTGGCCAATGGAGGTATTCGGATCTAAAGTAAGAGGCTCAGAAACACAAACCGGAGTTGTAGTAGCAGCTATGGCCGTAGCAGGTGGCTGCAACTGTGATTCACCAGGGCAGAGCAACGGGGTGAAGCTTTCGGCGCGCACATGCAGCCGAGGAGGTGCACACGCGCAGACACGCACAATTGCGCAAGCATGCATGTATGTATGTATTCTGATCTATAGGAGAGTACCTTTGTTTATTGCTTTTGAAGTTGAAAGAAACGCACTTGCGTACGTTTTAGCTATTTTGTTCTCTACGAAATTAATTAATATGGATGCCGTATGTTTCTTCAATCGTAGGCAGGTGGTTCTGCATCTGGACCGCGCCGTTGCGGTGCCTTTTCATCCACATTGAACAGCGCGCGGCGGTAGCGATGGCTGCTTAGCTCTCCGCTCTTTGGCCTAGTGGTATAGCACACAGTACGCTCCTAGCAAGAAGTTTCTAATGGGAACGATCTCCATCATCATCTTGTGAGGACACTCCAACAATTGCCATGTGGCAGCATGGACCTAGCTTCCTCATCTTGTGAGAGGACACTCCAACAAGTGCTACGTGGCAACATGGAGCTAGCTTTATACAACCTTGAAATTTGAAGGTTAGGATCCCTACCTTAGTGCAAATCACTATATATGTACCAAGATCTATGCTATCACATGGTTAGGATCGAAGCGTGTCCTCACTAAATAAATGAGTTAACTACCTCACAGAAGTATCTTTCCAAATATAATTAAGAGTAAAGTGCACAGTGCACCTCTAAACTTGGATGGGTGTCCACTTTGGTCTTGAAAATGAAGAGGGGCGACTAACGCCCGTACGTTTTTCATAGTACGTTTCTCCTCACCGTTAAATCTAACTTGAATAGATTTTAGTCGTTCAATTTAGTATAACGGAGAAGCACATTAGTAATCGATCTCTGGCCACCCGCAGCAAATGCAAGTGCTGATCTTGCAACAGCCAGCAAGTCCATTCGTGCTATTCGAACTTTTTAGATAAAGGATATAAAATTCGACCTCTATATCCACAGGGGATATACACAGCCAAAAGTTACACGAGCTCTTAGGCCCAAAGCCTCAACCCTGAGGAGATCACAACAGTACGAAAGGAAAAAACTAGAAAGACTAAGCTTTAGAACTTCTTCACCGCCCTTGCTTTCGACCAAGCCCCTAACCTTCTCCAACTGAGCCACCCAAACTCCAGTCTATCCTGTGTGAAGGTGAACCTCCGAAGCGACGCCTTCAAAGAGGCAACAAGGGTCGCCGACGTCGCCCGCCTCACCGAGACAAGGCTTTCACCAAGAGAACCGAATACATGATGGCTATGTAGTGCCATGACAACCCTTCAGGAAGGAAAATGGCGTCCATAGACGTCATAGTTGTCGAAACCGGTAGGAACACCGGCAAGGCTTTCGCTAGCACAACCACAGCAAACCACGCAAACCCACACACAAAAAAGACCTCCACCAGCACACCGGGGTTCTACACGCCTCAAGGCCATGGCAAAGCCATCCAAAGAACCCACCCAAAGCCCCTTCCCACACGAGCAACGTCGCGCCAAGGAACCCTAGATACCCAGCAGCCACCACTCCTGCCGCAGCCGCCGGCGCCGGTCGTCCTCCTCCACCAACCTCATCGGCAGAGAAGCAAACACCCGCCGGACCCCGTAAGAAAACCACCGGCCAGCCTCCTCCAACCATCCTCAACGGCAGTGAAGCCCACTGCCAACGCAACCCGGAAGAGATCCACCACCGAACCCAATCCCCTTCCAAAAGAAAACACCAACAATCTTCTTCTTCGTCAGAGCCTAGCTCATCCGCAAGGGGCCAAGTTCTGGATCCCGCTGGTCGCCGACGATGTCTCGCCACGGAGACAACTACCTGCCTTCACGCCGGAGCCGAGCGACACCAACCAGCGAAGCACTCAAGCTCCATCCGCCAAGAGGTGCCATCCCGCTCGAGCCGCCGCGCCATGAATCGGCTGCCCACCGCGGCGCCGCAGATCCGGGCCGAGAGACGCCAGATCCGGCCACCAGGCCGCCGGAACCGCCGCCGGCGAGGGGAGCCGAGGCCGGGGAGCTTCGTGCTATTCGAACTTAATTACTGTCATAACTTCATTCTTAGTAAAATCCAACAAGATTGTCTTAAACGTTAAGCAATGAATCACTGAGAGGAATGGTCAATTTACAGAAGCAAAGCATAAATAAAAATATAGACAACTCGATAGAATGAATACAGATCTTTAGTTACACCGTAGAAATCAATATGAATACATATACAACAACAAATCAAACACATATAATAAAATTAGCGGTACAAGCGCGCGGCAGCTGTTGGATCAGTATCTACATGCGTATAAATATAATGCACATAGTGCAATTAAACACCACTAGGACATGTATAATTCAAATGTCCACAAATCAATCCTAGGGAATTTTCACAGGATGCACGCTAGAACTGCAATTTACTTGCAAATGTTTGTCCAAACTTCCATCCGGGTGGCACCACATTTTGGAAGATGAGCGTCTGGCCATCAGTATTAGTCACTCTGAAGGAGAGCATTTGCCCGGTGAGATATGCCAGAGAGTGCCAATTCGCACCCCAATTGCGTGCCATCGGCATCCAATCGGGTGAATTGGAGCTCTTGACATCCATCGACTTGATCGAGCCGGCGGCTGCAACATTGGTCACAAGCACAAGATTGAAGTAGTCGTGCCCGTTGATCGTGAACCGCACGCCACCACGTCTCACACATGGAACCCTGCAGGAACAGCATTCTATTTAAACAAACCACTAGAGCAAAGTGACCAGTATAAGATAGAAAAACATGTGTATCATCATCTTCAAAGAAGGAAATTTCTAATCTGATTTTTAGCCATCAATTGAAGGCACAGCGGATTTGGTTTGGATCGACTTTGAGCCATCTTTTACTTAAAGACTGCTAAATTAATAGCAAATGCGCACCTCTGGTACATGACGGGGATGATGCCACCTTGGTAGACGCCGATCTTCTCCCAGGCTGGCTGCGCCATGTCAAAGTGCGGCCGCGGCGGGTTGCACCACCCGCCGTTGTCGCTCGGCAGGTTGTAGTTGGGCGGGCAGAAGTTGGTGGCCGTGATGGTCACCGTCACGCCGGGCTTGCACCACCTCGGGTCCGCCAACTTGCGGTCGCAGGCGATCTTGTAGCACTGCCCGCAGGATGCACCGTCGTTGAACATCGCCGTGCTCAGCGCCGCCGTCCGCGTGCCGTACCCCGTCGAGTACAGGTTGCCGTACCCGCACGCGCCACCTGCGATCGATACACCCATCACAGAGCGTTGTAACTATCTGCTTACCATATGCAATTATGCACAAGTCGATTTTCACGGTTTGTAATAAGCTAGTACCCATGGTGCCGGAGGCATCAGCGCCGCCGTAGAACGTCGCATGCGCCCTCTGCCATCCGGTCGACGACACCTTGCTCACGACGTCGGCCGTGGCCATGGCCAACGCACAGCCGACTGTGAGCAACACCACTGCAATAACGCGAGCTGGAGCCATATCTGTCGATTTGTATGCCCTTAAAATTTCACGAACTTAGCTATATGTATAGCTGATCAAAAGCTAGAGCTGCGATGCGCGAGCTTATGTATTTGATTCTGATGATTGTGTGATAATACTGGTGATGATTGGGAGTGTATATATAGCCTTATTAGCCTTACGATCGATCCGTGGCTAGAGGATTAATTCAACAAAGGGCATCGCTAATAAAGCAGCCGCGCGCACCATGGCTTACGGGCTAATCCAGAGATATATGTTCGCGCAGACACGTATGCCCCGACTTGTATCCTTTTCTGCATACTTCTTCACCAATCTTTGCTTGACTTTCTGAAGGTGAATTGGGCGGCTTTGCGATACTCCCTTGTCTAAGGAAGGATGTGGTCTGTTCCTTGAATCGTACGAGTGATTCTAAACCTTGTCCGCAACATCCACAGCGCCCATCGGCTTGTAATGATTACTGCTTTAGTGAAGAAACGTTGAGTGGCAGATATATGGAGTTGAATGCGTCCATTTGAACGCATCTTGCATGGGCGTGGGATCTAGGATTACGCCCGTTTGATCATGGGGACTAGCAATGATAGCATCATAAAATGTGTGGATGTACGCTGTTATAAAAAGCAGGACAAAAATAGATGATTAAAATAGCATCAGACACAAATTTATAACGTGAAAACCCTTACGAAAAAACCACTGACGTATAAAGGAGAAATTCACTATATGATGACATATTGTAATGAGGCTTTTGCTCTTTGTATGGACTACTGGGGTACATATATAGGTAAAGGCAAACGAGTCCCACACGAAGAGAAAATTGAATCATAATCGGTTGTTATAAGTTGACACCACATTTGATACGGCCTACACATGGTCAATCATCGGATAGCATAAGCCAAAACACCACCCTATGGCGCTAGATAGATGGTGAAAAACTCATATCATGAAATTTTTTTCACGTAAACTAGAAAGCCATGTAAGTAAGGGATAATGGATTGTTATCACTAGATGTACAGTGCAGCAAAAAAAAAGTTGATGTACCCTGGTTCAACATAGCACAAATTGATGCAATGGAAGTAGTCGATCATCCACCGTCTCTGGAAATTGATCTTCAGGAGCCAGTTGTCTTCTACCCATAGTTGATCTCCACGAGCCGATTGCCTTCTCTTCGGATCATCTCAATCAATACCGCAGTCACAACAATGCCTCTATTGAAGCCCACATGTCCAGAGTTGGAATGGCATGCACCAAAATGCTTGCACCAGTGCACATAACAGGACCTTTGGAAAGAGGCAGCTAGAGTTTCAGTGGGTGCTGCTATGTCCCTCTCTGTCTCACACATTAACCCATAGCCACAATGCTTCCCTTCATATAGAGCCTCTGGTCGAATCTTAATCCAATATGAGTAGAGATCGTATCCCACTCGAAGAGCCTCTAACTAGATCCTTATCCAATACGAGTAGAGATTGTATCTCACTCCGATCGAATCCTTATCTGATATGAGTACAGATCATATCCCACACGAAAAACCTCTGACCAGATCATTTACTATTCAAACCCGTTAAGTGTGTGACCCTATATGTTCATGCATAATTGGTTGTAACCCGATAATATCTTTCCTATCACTAGTCGGTAACGGTTCCTAGCAGGACATATGAACCTCCAAATATACACAAAGATCAACTTGGATGAACATTATGTAATATAATATGCAACTAGGTCGTAGTTCCTCATGAATAGTTCATAACTCCTTACGACCAGTTCGTATCTGGTTACGACCAGTTCACAGACCAGTTTGTGATATGTTCAACTAGCTCACACCTAGTAAATATACCCATAGGGCCAGCTCGTATCTAGTCAGACTAAATGATCTTTTTGCGTATTATCCTTTTGCCTCACGATACCTAATCAAACTGTAGGTAAGAAACGTGTCATTCATGAACTATTCAATCATTTTCTGATCTAGCGATGGATAACTTCATATGGTCAACTCTTCGACCACTCGTGGCATGGCCATACACTTTCTTTATTTGACCACAGCGAAGGGCCCAGTCTACTTTGTTTCTGAGGCACTACAAGGAGCAAAGACGCAGTACACCGATATGGAAAAACTAGCCTATGCATTTCTTATGGCTTCGCACAAACTCCGGTACTACTTTCTCTCGCACAACATCATGTACCTTTGTCCTTCCCCTTGGGGAAGTGCTGTAGAATAAGGAATATATGGGACGCGATCAAGTTGTAGATCCTTGTGGACTTCATCATGAAATGGACTTTGCCAACTTGGCTAGGAACTCAAACAGCCACCAAACCAGTGTGGAATCTGCACACGAACGGTGCATACGGCATGTCAGGAGCATTCATCACGATGCCCTAGGGACGGTGCTTACTGTACTCCATGTGAGTTGACTTCCCAAACAACATGGCCGAGGATGAGGCCCTGTTGTTTACCTCGAGGAGGGTGCTAGTGTACATTGATTCCCACCTACTCGCGGGCATGCGAACAATTTGTACTAGGCCAAGGACCCCGAACTTGCTAGATACTTAGCAACAGTTAGGGCAAGAAAGCACTATTTCTTGGGTATAACAGTCAAATCCATAATCTGGGTTGACAACGAGGCGGCGAACACCTTGGCAAAATTCACTAGTTAGTGACTCGAGCCACCAAGCAGCGTGTTCATCAAAATCCTAACCAGAACAACCATTCTGCAAGACCACAACAAGCCCACTCGAGTCCTTCAAATCGCCTAGGATGATGATTGGAGGAGTCCCATCGTCAACTTTCTACACGAGATCGAGGAGCCAAATGATCTGCAAGGAATGCGGCAGCTACTACAACGAGCGAGAAGCTTCAAATTGGTTAATGGGGTACTTTAGAAGCACAGGGTGTGCGATCCCCTCTTGTGCTGCCTCTCACACCGTGAGGGGTAGGGGCTCCTCATAGAAATCCACAGTAGGTTATGCAGCTCGCACATAGCCCTAGGGCCCTCGTTGGTAAAGCCTTAAGCGGGGTTTCTATTGGTCCACAGCGGTTTTCGATGCACAAGACATCGTCAAGTGATGCTAGGGTTGATAATGGACAGGGAGAATGACTCATAGGCCGCCCATCTAAATCTAGCTGATTACCTTGGTATGGCCATTGGCATGATGGGGGCTCAACATCATTGGCCCATTGCCATGGACTATCGGGGACCTACGCTTCATCATAGTGTCCTATGACTACTTCTCCAAATGGCCCGAGGTGGCCGCCCTGGCCAAGGTGACCTCTGCAGTAATGCAAAGGTTCCTTTGGCGAAGTGTCATATGCTACTTCATAGTCCCAAGGGAGATCACTATAGACAACAGGCTGTAGTTCGACGCGGCAGCCTTTAAAGCATTCTATAAGCACATGGGTATCAAGGTGTGCTACGCCTCAGTAGGACACCCGCAATCTAATGGAGTGGTCGAACGTGCCAATGGCACTATCTCCATTGGCATCAAGAAGCAGCTCGGGCTCCCTAAAGGCAAGTGGCTGGAGGAGATATCGAGTGTGCTCTGGTCTATGCATACCACTACAACGTGCCCAACCAACTTTATGCCCTTCAAGATACTCTTCAGAGATGAAGCCATGACACGTAGAATTCAAGTTTGGATCCCCAAGAGTTTTGGCCCGAGCACTGACTCAAGAACATGAGGTGTCATTGGACCTCCTCAACGGCATGTAGGTGCAGACCACTAAAAACATTACCAAGTACATGTGGATGACCTCGGCATCGTTCAATAAGAAGGTGTGTCCGCTGTAGCTCACCATCGGGGACCTCGTGCTATGGAAGGCTATATAGGCTCCAATGACGAGCAAGTTGGATTCCAAGTAGGAAGGACCATACATCATCATGACATCTCTCAGACTAGCTTGTATCGCTTGGCAACTCTAGATGAGAAGGACCTCAAGCACACATGGAAGGCAGACCATCTGCACTGATACTACACCTAGCCAACATTTGGGGCATGCTCGAACACAAACCTTGTACCCCTCAAATGTCAAAAGCCAGCCCACGCAAATGGGACTCAATAAAATAGTCACTTTGACAAAAAATGACCTTGCCCAAATATGAGTACAAATAAGAGGCTAGGACCCTCGTGCGTCTCGGCCAACTCTTTGGAGTATAAGTATAGTGCCGGGACCCTCGTGTGTCCCAACCAACTCTTTGAAGTACAACTACAGAGCTAGGACCCTCGCATATCCCGGACAACTCTTCGGAGTATAAATATAGAGCTGGGACCCTCACGTGTCCCAGAAAACTCTTCGAAGTATAAATACAGAGCTAGGTCCCTCACGTGTCCCAAACAACTCTTCGGAGTATAAATACAGAGTTGGGACCCTCGTGTGTCCTAACCAACTCTTCAGAGTATAAATACAGAGCTGGGACCCTCACGTGTCCCAGACATCTCTTCATTGTATAAATATAGAGATGGGACCCTCACGTGTCCCGCCCTACTCTTCAAAGTATAAATATAGAGCCTGGACCCTTGCGTGTCCTAGATAACACTACGGAGTATAAATAAGAGCTTGGAGTCGATGGGCTCCACGCCAACTCTACGAAGTATAAATAACAGTATGGAGCTGACGGGCTCTACGCTAACTCTTCAAAGTATAAATACAGAGTTGGCATCCTTGCGAGCATCTCGGCAAAACTCTATGGAGTATAAATAAGTGCATAGAGTCCAACGGCTCCATGCCAAACTCTATAGAGTACAAATAAGAGCTGGAACCCTTGAGCATCCCGGCCAAACTCTACAGAGTATAAATAAGAGCACAGATTCCAATGGCTCTACGCCAAACTCTACGGAGTATGAATAAGAGTCGGGACCCTCGTGCATCCTGGCCAAACATTATGGAGTCTAAATACAACCACAAAGTCCAAGGTGAAATGCAAGTAGAGAGCAAAATGCTTAAGCGAAAAATGACACTTCTTGCTAATGGCACTAGCAGAGGTATACCAATCCTCATACGCATGGGATGGAGTGAGAGAAAATTCTACTTCATCCTACCGCCGACTTCATCGATGCTTGTCCAAAGGGTGGGGGATGGAGCATGCATGAATCCTGCTTCGTCCTACTGTTGACTTCTTCTTCGACGCTTGTCTGAAGGGTGAGGAACAAAGTACGTGCGAATCCTACTTTGTCTTACTACCAACTTCATAACACTTGCCTGAAGGGTAGGGAATGGAGCACGCGTGAACCCTGCTTTGTCCTACCACCGATCGAATGGTGGGGATGGAGCACGTGCGAACCCTACTTCGTTCTACAGAGTATGAATAAGAGCTGGGACTCTCATGCGTCCTAGCCAAACATTATGGAGTCTAAATACAACCACAAAGTCCAAGGCAAAGTGCAAGTGGAGAGCAAAATGCTCAAGTGAAAAAAGACACATCTTGCTAATGGCATTGGCAGAGGTATCCTATTCCTCAGACACACGGGTGTAAGATCGAGGAGGTCCAACTAGAGGGGGATGAATAGATGGTCTTAAAAATTCTTCTTTCAAAAGGTCCAACCAGATGGGTTGAATAGGTGGTCTTAAAAATTCTTCTTTCAATTAATATCAATTTACAGACCTATTCTATTTGTTTAAACTAAGTATACAATGTGGAAGCTTAAATCAATTTGGTTTAGCATAAACAGTGCCTAGATCAATAAGTTCACCTAAGTGTACTAACAATGTTAGGCTATGACAAGGTTTGCAATCCTAGGAAGACAAGCAATTAATTTAATTCTATGTATGTAAATTGCTAGAATATAATTTGAGCATAAGAAAACAAACCACAAATAACACGATCTCTTTTTACCGTGGTGTTCGGAGACTTGCCGGTCTCCCCTAGTCCATATTAAGGTAAGCCCAAACTAATTGGATCGGCTCCACTAATTAAGCCTTCTGCCTCAAATCCACTAGTGGTAGCTCTTTCCCTCTCCGGGTAGGTGAGCTCTAACCTTCACACTTTGCCGGGTCTTTTCACAACTTTCTTTGAGAAGATCACCGTGCACGATACCTCCAACACCGTCTAGGAGTTGGCAAACTCCAAAGTAATAAGTCGAGCCCCTCGCTTGACTCTCACCACATGCAACAATGCACAAGCTCAATTAGACACAAAGTCCACCTCTAGATGAAACACATGCAATCCAGATCCCTTCTCCTTGCTCACAAAGTGCAACATATGCACTCTTGAGTGCAAAGCCTCACACTAGATCAAGACAATAGAAATGAGTCAATTAGCAATTGCTCCAACTGGCCACAAGGGGGTATTTATGCCCCACACCAAAAACTAGCCGTTGGAGCCAAATCCCTAAAAATCAGGGCGAGCGGAAGTACCGCAGTGCAAAGGCCGGTACTTCCGCACCTATTCTGACACAACAGTAACGGCCATTTCAGAGCTTCTGAACTAGCCGTTGGAAGTCGGTGCGGAACTACCGTCATTATAAATCTGGTAGTTCCAATGTTCGGAAGTTCCGGAAAGTTGGCGCAGTACTCCCATTTGAGTCGAGGCCAGAAGTTGGCGCTCTCTAGAAAAAAACGTTCCGTAGGAAAATCCGGAACTTCCGACGTCCAGTAGTACCGCGCAACATATGCCGGTACTTATGCCTTCCGGTAGTACCGCTCGCACAGAGTCGGTGCTTCTGACGGCCGAATAAGTCACTCACGCAGAGTCGCTCAGACCACTCGCATCCGGTAGTACCGTGTAACACATGCCGCTACTTCAGATGTCCGGTAGTACCACTCACATAGAGCTGGTATTTCCGACCTCTGATAGTACCACTACACACACAACGGTAGTTCTGATTTTTCCTGATAGGTGCAGATATCTCAACAAATTTTGCAAAACACATTTGCAAACTATAGTAGCAAGCACACAAGGACCAAACATGATTCCTAACAAGTTGCAAAACGCATTTGCACACTTTTGGAATCATGACACAAAGTTTAGGTGCATGGACTTCTCATATTTGCAAAACACATTCGCTAATCTAAATCACATACTACAAGGATTATATATGAGCTTCAACAATTTGAAAAACACATTTACAAATATATGCCTCATACAACAACGAATAAGAAACATAGACTTCTCACACTTGCAAAACACATTCACAATGTATAGTCCCATGTTACATGAATTCAACACATGAGCTTCAACTATTTGCAAAACACATTCGCAAATATAAGCCTCATGCCAAAAAGAGCTAGAGCCGGTGAGATTGAGCCATCATCACATGATGAAACTCAAACTACTAAACATGACCCCTCTTAATAGTACGGTAACTTATACTAGCAATCTGGTCTTCCAATCAAACACCAAGACCGGTAAAAGATTAGGAATACATCCTTAGCCCTAGCTAGTCATACCTGTGCCTTAGGTCATTGTCTTGATATGCATCAACTCATGATGCATCTTTTTCTTCAACTTCATCAACACATGATAGTCTTCACTTGACTTGATCATCAACACGTGATCATCTCCTCTTGGACATGCATCAACTCATGATGTATCTTCTTCTAATAGCTTTCAATGCATGAAGCCATCTTCTTCTCACATCATAATTTGATTATCTTAAACACATGAATTCATTCCAAGTCATCCTCATTTGTGGAACCTAACCTATTAATCCAATTCATGGAAAATGTTGGTCCACAATACACTTGTCATCAATTACCAAACTTCATCATTAACACATAATAGAGGGACTAGACTCAACAATCTTTCCTTTTTGGTAATTCATGACAATCCCAACAAATAGTGAGATAGAAATAATGATTTATGAGTATACAACATGTACACAACACTTGTATACTCTAAGATAAGCTTACTTATCTGATTGTCATTAATCATCTAACCATTAACACATAATGGAGAAATTAGATGATGACCTGATTGCAAATGAGTATATATAAACTACACAAGCTATGTGTACTCAACGGATGTGTTTCAAGGTAAAGATCCTAGATATGTATTAAAGGAAATATAGATCAATACTTATGAAATCTCAAAACATAGAGTAAACTCCCCCTAAATATATACATACAAGTATGTGTAGTGAAGACATATGCATATATTCATTTTGGACTATTTATGGAGTTCAATCTATATTTTGAATCCAAGGAATGCACTAATAATATATGAGAATGTGATTTTGAATACATACCTCTTATGGTTTTTTTTCTTTTCATCCAAGTTAGACTAAGCAATAGTATACTCAAACAAGCATATTAGTCTCTCATATAGATTTGTCATTTAGTTGTATATTTGGATGTGAGAAATGTAATAGGATTATAGAAAAGATATCGAAAGCATAAGTCAATGATTTCACCTTTTCATCCAAATGAGACTAAGTAATATTATTATCAACAACAAGGTTAGTCTAACAAATGCATTTGTCATGATCACCAAAGCCTCATAAATGTATTTGTCATTATCACCAAAACCAACTTAAACCAACTTAATGGAGCTTGATCTTTCAACGGGATGGGGGTGAGAGCAAATCCTACTTCGTCCTACTGCCGACTTCATTAATGCTTGTCCAAAGGGTGGGGGATGGAGCACGTGTAAATCCTGCTTCGTCCTACTATCGACTTCTTCTTCAACACTTGTCCGAAGGGTGGGGGACAGAGCACGTGCAAATCCTACTTTGTCTTACTGCTGACTTCATGACACTTGTTTGAAGGGTAGGGAATGGAGCACGCATGAACCCTACGTTGTCCTACCCTTACCGAAGGGGGGATGGAGCACGTGCGAACCCTACTTCATCCTACTGCCGATTTGCCAACGCTTATCCAAAGGGTAGGAGATGGATCATGCACAAACTCTACTTCATCCTACCACTAACTTCACTGATGCTTCTCCGAAGGGTGAGGGACGAAGCGCATGCAGACCCTACTTTGTCTTACTGCCGACTTCGCAGACACTTGTCCAGAGAGTGAGGAATGGAGCGCATGCGAACCCTACTTTGTCATAGCACTGACTTCACCGATGCTTGTCCAAAGGGTGGGGGATGGAGTGCGCTTGAACACTACTTCGTCCTACCACTGACTTCGCTAGCGCTTGTCCGAATGGTGGGGGCTAGAAAGTGCGTGAACCCTACTTCGTCCTACTACCAACTTCGTCGACGCTTGCTCAAAGGGTGGGAGACAAAGCGCACAAATCCTACTTTGTCCGATTGCTCACTTTGGCAATGCTGATCCGAAGGGTGGGGTACGGGCCATGTGAAAAATTGGGCCTCCCCTCACCAATGCCACTCCACACGAGCCATGCAATTCTTGGTGCTGATACTAGTCCTACTTAGCTTATTCGACAAAACGTGTGCACCTAGTGGACCTGCAATGACATTGATAAAAATTAAACCCCATGGGGAGTAATGTATACAAGAAATGCACACAATACACATGACGGCAGAGGGGCTCACTAGTCCTCATCAGAGCTCTCTACTTTTACGAAGTCCTTAGGGTGAATGTGCGGTTGTGCAGGCTGCTCTATCAAAAACCTCGGTGACTCCTTTGCCTAGACGCAGTGCTAGAGTCACCAACAGATGAGTTGGTCTGATACGAGGAGTTAGTCTTCTTCAAGTATCTGTTCGTGACACACGATGGACAATATAAGATAGGGCAATTTTAGGCATAGTCCATGCTTTTCATTATAAATGATTAGGTACATCGGCTGGCGTTAGCCGGAAGTTCATACAAAAGGAAGAGCATTCACCCAAAGTGCATACAGCCTACTAGTTGGAGTACACTGCAAGACAAGAGGTGTGTCAATGTCACACTTGCCAGTCGATGGGTTGAGCATTTGAGGCAGGGTCACCATCTTGACTCGGTCGTAGGACTCCATCGAGCCACATGCCCAGGTCCATCATCCCATTGAGGGACCACTTCAGGGCAACCTTTGCCACCGTGTCGCCAAAGGTAACCCCAGATGCACTCATGAAAGGGATGGGCAGATCAGCGCATAGCATGCAGTGCTCCAAGTCACACGAGTGTAGAACCCTTTGATCAATCCTGGCGTCCACACACTCTATAGCACCTTGTAGAAGCCGCATCGCCTCTAGGCGAGGCATGATGTCCCCCATGGAAAGACACCGTGCCTCCGTATCAGTGGCCTTCGAACCAGCGGGTGTGATGAAACGTCCATGGCAATGACACCAGATGAGCTGTGGGTAGCTTTGTCACTAGAGCCTTATGCGCGCCCCAGCGAAGAAGGGCCCACTTACGACAGGGACATTGTGAGGGATTAGTTTGAAGGGAGCCTCGTCAAGTCCCAAGAGGAAAAGGAATGATTTATACTTGGAGCAAGCCTTTGGGAGACTGGTGAGGAGGCATCAGCCTCTACAAAGCCTCTAGATGGCGTCGTTGTGGTGGGGATCATGACAGCACTCACGGTTGGCAGAGGAGTCCTGGCCTCCTAGCTTTAGTCATCATCAATCACCATCATAGCCATGTAGAAGCCTAGCCCCAGAGCGACCGGCGGGGATGACACTCGGGCATGCTTTATGGGGCAGTTGGATGACGACACCGTGCTAATCCCCACCAATGGGATAACAGCCTCCGTGGTGAACCCCTGTCGCCCTCCAGTGAGCCATGGGGGGCAGGTGCATCACTCACACCAGGGTCACTAGGTCTCAACAGGTTCACATTAGGAAGGTGGCTTCCATCTGTTGAACGATGAGTGCCCTTGGAGCCATCATCAAAACCGATTTTGTCACCAGACTCTGACCCAGTGTTGTTAAGAAGCTCCTCGTCCGGGGCCTCCGAATCATTTGGAGTAGGAGGAGCCAAGGCCAATAGTCGAGCAACGATTGGAGAGCAGGAACCCTCGCGTGGGGAGTCGGCCTTCGGAGTGCCGTTGTCGTGGGACGTACATGTCCGACATCGGTTAATCCAGGTGCGGTTTGGGGTCACTAATGTACAAAGAGTGCGCTCCTTTAGAATGTATGGGCCAAGGAACACAGCTGCCATGGGCTTCGTGTCATCGAGGGAGAGGGCTGCTCGCAACAAGATGGAGAGGGTCAGTGTGAACTTAGCAATCAAGAAATGGTAAACAACATATGGTGGGCGGCTTTCCTGGACTGATAGGCTTCGCAACGTGGCGATGGAGGGGCAGAGGCCATTGCCACAAGTGGGCCTTGGCTACATGTGCCATAGCCAGGCCAATGGGGAGATGCAAAGCATGCAGAACTCTTCACCGAGATCTCGCATGTTGAAGTGAAGGGCCACCCACATGAACCTCTGGGCACATTACTTGTCCTCGCAGTCGAGCATCATAGTAGCCAACATTTCGAAGCCATGAGTCGGCTTGTCCAACAAAGGTTGCTACTGGGCTCGATGCGGTGATAGAACCACGTCCTCATTCAATTCGACTCCCACTTCATCCCTATAGAGTTTGATAGAAATATCTTCGCACAGTCGGACCGAAGCACGAAGTTCACACTAACCAGATACGAATACTAAACGTCACTGAGTCGCGTCAGTAGGCAACGTGCGTCGTGCAATGAAACAAAGTGCATTGGACCCAGAAGGACGACCTCCTCAAGAGAAGCCCAGTTGAAGATGGCGAGCCACGCAATGGCATTCGGCATCAGTTGCGGGAGCTCCAAACCCTACAGCTGAGGAACTTCACCGACGAAGGACACAGCAGGGATCCAGAGGCCAGCATCAATGTACGCGTCGAAGAGCACCATCTTCAACTCCGTCTGATGTGGTACAACCTCATCGTCACTATGGAGCCGGATGACCTCACAGTCGGCTTTTCCCATCGCGCGCCAGCACCCAAACCAGCTCCTCTGTGGCCATGGTTGGCCCAAGTGTGTTCACATAGGCGCTATTCACCTTCTTCGCCGCGCTCCACCACTTGCTTGTTGTTGACTCATCCCGATCAACGATGTCGTAGCTGCCTGGCACAGTGGAATAACCACCATGAGTGACAAAACCACTAATCGCCCCACGACAAGAGCGCCGAGCACCACGATGAACCATCTTCCAAGAGCGATGCTAACGACGACGCAGACAAGACAACCACAAAATCGGCAAGGGCCAACGCTTGACAGGAAAGCAAGAGAAAGAAGGAAGGACACTACCAACAGTTGCGCAATATGGCGGTTGCGCCAGTAGTTGGTGCCTTAAGAGGGAAACCGCAATATAATGTGCACGCTTTTTCAGGAGACATGCAAGACCCAAGCCAGCATGCCAAACCACACCGCACGACTCACGATTCTGACAATGACATGGCGCCATGCTGCACGACCGGCCAACATGACTGGGGGCGGTGGTGGAGGCGCTAGAGGTCACCGAAATGGAAGGTAAAGGCGGTGGCCGGTGGAGGTATTCGGATCTAAAGGAGCAAGAAGAAGCAAAAAGGATGGAGGTGAGATGGCGGCAGCGTGCGTGGAAACTGTGAGGGATCGGGAGGCAAGGGTGGATTGTAGCCTTTTTGGGGCACACGTGTTGGTATCTGAATGGAGTAGGATCTTGATCTCAACGCTCAAAATTCGAATGATTTCAGCACAAAAAATATTCAACTGCCACATAGACAGTTCCATGCAGCTTGGCAACTCCGAGATGTTCTCCAAATTCTTGTTTTGCGCCCCCTTCTCCCTTTCCTTCTCACGCGCAACAGAAAACACACAGTTCTTTCTTGTTTTCAAGGGCAGCACATCCGCCTCGTGCAGTCCATTTTCTTTAATTGCCTTCGCTGCATGAAATGGAATACATGCATGCCCTTCGTTTCTCTGACGACGAGCAGGAGTTACATATCTTCTTTGGCGTGCCGTCGGCCTCGGCACATAAGTACTTGCTCCCACGCCACCATGGCCTGCCACATCTCCCCCCTTTCGGCCATGACTTCTCGTACTTCTTGCACAACAGAACCAACTCCAGATTTTACGCTAGAATTAGATTGTGGCTCAGAAACACAAACGGAGTTGAGGGTCTGTTCTTTTTTGCTGAGTTTTATAGTTTTTGGCTGTAACTTGTGACTTTTGGGTTGTTTATACGAGAGATTACAGAATAACAGAAACTCACGTAAGGCTTTTGCCAATATAAATAAAGTCGGTACAATATGAACTACAATTAACTAGTAAACCTTATCTTAAAAAACATTTTATTTAAAAACTATTTACTGTATAAAAACCAAAAGCTAAAAAAGAATAGGGCCGTTATAGCAGCTATGGCCGTAGAAGGTTTTCTGCAATGTGATTAACCAGGGTAGAGCAACCGGATGAAGCTTTCGGCGCGAACATGCAGTCGCACCGTAGCTTTAGGGGTAAGCCGAGGAGGTGCACACGCGCAGACACGCACAATTGCCCAAGCATGCATGTATATGTATTCTGATCTATGGGAGAGTGAGAGTACCTTCGTTTACTGCTTTTGAAGTTGAAAGAAACGCACTTGCGTACGTTTTAGCTATTTTGTTCTCTACGAAATTCATTAAGATGGATGCCGTATGTTTCTTCAATCGTAGGCAGGTGGTTCTGCATCTGGACCGCGCCGTTGCGGTGCCTTTTCATCCACATTGAACAGCGCGCGGCGGTAGCGATGGCTGCTTAGCTCTCCGCTCTTTGGCCTAGTGGTATAGCACACAGTACGCTCCTAACAAGAAGTTTCTATGGGAACGATCTCCATCATCATCTTGTGAGGACACTCCAACAATTGCCATGTGGCAGCTTGGACCTAGCTTCCTCATCTTGTGAGGACACTCCAACAAGTGCTACGTGGCAACATGGAGCTAGCTTTATACAACCTTGAAATTTGAATTGCCTTCACATAAATCCTGCCTAATTACTTAAATAAAAACCCTTCTCTATGATCCCTACCTTAGTGCAAATCACTATATATGCACCAAGATCTATGCTATCACATGGTTAGCATCGAAGTGTGTCCTCACTAGATAAATGCGTTAACTACCTCACAGAAGTATCTTTCCAAATATAGTTAAGAGTAAAGTGCACAGTATGCCTCTAAACTTGGATGGGTGTCCCACTTCGGTCTTGAAAATGAAAACGGGCAACTAACGCCCGTACGTTTTCCGTTGTACGTTTCTTCTCACCATTAGATCTAACATGAAAGAATTTCAGTCGTTCGATTTGGCACAACAGAGAAGCATATTAGTACTCGTTCTCTGCCTGCCGTTGCCTCACTAGAGCTTTAGCTTGCCAGAGGAGTTAGAGACTATGGCAGATAGCCTCCCTCGAGAATGAGTGATAGCGACCTTAGACCAACGACTAGCGTTAGAACTCGAGATACCAGTTTAGGGGTTTATGACTTCGGTGATCATAGTCTGCTTCCAATAAGGAGGTGCAGGAGAGAGAGGGTCATCTCCAAGCCACTGCTGGCTCACTGGAGTCCCAGCTTACCGAAGAAGTGGGAGTGACGTCAAAGGAGAAGGGATTTGGTCGCTTGCAACAAATTCACAAAAGAAGCATAACATCGATACAATGAATATGCAACAAAAGTATCCACAATTGCAACAACCAATCACAAAAAAAATGGCACAACTAACAACAATTGCAACAACAAAAAATTGTCGTATAACAAATCCGTAACTACTTGCAACAAAGAAAAAAATTTTATGCAACAAATTTATAACTCAACTACAACAAAAAAATTCTTTGTGCGATAAATCAAAATGGCAATCGCAACAAAAAAAACTCTGGCAACAAATTTTGAGAAGACATGTTACAAGAAAATCACACTTCGTACAACAATTGATAAAAAGTGCTACAACAATCTAGAGAGATATCTGCAACAAGCCTACTAGGAGAAGGATGGCATGCATGCGTGGTGAAGGTCTAGTGCTGAGCAGGGAGCAACGGCGACTGACCTGGTGTCGTGTCTCTGCCCTATATTGTTGCCTCGTCACCGGCCCTGCTCATCATCTACCTCCTCCGGCCTTGGTCTCGCTAGATCCGGCAAGTTTCTCGTATGGGAAGACCTCCACATGAGGTCTGACTATGGCGGATGGTCTCGTCAAGTTTGCTTATAAATTTATAGGGATATCTAGACCGTAGATACATAATTTTTTCATACAAAATTAAAAACATGGTGAATCACTACGGGCCTGTTCTTTTCAGCTTTTGAAACCGACTTTTGGCTTCTGCTACAATATCTAACTTTTAAACAGAGTATTTTTTCAAGATGAGGTCTATAAGTTAATTGTAGTACACGTTAAAAGCCCAACATCTATACCATTTAAAATCGCAAGCGAGTATCTCTCTCTATAATATTTATCGTAAACAGCTATAAATCAAAAATTTCAGTCAAAAATTAGTATTTTTTCAAGATAAGGTCTATAAGTTAATTGTATTACACGTTAAAAGCCCAACATCTATACCATTTAAAATCGCAAGCGAGTATCTCTCTCTATAATATTTATCGTAAACAGCTATAAATCAAAAATTTTAGTCAAAAATTATAAGCTACAACTATAAAGAATAGGCCCTACATTGCCTCGAGACTTTCCTACCAACACCCACGGCCCCGTCTCTGCCCCTTTGCCTACGCTTCCCTACTACTGCCTACTCCACCATGTGTACTCTCCTGTCGCCTCACTGATGCCTTCCAGCGTATTGATGCCGACCGCTGATCTTGCAACAGCCAGCAACTCCATTTGTGCTATTCGAACACAGTTGTTGTCTTAACTTCTTTCGTTGTAAAATCCAACATGATTGTATTAAACTTTAAGCATTGACTCACTGAGAGGAATTGTCAATTTACAGAAGCATAGCATAAATAAAAGTATAAAGACAACTCGATGGAATGAATACACATCTTTAGTTACACCGTAGAAATTAATACGAATACATATACAACAACAAATCAAACACACAAAATAAAATAAGAGGTACCAGCCGCAACTGTTTGATCAGTATCTACATGCATATAAATATACAGTTTTGCTATTGCACAGGCGACTGAAATTTTTTTATCTTTCAGTCACCTGAAATTGCACTCTCAATCAACTGAAATTACTGCCCCCCTCCAAAAAAACAGCTGCAACTTTAGGTAACTCAGAGTGCAACTTCAGGTGACCTGAAATTGCACTCTCAATCAACTGAAATTGCAGCCCCCTCCAAAACAACACCTGCAACTTTAGGTGATTCAGAGTGCAACTTCAGGTGACTGAAAGATAAAAAAATTTCAGTCGCCTGTGCAATAGTCACTCCCATAAATATAATGCACATAGTGCAATTAAACACCACTTGGACAAGTATAATTCAAATGTGTCCACAAATCAATCATAGGGAGTTTTCACAGGATGCACACTAGAACTGCAATTTGCTTGCAAATGTTTGTCCAAACTTCCATCCGGGTGGCACCACATTTTGGAAGATGAGCGTCTGGCCATCAGTATTAGTCACTCTGAAGGAGAGCATTTGCCCGGTGAGATATGCCAGAGAGTGCCAATTCGCACCCCAATTGCGTGCCATCGGCATCCAATCGGGTGAATTGGAGCTCTTGACATCCATTGACTTGATCGAGCCGGCGGCTGCAACATTGGTCACAAGCACAAGATTGAAGTAGTCGTGCCCGTTGATCGTGAACCGCACGCCACCACGCCTCACACATGGAACCCTACAGGAACAGCATTCTATTTACACAAACCGCTAGAGCAAAGTGACCAGTATAAGAGAGAAAAACACATGTGTATCATCATCTTCAAAGAAGCAAATTTCCCCTACTTTAAGCAATAATGTGTCGCTTTTATCCTATTCAAATCTTTTGATGGAGGAACGACGCTCTAGATAGATTAATACATTACTAGTGCTATGTAGTACCTACAAATGCTACAGCAATCGAGCAGTATAACTGATGTGCTGCCTAGCAAATTTCTAATCTGATTTGTAGCCATCAATTGAAGGCACAGCGGATTTGGTTTGGATCGACTTTGAGCCATATCTTTTACTTAGAAGACTGCTAAATTAATAGCAAATGCGCACCTCTGGTACATGACGGGGATGATGCCACCTTGGTAGACGCCGATCTTCTCCCAGGCCGGCTGTGCCATGTCGAAGTGCGGCCGCGGCGGGTTGCACCACCCGCCGTTGTCGCTCGGCAGGTTGTAGTTGGGCGGGCAGAAGTTGGTGGCCGTGATGGTCACCGTCACGCCGGGCTTGCACCACCTTGGGTCCGCCAACTTGCGGTCACAGGCGATTTTGTAGCACTGTCCGCAGGACGCGCCGTCATTGAACAGCGCCGTGCTCAGCGCCGCCGTCCGCGTGCCGTACCCCGTCGAGTACAGGTTGCCGTACCCGCACGCACCACCTGCGATCGATACACCCATCACAGAGCGTTGTAACTATCTGCTTACCATATGCAGTTATGCACAAGTCAATTTTCACGGTTTGTAATAAGCTATTTACCCATGGTGCCGGAGGCATCAGCGCCGCCGTAGAACGTCGCATGCGCCCTCTGCCATCCCGTCGACGACACCTTGCTCACGACGTCGGCCGTGGCCATGGCCAACGCACAGCCGACTGTGAGCAACACCACTGCAATAACGCGAGCTGGAGCCATATCTGTCGATTTGTATGCCCTTAAAATTTCACGAACTTAGCTATATGTATAGCTGATCAAAAGCTAGAGCTGCGATGCGCGAGCTTATGTGTTTGTTCGTGTGTCTATGTGGATATTTGATTCTGATGATTGTGTGATAATACTGGTGATGATTGGGAGTGTATATATAGCCTTATTAGCCTTACGATCGATCCGTGGCTAGAGGATTAATTCAACAAAGGGCATCGCTAATAAAGCAGCCGCGCGCACCATGGCTTACGGGCTAATCCAGAGATATATGTTCGCGCAGACACGTATGCCCCGACTTGTATTCTGATCTGCATACTTCTTCACCAATCTTTGCTTGACTTTCTGAAGGTGAATTGGGCGGCTTTGCGATACTCCCTTGTCTAAGGAAGGATGTGGTCTGTTCCTTGAATCGTACGAGTGATCCTAAACCTTGTCCGCAACATCGACAGCGCCCATCGGCTTGTAATGATTACTGCTTTAGTGAAGAAACGTTGAGTGGCAGATCTATGGAGTTGAATGCGTCCATTTGAACGCATCTTGCATGGGCGTGGGATCTAGGATTACGCCCGCCTGATCATGGGTAGGGATGGAAATGAATCGGATACGGTCGAATAGTCTTAAATACGAATACGAATCTATATTTTTAAAACGAATACGAATTCAAATATTCTCAAATATGAATACGAATATTCTCAAATACGAATACGGATATTTTCGAATACAGATTTTCTCGAATACGAATATCAGATAAAACAGATTCCTAGCGGCTTTGCCGATTTTTCACTGGTTACCGGTTTTAAACCGCCTAAATTCAAAATTTAAATCACAAAATTCATACGGATTTTTCATGGGTTCTAGAAATGGATCGAATACGAATTGAATAGTCTCGAATACGAATACGGATACGAATATTCACGAATACGAATGCGAATACAAATATTCTCAAATACGAATACGAATATTCTCGAACACGAATACGAACATTTTCGAATACGGATTTTGCTTACCACATTTGTGTTTTCTCGAATACGAATTTCGGATAAAATGAATTATCCGTTATCGTTTTCCACCTCTAATCATGGGGACTAGTAATGGTAGCATCATGAAGTGTGTGGATGTATGCTATTATAAAACGCAGGGCAAAAATAGATGATTAAAATAGCATGAGATACGGATTTATAACGTGAAAATCCTTACGAGAAAAACCACAGATATATTAAGGCGAAATTATAATGAGGCTTTTGCTCTTTATATAGACTATTGGGGTACATATATAGAGCGAGGAGTTGTAGGGTCCATTCTGTTTGGCTCAGATTTATAGCTTTTAACTGCAGTTTGTAGTTTTTGGATTATTCATATGACAGATTATAGAGTAACAAAAACTCACGTGCGGTTTTTGCCAATATAAATGAAGTCGGTACAGTATGTACTACAATTAACTAGTAGACCCTATCTTGAAAAAACATTTTATTTAAAAATTAGTTACTATAGAAAAAACAAAGCTAAAGCCAAAAGTTAAAAAAGAACTGAGCCGTAATATCAGCTATGGCCGTAGCAGGTTGGCTGCAATGTGATTCACCAGGGCAGAGCAACGGGGTGAAGCTTTCGGCGCGCACATGCAGCCGCACCGTAGCTTTAGGGGTAAGCCGAGGAGGCCGCACACGCGCAGGCACGCACAATTGCCCAAGCATGGATGTATGTATGTATTCTGATCTATGGGAGAGTACATTCGTTTACTGCTTTTGAAGTTGAAAGAAACGCACTTGCGTACGTTTTAGCTATTTTGTTCTCCACGAAATTAATTAAGATGGATGCCGTATGTTTCTTCAATCGTAGGCAGGTGGTTCTGCATCTGGACCGCGCCGTTGCGGGAAATTTTTATACGAATAATCTATTTTTTTGGAAATTACAGAAATGTATCTGTTGGAAATTTTTTTTACAAAAATAGGCTCCAATCGCTCTTCATTGGACGACTGAAGCTAATCGCCCAACCATGGACCAACAGAATCTCTGTCGCCCTACTCTTGGGCGACTGAAACCAGCTGCTTCCCCATTGGGCGTCTTGCAGTGAAGTCACCCAAGGGGGGGGGGGCGACTGCACTCAGTCCCCCGTGATTTTTTTAAGTTTTGTCAATTTTGTAGTTTTAAACTGGGAAAAATCTGATGTAGTTGTAATAAAAGTTTATGTTTATTGTATGTTGTAGGTGCATAAAAAAATTTGGGAAATTTTTTTGGAACGATTGACCGTAGAACGATCGATACATACAGTGGTAAGTGATATTTTGATGTTACTGAGAATTCGTGTACGAAGAGAACCGGTATGTTAGTATTGTTAAATGACTTGCTATGTAAATCATTAAATGCGAAAAGACGAGATAATAAGCTTATTTGAATAGAAATAAATTTCATAATACAGTTGGGAGTAACATGCCGCATACTTTTTTATTACATGCATAACATATAGCATCATATGCGACTAACCCACCCAATTGTTCGTACGACCTATTGTGTGGACCGGAGCCACTTTCCCTTCCTTGCTCGCTCGGCGTTGAACTCCTCTGCGGGCTCTTTTGTCTTTGCCGCCATTTCCTTCTTTCTCTCGCGCTCCTTCTCGAGAGCCTCCCGCTCCCTACGCGTGCACGCTTCGAGATGAGCTTGCATCTCGTGTTGTATATGCAGGGTTTGCTCGTTCTTGCGGTGCTCCTCCTCCCGCAACTCCATGTCTTGTGTGACATTCCACTCTTCGAAGTCGAGGACCCATTGGTCCGCAGAGTAGATCTCAACATCGATCTATTTGCGGTAGGCACATAGGGGTTCCGGGGACTGTAAATACAGGAGAGAGATTGTTAGTACGTGCTATGAAGGAGAAAAGGTAGGGGAAAATGGTGCATGTGGTCCTTACCGGTTGCCGATAGGTTGCGGTGTCTAGACGACGGTCGGGGTAGTCACTGGAGTAGTTTGTGCAACCCCAGTAACGCATACCTAGGTTGATGCAGTGCTTAGACTTGAAGAACTTGCACGTGTCCCCGCACCAACAAAGGGGGTGTCTCCCCCTTAGGTGGGAGTTGCGACAAACGCTCGATGGGAACGTTCGACATGGGGTTGTTGCTACGTGACCGCTCATTGCAGGAAGCTAACCTCATAGCACGCTGGGTTTGTTCTGCCCGGGCCGCAATAGCCCATATTTTCTCATCGCAGGCGGTAGCTGACCGTGCTAGGTCACGGGTCTCCTCCCATTCCTTCACCATCTTGTCCCATTGCTTCTTCTGGCTTTTGTCCATCCCGGTGCGGTGAAGGAAGCGCGGTGTAGTGTGGAGTTTGGAAGTGTAGTGTTCCCTGCGAAATGGAATGCACACCAATTTATAGGGTCCGTTTTCTCTCTACTCCTATGTATAAAGCTGGTCCGCGTGGTCGTAGCACTGAGTAAAGCTGGGCGTGCTGCCATGTCACTAGGCAAAGCTGCACTCTTTTGTCATCTCACTGAGCAAAGCTGACCTCTTTTATCATATCACTGTGCAAAGCAGACCTCTTTTGTCATCTCACTGAGCAAAGCTGCACTACTTGAATGCCAATTCTATGCACAATGTTCAAGGAGTTTTGAATGCCAATTCTGAGATTTCTAATTTGTATAAAATACATGTTTGGAAAGCTAATGAAGTCTACGTTCCAACGAATCAAACGACACATGATTTGGAGCTTTCTACACAAAGTTATGGCAATTTCATTGGATGCTGCACGAGCTGTCCGAAGAGACGCGCGAGACTTGCCAAACATAAAGAGTTCGAGTATTGCAATGCAAGTAAGGGTAAACTCCGACTACACCATGGCTTTTCTTAATGGCGGGTTCTATGAAGACTGGAGATAGCGAGGCGCAACATAATCATGCCGAGCCAATTAGGGAGACGCCCCAATATGCGGCGTCTTTGCTGCTCGAGGTACGAATTGGACTTGAAGCAACACGTGACTACTTCTTGAGTTGTCACCGGAAGCTTGAAGGCAAGGTTGATGATTTGGGGGCGCCAATTGACGCATTGACGGAGACGATACGCATCCAGCCACCATAATTTTAGCATGCTGAACGGGGACCTCAATACCCCGAACAGCGTGCATCGTACGAAGACAACGAACACAAGGAGGTTTTTGATGGTGCAGCGGGCTTTGCTCCACAACCGCGCCGTGCTCAGGACTACCGTGGTGCTGACCGTGGTAGGGACATGCGTGGCAGAGGTGCTGCCTGCCCGTGGTGGAGGTATGCGTGATGGTGTTGGGTTTGCTCAGCGTGTTGCCGTGGATGATGGAATTGGGCAGATAAAATTTTCTATCCCATCATTTAATGGTAAAGCTGAACTGGAGGAGTACTTGGAGTGGGAGATGTGTGTCAAACAAATTTTTGACAGCCATTACTATACTGAGGATAAGAAGATTCGTTTGGCGACCATTGAGTTCACCGGATATGCTCTTGTTTGGTGGAATCAATTGTGTCGCGTAGGAGCTCGTCCGGATACTTGGGTACAATTGAAGAATATGTTGAGGAGGCGTTTTGTCCCAGCACACTACACTAGGACCTTGTACAACCGGCTACAACAACTACGCCAAGGTAATTCTAGTGTTGATGAATATTATAAAGAGATGGAGATGTTGATAATCCGTACAGGAACAGAGGAGCATAATGAGGCTACTATGGCACGTTTCTTTAATAGGTTGAATGAGGATGTGCAAGATAGGGTGGAGATGGTCCATTACTACAATATCCAAGACTTGGTGCATCAAGTTGAACGTGCTGAACAATAATTGAAGTGCAAACAAGTCAAGGGTGGACATGCCAACACTCAAACAAACCCATGGAGGTGTCCAGCACAGCAAGACGATAATATCGGTTCACACTCTAAGGTGACGACATCAAGCCATTCAAATGGGGCTCTTTCAAAGGAGGCAAGCAACAGAGGTAAAGAAGCAACTAAAACTGATTCTAGCTTACCTTCTAATGCTCGTGCTAGAGAAATTGAGTGTTTCAAGTGCAAGGGAAGAGGTCATATGATACGTGATTGTCCAAATCAACGAAGAGTGCTTCTTACTAAAGATGGCTATGCTTCAACAAGTTCTAGTAGTGATTCTGAAAGTGAAAAATCCGACGATTCCAAGGAGGATGTTGTCTATTATGATCCAAAATTGAATGGTGTTAATCTTTTGGTCCGAAAGGTGCAAAGTAAAAAAACTGAAACAAAATTACAGCGGTGGAGTGTTTTCCAAGCGGAGTGCAAGATCAAAGATAAAGCATGCAAGTTGATCATAGATTGTGAAAGTTATACCAATGTGATTAGCAAAGATTTGGTGTACGCTTTAGGGCTATCCACGTGGAGGCATCCTCAACCACATCATGTGAAGCGGCTACACAACTCCGGAAGGCTAAAGATAACTCACAAGGTGTGGGTTTCGTTTGTTGTTGGTGATTATGTTGACAAGGTGGATTGCGACGTAGTTCCAATGGATGCATGTGGGTTATTGTTGCGAAGACCATGGCAATATGATCGCAATGCTACGCATGAGGGCCGGTCCAACACATACACTTTTGTACATGGGGGAAAGAAGCATGTGCTGAAACCAAAATTGGAGGGTGCTTGTAGGATCGGAAATGGCAATGGGGGGGTGAATGGTGCCCTTTTAAAATTTGCCCCCAAAGTATTCACAAATAAATCTCCTCTCCAATAGCCATGAGAAGCTATGAAAAAGTCAAGCTTTCAGTAAACTCAAACTAACAGAGAGGGAAAAACATGCTAGAAGAACTGAAGCAAAGCATGCTTGCAGAAATCAAAGAAAGAAGAAAATCAGCTCCCAAAAACAGTGGGCCGGTCTGACCGGTGTGCATTGGCCGGTCAGACCGCCGGTCAGTGGCCGGTCTGACCGTTCGAGTGATATCGGTCTGACCGCCACAGACCGAGCGGTCTGACCGCCATACGTATTCCGGTCAGACCGGCCCTCGGGGACTGAAACCAGCAGCAATGACCAAAAAAAAGCTGAAGAAGCTGAAACTCGCTGAAATCTCTAAAATTGGTGAGATGCTGCTATTCTTTTCAGACCAAAGGGGCAAGTCTTAGTTCAAAATAGCATAGAGACAACAGGACTCAAAGGAATTCATCAAAAAAGGTAGGGAATCAAGATTTGAGCAAAATCTGAAAAATGAAATGAGAGAGAGAGAGTCCAATTTTCAGATTTCTCATGATTTTTCCATCCTTTGCTTATGAAATTTTGCAAACAACTTAGCACTGAACTCAGGACTAGAGAACCCAAATCTTAAGCTACCTTTTGAAGGAAATTGAAAGATTCAACCTTGCTCTGCCATGAAACCCTAATTTCCTCATAGCAGAGGAAATGTAGCGAAGGCTGGGAGAAGGCAGAAATCAACGATTCTTCCATTTGCTCTTGGGAATGGAATGACCAAATGGCCTTGAGTATTTTCCCATCACAGAGCAACCCATTAGGCAAGAATCAAACAAGAACTCTCCTGTAAATCTCAAGAACAGAACAACCAGCAGAAAAACAAACTGAAATTAAAATCCATCACAGAGAGAAATAAAGAGGTCCAAAGCACTCAAATGGATTCATTGCACTTGCAAGATTACACAGGAGTCCCCATACGCAATTGGATAAAGAAAATGCTACATCCTAACTACATGCTTGAGAGAGGAGCACGTACACACATAGAGGCTGCTCACACTCTTGAGCTCTCTCTACTAATGCATACCATCCCTTGCTTCACATCCTTCTCCTTTTAACAGCAAGGACACACCCTCAAGGAGAAATACAAGAACTGTCATACCAAACACACTCCATGCCTCACACACACTTGAGGCAAAAAGTCAACACACATGGAAATGGAGGGAAAAACCAGCCTCCAACTCATGGCTTGAGTCAAATCTCCAATTTGCCCCTCAAGCGCCTTCTCGGAAGCTTCCCGCAACCGGTACCTTGACCGTCTGGCCTTGACTCCTTCCTGAGTTTAGTCCCGGTCCGCTCTGTTGTACACTACCGCACCCGGCATCCTAACCGTTTGGACCTCAGCTCCTCCCTGAGCCTAGTCCCGGTCCACTTTGCCGCTGCTCGTCGTGTCCACTCGACACCGACCGAGACCTCCGACTCCACCTGAGTCTAGTCCTGGTCTGTTCCATCGCACACAACCGCAACCGACCTCCAACCGTCTGGACCTTCGACTCCTCCCTGAGCCTAGTCCCGGTTCGCTCATCGTTGCCCGTCGTGTCCGTCACCGGTAGCTCCAGCTCCGGTTCCTCGTCTCCCGACTCGCAACCACCTCAGCAGCCTCGATCATCTTCGGCATCACCGACCGTTTGGACCTCAACACCTCCTGTGTCTAGTCCCGGTCCTCCTCGCCTTAGCATGACCTAGCTACGAAGTCCTGCAGTCACACAGACAAGCAAACCATCACATAGCACCGCACGAAACAGCATATCAACAATAGCATAAATGAAAGGTACTCAACCCTAGAATACCCAAAACAAACTCAAACTCACTAACACAACCGTCAATTACTCATCACCAACATGGGGATACCTCCACATGGTCTCTCAATCTCCCCCTTGATGAGTATATTGACAAACACAGAAAAAGCATAAGATTGAGTTTGTTTGAAAGTCATACATGGTCCAAGAGAAAGAAAAAGAGACTTATGATCATGTTGACAAAGGAGCACAAGAAAGAGCAAGTTTTCTTCAAAAGCTCCAAAAGTTCCCAAAAAGTTGGCTTTTTCTCTGATATTCTCCCCCTTTTGGCAATAAAATCATCAAAACGCTAAAGAGAGAATATAGCATGGTGTTGGATGAAGTGGCTGAATTTTATTCAATCTAAGCAATGAGAGCCATGAAGATTATCCAAAATGACCATTTAGTATTACACCAAGACATAACTGAAATGAATGATATCAAGATCATAACAAAAAATGCATAATCAAGCCAAGCCACATAAGTAACAATCTGAAAATTAGATGAATTTGTTAGCATGTCAAGCCATTCAAGATTATAGTCTAGCAAAAGGTATCCAAACATGATGCAAACCATGTCAATAATCTAAGTGGAACCAAGAAGCTTGAATTGAGTCAATTTAGAGTACTTCAAGAATGAATCATTTGTTCAAGTACTTGATTCTTTTTGAAGTTAAGCAAATTTTGCATAATGGACATATTTTTCTTTAAAACTCATAGTCATTTCCAACCAAAATTTTAGTCATGTGCTAGATCTCAAGCCCTATGCGACCACTCTAAGCAATAAGCTTAAGGATATGATCTTGGTCATCCAAAACTCCCCCTGAGTTCATGCCTAGTGCAATGGTAAGCAGTCTCATGAGAAAGAATTGGTGAGATCAGTTCTTTCACACATAAAAGAGATCTTTTTACTTTCTTAAATAATTGTACTAACTCATGCTTCATCAAGAAACTAGTATAGCTCAATCTAAAGCTCAATAAAGATTCAAGACTCAACTCAGCCTATTTGACATGGCATGAATCATAAAAATATAACTAAAGACATACTAGTCTCAAAAACTAACATGACATGTCTTAATTCAAGTTGTGCAAAGTTAATTAACTTATCAATGGCAAAGACTTGACGACACATATAAAGTAATGATAAATCTAGCAATTAAGTACAGATCATGGCAAGATGTAAAGCATTGTAAACATGTCAACTAAGGATAATAATCAAGACTCCATGTAATTATATTACAATGCAGAATGCTAAAATGCAAGAAAATCCAGCTCCCCCTCAACATGAGATGCACTTTTAGTTCAAGTTAGTTATGTCAATTTTAAGCTCCAGAAGCTCCCAAATGAACTCCCCCTGAACCAAAGCTAAATGCTAAGAAGCTGGCAAGATATCAGAAAAGGCAGTTCTTAAAGCATAGACAAGATATAGATGATACTATGGCTCAAACTGAGTCTTATCTACCTCATATGACACTAGAACTATCAACTGCTCGCCTAACACACTAAGGAGCAAACACGTTCCCTGTCTACCCAAAGGTGGCCCAACCCTTGCTAGAACCTATAAGAAGTGAGTGAGCTCAACCTAGTGAGAAGAGAGACAGCTAGTAAGCAGCATCCTAGAATCACAAGATGAGAGGAAGAAATCTAAGTGTTGGACCGAAATGGCGACAGAGGGGGGGTGAATGTCGATATTTAAAAATCGCCCCCAACAAATATCTTCTTCTCCAGTAGCTATGAGAGCTATGAAGGAGAAAATAAGCCCTCACTGGAAATCACAGAGACACTGAAAAACTAGACCCAGAAGGAAGCAATCAAGAAAAGCAAATTCAGCGCAAAACTGGCCTCAAGCGGTAGTACCGCTTGGTCAAGCGGTAGTACCGCTGAGCGGTAGTACCGCTGGTCAGAGCGGTAGTACCTTTGAGCGGTAGTACCGCTCCCCGAGCGGTAGTACCTCTCGAGAAAAACAGCAAACAGGAATTTCAGAAAATTGAGAGATTCGCACCGATTCTTGGATTCTTGGCTTGGGAAACTTTGAGGATAGCTAGGGAACACTCCCAGAAGACTAAGCCAAAAGACAATAACAAGAAATCCACTCCAAGAATCAAGAATTTCAGATTTGGGTAAAAATCTGAATTCTTGCACGACCCGAGCCAAAAATCAAATTTCTCCCAACCGGTTGATCCTTTGGCTATGAAATTTTGAGGATAGCTATAAGATAGCCTCTGGATCCTCCATGCCAAATTTCAAGCCATTACAACAAGGGGAACACTGAGAGCACCAAAACCCTAGAAATGCAAAGCTTGAACAGGGGAGGTCAAAAAGGCAAAACTGAGATTAAAACCTTGTCTCTGGGATTTTAATTGATCAAATGATCTTGAAGCACTATCCCATCATGGAGCAACCCATTTTATACCTCCACAGCAAGCAAGAACTCAAAAATCAAAATCTCAAGAAATCCACCAAAAGAGCATCGAAGGAAGAACAGAGAGCACGGGAATAAAAACTTCAGATTTTCATTTCTTGGATCACAATGAATACAGAGGAGTCCCGATACCCCGACTTGATACAAAAGGAAAGATTACAAGCTCTCAACTCAAACCATCCTCTCCCTCTCTACTCAAGAACACAACTCAAGAACACATGAGGGAGGGAGCACTCAGGAACACATCGATGGAGGACAGAACAACCCTCTGCCTTCTCCACCCACTCTCAACAACTAAAGCCTAAAGCCTAAAGCAACCACTAAAGACTCTTTTGACTCTAGCAAACCCTAATTCCACCTCAAGTGCTCAAGGAGGGCATGCAGCCCCTCCTCTCCTTTTATAGCGCCTGGCTAACGGGCCTCCGCCCCGTTACGCCCGCTACGTCCAACGGAGCCCGCTCCCGCGTGTGCAGCCTTGCGAATTTCCCGATTCGCCCCTTCTGCACCTTCCGGGAAGCTTCCGCGCTCCTTGCCTCGCACGCCTCGCAACCACCTCGAGTCCACGTCGTCTTCGACACATCCCGACCGTTCTGACCTCAGCGCCACCTGCGCCTAGTCCGGTCCACCGTGTCTCGCCACGACTCCAACTCGACGTCCTGCAGTCACACAGACAAGAAACACGTCAAATAGCACCGCTCGACACATGAAAGCGTAAATACTATTACACTTACCACAGATGAAGTCAAAACCTGTCAAAACATTAGAATATGCATCCTAAACCCAAATGACCAGATTTGACCAAAGTCCGACCGAGCCCGATTGCGCCACGCAACGACTCGACTCCGAACCACTCAAACCAAACTCGACTGACCTAAACCTTTTGTCAATTACTCATCACTCTCATGGAGCACGACCACATGGTCTCTCAATCTCCCCCTTGATGAGTCTATTGACAAACGCAGAAAAAGCATTAAGAAGAGTTTGATTTTGAAGAATCCAACATGGTCCAAAGAATGAAATGAAGCTAATGACCATGTCGACAGAAGGAACACTAGAGCAACAACTGAAAGAGCAAATTGATCTACAAAGCTCTAAACTGTTCCCAACAGACTTTTTCTTCTCTATTCTCCCCCTTTTGGCAATAAACACATCAAGAATGCAAAGGCGAGAATATGATCACAAGGATGGATGAAATATGGCTGAAGTTTGATTATTTCTAAGCATTTTGAGCCATGAGAATTATCCATAATGACCATAATGAGATACACCAAGCCATAACTCTATAAGAAGCTATGTAGATCATGACATGACATGTATAAGCTAACTAGAACACATAGATGACAATCTGAAATATAGAACATTAAGTGAGAATGTCAAGTCATCAAGAAGTAAAGTCTAACTAGAGATATCCAAGGATGATGCCGGCCATGTCAAGTAAGCTAAGCGGAACCAAGAAGCTAATATTGAGACCAACTAGAGTGCTATGCTCAAGAATGAAACATTGGCGCAAGTACTTGGTTCTTTTTGTAGCTTAAGCAAATTGAGCACATAAGACATTGTCTTTTTTTTTAAGGCTCATGATCGTTTCTAACCCAAATTTTGTTTATGTGCTAGATCTCAAGCCTTATGCGACTACTCCAAGCAAAAAGCTTAAGAAGATAGTCTAGGTCATCCAAAACTCCCCTGAGTTCATGCCTAGTGCAATGGCAAGCCGTCTCATGAGAAAGAATTGGTGAAATCAGTTTTTTCGCACAAAAGAGATTTTTTTTTGTGTGCTAGATCTCAAGCCTTATGCGACTACTCCAAGCGAGAAGCTTAAGAAGATAGTCTAGGTCATCCAAAACTCCCCCTGAGTTCATGCCTAGTGCAATGGCAAGCCGTCTCACGAGAAAGAATTGGTGAAATCAGTTTTTTCGCACAAAAGAGATCTTTTTTTTAAAAAAAATATTGTACTACCTCATGCTACATCAAGAGACTAAAATAGCTCAATCTAAGGCTCAATAAAAGATTCAACGCTCAGCTAAGCCTAGTTGACATGGCATGAATCATAAAGAGATAACTCCAGAAAGACTAAACTCAAATGCTAGCATGACAAGTTTTACTTCAAGTTGGGCAATTTTAATTAACTTATCATGGTAAAAGCTAGTCTACACATATGAAGTCATGATCAATCTAGCATATAAGGCACAAATCATGGCAAGGTGTAAAGCATTGTAAACATGTCATAACAGGATAATAATCAAGGCTCAATGTAGTTATATTACAATGCGAAATGCTAAAATGCAGAAAAAAATCCAGCTCCCCCTCAACATGACATGCAACTTTTAGTTCAAGTTGAGTTAAGTCACAATTAAGCTCCAGAAGCTCCCAAATGAACTCTCCCTGAACCAAAGCAATAAATCGAGAAGCTGGCAAATAAAACCAAAACAGGCAGTCCTTAAAGCATAGATAAGATATAGAGACAACTATGGCTCAGACTGACTCTCATCTACCCCATATGACTCCAGGACAATCAGCTAACAGTAAATCACACACTAGAGAGCAAACACGTACCCTGTCTACCCGAGGGTGGCCCAACCCTCGCTAGAACCTACAAGAAGTGAGTGAGCTCGACCTAGTGAGATAAGAAGCAGCTAATCCTGGAAGCACAAGATAAGAGTTAGAAGTCTAAGCATCTCGGCAAGAGAAGCACTCTAACCTATGCTGGAAGGACTAAACCCAAATGCACCCCGAGTGCAATGCAACAGAAATGAGACAGAAGCATAATCAATATAGTAAAGCAGTAAAGCCCAAAACTCCCCCTCACTACAGTCCATAAGGACAAACCACCCCAAGCTCTCCCCGCAGAGCTGAAAACCTCGAACTATCCAATGGCTTGGTGAAGATGTCAGCCAACTGGTGGTCACTCTCCACAAACTGGAGCACTATATCGCCCTTCTCTACATGGTCTCTAAGGAAGTGAAAACGGATATCGATGTGCTTGGTCCGAGAGTGTTGCACTGGGTTCTTAGCAATGTTAATCGCAGAAGTGTTATCACAAAAGAGTGGAACACTGTCGATAACTAACCCAAAGTCCCGCAGGGTCGAAGCCATCCAGAGTACCTGACTGCAGCAGCTGGCTGCAGCAACATACTCGGCCTCTGCGGTGGACTGCGCAACACCGGACTGCTTCCTCGAAGACCAAGAAACGAGAGAAGTGCCAATAAATTGGCAGGTGCCAGAAGTGCTCTTCCTATCTATCCTACAGCCAGCGAAGTCTGCATCCGAGAAAGCTCTCAAGGAAAGACAGGATGAGGAAGAGTATCAGATACCATAGTCAATGGTAGCTCGAAGGTATCGAAAGATGCGCTTCACCGCCTGGCGGTGAGATACGCGAGGAGAGGCCTGAAAACGAGCACACAGACACACAGAGAAGTGTATGTCTGGTCTCGAGGCAGTGAGGTAAAGAAGGGAGCCGATCATACTTCTGAACACTTTCTGATCAACTGGCTCGCCATCCTCATCTGGGTCAAGATAGGCTGTCGAAGCCATCGGAGTTGACACCGGCTTCCCATCACTCATATCGAAGCGCTTCAGGAGGTCACGAGTGTACTTTCCTTGATGAAGAAATGTACCCTCCCGAGTCTGCTTAATTTGGAAGCCAAGGAAGAAGGTCAACTCACCCATCATACTCATTTCAAACTCGGTGCTCATGACATCCGAGAACTGGGAAACCAGAGTATGGGAAGAGCCGCCAAAGATAATGTCATCGACATAGATCTGGACGAGCAGAAGGTCAGCGCCAAGCCGGCGGATGAACAAGGTCTTATCAACTTTACCCATTTCAAACTCATGACTCAACAAGTAGGACTTAAGCCTCTCATACCAAGCCCTGGGGGCCTGCTTAAGTCCATACAACGCTTTGGAAAGCTTGAAGACATGGTTTGGGTATTTGGGGTTTTCGAAACCAGGAGGCTGTCGGACGTAGACCTCTTCCTCAATAAGGCCATTGAGAAAGGCACTCTTGACGTCCATCTGGTAAAGCTTGAAACCCTTAGAAGCTGCAAAGGCAAGCAGGATTCTAATGGCTTCAAGTCTAGCTACAGGGGCAAAGGTCTCCTCGAAATCTAGACCTTCAACCTGGGAGAACCCCTGAGCAACCAGTCTAGCCTTGTTTCGAATAACCACTCCATCCTCGCTCTGCTTGTTCTTGAACACCCACTTAGTTCCAATAATATTGTGACCTCGCGGGGGCTCGACAAGCGACCAGACCTTGTTCCTCTCGAAATTTTCTAGCTCCTCATGCATGGCATTGACCCAAGACTCATCAGATAAAGCATGAGAGACATCTTTGGGCTCAAAGGAGGCAATGAAAGCAGAATGGAGACAGAATTGAGATAAGCCAGATTTTGAGCGGGTAACACGCTCGAAAAGATCTCCAATGATCTGCTCTGAAGGATGAGCTTTCTGGATATGTCTAGGAGGTCCAGGATGAGATGAAGAAGTGGCCTCTATCTCGTGAGCTGACGAGGTAGGAACAGAGCCACCAGCTCCAGAAGAAGCAGAAGGCATGGGCTGATCACCTCGAGGTGCGGTGGAAGACGGCACCTCAAGGGGTGGATGAGGGACAGGATCAGGTAGACAACCGTCGTCTCCATCATCCTCATCATCCACAAAGATGGTCTCGGACTGCTCTAAAGAACCTGAGATATCGGGTCTAGTCCCCGGACTGGCCTCGTCAAAGGTCACCTCACAGGTCTCTACCATTTTACTAGACTCGCAGTTCCAGACCCTATAAGCCCGCGAAGAAGGCGAGTAACCTAGAAAGATTCCATCACAAGAACGTGACTCGAACTTGTCTAGGTTCCCGGACTTCAAAACAAAGCACTTGCAACCAAACACATGAAAATGAGAGACGCTAGGCTTTCGCCCATATCTCAGCTCATAAGAAGTGCGATGCAAGTGTGCCCTAAGAAAAACTCGATTTGAGACATGGCACGCGGTGGCTATAGCCTCAGCCCAAAACTTCCTAGGTGTAGAGTACTCATCGAGCATCGTCCTGGCCATCTCGACCAAGGTACGGTTCTTCCTCTCCACGACACCATTCTGCTGTGGGACGTGCGGAGAAGAGAACTGGTGCTCTACACCTGTCTCACCACAGAAACTCTCAAAGTAGGAATTCTTGAACTCCGTGCCATTGTCACTGCGGATCGCTCGTAAGGCACTTGGAAGCTCAACAGAAAGCCTACTAAAAAGACCTCGGAAAAGCGAAAACGTCTCATCCTTCGAGGCTAAGAAAAACACCCAAGAATACCTCGAGAAGTCATCGACCACAACAAGAACATACCACTTCCCTCCTGCTGACTGCACTCGAGCTGGTCCAACTGTGTCCATATGGAGCAGCTGTCCCGGTGCATCGGTCATAGTAACTGTGACCGGAGGGTGAGAAGCGGCAACCATCTTGCCGTGCCGGCATGGAGTGCAAACAAGGTCTTTGACCATCTTGAGTTTCGGCAGACCACGAATGAGATCGTGGCCGCTAACTCGGGTCAAATGGTCAAATCCAATATGACCAAGTCTCCTATGCCAGAAAGAGAGGTCGCGGGACTCAGAAGCAACTAAACACCTGAGAGGATCACCAGAAGACTCAGAAAAATTAGCACGAAAGATCCTCCCAAAACGAGAAATCCCGCAAACCAGACTACCCGAAGAATCAAGAATTTTGCAATTATTTTTCTTGAAGCTCAACTCGAAACCGTCATCGGTAAGCTGAGAAACGGAAAGCAAATTGTACTGCAGCTTACTAACCAAGGCTACATCTTTCAAAATGAAAGAGTCATTAATGCGCACAGTACCTTTGGCGATGACGCGCCCAGATGAAGCATCTCCGAAAGTGATCGTCTCATCACCTGGAGCACGGGCAAGGGAAGAAAACCAACGGGAGTCTCCGGTCATATGACGAGAACAACCGGAGTCTACAAGCCAAACCTTTCCCTTCCCTGCCCGGCGAACCTGAGTCAAACAGAGAGTAAAGTCTCAGTACTGGGGTAAATCAAAAGAGATTTTGGCACCCAATACTGAACAACACGTCGAGCAGATGAAGTCGTCAAGCACGACTGACCTCTATCTACCTTACGCTCTCTGTGACTCAAAGAAGCAGAAGGTCTGTGAGCAGACCTGAAGCTGTTGCGGGGCCCGACTGCTACGGGGGAGCGAGTCGGAACACCGGCAACACGCTGATCACGCCGCGGGTAGCTATCTCGATGGGAAAAACGAGATCTACCCCCAGGACGGCGGAAGTCACGACCAGAGGCAGCATGAGGACGAAAAGCAGAAAACTCAGAAAAACCAAGTCCTCTATGCTGCCTAAACTCCGTAACAGGAGCAAACCTAGACCTCGTGTTGGTATTAGGTGCACTCAGGATCTGGGGCTGACCCTTAATACCCCTAAGAGACTCAACACGGTCTCTACGCGCGATCTTGGCGCGCCTGAAGCATCTCTCGATCGAGTGCCCATCCTTCTGACAGAAGGTGCAGTGGTACCTCACCTTCGAAGAGGTGGAAGTAGCACGCGAGGACTTCGGCTTCTGAGAGGCCGAAGTAGCAGGTGAACCTACCTTGCTGTCAGAGATCCCTTGGACAAAGCCCGCTGATTTGAATTTGACCTCATCAGACCTGGGCTCAACCTCGATCACACCTCCTAAGATGGGACGGAGAATAGCAGGAGGATGGTTCCTCATATCCTCATAGAAATCATACCCTAGACCTTGATTGAACTTGCAAATCTTGGAATGGTCTAGAATAAGATTAAGCTTCTTCTTGCCGCCTACAAATCTCTCGAGAGTGTTCATAAGATACTGACACTCCCGAAAGAGAGAGGTGCAAGAAGAGCAGGGAGAAGAGGGAACAGCAGGAGGTAAGAGAGCAGAAGAAGAACCAACAGTAGAGGAAAGAATGGCTTGTGCACGCACAGCCGACTCTGAGGGGACAGTCCTACTACTAGCAGGTTGGTTCGCGTCTCTAAGCGTCTCATCCTTACCCTGGGGCTTCTCCCCCACACCATCAATCACATCACAACCAGATTGTGGCTTCTCTAGTAAGTCCTTAGTTAGCTTCACACATTTGTCATTCAAAGCAACGAGTTCAAGTTTTAGTTTATCACAACTAATGCATGGTGAGCTAACAGGATCCTTAGTCGCATACTGAGCTATTTTCTTGTTGTTGTCAATCATTTCTTGAAACTGTTTTGAGACAGATTCAAGTTCAGCAGTTAACTTTGGACAATTCAAACATGAATCAATAGGCTCAAGTAAAGAAGCTTGTAGTTCAGCAATTTTATGATCTGCCCGTTTTAGATTCATCTTCAAGTTATTGCAATTTTCACAAGACTCGGGCAGATCAAGGAGCATGGCATAAGGTCCTCTAGCAGCAATGTCCTTAACCTCACATGAGGTGGGAGAAGTAGTCTCATCAGTAGTAAGTAGGGTAACAGCCATCCTACTCAACTCTAACTCAGCAAGCAGACTAACATTCTCCACCTTAAGCACATCAAGCTCAGAAGACAAACTATCATGAGAGGTCCTTAGTTTCTCCATGTCTCCAAGCAAAGCAGGGCATGTATCACAATCGTCACGGGAGGGAGCAGATCTAAGTGAAGTAATCTCCCGTGATAGTCTATCTACTTCCTTCTCTAACTCGGTACACCTAGACCTAGCTCTAGCATGAAATCCACCTAGCTTAAGAAAAGCATCATTTAGCTGGTCATAAGAAGGGAGTACCTCATCCGAGTCGGAGTACAGCTCGCTGTCGCTGATCTCGCCCTCGAGGGCCATGAAGCACATGCCGGAGAAGTCGTCGCCGCCATTCTTGGGCTCTTGGTCACCCGTCCCGTCGTCGTCGCTCCATCCCTCCACCTCGCTGAGGTCGAGGTCGTCGAAGGCGGTGAGGACGCGGTGGAAGAGCTTCTTGGCCTTCCCAAAGTCGCGGAACTTCTTCTTTCCCGGCGTCTGAGCTGGAGGCTTCTTGTTGCGGTTCTTGTCGGTGTAGTCGATCTTGCCCGAACCGCCGTAGTCGTTCTTGCCCTTCTCCAGCTTGGGGCAGTTTGCCCGAATGTGGTTGGGGCCACCACACTCGAAGCAAATCACGGGTCCTCCTCTCTTTCTGTCTCTCCTACCCTTGTAGGCATGTGAAAACCTTCGGGCTAGGAGGGCCAGCTGATCATCCGCAAGCTGCTCTAACTGATCATCAGTTATGTCACAGAGAGCAGCAAGGGAGAAACCGCAAGAAGACTCAGAAGAGAGACCAGAAGCTGAACTGGGATCGGTGACCAAAGCCATCGACTGTGACTTCGACCTACGAGAGACAACGTCAATCTCGTGAGTCTTGAGGCGCGAGTACAGCGCGTCAAGAGTCAAGGTCGAGAGGTCTGTCGTGTCTTTGATGGTGGTCACTTTCATCTCCCACACTCGCAGATCGAGTGCCGCAAGCATCTGACGAGCGTTGTCCGAGTCGGGGTATGTGAGACCGACCGCTCGGAGGTTGCTCAAGATCTTGTGAAAACGTGCGAAGCACTCATCTAGGGACTCACCAGCAAGCATCTCGAATTTGTTGTATTCGCGCTTGAACTGGTCCTGTCGAACCGTCTTGATCTGGGTGGTGCCCTCATGGTATGCGTCGAGGGTCACCCAGATATCGTAGGCGGACGACAGGTGGGAGATGCGATCGAACTCGCTACGACTCAGGCCCTGGATAATGATGTTCCTTGCCTTAGCGTTTGCCTCAACATCATGCATATTCCCAGCATTGATGTTCTCATCGGCAGGAACAACAAACCGGACCTTGACCTTGCGCCAGATAGCGTACCCCTGAGCCTGGATGTATGTCTCCATTCGGCTCTTCCAGAAGGGGTAATCGATGCCATCGAAAACGGGCGGCTTGGTCGAGTACTTGTCCGTCGCCATGGCTCTTGAGACCGGTTAAGATCTATGAATTAGAGCTAACCGGCTCTGATACCAATTGTTGGACCGAAATGGCGACAGAGGGGGGTGAATGTCGATCTTTAAAAATCGCCCCCAACAAATATCTTCTTCTCCAGTAGCTATGAGAGCTATGAAGGAGAAAATAAGCCCTCACTGGAAATCACAGAGACACTGAAAAACTAGACCCAGAAGGAAGCAATCAAGAAAAGCAAATTCAGCGCAAAACTGGCCTCAAGCGGTAGTACCGCTTGGTCAAGCGGTAGTACCGCTGAGCGGTAGTACCGCTGGTCAGAGCGGTAGTACCTTTGAGCGGTAGTACCGCTCCCCGAGCGGTAGTACCTCTCGAGAAAAACAGCAAACAGGAATTTCAGAAAATTGAGAGATTCGCACCGATTCTTGGATTCTTGGCTTGGGAAACTTTGAGGATAGCTAGGGAACACTCCCAGAAGACTAAGCCAAAAGACAATAACAAGAAATCCACTCCAAGAATCAAGAATTTCAGATTTGGGTAAAAATCTGAATTCTTGCACGACCCGAGCCAAAAATCAAATTTCTCCCAACCGGTTGATCCTTTGGCTATGAAATTTTGAGGATAGCTATAAGATAGCCTCTGGATCCTCCATGCCAAATTTCAAGCCATTACAACAAGGGGAACACTGAGAGCACCAAAACCCTAGAAATGCAAAGCTTGAACAGGGGAGGTCAAAAAGGCAAAACTGAGATTAAAACCTTGTCTCTGGGATTTTAATTGATCAAATGATCTTGAAGCACTATCCCATCATGGAGCAACCCATTTTATACCTCCACAGCAAGCAAGAACTCAAAAATCAAAATCTCAAGAAATCCACCAAAAGAGCATCGAAGGAAGAACAGAGAGCACGGGAATAAAAACTTCAGATTTTCATTTCTTGGATCACAATGAATACAGAGGAGTCCCGATACCCCGACTTGATACAAAAGGAAAGATTACAAGCTCTCAACTCAAACCATCCTCTCCCTCTCTACTCAAGAACACAACTCAAGAACACATGAGGGAGGGAGCACTCAGGAACACATCGATGGAGGACAGAACAACCCTCTGCCTTCTCCACCCACTCTCAACAACTAAAGCCTAAAGCCTAAAGCAACCACTAAAGACTCTTTTGACTCTAGCAAACCCTAATTCCACCTCAAGTGCTCAAGGAGGGCATGCAGCCCCTCCTCTCCTTTTATAGCGCCTGGCTAATGGGCCTCCGCCCCGTTACGCCCGCTACGTCCAACGGAGCCCGCTCCCGCGTGTGCAGCCTTGCGAATTTCCCGATTCGCCCCTTCTGCACCTTCCGGGAAGCTTCCGCGCTCCTTGCCTCGCACGCCTCGCAACCACCTCGAGTCCACGTCGTCTTCGACACATCCCGACCGTTCTGACCTCAGCGCCACCTGCGCCTAGTCCGGTCCACCGTGTCTCGCCACGACTCCAACTCGACGTCCTGCAGTCACACAGACAAGAAACACGTCAAATAGCACCGCTCGACACATGAAAGCGTAAATACTATTACACTTACCACAGATGAAGTCAAAACCTGTCAAAACATTAGAATATGCATCCTAAACCCAAATGACCAGATTTGACCAAAGTCCGACCGAGCCCGATTGCGCCACGCAACGACTCGACTCCGAACCACTCAAACCAAACTCGACTGACCTAAACCTTTTGTCAATTACTCATCACTCTCATGGAGCACGACCACATGGTCTCTCACTAAGCAACTAGACAAGAGAATCACTCTAATCTATGCTAGAAAGACTAACCCAATGCACCCAAATGCAATGCAACAAAATGAGAACAGGAGCATAATATATAGAATAAAACAGTAAAGCATAGAGCTCCCCCTCACTACAGTTCATAAGGACAAACCACCCCAAGCTCTCCCCGCAAGACTGAAAACCTAGAGCTATCCAAAGGTTTGGTGAAGATATCAGCCAACTAGTGGTCACTCTCCACAAACTGGAGCACTATGTCACCCTTCTCCACATGGTCTCTAAGGAAGTGATATCGAATATCAATATGCTTGGTCCGAGAGTGCTGCACTGGGTTCTTAGCAATGTTAATAGCAGAAGTGTTATCACAAAAGAGTGGAACACTGTCTATAACTAACCCAAAGTCCCGTAGGGTCGAAGTCATCCAAAGTACATGGCTGCAGCAACTGGCAGCAGCAACGTACTCGGCCTCTGCGGTGGACTGTGCGACACCGGACTGCTTCCTCGATGACCAAGAGACAAGAGAAGTGCTAATTAATTGGCATGTACCAGAGGTGCTCTTCCTATCTATCCTACAGCCAACAAAGTCTACGTCCGAGTAGGCTCTGAGGGAAAGACAGGAAGAGGAAGAGTACCAGATACCATAGTCAATGGTAGCTCGAAGGTACCGAAAGATGCGCTTCACCGTCTGGCGGTGAGATACGCGAGGAAAAGCCTGAAACTGAGCACAAAGACACACAGAAAAATGTATGTCCGGTCTCGAGGCAGTGAGGTACAAGAGGGAGCCAATCATGCTTATGTACTCTTTTTGATCAATTGGCTCGCCATCCTCATCTGGGTCAAGTGAAGCTGTAGAAGCCATCGGAGTTGACACCGGCTTGCCATCACTCATGTCAAAGCGTCTCAGGAGGTCACGAGTGTACTTGCCTTGATGCACGAAAGTACCCTCCTGAGTCTACTTGATCTGGAAGCCAAGGAAGAAAGTCAACTCGCCCATCATGCTCATCTCAAACTCGGTGCTCATGACATCCGAGAACTGTGAAACAAGAGCATGAGAAAAGCCGCCAAAGATGATGTCATCCACATAAATCTAGACGAGCAGAAGGTCATTGCCATGCCTACGAATGAACAAGGTCTTGTCTATCTCACCCATCTCAAACCTATGACTCAACAAATAGGACTTAAGCCTCTCATACCAAGCTCTAGGGGCCTGCTTAAGTCCATACAAGGCTTTGGAAAGCTTGTAGACATGGTTGGGTATTTGGGGTTCTTGAAACCAGGAGGCTGTCTAACATAGACCTCTTCCTCGATAAACCCATTGAGGAAGGTACTATTGACATCCATCTGGTAAAGCTTGAAACCCTTAGAAGCTGCGAAAGCAAGCAGGATTCTAATGGCCTCAAGCCTAGTTACAGGGGCAAAGGTCTCCTCAAAATCTAGACCCTCAACCTGGGAGAAGCCCTGAGCTACCAGTCTAGCCTTGTTTCGAATGACTACCCCATCCTCACTCTGCTTGTTTTTGAACACCCACTTGGTACCAATGATATTGTGACCTCTAGGGGGCTCAACAAGCAACCAGACCTTGTTTCTCTCGAAATTCTCTAATTCGTCATGCATGGCATTGACCCAAGACTCATCAGAAAGAGCATGACAAACATCTTTTGGCTCAAAGGTGGCAACAAAGGCAGAATGGAGACAGAAATGTGACATGCCAGACTTTGAGCGAGTGACACGCTCAAGAGGTCTCCAATCATCTGCTCGTAAGGATGGTCATTTTGGATATTTTGGGGAGGTCCTGGATGAGATGAAGAAGTGGCTTCTACCTCATGAGCTGATGAGGTAGGAACAGAGCCACTAGCTCCAGAAGAAGCTGAAGGAATGGGCTGATCTCCTCGAGGTGTAGTGGAAGAGACAAGCACCTCAAGGGGAGGAGGAACTGGATCGGGTAGACAACCCTCATCTCCATCCTCCTCATCATCCACAAAGATGGTCTCGGACTGCTCTAAAGAACATGAGATATCGGGCTTAGTCCCCGAACTGGCCTCATCGAAGGTCACCTCACAGGTCTCTACCATTTTACTAGACTCGCAGTTCCAGACCCTATAAGCGTGTGAAGAAGTCGAGTAACCCAGAAAAATCCCGTCACAAGAACGTGACTCGACCTTATCCAGGTTCCCGGACTTCAAGATAAAGCACTTGCAACCAAACACGCGAAAATGCGAGACACTGGGCTTTCACCCATATCTCAAATCATAAGAGGTGCGATGCAAGTGTGCCTTGAGAAAAACTCTGTTTGAAATATGGCACGCGGTGGCTATAGCCTCAGCCCAAAACTTCCTCGGTGTAGAGTACTCATCAAGCTTCGTCCTGGCCATCTCGACCAAGGTACAGTTCTTCCTCTCCACCATGCAATTTTGCTGGGGGACGTATGGAGAAGAGAACTGGTGCTCTACACCGGTCTCACCGCAAAACCTCTCAAAGTAGGAATTTTTGAACTCTGTGCCATTGTCACTGCGGATCGCTCGTAAGGCACCCGGGAGCTCAACAAAAGCCTACTAAACAAACCCCGAAAATGGGTAAACGTCTCATCCTTCGAGGCTAAGAAAAACACCCAGGAATACCTCGAGAAGTCATTGACCACGACAAAAACATACCACTTCCCTCCTGCTGACTGCATTCGAGCTGGTTCAACTGTGTCCATATGGAGCAGCTGTCCTAGTGCATCGGTCATAGTCATTATGACCGGAGGGTGAGAAGCAGCAACCATCTTGCCGTGCCGGCATGGAGCGCAAACAAGATCTTTGACCATCTTGAGTTTAGGCAAACCACGAATGAGATCGTGGCCGCTAACTCGGGTCGAATGGTCAAATCCAATATGGCCAAGTCTCCTATGCCAGAAAGTAAGGTCACGGGACTCAGAAGCAACTAAACACCTGAGAGGATCACTAGAAGACTCAACAAAATCAGCATGAAAGATCCTCCTATAATGAGAAATCCCGCAAACCAGACTACCCGAAGAATCAAGAATTTTGCAAGCGTTTTTCTTGAAGCTCACCTTGAAACCATCATCGGTAAGCTGAGAAACCGAAAGCAAATTATACTGCAGTTTACTCACCAAGGCAACATCTTTTAAAATAAATGAATCATTTACGAGCACAGTACCTTTAGCGATGACGCGCCCAGACGAAGCATCTCCAAAGGTGATAGTCTCATCACCTGGAGCACGGGCTAGGGAAGAGAACCAACGGGAGGCTCCGGTCATGTGTCGAGAACAACCGGAGTCAACAAGCCAAACCTCTCCCTTCCGAGCCCGGCGAACCTCATCAGAGTCGGAATAGAGCTCGCTGTCGCTAATGTTGCCCTCAAGGGACATGAAGCACATGCCGCTGAAGTCCTCGCCATCTTTGGGATCTTGGTCGTCCTTCCCATCGTCGTCGCTCCACCCCTCCACCTCACTGAGGTCGAGGTCATCGAAGGCGGTGAGAACGCGATGGAAGAGCTTCTTGGCTTTGCCAAGGTTGCGGAACTTCTTCTCTTTGCTTGAAGGCTTCTTGTTGTGGTTCTTGTCAGTGTAGACATTCTTGCTTGAATCGTCATAGTCGTTCTTGCCCTCTAGCTTGGGGCAGTTTGCCGAATGTGGTTGGGGCCACCACACTCAAAGCAAATCACACGTCCTCCTCCTCTCTTTCTCTCCCTAACCCTCTTGTATGCATGGGAGAATTTTCTGGCTAAGAGGGCTAGTTGATTTTCTGGAAGCTGCTCTAAATGATCATCATCAATTTCCCACAGAGCAGCAAGAGAGAAACCCGAAACCACATCAGAAGAGGAACCAGAAGTAGGGCTGGGATCGGTGACCAAAGCCATCGACTGTGACTTCGACTTACGAGAGACAATGTCAATCTCGTGAGTCTTGAGGCGTGAGTACAACGCATCAAGAGTCAAAGTCGAAAGGTAAGTTGTGTCCTTGATGGTGGTTACTTTCGTCTCTCAAACACGCAAATCCAAAGCCGAAAGCATTTGACGAGCGTTGTCCGAGTTGGGGTATGTGAGACCGACCGCTCAGAGGTTGATCAAAATCTTGTGGAATCTCGCAAAGCACTCATCAAGGGACTCTCCAGCGAGCATGGTACTCCAGTCGAAAGGGACTTGTTGTAATCTCGCTTGAACTGGTCCTGTCGTACCGTCTTTATTTGGGTGGTGCCCTCATGGTAAGCATCGAGGGTCACCCAAATATTGAAAGCCGACGTAAGATGAGAAATGCGATCAAACTCATTTCGGCTCAAACCTTGGATTATAATGTTCCTTGCCTTAGCATTCGCCTCAACATCGGGCATGTTCGCCACATTGATGTTCTCATTGGCAGGAACAACGAAGCGCGTTTTAACCTTACGCCAAATAGCATAGCCCTGAGCCTATATGTAGGTCTCCATCCGACTCTTCCAAAAGGGATAGTCGATCCCATCGAAGATCGGGGGCTTGGTGGAATACTTGTCCGTTGTCATGGCTCACAGATTGGATAAAGATTTATCAAGAAGAGCTAACCGGCTCTGATACCAATTGTATTATCAGAAATGGCAACAGAGGGGGGTGAATGATGCCCTTTTGAAATTTGCCCCCAAAGTTGACCATGTTGACAAAGGAGCACAAGAAAGAGCAAGTTTTCCTCAAAGGCTCCAAAAGTTCCCAAAAAGTTGGGTTTTTCTCCGATTCTAAGGTTTCTATGTGCATAAAATATATATTTGGAAAGCTAATGAAGTCTACTTTCCAACGAATCAAACGACATTTGATTTGGAGCTTTCTACACAAAGTTATGGCAATTTCATTGAATGCTGCATGAGCTGTCCGAAGAGACGCGCGAGACTTGCCAAACATAAAGAGTCCGAGTATTGCAATGCAAATAAGGGTAAAATCTGACCAAACCATGGATATCTAAAGGTTTAGAAGGATTCCTTTTCAGGTTCCAAACGGATTTGGAAGCCCCTTGAACAAGAAAACAAAACATATAAAGATTTAAATCCGGTTCGAACTCGGTTCAGGACAGCTGGCAAGATCGATACTAAAATGTCCATAACTTTTACAAACGGAGTCCGATTTAGGCGTTTTTGGACTCGTTGGAAAGCTATATCAAAGCCCCATACAATGGATAAGGTGCCCGCCATGAAATCCTCGTAGTCACATCACAAATTGAGAGAGAATCTTATGGTAGTAGTTTAGATATTTACTTTTTAGTTCGTAATGGAGTTTGTTTCGGCCTTAGGCCAGGTTGTGCGTGAGTTTTAGTCAAGGCCGTGCATTGTGCACCAATATAAGGCCAGAGCCTTAGCCCCATTGTAACTGAGGCTATGAATTGAGAAATAGAAACCAGAAAATCACCATGGTTTGGTAGCCATTGTTGGTGTGCTCTTGTGATTTCCATTGAGGAATTGCTCTTGATGTGTTGAATCCAATTGTGGTGTTGGATTCTACTCGCTAAAACTTTGGTTTCTCTACCCTTCGTTCACGTGCTGCGGTGTGCGTGGGAGAAGGCTTATCTTAGAGGTGTATGCTGTTCTTGGGTTTGCAAGAACCTTAGAACAAGGAGAGCATCCAACAAGGCGTATCGTGAAAGATCAGGGCCAAAGCAACGTGGTTCAGCTAGCTTGCTAGGTGGATCCATATCAAAGAAGTACCTTCTCAGTCGTGCAGATACATACCATGGTGGACGCCAAGGGGCCAGTCGGAGCGGGGTCACCTAAAGAAGACCTTTCCTTGCAAAGGAGGGAGGGCTTCGGTCCTAACCGCCACTTGATACCCAGGAGGCATGCTCAACCAATGTGGCCAAAATGCAGACACAATGAGTATGCGGTCGTCCAGGTCGTCGAAGGCCATTTCGATGGCGGACGATGTTTCTTCCGATGCCCACACTCCGGGGTACAAATTGCTAATAGTACATTTTTCGTTATTGCTTACAGAGCCTCTTTGTTTACTGACTTTTTCCGCAGATGGCAAAATACGACTTCACCTGCTGGATCGACCCTCCTCATGAACTGTATATTGTGAACTACGTGGATACATTATAGGATCGAATCTTTGAGTTGGAGGAGCGACTCGACACTCTCAATGAGGAGAACAACGACCTTCGCCAACAGGTGCAACGCGAGAGGGGCAACGAGGAGGTTGTCAACATAGGAAGCTCGTACGATCCGACATGTTGCTGTGCAAACCCTAGCTGCATATGTGCATGCCACTACAACGATGGCCAGCCCCGTCCGAGGCGGCCCCCTCAGCAATACTCCATGTGGGTGCCACGAGGCTCGTTTGGCATATAGGCAACAAGGTGTATGGTTGTACCGTAGTATGTAGGAGTGTTGATCGAAATAATGTGCAATGTTGTTAAGCATGTCATGGATTGGTTGTTATCTTCGTGCGGTTGTTATCATGAGCCATAAAAATATCGCATTTTAACGAATAGCAAATACAACTAGTAAGTAAGTAAACAGAGCAATACTAAGCTATCAGCACAATACCAACTACATTACATAAAAGGGGATGTAACATAGCAGTTTTACAAATGGTACATGAAATTTAGCTGTAGTCTCCAACAACTACTGATCAGGATATGCATTGCATCGTCTAGCTATGTGCCCCTCCTGACCGCATCGCCCGCAACATGCATAGATGTTCTAGTTTGAGATTCATCCATGTCATTTCTAATACACCGGCTCTGTTGCCGACCCTTCCCACCCTTCGGCATGTTAGCATCTGGAACTCAGGTCCTCGCTGCAATGTCCAAGATGACCAAGTTTTCGACCACCCTGAACCCCCAGAGCTCCCCACACCAAGCCTGTAGTACCCTCTCCTTAAAGAAATACTCCGACATGAAGTTCGAAGGATCCATGCCCACGGTCCCACATGCAGCGAGGACATGAGAGCATGGCTTGTGTAATAGCTTAAGCTTGTTGCACGTGTAGCTAGGTTCATTTGCATGATCTCCAAGGCATACCTCATGGGTAACAAGGGAACGAGCCGTCTCAAATCTAGCCCTATCACAGAGTATCACGTCGAAACGATGCTCCCTATTGCCCATAACCTGCACTGTGTGCAACTGACCCTTTTGTGCCTTCGTCTCCATGTACGCCATAATTTTCGACGAATACAGGGCTCAGGGATTGGCCGTATGAAGTGCGGCACTCGCGTGCCTCTCCCTGAAGTAGCGGATTGTGATGTGAAGAACACCTTCCACGATGGATACAAGAGGCTGAGAACGAAGGCCCCTAAGAACCCAATTGTACACCTCGGCAAGGTTAGTTGTTATTATGCCGTACCTTACGGCAAGGTTAGCACCTCCCGAAGTAAGGGTGGATGCATGAGCTTGCGCAACTGCTTCTAGTGAGCATGGTTGCACAAGCAGGACACACTCGTATCCACGGCGCCGGCACCCTTGCACAAAGCCTTTTCACGAAGTAGTGCACACCAATGTCTTCAACTCCCATCTAATGTCCGTGGGAGACTGGCTCCAAAGCCCTTGCACGATGACGCTGCACACCTCGGGGTCCAACGAAAAACTCCGGGTCAGCCAATGCAGCACACATCTGCGATTTGAGCATTCTCGCTTAAATCCACACCATTCGGACCTTCACGAATGGTTCCAGCACCGTAATACACTCTTAACGTAGTGGCTACTGCCATTGATGATGTTGGCCTACATATATATTTCAATTTTGCGACATATCAAATAACATCGCACAATACTAAACTTTCTATACTAAAAATTGTGCTAAAATTTCTATACTACAAAATGTCCCATACTACAAAATGTATACTAAAACTTTTCTATACTAACATTTCTATACTAAAAATGTACAAAATTTTCTACATCTACAATTGTTACTAACACTAACATTTTATAAAAATAATACTGCAAATACAACATAATCAAAAAATACCTGGATCTGAAGATCTAAATGGATGGAATAGCTTCCACTCCTCCTTCCTCCCTCACCTCCTTCTCACCTCCTCCTCTCCTCCTACCTGTCCTCCTCTCCCTCTTCTCCCTCTCCTCTCCTCCCCTCCTCTCCCTTTCCTCTTCTCCCCCTCCTCTTCTCCCCTGCTTTTCTTCCCCTCCTTCCTCTCCTTTTCTTTTCTCTTCTTCTCTCCTTTCTTCTTTGTGCGCAGAATGAGTGAAAGAAAGTGCTAGGCAGTGGGCGGCGGCCGAGTGTGCTGTCTGAAACCCTACCCTTGTCGTCCTGGCGTTGGGTGACTGCAATTTCAGTCGTCTAACTGTACAGCGACTGGAATCCAGTCGCCCAACACTCGAGAGATAGCAATAATTCGTCCAACCGTAGCTATATTCCCCACGTGTCGCCTTCCGGTTGGGCAATTAGCTCCAGTTGCCCAATAAGGGGCGAGTGGAGCCTATTTTTGTAAAAAAAAATTCTACTAATATATTTCTGTAATTTTAAATAAAAAATAAATTATTCGTACAAAAATTTCGCCGTTGCGGTGCCTTTTCATCCACATTGAACAGCGCGTGGCGATAGCGATGGCTGCTTAGCTCTCCGATCTTTGGCCTAGTGGTATAGCACACAGCATGCTCCTAGCAAGAAGTTTCTATGGGAACGATCTCCATCATCATCTTGTGAGGACACTCCAACAATTGCCATGTGGCAGCATGGACCTAGCTTTCTCATCTTGTGAGGACACTCCAACAAGTGCTACGTGGCAACATGGAGCTAGCTTTATACAACCTTGAAATTTGAATTGCCTTCACATAAATCCTGCCTAATTACTTCAATAAAAACCCTTCTCTATGATCCCTACCTTAGTGCAAATCACTATATATGTACCAAGATCTATGCTATCACATGGTTAGCATCGAAGCGTGTCCTCACTAAATAAATGCGTTAACTACCTCGTAGAAGTATCTTTCCAAATATAATTAAGAGTAAGTGCACAGTATGCCTCTAAACTTGGCTGGGTGTCACTTCGGTCTTGAAAATGAAAAGGGGCGACTAACGCCCGTTCGTATGTTTCTCTTTACTGTTAGATCTAATTTAAATAGATTTTAGTCGTTCGATTTGGCACAGCAGAGAAGCACATTAGTACTCGATTCCTGGACGCCGCTGCCTCACTAGAGCTCTAGTTTGCCGGAGGAGTTGGAGATCATGGCAAATTGCCTCTCTTGAGAATGAGCGATAGCGACCTTAAACTAACGACTAGTGTTAGAGCTTGAGATACCAGTGCGGGGGCATATGACTTTGGTGATCGTAGTCTGCTTCCAATGAGGAGGCGCGAGGAGGGAGGGTGATCTCCAAACCACCGCTGGCTCACCGGAGCCCTAGCTTACCGGAGAAGCGGGGGTGACGTTAGAGGAGATAGGATCTAGTCGATTGCAACAAATTCACAAAAGAAGCATAACATCGATGCAATGAATATGCAACGAAAGTATCCACGATTGCAACAACCAATCACAAAAAAAATGGCAGAACAAACTAACAACAATTACAACAACAAAAAATTATTGTACAACAAATCTATAACTCAACTACAACAAAAAAAATCTTTGTGCAATAATTCAAAATGGCAATCGCAACAAAAAAAACTCTGGCAACAAATTTTGAGAAGACATGCTGCAAGAAAATCACACTTCGTACAACAATTGATAAAAAGTGCTACAACAATTTAGAGAGATATCTGCAACAAGCCTACTAGGAGAAAGATGGCATGCGGGCGATGGGAAGGTATAGTGCTGAGAAGGGAGCAACGGCGACTGACCCGGTGCTATGTCTCTGCCCTACAGTGTTGCCTCATAACCGGCACCGGCCCTGCTCATCATCCACCTTCTCCAGCCTTGGCCTTGCTAGATCCGGGAAGCTCCTCACATGGGAAGGCTTCCACATGAGGTCTCACTATGGCGGATGGTCTCGTCAAGTTTGCTGATAAACTTATAGGGATATCTGGACAGTAGATACATAATTTTCTCCTACAAAATTAGAAACATTGTGAATCACTACATTGCCTCGAGACTTTCCTACCAACACCCACATCCCCGTCTCTGCCCCTTGCCTACGCTTCCCTACTACCGCCTACTCCACATGTGTACTCTCTTGTCGCCTCACTAATGCCAGTGATGCCTTTCAGCGTATTGATGCCGCCCGCAGCAAATGCACGTGCTGATCTTGCAACAGCCAGCAAATCCATTCGTGCTATTCGAACTTAATTGCTGTCGTAACTTCTTTCGTTGTAAAATCCAACATGATTGTATTAAACTTTAAGCAATGACTCACTGAGAGGAATGGTCAATTTACAGAAGCATAGCATAAATAAAAATATAAAGACAACTCGATGGAATGAATACACATCTTTAGTTACACCGTAGAAATTAATACGAATACATATACAGCAACAAATCAAACACAAACAATAAAATAAGAGGTACCAGCCGCAAACTGTTGGATCAGTATCTACATGCATATAAATATAATGCACATAGTGTAATTAAACACCACTTGGACATGTATAATTCAAATGTCCACAAATCAGTCATAGGGAATTTTCACAGGAGGCATGCTAGAACTGCAATTTGCTTGCAAATGTTTGTCCAAACTTCCATCCGGGTGGCACCACATTTTGGAAGATGAGCGTCTGGCCATCAGTATTAGTCACTCTGAAGGAGAGCATTTGCCCGGTGAGATATGCCAGAGAGTGCCAATTCGCACCCCAATTGCGTGCCATCGGCATCCAATCGGGTGAATTGGAGCTCTTGACATCCATCGACTTGATCGAGCCGGCGGCTGCAACATTGGTCACAAGCACTAGATTGAAGTAGTCGTGCCCGTTGATCGTGAACCGCACGCCACCACGCCTCACACATGGAACCCTACAGGAACAACATTCTATTTAAACAAACTAGCTACTAGAGCAAAGTGACCAGTATAAGAGAGAAAAACATGTGTATCATCATCTTCAAAGAAGCAAATTTCCCCTACTTTAAGCAATAATGTGTCGCTTTTATCCTATTCAAATCTTCTGATGGAGGAACGATGCTCTAGATAGATTAATACATTACTAGTGCTACGTAGTACCTACAAATGCTACAGCAATCGAGCAGTATAACTGATGTGCTGTCTAGCAAATTTCTAATCTGATTTGTAGCCATCAATTGAAGGCACAGCGGATTTGGTTTGGATCGACTTTGAGCCATATCTTTTACTTAGAAGACTGCTAAATTAATAGCTAATGCGCACCTCTGGTACATGACGGGGATGATGCCACCTTGGTAGACGCCGATCTTCTCCCAGGCCGGCTGCGCCATGTCGAAGTGCGGCCGCGGCGGGTTGCACCACCCGCCGTTGTCGCTCGGCAGGTTGTAGTTGGGCGGGCAGAAGTTGGTGGCCGTGATGGTCACCGTCACGCCGGGTTTGCACCACCTCGGGTCCGCCAACTTGCGGTCGCAGGCGATCTTGTAGCACTGTCCGCAGGACGCGCCGTCGTTGAACAGCGCCATGCTCAGCGCCGCCGTCCGCGTGCCATACCCCGTCGAGTACAGGTTGCCGTACCCGCACGCGCCACCTGCGATCGATACACCCATCACAGAGCGTTGTAACAATCTGCTTACTATATGCAGTTATGCACAAGTCAATTAGCACGGTTTGGAATAAGCTAGTTACCCATGGTGCCGGAGGCATCAGCGCCGCCGTAGAACGTCGCATGCGCCCTCTGCCATCCGGTCGACGACACCTTGCTCACGACGTCGGCCGTGGCCACGGCCAACGCACAGCCGACTGTGAGCAACACCACTGCAATAACGCGAGCTGGAGCCATATCTGTCGATTTGTATGCCCTTAAAATTTCACGAACTTAGCTATATGTATAGCTGATCAAAAGCTAGAGCTGCGATGCGCGAGCTTATGTGTTTGTTCTTGTGTCTATATATGTGGATAAATGGTTCTGATGATTGTGTGATAATGCTGGTGATGATTGGGTGTGCATATATAGCCTTACGATCGATTCGTGGTTAGAGGATTAATTCAACAAAGGGCATCGCGAATGAAGCAGGTAGCGTGCACATGTGCATGCGCACCATGGCTTACGGGCTAATCCAGAGATATATGTTCGCGCAGACACGTATGCCCCGACTTGTATTCTTTTCTGCATACTTCTTCACCAATCTTTGCTTGACTTTCTGAAGGTGAATTGGGCGGCTTTGCGATTTCCACGTTCGGGTACTCCCTTGTCCAAGGAAGGATGTGGGAGAATCGTACGACTGATTACTGCTTCGGTGAAGAAACGCCCCTGCCAGCCGCCGCTCCGCCGACTCGTCCCCCATCGACCCACTAGCCGTGATGCCGCCGTGCCGCATCGATTCAGTTCCGCATATTCTTCACCGATGAAGATGCTAGCTTTGATAAAAGACATCAAGTTCACTGAAATCAAAATAAAATGCAGCATGGAGAAGTGCTTAGTTTCTTTATTAGTTCGATGAAAAGTTAAAGATGGAAATATTCTCGATTAATGAACTAATTTAAGTTCAGTTTTTATGTTTCCTCCAAATGAATTAAATTATATGTTGATGTAATGAACCCAATTCAGTTTTATATAACCATGTACTCATGTTCTTTGTTGATGTAATGAATTAAGACCAGTCTTGATCGATCTTTGTTTTATTTTTTTTCTCTTTTCAAGGCGAAATGAACGGCTTATTTGCGATTTCCATGTTCGGGTAGTCCCTTGTCTAAGGATGTGGTCTGTTCCTTGAATCGTACGAGTGATCCTGCACCTGGTCCGCAATATCGACAGCGCCCATCGGCTTGTAATGATTACTGCTTCAGTGAAGAAACGTCGAGCTAAAGATCTGTGGAGTTGAATGCGTCCATTTGAATGCATCTTGTATGGGCCTGGGATCTAGCAATGATAGCATCATGCAGTGTGTCGATGTAGGCTGTTACACAATGCAGGTCAAAAATAGATGGTTAAAATAGCAGAAGAAACGAATTCAATATAAAAAATTCTTGCAAAAAAACCACAATTCACTATGTGATGAGATATTACAATGAGGCTTTTACACTTCGTATGGACTACTGGGGTATATACACAATTCACTACATGAAGAGATATTACAATGAGGTTTTTACACTTTGTATGGACTACTGGGATACATATATGGGGTGAGAAAAATGAGTCATATACGGAGAGAAAACCGAATTAGAGTCGGTAACTATAAGTTGACACCACGTTTGATACAGGCTGCGCATGGCCTTGGCATCGATCATGCCACCTATGGCACACCACTACAGAAAAAATCATCACAGACGGTTCAAAAACGTCATCATAGACGATTTCATGAGTCGTCTGAGCTTATAGGTCAGTAATGATATGAGGTTACTATAAATGATTTTCAAACCGTCTGTGATAAATCACAACACAGACGATTTTTTATAAAAAAGATCCAATCTATAAAGGAAACTATAGACTCTATCTTAAAAAATATTTTATTTAAAAGTTAGTTACCGTAGAAAACCGAAAACCAAGCCCCTTAGTCAAAGAATCTGTTACAAACCTGAAAAGGTTGTGCGGCGAGGACGTTGATGATCATCGTGGAATCGTGTGTGACCTCGCGACGGCAAGATGTTACAGGCGCCCGGCGTACGCCGTCGTGGCTCGTCGGCCGCGCGCCACTAGTCTCTTTTTAAGAGACACAGAGGAATCGGGCATAGGTGTCACTGTGTCAAAAAGAGGGCCTGGCCTGGTTCTCTCTCTGATCCAATATCTCTGAGCCTCAGTGAGGCCCACATATACACGATAGCCATGTGATCTGTGCCAGTGCCACCAGTCTGCAAGGAGATTCCACGTGGCAGGGAAAACACACACGTTGTGCTCTGCATAGTTGCATGGCTTGCATCCGCAGATCATCGTCTCAGGAAGTCAGGCTTGCATTGCACTGGACAGCTGAATAGCCGATACAGCTTGATACGGTTAGTCTTCGGCCCAACTGTATTCTGTAAAAGATGAATCTGCAGTACCGGCTTCCGTAGCGGGAATCAAATGCCTCGCTTAGGAAACAATCACATCGTCGCTATTGGCGGCGACGATGTCATCCGGCTCGTCGTCGACGCCTCGGATCTTTTTCTGTGGCGCTCTGACCCTCTTGTGGTCCTTGCCTTGCTGAACGAGTCTGTTGGGCGTCTCCGGGATGAAGAGCGCGCCGAGGGTGAGGAAGCCGCCGGGGATGGCCGCAAGGGCGAGCGACACTAGCTCTCCAGCCCAACCCTGTTTGACCTTTGGCACGCCGAAGTTGACGAGGCGAGCCGTGACTGCTCCGACGCCGACGCAGAGCTGGTGTGACACCTCGGTCGATGTTGGTCTATGTGTGTGTGCACATGAATTTCTGGGTTGGTCTCAGCTTACCTTGAGAAACACTTACATATAAGCCTAAGAGTTCCAATGGTAGCACCTTCGGTTAATCGTTTTGCGCGAAGCGAGGACGAAAGTGCAAGCGGATTGCTACGTGTGCGTGGCCTATCCAGAATGTGGTTATGTCTGAGCCGATTTGGACCCTAGGGCGTTACAAATGATATTAGAGCCGACTCTCGCGGTTACATGGGCGCGTGTGGGTCAGGAGCGCGGGCATATGGCGCATGGCACGTGTGGGCCCAGAGTAGACACACGGCATGGCATATGTGCTGGCACTGAACGTACGGACATGTGCCAAGAGGGGAGATCCTTATTGTGTGCACATGAATTTCTAGGTTAGTCTCACCTTGCTAGTTTACCTTGAGAAACACTTACATATAAGCTTAGGAGTTCCAATGATAGCACCCCCGGTTAACCGTTTTACGTGAAGCGAGGACAAAAGTGCAAGCGGGTTGCTACGTGTGCGTGGCCTATCCAGAATGTGGTTAGGTCTGAGCCGATTTGGACCCTAGAGCGTTACAAATGATATTAGAGCCGACTCTCGCGGTTACATGGGCGCGTGTGGGTCAGGAGCGCGGGCATATGGCGCATGGCGCGTGTGGGCCCAGAGTGGACACACGGCATGGCATATGTGCTGGCACTGAACGTACGTACATGTGCCAAGAGGGGAGATCCTTATCATTTGCCCTGGTGCGGGTATGTTGGTCCGACGAGGACGTCGGGTCCTTTGAGGGGGGTGTATGTGACACCCCGGCCCAAACGCCCATGTGTGTGTGCACATGAATTTCTAGGTTAGTCCCACCTTGCTAGCTTACCTTGAGAAACACTTACATAAAAGCCTAGGAGTTCCAATGGTAGCACCCTCGGTTAACCGTTTTACGCGAAGCGAGGACAAAAGTGCAAGCGGGTTGCTACGTGTGTATGATCTATCTAGAATGTGGTTAAATCTGAGTTAGTTTGGACCCTAGGGCGTTACAGCTGAAGCCTGGAATCCGTTGCTGATGCTCCTCTCGGTACGGAGGACGAGCCATTTCCGACAGGTACAGCGGCACCGCCTCCTGTGTTTTGACCGCGCGAGCGCAATGGGCCGCCTGCACAAAGTTGTTACTACAGTAGTAATACTACTCCGGCCGAGGCTAGATCGCCGCGCACGAGCGCGATCGGTGGGAGAACGATCGGAGAACGGAGGCATTCAGTCAGGCAATGCGCTAGATTGGACACGATCCATCCAAGCGTCCAGGCCTTTGATCACACACATCGGCACATGTCACACAACACAAGCTAGAGGAGGTGAAATCTAAGCTCTGGTCCAAGTGGGAAAAACCCAGATGCATGCCTCTCTTTTTTTTAGATGGAACTCGATGCCTTCTTTGTTGGGCTTCCAGTTGACACTAGTATGTATATAGATCTTCTGAAAATCCGAAGTGTTTGAGCTACGCAAAGCTGTCAGCATCTTTGCAAATTCTCAAATGCTGCTTCCCGTTGTAGGGTCAACACTTACTGTTCAAGCTATGTAACGCTGGCGCCTAGTCAGCACTTGTGTACAAGTTCACCATTGACTTCTCTTTGCAGAAGTTTGAAGATAATTTTTCCAGTGCAGTTGTTGACAAAATTTGAACTTTACGCTAGTTCACCGAGCTCTGTAGAGTCTACCCAATTTCATCGGTTCCTATAATTAATTACGAGTTCTCACATTGTATTCTACTTACTAATAGTAATATCAGAAAGTATTTTCGAGCTTTTTATTTCTCAAGTGAGTTACTAAACTTAAGTTCGTTCATGTTATCCAATTCAGTCAGTTTTCGGCATATCCTTCTAAGCAATCGTTTTCAGCATACTTCTCGGCTAGATGTCACACAATTAGGCATTGGATATATTCTAGCCATGCACTAGTGGACCAAACTCAAACGTATCATTATAAAATCAATAAATCTCTCCATTTCGAAACCCAATAAAAATCTCTTTATGTACATCACACGAGTATAAATTAATTACACATACGAGCCCAATGCACAAGTATTTTAAGCAGGTAATTACGTATAAAAATGGTAAATCAAACCCCCCACATATGGCAACCAAAGTAAGACATCTTGACACATAATCTGGAGGCCCGAATCTTCATGGTAACAACATCGCTCACTTGAACTGCAGGTTACTAGCAAACGTCTGCCCGAACCTCCAGTTGGGCGGCGCGACGTTGGAGAAGACGAGCGTCTGGCCGTCGGTGATGGTCACCCTGAAGGACAGCGCCTGGCCGTTGAGGTAGGCCAGCGAGTGCCAGTTGGCGCCCCAGTTGCGCGCCATCGGCATCCAGTCGGCCGACTTGGAGCCCTTGATGTCCATCGCCTGGATCGATCCGGCCGCCGCGACGTTGGTCAGTAGCACAAGCTCGAAGTAGTCACGCCCGTTGATGGCGAACCGCACCCCGCCCTTCTTCACGCATGGAACCCTGAAAATTTTTTCAAATTTCATCATCTTTGCTAATGTATTCTGGAGACCATGCAATGTCCAAGACAATATGTGGAGGTACGTACCTTTGGTATATGACGGGGATGATGCCGCCGCGGTAGATACCAATCTTCTCCCAGGCTGGCTGCGCCATGTCGAAATGCGGCCGCGGTGGGTTGCACCACCCGCCGTTGTCGCTCGGCAGGTCCCAGTTGGGCGGGCAAAAGTTGGTGGCCGTGATCGTCACCGACACTCCGGGCTTGCACCACGTCTTGTCCGTCTTGCGGTCGCACACTATCTTGTAGCACTGTCCGCACGCCGCGCCGTTGTTGAATAACGCCGTGCTCAGCGCCGCCGTCCTCGTGCCGTAGCCCTGCGCGTACAGGTTCCCGTACCCGCACGCCCCGCCTGCACGCACGTCACATTTATCGACCACGCAAACGAGAGCAACACGTACGTATATATGTACAAGCATTTAAGTTTGTGAGCAGCTAGCTTACCCATGGTGCCGGAGGCGTCGCTGCCGCCGTAGAACGTGGCGTGCGCCCTCAGCCACCCGCTCGGCTCCAGCGCGTCGGCGGCGATTGCTAGCGCGCAGCCGAGCGCGAGCACGACCGCCGTGCGCATGTATGCTCCAGCCATGGCTTACCAATCGACGTCCTCCGAACAACTGCAGTTTTTTGTGTACCTCAAGCTAGCGCGTTTGTAGAAGGAGATGGTTCTTACGAGGTTTCTGCGACGGATGAATGCTGAACCAGCCGAGGTACGTACGTGGTATATATACTCAAACGCGCGCGTACGTGCAGTAGGACTCGGAGAAAGGCTGGCGTGTGGCGACTGGGAACAGCAAGGCCGGCCACATCTCAATTCTCAACGTAGCCTAGCAGTGCACATGCATGCGCATGACTTGCGGGGGTGGCGCAGGATGAGACGCGCACACGGCTACGGCACACGGATCCCAGTATCCCACCTACATTTGCTTGGAAACTGTACGTGCGTGCTCTCTAGCTAGAACCACGTACCATTTACCAACTCTCCGTCACGTTGAATCTCCATCTAATGATCCAAAATCTGACTATTTTTGTTCACAAAAACAGTCAAATGTTATATAGACTCCCTATATTCTAACTGCCTGACGCCCATCAGCTCTCGTCTTTCCATACATAGCCAATCACTCGAAGATGCATGTATAATCTCAGCACTCCTGCAGCAACAACCATTTGCCTGGTTTGTTACTGTCAGAGATAATGTGCTGCAAATTAAGTGCAGAGCTGTTTCGGTTTCCAGCTGGTCCTCTGTGTTGCCCAAGAAATGAGGTTTCTTTCAGTCGTACGGGGTCAAACTCTGCGCCGCGCGGCCGGTGCATGCGAAGATGGGGATGAGACGTGACGAAAGGGAGGGTGCCTTATCCTGGCCATGTTGGTGTGTCTGTTTATGCACTCTAGTGCAACGATACTATAATCCGGCGGTTGCTGTTTGGGGTGGGAATCTGCCTGAATATGGATTTAGCTCGGTACCATCGCAAGCAATTCAGTTGAAGGTACAGCGATTGCTAAGCTATGGGTGCGTGCGTGCGTGCGTAAGTCACCGCGTTCGGAAGTAAGGCGGGACACGTGGATCGATGGGGCTTGTGGATGATGGGGATTTGAGGGAGAGATTTCTTCGAGTCAAAAAAATTCGAGGAGCTCTATTCACATTGCTCGGCAATCCGTGCACCTGCATGGGATAGCAACTTTAAGGTAATTTATACCTTTTATTTTTCATAGTAATTTGAACGTTGTTTTCCAAAAATATTTTAAAATTTGTAATATATATACTGAAAATAGGATATCATTTTCCCACACTGTTTTCTCTCCCTTTCTCTCTCGGACTTCGCTGTTCTACTGTGATGTTCTTCCATGTTGGAGATGTAGCAGGACTTAAGTCGACAAGTGTGGCCATAGAGGGCAAACAGAACTACATTTAGCCAGTCACATTGTAACATCCCAAATTTTCAAAACATAATTTAAAAATCATTTATTCATTTTTAATATTAAAAAGGGAATTTATAAAATACTTTTCCTATTTTTGCAACCAAAAATGAATTTTATAAAATATTTTTAGAGCGATAAAAATCTTAAAATATTTTATTTAAGTTCATCATAATTCATAAAGTATAGCCTCATAGCCTAATTGTGGAAGATCTGGTTCTTAGGAAAATTTATAGCCAGACAAACCGCAACAAACTTTCGCCCATATAGGAAGGTCCCTACACTATGGTTGAAGTCACCAGACTAGACTTGGTATAACTGGCCATGTTAGATGGGCGTATTATTTATAATTCTTGGAACATCGATCAATTGTGTAAGTTCTATATGTAATGTACTTTTTTCATATTTTAATAAAGTTATGTTTCTTTTCCAATGACTATTTTTATTTGTATTTCTTATCCCAAGTTTGGTCACATGCTAGTGTTGTCTGAACTAATCGGGAGAATCTATTTTTCTCTAACCCCTTCCTAGGGATTTTTTTTACTTCATTGGCTTTGACATTTTTGTTTAATGCCATGTGGATTGTTATCGTGACCTTCATAGAGATGATTCTTATGATAATCCACACTCTTTCCTAAAAAAGTAAAACAAAAGTACACAAATAACTGACATAGTTACTAACCAGCTAGGGGGCTTGAAGGCTTTCTTTCTTACTTCTATATTCTATTCTTTTCTTGTTTAAACCTAGTCAAGACACGGAAAACCTCCTAGTCAAAATCTCTTCTCTTTGCATGTGGTCATGCCTACTACAAAGAGTTTTTTAGTGATAGTCTTTTTCCTATGATCTTTGCTGGTAATCGAAACTTGAGAGTGAATAAGTTTCGGGAAGTTTTGTTCACGTTTTTGGTCCTCAGCTATCTTATGACTAGTTTGGATAGCGTTTACAAATAAAAAACTTGTTTTTTTATATATTCTTGTATAGTTTCTTATTGTTCATATCATAGACATGTTTTATGTCATAAATTTTTGACCAAGTCTTGGACTACATTGTATTTTGATTGTGGAAATGGTATATGAGACTAGTCGAAATCATCCACTAGCTCTGTCTGATATGATTTTCTAGTAACTACTCGATCCTTTCTACAACATAATCAAAGTACATTGGTATACTTAGTCCACTGATTAGAACAAACTACACCTTATTCTTAGTCTACTGCTTTCTTAGTAAGTTCTAATAGTAAACAAGTAGTTAGGGGTTAAGAAAGATACAAGTACTCATTAAATTGAGAAAATGGTATAAACTTTATTGATAATAAAAGTATTTTTTACATAAAGAGTACTTCATATTATATTTACACTAAGCTACTACTCAGAGCCACCCGACTAGCCGCTATCCGATAGGGATCCAACCTTCATCTCCTCCACTATCTGGTTCCCAAAGGGCTTCATCTCTTCAAATAGCTTATCAGCTTCCTCCTCCGAGCAGTTGAATTCCACTCCAAGTTCTTGAAGATTGAGATTAGTGTTGGAAGCTTTAAACTTTGCTAATGCAAAGCTTACTCCATTAGCAACGGCGTCCCTCATGTTTCGCTCATGGTTACTCCGAGAAGTCGTCAGTGGATTTTGAAGGAGTTCAAGTTGTCGACTAAGACAACTCATCTTCTTGGTTGTTTCTTTCGAGGAGAGTGCAATTGCTTTTAAGCCCACCTAGGCAAGCATACTGTTAAAGAGGGCAATCTTGTCTTGAAGAGCTCTTTTGATCTCTTTTCTCTTCTCAAAACCAAGAGCTTTCTCCAATTCTTGAACTTTGAAAGTTTGCTCTACACAAGAAACACAAAGTTAGTCAAAACAACTTATAACAAAAAAAAGATTAGTCGGGTCTACGATTAGTTATCTTGGTTCTTCTTCTTGAACACTTCAACTATATCTTTATGTTGAAGAGTGTTGTCCTTAAACTTAGTTGATTGGTCCTTAACTTTGAGCATATCTTCAAGCTTGAGGATTACAACACCCTTCACCTTAGCATCTGCCTCATCATCTTCTCACTCTGTAGACCGTGACACAAGAAAGAAGTGAAAAAAAGCTAAGACAAGGAAGCAATCAAAGAAATGAGCAAAAGATACTTACTTCTCAATTGCAGGCTTTTTTCCTCGTGTCTTGAGGAGTTGCTCATTCTCAGTCAGAGTTTACCCGAACAACTCCCTCTCCATCTTGAGAGTTTCTTTGAGCATCTTAACAGTGCTCCCTGACCAATAGATATATGAGAAAAGTTAAATATAAATGTTAGCTTCTTAGTGAAGGGTAGCCCTTTCTTTTTCCAGGGCTAATGTTTGTCTTGTCATTTCTCCGACCGAAGCAACCCTCTCCACCATGTGCTAAAAAGAAAGGAGAAGAAAAAGAAACTTAGAAAAGTTTTGAACAAAACCCAAAAATGTATCTTAGGTGATCCTGAGAAATTACCTAGACCGCTTTATTAGCATACGATGAGTAGAGTATCTTGGGGCCCGTCGTCAACTCATAATCTGAGATCTTCCTCCACCAAAGCTCCTCGAGCCTTTGATCGTTGAAGATCTAAAGCTGGTCGGGGATGTCCCTTGGATGTAGAGACTTCTTGATTAGAGAAAAGCTCTCGACCTCCAGCCCTTCAAAGAAAGAAGGAAGCATATATACTCCCTCCTCTTCGACCACCTTCTTCCCAGTAGAGACAAGATCCTGCTAGGACTTCACCTCTACTTTGACATCCTTTGATGGGGTTGAGGCCACCAAAGATTCCTTGGTCATAGTAGCTTTTATTGATTCCGTCATCGGCTCAAGGGCAACTATGGCCACTCCTTTAAGAGCCTCTTCATGTGGAGTACTTAGATCAAAGCTGGTAGGACTAGTAGAGGCACGACAAAAAAGAACAAGAAATAAGAAGTAAGGACTTCAAAGTGCCAAAAAAAATCTAAAGGTATGAATTTACACAAATTTTTACAACTAGCATTCAGGAAGGTGAGGAAGGGCGGCGTCGGATCAGGCTTAGTCTACTAGAAACAGATGAGAGCGAAAACTAAGTCAAAGGGGGAAGAGCTGTTTATGAGATTTTAAGGCTGGTTGACAACATCCAATGTCTCCCACGAGGGTGCCTGAAACTCCAGTTTTTCTAGGCAAAGGTATAACATTTTTTTAACACATTTGAGTTTGTAGGAAGATTCCCACAAGCGCATAGGCAATCTTCTATATTTATATTGCACGAGCAAGCCACCTAATGTAATGAGAACAATGAATGTGCCTCTGAATTACCTTCAATAAAGAATTAGCTTAGCACAGAATTTCTAGCTGGGGTGAAAGAAACCCATGGCCAAACCTGAGATACATACCTAGACTTTTTTATTTTGAAGTTAAAGCGCCCTAAATCATAATCCAAAGTGCTTGCCATCCTCTTCTTCTTGTCAACTGACTTCACCAACATAGTACTGGTAGGGCAAGTCAGACACTTTGAGTCTGATCACCTGTTCGGAAGATGAAACTCCCTCAACCACCAAAGCTGTCATCTCCTCCGGTGCTGTTGGATCTTTAGGGGTAACCATCGGATCTTCGGTCCAATCGGTCACAACTGCCTCGAGGCTCACGACCGATATATCGGATATCACTACTAGTTCAATGCCTCTTCCTCTTCTCCTACCTTGTCATCAACTAAGGTGAGTTCAGTGACGACATCCTTTATCCAAGAAATATACTCTCATCGGTGCAATTTCTCTATTCTCCTTATAAGAGAACGTGTAGGCTTGTAAGAAAAACTCTCAAAGTCAAAATTTCATTGTCCATCCATTTTTGTTGGTCTCAAATTTTCATTAATAAACCTTCAATACTAGAGTTTGAGAGACCATGTGGAGGTATCCCCATGTTTTTAAAAGAGGCACCATTCACTCCCCTCTCTGTTGCCATATCCAATCCTACAGAGTTAAAAGGTTTTCCATGATTCTTAGGCCTAACTGGTTATTATTGTTTGCAGAAAATTGCTGATGATGTGCACTAGATTCCGTGCTATACTTGGAGCAAGATATTATCAACTAGATTGGAGCTCTCTCTCTGATCTTCCAGCTCCACCACTTACATGTCAGCTCAAACTCCGGCAAACACTCAAACTTACACGCACACAGAACCAGAATGGTAAACTGAATCTCTGAAGACAGTGTTTTTGTGCCGCAAGACTTGCTCGGCTTTTCAGTTTTCAGCTCTTTATTATAGCAAACAGTACATGACCAAGTAAAACGAAAACAATCCAACTACTCGATACAATCGGATCACTACGGAAATCTAGCTAACAAAAAAGAAATTAATCCGCGTTGAAACGCTCGCGCAAGACCGAATCAACCGGGCGCTAGAAACTATCACAAAGACTGAAAAATAAACTGACGAAAAACGAAGTCTGATGGAAATCCGACAACAGCGACTTCTGACGGGAACCCGGCAAATTTCAGCTGCACAGGATTAGCTGGAAACTACATTACATGCCGTCGAAGGATGACATTATTAAACAGAAACATAAATGTAAGAAGAGCTATGCTGCGAATCTATAACCTTCTCGACAGACGGTATGCTAAGTACCTTGAAAAGGAAAGGAGATGGAAAGAGAGAGGATTCCTTTCCCAAATCTCAAATACTAGTCATGAGAACTGTTCGGTTTCAGATTCTGAGCAATTCAATTGGGATAATTTCGAAGATCCATAAATAAAAAGTGCACTTGATGAAGTCCTTGAATTCATTCGAGTAGAAAAAATGGACCAGGCCAAGAGAGTTGGGCCAAAGAATGAAAAGAACAATAATGATAATGATGTCACAGACAAAATTCCATGTGAGCAGGAACTGCCGGTAAGTGATTATCTATTTAATCTGAATTGCCAACATATATTTTCTGTAATACCTTTTTTCACCTTAGAATAATCAGGTTATGCAAGGTGTAGCCAGCACTAGCACTCTAGGTCAACAGAGCAGATTCCGTGAACATGCAAAATTGTGTAGATGTTCAAATGGAATCCAAACAAGTAAAGGCATGGACATTCCTGGCAAATCTCATGACAAGGTCATGAAGGTTAACAAAGATGAAATTACTCAAAGGGATGTATGCAAATCCCTGGCAGTTGCAAATGCGTTTGAGCTTCTGAAGTTGGTTTTTCTCAGCACATCATCAGGGTCAGAAGTACAAGCTCCATTAGCAGCAACCCTCCAGCGTTATTCAGAGAGCGAAATTTTTACTGCCTTTTCCTTTCTCAAGGAGAAGAACCTCACAGTTAGTATTTTCTAATTTATGTTTCCATCGCTATATCCAATCTCTTTTATTTCTTTCTTCAGTATGCACTGCCCAGCTCAGGGCTCAAACCTTTCGATCCGTATTAGCTCCCCTGTTTGGAACATGCAGTATGAGAAAGAAATGAGTATTAATAGCATCCCACTCAATCTAAGATTTTACGTGCAATATTCAGCTTCATTATGTAATGTTATGAATAGCGCTTGTATTCATATGAGGCCAAAGGGCCGGTATATATACACAAAGTACATGAGGTAAATATGCAAAGAACCCCTTATAACAATGGGGAATAACAACTATACATATATCTCTAACACCCCCCCTCAAACTCATGGTGGATCAACAACACTGAGTTTGGAGAGGTAGAAGCTGTGCTGCGCGCGAGTCTGGGCCTTCGTGAAGAAATCCGCTATCTGAAGCTCCGAAGGCACATACTGAAGAGTAATCACCTGATCATGCACACAAGTCCTCATGAAAGAAGCATCAACACCAATGTGCTTGGTGAGCTCATGCTTCACAGGATCACGAGCAATACTGATAGCACCTGTACTGTCTGACAAGAGAGGGGTCGGTGTAGTGACAGAAACACCAAAATCCTCAAGTAACCACCGTAGCCAAGTAACCTCTGCTGTCAAGAGAGCCATAGCTCGCAACTCAGCCTCTGCACTCGAACGGGACACTGCAGTCTGTTTCTTCGTCTTCCAGGCAATAAGAGAACCACCAAGAAAAACACAGTAGGCAGAGATAGACCTGCGATCAGAGGGATCGCTGGCCCAAGTAGCATCCGAATAGGTCTGAAGCTGTAACGAGCTGGAACATGGAAAGAAAAGACGGCGAGAGATAGTCCCACGAAGGTATCGCAGGACTCGAAGAAGGTGGCTGTAGTGAACCTGAGTGGGAGCTGAAACAAACTGACTCAGAATATGAACTGGATAAGTGATATCCGGACGAGTAACAGCAAGGTAGACAAGACTCCCAACAAGATGACGATAGCGAGTCGGATCAGAAAGAGGTTCGCCATCAGAGAGTCGGAGGCGAACATTGAGCTCCATGGGAGTCTCAACAGTACGCTGATCAGTGAGAGAGGCGCGATCAAGAAGATCCTGAATGTATTTCTCTTGGGACATAAAGAAACCATCTGGAGTGGAAGTAACCTCAATCCCAAGGAAGTAACGAAGAGGACCAAGATCCGACATAAGGAACTGCTCACTAAGACGAGCCTTGACAAAGGCAATGTACTCAGAATCATCTCCCGTAATGATCATATCATCAACATACAGGAGAAGAAGAGTCCGACCACGAGACGAAGTGTGGACAAAGAGCGCAGGATCATGATCACTAGCTGAAAAACCAGCGGCAGTGACCACAGAGGAGAAGCGCTCAAACCAAGCACGAGGGGCTTGCTTAAGGCCATAGAGAGAGCGACGAAGGCGACAGACCATGCCCTCAGGAACAGAATACCCAGGTGGCGGATGCATGTAGACCTCCTCACGCAACTCGCCATTAAGAAAGGCATTCTTGACATCAAGCTGAGAAACAGACCAGTGGCGAACAGACGCCACCGAAAGAAGAGTGCGAACAGTGGTCATGTGGGCCACAGGAGCAAAAGTCTCGTCGTAGTCAACACCATGCTCCTGCTGGAAACCACGAGCAACAAGACGCGCCTTATAGCGCTCAAGAGAACCATCAGCGCGAGTCTTAATCTTATAGACCCACTTACATGTGATGGGACGAGAATGAGATGGAATAGGAACAAGATCCCAAGTACCAGTACGCTCGAGGGCAGCAATCTCCTCGGCCATGGCAAGCTGCCACTCAGGGTGAGTCACAGCATCCTGGTAGGAGACAGGCTCACGAGTAGCTGCGCCAGCAAAGGCAAAACGGGCAGGAGGCCGAAGCGACTGACGATCGCGGAGAGCGTAGCGAGGAGAAGATGGCCCATCAGGGGAAGATGAAGCATCAGAAGAAGATGGAACATCAGAAGAAGATGGCTCATCTGGAAGATCCTCAATACGAGGTCGACGAGTGTAGTAGATAAGAGGAGGAGGTACTGTAGTGGGAGGAGCCTGCGGAGTCGTAGGAGACGACACAGGCGGCGACAACGGCGGAGAGGTCACAGGGGGAATATGTGGAGACTCAGTGGGACAGGTGGACGAGGGCAAAACAGATATAGGAGTATCTGGAAAGGTCAAGAAAGACAGAGACTCCACAGAGGAAGCCGAAGGAGAGGCAGGACGTGGGTAGAATGGACGAGACTCGTCGAAAGTCACATCCCGAGAAACCCGCATCCGACGACCAACAGGATCCCAACACCGATAGCCCTTGTGCTCGGCACTGTACCCCAGAAAGACACACTCAACAGACTGAGCGGTCAGTTTGGTGCGTTCTCGAGGGGCGAGGAGAACGTAGCAAACGCAGCCAAATAGATGAAGGACAGAGTAGTCAGGAAGAAGACCACAGAGACGCTCAACAGGGATCGCACCCTTAAGAGCAGAAGAGGGCTGGATGTTGACGAGATAGGTGGCAGTGGAAACAGCCTCGGCCCAAAAGTGAGGTGGAATAGAGGCGGCGATCATCAGAGTACGAGCCGTCTCAAGGAGGTGACGATGCTTGCGCTCAGCGACACCATTCTGAGCATGAGCACCAGGACAAGAAAACTGAGCGAGAGTGCCCTGCTCAGCAAGGAAGCTGCGCAGGTGACGAGAGAGGTACTCGCCAGCAGAATCAGCACGAAAGACACGAATAGGAGTGGAGAACTGTGTGTGTATCATAGTGGCAAATTGTTTATAGATAGGCAAGGCCTCACTACGAGAAGACATGAAATATATCCAAGTGTGGCGAGAGAAATCATCTATAAAAATAATATAATAACGATGACCCCCTTTCGAAACGAAGGGAGCCGGACCCCAAACATCTGAATGAACAAGATCAAAAGGACGCTGAGACACAGTCTCACTATGAGGATAAGGAAGCTGAATCTGTTTACCTAACTTACAGCCCTGACAATCTAAAGACACGTCTCCTGAGACAGACCCCAGAAGACCACGACGAACTAAGGACGACAGACGAGATCCACACAGATGGCCAAGACGGTGATGCCACTGCTGGAAAGAGCCGGTAGACGAAGTGGCAGAGGCGGAGAGACTGGCAGCGATGGTGGCAGCGGAAGGAAGGTGAAGCCAGTCAAGCTCCCAAAGACGCTGTGAGTCACGGCGCCGAGGGCCAGAACCAACCAGAGCTCCCGTGTGGCAGTCCTGAACACAACAAGAGTCAGAGTCGAGAATAACCCGATAACCAAGGTCAGTAATCTGCCCAGCAGAAAGAAGCTGCATGGTAAGGCGAGGAACATGAGCAACAGAGGAAACATGAAAAGATGAGTTGCTAAGAGATCCTCGACCAGAGACAGAAAGAGATGTACCATCAGCAGTAAGAACACTGACAGGAGAATCAAGAGGTGTAATGGAAGACAGAGTGGAAGGATCAGGAGTCATGTGAAATGATGCTCCAGAATCAAGAATCCACGGGGAGGTACCGGACTGTGTAGTGGGTGGTTTCTCAGTGCCCGAAGAGTCAGTAGCAGAACCTGCAGAACCTGTCAAGAGAGAACCTGAAGCGACAAGCAGGTGTCGAAGTCTGGCTATCTCCTGCTCGGTGAGAGAAACTGCTGAAGGAGTCGATGCAGACGTCGTCGTAGAAGCACTGGTGCCTGCAGAACCTGTCAAGGGAGAACCTGAAGCGGCAAGCAGGCGTCGAAGTCTGGCTATCTCCTGCTCGGTGAGAGAAACTGCTGAAGGAGTCGATGCAGACGTCGTCGTAGAAGCACTAGTGCCAGTAGAAGAATGGCGTGCAAGATGCCGCTTCTTCTTATAGCACTGGGACTCAATGTGGCCGACCTTGTCGCAGTAGGAACAGTGAGGACGGCCACCTCCAGACGGAGAACGGCCACCACCACCTGTGGTAGTCGCTGGAGGAGGCAGTGTAGCAGGCGGACGAGCGGCGAGCACAGAGGGGAGTGGCATCAGACCAGCACCACTCAGACGATCAAAGATCACCGGGCAGCGAGGGAGGGAAACGGTGCCCATTGGTAGGCGGCGCTGGACGGCGCGGCGACCAAGGTAACGAAGTCTAACAGGCGGCGCTGAACGGCGCGGCGGTTAGAACGACGTTTTTTTTTTGCTTTTTTTTTTGCTTCGGTCGGTTTACAAACCGACCGAGCCGACCGAACCGACCGACTCTCCCGAGCCGGGAAACCCTAGATCGGGAGCGAGAGGCGGCGCAGGCGGCGGCGGCCTGGCGCGGGCGGAGGTGGCCCGGCGAGGCGACGGCGACGGCGGCCGGCGACGGCGGCCTCGAGCGGAGTGGCGGCCTCGGGCGCGGGCGGGCGCCGGGCGGGAGGCGGAGGCGCCGAGGCCAGGCGGGCGGGCGCCGGGGCGGCGAGCGGAGCGGAGGCGGCGGGGGAGCGGCCGGCACGGGAGCGGCCGGCGAGGACGGCCGGCGCGGGAGCGGCCGGCACGGAGGACGGCCGGCGCGGGAGCGGCCGGCGCGGAGGACACCGACGGCAGCGGGGAGCGCACGCGAAGTCATCGGGGGACGACGGCGCACGCGGAGTCGTCGACGGGATGTCGCGGTCGCCGACGGCGGGCGACGATGGCGACGGCGGCCTCGGGCAGAAGGCGGCCGGGGCCGGACGGGCGGTCGCCGGCGGGAGGCGGAGTCGGGCGGGGCCGACGGCGCGACTCCGAGCGAGGAGGCCGGCGGATCTGGCGGCCGAGTGGGAGCAGAGGAGGCCGGCGGGGACGGCAGCGGCGGAGGAGGCCGGCGAGGCGACCGGGTGGGAGTCGGGCGGGGCCGACGGTACAGCGGCGGCCGGGAGGCGGCGGCGGCGGCGCAGGGAGGCCGGCGACGGCGCGAAACCCTAGGTAAACCAAAACCCTAGTTTTGGCTCTGATACCATGTTATGAATAGCGCTTGTATTCATATGAGGCCAAAGGGCCGGTATATATACACAAAGTACATGAGGTAAATATGCAAAGAACCCCTTATAACAATGGGGAATAACAACTATACATATATCTCTAACATGTAAAACCTAGAGGGATTTTTTTAAAAAAAAATCTTGCAGTGAGAACTTTTTGTACTTACAAATAGCAGTTTTATAGGACTCAAAATTTGCTCAAGCATGGTATGCAATCACACAAATAATATTTTATCTGAAGCATGGTTCTATTACAAACCAGAAGATCTCTCGAATTTGTTCTACGGTACAAGTTTTGAACGTAGACTCGGATACAAATATTTCACTCACTGAAAAGTGAAAACCTGTGACTATATCGTCCTGAAGACGGATGTGACAGCATGCCGTTGGTAATGATTCTACTACAGCGCTACAAATTCGCAAGCTGATCCTAAGTAATCGTTGTTGTTCGTTGGATTCCTCTGGAATTACACAAAACCACGATGCACAAATATAAGCTTGCTGCTTGTGGGGGGACTATGGACTTTGATGTGGGTTTAGACGAGTTCATGGGCAGCCCAGCCCAGCCTGATTTCTGGGCTCGGGCTTTAATTTTGTGGCCCGCAGGCCTAAGCCTGGCCTGGTCTAAGCCCGGAAGTATATATTACTATATGTATTTCATATATATGTATGCATTTCCCACTGAAATTTAATATAAAATAATACCCTCCGTTTCACAATATTTTTCATGACACACTATGTGCACAGAACAAATAAGCACTCAGTCTAAGAAAAAGTTAATGAGAAATGACTATATATACTCTATTAAATGACATAGTTTAACCTCATCCAAAGTATTTAGGTTGTAGAGAGTGGAAATATTGCAATAGTTACACTCTTGAGTCTTGATTTCCTCAATGGACAAGCATTTTGGAACGGAGACTCCCGAAGCCATAGACAAACATTGTGAAACGGAGGTAGTATTTTATTTCAGAAAACAGGAAAATAGTAATATAAAAAATTTTGGTCTTTCTTGGGCTTTGGACCTAGCTAGGCTGGTTGGGCTCAGGCCATGCTAAGTGGAGTCGTGCCTGAAGCAGGCCCGGCCCAGCATTTGAACACCTCTAGTTGGGTTCTGATGTTGACTGGAAATAGGTTGTCAACGCGAAGTGTAAATGTTATAAGATTGCCTGCTTGAACCGTGGTCTGGATTTGTTTAGATGGTGCTCAGAACCTACACATACTAATGCTTGTGTTGTGTGATTTCAAACTTCACAGCCTTAACATTCCCTGTGCTAGAAGCACCTGAGTTTGCAGTGGAGCTATGTTGAGTATTCTTCTGATATTTTCTCAACATGTGCTGCAAAGATTGATTGGTCTATTCAGCATCCTCGCCGTCATACTGTTTATAATCATGTTAGGTACGATAGGATACATTCAATTCTGTACCTAGCCGGAGAAGGCAGGTTTTTTTAATGTGACTTGTGATTTAAGGTATCAAATATTCTTGAACCATTCTTCATATTTTCCACCTGTTTTGCAGGTTACTGGAAATGGAGCAAAGCCATACACTTTCTGGAAAATTCTTCTTCAGTGCTTCTCAATCGTCCTTCCCATTTGGTTCAGGGAAAAATGCTTCTGGATTTTCGAAATGGCTTATAGGGCAGCAAAAGAATATTACGGATGGTGGAGTTTATTTGTTTCCTGATCTACAATGTGGGGAAATTGTTCATCTCTTTTCTCTGGTTTTGTCAGGAGAGTTGTTCATTTCACCTTCCTTGCCAGGTGAAGGAGTTGGCGAGGCTGATGAACCTAGCAGCTCTAGTCCTTTGGTTGATGATACCAGTGGATTGGATGACAGTACTCACAAGCGCAAGGTTGATTCGGTAAAATTGAAAAGCGGTAAGACTAAGAAACACAAGCCTTTGCCCAAGATAGAAAGTGACTTTTGCTATATCGCCGAGAGAAAGCGTTCCCTGGTGTCCAAGTGGGTAAAATTTTTGCTTTTTAGCCCAAAATTTGAAAGTTTTTTACATATGGACCCCTAGAGAAAAGATTTGCAAAAATGGACCCTTCTCTCGGCGCCAAAGCATATGGCGCTCAGGGTACATGTCACGGCGCCATATGCTTTAGCGCCGTGCATTGACACGTCGGAGCCAGGGTGGCATAGCACGACGCCAAAGCCCACGGCGCCGTGATATGCACATACGGCGCTAAAGGCCGTGGCGCCGTGTACTAACTTAGCCAGTCAAACGTGGTCGCCGTGCCTTGCTGCAAGTCCACCTATCTCGGCGCCAAACATGCGAGCGCCGTACATAGCTTACACGGCGCCATACCCTTTGGCGCCGAGATGTGTATATACGGCGCCAGACTGTTTGGCACCAAAAGAGGCGCCAAACACCTTGGCGCCGTATATACACATCTCGGCGCCAAAGGGTATGGCGCCGTGTAAGCTACACCTGACAAAAAACAGCAAAACAGCAAACTTTTCTGTAAAACATATGCACATACAGACATACACATACATTCACACATGAAACATCTGAAAACCTAAATAACAACATCGTATAACTATCAATAAGTCTCAAAATACCACATAACTATACAAAAGTCTCAAAATATCACATAAGTCTGAAAATATCACATGTCTATAAAAAAAGTCTCAAAACATCACTGCCTCTTGGCCTTCCCCTTGCCCTTGGCTAGAGCATCACTCCCTGGAGTATACATGCTCGGGGGACGAGCCGAACGAGAGGCCGCTGCGAAGCCTGAGTAGACGGTGCGTCAGGCATCTGCGACATCCCAATCTCGTCGTGGGTAGATGCCTCCTCGTCCTCGTGCTCCTCCTCGACGTCGTCACCCTGCTCCTCCTCGACGTCGTCACCCTGCTCCGCCTCGTCGTCGTCGTCGTCATCGCCCTAACTAAAAGTCGGAGTGCGTGACGAGCTCCTCGTGGACTGGCGTCTGCCGACGTGTGATGACGATGCTGCATCGGCTGAGCGCTGGGAGGCCGGTGGTACGATCACGTCTGAGCGTGCGCGGCAACCACACCGACCTGCCGCCCGACTGAGGCGACGTCGAAATCTCTGCAAGTAATGATATGTCATAATTGCATACATGCTGAATCGATCTAACCTAACGAATTATCTTTGTACCTGCAGGAAGTCCCTCAGGGGGGTGGCTCTCGCTGTCCAGGTGGCCGAGAACCTCGTCGATCTCAGGCACCGAGGTTTGGAGAGAAGTCCCCTAAAGAAATAAGTAAACATAAGTGCGAGATAAACGTATGGAACAAAAGTATTGCAAATATCATGCTTTCCGTACCACTCGATCAAGAATCGGAGCGGCCTCGACCACTGTGCCCTCCCTCGCACGCCTGTCGTAAGCAGTGTCCTCGTCCTCGGACGAAGCGACGTCCGCGTAGTCGACATCGGTCCACTGCTGCCTCAGCCTGTAGCGCGTGGCAGTGTGGTACCAGGACAAGTAATTCCGGAAGCTGGCGTTACTGTGGGGGGTACTGTCCGGCTCGCAGTTGTCCTGCATCTTCCTCCACCACTGCACATACTGTCGGTGGTGATCAGCGAAGTCCGTCACCTTTCGTTGGCGGACCCTGTCGAACCTGTACATATAGCAGATGTCAACAATAGTTGTTAGTACGAACCAAAAGAATTTTAAATTCTTACTTACTTGTGCAACTCAACAGAAGTCGACATCCCCTCTGGGGGGAAGAACTGCACGAGGCCGAACTGCCGCGCAACTCTGTGGGGGAGGTGAATCTCCACGGCATAGAAGCAGATCAGCGGACACCTCATCCTCCAAATATGGGAGTCCCTGCGGCACATGGTGCTGAGCGGTAGCGCTAGAACCTGTGGCTCGGAGTAAGGTGAATCTCCGCAACCATCTAAGGTGGACCCCCGAGACGCGGCCTCGCCTGGCATTATCTGGGGCAGGAGGCAATGGCGTGCCCAGGAAGGCCTCCACACGTGCCCTCCAGCCCTCAAACACCGCCGGGCCGACCACCGGCTGTCCCCTGATGGGAAGTCCAAGTATCATCGCCACGTCCTGCAGCGTGACGGTCATCTCCCCACAGGGAAGGTGGAACGTGTGTGTCTCTGGCCTCCACCTGTTAGTAGTACAAGGAGAAAAGAATTAGTTATGTACGTAAGAATATAGAAGCAAAAACAAATAGACCCGATAGAGAAAATGCACCTGTCAACAAGTGCGGTCAAAGCTGCGGGGTTGAAGACCGGCATGCCCCGCCGTAATAGGTTAGCGACCGTGTGAAGCCCAGCACGGCGCAGCAGTGGGGTATAGCGGTCGTCGTAGCGCATCAATTGGAACCCATCATGGGTTCGAGGACGAAGTATGGGTATCTCCTGAAAATTGCTATAAAAGTTAGCTGCGTGACCATCAAGTTGAACACATGTACATTTCGACCACACACGTACCTGGCCGTCCTCCGTGAGCCTGCCGCGGTGCTCCCTCTCGTAGGACTCGTCTAGCAGCCGGTATCTCGCCATCCCGTGATAAATTTTAGAATTCAATGGTTAAGAAATATTCAAATAAGAAATTTATAAAACATGATTTATAAATAAAAATAATAATCAAATTGAATTATGAAATTGGAATCAACATGAATAATAATTGGAATCAAATTGATTTACCCTTGGTTAAATACATGTCAACAAAGACATAATTCAAATCTAATTGAACTAATTTCAATTGAACCTAAAATAATCCATATCTATTGCAACATGAATAATAATTGGAATCAAATTGATTTACCCTTAGGTTAATTGAACGTAACCTAAAATCGCTCATAATTGAACTAATTTCATCTAGGGATTCAAATCTTGCCCTACAAAATGTACCTCAAATAATCCATATCTATTGCAAAAAATCAAGGGAGGGGAGAGAGTTTACCTGCTTGCCCGATTTGGAAGCAAAATCGCGAGATTAATCGGTGGATTTGAGAGGATTTGGAGGGGGGATAGAGGGGGGCGGCGGCGGTTTACTGTTAGAACAGAGGAGCAGTGAGGGGGAGCTGGGGGCCGGGGGACGCGCTCGGGCTTAAGTCCCGACGCACGGCGCCACGGCCTTTAGCGCCGTATGTGCATATCACGGCGCCGTGGGCCTTGGCGTCGTGCTATGCCACCCTGACTCCGACGTGTCAATGCACGGCGCTAAAGCATATGGCGCCGTGACATGTACCCTGGGCGCCATATGCTTTGGCGCCGAGAGAAGGGTCCATTTTTGTAAATCTTTTCTCCAGGGGTCCATATGTAAAAAACTTTCAAATTTTGGGCTAAAAAGCAAAAATTTTACTCCAAGTGGCTTCGAATCAAGAGGGAATTCACACAAGAAATCTCATGCAAGTGTTGCATGATAAAGAATGCCTTATTTTGACTTCAGCCAGGGAAATGAACAGCAAGGATGGTGATTTGCAGGTAGAAAGCCGCAACATGCCATTGTTTTTAAACAACTCCAGTTCATATCGGCTTTTACTGTCTGAAGCTCAGTTGGAAAACTCTTATAGTGGATGGCCTTGGGATGCTATGGAAAAATATACCGAACAGTTACAATCAGTATCTTGTAATCAAAATGAATCATTCATATTGTCTTCTGAACTGTTTAGAAATGCATTTTGTGTTATTTATCAAGCTGGTGAACAAGGAGTTAGTTTGAGAGAAATGTCACAGGCACTGCATCCACTAGGTGCTTACTATTCTCATGAACAAAGATTTGCATAGTTTTGTAGAACTTAGTTGTTACATAAAGCTAGAGTCATTGTTTTGGTAGGTATAGTTGATTTTTGTTTGGTCTTATCCACTGTGCAGGCATGCAGTTGGTCGATGTGATTGTTGATATGCTCAGGACGTTTCAGCTAGCCATTAAGATAAAGCTGTAAACATGTATACAATAATGTTAGATCATATGACTAGGTCTAGAATATTTTAGCGATAAATAATTGATAATAGTTAATTTATGATGATGAATATTTGATAATATTGCTTATCGATATTATGCGAGATGTGTGATGTGTGCGGACTGATGATTGGTCAAGTTGGGACGAAGGTCTTTGAATGTGCAAGTTGAGCATGGAGGTGATCATGGTCGGTGACGAGGTGGATCGGGATTAGAATGGGTAGATCCGAGGTTTGAACGGTCAAGGAGGTCACGAGATGGTCGGGCTCATGCTTAAAGCGCATGGAGATCAGAGATAAATGATACGTGTTGAAGCTACGAAGGTACGGTCTGGAGGTTACAACACATGGTGGATGATACGTGGAGAAGCTACGGGAGGTGCGGTCTTGGAGACTTCGACACGTGACGCGTAAAAAAGTTAGAATTTTGAAAAACCTGTGTTAGGAAGGATTTCGGGTCCCTTTACTGTTGGAATCGGATTAAAACTCGTGGGCTTAGGCTCAGCCAAGTTTTGAGCTCTAGACTATAAATAGAGATAGAATTAGGGGCTAACTCTGTGGCTTATGGAGAAACTAATTTCATGCTAAGGTTTAGAGATACTTATAGGGCACTTTGTAGCCACCATAATTCAGAAATAAAAATCATATATTGATTCTAAAAATTTGGGAGGCGGCGCACATCTTGTTTCGCGGTGTTAGTTGCCTCAGATGCAACTCGCCAGATCGAAACGCCACACGTCATCTAGTGTTCTCACGAGATAAAATTTTTGCTTTTTAGCCCAAAATTTGAAAGTTTTTTACATATGGACTCCTGGAGAAAAGTTTTGCAAAAATAGACCCTTCTCTCGGCGCCAAAGCATATGGTGCCCAGGGTACATGGCACGGCGCCATATGCTTTGGCGCCGTGAATTGACACGTCGGAGCCAGGGTGGCATAGCACAACGCCAAGTCCTACGGCGCCGTGATATGCACCTACGGCGCTAAAGGCCGTGGCGCCGTGTTCTGACTTAGCCAGTCAAACGTGGTCGCCGTGCCTTGCTGCAAGTCCACCTATCGCGGCACCAAACATGCGAGCGCCGTATATACACAGCTCGACGCCAAAGGGTATGGCGCCGTGATAGCTACACCTGACAAAAAACAGCAAAACAGCAAACTTTTTTGTAAAACATATGTACATACAGACATACACATACATTCACACATGAAACATCTGAAAACCTAAATAACAACATCGTATAACTATCAATAAGTCTCAAAATACCACATAACTATACAAAAGTCTCAAAATATGACATAAGTCTGAAAATATCACATGTCTATAAAAAAAGTCTCAAAACATCACTGCCTCTTGGCCTTCCCCTTGCCCTTGGCTAGAGCATCACTCCCTGGAGTATACGTGCTCGGGGGACGAGCCGAACGACGAGGCCGCTGCGAAGCCTGAGTAGACGGTGCGTCAGGCATCTGCGACATCCCAATCTCGTCGTGGGTAGATGCCTCCTCGTCCTCGTGCTCCTCCTCGACGTCGTCACCCTGCTCCTCCTCGACGTCGTCACCCTGCTCCGCCTCGTCGTCGTCGTCATCGCCCTGACTAAAAGTCGGAGTGCGTGACGAGCTCCTCGTGGACTGGCGCCTGCCGACGTGTGATGACGACGCTGCATCGGGTGAGCGCTGGGAGGCCGGTGGTACGATCACGTCTGAGCATGCGCGGCAACCACACCGACCTGCTGCCCGACTGAGGCGACGTCGAAGTCTCTGCAAGTAATGATATGTCATAATTGCATACATGCTGAATCGATACAAGGAGTATGGGTATCTCCTGAAAATTGCTATAAAAGTTAGCTGCGTGACCATCAAGTTGAACACATGTACATTTCGACCACACACGTACCTGGCCGTCCTCGGTGAGCCTGCCGCGGTGCTCCCTCTCGTAGAACTCGTCTAGCAGCCGGTATCTCGCCATCCTGTGATAAATTTTAGAATTCAATGGTTAAGAAATATTCAAATAAGAAATTTATAAAACATGATTTATAAATAAAAATAATAATCAAATTGAATTATGAAATTGGAATCAACATGAATAATAATTGGAATCAAATTGATTTACCCTTGGTTAAATACATGTCAACAAAGATTAGTAAGTTAATTATGGTAAATAATTTAAATATTAGGTCACTAATATTAACTGTAAGTAAATTGATTTACCCTTGCTTGCCCGATTTGGAAGCAAAATCGCGAGATTAATCGGTGGATTTGAGAGGATTTAGAGGGGGAATAGAGGGGGGCGGCGGCGGTTTACTGTTAGAACAGAGGAGCAGTGAGGGGGAGCTGGGGGCCGGGGGACGCGCTCGAGCTTAAGTCCCGACGCACGGCGCCACGGCCTTTAGCGCCGTAAATGCATATCACGGCGCCGTGGGCCTTGGCGCCGTGCTATGCCACCCTGGCTCCGACGTGTCAATGCACAGCGCCAAAGCATATGGCGCCGTGACATGTACCCTGGGCGTCATATGCTTTGGCGTCGAGAGAAGGGTCCATTTTTGCAAAACTTTTCTCCAGAGGTCCATATGTAAAAACTTTCAAATTTTAGGCTAAAAAGCAAAAATTTTACTCTCACGAGCATCACTGGCGTCCTCGATCTACGTGTTGCGGTGAGCTCATCTGTCCGGTGCTAAAAAAAGGTGTACAGCGGCAGTGCATCTTCATTTATTTTAGTGTTTCGGCTGATCAATTCTACACATGTCATCCCGTGCATGAACCAGCGGCAGCATACCTTCCCTCGCGTGAGAGCTTGTCCAGGCCGTTGACTGCATGCACGCTGTGGTGATTGGTATGCTCTCGTGATGATGTTTGGGATGGCAAGTAATTAGCGACTGGAGAGAGAAAATTAGATGAAGTGATTAGGAGAGCAAGTAATTAGCGGCTGGATAGAGAAAATTAGATGAAGTGATTAGGAGAGATAGAGGTAATTAGAAGGATGGACATTGTGATTAGAGTTTCTTGTGTCTCGGTTTCGCTGTGATCAAACGATTGAAGATTATTATTATTATCTTTTGCTTTTTTTTTGCTTTTGTGTGTGTTATGTGATTTGTAGGTTTAAAAATAATAATAAATTTTAAGAAAAGCTTTTGGTGTGCACTGCAATCATTCACCCCCTCTGATTGCCATCGACGATCCTACAACTGGTATCAGAGCAGGTTCCAATGGCATTAGATCGGGATCATTTTTCAAGTAAGCTACCGTTTTTTGATAGATCAGATTATCTTTATTGAAAAATACGCATAGAGGTTTTTCTTCAAGTACAAGGTAATTCTATCTAGCAAAAAGTTGAAAAGATATATGAAGTGCCTCCTGCTGTTACAGCTGAAAATTCCTCTGATATTGAAGCTAGTGCTAAGGCTATAAATATTTTGTTGCAAGGTTTAAGTAGAAACGAGTTTGTCAGAATTGCTTACCTCAAATCTGCAAATAAAATTTGGACCACTCTACCAGATTATCATGAAAGATCTAAATCTATTAAAAGTGTGCTCAGAATCAATTCAAAAAGGAGTATTCTAAATTTGATATGAAACCTAGAGAATCAGTAGATGCTCTTTTTGACCGCTTCAATGAAATTGTTAGTAATTTGCAATCTGTAGATGTCACATATTCTAATTCTGACAATGCCCATCAAATTTTAAATACTTTGGATATGTCTATTTGGAATGTGTTAGTCACTACTATTAATCATTCTGTTAACATGGAAACACTCACTTTGAATGATCTTTATTCTAAGATGAAAACACATGAAATTAATGTTTTGGTCAGGATAAACAAAACTAATTCTTTGGGCTTAATGACTAACCAAAGTGACAGTTCTTCAAGTTCCTCTATTATTTCTTTGCATGCATTGTGCTCTATTTCAGATAAACAATTAGAGAATTCCAGAAAAGCAGCTTGTACTCTTCTCCAACAGGGTGACTAAGGCAATTAACAACATCAGATCAAGACGAAGAGGAGCTCCAATCAAATGCTATGAATGTGGTGAGCTAAACTATATTAAGATAAATTGCCCCCAAACTGAGGAGCAAGGAGATTAAGGATGACAAGGCTCCAACTCATCACTCTTAATTCAAGATTGATCTAAACAAGAAGCACAATTATCGCGGGGCAGTCCACAAGATAATTTCAGCATTTGATAAAATTATTTTGAGTGATGATGATTCTGAAAGCAACGATGAGGGCAATGGTAAGAAGGCAAAGGAGGTGGACTTCATAGGGATGTATTTTATAGCCAACAGTGAGGAGCTCAACGTAATGATCTTTATAGTGATCCTGATGAGGTAAAACATTCTTATACTGATTTATCTCGTGCTATGTTCAGATGAACAGAGGAGCTCAAAAAGTATAAAAATAAAATTTAAAATCATGATTTTTTTTGTTGAGAGGTTAAATTCCGAAATCAATAGACTTAGAGCATCTATTCCTGATGATGAATCTTGTGAGTCTTGTCAAGTTTTACAAACTGAGTTGGAATCTGCTAGAACAATTAATGCATCAAACCTAGTTCAACTTAGTGATGTAACTAGTAAACTTGATGAATTAAGATTAACACATGACTCTTATGATAAAAAAGTTAAAACTTGCAAATGATGAAATTAAAAAACTTAAGTTTAGTTGTTCTATATGTTTAGAGTCAAGTACTTCAAATGCTTAATCTAAACTTACTCTAATTGTGAATTGCTAAAAGTTAGACTTAATTCATCTCAAGAGACAATTCAATAGATGCTTTATCATGAGATATCTTCTTGTTCTAATTGTCCTAAGCTTAACACGGAAATAGAAGCACTAACTAGACAACTTAATGATTTTGCTGAAAAAGAAAAATTGGCACATTCTAGTGCTTCTAAAATTCTTGTGAATGAACTTGTTAAATACACAACTTGTCCCACTCTAGCTAAAGAGAATGAGTATCTGAAAGACACTTTAGAGAGATTTTCTTTTGGAAAGAAAAATTTGAATACAATTCTAGACAAGTCAAAAACAAAGTGTGAAAAATCATGGTCTAGGATTTAATTTTGTTGAGCATGCCAAGAATAATCTTCCTAAGGTTATTAAGCTTCTTGAACATGGAAAAATTGAAGTAAAAAACTTGAACCAAAATAAACTATGTTTAAATCTGCTAGCCTTGTGCAAAAAATCATCGAATCATGTTATAGGTTCTAGTTCATCTTCTCAAAGAATTCTGGTAATGCTAAATTTCAATGCACCTATTGTAGAAGAGATAGACACTTGCATGAATTTTGCTTTAGGCGAGCTAAGAAAGAGAAGAAGGAAAGACTGAATACTTTAAGACAAAAACGTGCAGTCTCTTTTGTTACTAGAACAAATGTGAAAGCTAGGGTTTTAGAGAACTTTTATGATGGCTTTAAATCTGCTTCACATGCTAGATTGAGATCTAATTCAAATAATTCACGTTCTTTTCAGCATTCTGATCACTCACATGCATATTGTTGTAGGGGTGGCCCCCACCTAAACCCAGCAGGCCTGGCAGGAGGTTATAAGGCCCGGAATAGTCCATGTGTAATGACATAAATGCCCCTGAAGGGGATGATCAACTGTAAGGGTATAATTGTAAAAGAACTCCCCATGTATATATATATATATATGCGGAGTACAGGCCATGGGGAGGACCCAAGCCATTACTCATCTCCCTCACTCTCCACTACCATCTCTCTCTGTTTGGTCTGTAGCCACAACAGTTGGCGCCGTCCGTGGGGAGGGACAGGAGCAAGCCCGAAGTTCGAAGGAGGATGGCACCGAAAAAAGCTTCGTCGGCGGCGGCGAAGGGGAAGAAGACGGTTGGGGCGGAGCGTCGCGTGAGTACCAGGGCTTCGGCATTGGCTGCCGCGGGCGCGGCGGTCGAGGACGTTGACGCTCGCGCTGCGGCAGCCGACCCCGCCACCGGCGCTGCGGCAGCTGACCCCGTCGCCGGCGCTGCGATGACCAACCACGTCACCGGCACTGCGGCAGCCGACCCCGTCACCGGCGTTGCGACGACCAACCATATCACCGGCGCTGCGACGACCAACCACGTCACCGGCACTACGGCGACCGACCCCGCCGACGCGACAGCAACCAACCTCACCGCCTTCGCCGCGACGCTCGCCGGTAGCGCGGACCGGGCAGTTGGAGGTAGCCACAACGGAGCGACCGGTAGCTCGGGAGCTCGCGACGCGGTCGTCCCCGCGCCGGTTCGTCCGCTGGGCGTGCCGGCGGCCCCGCCCGCACAGGCGGTGGAAAGCGCCCTGCTGGTGGCCCTCAAAGCGTTCCAGCAGGAGCTGGGGGATCTTCGCGGGGTTGTCCGAGACATACAAGAGGCTCGGAGCCAGCAGGCCGCGCCGGTGGTCGCACCAGAACCCACGCCGGAAAGGGCGGACAGCCGCGACGCCCCCACATCCAGCCGTGCCCCGCTGCGGCGCGTCGATCCGTCCCCGCTCTCGGCAGGACTACAGCAGGCGGCATGGCCCGAAGACTTCAAGTTCCCCAGTGTCATCGAGCCCTACAAAGGCGACACGGACCCCCGCGAGTTCGTGCGCGTGTACGAAACCGCAATCGAGGCCGCGGGCGGCGATGACACCACAAAAGCGAAGGGGCTCCCCCTGGCGTTGCAGGGAGTGGTGCTCTCCTGGTTTTTTTACCATAGAGCCGAACTCCATCTACGCGTGGGAGCAGATCCGCGACCGCCTTCACAACAACTTTCAAGGCAATTATGTCGAGCGGGTCGACGCGGACCAGCTCTTCGCCGTGAAGCAGAAACCTTCGGAGAAGCTCCGGGACTACTTCAAGCGCTTCGCGAAGATACGTTGTCAAGTCAAAGACGTTAAAGAAACCACCGTGGTCAACGCGGCCATACAGGGCCTTCGTCCGGGCCCGATGGCCGAGTATAACGCGCGGAAGCCAATCAAGACAGTGACGAAGCTCTTTGACATGATGGAGGAATACGCCAGGGCGGAAGAGGACGCACGGCGGCGACAAGGCGACGACTCCGACACCAACCAGGCCGGTGCCTCGGCAAAAGCCGAAGATCCGTCAAAGGACAGTTCTTCGAAGGGAAAACGTAAGCAGGAGTCGTCCAAGGACGCGCCCGACCGCAAGGACGCCCCGCACAAGGAGCCGTCCGATAGGCCCAAGCGTGGCCAGCAGAAGTCGCGGCGAGGCTGGTACGTCCTCGACATCGAAGGCGGTTCCGACGACAGCGCTCCCACGGGTCGGGGCGGTCGGGGGTGCCGAGGCCGGGGACGTGGCCGTGGCCGGGGCCGCGACGATAGAAGCCGGGGAGATTACGACGACCAACACCAGGGGCTGTGGTGCGTAGTCCACGGTCGCGGAAACCACGACACGCGCACATGCACCTCTATCGCGGCGCTTCGCGACAGCGTCACCAGGGACAGGAACCCGGAAGCACGTCCGCCCGTGGTGGCCCACGTACAGCACCCATACGAAGCCCCCGTGCATATACAGGCACAAGGAACGCAGCCCCACGAGGGCCCTCTGCGGATCCAGGCCCACGTGCAGCAGCCTCAGGAGGGCTTTTTGCAGCTACAGGCTCCGGAGGCCACCCACCGCAGGGTTATCAATGTCATCTCCGGAGGCTCCTCGGTGGAGTTCGCCTCGGCACGGCAGCGGAAGGCTTACGTGCGGAGGCTACACCATGTGGCGGTGTACCCAGCGCAAACACCGCCGGACTGGGCACAGATGGAGGTCACGTTCACCCCCGCCGACGCCCAAGTAGTGGAGCTTCCTCACCACGATCCCCTCTTCGTCCGGGTCGTCGTAGCGGGATGCGACGTGAGACGCGCCCTAGTTGATGGCGGCAGCTCCGCGAACATTCTATTCGCGACAGCCTTCGACCAGATGGGGATCCCCCGAAGCCGCCTCGGCCCGTCGGGAGTCCCGCTGCAGGGCTTCGGCGGACAGATTCTACGGGCGCTCGGCCAAATATGCTTGCAGGTCTCTTTCGGTCAAGGCGACAATGAAAGGGTCAAAGACGCTACATTCGACATCATCGATCTCCCATACCCTTACAATGCCATACTGGGGTGTCCGGTCCTCAACTCCTTCGGGGCAGTACCACATCACGCCTATTTGTGCATGAAGCTCCCGGGGCCGCGGGCCATCATCACCGTTCGGGGCGACCAGGACATGGCCCGGCGCATCGAGCACGGCACCAGATGTCCCCGTCGCGGTGGGCAGCGGCACACCTAGGATCGGCACCGCCGTGCGAAGGCCCGCGGCGCCATCCGGGGGCGACTCCGCAAGCCCTGCCGATAGTGCAGCTACTAGAGGCTACAGCCGCCCTGAGCACAAACGGTTAGTACCCCCCCACCCCGTCGTATGTAATCGCTTACCCGCGCAAACGGGAACATAATAAAATTCCGTTTGTCGCCAACATATTACCGTTGTGCAAAGATACGCGGCGAGCACACGCGGAGGCCTCGCCTACGCGTGTGCTCCCGCAGCATACACCAAAGACGCACGTTCGCGTGTGCACTCTCTGTAGCCAGGGGTACGAGTATGAGTATAAACCAAAGACGCACGTTCGCGTGTGCACTCTCCGTCAAAGACACGGGCATGAGTATAAACAAAGACGCACGTTCGCGTGTGCACTCTCCGTAGCCAGGGGGACGGGCATGAGTATAAACCAAAGACGCACGTTCGCGTGTGCACTCTCCGTAGCCAGGGGGACGGGCATGAGTATAAACCAAAGACGCACGTTCGCGTGTGCACTCTCCGTAGCCAGGGGGACGGGTATGAGTATAAACCAAAGACGCACGTTCGCGTGTGCACTCTCCGTCAAAGATACGGGCATGAGTATAAACAAAGACGTGTGGGGGGACGCCTCTGCACGCACTCTACGGAGTCTAAATAAGACGCGGATGTTCTCCCTGCGCACTCTACTGAGTATAAACAAGACGTGAACCCCGCACACGCCAGGGACTTCGTCCTTGGGCGTACTCTCCGGAATATAAAAATGACGTGGATGTCGACCCCACGCACTCTACGGAGTCTAAATAAGACGCGGATGTTCTCCCTGCGCACTCTACTGAGTATAAACAAGACGCGGATGTTCTTCCTGCGCACTCTACTGAGTATAAACAAGACGCGAACCCCGCGCACGCCAGGGACTTCGTCCTTGTGCGTACTCTCCGGAGTATAAAAATGACGTGGATGTCGACCCCACGCACTCTACGGAGTCTAAATAAGACGCTGAGAGACCATGTGGTCGTGCTCCATGAGAGTGATGAGTAATTGACAAAGGTTTAGGTCAGTCGAGTTTGGTTTGAGTGGTTCGGAGTCGAGTCGTTGCGTGGCGCAATCGGGCTCGGTCGGACTTTGGTCAAATCTGGTCATTTGGGTTTAGGATGCATATTCTAATGTTTTGACAGGTTTGGACTTCGTCATGGTAAGTATGATGTTGATTATGCTTTCATGTATCGAGCGGTGCTATTTGACGTGTTTTCTTGTCTGTGTGGCTGCAGGACGTCGAGTGGAGTCGTGGCGAGACACGGTGGACCGGACTAGGCGCAGGTGGCGCTGAGGTCAGAACGGTCGGGATGTGTCGAAGACGACGTGGACTCGAGGTGGTTGCGAGGCGTGCGAGACAAGGAGCGCGGAAGCTTCCCGGAAGGTGCAGAGGGGCGAATCGGGAATTTCGCAAGACTGCACAAGCGGGAGCGGGCTCCGTTGGAAATAGCGGGCGTAACGGGGCGGAGACCCGTTAGCCGTAGGCTATAAATAGGTGAAGAGGGTTGCATGCCCACTTGAGCATTTTGGAGGGAATTAGGGTTAGCTCTAGTCAAAAGAGGCTTTAGGAGGTGGTTTTCCTTTAGTCTTTAGTGGTTGGAGAGGCAGAGTGGTGCTCCCTCTGTCCCCTACGATGGTTTCTAGATAGAACAGAGTGTTCTTCCTCCTTCCTAAGCATGTATGGGTGTGTTCTTGTGTGGGAGAGGGTGAGGATGAGTTGAGGATCATGTAATCACTTCTTATGTCCTAATGTCCAGGCGTATCGGGATGTATTTGTATTCCATTTGATCAAATGATTGAAATCTGAAGTTCCTGTCTCGAGCTCCTCTCTGTTCTTCGTTCCTCTTTTGGCTTGATTGTTGAAATTTTGTGTTTCTTGTTGATTGCTGCTGGAGAGTGCTAAAATGGGTTGCTACATGATGGGATAGTACCACAAGATCTTTTGATCAATTAAAATCCCAAGAGCTCATTCTAGATTTCAGTTTTTGCTTTTTGACTTCCTCTGTTCTTCTCTTTGCATTCTAGGGTTTTAGGGCAAATCTTTTTTTACTCCTCAAATTGGCATGAGATTTGGTCTGAGGGATCCTATAGATATTGCTAATATATCCCTAAAATCTCATGTGCAAAAGATCACTGAGTAAGGAGTAATTTGGATTTTGTGAGCACTCTCTGAAGTTTTTCAAGTTTTCTAGGGTTTGATCTAATTCTTGATCCCCCTTGTGAAATGTCATGAAAATTGGCTTGATGGATGATGTGGGTATTGCTAATATATCCTGAGAATTTCATGTGCAATGGATCAATGAATGGAGAGTAATTAGGATTTTGGGGCTGCTCCTGTTTGTTTTCAGTTTTGGACCAAAATCTGAAACTTCTGTTTATCTTTTTTTTGATCTTGCTTTTTGAGGCCTCTGTGATATTTGGAATATATTTGTGACCCCTTTGGCCAAAGGAAAATAGCAGGACATCTCTGTTTGACCAAATTCTCAAAGGTTCAGTAGCTTAGTTTGTCATTTTTTTCGGTTCAGGCTGTTTTCTGATTCTGCTGCCTTCTACTTTGCTTTGCCAATCTGAAGAGCTGCCGTAGTGATGTCTCTGTCCAGCCATTTGCACATGGATATTTCTTTCTTTTGCTGATCTTTGACTATTTTGCATGCAGAGCAAACAGCAGTATTTTCAGCTGAAATTTTTACTGGTTAATCTCTGATTTATGCTGAATTTTTTGGTGTCGCATGCGTTCCAAAATTCAGAGAAATTAATTTTAAGTTTTTTGTGAGTTGCGTTGTTTTGCATCTGGTGAGAAATCAGTGTTCGATTTCTCGGGGGCGTTTTTAAGCGAGCGACATTCACCCCCCCCCCCCTCTGTCGCCATTTCGGTCCTACAGACGCGGATGTTCTCCCTGCGCACTCTACTGAGTATAAACAAGACACGAACCCCGCGCACGCCAAGGACTTCGTCCTTGTGCGTACTCCCCGGAGTATAAATCAGACGTGGACGCCGATCCCACGTGAATCCTGCGCGGCTGCCAATCGCGCACCTCAGTGCGTGGAGGCTCGCCTTCGCACACCATGGGAGGTATACGCCGGGGGTACTATGAAAACCAATTCCGGGAGTCCCAGAGTACCGACGTTGCGCGCCAGAGGCTGGCCCCAGCGTCGGCGCGCATGTGGAATATGCGACACACCAGAGGCTGCCCCCACCCCGGGGTGGGGGGATGGAGGTCCGCCTTCGCACGTGCCAGTCTACGGACTTTAAACAGGTCGTCGTGCGGAGGTCCGCCTTCGCACGCGCCAGTCCGTGGACTTTAAACAGGCCGTCGTGCGGGGGTCCGCCTTTGCACGCGCCAGTCCACGAGACTTTAAACAGGTCGTCGTGCGGAGGTCCGCCTTCGCACGCGCCAGTCTACGGACTTTAAATAGGTCATCGTGCGGAGGTCCGCCTTCGCACGTGCCAGTCTACGAGACTTTAAACAGGTCATCGTGCGGAGGTCCGCCTTCGCACGCGCCAGTCTACGGACTTTAAACAGGTCGTCGTGCGAAGGTCCGCCTTCGCACGCGCCAGTCCACGGACTTTAAACAGGCCGTCGTGCGGGGGTCCGCCTTCGCACGCGCCAGTCGACGGACTTTAAACAGGTCGTCGTGCGGGGGTCCGCCTTCGCACGCGCCAGTCTACGGACTTTAAACAGGTCGTCGTGCGGAGGTCCGCCTTCGCACGCGCCAGTCCGCCTTCGCACGCGCCAGTCCGCGGACTTTAAACAGGCCGTCGTGCGGGGGTCTGCCTTCGCACGCGCCAGTCCACGAGACTTTAAACAGGTCGTCGTGCGGGGGTCCACCTTCGCACGCGCCAATCTACGGACTTTAAACAGGTCGTCGTGCGGAGGTCCGCCTTCGCACGCGCCAGTCCGCGGACTTTAAACAGGCCGTCGTGCGGGGGTCTGCCTTCGCACGCGCCAGTCCACGAGACTTTAAACAGGTCGTCGTGCGGAGGTCCGCCTTCGCACGCGCCAGTCTACGGACTTTAAACACGCCGTCGTGCGGAGGTCCGCCTTCGCACGCGCTAGTCTACGAGACTTTAAACAGGTCGTCCTGCGGAGGTCCGCCTTCGCACGCGCCAGTCTACGGACTTTAAACAGGTCGTCGTGCGGAGGTCCGCCTTCGCACGCGCCAGTCTACGGACTTTGAACAGGTCGTCGTGCGGGGGTCCGCCTTCGCACGCGCCAGTCTACGGACTTTAAACAGGTCGCAGTGCAGAGGTCCGCCTTCGCATGCGCCAGTCCACGAGACTTTAAACAGGTCGTCGTGCGGAGGTCCGCCTTCGCACGTGCCAGTCTACGGACTTTAAACAGGTTGTAGTGCGGAGGCCCGCCTTCGCACGCGCCAGTCTACGGACTTTCGGTAGCAGGCAGCGCTCGCACGGTTCACACTGACGGCGAACTTGGAATGTGGGGATCTCGGCTCTGCACAGCACGCCCGCGCATGTCCTAATTATCAGGATATCTATATATCGGGAAAATCTTTCAAGTACAGAGGCCCGCCAACATCCCTGCCGCTCTAAGTAGCTATTCGGCAGGCTCGTCCTTAACACGCGATAATGACGAGGTTCCACCGGAAGAAGGTCGGCCCGCCCAAAAGTCCAGCGACTCTTCGGCCCTTCGCCAGCGTCGAAGGCATCGCCGAGTCGCAAGGTCGGCCGCAAGAAGCCGGCCCCAGCAAGGAAGCTGCCCTGGACATAGGCGAAAGTCAGAATTTATGAAGCAAGCGTGTACTTCATTCACAAAAAGAGGGGGCATTACAACGCACGCCTACACCCAGGCACCACGGCGTCAGACCTGCGAGTTCCCGGCGCCTTCAGAGGCCTCGGCGCCGCCCTCGTCGCGTCGAGGGACCCCGTCCAGGAATTGGCCGAGGCTCCCCTTCCGGTGAAGTGACTTCCGGAGTTCGACCCGCGCAGCGTCCGCCCTGACGTAATCCTAGATCCGTTCATAGAAGGGCTTGATGGCGCAGCGAGCGGAGCGAACGGTGCCGGACATTACTCCGGCCCCGGCGGGCATCTCCAGCTGGGGGTCCTCTAGCCCGACGACGTGCGGGCAACCGCGGTGTTGCAGGAGCGCGCACACCAGGCATGCCGATGTGTACGTGCAGTGGTTGCCGAAGGTCGTCGCAGCGCCGCGCGCGACGTTGGCGGCATCTCCGACCCAGCGGAGGGTCCGCAACAGCTCCTCCGGGCCGAAGGTGTGGTCCGGCACTTTGGCCACAAGCCCTTGGAGATGGCTTTCCAGCGTTTGCATGACGTCCCATGCAACCACCGAAGCCTCGCCAAGCGTCCGGTCGCGCTCCGCTAGAGTCAGGGCGAGTTCGCCTTTCTCCTTCTCTAGCGAGGCGACCTGTTGCAGAAAGTCATTCCGCTCTGCCGCAAACTCCTGCTGCGCAGCCTCCGCGGCCGACTCCCGCGCCGACGCAGCAAGTCCTTCGGCGTGCGCCTTCGCTCCGGCGCATTCCGCTTCCAGCTGGCGGATGCGGGCATCCTGGGCAGAGCGGGTTCTCGAGGCTTCGCGTAGCTCCTCCTCGGTGGCCCGCAGCCTATCCTCAAGCGCCCTGTGGGCACGAGTATAGGCCGTTTGCAAAGCCTGCCCTAGCACGAGTGTCTGCAGAATGCAGAGACTTAGCAAGCTCAGCCGGCCCAGGCGTGGTCGTGTGAGTACTTACCCTCACACTGGACACCTCGAAGGCGTCCACGAGGCGCCCCGCTCCGTAGGCCTGCAGCGCTGGCTGGTCGACACTGGCAGCCGCGTCACCCACGATCCCGCGCCACGCCCTCAGCGTCTCCGGGGGAGGCACGAAGTCCTCGGGGCTCACATGCGCGGAGGTCCCGTGTTCCGCCAAGCGCTCCTCCTCCGGAATGAGCGATGCTGCAAAAAAGGGATGCAGGTGAGCACCGCAACGCATAAAAGAATACATCAGGGTAAGCTAAGCCACCCTACCTTCGGTAGCGGAAGGAGGGCTTCGGGGACCCGCCCCCCTACTCCCAGACGGGGCTGCAGTGGCATAAGCCCCCGCAGAAAGCATGGTCCCGCAGTGAGCAGAAGCCTCCGTGTTTGGGGCCGGCGACGACCGTTCCTGCTCAGCGGGCGGCGTGGCCAGGGGGGCAGAGGGCGTGCACGCCACAGGGTCCTCGGCACCCGCATCGGAGTCCCACAAGCTTCTGATGCCCGTCGCCACGACGAATTCTCGCGGTGTCCGGTGAAGCTCCGGCCGTACACACGGCCGCTTAGCCGAGGCAGGCAGCAGCGACACCGCCCCTACAGTCACTGCCGACAAGGCCCCCGCGGCTGCAGCACCCGGGGTCGAAGGTTCCGCTGTGGCAGTTTCCGTAGGGGGCACCTCGTCTTCTGCTGCTGCTGTCGGGGAAGGCAGCACGGCTCCGTGCGCCCCCACGGAGGGCGTCTCCGGCTCCACAGCGGCCGCGGTCGAAGGCTCCACCTCAACATCACCGGTCCGCACGGATTCTGTCTCGGCGACTGCGGCGGGGGGCGAGACTTCCCCTCTCCGGCTGCTCGCGGCAAGCCCGCCGTCCAGGACACTCGCCGAAGATCCCTCGCCTCCGGCGTCCGCGCCATCCAAACCCGAATCGGCATACCTCGCCGAGTCCGACTCCGCGTCTGCCGCGCCCTCGGGAGCATCAGCAGCAGCGCTAGCAGCTGCCGCACCAAGCGCGGCAGACGCCCCGCTTCGGCCCCTCTTCCGAGACGGCGCCTTCTTCTTCGTCGCACCTTCGTCCGGAGCGACACGGTCCAGCATGGCAAGGCCCAGGGCCTCGCACACGCGATTTATTCGCCCCAGCCCCGCCTCGGTGGTGGCGGACACGCGCTGATTGTGCTCCCTGCCGGTATACAACCCCAGGAATACGCGCGCGGCCTGCTCCGCCTCCTCCAAGCCAACCCCTGAAGCAAAGGAGATAACATCAGCATATAACGCACTTCACACGAATAGAGAGACACGGTCGAGGCTTACGAAGACCGGAGGGCGCTGGCAGCAAGCAGACCGACGGCGAAACGTTGTCGTCTCGACGCTTCTCGGCGGCAAGACGCCAGTTGAGGGCAAGCGGCGCCACGCCGTACATCACGTACTCTTCGGCGAGGTCGCGCATGTTGAAGCGAGCGGCCACGCCTACGAGCCGCCGGGCCCTCCGCTTGTCCTCATCGTCGAGCGTCCGGCCGGGCGAGGGCTTGAACGCGATCGGTCGGCTCGTGCACTCAAGACCGCTCCCGCTCTCCACACGGTGGTAGAACCACCGCTTCATCCAGTGAGACTCCCACTTCCCGCGAGTAGAGTTCGCAGGGAAGAGCTTGCTGCAAGTCGAACGAAGAATAAAGGTGACGCTGCCGAAGCTCGACAGCGTCCCGTCCTTCCGATCCTTGGGCTGGCAGCGGGCCTCGTGCAGGTAGGCGAACAACGAGGCGCTGGGCCAGCACACTCCTGAGCACAAGGCCCAGCTGTACACCGCGAGCCGGGCCACGGCGTTCGGAGTCAGTTGCGCCAGCTCCAGCCCGAAGGTCCGCAGCACGTCGCCCACGATCGCTGCCGCCGGGATGCGGAGCCCCGCGTCGAAAAAGGCAACGAATACGACCGCCTCCGACCCCTCGGGGTGCGGTTTCCTCTCATCGGCGGTGGGCAATCGTACCGCCTGGCGCTCCGACAGCTTCCCCGCGCGCAGAAGCCCTTGGATCGTCTTCTCGGCCACGAGCGGCGGGCCCAGCTTGCCGGAGAACGCGCCTTCCTTCTCCGCCGCCAGCCACCGCTTGTCCGCCACCGCCGGGTCGCGCTCTTTGAGCGTGTACTTCACCTCTAGCGGTGAAGATCGCCGGCGAATGCCGCAGCCACTAGCCGCCCGGCCACGCTTGTCGCCAGACGCCATCGCTTCCCGCAACAGGAGAATAGCGGCGAAGAATGTTACGGGAGTATGGAAAGCGATGCAAGCAAGAAGGGGGCGTACAACTGCGGGAGCGCGGTCACGAAGGCTCCTTCAAGCCACCTCGCCCCAATACCGAAGCGTCACGACGGTCCGCGTACGGGACGCGACCGCAGACGCACAAAGGCCCGTCCCGCACACTTCCCCATAACCGAAGGCGAAGGGCCGCGACCACAGCGCCAAGGACCGTCACAACACGACGCTCCAGTGGCCTCCTGTCGCGTGCCAACCCCCGCACGAAATAGCTGAAGGCCAGGTGTCCACGACTCCAGCCGCCATTAAAGACGCACTAATGGACTACGGAAAAACAACAGCTTCGACGCCGCACCATTCATCGACCGCCCCGCGTCCCCCTTCCCTAGGAAAGAGGCGAGCAGCCGCAAGCACGCAACCGTTCACATCCCGCCGCGCACTAGTTATAAGCCGCCGCATGTCCTGGGCACGCCGAGGCGGGTCGCACGGTACGGCAACCTAACCCTGGCAGACCGGGAGTCGGCGTGATTCCAAGAACCTTTACAGCGCAGGACCACATCGTGAGATCTCAATCACCGCATGCGTGGCGGTGTTCGCGGTGCGAGGTCGCCAGCTCCGCTGCCACCCGTTCGAAGGGTAGGGGACGGAGCGCACGCGTCTACTTCGGTCACAGCCCCTGGTCAAGTTCGGAAAAATTCACAGGCCGCAGGGACGGAGGGGGCCAAAGGACTCAGCAACATGGCTTCGGCCCTGTGAAGCCCTTCTCCATGAGAGGCTCCTGTTGTAGGGGTGGCCCCCACCTAAACCCAGTAGGCCTGGCAGGAGGTTATAAGGCCCGGAATAGGCCATGTGTAATGACATAAATGCCCCTGAAGGGGATGATCAACTGTAAGGGTATAATTGTAAAAGCACTCCCCATGTGTGTGTATATATATATATATATATATATATATATATATATATGTGGAGTACAGGCCATGGGGAGGACCCAAGCCATTACTCATCTCCCTCACTCTCCACTACCATCTCTCTCTCTGTTTGGTCTGTAGCCACAACACATATGATTTTGGTTCTTACTTTATTGCTCTTGTTCGTCGTGTGTCTCAATACTAGATTCCGAGATCTTATTCCACTAACACCAGTATTGTGAGAACAATATTTTCTGTGATGTAAGAATAGTTGACAATGATGGAGAACATGAGTTAGATTGGGTTCCGGTTTTGTACATCATTGTTTGATTGGAACACTTGACGATTCTTCACTCCTTGAATAGCTTCCAAGAGATTCCACTTTTTTTGAGAGACCATGTGGAAAAGGTGATGTAGTCTTATACTTTATTGAGTCTGATTTTTAGATGGCTGATATTCTCGCTAAGTCGCTTGATACTTCTCGTTTTGCTCATGTGCGAAGTGAGTTAGGTGTGTTACATCTTATGGGATTATTCTGAGAGGGAGTTTGTTGTTTAAAAACTTCATAAGCTTTGTTTATTATACTTGTCAAATAAATCAACAAACCCAAGCCATTGAAATTAAATAAGTTGTAGAGCTCTCTTTATCATACTTACTCATATACTGTGTAGATTTGATTATGACTAATTATAATTAATTTGCTATACTTAAACTAAAATATGACATGGCGGAATATTTTGACTAGATTGATTATAGATAGTACTTTACGATGTTCTTCGAAAAGGATTAGCTTGATTGTGAGTTTTATTTTAAATCTTGGCTCTGAGGCTCGCATGTTTCATATTGTGATCTTTTTATGATCACGCAATTTGGCATGTTATAAAATAAATAAGAAAGAGATAATTGAAAAGATGTATGCTTCAAGAATGCCATGGTACACAAAAAGAAAAAAGCACAAAAAGTGCACAAATAAAAAGAAGTATGCTTCAAGTATGCCACCATCTAAAACGAGTATGCTATAAGCATTCTATTATGAAAAGAATGTAACACCTGGGTCAGATTTGGCCCAGCCCAGCCCACAGTTAGCCCTATAATAGAGGAGGACCAGGTGGAGGAACAGGCAAAAGCAATTTTCGCTTCTCCTCCCCGTGCTCACCTTGCTACCACCGCTCTCTCCCTCATGCTTGCTGTCACCGATCGCCACCCATCGGCGTCGTCGCTTGTCACCGCCGCCGCCGTTGCCACCGCTTCACCTTGCTACGCCGCCGTTGCCATTGCCAGCTCACGCGCATCGCTGTCGCCTAGCGTCACTGCCCCCACCTTGCTTTCCCGCCCCTACTGCTGCCACCGCTCCTCCCTGCGGCTCACCGTCGTCTTCCCTTGCTCCGCTGGCTGCACGCCGCGTAGGAGGGAGTCGGGGGAAGAGCAGGGAGCCGACCAAGGTTGGAGGGCTAGCCAGCTGAGAGGAGCACCTTCGGTGACTGTGTGCAGGAGTCCGTTGGGGAGGCACCGGTCGTGAGGGAGAGAAGGCGAAGGGGAAGGCGCCGGTCGGCCGTCGAGTGAGGGAGAGGAGTGGGAGAAGAAAAGAAGACGAGAGCGAGGAGTCGGACGGGGTGAAAAAAGGAAAGGAAGAAGGAAGCGCCGGCGGAGGAAAAAGGAAAAGGGAGAAAAGAAAAGAGAAGGAAAAAGAAGAGAGAGGAGGAAAAGAAAAAAAGAAAGTCTGACCCGTCGCCAGATCTGTTAGATACGGCCAAGGAAAGGAAAAGAATGCCCCAATCCAATCGTTTGGGCCAGGTTAACGCCTCGAAAACCAGTCTCCTTGTTTATTTATCGAGTCGTGCATAAGTAATATGCCGATAATTAGAATTAATTCATGTGGCTAGTTAGATATCGTTTATTAATTTAAATGCCTAAACGGTAAAATCGGTACTGCCACTATTGATCTAGTCGATCTGTGGCAGAAGAGAGAGGAGGAGAGAATAAATTGAGGTTCAATAATGTGATCGACTCAAATGAGATTAAGCGTGTAGAATTCGATCGGCGAGTATAAATGATGAAATCACTAATTTTACATACTGGCTAAGCATCAGGGCAATGAGAAGTTGCCCAGTGGGACAGGGTTTGATTATGTTGGATTGGACGTTAGAGCGATGTCATTCGCTCGTATATGAATGTATTGCATTAGCAATGAATTGAAATAATTAATACTTGTTCAGGTGGCGGTTCGAATTTGGTGCCGTCCACGCACCGTCCGCTAGGTTAACAGGCAAGTGCATGGTAGAACAGTAAAATGTGGTGAATGTTTGTTATTCATGTTTCGATGCTATGATTTACAGTATTTTATGAGATGATGCATGTGATTATGTGCTAATCATACCTTGATGAGTACCGCTCATGATTAGACATCCATATTTGAAGCATATTGCATCATGTAGAAGCATATTGCATCATGCAAAAGCATAAGAGCCAGGTCGGTGAGAAAGTCTTATGAGTAGTCCGGAGTGCTCTTGAATAAGACCTACAGAGGTAGGCACCTCCACGGGATGGTGGGAGAGGGTGACATCGACGGGTGTACCCTCCGCTATACTGGTATAATAAGCTACAGTTACAAATGCATTGCATAGCATTGCATTGCATGAAAATGACAGCGAAAGTGATACAGTTTACAGTTACAGAGTTGATTTACAGTTTACAGTTACAGAGTTGATTTACAGTTTATAGTTACAGAGTTTATTTACAGCTTACAGTTACATAATTGATTTACAGCTTACAGTTACAGAGTTGAATTACAGTTTACAGACATAGAATTGATTTACAGTTTATAGTTATAGACTTAATTTACAGTTTACAGATATAGAGTTGATTTACAGCTTACAGTTCGTGAAGTTGATTGAATTGCTAAAGTGATGTAACTGTTTTATTGTGTGCTTGCTGAGTCTCCGGACTCACCCTTGCTTTGTCGTTATTTTTAGGTGATTGATGGCGACATGTATGGAATGGGAATAGTCCTTGTGGCACTGCACATATGAAATAACAGTTTAGCCGTGCATTGAGCTTTTATGTTTAATCTAGTGTTAAGTTTTTGTGGCTCGCCATTTGGTTTAGTTTGCTTGCGAGCCGTGTTGGTGGGTTTCCATGGTTGTGGAGCCCAAAGTTTGTTTATGTTATGGTTTATGCAATATGAAGTTAGTTGGCTTTGCGATTATTCTATATTTATTTGTTGTTTTCTCCTTGTGGGTAACCAAAAACAAAAGGAGAGATGCTGCTAAAAGTTGCATTAGCAACACATCTTTGAAATGGTAAGTATGTGGTGGTAGCATCTTGGGCCCTGTGGAGGGCCGGGGTGTTACAAAGAAGTATGCTACAAGCATGCCACATGCCTATGAATTGAGTGTGGAGCAATATGTTGTTACATGAGACTGCTAGCTCGTCTGAATTTAAACTTTGCTTCACTTTTAGGCTCTGACTTTCCGTTGTGATATCTCATTGTGCTCTTTATAATTGGTTTAGTCATTATTGAAATCCCTGTTATTAATATAAATTGCTTAATCATGCTCAAGACTGGTTTTGACATTGCTATATGATATATGACTTTATATGATCTAAGTAACTCTACTAAAAAATATGGCTTGGTTCCTTTATTAAATCAATGTACAGTGACTTGTATAATCTATAAAACTTCTTGATTTTTACTCGCATTGCTCCTTCTTAGAACTATTCCTTCTTTGAAGTTTCTTGATGATTACATTGCCAAAGGGGGAGAAATTAAAGAGAATGGAGAGATATTGGAGAAATTTGCTAAAATTGATTCTTTTGTGTTGAGGGGAGAGTTTTTGAAGAGATTTGAGATTTGTGGTTTAAATTTTTTTTTGGCATATGTAGGTTGAGAATGAAGGCGATCATGGTCGGTGACGAGGTGGACCAGGACTAGGATGGAGAGATCCGAGGTTCGGACAGTCAAGGTGGTCACGAGATGGTCGGGCTCATGCTTGAGGCGCATAGAGATCAGAGATGGATGATACGTGTTGGAGTTACAGAGGTGCGGTCCGGAGGTTACAACACGTGGTGGATGATGCGTGGAGAAGTTACGGGAGGTGTGGTCCTGGAGGTTTTGACACGTGACGCGTTAGAAAAGTTAGAATTTTGGAAAACCCGTGTTAGGAAGGGTTTCGGATCCCTTTACTGTTGGAATTGGATTAGAACTCATGGGGTTAGGCTCAGCCCATGTTTTGGGCCCTAGACTATAAATAGAGATGGGGTTAGGGACTAACCCTATGGTTTATGGAGAAATTAATTTTATGCTAGGGTTTAGGGGTGCTTATAGGACACTTTGTAGCCACCATAATTCAGAAATAAAAATCATGGATTGATTCTAAAAATTCGGGAGGCGGCGCGCATCTTGTGGTGATTGGTATGCTCTCGTCATAATGTTTAGGATGGCAAGTAATTAGCGGCTGGAGAGAGAAAATTAGATGAAGTGATTAGGATAGCAAGTAATTAGCGGCTGGAGAGAGAAAATTAGATGAAGTGATTAGGATAGCAAGTAATTAGCAGCTGGAGAGAGAAAATTAGATGAAGTGATTAGGAGAGAGAGGTAATTAGAAGGATGGACACTTCGTGATTAGAGTTTCTTGTGTCTCGGTTTCTCTGTGATCAAACCATTGAAGATTATTATTATTATCTTTTGCTTTTGTGTGTGCTTATGTGATTTGTAGGTTTAAAAATAATAATAAATTTTAAGAAAAGCTTTCGGTGTGCACTGCAATCATTCACCCACTTCTGATTGTCATCGATGATCCTACAATTAATAGTGTACTTATTTGTTTATGCTAACCAAACTGTTATTATTTAATTACTGTTTATATTTAAATTCACCTCATTGTGCACCTAGCTGTGAATAAATCCACTGTTGGTGTTTTGGTTTGTTCCCAGTTCAGGAATTTCAACAGACAGATTTTGTTACCCACACTGCTCTTTTTTTCCCATGCTAAAATGAAATCTATGTAGGACAGTGAAAATGCCAATAACATAGTTAAAAATGTAGGATCTACTGATGGATTGAGGACTCTCCTACAACTTATGGTCATGCCAATGAGATAATGAAGGAGAAAACAGGAAAAATAAAAACAGGAAAATATTAGCTACCTATCCAGATACTGTTGGCATAACTAGTGGTTTCTACTAAAATAACTGAGTGGTATGACCAGTATTCATTAAAAACTGTCTGCTTCATGTGAGAGAATGTAGTGTCTTATACATACTAGAATAGATCCATGCACTGCAGCTGCTATTAGATGGAGAAAGGCAAAGTGTAGATGATGTGGCATTCTCAAATTGCTCCTTCGTGCTTACCTTCTTTCGTATATATAAGGATTTTAGTGGTTTTATGTGCTCAGCTGATCTTAAGGAGACAATTCAGACTGTTCACAGTTTGGTGTTCAAATCCATTGGTGCGTGCATGTGCGCATGTGTTGTATGCCTTTTCCTTTTTGAGATGGAGGCTCGAGTTGTTGGGAGAGTGGATGGGGTTAAGTGCTATCATTATTTCCTCTGATTAGCAATGTACTACTTGCGTATTAGCAGCTATATTTCATGCTGCTTTCTTGTCCACAACTTTTGTTATTTCGCCCCCCATTTACTCATGGATAGGAGTCTCTGTAATGCTGTATGTGCTTAATTGCTTCACAGGTCAGTGCGTATGATCGTGTGCAGATCGTTTGACTCATTACATGAGTCGTCGAAGTATCATATAACCACACTTGCAGAACACAATTATTGCAGCTGTTCGCGAGCTCCAGCTTCTCAAATAGTGGGCACTGGAGACACTGAAAATCTACTGAAAGAGAAGCATGCCATGTCTAGTAATTTGCAGGGAACTATTAAAATGCTTGGTGATGGGCACACGGCGACAGTTATTAATGTTCAAAGCAATTCGAGTTCACCTCATATGTGCAGTCAAAATCCTGGAGATGAGGAAAGGCCTTCTACTCCAAGAAAAGACGCCGGGGAGAGTAATTGTTATCATGCTTGCGAAAAGCATGTTTATCACCCTATATTGCCATGGATAAATGGTGATGGCAGCATGAATAGCACTGTATATGAAGGTAATTTAAGTCGTCGCGTAGAAAGCGCTGCTACGCCAATCCAATGAGTACATCCATGTTGTGAAACGGGCACGGACTAATTTAACTGGCACGTATGTATGAATGAATGAATCATCGTGGTGTATATTGCTTACATGTTGTCTGCTCTAATATCGCTCAAACATAGTACGGCACGTCCTCTCACCTGGAGTTTAGGGGTTAAGTGGACACTCCCTATACATTAGGGGAGTAACGTGGACTTTTTCCAATCATAAATAAGTCGGGCATTAGCAATACCCAAGCCAGTCAGAAGTGCGAACGGCACAAAGGGCAAGTAAAGTGACGGACAATGCGCTAATCTTTTTATCCACTACCCTTCTTGCTTGACTGGTGATGTGCATGATATGTTACAAAAACCTGGAATTCAAGGCAATGTCAATTTTTCTGCATCATTAGGACAAGAACCTTCCAAATGAAGGAAGATAAATATCAATTTCCTTAATACACAAGGGGCAAAAGCAAGCAAAAACCTTGAAACAAAATGGTTTCTGTGCTTGTTGCCAATGTTCCATTCTTTCTAATTTCAAGGAGAACCAAATTAGTTCCCCTTTCTAATTTCTAGAAGACCCGCTGTCAAGTATTCCTCTATGACTTCCTATGGAAGAGGAATAATCTAAAATAGGAGCTCATGTGAAGCTTGAACTTCACGCCACAATAACTAATTGTTGAACTTCTACTTTGCCAATTTGGCATCAATAAGCGAGCCTGGTTTTGTTTCAGGGTTGAGGCAACCATTGGTAGTAGTAGTACGCCCTATTCGACCAGGAGGCCAATACCGAAAAACAGATCTCCCCAATATGCTCTTCGAAGGGAGAGGACCCCTGAGCAAAAATAGTGCAATAAAGCAAGCCAATTCAGTTAAATTCTGAATTAAATAAGCAGTAAAATGAGAATCAGCAGAAAGAACAATGAAATTTACAGCATTACCACACATGTGAATCATAACTGTTGTTTCGGTTATCTCCCATTACAAAAACTGAGTTTTCAGGTACTTGCTGCAAGGAAAATATAGAAACAACATGGTTAATATGACCAAAAAGAACCAAATCGTGTGGATATGTAGACAACATGCATACAGCGTGGTAGTAAGCATATGCGCCTATGTAATGTATGGCTGAGTGGGTACTGTGCAAGAGAGATGCAATTCTGATCATTCTAATCTCTGAGTGGTTTGTGCAGTACAAATTATTCATAATTTAAACAGTTTACTCGGTAAAAAAACCCTTGTCAATAATAACCTTGTCAACAACGCCTAGCAAGCTGTGATAAAAGGATGTCAACATATGAATGTTAATGTTAGCTGCTAAAATATACAGGCAGCTCACATATCGTTCATGAGTGGCTCAGAAGTATCTTACCACTGGGTTCATGTCATAAGAAGGTGGCTCAAGAATGAATTCTTCATTTCTAGCCTCACCATTCACAACCAGTTTTCCTTCATGAACCTGCAACACATCAGGCAATGAAACATAAGCAAATTGTTGTTTTTAGGATGTGCTGCTGTTTCCATGAGAATTACAAATAAAATGTATAGCAACTTCTCCAAAATAAGAATTGTTTTTTATTTTGAAACAAACCTCAACAACATCTCCCTCCTTGGCAACTACTCTTTTGATGAAAACATCATTATCAGTATAGCCGACCTCCTGGACAGGAATATTCACAGTTTCGAATCAAGAAACAGCATATATCATCCAGAAAACTGCACATGCAAGTAACTTGTAAGTACCTGTAGCACTGGTGGGCTTTTGAAAATTACGATGTCATTTACACATGGCTTTCTAAAGTAGTATGTAACCTGAGGAACATTCACATGGTCAATTTATGCAATGAAGTGAATAACAATTTTTCTTAGTGAAATATCAAATTTCATCATTTGACAAAAATACAAACAGACGCAGCATGAATAAGAACATAAAAATGAAGGTACGGAGGTGTCTTGTAATAGTGGAACAAATGATGGAACTTATGAATTCCTAAAGGCTAAAGTGAACTGCTCCACGAACGAACATATTTAACAACCACAGCGCATTTGGTATCACGATTCATCATAGCTCAAATTATGACAAATCAACTCAATAATAATTGCCAAATCAATTAGCACAACAAGAAAAAGAAAAGTTAGATAAAGTTAAGCAATATTATATGCAAAATGCATTAGGTACTGCTCAACCAACCCAGAACATCATTCATGGCAACCACCAGATACTTTGGACTACGGATCATGTATAAAGCTTAACACAACTGAAGAATATGCTTATTCTCATGCTTTTTGCACTGATTTTTTCATAGTATCATATTTTTTTCGATCATTTGCAACATGGTCAAACTTACTGAGGTGAACTGTATCCCAAATCAAATAGCCTCATCTCAGAACTTTTACATTGCCAACATATTAGATCACTAGAAAATTATTTGATAACTCACTAAAAATGATTTGTTCTTACATATTTGACTATAATTTTCAGTTGTTTGCCACAAAAATAAAAATGTGCATCTATCTTATATATTTAAACCATTAATCAAATCTCAGATAGATCTGTTATGTCAAAGGACAACACTAACCACAATGCCTAATTTGCATGTGTTAAGAACTCATTCAAAAGTCAAAGCAGGTCAGTCATGCTTTGCTATAGCTAACTCGAGTTGTTTACGGCTGCTGGTTGGACCAAACATAATACAACAAAAAAATCAGCCATTGCCCACTAGGCCAGCATCCCAATGTGCATATATGTCTATGCGTCTATTTGATGATGTAAACAGAATAAGTAATCTGGTATGCAGGGGATTCCTGTTCTGCTAACACTTACAATGTGAAAGTTCAAGCATAGTAATTACAGCAACTGCTCGTTTGTCAATTCAAACACAACATATTGACCACTGTATTAACATAAGTCGTCCTTTTGGGGGGGAAAGAAAATAAAGCGCCAATTTTGAGGCCAAGATAAGATGAAACTCAAATGAGCTTATGAAGTCTAGATGAACTTGGCATTTAGATTCAAATCTAAGCTATGTTCAAGTTCAGGACGACATTGTTGTCCTGCATAAATCCTAAAGAATTCACAAGCAGCTCCTAAAAAAGTGAAATGGAGAGGTTATCAATTTCCTAACCCAAATGTGCCCATGAGGATGATAGGCTAAGCAAATAGGCAGTAGCTCAGGTTCAAACTTACAGATAATCACCAAAAGAAAAAAAACTAGCAACAAGTTCTTGACCACATTTTCATTAATTTGCAATACCTATGATTAACAAGTGTCAAAAAGCCCACATTTATCAGGCATATTAGGCATTTGAGCAACCAGAGTTCCAACCAGAACTCAGCACACGACTAAAATCTGATTGCTCCACCGATATAAAGAACAAAAAAGGAAGGAAGGAAGGAAGGAAGAACGGACCTTCTCTGCGACGATTCGATCGCCGACGTCGAAGGTGGGGAACATGGATAGCGAGGGGATGAACCGCGGCTCGGCGACGAACGAGCGGAAGGCGAGCGAAATGGCCACGGCGGCCAGCACAGTCTTGGCGTCCTCCGTCGTCACGTTCATCCACTTCGGCAGCAGCCCCTTCTTCTCCCCCTCCTCCTCCTCGTCCCCTCCCCCTCCGTCCCCCGCCCCTCCTCCCCCGCCGCCGCCGTCGGGGCCCACGGGCGGCGAGTCTGCCGGCGCCGCCGCGGACCGAACTCGCCTCCACAAGCGGAGGTGCGGGGCGCTCCGGGCATTGCTGCGGTGGAAGGCGGCGGTGGCCAAGATGGGGTTGTGGAGTGGGGGTTTGGGGGAGGGTTTGAGGAGGCGGGCCGAGGCGGGAGTGTGGGAGGTGGCGGGGAAGAAGTGGACGGAGGACATGGTTGCGGAGGCGGAGGCGGAGGTGGAGGGGGAGAGAAGGTGGTGGTAGCCCTCTTGCCACACACCTCGCCGGCGTCCGCGTCGGCCGGTGTGGTTTGGGTTGGGGATAGAAGAATGGGGCTTCCCTATCCCCATCTCCCTATTCCCCTCCCTATCCCCTCAATCTAAACCATCCATTCCTCATCCAATGGCTACTTTTTTATTTATATTTTCACCATTTCTCATCCATCATAAATAATAAACAAAATACAGAAAAAATTAAATTTATTTTTTCTATATTTTTTATTATAATTTTATTTTTTCTGTAAAAAATTATAACAAAAAAATACAAGAAAAAAATAAATTTAAATTTTTTTCTGTATTTTGTTTATTATTTATGATGGATGAGAAATGGTGCAAATATAAATAAAAAGTAGCCTTTGGATGAGGAATGGATGGTTTAGATTGAGGGGATAGGGAGGGGAATAGGGAGATGGGGATAGGGAAGCCCCATTCGGGATAGAAGGGAGGGAGAGGACCGGAAGACGACGACTGGAGGATAAGCCTAGTGGCGGGGAGGATGGTGGGTGGTGTTTGGTCGGTGTGGTGCGACGGGTCCAGGGAACCGTAAGAGGGTGATTTTTTTCGATTATTTATTTTTCTTTTCTTTTTCGCTTCTTCTCTTTTCGAATGGGCAACGGTCAAGTTTATGAAGGGCGTTCGAATTCCGGTCAAAACTGTTACGAAGCCTACCGGTTGCGTTCAAATATCGAAACTATCTTTAAGAGATCTTTAACTATAAATAGACAAACTTATATACAAAGAAGAGTGATCTTAAGATTAAAACATGGTTTCTTTCCCTAGCGTTTTCTCCTAATTATTCTCTGTTGCTTGGTTATGTGGATTGCATTAGATATTATTATTTCTCAATATATTATAAGCACGAATCGCTCTACAAGTTGTAAGGTATGCAAGTCTCAACCAATCTACTGCACATTGCAATGCCATGATTAGGTCAATTGTCTCAATTTTTTTTATTAGATCGATTGCGTCCTAGTTGATTATAATTATAGATTGATCTACGATTTGTTATCATGTTTATTTCACCACGATAATCCGGTAGATTGAATATCTAGCTTCTAGATCGGATTGCCTAGTTCGATTAAAATCGGGATTGATTCGAAAAATTTTGCAATGGACACGCATGGATTCGGCAATGTGTTGTGTGAAGTCGTTGTGGCCGCTCGAAGCCGATGCCGCTACTCAGCCTTCTCCCATCGGAGACGACACTTCCTTGCCTCATCACTCATCGGCCACCTGAAGCCGCTGGCACAACTTAGTTTTTTCCTACCGGCGATGCCGGTCGGTGCCATCATGGCCGCCTGAAGTTGGCCAGCCATCGCTCGGCATTTTCCCCACCAGCGTCGTCGCATTCATGCCCTGCCATCGTGGCCACCTAAAGCCGACGCCGCCTCCACACCTGAGACCACCCACCGGGAGCCGTTGTCATCTCTGCGCCTGAGGCTGCCCACCGGGAGCTGCAACCGCCTCAGCGCCCAAGGCCACCCACTAGGAGCCACCACCGCCTACACACCTGAGGCCACCCACGGGAACCCGCCGCCACCTCAGCACCTGAGGATGCCTGTCGGGAGCCGCCGCCCGCCCGCCAGGATCCACCCGCTACCTTCGCACCTACGCCCGAGGTCGCCCGCAGCCGCCAGAAACAAAATGACCCGGTGACTAGGGTTAAAAACTATAGCCACCAGCCTTTTGGGCAGATGAGCCTTTATGGGCCGAACAGGCCAAACTCGGCCCAATAGCGAAAAACGAGGAGAGAGAATTTTTTTGCTAGTTTTTTTGGTTTAGCCCTCGAAGTTTAGGTAAATTAGAAAGGTTCGCTAATAATGCGATAATAGTCCAAATTTTGACCCTAAAGTTTGTCAATATAGTGAATAAGTCTAGCAGACTGAATTTCTCTCTGAAGAAATTATTTTTAGATTATATGAGCTTCATCATGATCTTATGTAGCACCTTCATATTATCATGTTTTCTGGATTTATTTTCTTTAGTATTTTGTTTCTGCTTATTAGTAATTCCAAAAATTACTTGTTAATTAGCAGAAATTCATTAAAATTACTAGAAAAATCCTAAATGATGTCTACTGAATAGATAAAAATCCATACCTTACTGATTTAGCAATATTCATGCCTTTTTACCTATCGTAAATTTAGAAGTTTGCATGAATAATGTAAGAAATGTCTAACATCGCTAAGGAGTCTACTGAGCTCACCCTAGACAGTAGAAACTACCTAACTTGGGCAATGAATGTTAAGATCAACATGATAGCCCAGTCACTAGGCGCTACCATTACCTAGCTAGAAGCTGGGGTTGTCGCCATCCTCGAGGCCACCAAATGTGCAGCACTGCACTTCCTGAGGCACCACATCCATTAGGACTTAGAAGTCTGAATACCTGCTAGAAGAGGACCCATTGGCATTGTGGAATTCCTTGAAGGAAAAGATATGATCAACAAAGGTCCATCATGCTACCTGAAGCACAGCGTGAGTGGACCAACATATGATTTTAGGACTTTAAGAAAGTGTCAGCATATAATTCTACTATTCATAAGCTTGTCTCCAAACTCAAGTTCTGTAACCAGAATGTTATAGATGCTGAGATGATAAACAAGACTTTGAGCACTTTCCAACCCACCCATAGGGCACTCCAGCAGCAATACCGTCAGGCCATGTACAAGAAGTGCTCAAAACTGATTATCACCCTTCTTGAGGCAGAGAAGAACGATGAGTTACTAATGAAAAACTATCAGACTCGCCCCACTGGGTCACAGCCACTACCTGAAGCTCATGCTAATTCCCAAAAGACCAGTGGTAGCCAAGGCCATGGAAAGGGATCCAAACAAAAGGGCGGAAAGTGGAAGAAACTAAATGTGCAGATGGAGAATGGTAAACCCCGTTGGACGAAAAAAAGTGAGAGGAAAGCAGCAGAAGCAAGACTTGGGCAACGAGACGGTCTACCCCCTGCACCTTGTTATAGGTGTGGTTATATGGATCATTGGTCCTGTACTTGTTGCACCCCGAAGCATGTGGTAGACCTCTACCAATAGTCTATTGGCAAGAGCAATAAGGCACCAGGGAATAAGGCAGAGTCACACTTGTCGATCAGCTCGATGCTGATAAGAGTGATGCACCAAATGCAGAAATAGAGCTCGACACTACAGCAGGGAGTGATCACATGGAGCTTGACCTATATGGTGACTTGCAGTAGACAATAAGCAGCTCCCCTAGCCAACCCAGATGTCATGTTTTTCCTTAAGTTTGCTTTATCAGTTTAGGCTATTCTAGGAGAATAATGGATTCTTTATGCTCTTACTAAGCATTAATTGTTTAGGATTTAAATATTATTCTAGTTGAATAAATTGGATTACCTGTTCTTTTGAGCTTTATTCCCATTGAATTATTGTTTGATTATATTATGCTCTATATAAAATAACTCCTTAAATCCGATGGTGGGGAGGAGACTTGTCTAGTAGATAGTGGAAATACCAACTCGATTCTAAGGGATATCAAGTATTTCCAAACGTAACCAAGAAAATGAAAAATGTCATGACCATCACTGGAAGTAATGCTCTAATCGTTGGCACTAGAAGGGCCACACTCATTCTTCCTATGGGTACATGAATAATGATAGAGGATGCTCTCCTAACTAAGTCTAACGGTGATCATAAATGAGTGGTTGAAAAACTCCCTTCCTTCTCATTTGAATTATACTATACCTACATCAAACCTGAATAATATGTTGCAATGAAAATAGAATATAAAACCTCAGAGTCCTTTAAGATCTGGCATTATCAATTAGGGCATCCTAGGGTTGGAATGATGTGAAAAATTATAAGCAATTCTACTAGCCATAGCATAAAACTCTATCCCAGCCTGTACCAAAGGAAAACTCATAACTAGATCCTCTTATATGAAAATTAAGAGAGAATCACCTATTTTCCTGGAGAGAATATAGGGTGATATCTTTGGACCTATTCAACCCCTGTCGGCCCCCTTTAGATATTTTATGGTGGTATTGGATGCTCTTACTAGGTGGTCCTATGTATGCCTGTTGTCTACTAGGAATCACGCCTTTGCTAAACTAATAGCACAAACTTTCCAGATGAAAGGATTAAGTCCATTGGAATGGACAACGCCGGTGAGTTTACCTCTAAGGTATTTAATGATTACCGTTTAGCTTTAGGCATTAAAGTAGAGCACTCAGTACCACACGTCCACACTTAGAATGGCCTTGCAGAGTCATTCATTAAGAGAACTAAGCTTATTGCCAGGCCACTATTGTAGAATTATAGGCTTTCCACTAGCTGCTGGGGCCATGCAATGTTGCACGCTACCACACTAATAAATTTAAGACTGACTGCATACCACCAGGTTTTCCTTTACAATTAGTTTGTGGAAAAGAACCAAGTATTTCCTATCTACGAAAATTTGGCTATGCTATATACGTGCCTTATCTCACCGCCACAACATACAACCATGGACCCCCACTGGAGGTTAGGGTCTATGTAGGATTTGAATCCCATCGATTATCAAATACCTTGAGCCTACTACTGGAAACATGTTTATGGCTCATCACGCTGACTGTTTTTTATGAAGATAATTTTTAGCATTAGGGGGAGGAAAGTACCTTACTAAAAAAATATTGAGAAATAGATTGGAATGTCTGAGGTATTCAAGCCCTAGATCCACACACTAAAGAAATTGAACTAGAAGTTCAGTGAATTATTAACCTGCAGGAAATAGCAAATAATCTACCAGATGCCTTCGCTGATCAAAAGGAAGTAACAAAATCTTATATACCAGCAGTAAATGCCCCAGAGAGAGCGGAAGTACCCCAGATGGATACTCGACCCACTCCAACCCCTCATATGAAGAAGAGGGGGACAACACTGAGAAAGAGGCCTCAATTCTGCAGAGACGTCCATAGAAAAAGGAACTCAAAGAAAATAAGTCACCTCTCGAATCAGTAGAAGAAACTCAACTTGACGTTGAAAAATCCCCGAAGCGAATGATCATGAAGATGGTAACCCCAATAAAATTATGCATGCATAGTCTAATATTGGGAAATTGGAACAACCAGACTCCATTGTTGTGGGAAATCATGAGGTGTTGGATGAACCAAATGAAGAAATATCTACTAATTTTATTGAGTCAGGGGAATTATATAAAAGAAAGACTATAATTGTCAACATTTATTTTGCTTGAAAAATTGCTAAGAACCTTGAACTAGATCCAAAACCAAAGTTCTTAGCTGAATACTAGAAGCGCTCAGACTGGGATAAATGGAAGGAAGCAATTGAGGCACAATTACTCTTCTGAATAAAAGCAAAATGTTTGGCCCAGTAGCCCAAACACCGCCAAAAGTGTTCGCGGTAGGGCCCAAATGGGTTTTCATCTAGAAGAGAATGAAAATAATCAGGTGGTGAGATATAAACGAGACTTATAGCACAGGGGTTCACACAGAGACCCAGCATCGATTATGATGCAACTTATTCTCCTATCATGAGTGGAATAACATTTTGATATTTAATATCAATGGTAGCAGGTATGAATTTAAGTATGCAGTTAATGGATGTAGTGACCGCATATTTATATGGGTCACTGGACTCAGAGATTTATTTTAAAGTCCCAAAAGAAGTAAAAATTCTGAATCCCAATAAATTAAATTGAAACATGTATGGTGTCAAATTGGAAAAGTCGTTGTACATATTAAAATAGTCCGAAAGAACATAGTACAACCGGCTTCATGAATTCCTCCTGAAGAAAGGGTGCACTAATAATGAGGATTGTCCTTATGTGTTCATAAAGAAATCCCAAAATGGATTTTGTATTATCTCGCTGTATGTCGATGATCTGAATATCATCAGAACAATAGAGGACATAAAGGAAGCAAGTTCCTATCTTATTAAGGAGTTTGAAATGAAGGATTCGGGTCGAACCAAATTTTGCTTAGGCTTGCACCTGGAGCACCTCCCTAGAGGGATTTTAGTACACTAATCCTCTTATATGAAGAAGGTGTTAGAGAAATTTAATATGGATAAGTCACATCTATTACGAACCACAATGGTAGTCCGATCCCTAGAAGCGGACAAAGATCCTTTTAGACCAAGGATGGAGATTAGCCACATCAAGAAGTTATGTGGCATGAGCGCCATTGATGACCCCCACTATTATCTTGAAGATAATGTAGCTTGTGTGGCATAGATACAAACGGGCTATGTTAAAAGTAATCTCACAAAGTATATTGCTCCTATTTTTTTTTATCCTCATGAGCTCCAAAAGAATAGAGAGGTAAAGCTATTGAAAGTTATGTCTTGTGATAATCGGGCAGATATATTTACAAAATATCTCCCAGCCTCTAGCTTCCAGAAGTGCATGCGAGGCTTAGGGATGAGGCGACTTAGAGAGTTACAAGGTTCATGGGGAGTAAATTCCTTAATCATAGCCCATATTTAAGAATAGAAGACTTATTTGATTTTGAAGATCTAATGTTGTACTCTTTTTCCCTTTGTGAGTTTTTCTGAAATTTTCTCACGTAAAGATTTTTAATGAGGCAACAAGTGCAATACGAGAAACGGATATGATATACTCTTTTCTCCAACCCTTTTTCTCACTGGTTTTTGGAAGAAGGTTTTAATGAGACATATATATATATATATATATATATATATATATATATATATATATATATATATATATATATATATATATATATATATATATATATATATCGTAGTATTCGCCTAAGGGGAGTGTTATGAATCCCACTCAGTTGCTTTTGTGTGCAAATACCAAAACTAGCTCTGAGGGGTCTTTGACTATAAATAGATGAGCCTATGTATAAGGAAGAGATAGAGATCTTGAGATTAATAAAATGCTTCTTTTCCCTGATGTTTTCTTTCAATTATTCTCTGTTGATTGGTTGTGCAGATTACATCAGATATTATTATTTCTCAACAAAAACAAGACGGATTGATTCATATGAGCTATTTTTGACTCTGTGTAGGAAATTGCATATTTAGGGAAGTAATAAATGATATAATAGATTTTTGTTTTGAAATTAAATGATACAACGATTTGTTATGTATTAGTCTTTTCACAAAGAGCGAGAGGGGGAGACACTGAGAGATTCCTCAAAATTAGTTGGGTGATGTGTATACAGTCATGATCGGATTAGGGCTGCTAATGGGCTTGGATTGGCCCAGGATTTTGGATTGTACTGGCCCAAAATTTCATGTAGACTAGATCAATTTAGGCTTGTAGCAATTTGGACTAGATCTAGGTCAGACTTGGGCTAGGCTTAAACCTTAAGATTTTGTGCTATAAATAGTCGAGTCACTCGATGTTGAAAGCAGCTGTGTGGTGGCGCCGTTGGAGGCCAAGTAGCGGCCTCGCAAGTGTAAGCGGAAGCAGGCAAACAGGCGCGAGGAGCCCCTCAACTATGTGGAGGCGAAGCAGTAGCAATGGGAGAAGCTGAACCAGCGGTTCTACGCGCTGCACACCGTGGTGCCAAACGTGTCCAAGATGGACAAGGTGCCGCTGCTAGGCGACGCCATCTCCTACATCAACGAGCTCCGCTGCAAGCTGACGGCACTGGAGTCGGACAAGGAGTCTCTCCATTCCCAGATCGAGGTGCTCAAGAAGGACCGTGATGCGTGGCCACCGGCGCCATCCTCTGGGCACGACAACGGGGCGTAGTGCCACGCGGTGAAGAGGGGATCGAGGCGAAGATCCTGGGGCTGGAGGCGATGATCCGCGTGCAGTGCCACAGGCGCAACCACCTAGCGGCGAGGTTGATGACGGCACTGCGGGAGCTAGACCTGGACGTGTACCATGCCAACGTCTCCGTCATCAAGGACCTCATAATCCAGCAGGTCGCCATCAAGATGGCCATGAGCGTCTACTTGCAGGAACAGATCATGACACGTCACTTTTCATGCGCGCATGCTACTCATGCTCAACGCGTTGCTGCATTAACTTCACCACGTGCTTAAGAGCAACTCCAGCAGTAACCCTCAAAACAGAGCCCCTACTTTTTATTTGAGGATTCTCCCTAGTTTTGAGGGTTCTGTTTTTTAGGCTACACTCCAGCAGGAGCACTCAAAACAGGACCCTCAAATTTATTCTTAGAGGGGATGACACATAGGACCTACCCTCATCCTCATCCTACTTTTGAGGGCCGAGGGGCAAAAAAAAACTCACTCCAGCAGGCCCCTACTTGAGCCCTCAAAAATAGGGGCTCCCTCCAGACCCCCCAGGAATGAGGGCTCGAGGGGGAGATTTGAGGGCCCCCTACTTTTGAGGGCTCAAGTAGGGGCCCTGCTGGAGTGAGTTTTTTGCCCTTCAGCCCTCAAAAGTAAGATGAGGGCTCAAGTAAGAGCCCTACTGGAGTTGCTCTAAGGATCGTCCAGGCTTAAGGCCTAGGCCCGAGTTTGGGTCTAGATCAGACTTGGGCTTTAATAGTTTGGATCTAGATGGATCATGCTTTTAATAATTAAATTTGTATTCAAGCTAGATTTGGAAAAGGCGTTGGCCCATTACCAGCCCTAGATAGAATTCAACCAAAAATATTTTCTTTTGGTAAGCATATCATCCCTCAACACCATTGAGACACCAGGGGTGAAACCAAGGGGTAGGCTTAGTAAGGCTTGAGCCTACCCTCCCCTGGTGGGCAACCCCCAACCCCGTCGGCCAGTGCCACCGCAGGCCAGTAGCCGCCAACCAGTGTCCAAAGGGAGACTGGCGCCACAACAGGCTAGTAGGGAGATCGACGCCAAGCTGCAAAGAAAAGAAAAAACATGAAAAACGCCTGCTCAAGAGTGGTTAGCCCACTACCCTTAAGAGGCTCAACAAATCCATCTCACTAGCCCACCAAGACAGCAAGTACAACTCACAAACCCTACCAAAGTAGCAATATGAACGATTTCCAAAGAGAGGGCTGACTGCTGATGGCACACATTGTAGGGGACAGGGCGACCGGGTGTTGGGCGAGCTATGAGCAGAAGGGGGGGACCAGATCGTCGGGGGAGCCGGATCTGATGGCGAGCACGAGGCTGCCAGCCGAGGGGAGGTAGATCTGGGGGCGGGGGGGGAGCCGGAGTGGGGGGTGGGAACGACGAGGGTGGGGGCCGTGGCCCTCGGGGGGGAGCTTGACCGGGTGGCGAGGGCCGAGCTGCCGTCGACGCATGTCGGCGGCACCGCCGGCAGGAGCAACCGTGGTGCAAGCCGCCAATCGCTAGTCACTGTCAGCAGTCGACACTATGACGAGAGAGTGGAGAGAGTGTGAAGTCCGAGAGGGGGCACGCCACACTGCACGCTTCAAGTCGGCTTTAGCATTCAACGGTTTGTCGGTTCCAACTTCAAGTTTTCAACAGTTCAACTGATAAACGTGAGTTCTTTACTTCCTACCTGATTTAGTATTTTTAGAGTTTAGACTTTAAGTGTATATTAGTATATAGCTAGTTTAGTCCTCATAATTTATTCATAGATTTATAGCTTTGTATTGACAAAAAATAATAATTTATTTATAGATTTTGCTATAATGGAGAAACGAACTTTGTGTAACTATTTCGCAAGCAATTCAAGTAATTCTCATCCAACCGATGGGAGTACAACTCAACCAAAGAAGTTTCGACTAGAATTTAATCCAAATGAAATTATTACCAATCCAACGCTTTGCATACCAATTAAAGATTATGCTAACAAAATTAGAGATCAAGTGAGAAGGATATATGTACTGAATGGTCCTACTTGAGTAATTGGACATTCATTTTCACATGTTTTGGATAGCAAAGAGTCACGTAAGATCCTTTCAAGAATCATGATGATAAAATTATAAACCGCTTCTAAGGCATGAAATCGCATAGAATGTATTTGCCCTATGTTCAAATTTGTCTCATGATTCAAATTAGCTTATTTGTGGTATGTTTCATATTATCTAAATTTTTATTGTCATTCATAATTTTTTTATTATATCACTAATTTTCATATGTTTCATACACAGTTGACTTATTGCTACTCCACGCTTTCTATTGTCAAGGTATCTATTTTGTATTTCTCTAGTTTTCGTTGTTTGTCTTTAATTGTGTAATTTCTGTATGAATTTGAAATTCTATAAGAGTACAAAACTATATTTATGTCAACTTAGTTTAGTCCTGATTCAGCTCACCCTCAATTTTATTCCTGGCTTCGCCACTGCAAGACACTGTTTAGAACGTAGTAATTTTTTTCAATTTTTATTAGAATTGAACTACTTTATGTGAAATTCTTGTAAAATTCCTCTCAAATCCTTGCACTCCAAACATGCCCTAAGTTTTTTCCCTTTCCCATATCAACCTCTACCATGTAACTGTGATAGTCATGATGGTGAATTGCTTAGGTGACGAGAATCTGTTCAACATCTTTGCTTCTTATGTTTATGGTTCTCCCGAAATCGTTGCACACGGTGAGACAAAAGTGAAGGAATGACATTGTCAAATAAACACGAGAAGCTGGAGAAAGGGGAAAGTACATGCTCAACAGCCAACAAGCACGGCATTATTATACAGTTCTTGAGTAACTCATTTAATCTTACACATCCTGGTTGTTTTGCATTACTCACCGACACGAACAAGTTGAAATATGAACACCACGAAACACCATGTATATCACTGCAACAGTTTCTAAAATGTCACTTCCTGTCTTTCTGATTTGGTTCGATCGGATAGCATTCCTCCAAGGCGACTGGTGCTGGCAACGGCACGGAAAGACCAGGTGACCCAACTGTAGATCACCTGCTCTTTGCACCAGAGACCAGCCCAACAGAAGCACCCATGGGCCATGGCACTTCGTTGGGCGAATAAAATCTGACCATGATGCATCTTCCCTCACTCAGTATGGGTTTGCAAATTTTATCATAGAGTAGCGATAGAACTGGTTACTAGCGGTTACTAGAATTTTTTGGACGAAAATTTTGAATTAAAATTTAAAGTTTCAGATGTAAAAAGGATAATGTTGAAAAATTGCAAATTTCCTTTATATTTGATTAAAATGACATAAATCTGAATTTTTTTTGCCTGGTTTAATTTTTTCTCGGATCCACTGATAACACCCGTAACCGTCAGTTTTCGATGATAAGTTTTCCCCCTGCTCAGCACTACCTATACGGCTATGCATGATGCCTTCACCCTTGTTGCAGTTTCGGCTCTCTCTGCAGTCGCTATGATGACGCAGAGTTAATTTATGACCACTTTGAGTCTGACTACGACCACATTGTAGCTGCTCCAACCATGCCTTCGTACTTTGACTACATACCCGTTACTTCAGCTGATGAGAGTTACGACCACGTTTACACTGCGCTGCTTATTCTCGTAACCGCTCCTTCAACCACGTAGTAACACTCGATCACCGTAGTTGTAACTCGATTACGACCACACTGTGACTTACGACTGAAGGCTCTATTGACCGTCGTGGTCATAAAGCTTACGACCATGTTTTCTGCTCCGTATCCATGGTCGTAACTCATTTACGACTACGTCTTCTACTCATGCGGACTCCTCCGCTCGATCGCCGTGGTCGTAACTCGTTTACGACCACGTCTGCGAACACGTTGAACTCGATAATTTCCAGGAGACAAAGCACCCCGGTTTTCTTTCTTTCTCTCACTCTTGTTTTGATCACACTGATCGCATCATCTTGCTCTCTATGTACGTCTCTCATTACATTGCTCTCCTTCATTTCAGCTTCTAAAATCTATTTTTTTGGCTTTTCTACGGTAACTAACTTTTAAACGGAATGTCTTTTCAAGACGGAGTCTACAAGTTAATTGTAATACACATTGTAGCGATTTTATTTATATCAGTCAAAACCGCACGTGAATTTTTGTTACTCCGTACACTCTCTCATAAACAGCCCAAAAACCATAAACCACAGCCATAAGCCATAAGCCGAAGCTAAAAAAAGGCCCTCTTTTAGGTTGTGGCTTATGGCTTTTGAATTCTGGCTATTCACGAGATACAATACACACAAGGAAATAGTTGCATGCGATTGATGGTACGCATGTAGCAGTATTGGTACCTAATCATGTAGCACCGAGGCACTACAATCGCCATGGATACACAAGTTAGAATGTGCTTGCCATTTGTGAATTTGACAAGCAATTTACTTTCATGTGTGCTAGGTGGAGTGGCGCAACTCACGACACACGTGTCTTGTTTCCATGATGACTTATGCAAACTCCACACCCACCAACAATTACGGCTGTTGCTTGTTTTTATCTATATGTTTCTATATGGAATTGGGTGAAGTCATTAATTAGTCCTCGAACTTAGGACTGTGCAGATTCAAACCGAACCGAAAAAACCGTACCGCAAAAACCGAACCGGTCAACTCGGTTTGACCGGTATTCGGTTCGGCTTCTGGAAAAGCAGCATTTCACTGATTCGGTTTTCCGGTATAAACCGAGGAAAAACCGATTTTACCGATTAAACCGAACGGCCCAACTAAACAATCTCAACTCGGCGTCTCCGTCTCGGCCCACCAGGCGGCCTCACGCGGTCATGCCTTCAACCCTAGCCGGCAGCCGCAGACGCCACCCGCCTCCATCCGCCTCGGCCGTTGAGATCCTCCTGCCCCATCGCCTCCGCCCGCCGGCTGCCGCTTTCCTATCCCCCACCGCCCCTCCCCTGCTTCCCCGCCCACCGCAGCCTCGGATTCCCTCGCATCTTCATTCTGCCTCCACCACAGCCCGGCCTGCCCCCCATCCCCCGCCGTCCCCCCCCCCCCCCCGCCACTGCATTTGGTGGATCCCGCCTCCGCCGTCCACAGGATCCTCCTCTCCCCCATCGCATCTGCCGGCTGGCCGCGGCCTCATGCACCCTGTATTCCTGCCCTTCTGATGGCTTCCATCTGCATGCAGTGGCCCCCCTCTCACTCTGCTGCTTCTTGCGCACATCAACGCCTAGATCCGACCATGGCTCCGCTTCTTCTTCACCCACGTCGGCGACCGCGTCGCTCCGATGAGCTCCCGTTGAGTCAGCTCCTCATTCTGCATGGCTTTAGCTCCTTGTTTTGCCTTACCTTTTTCCTATTTGTTTCCTTGTGCGTTATGCTCATGATAATTGGGTCTATTTTATATGCATTATGCAGGTTTTTGCAATTGGATAACGAGGCAGCTACAAGAGAGGTTGATTCGCGCCATGTAGGAGTTGCCACAATATTAAGGTCTAGGTTTCCCTCTTGCTTTCTGCGATTGACATCATGTTCTGCCCCTTTGATCTTTTTTGCACTAGGATGTAGTTATGATTCTGTTAACTATATTCTTTCTGCGATTGACATCATGTTCAGGCACCACTAGATGAGGATGTTCAAAGAATCAAAGCAGTTTGTAAGTTTTGACGTTCTGTTATGTCACCGACGACTGACTCACTGTAAAATCTTGTGGTTCTGGAAATCTTTATTTGTGAGTTGTGACTTTGTCTGTGTGTGGTGTGTGCGCCAGAGTGCCTGCCAGATTGCTCACTGCCTGACTGCAGACTATCATTTTGCTTCTGGAATGGAGAATTGGAGATGAGATTAAATTGGTAAAATTGGTGATTGATGAATGAGTGATCTGTGAATGTGATGATGAATTGATGAGCTTTTTTGATGTTGTGTGGTTGTGCGGCTTGTGCTTGTGCCAGCCAGAACTGGTTGGCTGCCAGTCAGTCTGGATTCTGGAATGGAGTTATGGTCTTATGGAGATTATTTAACGTTTAGCAATTCGCGTAAACTTTGGTAAAATTGGTATTTACCAATGCCGTACCGAAATAAGATGGTATTTACCGATACCGCACCGTATTCTATAAAGTACCGTATTTCCTAAATTATTCAAACCGTATTTATCGAACAAACCGTATTTACCGAACCGTATAAACCGAAAAAAATCAAACAAACAGTCTTACTCGAACTGTATGTCATTGCAGGAAAGTACTACTTGATGCATTCCAGTTACCGAAACAAGGAATGTGATCGAGCACTCATTCCACGTTTGGAAGAATAAGCGGCATATTCTATTGAGCGTGTCGAGCTACAACACAGAGACACGGAAGAAAGTTATAGCGGCAATTATGATATTGTATAACTTCATTATCAACTTAGCGATATCTCATGATGACTACTTGGACATCAACAACAAGGACTACGTCCTAGACGAGGCGGGGATACAAAGTCTCCAGCCGGTAGTGTTCCAATCGGGTCGGGTCATGGACAGACGGCCCATTTTATCGGACCAGCTTTTCTACTTAGGCCGGGAAAATTTGGGTTTGGTTGCATCGGCCTAAATGTTACTGGAGCTTTTTTTTACCGAATATCCAGCGACCTGATCTGGCACATATTCACAGGGGCGGATCTACCATTCGGGCGTGCCCGGGCGGCCGCTCGAGCTCCGTCGCCGGCCGGCCACCCTCCCCCCTGCGGACAGAACAGGCGCAGTGCGACGGCGAGCCGATAGGCAGTAGCAACGCACGCAGCTATGCAATACAATATACAACGCTACAACTTATGGGGTGGTGAACGGCAGGGCGGAGCGGACGACGGATGTGTCCTTCACGCTTGATGATGGCACCGGCCACCTCGATTTCATCAGATGGTGAGAGCATTTCGATAAATCACATACGTCATACGGTTAAGCTCCAAATATATTCTAGGGGGTACTTTTTTAGTATTTGCGCTTCTATTGTCAGTGCTGGATGTTAGATGTTACTCAAATCTTCCAAGCTTAATATTTACTAGGACACTGTTCATTCTTATCAGAATGCAAGCAGTTCAAGAATGGGAATTCTGCAAATATTTTACCATTTTCGACTAATTAACCATTTGAGAGACGGTAGGGGAAATATCCTACTGTAAAACACTGATTGTTTGGTGAGACTGTAAAACATTGATCGAGCATAATATACATTATTGCTATGTGCAAGAGCTTTGTCATACCTGAGCCATCCATCACTAATCACTTTACCAGTTTAATAAACAATGCTACAACTACGAATCGATTTATGATACTACTAATTCATCTATCTTTCACAATTGATATGTTGCTTCTTCTACGGTTCATCTACAACTGTTGATTAAGATTCATTGGTGAGGTATTTTTCAAAGTTCTACTATTATTTACATATGTTTGCATGCGAATTGTAGTTGTTGCTTCTATTTTGTGTCATATGCTCTTATTAGTACGATTGTAACATAATTTGATCATAGATTGTTTTGCTTTTGGGTAATATTGTTTGCTTCATACTTCCGACTCCGCCCTAACTACATTTTATTCCTAGATCCGCCACTGCATATTCAGTAGTACGTAGGACCGTCTCGCTGTCTACAAACAAGCGGCGCCAACTCATACTCACTCACTGCCGTGCATCTTGCCTTCCGATCCGGTGTGCTGGATGAGGCGTCGAGAGGTGGCAATGAGCGAGCAGCCGCGCCGCCGTGCGGAACAGCTGTGCGACGCGGCTCCCCCACTGACAGCAGCCACTCATGCGGGCATGCCTCCCTGGCCCGAACGAGATTCACGCTGTGACTTACCGTAGCATCTGCCGTTCGATCTGCATCAAACAGTCCAGATTATTTTACTTCTATTTCTTACTTTTTTTAGCTTTTGATTTTTTTACTTCTATTTTTTAGTTTTTTTACTTTCATCTTTTTCTAGATGAAAGTAAAAAAACTAAAAAATAGAAGTAAAAAAAATCAAAAGCTAAAAAAAAGCAAGAAATAGAAGTAAAAATCTGGACCGTTTGATGCAGATCGGACGGCAGATGCTACGGTAAGTCACAGCGTGACTTAGCAGAGCTAAGTCAGAGAATATGCGCCGTCCCTGGCCTCCTCTGTACTGGGTCCTCCAGATGGCACAGCCCCAAATGGCTTCATCTCTAGCCTTTTAGGTTTTTGATTTATTTAAACTATATTTTGAACATATTAGCTTTTAATCTTGGTTTATTTTAATTTTTAGGATTTTTTTTATCTTTTATCTCTTTATTTATTTGCATCGTCCGTGACAATATAACGAGTTTTTTCAAAGAAATTTTTAATTTTTTATTATTCACATAAAAACTAACAATCATTATAATACAATTTCAATTAAAAACTATAGCCATAAATTTAAGCTAAAAATTAGTTAAAGCACTACCAAAGTGCCAAATGTAAACTATCCCTCCAATCTACCGCAGGTCCATAATATCCTTAAGCTTTTAACTGTACTTTCGTCGGAAGATGCAGATTCACTAACCTATTTTTCGCCTTCCCATTCAAAACGGAAACCGCAGAGAAAACAGAATGGAAAAGGAAATTACTACTTGGTTACTTGAACAAGTATAATAAGAGGCTGTTAGTAGGCTGTATGCTGAGGTGGAGGAGAGAGAGGAGGAGAGAAAAGAGACAATAGGACACATTCCGAAACAACATTTGCTTAGAGTATATGCTTGCTTTGTGTAGTTATGCTAAACTCGCATCGTACAGGGTGGGATGGAGAAGAAAATTTCATCGTGCTTCTGATCGTTCTCATCTCGCTCGACCTGCAAGTAATTTGAGTTTTCTAGATTTTCACTTGAAAGTGCTCGCGAGCCCAGCGAGCATTCTTTTGAAACTGATCTAGCCGGCTAGACCTAATAAAATCCATAGCTCACACAGATAATTGTATACGAGTTTATCTCACGGTTTTTTTTTTTTGCGAAAACAGTTTGTGTTCACTAAAATACTACCAAAGTGCAAGGGTGTGCAGTGAAAATATTGTCAATCATTAGTTTTGCTCCTAGTATTGTCAAACGGAGCGAGGAAGCCTCTTGTTTTCTCATGGTAATAATGTATCCAGTTTGATTCTGTCGTCGAGCAACTTGGATTTTCTAGGCAAGTTTTACATTTTTTAGGGAGTTGCTCCATCAGGACCTGATCCGTAACCGTAATAAAATTTCACAGCCCTCAAGTGAAATTTCCCACTAAAAACAGGTTTTGCAAACAATATATGTAGGGTACAATCGAAATGGATACGGACGGATATCGTTTATTCTGTATCATATTCCATATTTTCCCCTCGGATTCGGAGTCGAAGTCGGACAAGGATAATGCCGGATATCCATTTCTACATTCCGTATCCGTTCCATAATCTTTCGGACAGTTGATCGGATGAAAATTATCCGCTTCTTTGTACAAGACATCGGATAGTATGATACAATCAGAACGAATATGGAGAGATTAATTACTAAGATGTTGAAAGAAGAACACTCAGTACTCCCGCCTGTCTAGATGTGATAATCTACCTATATGTTATCTTGTTCCTAGGTGGAGTCACAACAGACTTTTTCATATCACTTACATACGAATATATACGGACATATATCACTTATCCTATATCATATTTCATAATTTTTCTTGGAGTCGGAGTTAGACCGGATAGTGCTGGATACTCATCTACCTCTTCTGTATTCGTTCTGCAAACCTTCGATCAGTCGGATGGACGGAAATTATCTGCTCCGTTTGCACCCCTAAATATATGTCACTAAAAAATAAAATACACCCAATGTGCACGTGTGTGGAGTCAAATTAGTGTTAATCATTAGTTTTGCATGCGATAAGAACCGGAAAAAACGTGAAAAAAAATAATTTTTTGCACAACGAATAAAACCAGAGACTCCGGGATACTTGCCAAAAATAAAGCAAGAAACAACCAAAACAAAACAAAACGAGAAAACACCAAAGCAAACTCGAAAAAAAGAAGCAATTTTTAAAGGGCATCGGCCCTCACGGTTTCTTCCCCTTCCTCCTCCCTCCTCGACGGCTCCTCCTCACTCGCATAGAGGACGCACACGAGCGCGCGCACACGGAGAACCACAGGGGAGGGAGGGAGGGAGGGAGCGGAAGATGCCGGGGAGCCAGAACGGGCGGCCGAGGCCGGCCAAGGTGGAGACCATCCACGGCCTCGCGCGCGCCGGCGACCTCGCCGGCGTCCAGAGGAAGCTGCAGGAGAACCCCGCCCTCCTCAACGACAGGAACCCTGTGGTACGTGCGCTTCCTGCTTCTTGGTTCCCCTCCTTCGTGCATTTCCGTGCTTAAAAATGCGATCTTTGCTCGTTCTTGCGGTTCTTGGTGCTCGCAGTGTGGAGTGAGCGATTGAGATTCGCGAGAAAGTGACTGTTTTGGGGACAAAAACGTTTGTTTTTATCGGGTTGTGTGGCTCCGGCTCGGTTTCCTTGAGCTGATTGTTGGATTTATTTGCATGGACTTTGGAAAATTTTGGTTGGGATGCTGAGGTGCTTGTTTGGGCATAATTTTTTTCTCCACGTTTTCGTGTGCTTCCGTCGCCCCCTGGTTATGGTTTACTTGCTTCTTTGGTGTAATTGATGCGCTTCTTTGCTGTTTCTTTCATGGTTTACTTGCTTCTTTGGTGTAATTGATGCGCTTCTTTGCTGTTTCTTTCTTGCCTTTTGATGTATTGATGCAAGTTCCTTTCCCCGAGCCAAGAAGGTGCGATAATGGTGGTTCTGGATTTTGCTGGTTCTTTGCTGCTCATTTTGGAATTGCTGTTCCGGTTATCTTGGATATTTCTTCACTATGTTGTCGTTCTGATTTCTTTGCTATCCCACTTGTTCTGATAATTTCCCTCTTCATTCGTTTGATTTCGATATTGGTTTGTCTTCTTTATTTCCATCCTTTATTTACCTATTTTGGTGGTAGAATTGCAAATCTCTTGCAGCCACGATATATTTATTTAGTTTGATGCAATTATGCTTCGATTTGGTTCCTTTTTGAAATGGTCTGTGGCCATTTCACATGGGTCGCTTTCTTATCTACTTTAACTTTGCGTTTTGAGGCGATTTAGATGTTTCTGTTTGGTGAACTGATTATATTTGGATATCCTGTCCTGTGCCGTGTTACCACAATTTTGATATATGCACGAGTCTGATTTAATTTGCAAAACAAATCAGCATGGGCTCTTGTCATATATTTTAGTACATAATTGTTGCAATTCCTCCTTAACAATAATTTGGTCTCCAAATTCTGCTAATTGTTTCGATATCGCAATGTAAAATTTGTCTAAGTCATCTCATCTGTGTTTCCTTATTGATTTTCTTGCTGGTCGATAGGATTTGGTCATGTGCAAAGTTTCGTCCTGAACATACTAGAGGGTGGGATTTTTGGGTTGAATCTTAAAAAAGAGAAACAGCAATCCAACAACATCTGATCAAATTTACAATGATTATTTTCCAATGTCATATCTTTCGTTATGATCAAATCTACAGTTTTTTCGATAATATTTACTGAAGATAATGTAAATGCTTGAAGTGAATTGCAGTATCACGTGGAATTTGACTAGTTTCCAAACAATTGTGGCTTTAACTTCTTTGTCTATGCAACTACAAATTTATATATCTTGCTTACCTTCTCTTTGCCAATGTACTATGCAGATGTCCCAAACGCCACTTCATGTCGCAGCTGGCTACAATAATACTGAAATAGTCAAATTCCTGCTTGATTGGCAAGGTACTGATACAGTTGAGCTGGAGGCAAAGAACATGGTAATTGAAGTACCACATTTGTTGGTACCTTATTGGCTCCTCTTCAACACTTTTTTTATGCTTTGAGCTTAGCATATAAACCACTGCTTCCATTGTTCTGCAGTATGGAGAGACACCTGTGCATATGGCAGTGAAAAATAGTTCTTTTGAATCAGCTAAATTGCTCCTTGAACGTGGTGTACATATAGAAGCCAAAGCAAATGTAAGATCTATCTATTTAGTTTTTATTTTCTATTCTAGGCCATTTTATTTGAGTGCATGCACAAATTTAATCTGTTTAACACACTGTTCCAGAATGGCATGACACCGTTGCATTTAGCTGTCTGGCATGCACTTCAAGCTGGAGATTGCAGCACCGTCAGCATGTTGCTAAGCTACAATGCGGATTGCTTTGCAAAAGATGATGTACAGACACTTGATTCCTAGTACATGTTTAAATTGTTTTCTTTACAACCGTATTAGATATACTAAACATGGTTCTATTGCATGGTGCCACCAGGAAGGCAAAATCCCCTTAAATTATATTCCAGGAGGTGCTGGTAGTGAGAAGCTGCTGAAGCTCCTTGCTCGCCATATGGAAGAGCAAAGAAAACGGAAAGCCCTCATGTCATGCCGTGAAGGAAAGACAATGGCAGACTTTGAAGAAGCAATATCACAAATAGTAGGATTGCAAGAGCTGAAAATGCAATTGCGTCGATGGGCCAGGGGAATGCTTTTTGATGAGAAGCGACGAGCTATGGGCTTAGGTATTGCTAGCAGAAGAGCTCCCCATATGGCATTTCTCGGCAATCCCGGAACAGGTAAAGATCCCCAAAAAAGCCACCTTTTTTCTATTACCAAAATCCTGTTCAGTTTGATAATTAAAAACATGACTTATCATTATGGTATTGTTGTCATAATGTTGTCCATCAATGAATTGGGTTGGTATGGTACAACTAGAAATAGCTATGCGTTGGTGAACTTGGCACTTGCTTTAAATGTGAGCTGAAAGTATTGTCCTGAAGCTTGGCCAAACAAGCTTTTAAAAATTAAAACCTTATGGCCCATTACATAATTGCCATATTACATTTTACACTTGTTAATGCAATACACAAGGCTATCTACATCATGCAAGTGTTTGTAATACAGGTGCTAAAGCCATCAATACTCAGTGCATAATATTGCAACCTCTAATGTAGGTAAAACAATGGTTGCTCGAATTCTTGGAAAGCTTCTTCATATTGTTGGAATTCTCCCTACCGACAAAGTTACTGAAGTTCAGCGAACTGATCTTGTTGGAGAATTTGTGGGGCATACTGGACCAAAGACTAGGCGAAAGGTATCCATCTTTTCTGTTCAATTGCGACATCTCAGCTTTGTTTCTGCTGATAACTACCTTGACATACGCAAAGCTCTATGCTTGACATGGGAGTTGCAGGATTACAAGCTCCAACTATTTTTTGGTATTACTAGTGTAAATGATTATAGTTACTTTCTGTTTTTTTAAATAGAGGTACGTAGTATTTTGATCCTTATGTTTTACAAATGCTTGTTTTGGTCAGAAAGACTCGTTCAGTTTCTCAATTAACAATATGATAATCTGGGAAGAAAATGGTGAACTTGGAAGTAAAATGCGTTATTTTGGGTATTAAAGAAAAGGGAAAGGCTTTTGCTCTGGAGTTATGATTTTTATCATGTCTTCTCTCTACTTAATTCATCATCATTAATTGTCTAACTTTACAGATACATGACGCCGAGGGAGGGATTCTGTTCGTGGATGAAGCTTACAGGTTGATACCAATGCAAAAATCCGATGATAAGGATTATGGTGTGGAGGCCTTGGAGGAGATAATGTCTGTAATGGACAGTGGAAAGGTAGTTGTCATATTTGCTGGGTACTGTGAGCCAATGAAGCGTGTCATCGCCTCGAACGATGGTTTCTGTAGAAGGGTCACGAAGTTCTTCTACTTTGATGATTTCACCACGACAGAATTAGCAGAGATCTTACATCTAAAAATGAATAGCCCAAGTGACACTAGTTTGCTTTACGGGTTCAAGCTGCACCCATGCTGCAGCATTGAGGCCGTTGGAGAGCTGATTGCCAGGGAGACCACTGAAGAGCGGCGTAAACAGATGAATGGAGGACTTGTAGACTCGCTGCTTGTCAATGCCCGTGAGAACCTGGATCTTCGTCTTGATTTCAATTGCGATGATGCCGATACCATGATCACAATCACATTGGAAGACCTGGAAGAAGGCCTTAGGCAGATCTCGAGGCAGGGTCAGTTGCAGTGACTCACAAATTTAAAACATTATTTTCTTGATAAACTGACGGTGATCTGCAACAGACCAGGTTACATGCCCCGGGGGGGGGGGGGGGGGGTCATGAAAGTGACAGGATTTGGTCTCCAGTTTTTTTTTTTTTTGCTAGTTCTTTCTGTTGTATCAATTCACATTGCTAGATTGCTGATTGCTGCCCTTCTACAATAGCACTAAAACGCATGTAGTTCCTTCTGAGTTCCTTATTATTTTCCAGGGAGGTATATAAAACATGTGTATATACATTCCCTTGCACCGTGAAACATTTTTTAGAGGTCAAAATTGGTGCTTGTCTAGAGAAGCAATACTACAAGAGATCCTTGTGTCTTTTGCACAAGTATTGGTCCTGTTCTTTTGGGCTACGGTTAATTACTTTCGGCTACAAGTGATGGTTTTTATCTGCGCTTTTTAAGACAGCAGTGGACGACGGAGATGCCGATGTGGACGTGCTTCTCTAGAGAAGGAATACTACAAGAGATCCTTGTGTCTTTCTAGACCTGTCCAATGGGTCGTGCGTTGCCGTGCCAGCCCACGGGTCAAGGTATGAGCTTAGGCACGGCCCATGACTGTGCCAGCACGGCACAAGCACGGTTATGGCTTAACGGGCTGTGCTGGCACGGTTAACCTGTTAAGCTGAGAAAAAGAGAAAAAAATATAGAAAATTGTAGAAAATTAAGGAAAAATTGTAGACATTGTTGATCATCAAGATCATTATTTTCAATGACATAATGAGATTTATTAACTTGTTAAATTATATGGGATGGATGTCTCATTAAAAACTTTACCAAGTAAAAACTCAATTTAAGAAAAGCTTGGTAAAGAAAAAAGAGTACAGTCTATAAATCTCACTAGTGACTACATCTGAAGAAAAATATTGAAAATCCTATTCATTGCTATCTAGAAAGAAATTCTCAAAAGATTTTTCTAAGTCTCTATTCTCTGCAGTATGTTGGAGTCTTGATTCAGCTTGTTCCTAGTCTTTGACGGTCAGAAGGATTTTGACCATCTCGTTCGAGAGACTTGTTCGCCGCTCCTCGATTATTCTTCCAGATAGACTGAAGGCTAACTCCGAGGAGACCGTAGATATAGGAATAGTCAATATATTTCGTGCTAATATGGATAGCATTGGATGTTACTTTTTGGGTTTGCCACCACGAGAGAATGTTCAACTCTTGCCACCACGAGAGGATGTTTAACTCTTGTTCGAAGCTGACGCTATTACTGTTGAGATAGCTTGATAGGTCTCCGGTGCTTTGTCGCTTTCCTCTTCCTGACTGATGTGTACCTGCACAAGAATCTCTAGAGGAAAAAAAATCCTACCCTATTGCATAGCCCCTATAGAGGTGTTAGGGGCTATCGAGCGTCTTTCCCGACGCACGAACCTAAACTTATTTTCGTATTTCTCATGTACCTATCCTTAACTACTCTATAGTATGTACAATAATCTAAACTAGTAGCATCACTTAAAAGTTGTAATACATTTATAAATCCTTGGAGTTTGGTGTAACATCCTGAAATTTTAAATTTGAAAATATAAAGCCCTTGAGTTATTTTTGTCAAATATTATATTTGAGTTTGGATTTTCATGGTATGCTTAAATTGTGATTGAGCTCCCAAAAGTTAAAGAAATTCAAGAAAGACCAAAAACAAAATTAATATTAGTAATGCTATACATGGGAATATGCAAATAAAGGAAACTCAAAATTTCAAATTCGAATATGAAAAGATGATCCAGTATAAGGGGAGAGAAAACTGAGTTAACAAAAGATGAAATATCATTTTGAGGGTAATAGTATATAAAGGGAAACAAAAATAAATAGAACCTATACAAGTATGCACACAAGGACCTAGAAAGATGAGCAAGGCATAAAAAGTATTATACAAAAAAAATAGGTATAAGGAAAATATATACATGCATGCAAAATGAGGGAAATATATATATATATACAAGTATACAAAATGAATGTGCAAATAAATAAATAAATATATGTATATAAATAAAAATATATAAAATAAATATATATACACATGCAAAAATAGAAGTAAATAAAAACATATATACATGTATATATATCTGTATATATACATATGCAAATACATGCAATAAATAGACAAAATGGAAAATACAAATAAAAAAAAGAAAGAATTGGAGGTCAGGCCGCCCGAAGGCCCGGCCTAACTTCCCCTTTTTCCTTCCCACCCCGCCGGCCCGTCCTCCCCCTCATTGCCGTCGCTGGCCAGTGGGCCCTCCTCCATTCCGCCCCCTCCCACTGGCCACGCGGGCCCGCGCCCCGCCCGCACGCCCCTCTTCCTTCTCTCCCCCGCCCGCGCCAGCTTCCTCTTCCTTCTCTCCTCTTTTTCGCGCATGCCTGCGCTCCCAACGCCCGAGCCGTCCCTTCGCCGCTCTCGCTGCCCTCATTTGCCTCTGCGCAGCGCCGCCCGCGTCACCCTTGCCACGCGCCGCGCCGAAGCGTCGCCATCATCGAGCTCCGCGCCCGCGCGCCGAGCCCCGCGCCCGGGCTAAGACCACCGGTTCTTCCCCGAACCTCCCTCCGCCGCCCGGTCCTTCGCACTCCCCCGCCTCCTCTGCCACTATGAGAGCCGCAAGCCTCCCCCATAGCCACGGCGCCATTCCCCCTCTTTTTCTCCTCGAATCGGCCTTCTCCCCAATCCACGGTCGCCGCCGCTGTTACCGTCGCCGGTGCCTCTCCGATGAACCCCCCACCGATTCATTGCGGTGGAGGCGGCATCTCGGTGTCCCGAACCCTTCCCCGCCGCCAATCAATGCCCTCGCTGCTGGAGCTCTCTCCCCACCGCGAGCTCCACCCGCGCCGCCGCAAGTCATCGCAGCCGGCCCGCTCCGGAGGTCCCCGGTCTCCGCCAACGCCTCCACCGGCCTCGTCTCAGCGTGCACAACGCGTTTCAGCCCTCACCCGGCTCTCACCAGCCACCCCTCGCCGGCGACGCCGCTGACCTCACCGCCCCCGAGCTTCCTCTATTCCCGCGTTTACTCCCTCGGCTCAATTGGGATATCTACCTCCAACCCATCAGGTAAGACCGAGAGGCCAAGCGGCTAGCTGAGCATGCACTCACTTGGGCGACCCGAGATCGATCCCCTGTGCCGCAATATTAGTCATTAGGTTTTAACCTTTTTGCTAGCCCATTCGGTGAGGGGAAAAGGCAAATAAAAATCTAAAAAAATTAATAAAAGATGCTAAGATTTTTTAGAATATAGATGAGATTGTTTAAGATCTAAACTTGGATTAGTTATCACGTATGAATAGTTAACGTGGTTTGCATAAATGAATTAAAAGACTAATTATTAAATAGGACATTAGTAAAAGATGGTTATGTTTAATGTCCAAGGTTAATAAGGATCTCAACTAAAAATACATGCAAGCTAAAGTTAAGAAAAATAAATTGGATGTTAGATAAAAACTATAACAATAAGACTTTAAAATAAAGATTTCCCTTGCATGAAATTAAAATATAAGTTTTAACATTTACCATGCCACCATTAAACAAACACCAGTGACATATCTTAATATAATAGCCCTAGGTCACAGACATATACATAATCATTAACACGAGTAATTAGGAGCACACAAAATGATACATACCAAGCTTTGCTCAGATAGCTAAGTTTAAACTAGGATTAGAAATAAAGCTAAGCCTAGTGGTAGATAGAGCATAAGCAAGATAAAAATAGTGCCATTAATTAAATCTTACACTAGCATTAGTACATAATAGTGTTGAGCTTAATTGTATATATAGTAAGCTGGGATCCATATAAATAGACCCCAATTCAAACCAAACTTAGTCGGACGATAAATGTTGGTACATAAAAAGTTGTACCACAAAATGCTATACCCTAGCCTATAAGACTAACTTGGTAAGCTAAAATTTGCAAACATTACTTATATATATATATATATATATATATATATATATATATATATATATATATATATATATAGCACTCGATAAAATACACCAATTCATAGGTTTAACCTAGCTATGGAACTTCCTTGATAAATACCAAAATAATAAATAAAAGTGTTAATAAAAAGATCAAGTCATCGTACTCTACCATCGATCTTACCTCAAATAACCCAAATCACCCATTAACTCATAATAAAACTAAATTGAGTTTATTCAGATTTATTTGGATCTTTTTGAGTTATTTGATTTTATTTGGATTCAGTCGTTTGCCGCATAATTAGAAATTGGAAGTCGTGAAGATTCAATGGATCAAGCTCGAAGTGAAGATAGAGACCCAAAAGCTCAAGAGAAAAGCCTTGCATGAGCTCAAGACCGCGGTAAACCGCGCTAGGTGAGTCAATACTTTGACCATGTTGAACCTACATTTTTGCAAATTATTTTGGTTTAAATTATCAAATTGCATGCTGTTATTTTATATGCAAATACATGTTTAATTTAATATTCTAGTTATATCCCATTGCGTACCTTGATTAATAATACACATCCTTTGGAATATTTGAATATGTGAACCTTGTCGCCCTATCAAAAATTAAAATAGTAACTTTTCGAAAATAAGTCCGTAATTATATGCCATGCTTAGTTTTGCTTAGATACTCATGGGTGCGAGAGCGCCCAAGCATCACTTTTAATCCTGAGAAAAATTGGTTGAGCAGTCATGGTGGTAATGACTGGTGTATGTTGGATATGGTTATTTTATATTCTCAAAAACCTCAAATTGCTTATTTATCTGAGCGGATGGTTCGGGGGTATGGTGCAGGGGTGCACGAGAGTGTGGTTTGTGGTAGAACCGCCCAGATACCACTAAGGACTGAATCTTGTCATGACCTCCTGTGTAAAACAGTACAACCACAAGTCTGTAAAGTACAACTTGGCTAAGTAAACGTATCGAAACCCCGGACTCATCTCACTGGTAGTGGATAGAAGTGGATATGCACGGGCAAGGGGGCCCTAAGGGACACTGGTGGAGGGTGAAGTTTCCCAGCTGTTCTAACGTTGCGGGAAGTGGAGCCCGGCTGCGTTAGTAATTGTGGGGAACATCCCGCGCATAGATGGGACCCACCGCAAGTGGGCAGTTTCCCATAAGGTGAGATGACAAAAGGGACTAGATACTTTGAAAAGTCACTGTGATGGTCTGCTCAACCACATGACTAAGGAATCGTGTGGGGCAACGAGTTGACTGTCTCTTGTGGTGAAAGTGTACAAACTCTGCAGAGTCAAAACTATTCGAATAGCCGTGCCCACGGTTAAGGGCGGACATGGGAACTTAACCAGATATAGTTCTATTTCAAAATGCTTTATGGGTGGGATTGGAAAAAGTGGAAGGGCAGTGGAAAGTTCTGATTTGAATTGTCCTGGGTGTTGTCCCAGTGGTAAGTTAAGCGGCTATAACGCTGAAAGATGCTATATGGTGCAGATGCCATGTAACGGTGGATGGAATCTGGATCGCTATTATTATTGCATTTTCTTCAACATTATGTTTTTGTTCAAAACTGCTAGGTCTCAGAAAATTTCTATGTATTATATTTTTAAATAATGGTAATACTTCTCACAAATAAAATGTTAAGAAGAATAAATAAAGTCGTAAGAAAGGAGGATGGCTATTTATGGTAATCGCATAAAGAAGTTGGTGGATTCATGTTGATCATAAAAGGGATAACGATAGTGTAGAGTCTAGGAGAAATAAATTGGTGGAGCTTAAATGAATATATAGGCTAGATAGATGAATTAAACGATTTTTGGAGAATTAGGGAGTGCAAAGGTATTTGCTGGATTATGACACTGATAATTTAAATTCTTGTGAGATATTGGCGATAATGGAATTAATAGGATTTGATCGAATACTAGATGAGTCAATGGAATTGTTGGGAATTTGGAGATATGATAATTGGAGTATAGATTTGATTAATGATATTCTTGGTGGATGTATACTAGCGAATCGTAAACTTGATCAATGATATTTTTGGTGGAGGTATACTAGTGAATTAGTTAGAGATAGATAATGGAAAATAAGATGGATTATTGGAAGAGCAAGTATGGTTGTGGATCAATAACAAAAGGATTGGATTGTTAGGAATTTAAAATACAAAAGACATTGGTGGATAAATTAAATGATATTAGATCAATGATATCGCTAGCTGTTTGGAATTTTAGGCAGCCATTGATCGGTGGATTATATCAATTATGATACTCGCTGTTTGGGGATTTAGGCAGCAAATTGATTGGTGGATGGTATAATTAATGATAATCGCTGTTTGAAGTTTTAGACAGCAAACAATATAGAAAGTATATGATCGGTGGATTAATTAAATGATGTCGCTCACTGTTTATAGTCGTAGATAGCGATCAAAATAGAAAGAGTAAGATTGGTGGACTAATTAAATGATGTCACTCGCTGTTTGGAATCCTAGACAGCAGCCAATAAAGAAAGTGTATTTTCAGTGGATTAAGTCAATTGTGACAATCGTTGTGTGGAGTTTAGGTAGCAACCATAACACTATGATTAAATAATAATAATGCTACCAAAAGCGATTTTGGCAAATAAAATAACCCGAGCCTCTCCTTTGATAAGCCATGCATACTATTTATTTGCATTCTGTGTATTGGCTCGCGGAGCACGGTGGTTAGTGTGCTCACACTCGCTCTCATAACAAATCCAGAAGCAGGAATCAGATCACTACGCTTCAGCAATACTTTTGGTTATGATGGAGGAGAAGATGAAAATGTCAAGGGCTAGGTCGCGAACCTCCAGTTGGCTGCCTATGGGCATGTCCTGAATGCCCCACCTGTGTGTTTGTTCTTCCGCTGCTGCAGTTTAATGATTTCGGCCTAATCGGCCCATGAGTAAGTCTACTATTATATTTACGTTTCCGTATGATATGTACTTTGATATTCAGAACTGTAAACTGTGAGCACTATGTACTGATCCAGGGAATAGTGCGGTGGAATCACAGAGGAATCCGGATTGTAAAATCTGGGTCCCTACATTTGGCCATATGATCCAAAAATAAAGGTGAATGCATATAAAATAGGAATTTCCCTTTAATATTTTAAAAACTTAGTTTTCATGGCAAATATAACATCTCGTAGTACAGGGTCATTTTCAAAAGCCTTTAGGTGAGTGGCAATTTCAAGAATGTTATGAACAATTAGAGGAGAGGTTGGGTAGTATACTCCAGAAAGACAAAGTGTAGCTTTATGAAAAAGTTCTAAAAAAGAAAATATTTTTTCACCAAGATTGATGACCTTGGGTGTGAAGGAAAACAGATAAGGTGCTCTTATATAGCAATATATGTTTAAGTATAAGGTAAGTAGAGTTCCATCAAACATGCATGTCTAAGTCAAATTTTCTAGGACGGACGTTCATTGTTACGCAAAAACTCTTATATGCGGCTATTCATTGGTTAGAACAATTAATATATGAAATTGCATCCCTAAAAGAATCAATGCAAGCATTTAATCTTTTTAAACCAGATTTAACAATAAGATTAATAATATGACAATCACAACGTTGATGCAGTAAGAAAGATTGTGCATAAGTACTAAATAAATGAGTAAGAATTTCCATAGTCTTAGTGTTTGCAGCTGCATTATCTAAAGTTATAGAAAAAATCTTATCCATAAGGCCAAAATCTTCTACAACTTTAATAATATGTTCTGCAATATTTTCAGCAGTATGCGAAATATTAATTAATTTAAATCTTGCAGTTCTTTTTTCCATTACCCAGTCATTATTAATATAATGAGCAACAACACTAATATAATCCTCCCTAGTCCTACCACTCCATATGTCTGATGTCAAAGCAATAGAGATGTATAGTTATGAAACATTTCTTTCAAATTTTCACGATAATTGTTATAATAGTTAATTAAATCTCTAGTTGTGGTTTACCTAGATACAACACTAAATCGAGGGTTATGAGCAGTCTTAATATATTTTTGAAAAGCATCAGACTCACAAAAATTTAAAGGTAAATCTTGAGAAGTAATTAATCTATAAAGGGATTCCTAGGCTACCTCTGGGTTGTACTCCCAAGTACGTATCGAGCCATCGGGGTTATATTGCAGCTGTGTTTGGCGCATTTGTATTCCTTGCCTTTTTTTGTAACTTGCAGCATGCCGTTGCAAGTGACCTATCCCACCTAAAGATTTTGCAGACAATTCATTAACATAAATTTTACAAAAAGCATACCTCACCGAATTCTCATCATTGTCGGTCTTGAACTTCTTGTCAAATTCGTTCCATACTCCTGATGTAGTAGCACTTGTTCTTTTCACACCTGTACTATGGGTTGTGGATGCACTCGTTGAGCCAGCAGAAGATGGACCGATTAGACCCTGCGCCGCCGAGGCCGTCGCTTCTTCTGGCTCTCTAGTTTGTTGTGGATGTGGACTTTCTGCGGATGAATATCCTTCTTGAAAGGATTGCATATCCTCCGCCATGAAGCCGAATTCAGAGAGTTAAAAATCGTAGTTCTCCATTGAATCAACTGTAAATTGAAATAGTAAAGCATAATTAACTTGCTATTGAATCAATAAATAAGAGTAAAAAAATTAAAATAAGGTAGCACTATTGCCTCTTCTACAGCTCTCAGAAAATTCTTTGAGGAATTTTCAATTTTGCACTAATTTCTCACTAATTTTGCCAAAATTGCGCAAACACTACTAGATTTTTCATAGCGAAATAGAGATAGATGAGAGTAAGGGTTCAGGTGTGAAGAATAGAGGCCAGATGCCCCAACGGTAAAAAGGCCAGAAAACAGCTATTTTCAACAGGCCGAGTCGGGCCGTGCCGTGCCGTGCCGACATGGCCCACGACTATTATCGGGGCATGTCATGCTGGCCCGGCGTGCCGCTCTCTCGGCCCAGGCACCGTGCTTGGGCCGGGCCAACAGTAGCGGGCCACGGGCCAGCACGCTAAGGCCCGGCCCATTGGCCGCTTCTATGTCTTTCGCACAAGTATTTGGAGTAGTAGCCATATTTGCCCCCTCCCTCGGGAATACCGAGAATGGCTGCTATGTGCACGGAATGGCGAATTTGGCCCCCCTAGCATGCCCCCACGCCACGCCAGCCACCTAGCGTGCACCCCCACCACGCCTGGTCTATTGGTGCGGTCAGTTGTCATGCGAGGCCCGACCAGGATTTTTTCCTAGAAGAATGTAACTTTAGAAAATGTACAAAATTATTTAAAGAAAAAGAACTGCAGTAATTTTGCAGGAATAGAAACTTTTAAAAATGTACAAATTGTTAGGTATAGAAAATGAGTTACAAAAAATAAAATTGATTATATGGAGCATTGCACAACGTTTTTTTTTTGAAATAACGTATTTTTGTTCGAAATTATAGCAATATAACTTTGTTCAACCAGTGGGTGACACGTCGATAAGTCGCACACCGGTTCACTGATTTAAAAAAATAATAGTAATATTTCTGGATTGATCCGATGGAAATAATTATGGGGAATAAAGAGCAATTTGTGTATATATTACATGTATGAAATCTTATTTGTAGGTTTAATGTTTTTTTTGGAAATAAAAGGGCAGGCAAGGTAGGTTGATCCCATTGTAATTTTCGTAGATTCTGAAGAGCTTGTTTGATCTTGTCACCGCACAAAGCTGCCCCTTTGGTCTTGTCACTGCGTAAAGCTACTTTGTTTGGTCTTGCACTGTACAAAGTTATCCCCTTTGATTTTGTCACTACACAAAGCTACCCCTTTTTGTCTTGTCACTACGTAAAGCTGCCCTCTTTGGGCTAGTCATTACGTAAAGCTGCCCTATTCGGTCTTACCGCTGCACGAAGCTGTCCCATTTGGTCTAGGGATGCAAAAAAGACCATTTTACTCTCGCACTTGAGGCTACAAAAGACCAACCACTCCTTCACATCTTGAAGTACTTCTCTCCATTCTCTCAATCTTGGTTTGCTCCTCCCTCGCCCGGACGTGGAGATGAGCCAACTCAGCGTCTTTTCGTTGGTACCCGCAGTGATTTGCTCGAAGTGCAACACGGTTGTGAGACATAAGACCTCACAAACGACCGCGAATCCAAGACGGCACTACTACGAGTGCCCCTTTCACTTAGTGAGTCACCTTGTTTCGAGTTGGTTCAAATTGTTTACCGGATGTTACAAAACCTTTCTTTTATTGAATTGCAGGGCGACCTAAGCGATTACCGATTCTGGGTATGGGAGGATGAAATGGCCACTAGACTCGGCATTGTTCTACGACAGACAATTATGATGTGGGGTACCGAAATGGTCGAGACACGCCATCATTTTGATAGACTCGAGACCAAGATTAACATAATGTTGTGTGGTATTTTCTTTCTTGTGTTCGTTGTTATCTTGAAGGTGTAGTACTGCGAGTGTTGTTTCCATTCACATTGTTCATTTCTTGCAGTGCTTTGTATGATATATGTGTGTGTGTGTAATGCATATCCATGCCTACACTATAGTAGATGGTTACATGTTCTTACCGCTTCAATGTGTTTGCATCGCAATAAGTCATTTTCTCTCTATGAATGCATGACTGCATCATGCAAGGATGAAAATAACTATGGGGGAACAAAGAGCAATTTTTGTATGTAATACATGTAGCAAATCTTGTTCCCTCTAAATGTTGCTCGAAAATTCGAATGATTATAATATTTGTAGGATGACTAGAGCGTGTTTTTTTATTATTTAATCATTTTAAAAAATATTTTAAAGTTAATCCTGATGCTACAAAAAAATAGCCAATGTCGATGAAAATTACCTTTTTCGGATGCTCACACGCCAATCGGCAACTTTCCCAAATGTGCAAACTTGAAATTTAAATTGAAAACCACTAAAAAATCCGACGCTTGAACGGCCTTACTTCCTCTCTTCTTTGTTGCCTCTCTCGGTTCCTTGCTTGATTGCAAAATAATGCTTTGGCTTCTTTCAAAGAGGATCCTTGCACCATTTAAAAACCAGTGGAGGAGAAGGGGAGGGGGCTGGTCACACCGACGTTGCCATCTGGAGAACGCGCGCGGAGGTGAAAACGGGCCGGCCGAGCGGGCAAAGGCGTGTGGCACAAGAAGTTGGCACGGTAGGGAGGCGCGCCAGCTTGCTAGCGTGGTGGGGGGGGGGGGGGGGGCGTGACAGGAGGGTATGGTGCGGCGCACGAGCGCACCAAGCAGTTCGCGTAGTGGGGGCACGCTAGGGGGCTAAATTCGGAAATCCATGGACGGGTGAGCCATTCTCGGAATTTCCGACCGACCGAGGGGGGGGGGGGCAGATATGGCTGCAGTTTAAGTATTGGCCGTATTCTTTTGGGCTGCAGTGCGGTTGATGGCTTTTGTATGCGTTTTTTTATATGGTGGCGGACGACGGAGACGCCGATATTAACAGTGCACACAGTTTTTAGCTCGAAAGCCATTTGAAGAATCCACCTCAAAAAACTGTATTTGTTTTGACTTTTGGAGAAGTCAAAAACCCAAAAGAATAGGGTCATTGTATCAATCCTGATCTGAAAAAGGAACAGAGCAGCTTTGACATTAGTTCTATCACCAGGATTATTGGTCACTGCTGCGTATGATACCTTAGTAAGACTACGATACGGCAAGTGGCAAGCTTAAAGAAGCGCAAAAGTGAAAGCTGATCTGGTATTCTACATCAGTAACCCACAACATCTGTACCAAAGTGACAAGCAGGCCATTGAAAAAAGTATAGAAAATTGTCACATGCCGACTGTCCAAATGAATCATGTTTACTTCCACGGGCAGGAATCGAGTCCATAATCCTCATTACTTTTTTCATCGCCAGATCTGCTATAAGAATTCATTCACATTACCTCCATATCCAATCAGCTGGCCTAGCTATGTGGTTCATGTATTGGAACAACTGCACAGGCCTTGCATGTGATGGCACTCACTTCGAAAAACAAGATGGTGCATATGCCCTTTCATGTGCAGTCGAGCTGTGCTCGAGTGCATAAACGTCGCAAGCAGCAATTTTCAACAATGAGAATTCTTGTTAAAGAATGGCAAGGACCATAGGCAGGCGGGCAGCCACCCGCAGTTTATACAACAATCTCATGACCATGATAACTTTCTTAGAGGCCCTACGCTACAATAACACAAGTTTTACAAAGCACATGTATTCATATGGCCCATGGCCACGACAGTGGAAGACAGATTCATATACTAGTTCAGATAATCAGATCTGGACCATAGCTGTATTCTGGACTTCGGATCACATAAAAGAAGTCTGGATGCTGTTATTGAACTCTGCAGATTCTTCGCTGGTTTGAGAAGGCGAGAACTACTTTGCCATGAAGCAATGGCAGTCCATATATAAGACACATTTGGACAGCAACTGTAAAAATATTCAGCACAGTTGCTGGTAGTGCCAATTATGGAAGGCCACCAGTATTTATCAATGTCCAAATCCAGGAAGTTCCTATGGAAAGAGAAAAATGTGGTATGTAAGAACAAACTACTACTAAAAAGTTGTCAAACTACCAGATCTATAACACACAAGGAAAAAAAAATAAAACTATATTGTGGTTGTAAAAGCTTAAAAAGCTGGGCATACTGTACAGCTACTCATCTTTGGTTTTGGATCCATATTTTCCGCACTGTAATACAATGCTTAAAAATATTTGAGTCGCCCAAACAAACATTTACCATAACTTGAGGAACATGTAACATGGATACTCCACTGTTGATTGCTGAAGAAACAACTCGTTAACCTTGCACCTAAATGGTCTGAAGCTTTCAGCAACAAATTTTCATATCCTTTGCTCCTTAAAAGCGAGAAATTATTTCTGGAATTATTCACAAAAGGAATGAGTAAACTTTAAGTATAGAGCATTGGAAAGGAAACGAGAAATACTAAAAGGTAAACAGTATGGATAATAAGGGGATTTTGATCGCTTGTTAACAAAATAATGAAATACACACCTTATAAGTTTGACTAATTGCTGTCATCCATGATTTCCCCGTGTAACAGTTCACCCGAGTGGTGCACAAGGAGGCATAGCTTTTGATGTATGTCAACCATACGAAATTCTGGACAAAAACTTGGGAGAATCTCTTAAAAAAATTTAAGCTTGGATCAAGATGTTTTATGTAGAACACTAACAAAAACCATGTATCCTGTTCTTTGGTGAACTTTTTCACTTTATTCTTGATCAACCTTTCCAATCGCCTCAAGTATAGATAAATATGTAATAAGATCATACTCAAATCCCAATGCATTCATCTCTTTCATCAGTTTAGCTGCCTCCTCAAACATGGCAGCATGACTCAAGGCACCAAGAACAGTATTATATGACACAGCATCTGGTTTTATTGCCGAATGATCCATGTTAGAAAGCATCTCCATTGCACGATGAGGGCCTCCTGTTTTTGCCAGTCCATTCAGCATAATATTGTATTAATTAATATCAGGAATACACCCATGCTCTTGCATTCTTCTCATTGTAGTAAGAGCTTCATCAAGCAAACCTGCTCTTGCTAATCCAGACATGAGAGCTATAAGCATAAGCATTAGGAGTGCAATCAAGTTTATTCATCTCATCAAAAAGATTTACAGTATCATCAAACCGTCCAGCTTTCCCTAAGTGTTTTATCATCACCACATACACTCGAGCACTGGAGGAACCGCAATTTTCTTTTAGTTCCTGGAAAAGCTCACATGCAAGATCATAGCGCTTAGCTTTTCCAAGAGCATCAATCAGACTGCAATATGCCGCTGGACATGGAGGGAAGCCCTTTTCGTCCATCTCTTCCAGTAGCATCATGGCCTTTTCCATCCTGTTGGTTTTGCAGAATCCGTCAATCAGAATTGAGTAGGTGAATGGACTAGGGGAGATTCCACTTCCCTTCATTCCCTCAAACCATGATGAAACATCAGAAACACGAGATTTAGACTCAAAAAGTGCTTTAATTATAGTATCGTATGTCACCACATTAGGAATACACCGCAACATTCCCATCTCCTCAAACAACTTCATAGCATCATCCAAACGACCAGCCTTGCCTAAGAAATTTATCATATTATTCATCACAACTGTGTCTGGCATGCAGCCTTCTCGTCGCATTTCATGGAAGAAGTGATATGCTTCGTCAATTCTCCCAGCTTTACCAAGGCCCCTGATTAACTCAGTGTAAGTAAACACATATGGTCAGCAGTACTGGTACCTCATATATTAAAACAAATTCAATGCTCCATGAACATTGTCCAATTTGAAGAACAAAGCCATTAGCATGGTATATATCTTAGCAGATGGCTGCATTCCATTCTCCATCTCATTCAACAACCGAATTGCTGAATCTTGGCGACCGAGTTTGCAGAAAGCAGAAATGAATGCACTGTAAGTCACGGTGTCTGGAAAAGCAATACCCCTCGTTGCTCATCTCATTGTAAAGTTCATGCATTTTCTCATATTGCCCCCCGTGCATTAACATGATTATCATGTTATTATATGCCTGAGCAGTTGGTTGACACTTTCGTTCCTTGATTTGGTAAAAGATTGCAATTGTCTGGCTGATCATCTTGGCATTCCCCAGCATCCGGATTACCTCTGATAGCTCCATCGGCGTGACAACACAAATAAGATTCCGTACCATTTCTTGGATCATCTTCCACATTTCACCGTACTGCTCTACTACCTCCAAACAACGTATCAAGGCCATGTAAGTGGTTGTGTCATGTTCATAATTCCTCCTCTTTGCAGCCCATCTAAAAAATTGCGTCTTCACATTGACCCCAACATCCGTTTTCATAACCTCTCGTACCAACCAGTGATCAACTCTCAGCATGAGAACCTCCAGTGCCTTCTCAGCATCAGGTCCCCACTTGAGTATCTTCAGGATCCTAATGAACCTCTCATCCAAGACACGAACAGAAGGCATGTTCCTTGGCGCAATGGTTGATACAGGCTCCTCATTCCGAGGAGCTGGGGGCCGAAACATCTGAAACATCTGAGCTAGGAAAGACAATTTGTGAACAATTTTGCAAGGAATTTATTTTATTCGGCTACTGCTACTGTTGGAAATGACTTAGTCATATTAAAGAAGGCAGCATTCATATTTCATGGCTAAACCTGAATGAACAATTTTTCTTTCACTCTTAACAGCTCATCCAAAGCTGATTTGAACTCCTAATTTCTTTGCAACTAATAAAGCACCGGGTCCTGAATTTCAATGAACTTCATCCAAAATAAAAGAGAACAAGCTCTTCTGCAGCTTCAGCTTCAGAGCTCCACTACCACTAACATAGACCCGACTTGGTCTGAGCTCTACAAACCGAACCAAATCCTCAATCCAGCCCCCATAGCATGCCGTGGTTCAATCTAACACACATCCGAAGGGCACCGCGCTTATCACATTCTTGGAAGGGAAAGAAGAGCAAGACGAAACGAAAGAAAGAAGAAAGATGCGCGTCACCTGTCTGCTTGAACCTCCGCGCGAGGAGAGGCGACGCACCGGTCCGCGAGGAGGCGCGGCGCGGCGAGCCATCTCCGGCCGCCGTCGGCTAGGACGCGGCGCTCGCGGAAGAGCAAGCGGGACCTGCAGGTTGGAAGAGTTGGAACTTAACCTTTCGGGCCGTGGGCCAAAGTTGGGCTTGGGCCCAATATGTCAGTGGCCGCGAGTCCGGGCTGACTCGGCCCATAAAGAGTGCTGGAAATCTCGAGCGGCTTACGCGAGGGTTTTAGGGCACAAGAAATTCCGAGCTCGATTCGTCTGCCCCGGTTCCGCTCGCGACCGAGACGAGACGAGATCCTCTTCATCTGATCGCCGCCGTCGTTGTCTCCCGTTCCCGCGATGCCTCGGTGAGTGTCTCTCTCTCCTGCTATCGGGGCGGCGGCGGTAATGGGGGTGGGGGCGGCAGGTAGAGAAAAGACGGGGACGGGGGATTTGAAACCCTAGCTTAGAACCCGCGAGGAACTGGTGGGAGGGGAATTTTCGAACGAATAAGGCAAAGCTAGAGGAAGCGGCAATTGCTTCGTTTTGCGCTTGGGGGGGCGTGTGATTTGAGAAGATGGCCGTGTGATTTTGCTCTCAGATCGCGTATGTAAAATCTACGCTACGGTACGGTTTGGGGTTTTGCGGTAGAGAACTGGCGAAAGATCTCGTTTTCATTGTGGGCACCGATGGCCAAGCTACTGCCTCGGTGCTTGATCCTTGAACATGCTCTCTTTGGTTTTTTTTTCTCCGCGCCTGTTTTAACTTCCTCTTGTTCTTGTCTTGCAGGTATTATTGCGACTACTGCGACACCTACCTGACCCATGACTCTGTTAGTGTCTCCTTCCCTTGTGTTTATAATGGTAGACGTGAATAGCCGGTTCTTCAATTTCATTTTAGGTTTCCATAGGATTATGTGCAGTAATCTAATCTTAGCATGGTTGGCACTACTGATTGTCACAATTCTGTTACCTAAGCAGGCTAAGCTAAAGATTACTTCCCCTCACCACTACCCTTTCTTTGTCCGTGGAGGATGTTAGATTGTATTCATGTGTATTTCTCAAGATAGCTCTGTGCCACTTGGATTATATTCATCTTGGTGTCCATTCAATTTTATCGCCTAGTTCCTGGGAATATTTCGTTAACAAACACAGTGCTTCAAATAATTTATGTTCAACTAAGACTGCAGGAGATAGGCGTTCCCTGCTTTCATAGCTTAAATCATAGAATTAGGCACAGGTGGCCACCTATTGAGTCAATAAGCAATGTGTGATGAGATATTTACAGATTATGGTCTATCTTGGTTTTTGTAAATTTCAATTGGTCAACTTTGTTACTTTTGAGTGCAATGAAATATTCACAAACCGCAACCCATCTTGGCTTTTGTAAATTTCAAATATCAACTTCGTTACTTTTGATACTGTCAAATACCAATGACTTGTACAGAGTTAGTTTTTTTTAAATTGTATGCATCCAAGGCAGTTTTTTAAACTGTATGCATCTAAGGCACACCCAACTTGTTGAGGTATGGGTCCGAAGACCGAGAGTAGGGCACTCACCTTTGATCGGCTGGTCATGCGGTGGATCTGTGGTCACATAAGGCAGGATCACATCTGCAATGATGATATATGTGATAGGGTGAGGGTAGCACCAATTGAAGAGAAGCTTGTCCAACATCACTTGAGATGGTTTGGACATCTCCAACGACGGCCTCCTGAGGCACCGGTACGTAGTGGAATTTTAAGACGTACTGAAAACGTAAGAAGAGGCAGAGATCGACCAAAACTGACGTGAGAGGAAACAGTTAAAAGAGATTTAAGGGATTGGAATGTATCTAAAGAATTAGCTTTGGATAGGAGCGGTTGGAAGTTAGCGATCCACGTCCGGAACCATAAGAAAGTTAGGGGCAGTGTTTTAGACTCTTGGCTTAGATAGCAGCTTGTACAACTTAGAGTTTTAGCATTGTAGATTTTTTTAAGGCTCTCACCTCTTTGATCTTGAGAATGTTTCATTCCTAGCCTACCCCAACTTGTTTGGGACAAAAGGTTTTGTTGTTGTTGTATTTGAGTTACTGAGTTGACTTCGTAAAAATGATGCAGCCATCTGTCCGTAAGCAACACAATGCTGGATACAAACATAAGGTATTCATTTTAATTCTTTGTTATATTCATAGTTCCAGATTATTCCTGGCGTCTATTCATATCCCTAGATGTTGCTGAACCTTTTTGCATGTGTATCTTTTAGGCAAATGTTCGAAACTACTATCAGCAATTTGAGGAGCAGCAAACTCAAAGTTTGATTGATCAAAGAATCAAGGAACATCTGGGACAAGCTGCAGCTTTCCAAGTCGGTGCTCCTTTCAACCAACATCTTCTCTCATTTCCCGGAAATGTGCCTCGTCCTCGTCTTCCGATTCTACCCACACCTTTCATGCCACATGGTGTTCCTCAAGCACCTGGTGCACCGGTGATTCCAGGAGTTAGGCCTCCTATATTACCAGCTCCTGGTGTTCCAGGTAAACAGAATGTTGTTCTCATCATTGTTCATGATTTCTAGTATCTTTTATGCCAGCTTTCATTAAGATCATATATGGCTAATAACTTCTCAAATTTATGCCCTGCTTCCTTGAACTAAGTGGCTCCGCTTCCTTGAACTAAGTGGCTCCACTTCCTTGAACTAAGTAGCTAATATAATTTGCTTTTTATTATGGAAGCTAAAAAAACTACCAATTTGTCTGCCTGCAAGCATAACAGATAGAGATGGCAACGGGTAAATACCCATCGGGTATTGCCATTTCATACCCGTACCCGCTAGGTGTAAATTTACCCGTCGGGTTACCCGTATCCGCACACGGGTAGGAAAATTTACCCGTACCCGTACCCGCGCGGGTATTACTACCCGACGGGTAACCCGTACCCGCAAGCATACCCGGTTCAACACATAAGAATATCATCAATTTAGACATTCATTAATCATACATGCCAAGCACAAAAGTGTCTAATGATCAAAATTAGTACATCACATAAACATACTTGACATGACCATATCAACATATGACAAACAAATAAACAATCAACAACAAGTAGATAATAAAATTAACATTTGAGTGGGATGTCTAGTTGTCTAATGCGGGTATTCATTACCCGCGGGTAGGCGGGTATGGGTAGTATATACCCACACCCGCACCCGCCTACCCGGCGGGTAGATGATTTCGCCCAATAACGTACCCATGGGTACATAAAATTTTCCATACCCGTCTCTTTATCGGGTAAAACCCGTCGGGTATTTGGGTATCGGGTACCCATTGCCATCTCTAATAACAGAGCATATATAAACATGAAGGAGGATATTGTGTGGTGGAATGTAAGCTAATTGTTATTTTTCATAGCTTGATTCTGGTTCTCCAGCATATATTTTAGGCTTTGTTGCAATGCATTAATTGGTTTAATGTTGCCTAGTGGGACCAGTATTCTAATGGATTTTATTTGAATAGCATAATCAACTTACTGTGGCTTAATGATTCATATCTCATCATGCAATCGTGGCAACTAAAGGGTTAAAGATTGAGATGAGCTGTATATTGAGCATGATCATGGTACGATTCTAATTTCATTATGCAATATCACATGACAGTCAAGCAGAAACACAGCTGCTGATGTTGTCGTTTTGTTATTGCATGCACTAAAGGGAAAATGCTCACTAGGATTGTGTACTTGCTCTTTAGAAGAGTTGTCCTTTTCGTTTTTCCTTTTGAATTTTGAGCTTTTGATTCATTTCACTTATTCAAGCTAAATAATGGCCATTGAACGTGGCTGTTTCTATAAATGTTCAGGCTATCCTGGCGCCACCACTGTTCCAACCATGCCGCAAACTGGTGCTCCACCTGGTTCCATGCCTATGCAGATGGCACCTCTCCCAAGGCCTCCGACACTACCACCCCCAACATCCGTAGCCCCAGGTGCTCCCATTCCCAACAGCGCAGCACCTCCAGTCATGTATCAAACAAATCCACCACCAACTGCAGGCCCAACTTCTGGTGCTCCGACTCCAGCTCCAGCTCCAGCGGCTGCTCCACAGGCTCCGTTCTCCTATGCACAACCCTCTGAGGGCAACCACTGATTTTGTTCCTTGGGCATTTATTGAAGATGCATATGATGTATGCACGGAAAGGCTGCTCCGTTGGGATTTGATGCTGCTATCGTTTTACTGAGATCAACTTTGTCACTTGAATTTGTGAGATCGTTGAAAAAGGCTTCCTGTAATTGTATTTGCGCGGTCGGGGACAGTATCCTATATGATGTAACGTTAACTTTGTAATCAGATGATCCTCGAATTTGCAAGTGTGATGGGCTTCATCTAGTATTTAGTGTCGAAAGGAAGTTGCGTGAACAGATAATCCTCGAATCATTATCTGTGGCATGGAATGTTTGAATATTTTGTAACTTACTGTTATCATTCGTTTCCGAGATAATTAGCTTGATGTAATTTTCACCGTCAAATGTGAATTCGGTGGCAGTTGTTTTTAGACAGAAATATATTTTCCATTAGATTGTTGGCACAGCAGAATTGCTTGCTACCAAATATTGAACGACGTCTCAAGCCAGAACAACATGGCAAGTCGATAAGCTGCTTTATTGCACGTTGCACTTCCCCCTTTGCCGCTCCTGATTACAAAGCCATATCACCCAGATTTTGTACTTCGTGCACGTCTCAGGCCAGAACGACATGGCCTTTGACGTCTCAAGCCAGAACGACACCCTGATTGCAAGACTGGCGTCTACTACATGTGGGCCTGTTCTTTTCAGCTTTTAAAAGCTGCTTTTTGACTTTTCTACAGTAACTAACTTTTAAACGAAATATTTTTTTAAGATATGGTCTACTAGTTAATTGTAGTACATACTTTACTGACTTCATTTTTATCGGCAAAAACCGCACGTGAGTTTCTGTTACTCTTTAATCTCTCATACAAACAGCCCAAAAGTCACAAGCCGCAGCCAAAAGCCATAAGCCGCAGCCAAAAAGAACAGGCAGAATCCAGAGTCGCTGTGTGCCAAGTACTTGGTGCTAAGTACTTTGATGATGGAAATCTGCTGCGTGCGAAACCGGTTGCGGGTATGTCATATACTTGGAGAAGAATTTAAAAGGGGATAAAGCTGCTCAATGATGGTATTGTATGGCGAGTGGGTGATGGCGAATCCATTGCTATATGGTCTTATCCCTGGCTGCCAAGAGGCACTACGAGAAGAGTAAGCATGTTCAGAGCATGTTATCAACAAGTTTATTTTCTCTGTGGAGGATGCAGAAATTATATTGGCAATACTGGTGCGGGATCAAATGGATGACTATATAGCTTGGTATTTTGATGCAAAAGGATGTTTCTCTGTTAAATCAGCTTATGAAGTATATGTGCAAAGAAGGGAGCAGATGGCAAGCACAGTTGTGGGAAGCACTAGTAACTTTACACACAATAATATGCCGGATTGGAAGAAGTTACGGAAGTTGTCGTGCCCACATAAAATTCACCATTTCTTATGGTGGTTGGGACATAATAGTCTTGCCACGCACATACATACAAAGAAGCGAGGCGTGGAGATTGACACGCTTTGCCTAGTTTGCAATCGTCTAGATGAGTATGGGGGCTATCTGTTTTTCAAATGCAAACATGTCAAACAGAGGTGGATGGCAGCACAAATGGAAGACGTGTGGCTAGAAATGGAGGGATGTGTTACAACTTACAACTAAGGAGGTAATCAGCTATATTCTGTAGTAAGGACAGAAGCAAGCTCTGAAGGTTGCTATATTTCTCTAGCAATGGTGGGCGGAGAGAAACAAGGCAGACAATGCCGAGGTACTGGATACAATAGATGAATTCATTTTCAGATTCTAGAAGTATTTTTGATGGATTTGGCTGGGCACGCTTGGAGGTGGATAATCAGGGCGTCAATGTTAGACCCAGGTGGGCTGTTCCGGCAATGAATTGGTTGAAGCTCAATCTTTGATGGGGCATTAAACGAAACCACCAGACATGGTGGATAGGGGTTAGTGATCCATGACCTCGCTGGTGATCTAATGGCAGCTGATGTGGGACATCTGGAGAATCTACACGATGCATTGCAAGCAGAAGCGGAGGTGATGCAAAACGCTATCCAAGCGGCGACCTCGCTGGGTAAGGGTCGGCTCACCATCAAAGGTTGGCTTTAGGGGCTTGTGGGAATTTTGAGGATATACCGCTCCAAGTCAAGTTTTAGATACGCTACTCTACGTCTCAGTAACATATGGTTCCTAAGGGATGGGAGTAGCATATTCTAAAACTCAATTTAGGGGAGTAGCATATCCTCAAAATTTCCTCTTTGGGAAAGCCATGGCTGTGCAATTTCATATCTTAAATTGCACAATTTTGACATCATAACCAAATTTAGAACACAAACAAAATAATAATTACGAGGGAATTCCAATAGCCAGTAAATAAAAATGCAAATTTGTTTTCCATGTGCTAGAAGTGGTGGCACACTGGCACTAAATCCTGCTCGGGCAACTCAGGAAGAACATGATGAACTAAATTCTTCTTCCCATCTAGTAAGTAGACAAATGGAGAGTATGAAAACAATTGTGGCATTATTGTATTGCTTCACAAAATTAAATTGATAATGCATACAAATTTAACTCTGGAAACGTTTGTATAATTTATTTTGCTCTCGAACTGGTGATACATGCTTATTACGTTACTGACAAAATACAATTGGTGATACATAGCAAAATTCATTATTCAGAAATTTGGTCACTATTTCACCTTTAACCTCAAAGGTGCTTATTACTATCATGTTGTACAGCTTGCTTTGAAGGGAACTCTCCACATGGTGAGCAAATGAAATGAAATTAAGCTCCATGCAACCAATATATCATTATAATCTGCAACTCAAGGATTTTACGTTGCTCATGAAGGAAGAAATCCTCTTGGGGTCTTTTTGGATACCATCAGGAGCACATATGCCACTGCTAACATCCACTCCATTTGGTTTCAGAACAGAAAATGCTTCACAAACATTATCAGCGTGAAGGCCTCCAGCTAATAGCCATCCATTCTTGCTTCTAACAGATGGCATCTGGAACTTCTGCCAGTTGAACCCCTTGCCACTACAACCAAAGAAGGGAAATGCTTGTCATATATTTTTGAGAAGGGAAATATGCAAATAAGTTGTATGTACTCCAAGAAAACTTCTAGTAACAATAGAGTAATGCATGATAAAGAACAGAAGTAATGTCATGTTACATAAATATTGATTGAACTCAATAAGTATTCACATCACAAATGTAAAGAACTAATGTTCAAGTTGGTATATCACAAACACTTGAATGGTCAACGGACTCAACTTTTATCACTTTTGGGCATCGATTAAAATCCTGTCATCTTCTCGTATTACGGAACAAGCAGATAAAATTTCAGTACACAGAGCGAATTCTCTACGTTTCATTGAAGAAGTGACGAGCAAAATCTTACCTTCCACCTTTTGCACTGTCCACTAAGAACCAATCAAGCACATATTCTTCACCAGGAGGAGCATTGATAAGTTTTCCATCATCAGCGGCATTTAGGACATAAATGATACGATTATTCTTTGAAAGCGCATGAAGCAACGCACGGGATTTATCTTCATGAAGCTGCGTATGGCAAATTCTACAAGTAATAAGGACAGCCAAAATAGCTCGTAGCAGCACGTGATATAGAAAACAATGTAGCTGACTCAAACCTGGACGAGATTAAGGTTACATGAATCAGACACTCGTAAGATGGTCTCTTCATCATCATCCACAAAGACACCAACTGATTCAGCCCCATACGATTGCGCAACTCTTGATATTTCTTTTGCTTCTGATAATGCGACAGAGCGTTTAGAGTTAGGCCAAAGTATCATGCCAATAAGTTTAGCTCCTGCCTCCACAGCCATTTCTGCATCTTTAGCTGATGTGATGCCACACATTTTGACTACAGGCTGGATAACTTTCACATCTCCACGACTTGGTAATGAAGATACAATGGTGTTGGATCCATGTCCACGGTTCATTGCCAAGCATGATGTTTTAACTAGAGGAAATCTTGAATGCCCTGATTGAGAAACCATGTGTAACCAGTAACAAAAATAAAGTGAATCCAAGTTATATCTGCATGGAATTTCATTATTGTTGACACATCTTAGTTAAATAGTTGCAACCTACAGTCTCCACAGATGAGACAAGAATGTAATTATGAGGTTGCTAGTTACTAAAAATAATAAAGCTAACATGAAACAAAATAATCTAGGGTACAGTGGTACAGCAACGTTTTTCGAGAACACATGGTACACGACTTCAAATCTGACGACATAATGTGTTTGGATTTCAACCCAACGGCACTGCTTATATTAGATAGATATAGTGCGCATATACAATAGTAGTTTTGGGCCTGTAGTCTCTCAAATGTGTTTTTCATTTCAATTTTCCTTTTTGATTTTTCCTTGCGTTTTTTCAAGTACCAATTTTGGGGAATAATAAGAGACTACCAAAACCTGCCATTTCTAGCGACACGCAGAAAATGAAAAACAAGATTGATCCAACAACTGAACATGATTCGCAATGCTTACCATTGTTACGTAGTACAGAAATCTGCTGCGGTTGCCTAGCTGAGATTGATGACGCCATTACTGTGAAGACAGAACGAGTAAACCGAACAAGGTTAAGCCAAAGAAACAAAAATTAGCATCCCACAAATTGCTGGAAACCAACAAAAAAAACTCAAACTAAACAGACAAGATGCGATTTCCTCTTTTTCCCTCCTCCTGGAAGAGGTGAACTCTATCTGGATCGCTACAGGCTAAAGCAACCAAGAAGACATGGAATCTCAAGAAGGCTAGCGAGAGAGATGCAGGGACATGGAGGAGTCGGACCTTGCTTTGCCGCCGCCGCCTTCTTCCGGAGAATATGGGGCACTACGCCTGGGACGCGCTCGGGTGGGTATGGGAGCGCACGGACAGGTGAGCGATTCTTGTTTGGTTTATAGTCTTGACCGGTAAACTCCGTGGAGGAGGAAGACGAAGAACAACAACGACGGGTCGCATTTTTCTCTCTGCACCAGTTTTGGGCCGCCGGGTTGTGCAGTGGGCTGCTTGGGCTGTTTGTCTTTAGGCTTGTTGTGCTGGAATTCATGCCCACGGCCGTGCAAGCTGCCTGGAGTCGCCGTCGCGGTTGGTGAGCTTGGAAACCGCGGTTTATAGTTTTTTCACGAATAAACAAATAAAATAATTTCTCAGTTGTTGTTTTTAAATCTGTTTATTTAAACAGTTTTTTTAAAATGGCTTATCAACTTATCAGCATTCGGTTTATTCACATAAACACTTGCGCTAAGTCTAAAACCCGTCAGACGTAGCAAAAAAAAACGCACCTAATATTTGCCCTTTCTTTTCAGTTTATATCTTATGGTTTATTCTGAATAAACAAATGAAACGATTTCTCTGCTGTCTTTTCGAAGCGGTTTATCCAAATAGTTTTTTTTAAAAATGGTTTATCGGTTTATTAGAATATAGCCGAAGATGATATATACTAGGTTGTAGTAGCACTGTTCACTTAATGTAGCAGAAGAAAGTAGTGTCTTCTTATGGTAGCAAAATGTTCACTTCATATCTGCACTGTGCATTCCAGATCCAACGATTGGGGATCACTCAAAAGGCACGGGCCTGTGCATTTTCTGCCTTAGCATATATGCGAGGCAAGCGATACGATTCCTTATATTAGCGTGGGTTTTGGTGCTTGCTTGGTGTGTTGTGCTGTCCTGCGCTGTGCAACTAACCTAAGTTAGTCACAGAAAAAAATCTAATTTTTATGGCTCCACAGATAATGAAACAAACAAAAAATGTTTTCAAAATGCCACCGCAACGTAGACACACCATTAAGCAACATTAGAGATCTATGTGCCAAATTAAAGTAAGGCTTTGTTTGCATTGTTTTTATTTAGAGAAGCTAAAAATCAATATGAATATCTGACTTCTCTACTTCTGTAGATCCTGTTTCGTTCTGAAGATAAGTCAGAAGTCATAGGCGCATCAAGTACCTTATTTCTTTCACTCTCGTCTCGCGCATGTATCTCTCTATCACTTTTTATACTACTCGTCTTCTTTTTTAAAAGCTAATTTTTTCAGCTACTACTATAGTTATAAATGCAATACGAGTACCCCTAAGGTGATTGAAATAGCAATATTAAATAGAAACACTCGGGCTCTTAACTGGTATTGCAGATTTAAGGCTCTACCTCTTTCTTTTGTCATTCTTTACTCCTTTTTCGCATCCTATAACCACTTCAAAAAATATTTCCCCCAAACTAACAGCAAAATCTTAATGATATTTGTAAACATTTTTTTGTGGGGATTGTAAAGATTTTTGTTACCAGTTAGATTCCACAGCGTAGCACCGCAACAACAAAATGACCGTCAGAAAAAGATCCAAGTATATTTAGCAACCATCTATTTCTTTTAGGACATGTTTGGAATATAGCAAATATGTAGGAAAACAAACAAAATACTCCAGAGTTCACGTGGAATCCCTACGTTTCAAGCATGCGCATGCAACTAATCTGCATCTTGCAGGCTCGCAGCAAAAACCAAACACTTCAGACAAAAAAAATCAACTGACATACCCAAATAGACAAATACCCATAAAGATAAGAGGGCCTCAAACTTGGCCACATTAAATCCAAAGGAGAGTAAGTATCAACTGGAAATGCATTAGAGCAGAATATATACGAGCCACAACGCTTCAGACATAGTTGTGTGCGATCTAACTTTACAATCACACTTGGATAGGTAGTGGTAGAAAGATTTGGCATCAACAAACAAAACATTGCACAATAGCAGCGACACCAAGTCACCAACAACAATAGATCGACCATTTGCTACAGACTTCCATCACACAATCCACAGAGCAAGCCAGCCAGATATGTACCGACCAGAGCCAAACCAAGTCAGGATGCATGTAGTTTACTATGCCAACCCTCCCCAAGTCAAGTTCCAGGGTGATCTTGGTTTCTGTTCTAGTTCCGCTTCTTATCTTTTGCTGGACCCCTGGGAATCTTGCTCAGCACCTTGGCATCGAGGACCTTGTACTGCTTGCAGAGCTCAACGTGCGCCTTCCCTGCGAAATGGTCCACCTTGTCCTGGTACTTGTGGTACAGGATCGGCACCGTGTGGAGCATCAAGACCGCTGTTTGGCAAAACTCATGCTGCTTAGCTAACTAGATTGGGTGTATAAAGAATCACAGCAGGAGGGTTGTAAGAGTTGACTCTTTACCAGCGTATATCAGCGTCAGGAAATCACAGAGACTTCCAATTTCAGAAAGAATCCAGAGAGCAACGATCACCTAACATTGGAACGCCAATTAGTCAAATTTCTTCAGATTGTTAGTGAAAAGAAAATCAAGACTGTTTCTTTGAGTAGAAATATACGCCTAGAAACTTCTTCAGGTCATGCCCCAGAGCAATCTCCCGAAGCAAGGCAAGTGCTTGGTTGATGTCAGTGCGCAATGCTAGCGCAACGTTCACAGCAACATCTTTAGATATCTGCACTTCCGGGATATCAGGCGGACTCCTGAAAGTGGAATACTTGATGTCAACAAGCTGGGTCATGTGTTAACCGCATAATAATCATAGTATTTGTTCCTCACTTCTTGATCAAGATGGTGGCCTTGCTCCACAAGAACAGGATGGCTAGGGCGCCAATCAACACATGAGATACCAGAGACAGGAGATGGTAATCAACAACTTCAAATAGAACCCATATGACTGTTGCGCCACCTATCACTGCGGCAGAGATCTTCTTGTCTTTCCACAACAGTAAATCAGCAGCTGCACAGACAAATGCACATCACAAAAAAAATATACACAAATGACATCGCACCGGGATAACAACCTGCACCATGCAACTATGAGTAGGAAGCTCTTTTGCATAACTGAATACTGTTATGAATAATTGTCTATGAAAAAGATCATTTATAAGTTATAACATGGCACATGGGAGTGTCAAGGGATCAGTTACTATGAATTAAGACCCCATCCCTCCCCACCTCTGTTCTGCCACACTCCCTCTTTCAACCCGACAGAAAAGGAAATATTACTCCCTTTACCTCGCACTCTTTTAACCTAAAATTTTCAGATCCATCAAACTATTTTCACGTGTTAGTTCTAGATATTCAGGATGTTGAAATTTCATTCACATCTGATAAATACAGAGACAGCAAATAAGTGAATCATGAGGCGTATCTTCCAAATTCTTAATCCTTTAGTTACAGTAATAGTGACCAACATTATAGAAGATTTTTTTTCTACACAATTCGTTTAAGCATGTTGGTGAGTCTATTTAATCATGTCCAGAAGGCCTTAACACGTTCTTCATGTTTTGTATGGAACAATTTAAATTCCTCCACAGAAATATTGAGCTTTGTGGTTCTTATGTTGCTCGCAGTGGCGGATTAAATTTTAGGTTGGGTGGCACTGCATAAAGAAGCCAGCGTTTCCACTTCCATTGGTACTTGGGCTCAAGCCGATACAGGCGGATCCTATGTAGTTCATAGGTGTTCAGTCGAACACCCAAATTTTTAGGCGAAATACCCTCTATTTAGTAGATATATTTGGCATATATATTGGTAATTGGTCTACATATTTTATATTTATACCCCCAATAGATTTCAGCCCACTCAGACACCTCTCCCTCCCAATTCATCTCAAAAACTACAACCTAGTTGAAGATTCAAGAAGGTTAACTAGAGGGGGCGGGTGAATAGACAGTTTAAAATTCTTTTGACCAAAACTAAGTTTTATACAGAATTTAAATTCAAAGTGGCAAGCAAGCCGTGGCGAGCGCCAAGCGTGGTTTAGCCGGATCGCCTACAGCTGGGGTCCCGGGAGAGAGCGTGTGGCGGCGGTTGTGCTATCAGGGCCAACAAGGCAAGTCCCGCACGTCAACAACAGCACAAGTGCATCCCTATTTTCAGGTTCCAAATCCCATATTCTCAATTCAACAAATTTTTCTAAATTATTTGAGATGTTGTTTCTACTACAAATAATTTATACTTTGATTTTGCTACATAGACCTCTACTTTAACTCTGAACACTTATTCTAAAAATTCTGGATCCACCACTGCAAGCCGATGGCGACACAATGCTGTGCACGCCCGACTCGGCCTCATCAGTTGCTGAGCTAGTGACCATGTCAAGCGACTAGGCCAGCAGGCCAGGAAGCTCGCCAGGCAGGCCCAAGTAACGAACAGCCACTGTCTTCTTCCTCCTTAAGACAGCACCTTCTTCTTCTTCGGTGGCCAGGCTATGGTGGTAGGGGCGGGCGGTCTCGGCTAGTGGGGTACCTGTTGAAGTATAAGTGAATTGCCCATCTTTCCTCATCAGTTTAAGCTTTTGGGTGAACTGGTTGGTGCATGAAACTCAATATGGTATCAGAGCCAAGAGATCTCGAGTTCAAGACCTGGCTGACGCAATTAAAAAAAATTAATTGCAGTCCACTTCTATTCCATGTATTAGGCCTAAAGGAGCCTACACGTGAGGGGGGGTGTTGAAGTATAAATGAATTGCCCATCTTTCCTCATCAGTTTAAGCTTTTAGGTGAACTGGTTGGTGCATACAACTCAATAGTACCTCGGGCGGCCGCCTAGGCTTGCCCTATTGCTAGATCCACCCCTGGTTGCTCGGGACATTCTGAACGATCATATGCAACTGGACCCTCTTAAATTAGAAAACCAATCATCATGTTAACAAAAAAAGAGAGTGCAATTCTTCAACTTGACACTTTCTTACACTACTTGCTGTCAAAATTCAACACTGTAATAGAATCTTAACAACGACATGTATGATGCAGAAAGACATACTGGGGTATCTGCTACTTGCTTCGTTTCTTGCCTTATAGATGGCTGTACAATTCTAAAAAGAAACTGAAATAGAAACAATCAGTGACACTGTTCTCATGGGTTAACAAGCGTATATTAGTGTTCTCTTGTTTATGAACAGAGGCCACAAAGCTGATTGACAGTAGAATATTTATTAAATACGAGTAGAATCACCATATCTACCTGGAAAGAAACAATATATTCGTTATCTCGGGTGCTGATCTGCTATAATATCATTCACCATTGGTTTGCCAAAAGGATCCTATATGTTTACTACAACCTTGAGTGGTAAATGGGTTATACAGCGTTTGACTAGATAAACTAGTGAGCCCATCAAAGATGTCATGTTAAGCACGCAAATCGTACCCCATTCTCCAATGCTTTTATCCACGATGGTCTGCAGAGATGCAAAATCTCACCATTTCAAGGAAACAAAACATGACTGGCTCCGTGTTAACCATGTATGATCACGCACATAAATCAAAATGATTGCCAAAAAAAGACAATTCAATATTTCTGTCCACCAACATAGAAGAAAAGTTTGCAATCCTCACATGACACTCGAACCTCCCAAGAAGAAAAGACAGGCATCACCGATTACTAGGTGACAAAGGTACTAAGACCAGCAGATATCTTTTCTACAAAGAATAGATGTGTCGTAAGTGACTATTCAATCATAAGCAGTGCCAATTTTGCTCTTTGACTTACCATCTAACGATCCAAAGTTAACCTTGTTCTCTCCCGAAAATAGCATCACATTTTCCCAAGGACTCAGCATACTCTCTTTACCACTTCCTATATCTCCTAACAGTCGAACACCAACAACTGAAGGTCTGGAGTTACTGAACTACTCTGCTAAAGAACTCAAGAACGACACCAGTACAATTCATATCATTTCAAGCAAAACTCCGGCCCTAACAAGCAATTAACCAACCAAAACGAAACAAGAACACAAGGAAACGAAAAAGGGCCATACTTTTACCACCACAGAGAGCCTTGTGCACGGACCTGTCCTCCCCAAGAAACCTAAACCCCCTTGACCTCGCCGCCGGCGGCGACCGCTTCTCCTCCGAGACGCTGTCCGCCGGCGTCTCCTCCGCGGGTTCAGCCATGGCCGAGCAAGGGAGCTTCTCCGCAGGATCGATCACCAGGAGCAATTTGTTCTCTTTCTTGCTTCCTACACCTTCCCTTGTGGACGGACGTCACTGTTTTTCTAACAGAAACGGAAGAGAGTGGGATTTTTTTTTTGGTGAGCAGTGCTTCCATGCTCTTCACTTTACTTTTATATATATGCATAAATTTTAAAGCACTAACTAAAAGCTAAGTAAGTCACTATCTATCTTTAATTGATACTTGAATATTTATATAATTCACTAATTAAAAGAGTATAGGATCACCTCATTTTTGGGCCGTCTGGTGAGTCATATGGCACGTTAGAACCTTCTGACGAATAAGTATCCGGTTACACACACAATTGGCACTTGGTAGGGCAGAAATGTTTGGAAAAAGCTTGTTAGGTGACCATGTGAGAGGATCGGTTATCAGGTGACCGTGGTCCTCTAGATTTCTTTTTGGTCTTGATTAAGGTCCCGTTCGAAAAGGGATGTTTTCGTACCATCGTCCCAAATCTACATAGTTATTATAAAACTAATGCGTTTAAAGCTCTCAGTGTTTTATTTGCAATATTGCTACCTCTAGCCAAAGTTTTTTTTTTTTTGACGTAGAATGGTGTTCAAAACACAACTTGACCACCTATTTCGTTTTCATATACCTGTAAACCTAATAAATTTGTAGTCTTATGAATGTATTTTTCTTCAAAATAATCTACACATCTAGTTTTCTCTTTTGAGAAAGGAGGAGCCGCCAGAATCCTAGCCTCTTTGCATTCACAAGGAACACAAATGTACATGAGAAATGAAAGAGTAGGATTACATTTCGGCTTGCAAATGAAATCTGAATCGTGGTAGATAGGGGGAGGAGACAAGCAAGCCAGGTGACGAAAGCGGGAGAAGCCGTGTCAGCAAGCAATTGTATAAGATCGATAGCTAGCGTTATCCTGATCCTGAATTCCTGATGCATCAGAGTCAAGCTTTTTTGTCTGCGCCTTTTGATTAATTTTTAGGGGGCATTCAATCCGGCTCCGATCGGTGGTTTTAAACTTTAGACTTATAGCTTTTAGTCAAAAATATCGTTATATCTAAAAGAAAAAAACTAAAAGCAAAATTCAAAAAAGACAAAGAAAATTAAAAGAAAATAAAAATTAAAAAACAGACATATTTATTTTAGCTTCTGATTTTTTTACATCGCGAACGGCTTTGTAAGACACATATGAAGCAGCCACTGGCGTGGACCGTACCGTCGAGTGCTCGCTGATACGTAAGCATGGCTTCTGGCTTTGATGATCAGCTGGTTAATACGCCGCTAATTATCATGGCAAGTTGGAACGGGAACTGGGAACAAGGCAAGATGTGTCATGTACAGAATGTGGAATAATCATTCCATTTTACTAAGTTGCCTAATTTTTGTTTAATCTTATGTCGTTTTTTCGATCTGGTCTTTACATTAGCTTTGGCATTTTTGTGTTTGGTTCTGGTTTTGATCAAATAATTAAAAACGACTTAAAAATTTTAGTAACCTTATTTATAACACATCCCCGTATCATTTCTAATTGTTATTGGCCAAGTCCTAGCTTGTAGCTTAATAAGATCGATAGAAATATATCTTCCTCTACAAATTAATACAAACGAAGGCATTGCAGATCATACGCCCTTAATACAGCCAGGTTTAACCCTCAACTCTCTCTTAAGGTAAAGGTCTGTTTGGAACGTGAGGATTTTGTAGCAAAGGAAACATTCACTCACATTAGATGACAGAAAAGACTCTAGCATTGCTTACACTCGGAGCTGGATTAAGGCTTAGCCTGGCCTGGCGCTCCGACATTATTTTCACCTATCCTGTTACCTAATAGCCAATACTAGCTTTCTTTGAGGGAAGCTAAAACCCCATTTGTGTTGAGAATTGCTCAAACCATTTCACTGGAGAACCAACTTCTAGAGGAGTTAAAAGTTCACGATCTGCAAGACGAGAGAAGGGGAAAACATTTTCACCAAGGACAAGATCCTGTCAAATATAGACTCGCCTGGTAGGAAAATAAAGACATTTGTAGCCTTTATGAAGATTGCTATATAAAAAACACTGTTTAGAATGAAATTGGTGTTTATGTTCATTGCATGGACGCAAGTTTAGCTACTATAAAAGAGACTATACTAGACGGCTACATCATAGACGGTTCCTATGAACCGTCTGTGCTGCAACTATCACAGACGGTTTATAGTAACAACCGTCTGTGATATTTTCACAGATGGTTATTTATACAAACCGTCTGTAAAAATATCACAGACGGTTATTAGTATAAACCGTCTGTGATAATGTAAGGCATCACAGATGATTCGTATTAATAACCGTCTGTAATAATTCACATACGCTTATTTATAAGAACCATCTGTGATATATGCATTATCATAGATAGTTCATATAACAAACCGTCTCTGATAATACCACGACACCGATCCATGGTATCTCCCCCAGGATTCTGATCTCACCCATCCATTCTCTCCGCATTGAATGGCAGGTACCGGTTCCTCCCACCTCTCCATTTCACTCCAAGATGCTTGAGTTCTACTGGGTGCTCTTAGCTAGTTCATCCACTTCTAGCTTACTCCTCGACTGAGCCATTTTGTTTATAAGTGTGAGGACACGAGACTTGGTGAGAGATACCTATTTGCTTAAAAAAAACTATGTAAATTTTGGTTCTCTCCACCCCAATCGGTTAGCATGGCAATAATCTTCCTATTTAGTGACCTCTCAACATGAGTTTTAAATTGGACAAAGACTTTCAAGGCATCAGCCTTACTATTGATAAGATAAATCCAAGTATATTTACTAAAGTCATCAATAAAAATAAGATAATACTTATATCCTTCAACAAATTTGGGAGCAGAACCTTACACGTCAGAAATATAAGCTCCAAAGGAAAAGAAGAAACACTATTTGATTTAGGAAAAGGAACTTGATGACTTTTGTCCTGTTGACAAGCATCACAAACCAACATATTGCTAGAATTATCACTATACGGAAGATTATTATGCCTAAGGATTTCTTGGGCAGTGGCAAAGGAAGGATGTCCATGTCAACTATGCCATCAGTCTTGGGTGATTCTGGAGGCTGCAAAAGCTTATCTTGTGGAAAGAGTGGAACTTGAGCGGATAGGATAGAAACCTCGCTCACATTAGCCATGAAGGAGAGTTCTCTTCGTTGCCTGATCCTTTATAAGAAAATAATTAGGATGAAATTTAGCAAAGACATCTTTGTCAATGGTTAGCCAATAGACAGAATGAAGGTGCTTATGGTCAGAACAAACCCTGGCTGTATGCTTAGGTCCAACTGGGTTTACTCCCCGGGCCACAGGTCCATATGAATTGAGCACCTAAGCCCACGAGCTGCCTGTATGTAAGCTCTAAAGCAATAACCTTATAAGTGATATTTGACATTCTTCCCCCAAAAGACTAGTTCAATGGGTGAGGTCTACATCACATTTATAAGTTGTGCTTCTTCCTTTCCCACAACTAATGTGGGACTATTTCCAACAATCTCCCTCTCACACATTAGTTGTGCACTCCTATAACCAGGGAGATGTTAGGTGCTTGGGCTCTAATACCACTTGTCAGAACTGCTTCACGTGGTCATGAGCATCGAGTACCTCACGTGGTCATGAGCATCGCCGAGTACTCATAAAGACTCCGAGTACTCCGGAGTCTATAGTGCTCGGATGAACAATACTCAGATGAACAGTGGTCAGATGTACAGTGCTTTGATGAATAGTGCTTAGATGAATAGTGCTCAAATGAACAATACTCTGACTACTACAGTACTCCGAGGGGTCTCCGGCTGGTACTGAGTACTTGGAGATAGCGACTGCTTTTGAGTACTTGGAACTCCCTACAGTACTCACGGTTGCTTGAGTTCTTGTACTCGAGGTACAACTATGGCAGTACTCGATCGCACGCACTAATCGAGTACTCAGACCACAACACTTCTGTAGCGCACAACATCTATCGGTGGAGTAGTACTCACCTTGCTTAACTTTAGCTGAGGCTCCGTTGGAACCTGACATGGATTAAAATCCGCCATGGAACTTCTTTCAAGAATCTTGGATGCATAAGCTCCTTGGCTCAGTGTGATACCATTTGCACTCTAAATCAACTCGATGCCAAGATAGTATGTGAGTAGTCCCAAATCACTCATCTTGAAGAGTCGCTTCATCTCTTCCTTGAATTTGGTGATCACCAATGGGTGTGATCCGGTAATTATCAGATCATCCACATACACCCCCACCACCAAACGTGACATGACTGCTCCTCGCATGTAGAGACCTGAGTCAGCAAATCTGGACATTGATGTGTATTCTGCACTAGTCCAGGATTACACTAGTATACATAGTATAAACATAGATGAAATATCGATCATATCACAATTTGCTAAGAAAAGACTCAAATATTATTAATTATAAGAGTTGCAACCTTCTGGCCAAGCTTACAAATAATAGCCTGAAAGGTTTAAAAACTTGCAGCGGAAAATAAAAGATAAACACCAAGGCCACTCGACATGCCCACACGCAATCGATTAAGGTGCAAAGTCCTAATCTACGAAGTCATCGAAGCAACCTCCTTCAAATTCCTGTCTGATCTGGCTCTTCTTCAGTAACTGAGTAAATATGGATATAGCCATGAGTACATAGAGTACTCAGCAAGTCATTTGTAACAAAGATGCAATATAATATGCAAGGCTTACCAAAGGATGGTTAAATGGTTATTTTGCAGAAAGCAATAATTTAAAGTAAATACAACAAATAGATTGAAAATGTAATTTTTAGAATGGACGTATATAAATAATTAATGAATCAAAGGATTGTATGAACCACAAGTGAATTAATCATTCACTTCCCGAACAGCTTACTCTCAACCCAACCAAGATTTTATGAAAAACCTACCCCTCATGTGAAATCACCGAGTATTGTCCATGACCGAGGACACAACTATTCGAATAGTTTTACACTCTGCAGAGGTTACACAACTTTACCCACAAGACATGATAATCTCATATTGCCACACGATTAACACACTTCCTTTGGTGTGCAGTGGAGAAATCATGACAAGGTCTTTACAATGCTTAATCTCAACCCAGTTCCATCTACTAAGGTTTTGCCTTCGAGTAGGTAATTCTCCTAGTCGATAATTACCCCCTCTTGCATCAATATGAATCCATGGCTAAGGCCAAACCACATTCATCTCATTGACAAACCGAAATTGAAACATCACAAATTAATTAGCCAGATCCATTCTATATTGGATATGTGGTTGTACGATAAGGTTCAAATCAATGGCGCACAAAGTTAAGTCCTTAGACATTACCTCGGTGAAACATCCACATCCCAATGTGCTATTGCACCCCCTTTATTGCACAATCATTCGCCTAAGTGAAAATCATTTTGTATAACTACAACCAATGACATTACCAATGCTATGGTACACAAATTTTATATTTGTGGCTGACCACAATGATTCAATATCTCGTTTAGTCAAAATTGATTAATTGATCACATGAGATGATAAAACCAACGTAACTAAAAGCACAGCTAAGCATACTATGCGTACAACCCAAGTGGATACTAATATTGTATCACTAGATAATTACCCATCCTATAATTATAATGGAATCATGGCATTCAAATTATCAAAGGAGGGATTAATCTAATAGGTCATTAATTACCGAAATAAATGTTTTATAATAAAATATTGATGTATGATAATTTAAAATAAAATAATACATAATAGATTTAAAAATAATAGGTTTAACATGATCAAAGGACATGACTTGCATTGGCCTTGCTCAGTTACCAATTTCTTAATCTTTGGTTTCTGCTTCTGCTCCTTCGAAGACGTTATCTAACGAGAGAGAAAACAGAATGAAGCACAAATAAAATCAAATAAAAACCAAATGAACTCCTAAGACCTCAAAACTAGAATCAAAAGATAGAGCTCAATTTTAGATGAATTTAGAAAAAAAAGAATCAGATTAATTGGAGCTTGGACGAAGGAGAACGAGCTCTTAGAAAATCTAATTTAAAGAAAAAGCTGAAAATTGAAAATTCTACTGTGCTATAGACTCGGTGCATAGAAAGACTAGTCTACGGTGGACTTGACTCATGGAACAATGTACTGTGACTAGGCTACTGACATGGCACGCTGATGTGGCATGCTGACGTGTCATGCAGACTGGCTTCGGTGCTGACATGTTATCCACATGGCACAACACGTGTCTGACATGTGGATCTAGGGCTTACATGGCTTGCTGACTCAGCTTTAGTCTATGGGTTCATGGAATAGTGTGGCTGACTTGTGGGTCCCATGCGTTAGTGAGACGGTGCACGGTAGGCTTGTTCCATGGAGAATTCAAAATGTTGACTGGCGCGAGTGCGGTGTGACATGGATGGCACGTGAACTGAGGCAACGCACGGCATGGCGAACAGAGAGGACTAGCCAGAGGGACGGCAGCGCAGGACAGAAGAGAAAAGACTGGCTCAGTAGTGGACTCACCGGTGGCGAGGGAGGCTCGACGAGTAGCGACAAACTACTGACCGACTGGGAGATGAATGGTGAAGATGACGACCTCGCCGGTGTTGAAGATGAAAGTGGCGGTGCAAATAAACTCCAGCAATTGAGCTTGACGAGGCACGGCGAGAGCAAGCAGCTACAGGACGTAGAGATTGAGGGGTAGCGCGGCTTTTATACACGGATGCCGAGGAGTCCAAGACAGACATGACGAGCGGCGGCGCTGCAGTGTCCCGAATGGACATGGTGATGGAGTCCCATCAGAGACGATGGCTTGATAGGTGGGCCCCACCTGTCGGTCACACGGGGAGAGCGGAATGGCCAAGATACGATGCGGGTGAAGGAGCACACATGGATGGCTGACATGTGTCACTCATCAAATGGTCGCACGCGACGTCAGATGCAAGACGCGTGGCAAGAATGGGCTTAGGTTGGTGAGCTAGGCTAAAGAGAAGATGGGCCAACTAGGGTTTCGGCCCAAGGCCTTTAGGAAATTTTAAATAGGTTTTCTAATTCCAGATATTGCTAGAAATTCAATTGAGCTCTAGAAAATAGCAAATAACTCCAGAAAAATCTCAGAACAATCCAGAAAAATCCTTGAGACCCAAGGAACCTAAATAAAAAATTTCAGCAAATATTAAAGCTTAGTTTAGTCATATTAAATCCTTTTAATTTATAAAAAGTCTATTTAAGCTTTAATTAATTCTAAAAATCCAAATGGTTATTGTCGTAGGGATGGCCCCCACCTAAACCCAGCAGGCCTGGTAAGAGATTATAAGGCCCAGAATAGGCCATGTGTAATGACATAACTGCCCCCAGAGGGGATAACCAGATGTAAGCGTATAACTGTAAAAGCACTCCTCATATGTGTATATATATATATATATATATATATATATATATATATATATATATATATATATATATATATATATGAGTACAAGCCATGGGGAGGACCCAGGCCATTACACTTATCTTCATCACTCTCCACTACCATCTCTCTCTCTGTTTGGTCTGTAGCCACAACAGTTGGCGCCGTCCGTGGGGAGGACAGGACAAGCCTGAAGACTGAAGAAGAAGGATGGCACCGAAAAAAGCTTCTTCAGCGACGGCGAAGGGGAAGAAGGCGGCCGGGCCGGAGCATCGTATGGGTACCAGGGCTTCGGCATCGGCAGCGGCGGGCGCGGGTAGCGACGCAGGCGCGGTGGCCGAAGACGTCGACGTCCGCGCGGCGACGACCAACCTCGTCACCGGCACCGCGACAACCAACCCCGCCACCGGCGTTGCGGGGACGGACCCCGCGGTCGAAGACGTCAACACGGGTGCGGCGACAACCGACCCCGCCGACGCAACGACAACTGACCCCGCCGACGCAACGACAGCCGACCTCGCCGCCCCCACTGCAACCCTCGCTGGCGGCGCGGACCGGGCGGTTTGAGGTAGCCACGACGGAGCGACCGGCAGCTCGGGACCTCGCGACGCGGTCGTCCCCGCGCCGATCCGCCCGTCGGGAGTACCGGCGACCCCGCCTGCACCGGCGATGGAAGGTGCCCTACTGGCGGCTCTCAACGCGTTCCAGCGGGAGCTAGGGGACCTTCGCGGAGCTGTCAGAGATATGCAAGAGGCTCGGAGTCAGCAGGCCGCGCCAGTAATCGCGTCCGAGCCCACGCCGGAGAGGGCGGACAGTCGCGAAGCCCCCACGTCTAGCCGCGTGCCGCTGCGGCGCGTGGATCCGGAGTCCCCGCTTTCGGCAGGGCTGCAGCAGGCGGCATGGCCCGAAGACTTCAAGTTTTCTAGCGCCATCGACTCGTACAAAGGCGACACGGACCCCCGTGAGTTCGTGCGCGTATACGAAACCGCGATCGAAGCCGCGGGCGGAGACGACACCACGAAGGCGAAGGGACTCCCCCTCGCGCTGCAAGGAGTGGCGCTCTCTTGGTTCTTTACCATAGAGTCGGGCTCCATCTACGCGTGGGAGCAGCTTCGCGTCCGCCTTCACAACAACTTCCAAGGAAACTACGTCGACCGAGTCGACGCAGACCAGCTCTTTGCCGTGAAGCAAAAACCCTCGGAGAAGCTCCGAGACTACTTCAAACGCTTCGCCAAGATTCGATGCCAAGTGAAAGACGTCAACGAAACCACCATCGTTAATGCAGCCATACAGGGCCTTCGTCCGGGCCCGATGGCCGAGTACAATGCGCGAAAGCCAATCAAGACAGTGGCGAAGCTCTTCGACAAGATGGAAGAATATGCCAGGGCGGAGGAAGACGCACGGCGAAGGCAAGGTGACGACTCCGACACCAACCAGGCCGGAGCCTCGGCAAAAGCCGAAGATCCGCCGAAGGGCGGTTCTTCGAAGGGAAAACGTAAGCAGGAGTCGCCCAGGGACGCGCCCGACCGCAGGGACGCCTCGCATAAGGAGTCGTCCGATCAGCCCAAGCGCGGCCAGCAGAGGTCGAGGCGCAACAGGTACGTCCTCGACATCGAAGGCGGGTCCGACGAGGGTGCTCCAGCGGGCCGAGGCGGTCGGGGGCGCCGTGGCCGAGGACGCGGCCGTGGCAGGGGCCGCGACGATAAGGGTCGTGGAGATTACGACGACCAGCATCAGGGACTGTGGTGCGTAGTCCACGGCCGCGGCAATCATGATACCCGCACCTGCACCTCCATCGCGGCGCTCCGCGACAGCGTCGCCAGGGACAGGAACCCGGAGGTGCGCCCGCCTGCGGTGGCCCACGTCCAATTTCCATACGAGGCCCCCATGCAGGTACAGGCGCAAGGGATGCAACCCCAGGAAGGCACCTTACGGATCCAAGCTCACGTACAGCAGCCTCGGGAGGGCCTCCTGTCATTGCAGGCCCCGGACGCAACCTACCGCAGGGTCATTAACGTCATATCCGGAGGCTCTGCGCTGGAATTCGCCTCGGCACGGCAGCAGAAGGCCTACGCGCGAAGACTACATCACGTGGCGGCATACCCAGCGCAAGCACCGCCGGATTGGGAACACCACGAAGTTACATTCACACCCGACGACGCCCAGGGTGTGGACTTCCCTCATCAGGACCTTCTGGTCATCCGGGTCACCATCGCGGGATGCGACGTGGGGCGCGCCTTAGTGGACGGTGGTAGCTCCGCGAACGTATTGTTTGCGGCGGCCTTCGACCAGATGGGGATCCCTCAAAGCCGCCTGGGGCCCTCGGGAATCCCACTGCAGGGCTTCGGGGGACAGCCCCTGAGGGCGCTGGGCCAAATCGGCCTTCAAGTCTCCTTCGGCCGAGATGACAATGTGCGGACCGAAGATGCCACCTTCGACGTGGTCGACCTTCCGTACCCCTACAATGCCATACTAGGCCGCCCAATCCTCAACTCCTTCGGCGCGGTACCACATCACGGCTACCTATGCATGAAGATCCCGGGTCCCCAGACCATCATCACCGTCCGAGGCGACCAGGACATGGCCCGGCGCATCGAGCCAGGTACCAGGTGCCCGCGTCGCGAAGCCCAACGGTGCTCCTAGAGCTAGCGCCCACGCGCGGAGGTCCGCGGGGCCATTCACACGCGCCTTGGCGGGCCCTGCAGGCGACTAGTGACTAGAGGCTTCGGCCGCACCAAGGGCAAACGGTTAGTATATCTATCATTTTCCTTTGTAGTTGCTCACCCGCGCAAACGGGGATGTAATGAAGATCGCCGTTTGTCGCTAATCTTTCTTTATCACGCGCAAGTACGCGGCGAAGGCGCGCGCAGGCTTAGCCAACGCGCGCGTTCCCGCAGTATAAACCAAAGACGCACGTTCGCGTGTGCACTCGCCGTAGCTAGGGGTACGGGACTGAGTATAAACCAAAGACGCACGTTCGCGTGTGCACTCGCCGTAGCCAGGGGTACGAGACTGAGTATAAATCGAAGTCGCATGTTCGCGTGTGCACTCGCCGTAGCCAAAAGGTGACGGGCCTGAGTATAAACCAAAGACGCACGTTCGCGTGTGCACTCGCCGTAGCCAGGGGTACGGGACTGAGTATAAATCGAAGTCGCACGTTCGCGTGTGCACTCGCCGTAGCCAAAAGGTGACGGGCCAGAGTATAAACAAAGACGCACGTTCGCGTGTGCACTCGCCGTAGCCAAAAGGTGACGGGCCTGAGTATAAACCAAAGACGCACGTTCGCGTGTGCACTCACCGTAGCCAGGGGTACGTGACTGAGTATAAATCGAAGTCGCACGTTCGCGTGTGCACTCGCCGTAGCCAAAAGGTGACGGGCCTGAGTATAAACAAAGACACACGTTTGCGTGTGCACTCGCCGTAGCCAGGGGTACGGGACTGAGTATAAATCGAAGTCGCATGTTCGCGTGTGCACTCGCCGTAGCCAAAAGGTGACGGGCCTGAGTATAAACAAAGACGCACGTTCGCGTGTGCACTCGCCGTAGCCAGGGGTACGGGACTGAGTATAAATCGAAGACGCACGTTCGCGTGTGCACTCGCCGTAGCCAAAGGTGACGGGCCTGAGTATAAACAAAAGACGCATCGGGGGGACGCCTCCGCGCGCACTCTACGGAGTATAAATAAGACGTAGCGTCGAGCCTAGCTCCGCACGCATTAGTCCACGGACTTTAAATAAGACGTAGCGTCGAGCCTAGCTCCGCACGCACTAGTCCACGGACTTTAAATAAGACGTAGCGTCGAGGTTCGCCTCCGCACGCGCGAGTCTCCGGACTATAAAGAAGATGTAGCGTCGAGTCTACCTCCGCACGCACTAGTCCACGGACTTTAAATAAGACGTAGCGTCGAGGTTCGCCTCCGCACGCATTAGTCCACGGACTTTAAATAAGACGTAGCGTCGAGCCTAGCTCCGCACGCACTAGTCCACGGACTTTAAATAAGACGTAGCGTCGAGCCTAGCTCCGCACGCACTAGTCCACGGACTTTAAATAAGACGTAGCGTCGAGGTTCGCCTCCGCACGCGCGAGTCTCCGGACTATAAAGAAGATGTAGCGTCGAGCCTAGCTCCGCACGCACTAGTCCACGGACTTTAAATAAGATGTAGCGTCGAGGTCCGCCTCCGCACGCGCGAGTCTCCGGACTATAAAGAAGACGTTGTGTCGAAGTCCGCTTCCGCACGCACTAGTCTACGGACTCTAAATAAGACGTAGCGTCGAGGTCCGCCTCCGCACGCGCGAGTCTCCGGACTATAAAGGAAGTCGTAGCGTTGAGGTCCGCCTCCGCACGCACTAGTCTACGGACTCTAAATAAGACGCAACGTCGAGGTCCACCTCCGCACGCGCGAGTCTCCGGACTATAAAGGGAGTAGTAGCGTCGAGGCCCGCCCCCGCACGCGCGAGTCCCCGGACTATAAAGCAAGGCAAACCGCGGAGGTCTACCTCCGCATACGTCAGTCTGCGGACTGTCCGCTCTAAGGAACCCTGGCGCAGCTACTTCGCCAACGCTGGCATCAACACACAGCGCATGTCCCAAAATGCCAGGAAGTCTGCATACCGGAAAAATCGCATGTACAAAGGTCCGGCAACATCCCGGCCGCTCTAAGCTGCTACCCCGCGGGTTCATCCTTAACACGCGCTAAAGCTGGGGCCTCGCTCGAAGAAGGCCGGCTCGCCCAAAAGTCAAGCGACTCTTCGGCCCTTCGCCAGCGTCGAAGGCGTCGCCGAGTTGAAAGGTCGGCCGCACGAAGCCGGTCCCAGCAAGGAAGCTGCCCGGGATATAGGTGAAAGTCAGAATGCAGGCAGCAAGTGTGTACTTTATTCGCAAAGACAAGGAACAGTACAACACACGCCTACACCTAGGCACCACGGCGTGAGACCTGCGGGTTCCCGGCGCCTTCGGAGGGCCCAGTGCCGCCATCGTTGCGTCGAGGGACCCCGTCCAGCAATTGGCCGAGGCTCCCCGTCCCGTAGAGCGACTTCCGGAGCTCGATCCGTACAGCTTCCGCCCCAACGGGACCCCAGATCCGGTCGAAGAAGGGCCCGAGGGCACGGCGAGCGGAGCGGACGGCGCCGGACATTACTCCGGCCCCGCCAGGTATCTCCAGCTGGGGGTCATCCAGCCCGGTGACGTGCGTACAGCCGCGGTGCTGGAGGAGCGCGCACACCATGCAAGCCAAAGTGTACATGCAGTGGGTGCCAAAGGACATCGCGGCGCCGCGCGCGACGTTGGCGACATCTCCGACCCAGCGGAGGGTCCGAGACAAATCCTCCGGGCCAAAGCCGCGCTCTGGCACCTCGGTTACCAGCCCTTGAAGATGGCTCTCCAGCGCTTGCATGGCGTCCCATGCAACCACCGAGGCGTCGCCCAGCGTCCGGTTGCGCTCCGCTAGAGTTAAGGCAAGCTCGCCTTTTTCCTTCTCTAGCGCAGCGACCTGCTCCAGGAGCCCGTCCCGCTCCGCCGCGAACTGTTGTTCAGCAGCTGCCGCGGCCGACTCCTGCGCCGACGCAACAAGTCCCTCGGCGTGCGCCCTCGCTTCGGCGCATTCCGCTTCCAGCTGGCGGATGCGGGCGTCCTGGGCAGAGCGGGCGCCAGAGGCTTCGCGCAGCTCCTCCTCGGCGGCCCGTAGCCTATCCTCGAGCGCTGTTCGGCCACGAGCATAGGCCGTTTGCAGAGCCTGCCCCAGCACAAGGGTCTGTAGAAGGGAAATGACTTAGCAAACTCAGCTAAGCTCAGGTGTGGTCGCATGAGTACTTACCCTCACCCCAGACACCTCGAAAGCGTCCTCGAGGCGCCCCGCACCGTAGGCCTGCAGCACTTGCGGGTCGACGCTCGTGGCCGCGTCATTCACAATCCCGCGCCACGCCCTCAGCGTCTCCGGAGGCGGCACGAAGTCCGCGGGGCTCACGTGCTCGGAGGCCCCGTGTTCCGCCGAGTGCTCCCCCTCCGGAATGAGCAACGCTGTAAACAGGGATACGGGTGAGCACCCCAAGGCACAAAAGCATACACCAGAGTAAGCTAAGCCACCCTACCTTCGGTAGCAGAGGGAATGGTCCCGCCGCGAGCAGAGGCCTCCGCGTTCGGGGAGGACGGCGGCTGTCCCTGCGCGGCGGGCGGCGTGGCCAGAGGGGCAGAAGGCGCATAGGCCGCAGGGCCCCCGGTGCTTGCGCCGGAGTCCCACAGGCTTCTAATGCCCGTGGCCACGACGAATCCCCGCGGTGTCCGGTGGAGCTCCGGCCGCACACACGGCCGTTTGGCCGGGGCAGCCAGCAGCGACACCACCCCCGCAGCCGTGGTTGAGGAAGACCCCGCGGCTGCCGTGCCCGGAGGCGACGGTTCCACGGTGGCAGTTGTCGCAGGGGGCACCTCGGTTTCCGCTGCTGTTGGTAAAGACAGCACGGCTACGTGCGCCCCCGCGGAAGGCGCCTCCGGCACCACAGCGGTCGCGGTCGAGGGCTCCACCTCGGCAACGCCGGTCCGCGCGGGGTCCGCCTCGGCGACTTCGGCGGGCGGTGAAACTTCCCCCCTCGGGCTGTCCGCGGCACACCCGCCGTCCGGGACGCTCGCCGAAGATACCTCGCCTTCGGCGCCTGCGCCACCCAAGCCCGAGTCGGCGTTCCTCGCCGAGTCCGACTCCGCGTCCGCCGCGCTCTTGGAAACACTAGCAGCAGGCGCGGCAGGCGCCCCGTTGCGGCCCCTCTTCCGAGACGGAGCCTTTTTCTTCTTCGCTCCACCATCGTCTGGAGCGACACGGTCCGGCACGGCAAGGCCCAGGACCTCGCACACGCGGTTTATTCGCCCCAGCCCCGCCTTGGCGATAGTAGACGCGCTGCTTGTGCTCCCTGGCGGTGTACGGCCCCAGGAATACGCGCGCGGCTTGCTCCGCCTCCTCCAAGGAAATCCCTGAAGCAAAGGAGAATAGCATCAGCATACAACGCATTTCGCATCAACAAAGGAGGGACGCGATCGAGGCTTACGAGGACCGGGCGGCGCCGGCAGCGAGCAAACCCATGGCGAAACATTGTCGTCTCGACGCCTCTCGGTGGCAAGACGCCAGTCGTAGGCAAGCGGCGCCACGCCGTACATCACGTACTCTTCGGCAAGGTCGCGCATGTTGAGGCGGGCGGCCACGCCTACGAGCCGCTTGACCCTCCGCTTGTCCTCATCATCGAGCGTTCGGCCGGGCGAGGGCTTGAATGCGATTGGTCGGCCTGTGCACTCAAGGCCGCTCCCGCTCTCCACACGGTGGTAGAACCACCGCTTCATCCAGTAAGACTCCCACTTCCCGCGAGTTGAGTTCGCAGGGAAGAGCTTCTTGCACGACGGGCGAAGAATAAAAGTGACGCTATCGAAGCTCGACAGCGTCCCGTCCTTCCGGCCCTTCGGCTGGCATCGTGCCTCGTGGAGATAGGCGAACAGCGACGCGCTGGGCCAACATGCCCCCGAGCGCAAGGCCCAACTGTACACCGCGAGCCGGGCCACGGCGTTCGGAGTCAGTTGCGCCAGCTCCAGCCCGAAGGTCCGCATCACGTCGCCCACCACCGCCGCCGCTGGGATCCGGAGCCCCGCGTCGAAAAAGGCAACGAAGACAACCGCCTCCGACCTTTCGGGTTGCGGTTCCGTCTCGTCGGCGGCGGGCAATCGTACGTCTTGGCGCCCGAACAGCTTCCCCGCGCGCAGGAGCCCTTAGATCGTCTTCTCGGTCACAAGCGAGGGGCCTAGCTCGCCGGAGAAAGTGCCTTCCTCCTCCGCCACCAGCTGCTTCTGGTCCGCCGCCGCCGGGTCGCGCTCGTGGAGCGCGTATTTCACCGTCAACGGCGAGGACCGCTGGCGAACGTCAGGGCCACCAACCGCCTGTCCGCGCTCGCTACTGGAGGCCATCGCTTCCCACGGAAAGACTGCAGCGGTGAAGATAGCGCGAAGGTGTAGAAGGCGGAGCAGACAGCAAAGAGGGCGTAAAGGTGCGGGGACGCTGTTACGGGGGGGCTATATCAAGCCACCTCGCCCATACCGCCGCTACCGAAGCGTTGCAACGGCCCGCGTGCCGGATGCAACCGCAGCGGTGTAAAGACCCGCCCCGCACGATTCCCCGTAATTGAAAGCGATGGGTCACGAAGGTCCGTATACGAGGCGCGACCGCAATCGTACAAGCGCCCGTCCAGCACAACGCCTCACCCAACGCGGGAAGGTCATGACCATGGGCGCTAAGGACCGTCACAACACGGCGTTACCTAGCCGCTGTTATAGGCGCACCAGTGGGCCAGGGGATCACAACAGCTCCGGCGCCGCGCCATTCACTGCTCGCCCCGTGTCCCCCTTGCCTAGGGAAGAGGCGAGCGGCTGCAAACACGCAACCGTCCACATCCCGCCGCCCACCAGTCATAGGCCGCCGCGTGCCCCGGGCGCATCGGGTCGCGCGGTACGGGAACCTAACCCTGGCAGACCAGGGGCCGGCGTGATTCCACGAACTTTTACAGCGCAAGACCGCATCACAACACCCCAAGTCACCGCCCACGTGGCGGTGTTCGCGGGGCGAAGGCGTCAGCTTCGCTGCCACCCGTTTGAAGGGTAGGGGACGGAGCGCGCGCGTCTACTTCGACTAGGCGCCAGCTTCGCTGCCACCCGTTCGAAGGGTAGGGGACGGAGCGCGCGCGTCTACTTCGACTAGGCGCCAGCTTCGTTGCCACCCGTTCGAAGGGTAGGGTACGGAGCGCGCGCGTCTACTTCAACTAGGCGTCAGCTTCGCCGCCACCCGTTCGAAGGGTAGGGGACGGAGCGCGCGCGTCTACTTCGACTAGGCGCCACCTTCGCTGCCACCCGTTCGAAGGGTAGGGGACGGAGCGCGCGCGTCTACTTCGACTAGGCGCCAGCTTCGCTGCCACCCGTTCGAAGGGTAGGGAACGGAGCGCGCGCGTCTACTTCCACTAGGCGTCAGCTTCGCCGCCACCCGTTCGAAGGGTAGGGGACGGAGCGCGCGCGTCTATTTGGGCTAGGCGCCAGCTTCGATGCCACCCGTTCGAGGGGTAGGGGACGGAGCGCGCGCGTCTACTTCGACTAGGCGCCAGCTTCGCTGCCAAGCGTGCGCGTCTACTTCGACTTAGGCGCCACCTCCGCTGCCACCCGTTCGAAGGGTAGGGGACGGAGCGCGCGCGTCTACTTCGACTAGGCGCCAGCTTCGCTGCCACCCGTTCGACGGGTAGGGGACGGAGCGCGCGCGTCTACTTCGACTTAGGCGCCACCTCCGCTGCCACCCGTTCGAAGGGTAGGGGACGGAGCGCGCGCGTCTACTTCGACTTAGGCGCAAGCTTCGCTGCCACCCGTTCGAAGGGTAGGGGACGGAGCGCGCGCGTCTACTTCGACCTAGGCGCCAGCCTCCGCTGCCACCCGTTCGACGGGTAGGGGACGGAGCGCGCGCGTCTACTTCGACTAGGCGCCAGCTTCGCTGCCACCCGTTCGAAGGGTATGGGACGGAGCGCGCGCGTCTACTTCGACTTAGGCGCCACCTCCGCTGCCACCCGTTTGAAGGGTAGGGGATGGAGCGCGCGCGTCTACTTCGACTAGGCGCCAGCTCCACTGCCACTCGTTCGAAGGGTAGGGGACGGAGCGCGCGCGTCTACTTCGACTTAGGCGCCAGCCTCGCTGCCACCCGTTCGAAGGGTAGGGCGCGGAGCGCGCGCGTCTACTTCGACCTAGGCGCCAGCCTCCGCTGCCACCCGTTCGAAGGGTAGGGGACGGAGCGCGCGCGTCTACTTCGACTAGGCGCCAGCTTCGCTGCCACCCGTTCGAGGGGTGGGGGACGGAGCGCGAGTCCACTTCGGCGGGGGGCAGCAAAGACGGGGGTCTTGTCCTGCGAAATCTACCTCGTTTTCCTTAACAAGCCGCCTACGGTGCATCAACATACAAGGTAATGCCGGCGGGCTCCCTCAGGAACACCGACTGTAGGTAGGCCTGTTAAGAAAAACAGGGTAGACCTCGCTGTCGCCTACGGAAGCGCGGTGCGGGATCAGGAAGCGCGACTGGCTGTCGATAACCGGCGCTGATCAAGCTCCCACGAAAAACAGACCTCCTTCTGTGCATCAACATTCCCCAAGCCGCTCAGCGTCACCCAGGAATGTTGATGCACGGCAGAGGCTCATTTTAGGGGAACAGCTTCTATCACAATATACGCAGGAGCAACGCCTCACCAGCGCCATATATATACCCCAGTCAGTAGGGGAGCCAACCGGCGGAAGGCCAATCGGCAGAAGTCCAACTGCCGGAAGTCCGCCGCCATATTAATGGTCACGACGCCTCAACGCCCGCACCGCGCCAAGCACGCTGCACCACGTGGACGCCCGGAAGTCCGAGCGTCGCAGCAGCGCGCACGCCTGCTTCGGCTACAGCTCCGGAAGTTTGGAAAAGTTCACAGGCCGCGGGGACGGAGGGGGCCAAAGGACTCGGCAACATGGCTTCGGCCTTGTGAAGCCCTTTACCATGAGAGGCTCCTGTCGTAGGGATGGCCCCCACCTAAACCCACCAGGCCTGGTAAGAGATTATAAGGCCCAGAATAGGCCATGTGTAATGACATAACTGCCCCCAGAGGGGATAACCAGATGTAAGGGTATAACTGTAAAAGCACTCCTCATATGTATATATATATATGAGTACAAGCCATGGGGAGGACCCAGGCCATTACACTTATCTTCATCACTCTCCACTACCATCTCTCTCTCTGTTTGGTCTGTAGCCACAACAGTTATTTTTATTTTAAAAGCTTTAAAAGACTTTGAAAATCAGGATGTTACATCACATGTACATGGCGTGTTCAAAGTCACTCCTTTGAAAATCAAGACTCCTTTAAAATCAAGTGATAGCAGACTCGTATTAAGTTTTGCGTTCCACGCCCTTGAAGCTTGCCTTAACCCATAGAGCGCCTTGTGCAGCCGCAGAACCTTCTCTTCGTGGCCCTCGCGCACAAAGCCCAGAGGCTGTGCAATGTAGACCTCCTTGAGTTCTCCATTCAAAAACATGGACTTCGTGTCCATATGGTGTACTTGTCAGCCTTTGTGCGCCACAATTGCCACTAGCAGCCACACTGATTCCATGTGAGCCACTGGTGCATACACCTCTTCAAAATCAACTCCTTGACGTTACACAGCCTTTGGCGACTAGATGTGCTTTATGCTTCACCATAGCTCCTTGAGAGCTTGTCTTAATCTTGAACACCCATTTGAGGCCTATTGCTCAATGACCTGCTAGGAGATCAACAAACCTCCAAGTGCCATTTTCTCCAATTGACTGCATCTCTTCTAGCATTGCTCAGCACCAACTTTGGTTTAGCTCAGCGTTAGCCAAACTGATGGGCTCCTCGATTGCAAGAAGATTGAGCTCCTCGGCACCGCCACCAATTTCATCTCCCATCGCCCCTCCAACCAATGGCATGACGCTCGGCGACAGCGGCCGGTAGATCAGAGAGAAGGGCGCTCAGCAACAACAGCTGGTGGATCAGAGAGAAGGGTGCTCGACGATGGCGGCGGCTTTATCTTTCTACGCCCGTCCACGTGGCTCTCCCCCCACCGCTACTGCCCAGCGGTCGCTCACCCAGTGAGCCTCTCTACCTCCTTCACGATCACTCACTCAGTGAGCCTCTCTACCTCCTCCTGCTCTTCGCTCGAAGACCGTCACGCTGTCTGGCAAGTTTGGTCTCCCAAGCTGGTCGTCGAAGTTGGTGCCGTGGTCGAAGGGGGCCATAGTTGAAGTTGAAGCCGTGGTCAAATGGGGCTGTGGTCAAATGGGGCTGTGGCCGAAGTCGAAGATCAGTGGTCGAAGTCAAAGTTGTGGTCAAAGGGGCGGTGGTCTAAGTCGAAGTGCCGTGGTCAAAGTTAGGTCGTGGTCAAAGTCCAAGCCATAGTCGAAGGGACAGTGGTCGAAAGGGGTAGTGGTCAAAGTCAAAGAGCTGTGGACGAAGTTGATTTGCGGTCAAAGTCAAAGGACTGTGGTTGAAGTCAGGCCGTGGTCGAAGTGGAAGGGCCGTGGTCGAAGTCCAAACCATGGTCGAAGGGGACAATGGTCGAATTCGAAGGGTCATGGTCGAAGTCCAACTCGTGGTCGAAAAGGATAGTGGTCGAAGGAGACAGTGGCCGAAGTCGAAGGGCCGTGGACCAAGTCAGTCTGCAGTTGAAGTCGAAGGGCCGTGGTCGACATCGGGGCCATGATCGAAGAGGGCCGTGGTTGAGGGGTCATGGTCGAAGTTGAAGGGGCCAGTGGTCAAAGTGGAAGGGGGCAGTGGTCGAAGTCGAAGAGGGCGGTGGTCGAAGTTGAAGTCATGGTCATGGTCGTAGTCATAGTGCCTGTGGAAGTGGTCGTAGCGGTCATGGTCGTAGTTGTAGCGCCAACTTGGAGGGCACCTGCTGGTTCGTCCATAACCTCCGTCGCTACGAGTTCCCCTCCAATTGGACATCCACATTGCCTATCCCCTGGTCACTCCCAAGATCGAGCTCCACACCCTCGATGGCAAGACCCACAAGGTCTCATACTCCCCATGGATTGTAACATACTTTTGTCCTCGAGGTGTGATCAACGGCTTCTGATTTATGACCACGAGCGTTGATCGATGTGTTCTGACTTACGACCATAAGGTGTGGTCAATGTCTTCCAACTTACGACCACGAGCACTGGTTGAAGTTGAAGATCCGTGATCGAAGTCAAAGCTATGGTCAAAGGAGGCTGTGGTCGAAGGGGGAAGTAGTCGTCATTGAACGTCGTCGTCAAAGGGGACAGTGGTTGAAGTCGAAGGGGTAGTAGTTTAAGTCGGGGGCCGTGGTCGAAGTCGATGCCGTGGTCAAAGTCGGGGGCCGTGGTCGAAAGGGGCCATGGTTGAAGGGGGCCGTGGTCGACGTCGAAGGGCCGTGGTTGAAGTCGGGGCCGAGCAGGCTAGCGTCGATAGTCGGGCGACAGGGCACAAGCACACCAGAGGTCTGCCAACGTACGACCACCAGCGATGGTCGACCGCTCCCAACCTACAATCATGTGTGATGGTCGGTGGCTTCTAACTTACGACTACGAGGTGTAATCAACGGCTTCTGATTTACGACCACAAGCACTGGTGTAGTCGAAGTCTTTCAACTTATGACCACAAGGTGTAATCGACGGCTTCCGATTTACTTGACGGATTTAAAAACTTTTAGAACATGTTTGTATGTATATTCTAAAAAATTTTACCACCCGTGAGTTTTAAAATATGTAGTATGATAAATTTTAAAAATCCATAGCAACGCATGGGCATTCAACTAGTTCTTAATATACTCCACACTTTCAGGTAGTTTGGTGTACCCTAAAACCCACATCGATTACGACTACGGCACTGAATCAAAAACAACGGTCCACACTTCATTTTTAGCAGATATATGGATCTATGAATCAATTAATGGAGTACAAGCTGACGTACGTAGTTATCAGTTATCACGTAGCTAGGTATTATTGACGTATGTTAACGCACGCCCATGCATGGCAACATCGAACACTGCACGCGGGTTACTCCAAACAGACGCGCTGCAGGCAGCTCTGGTTGCGGATCGACATGTCGGCGACGGCGATAGTCGCGGTGCAGTTCATCTCCAGCACGACGTGCCGATGCACCACGCCGAGCACCGCCACGCGCCCGCGCACCCGCGTGGCCGTGGTCACCTCGACCGCCCCGGACGCTACGTCGCCGAGGAAACCCGGGTCACCCAGCAGCGCCCCGACGGCGACGTCCACCGTCACGTTCAGCCGCACCGTGTGCCGCGCGCGCGCAGTGCCGGGGGGCCCCGCGGCGGCACCCACCCGCCGCGCGCGGTAGTACACCGACGTCTCGCTCCGCCGGTACCGCAGCGACGCCGCGTTCGGGTTCTTGACCGACACGTCCGCCACCACCGTCAGGCGCGGCGAGGACAGCGGCGATCCCAGCACAGCCGACGCCGCCTCGAAGTCTTTCAGGGCGATGGCGTTCATCGTCATCACGGGCTCGCGGACGCGGAAGACTGTCAGTGTCACCGCGACCAGGATCGCGGCCACGAAGACGGCGGCAATGCCGGACGCGAGGAGCACTCGGCGGAGGCGCAGGGTGGGGGGTTTCACGGCGTTGGCCATGGAGAAAAGGACGGGGTGCATGGTTGGAGGAGATCTAGGTAGGAGAGTGGTGTAAGGGAAGCATAGCAAATTAAGGGTGTGGTAAGTAGTAAGTGGTTTGGTCATGGAGGTTGATGTGGGCTTAATTGTATATTGAGGGATTTCAGGGGCAAAAGATTGGTGATTTCACGTGATGGCAATAATCTGGGCGGTGGTTTGCCGAATGTTGCCACTCGGAATGCTTTGGTGATAACCAGGGCTAGGTTTTTTTACGTATACGCTTGCTGATCTAACAGGGATCTAGATGGTTTAATTTTGCATATCGGAGGTATTGGTTTCGTAATGGAATAAGTCCATGCCCAATGATCTTGTAGGCCGGCAACAGAGAGTGAATGGTGATTTAAAATTTTTTTGTAAGTATTTACCAATCCTTCACTCTAATAGCTACAAAGCTATAAAGATTTGAATTGAAAGCCAACATAAAACCTAGCAAAACGAAATGCTGAAAAATGAAGAAAAGATAAGCAAAATCGGTAGTATCACTTCATAACTGTGGTATTACTGGTTGCTACAGTAGCCATGGTACTACCGCTACAGTACTTGCAATACTACTGTTGGTATAGTAAAATAAGGTGAACAGCATTTTCAGCACGATTTCAAAAACCAAAATCAATTGAACTTTTGATTCGTAAATTCAAATGACATAAAAATTTGCAGGGATCTTCTCTGTGATATCAAGAACCTATTTCAACAAACGATCGTGAAAATCATGGTCAAAGTTGAGACCTTTTTTTTAACTTGAAGGCAAGTTGCATAGAAATCAAGCAAAAACCAAAAATAGTGGATACAACTTGTTCATGGATAGATGATGGCTAAAATGACTCTAAATGTATTTTCACATATCACAACAAACTAGAACACTAAAGAACACAATCCAAAAACCATTGAAACAAAAAAATCACTTTGTGAGACTGAAAACAACCAAAACCGAATTTCTTGATAAACTTGTTATCAAAGTGCCAAGATGACATGAGATTGATTCCATGAGGTTATCTCCACCTCATTCATGTCCTTATCACAGCAAAATCAAGAAGAGGGAAGATGAGAGATCAAAACCAACCAAATCGAGAGCAAATCAATCAAAACATAATGGATCTATAGAGATGATTAAAGATCGATGTATTGCTTACTTAAGAAGATAAATTTTATAGCCAGTCTACCTTTGACAACAGAGAACACACAACGCACTCAACTCTCAAATTCTAACCTTAAACATGAGAGCACAAGAGAGGTGAATTAGATAGTTAACACCAGTCTTTTTCTCAATCCATTTATATAGGTGGGCTAACCATCCATACCTAGCGCTTAGTGGATATTATCCATTTAACACAATGGAGAAAACCCGATAATACCTACACATGGGTTTTACTTACACATGTTCACTTATGCGCACTTTTCAAAATGCATAAGCTCGAATTCACTAAGTCATTAGCCTTGATCTATCTCGATCAAACAAGTTTCTCCTTGACCTAAATTGTTCCCAAGCACCATGGTTTCGATCCAAGGCAATTTTCGGTATTTTGGCCAAACAACTAAAATACCCTTTCTTGATCGGATCTTCATCTTTCATTGTAAGCAATCGCCATACTTACCACGTATAGGTTCACCATTGGCTTGCCACACATCGGTAAGTCTCTCCCGCTCCGGTTCCACCGGACCATGCCTCATTTGGATTGGCCAAACCACTTGGTGCAACCCGCTGTTTGAACTCGCTTTCAACATTTCTCGTCTTTCTTGTGCCATGCTTGAGCTCACCATCTTACCTAGTATTCTTGATCATTCTGGGTCTTAGCTCCACCCTGAACGTAGTCCCAATCCTCATCAACGACCATGGTGACTCTAAACGTCCCTGCATATTCAAAGATAAAGAAATCGTTTTCGAGCACAAGTTCTTTACAATTTAACTCGTGTTAGTCAAAACATGCATCATGCAATCTTAATGCAATGATCCAGGTCACCCCAACTCAATCTATGACTCAAGACCCAAAATCCTCAATTTTAGCCCAAATGGTACACCGCTTCTATCAAGCTGTTACTACCGCACTATGGTATTACCGCTCCCCTGGATTGGTACTACCACACCTCGCACTTCAAAATTGGATCTCTCTGGAAATAACATGCCGTCAACTAGAAATTGGAGCTACCAATCTGTGGTATAATCAGAACCCAAAATTGATACTACTGCTCTGCGATATGACCGAAACCCAAATCCGGTACTATCGCCATGTGGTATGACCGCGCCAAAACCTACAAACTACCGATTTTCCTGACATGCTAAAAACACAGACAAGATAAGCTCGATGCTATCTTTGCAAAACCAAACAAACACTTCACAACCATTGCAATAGTTTATCAATATCAACTAGAACCTTTTCACATGGTCCTTTAAATCTGCCTACCAATACGATGAAAACTATCTTAAATGAGATCCACATCTTCAATACCACCCTCTACAGCCATCTTAGGGTGTAAATTGACCCGATTTTGTATGTTTGAAGGTTAAATATCTGGTTTTAGTTGAGTGTGTTAAGCGGACTTTTTGCATAATTAAGGAGATAACATGGACTTATTCCTTAAGTAAATGAATATATGAATGACGAATAGTGATATTTTTTTAAAAAAAAAAGTATCAGATCATTCTTCCATGGAGCTGATGATTACATGTCGCACATTTCGCAAATTATTTGTTTCAGAAAGAGTAGGGTAGATAATATTTCAAAGACACTTAAATTTAGTAGCATTTGCACTATTGATGTTAGTGTGTTACCACATAGCTCTGGCTAACAAAAAGTTTCTAGCAAACCTGATGATGAGCAACATAGGCACCATGTTACCGAATGCTTACTTCCATTTCTTTCTTTTATTTTTCTGTTCCTTTCCTATGAACCAAATGCGTACTAGTGTTTGAAGGTTTTGGAACTCATGGTCAGCTATTTTGTAGCACCCACGAGTGCTTGTATTATTATCAAACTTGGGCGTTTGTTTAAGGCATAGTGTCTGGTAGTGGTACTGAAATGGGTATAGGCATAGCTAAGCTAGCGCATCATATTGGAAATTTGGGTGCACAGAGCTAAGCATGTTAATTCTATAACCATAGTCTAGTAATGTTCGCTTCTGAGAATCAGCAGCAGCTGAGGAAACCAGCGCTCAAGAGTCAGGTCTTTCCATTGGCTATACAAGTCTCTTTAATGCGGATGAGCCTTGAAGACCAGATCAACTGACCTTGACGAAGCTCCAAGATTCACAAATTGTTTCTATCCGTCAAGATTTGCAACAGCGACAATCAACATACGTTCAAATTACTATAGCATTGAGGTGATAAAAATTGAACATGATAACTTTAAATGAGTAAGATGCAAACTACTGCGTGAATATTTTTCTCTGGAATGCAATTTGCCGCCCATGCTATTATTACTTTTGCCGAAAGTAGGTTTCAGACATACTAATACACAGCAGCAGATGTTGAGACCGGGAGAAACCTGTGACAAGATGGCAAATAAAAAGAAAATTACACCTGTTACAACAATTTCACCAACAAATGCCCAATAAATACATCATCCGCCACCTAAATTATCGCATCTCCCAATGCTCGGTGACCTCTTATGAAACAGTTGCCTGATTATGCTGTCCCAGACGATATATCGCAGCCTATGATTTCAACGTGAATAATGTACAACTCACATTCTCCTGTTCCTCTCCCTATTCCAATCTCCTGCGGATCCTAGAGACGAGGTCAAAGTTGCTTTCCTCAGCTTCTGCTGATTCTCGTACTCCTTTTCAAGCCGTGCCTGCGACGACACCTGAATCGGATGCCTTGCAGCATTGCCGTGGCTTTGTCTCATATCAACCATAAGGCCCCTCTCGGGCCTGGCAGATGATGCACCATCTTCAATAGGAACAGGACACCTAATAGGCCCTTTCCCAGGGCTGTTCATGCGTGCAGAATCACTCTTCCTATCTACTATTTTCTTGGTAGAGTGGTGGTTTCCTGTTCGATTTGCATCGCTATTCCGAGACCCTGATGAGCTCTCAGTTGTACCAAATGGGGATGAGGGCTTGCGGGTTTTCATCACCTTCTCAGATGGTGACTCTGGTGACTTCATTGTCCCATTGCTCCATGCTCCAGTGCTTCTTCTCATCTCACATAGGATCTCAGCAGCACACAATATCTTTGGTGATGCTGCTCATGACAGCTCATATCAGCAATTCATCAAATTATAAAAACTGAAAATAACTATACTGAACATTTGACCAAAAGGAATAGTAATCCAGATCAATCAGGAAACTGCAGTGCACCTAGGTCGACACAAAATCCGTAAGGCTTTTAGACTGCATGAACTTGCATAATCTTAGATTTTAGCACAGGATGGCATATAAATAATATGACCAAAAAGTGATGTAGCATGAAAGTGCTTTTGGTTATCACTATAATACTGAGATATGTTTGGCCACCAAAGCTTTTGTATGTCTAGAGTAGAACAGCAACCTCAGAGCAAGAATTTCTGTCAACTAAAAATTGAAATCTCTTAGCAACTTTGAATTTATCAGAGTAATTGTCATACTAATAAGGTATATTCCTAATTCCTTAATAAACTGTGGCGTACCTTGAGGTGTTTTTAGAATAGAACATTCACTGTCATGCTTCTGGAAGCTATCTGAAGAGTCCCCATAGTCAATTGGACGCAATTGCTGTGGACCATGCTCGCTCCCAACTTTTCTTGAGTAAATAATTTGTCCAAGGGATCCCGAAGTTGATTCAGGGCAGCACAAATTAGATTGTTTGTCACAAGAATCCATGATAGATGATTTTGCCGTATCCATTTCTTGAAGAAGATCATCAATTTTATGGACAGAAGAATCTTCATAATCTAGAGCAGTGGGATTGCATCCAACTCTCACCCACTGCCACTGGGAGTTACTCCTACTCGACCCATGTTTACCAGAGTCAACACTTGGTCGATAGCCCCCAGCTTGTGAGTATAACCAAGGAAATGGTGGCAAACTAGCTCCATGACTTGTCATGGAAGGCATAGCTGAGCTCTCGCTTCCAGGTGATAAAAGAGAGTCAAGATCCTGTTCTTGGGGAACCGTTAAACGGCTTAGGATATCCTTTGGATGATGAAGTGTATCAGAGACCTCAATTTGTGAAGGGTCCTGTGTAGTAGCATAAAAAAAGCCGAATGAGCTCTGAGATGCTTCAAGGCATGCTAATGGTTGAGACACTAATAATTTCACTTACCTTAATCAAAGAGGATGGTTTGTCACTACATTGGTCTTTGTTGTCACAGCTTGAAGTGCTTGCTGAAGGCAGCCTATGGCTCAGGCTGAAATTAGCATCCTTTCCATAACTATAATCCATGTCAGATAGCATGGAGAAAGCTTTTCTGACAGAGAATAGGAGTTCATCTTTCGTACGCAATACCTTCTTTCCCTTTTCTCTTCCTAAGCTGGAATATTTGTAAGTGCCATTGAGAAGTTCGCTCAACGAGAGATTCTCAATGTGATTTGTGATGTCACGAATATCAGATTTAAGGCCATGTGCCCCTGAATGAACAGATCAAACACTGTAAGGTGCCATGCAAGAATATGTATGATCAACAATGAGACACATGGAATTTCATATAGCTTTTGACCCATAAATGGACTAATAGCATGGTTTTCTCCATCACAATATCATATTAGTCATTCTGAAGGTTATCCATATCAGATGAAATTGGAAGAGGATTTATAATGCAAATGACAATGGTGAGCCATAAGACATGATGATGCACAATCTTGTAAATTCAAATAAAAAAATGCATGTAGCACTGAACGATAAACCGCATTGTAAAATATCATAGTAGTCATTCTGAAATTTACGCATATCAGATGAAATTGGAAGAGGTCTTATAACGCAGAAGTCGCCGGCAGACCATATGAGTTATGATGATGCAGAATAATATACGTTCAAATAAAAAAATGCATGTAGCACTGAACAACAAACAACATTGTTAAAAATGACAGTAGCATGTTCTCATATTAATATATACAATTAAAGAGATGCAAATCAACAAAAAAGGGGACTACCAATCACCATAACGTAGTGTGTTTAGTTGTAAATTAAGAGGGTTTGGAATTGAAAAACCAGAAAAGGAAAAGGAAAAAAGTTAGAAACGCTGATCTGTAAAAGATTATGTGATCCTGTCATGCATCCACAGTCTGATAACAGTTTTTTAGAACAGTGATATCAGGAGAAGGTTCAAATTACAGTTTTCGACAGTAAAAAAACCAGTTATGAAATTATAGACAGAAAGTCACAGAATCAAACAACCAAATGAAATTGAAATGAACTATACAACTAGATTTCATTTCCATCAAATTATTACTCAAAGGACACAACGTCAAAGAATGCGAGCAGATATATTAAAATCACCCACATATTATTTGGGAACTGAGATCATTTTTTTGAGAAATTCAATAGCGCATGTGAACATTAGAAGAATAACTATCTTATAAAACTACATCTCAGATTTGGCATATTTCTTTTCTTTGGTGAATGGACAGGTGACAGGAGGTCAAATGAACGAACAGATTTAGATTAACATATAATGGTGCAGCATACCAAACATAGCCAATGTGGTATGTACAAGCAGGATGATGATAAATCAAGAGCTAGCACTCCTAGGGAATGACCTAATATAGTAATATGTCTAAATATGAAATGTCTTCAAGAATATTTGCAAAATCATATACCAGAAATTAAACATCCATTTATCCACCAGGGTTATATTATCAACAGAAGTCAATAAAAGAATAATAACTAGTAAAGTACATTAAGAAAAAAATCATAACGTAGCTGCAACCAGTTACTACATACCAAGCACACTGTTTCCCAAGAAACCAGAATCAAAATTTCCTAAACCAGCCTTTGATGTGAAACTATCATATTTAGGTCTGACACCAGACCTAACATTCTTCTTATCAATTCTCTTTGTGTCAGAAATGCGCTTCTGCTTCAGCAACCGAGATTTTTCTGTATACAATTAGGATAATTGCAAAAGCATTTGTTGTCAGAATATCAAACTAAACAAAAGCATTGGCATTAAATTGAGTAAACAAATGACCACTCAAACAAGTGTGGAGCTATACATATATGTATTACAAATGAAGAGAATGGCAAGTTGTATAACAAGTTAACAAGTTGTGATCCAAAATGGACCATCGAATGGAGCTATATCATATCATTCAAGCATCATGAACCACATATAAAATATATATCCCTCCCACAATGTGTACATACATTAAGATCTTGTTGCCCTATAGAATTAGGAAACAGTAATAAGGTGAGCACATTGACACTATATACTTCATTGGAAAAATACTAAAACCAAGAAAAACTGTTACAATCATATTAGCAAAAAGCAAATTATAGATGATGATTGATTTCAAGGAGATATGATTGAAAAAGCAGATAGGGCGAGCTCTCCCATTCCCCCACCCCCTACTAACAAGACACGCAAATAGGGCTATTCCAGAAGAAGGCTTGTCAATATGTTGTTGCACATTGAAATATGCACCAAACATTTACTCTACAAAAGCCAAAATGTCAGTTACTAACAGGAGGAACCGGCCAAGCACTGGCCCATCTTTAATATTTATTTGCCGCAGAGTACATTGAAGATTTTACTTGACCAGAACTCATCAAGGATCACTTAAGAAAAGGGATGTGGCTGGTAGGTTTTTTAACCACTTAAGTACTATCATTGGATGATGTGTATAGTAGTATGTTATAATGTATTAAATTGATTAGATTTACTCAAAAACATACATTACTCGTTTTAAATCATAATTACCTGATTCACGGTTCTTGGGTTCACAGTATGGGTTCGGGCTTCACAGTATGCCACTTATGAAAGTAAGGTTCCGTTAGGGGGTATACCTATTTGGTTCGCAAATCCAAGGCGTGGTTGTGAACCACACGATTCTGGTACGCTAACTCTATTACGCAACATATTTTCTCTCTACAGAAGATAAAACACTTCACAGAGTTTATCGCAGAGTTTATGTGCAGCAGATCCTTGCATAACTGTAAAAAAAGGGGGAAAAGATCAATCTGTGTTGTCCAATGCAACCCATGGCCCACTCAGCCCACTTAGCCTGTGTGTCCCTAGACCCTACGCTAGGAACCCTAGGCAGCCGCCTCTCCCTACCTCATGATCCCACTATCCCTCCCTATCGATCTACGATGGCACTGCTGCCATCTCTCATCTCCATCGTCTCCCTCCCTTTCAATCTAAATCTCGATTTCCCTCTTGGTGCCATTGCTGCTCATGCTCCACTTGTTTTTTGTCCTCGATTTTGCAATGATTGAAGTACAGAAACTTCGAACCATGGACCTCATGTGCAGCGGCGCCAACCTTGGCCAGTGCGCAAACCTACAATCGCCGACTTTTCTCCTGCCATCAGCTTAACATCCATTACGCTGTCCCTCAGTATAGGGTTTGACACCATCCAGCGAATCGCACTACAAACCATCGCTAATCAGTTTGCTACCAAACAGCAAATCAGATCACACGATCGAGGTTGCGGTTCGTCAGTGGTTGCCACGAATCCGATCATATATTAAGATGAACAGGAGTGGTTTATTTGGATCATATCATACATTGTCCATTACCCTAGCCTATGGAAACTGTTAAGGGTATTAGTAGTATTTCCTATTGTACTAGGGTTTAATCTTGTGTCCCTTTGTACCCTATATATATTACCCATTGAGCCTCTTGAATACACACACAACATTCATAACATAAAATCAGAGCAAAGGTTAGGGTTTATTGTAGCAGTCACCGCTACCTCCTAGCCTTTGTTTTTCTTCTTCTGCTGCCGCTGCCCCTGGGAGGATCAATCTCCACTCCCGGAAGTGGCCACGTCGTCGCCTGGATCCCGGTGAGCAGTCGTCGCCGCTCGCCTCTTCTGGCCGTCGGCCATCGCCAAATCGAAATCCAATCTGATCCGGCCGCCGACGGTCTCTCGCCACTAGATCCCGTCCAGTGGCCGTCGTCTCCTCAGTCGTCTCTGCCACGAGCGCCATCACGTCGCCACCGTCTGAAGGCTGCCCTGCCTAGATCCTCGATATCGTCTTTTCGCCGCCTCTACCAGATCCGGCCACCGACAGCCTCTCCGACCAGATCTCTTTGCTGGCCTCCCAGATCTGTGCCACCAATCTTCGGGCCACCACCAGCTCATGCTTTTCATCGCTAGCTTTCCTATTTTAGTGTCAACCCTTTTCAAATACAATGCTATTGCATACGCTTTGTATTTGAGGGGGAATGTTAGGGGTATTAGTGGTATTTCCTATTATATTAGGGTTTAGTCTTGTGTCCCCTTTGTACCCTATATATATTGCCAATTGGGCCTCTTGAATACATACACACAATATTCATAACAGAAACATTGGCCAATAAGAGGAACACCAATAGGAAAGATCTCTAAAATCAGTACAATGCTAGATACATTTTGCAGAACTAAAAAAATATATGGATAAGAGCCCCATGAACTGGAATGATCTATTTGAATATAAGCAAGCTTAGCATTCCATTGATGCTACACATTTACCTCCACAAAATTGATCCCCAGAGTTATATCTCTATGAACTCGATGGAATAAAAAAATATTCCATTTTTTTACAGCGCTACACTTGACAGTGCGAGGATTAGGGCATGTAAATCTGGCTGGCAAAACTTAACTCCGCCTCCACCAACATCGATTGTAAACATGTACCAACAAAACTTCCCACTATTCTAAATTTGCTTGCGTGAAGGAGAACAGAACAAAGGCAAGACCACTAACTTTTAGTAGGGAAATTTTAGTTAGCAGCACAAGGAGGAATTTTTTTTCCTCAATAAATAGGGTGGATTCTTTTCGGCTGCGACTAATGGCTTATGGCTACGACTGATGGCCTTTGGCCCTAGTGCGAGCACTTGTGCGAACATACCGAATGCCAATAAGCCACTTCAAAAAGGCAACAGAGAAAATTTCCCGTTTGTTTGTTCAGAAAAAATCATAAGCCATAAGTCATAAGCCATAAGCTGAAAAAAAAGGGGCCATAATTGAAATTTAACAGTCAATATTAGAAATTAGAATGGAAATGTCCATGTAAAGAACTAAAGAAGTGAATACAAAGAACATGGTAAAATTATTACTTTGCACCAAACAATTCAGCGATGTATTCTAAACCATAGAGGCCCCAAGGAGAACCAAAAAAAACGGCAATAGGGAAATCATTGCTACAGCAACATGGTATTGATTCAAAACTAACATGCATTTAGCCCAAAGCTATAGTAAACATATCAGGGCAGAACTGCTGCTTCACTCCAATCTCTTAACTCGTCATTGCAATATTATTATATTATACTGCAGAATAACGAAGCCCTGATTGGAAAGGTCCAGAATGAATCCAAGAACATATGCGGAGTCGGTGAGATATGAAAAGAGAACTTCATATGTCAAATGAGACATCCGTAAATGAAGAAATGAATCTTGACAATTTACCAGATGGTGTGCATTGCGTCAATTCAGGCACAATCTTCTGCAACATGGAGTCATGGCCCTTAGCTTCAGCATCTCTGTCTCTGGCGGTTTGTACTGGCTCTAGCTTAGGCCTTTTTGAACAAGGTGGACCATCCAACAACTTTATGGCCTTTTTGGTCAAAATCTTGCTATCTTGCTTATGCAAGGATTGGACAGTACCAGTACCACTATAATCCCGCTTGCCGTTGTTTTCAGACTTGATGCCAAGAGCAAGAGATTTCTGCATAGGAACTTCCAAAGAAGTCCTTTTATTTCTATAAGATGAACTGCTTTCTGAATTCTGATTATGCTGCTTCACATCTGCCCATGTTTTTTATGGATAAGTAAATCAGTTGTCAAAAAACAAACATACATAATAATAAACCTTTTGACATATGATACATATGGCCAAAATACTTCCTATATGATAACAAAAACTTTCCCAGGGAACAAAACAAATTATTCTGTCACTTTGATGGAGGGGTATCAAGAAATGCTTAAAGGCTACAAGATATCAATTGATTTGTCATCAGGAAAACAAACAGCAATGCAATACTCGAAGAAGACAAAGAATACACCCAAAAAAAATAAGCCAAGAAGAATTCAAAATGACTCCCAAAACTCCAATAATTCAAATCATACCCAATTTCCCCATCAGATGAACAAAACTCCAACACGCACACGATAGAACCAAACGAAAACAAAGGAAGCAGGAAGAGATTATACCGCCGTGACGGCGATCCGCAGCGGCGCAGCGCCTCAAAACCTCCCCGCCTCCACCTCCATCCACCCCCTCCGCCGCCGCGGCCGAAGTCAAAATCTTCCCGAAATCCACCTTCGATGGCAGCGGAAGCTCCACAGCATCCATCCACCGCCCGGAAAGCCCTCACCTCTAAACGCCGCTAAAAAACAACAACTCACCACCAAAACTCCCCCAAATTGGCGCCGATTCCGGCCGCGCAAGGGCCGAATCGGGGAGCGGGGACGCAGGGGGCGCGCCCGGAAATCCCTCACCTCTAAACGCCGCTAAAAAAACAACAACTCACCACCAAAACTCCCCCAAATCGGCGCCGATTCCGGCCGCGCGAGCGCCGAATCGGGGAGCGGGGGCCGCAGGGGGCGCGGATTCGCGCGAGATCTGGGGGGATCGGACCAGGGCGGCGGCGGCTTGGCGCGAGGAGGAGGGGGGAGGGGAGGGGGACATCTAGGGCTTGGGGAGGAGGTGGGTGGGGGTGGGGGAGGAAAGTGAAAGGGGGAGGGGAGGGAGCGGGGAGGTATATATAGTTTTCGGGAAAATACAAGGCGCGGTGGGGGCCAACTGCCGGTGGGCGGCTTTGTGTTTTGCGAGGATTTTTTTTTCCCTCTTTCTTTTTATCTGTTTGCCTTTTATTTGTTTCTCTGTTTTAATTTATGGATTGTTCTAGTTCTGTGCCAAGTTCTGCAGGAGTGGATCCTGGATATCTGCTGTGATAGCGATTTTTGCTTTTTCTTTTTTTTCCCCTTGGCTATGATGATGATTTGTGCATGGGAAAATAAATATTCTTTTTGGGCATTTTTTTTTTTGCAAGGTTGTTTGTTTCATTGTTTGATATTGGTTGGTACTATGGCCTGTTTTGAACAGCAATGGCTTCGAGCTTTCAGAAACCGAAAGCTGTTTAGAGCACGTTGGATTCTTAGCATGGGTTTTTTACTTTTTTTTCTTTACATTATTCGTAGAGATATAACAATGTTTTTCATTTTTTTCTATTTTCTTTATTTTTTAATTGAATACATCAGAAAAGTTAACAGCCACTACAGTGTTATTTCAACCAAAAGTTGCAACACTTTGAAACATAGAATATGACAACTCAAGGTAGTAGTGGATAAAAAAAACTATACATCTATTGTATGTTTCTTGGAGTTCATCAAATTTCTGACCTTTGGATAACACTTCCAGTAGTATCGACCTCGCACTTGTGTTATCTCTAGCTACACCAACCACACGCTAGCACCATGTAACATCCTGAAATTTTAAATTTGAAAATATGAAGCCCTTGAGTTATTTTTGTCAAGTATTCTATTTGAGTTTGGATTTTCATGGTGTTCTTAAATTTTGATTGAGCTCCTAAAAGTTAAAGAGGTTTAAGAAAGACCAAAAACAAAATCAATATTAGTAATGTCATACATGGTAATATGCAAATAAAGGAAACTCAAAATTTTAAATACGAATCTGAAAAGATGATCCAGTTTAAGGAGAGAGAAACCTGAGTCAATAAAATATGAAATACCATTTTGAAGGTAATAGTATAAAAGGGCAACAAAAATAAATGAACAAAACATATGAATATAGAGGACTTGGAAAGATGAGCAAGACATAAAATGTAATTATACAAAAGGAATAATCATAAGCATGAAGAAAATATATATACATGTGTACAAGGTGAAGGTACATATAAATGAATATATATATATATGAGAATATATATGTATAACTAAAATAAATATATGAGCACACCTAAAAATCGTAAATAAGTAAAACATATATGCATGTACATGTGCCAATACATCTACAAAATGCTAATGAGTAGGCAATAAATAAAAAGAGAGCAATAGATAAAAAAAAAGAAAAAGAGAAAGAGATGGGGGAACAGACCGGCCGATTGGCTCGGCCCAACGCTTCCCGCGCCCCCTCCGCTCGGCCCAGCCCGCCTCCCTCCGCGCGATGCACTGCGCTGCGGGCCCCTCCTCCATTCCGCACCTCTCCCTGGCCTCGCGGGCCCGAGCGCTGCACGCGCGCCTCCCCTCCATCTCGCCCTCTCTCTCTGGTCCTGCGGACCCCGCGCCTCACCCGCACGCCTCTCTCTCCCCGCCGACAGCTGGCTTCCCTCCCCCTCTATTCTCTTTCTTCCTCCCGTGCATTGCGCTCCATTTCTTTTCTCCTCTCTTCTGCGGACGAGCATCCTCCGCGTCTCCTCACCTCGTTCTTCCTGCGCAAATCTCGCCCAAATCCCTGCACGCGCTGCCCCTCCCTGCTCTGCACGCGTCGAGCCCCGCGCCATCGCGCGCTGAGCCCCGTGCCCTGGTCCTTGCACGGCGGATCTCCACCCCCACCGCCCGGTCCACCGCCACCGACCAGTCCTCCGCTCCGCGCCTCCTCGCCCCTCAGCCGCCATAAGAAGTCCCGGCTTCCCCATTTCCCTGCGCCATCCCCTCTTCCTCCTCCCCGCTTTTCCCCTTCTTTCCCGAGAGCAGTCGCCGCCACTTGACATGGACGAGGCCGAACGGCGCCCGCCGCACCCGGAGTCTACAAGAGACATTGAAGCCCGCCATCTCCTTCCCCGCGCCTCCCTCATGCTCCCACCTCGCGGAATCGAAGTATCCGAGCCCCTAGCCCGCCGGCGAGGCCATCTCCTCCAGCGCGGCCGAAGCAGCAACCACCGCCGGGATCCACGCCAAGCCAATTCCTTCCTACCTGAGCGCCCTTGGAGCCTCATGACGCTATTCCCTTCGTCGCCCGGGTCTCCCACCGCCTGTGCTTCGCCGGCGACGTACGTCTTCTTGCGCTGCCGCAGGCCACCGTCGACGTATCGCCTCGGCCCCTTTTCCGCCCGGCCAACCCGTTGGTAAGCCTCCCCGTACCCTCCTAAAACTCACCCACGCATCTATTCTGTTTCTCCTCCACACCGACGCCGCCGCCCCCTTCTTACCTTACCGCCGGCTACTTCTCGCGCTGCCGACCCCTCTTGGCACCGTTATGCGCCGCACCGCATTTTCCACTAGCCTCCCCATCCCAGGAATAGTCTATTTTGCCATCCACGCCAGTCTCCCCGGCCGGTCATCGCCAGCGACGCCGTCGGCCATGGCCGCCTGAGCCTCCTCTGTTTCCTTTGGCTGTCCCTCCATTTTTTCTAATTAGGTACTGGTACTCGGTCAGATACCACCCCGGGGCCATATGGTTATACCGAGCGCGCTAACACCCACAATCCTGAGTTCAATTCTGCAAGGCCGCACCCTTCTCCTTCTTTTATTTTTGATTTTTCCTACTCTATTTTAATTAAGAAAATTTAGGAAAAATAAGATATAATCTAGGAAAGCTAATAACATTTAATTAGGATGTAAACGAGTAATTGAAGGTTTAGATTTGGAATGTTTCTTATAGGATTAATTAATACCGTGCGAGCAAATCATCTAAAAAGGGCTGAGTATTAATTAAAAGCAATAATGACTCGGGATTAAATGTCCCAAACCTAACAAAGCATGCCCTTAAATTAGAATTAAAATATATGCCCTAACAATTACCATGCCGCCGTCAAATCCTAGAGGTAAATTTTGTCAACTAATGATATTAAAAGTATAAACCAAAGTAGCAAGCTAGGCTATCACCTAAATGTATGTATATAGACATTTATTTTCTTGAGATTTAAGTTGCGCTAAATAACAACAACAACAATACTATAAGGGTAACTAAAATGCGCATAAAATATCAATGGTACCTAAATCAAAGGGTATCTTTAACTGAGTTCAGGTTGACGTGTAGTATTAAAATCCCAAGGTCATTTGTAGATGAAATAATCACGTGGACATATCTCTATCCCGACCCATCCCTTGACCTCCGTCTTAACAGTTCCTGCCATCTCCCACTTCACTCCACCCAATGTGACTTCGACAGTACTCTGCGCTTAATCAACTTTGCCTCAAATCACTCATTCAACTATACTAAAGATTAATTAAGCTCGGCTGGATTTATTTGGACTTTTGTGTTATTTGCATTTATTTGGATTCAGTTATTTGTCGCGTAATTACAAGTGGAGTCCGGAAGATCTATGGGAATCAAGTACGACCCAGATCGAGTTAAAGGCGAAGACCAGAAATTCAAGCCCATCACATGAGAAGGCTTTGAGTGAGCTCAAGACCGCAATAAACCGCGCCAGGCGAGTCAATACTTTGATCATGTTGAACCTACATTTTTCGCAAATTATTTCTGTTTAAATTATCAAATTGCATGCTGTTATTTTATATGCAAATCCATGTTTAACTTAAGATCTTAGTTATATGTCCATTGTTTGCTTGATTAATACTACACCTCCTTTGGAATATTTGAATGTGTGAACCTTGTCGCCGTAGCAAAATTATAATAGTAACCTTTTGAAAATAAGTCCCTAAATACATGCCATGCTTAGTATTGCTTAGATAATCATGGGCGCGAGAGCGCACAAGCATCACTTTTAACCCTGAGAAAAATTGGTTGGGCAGTCATGGTGGGAATGACTGATATATGTTGACATTGTTATTTTATGCTCCCAAAATCCTCAACTTGCTTAAATATCTGGGCGGATTGGTTCGAGGGTGTGAGTGTGGTGTAGTGGATGCACAAAGTGGGTTAGTGGTAGACCGCCCAGATACTACTAAGGACTGAATCTTGTCATGTCAACCCGTGTAAAACAGTACAACCACAAGTCTGTAAAGTACAACTTGGCTAAGTAAACTTATCGAAATCCCGGACTCATCTCACTGGTAGTGGATTGATGGGGTTGTGCTATGGCAAGGGGGCCTGAAGGGACACCAGGTAGGGTGAAGTTTCTCAGTCGTACTAGCGCAGAGGGGAGGGAAGCCCGTACGCTAGTAGCAGTGAGAAACATCCCGTGCAATTAGATGGGACCCATCGCAAATGGGAGAAGCCCATATAGTGGGATGAGAAAAGGGACTAGATACTTTGAAAAGTCACTGTGATGGTCTGCTCAACCACACGTCTAAGGAATCGTGTGGGGCAACGAGTTGATTGTCTCTTGTGGTGAAAGTGTGCAAACTCTGCAGAGTCAAAACTATTCGAATAGCCGTGCCCACGGTCAAGGGCGGACATGGGAACTTAACTAGATATAGTTCTGTTTAAAAATGTTTGGAAAATGGGACTAGAAAAATGGAGGGCAGCGGAAAGCCCTGATTTGAGTTGTCCTGGGTGTCGTCCCAGTGGTAAGCTAAGCGGCTATAACGCTGAAAGATGATATATGGTGTGATGCCATAAGTATGGGAAAAATTATGATGATATTAGGCATATGGTGTGATGCCATTATTATGAAAAATCTTGTTAATATTCCTTGAACATTATGTTTTGTTCCAAAGCTGCTAGGTCTCAGAAAATTTTATGTATTGTATTACAATTAGTGGCATTTCTATTCTTACAAGATAAAATATGGGAAGAATAAATGGAGTCGTAAGAAAAGAAGATGGTTGTTTATGGTAATTGCATAAAGAAGTTGGGGGATTCATGTTGATCATAATAGGGATAATGATAGTGTGGATTTTGAAAAAAATAAATTGGTGGAGCCTAAATGAATATATATGCTAGATAGAGGATTCAAATAATCTTTGTAGAATTAGAGAGAGTATAAAAGTAATTGTTGGGTTACAACACTGATACTTAGTATAAACTCTTGGAAGATGTTGACAATGATGGGATTAATATGATTTGATCAAATACTAGAGGGATAATTTGAATCTTGGGAATTTGGAGGTATGAAAATAACTATGGGAGATTAATCTTAGACCTGATCAATGATAATCTTGGTGGATATTTATTAGAGAATTCTAGATCTGATCAAGGATATTTTGGTGGATGTATACTAGCGATTCGTAGACTTGATCAACGATACTCTTGGTGGAGGTACAATAGTGAAGTAGTTAGAGATGGATTATAAGGCGATAAGTGGAAAAGCAAATTATGGTTGTGGGTCAGTAACAAAAAGGATTGGATGGTTAGGAATTAGAATACAGAAGATATTGATGGATTAAATAAATGATACTAGATAAATGATGTCACTAGCTGTTTGGAGTTTTAGGCCCCAATTGATTGCTGGATTGTATAATTGATAAAATTCGCTATTTGGAGTATTTGACAACACTAAATATAGTAAGTGTGAGTCTTTGGTGGATTTAATCGATGATGTCATTTGCGGTGAGGAGTCTTTAGGTCACAGTAACAACAATATGATATAATAATAGAAATGCTACTAGACGCATTCTATGGCAAATAAAATAACCCGAGCCTCTCCTTTGTTAAGCCATGCATACTATTTATTTGCATTCTGTGTATTGGCTCGCGGAGCACGGGGTCGGAGTGCTCATGCTCGCTTTTGCGACAAAATTCAGAATCAGGAATCAAATCACCTCGCCTCAGCAACAAGATTGGACAAGCTAGCCGAGAAGATGAAGATGTCAAGGGCTAGGTCGCGAACCTCCAGTTGGCTGCCTGTGGGCATGTCCTGAAGGTCCCACCTGTGTGCTTCGTTCTTCCGCTGCTGCAATTTAATGATTTCGGCCTAATCGGCCCATGAGTAAGTCTACTATTATATTTACGCTTCCGCATGATATGTATTTTGATATTCATTACTGTAACTGTGAGCACTATCTACTGATCCAGGGAATAGTGCAGTAATCACAGAGGAATCCAGATGTTAATATCTGGGTCCTTACAGGCATTGTATCAGAGCATATCGACTGCAGGTCGTGACCTAGTTAGCCTGGCCGTTAGTCCATGACTAGAACTATTTCCTCAATATCTATTTTCACAAATATAAGTTATATTGCTCATTCTTATCTCTTTTAGATGATTCCCTCTCATCTACATGCTGCCTTAGCCGTTTTTACTTCAGAAGCTTTCTTACCCCGAATTCAAAACAATAACTCAAGACTGAATGCTAATATCAACCAAATTGCCCCCAAATATTTCCCTCCTCTATCTATTAATTCAAAAAGGAAATTTTGATCCTCTTATCGTATCTTACTCCAAAAATTTAAGGTTAGGGACATTGAAGATATTCATGAATATAAGGTGGTTTCGTTTTAAACGAACTATACAGATAAACCCAATGCCTCTTATGTGTGCTTTCCCGAGTAGACGATGTATTGTTGCAAGGTTCTAGTTGGCCCTGTGCACTGCCTTCTTGCCCTCGGGCGTTACATTTCGTGGTCACAGGAAAAGAGTGTTTTAAAACTTATGAGATTCATGTGCCACCCCAGTTTCCCGGGGTATACTCTTTTACAGTTGTAATGGGTTTAGATTTCCGTATCCCCGCGATTCTATCTTTACCTCCTGCTATTCCCTCTCGTCCCCATTGCTACAAGCCCAGTCAGATCGACCCAAGCAAAGTGATAGATAGCCAAGCCAAGACAACAAGGATAAGTGAAGCCTTCGCAAATTTTCCAACTAAGAGCCCCAATCAGCATGAGGACCAAAATTCGAGATAAATCAAATTGCCGCCAACCATAATGACAATCGTCATTTATTTAAGGGGGGTAGCACTAAGAGACGAAAATGTCAAGGAGCAAGTAGTTGGCAATCTACGACCTATCCAGGAGAACAAGGTATCTCTCTTTCCTTTTTGACTTTTTCAAGTTCTAACCCCTATTGTGCAGATTTTCATCTCTCCATGAAGCCAAGGAACTATACGTCGAGCAACACCCCAGAAACCCATTGCTAGCCAATATAACCTCACCTGCTTCTTTCTACTCTACCGGAATCTCGGGGTCGAGATTCATTTAAGGGGGGTAGATTTGTAACATCCTGAAATTTTAAATTTGAAAATATGAAGCCCTTGAGTTATTTTTGTCAAGTATTCTATTTGAGTTTGGATTTTCATGGTGTTCTTAAATTTTGATTGAGCTCCTAAAAGTTAAAGAGGTTTAAGAAAGACCAAAAACAAAATCAATATTAGTAATGTCATACATGGTAATATGCAAATAAAGGAAACTCAAAATTTTAAATACGAATCTGAAAAGATGATCCAGTTTAAGGAGAGAGAAACCTGAGTCAATAAAATATGAAATACCATTTTGAAGGTAATAGTATAAAAGGGCAACAAAAATAAATGAACAAAACATATGAATATAGAGGACTTGGAAAGATGAGCAAGACATAAAATGTAATTATACAAAAGGAATAATCATAAGCATGAAGAAAATATATATACATGTGTACAAGGTGAAGGTACATATAAATGAATATATATATATATGAGAATATATATGTATAACTAAAATAAATATATGAGCACACCTAAAAATCGTAAATAAGTAAAACATATATGCATGTACATGTGCCAATACATCTACAAAATGCTAATGAGTAGGCAATAAATAAAAAGAGAGCAATAGATAAAAAAAAAGAAAAAGAGAAAGAGATGGGGGAACAGACCGGCCGATTGGCTCGGCCCAACGCTTCCCGCGCCCCCTCCGCTCGGCCCAGCCCGCCTCCCTCCGCGCGATGCACTGCGCTGCGGGCCCCTCCTCCATTCCGCACCTCTCCCTGGCCTCGCGGGCCCGAGCGCTGCACGCGCGCCTCCCCTCCATCTCGCCCTCTCTCTCTGGTCCTGCGGACCCCGCGCCTCACCCGCACGCCTCTCTCTCCCCGCCGACAGCTGGCTTCCCTCCCCCTCTATTCTCTTTCTTCCTCCCGTGCATTGCGCTCCATTTCTTTTCTCCTCTCTTCTGCGGACGAGCATCCTCCGCGTCTCCTCACCTCGTTCTTCCTGCGCAAATCTCGCCCAAATCCCTGCACGCGCTGCCCCTCCCTGCTCTGCACGCGTCGAGCCCCGCGCCATCGCGCGCTGAGCCCCGTGCCCTGGTCCTTGCACGGCGGATCTCCACCCCCACCGCCCGGTCCACCGCCACCGACCAGTCCTCCGCTCCGCGCCTCCTCGCCCCTCAGCCGCCATAAGAAGTCCCGGCTTCCCCATTTCCCTGCGCCATCCCCTCTTCCTCCTCCCCGCTTTTCCCCTTCTTTCCCGAGAGCAGTCGCCGCCGCTTGACATGGACGAGGCCGAACGGCGCCCGCCGCACCCGGAGTCTACAAGAGACATTGAAGCCCGCCATCTCCTTCCCCGCGCCTCCCTCATGCTCCCACCTCGCGGAATCGAAGTATCCGAGCCCCTAGCCCGCCGGCGAGGCCATCTCCTCCAGCGCGGCCGAAGCAGCAACCACCGCCGGGATCCACGCCAAGCCAATTCCTTCCTACCTGAGCGCCCTTGGAGCCTCATGACGCTATTCCCTTCGTCGCCCGGGTCTCCCACCGCCTGTGCTTCGCCGGCGACGTACGTCTTCTTGCGCTGCCGCAGGCCACCGTCGACGTATCGCCTCGGCCCCTTTTCCGCCCGGCCAACCCGTTGGTAAGCCTCCCCGTACCCTCCTAAAACTCACCCACGCATCTATTCTGTTTCTCCTCCACACCGACGCCGCCGCCCCCTTCTTACCTTACCGCCGGCTACTTCTCGCGCTGCCGACCCCTCTTGGCACCGTTATGCGCCGCACCGCATTTTCCACTAGCCTCCCCATCCCAGGAATAGTCTATTTTGCCATCCACGCCAGTCTCCCCGGCCGGTCATCGCCAGCGACGCCGTCGGCCATGGCCGCCTGAGCCTCCTCTGTTTCCTTTGGCTGTCCCTCCATTTTTTCTAATTAGGTACTGGTACTCGGTCAGATACCACTCCGGGGCCATATGGTTATACCGAGCGCGCTAACACCCACAATCCTGAGTTCAATTCTGCAAGGCCGCACCCTTCTCCTTCTTTTATTTTTGATTTTTCCTACTCTATTTTAATTAAGAAAATTTAGGAAAAATAAGATATAATCTAGGAAAGCTAATAACATTTAATTAGGATGTAAACGAGTAATTGAAGGTTTAGATTTGGAATGTTTCTTATAGGATTAATTAATACCGTGCGAGCAAATCATCTAAAAAGGGCTGAGTATTAATTAAAAGCAATAATGACTCGGGATTAAATGTCCCAAACCTAACAAAGCATGCCCTTAAATTAGAATTAAAATATATGCCCTAACAATTACCATGCCGCCGTCAAATCCTAGAGGTAAATTTTGTCAACTAATGATATTAAAAGTATAAACCAAAGTAGCAAGCTAGGCTATCACCTAAATGTATGTATATAGACATTTATTTTCTTGAGATTTAAGTTGCGCTAAATAACAACAACAACAATACTATAAGGGTAACTAAAATGCGCATAAAATATCAATGGTACCTAAATCAAAGGGTATCTTTAACTGAGTTCAGGTTGACGTGTAGTATTAAAATCCCAAGGTCATTTGTAGATGAAATAATCACGTGGACATATCTCTATCCCGACCCATCCCTTGACCTCCGTCTTAACAGTTCCTGCCATCTCCCACTTCACTCCACCCAATGTGACTTCGACAGTACTCTGCGCTTAATCAACTTTGCCTCAAATCACTCATTCAACTATACTAAAGATTAATTAAGCTCGGCTGGATTTATTTGGACTTTTGTGTTATTTGCATTTATTTGGATTCAGTTATTTGTCGCGTAATTACAAGTGGAGTCCGGAAGATCTATGGGAATCAAGTACGACCCAGATCGAGTTAAAGGCGAAGACCAGAAATTCAAGCCCATCACATGAGAAGGCTTTGAGTGAGCTCAAGACCGCAATAAACCGCGCCAGGCGAGTCAATACTTTGATCATGTTGAACCTACATTTTTCGCAAATTATTTCTGTTTAAATTATCAAATTGCATGCTGTTATTTTATATGCAAATCCATGTTTAACTTAAGATCTTAGTTATATGTCCATTGTTTGCTTGATTAATACTACACCTCCTTTGGAATATTTGAATGTGTGAACCTTGTCGCCGTAGCAAAATTATAATAGTAACCTTTTGAAAATAAGTCCCTAAATACATGCCATGCTTAGTATTGCTTAGATAATCATGGGCGCGAGAGCGCACAAGCATCACTTTTAACCCTGAGAAAAATTGGTTGGGCAGTCATGGTGGGAATGACTGATATATGTTGACATTGTTATTTTATGCTCCCAAAATCCTCAACTTGCTTAAATATCTGGGCGGATTGGTTCGAGGGTGTGAGTGTGGTGTAGTGGATGCACAAAGTGGGTTAGTGGTAGACCGCCCAGATACTACTAAGGACTGAATCTTGTCATGTCAACCCGTGTAAAACAGTACAACCACAAGTCTGTAAAGTACAACTTGGCTAAGTAAACTTATCGAAATCCCGGACTCATCTCACTGGTAGTGGATTGATGGGGTTGTGCTATGGCAAGGGGGCCTGAAGGGACACCAGGTAGGGTGAAGTTTCTCAGTCGTACTAGCGCAGAGGGGAGGGAAGCCCGTACGCTAGTAGCAGTGAGAAACATCCCGTGCAATTAGATGGGACCCATCGCAAATGGGAGAAGCCCATATAGTGGGATGAGAAAAGGGACTAGATACTTTGAAAAGTCACTGTGATGGTCTGCTCAACCACACGTCTAAGGAATCGTGTGGGGCAACGAGTTGATTGTCTCTTGTGGTGAAAGTGTGCAAACTCTGCAGAGTCAAAACTATTCGAATAGCCGTGCCCACGGTCAAGGGCGGACATGGGAACTTAACTAGATATAGTTCTGTTTAAAAATGTTTGGAAAATGGGACTAGAAAAATGGAGGGCAGCGGAAAGCCCTGATTTGAGTTGTCCTGGGTGTCGTCCCAGTGGTAAGCTAAGCGGCTATAACGCTGAAAGATGATATATGGTGTGATGCCATAAGTATGGGAAAAATTATGATGATATTAGGCATATGGTGTGATGCCATTATTATGAAAAATCTTGTTAATATTCCTTGAACATTATGTTTTGTTCCAAAGCTGCTAGGTCTCAGAAAATTTTATGTATTGTATTACAATTAGTGGCATTTCTATTCTTACAAGATAAAATATGGGAAGAATAAATGGAGTCGTAAGAAAAGAAGATGGTTGTTTATGGTAATTGCATAAAGAAGTTGGGGGATTCATGTTGATCATAATAGGGATAATGATAGTGTGGATTTTGAAAAAAATAAATTGGTGGAGCCTAAATGAATATATATGCTAGATAGAGGATTCAAATAATCTTTGTAGAATTAGAGAGAGTATAAAAGTAATTGTTGGGTTACAACACTGATACTTAGTATAAACTCTTGGAAGATGTTGACAATGATGGGATTAATATGATTTGATCAAATACTAGAGGGATAATTTGAATCTTGGGAATTTGGAGGTATGAAAATAACTATGGGAGATTAATCTTAGACCTGATCAATGATAATCTTGGTGGATATTTATTAGAGAATTCTAGATCTGATCAAGGATATTTTGGTGGATGTATACTAGCGATTCGTAGACTTGATCAACGATACTCTTGGTGGAGGTACAATAGTGAAGTAGTTAGAGATGGATTATAAGGCGATAAGTGGAAAAGCAAATTATGGTTGTGGGTCAGTAACAAAAAGGATTGGATGGTTAGGAATTAGAATACAGAAGATATTGATGGATTAAATAAATGATACTAGATAAATGATGTCACTAGCTGTTTGGAGTTTTAGGCCCCAATTGATTGCTGGATTGTATAATTGATAAAATTCGCTATTTGGAGTATTTGACAACACTAAATATAGTAAGTGTGAGTCTTTGGTGGATTTAATCGATGATGTCATTTGCGGTGAGGAGTCTTTAGGTCACAGTAACAACAATATGATATAATAATAGAAATGCTACTAGACGCATTCTATGGCAAATAAAATAACCCGAGCCTCTCCTTTGTTAAGCCATGCATACTATTTATTTGCATTCTGTGTATTGGCTCGCGGAGCACGGGGTCGGAGTGCTCATGCTCGCTTTTGCGACAAAATTCAGAATCAGGAATCAAATCACCTCGCCTCAGCAACAAGATTGGACAAGCTAGCCGAGAAGATGAAGATGTCAAGGGCTAGGTCGCGAACCTCCAGTTGGCTGCCTGTGGGCATGTCCTGAAGGTCCCACCTGTGTGCTTCGTTCTTCCGCTGCTGCAATTTAATGATTTCGGCCTAATCGGCCCATGAGTAAGTCTACTATTATATTTACGCTTCCGCATGATATGTATTTTGATATTCATTACTGTAACTGTGAGCACTATCTACTGATCCAGGGAATAGTGCAGTAATCACAGAGGAATCCAGATGTTAATATCTGGGTCCTTACACACCACCCCACCCGATGAAATCAGCTTGCTATTGTCCTTGTCAATTGCCCCCTTCTCCACCATAGATTCATTTTTTGAACGCCAGATTCGGCAGTAGCGTCTAGGAGGTGGGGGCATCATGTAGGAAGGTGGTGATTATGGGGGAGGAGAAGGAGCAGGGGAGGGGGCGATAACGCAAAAAGACAAAGCTTCAATTGTCCTCGTTGGCACCAGTGAAGTGCTACACGCAAGTGTGGAGACGGTGTGTGGGAGGAAAAGCTCGCTAGCAGGGAGATAGCATGCAAGTGTGTAAGGTAGAGGTAATTGGATCTAGGATTGCCAAGGAATAAGGGAGATAGAGGATTCTAGCATCTAATGTAACAGTTGGATCTAAATTCGACGGCATAAATTTGACTTTTCTTTAGAAATCATTCACATGTTACGTAGATAAATCCAAGAAATAAATACTAGAGAACAAAATTAGCAATGAGTAGAAAAGATTGGTACCTATTAGCAATGAGTAGAAAAGATTGGTACCTAATAAAGAAAGAACATGAAATTCTGCAGATAGAAATGATTTAGCAACGAAGCACGTTTCAATTTGAGATGAGGTATATTTTCATCTAGTACTAATTCTAATACTAATGTTTGTTCTTCCTCAATTGCAAAATCAGCACCTACACCAAGTGAGAAGAAGGCTACTCCATCCTCTACATCCTCAATTGGGGCTACAACAAAGAGTAGAGAAATTCAATACTTCAAGTGTTTTGGGGCGTGGACATATTTCTAGATAGTGTCCCAACAACCGAATTATGCTTATAATGGAAGATGGAGAATATGAATCCGTAAGTGAAGATGATGTTGAGTTTAGTCATGAAAAAGAGAGATATAAGGATACATCGGATGATAATGAAGAGATTGATGTGTTGAATTATGAAACAGGAGAGGCATCAATTGTCACCAAAAAATTTGAGTATACTTGCACAAGAAGGAAATACGCATCCGCAACGATTCAACTTGTTTCAAACCTAAGCTAAGGTAAACAATAAGGTAATCAAACTTATTATTGATGGTGGTAGTTGTCATAACTTAGCTAGTGTTGAACTATGTGAGAAGCTTAGTTTAAAGATGCTGAAACATCCACATCCATATCATGCGCAATGGTTTAGCGAATGTGAGGATGTGAAGATCCAGTCTGTGGTGCATGTTAATTTTAAGATTGATGATTATAAGGACATTGTTGAGTATGATGTGGTGCCTATGACAGTGTGTCATTTGTTGTTGGTAAGGCCATGGAAATATGATAGAAGTGTGCAACATGATGGTCGTTCCAATAGATATGCTTTTAAGTGAAAGACAAAGGAGTTTAATCTAATAACTCCTAGTCAAATACATACTGAATTTCAGTAAAAGAAGCTTATTGAAAATGAGAGTAAAAAGAAAGAAAAGAGAGACTTCCACATATCAGTGAGTGAGAGCCACAAGCCAAATATGAGAGGGAAAAGTAAGAGTGAAAGAGGGTTGGTTATGTTAGCCACAAAATCAGATTTGAGAGATATGAGCAATGACCCATCAAAGATGCACTTTGTACTTGTACACAAAGATGCAACTATTTTACTTTTAACTAATGATTTAACCTCTTTTCTTAGTGGTGTTTTCTTTTTTTGCAGGCCTTTAAAGACGTGTTTTCAGAGGAGATTCCAGTGGGACTTCCACCATTGCATGGAATAGGGCATCAAATTGATCTAGTTCTCGGCGCGTCACTTCCAAATCGTCCACCATACCGTACCAATCCGGAGGAAACCAAAGAAATTCAACGCCAAGCGCAACTAAGTCCTCACCAAGAAAGAAGATGAAAAATGCTAGTATATTGGCATCAACTTCCAACATTGGTGCTACAAGTGCTTCACCCACAAAAAGCAAGAAAACTACGACTACATCAACCACACAGAGAGAGAGAGCAGCCAAGGGGAAGGGTGTGGCTACATCTCCATCAAAGACAGGAAAAGCTACAAGCTATCTAAGCTACTATTTTCTTAGTGCTCCAGTGTGTTGGACCAACTTGGCATAGTGCGTGTTGAACCTAGCGTCTTCTGCTAAGAGATGCTCTCGTTGTTTGCAAAATTCCCTTCATATTCCAAGAACAATCATGATCAGTTACAAAAAGATACTACCCAATTACAGATTTACAGTATGACAAAAAGATACTCGCATATGCTACAGAATGACAAAAAAAAACAAACATTGCTAACTGCAGTGAAAATTGGCATCTTGTCCACCTTTTTCCCATCTTGAAGATCACACATAGCTACAAGCAAAGCAAGCATGCATATTGCTCTGCTTCTCCATTTCAACAAAACCATAAGACTCCAATTGATATCATGACTGTATATTTGGCCAAGATACTTCTTGGAAGTATGGATGATCTTCACTCTAGGCAAGCACCCTAGAGCATGTGCTTGCTTGATAATCGAATAAGTCGCAGATATATAGTGTCCTAACTAGCAACTATTTCAGTAACTGTTGCAACGACAAGTGCTGGCCAAAGTATAGAGCCTGCACCAAATAATCATGCCACTATTATGTGAATAAGGTAAGCAATATACCTGGTTTTCATGACAAATGTAGGACAATCAAGAACAAAGCTATCAGATGCCATAGGGGTCAACGGGCTTGAAGAAGGGGACCAGCACGATGCATTGGGTCAGATGCGACCTAGCAGCTTTGGTGGAGATGGTTTGATGCACGCAGCGATGAGGCTAGGGCATTTTGGTACTTACGAAAATACGGGAACAGATAAGGGGAGAAAATGGACCGTAATCCCTGATAATGGAATATTCGAAAGAATTGACTGAGAGTTCATGCCAATGAGCTTCTTTTAAACTGTAACTTATAACTTATGACTTAAATTTTTAAATTCTGTCTGTTCGTGAGAGGTAGTAAAAAATAGTCGTATGCGATTTTGATCAGTACAACTAAATTCAGTATACTTTTTTACTACAATCTTTCTATTAATCTCACCTTGAAAGACACATTGTTTAAAAGTTAGTTACAGTAGCGAAAACTGTAAGGTATAAATCATAAGTGGAAAGGAAGAGCGTGATTTTCGATTTTCCCAAAAACTTTCGGTTTTATGCTCGATCCAGGTCGGGCCCACATATTGCCAGGCCAAGTCCAGTAGTACCAACCCGGCCCAGTCCTGGATCACTAAATGACTCCACCTGTCAGTGCAGTAGCGTACATTGTGTATGGCCCTATCAATTGTGGGGCCCATCTGTAAGCGAGTGTCGTGTCCTGAAGGAGGAGGCAACCTCAAGAGAGTGTGGATCAGGTCCATGAAGTTGTGGGCTCCACCTGACGGAGACTGACCTGTGGGCCCCTGCCCACCCCGGCCCCACGTGCTCCTCCTCCTCCTCCCCCGCATCAACGATCCGAGATCTTCTCCGAAAAAAAAAAGAGAAAAAACTAACGAGCGGTCTTGCTCGTGGAGGGGGCTAGGCATTCGAGTTGGATCATCCGGAGCTCGAGCAGAGTGGACTGGGGAGGTGGTGAGAGATTCCGGTCGCGGCATACTTGGGTGCTCGAGGGGAGGAGGAGAGGAAGGCGTAGGAGAGATGGTGCTGGTTCTTGCGCTGGGGGATCTGCACATCCCGCACCGGGCGCCCGACCTGCCCGCCAAGTTCAAGTCCATGCTCGTCCCGGGCAAGATCCAGCACATCATCTGCACCGGGAACCTCTGCACCAAGGTCGGCTTGCTTGCCTATCCCCTCGATTTCTTACTCGTTGCTGTTGCGTCTCTGTGCGCGCCTCCAATCTGGTTGACTAGTTCGTAGCTCCGTGTTTGTTGGGTTGGGATTAGTGGCACTGGTCCTGGCTCTGTGGAGGGATTGTCGGATAAGCTTTCAATTGCTTGATTGATTGTTTGATGTGGTTGGGCAGTAGAGGAGCGAGGAATTTTAGCTCTCGGACAATGAGAGGATGGATATCTTTGGCCCTACTTTGAGCTTATATGGAACCAAGAATCAGGTCAAATGCGATGTTTCCTTTTTGTTAAAACCAATTGATGATTGATGGACACCGTTTGTTTGGATTCCGGGCAACGACCCAGGATCTTCAGCTTGCATTCCAATCGGAATTGATGCCCTTGAGAGTTCAACTGAGTTGCATTGGAGTTACTCCTAGGTGTGTAAATATAGAGAACATAATACATATCAATTTCGATAATTGTTACTATGTGAAGTGTTCTGGAAGCAAATAATTGGTCACCTCATGATAGTAGGCTGATTTCTCCCATCAGAGTACAAAAGCGATCTAACAGAGCATTGACGTTTTTATAGGTGCACTAGAGTAGAGTCAATGGCCCTTTTTCCTTGAGATCAGGAATGTTAATGTAGCGAACGTGGCTCTTCTTGATGTTTTAGTTTTCCCCTTTGGGGGCTTCACAGAAAGTATCAAGCTTTTTCCCACTGTTGATGCTTTGGCAAAAGCAATAGCATCTCCAATTGATTAATGGGCTCATGTATTGTTGACGTACAACTCACAAAAGGTTGCTCAACTTACACCTTGATACAGACTACAAGATTTCCCTTTCTCATTAGAAACTTTGAAGGGCAAACTATCTCTACTACTTAAAAATACGAGTTGGTGATCGTCGGTCCGTTCCCCCTTCTCTCTTCTCAGTTGTCCGATCAAAGATCAGCCATCCAAATCTGCATGTAGGTAGTTCTTCCGTTCCTCGTAGAAAAGATCAGGCCGACGCATGGGCCGCGCTCTTCCTCTTCTCTTCTCCCGCATCCTCCACCTCCCGCAACCACTCCACCTCCTACAAACGCCACCTCCTTCTCTCCCCCCGAACCCTCGTGCCGCGCCTCCTCCTCCTCAGTGTCACCACCAATTCCTTCCCTGCGCGGCAACGTCTGGTCACAGTCCCCCAACTCTCCCCAGCAGCGCCTCATCCCCTCGTCACTGCCTCCCCAACGCATTCGCCCGCCGCATCCTCTCCCCATCTGCCCGTCGTGGCCTCCCCTGAACCCTCATGAGGCGCCTCCTCCTCAGTGCCGCCATCAATTCCTTCCACATGCGACAACGTCTGGTTGCAATCCCCCAACTTCCCCCAATAGCACCACATCTCCCCGTCACCGCCTCCTCTCCCCATCTGCCTGCCGCCGCCTCCCCACCTCCACCTCCCGCAACACTGCCTCCTCTCCCCTGAACCCTCGTGCCACGCCTCCTCCTCGGCGCTGCTGCCAATTCCATCTCCCACCGCCCCTCCAACCAGCGGCATGACGCTCGGCGACAGCGGCCGGTGGATCGGAGAGAAGGGCGCTCGGCGACAGTGGCCGGTGGATCGGAGAGAAGGGCGCTCGACGATGGTTGTGGAGGCTTCCTCTTCCTACGCCCACCCACGTGGCTCTCCCCCCGCTGCCACCGCCCAGTGGTCGCTCACCCGGTGAGCCTCTCTACCTCCTCCTGCTCTTCGCTCGAAGCCCGTCGCGCTGCGCTGTCTGGTGATTTTGGTCTCCCAAGCTGGCTGTCAAAGTCGGTGCCGTGGTTGAAGGGGGCCATGGTCGAGGGGTTGTGGCTGAAGTTGAGGGGCCGTGGTCGAAGTCCAAGCCATGGTTGAATGGGGCCATGGCCGAAGTCGAAGATCAGTGGTCGAAGTCGAAGCCGTGGTCGAAGGGGCGGTGGTCGAAGTCGAAGGGCCGTGGTCGAAGTCAGGCCGTGGTTGACTCGAAGGGTCGTGGTCGAAGTCCAAGCCATGGTCAAAGGGACAGTGGTCGAAGGGGCAGTGGTCGAAGTCGAAGGGTTGTGGACGAAATCGGTCTGCGGTCGAAGTCAAAGGGCCATGGTCGAAGTCAGGCCGTGGTCGAAGTCGAAGGGTCGTGGTTAAAGTCCAAACCGTGGTCGAAAGGGATAGTGGTTGAAAGGGGCAGTGGTTAAAGTTGAAGGGTCATGGTCGAAGTCCAAGCCGTGTTCGAAGGAGACAGTGGTCGAAGGGCCGTGGTCGACGTTGGGGCCGTGGTCGAAGGGGGCCATGGTTGAGGGACCGTGGCCAAAGTCGAAGATTCGTGGTCGAAGTCAAAGCCGTGGTCGAAGGGGGCGGTGGTCGAAGGGGAAAGTGGTCGATGTCGAAGGTCCGTGGTCGAAGGGGACAGTGGTCGAAGTCGAAGCCGTGGTCAATGTCAAAGGGCCATGGTCGAAGGGGACAGTGGTCGACATCGAAAGGTCGTGGTCGAAGGGGACAGTGGTCTGTTGAGTATAATCCTTGTGTGCAAGATTAGCCTTTACAGTATTTGGTTAGTTGCTATTTTAGGCACATGATCACTACGTGATTGTGCATGTGTCGGCCTGATTGGAGGCCATAATTTCTTTCCTTGTAACTATCTATTTAAGCAAAGCAATAGAGTCTGGAAAAGCTGCCAAGTTTGACAGCACCAAAACCTCTGTGTCTAGCGTGAGTTGATTTGGCCGTGGACTCACCGGCGACGTGGTTCTCGTCGTTCATCAGGTGAGTTCCTAACATGGTCGACATCGAAAGGTCGTGATCGAAGGGAACAGTGGTCGAAGGGGATGGTGGTTGATGTCAAAGGGTTGTGGTCGTCGAAGGGGACAGTGATCGAAGAGGGCAGTGGTCAAAGTCGAAGATCCTTGGCCAAAGTCGAAGCTGTGGTCGAAGGGGGCCGTAGTCGAAAGGGGAAGTGGTCGACGTCGAAGGGCCATGGTCGAAGGGGGCAGTGGTCGAAGGGAGTGGTGGTTGAAAGGGAAAGTAGTCGACGTCCAAGGGTCGTGGTCGTCGAAGGATCATGGTCGAAGGGGGCAGTGGTCGAAGTCGCAGATCCGTGGTTGAAGTCAAAGATCGGTGGTTGAAGTCGAAGCCGTGGTCAAAGGGGGTCATGGTCGTAAGGGGAAGTGGTCGACGTCGAAGGGCCATGGTCGAAGGGGATTGTGGTCAAAGATCCGTGGTCAAAGTTGAAGATCCTTAGTCGAAGTTGAAGCTGTGGTCGAATGGGGCCGTGGTCGAAGGGGAAGTGGTCGTCGTCGAAGGGCCGTGGTCGAAGGGGAAGTGGTCGTCGTCGAAGGGCCGTGGTCGAAGGGGACAGTGGTCGAAATCGAAGATCTGTGGTCGTCGTCAAAGCCATGGTCGAAGAGGAAAGTGGTCGATGTCGAAGGGGATAGTGGTTGAAGGGGGTAGTGGTCGAAGTCGAAAAGGGCAGTGGTCGAAGTCAAAGGAGGCAGTGGTCGAAGTCATGGTCATGATCACAGTCGTAGCGCTCGTGGACGTGGTTGTAGCGGTCATGGTCGTAGTCATAGCGCCAATCCGGAGGGCACCTGCTGGTTTGTCCATAACCTCCACCGCTATGAGTTCCCCCTCCAGTGGACATCCCCGTCGCCTACCGCCAAGTCACCTCCAAGCTCGAGCTCCCTACTCTCGACGGCAAGACCCACAAGGTCTCGTACTCCCCATGGATTGTAACATGCTTTTGGCTACGAGGTGTGATTGACGGCTTCCGATTTACGACCACGAGCACTGGTCGATGTGTTCTAACTTACAACCATGAGGTGTGGTCGATGTCTTCCGACTTATGACCACGAGCGCTAGTTGAAGTTGAAGATCTGTGGTCGTCGTCGAAGGGCCATGGTCGAAGAGGACAGTGGTTGAAGGGGGCAATGGTCGAAGTCGGGGGCCATGGTCGAAGTCGAGGCCGTGGTCGAAGTCGACACCGTGATCGAAGTCGGGGCCGTGGTCGAAGTCGACACCGTGATCGAAGTCGGGGCCGTGGTCGAAGAAGGCCATGGTCGAGGGGGGCCTTGGTCGACGTCGAAGAGCCGTGGTCGAAGTCGGGGCTACCAACGTACGACCACCAGCGATGGTCGACTGCTCCCAACCTACGATCATGCGTGATGGTCGACGGCTTCTAACTTACGACCATGAGGTGTGATCGACGACTTCTGATTTACAACCACGAGGTATGGTCGATGTCTTCCGACTTATGACTACAAGGTGTGATCGATAGCTTCCAACTTACTTGACGGATTTAAAAACTTTTAGAATATGTTTATATACATGTTTTAAAATTTTTTATCACCTGTGAGTTTTAGAATATGTAATATGATAAATTATAAAAATCTGTAGTAATACGCGGGCATTCAACTAGTTGATAGGAAAATGTTCACTATATTCTAAGTTTATGTGTGACCAGGCAGGCAGGCACTAAAGACAAGGCAAATTTCTTAAGTTTATGCAATTTGAATGATCTTTCTGTCTCAGCTACATTGGTGCCATTGACCTTCTTTTCTCTATTACTGTGCGGAGCTTTTCCAAGAGAAATTCTGGTGCCACTAAGGGACAGTATCAAACAAAGCTGCATATGTCTCATTATCAGAGTAGGTTTTTCATTCTGTAGATATCATGTCCATTCACAGAATTATGCCTGTGCTGATAGAAATTTGTATGATCACATACAAAACTAATGTTTACAAAAAGGACATCCGCTTCATTATCTGGAACGATTTGTTGCTTAGGTCTTCCTTGATCAAAGTATAGGGCATCTACAGTTCACTGTTTGATTTATCTAATGATAATGAAGCACCTATAATGCATTATTGTGCCACTAGTATTTAATATATTTTCTTGCTCTAAATGATCAACTGAAATATTGTAAATTTCATTATTTCTGTTTGTCGTTACTGCTTACTTATCATAAGGTTATTCCTTGTCTGATTTGTTAGAGCAACTTATTTTAACAAAAAAAAGTATTTAGATGTTACTGCACCATGCCAAGGTTTATGAAATTTTGTTCTCTTACCTTCACATCTTCATGGAAACGGAAGGAAGTAGTTTTGCAACAGGTAACTTGCATGTTGACAAGGATAGCTGTGGAGAGAAGTGCTTCAGGCCGACCCTTCCTTGTATTGTTATCTTTCTCTATGCTTTTGTTTTTCACAAAATGACCTTATTGTGCTGTTATTTGTTACTAAAACCTTCTTATTATGCCATCTACACTTTTCAAGAAAAAAAACAAAGGAGTTTTTGTTGATTTTCTCTGTTGCAAAATATATGAATATGTTGCAGATACTCCTGTATGCAATACAAGCATGACATGGTATTGATGCGGCAGTATGACTATGACATCTTTAGAGTGTATGCAATTTAATTAAAAAATTTATGTTGTGTGGATGACTTGATATACTTGACTTAGCTAGGAAAATTGGGGAAAACTTTATTTTGTGGATGTACTCGTAGCACATATTTACATGCGTATATTTGTAATTTCCAAATTGTTAGGATGTATGGTTGTAATTGCTCCATTTGCAAAGCAGGAGGGGGGATACAAATTTGGCAAGATCTACATATGTTTGTGTAAACAAGGAACAAGGACATTCCATTTTCTGGTTTTTTGCATCACAGAAGCATGACAACTGATATTAGCCTGTTTGGTCAAGCTTAAGTTTCTCTAATAAACCAGCTATCGTATGCTTTTTCTAAACCACACAAGTCCTTTCACACTGGCTTAAGCTTATTTTGGGCTTCCAATACAGAAGGGACTTAGGCTTACAGGATAGGCCCAAGAAGCTCTCACCTAGTTGGCCTAGTTTCAGCTCAGAAAATCACATACAATAAGGTGAAAATGCAGCTAGGCCAAAAAGGCCCATGTATTGTTTGATTTCACATAAGGAATACTTATGGTGCATCATGTAAAACTTTTATTCAATTCTAGCATTATATTTTTTTTAAACAATAGGCTTTGACGCCTTGTACATGCCAAACGCATCAAGTTCGAAAGGTTAAATTAGTTTTGTTGGCAACAATATCAAATTGTTTGTATGATCTTCTTGCCCTATCAAATGCTGTGTTGAATCATGTTTTTAAAACTGAAAATAGACCAACACTTTGGCATACATGGGAGGCATGCTGAGGCTATCTTGCATATTAGATACCGATATACTGGATTGTTAAACACTGGGATGCAACGTAGCACAAGTGTTAATGGCTTAATGCAGCCTAGCTATTTGGTGTGAATGTAAGATTATGCAATTAATTTGTGATGAAACAACAGCAAGTTGAATGGCTGTGTTGCAAACTATTGAAAGCTAGGGAAGAAGTCAGAACAAAGAGAAGTTGATGTGTTCTACAGGGCTAAGGATGCATACCCAAAAAGTGTGGGGTCATAATGAGATAACAGCTCATAAACTATTTGCCGCTTTTCAATTATTTTGCACGATGAATGGCTAAGCTATCTTTGCCATGGAATGATTGATTTTTGTACCGTTTCCTGTATTGTATATATATTTTTAGACTTGGTATTGGCATGTTGCGTTAACTTGTTAACAGGACACTAGTAAGGCTGTGGTTTTCCATTTTCTGACACAGACTAATGTCTTGTATAACCTAATTTTTATTTTGATGAAGTATGAACTGATAAATTCCATAACTTTCCTCTAGGAAGTTCACGACTACCTGAAAAGCCTTTGTCCTGACCTCCATATTACCAGAGGTGAATATGATGAGGATGCTCGTTACCCAGAGACTAAGACACTTACAATTGGTCAGTTCAAGCTAGGGCTGTGCCATGGTCATCAGGTTCGCTTTTGAGCCCTGTTAGTTTCTATGATGCCTATGGATCAGATATACTAGTCTTAACTGTGCTACTTGGTATGATAAATATATGCTGATGTGATGTTTCACGTGAGGTCATGTTCATCAACCTGGTCAATTACGCCGCATTGTTCTATTTTGATGAAATGTCTTGCTTTTCTGTCAATATTATTGAGAATGAGTTACACTTTGGTCGGAAGAAATCAGTTTGGCCACCAATGTTCTTGAATTGTGTTAAGGGATCATTATTTAGCAAAGTCAGGCTCAATAAATCTTGTTTCTCTGTGCAATAGCATGCTTGTATCCTTTCCATGAGCATATAGATTAGACTATTTGTAGAACCAATGGCACAATAAATAAAGGGATGAATGATTTTTGAACTTTTTCCTCCAACGATATTCAAAATCTTCATTTAAGTGACTATGAAAGTCACTAAGTTCAGATTACACCAATTAAGTTTACCAAAACAAAGCTAAAGATCTAAACCAACAAAATAGTATTTTTCATATTGGCTTCTAAAAACTGCTTTTCTACAATAAATGGCTTTTTTACATTACCTAGCTTTCAAACGGGGTGTCTTTTCAAAGCGGGGTCTACTAGTCGATAGTAGTACATGACTTCATTTTTATCAGTCAAAATTGCACGCGAGTAACTCTCTCTACAAGCTATTACTATTCATAAGCCAAAGCAAAAAACCTATATGAATGGGCCCTCAGCAATCTCCTGCCCAAGGCTGGTCAGACCGCCATGGATGAGCTGGTCTGATCGCCATGACTGGTCTAACCGCTAAGGCCGGTCTGATCGCAAATCAAAGGTCGATCTGACGGGTCCCCTGTTCCTAGGCCTAAAAACCTCTCAAAGCAAAACTCAAATCTTAAGAACTTGCTCAAATATCATCCAAATATTTTTAAATTTTGCATGAGACTTGTTCAAGACATTAGGAATCTCAACTAATAAAGAATCACAAGGTTTTTGGGCTCGAATTCACTAAATTGAAGATAATCAAATCTAGTTCACAAGAACACCAAAAACCTTATAAATCAAATTACTTCTTGCTCATGAAGATCTAAGGCATGAGGTCTTCCAGATTTATTCTCACATATCCTAACAAGGTAATTTAAACAAGAATTCTAGCTAACTCTTACGATCATGAAATCACAAATCTTGCTCTAAAACACTCATGAACCAGGCATAATCTTGATTCTTGCTATGGAAGTGATATAAATGAGCAATGATTGATCAATTAGGATCTTCTAGTGGCTCTTACTTATCATGAATCACAACAAGACCAAGAGAAAACTCGGGAGAGAAGAAATCACATCAAGAACACAAGATACAAGCAAACTTCAAGATATGAACAACTACAATTTGATAGGCAAGGTTTGATCTTTATTACCACATAGAGAGAGGATTACAATAGTATGGAGATTACAAGGTGCTCGCAAAGTATCACTCTTTTCTCTCCAACTCTCTGTCTCAGACATGGAAGGAGGCAAGGTGGAAGAACAAAAATCTCAACCCTAGAATTTTTAGATCTAACACCTCTCCCCCCTTTAATAACCAGGAATAAATCCTAATGGATCCAACCCATTAAGACACCTAGGAAAACCCGTTAACCCCACTAACACGGGTTTTGCACACTCACGTACGTTTCTCAAAGCGTTTACAACACTTAAACTGCTAAACCATTAGCGATTGATCCACTTAGCATTTCTTGCTCTCCTTAATCTAAACCACTTCTCTTTTGCACCTCCCCGCGCCACGGTATTGATCAAAACACCAACATAGTATTTGACCAACTATCAAAATACCCTTGACGAAGCTTCTGGGCATCTTCCCTTGACCCTATCTTCACCTTTACATCAAAGTATCTCCGCATGCTTTGACATATAGCCCATAATACCCAATGACTAGCCGTCACGTCTTCACACATTCGGTCTCCCCCGAACCGTCTCTACGTGTATCGGCCTCGTCACTTGGCGTACCACATACACCCACTCGCCTCTTCACGGTCCTTGTCCTTTCTGTGCTTTCTGCTTGAGCCATATAGCCTCACTTGGAATTACATGACCGCACGGACCTCAGCTTCTCCGTCTAGTTCCAGTCACTTGTCATCGACCACTAACACCGTCAACGTGTGTTCAGATGGTCCAGGGTTTATTCAAAGAACAAAGATGTTTTTTTTTTTGTAAAGTTTGAATGAGAGATGGATGTCATGTGGTTCACCACTGACCGAGTGGGAGAGTGGATGTGCGTGAGTACATTTTTGCATCCCATATATTGCCGCATTGCATCCACCATACAGAGGATGCTAAACATAGTGATGGATGCTCAGCAGCAACAGACTAGATGGATTGAAGAGTCAGATAGACCTATTTCCATTGACTATATCCATAAAGTGATTTGATACTCCCTCCTTGGGGACATCAAGCATGTTCAGAAAAACCATACTCACTATCTTGAACTTTTGACTTGTGCAGAACCATGCATGATGTTTTGGTTCGTTGTATCTGCTGCTGCATTCACCATGTTGTGCACCATATATTGCACGCCACTAACAGTTTTGAGTAGGCCAATATCTTGCGTATGTCCTTCACGTTCTGTAGCCATACTACTTTACTGAACATGATTAAGGGACAGGGGCACATTGTAAGCACTTCATTTGTGATTAGTGTAGCTCTTGAATCCCAGTAGGCCAGCACCATATTGGATTAATAAACTGCCCTTCGTTTTGTCAGTACCATATTGACTTCTGATTAACTCCATTGTCAAAGTTTAGTTGTTCTCGACTTATGGAGTGCTATTGACCGTCAAATCTTTATTTTAGCAAACTTTTCACTGTTGTTATGCAGTGTTTTGTGGATTGTCATATCTACATTTTCCCTAACCTTTCCGCTCTGTTCTGTGTATCAACCGTCAGGTTGTTCCATGGGGCGACCTGGACTCCCTAGCGATGCTCCAGCGGCAGCTGGACGTGGACATGCTCGTCACCGGGCACACCCACCAGTTCAAGGCCTACAAGCACGAGGGTGGCGTCGTCATCAACCCTGGCTCCGCGACGGGCGCCTACAGCAGCATCACGTACGACGTCAACCCGAGCTTCGTGCTCATGGACATCGACGGCCTCCGCGTGGTCGTGTACGTCTACGAGCTGATCGACGGCGAGGTCAAGGTCGACAAGATCGACTTCAAGAAGACAGCGACGATGCACGCCTGATCCAGAAACCCTGCCGTGTTCTTGCTTTCCCCCCTTGCTTGCCTCAGAGCTCCTTTTCGGAAGCCATTTCTACTGATTGTGTCTCGCTCGTTCGTGTGCAGAAGCCGGAGCTGTGTTTACAGATTAGTTAATGAGATTATCAGAGGAGTGGTGATGTTAAAGCTGCTATCGCATTTGTTTCGTGTTGATGGACAAGAGGAACGAACAGGTGGTCCCCGTGTTTGAACATAAAGTGGACGAAAGAACGGGAGAATGTTGTATGTGTCCGTGTATTGGATTTGTGTGGCCGTGCGGCGACATGCCCTTGCCCTCCCGGCGTTTGCATACGTTCCAGCGAGGCAGCTGCTACACGTTGCACGGCTCGTGTTGCATAGAAGAAAATCCGATGGTGAGGTCCTTCTCATTTATCGTTGATCTGACGTGAAACTCACTAGATCAACAATGGATCAAGAGAGGTCTTAGCTGACGCACTCGCCGTAGAAAAGTGCTTGGTGTGGCATGCTGCCATGAGCGCCGGCACCAACGCGTGCAGCGAGCAGAGGCAGGCTCGCCCTGGACTGGAGGGCACACAGCAACACCCTTCACATGATATATCTTTTCCTCAAAGACAAAACGTAAAAAACTTGCGTGTTATTGATAGAAGAGAGTACCACCCTACTACGAACGTGGAAAGAGGACCTAGCTATCCTTGAACCCGCTGTAACAAAAACACGTGAAAAACAAACCAGCCCGTCGAAGAATCGTGGCGGTGGCAAACTAAAAAAAAAGCTAGTAGAATCCACTGTTGTTTAGTGCATCTCTAGCTAAGACGTACGTGGTGCCTAGTGAGGCGTGAAAATTTAAGCACATCTCCGAACAGAGATGCCTTTTCTTCTTAAAGCTAAAATCTGATTAAAATGCGAGGGTTTTATTCAACTTTTGTTTTTTATTTATATTATTCACAAAGACATAATAGAGTTTTTTATTTTTTTTAATTGAACATCTCAGAAAATACTAATAATAGCTACAATGAGCCTTAATTAGTGTAGCTTACAACTGCCTATAGAGTTGTTTTGTACTTTGCAACTGCATTAGAAGACAAAATTAGATGAGTTGTGAGGTTATTAGGAGGCACACGAGGAGATAAAGGCCGGTTCAAAATGGTATATAGTTTCTGATTTTTAGTTTTTAGAAGTCAAAAATTATTTTAAACGCGTTAGTTTTTTAACATAATTTTTTTCTTTTTTACTTTGCTTTGTCAGAGATATAATGCCTTTTATTTTCTTTTCTTTTTTTCAATTTTTTTCAAAAGCTGAGGGCCGCTACCGTGTCCATCTCAGCATTGGCTAACAGTGGGCCGTGTGTGTGTGCCAAACAACAGGCGCATTACCCAAGTGGCACGAAATTAATTACTCGAGCATATTCCGGCACGCAACTCAGAAAGGGCAGGGAAACAGCGGCGCCTCGGGATTTGGAATTCCCTCGATGAGTAGAAGGCGGTGGTGTCAGCGCGGCCGTCGGCGACCGCGTCGCCCTATCCCATGTGGATCGCCCCGACAGCTGTCACAGCGCCGCAGGCACGAGCTGGGCGTCTCGCTCGCTCGCTCGCTCGGGCTGATCGACGCCAAACCGTGTGGGGGCCAGGGACACACGGCTGGAAACAAAAGTCGTCCCCGGGAGCGAAATCCTTGGATGTACACGCGGGCGCTGGCTAATTTTTCTTTTCTCCCCTTTTTTTTTTAAGGTAGGGGCAATTCTTACTGTAGTCATCTCAATGTTTTCAGGTCACAGATTTAAGGCCCCTCTCATTTTGGTTTGAATTTCTGACTTATTTTTTTACTGTTTCTAAATTTCGTTTTTTTCTTCTGGTTTTCGGTTTTTTTAGCTTTTTTGCCGGTTTTTTTTCTGTATTCGTTTGCATTATACGTGATGGGCTAACATATTTTTTCTATTTTTAAAATTTTAAATTTAACTATACCAAATAAGTCACCATCAGCTACAGTGCAATTTCAATAAGCTACGTGCAATTTCAATCATAAGCCACCAAATTTCAACCCAAATGAGCATATTGTAATAATCTTGAACAACTAGTGGGCAGTCCACAAAAATAACCCATCTAACTTGTGGTCGGTGATTAGTGGGAATGAAACTTTGATCATCAACCAGAGAGATAAAGTGCCACACCGCTAGACTATGCTATAGTTGTCGCGCTGGCTAACTCGACGAGATCTGCCCAAATAAATCGGCAAAACGCATGTTGGTTTCCACGGAATTTAGCACTCTTTAGGGCACTCACAGTGCAGACTCTATATAGTTTCTATACATGTATTTTGCTGATGTGGCAGTATATGTATTGAAGAGAGAGGGAGAAAACCCAAGACTTCGTTTCTTGATAAGACGCCGAGTCTTCGTTCGATTCGAGGCCGCAAGAAACCAGAAGAGTCGCGTTGGGGAAGGACGGTGTGGTTTCCATGGATCCCGTACACCGGTGCCATCCACCTCGACGCGAGCGCGCTTCCACATCTCCCGCGCCGCGACCGCGATTCTCCCGCGCGCCACCACATCTCCCGCGCCCGAGTCCGCCGTCTCCCGCGCCCGAGTCCGCCGTCTCCCGCGCCCGAGACCGCCAGCCATCTCCCGCGCGCTCCACATCTCCCTCACGCGCGCGCTCGCACAGGAGACCGACGCGGCCCTTTCCCCGCCCTCCCGGTAATCTCCCCCCTCTGCCGCCCATCTCCCCTCCTCAGATTCATATCCATGTCCATCCATAGCTCCCTTCGATTCCATCTCCTCCCCCATCCACTCTGACCAAAAACATCCCCAAATTTGACAGATGAATCGATTAACAAAGACCGATTCTCGGCGAAGCAAAGGTGTCCCTAGATCTGCTCCATCCGTCCATGGTGCTGATGATGGTGTTCGTCCTCCAGATGATGGTGTTCGTCGAACTGGTGCTTCCCCCGTTGGTGGATGGTGGCCAATGTCATCTCCTAGCGAAGGGTAAGTCTTCAGTTAATGATTCTTGGACGGGATTGCATGTTCATCGACTCATTCCTTTAGTTCTTACTCGAAATCAGTAGGTTTTGTAGGTTTCAGTCTTTGTTCTTGTATTAGAATTCTTGATGAGCGAACTGAATAATGACAGAGTGTTCGGCTGACAGAGTGTAGGCATCATTTTCTTGCACCTACTTTTTCTTGCAGCCGAACACTCTGTGAAACTGTGATTAAGTGCTTGGTTCCTATTATGTGGCAAGAAATTTTTTAGTAGTACCTTAGCAGAATCTATATTGCACTTATGATTGCAGGGTATACCCACCAGGAGGGTTCTCAAATTTTATGCAGTCAAACCCATTTGCTAACCATCCTAATGGAAATGAAAATTTTCACTTTGTTGGTGCTGGAATGAGTCAATCTACAGTTTCACCAATTGACGTGGGTGCTGCAAGAACTCCCTCTCCAGCGCAGCAAAGTAATGATATAGTGGATGATTTAGATGGAGAAGAAGATGAAACAATTAACGTCGATGAGTATTCTAGAACCGACAAGCGTTTGAATTGGTCGGTCTCTGAAGACAGACGACTGGTAGGTTGAAAGCATACTATCTCCATGCACACTTGAAGAGTAACGATTGTCTTTTTTTCATTCTTTCTTTTTGTTGTTTTTGTAGGCCAGTGCTTGGTTGCGTAATTCAAAGGACCCAGTAGATGGAAATGACAAGAAGACAGATGCTTATTGGGCAGATGTTACTAAAGAATACAACAAGACTACAGAAAGTAGCCGTAAGAGGAACCGGAACCAACTGAAAATACGTTGGGATCGTTCTAAGAAACCATTAACTGATTTTCATGGATGTTGGGTAAATGCCAGTAGAGTGTGGCAAAGTGGGATGAGTGATGACCAGCTGACTGACAAAGCATTAGAGATGTGGGCTGGCCAAAATAATGGTAAGGCCTTCCATCTGCTGCATATGTGGAAGGTAGTACGTGGTGAGCAGAAGTGGTCAGCATATCTTGCCAGGTTAAAGAAGGGAAAGGAAAAGAGTGCAAAGGCTAATCCAACTCAAGTGGTGAATTTGGAATTAGATGGAGAAAAGCGACCTATGGGACATAAGAAAGCAAAAAGAGAACTCAATGGCAAAAAGAAGTCATCTGATGCTTTGGCTGATTTTAGTGGAAAAATTGACAAGTTCATTGAAGCAAACACCAAAAATAGGGAAGACAGAGAGAAGATGACTGAAATTCAGCAAAGCTTGGCTGATAAGAGGATTGAAGCAGCTAGGCTTAATCATGAAGCAGCTCATGAACAAACTAAGTGTAAAATGCTTGAAACTTACACGCAGCTGCTGCTTGCGCCTACTGATCAGCTTAGTTCAGAGGCTTTGGTTGAGAGAAACTTGGCATTGGAGAGCCTGAGACTTGCCTTATTTCCTAAGGTATGATGTTGTCAACCCTTCTTCAGTTGCTTATTTATTTGTTTGGAACTGGTAACTGATGGAATTGTAATTTCCTGGAATTGATTATGCAGTAGCAAACAAATGTGACCAGTGCTATCCTTTGCTGCCATGAATTCCTTTTCTAAGGTAACCTTTGATTCATTGCTTTCTGATGAGTTCCCTTTCTGCTGCTGTGTCATTTGAGTCATTGCTTTCTGATGAGTCCCCTTTCTGCTGCTGTGTCATTTGAGTCATTGCTTTCTGATGAGTCCCCTTTCTGATGAGTAATACGCCGCCGTCCCACATCTGCTACGTCTACGGCTGCGCTGGCTACTCCAGATGGACGGGATGAGTTGCCATCCGGTTTGGGAGTTGTCGGTTTACGAGTCAGAGTCCCGGTCGGCCTACTTGGTTTCGGGATAGAATCCCTTACGGATTGCTACCCAATTAACTAAGAGTCCTTAACGTTTTGCTTCCCAATCGGGACAGGCAGAACCTTATATAAATGATTTGGAGATTGTAATCAGGAATACCGAACAAGAATTTACCTCTATCTTCTACTTGTTCTATCCTCTGTTATCTTCTTGCTGTTCGGTCTTCCAGATCTCGCTCTCCGCCGCCAAGCTTCGCCCGCAGCTGCTATCCTTTATTCTCTGCTATCCTTTGCTGCTATTCACTGCTATCCTTTGCTGCCATGGATGGAGATGGCAGCAGCGACCCTGCTGATCTGTACTGCATGGATGACTATCTTCAAGAACAAGAAATTCTAGATGATTTAGGCGATCATCTAGTAGCTGAGATGCAGTCCGTTGTTGATGTCATACAAGGTGGAAGATCTCAACGTGGTTCTAGGCGATATGTGGACAGACCTCGTGAACAAGCCAGCCAGCAACTAATGGATGACTACTTCTCTCCTAATCCAGTCTACAGTGAGACACACTTTCGTAGAAGATTTAGGATGAGGAGGCCCCTCTTTCTGAAGATTGTTGAGGCCTTAAGTGGGTGGTCTGAGTACTTCACATTGAGACCGGATGCTCTGAATCGTCCCGGTTTCTCACCAATTCATAAGTGTACAGTAGCAATCCGTCAATTAGCATATGGCGGATCTGCAGACCAGCATGATGAGTATCTGAAGATGGGAGAAAGTACTGGTGTGGAGTGCTTGAAAAAGTTTGTTCAGGGTGTCATTGAAGTATATGGTGAAGAATACTTGAGACGCCCCACAGTACAAGATGTAGAACGATTGTTGGAGATCAGTGAGCGTCGTGGTTTTCCTGGCATGTTAGGGAGCATTGACTGTATGCATTGGCATTGGGAAAAATGTCCCTATGCATGGAAGGGACAGTATACTCGTGGTGATCATGGTGTACCAACCATCATTCTAGAGGCTGTTGCTTCTCATGACCGATGGATATGGCATGCTTTCTTTGGAGTGGCGGGATCCAACAATGACATCAATGTGCTGAATCAATCTACTTTGTTCGTCAATCATTTAAGAGGAGAAGCTCCCCAGGTGCAGTACTTTGTGAATGGAAGGCAATATACCAAAGCTTATTATCTTGCAGATGGCATATACCCAGAGTGGGCTGTTTTTGTCAAGTCCATACGTGCACCACAATCAGCTGAGCATAAGCTGTTTTCAGAACATCAAGAGGGGGCAAGAAAAGATGTTGAATGTGCATTTGGGATTTTACAATCTCGTTTTTCCATTTTGCGTCAGCCGTCACGTCTATATGATCAAGGGGATCTTGAAAATATCATGTTAGCTTGTATAATACTTCACAACATGATAATCGAAGACGAGAAGGATATACAAGACGATTCGTTTGACTTGAACGAGGAAGCAACCACGTCTACTGTTCAGGCATCTACAATCACTCATGGTCATGATCCGGTGATGGAGGAGGTACTACAGAGAAATACCGAGATTCGTGATCGTGAAGCTCACAGGCAACTACAATCTGATTTGATTGATCACATCTGGCAAAAGTTTGGGAATCAAACTAATTAGGTAGAGTTATGCATATATATATATATATATATATATATATATATATATATATATATATATATATATATATATATATATATATATATATATATATATATATATATATATATATATATATATATATATATATATATATATATATATATGCCTTCATGTTCAAGAACCATATTGAGATTTGTTTTGTTAATTTACTAACCCATTCTCATTTTTTAACAGTTCTGCTTGGAGGATGATGGACATGGAGTTCTGTGTGCAGAATGATGATGGATGGCTTAATATTATCTAAATATTATTATTATCTATTTAGATTGCAATTCATATCTAGGTTTCTATTGCTATATATTGTAATGGATGACTCATGGCTATTATCGAAAATTTCATGTATGCGTCTGGGCATATTCTTCTAGCGAAGTAGCTGTTGAGAGGTGTAGGGTGGATCACATGGTAATATGCCACAGCTGATCAGTTTTCTTTCTGCTGCATAATAAATTTCTTTGTCTATAGAAACTACTACTACAAACTTTGCATTGGGGAGCATGGTTTCTTGTGATGAAGTCTTCGAGGTATAGAAACTATGGGTAGAGTCTGCACTGTGACTGCTCTTAGTTCAGCTTTCTTCAAAGGCAACATGCGTTTAGCTTTTTAATAATTAATGCGCATCCAGTAAATAAAAGAATGACAACCATGGATGCTTACATCCGCTCGATCACGTGGGAAACGAAACACAAATGTAAGACTAAACCAGTTGACCGAGTACCGTAAGATGTTTGTTTAGTAACCAAAAGTCCAAAATTAGATGCAGCATACCGAAATGCAGCTATATTAAAAGCAGTAGATTGGTCATGAGTACTGCTTTTATTGACACCGACTAGTTCATAAGATGTTAGCGTATACATCACAATAAACATATCTCTTTTCTAAGTAATAAATATATATATATATATATATATATATATATATATATATATATATATATATATATATATATATATTCTTGAATTCATCGGCAAAAGTAACATGAGAACAATCAAGTGCACATAAGCCATATTTTATTGGTAATGACAGCCAAAATTAAATCAAGCAAGTAAATGATAAAGCCTATAATCTGGGATAAGAAGTAGCTAGGGAGCAGAACATTATACAAGACACAGCCAAAAATCATCAGCCAAAACACAAAAGAACAGGACATTTAAACACTCTGGTTTATTCATGTGGGTGATTCTAGCATATCTCCTTTGCTTTTCCTTGATTCTCCCCCAAAGCTTTCTCATGGAATCCATGGGAACACACCTCTGTCCTCCCAAAAAAGTGAGAGGAGATAGAAACAAAACTAAGAAAAATAATATTAAAAACCTTGAAACCTTTTACCGAGTCATCCGGTACTATAGCCATTTTTCTTAAATTTAGTTTCCGAACATTCATTTTTACAAATCTAGCTTTCTCTTTATGCCAGATAGCAGCGACGGATGACATGTGTCACCTATCGCGCTATCCCAGCTCGGTAGGTGCCTATCAAGCTAAGGGAGCTTGGCAAGATGACATGCCGAGCCAACCGACCGCGGTATGTGCTTAATTAGTGTTAATCATGTAATATAATGCTTAATTAGTGTTAACTATGCTTAAGTTAATTAATGTTGTGCACTATAAACATGGCTGCCGGGCGCTGATTCCTCGGCACGTCCTCTTGCTGAGCAACTCGGCAGGGCTACCGCGGTGCCCCCTCCTGATGAGCTGTGGTAGTACGGTAAGTGACACATGTCGTCTGTCATAACCATATACTTAATTAGCGTTAATCATGCAATATGATGTTTAATTAGTGTTAACTATGCTTAAGTTAATTAATGTTGTGCACTATAAACATGGCTGGCGAGCTCTGGTTGCTCGACATGTCCTCTTGCTGAGCTACTCGGCAGGTGCTACTGCAGTGCCCCCTCCTGCCGAGCTGTAGTAGTATGGCAGGTGACACGTGTCGTCTGTCGCGACTGCTGAGTTCAATGAGGAGGCTAGATATGTAAAAAATAGTTGTCCAAAAACCATTTTTTTTTAAAAAAAATGGCTTCAATGCCAGATACACAATGATTCCCCTTCATCCTCTACAGCACGCATTCACACACAACAACACAAACAAACCATCATCAGAATGGAAAAAAGCACAATCAAGAGGCAGCATCAAAGAGCAGAGATACATGTAGAGTGAGATCTCAATACTGAAAACAAAAGTAGAGACTGCCATGAAAGGGTTTTCTTTTCTCTCTTCAAGCTTACACATTCCAAGGTTAGCTACATGCTGAAAGAAAGTTGTTGCACAGAGAAAGGAAGAACCAAGAAGAGCCACCCAAACACACCATCCTTTTTCTCTCTCCTTTGGTCCATCATCTGCCACTTTCTATATACAAATGTGAAAACCAGAAACCTAACGAAAAGAGACGCGAAGTCCCAAGCATACCTAACAAAAGAGCTGAAAAAAAGAGATCGTTTTTTATCAGCAAAGAACTGGAGGGTCGATCAAGCTCTGTAATGGACTATTGGCTACCAATGCTAAAATCTAGTACTACTAGTATGGTGATGGTGCTACTGCTGAGTAAAATGGTGGATCAGATGCTTTCTTCCCTTCCCTTCCCTCTAAAAGAAGCCAAGAACAGCATGGGATTCGCTCTAGGTCAACTCCCGGCGCCCCGGCCGCCCCTGCGGCGGCCTAGCCGGCGGTGGCACTTGCCCATGGGGAGGCCAAGAACGGCTCGTCGAAGAGCGAGGACATCGGCGTGGCGCTGCTGCCGTCAACTAGTGCCACGGCGGCATCGCTGTCGCCGTTCACGAACAGGAGCTCGTCCTCGCCGGCGATGTCCATGTCCTCCACGAGCAGCTCGTCCTCCTCCTCGTCCTCCTCCATGGACGACGTGCGCAGAGGCGTGGTGGGCGAGAGCCCCGCCGACGTCGACGGCGGGCTGAGGTGCCGCTGCGCCTCGGCCGCCACCACCACCGTTGGCGGCGGCGGCTGCGGCTGCGCCGAGGAGGCCGGGGAGGGGAACTTGTGCCGGGTGGTGCCGGCGAGGGAGTTGCGGTGGGTGGGCGCCGCGTGGTTGTGCTCGCCGGTGTAGGTGAGGATGAAGGTGTTGGGGTCGGCTCGGCTGCGCTCCACCTGCTTCCGCGCCACGCAACCCTTGGAACTGCTGCACCGGTAGTATCCCCTGTTGAAGAAACAGAGCGGCCGGTGAGGTTTGCTTCAACGGCGGCCGTCGGCCGCGCCGATTTCATCTACAAGAAGACGAGAGATTTGGCTGACCTTGGGTAGGGGGAGCCCTTGATGGGCTTCTGCCCGTACTTGCGCCATGCCCACACGTCGGCCGACACGCCGTCCGCCGGAACGTGGCACACCACCTTCTTCTGCTGGTTCTTCCTGAAGCAGCAAAGCACAGCAAGCGCGTCGAACAGCGTAAGCAACTTGCAAATCTCAGCTTACAGATGACGAATCGCTACCATTTCCGTGCAGAGAGGTAGTCTGTGAAGCTTACCTTCTCTTGGATCTTGGCACGCCGCCGGACACCTGGCGCCCGCTCGGCTGCGCCCTCTCCGGCGCAGAAGCTGGAGCAGCCACCTGGGGGGGCACGTCTGCCGGTGTCAACACCGGCTGCAGCAGCTTCTGCTTCTGCTGCTGCGGTGGCAGAGGCACCGGCAGGGGAGGAGGAGAGGCGGCGCATAAGGCCTTGAGGAGCTCGTCGGCGTCTCGCCCGAAGCCGGAGCCGTGACCGGCGCAGAGGTCCGGAAAGCACCACCCAGCATCCGCTTCCTGCCCCTTCACAGGCTCCGGCGCCGGCGCCACAGGCGGCGGGGGCGGGAACGATGTGAAGGGGTCGTGCTGCGGCGGCGGGGAGAGGCGGCGGCGGCAGGCGAAGCGCACGACGGCGTTCAGATCCCAGTTGTTGAAGCAGTGCTCCTCCTCCATTAGCTCCTTGCCCCTCGGCATGCAGCGGCGGCACCCGGAGAAGAGACTCGTAGTGGTTGGATTCTTCTCGGCTTTGGAGGGAGGAGACAAGGGGAGGCGCTGACTTTGGCTAGTTCATTGATTGTTTTGGAAGAGAGAGGAGGCTAGGGGAGGGTAAAAGGAGAGAGAGAGAGAGAGAGGAATGGGCAAGGGCATTGGATCCTATTCTAAAAAGGTTTTCTTTTCTTTCTTGGAGCTTGGATGGTTTCCGTTCTTTTCTTGGGGGTTGTGGGGCAGCCGCTACTTGACTTCGCAGCATGTCAACGGGGGAGAAAGGGATGAGATGACACGGGGAGGGGGTATAAAGGGCAGGGTTCAAGAAACCTGTTATAAATTTTAACCGGGTGGGTCCGTAGGGCTGGTTTGACTAAAAATTAGAAAATTTTGGAGGATTTTAGATCAAAATTTAAAATTTAAAAAAGTGACTGATTTTTAGCCAAAAATTGGCCGAAAATCGGTTGAAAATATTGGCCAGAATTTTTGAAACAAAATTTGGCAAAAATCTTCTAAATTTAATAAAATTTGTGCAAAACAATTTTTTCTGAGTCAATTTGAAATTTAACGGGAGTCAACAGTAAAACATTCTACTTTCTGTTGACGGTGAACGGGATGTATATATGTTATCACACTAACTAGCACTTTGTTGTAAGAGAAATGCTGAAAAATGCTGTAGCGTTTTATTCAATCCAACGGTACAAGGAACCCACGTCCGATCCACTCACTCCACTCGCTCTTTCTTTCTCTGCTCAGCCTTCCCATTCCCCAACTCACTCTACTCGCTTTCTCTCTCTCCCTCCGCTTGGCCTTTTCATCCAGAGTCCGTCCGGCGAGCTCATATTCGGCAACGGCGACTCTAGCGAGCTCGTATCCAACAGCAGCGATTGGATGCGAGCTCATCCCCTCAACTCTCCTTCACTGTCGGCCCCACTGCGCGCTGGATCCGGCAGCCTAGAAGGGCACCGCCGCTGGATCTGGTATCGGAGGAGGAAAATCTGACGCCACTACTACGGGTTCACCCTCTCCAGGCATAGAAGGAGGTCAGGGGGAGGCGGCGGCCTAGCCTTGGGTGGCGGTAGGGATGGCAATGGTGACCCGATCCCCGACGGTGAATTCACCTATTAGGGGATGGGTCTGGCGGATTTTATTCCCCGCGGGGATTTTCATGGGCAAAATACTGTAGGTTAACACCTTCTCATCTTACCTGGTGTATTTGTGTAAACCATGTCATGGTACATATCTTTTCGCAGTTCATGGTTAATGCATGGACGAAGGTATATAATATTCTTATCTGTTCGATTTTGTTAGCTAGACTTTATAGAATTGGTCAGGTTGTACAAAGCATCCTACTTTCGTCGACGACGAACGGGATGTATGCAGGTTCACACTGGCTCATGTGTTAGCTGGGATTTTCATGTAAGTCACGCCAAGGTAAATATCTTTCCATAGTTTGTGGCGAATGCAAGGATGAAGTTAGTTTCGGGTATTCGATTCGGCCACAATATTTGTACATGCTCAGCTCGGGTAGGGTTTCTATAGTAGGCCAGATTATATTATTATGGCCCCATTAGTTTCAACTTTAATTTCTGGCTTTGGCTTCTAGTTCATTATTCTTTAATTTCATCTTTTTTTTTGCTTTTTAGGGTTTTTTTATCTTTTCTTTTTTCTCGTATTTCTTTGCATTGTCTGTAATGAGATAACCTATTTTTTCTATTTTTAAATTTAATTACGCTAAAAATCTACCAATTGCTACAGTACAAAATAAACCAGCAACAATGAAAAAAAGAAAAGCCAAAAACCACATAAAAAAAAAAGCCAAACTGAGCACTCCGAAACATCCAACTATGAGCAAGATGTGTATGATGGGTTCATACCTTCTCTTCATCTTAGCTGGGACTTTCATGTAATCTAAGTCATGGTAAAGACAATCTTCTCCTAGTTATCGTAAATGTATGGATGATGGTAGGCTTTTGTGGCTATTGGTCTGACTAGGTTTTTTTTATTATAAGTACAATAAGAACGTATTTAATATGCACACATACAACACTATACACTCACACACATTTATATGGATGCGTCCAATGCATATACGTTTAAGATGAGACAGAGACCCAAGAGCCTCCGAAGCATGGGTATACGCTTTGACTACTGGATATACTCATATACACATGTATTCAAAAGATACTATTTATATAAACAGTGCCTCCAAAAAATACGCGTGCCACATGCTTCGAAGCTGGCGAGCCGAGACACCCGAGCAAACGCTCGGTCGCTGGTCTGGCAAGGTTTTACATATATATAGCCAAGCACTCAGCATCAAAGATCATGAACAGTTAAAACGATCGACCTAGTACATTTTAGGACGGGAGGGCTAAGTTTGGACGTTTTCAGCAGCTTAACCTTGTCTGTGTGTGTGCTTTGGCAGAAGGAGAGCTTTAGCTCATCACATGAGCCCCTCACATAGCCCTAGGCCTTTAGCTCCATGAAGTAAAATCGATTATATTACCTGAAGGTAAGCTGGACTAAGATATCTGCCTTTCATTTTTGCTGAACAAACGAAAGGTTCAAAACAGGTATATGAGCTGGGTCGCAATATATGTTTCAGTAGAGTTGAAGGCAAATGACATAGTTTTTTTTGGTACCATCCACGATATTCGGATGGAATGATTCGCACACATGTACTTATGGTGAGTAAATATCCACATAAGAATTAAACAAATAGTACGCACTCTAATATTCAAAGGTTCAAATTCCTTATAAAATTTGAAGCAAATGTAGTCTGATATGCCAGCCAAATATACGCACACCACCATAATATCACATGGTAGAACTTAAATATGAGACGCACAAAACAAGTCAACCAGGGCACGCTTACACGCGTGTCTACGTTTCTAAAACCCAAGCGGTGGCCATGTGCTCAATAATTTCAAATTTGTATACGCGATGTCATTGATTTTTATAATAGCATGTGATTATTTTTTAGGACCAAGATTATGTTAAAAGAGCTGTGCACGACACGATACGGTCTGAATAAAAATTCAACAATGACATGGACTCGACACAGCTCGCTGCAAGTCAAACCATACTGCGTTGCGTCCCGTAGCCGTTTTCCGATCCGTATGAACGGTCAGTGAATTGGAATCTCATCGGTCGATCTCGGTCGGCTAGGGACCCGGCACGAATCGCAAAGACAGCGGAGAAAATGAAAATCCGCGGCGTGCGTGAGTACAGCCCGGACTTGGGGGACGGGGTTTCTGACCTTTAGACGCAGACACGTGGGCTCCGTACTGTGGGCCCAGGTGTCGGTGGGATTCGGAGTCGGCGAGGCGAGGCGCCGAAGACCTCGGGCGGGGGGCACGCCAAAGTCGTACGCTTTGACTCGTTCCGCTCTTCGTCCTCCACTCCGCGCAAGCGACGCGCGAGGCCCACCGCTTCCAGGGTGTAACAGAGCGGATAGTTTTTATTTACCTGATTGATCAAAAGATAAATAGGTATATGACACTATCTATATCTAACACCACCTTCAAAGAAAAATTATGTAATAGGATATAGGATAAGTGATACCCGTCTGTATATATCCGTATGTCAAGTGATATGAGAAAACCTAATGTGACTTCACTTAGAAACAAAATAATAGATATATGGTTTGCCACATCTAAATAGGCGAAGAATATTGATGCTCTTCCTTCGACACATCGACGATTGATCTTTCCGTGTTCACTTTGATTATACCCCTACTGTCCAATGTTCCCACAAAAGAAGCGAATACTTTCCGTTTAATTGACCGTTCGAAAATTTGTAAAACGAATATGAAATGAAGAAATAGATATTCGACATTATCCGTATCTGTTCTCAAATATAAAATAAAATACAAAATAAATGATATCTATTCGTATCCATCCTAATTGTACCTCTACTGCTTTCACACGCGTCGGTGCAAGCGCCCGCTCCCCAGAGGCCCAAACTGACCTGTTGGGCCAACGTGTCGGTGCGTGACGTCAGCCTGACGTCTCAAATATAAAATAAAATACAAAATAAATGATATCTATTTGTATCCATCCTAATTGTACCTCTACTGCTTTCACACGCGTCGGTGCAAGCGCCCGCTCCCCAGAGGCCCAAACTGACCTGTTGGGCCAACGCGTCGGTGCGTGACGTCAGCCTGACGTTGAGGGTAGGGATGAAGATAAAAACGGTTTTTGACGGTGAATGTCGGCCTGTCGCCGACCTAATTACGTTGAACATTTTACCTAACTAAATACTCATTCGGAGGTAGTCTATGGTGTTGCGAAACCATCTCTCCGTTTTCTATATAAAGGGGTAGTTGTCGCATATTGTAACGGTAAAAGAGCCATAAAGTTGGGAGAGAGCTCATGATTATTTTCCTATATTATTTCTATATTATATTATTATGAGTTAGATGTTTAATTGTCGGCAACGTGCTCCCAAATATACAACACTTCAACCACGTTTACCCTGTCGTTTAGTGTATCTCGCATGCATGTATCGGCTGTTATTAGTGAGAGAGTTTGACCTGTTCCGGTTTGGCAAAACCGTAAAACCCGGCTTCCGACGCCACCCTAGTCGAGAGTGCCCTTCCGATCCCGGCATACCGAGCTTTCATGGGTTAGTGTTTGTTTTTTGTTCTTTTTCTCTCGTGTGAAGAAAATATATTTTCACGTTCAAGGTTTGCTCGTGGATTATGTTCTTAGTGCGACTGTATCTTCGTTTCAAGGGAGCGCCAACTATATATATACTAGCCTCATAGGCGCGGCGTCACGCCGCGCCAGCCACCGTGTGTACCGAAGTAAAAGAGGCGATAATCCGTGAGGAGTTTGAAAAAAAAATTAAAAAAATCGAGGGCACATGTGTATTTTCGAAAATTTCGAAGGTCTTTTTCGTAAAAAACCGAGGGCCTGTACGTAATAAACGAGGACCCGTACGTAATTTAGAAAACGCGGGGCGCTATCCTGCAAAGTGGAGGGGCTCAAAAAAACTGGCAGGGACCTTTTCGCGAGGAAAAAGAATATTTACGTAATTTTCGAAAAAGTCGAGGAAAGTGCCTCCCCCGGCCGTACGCAAAACGCGCCGACACGCGCCGGCCGAGGGAGCGCTGCGGGCGACGTGCGTCCCCGGCCGCGAAACCTTCCGGGAATATGGCTGTTATGATATGTTAGCGTTGGTCCTGACAAAAAACATTGCTGCTACTAATTAAAAAGGGTGTACATGGTTAAATAGTAGATGTTAAGACAGCTGACGCTCATAGTTTATAGTAGCTACTAAGGGGATGTACAATAGTATAGATAGCTGTTGTTTATGATATTCTTCATATCATCTAAAGATGGTACTAAAGACGGCTCCTACAATGGGTTAGCTTTTTATATATATCTGTAGACAGTTTCTTCATGATATAATGTGTCTTGTTTCTCGCGTTATAGTTGACTGTTACATGAGAGGCAATTTAATTATCTATGTTCCCTCTCTCTCTCTTCACATCATCTCGTGCCCTATGTGATAAGACAGATAGCTGGTGTCATACTATTGTACATGCTCTAATATGGTTGGGACAACGAGCCCAGATTGGGTGCCTTGAGGGTAACTCTTAGCTCACTGTGCAAGTAGTAAGGTCAATTTAGACATTAGCACCTGGGAAAATATTTTTGGTTTAGAAAATTTTTTGGGCCCTTTAAGAAATCCGAAATTTCAAAAAAATTCAGTCTAAATATTCAAAATACCATTCGAATTCAAGAAATACGTACAATTTTGACGTCATCTCCCCTCCCACAGCCGTTGCCGCCTCGCCCTCCCGTAACCGGCGTCGCCTCCCCTCCAACACCCAACGCCGCCTCCCCCTCTCGCCGCCCGAATCCGCCCGCATCGGGCTATCGGAATACAGAGCGCGTTGTCTTCTATGGAGAAGGCGTTGATGGTCTCCTACCCGTTGAGGTGAAACAACAGGAAGGGCGCCCAGAAGAGCACCAGCTGGTGTCGTGGATTGAAGGTGGCGTGGTGGGTAAGGTGGCTGAGGATAAAGATGGCGAGGGAGTTGGCGACGAGGCAGGCAAGGGAGTCGGTGGGCCGTCGGCTTTATGCATGAGGGAGGGATGGGTTCGGTGGGCCGAAAATTTTGGTTGGAATGGGCTTCCTTTGGGATGGGCCGAGAAAATAAAAAACCATAAATTTTGGTTCGAAAAGGTATTCCCTGATTAGCACAGTACACAATATACGCTCAATTACTCCCTATCCTTCAAATCCGACACAGTTGACGCGAGGCCCAGCCTAATAGGGGCAAGCTGCGCAACCGGCCACTAGCACTACACGCTGATGGCTGGTTTAATTTCGGTAGCTTGCATGCATTGGATCAAAATCAAAATTGGGTGTGGATCTTCAGTTAGTAGAATCAAACGGAGTATATATGGGTGTGAATTAATAACATATAATAGTAACACTCGGCAATAGATGTATATTGTATCGACAAATGTATATCCTTATGTTGTAAGATTCTAGTTTGATGGTATCTATCTCATATTTTTTTCATCACATTCAGCTCGGTTGTGATGATAGGTGAATTCTTTTCGGCAGCGGCTAATAGCTTTTAGTCCTAGCACGATTGTTATGCGAACGAACCAAATGTCGATAATCCATTTCAAAACAATTGTCTTGATAAGCAGTTTCGAAAAAAAGTTACGAAGAAGCTGTCCCTTTTATTTATTTAGGGAAAGCCATCAGTCATATTTTATACGCTATAAGTTAATAAAAAGTTGATATTTTGCCTTAATGAAATAAAGCTCTCTCTTTCCTCTAACAAAAATATGATTTTAGTACGACTCATGGTACCTTAATGCCTGCCCCCTGTTATTTATTTCTGGATCGTTTGCTCGTCTCATTCGAAGGGTAGGGGTCATTTATAATTCTTTCTAATTAAATGAACGATGGAAAATGGCAAGAAAGAGAAAACATAGAATTAGTTTTAGATAACCACCAAATGGCACAATGTACCGTTACATCAAGAATATATGGGGGAATTTTACACGGAACGGCATTGTGTCCTGACATCCTGTAACTTTCAGTGGAGATGTGGAATGTGCTGTGTCTATTCATTGCCATTCTTCAGAATATGTATGAGAGGAAATGTGTGTGTGTGTGTTTTGCGTCTATTAATGCAAGCCATTTGTTCTTTTTTTTTTTTACTTTGAAGAGGATTTTTATCACATTCAGCTCGGTTGTGATGATGGGTGGTTTCTTTTTTCTGCAGCTGATAGTTACGGTTGATAGCTTTTAACCCTAACATAAGTGTTTGTGTGAATGAACCGAATGCCGATAAACCGTTTTGAAAAGACTATTCCAATAAGCTGTTTCGAAAAGACCGGCAAAGAAGCTATCTTTTTGTTTATTTAGAAAAAGTCATAACTTATAGGACATAAACTATAAATTAAAAAAAGCTGATATTTTGCCTTAATGAAATAAAGTTCTCTCTCTTTCCTCTAAAAAAAAAGATGCTTTTAGTACGACTCATGCTACCTTAATGCCCGCCCCCCTGTTATTTATTTCTGGATCCACTGGTCTGCTCGTCTCATTCGAGGGGTCATGTGCAATTCTTTCTCATTTGAGGGGTCATTTATAATTCTTTCTAATTAAACGATGATGGAAAATGGCGAAGAAAACAAAGAACTAGTTTCAGATAACCAGTTGCATGAATGTAGTTTCAGATAACCATTTGCATGAATGTAGTTTCAGATAACCAGTTGCATGAATGTAGTTTCAGATAACCAGTTGCATGAATGTGTTCCGTGGTGATGCCCTGCCCACCAAATGGCACAATGTACCGTTACATCAAGAATATATGGGGGGAATTTAACACGGAACGGCATCGTGTCCTTACATCCTGTAACTTTCAGTGGAAATGTGGAATGTGATGTGTCTATTCATTGCCATTCTTGAGAATATGTATGAGAGGAAATGTGTGTGTGTTTTGCGTCTATTAATGCAAGCGATTTGTTTTTTTAACTTTGAAGCGGATTTTTCTCGACTCTTGTAGGAATTCCTGCATTCCAAATGGATCTAATATTCTCGGCGAAACTGATGTAAGGGGCAAATTAGGGTCAGATGTCCAATCAAAATTTGTTGCATCCCTTTATATGAAACCTTGCAGTGGTTATACGCAAAAGTTGCAGCACAATTTACTACTATGCCAAGTCCTTTTTTTTTAAATTTTTTTTGAGAAAACCACATGTTCAAATCCTAGGTTTCTTGGCTAGAGGAAATGTAATGTGTTTGTGTGTGTGTGTTTTGCGTCTATTAATGCAAGTCCTTTTTTTTCATTTGAAGAGGATTTTTTCCCCAGACTCTTGTAGGGCATATAAACGGTATTATATGAGAGGAATTTTGCGTCAATTAACACCATGTTTTATGCTTGTAAGGTTTCACAAAACACCACTCTAACCATAAGGAAAATTTGCCCTTTTTCTATTGATATTATAACATCTTCGATAAAGGAGAATTTGGGTACAGGGCCTAAACCATGCAACTCAAGTTATCGAACATGCAGAAGCTATAATTCTACATTAAGGTAGTGCAAGTGGTTCAAGTTGTCGTGCATATACGTAAGCGCTTACGAATCCGTACAAGAAATCAGTCATACGTCCGTACAGTAGTGCTAGAGATGATGCAAGAAGATTAGAGCCAACTAGGAAGATTAAGAAATGATTAGCAGCCCCACTTGCCGCGCCAGCTGCTGCCGTTGCCGAAACTAAAGTTTGAAGATTAATTAATTATCTAGTGATTATGTGATATGCTGATGCAGGCCAAATTACTACATCCACTTTGGTTAGTGATTTTTCCATGCAAAACGGAGTTAACTCTGATTTTATGGCTGACTTGTCACAAGAGAGAAGAAAGAAAGAAGAATGAGGCCGAGCGGGAGGAAGGAGAGGAAGGCCAAAAGAAAGCCCTAGTACATGCGGTGCATGAGGAGGGACCAAGCGATCGGGTGTGTGGACCGCGTGTGTGAGCGGGCGGCTTGGGCGCGTGGAGGCGAGCGGTGTGTGGTGTCTCAGGCATGTGGAGGCAAGCAGCAGTGGCGGAGGGAGGCTTTTTTCTATGGGGTCAATTGACCCCACAGGTTTTTATAAAATACATCTACTTCTATTGATAATTTCATAGAAATTCATATAATTTTAGAGGAGGATGTGTGTAGGGGTGGATATCGAGCTGGCTCGGCTCGGCTCGTGAAGGCTCGTTAGGAAAGAGGCTAGGCTTGGCTCGGCTCATTAAGCTAACGAGCTAAAAAGGAAGCTCGGCTCGGCTCATTGAAAAGCTTGAGCTCGACTCGTCAGGCTCGTTAGGTTGAATATGCAAATTGCATCAATCCTATGACTCATTAGGCTCGGCTCGTTAGGCTCGTTATGTTTCAGATTTGTTTTTCTGAATGATAACTTCTATGATTCTCTAAAGTGACAGTGAAACCTATACAATAGTAATCCTATGACTGAAATTACATCAAAAAAGAAAGAGCATCTAATGTAGTAGGTTCATAACAAAGTAAGAAAAACTTGTCAAGAAAACTCCAGTTCTAGTATGAGCTAATATAGCATCTGATGGTTCCTTTCTATAGGTGAAATTAACAAAGAAAAGAGTAACGTGTACTTTAATAATACCTCTCAGTCAGGGCCGGCCCTGAGGGGGGGCGAGCGGGGCGGCCGCCCCGGGCCCCCAAAATCCAGGGGCCCCCATATACATATACAGTGGTACATACATGCAGTACGCATCCGAGTATATTATACCGCATCCCCCGAGGCGTCGACTTCTCGTCTTGTCTTCTCATCCGCCGACTTCTCGTTTTCTGATCTTCTCCGCAGCCCAGCGCCCGGCCTGGAGCATCTGCCAATCCTCCTTCCACCGGTTAGTTCATCGTCCTGCTCCATTTACTCTTAATCATGAAACAAAGCTCATCCCAATTCCTTCCTGGTTCAAGTTTGGTGTATTAGATTCTTTAGCCGATTTAGGATTTTTCTTCATGATAAATAGCTTTATTTTTTCTTCTAAATTTGAGAACTGAGTAACCGGATGTAGGTGAGGAGTCCACGCACGCACGGGTTTGTGTGGATTTCTCAAGCACGCACGCACGGGAGGTGGAGGTCGAGAGGCGGCGGGCAGATGGGGAGAGGAGGCGGCGGGCAAATGTGTTAGGGAGGCGGCGACGAGGAGATGCAATACTGCTGGGGGAAGTTAGGGGACTGCGACCAGACGCTGCTGTACTGGGACGGAATTGGTGGCGGCGCTGAGACGGAGGAGATGCGGCACGAGGGTTCGGGGGAGAGAAGGAGGCGGCAGTTGTGGAGGTGGAGTGATTGCAGGAGGCGGAGGATGCCAAGGAAGAGAAGAGGAGTGCGGTCCACGCGTTGGCCCGACCTTTTCTATGAGAAGCGGAAGAACTACCTACAAGCAGATCTGGACGGTTGATCTTTCATCGAAAGGCTGAGAAGAGAAAAGGGACAACGAACCGACGACCACCAACTCCTATTTTTATAATATATATATGTGTGTGTATGTGTAGATTTATATTTAGATATTTATACTAGGACCTCTATTTCTATTTTCGCCTCGGGCCTTTAAAATCCCAAGACCGGCCCCGCTCTCAGTGACTAAAGAGGTGTGAAAATTGGCATGCATGCATGCATACATACTACTACTGCTGTACTGAGCCGTTTACGTCGTGATGGGCCGAAGATGCTGCTAAGCTGGGCTGACCGAGCCGGGCCTAGCGAGCGGCTTGCGATCCGGCTCGGCTCGGCTAGTTAACGGACTGAGCTGAAACCCTGGCTAGCTAGCTCACGAGTCTCGAGCTTTTTTGCCACCCTAGATGTGTGAGACCGAGCCAGGAGAGGAATTGGAGAGGATGAATCCAAGCTAGAAAAAGAAGACCAAGCCGGATATTTTGAGCTAGGAAAAGGAAAGCCAGGAGGACAAGCCGTGTGGGATAGAAACCGAGCCAGAATCTGGGCTTGTTCTTTACCTTACAAGCTGGCGGTTTTTGGCTTTTGCTACAGTACCTAACTTTCAAACGGAGTATTTTTTCAAGACGGGGTCTACAAGTTAAACGATCTACACGTTAAAAGCCCAACATCTGTTACAGCCAAAATCGCAAGTGGGTATCTGTCTCTCCGTAATCTATACCGTAAACAGTTAAAATTCAAAATTTTCAGCCAAAAATCATAAGCCGCAGTCGAAAAGAACAGGCCCTCTGAGTGGGAGCCAGTAGCAGAACCGGATGCGACTTCTATTTGGATTGGGCAAATTTCAGCCCAGATTACATAAGTCCAAATTGTTTTCTTTCTTTAGGAGTCAGAGTTGTAATACTATAATAATAGAGTCCGAGTAGGAGTTTTATTTGTGTGTGTGCGTTTCTTTCTGTAAGCTAGAGTTGAGTACATGTGGGTTGTGCCTGCGTGCACTAATAGTAGGGCCAGGCCCTTTGTATGTAGGTCACATCATCTCTCTTTTTTTTTAGTTTTGAGAAGAAAAAAAACAGAAAAGCCATAGTTGGTTTATAGCATAATAGTGTGTGTATTTATGCATGAGAGTTTTCCCATCTAGGGTTTGAAAGAGAAGGCGCAGGTCAAGAGTATCGTTCTTGGAATTGCCTTTGGAAACTACACAATTCAATCTTCTAATTTTTGCCCCATCTGCTGGTCACAGTTTGAAAGAACTTGCTACCGATTGCTTCTACTTTGGCACAAATCCAGATAGTGCAATCGGCCTTATCCTTCCATTATTGCTGTTGTTCTCTCTTTGGCCCAAAGCTAGAGAAGGGCTAGAGAGGAAAGGGGCTGGCGATTTAGTGTCGTGCAATCGAGTTAAATCCTAACTTTATATCACAAAAATTGAACCACCTTTACATATCAGCTAGCCTACTAATTAATCTATATCTTATTCGCTCTCGATGGAGGTAGAATTGAGTGCCTCTTGTTTAAAATACGTCTGAAGACTGTTTAAAATACAAAAAATTGGCAACGAAAATTCTAATACTTCCAAATAGAGCCTAAAAATTCCAATCAAACTCCATTTCAAACAGGACCCAAGACACGAGGAGATACGGAGAACTTTATTGGATTGCTACTTACGTGCTGGAGCATGATGCTACGGGCTCGTTCGCTATCTATGCCGTGCATCTCCCTCTCGCGCCGACAATCCGATCGAAGATCTGACGTGACGCCCCCACATTGAATTCTGCCACAAGATCCAAGGCCGTCACAGTGCTCGGAGCAGCAGGCAGGAAACGCGTCATCAGCGACGGCACCGCCCGTCTGCGCCGTTAGGATCGATCGGCGCGCGATGAGTGGGTGCATGGCCTGAGCCTGACACGATCGACGTACCGTACGGCTCTCGGATAGGTCACGCTTGCACCTACGGATCTCTGGTCACGTGGATTTTGTCGTCTGGTTACGGCGTGCATGATGCTGCTCGGCCCGCGAGACCAAACGTGAATCGTTTCCAACTGTAACATAAATACTAGTTTAATCGATCGTAGGCATAATGACTAGGTTGTATTCTTTTTAGCCACGGTTGATTTACTTTTTAAAAATAAATAATAGTAGCTAAAATAAATAATTTTTATAATGATAGGACTTGCGGTGAAGAAAGTGAGATCGATACATAAGCGAGATAAAAATAAGAGGAGTATGGTGCATAATACACATGTGACTCTGCTTTATTTCTGGAGTGAGACGGGAGCGAGAAAATCGTTTTGGAAAACTAGATGTTTATATTAACATCTGACTCCTAAGCAGAAGCTAACATAACTAGGCCTTTAATACTTACAATAGCCACACACTTAGATTAGCAATAGAATATGGACTATGAAATTAGAATATTTGCGATCGGATCGGTAATGGAGATAATTGATGCTCCTTATATAAGAAAATGTTCGTCCAATCTGTACAAGTTAGTTTAAACTAACAAGGTGATTCAAGTACATTGATCCTTGAAGTTTAGACTAAAACATTGATTAAAGTGCACCGTACCTATATTGTGACACGGAGGAAGTACGTGGCACCATTTCTCACAATTCTGAATTGGGACTGTTGAAGGAGGGTCTTCACGTCATCTCAGGTCTATGACTACCTCAAAGCGATGATCTAGTTGGAAAGTCTACTAGAGCCAGGTCCACAGGTTAACTTTGGTGAGGTAGGTAAGTAAGGTCAACTCCGAAGGAGCCTAGGACCACAAGGCGAGATATGCAAGACCGACTCCGGACGGGTCCATGGCCAACCTTGGTCGAGGAACACAAGGCCGACCTCGGACGAGAGACACAAGACCAACCCGTAAGGGTCCAGAGCCAACCCTAGACGAGGCTCGAGACTGGGCCCGAAGTCTCAAATGTGGTGAGGCCCGCGCGAAGCAAATAATGTGGATACCCCTAGGAGTAAACTAGGCCCCAGTGTAAACTTGTAACTTCACTCATCTTCCTCTATAAATAGGACCCCTTATAATAGAAGTGTGGAAAACCATTTTGTAATACTAGACACTCATATTGAATATACTTGACATTTATATGCTTCTCTTTGAATCCTTCCGTGTCCTTGGTGGTCTCCACATCCGATCGGGAATGTTTCTAAGTTTACTGTCCAGTTTTGTATCGACAACAGTTAGTGCCATCTATGGACTCAAGCGAGAAGTCACATCGCCTACAAAGGGGAACGTTGTGCCCTGACCCCCCTGTCACCTCTATGCTCCGAGTTGGCCTTCGTCCACTCGCGCCACCCCGACCTTCGTCTGCATGCGTCGCCCCAGCCCCATTTACGCGCGCCGCGCTGTGGACTCTGTCCCCCAGATAGCGTCTGGGACCCCTTCGAACTACGTGCCACTCCTGCCTTCGTCTATGCCTAGCTCCTCGAGGCTGCCAGGCAAGTAAAGTCAAAAACGAGGTGGGACTCAATGCCCACCCATCAACCCATCCATTGGTGTGATTGTGTGGTAGGAGCAATCCGCGCAGGTTCTCTTCAAATTCCTCGCATTTTGTTGGCTCTCCTCTCATGATTCTCGTAAAGTGACAGCCACTGTTCCCCTTTCCCCCATCTCTTCTAGCCCCACCACAAAAGCCAAGGCCCTTTGAACAAGCTTCGCGTGCACCCACCGCAGAGGATCCCTTCTCTTCTCTTTCATATTCCCTTTCATTCTCACACTTCGCTCTCTCAACCTTTACTTCACTGCTTTCCCTAGTTCTAGCACTCCTCTCATGACTCCCTTCTAGCTCTCCTCTCGTGACTCCCTTCGCCCTACTTGGCCCCAGCACCGCCGGACTAGGCAGCCCACTTTGGCCCCTGACTGACTCCCACCACCAGCTCATCGCCCCGACGCACTTGTTCGGCCTCCCGGAGCTCCGCCTTCTGTAGGTCGCCAGGATGATGCCGCGCTATGCCCCTGGCCCCTCTCGGGTTGCGCCCCGGACTCGGACCACTTCAACCCCGGCCAACTCTCGCCGTCAACTCTCCTTCACCTGGTTGGTTCAACTCGGCCTTGACGGATTTTGCCTCGGCTGAACTTCACTTTGGTTTGACGGCGTTTCCTCGAATAGGGGCTCCCCCTAGCTTGATGGATTCGCCTTGGTTAGCTCCAACGCATCTCAATGGCTTGTCCTCGGTGTGGTTCAACTTGGCCTCGATGGCTTTGTCTCAGCTGAGCATCACTTCACCTCAATGGTGTCTCCTCGACTAGGAGCACCCCCTAGCTTGATGAATTTGCCTCGGCAAGCTCCAACGCGCCTCATTGGCATGGTTTCGGTGTGGTTCAACTCGGCCTCGATGGGTTAGCCTCGGCTGAATGTCGCTTCGCCTCGACATTGTCTCCTCAACTATGGGCTTCACATAGCTTGATGGATTCACCTTGGCGAGCCTCAACACACTTCAATGGCTTCACCTCAATGTGGTTCAACTAGGCCTCGATGGATTAACCTCGGCCGAACGTCGCTTTGCCTCGATGGTGTCTCCTCGACTAGGGGCTCCTACTAGCTCAATGGATTCACCTCAGCTAGCTCTAACACGTCTTGAGGGTTTGGCCTCGATGTGGTTCACTTCAACCTCGATGGCTCTTACCTCGGTGAGGCTTTGCTTCACCTCGATGGCATTTCCTCTACTAGGGGCTCCCCTTAACTCGACAGATTTACCTCGGTGAACTTCAACACACCTTGATGGCTTAGCCTCGGTGTGGATCAATTCAGCTTGACGGCTTCACCTCAATCGAGCTTCACTTTGCCTCGATGGCATCTCCTCGACTAGAGACCCCACCTAGCTTGATGCATTCACCTTAGTGGGCTCCAACACGCTTTAGGTACTTTGCCTCAGTGTGGTTCAACTCAGCCTCAATGGTATCTCCTCAACTAGGGGCTCCCCCTAGCTCGATAGATTTACTTCGATGATCTCCAACATGCCTCGATGGCTTGGTCTTAGTGTGGATACGCACCAACCCCCCGGGGGTTGGGTCGATGACCGCTCACCCTCCAGGTCAAGTCCTCACTGCCCTACACCCGCCTTTTGAGGTCGGGTCGAGACCACTCACCCTTTAGGGTCGAGTCTTCACCACCCTACACCCACCCTCTAGGGTCGAGTGGATGGCCGCTCACCCCCGGGGATGAGTCTTCGCCACCCTATACCCACCCTCTGGGGTCAAGTCAACGACTTCTTATCCTTTGGGGTCAAGCCTTCACCGCTTGTCAGGCCCATGCTAAGCGCCAAGTTTTTTCGATAGAAGATGGTCACATTCTCACCTATCCAGGTGAAGTGCCGCTCGTAAGCCTCGTCCCGAGCACCAAGTTTTTTCGATGGGGGATGGGGTAACAAAGGACCCACAATAAGAAGCAGTGGATGAGCTTCGTGTCAACATCAGGCAAGCAACTATAGCACAAGCATAGTGAATGATACAAACAACTACAGTCCCTTAGCACCTTTGTCGAAGAACGTCGTGTGACCACTAGATGAAACAAAGGTGTCCCGACGCCGTGCCATGCCAATCGGTGTCCGAGCCAACATCATCCCTCACATAAAAATGAGTCATGAGCACCAAATTTTGAGCTTCATCTCAACATCAACAACAACACAAACATGGTAAACAATACAAGCAATTGCAATCTATTAGCATCTTTGCCCGAAGAATGTTGTGCGGCCACTAGACTAAGCAAAAGCATCCCGACGCCATTCCACAATGATTGGTGTCTGAGACAACATCATCCCTCATGCAAAAATGAGTCCCGGACACCAATTTTTTCCCATTGGAAGATGCATGTCGTCATCTGTGTTCGATGCCCATCAGGCGCCACCATCCTGGCTCAGATCAATGTGTCACCCTCCACGAAGGACAGGCTCCAACCTTAACAGAGGGGAGTGGACCTCAATATGTAGTACTCCTCGATGAGATCATGCATTTTGAACTTCGAAGCAAGCCCCTGTAGTAGGTGTCAGTGTGCCTTGTCCTTCATGCATTTCACAATTTGACTTTTTGGGCTAAATGGCTCAATTTGCAAAAACAATACTAGCACTTAATTTATTTTGGCACACTTAGAGATGTGATATACATGAATATGATTTAGCACTTCCCCTTAATATGCCACTTCATCTTGCTCATGATTACAATAATAAACTTTTATAACAAGAGCAAGAGTAAGAGCACCCCTTTTAGATGATATTCATGCAATACAACCTACACGAGGCTAGGAGCTAAATATATTAAATGTAGATATTTGTTATCGAGATGACATCGGTTCATGATGTGGCTTGATCATTCTTAAGCATGGCTCCAATTTTGCATATGGTGAGATTCACCTTTTCATGAATAAGCCAAACTTCCAATGCTTCTCCAAGTACCTATTAAGCATTTAAGCGTATTTTGGTATTCAAAACTTGGTTGGTCTATGAATGTTAGTCACAGTAGATTTGGGCACCCAAATGGCCCTAACATTGAATTTTTGTGAACTAACATTTTTAGCAAACACATTGCCATTTTTATCTTTCCTAAGCAAATATTGTTCGTTAACAAGAGATGTCATAGAAATGATACCTTTATAATAATTCTTACTAAAATATCCGTTTTCCCAGTAATTGTAGCAAGTTTGGCAATTTACACCTTTTCTTATCTTGCTTATTGCCGTTTTACCTCTTCTTTGATGATTTTTGCTTGTCATCCACCTTGTTGTGGCACACCGAGGTGAAGTGCCTTTCTTGTTGCATCCAAAGCACTTGACAATATTGAATTATTTTCTACATTGCTTTGGGATGCTCTTCACCTTTTTCTTAGAGGTAAAACTGATACCTCTCTTGTCATTTGATTTTCTTTGACTACCCCATATTTTGTCAAGAGAGGCCTTCCCTTTATAGCTTTTCTCCAAGTCATTTCTCAAAGTTGTGACTTGGACCTTAAGCTCATTATTCTCCTCTATAAGATTAGTCTCAACAAGTATAGAGAAATTAGATACATCTATTTTTAAGCAACAAGGTAAATCTAGCAAATCATCATAAGAGGTGGATATGCTAACTTTAGGTGAAATATAAGGATTAGAAGCTATACATGTCATATCATCTATTAAATTGCAACCAATGCCTATTCCACCTTAGGCTTAGAATATTCTTTGAGAAGGAGGATATTATATTCTCCTTTTATCTTGTTACAATCATTTTTAAGATAGACATGTTTATTCTTCAAAATCTTAAACTTAACCTTATCGTTCCCAAGATATTTATTAAGCTCTTCCAGCATATCCACCAACTCATCATAAGAAGGTGCATCATTGCCATTATCATTATTTAGCTTCTTGTTACCTTTTGTCATGAAGCATCGAGTTGATATGGAGAGAATGGTGGATTCTTCATTGTCGGAGTTAGAAGTTGAGTATTCTTCTTCCAGTATCCATTCTTGTATGCAATCCTCATCAGATGAGGGGGACGCTTCATATTTATCTTGAATTTTCATCCACATATCATGAGCGCTCTCGAGATTGTATATTTTGTTGAACACCTCTACACTCAAAGCACTAAATAAAGCGTTAGTTATTTAAGAGTCGAGATGTGAACATTTCTCTTCCTCAATTGTTGGAGCAAGAGGATCCATTGGAGGAGAAAAAGCCACATCTACAATCTATCATATTTTCGAGCTTATGGCCTTAAAATAACAAATCATGTGAATTTTCTAATTGTCATAATTGGTGCCATTAAATAGGGTGTTTCATCTACGCGCACTATACCTCTAATCATAATCTTTTACTCTCTAGGCGGTGAAGCCTAATAAATGAGAGACTAAGTTCTGATACCACTTGTTAGATCAAGAAGGCCAACTAGAGGGGGGTGAATAGGCGGTCCAAAAAATATTTTTTAATTAATTATCAATTTCTATTTGGCTAAATTAAGTAAATAATGCAGAAGCTCAACTCAAAAAGGTTTAGCATAAATAACGCCTCAAACAACCAGGTTCACCTAAGTGCACCAACAAGATAAACCTATATCAAGGTTTGCAATCCTAGCATGATAAGTAATCAATTTAATTCTATGAATGTAAATTGCTTGAATATAAATTGAGCATAAGAAAAAAAACCACAATTAACACAGTTGCTTTTTACCGTGGTGTTCGGAGACTTACCGATCTCCCCTAGTCTACGTTGAGGTTAGCTCAAATGAATTGGACCAGCTCCATGAATTAAGCCGAAACACCTCAATCCACTAGTAGTAGCTCTTTCTCACTCCGGCAGGTGAGCTCCAATTTTTACAACATTGTCAGGTCTTCTCACTACATTCATTGAGAAGATCAATGTGCACGACACCTCCAACACTATCTAGGAGTTGACAAATTCTAAGAGTAATAAGTCATGCCCCTCACTTGATTTTCACCACGTGCACCGAATGCACAAGCTCGAGTGAATATACAATCCACCTCTAGATATAACACATGCAATCTATAGCATTCATCTTGCTCACAAGGAGCAACACATGCATAATTGAGAGGAGGACCTCACACTAGCTCAAGAGAGTAAAATGGGGTGCTAAAAGTTATCATCCAACTGGCCGTTAGGATAGAAAAAAATAGGATTTTTGGAAGTACCGTAGGCAAATTACCAGTACTTCCGGTCCCCTCAGCAACAGTCAGAACAGAAAACTAGCCGTTGCAGGCAAATCTGGTAGTTCCGTTGTGCAAAGTCCAATACTATCGATCATCGGAAGTGTCGCAACACTCGTGCGGAACTACAATTTCCTCAGGGATGAGAAGACTCCCCACAGGTATCTCTTTGGAAAAAACATATCGCTAGACAAGCCAGATGTTCCGCAAATCAAAAGTACCGCTCATGCAGAGCCAGCAGTACCGCTCGCTGATCAGACTGCACACACACAGAGCTGATTGGGCTGCTCACATAGAGCTGGTCGAAAGTACCGATCATCGACTACACTAGTCTTTGACCATGTCAGATGGTTCGACCACTCAGATCTCCGACTATGTTGATCTCCGACCACGTTGTCCAGTTCAACCACACAGGTCTCCGACTATGCTAGTCTCAGACCACGCTAAGCTTCGACCACGTTGTCCAGTTCAATCACATAGGTCTCCAACTATGCTGGCCTTCGACCACATTGGTTCAGGTCTTGGCCACGTCGACCATGTTAATTTTTTACCATGTCAGTCTTCGATCACACAGATCTCTGACAACTCTGTCGATCTTTGACCACGTTGTATTAATCACGTCAATTCAACTACGTCGATTATGACCACACAGGTTTCGACCACGTTGATTTTGACCATGTTGGTTTGACCACGCTTATTTTGATCCGCTGGTTTTGGTCACACAGATCTCGACCACGCCGATTCTGACCACGCAGGTTTGACCACGCTGGTTTCGACTACGCTAGTCTTCAACCATGTCGTTTCAACCATACTGGTTCTTGACCATATTGATCTTCGACCATACAGATCTTTGACCACAATGGTTGGTGACCATACAGGTCTTCCAACCACCAACAGACACATTAGTTTCGACTAGCAGTAGTACCATAGAGTACACTACGATAGTTCTGATTTCCCTGAGAAGTGCATATACTTTAACAGATTTTGCAAAATATATTTGCAAACTACAGTATCATGCACACAAGGATTATCCATGATTCCCAACAAGTTGCAAAAAATATTTGCACCCTTTTAGAATCATGACACAAGAATTATACATATGAGCTTCAACCATTTGCAAAACACATTTGCAAATATAAGCTCACACTATAAAGAATGAAAATATGGACTTCAAACACTTGCAAAATATATTCGCAATGTATATTCCCATATTACAAGAATTCAACACATGAGCTTCAACTATTTGCAAAATACATTCATAAATATAAGCCTCATGCCATGGAGAGCTGGAGTAAGTGAGGTTGAGCTATTATCGCATGATGAGACTTAAACTACTAGACATGACCCATCTTAATAGTATGACAATCTATACTAGCAATCAGGCCTTCCAACAAAAAACCAAGACCGGTAAATGAATACGAACAAATCTTTAGCCCTAGCTAACCATACATTTGCCTTAAGTCATAGTCTTGATATGGATCAACTCATGATGCATCCTTTATTTCAACTCTATCAACACATGATAGATCTTTACTTGACTTGATGATCAATACATGATCATTTCCTCTTGGACATGCATCAACTCATGATGCATCTTCTTCTTGACTTGATGATCTTCAACACATAAAGTTATCCCAAGTCTTCCTCATTTGTGAATCCTAGCATATTCATCCAACTCATGGAAGATGTTACTCCACAAAACAATTATCATCAATTATAAGACTTCATCATTAACACATAATAGAGGGACTAAATTCTACAATCTTCCCTTTTTGGTAATTCATGACAATCTCAATAAATAATGAGATAAAAATTCGTTTGTGAGTATATATCATGTACACAACACTTGTATACTCTAAGATAAGCTTTTAAAGCAAATATTACTTATTCGGTTGTCATTAATCATCTAACTATTAAAACATAATAAAAAACTAGATGACTACCCGATTATGAGTATATATGAACTACACAAGTTATATATACTCAAAGAATATGTTTCAAAGTAAAGATCTTTAATATGTGAAAATGGAGCATGGATCAATAATAATGAAATCACAAAACATAGAGTGAACTCCCCCTAAATATGTGCATACAAGAATGTATTGTGAAAGCATATGCATATATTCAAGTTTGACTTATTTGGTGAAGTTTATTCTATATTTCGAATCTAGGAATGCAATCTTGTGCCATATTTTATCTCATTGAGCAATTAGCTAGCGTCTCTCCATAATTTATGCAGTACGAGCTAGTTGCTCATCACTTATATTTTTTATATATTAGCCCATTCTTTGTTACACTAAGTCTATCATCTTTGCATGTGAGTTGCATGTTCTTTGCTTATATCATAAGATTAGCAACTCGGCATTGAAATTCTAGTTTAGATTATTACCTAGTTATACAATATCTGCAATTTCAGATTGCATAAGTAAACACTTTTCCCTTCAAGCTTCACATATAAGCCATTGTTTCATATAGCAGTTGGACTTTGAATTCGCTTGATCTATCACCTTTGATTGTTTACCATCACGAAGGTACATGTGTCTTCGCGGTCCGAGAATGCATAAGAACTTTGGTTGGTAAAGAGAGGATGAGAATGGGTGATTCCATATATTCTTTGCTATTTTTGCAATACTAACAATGGCAGGATATTCAATATTTTGTTCCTCATGGTGTGACTCTAGATACTTGTATTTCCCATTCTATGAAAGTACAGATCCAGAAAAGTATCTCAAATGGGTGGAATAACTCAAATATGACCTCAAGTTTTAGAAGTTGTCCAAAGTCAAGAAAGTGACCAAGATTGTTAAAATCACAAATCTAATCGTAGAATCATATGATTCTACGATCCCACAGAACTAATCTGACTCAAATCGCGTCTTGAGTTATTCCTGTTAGAATCCTGGTAGGATTGCGATCTTAGTCATCGAATCGTATAGAATCACAGTAGAATCATGCATCATCCAAGATTATGAAATACTTAAGTGTTTGGTTGTGTCATATCCCTCAATCAAGTTGTATGTTAAGTACCAAGTAGTTAATAGTTTTAGACATTAAGTTTTGGAGGTTTGAAATAAAAAGTTAATTTGATTATATTTTACTTTTTATGTAAAATGATCAGATTATACAATTAACATCACTCATCTAGTTGTAGCTCTTAATGACATATAATTTAAACCATGATTCTTATCATGAATAAGATACATTTATTAATCAAATTAGATGTCAAATGATGAAATAGACACTCATATCACTCTTGGAATACACGGTAAATTAAAAATATATATATCTTTGGTAGAATCAGATAGGATCTTAGATTCTGCGATTCAATCCTACAATGCAATCTTACCAGAGTGTCTTTGATTCGATTCAAGATCACAATTCTGACAACCTTGAAAGTGACACAAGCTACCAAAGGGTTTGAAAAATATGCATACACTTGGTGGAAATGATATCCTGAGAAGAATTATGTCACTACTTGGGAAGAAGTAAAAGAAGCCATGAAAAAGGAGTTTGTGCCATATGAATATGAGCTAGAGTTACTTCACTATATGAAAAGCATTCACCAAGGACATCGATGTGTCCAATCTTATTATGTAAGTTAGATTACGCAATGTATCATACCAACATCATAGAGGCATGTGCGATGAGGGCTTACTTCAAAAGAAGTTTGAATTCTAAAATCACTACTACTGTTCGTTTGAAATATGAATGTAGTATGCAAAGGAGGAGAGGAGAATTATGGAAAGGCGTACACCACAGTTTACTTTGAGTCCACACTTCAGTTCGCATGCCTCTACTAATGTAACATATGAGAAGATGACCGAACATAGAACTTTCCCTGCTATCAAGAATGATAAAGATAATAATATTGGTACTGAATGTATTTGTGAAAAGGTGAGTAATTGTGAGAACTCATGTGTGCACTTAGAAATTTCATATTCTGAATTTGATATGCTTAATTTACATAATGTGAAATTGATTACTCATAAGTAAGTTATTACTCGAATATCTCCTAGTGATTCTTTATACTATATCATATTTGATGATCGTAGAGAGTTATTTAGTGTGATTGAGAATCTTGCTGAAATTGTATATTTAAAATCACTAGTTAGTACTTATACCTACATATATAAGTTCAATTTGATTGAAGATTATAGTGTAGATAACAAGTTCTATGTTTATTTAATATACATTATATGTGATAAACTTGCTGAATTGAAATGACATGTTTTAGATAAATAATCTTTTGTACCATATCATGATCACAATGGAGTGAGTTTCAATAATAATGCTTGCTATTTAGAAAGATTTTATAAAGCTACTTGTTTATCCTTTGATGTACAATCATGTACAAGTAATCAAAGTAGCGCAGTTGAAGCATGAAAGGCACTAAATCCCCCTACATTTGAACAACTTAATCTACCTTTGCTCATTACTAATTTGTCCATATACTTAGAATAGTTGAGGACGACTTTTATCTCATGGGAGGGAGAATAATATGAAAAACAATATTGCAATGTATACATCCTTTTGCAGTTTTAGTTTGCTGTTTTGAGTGGCGGTGAATCCGGATCGGTTACGCGTGACTAATCCGTCCTGGTTTTCTATAAATACGGAGTCGCCACCTCCATACAGAATATGCGAAAATCAATCTAGGGTTTTGCCTCCTCCATCCATTGTGCTGCGTTGTCCCACGTAGTCTACTCCGTCCCGTCCGCCAGCGTGCACTGTCGTTCGGGAGAGCAGGTCTCCGGAACCGTCGCCTTCGAAGTCCTGCACCGGGAGAGGGCGAATAAGGTTTTTGGGAAGCGCTCTGCGCGACTGCTCGCTGTAGCTCTGGCTCGTCTTCCTCGTCGTTCGGCTTCGGCGAATCGTCATCGACTTCGTGTCATCCTCACCGTGCCTGCGGCGTCTACATCGGCAAACCGATCAGAACAGAACCATCGGTACGTAACAGTCATGTTCTCCGTATTAGATCTGTTCATGTACAGTTTCCTGGTTTACATGTCTAGATCTTTTATGCCTGTGATGGTTCTGTTATTTTGCGTGCATGATGTCATGATTTATTTATGGAATAAATTGAACCTACATGTGCTTATATTTTCAACAGCTTTCGGTCAAAGCCCAAGGGGTCGACCATGTAAACATATTTAGCAGTTTGAGTTTGAACCATTCTTCCTAGGATGAATAGCTTGTTTGGTCCGAATAGATTTAGACTCGGTTCCTTCTGGCTGAACAGGAGAAGAATCGGCCTTAGGCCAGTGCGTGAGGGTTGTGCAAGGGAGATGCCCTTAAATAGCCGCCCCTCTCTCTTGTGTAAAGGATAGACCGCTTACTTTGAGATAATAGATTACTTTGCTTGAGAGTTCTTCCATGACAAAAAATTCATCATGAGGGGTAATTGAGAGTTCGTCAAAATCAAAAGCGTTCAACCTTTCCGTTGGAAATTAGAAGCACGATAGAGCTTCGTTTAGTGGTCATGAAGTCTGACGCGTGTATTCTTGTGAATTAAAGAGTGTTTATTCTTGCATTAGCAATGGATGATCGGCACAATTCGAGAGAATGCATGTGAGTATCTTAGTCCTACGTTGAGAAAATCGGATGACTCCATATCAAAAGGCTATTTTGTAACCTTAGAAACTCATATTAAATACACTTGGCGCTTGTGTGCTTCTCTTTCAGTCTCTCTGTATCCTCGGCAGTTTTCACATGACCGGAGGGTGTTTCTAAGTTTACGATCCGATCTCGTATCAATGACAATAACAAAATATGCACTCTCTTTGCCTGGACGAGGGTTCAAGAAACCTGTTGGTTTCCACCGGTTTTAAGAAATCTTGATGCCCCTCGTCCCTAGATCTTCCAAACTGCTTGAATTTGAAATACTATATTTAAATTTGGACTTTCCCAGTTTAGACATGTTTTGTCTAATTTATTAGTTTTTTTGTCCGGTTGTTAAACTCAGATTCTTGTGTGTTTTTGAAGCATCCATTGTCGGTATCATACGAAAACCACAACTGGCCATGGAGCGGTCTTTTCTTTTCTTTTCTTTTCTTTTTGCCACAAAACGGTTTTGTAATCCGATGCTGCTCTGAAGCTTTTTGGATTTTTCATGTCCCGTCAAACTTTGCGGATGCTGTTGCCAAATGCTTAAGAGATACTTTGGTGATGTGCCGTCTTGATTGAGCCACAAATCGAGTGGCCCCTGTTATCGCCTAGCTAGACTCTATCTGTGATGCGGCTTCATGTTCCTCTTTCTCGAAATAATTGCCGAGCGTTCCTATCTTGAAAACGCAAGCAATATTGCTCGGCCCGTACGCACTAACTATGAATAGTGTGGACGAGACCAACACATGAGCAGCACTGCAGCACTATCATCTTAGGGCATCTTCGACGCTTGTTCCTCTCCACTACTCCCGCCCCCTGCGCCACCCGCTGTCCTCTCCGTCCGCCTATGGTAAATTATAGGCATGCATGATCCTTTCTTTCTATTCTGGATTCACATAGCAAAACTAAAAGAAGGTTAGTTTAGGGGAAAAGAGAAGATTTTGAGTTCAACAAGTGAAGCGCATAGACTGATTGTGTTTAATAGGTGAGTGTCACACAAAAACTAGACTTTGAGGTAATGTTTGGAATCTAATTTTTTTCCATATTTCTGTTGTAAATAGTTGTTTCTTGAAAAAAATTCCTATGTTTGGAAACAGTGCATACATACATACATACATACATACATACATACATACATACATACATACATACATACATACATACATACATACATGTGTGTGTACATATGTGTGTATAGGTAAATTACATGAGTCACTTGGGTGCGTAGACATCCACATCAAGAATCGTACGATACATGTGTATTATCGATAAAAATTTGAGTGTTCAGGTATAAAACTATTTTATACCCTTGATATATTTATGATAAATGAGTTTTGAACTCAGTTCAAACTAGTTTGAACTATTTTTGAATTTAACATGGTTATAGTAAGTGTATACCATAAAACTAGCTCAAACTAGTAAAACTAAAGTTGAATTTATTTTTTTCAGAGTTTGATATCTCAAATAAACATTTTTATGGGTATGTGAAGCAGGGCAGATCCAAAGAGGAGCACGGGGTGCACAGGACACCTCGTATAATTTTATTTTTCTATTGTATAACCCGTGTAAATTTAGGTGTGAACCCTTCAACCAAATCAAAGGACACCTGGGTTGCCCAAAGATTGAACCTTCAGCCTCCCGGCTCCCGCTATTCCACTTGGTTCTCCCACAGCTAGGCGCAAGACGACACCAATCGAAACCTAGGACACGTAGCCTAGCATACGCAAGTGTACCCCAGCTGACACAAGTATAGCCCAAGGCGCTCGGCCAGCCAAGCCACTCTATGAAGGGAAGATAGCAAGTAGAAACCATTCCGCACGTCACATTGCCCCAGTCACTTGCACCTCGTTCCTTCTCTCCCTTTGATCCTGCCTTGTGCGAAAGCAAAATCCACCCTCTCGCTTGGTCGTAGGCTCGTAGCCGCCCGTTGTCAGAGCTTGGAGGCCTAGACTGCAGCCCACCGGCCACCACGTCTCCTGGTCGTCATGACCCGTCGATCGTCTCGCTGAGCACTTGGCGGCATGGATTAAGTCTTGAATTGATTTGTGGTATTGCTAAATTTCTTCTGATTCTTTCGATTTCTTTAAGTAAATGGACTGAATTTATGAGTTATGGTTTAAATGTTACGATTGTTGGTTGGTTTTTTGTTAAATTGTAGTGTTTAGAATTAAGATTTCAACTTGTGTTTTTGAAAATTAGAATACCGATTACTTCCTTACAAATCAGAGATAAAATTACACATATAATTATATGTATAGTGAAGTGTGAATCTCGGTCATTTTCGTTCTGATTTCATCCTTAATGTGAAGATGCCCACTCGAATATCATGAAATCTCAAAACACATCAACAAATATTGATTTAGGTACCTAAACACCATAGTATGTGAAACACTTGTCGTGTATAGGCGTATATACATATACTTCGAAACGCACAAACAGAACCTTGTCTACTCACTAACTCGCACGTGCTCGTCAGCAGTGAGAATGTTGTTCTCATGTAACGTAAGAATGTGGGCACAAGTCCGGAGCCGGTCACTGACACTGCTTTCAGTGTGTGTTGACGGGTGGCGGGGAAATCCTATATGCCGCGCGTGCGGCAAATAGCAATGCGCCGCGCGCGAGGCCCACGGCCCACACAGCTAACAGGAGGCAGCGCTTTCTTCTTTAGAAACGGATGAAAGGAACGCTGCGGGGTGCTTGGGCTGTCAAAAAGGTAGGGTCGTGGGCTCCTGGGTCAGGCTTATCTTTTAGTGGTCGACGATTCTCTTTCGCGATTTTTTTTTCTCCATTTCATGAGCCGAATGTTAGAGCAACTCCAGCAAGGCCCCTACTTGAGCTCTCAAACCTCATATTTGAGAGTTTGAGGCAAAAATAGAGGTCCAGCAGAGTCCCTACTAGAGCCCTCAAATTTTAGGAGGGCCTCAAATCCCCCCTTCAGCCCTCATTCCTGGGGCTCTAGGCCAAGCCCTCAAATTTTTGTTGGAGTCGCGCCTCTTCCCCCCCCCCCCGAGCGCCTCGCCGGTTCCCCTCCCCGCCCGCCTCCCTACCTCCCCGCACGCCTCTTTCCCCGCCCGCCTCCCTCCTCACGCGTCTCTTTCCCCGCCCGTGCGCCGCCAAAATCCACCGCCTCCGCCCGTCACCGTCGCCTCGAGAAGTGGTGGCGCGGAGGAGGATCCGGAGGCGTGGCGGCCGGAGAAGGTGGAGAGTGGCGGCGCCGAGCGATGGGCACGGGTGGAGGAGAGGAGGAGGCGCGGCGGCTGAGAGGAGAGGAGGAGGCGCGGGTGGAGGAGAGGAGGAGCGCACGGGTGGAGGAGAGGAGGGGTAGAGAAATTTGAGAATGACGAGTGGGTCCTACATGTCATTCTCAGTTGGATTGAATTTGAGGGTCCTGATTTGAGGGCTTCTGCTGGAGTTCAACTTAAAAAACAGTGCCCTCAAAAGTAGGGGAGCCCTCAAATCAAAAGTAGGGGCTCTGATTTGAGAGCTCCTGCTGGAGTTGCTCTTAGTATCAACTTTGCAATATTGACTGCCAATTTTAATATGTTTTTTCTTTTCATGTACATGAGATACATTTTCTAGTTTTAATTTCCCTTTTCTTTCTTTCCTTTTTTTCGTTTCATTTAGATTCCGTTTTTTTAACTACTAGTATTGAACATCGTCGATAAATTATTGGAACAATGAAATCAAACATATGTAAGAGTGGTCCACTCTCGTTAGCGAGCATTGCCGACGAACTGTTGGAACACCGTCGATGAATTGTTGAAATATTGAAACCAAATACGTAGGACATTAGTCATCCTCTTTGTAGCTTAAAACGTGGAACATCATCAAAGAACAGTTGAATTGTCGAAACTAAATGCGTGAAACAATTTATTTTATCTATCGGAACATCCAATGCCTATTCATTCCCCGACCTAATTCAATGTATGTGCGCTGAAACATCGCTCATGAACTAATGAAATATTGGAAGTAACATGTGGTACATTTTGTTTTATATACTGAAATATATATTTAATAATATTATTTTGCTAAATATAAATATATACAAAATGGAGTCTAGTTTTAAAGATCTCATCAAAAGAACACAGTGATCCAAACAATCGAATTGTAGATTGGAAGAATAATTATACTTTATCCCTTTACCCATCTTCGACTCTTTAGTTGGTCTAATTTTCATCCTCCAAGTATGAAATTGGACAACATACAACCCTGAAGTCCCAAACCAAGTAAATGACTCCCTCCACGTGCAATCCACCTCAGTTTTGAGCTATGCTGGATGCCACGTCGGCCCGCAGTCTGTGTCCCCACTCGAAATAAAATGGCTGATGTACGGAGAACAAACTCTACTCCAAACACATAGGGCCTATTTGGGACTGCTCTACTCCAGTTTTTCCAGCTCCACTCCACCAACTCCATCATGAAGCAGCTCCACTGTGGAGTTTCTAGAGCAGGTGGTCCTGTTTGGCACGCAGCCTAGCTCCAGCTTCAGAAATGTGAGGTTTCCCTGAGAAAGGTCCAATGTGCCCCTGAATGATGTTTGGTGTATGTTTTGATGCCTGCGGAGCATATGTAACTGAATTTTTTTTGTTGCCAATTGAAATATGATGTAAAATATTCTAATCGCAATTACTTTATTCGAGAAAATCAAAAAACAAATATTTTGGTCAAATAATTGCATCCTTTTGTCCTAGCACAAGCACTGATCACAAATATACACATCACAGATCACATAACAGAACACAAATAAAATTTGCTGTCCTAGCATTCGCAGTGCATAATTCACCATCACACAGATCACATATCACAAGTGAACATCCACTGAGCAATAAAAATTAACAAACACTAACAGTAATTCATTAACACAGTAATTGAAAATAGCAATTAGAGAAAGCAGCCGGCGCTGGGTGGCGATGCAGAGGAGGTCGGTGCGGTTGATGGGCGGTGAAAAAGTCGATGCAGTCCTCGCCGGCGTCGGAGTAGAAGAAAAGGAGAGGAAAAGCAGGGGGTAAAGGAAGAGGAGAAGGTGGGCGGTCGCCGGTGAGATGGAGGAGAGCATGGCGACGGTGGATGGCGTCGCTTGGTGGATGGCGGAGGTGTGGAAAGCGGCGGGTGTAGAAGCAAGAGAGGGGCGGCGCACCGTAGGGAGAGGCGGCGGCGGAAAGAGATTGAGAGGTGGCGGTGGAGTAGAGTGGGCGGAGGAGCGGAAATGGGCGGCGCCGGTGGATCTGGAGGAGGCGCGCCGAGGTGGAGGTGAGCAGAGGAGCGGAAATGGGCGGCGCCGGTGGATCTGGAGGAGGCGCGCCGAGGTGGAGGTGAGCAGAGGGGTGGCGCGCCGGAGGGATTTGAGAAAGGAGAAGAGAGGCGGCACGGGTCGGGGGCGGAGGAGATGAGGCGGCACGGGTCGGGGCGGAGGAGACGAGGCGGCGCGGGTGGGTGGGGGCGGAGGAGACAGGCGGCGCGGGTGGGGGGCGGAGGAGAGGAGGGGGCACGGGTCGGGGGTGGAGGAGAGGAGGCGGCGCGGGTGGGTGGGGGCGGAGGACTGGAGGAGACGGGCGGCGCGGGTGGGTGGGGCGGAGGAGAGGAGTCGCGCGGTGGGTGGGGAGGAGAAGGAAAAGATCGAATCGGTACGTGTGTAATGGCAGTGGTGGGTAATTTTACCCTAACTCCATGAGAGTACAAAAGTCCAAATCCTGGAGTACCCCTTGAGGTGCTCCACAAAAAACGTGGAGTTGGTCCTCAACTCCACCTTTTTCTTGGAGCAGAGTTTTAGAAGCTGGAGGTGTTTGGCAAGATAAAGGTGGAGTGGAGCAGTCCCAAACAGGCCCATAGTCACCACCTTCCACGAGGCAACCCGTTCCACCTCTCACCGGGTCACTTCTCTTCCACTCCCCCCTACCATGAGACAGTTAGGCGAGCAACGCCAGTAGAATCAGAGGAGCAGGGGAACCGAGAGAGACGAGGCTCCAGAGCCTACTGCTTCCACTCGTTCTCGTCCGTAATGTCATTTCTGTTGTCGCTATTGAGTGAGATCAAGGGCTTATAGTCGACGACTCACCGCAGATTATTTGCATGCTCCGCCGTGGCCAGCTCTATCGTGACAGCTGTAAGATCGAGGAGCCCGATTAGAGGGGGGTGAATAGGCGGTTTTAAAATTTTGTTCTAATTTAAGCTAACAATTTAGACTAACACTATTGCCTAAAGCAAGTAAACAATGTAATGACTAAATTCAAGTTAATATGGATCAAATAGCAACTAGAATAAATGAACTATCCCAAGAGCAAGAATAATTCTAGTCTAAGTCGAAGTTTGCTACTCTATGAATACAAGCAATCAAATGATTCTAATAAAATAACTTGATTGAAAGTAAATGAATCAAGAGAGAGCAAACCACAAATGACACGATCACTTTTTACCGTGGTGTTCGGAGACTTGCCGGTCTACCCTAGTCCACATTGAGATAAGCCCGAACAAATCGGACTGGCTCCACGAATTAAGCCAAAACACCTCGATCACTATTGTTAGCTCTTCCTCTCTCCGGGTAGACGAGCTCCAACCTTCACAATCTTGCCGGGCCTTCTTACAATCTTCTTGAGAAAATCACCGGACACTCCCACCAAACCGTCTAGGTGTTGGCAAACACCAAGTGTAATGAATCACAACGTTGCTTGACTACTCTCAAGTGCCTAGGATCAATCTATGGATGAAATGTGCTTGAATTCACTCAACTACCTCAATGAATGCACAAGAGATGAAATGAGGTGTGAGAGGTTGCTCTATGCTCAAGGATGCTCAATAATGGTTCAACAACATGTCCTTGTGCTGGTGGGGTCGAATTTATACCCCCACCAAACTAAAATAGCCGTTGCAATAATTAATCCTGAAAATTCAGGGAAATCGGAAGTTCCACATATATAAACCCGGAACTTCCGTTTTTCTGCAGAGTGCACAGAACGGCTATGTCAGAGAGTCAGAAGTAACCGTTGACATTTAATGCGGTACTTCCGCCGTTAAAAAATGTTGTACTTTTGGATTTCCGGAAGTTCCGATATATCCTCGAAACTTCCGATCTCCACGTGATGATGTTTTGAAGAAGTTGCTCTCTGGAAAAAAATGTTCCGCTCACATTTGCCGGAACTTCCGATTTTCGGAACTTCCGACCTAGCGGAAGTTCCACCGTTCAATTAGCGGTACTTCCGATTTCCGAGAGACTAAGTTTTTTCGTGGCCGCTCTCTAAAAAATGTTCTGCTCTGGAACCCGATACTTCCGGTCGATCGAAAGTTCCGCGAGTTTAACTCCGGTACTTCCAGCTGATCGGAAGTTCCGCCTTTTGAACGTCAGTACTTCCGATATTTCTGACAATGCATAGTTTTAATTCAATTTTATTTCTAAGTGCATACATGATCCTAAATTGATCCATAAGGCACAGAAGCATATGATCAAGCACTTAACCATGATCCCTCTTAATAGTACGGCATCTAACATATAATCCGGTCTTCCAACCTTTCTCCTAAGACCAGTAAAATTTAAAAGAACCCTAAACTATTTACCTTGTTATCTTAGAGTTCTTTGAATCTTGTGAAATCCTTTTGTATATCTCTAATTTTGCCTTCGGGACTAATCCTTCTAAACACTTAATGCACATGTTTGTCCCATGTTCACATAATGTCATTAATTATCAAAACCAATATTTTTAGGGGCCTAAATGCTTTCAGCAACATTGGGGGTGGCCACGTGCGGTCCTCCCCTCCATTGTCGCCGCTTTCTTGGATCGACTGACTCATGGCCAAAGGAAGGTGGAGCGACGTGAGGTGGAAAGGTGGTCGATAAGTCGAGCAATAGCATGGACATGATTGCCGGAGGAGCATGTCACGGTAGGCTTGGCGCTGTGATACAGACCTCGGCTAGGCTGAAAGATCAAGCTCCGTTTAAGTTGATTTTGGTGTTAATGACAAATGCCATTATGAGATTTTGATGTTAATGACAAATGCATATATGAGACTAATATGTTTGTTCAAAGTATATTATAGCTTAGTCTCATTTCGATAAAAAGGTGAAATCAAGGAGATATGCATTCAAAATCACTTTCTCATATGCTAATGCATTCCTTAGATCCAAAATATAGATTGAACTCCTCAAATAGTTCAAATGAATATGTACATATGTTTTTCTTCATATAAACTTGTATGCACACATTTAAGGCGAGCTCTCTCTATGTTTTGGAGTTTCACTAGTATTGATCCATGTTTCCTTTTATACATACATTGGTATCAAACTAGGAGCATGCATTAATTGAAAATATGTTTTAAAACCAAAACTGTGCTCTGACTGGAAGAGCGGTATTACCGCAGTTTTGAACGTCGGAACTACCGGAGAGCGGTAGTTCCGTGCCCAGAAGCGGTAGTACCGGGGAGCGGAAGATCCGGTTTTCGAGCGGATCCTTTTTTCCAGAGAGCACCCTCCGGACGCTTTTGAGATTTCGCGGGATCGGAAGTACCGGCGGTTTCAACGCCGGAACTACCGCAGGGTGCGGTAGTTCCGCAATTTGGAGCGGTACTTCCGGAACCCGGAAGCTCTGGAGGTAGAGCGGAGCCTTTTTTCCAGAGAGCGCCAAGTTTGGTTCCGGCTCAAGCGGAACTACCGCGCCGACTTCGCGGAACTACCGTAGAGCAGTAGTACCGGAAGTTACAACGGCGGTAGTAACGCACTTTGAATTCAAATGATTTTATATTCAATTTATTATCTTATTATTTGTTGAGATTGTCATGAATTACCAAAAAGGGAAGATTGTTGAATCTAGTCTCCCCATTATGTGTTAATGGTGAAGTTTGGTAATTGATGACAATTATTTTGTGGACTAACGGTTTCCATGAGTTGGATGAATAGGTTAGGTTCCACAAATGATGATGACTTGGATGACTTCGTGTGTTGAAGATCATCAAGTCAAGATTGAGATAAAGATAACTTCATGAGTTGAAGGCTATCAAAAAAAAAGAAGATGTATCATGAGTTGATGCATGATGATCATGTGTTGATCAAGTCAAGGAAGATCATCATGTGTTGATGGAGTTGATGAGAGGGATGCATCATGAGTTGATGCATATCGAGATGATGACCCAAGGCAAAGGTATGACTAGCTAGGGCTAAGAATGTGTTCCTAGTCTTTTACCGGTCTCGGTGGTTGGTTGAAAGACCGGATTGCTAGTATAGGTTGCCGTACTATTAAGAGGGGTCATGTCTAGTAGTTTGAGTCTCATCATGTGTTGATAGCTCAACCTCACTTGCTCTAGCTCATCTTGGCATGAGGTTTGCATTGCGAATGTGGTTTGCAAATGGTTGAATCTCATTGGTGAATCCTTGTAACATGTGACTATACTTTGCAAATATGTTTTGCAAAATGTTGAAGTCCATGTACCTACTCCTTGTGGTATGATATAAGTTTGCAAATATGTTTTGCAAAAGTTGAAGATCATGCATTATCTCTTGGCATAGTCTAAAATTGTTAATTGATATCTCCTTTGACATTAGACCATGGTAGTGACTCTTTGGATATCTTTTGATTTCTGTATTGATCTAATGTGTTTGAGATCATGCAAATAGATGGGTTGTGTAGCCCTTTGAATAAGCTTTCCATAGAGTCCAAAATCACTCAATTCCGACATCGGAGTCAAAAGTTATGACCGTTTTTCTGAGTGCTGTCTGTGTTGAAAAACCGAGAGCGGTAGTACCGCATTTTATAACTGTGGTAGTACCGTAAATGGCTGACTAACGGCTATGTTTCTAGCCGTTATGGTGGGGAGCGGTAGTACCGGTCCTATAACGGCGGTAGTACCGCAGAATCCTGATTTTGACTCCAACGGCTAGTTTTGAGGTGTGGGCTATAAATACTTCATTGTGGCCGGTTGGGGTAAGGTTTTTGTGACTCCATTTCACTCTTTTGAGCTAGTGTGAGGCTCTCCACTCAATTGTGCATGTGTTGCACTTTGTGAGAGAGGAGAGGTGATCTAGAGTGCATGTGTTGCATCTAGAGGAGGACTTTGTGTCCGGATTGAGCTTGTGCATTCGTTGCACGTGGTGAGAGTCAAGTGAGCGACTTGACTTGTTACTCTAGGAGTTTTCCGACTCCTAGACGGCGTGGGAGGCGTCGTGCCCGGTGATCTTCTCAAAGAAGCTTGTGAGAAGGCCCGGCGTGTGTGAAGGTTGGAGCTCACCTACCCGGAGCGGGGAAGAGCTACCACTAGTAGATTTGAGGTAGAAGGCTTAATTCGTGGAGCCGATCCAATTCGTTTGGGCTAATCTCAACATGGACTAGGGGAGACCGGCAAGTCTCCGAACACCACGGTAAAAAGAGAACGTGTCATTTGTGGTTTGTTTTCTTGCGCTCTTTTTACATTCAAGCAATTTACTTACTTAGCATTATTTTGATTGCTTGTAAACCTAGGATTGCAAACTTTGACCTAGGTTAGTATTGTTGGTGCACTTAGGCGAATTCATTTGTCTTAGGCACTATTTGTACTAAACTAACTTGAATTTAGCTTCCGCATTATATACTTGGTTTTGGCAAATAGAAAAGCTCTTTAATTGTTAATATTAATTTGAAGGAAATTTTTAGACCGCCTATTCACCCCCTCTCTAGTCGGCCACCTCGATCTTACATAGGCCCAAAAGCCAGGTAAGCGGTCAGTGATGGCCTAGAAGAGTGGCGACCACTGCACGTTGAAGTCAAGGATGTTGATGCAGCACGTGCTTGCCGATCTAAGGAGCGGTTCCGTAGCCTCTTCTCTAACAACTCCGGCCAACACTACCATCTACACACCATAGCCGTAACCAACCATCGTCCTCGAGCCTCATGACCACCACCACTCCCCTTCCTCGTCTCCTCCGCCCCTAGCTTCACATTGCTCTCGCATATCTATCGCCTCCCATCACAACTGCTACTCCACAGCACCACTAGTCCACCACCTCACCTTCCTCTGCTGGTGCACCACCAGGTCCACCCCACCGCCGCTATTAAACGTCACCAGCGCCGCTACCATCCTTCATAGCACTGCCTCCAACCTCCACCATCTTGATTTCTCTCTGGTCCTCTCCCAATTGCTTCCATCTCGCTGCCATCTCCCATGTTGGGAATAGTCCCACATTAGTCGTGGGAAAGGAAAAAACACAACTTATAAGTGTGTGAGAGATTTCACCCATTGGACTAGTCTTTTGGGGGATAAGACCCAATATCACTTATAAGTCTATTGCTCCGTGAGCTTAGTTGTGTTTAGCATGTTTGGACCTGTGACTTGGGGAGTAACCCGGTTAGACCTAGACATGTGGTTAGGGTCCAATCTAACAATTGGTATCAGAGCTTATGCGCTTAACATATCCCTGGTTGCAGGAGTACACAACCAATGTGTGAGGGGGGGGGGGTTGTTGGGAATAGTCCCACATTAGTTACGGGAAAGAAAAAAATGCCTAACTTATGAGTGTGAGTGAAACCTCACCTATTGGACTAGTCTTTTAGGAGAAAAAGGCTCAATACCACTTATAAAATCTGTTACTCCGTAGGTTTAGTTGTGTTCAGCTCATTTGAACCTATGGTCCGGGAAATAAACCCTATAAAATCTAGGCATACGGTTAGGATGCGATCTAACATCCCACCTCATGTGGCGCTGGTGAAAATTGGAGGTGGGATGTGGTGGGGGTGGTCGTATAAAAGGTGAGTGGCAGTGGGATCTGGCCATCTGGGATGGCGGTCGATGGAGTGACGAGAAAGTGAGATAAAGGGGAGGAAGGGAGTGGAGGAAGAAGGTGATGACATGCGGGTCCAACAGCTTTTTCTTTTTAATTTTTTTGATTCAATAAGATGTGTATTGCGGACTAGGATGTGTTTCAACACTTAGATGTAAGAGCATCTCCAAGAGATGCCCAATAAATTCACACCCTAAATCTCCCTTTACAGATCCTAATCACGATATAAGGTCACAAAATAATCATTCCCTCCAACAGATACCCTAAACCAGAAAAACAGTATTGGAAGCCTAGATCATCCTCTATAAGTAGAGAGCGAGAGCCCATTTTTTGGGTGTGTTCTATTTTTGGGAGTCTATTTGGGAATCTGTTGGAGCTACTTTTTACCCTTCAACTCTAAAATTTAAATATTAAGAACCATATAGAGTATCTCTTGAAGATGCTCTAAGTATACATGTCTATGTGGATGCCATGTTGACGTGAAACCGAGATAATTTTGGTCTAAGGAGGTAAAATGATCCGTACTTGATAGATAAGATGTGCCGATTACATAGTTTCATAATTGAAGGTTATGAATTTTACCAACGTAATAGACTAATAGTTAGAGCAAGTTTAATAGTATAGATAGCTGCTACCTCCAATACATTTCCATGTCATCAAAAGGTAAGATGCAGCCAACTCATACAATAAGCTGGCTATAAGTTGTCTCTACAAGAGCTCTCAATCATTTAATACATACATGAGTATTGGTCATTTAATACATGCATGGGTATAGCAGTTAGTTCTATTGGTACATGCATGGATAACACCTCTTTTCCTGTGCTATAGCCTAACTCTTGCATGGGAGCCGGCTTGGCTCTCTCTCTCCTTTTCTCTCCCCTCCACATAGGACTATGCTGACATGGATTCCCTTATAGCTAGCACAGTCAGCCTTAGGGCATCTCCAATGGGTCTATAGCAGCTATCTACAAGAGAGTCCATGTCATCAACTGTCCTACGTGGAAGATATTAAATGAAGAAAGAGAACGCAGCTCTCTACAGCTCTAGAGATAGTCTATAGCGCCAAACGAGGCAGCCTCCATAAATTCTGTGTGTGCATGTAAGCATCAAATAGCTATCCTTATAGATAGTTCTTTAGAATGCTAACTTTAGTGTGTACTATATAGATGATGTGGAAGTCTTAGAGCAGGTACAATAAGGCTTAGTCAGCAGGCTATAGCAAATATAATATCAACAAAATCTTACGTGGCAGAGAGAGAAAGGAAGATAGAGAAGGAAGCTGGCTACTAAATTACAGCTAGCTATAGCACGTAAAAATATGCATTTCACTCTCTTACACGTGGGGCCAAATAGTTATTGTAATAGCTATCTTATTGTATGAACTATTTTTTTAAGGCTATAGATGAAATGGACAAGTGTTATAGCCACTAGTTGGCTATACTATTGTACTTGCTCTTATAGTTAATTGCTAGCTATAACCATTGGAGATACCCTTATTAAACTTGCTCTAAAAAAAAGTGTAAAGTAGACACTGGTTCGGATGCTCGGTTCCAATGATTCGAAGTTTGGGATTGAAAAAAGAGTCACCCCGAACTCCGCACCCGGACACGCGCCCACCCAGCCTGGCGCGTGTCCTCCCCGCCTGGCCTCTTCACATGCCCCGCACTACCCCCTACTCCGTCCAAGCCCATGCACACCACGAGACCGCCACGTGCCTTGCCCGCCGTCTCAATGCCCGTGGGCTCCGGCCAGCTTGGACCCACGCGGCAGCGTGACAGAGCCTCCGGCCGATCACGCGCGGCGCCCCCCAAAAATATCATGCATTAAAACAGAAAGATATCTCCCGTACCGCCGCTGCAGGTGGTCCTTGGTGGCCCCACATGTCATACTGTGCGGGCTCGGGCGTGGCTGTAATTATTATATATAGGCTGCACCCTTGTCGCGGAGCCCTAGGCTTCAGGGAGAGCGCCCAGAGCCGCGTGCGTGGTCGGTGGGTGGTGGCCGTGCCGTTCCTTCTCTTCAGAAGCCGACGCCGAGGGGGAGGAGAGAAGGGGGGAGGAATGGCGGCGGCCAGGGCTCCTCTCGGGGTGGTGGCGGTGGCCGTGCTCGTCGTCGGCATCGTGATGCCAGCCGCGGCGGCCGCGCAGGCCCCGGCGCCCGCGCCCGTCAGCGACGGTAAGAGACACCACCCCCCTTCCTGAGCCATCACATTGCACCTGCATCTCATTTACCCCCCTTTATTGTTCTTGATCTGTGCGGCTGCCTCGTGGGCCCCCGCTTGTCAGGCTGCCGGCGCGTCCTCTATTTGTTCCCCCCTTTTCAGCTTCTCATAAAACGAAAGGCAAAGAGGGAAAGCTGTAATGCGTGCTCGTATCATTAGATTTCTTTTACCTTGAGGCGGAAATTCTGCCTTGGAGCATTTCTCTTTCGGATTCTTTCTTTAGCGCTGTTTATAATACGAACTACCTTGCGTTAGATCCACGTTTTTTTTAATTTTTAGACGTTGATTTTAGTGCTTGTTCTGCGGTAGTGGCTTTAGATCCTCATTTCTATTTTTAGACGTTAATTTTAGTGTTTGTTCTGCGGTAGTAGTCAGGAAGTGTTATTTTGCAGAACATATTTAATACAAAACTTAAAGCGTGAAGAACACCATCGTGCATTCTAAAAATCTAGCGGAGGTTCGGATCTCCCTTGTGCCATCCAGGGTTAAATGTTTCGTTTCGAAAAAAATTTCAGAGGTCACCGAGATGAACGAAAAAACGAAATTTCGTTCACAAATTCGGACGGAAAATTCAATTTTTTGATGAAATTTAATAAAAGTTTGGATGAAATTTAGACAAAATTCAAATGGGGATAAATTCAGCTAACATTTGACCGAACTAATATCCTTTTGGGGGCTAATGAAATACCCGAAATATCCAAAGTTTCGCCGAAATTTCGGTGAAATTGTGAACACTGGTGCCATCCTTGAGTTACGATTCGTTTGAGGAAATTCCTTAGAATTTTGATTCCATTGGGCAATTTCTGTAGAGTTTTGTGTATCCTTTGGAGGACCCACCCCTCAAGTCTCCAGATCTCCAAAGATGATTCTGTCTCTCGCAATCGGTGCCACAATTGCAAATTGCCTGAGTTGTTCTTGTTGTCGGATTAACAGTGCAAATTGATGTGCAATTTGCAGAAACGTATATTAGCGCAACCGTGCTCTTCTTGTGTTACTTAGCTGTCCAATAGGGGTTAGCGTTCTTTTCATGACATGTCACTTTTGTGTTGAGGATGCTATGCCAATTACATGCTTTAGCACGGAAAGAGTAGGTTAAGGATTTCTGGTGTGAGGTATATGGTAGATCGAAAAGAATGTACTGTTTCTGAACACTCGATCATATTCAATACCGATGTTAGTTGGATCCACAGATATACCTTTTCTTGTGCAAGTTGAACCAGCTTTGCATTTCCATTTCATTGTTTACTCATTGTTTACTGTTAGTGTCTCCTGGAGTAGCTTTCAGTGGATATTGGTAGCTGCCCCTTTTACCATATGTCTGACAGATGTTACAACTTTTCTTTACTTGAAAATGACTGCTAATTTGGAAGGATGTGCCATGTGTAAGGAGTGTTAGAAGGATGAGCTATGTGTATCGAAAATGGCTTCTCTTTGTGTTGTGTGGACTCTGGACACATTATTTGGTTTAGAGTGTAAAACTTATGTGTTATTGATCTTGATAATGAAACTAAAAAAATCATCAGACACTAGTGTTATGTCGGATCTGGATTTTACCAATTCAGAATACTATGTGATTTTCATCGTGCTATTCTCTAAATCAGTAGATAGTGCTTACGAATACATCATTGAATCATTTCATACATAACGTGAACAATTACCATTCATTAATATTACAACCTAAGTTTAAATAGATCACATCGGGCCAAGTTTATATAAAAGGCCGATTGGGCCAAATAGATATATTACAAAAGCGGAAGCGGAAATGACAGTAAAAGATGAGACCACATCTTGCCACATGCAAGCGATTGTGGGTAAATGGATGCCTTACTATTCTCCAAGGATTTGTATAATAGATGTTCACATAGCTACCAACAAAGTCTGTTTAATTGGGGCAAGAACTATCCTACTAGAGAACGTCCTAATCTCCATCATCTTCTTCTCCATCAACTCCTGAGGCATCGTATTACGCTTAGTGACCTTGATCCGCAGGTTTTGAGGTATTTAGTAGCGAGGGTGAATACAAAAAACCATGCTATATGAGCTAACACAGAATGCAATATTATAAATGTAAGGTTTAACAAAGGTAGACTTGTGTTCTTTTATTTGCTAAAGGCATTAGTTAAAAGCTATAATAAATAGGAAATTTCCTATGACTTGGTATTTTTTTAACTAAATCATGTTTTTATTAAAGAGATTTAAAGCGTGTAATATTAATAGCAGTGCAGGTCTCATCCACCTATCACATGGTTTCATCCACTATATGCTTATTTTTGTTACTAGAGTTACATCCACTCAGGACAATCCAAATTCAGGGTTGCATCCACCCGACGAGTTTTTATCCTGCCCATCAAGTTTTAGAAGTAGACACTAACTCGAGTAGGTTCCTATGCCCACCCATGACCATAGGCATGACTATTCAAACAGTTTTCACTCTACAAAGGTGTATACATTACACACAAGAGATAATCAACTTATTATGTTTCATACTTTTTTGGACATATGAATCAAGAAGATCACCACAATGTCTTTATAATGCATCACCCAGCGAAGGTTATACCTGCTAAGGATTCATCTTAGTGGGGTTAAATCTACCCTCACCAAGACCCCCATTTGCGCTACAAAATGGCTTAAATCCAGTGACATGACCCATGTCCACAGTGGCCTAAATCCAACGACACGACCCGTAGGTCACTCCAATGGGGCAACTCGCGCTGGTGAATGCAAATTAGTTAGCCAGGTCGTATTCATTATAGATTTGTGGTTGCACTGTTTTACATCGGGAGGTCATCATAGGATTCAATGCTTAGAGTTTATCTAGGTGGTGCTACCACAAACCAAACATTCGTGCTATATTTGCATCAACGCTTCTTACCATCCGTCTAGATATGTAAAGCAAGTTTTAGGATTTTGAGAAATATAAAACTGAGTTATCTCAACATACCAGCCATTTCCCTCTAATGGCTGCCCAAAATCAATTTCATGACTGAAAAGATGATAGAGCAATTTAATGACCCCGGTATCTAAGCAAGACTAAGCATGGCGTTTAGATACAACTTATGCTAGTATAGTTACCATTAGGTTTCTAGGGTGAAAAGGATTATGTGTTCAATTATCCAAGGGATGGGGTATAATTAATACAATGATTGATAGGCATATATCTATAATCTTAAGACGAACATAAATTTGTATAATAAATAAAAGCATGCAATTTGATAATTTAAATAAATATAACTTGCATAAAAATGTAGGTTTGATCAAAGTATTGGCTGCCTGACTCACAAGTTGGTTGGCTTTGAAAGTCTTAACTTGGCTCGAACTGTGGCTCTTCTGTGTCCTTGTACTCTATTCGGACGATAGCGACGGAAAGCAAATAAATACGCAAACACACAAATAAATTCAAATAAACTCTAAACTTGAAGATTTTGTTGCTATTAGATAGATCTTGAATTTAGAAATAAGTTTCATTAAATTAGGATTTAAAATGAGTGAGAACGAGCCTTCCAAATCTTAAATCAGGATTAAATGCCAAAATAAACAGAGGAGAGATTCTCTCTCATTGACAGGTGGGATCCATTGATTTTAATTTTGTTTTCTATTTATTTCTTTACTGGAAAAGCCACAGAGGCTAACAAGTGGGGTCGAGTACTGTGCAAGACACAGTAAAGTGGGCCCACACGTCAGTGGCTCAATTACTTAAACTAATGATAGGGGCCTACATGACAGAGGTTACTTAATAATGTTGCTTAGATTAATCAAGTTTTAAACTTAATAATGACTGGTTGCTATAGTGGTGTTTCTCCTACGCAGCAAAGCATAGCTCGTCGTCGGTGAGGGTAAAAAACAGGATGCCCAGGCCGAACCACACCTAGGGGTGGGGATGGCATTGCCGCAGACGCATCGGAGAGAAGATGCAACGGCGAGAGGCACGACAGAGGCGTGACCACCACGGCGGCCATGGCGCCAGTGACGCGGCAAGTAAATTGAAGGTACAGGAAGCATCAACAAGGTGAGGGGAACCTACCACTACCAGAGGGGTTGGCGGGGTCTGAGGAGGGTCAAGGCAACATGGTGGCGAGAGGCCGAGGCGACGCAGGGAAGAAGCACGACACCAGTGAGGTGGAGGTGACGACGGTCCCAATCGGTGGTGGGGATCGATGGAGGAGGTGGCGAGGACGCTCGAGCCAGTAGGAATCGACCGAAGAGGCGGTGGATCGATCGAGCTGCCGGAGTTGGGGAAGATGGTGGCTTCGGCAAGTTGTGAGGGGAGAGAGAGCAATTAGCCGCGGTGAGAAGTTGAGGGAGGTAGCGCGAACTCGAAGACACGCTTGAAGGGCAGGACTCATCGAAGAGGTCTGGTGACGACGATGATCGAAGGAAGCTCGTCGGCGATGGAGGTGGGTTCGATTGGAGCTCAGTGCGACCAAGGCGAGGGAGAAGGGAGCAATGGCGTGGGGTGATGGAGCTCAAGCAACCATGCCTTGGACTTAAATAGCCGAGGAGGGGGCGATGGCCGTTGGGCGTGCGGCGCGGCACTATTGGTGCATAGGAGAAGGCTGCGCGGCACGGCATAGGGAAGACATTGAAGGCGCGGGCGCGACGGAGATGCAATGGTCGAGTCGCGGAGGCAGAGTGGTACGGCAGGCGCAGGTCGGGGCATGTAGCAAGGGAAGGAAGGAGGAGAGGGAGAGTAGGGGTCCGACGCGAGGGCAGCGTGAGGTTAAGGCATGCACAAGGCAAGGCGGCCGAGCACTGTGGCGGCACAGGCGTCGACCGACATGCGTGTGGCGCAACGTGAGCGTGCGCAAAGCGCGCACTGGCAGGGGAGGGCGGCGGCTTGGGCTGGCTTGTGCCAAGCCAGAGGCCCAGTGGGCCGAGAGATAGAAGGAAACAGGTTGGGCTTGGCCCAAACTGAGACTTGATTTGGGATTTCAATTTGAAACGCAATTTGGTTTGAATTTGGATTCAAATTTAATTTTAAGTTTTTGCAACGAAACTTTGAACTCCAAAAAGATGTTACATGTTAGAAATCAGTAGGGTGCTCAAGAGGCTTTCAGTTCCGTTCTCGAATTCTATAACAACTTTCTTGGATTTGCATTTAATCAGTCTGTTCATAATGATCAATTTCATATCTTGAAATGATACCCAGGAACGTAGTGACTGTAGTCTGCCATTTGTCACCAAGAGCATGCGTGTCCCTTAGCATTTAAAGTAGTGCTAAGTTGGATATATCATCTCTCTCTTCATAATACCATTGTTAGCTATTTTTACTCCAACCCTTAGCACCATTTATATGTTCTAAAGTGGCACCAAATATTTTAAATTCTATCATCTAAATGAATATTCACATAAAGAAATGTTCAACTTTACTGGCATAGCACCACTTTTCAAGATTTGCTTTGGTGCCATGCAATTCGGGCTTAGCACCCACTCTCCTGTCTGTTGGTATCGGCGCTAAGAAATTTCTCTCGCCTCTAGCGTTGCTTTAGCACCTAGGGATGTACATGCTCTAATTGAATAGCTAAGTGCACAATGAAAGATACATGCGGTTCTTTTTTATCCCCTCTCGTACATGGTTTTCTTCATCTTCTGTTCTGATTTGTCAAGACTAACATCAGCAAATCTTTTCTCTAATTGATCACCGCAGGCACATCGATTGACCAGGGGATCGCATACGTCCTGATGCTGGTGGCTCTTGTGCTCACCTACTTGATCCATCCGCTGGACGCTTCCTCTCCCTACAAGCTCTTCTAATCCTTGTTTCTTCAGGGCCTTGATTGGGCTATTAGTTATGCCAGGGAGGTTAACATTTAGGTGAGGGTGGGAGGTTTGGATGGATTGGTTGTCTGTTGATGATCTGTATCGAAGACTCAAAAAGTGTTTGGTGGTTTGATTGGCTGTATTGGATCCCATGATTTGGTGCCCAGCTGTGCTTGCTGGATTTGTTTTCGCTGGTGCCGTCCTGACTGATTGTCATGTGCTCTGACATGGAATATTTTGTCTTTGCAACACCAGACATGTGGGTACCTGCCTGTGCCTGTCTCACTCCTGACGTGATGATGGGTTCCTTGTGGGAAGAATCATTCGTTCATATCATTTTTCTTCATTAGAAAATTTCAAATGGAATTAATTTTGCGAGACTAGTCCAATTCCGTTGATGATAGGAGACTAGTGCGATTCCGTTGATGAAAGAAGAGCTAGAAAGTAGAGACTGAGCTAAATTATTTCGGTTTAGACCTACAGCTGGTCTTGTGGGAGGCATGCATGAGCCGACTATTAAGACATGAACTAGTGATTGAACCAGGACGATGAAGTATTTAGTGTGCATCGTCCGTGCCAGCCTTTTTTGTTTTGAGGTTTGGCTTAGTGATTCCTCTCTTTCCTTCTGTTAAGATTCAAGAGTTGCTTGGGACGCTTCCATCTTGCTTTGGTAGATTTTTTTCCAGCCAAGCTAGCACATGACCAGATAGCATGTTCCTTGGCACAAATCTAGCTGTCCAGCAAAACAAAGTGAATGAAATAGATGCCCAAGTCAGTGTGTAACATCCAAGACACAGAAATAATTTAGTACCCATTTTTTCATACACAAAAAAAAAGTGCTCAAGTGTGAACGTCGCCGTCCGTGGGGATCGAACCCACGACCACGTGGTTAAAAGCCACGCGCTCTACCACTGAGCTAGGACGGCTTCGGTGGTATTTAGCGAAATAGCGTTATATATTCATAGAATAGTACAACTTTGAGTGCCGTGATCAGTGCCGATTTCTTACGACTGCTATGGTCACATCGTCGCTTTTATCAAAACTAAAGTATCGGAGCATGCAATCATACTGCTTGCTTGGTCGCAATGATCGTGGTATTCACTCTTGTCTTCCACCACAGCCACAGCTCAGCTGACACACCGTAGCAGAGAAGAGAACAACGAACAATTGGACATGCACATGCTGCCCGGGTTGCTGATAGGCTTGCATGGCAGTTGCAGGCTGAACTATGAAGAGGAGGAGATGAAGAAAAATGAAGATAATTACCTACCTATACGTGGGCTCTTTGGCACTGCTGTATTTTTTTTTTGCATTACACTCTGTTTCATAAGATCAACTAGTTTTGGTGTATAGAGATTTGTTAACTGTCAAGTAATAATAATACCTTTCCAGTCAAGGGCGGAGCTGGGCCTCGGGCCGCTGGGGCAATGGCCCGAAGTCCAGCTGGAAAAATCTTTATCATTTTACTGTAGCTACCAATAGTAAGGCCTTGATATCTTTTATTTCAGTGGGCTAGGCCTCGGGCTGGTTACACCCCTGTTCCAGTCTTTAGCATATGTGACAAATATTTTTTGATCTTTTCTTACCCTACGGCATAACACAGTAGAGTATGATTTATTTTTTGAAAAAGAACTTCAAGGTTCGCCACTGCAAAGAGGTGAACTCGAGGATCTGCCTCTGGATTACATTGAGTGACAAATCCTCAGGTGCCAATCTTTATTGTCTAGGGGCTAACATGGCCTGTGTCAGATACTTGTCCATGTGTTTCTTGAACTGACAACAGCGGCTGTAAGTGTAACATGCACATTGCCTAGCAGCGAGGTTTCACATTAGATTTGCATTGGCTGCAAGTGTAATCAGAAGTTGATCAGTGAGTCTATTGACCGCTTTGGAGGTCCTATGTACTGTCGAAGACGCAAAGCTGTCACATGCAAGGCTGTCAATATTAGGAGAAAGCATAATAAAGTTGCACATGAGCTGGCTCAATTCGCTAGAGCTCTGGGAGAGTTCACAATGGCGCGAGAACGTCCCCATATTGCATATTATCTCTAATCTCCATGATTAGTTGCCGTTCGATTGGACTGAAATAACCTAATTTATGGCTAAAATTGTATTGTAGCTGACTGAAATTACATTGTAATTGAAGGTGGCTTATTTGACGTAACTAAATTTTAAAAAAATTTAAAATAGAAAAAATAGGTTAGCCCATCACAGACAACGCAAACGAATATGAGAAAAAAGAACCAGAAAAAACTCAAAAAAGCTAAAAAACCTGAAAAAGACGAAATTTAGAAATAGTAAAAAATAAGCCAGAAATCAGAAACTTAAGCCGAAATGAGCGGGGTCGATGAAATTGTCTCCTTGCAACAAAGCCTTTATTTTCTTAAAAAGTTGTGCATATATATATACTTTTTGAAATTTCTTCTGAACAATGATTATCCAATAGCTTTGTGTTAATAGTGTGGATGCTGTAGTGCTTGACTGCTTGTTGGGTGATAATGAGGACTGCGCGTGTAAGTTTCGTCACCTCAGATAATATTCCAACAACCTACCCACAAAACAGAAAATAAAGGTCAGATCCTACAAAATGATGTACCTTCCGGCCTATCATACAACTACAATATCAATGCATCATCCATCCATCTCAAAGAAAGAATGTAAAAGAAAACTGACACATCAGATATTCAAACACTTCCTGCTTCATAGGACCTATTGGAACAATGGAATTTCAGAGAAGGTTTATGGGATGAAAGTTTTATACGATTTTTGCCTATATAGGTACTTGGATATAGTAGAAATGATCTAAGGCCCATTTGAAATGCAAGATTTTTTTCGATTCCTATAAGAATTGAATTGTCTCATGTGAAATTCATGTAGACATATCATGTGAAATTCATATAAAATTTCTACGAAATTCTTGCGTTTCAAATAAGTCCTAAAAAAATCCTACAGGAAATCTGACTTCCTACATATTCTCCGTTAGGAAGTCCAAGGCAGCATCTTTTTCTCTATCTGCACTCTCCTAAAGATGTTTCCCTTTTCTATGGGCAATCCAAATTCTAAACACCTCTTTTCCATGTTCCCTGTTACGAATTTCTGTACGATTCTGCCACACCTGTCACTCCATTCCACACATGCCAAACTGACCTAAAACAATATGGCTTTGTTTTGGTTCGAGATTAAATCAACTAACTTAGCTAATACTAACCATGATATGTTTTATTCCAGGAACTAACTATGGTATGTTAGCTTAGCATAGTTTTTTGGTTCTGTCAACGAAGCTAGTTACTCTAAAATATTGTTGGCTAGATTAACACATTAACTGGAGTAGCTAAGTTAGGAGGGTTCACTGTGGTAGGTTAGCTTATTCCAAGCTTTTTGATGGGTTAGTTTACTCCTAGATTGAAGTGATTAAAAGGGTCTGACATGGTTAAATGAACCTTGCCTAACCTACGGTGTTTGCACGGATTAAACCCTTAGATCCGTCTCTTTATCCTAAAACTTAGTCTAAGGGTCAGTTTGTGGTTTGTGTGTAGTACTATGTTGCGCTTATTTTTGAAAGCTTTTGCCAAGACGCAGCTGTGAGGTATCTTTGTCTGGCAAATTAGATTATAGTTCAACAACAACTGGTATCCTCCCTCTGTACTTCCTCCCACATGGATAAAGCTCAGATGATCGTACCGCTTTTTTTATTGAGTAATAAAGCTCTTGTGTATTACCCTAAAAAAACAAAATTATCAAATAGAACGCAACGACAGAACGCAGTCTAAGCCAAACATTTGCATGTACACCATTTGCATTATCTGAACAAAATAAGTAAATAACAAACACCTTGGAAAGGGGAAAACACCAGAAAAATAATCTAACAGCCAAACTAATGCGATACATATTTTTAGGGAGTATTCAAACCGGCTTCAATTTCTAGCTACTTGTGGGAGAAGCCAGAAACCAATTTGAAGACCTCGATTTGTAAAAGCGGATTATCCAATCCGCTTCCAAAAACGACTTCTGCAAATTGCTTCCAAAAGCCACTAGTCGGCCTTTGTCGCCTCCTCTGTGTTTGCATCTTGCAAAAACCATTTTCTTAATTTTATTTTAATAGCTATTTCTACTCATTATTACTATTCTATTTCATCCTAAACAAAAAAAAAATCTGACCAAAAGTGATAAGCTCCAACAGGTTAAGGATATGTTTGGTATATACCATGTCTAGCCTCACCAAACTTTGGTTAGCCAATTTTTTGGGAGAGAATGCTGCACCCTCGGTTTGGCCAAAACTTGGATAGAATTTGTGAGGGGATGACCAAAATACTCCTAGGCAGCCGAAATTTTGATAATAAATCAAGCATAAATCAAATATATTACCATAACCAATATTTTGATTGGGTAAATTTGGAGAAAAAAAAACCAAACCAACCCTAATACAGCCCCTACTCTCTCCAGCAAACAACAAGAGCTCTCGACATCGGTCGTGCCGCCATCACTTCTCCAAGCAAGCAACAGCAGCTCTCCTCTCCTACCTCGCCTTCCCACCCAATCCCCACCCAAACCCTACAATTCGAGGGCCTCGCGAGGTGATGAGATGGGACGCGGCGGAATCGGAGGCGGTCCTGGAGCGGATCTGGGACCTCCACGACCGCCTCAGCGACGCCATCCTCGCCGTCTCCCGCACCCACTTCCTCCCCGCGCCGCCACCGTCGCCTTGCCGGAACGGGTTTGTATTCGTGAAGGGACTGCAGGGAGGAGGGGGAGGAACGGAGGACGGGGGTGGCTCGGCGCTGGCCGCCGCGGCGGAGGCCATGGCCGAGGCGAGGAGCCTGCACGCCATCCGGACGGCCCTCGAGGACCTCGAGGACCACCTCGAGTTCTTGCATGTGAGATTGCACCCCCGTCCCCTCCCGTCCCTCTCCTCTTCTGCTCTAGGGTTTCGCTTTGATTGGAACTTGGTGGTAGTACGAGTTAATTCTGGTCAGGACCTCGCCTGGGTTGTTGCAATGAATGGAGACTTGATCCTTGCGAGGTCGGGGTGCGTTGTTCGCGTGATTGGCGAATCCTGGTTTCCATAGTTCCCTGCTTGTATCCGACATGAGGCTAAATCTTTTCTTTTCCTCGAGGAGGATTGGCTTCTGTTGTGATCCACGAAGCACTTCGTTTGATACTTAGATAGGATGTTTATTGCATCATGTTGTTCACATGGTAGACTGAGGTGCTGCTCAATGTTCATGTGCCACACTATATATTAGCAGGGTTGCAAATGTTCTGTGATGGATTCTGGGCCTTTGGTTGTTTAGTTTGTTATTTCGTGCCTAGATGATTTTGACTCAAAGTGGTTCTTCTCCTTCAAATTGACTGCGAGTGGTTGGTCTAGATTGGAAATGAAAGCCATGTGGATGTCAAGAATGCCGGTTGACGTTACTTTCCTTGCGTCTTGCAGTCAATGTTCGTTAGAGGTCAAACTAGCAAGAAACATTCGTCTGTTCTAGAGTCATTTGTCATTTTGTAAAAAGCGTTAGCACAAAGTTATGATTAGTATGGTACTCATGGATGCAGCCTGTTGTCTTCTGGCATAAGACATTGACAGAAGTTTTTAGGAGCTTGTTAATTTCTCTGTGAACTCCTTCCAAGACACAGAAATGAAGTAGCTCTCGTTTTGCCAGGTGTGTTCTAGTGTGATGAATTATTAGCATCCTTCTTCTGTCTCTGGCTGCAAATGAATTTTCACATTCACAAGCAGCAAGCTACCATTTTGGGTGGATAGCTGAATTTAGAAACCTGCGCATACATAATTACACATCGATAATTCCTGGGCTTTTAGTTAATTCAGTTATTTCTCTCCTATTTAATAATTATGTAAGATCTGTTTCTTACTTGTGTTAATAATTTAATATTGCTCCACAGACTGTTCACTCACAACAGCAGGCTGAGCGGGATGCTGCCATTGCTAGACTGGAGCAAAGCCGTCTAGTCCTTGCTACAAGGTTAGCTGAGCATCGGGGGAAGAAGTATAGAGTCATTGATGAGGCCTTGGCATTTGTAGGTGAGGTGAGTGACAAAAGTCGATTTATCTCACCAGAAGATGTTCGTGTGACACATAGCCTGTCAGGGGAGAATGCAGTGGACAATGGGGGCAATGGTTCAAGTATCATGGCAAATGTGTTATCATGTAGTCTATCTTTAGCCAAGAATTCATTTCGAGTGGATAAGATTGGTGGCGCTCTGGGTAATGTTGCAGTGTTTGCAGTAAGTATGCTTGCTTTCTTGCAGCTGCGACAAGTTGCATCCGGAAGTAAAACTCCAGCTATTGAATACAGGAAGAGAATTGATTACAGATTCCAATCTGGGAGCTCACAACAGAATGGCAGAGGAAAGTATCTTGAGGTGTACTTAGCCAGAGGCTGAGGAATCATCAGATTACACGCCGTTGCCTGTACAGAAAGTTTTGACACTATATCAGTTTTCGTTGGTTTTGTTAGGGCACTAATCATTCTTTACGATGTGCTGGGCTATGTTCCAGGCTACTAGGGCACTAATTGTCACATTCTTCTGGATGGATTGGTCTACCTTCCATGATACTAGGTGTTGCACCTCCCAATTTGTAAATGGTTTTGTGCGTAGAGATGGCTTGGCAGAATGCTTGTAAATCCTGTCCTTGTCTGGGCTAAACTGGAATGGCCATGATTGAAGGCGATAGTCCCACCATTGTTCCTCCACTTGCTACCTATGTTGCCAGTTTTGGTATCCCATGAAGACAACTGCTTGTTGCGCCCTCATGAGGAGTGTTCAAGGTTCTTTGCTTACCTGATAGGTTCAGTTTTTCTGACTACGTTTGTTGTGGCTACAGTACAAGTACATGTGATGCTTGTGTTTGTTCTTTTAATGGAGTAAACTTGAGGGTATTTGCTTTGTTCTGTCTTGTGCTTGATGATGCCCCCGGCTTTTGTTTGCTGATCTGATCATGCCGCTCGAGCTGGTCAGTTGCCGAAGCTTCTTTGGTAATGTTCATACTTGGCCTCTCTTTTCCAGATGTATGCTACTTTGCTACTTTGTGGATCTGCCGTCACCTGATCCTCCCATCGAGCTGTTCGGTTGCGTAACAACTTATGCATTAGGTGCGTGTTTTTTGTTTTGGTTTGTATTGCAATCCGTCAAAAGGTCGAACTAAGCAATATTCTATGCCAGATATGATGCACCTTATGCATAAGTGGGTACTTGAGAGTACAATGAGCTGCAAAAGAATTCTTGTTAATTCTCATGGATGATCTTGTTGCACTTTTGAAAGGGGAAAAAATGTAAGCTCCATCTCCAGTGCCATGGCTATCTTTATTTTCTTTATCTTTTACTTTTGAGAACAAGCACATGGGAAGTTTGTAGGATGATTAAGTTGTTAAAGTACTGTAATTATATACAGAAGTCCGTAGGATGATTAAGTTGTTGAAGTACTGTAATTATATACAGAAGTCCATCTCCCTTCGATATTAATCTAGACAGTAGTTTATGGCTACTCACTGTAACAGTCTTTTCATGACATTTCGTGACATCCATGAACAATGGTTGTTTATGGGCCCAATTAGCAAATTGGGGCTATTTGTAGGACGATGATCACTTTGAACTAATCATAGTATAAATCATGCCCTTTCCACGATACTTCGCTTTCAAGCTGGAACAAAGATCCGAGGTTCATGATATCATGCTTTGTTCTGTAAGCTTTGGAACCGATAAAGGAAAAGGAGATCGTAATAAGGGAATAAATATTTTCTCTCACCAAACAAGGTAAACAACATCTTTTCAGCACAAAGGAAAAGTGGCTGCTGTCTGCTGCTGATATTATTACGAGCAAGCTGAGTCGGCAGTGAAAGGGTCACACCCTCTTTGCTAAGCTTGTTTGCCGCTTTACTTTAATATGAACTGCCTGAAAAATTTCGTATTGTTCTTATGAAACTCGTAAGAATCTATCGTTCTGCTATTTTTTCCTCAAAATCTAGCTCAAACTCAAAGCAGATTGGTTCAGAGTTCAGAGCTTGCAGATTCAGATAAAGCTGCGCCCTTTACACGCGGTCACGCTTCAACAAGTGCTCACGCAATGGAAATGGAGAATTCTGCTGGTTTTATTTTGTAGTTTTTGTGATCCCATCATGATCACTCATCCTATCATACATTTGATCATCGCGGTAGTAGGATTGCCCATAAAAAAAAGGGGTTCCCATGCTTGTAGTCAGCGAGCAAAAACTACTATGGATTGCCAAAGCAGGCAGACGTGTTATTTTATATCTTGCACTTTTCTTTGAGGATTTACCAATTGAGATGAAATGCGCCAAAGCCAAAGCAAGCCACCCTTGCAAGAAATAAATGAATTCCAAAGATCTTGGGCAAATCCAAAGAGGGAGGACTAATTACCAACTAATTGCATGGCCTCAAAACTTTCCAGCACTGAAAAAACCTAATCATATGCAGCACGATATAGGGCCTGTTCGGTAGTGAGGAAGCCGACCGACTTTTCGCAGCCGCTACAGTACCTAACTTTTAAACGAAGTATTTTCTCAAGACGGGGTCTACAAGTTAAACGTAGTACACGTTAAAAGCCCAACATTTGTACCACCTAAAATCACAAGTGAGTATCGATCTCTCCGTAATCTGTACCGTAAACAGCCAAAATTCAAAAATTTCAGCCAAAAGCCAAAAGCCGCAGTCAAAAAGAACAGACCCATAATAAAAGTTTATATGAATATCACTGTTTATCGAGAATATCGAATTTCATTGATAAACATAAACATAGGACGAATGTTGTAGAAGTCTAGGACTGTCTACATAACAGTGGTCTAAACATTTTGGGCTTTTCAGTCATATTTTCTGCCGTATGATCAAACCACGCCAACATGCAGATGTGGCCTGGCCACGTCGTTTCTGTCGTGTGTGTTGTCCAGCACCGGTTAACAGGCCTCAATCTAGTAACGGGTTTCGGCGTTTTCTGCTTGTCTTTGCGCTGCACTAACAGGACATGTCTGTCCCTCTGTGGGCTGTTTTTTTGCAAGCCTGTTTGGCTTGCAACTCAAAAGACCATAACAGAGAAAGACCAACGAACTGAAAAGAAAACCGAGGAGCGACGCTTGGCATGCTCTGCCTTATGTGCGAGCTGTCCACCAGCGTTTAAAATCTGGGTTTGATGCTGATGCTCATTTTTCTTTGGACTCTCGAGCCGTAAGGATATATGCATTACTGTTTGGATACATTCGTGTTTTATGAGGTTCAAACTTTCGCTCTAGATTAATGATGTGCTAGGTACGCACCCATGTATGCGTGCATGTGGTGTGTTTGTGAGTGCGTGTGGGCGTGCGTACAGACAGTAGCAGACTCAGGATTTTTAGGATGGGTATTTGAACTTCGACGCTAAGTTGTTTGGATACATCATACCGATATGTTGATACCGCGACACACCATTTTCTCCAAAACACTAATACAACGATGCGTGTATATAGATATAATTAAAATACATAAATTATAGAAATTAATGATATCTTATGAGAAAACAGACGACATAAGGCTAGCATAATGATATGAATTAAATAACAAATTATAAATTAATGACAGTTACATACCTTGTTGATCCTGCTCTTTTTTTTTTTTTGCTCTTTCCAGCTCTCTCCCATAGAGAATTCAAATCTGCGGACTTCATTTTTTTAAAGCTCAAATATCTACAAAATTAAACATATATCAAAGGATCAGATCAGAATAGCTCTGACAAGAGAAAGACATGTAACATCATACCTATCTAGTAGATGTACAATAGTATTAGATACAACATACCTATCAGATCCCATATTGGTTTTACATCAACCTGGCTAACTATTTTGGCCTGAGGAAGCGTCCTTGGGACATCAGAACAAGTTCTCAGCCAGAACTAGTTCTTATTAGGTGGTTTATGGTTAAGTTTTATGCTATGCTGGGAAATTAGATGACAAATTTGTTGTGGATGACTTCTGCCTAGCCGTAGACTAGTTACCACTACTAACATAGCGGAAAATGTTGCTAGCCATTAGTCAAGATCTAGGTGACAGTACAAGCTTACCACTGAGTAGCCGGCCTTGCAATTCTGCTATTTTCCCTTCCTGGTAAGCTATCTTAAAGAGCTGAGTGAGATCAGCCTTCGCATGTTTCGTTTCAGTAGCAGCCAGGGATTGGATTGCCTTGAGTAATTGAGTTCTAAATCATGAAATCAGAACCAACATTACAATACGAGAATGCATTCAATACATCAAACATGATGGATATAAAACATAAATAAACTACAAATCTTTGCATAGTACTAAGACAATGTATGTACAAGCATCTTCAAAATTGAAGTGCTATGCCATAACGGCATCAAACAACAACATCAAATGATCAAAAATATGTAACTACTAGTGAATATTGATCCCCTAGCACTGATTGATCGTGAACATAACACTTACATTCCCCAATTAGATTTTGAAGAAATTAGCCAGCAAGGAGAGTTCATTTGCACCACATAGGGCTCCAATCATAGGCAGAAACTATTCCAAGGTGATATTCTCAATGTCACGACGAGGGCAACAGCTAACCAAGTCTAAGGCAAAATGTTCCCATAAGCAATTATGCAGCAGTTATGCCAAGCTCTGGTCTCACTTCCTTCAAGTCTGACAGAATCACAGAAAGGACTCCTGCATTGCAATTTGCAACATAAATCACTATGAACTCTGCATATCCTCGTACATTCAAAGTTATTCTAGAATCTAGACTCAATATGAGTTATGAACTGTGAAGGAAGACTAAGAGAAATAGAGAACGGTTCTAGAATCTAGATAAAGTACCTCCCCAATACCCCAGGCCCCAGCGCGCTTGGGGGTGAAGATGAGGTCGCCAGCCCTAACTTTTTCTACCATGGGCCGGCCACTGGGCCATTCGGCCACTTGGCCTCAGCGGCTGGGCCATCGACCCACGGTCGATGCGGCTCCATCACCAAATTGAGCCCAGGAGAAAAAATAGGACGATTTAAGCCCGATTACTACTATACATATGTAATATACATTATATATAGTGGATTTTTTGTCAAACATTTTGGGTATTCAGCTGAATACCCATGAATTACTATAGTTCCGTCTCTGCATACGGAGCATGTTTATGAGTACGTGTGTATCCTTCTTTGTACTTAAAGAAATAAAAAACCACATATTCAGAGCAAAGGCGCCCGACACGGAGAAGAAAAAAAAGAGAGAGAAAAGGATATGGGGTTGTAGCTGCCATGTCTTAAGTACGATAGGCAGAAATTCACCCATTCGTACCATCTGAAGCTATTTAAAACTTGACTTGCACTGTGAGAACATAAGCTAAACACTGTAACCAATTGTAATAAAAATCATTAACACTGATAAGAAGACAAAATATGTTTAATAAGCGAGACAAACAAACCTTGAATTATCAAGAACCAATTGAAATAGAAAACAAATGAAAAATTCCTAAAGAAGACTAAAATGCTGGATTGCTAAACGTCTTTTAATAAAGAGAAAAAAATTCTAATGAAGACAAAAAAAAGGAGGGGTTGGTGAAGGTCAACCGTACAAACAAAAATTCTTTTAGGCTCCATTTAGAACAAAGAAAATTGAAAAACACATGAACAGGAAAACCGTAGTAATTGAGGTGGGTCTTGTGAAATCCCACAATAAATGAAAACACACGAATTGCTCTAAATGGATGTTTGAATGCTTCACTGGAAAAGACACAGGAATTCAGAGAGAGATTGCCTTGCTTAACAGACAAAGGAAAATTTCCTAGAGGTTGGACCTCGTGGTTGTTTTCCTCCAAAATTCCTCTAGAATGAAATATTCCATAGGAATCCTATGGGCTTATTCCTATTGTTTCAAAGAAACACACGGGAAAAGTTTCCATAGGATTCAATTTCTACAAAATTCCTCAAAAAATCCTTTGTTCCAAACACCCCTTAATGAAGACGAAAAAACCGTGGGATTAGTGAACCCCTATAAAAATAAATACATTTTAAGAAAGACAAAGACATAATTGTCTAAGATTGACAAATTTCTTGGTTTTATTGAACCCCTACAAAAAAATGAAAAAGAAAAATTTTACGAAGGTAGACAAAATTTCCTAGGATCGGTGAACCCGTAGAGACAATATACATGTAGGATTGTATGGCGCAATACGAGAGGGTGAATGATTGTCTTCACTTTTTGACACCTGAAACAAATCTCAAATCAGACGAAAAATAATCTAAATTATTGGATATAGATTACGACCGCAAGACACTAGTTCGTTTGCACGTGCTCGATGAATGCTTCGATCGTCCGACCGCTCACTTCAACCGCTCGCTACGACCGCCTTTGCACGTGGTCGAAGTCTCCGTCCATTCAGAAGCTTCAGCCACTCGAACGCTTTGTCCGCTCGATCACTTTGAGCACTTGAACGAGAACAAGCCAAAGACAATGCCGAGTTCTGATCAATTGGATTGACTTGATGCCCGAAGACACTGAGCTCGTGGCATGCAAGACCATGATGTGTTAGCACGCCACCGGAGACACAAGAAAATGATGATCAAAAAACACATCGCCGACGCCGTCTGACTATTCTTGAAATAGATATGATCTATTATTTCTGCATCATGGATGTGGCTCAAAGTGCCTTCACGGCACCCTAAAACCCTAGCACAAAAAGCCTCGCAAAAGCCACAGCGAAAAACTTGGTCTCTCCCTACTTTTATATGCTAGAGCTCTAAACTGTGTTCACCTCAAACACGGATATCTCAAACCGTGTCCTTATCCCTTGGACACGCAATCCTATCTCTTCCTCAAATTAAGAGACCAGAAACCCTTCCAAACATGGGTTTTATCATATATCTAAACCTTCCCATTATGGACTCTTTCCATAATGTTTCCAATCTCACCACATGATGAAGCCTCCAAGAACGAACCTCTCGTAGCTTCATCTCGCATCATCAACCTCCGTATAGAAGCCTCCAGGACTGCACCGTCCGTAGCTTCTCCATGCATCACCACCTTTGATCTCCATATACACCAGTGTTAGCCTGACCATCTCGCATGACATCCTCAACCGTCCGGATCTCAGATCTCCCCATCCTAGTCCCGGTCCTCCTCGTCACCGACCATGATCGTCTCCATGCCATTCTGCACATGCAAATACCAAAGAAACGTTTCCCGGCACAAGTTCTCCACAACATGATCGTCATCATCACATAGATACCACCCTTATCCATCCATAAACAAGAACCAAACTAACCACGACCATCAACCAGGTTGTTTACGATCACAAAACCCATTGCTATCTAGAAAACAGCCTCAGACAACTAATTACGACTGCTGGCTCAATTAGTACTTGAAAACTACAAGTACTCAGGAAATACTATCGCTCCACCAAAAACACTCAGGAATAACAAGCATCGCTACCGACCAAAACCAACGACTCGAGTACTGAACACTACGATTATGACTACCAACCAATCACTGCATCATCAATCACCAAATTTTGAATATCATCGACAACCGATCCCAGTACCGAGTCCTTTTGATTACGAGTACCATTCCTCTAAACATTGTTCACCGATCACCTCCAACCAGTCCTACCGCTGGCCTAACACGAGTACTCGAAGTACTCGAAGATAGCAAGAATGAAGCACTTGAACCGACAATGAAGTCTATGAGTACCGACCGCGAAGCCTACGGTAACCGATTGCAAAGCATTCGACTAAACCTGAAGATAATGACAACAAACCGCAAAGTTTATGACCATTGACTGCAAAGCCTTCGACTAAACCCAAAGACAATGACAGCAGTCCGCAAAGTCTACGACTATGATGACAAGATTGAGAAGTCTACGACTATGACAACAAGACTGCAAAGTCTACGACCATCGACCGGAAAGCCTTCGACTATCGACCTAAAACAAATCTCCAACTACCGAGTACAACTAGTAAAATCTATGACTATCAAGTATCGAGTACCGATCAGTAAAGTTTACGACTATCGAGTACTGACCAGTAAATTTTACGGCTATTGAGTACTGACCAGTAAATTCTACAACTATCGACTAGTTACTGTAACTTACCATCTTCAACCCAGTACGATTGTTCTGCCATAGTCGATGTTCTGTGGTCGAAGTCAGACATGGTCGAAGTAGAATGTGGTCGTAGTCGAACGTGGGCGTAGTCGAACGTGGTTGTAAACAACTCTAAGTCGTAACCAACGTGGTCAAAGTCTGACGTGGTAGAAAGCCGCTGTGATCGAAGTCTGCCGTGGTCATTCAGCTGTGCGATCCTCTGATGCCACTTGAGTGCCGTCTGATGTTCTGATGCAACTCGAAAGTCGTCTGATGCTCCAGAGTTACTCGAATGTTGTCCGATACTCCGTTGCTACTCAAAAACCGTTCAATGCCACTTGGACCCGATTGGACTGGTCTGAAACTACTTAGAGCAACCAAGCCACTCGGACCCAATCGGACTGGTCTGAAACTACTCGAAGTAACCAAAATCACTCAAAGCCGACTGAAACCACTTGGAGTAGATCTAAACCATTCGGACTCGAGCAAAACCACTCATACGCGACCAAAAACACTCGAAGAAGACAAAAACCATTCGGAGCAGACTGAAACCACTTGAACTTAAAACCTTCGACCGCGATCGACCAAAACTTTCACAAACGCAAAATCCAAAGCAATCCAAATATCAATTATTCATCATCACTTTACTTACAACCATCCACATAGTGTAACAATACAATACAAATTCTCTATATAAAGAGCCAAGGACCCTAAAATATTAAGTTTGGTGCCCATTTGCAGCATGGATTTTCAATTAAAGTAAAAACGATAGGAGATTACAATAAAATTTTAATTGTAAAAATTAATACATATCCTGGAGCTGTTTAATTTTCATACTTGATATACATTTAACTTGCATAATGAGTAGATTCACACATTTTAGTTACATAGGAAGTATCAACTCGGAGCTCACAAATTTTTTTGTAACTGATATTCTATTCAAAACTTGATGAGTATACTGGTATGGAGCTTCAGGCTAGAGGACAGAAGAAAATACTGTCAGCCCAACATGGGTACAACTCCTTAAATGAACAATAGTTGAAAAATATAGTCCTTGATAGAACAAAGCTTGAGACAAAGCCTACAACACCAGCTAAATGTTTTTTTTGATAAAGTGAGCGAAGCCAAGCAGCTGAAAAAAAACTGTGATATATTACCACCTTGTTAAAGAAAATGAGAAGACGATCTTGTTAAAATGACCTCTTGAACTACAAAATCAAATCTCACATTTAGAAAGGGCACTAAGAATTTAGATGAAGCATAGGATCAATCACTTACAAGTGCGCCAAAATTTTAGATAAAGGGGAAAAAAATCAATCAGTTACAAGTACTCTATTTAAAATTGCCCGTCTTAAATCGATCTCTTCAGTAGCACAGTCAAACTCAACTTAAGAGAGGGGACTACGGATTTAAATAAGAAAGAGATAAAAAATGAAAAAACCCTTAAAAAACCATCTTAAAAGATCGACATCATATCTGGTCAAAATCACAACCTGAAATTTCAAGAAAATAGACATAGATCAAAAGAAGTATGCATAATTCAAATCCACATGATCAAATAAAGAGGAAGAGCACACAAAACACAAGCATTAATCTTCTCCATGGCCGTTTTACATCATCAGATCTACCATAGCTCTTTCCTTCTCACACTTCACCTTTATCTATCGATCCCTTTGGAACTATTTTTTTATTTAATCCTTTTTAATATATTTTTATTAATGACATCTCGCTTAACTTATTTTCAAATCTGACACGTTTTGGCCACGCCAATAACCACGGCATGTCAAACAACACCACCACGCGATGGGTAAGTCTAGCGCCGAACTAGAAAATAATCTTTTTTTGCCACGCCGTTGGTCGTGATGCGTCTGCCAAGCGGTGTGACAAAAGATTTGTAAATAAGTTAGACGAATGGTCATTAATACAAATAGATATATAATTTAGAATTTAGGTTTTGCTACAAGTTTCTAGAGAGTTTAGAGTTTAGGCTCTACCACAAATTAACTTCTAGAAAATGCTCCAGTACAATTAAGAATTTAAGCTTTGCAAGAAGTTTCTAGAGAGTTTAGAGTTTACACTCTACCACATACTTTTAGCAAAAATTTTGATTATAAAGTGGGAAGGAAAAAACCATACTCCAAAAACCATGAATTCTCACTCACATGGGCATAGTGCACCCATATTACTCATCCGCTTTTAGTATGGAATTGCCTCTTAATTTTTTCCTTTTGATATGAAAAAGCTTTAGTTCTCTTCGTATTTTTCAAATTCATACATCACAAATCTTTTAATTTAGCTTTACCTTATTCAATAAAAAAGTATTTAAACTTTACTTACTTTTTTATATTTTAAAAAATAAAAATTATCCTACACATTAAACTCACACATATACATAGACTCCGTTGCAATACACAAAATTCATCTAGTTTAAGTTATGGCCAATAATGCTTATATATAGTGATAACTTATAATAATAGTGATAAATAAATTATTTTTAAATAATTTTAAATATAGTATTATGAACGTGTTAGAAAGTGCTTGTAGGCTTGATGCATAACAACACCTCAATTGTTCGAGTAGCAACGCGTGAGCTGGTGCGGACGAGGACCCCGCGGGCCATGTACGATGAGATTGTCAAGCTCCTCTCTGCCTCTACAACTGTTGAGGTGAGGTGCGGCACGTGTATTGCAAGGGCAAGCAGGTGGCGCAAATGCTGTGCCGTGAGGTGTACAAGTTCGGGCGCACGATGATGTGGGCGGATAGGCTAGTGTTGTACGCGTGTGGAAGAAGGTCGAGGACGACCCACACAGTTAGGGACGGAACCCAAATGAAAATGAATAGGGTTTTTTACTGTATATGTAAGACGTGTTTTTTTTTGGCTTCTACCTTTAGCTCTTGCTTTTCCAAAAGTCGAAAAGCCAAACGTCGAAACGGCGCAACCTCTTGAAGCAGATTCTCCAAACAGCTTCACAAGCACAAAACCATATGCGCTATCTACGTTGACATCTCCATTGTCTGCTATCATATTGAAAAGCGCAGACAAAACTCATCAGCCGTGACCCAAAAGAACACCCCATAATTACATGTATAATTTTACCTCCGATTTGCAATAAAGTTGGTGGGCATTTCAATTTTTAAAAACTCAAATTGAACCGCTAATTTCAAACCCCACAATTTGACAAAAACCAACTAATAACCATAATATTCAAATCATAACTCATAAATTCAATCCATTTGCTTAAAGAAATTGAAAGAATCGAGAGAAATTTAGCAATACCCTATGTCGATTTAAGACTTAATCCATATCGCCAAGTGCTCGACGAGATGATTAATGGGTGATGACAACTAGAAGACATGGCAGCTGGTGGGTTGCAGTCTAAGCCTCTATGCTCTGACAATTGGCGATAACGAGCCTACAATCAAGCAAGAGGATGAATTTTTACTTTCGCGCAAGGTGGGACAGAGAGTGGGATTGAACAAGACGCAGGTGACTAGAGCAATGCGATGCGCGTGTTGTGCGCCCTTTGCCTACTATCTTCGTTTCATAGATTGCTTGGTTGGCTGAATGCCTTAGGTCATGCTTGTGTCAGCTGGACTGTATTTGCTATGCTAGGCTGTATGATTTAGATTTTGATTGGTGTCGTCTTGAGTCTAACTGTAGGAGTGCCGAGTAAAGCAGTGGGAGGCAAGACAGACGGAGGTGTGTGCCAAGATTTGGCAAGAAGACCTTCAGCTTCTGGTTCCTGGCTGGCAACAAGTCGTGAATTCCTGTTGTGAAGCTAAAGTGTGGCTAATCCGACTCAGCTCAAGATAACAGAGGGCACTGTTCGGCTTGGCTTAGACCAATAAATTGACTTGACGACAACTATAGAATATAGAAGACACCATGAAGACTCGGGCCTGTTCAGCAAGGCAACTTTTGCGGCTAGAGCTTCCGGCTTCAGTTTTTCTGCAGTCTAGAGCTTCCGGCTTCGATTTTCGGTTTAACTAATTTTTAAATATAGTGTCTTTTCAAGACGGTATCTAATAGTTCATTGTAGTACGCATTAATCTGACTTCATTTATATAGATTAAAATCTCACACGACTATCTTTCTGTACTCTTTCGCAAACAACCATTATTCATCAACTATTCATAAGCTGCAGCCAAAAGACATAAGCTCCATCCGCAAAGAATAGGCTCAAAGACAACTAAACTGATCAAGAGCTAGCTCATCAAGCTTGTAGCCGCACATGTAGCACATGAGCTCCTTGAGCTATTTTGTTGCTGCAGAAAATTTGTATAATGATGAACACTGCACATATAGTTGCTATTGATGTTGTGTGAAATTGGTAACTTTTAGCCTTTACATTGGGCAGTATTGGACCTATTGGTGGTTACGTTGTTGTATGCTGTAATTTATGAGTTTGTAGTAAGTTCCTTCAATAAAAATTAAATCTTCTAGACTTCCACAACATTTGTTCTATGTTATCAATTATATTCGTTACTCTAGGCAAACAGTGATATTCGTGTTATACAGAATTGTCAAATATTATCGACAATTTTTCTTGATTTCAACTGTTTATTCCATCGTCGCATATGCCAAGGGATACGCTCTCTATGCTTTTGGATTTCTGGGTCCGCAATTTGTTATCGGGTTTGCATTCTGTTTTTGTTCCCGTTTGTTCGACTGAAAGGCAAAAGAAAAGAAAAGTCAAAACTCGTGTGAAAATTTGTTAATGCTCGTGGTTCCGTGTGAAAATTCATGAATTTGTAGTAGACTCCTTCAAGAAAATGAAATCATGCGCTATATTTTGAGGAACTATTGTGCGATATTCATCTCATGTGATCGACGATATTCGTTTCCCTGAGGAAAACAGTGGATATTTGTAAGACCATGTGGCTAGGTTTAGGATTTTTATAATGATGAATAATTGACAACATGACTTAATATTGTTATTCGAGACGTGTGCGTGTGTGCGTGGACTAATATCGGTCAAGTTGGTGAGAATTTGTGCTGGGAAAAATATTCTTTGGTCTTTGCATGTGCAGGTTGGGCGTGGAGACGGTCATGGTCGGTGACGAGGAAGACCGGAACTAGGAGGGGGAAATCTGAGGTCCAGGCGGTCGAGGATGTCACGAGGTGGTCGGGCTCACGCTGGAGCACGTGGAGATCAAAGGTGGATGATGCGTGGAGAAGATACAGGAGGTGCGGTCCTGGAGGCTTCGACGCGCGATGAGTTGAAAAGTCGGAAGTGTGAAAACCCGTGTTAGGAAGGGTTTCGGGTCCCTTGAATAATAGTGGGTTAAAAGTCTAGTTGAGATAATAGGCCTAGACCCAGTTGAACGAGTTGTTTTAGGGTTAATTAGAGTCATGTGCGGTGGCAGTATTAGTATAGGATACAATGCCGTTTCAGAGGAGGATCTGCGGCTGATGCCGTTTCGGAAGAGGATCTGCGGCTGAGGACTATAAAAAGGACGGCAGGCGCGGCTGAACTGTAGGGAGTTAAGGAAAAAGATCGCGGAGACGTTTTGCTCTCCGTTTTTTTGTGCCCGTGCAGCGATTGGTTTTGGTCTCGGTTCCTCGCACGTCACGGTCGCATCGCCTGCAGCAACATCTCGTCGTCTTTCCATCGAGCCCGTGCATGACGTGGGTGCCTCGGTCGGCGTCTCTCGTGTACGCCTGCACAATCAGCGTGCATGTATGGACTAAATACAAGGCTGCTGCATGAGAGATTCATCAACACTTGGTGTGCATGTGCAAGGTTGATCTACTCCATCACGTGTGCATGCAGTGAGTTTAGTATTTGTTTAATTCTCTCTCTCATGATTAGTGTCTTCACACAGGACTAGTTGGTTCATACGGCTAGTTGAGTATAATAGTCATTGATTTTGTTTTTAATTAGATGCTACAGTAACTCCACAAAAAAATCATATATTAGATATATTGCCTTTTTTTTGTGTGTACTTCGTATGATTAGCAGGTTGAATAAAAACAAAGCACAATAGATTTCGAGAAAAGTTTCCGCTGTGCGCTGCAATCATTCACCCCCCTCTGATTGCCACAACGATCCTACAAGTGGTATCAGAGCCGGTTGCTATGGCATCAGAGAGGCGGCTATGTCAAGCTCTTGGTCTTGGTAAAAAGAAGAACGACAACTTCACGAGTATGTGCTTCACGGCAAGCAACAACGACGACTACATTGATCCCGATGAGGTAGGACCATCATATGATGAGCTTGAAGATGGTTTGATTAAACTTGCTATTGAATTGAAAAAGACAAAAAAGAAATTGAAAGAAAGTAATTGTCTTGTTGAAAGCTTAACTTCTGAGATTGATAGACTTAGGGCTTTAATTCCTGGTGATGAATCATGTCAGTCTTGTCAAGTTTTACATTCTGAGTTGGAGTCTGCTAGATCTATTAATGCATCAAATCTAGTTCAACTTAGAGATGTAACTGATAAATTTGATGAATTAAAATTGACACATGATTCTTGTGATGAAAAATTAAAACTTGCAAATGATGAAATTGAAAAGTTTAAATCTAGTTCTTCTACATGTTTAGAGTCAAGTATTTCAAATGCTCAATCTAAAGCTTGCTCTAATTGTGAATTACTAGAAGCTAGACTTAATTCATCTCAGGAATCTATTCAACAAATGCTTTATCATGAGAACATGTCTTGTTCAAATTGTCCTAAGTTAAATATTGAAATTGATGCTTTGACTAGGCAATTGAATGATTTCGCTGAAAAAGAAAGATTTGCTCAATCTAGTGTTTCTAAGAATTTTGTGAAATGCACTGCTTGTTCCACTTTGGCTAAGGAAAATGAGTACCTTAAGGACACTTTAGAGAGATTCTCTTTTGGTAAGAAAAATCTGAATATGATTCTAGATAAGTCAAAAACGAGTGTGAAAAATCGTGGTCTAGGATTTAATTTTGTTGAGCATGCTAAGAATAATCCTCCTAAGGTTGTTAAGTTTCTTGAACCTGGAAAGATTGAAGTAAAATCTGAACCAAAACAAACTGTGTTTAAATCTGCTGGCTTTGTGCAAAGTTCATCGAATAATAATATATGTGCTAGCTCATCATCTCAAAAGAAATCTGGTTATGTTAAATTTCATTGCACCTACTGTGGAAGAGATGGACATTTGCATGAATTTTGTTTTAGGCGGGCTAAGAAAGAAAGGAAGGAAAGGTTGAATGCTTTAAGACAAAAATGTGCATTGTCTTTTGTTCGTAGATCAAATGCGAAAGCTATGTTTTTAGAGAACTTTTATGATAGCTTTAAATCTACTTCACATGCTAGATTGAGATTTAATTCAAATAATTCACGCTCTTTTTGGCATTATGATCATTCACATGCACGTGATTTTGGTTCTAACTTTGTTGCTCCTGTTCATCGTGTGTCTCAGTATTGGATTCCTAAATATTATTTCACTAACCCCAATGCTGTGAGACCGATATTTCCTGTGATGTAAGAACAACTAATAAGGATGGAGAACATGAGCTCGATTGGGTTCCGGTCTTTTTCATCATCGCTTGGATTGGAACACTTGATGGTTCTTCACTCGTTTGATGACTTGCAAGAGATTTCACTTTTTGAGAGACCATGTGGAAAAGGTGATGTGGTCTTATACCCTATTGAGTTGGATTCTCATGTTGATGATATTCTTTTAAAACCACTTAACTCCCCTTATTTTGCTCTTTTGCGAAGTGGGTTGGGCGTGTTGCATCTTGTGGGATTATTCTGAGGGGGAGCTTGATGTTTAAGAATTTAGGAAGCTTTGTTTATTATACTTGTCAATTAAATTAACAAGTTCAAGCCATCAAATTTAATGAGTTGTGGAGCTATCTTTATCATATTTATTCATATGCTGTGTAGCTTTGATCATGACTAGTTATAATTAATTTGTTACACTTGAACTAAAATATGACATGGCGGAATATTTTGACTAGATTGATTATAAATAGTACTTTGTGATGTTCATCAAAAAGGATTAGCTTGATTGTGAGTCTTATTTTAAATCTCGTCTATGAGGCTCACATGTTTCATATTGCAATCTTTTTATGATCATTCAATTTGGCATGTTATATGAAAAAAAATAGAAATAGACATTTGAAAAGATGTGTGCTCCAAGCATGCCATGGTAAACAAAAAAAGCACAAAAAGTGCATAAAATGAAAAGAAGTATGCTTCAAGCATGCCACCATTTACAAGAAGTAAGCTATTATGAAAAGAAGTATGCTACAAGCATGCCACATGCGTAAGAATTGAATGTGGAGCAATAGGTTGTTATATGAGACTACTAGCTCGTCTAGATTAAAGATTTGCTTCACTTTTAGGCTTTGACTTTTTATTGTGATATCTCATTGTGCTATTTATAATTGGTCTAGTCATTGTTGAGATGCCTGTCATTGATATAAATCGCCTAATCATATTCAAAACTGTGTTTTGATATTGCTATATGATATATGACTTTTTATGATCTAGATAACTCTACTAAAAAATATGGCTTGGTTAAATTACTAAATCAATTCAAAGTGACTTGGATAATCTACAAAGCTTCTAGATTTTTATTCTCATTGCTTCTTTTTAGAATAGTTCTTCTTTGAAATTTCTTGATGATTACATTGCCAAAGGGGGAGAGATTTGGTGTGATTTGTGAGATATTGAAGAAATTTGCTCTCTTGTGTTGAGGGGGAGAGATTTGAGACTTTTGGCTTCAGTTCTTCGCTTATATCTATTTGAAGCTAATTTATCATGCTATCTTAAGGTGTTGTCAATGTATTCATCAAGGGGGAGATTGTAAGACCATGTGGCTAGGTTTAGGATTTTTATAATGATGAATAATTGACAACATGACTTAATATTGTTATTCGAGACGTGTGCGTGTGTGCGTGGACTAATATCGGTCAAGTTGGTGAGAATTTGTGCTGGGAAAAATATTCTTTGGTCTTTGCATGTGCAGGTTGGGCGTGGAGACGGTCATGGTCGGTGACGAGAAAGACCGGGACTAGGAGGGGGAAATCTGAGGTCCAGGCGGTCGAGGATGTCACGAGGTGGTCGGGCTCACGCTGGAGCACGTGGAGATCAAAGGTGGATGATGCGTGGAGAAGATACAGGAGGTGCGGTCCTGTAGGCTTCGACGCGCGATGAGTTGAAAAGTCGGAAGTGTGAAAACCCGTGTTAGGAAGGGTTTCGGATCCCTTGAATAATAGTGGGTTAAAAGTCTAGTTGAGATAATAGGCCTAGACCCAGTTGAACGAGTTGTTTTAGGGTTAATTAGAGTCATGTGCGGTGGCAGTATTAGTATAGGATACAATGCCGTTTCAGAGGAGGATCTGCGGCTGATGCCGTTTCGGAAGAGGATCTGCGGCTGAGGACTATAAAAAGGACGGCAGGCGCGGCTGAACTGTAGGGAGTTAAGGAAAAAGATCGGGTGTTGGCTTGTGATTGAAAGAACAAAAAAATAGAAAAAGTAAGAGGCAACGACAGCGGCTTTGGGGGCAGAGCGACGGGAAGTCGCGCCTGCTTTTGGTGACATCAAGTGACGCCAGGCGAGGGTCTTTTACTGTGGTACGTGATCTATACGTTTTGTAACACGGGAACTTTTGCATGTTTTGGCTAGCAAATTGAAAAGGAGATAATGAATACTTCTTTGGTTTTTCTTGTGCATGCATGATTATGGGTTTGCGTGATCTGTAGGAGTGCGTGTATTGATTGGTTCGCCGATTTGTTTTGTGATTAGTACATGCATGAGTTTCGGCTGCTAGAAAAAGTGCTGCATGCATGTGCTATTAAGGGCTAGCAAATTTAAAAATAAAGGGCATCACATGGAGAGTCCATAGGGCTGTTGAGCATTAAGTTGAGCTAATAGAAGAAGAGGCAAAAACAAGGTAGTACTATTTTTCTTCACGTGAGAATAGAAGATTAGCAGCACGTTAGTCCATCTTGTGTTGCTAATTTTTGGTGTACTTTTCAAGTGAATCAACAGAGAGAACCATCACATCCAATATATATATACCAACATCTAGAAACTCTCATTTGTTGGTTTTGCTTTTGTGTATATCTGTGATTTGCAGGTTTTAAAAATAATATTAAATTTTGAAAAGCTTCCGTTAGCCGCTGCAATCATTCACCCTCTCTGATTGCCATCGTCGATCCTACAAGTGGATATTACTATAATCATTTTCCCCCATGATGGAATCCTCTATTCTAACACGCTACAGATGATTAGTAAAAAAATTTTTGGGTGCAAGGGAGTTGAGAAGCCATGCTTAACTATGAATAACCAAATGGCTATTTAAGTCCTCCATTTCAATTCTGCAAGGGACCAAAACATCAAGTGTGTATTGGACTGTTTACACCTCCGAACCACGCACTCCATTGATCTTCTGCCAGAACCTGAATTGGAAGAAACTCGCAGTCGCACCTGCACGTCCAGTACACACGTGCGGTGCTGCACTCGGAGCAGCAGCCGAGAAGACCGAGGGTCTCCTCCTCCTCCTCCATCGCCTGGCTCTCCTCGATCGCCACGCAGCAACTGCACCAGCACGAGGCCGTACGTCACCCTTCACGGCCAGCTGGTCGATCCAAGAAGCTCCTAGCATGAGCTGCAGCCACGCCGATCCGGGCGTTTGCCACGCCGACTATCTTGTGCTCCGTCTGCACGGCGAACGCGACGAGGACGAAACCGTCGTGGATCGTGCCACCGATGTTGGCCCGTCGCGGAGCCATCATGATGCGCCTGAAGCATGACCACCTCTGGGGTTTGGGTTCGCCAACAGTGGGCAGCAAAATCGGGAGGAACACCTGGACGATCATATTCATGCCACATGAAACAAGTCAGTGTCAAACATGAGTCATCAAATGTCTCGCTGAGTGGATCTTAGGAATCGGGGAAAGCAAGAAGAACAGGAAGAACAGATAGGGATTTGGGACTGAGTTTAGTTTTGTCATTCAACGGATACCCCAGTCCAACACGGCTCTGAGTCAGTGTACTTACACGCTTTAGTGGGAAAAAGATAGGAGAGTGACCTTTGAATGGAACACCACAGCTCCTTTAAGATATCAACACAGATGCTTCCGTTACTGTTATTGTTTGGATGAAACTCCCTCTTGGGTGGCAATAATTGTTCTGCAGAATCCGAATAATGAACTTAAGATCAGAAAATGAACAAGGCAAAGGAACTGACGAATATAAATGCTCAATCATTACTTTCTGTTAGTGAACCTGCTAAGTAGGACCTAAAACTTTTACTACAAGCTGTAGGACGCCAGTGAAATATCAACATTGCAATCTCTGCAATCTGCATAAGATGGTAGTTGGTACCATGAGATCAGTAATTTGCCCCCAACGTAGACTGATGAAGACCATGAACAAATAATCATCCTAATTCGATATTGAATGAAATCTGTTTTACCATTAAGTGGTTCAGAAAAGGCTAAGCAAACATCGTTGCATTAAACCAACAAGAAGGGGAAAAAAGGTCATATTATATTAGTTACAACATCCGTTACCTACACCATATGAAGTAACAAGCACTCATCATCTAAAACTGCTTACATAGTTACATAGATAAAAACATACCAGAGGATGAAATGGAAGCAATGGTGCTTCACTGGAATTTGGGTAATGCTCCTCCACCCAAATTGTTAATCTCATGAAACATAAGCTATCCAATCACTAGGAAGCCGGCCAACGAGTGCACAAATGATTTGGCTAATGCTTCAAGGAAGCAAAGCACAGGACCTGCAATGTTTCAGTAACACAAAGGTTAGGATAATTATCATATTTCACACCAGAAGAAAACATTACAATTGCCTAATATGTTACAGAAAATTTGTTACAAGATATTTTCCGGTGGAACATTTCTTCCGCCACAGGGCCTAAAAGGTTCAGAAAGCAAGCACTTCAGTCCTACAAGAGTAATTGAGTATCTACATATTAAACGTTATGGTTCAAACAACTTAGGAAGCACTACTTGTACATAATGAAACTCAAATGCAAAACTCATTTCAAGATAGTGACAGATTACATCACCATGTAAAAGAATTGCCCCGTCAGCTGAGATAGCTTCTCCGCAAAAGATTCAAGTAATTCATGAGTTAGCAGCAGAATTCGGTATGTTGATCTCTTTCACATACAATAAAAGCATAGGAAGTTATTATGTCAAAACCATAAACACCAGCAGCCTAGACATAGCCGAGGATACCATTCTATGCTTCAGAATGTTGGGATAGTTTTTCCTTCATAGGGACTGAAGAAAATAGGAACGGAAGCTTGTCAATCAAGGCACTGATTCATTGAAAGAAAGGGAATATTGTTGCATATGATGTAGGGGTTTTACGACCTCCCAGGACCTTTTACGACCGGTTAGAGTCGTTTACGACCAGATCCGATCACTTACGATGCCGTACGACCACTCAAACTCGCCACCGATTACTTTAAGTCGAGGTCGTACCTTCACTGTAGCAGTTTACGACCGCTCTGCGATATCGCTGCCGCTGCCTTCCTTCAGCCGCTCGAGATACCGTGATCGAAGCCTTCTACGATCACGCAGTGATGCTGGCGATCACTGTTCACCGTAGTCGAACACCCTTTCGACTACGTTCACTTCCTTCAACGTGATCGGAGTTGCTTCCGATCACGCACTGGTCTTCTCGGCGTAGTCGCTGCTCCTTACGACCATCTTCACCGCGGTCGTAGCCTTCTCTACGTGGTCGAACCACCTCTCGATCACGCCTGCTAGAACTTTGCCGTGGTCGTAACTCCTCCCGATCACGCTTGCGGTGATCGTGAGTCCTTCCGACCACGTCTTGCACAATCACACAACAAAACAATGCTTTGTGTCTTTCCCTCTTTTTGGTATTTTCTCAATTGCTTGGTGTACCGAATACATGGCTCTAAGCCTCTTTTTATACCCGGCTGTTCTACTTCAACACGGGTTCTCAACCTACTCCGACTCCGAGTCTCATACGACTTCGACTCGGATTCCAACTACGACTTTGAATTGCGGCTGCAATTCGACTTCGATTACATCCAAACTTTGTTCCTGACTCCTAAACAAGATTATTTACAACATTCTCTCCCTAATCTTGTTTTTCCACTTCAATCATGCCGATCTTTCTCCTCATCTCCGAGAACTTTATCCGCCCCAGCGACTTCGTCAGAATATCAGCCTTTTGTTCATCTGTACTGATATAGTCGATAGCGATCTTCCCTACTTCGACACAATCTCTGATATAATGATATCTTGTGTCTATGTGTTTGCTTCTATCATGTAGAACCGGATTCTTGCTCAGCGATATTGCAGATTTGTTATCAACCCTGAGCGTCACCTTCTGGATTGTCTCGTCCGACAATTCACTTAGCAGTCGAGCGAGCCAAACTCCCTGACAAGATGCTGCGCTCGCTGCGATGTACTCGGCTTCACAAGAAGACAATGCAACCACCTTTTGCTTCTGAGATTGCCAGCTGATCGGACTCTCCCCAAGCACAAACATTACGCCTGTCGTGCTCTTCCGATCGTCGACATCTCCCGCCATGTCGCTGTCACTGTAGCCCGTCAGCGACAAACCGTTTGCTCCTCTTTTCTTGAACTGAATCCCGAGATTCAGAGTACCTTTGATGTATCTCAGGATGTGCTTCACGGCATTCATATGCTCCTGAGTCGGTTTCTCCATGAAACGGCTTACGTACCCGACCGCAAACGAGATGTCTGGTCGGGTGTGGATCAGATACCGTAGACTTCCGACAATGCTCCTATAAGTCGTGGCATCAATTAGTGATCCTGGGCCTGTCTTGCTCAATTTCAGATGATTCTCCATTGGGGTTTGACATGGATTGCACTCTTCCATACCTGACTTCTCCAGAATCTTTCGAGCATATCCCGACTGACAAAGTGTTATGTCGTTGTCGGTTTGATTGACTTCAATGCCGAGGTAATAACACAGGAGTCCCAAATCGGTCATCTTGAATAGCTTCTTCATCTCTTCTTTAAACTTCATAATCTCCTTTGGATTTGACCCAGTGATGATCAAATCGTCCACGTAAATGCCCACGATTAGTCTTGTCTTCTCATCACCTCGAGTGTATACGACGTGTTCAGAGTTGCTTTTTCTGAACCCGAGTGTCGTCAAACTTTTGTCGAGTTTCAAATTCCATGCACGTGGTGCTTGTTTAAGCCCGTAGAGAGCTTTGTTCAGCTTTAAGACTTTCTCACCTTGCTTCTTGAACTGAAAACCAGGCGGTTGAGAGACATACACCTCCTCCTCGATGTCTCCATTCAAAAACGCCGTTTTCACGTCCATGTGGTGAATTTCCCATCCGCCGTTTGCTGCCAGCGCAAGAAGTACTCGAATTGTTTCCATCCGAGCTACTGGTGCAAAGACTTCTTCATAGTCGACTCCATGTTTCTGAACATATCCTTTTGCAACGAGTCGTGCTTTGTGTTTTATGACTTCTCCCTGGGTGTTCTTCTTCACCTTGTAGACCCACTTCAAACCGATCGCTCGCTGACCCTTTGGTAGATCAGTAAGTTCCCATGTGTCATTGTCTTCTATCGACTTCAACTCTTCCTGCATAGTAACTCTCCAGCATGCATCTCCCTTTGCTTCTTCATAACTCGTGGGTTCTTCTGCAGTCGTGTAAAGCAACAATTCTTCAGACTGCATTGGTTCAGTCTGTGCATAGATCTCGCTAATGCTCCTTATCTTCGGTACTCGACCGTTTGACTCTTCCTCATCGAGGTCTTCTACATCAGGTAAGACTTCATGGTCGATACTTGAGTTTTGAGATGTGGTCGTAGCTTCTTCCGTATTGTCGGCATTGACGACTTCGACTTCGAAGGTTACCCACTTCGACATGTCCTTTTCAATGTCCTCGTGTTCTTCACACTCCCAATGTTTGTTTTCTTCAAAGACCACGTCTATGCTCACATGAATCTTCCTTTCGACCGGATCATAGCACCTGTATGCCTTGGTGCCTGGTTCCGAGCCAAGATAGATCATCCGTCGGCTCCGGTCGTCTAGCTTCTTGAGATAAGTGGATGGCTTCACATGGGCTAAGCATCCGAAAACCCTTAGATGCTCGACATTGGGTTTTCTTCCCGACCACTGTTCATATGGAGTGACTCCATCCAGTGATCGCGTGGTCGCACGATTTAGCAGATAGACAGCGTGTCGTACTGCTTCTGCCCAAAGCCTCCCGGGCAGGAATCGGCTCTTCAACAGACTTCTAGCCGTTTCGACCACGGTCCGGTTTCTTCTTTCTACGACTCCGTTTTGTTGAGGTGAATACGGAGCCGTGAAGAATCTTGCAATACCCTTCTCTTCACAAATCGAGTCGAACTCTTTTGCGAGGAATTCTCCTCCTCGATCTGATCTGACCGACTTCACCTTCTTATCGACTTCGTTTTCGACAAGAGTTATGAACTTCTGAAAGTTCGACTTTGCCTCATCCTTGCTCTTCTGCATGTACACCCACATGGCTCTGGAGTAGTCGTCTACGATCAACATGAAGTATTGATTTCCGGCATCTGTGCGAGGTGTGATTGGTCCGCACAGATCTACGTGAACCAATTCGAGTGGTTGCGAAGCTCTGAAATTCGTCTGCTGTGGAAAACCGCTACGAGTTTGTTTTGCCACCAGACAGCCTTCGCAGACTTGCTCCGGGTGGTCGATTGTCGGTAATCCGACCACCATCTCCTTTTCGGCCATCGTGTTGAGACTCTGGAAGTTTAGATGTCCGAATCTTGCGTGCCATAGACAGGCCGCGTCATCGGTTGTAGTCTTCATACACTTCGGCTTGCAAGCTTCAATTTGAATTTTGTACAGACGGTTTACCGTTCTCTGTACTTTCATCAGCAGTCGCTCGGTGTGGTCGTACATCTTCAGGTAGGTGTCTTTGAGTTCGATTCGACAACCTTCTTCAGTCATTTGTCCAAGGCTTATGATGTTGCTTCGTAGACTCGGTATGTAATATACATTCGATAATCTCCTCTGGCTACCATCCTTGCACTGCATCAGGATCGTGCCTCTCCCTTTTATCTGAATGGTCGAGCCGTCTCCGAATTGTACTCTTCCGAGTACACTATTATTTAATTCGTGAAACATCGAGTACGTACCCGTCATGTGGTTGCTGGCTCCGTTGTCGAGATACCAGACTGCCGTCCGCTCTTGAGTCTGCTCTGCTTTCTCCAACAGACTCGGAAACACTTTCTCCTCGTTTAATAGAACCATTGTCGGTTCGTCTGCAGTGCAGAGCGACAACAGCAATGTCGGCTCTTTGTGCTCATCCGTTTGAGCCAGGTTTGCTTCCTCTACTTTCTTCTTACTCCGGCAATTCGCAACATAGTGACCATACTTCTTGCAGTTATGGCACTGGATGTGGCTCCGACATTCGGCAGCGTAATGTCCGTATTTCTCGCATGTGTAGCACTGGACATCAGACTTGTCTGTCTGGCGATTGCTATCTCCACGACCACCACGACCTCCTCGACCACCTCTTCCACGATCACCTTGGCCATAACCTCGTCCTTGTCCTCGCCCATGAGACGCGCCGCGGCCACGACCACGTCCACGACCACCTCTTGATGACGATTCTCCTCGGTTCCTCGTGTCATCCTTTACAAACAATGCTTGTTGGTTGTAAGGCCCTTTTCCTTCATTGTCGGCTTGGTAACTCTTCAGAAGCTGCTCGTGTGCTCTGAGCGCCCCAGTTACCTCCTCGACTTTCATCTTCGAGAGGTCTTGTGAGTACGTGATCGTAGTTACGACCGGGAGAAACTTCTCTGGCAGTACTCGTAGATACTTCTTTACCGCCACCTCATCTTTCAAGTCGTCGCCGAGAGATTTGATCTCGTTTACGACTTCATTAAACTTCCCAGAGAATTCTTCCACAGTCTGGTCTCTTCCCATCTTCAAAGATTCAAACTCACTGCGTAATGTTTGAAGTCGAACTTCCTTCACTCGATCTACTCCTTGGTGCATTATCTGCAGAGTAGTCCAGACGTCTCTCGCCGTCTCCTTACCGATCAGCTGCCGCATCATCGAGTCGGGCACGGCCTGATAGATCGCCGCCATCGCCATCTTGTCGAGTCGTTCATCAACGACTTTGTCTTTCTCCTTTGGTTCAACTGGACCCCAGACTCCCTGTGCGATCATGTTGACCTTCATCTTCATCGCCCAGATCGGGTAATTGTCCGAACTGAGGATCGGGTACTGCAGCGACACACTTTCCTTCACCTTTGAAGCCTCCGCCATGGTTCACCAGGCTCTGATACCAACTGATGTAGGGGTCTTACGACCTCCCAGGACCTTTTACGACCGGTTAGAGTCGTTTACGACCAGATCCGATCACTTACGATGCCGTACGACCACTCAAACTCGCCACCGATTACTTTAAGTCGAGGTCGTACCTTCACTGTAGCAGTTTACGACCGCTCTGCGATATCGCTGCCGCTGCCTTCCTTCAGCCGCTCGAGATACCGTGATCGAAGCCTTCTACGATCACGCAGTGATGCTGGCGATCACTGTTCACCGTAGTCGAACACCCTTTCGACTACGTTCACTTCCTTCAACGTGATCGGAGTTGCTTCCGATCACGCACTGGTCTTCTCGGCGTAGTCGCTGCTCCTTACGACCATCTTCACCGCGGTCGTAGCCTTCTCTACGTGGTCGAACCACCTCTCGATCACGCCTGCTAGAACTTTGCCGTGGTCGTAACTCCTCCCGATCACGCTTGCGGTGATCGTGAGTCCTTCCGACCACGTCTTGCACAATCACACAACAAAACAATGCTTTGTGTCTTTCCCTCTTTTTGGTATTTTCTCAATTGCTTGGTGTACCGAATACATGGCTCTAAGCCTCTTTTTATACCCGGCTGTTCTACTTCAACACGGGTTCTCAACCTACTCCGACTCCGAGTCTCATACGACTTCGACTCGGATTCCAACTACGACTTTGAATTGCGGCTGCAATTCGACTTCGATTACATCCAAACTTTGTTCCTGACTCCTAAACAAGATTATTTACAACAGCATAACAGTAAAGCACCTTCGCTTCATGGTGAATGACGCACTCCTGTCAACTGCAATGGCATTCACTTCAGTTTTTCATAGGTGACTTTTCTTCATTTCTTTTTATGGTTGCCAGCGAGCGAAAGCTGAGAAGATAGCTGCTACTTAGTACTTAATTTTATAGTGAATGTGAAGCAGAACTATGTAACCAGCAGCTTAACTACCTCACCGTTGTGAGATGTCCTGTTGCCAACTTGTTAAATAGACTTATCTGGATAGGTTGTCTGTCAACTGTAGTACATGTAAAGAAGATACTGACATGAATTCGTGAAACTCATATATTCAAAATGCCTAAAAAACAGGCATGCCATCAACTTCACTAAAAATATTCTTGCGGTTATGCCTAAATCATGCGAGTGATGTCGTGTTAAAGATAGTGTCCCGTGCCTCCTCTGTGACAGTGAGAATTGACTTCTGACTTAATAAACGCAAGTCTAAAGACGGAAGAGAAGAGTAAAAGAAATAAGACAATGAAGAGAAGCACGTATTACAAACTACTACTTTCAGGAAAAAATTAAAAAGAATAGAAAGATATGAAAAAAAGAAATATGATGAGCAGTGCAGATGCCACCGACAACGACGGCCTAAATGATTTGTCAGACCTCCGTGTACTAACCTCCAGAATCTCACATGCAGATGCAGATGCGGATTCGCAGTCCAGATTGATTTAGTGGTGCTGGCCAAAAAAGGGAAAAAAGTCTCAGTACGTCAGATTACAGGAAAGGATAAAATAGTAATTGGGGGAGAGCACAGGTGTTATCTTGGGTTTTGGGGAATAAGTCTTAGTACGTTAGAACTTCTAAATCTGGGTTTTTTTCTTTTAACTTCTTGGCTTGATCCTCCAGATCGGCGGTGCAGCCAAACATACCTAGACTTTTCAGTGAAGTGGGGAGGCCCCCCTTGAGCTGCAGCGATCGGGTTTCAGGGTTGACCACTTGGTGTAGTTGGAGGAGTTCATGTCGAGGATGATCGGTACGAGCGCTTTGATAGACTGCACAGTGACGGCCTGTGCATGGAGGGCAGCGCGTGCAGTGGCGAGGGCGAGTTCACGGGCTTCAGCAGCGCGACGTGCTCGTTCAGCTTCCTCTTGACGAAGGCGCTCGACCTCCGTGCGGCGAGAACGTTCGGCCTCTTCCTGAGCACAAACATCCTCGGGGATCATGGCGTAGATTGAAGAAAGATACTGGAGAGGAGAGGAGCCGGCAATCAGACAAACAGCGGTGGCAAGGTGCCAACGACGGCTGTTGCGGCGAGCCGGCGACCAGCGACGGGCGACGGCTAGGGTTTGCGGAAGCGAAGAGGGCGCAGGAGCGCACCGTCTCGTGATACCATGAAAGTGTGAAAGGATTGAACACGAGATACTCCCTACATTATGAGATATAATATATGGTGTAATTATACCTAGGAATAGAAAAGAGGCTATATGTATATATGTATGTATATATGAGGCTTATGAGCGAGAACAACTAAACCTAGATTTGCATGCAAGCAAAGATAGAAACAGACAAAACTAATTCTGGCAGTTGCTATACGTAACGTAGCCTTTCCGATCCTTTGCATGTGAAGAATCCGTGCATCGCCGGTAACCCGCGCTATACACACGTCGGTTAAGATTATATCGCTAACAATAGGGACTGAAGAAAATAGGAACTGAAGCTTGTGAATCAAGGCACTGATTCATTGAAAGAAAAGGGAATATTGTTGCATAACAGTAAAGCACCTTCGCTTCATGGTGAATGACGCACTCCTGTGAACTGCAATGGCCTTCACTTCAGTTTTTCGTAGGTGACTTTTCTTCATTTCTTTTTATGGTAGCCAGCGAGCGAAAGCTGAGAACATAACTGCTACTTAGTACTTAATTTTATAGTGAATGTAAAGCAGAACTATGTAACAAGTAGCTTAACTACCTCACCGTTCCGAGATGTCCTGTTGCCAACTTGTTAAATAGACTTGTCTGGATAGGATGTCAACTGTAGTACATGTAAAGAAGATACTGAAGTTAGCAAAGCGACACCCAAGTACAGGACCATTTTGCTGACATGAATTCGTGAAACTCTTAAATTCAAAATGCCTAAACAACAGGCATACCATCAACTTCACTAAAGATATTCTTGCGGTTATGCCTAAATCATGCAAGTGATGTCGAGTTATTTGACAGTGAGAATTGAATTCTGATGGAGGAGGATGCGCACACATGGTATGTGCTGCGAAGGTGGTGGGATCACTTAGGGCCTGATTGGTTGCCTGCATCGGGGTAGCTTGCACCCGCACATGCAGGGAGATGGTGTTTGGTTGGCTGCACAGAGGAGAGAGCCTGCACGAGCGGATGCAAAAAAACAACTGGAGCCAGGCTGAGGAGGAACGTGGCTGAGGAGCTTCTCTCCTCAGCCTAGCCACGCGCATGCAACTGCATCAGCTCATGCAGGCAACCAAACAGGCCTTTATTAAACGCCAAGTCTAACGACGGAAGAGAAGAGTAAAAGAAATAAAACAATGAAGAGAAACACCTACTACAAACTACTACTTTCAGCAAAAAATTTGTCAGACCTGTACAAGTGAGACCAGGAACTTCAATTTGACAATAGAATGAATGACGCTATCTACCGTAATTCTACAACAAATTAATAATTTTGATTGGTGCTTAGTTGGGCCAAATTTTCGTGATTTATGATTGAATTTTCACTGTAGCTGGTTGAAATTACGCCGTAGATGGTACTGTCTTATTTGCCATAATTAAATTTAAAAATTTAAAAATGAAAAATGGTTAGTTCATCACATATAATGCAAACGAATACAGAAAAAAGAACCAGCAAAAAAAGCTCAAAATAAATCAAAAAATTAGAAAAAAAAAGTTAAAAATAATAAAAAATAAGCCGAAAGCGAAAAGACCAAGTTTAAGTGAGCGCGGAATATTGGCCAAATAACCATAAGTTGGTTTTCCGTGTACTACCCTCCAAATAACCATAGCGTTATCATGTGACTAACCTCCAGAATCTCACATGCAGATGCAGATCCGGATTCGCAGAATCGCAGTCCAGAATTGATTTAGCGGTGCTGGCCAAAAAAGGGGGAAAAAGTCTTTGCACGTTAGATTACAGAAGAAAGGATAAAATAGGAACTGGGGCCCAGCACAAGTGTTACCTTGGGTTTGGGGAAATAAGTCTTAGTACGTTTTAACTTCTAAATCTGGGTTTTTCTCTTTTAACCTCTTGGCTTGATCCTTCAGATCGGCGGTGCACTGCCATATAGCTAGACTTTTCAGTGAAGTGGGGAGGCCCCCCTTGGGCAGCGATCGGATTTTAGGGCATTGAAAGATAAGTAGTTTGTCGAGAGAAGAAAGGCAATGCAATCCTTCAGGGAGGGACTGCAGACTCGGGCATGAATCAAACGATAAAAGTTGGAGGGAGGTGAGGAGCTGAAGCGCATGCTCTTGCTCTTCCGTGAAGCTTTCCGCCCGCTCATCACACCGCAAGCCTAAGGTGTGGAGGGTGGCGGAGAGGAGGCTGCAGATGGGAGAAACAAGCACCGCCGACATGCTATCCACCTCAAGTTCTTCCAATTGGGATAAACAAGCAGGTGTTGTTTTCGTCCTTGCCACCTCTGAGAGTAGATCCGCTGTTATAGGGCGTTGAGAGATGTTATAAACCCTCAATTTCTTGAGGTTTACTGTGATGAGAGGATTGAACCCATCAATTTTTAAATTATCGCAATTTATTAGGCTTAGACCGGTGAGAGACGTGAGGTTTGAGAGCAGAGCCATTGACGCCATGCTTGACTCTCCGTAAATGTCAAGTTCCCTGAGGGAAGGAGGGAGAGGCTTGATGTTCTGAGCTTCTCCCATGGACCACCGAGAGAATAGCTTGCCGCAACGTTGGATCACTAATGATTGGAGCGACGTGAGTTCTCGGAGTCCTCCCCCATCCTCCACAGGCAGAATCAGGCTATCGCATCCTGCGACACATAAAGACCGCACAGATTGGTAGTTTAGCTGTTGGAAGGCCACAGCACCATTGTATCCGTTGATACTCAATTTCTTTTCACGATATGACAACTTATACTCACGAAATTCTCTCACCGCAATAGATGTCAGTGTAGAACTGTGTGGCATGGGGGGTAGTGACAACTTAGGGCAACTATCAATATAAAGACCGCGCAGCTTGGGAAACCATATGGCATTTATGTCTTGTGTAGAAGGGCCGGAGCACTCTGAGAAGGGCAGCGCGGAGAGATTGGGACAATTTCGGCAATGGATGCTTTCAAGCCTTGAAAACAAATGGCAATTAGATCCCCCAATCCACTTGACAAGTTCTGGTATATCTTCAAACTCAACTGTCTTCAAGTTCACGAAACTTTTATCTGTAACGCCATCAAAGTCAGGTCCAAATTGATGCATTCCAGCAATATTCTTCAAAATCAGTTTGGTGAGATGCGGTAGTTGCCCAAAAGGTGGAAGTGTACCCCAAGACACACCCTCTAGACAGAGAACCTCCAACATTTTTATGCATATGTGATGACATAACCAACTAGGACCAATGTCACCACCATGATTTACAATGCGCAGCCTTCTAAGATTAGAGTGTGGTTGAAGGCCATCGATAACATCAGATCCTGTGGTCCGTTGCTTTGTACCCCAAACTAATGTCAACCCTTTTAGATTCCTTTTCGACATCAATTCGGCATCATTAGCTTCTCCCTTGGTTGCCACGTTTTCAAGATTACATATGCTGAGTTCCCCTCCAAGCTCTGTCAATTTCCCCAATTCTCTCAGTTCAAATCCAACTCTCTCTTTCTTAACACAGAATTCTTTTAGCTCCTGTAAACACTTCATCTTTCCAACCTCAGGAACATTGGAATGGAGTTTTTTGTCAGCAAGGAAATGGCGTAAATTCACAAGGCGGCTAATGTCTCTTGGCAAATTACCACTACCACACCAACGTTCTAGGTCCAAGAATTTCAAGTGATAAAATCTGGATAATGTGCTAGGTAAAGTAATGGAAGTATCAATTAAGGATCCAATTTTAAGGAATTGGAGGTGGATAAGGTTTGAGAAGTTGTGTGGCAAAGACTCTGGGGAATTCATGAATATAAATAGAACACGGAGACCTTTAATTTCTTTAAATGTATCTTTTAAATTGTTGTCAATGTCTGCAATTTTTCTCCCAAAAAACATCAAGGCCCGCAAATTTCTCATGTCCAGTCTTCTCTTCAATCTACCCATTTCTCTCTCAAAATTTTCATCATATTTATCATGTATGGTGATGGATAAGTGGTGAACAGATGGTGGGATATCATCAGCCCTGAAACTAGAACAACTGATATTGGCGCATTCTCGTGATGAAACATTTTGTGCTAGCTCATGTAATAAATCGTGCACTACATAATCATAATCATGCGACCAACGGCCATCTACCTTCATTAGAAAACCATTGTCTACTAGTTCGTCCAAATACTTCAATCCGATATCCTCAATTTTATTGTTTTTACCACTGGAATCTATGATGCCTAGTGCAATCCAAAAACGAGTAATCTCTAAACTATCAAACCTATGATCCTCAGGGAAAAGGGCACAATACGAAAAACATTTTTTTAGATAGAAAGGAAGATATTCATAGCTAATTTTCAGCGCTGGCATAATGTCATCATCATTTGATTGGTTTTGCCACTCTTTCTTTTCAAGAACTTCCACCCAATGTTCCTGAGAAAGGTTGTTCTTCAATAGTCGACCAACAGTTTTGGCTGCTAGTGGGGAATACTTCAATTTCTTTGCAATTTGTCTTCCAATGTTTGTTAAGTCATCTTCGTAGTGCTCAGGTTTGTTCTCACCAAATACACAGGCTTCAAAAAATGTGAAGAAGTCATTAGGCTTCAAACCTTGTAGGTTTATTGGATTAGTTGCTTTCATTACCATTTCTGCTACTATTGGAAGTCGAGTTGTGACAAGAACCATGTCACCTTTGGCCTCCCCCTTTGTGAATGGAGCCAGTAGGTTTTCCCACTTACCCTCACTACAGCATTTCCATATATCGTCCAAGACAATTAAAAACCTCTTGGATTTCAACTTCTGTGCAATGGACATCTGAAGCTCGTTTAAATTGGTTGAATCATTTGCCATGATTCTTTCCTTGTTTTCACTTTTAAGTATGCAGTTGAGAATCTCCTGGGTGAGCTTAAGCACATCAAAACCAGTTGATACGCACACCCACACCCTAATGGAGAAGTATGCTTTTGTTCTTTCGTCATTGTAGAGGTGCTGGGCGAAAGTTGTCTTTCCAATGCCCCCCGGGCCAACTATAGGAAGAACGGATAGGGTTGCACCATGATATGTGTCGCTGGTGATGGCTTTTACAGTTTGGTCAAAAATGGCGTCCCTCCCATACAACTTGTCTTGTGTGATTAGTGAGCTGGTGGGAGGCCGCTTCAGGGAGGCAGACCTGACTGCTGTGCGGTTTATTTCGAGCAATTTAGAGACAGGATCACATAGGGAGTGTATTCCCTCTATCACCGACTTGATTTTGTTGGACATGGCCACTCTGTCAGCAGCAGCATCATCGAACAGCAGACAAGAAAAGCATGGAAGCCAGTTACCGATAGTGCGGCGAACAGCATGGTGACCATGCAGAGCATGGCTGCAGAGGCCGCCGGCCACCTCCGGGGCGGCCACCTGGGTGCCGTCGAGCTGGTCCTGGATCCTGAAGTAGTGGAGCTCGTCCAGCGCGTCCTCGGCCTCGTTGAACTTCTTGCTCAGGTCCTCCAGCAACCCCTGCAGGCCGGGGTTGTTGCTGACGTCCCTCTCCTGGGCCTCGTGCAGCAGCCCCTGTGTGAGCTTGAGGTCAATTCTGATCCGTTGAAAGTTGAGGCCGAGCTCAGAGCTGGCCACATACGCCTCCACCAGGTCATCGAACAGCTTCGCGAGCACCTTGTCCACGAGCCAGTTCGCCGCGCCGAGGGCCATCTCCATCTCCTCCGGCGGTCGGGATGGTGCCGGCCGCGAGGGAAATTGGTTTGTGTGGTGGAAGTTTGGTTGGTGTAACAGGCAGCTGGGAGGGAGTACGGGAGTGAAATTAAGGCTGTTATGTTTACGCACTTGGGAAGAAGCCTGGCGCTCATTTTGTAGTATCATATCCCAGGCCAAGCTGGCTAGGGAGGTTCCGATCGATCGTGTCCGTTGCAACTAAAAAGATGCAGTTTTGTCTGCCACAATTCACACGATGTACGGAAGAAGAATTTTCTGCCCAATTGCACAGCTAAATATTATAACATAATATTTTGTTATATAACTCTATTACCTCTTGAAAATATAGTTATATTAATAGTTGTAATACATGCCCATGATTAATTTACACTGTTTCAATCTAATTCCACTAAAATAAGTGGTGTAGATCTTCTTTCTCTCAACTAATGAGAGAATTGATTATTTATATATAAGTAATCTATACTGTTATAATCAATTCTAACTGAAATAGGTAGTATAGATCTTTTATTTTTCTCTAGATTAATTAGAGAATTTTTAGGGATTACTGCAGTTTGTGAGTAAAGTTACTGCCAAACTCATTTAGTATTACTGTCAGTTGTAACACTACATAACTTACAGTAATTCTATATAGCTTTGGCAGTAACTTTACTCACAAATGACAGTAAGTTTCTGGCATGCAATATATATATAAAAAGACGTTGAAATGAGGCACCATGGTGTCTGAGCACTAAAGCTCCCTGCCCTTGGATTGCTTTTAGATGCGTGCTAGTGCAATGGTATGAAAAGGAAGTCACACACACACACACACACACACACACACACACACACACACACACACACACACACACACACACACACACACACACACACACACACACACACACACATATATATATATATATATATATATATATATATATATATATATATATATATATATATATATATATATATATATATATATATATATATATATATATATATGAAGCCTATTTACTACACCTGGGTGTAGTTACACCCATAATATCTACTGTTCATTTGTCTCGGGATACCACTAGATGAGTTGGGTTATTGGGTTGATTTAAAGACTTAGACAACCTGTGTATGCTACAAAGGCATAACCCAACAACAGGCCGCAGTAAATACTGCCGTAAGTATCGCATCGCCTGATTGCTGTAAGAAATTGACTAACTTCTTGCTGGTTTTTTGGGATCGTTGTGCATGCACATACCACTTGTCGTGTAGATGAAGTAGGCACAGCAAGCTATGATCGACTGGAGTATGAAACAACATATTTACATGGGGTTCGTGTAGACGAACGTACGTAGGCATAGCAAGATGGCTCTAACCAATCATTAGTGCATATGTACGTATAGAGTATGTATACCTAAGGGAGTATTTGTTACATGTACTTAGTGTAGTATGTTAGTACATGTACTTAGATAGTATGTATACCTCGGGAGCATGTTAGTACGAATGTACTTAGGGAATTGATTGGTACCGGCTCTCATCTATATGCATCACACTACTACAGAAAGCCTAATAGTAGACGGCAAATCACAGACAGTTTGACAAAACCGTCTATGAACTACACTAACACAGACGGTTTTAATTTGGACACCATCTGTGTTGTTGGCGTCGGAGAAAACAAGTATCACAGACAGTTCTTACCGCTGAACCGTCTGTGATACTTGAGTATCACAGACAGTTTTTATTAAAAACCGTCTGTGATAATCTAGAACTATCACAGACAGTTTTTTATTAAAAACCGTCTGTGATGATCTCAGAATTATCACAGACGGTTTTTAATAAAAATCGTCTGTGATAATGGGCTAGACATTTATTGTGCTGCTCAGAACCGCATCTGTCTTCATTTCAATCCAGATCTAGCCGGTGCTGTACTCTTTCGCTCACGTGGCAAGCTAGGCGATTTTAGGCCAATTAATTTGGTGGGAGGAGGCAGAGATTGAGCTTTGAAGATTCATACTTTCCTGGTTGCTATAGATATGGTTAGTAATGAAATTTATTTTTCTTTGCATTACAATTTAGATCTAAGTAATTGGTGAGTGTTATTGAAGATGGTTTGCAAAATTGTTGGTTATATAACAGTTGTTGTGTTTATAATATGAATTAAGCTAGCAAAGCCTAAATGCATGTGGTATATATGTAGTAATAATTAATTAATTTAATTTTTAATACTAAGTTGTTATATATATATATACATAACGTAGAACCGAAGATGGATGTATGCCGCGAACCGTGTGAGTGAAGAGTACATTAATAGCGTGTTTGCTTTTATAAGAGGTGCCGAGGAGGATATGCTGAATAAGGGGTGGAATATATGTACTGTCCATGCACTGACTGTGAGAATTTAAAGATGTTTAAGAACCAACGGTAAATTGATGCGCACTTGATTCGGAGGGGTTTCAAAAAGGGTTATACGTGTTGGACCAATCATGGTGAAGTCAATGATCATATGCCGCTGGATGACATCGCCGGTGAAGTGAATGATATGCCGCCGGATGACATCGCCAGTGAAGTGAATGACATGCCACCGGATGATGTCTATTGTGGTTCGGATTCGGATAGGTTGCATGATGATAATCTGGATTAGATGCTTCGCGATGTAGAAGAGAACTATGATGAGAGAGAGTATGTTAAATTCCGGGGCTTGATGGAGGACTCGGAGAAACCTTTGTTCACGTGCTGCAGGTCAAAGTACACGAGGTTGTCGGCCGTGCTTGAACTGTTGAAATTGAAGGTAAGCAACAGTTGGTTCGACAAAAGTTTCACGGCGCTGCTAGGTCTTTTAGCGGATATACTTCCGGAGGGAAATGAGTTGCCTAAAACCACGTATAAAGCCAAGAAGGTTCTTTGTCCGTTGGAAATGGAAGTAGAAAGAATACATGTATGTCCGAATGACTGTATCCTCTACCGTAAAGAGTATGCAAACATGCATGTATGTCCTGTGTGCAACGCATCCCGATACAAATGTAACAATCAATCAGATGACGGCGAGGGAACATAGGTGAAGAAAGGACCTCCTGCTAAGGTGACATGGTATTTTCCTATAATTCCCCGTTTGAAAAGGTTTTTTGCAAATCCAAAGGAGGCAAAACTGCTGTGTTGGCACTCGGAGGAGCGCAAGAAGGATGGAATGCTAAGACATCTTACTGATTCTGTCCAATGGAGAAACATCGATAGGAGTTTTGCAGACTTCGGTGCAGAACTAAGGAATATAAGGTTCGGACTGAGTACAGATGGAATGAATCCTTTCAGTAGCATGAGCAGCCGACATAGCACATGACCCGTGACTCTCTGTATCTATAACCTTCCTCCTTGGTTGTGTATGAAGAGAAAGTATATTTTGCTGTCGATACTTATCCAAGGGCCAAAGCAACCTGGGAATGATATCGATGTGTACCTAGAACCGTTGGTGGAAAATCTAAAAGTACTGTGGAATGAAGGGGTACAGGTATGGGATGCATACAAACGAGAGAACTTCACTTTGCGCTCCTTATTGTTTTGCACCATAAATGATTATCCTGCCCTTCCTAACCTATCGGGCTAGAGTACAAAAGGTGCCAAAGGTTGTACCCACTGTTTAGATGGTACCGAGAGTGTGTGGCTGAAACACTCACGTAAAACCGTCTACATGCGTCACCGTCGGTTCCTTCGGAGGGCTCACCCATACCGCAAGATGAAGAAAAAATTTGACGGAGAGAGGGAAGACGGTTCAGCTCCAAGGCATTTAAGGGGAAAAGAGGTTTATAATATGGTTAAGGATTTAGATGTTGTCCTCGGAAAGGGACGTAAATTGAGGGCTCATGAGAAGAACACCTGGAAGAAGAGATCAATATTTTGGGACTTACCTTATTGGGAGTACCTAGATGTTCGACATTGCATCGACGTCATGCACATAGAAAAGAATGTATGTGACAGCTTGATTGGTCTCTTACTGAACATTCGTGATAAAACAAAGGACGGCGTCAACACACGGCTTAACTTGGCTGATATGGACATCTGGTCTGAGTTAGCACCGACTAGCACTGATAATGGACAAACGTACCTTCCCCCTGCGTGTTACACTCTGTCCAAGGATGAGAAAATAGAACTGTGCCAGTGCTTGCATGGTGTCAAAGTTCCGTATGGTTACTCCGGCAACGTGAAGAAACTTGTTTCGATGCAAGATTTGAAGTTAAATAGCATGAAGTCTCTTGATTGTCATGTGCTGATGACACAGATGCTCCCTATTGTAATTAGAAATATTTTGTTGATCAAAGTCCGAGAGACAATCATGAGGCTATGTTATTTTTTAACACAATTGCTCAGAAGGTCATCGATCCCGAAGGACTAAATGCTCTGCAGGACGAGGTGGTGATGACTCTATGTCATCTTGAAATGTATTTCCCTCCTTCATTTTTCGATATCATGGTCCATCTCATTGTTCACGTTGTGTGGGAGATAAAAATATGCGGGCCCGTATTCCTACGTAGCATGTACCCATTTGAGAGGTTCATGGGAATTCTCAAGTCCTACGTACGGAAACGATCTCGGCCGGAGGGCAGCATCGTCGAAGGTTATGCAAGCGAAGAGGTCATTGAGTTTTGTGTCGATTATATGGCTCAGACTCAACCGATAGGTGTGCCTCAATCTCGTCATGAGGGGAGGCTGAAGGGTATCGGAACTATCAGAAGGAAAGCAATCACTCCAGATATGGACGCGTATACTCAAGCGCATTTCACAGTCTTGCAACACATGACTAAAGTGGCGTCTTATGTTGACCAGCACAAGGATGTGCTTCGGCAACAGAATCTGGAGCGGCCGGATGTTTGGATCATGAGGCAACACAACAGTCGGTTCAACCACTGGTTGAAGGAGCAAATCTCTAGGAGCTCGCCAAGTGAGATGCTGACATGGTTGGCAAAAAGGCCAACATTTATAGTTGTGACATGGCAATGATATGACATAAATGGGTACACATTCTATACGCAGTCTCAGGATGTAAAGAGCACTAACTAGAACAGCGGTGTCTGCATAGATACGTTCAGTACCGATGGGTTGAGAAACTCGTACTATGGGTTCATAGAAGAGATTTGGGAGCTCGACTACGTGGTTTTCAAGATCCCCTTATTTCGCTGTCGTTGGGTGCATCTCCCACAGGTGAAGGTTGACAAGTACGGTGTTATTACCGTCGACCTCCAACGTGTCGAGTACAAAGATGAACCATTTGTACTCGCCAACCAAGTTGTTCAAGTTTTCTATGTAACCGACCCGACAAATAAGAAACGCCATAAGTTCTTCATGGAAAAAGGAGAATTGTCGGAGTAGAGAATGTAGTGGACAAGGAAGAATACAATCAATTTGACGAGTTACCTCCTTTTGGAAATAGCATAAGGGTCGACGACGAACAACGTGACGAAACTAGTTACGTACGCATTGATCATCATGAAGGGCTAATTTTTAAAGGAAATAAGCAAGTGGAATGAGAATGTAACACATATATGTGGGCATTTGCATTTATGTATATAACAATGCATGTGTGAATTGGCATTTATGTATACAACAATGCATGTGTGTGATGTATTTATGAATTTGTATTTATGTATATGTGAAAATGTGTGAAGAAATACACTGTGTGAGGTAGGTGAATGTAGTAAATTTTGAGAATGAGAAAATGTGTAAAGAAATACACTGTGTGAGGTAGGTGATGTATATGAATGCTAGTTGGTGTTTGTATATGAATGCAGCTGGTTGGTGTTTGTATTAATAACTACAGCCGAGGACAAAGGCTTATCACAGACGGGAATACTAATTACTTCTGGGTGTAGTTACTCCCACTGGATCCACCGCTTGCTCTGCTCCAAGATCCGTGCGATCTTATTAGTTATTTGGAGCGTATGCCACCCGATTATATTTTGGAATCCGACCCATAGTGAACAACAACTCCTATAATCATGGGATCCTTTCGGTTTGAATGTGTGCCGGTTGACCATACTTTTTTTCAAATACTTTCCATCGTGTATATCCTATTTCCTAGTGAGTGCGCTTTTTTTAAGTATCTGCAGTATAGTTTTATTTCTCTTGTGTGTATATACGGACTTCCGAATATACTTCTTTTCCAAGTATTTTGCATTATATTTCTTTGATCTCCTATCAATATACCCTTTTTCATCGTGAGTCATGGCCATACTTGTTTTTAATTCCTGGCAAATCTACATACCATCTTTCATTACGAACATACAAAGACTAGTTTGGACGTCCGTCGTGTGATTAGGTTGTCTAATTTGCAAGGACGGACAATTAATAAAAAACTAACACTACTACAGAAAATAGTATTACAGACGGTTCAGAAACGTCATCACAGATGGTTTTCTGAACCGTCTGAATTTATGGGTCAGTGATAATAGAAGGTTATCACAGACGGTTTTCGAACCGTCTGTGGTGTAAATATCACAGACGGTCTTTACTTACAAACCATCCGTGATTATCACCTATCACAGACGGTTTTTACTTACAAAACATATGTGATATTCTTTTCTACCCCTAAATCTATTTTTGTTTATTGGCTAGTCTCAGGAAATGCTAGCCATGCCCTCTGAAACAAGCAGATGAACATGTACATGTATACATACAATTCACATCTCAATTCATTTCACAAACATAAAACATCCAATTCACATTGCACTTCATTTCACAAACATAAAATATCCATTTCGCAAATCAATTAATTGAAATGAAATGAAATATCCATTAACAAATACACAATTACAAAAGATCTACATTGCATTTGCACTTAGATGGTAACATTGCATGTTTTATTGCTCTATCACTCCGGAATCGAGGTCCCGCGAAAGGAACAGAGCCATAATCAACGAACATTATTAGGTTGCACAAGCAATACTTGGATGGCAATCCATCCAAGTATTGCTTGTGCAGCCTGACAAAGTTCGTTGATTATGGACTGTTCCTTTCGCGAGACCTCGATTCCCGAGTGATAAGAGCAATAAAAAATCATTGTGCGTTGTGGAACTCTCCATCTGAGTTTATGACGTTAGCCACCAAAAAATACGTCAACTCTCCTCGAATTTTTGAAAGGTCGGGCTGTTTCAATGCAGTTGACAGGATGGATGCAGCCTGTCGATAAGAATATCAATGTGCGTATATATAACCTGATAAGTATGAATTAATTATGGGAATATTGACAAACCTTAGAATTGGTAATCCTCGAGGAATCGAGGAGTAGGTTCATATGGTAGCACACGTAGAATACACACGTGTTGCTCGGCGGCTGCTGGTGGCACTGCGAAAAATGGAATGTGTTAATTCAAGAGGCATTACTACCAACTGTTGCATAGGATTAATTAATGTGTAATAGCGAATACCTTAAATTTTCGATCATGTGTCAGGCCTTTGGCCCCTTGCGTGGAGACACCTACCTTTGCAACGTACATCGTGAATGCCCTATGTGATTCGAAAAGGTTGACCTTAGTCATTCGGAAGGAAAGAAAGAGTACAATATAGGTATGTATGGAGAAAATGTACTTACCCATTGATTATTTGGCTGACAACTGTGTAGTCCATTTTATTCTTACTTAGGGAATCAAAGTATATTGCCCTCTTCCATTTTGGTACAATTACTATTAAAATCCAATGATACTTCTGATTGTAGGGCATAAGTATGTATTCCTTATCATGGTATAAGCACATACTTAAATTTAATTCCAATATATGTATATCTGAATATCATAAGTCATAACTCATATGTATTCAATGTTTTATGAATGATTAACTAGACATTAATCAGGTTCATCCAAAGTGCATCTTGAGTTCTTCTATTTTTGGTTTAGGGATAAATTTATAAATGTATATTATGACCAGGATACTTACTGTTTTACACAATGCTTAGCCATACTATATGATAAAATTAGCACAAAACTTTTACTAAAACATTTGATGTCCTGTGCTCAATCATAGTTTTGTGTGTAATTTTTCCTTCTTCATCTTTTGTTTTTTAGAGAAATGTCCTGGCATGATTACGACTAGCTTCTTCCTCTTCTCAAGTAATGTATGCAATCTTGTTCAAACTTCAAACTACCCAGGACAAGGACTAGCTAGTAAATGGTGTACTGATAGAAAAATTCCAACAGATCTAATGTGCTACTGCAATGAACTAGAAAATAAACCTAACTCAGGAACGACATTAAAACAACAGATCTAGACATGCACCTTAGGGTTCGGGCGTTGAGGTGTAGGCGCTGGCGACGGCGGTGTGGACGGAGGTCCGAGGAGGTGTGGGCGTTGAATACACACACACACACACACACACACACACACATATATATATATATATATATATATATATATATATATATATATATATATATATATATATATATATATATATATATATATATGTGTGTGTGTGTGTGTGTGTGTGTGTGTGTGTGTGTGTATTATTTAGTAGCTACGCATGGAATAAGCGCGCGACCCAAAATCAGCCAATCGCCCCATCATCTCTCCCACACGGACGTTTAATAGCGAAGCAGTAGTGTTTGCTAATTATGGTAAAGTTACTATCGTATGCACATCAAGTTATCATCTAAAATACTTACAGTTCTCACACACAATAAAAGTTATTATCGTATGCATATCAAGTTATTATCTGTAATTCATGAAGTTACTTACAATTCTCACGTACGTTAGACCACGTGCCCCCTCATCCCAAGCGGTCCCACATGTCATTTTTTCGGGATTTAGTAGGGTTGTTAGTTATGAAAAATTACTAACTTATACACATAAAGTTATTATTTATAATTTATTAAGTGCCTTACAGTTCTCCTGGAATTATAGCAATTCGAATGTGCGAGATAACTTCACGTGTAATAAATCATAACTTCCTATTACAAAAGTGATAACTTTCAGCATATCAAAACGTAACTTTTCTGAGTCAGACCAGGACGCACTAGCGTGTATGGCCAGTAACCCACACATAGCGTATGCGCACATGTGCTGATTAGTACAGTTATGTGTGTGTATACGTGCGCTTTATGTAACGCCCCCATTTCTGGGGACAGTACTGTACTCCACAACCGTACAAAAATGAACAGTCGCATAGTACTGTACCAGAGTGCGCACCATAACAGCACAAGCTTACAGCATAAGAACCAAGCTTTTTATTACAGACATAAGGTTTAACAACCAGTTTTAATACAACGGGCGAAAGAGCCCAAAATTAACTTACATCACAAAAATTTCCCCAGGCGACCTGAGCGCAGCTGAGACCTAAGACCCTTCATCCTCCTGAAAGGACAGCTCTTTGGAAGCGCCATCTCCTGCTTGAAAATCTTGGTTTCTCTGATCTTCTGTTTGTTGTTTAGCAAGTCATGAGTACAACAACCGTACCTAGCAAGTTACAATGGTAAACCTAACTTACTATTTGCAAAGGAATTCAAGGGTGTGAATATACTGGTTGTATTACATTGTGTGGATGCAATTTTATTTGCAAACGAATAAAACTTAAAACATTTGCTCCTTGTGATAAAGGGGGTTTTCCGTTATCAGATAAAACTCATCATTACTCAGATTAATAAAATCACAAATTCTACTTATGCCTCGTTGTTGGAATCACCCAATTAACACAGCTTCATTAACCGGAAGCACGGTGTATTAGAATACCGTTAATTCACTCTGCAGAGTTGTTCAACTTTACCCACATGATTCCTTAACCCTCATGACTGAGTTAAGAAAGCCATGTCGTTTCACTGCTCAATTCTCTATATAGACTCTACCCGATAGCGTCACTCATTTAGGCAAAATAAATTATAAACTCCCTTGCCATGTGAGTATCTACTACCGTTGTTAGGTATCCGCAGCATACCTAACTCCCATCGCCCTGTCATCTCAACCTGTAGAGTTTCAATCGAATCAAGCAGCTACTAAACTAGTGTTGACAAGTCAACTCCTGTGGTTTGAGCGATCGCTATGTCTTTTACTTGGTACAAGGTTCTTGTCCTTATATTTTCAACCTGAGGCACCAACCATAACCTTCCACTGTGCTCAACAGCACTAGCCACCACCAATCCAACCAGCCTCCATCCTAAGGCAAAGCGGGTGGGCTAGGTCTGTTACACGGAGGCCCCACCAACCTCTCTACTTTAGGTCCAATACCTCAGATAAAGCGTGTGGGCTTGGTCCACTTCCCAGAGACCCCACCAACCTCTCTACCTGAGGTCCACTACCCTAGGTAAAGCGGGTGGGCTTGGTCCGTTTATACGTAGCCCCACCAACCTCTTTACCCTAGGTCTAGTCCTTTCCAAATTCTAATGGCCCGCGGCCAAGATCACTTAGTGGTATAAAAAGTTGTATGAAACGATCTATGAATATTTGTACAATATTTTAATATTTACTAAGGTTGTCAAGGTGAATGTGGCCATCAAAATAAATAGGGCTTTTATCAGTGGTGGGATTTATCTATGTAGCATACCATTCTAAATATTTATTTTAAACAACTAACATTTCACAATTAACAATAATGAAAATACATTAACTAAATAATGTAAATCTCATGGGATTCAACATGATCAAAAATTTGTAACTTGCCTTGCTGCTTGGAAATCTCGACAATCTCGTAAACTTCAGTGCTCAGGTTTGAATCTTGAACTGCTGCCTTGGAGAAGTCGGAAGCTAGCGCAAACACATAAAATAACAATAAGCCCGCACTTGAGTCTAATCAAGCTAGGAAAAATTAAGCTAATTAAAAAGAGTAAATTACATAAAATCTCAGATAAAATTTGGAGGATATTGGGATTTGATTTTTGGTGGAAGGAGGAATTTGGATTTGCGGGGTTTGAATTTATAAAGTTAAATTTTTGGTGAAATGATGAAATTTAAATTTATAAAATTTGAATTTAGTGGAATGAAGGTCAAATGTGAACTCAGAATATTAAACTAGTCAAAATGGTGTATTTTGGAATTTTGGGAATTTTCTAGAATTTTCTGGGATTTTAATGATTTTTTCAGAATTTTTAAAATGGAATAAATAGCATTGGGCCAGCCCGGTAAACAGTGCGGCCCGGCCGGTCCTTCCAGCCGTTCGACCGGTGACCTGACCACATGCGCGGCCGAGCAGACCACGGCCCACGGCCCACGCACGCGCGGCCGCGAGGCCAGGCGCACGCACACAAGCTCGCCCTATGGGCGACGCGCAGCTGGCGCCGACGGACCTGATCTGGTGAGCGCGAGCGCTCGGATGGGAGGCCATATCGGTATCGACGGCTGGGATTCAAACATGCGTGGACGCTGCAGATGACTCGGCACCAGGGGCCGTGATTTGGCCACGTCGCCCCGGGAGTTGTCTTCAACCTCTGGACGGCTCCCGCTGGCGGCAAAGCAGAGCTCGCCACCCTTGGTGGAGTGATGACGACAGGGACTCCCAGGGAAAATGGGCTTTATAGAAATGTGCTGGTGTGGCTTGGGTTTCCATTTTGGGGCTTTTGGGAGGGTGGAGGCGAACGGAGATGACCGCCGGCAGCCAGGAAGGCAGCGGCGACCATGGACTCCGGTAGGGTTTAAACTAAATTGGTTGTGTTTTCACCATCCACAGAGTATCAGGAACAAGCTGGGGGGTGGTGGTTTAGCTCAGGGACAACTCAAGTGAGCTGGCCACGGAGAGGGCTCTTCGGCCGACAACGGCTTCCATCGCCAGAGCTTTCGGCAAATGCTCTCGTCCCGAGGAGTTCACCAATGTGTTTCGGGGACAAAGGAGGTCGTGTCTGTGCAACGAATTGGAAATTAATCGAGGGAATCAAAAGATAGAGTTTAGGGTTCACTGGCTCAGGGGCGGCGATTGGCGGTGGCAGGAGCGATGGGAGTTCGATCGGTTGCTTGAGGAGGCGTAGGAGGGTGCCAGAAGGAGCTCTATGGTGGCCAAGGAGCTTATAATGCATGGGAAAGCGGTGGCAATGGAGAGGCGGTTCGGGAGTGCGCCTCCCCCGTGGGTGTGAGAGAATGGGTCAAGCTCTACTGTTGCGCAGTGGGTAGAGGGGGAGGTGGCATTGCAGCTCTGCAGGAATTGACGTCACTTTTGACTTGGTGCTCACGCAGGGAAGGATCGAGAGAGAAGGAGCTGCGGCGGAAGGAGTGAGCACGAAGGCGATGGCGTGCGGGGCAAGAAAGAGCGGAGGGGCGGTGGCTGACTTGTGGGACCAGGTTGACCGCAAAGTGTGAATGCACGGGTTGCAGGCGGTCGCAAAACCGGCAAGCGAGAGAACGACGCGTGCGGCAGCAGCGGAGGAAAGGCGGTTCGGTAGCGGCGGTTTTGCAGGGAAATGCCAACGCAAGGGAGAAGGCGGAAACGCCAAAAAAGGAAAGCGTATTTCCAGGGAAATTGCCAAATTGGGAAAGAAAAGAAATTCAAGCAAAAATCAAGAAAAATTCACAATTTTTGAATTTTTGGGTTGTTTCACTCTACCAGTGGTGCATTGTCTATTGAAGGATTGAGGAGCACATCCAAGAAGATTTGTTTTGAGATTAGATCTAAACTTGGTGACAATTCTAAACGTGGTTGTTGGATTCATTGGCAAAGCGGCGAGAGACTAGAAAAAATGGCTTATATAAAAAAAGAGACTAGAGTGAGAATACAACTACCGGATCAATCATTTGCTCCCCCTCTTCTTATGTTTTGGTGAGAGATTAATGTCCCTCATATTCTATGGTTCATTGTGACGAATTGTAACGGTCTCTTCCTAAAATTTCTCTACATTTGTTTAATGTGTACTCTCTTATGTGAGGAATCAATCACTTTGTTCGTCGATGTTGGTGCTTATTTTGTGGATATTTCATGCATTAATACTATTCTAATATTTGTGATAATTGTGCCACATGATGGCTAACCCTAGCCAGAATAGGTGATCGGTTGGGCTTCGGCTTCTGGCTTATTTTGCACTATTCATAAATTTCATCTTTTTCTAAACTTTTGGCTTTTTGTTGAGCCTTTTTGCTGGTTCTTTTTTCCCCGTATTCGTTTGTATTATACGTAATGGGCTAACATATTTTTTTATATTTTTAATTTTTTTAAATTTAATTATGCTAAATAAGCCTCTGTCAGCTACAATGTTTTTTCAGCCAACTACAGTGTTTTCAGCCATAAGCCACCAAAAAAAGCCCAACTGATCACCACATAGAATGTGTCTCATCCACGCCAGGTCAGGGCGCTGCCTCCTGGCTATGCCTAAACCGACCCCCTCGGTTTCAAAAGCTTCCTATTGCCTCTCGTTTGGAGAAAATTAGTACTCAAGAACTGAAATTCAAATTCAACTCAAAAAGGAAAATAAACATTCAAAAATCTAGTTGGCCGGCCCACTCTTTTCTCTCTCTCTCTCTCTCTCTCTCTCTCTCTCTCTCTCTCTCTCTCTCTCTCTCTCTTTCTTTTCCCAGCTGAACGCCACTGGCCCATAGCCCGCTCTTCTTTCACCTTTCTTTCCTTCCCACTCGGCTTAGCTTCCCCTCCTTCTCTTGCTCACCTCTGCTCTGGCCGTGCCCAGCTCAGCTGACCGTCCCATGCGCGTCGCACTACCGCCCATCACATCGCCACCTGCCATGTTGACGCTGCACTGCCTCACCTCTGCCAAGCCTACGCGTCGCATGCATCACTGCACCCCATCGTGTCACCATGATCGACCGTGCTGATGACCTGTCAAGGATGCTTACCGTGCTTATCTCATTGTCTCATCGCTTGTGTCATGCCCGTACCTGCTCCCACATTACCCATAGTGCCCTGCTACCTCGTTGCGTCTGATCGGCTTGCGTCACCCCATGCAAGGCTTGGTTCACATTTTGAACGTCAAGCTCATGCCCGCCGTGCCTCCTCGGCTATTTAAACCTCGCCGTGGTCACCTCCCCCTCCTCCATCTCCCTCATTCACTATCCCCACCATCCCCTTCCTTCTCAGGCCGAACTGAGCCCAAGAACTCTTCATGCTTGCATTGGCAGCCGCCTTCACCTCACCTCTTCGGTCGACTCCGGTGGGCTCCCTCGGCACCGCGTGCGTCAAAGAGTGTTCCTTACTCCCCTCTATCTTTTCCCTCACCCAATTTTAGGATTTCTCTCTAGGAAATTGTCGTGCCGTCATCTCCTCCCATTCTAGCCAAAACCACCACTGCCAACACTTTTTTCTCTCTAGGAGCATCTCCCAACATCCCTATTCCTTTCTTGACGCTCAATTTGGTATCTCTCCCGCCCCAGGTCATCGTCACTATGTAGCTCGCCACGCTATCCTTGGCTCTCATTACCAGCTCTCCATGGTTCTTCCCAACCTTGTCATCCACTCAAATACACTCCTCTATGCCCCTCATGCTCATGCGCACCTCCCTTTTCCCCTCTTCCTCTCTGATGCTTCTGTCCCCTTTTCTCCACAGCTCTGGCTGCCGTGCATTGTCACTTGCTCTCCTCGGTACCACTCGAACCACACTGTCACCACCTATGAGTGCGGCATGGTCCTGACAACCCATGTGGGGGTTTGCCGACACATGCTACTGCTCCTCTCGTCGGTGCCAAGCATGGTAACACCGCCGCTACTTTGTTTCGGCTGAGAGAAACTCTATAGCTAGTTAATTAAGCTAGAATGATGTTATTAAGACATAATTAAGTTAAGTTAATGATACTTATTAATTAGCATTAATTAGTCACTGATGCGTTGCCCAAGCCATTACAATTCTAATTAAAGCCGATTTTAAATCTTGAGTCACTATTGCAGGCCCTTCATTGTGCTTGGGTCCAATTGTCAGTCTCTAGATTATTTCCTTTAAAGAAAATAATTCAAAAAGAAATTAAAAACCCTAAGAGACCCAAAAGGGCAGTACTTCGAGCCAGACCAAGACCAACAAGACTGTGAGTCAGGTGAGTTAATACTTTTATCATATTGCAACTACTTTTTGAATGCAAATTATGTTGATTTAAATTATTAAATTTCATACTTTCATTTATTATGCAAATTATTTTTATGTTAAGTTCCTATCAAAAATTGTGCTATTACACCCCACTTCTTAGCTTTGGACATAAACTTTTGTCATTCTAGAACTAATGGTATATATACTAGAGGATAAGTCTGTATCTAAGTGCCATATTTAGTTTTGCTTAGATATATGTAGGCATTAATTTGCCTTAACATCATTTCGAATATGAAAACTTGGATTTGAGTAGCTATTGAATGGAAATTGCTGGTATTTGAGCTCTAAAATTTGCTTTATACCTGGGTAGTTGGTAAGTAGGGCTGATGCGGATGAAGCATGAGAGTGTGATATGTGGTAGAACTATCCAGGTAACTTTAAGGATTGAATCCTATGATGATCTCCTAATGTAAAATAGTATAACCACAAGTCCATAATTGGTACGACTTGGCTAATTAATTTGTATTGATCTAGCGCAGGTTGCGCCATCTGGTTGAATATGGACGGGTGCCAGATGGAAACCTCCGTGCGGGTAGAGAGGGGGCCTCTCGAGTGGATGGATAGAATCCTACGGCGGTAGAAAGCTTAGTGGATGTAGCCACGTTAGAAAGACGTATTGTAAATGTAATATCCTGAAAATAGCTTTTGAGAACCTATATGTAAATAGCGTAAAGAAGATACGTGAAAAAGGGATTGGATTTTTAGGAGCCGTGCTTGGAACAAGTTGTATGGAGGGGTTAGGGATGGATAAGTGTCCGTGCTATGTTAATAGGATCGTGGAAGGGAGGGGACCTAAACCTAAAAGCCTAGCCGTTCTTTTCCTTTGTTCCCCAAGCGCCGCATGTTGCCGCAGACGCCCCTACAGCCATGCGCCGTGCCAGCCAAACGCAGCCATCAACGCCCGGCCGCACACCAGTCACCCTGCGCCAAGCAAAACCACCGAGCGAAGTCACCCACGCCAGCACTGCTTTCGCCTGTGTCGCCGCGTGAGGCTGTTGGCGCTTTCATCGTCACCCACATGCAGTGAAAGAGTGATACTGCTATGGGTACCGGGAACCACCTCTATGTTGCCTGGTTTATCCTAGGAGAGCAAGTTCATCTAGCTTGTTCAAATCCTGTTCTTCGCTAGCATGCTTGAAATCATTATGCTTAATAAAAAGCCTTTCTAGGGATAGGTGAAGGTATGAGAGATTTTGGCAAGGTTCCCAGTCATGTGCAGCTTCTTGGACCCCTCCTCCATGTGCTTTACCCCCATGTGCAGCTTCTTGGATCCCTCCTCCCCCATGCGCATTATTCACCTCGATACAGCTCTGGTATACTAATCTCCAAGATCGGGATGTGTGATCGTGATTTAATTATTATTGTCTCATCTGTCATTGTCTTCGTGGATGTCTCATTCATGCGGCCATGATGGCTGAGGATGATGTCCTTATTTCATGGTTCAAGAGACCAAAAAACATCTTTTACTGCAGCAGGCACGGGCAGTGGAATCTTGTCTTTATATTCTTTTATTTTTCTAAAATCAAGGAATGACTGGTGGAATCTAAGCTCCTAACTTGGCCCGGAATATGTGCAGACCTCGGCGAATATGTGTAGCTAGGATAGTAGGGATTGATTATACCCATCTTGCATGATTTGTTGCCGAAGAGACATGTATAGATCCAGTATATGTTTGTGATGAATAATTGGTATTTTCGTTGAGTTGAATTTGAATTTTGCAAAAGTTTCAGAAAATTCACTTTTTAATTTGTGGAGTCAGGATTTAGTTTGTTTGATCACAATAAGGCCGACGATCTGAGGGGCGAGCAGCCAGACCGGCTATAGGCCTTTGAGAAATTAAATACCAAACACTTATGTGTAAGCTTGTTTGGGGATAAGTTTGTACTTCATGTTGTTAGAAACTAGAGCTAAAACTAGATAGAGTTTAATTGAAACTCCAGATAAAGTGTTTTCTAATGCAGCTAAGTGGTCAGACCAGCCAGTAGCCATTGGTCCAACTAGGATAATCCAATTGACATGGTGTCTGCAATCAGACTTGCCTTGTAATAGCGGTCAGATTGACTATTGGCGAATTGTTTTTGTCAAGTTAGGATCAGTAATGATTGAGTGTGTGTGCATGGAATAGGTGTCATGGGTTGTGTTGTGTTGCATGATGCATGGTTTTGACTAACGTGAGTTAAGTGCATGGAACTTATGCTCGAGATGGTTGGTTGGTCTTTGGACGTGTAGATCATTTGGAGAACATTAGCGGTTGATGGTAATGGACTAAAACTATGGGGGAGCCAAGGTCTGAGTGGTGGTATAATTTTGGGTGATGCTACGTGGCTCAAACGAGAAGTATAGAGAAGATAAGGATCATGAAGATACGAGTTGGTGCATGTGGTATGCCAAATGACGAGGCCGATGCATGTAGAGATGATTTGGGGGAGTCCGAATGTGTAATACCCTTGTTTTTAGAGTCTTTTTCATGTTGTCATGATCTAGATAGCGTTTTATTGAGTTATGGCTTGGTGTATTACATTATGGTCAATATGGATAATTCTCATGGCTCTAAATGCTTAAATAAACAAACTTCAGCCATATTCATCCATTGACATGTCATATTCTCTCTATTGCATCTTGATGTGTTTATTGCCAAAAGGGGGAGAATAGAGAAGAAAAAGTCTGTTGGGAACAGTTTAGAGCTTTGAAGATCAATTTGCTCTTTCAGTAGTTGCTCTAGTGTTCCTTCTGTCGACATGGTCATTAGCTTCATTTCATTCTTTGGACCATGTTGGATTCTTCAAAATCAAACTCTTCTTAATGCTTTTTCTGCGTTTGTCAATAGACTAATCAAGGGGGAGATTGAGAGACCATGTGGTCGTGCTCCATGAGAGTGATGAGTAATTGACAAAGGTTTAGGTCAGTCGAGTTTGGTTTGAGTGGTTCGGAGTCGAGTCGTTGCGTGGCGCAATCGGGCTCGGTCGGACTTTGGTCAAATCTGGTCATTTGGGTTTAGGATGCATATTCTAATATTTTGACAGGTTTTGACTTCTTCTGTGGTAAGTGTAATGGTATTTACGCTTTCATGTGTTGAGCGGTGCTATTTGACGTATTTCTTGTCTGTGTGACTGCAGGACGTCGAGTTGGAGTCGTGGCGAGACACGGTGGACCGGACTAGGCGCAGGTGGCGCTGAGGTCAGAACGGTCGGGATGTGTCGAAGACGACGTGGACTCGAGGTGGTTGCGAGGCGTGCGAGGCAAGGAGCGCGGAAGCTTCCCGGAAGGTGCAGAAGGGGCGAATCGGGAAATTCGCAAGGCTGCACAAGCGGGAGCGGGCTCCGTTAGACGTAGCGGGCGTAACGGGGCGGAGACCCGTTAGCCAGGCGCTATAAAAGGAGAGGAGGGGATGCATGCCCTCCTTGAGCATTTGTGTGAGGATTAGGGTTTTAGAGTCAAAAGAGGCTTTAGGAAGGTTGTTTCCTTTAGCTCTTTAGTTGGTGTGAGTTGGTGTGAGTTGGTGGAGGCAGAGTAGTGCTCCCTCTGTAGCTTCATCGATGCTTTCTATGTGAGACTCCTCTCTTGTGTGTTCTTCCTCCCAAGATGTGTGATTCTTGGTGTTCTTGAGGATTGAGAGGAGAGGGATTGAGTTGAGAGTTTGTAATCTTTCCTTTTGTATCAAGTCGGGGTATCGGGACTCCTCTGTATTCCCTGTGATTCAAGAAATGAAAAACTGAAGTTTGCCTTCTCTGTTCGTAGCCTTTGTTCATCGTTTTTCTTTTTTGCAAGATTTCTTGATTTTCGTTGTCTCGAGTTCTTGCTTGCTGGAGAGTGCCAAAATGGGTTGCTATGACATGGGTGTTGCTCAAAAGCCATTTGGCTATTTAATCCCAAGAGCAAACCGAGTTTGATTCTCAGATTTCATTTTTGGCTTGCTCTGTTCTTGTTCTTTGTTTCTTGGTTTTGGTCCAGATTTTGATTCCCTTGTTAAGATGGCTTGAAATTTGGTATGAAGAGTCCAGAGGCTATTAATTAGCTTCCCTCAAAATTTCATAGCCAAAGGATCAACGGTTGGGGAGTTATTTGGTTTTTGGCTCGGTTCTTGCAAGATTTCAGATTTTTACCCAAATCTGAAATTCTTGATTCTTGGAGTGGATTTCTTGTTATTGGCTCTTGGCTTAGTCTTCTAGGAGTGTTCCCTAGCTATCCTCAAAGTTTCCCAAGCCAAGAATCCAAGAATCATTGCGAATCTCTCAGTTTTTAGAAAATCCCGTTGCTGTTTTTCTTGAGAGGTACTACCGCTCCTGGAGAGGTACTACCGCTCAAAGGTACTACCGCTCGGACCAGCGGTACTACCGCCTGTCTCAGCGGTACTACCGCTTGAGGCCAGAATTTTCCCGATTTGATTTTTCTCGCTTGCTGGTCTCTGTATTTGTGTTTTTCCTGCTGCTTGGGTGTCTTGTGAGCACTGGTCTTCTACCTTCATAGCTCCCATAGCTATTGGAGAAGAAGATACGAGTTGGGGGCGATTTTTAGAAGCCGACATTCACCCCCCCTCTGTCGCCATTTCGGTCCAACAGGTGAGTATACCACCTTGAAGAAAACAAGAGAACGCTTTGACACTCAGTTTTTTGTTGAGCAGTATCCAGGTCTTGTGGATGATGTAACCAAATTACAGTATGTACATCTCTAATAATTCATCCACAAAGAAAGCTTTGTCTAGATTGGCATTGTACAAGAGAAGTTGGTGTCTAAGGTGTTCAACCTATCAAAGTACTCAGATACTGAACCCGTTTGACACAGGTTTCTCAACTGTCTACGGTAGGTTTGATACTTGTTCCGCTCAAATCTATCAATAGCCATCCTACACATCTCACTCCAGTTCTCTATTCTAGCATTGACTTCTACATTATGCAACCATAAGGCAGCTATCCCCTTGAAATTAAGAGCAGCAAACCTAGTTTGGTTTCATAATCATTTTGCCACAATTTTGGGTTTTCTCTATCAAGCTCTGGGAACTTCATCTTAGAGGTTGGGTTATGGTTTTGCCTTGTCTGGGAAACGACAGTGGAACCCTGACTCTGGTAGCTAACCAGGCTCCCTATTTGATCGAACACATGAACTGCTCGTGTTTGGTTAGGGTGTGTACCCATGATCAAGGATTGCTGAGGACTTGTGATAAGCCCATCAGCACCACCCTGTGAAGCATGTCTTCACGGTGGCCACTTGGCTTGTTGTAGCGTGCAGTTGGTCTCAACGGGAGGGGTGGTGGTGGTGGTCGAAGCACGAATTTTTTGTACGGATAATCCCTTTTTTATTCGAAAATACATAAATATACCCGTGAGAAATTTTTTTACAAAAATAGTCTCCAGTCGCCGCCCCATTGGGCGACTTCTGCCTTTCGCCCAACCGGGAAGCGACATTTAGGGAATGTGTGAACCGTTGGGCGACTTATACAGTCGCTCTACGGTTGAGCGACTGTAATTTCAGTCGCTGTATGGTTGAGCGACTGAAATTGCAGTCGCTCAACCGTAGGGCGACAGGAGTGGATGCCACTTATTCCACCGCCTGCCGCCCACTAGCAACCACTTTTCCCTCATTTCCCCCATTCTGCGCAGAGAGCCAGAGAGAAGAAGAGAGGAGGAAGAGGAAGGGGAGAAAAGAGGGAGGAGGGGAAGAAAAGGAGGAGAGGGGAGAAGAGAAGGAGAGGAGGACAGGGTTGAAGGAGGAGGTGAGGGCGGAAGAAGGAGTCCAAGCTATTCCATCGATTTGGATCCAGGTATTTTTGTTAATTAGGTTGTATTTACACTATTGTTTAGATGAAATATTGGTGTTAGTAAAAATTGTAGATGTAGTATACATTTTGTAGTATAGAAATTTGACTACCCTTTTTAGTATGGAAAGTTTAGTTTAGTGTTGAACGATGTTATTTGACATGTCGTAAATTTCAATCATACATGTAGGTCTACATCATTAATGGCCAGTACTACATTGAGAGTGTATTATGGTGCTGGAATAATTCGTGAAGGTCCGAATGGTGTGGATTTAAGCGATTTTCCGCAAGTCACTCTCGTACTTCCCGATGACGAGAATGCTGGAATGACAGATGTGCAGCATTGGCTGACCGAGAGTTTTTCATTGGACCCCGAGGTGTGCAGCGTCGTTGTGCAAGGGCTTTGGAGCCGGTCTCCCACTGACATCAGATGGGAGTTGAAGACATTGGTGCGCTCAGCTTCGTGGAAGGGATTTGTGCAAGGGTGCCGGCGCCGTGGATACGAGTGTGTCCTGCTTGTGCAACCGTGCTCACTACAAGCAGCTGCGCAAGCTCGTGCGTCCGCCTATGCTTCGGGAGGTGCTAGCAGCTCGGGCGGGCCGCACGTTGGTGGAGCTGATGAAGTTGCTCGTGATGAAGGCAATGCAGTACATGGAGGAGAGTTACAACTGTCAAGCTATAGAGACGGAACTGAGCAAGCAGATGAAGGAGAGCATAATGAGTATATCGTGCAGCAGATGGAATCTGATGACCAGAGGGCATGTGATGAAGAGCAAGCTGTAGAGGACGACGAGGAGGATAGTTCGGATGATGAAGAAGTTCCTATCCCCCAGGAATGGAACCGGTTTAATGCGGAGGGTGTTTCCGCCCATGATGAGCATGAATCACCATGGGAGTATCATGAGACAGAGGTTCGGGTGCATGCTCCGTTTGCTGACAAGGAAGCGCTGCAGGATGCCATCAAGCTTTGGGCCCTCTCAATGCAACGGACATTTCGCGTCGTCAAATCAAGCCAGGAGCAGTACACTGTGAAGTGCGAGCAGGCTGGTTGTCCTTGGAGGGTGCACGCACGTAGACCGAAGTATGACACTCACTGGATTGTGTCCAAGGTGGAGCCGCACTCCTGCATTCTGAACACTGTCTTGGCGAGGCATCGTAACCTGACGTCCGGATTTATAGCCAATTTGATGTATGGGGAGATAGTGGAGAAGAGAGATATTGCGGCAACGCATATTGTGGTAGCTATCGAGAATAAATTCAAGTATAAGATTAGCTATGCGAAGGCGTGGCGTGCCAAGCAAAAGGCGTTGGAAAAACGTTTTGGCACTTTTGAGGCGGCGTACGACAACCTTCCTCGTATGCTTAAGGTGTTGCAACAAAGGAACCCGGGCACGTACATCGCCGTGCACGAGAAGCCGTCCATAAGTCCACCGGGATTTGCAGTGTTGCAGAGAGCATTGTTTGCATTTGGTGCTAGCATTGAAGCATTCAAGCACATGCTGCCAGTGATCTCTGTAGATGGGACCTTCTTGACAGGCAAATACAAAGGGCAGCTCCTGACGGCCATAGGCGTTGACGGTAACAATCAAATATTGCCGCTGGCTATTGCATTTGTGGAGAGCGAGAATTATGAGAGCTGGCTGTGGTTTCTTAGACATGTGAAGGCTGGAGTTGTAGGCAGCCGTCCTGGTGTGTGCGTAATCCATGATCGCCACGCCGGGATTATAAAGGCGATACGAAAACTTCAAGAAGACCCTGAGGAGAGCGTTCCTTGGCCGGACATGAGGAACCGGTGGTGCAGTCGTCACTTAGGGGCAAACGTTTTCAAGCAATTCCCGAAACAATCTTTGATGAAGCTATTCAAGAGGCTGGCTAGGTAGAACCAGCAAAGAAAATTTGATACTTTATGGGGGTTGTTGGATGAGCACACCAGGAAGAACGTCGACGAGAGGAGCAAGGGGCCGGTCATTCCTGGGGCGGCACAACCGCAATGCTTGGCAGCAATCGATGAGTCTAACCCAAGTGGTCCAAGAAGGAGGAGCGCGCGAAACATCAAGTGCTTCTCGCAGTGGATCGAGGGGGAACCATTGGAGAAGTGGTCGTTGTTGCACGACACGGATGGCGCAAGGTACGGAATAATGACAAGTAACCTTGCCGAGGTGTACAATTGGGTTCTCAGGGGTCTCCGTTCTCAGCCCCTCGTCGCCATCGTGGAAGGTGTTCTTCACAGCACAATCCGCTACTTCAGGGAGAGGCACGCGAGTGCCGCACTTCATGCGGCCAATCCCGGAGCCCTGTATTCGTCAAAAATTACCACGTACATGGAGACGAAGGCACAGAAGGGTCAATTGCACACAGTGCATGTCATGGGCAACAGGGAGCATCGTTTCGAGGTGATACTCCGTGACAGAGCCGGATTTGGGACATCTCGTTCACTTATTACTCACGAGGTATGCCTTGGAGATCATGCAAACGAACCTAACTGCACATGCAACAAGCTTAAGTTGTTACACAGGCCATGCTCTCATGTCCTCGCTGCATGCGGAACCGTGGGCATGGATCCTTCCAACTTCGTGTCCGAGTACTTTTTTAAGGAGACAATACTGCAAGCTTGGTGTGGGGAGCTCCGGGGGTTCAGGGCGGTGGGAAACTTCACCACTTTGGACATTTCAGCGAGGACCTGGGTTCCGGATATTAACATGCTAAAGGGTGGGAAGGGTCGGCGACAGAGCCGACGTATTAGAAATGACATGGACGAATCACAAGCTGGAACATCTGGTGCACGTTGTGGGCGATGCGGTCAGGAAGGGCACACAGCTAGACGATGCAATGCATGTCCGGATCAGTAGTTGGTGTTGTAATGCATGCTAAATTTCATGTACCATTTGTAAACCTTGTATGTTACATCCCTTTTCTGTAATGCACTTATTTACAATGTCATTTAAGTATGTACCATTTAAGTATTGCAATTTTTTTGCCTTGTGATAACAACTCCACGTACATAAAAACCAATTCATCACATGCTTAACAACGTTGCACATTACATCGTTATGGAAAGAGGGCACATAATATGAAGGTCACAGAAAATGAAGGCGTCATGCACTTACAACACGAAACAACACATACATTGCACATACAGACAGAATTTATGGAAAGTTCTACACCCAAAACATCAACACAGCAGTCCTACTGGCACAGCATCAACACATTCGGTACCCTCGTGGCCTACATGCCAAACGAGCCTCGTGGCACCCACATGGAGAACTGCTGAGGGGGCCGCCTCGGACGGGGCTGGCCATCGTGGTAGTGGCACGCACATATGCAGCTCGGGTTCGCGCAGCAACATGTGGGATCATAAGAGCTTCCTATGTTGACAACCTCCTCGTTTCCCCTCTCGCGTTGCATCTGTTGGCGGAGCTCATTGTTCTCCTCATTGAGAGTCTCCATTCGGTACTCCAAGTCCATTATTCGGTCCCATAAAGTACCCACATAACGGTCAATATACCGTTCATGAGGAGGGTCGATCCAGCGGGAGAAGTCGCATTTCGCCATCTGCGAAAAATGACAGTAAACACGGAGGGTCCATAAGCAATAAAAAATGTACTATTAGTAATTTGTACCCCGGAGCGTGGGCATCGGAAGAAACGGCGTCCGCCATCGTTCGGCCCTTCCAGGACCTGCACGACCACGTACTCATTGTGTCTGCATTTCGGCCACGCTGGTTGCGCACGCCGGCTTGGTACCAAGCGGTACTGTGGTCCGAACATCTCCCTCCTTTCCAAGGGAAGGTCTTCCTTCGGTGACCCATATCCGACTGGCCCCTCATCTTCCGCCATGGTATGTTCCACCACGAAATAGAAGGTACTTCTTTGTTCGATTTACAGGGTTTTCTGGCTACAACTTCATGGGACCTCTACCGTGCTATTTATATCGAATGGCGGGACAAAAGAGGGCTGCTTTGCCCAGAGACATGACAAAAGCGCTCAGCTTTACTCGGTGAGATGACAACACATGCCAGCTTTACGCAGTGATATGACAAATCGGGGCAGCTTTGCTCAGTCAGATTACAACACATGCCAGCTAAACTGCCTACATAAAGGCTACGATCTGAAAAGCCTTCATTGGGACATTTATTGCTACCCTGGAATCCTGAGGATAATCCAGGCCTATCGCTACTGAAACCAACAAAATAGGGGCGTAGGCTGTAGCCTTTACAGTGAGTGTTCACGTCATAGGCATGTATCCTTTCTAGTGAGTTTTCATGTCACCTTTGCTTGTTGTTTCAGAAATATAGGCTACACGCTCTGAAAAGCCTACATAGGGACATTTATTGCTACACTGGAATCCTGAAAAAGCGAAAAGATTCGTACTACCTCCTCTCCATGGACTATGCCCACTGCACCAGATAACCTGCCTACATAAAGGCCTCCTATGTCTTCCATACCACATCTCCTCCTCAAGCCTTCACAATACTACTACACAACAATGTCTTCCTGGAGGTCCGACCCATTTGGAGTGCCGGAGTGGCATGAGCGCCCGAAGTGCCGCTGCGGCTTTAGGACGATGTTGGGAGTCTGGACGGATCAAGAAGAGCGAGCCAAATACGGCCGTAGGTTCGTCAAGTGTCCAAACCTGGATGACGATTTCATGGTAACGACGACAACTAAATCATTTGTTTCTCGTTATCGTTTTTCAACTTGATCCATGACATCTACCATGCCACACATAGGCTTGCAGGTTCATCGAATGGGTGGATCGGGTGTCGCCGACATGGCCACATAACCAGGCAGTGGAGGTGGAAAACAAAGGACAATACTTTGTCAAGATGACTCAGGCTCGCGAGGTGGAACGACAGATGCGGCGTGAGCAAGAGCGCCGCGTGAGGGTGGACCAAATCCGTCTGAAGGGCAAGGAGGATGAGCTGCAAAGGAGGCGGGAGCAGCTAAGTCTGCGTGAAGCAGCCATCAAGCGTCAGGAGGAAGAGCTTCAAGCTCGGGAGGCAGCTCTCAAGTCCAAAAATGACAGGAAAAAGGATGCAGCGGAGCCATCTTCAAGGCGCGATAAAAAGGGGAAACAACCACGCTACACCCAGTAGACAAAATGTTACGAGCAGTTGGGTGGGTTAGTCGCATATCATGCTATATGTTATGCATGTAATAAAATTGTACGCGGCATGTTATGAAGTTTATTTCTATTCACATAAGGTTATTATCTCGTGTGTTCGCATTCAATGATTCAGATAGCAAGTCATTTAACAATATTAACATACTCTTGGTACACTAATTTTTAGTAACATAAAAATATCACTTACCAATGTATATATCAAACGTTCTACAGTCAATTGTTCTTAAAAAAAATTCTCAAAATTTTTAATGCACCTACAATATACAATAAACATAACCTTTTATTACAACTATACCATATTTTTTTCCAGTTTAAAACTACAAAATTGACAAAACTCTAAAATTTCACGGGGATTGACTAAAGTCGCCCATCCATTGGGCGACTGCGCTTATAAGTCGCCCATCCATTGGGCGACTACTATGAAGTCGCTTAACAGGAAAGCGACTACTTGTAGTCGCTCAATCATCGAGCGACAGATATTTTGTCGCTTCCCGGTTGGGCGAAAGGCAGAAGTCGCCCAATGGGGCGGCGACTGGAGACTATTTTTGTAAAAAAATTTCTCGCGGGTATATTTATGTATTTTCGAATAAAAAAGGGATTATCCGTACAAAAAAAAACCTGCTTCTCAATCACCTCAACTGGTTCACCAATAGCTCTGCTAACGCATCCATCTTGGTCTCCACGTTGGTGAGCCTGGCTTCTAGCAAATGGAATTGATCACGGAGCTGCTTCACCAATTCCGCGATCGCATCGATCTTGCTTTCCACCGTCACCATGGATTGAATCAGCTTCTCCTCAAATGGATTTGGGCATTTCTTTGGAGCCAGAGTGGGTAGCGGTAGGCTTTGATACCAATTGTCACTGGCCTAGGCAGGATTGGAAGGAAGGGATGGGAAATCTGAGAAGAATTGGGGAAGAATAGGAGGGGAATTGGGGATATGATCTCAGATAGATAGTTGGATCACAAATGTTTGATCGTCATCCCTTTTACAATGGTGGAGGGAGAGTATATGCATGGGTATAGTTACACCCCAAAATTTTTGCCAAAAAATCCGGTATATACCCTCTAATATACAAAGTATATATTACATATACTTCTATACACTATACATACTTCTGGCAACCCATTACTCTATTAGGCCCAATAGGCAACAGGCATCAGTATGGCCCATTTTTATTCTCAAATGTAGCTCTATTCTCAAATGAGTTAAATCTGAAATACGAGGGATGAGGCTATCAGTGACACAATGACTCAGTATACTAGTATAGCCCTGTTCTTAGTTCTCAAATCTGAAGACTGAAATAAGATCTTAACTAGGGTTACTAAGTTAGTAGAGCTTAGAGGTTATCCTTTGCCTTATCTAATTATCTTGTATTTGGTTCAATACTGCTCATACCTAGGAAGGCACAGGAGTGAAGGTGATTCATCAGATGCTAACTCCTTTTTGAAGGGTGTGGGTTGTCTTTACTCTTTACTATACAAATCAAATATAGGTGCCTGATTACCAAAATACCAGTGTATCTGTGGTACATTGGTACCTGGTTGTTGCTGTTCTTAATAGAGAACAGAGCAAACATTTGTCATTTGAGGTTCCTGAAGGCTAATGACAGAGGAATCTATCAGTACTGTAGTTGCTTCTTGCTTTAGTTCAGTACTTCAGTGTTATGTAGGTAGCTTCATTTTCTGATGTGAGTCTTCCTAGAACTAGTAGTAGTTCTTGTATTGCTTTAAGTTCATGCTTTGTTAGGCTGAAGAATCTTTGTTATGCTTATAATTACTCCCCTTTACTTATAATTGCTGACATGTCTTAAATCCGCACCCCCATCGTCTCCGCCACTGCCCTTTAACATCACATAATCCTACGTATATACCCTCTTCCTCAATCGGTTCCACTGTCAGCTGCACACACACACACATGCAACTCAATTACACGGGCTTTTGCCATAGGCCTCAGTGATCTCCTGGACATCTTGGCTCACCTCCTTGGTTGCCTTCCCTTGTGGCATCTTGCTACTAGCTCCACTGGACACCCTTGGTGTTGTGACTGTGTAACAGGCTGGGAGGGAGTAGTGGAGGTGTGGTAGCCTGATGCTCATTTCGTAATATCATATCCCAGGCCAAGCTGGCTAGGGAGGTCTCGTACGATCGTGTCCGTTGCAACCAAAAAGATGCAATTTTGTCTGCCACAATTCGCACGGTGTATTGAAGAGGAATTTCCTGTGTAATTGTGCGGTTAGATATTACAACATAATATTTTGTTATATAATTCTATTGCCTCTCGAAAATATAGCAATATTAATAGTTGTAATACATATACATGGTTAGTCTGCAACATTACAATTTGGTCCCATCAAAATAAGTGATGTAGATCTTTTTTCTCGATTAATGAGATGATTGATTATTTATATATGATTAATGTACACCGTTATAATTTAACCCTACTGAAATAAGTAGTATATATCTTTTTTCTCTCTTAATTAATTAGTGTATATGTGTGTGTGTCTGTGTGTGTGTGGGAGGCCATCGAAGAAGGTTTTTTAAGACTAGATCTAAACTTGGTGATGAGCCAACACTAAGACCATGCTCATATTGGTTTCTAAAATTTGCTTTTTTAATGGTATATGTCTTTTCTACAGTATCTAACTTTTAAACGGAATATTTTTTAAGGCGGGATTTACTAGTCAATTGTAGTACACACTGTAGTGACTTTATTTATATCGGTCAAAATCACACGCTAATATCTCTCTCTCTCTTCAAACTATTACTATTTATAAGTCAAACCCAAAAGACCAATATAAACAGGTCTTAAATGTGATAACACAAAGTTCCTTGCTATAAAATCATCACTAGAAGGTGTTTTGTGATGACAAAATATTTTGTCACTAACTGTATGTCAAGTAGTGGCAAAGTGGTAGTTCATCACTATTGAATTGTCACTACTAAAGCCTCTTGTGACCACATAGAATGTTGTCACTAATTATATATAAAGCAGTGAGAAATTTTTTTTTATCCCTACAAATATGATAAATAGTGACAAAACAGGCTTTCCTCACTAAGTTTCACCACTAAAAGGCTAAACTCTTGTCATAGAGGAAAAAAGAGAAAAATATATATACCTCTTATTTTGGTAGATCTAGATTATAATAATGTAGATTAATCATATATATAATAGAGTTGTTACAGTTGTATAAGTGCAAGCATACACATTAGAGTTGTGAAACAGATACAACTTGGGGCATATATAGTGAAACAATTAAATATTACAAATTCTGTGAAAATCAAGTGTACAAGTTTTTAAAAAAATTCTCAAACTATTGCCATGCAAAATTTGAAGATCAAACTCAATTGCATTTGTGAGATAAAAAAGATAAATACTTAGTGAAAAATAGAAAAACACTATCAACTAAGTATTTGTCTTTCTCATATATCTCAAATGGGATTGAGTTTGACAATGCAAATTATGTAGCGACATAGAACATTTTCTCCCCTATCTCTGGTAATTTGTTGAGAATTTAATTTGCAACATTTAGCCATTTTCACCGCATATTTACGTCTACAACTCTATTATAAATATAAACTGGCAAGTTAGCCGGTAGAATTGCATGGCTAACACTATTATAAGGGGACAATCCCTTATATGCCGTTGAATTTTTTTTTCATATCCTTTATATTCCTCTAAGTCTCGTATATTTGTGGGTTTGGAACCACTTGTCATTCTCACAATGAGAAATTTCATACTTGTTGAGTATCATATAGTGATTTTTCTCTTATTATAACCGCCACAAATTCACTTTTTGAGATGAAATTATTTAACAACAACCCTAATGTTTTTATTATTTGTAAGTTGTCTGATGCTTTTTTGTCAAATATAAGGAGTTTTTTACTATTGAATTTATATGGAGATTGATGTGTTATTTGATTGGTTGTACATCCAATGGATGAGAAGATGCGACTTACTCTAAAAAAGATAGTCACCTTAACATAAACATCCCACAATTAATTATGCCTCTTCACTTCCCTCGTACTAATCAATGTAATAAGAAATAATTAATTAGCTCTATTCAAAAGTGATGTGGCTTTTGGCTTTTTACTAAGAGCAAGTACAATAGTATAGTCAACTAGTGGCTATAACACTTGTCCATTTCATCTATAGCCTTCAAAAAAATAGTTCATACAATAAGGTAGCTATTACAATAACTATTTGGCCCCACGTGTAAGAGAGTGAAATGCATATTTTTACATGCTATAGCTAGCTGTAATTTAATAGCCAGCTTCCTTCTCTCTCTTCCTTTCTCTCTCTGCCACGTAAGATTTTGTTGATATTATATTTGCTATAGCCTGCTGACTAAGCCTTATTGTACCTGCTCTAAGGGCATCTCCAATGGTCTGAGTCAGCTAGCTATATGCATGTACACATCAGCATATATCCTATGTGGAGGAAAGAGAGTATGCAAAAAAAATCGAGCCAGCTCTTCCTTAAGCACTAGTCTATAACGCCAAACGAGGCAGCCTCTATAAATTCTGTGTGTATATGTAAGCATCAAATAGCTATCCTTATAGATAGTTCTTTAGAATGCTAGCTTTAGTGTGTACTATATAAATGATGTGGAAGTCTTATAGTTAGTTGCTAGCTATAACCATTGAAGATGCCCTAATTGTGAGTGAGGGAGTACAGGACACTCGCATTGAGAAACTACTCCATTTAAAGCGGCTCATGTAATGACTCATACAAATGGCTTCTAGAAACCACCTTAAGAAGCCACTCTATTCAAAAACTGGCTTCTAAGAGCCCAAGCCAGAAGCTGTTTGGAATACGACCATTATGCCTAAGTGCACACTAATTGAAGTAACCTCTTTCAATTGCACATAGGGCATGTACAACAATGGCCTCAGCTGTCTCTTCCATGCAAAATCACCCAAAAACATGTGTAATAACAATAATAAACATTACTTGAGTAGTAAATATGAATCTATGAGTTTCCAGTGATTTTCTGCTAATTTACTATGAACTAAAACAGCCCAAAAACAATTTGTAATAACTAAATAGAGTCTAAAAGACTAAATTATTAATACCAAAAAACTTTCGAGGTCTCATATGAAAATTTCCATGAACGGAAATCATTTTTCTTTAAAACAGAATATGGTTCCATTGTAATTTCCAAAACTCTTAATTGCTTTTTTGCAAAATTACATGGTCCTGGCCGAGTCCCACCCGATTGGGATGTTTTTGGCCGACACCACCCAGGTTGGATCAAACCTGCTTCGGCTTTGCGTCCGCAGGTCAGCCCCGGAAACCACTTCGATGCTATGTCCGCCAGACGAGTCCGGCCTCCGCTTCGGCCTCGTCTCCGCAGGATGAGTCCACCCTCGGCTCCAACCTCGCATGCGCGAGATGGGGCCTGGCACCCGCATCAACAACATGCCTGCGGGACGAGCCCGACCTCGCCTCGGCTTCGCCGCAGTGGGGCGGCTCTGCCAGCCACTTCGAGTACGCGGCTGAAGGACTTCGCGGCCAGAGGACGTCTTCGGTAGCCAGCTCGACCCCATGTCCTCGGCACGAAGTTGGGCTATGCCGGCAAATCCATTTCCACCAAAGATAACTATAGGACCGAAATGGCAACAGAGGGGGGGGGGGTGAATGGTGCCTTCAAACCTCCCCAAGTAATCACACAATCTTCTTCTCGGATAGCTACAGGAGCTATGAAGCAGAAGATGAATGTTCACTGGAAACCGAGAGATCAAACAGAAACAGTAGAAGAAGAACAAACACTCTGCCAGATCAGAAAATAGACAAAGCATCAACAGATCAAGGCAGATGCTCAGCCGAAGTCCAGAGCGATCGAAGCTTCACTATGTGATCACTCAACTCTTTGCTGTGATCCAAGAGACCGAAAACAGTTTCAAAGCAGTTGAGACTCAGTAGTGAGAAACCGACCGACAACTGAAAGCAAACAGTAAGAGCAACAGACTAGGCCGACAACAGAGAAATATACACACGACCGCAACCACCAGAACTTGTGAAACTCTTTACACCTGCGTCAATCGACTAGGAGATTCCGACCATAAACATAAAACGACCTTAGGTCATGAAATTATAGACTGGTCGAAGTCTCTTTGCTGCAACTGAGAAGAACAGCAAGGTCGAACTCAAAACAGAGTAAAGTCGAGGCGCACAACCGCAGGACTAAGACTTTAGAGAACTTTCGGCTCGAAGATCCAAAACACATGAAACTTGAAACCTAGTAAGAGCACGACCTATAAAAGAGACATTCCCAAGAAAGCATGAACTCTTTGCTGCGGTCGGAAAGAACAACATGATCGAACAGAGAACAGAGGACTTGAAAGTGCACAACCATTCGACACAGAAAGACTCCTCCGACCACTTGCTGCTCTCGGGAAGAACTGGCCAAATGGCCTTTGAGATTGATTCCCCAGATTAGAACAGAAGAGACCGAGGCAGTCTTGAGCAACAACTCAACACAAAAGAGAAAAGCCAACAAGAACACCCGAGAAGAATCGACAAAACCGACAAAGAAAGACATGAGTAATCAAGACATCTCAGACAAAACACTTCTTAGATAGATCGATACAGAGAGATGAATGATTACAAAGGAGGTTTCTACAGCCACTCCCCTCGGGAGGACAAGCTCTAACCCTAGAGCGAACACACGCACACATACTCCCATGGGAGGGAGAGGCGGCTGCCTCCAAGGCCAAGCCGGCCAACTCCCTCAAACTCGTGCCTCCCCTCTCCCTTTTATAGCCTCACACCCGAGACTAACCCTAATGGATCCATCCATTAGTCTACACTGGGGTTAACCCGTAAACCCCTTCCTAACACCGGGTTTTACACACCGCACACATGCAACAACCCGTTACAGCCGACAGCCAACAGGATTTCAGTGCTTTTACAGGAAACCGCTTCCCTTTGTAGGCCTGAGTCAATTCTCCAAATTACCCTCACGCACCTTCCCGGAAGCTTCCCATTTCCTTGCTGATCACGCACGACCGCACCTACCTCCGACTCCTCCAGAGCCTAGTCCCGGTCCGCGCACGCAACCACCTTGAGCCCCAAGTCTTCTTCGGCTTCACCCAGTCGTCCTGGACCTCAACATCTTCCATGTCTAGTCCCGACCACTCCAAGCCTCACCAAGACTTGTCTCCAAGATCCTCTGGCAGCTCCAGCTCCGGTTCCTCGTCTCCTCGGATTGCAACCACCTCACCAGCCTTGATCATCTTTGGCGTCTCTGACCGTCTGGACCTCAACACCTCCTGTGCCTAGTCCCGGTCCTTCCACGCCTCACCATGAAATAGCTCCGAAGTCCTGCAGCCACACAGACAAGCAAACTGTCACATTGCACCGCACCAGTCAACAGACAAACAATCGGTACAACCAACAAGTGTCACAGCACAAAACCTGATCGTAAACCCCCTACGACCACTCGAATGCACAACTCAAGAAGTGGTCAAAGCCCTGGAAGACTTCCCTGCTTCCTTTGACCACACAACATGTCATTACGACTGCCTCACATCTCACTACGACCATGCGAACACAAGCCACGTCCATCGCTAGCCGCTACGATATTATCGCATTAGGACTATACCCCATACGACCACTCTGTTGCACAGAACAGAGAAACCCTCGAGCTCACAAGAGCCTTCTTGCAGCCTACGAGACCCTTCCAGTGGCCCATGACCACACACAGCTCTGTTATGACCATCGCAAGTTTCAGCTCCAACTTACCCAACCAAGTCGTACCAACTTACGACTGGTCGAAACCATATATCAAGACTTGCTTAAGTCCTACGACCACATCTCAGATAAAAACGACTAGCCCAGAAGACCATACGACCGATTACCAGCTAAAACAACCGTGCCAGCAGTCCACACGACCGATTCAAAGAGGCTACGACCAAAACCAGAGGTTCCATCGTGGTCGAACCCCATTCAGACCACGTACACTGAATATCATCGTGGTCAAAGCCCTTCCGACCACTTACGACCGCATACGACTGAGCTACGACCACGTTTGACCGCCTCGCAACGCGGTCAAAGTCTGCCGACTTCTTACGTGGTCGTAGACTTGAGCGCCGACTTCGACCACAGCCCGCTACAACGTGGTCGTAGCTACATTCGACTACGGCCAACGTGGTCGTAAACGACCTGAATGACCTCCGACCATGCCCAAAATGGTCGTAAACTCGTTTTCTGGCTTCCGACTCCCAGCAAAATGGTCGTAACAGCTTCCGACCTCACAAAGAATGCTCTGAAGTGGTCGTAAACTCTCCTGGTGCCTTACGACCACAGCCAACGAAGTCGTAAACTACTTCTTCCAGCTCTCGACCACGGCCAATGTGGTCGTAACACTTCTAGACTTCTTTCGACCACGACCAATATGGTCGAAGGTGATCTCTCGACCACTCAAAAGGACTTTCGACTTTGCAGGAACTTCACAAAGTGGTCGTAAACGGCACAACATAGTCGTAAGACTCCCAGCCGATAACAACATGGTCGAAAGGCTATTTCCGAGCAAGTCGCAAGAGTTGAGGACCCAACAGAGAAACCCATTCTCCTCTCAAACCTCAAAAACCAAACTCAAACTCCCTAGATTAAGAGTCAATTACTCATCACAATCACGGGTGACCTCCACATGGTCTCATAATCACAGAGGGTCACAGGCCACATGGACGGAGGGGGCCAAATAGCTTGGCGACATGGCTTCGCCCCGTGAAGCCCTTCACCATGAGAGGCTCCTATTGTAGGGGTGGCCCCCACTTGAGCCCAGCCGCCTGCTTAAAGGGTTGTAAAGCCCAAAATGAGACATATATAATGCCATAAATACCCTTGCGAGGGATACTTGGGTGTAAGAACATAATTGTAAAATACTTCCCATGTGAATATATATAGCTATCCTGGGCATGGGGAAAGGCCCAAGCATTGTTCACCTAACATCTCCACTAACACATGTTACTGTTTGGTCTGTAACCAGAACAATATCATATAGCCCATGCGAGAACGTTATCGTATTGATAATGTGTTTGTATATTGGTGGTTGCATTGGTAACCTTCGACAAAGAACAAGCACTCAAACAAATAGGTGACAAGAAATATGCTCCCAGCTTTCTGTCAACTTTATTGATTGGTGGGATGTGGTGTACAAAGGAAAACCCCTACCTTTTTATATAGACGGAGGGAGTATGCCATGAATATAGAATAAGCAATATGAGGCTAAAGTACCAAACTAATTCTAACATGGCTCATAGGCCTTATGGGCCTAAAGTGTCCGCACATGAGATATTATACAAAACTTTTAACTAGCCAATAATTCACACGAACTATTGAGATTCACTGGCAAGAAACTAGAAAAGATGACTTAGCTCTTCTCTTAAATAAAAAGAGACTAGATAGATTATTGACTACACCAAAGTCAATGTTATCATCTTTGAGTTTGAGAAGAACCCTAATCACCAAAGGTTCCTTATTTCCTTTTATGATTTCCTAAAAAACCAGTTTAATTTCATCACATATGAGAATAATATTACCAAGTCAAAGAAGCACCGAGCAGCAAGGACTCCAGTTGTCTATCAAAGTCATGATCAGAGCCTAAGCAACATTAGAGAAAACTCTAAGAAACTCCAAGAAAAATCAGACAAAACAAGCCTTCATACCATCGAGCGGTCTAACCTCCAATGCAAACCAATTTGACCTCCCTTGCAAACTGATTAGACATCTCCCCTTCGAACAAAACTGAAAACAACAACCCGATCTAAACCACAATCAACGTAACTTTCACACCAAGGCTTCAAAGGACTTGAAACATAGATCAATGCTTATACACAACCTTGTGATCCTATTCCAACAAGAAATTGAAGAAACACGTTTCAAAGTTTTGATCTTTTTCAATCTGAATGCAACCTACACCAAAATCGAGCCAAATACGAAATTGGTGATTAAGAGGAGCTCATGAGAGGAATCAAGCCGGTTTCCCACACATCCTAGCATCCTCAAACCATAGCAAGATTAGAGCTCAAAAGCCCTCAAGAGCAAAACCCCCAAAATCACTCTTTTCAAGCCAAAACTGGGCAAACTAAAGTAAACACTAAGAACTGGCTATAGGGTTGCCTAGATGGATGGGATATAGCCTATAGGAGGTTCTTTCATCATCCACATATTCTTGGAAACTAGCAAGATCAAGGAGGGAGAAAATCCAAATAAGAGAACCAAGCAAATCAAAAGCATAAAAACAAATCCATGGTAAAACTCACTTAGACAAAATTTGGATTTTTATTTCACTTGAAGATGAAGGATTACATGGGGATGGAAGATTATAAGGTACAGTCAAAGCACCACCCTTTTCTCAAGATCTCTCTCCCAAGCCCTCTCTCTTCTCTCCATTCATGGTTCACCCTAAAGAGCTCACCCAATTCTCTCAACTCACCCTCCGTATATAGTGGAGGTTTACAAAAAAACACTAACCAACACCTCTAGTTGTGTTTCATCATCTCTTACGTGGGTTAATCTATTAACCCAACACCATACTGGATTTTATACTCACACATGAATATTTCTCAAAGTGTGACTTGCACTTGGCTCCAATAGCCCGAATTCACAGACTCCTTGACCTAAACATTTAGGCCAAGCACTGTGGTTTTGTGAATACCCATCTTTTTCGATATTGGATAATTTACAAAAATGCCACTCTACCGACTTTTTCTCATCCCTTTGCCTCGAAGCATCACCCATACTTTGCCATCTTCCATATGGTCCCAAAGCCTTGTCTCCAACCTCTCACATGTTTGGATCCTACCGAACCATCTTCACTAGCAAATGGGTCCAAGTCAATTGGCACACTACATGCATCTCTATGCACCATGACGGCACCTAGCTTCCTTGACCGTTTTGGATCTCAGCTCCTCCTAAGCTTAGTCTTGATCCACCTTGCCATTGCCTGTCATGTCTAGAGTCCTACAACCAACACCAACAAGCAAACCATCACGTATCACCACACGATACACAAAAACATTAATTGAGACAATTGATGAGTCAAGAACACATACCTTCAAAGCTTTACTCCCAAAAGCCTCACCAAGCCACATAGCCATCCCATGGTTTACAATGCACCATGTGCACCTTAGCCATCTCATCTTAGCAGTTGCCATTCTCATTCACTAAAGACCATCATGGTTCACCCAACCATGTCACACATAGCATCCACATGCACCTTACAACATGTAAGCACAACCATCTTGGCATCATACTTCTCAAACATGCTCATATCCATTCTTACATGAAACTCTCTGTGATTCCACTGCACTATTTCCTAGATCAGTAAATAATATTCATAGTACATTGCCGATTCATTTCATACATCGCATAAATCATACTAAACAATTATATTATATATCAAAGTTTAAATAACCCATATCAGGTAGAGTTTACATAACGGCTCGATCAGGTCAAATGTTTACATTACAAAAATAGAAACAGAAGTAAAAAAGCAAAAGGTGAGGCCACATCTTACCATAGGCAAGTGACTGAAGGTAAAGGATGCCTTACTATTCTCCAAAAGTTTGGATAATAGATATACACACAATCACCATCAAAATCTAGAAACAACCATACTCCGCAAGCCAACACATAGAGTGCAATAATATAGATGCATGGCTTAACAACAGAAGGCTCAGGTTCTTTATTTGCTAAAACTAAACCATGTTTTTTAAGATTAAGAGTGTGCAATAATAGTAGTGTAGGATCCATCCACCTATTATAGAGCATGGTTCCATCCATCATATATTATAGTTGTTTCTTGGATTCCAACCACCCTTTATAATCACTGGGTTTTAACCACTTAGAGGAAATCAAAGTCAGGGTTCCTACTACCCTTTCCATTTTTCATCCCAACCACAAAAACCATTTTGAAAATGGACACTAACTCGAGGAGGTTTCCAAGCCCACCCATGATCAGGGGTATGGCTGTTCGAATAGTTTTCACTCTGCAGAGGTCACACATTTTACTCACAAGAGACAACCAACTTGTTATATTTCTCATATTTCCTTAGACATGCAGATCAAGAAGGTCACCACAAGGCCTTTACAATGTATCTCCCCAATAAGGTTATACCTACTAAGTTTTTCACCGTTGTGGGGTTCCAACCACCCTCTCCAGAAGCCCCTTCTTATGCCATCACGTCAAAGGCTTCTGCCCATCTCAATTGGCCATGTTCCACTGAATGGCACAACCAACACAGGGTCGATCCAAATTAGTGGCCAGGTTGTATCCATTATAGACTTGTGGTTGCATTATTTTACATTGGGAGGTCATCATAAAATTCAGTCTTTAGGGTTATCTGGGCTGTTCTACCGCAAACCATACTCTCATCTCCATTCGCTCCAGCCCCTCTTACCATCCGCCTAGATATTTAGCAAGTGAGGCTTTTAGGATCTCAAAATATCCTTTCTAGTTCAAATACTAGCCACTTCCCTCCAGTGGCTACTCAAACCAAGATTTCATGTTTGAAATGATGTCACGGCAATTTAATACCCCAGAGTACCTAAGTAAGACTAAGTATGGTGCTTAAATGCAGACTTATCACTAGTATATTTATCATTACTTCTAGGTTGACAAGGTTTTATGTTTAAAGCCAAGGAGTGGGGGTGTAATAGTACAACTGTTAATTGGGACTTAACTATGAGCTTAATATGAATATAATTCGCATAATAAATTAAAGCATACAAATTAATAATTTAAATCAACATAACTTTCATTCAAAAAGTAGGTGCAAAGAGATCAAAGTATTGACTTGCCTTTCTCACAGCTGTTTGGTCTTCTGGATCTTGGTTTGGCTCAAACTGTTGATCTTCTTAGGCTTCGTATTCTAAACGAATGATCACAATGAAAATTGAATAAATACCCAAGAATCTAACGAAATCTAAATAAAAATTCAAATGAACTCTAAATTTCATGATTTTACTGCAATAGAAAGATCATGATTTTAGATAAATTTATAATCAAGTTTCATTAATTTGGATTTACAACAACTGAGAACGAGCCTTCTAAAGTTTAAATTTAGAAAAAAAATCCCAAAAATAAATAGAGGAGAGAGATTGTATCACTGGCAACTGGGCCCATGGTTTTGAATTTATTTTTTATTTATTTCCTTATTCAAAAATACTTTAGAGGGTGACAAGTAGGGCCAGCTAGGTTTTTGTTTGTTTTTGAATTATTTTTCTAAAGAAAACATTACTATGACTGACAAGTGGGACTGGTTAATATTTTATTTTCTTTAAAGAAATGGATGGTGTGGCTAACAAGTGGGACTAGAGCACAATTAGGACCCACATGTCAATGACTCAGAATTTAAATACAGTTTTAATTAAGTTTCTTAATTGATCGGGCCTACATTCTAGTGGCTAATTATCACTATTTTAATGAGCATTATTAACCCTAATCAATTATGATCCTTTATTAATGACAACTACAATGTTTATCCTCTGAGAACAGAGGAGGCGCTTGTTGCTAAGCTCATCGCTGGCGAGGCAGATGATGGCTGAGTTTGACAACCCCAAAGATGGGTTGGCGGGACAACAGTTCTCCTTTGGGTGAATCAGCATGATCGACGGTGAGCCACCGAGGTGGCGTGACAGTAAAGCTCAGCCACCATGGCGGCCATGGCTCCGACGGCAGAAGTGTCGGACCCAGATTTTACAATCCGAATTCCTCTGTGATTCCACCGCACTATTCCCTGGATCAGTAGATAGTGCTCATAGATTACAGTTCTGATTATCAAAGTACATACCATGCGGAAGCGTAAATATAATAGTAGACTTACTCATGGGCCGATTAGGCCAAAATCATCAAATTGCAGCAGCGGAAGAAACGAATCACACAAGTGGGACCTTCACGACATGCCCACAGGCAGCCAATTGGAGGTTCGCGGCCTAGTTCTTGACACCTCATCATCGTCGTCCTCATGTCCAGTTGTATTACCGAAGCGTAGTAATTTGATTCCTAATTCTGGATTTGTTATGAGAGCGAGTGTGAGCACAAACCACCGTGCTCCGCGAGCCAATACACAGGATGCAATTAGATAATATGCATGGCTTATCAAGGAAAGGCTCGGGTTATTTTATTTGCCATAAATTTCTTTCGAAATACAGTACATAAAAATTTCCTGAGACCTAGCAGTTTGAACCAAAACATAAGTTGTGAAAGAATGCAATAGTAATAGTGATTCAGATTCCATCCACCGTTACATAGCTTCTGCACCATATGCTTAATCCTTTAGCGTCATAACCGCTTAACTTATCACTGGGGCGACACCCAGGGCAACACAAATAAGGGCCTTTCTCTACCCTCCACTTTACCATTTTCACCCACAAAGTTTTTGAAATAGAACTATATCTAGTTAAGTTCCCATGTCCGCCCTTGATCGTGGGCACGTCTATTCGAATAGTTTTACACTCTGTAGAGTTTGCACACTTTACCCACAAGAGATAATTCTGCTCATTGCCCCACATGATTCCTTAGCCATGCGGTTGAGTAGACTATCACAGGATTGTTACAGTGCATAGTCCTACTGTGGTTACGCCCGCTAAGGTTTATCTTCCGTAGATACGCACATCCCTCGGGAAGGGTCCCTCGTGAGCCATCACGGGCAAAGGCGGGGATGAGACCATCCATCCCTTTGCTCGTGGTCATACCTTCACATAACCACCTTATAGCCACACAAATTAGTAAACCCTGCCTACACTTTGCTAGCTTGTGGTTGTACTTTTGTACACTGGGAGGTCATCCCGAGATTCAGTCCTTAGGGTTATCTGAGCGGTTCTACCGCTATCCCCTTTGTGCTTTCACGGCACCACACACACACACCCTCGAATCATCCACCCAGACATTCAAGCAAGTAGGGTTTTTGGAAACATAAAATAATCATACCAACATATACCAGTTATCACCATCATGATTTCCCAAACCAGTTTCGCATAGTTGAAGTGATGTCTTGGGGCATTTTTGGTGCCCCCGATTATCTAAGCAGTACTAAGCATGGCGTATAATTATTAACTTATTTTTGAAAGGTTACCATTATAATTTTTGCTAGGGTGAAAAGGCTCAGATATTCAAATGTTTCCAAAGGAGGTATAATACTAGCAAGTCGATTAATGGGTATATAACTAGAATCTTCAAACAAACATATATTTGCATATGAAATAACAACATGCAATTTGATAATTTAAACAAAAGTAAATTTGCGGAAAATGTAGGTTCAACATGATCAAAGTATTGACTCGCCTGGTGCGGTTTGTCGTGGACTTGAGTTCACACAATGCTTTCTCTTGAGCTTCTGGTCTCTATCTTCACTTCAAGCTTAATCTCGCTGGATCCACTGAATCTTCACAACTCCCCATTTCTAATTACGCGACAAACGACTGAATCCAAATGAAAGCAAATAACTCAAAAGATCCAAATAAATCCGAATAAACTCAATTTAGTTTTATTATGAGTTAACGGGTGATTTGTGTGATTTGAGGCAAGGCCGGTGGTAGAATACGATAACTTGATCTTTTTATTATTTTGGTATTTATCAAGGAAATTCCATGAGTTAGGATGGACCTTTGAATCGGGGTACAAGTCTAGCTGGGTATTATTTTGTCGAGCGTAAATTTTTAGGGCATATGATACACACACACACACACACACACACACACACACACACACACACACACACACACACACACACACACACACACACACACACACACACACACACACACACACACACACACACACACACACACATATATATATATATATATATATATATAAGTAATGTTTGCAAATTTTAGCTTACCGAGTTAATCTTTTAGTCTAGGTTATAGCATTTTGTGGTATGATATTTTATGTACCTCCATTTATCGCTAGACTAAGTTTAATTTGAATTAGGGTCTATTTATACGGGTCCTGGCTTGTTATATACAATTATGTTTAACATTATTATTTATTAAATCTAGTGTTATATAATTTGTTATATAGAGTTATAATTTGATATTACTATTTAATTAATCCTTCTATCGAGATTTATTTAATAATGTCATGTTAAATGTTAGGACATATATTTTAATTATAATTTAAGGATAATCTTTATTAAATTTGAATAGTTAACCAAAGTCATCATTTTTTAATCAATGTCTTTAACTAGCAATTAGTCTTTTAGATAATTATTCAAACCACTTAATAGTCGAGAAGGGATCCTACTTGCTAGTACATAAAGATAATGGCTTGGAGTTTAAACTTTGCAACAGTTAATTCTATATCATTTACTAATATGCAATGGCTTATAATATATTCCTTAGACCATCCTCCTTTGCTAAATCATCATTTTATGAGAGCATAACCTAAACAAGATTCTTTCTCAATTTCTTAATATGCACTTAATTATTAGTTAGGCTTGAAAGCAAATATTCAAGCATATTAGTTAATGACATATGATAATTGATCCATGATTGAGCATTGAATATGCTTATTTATATTCTAATAAGTTTTAGTAGCATTTATGGATTAATCTTAGATTTTTTCCTTGATTTTTCTTTACTGCAGTTAGCTTGGCAAAAATATTAAAAACCTGCTCCTAAATACTGCGGGATGGGGAATCGAATACGGGCGACCGAGCTGAACGCGTGCGCTGCTAGCCAGTCGAGCTCTCTGTGATACCTGTCCAGTGAGGGGAGAGGATTGCTGATGAGCCGAGCGATAGGGTCCCGAAACAGAGGAGCTCCGGGGTGGCGTGCGGGCGGCGATGCCGGCGGCGAGCGGTGGACGAGAGGTGCGGGGAGAGGCAAAAACACGTTCTTGGTGCGACGGAGATGTCGGTGGTGAACTCACCATGGTGGCAGGCCGGCGGCGCGGGTATGCCCACGGCGCCGACGACGGAGAGGCGGCGGGAAGCTCGGCAGAGGGGAAAATCAGCTTCGCCGGACCCCGAGGAGGGTGTGGGAGAGGGGAATTGGTCCGGCATGGGGTGGTGCGGCGGCATGCCTGGTTGCCGGAGCTTGAGAAGAGAGGAGCTCTGGTGAGAAATACGGGCACGGGAGGCCGATTGGGGGCTAGGGGAGGGAGAAGGAAGTTCGGTGGTGAGCATGGAGGCGTCGGCCAGCTTTTATAGCGGAGAGAAGGGACGAGCGACAGTTGGTCGGGATTCGTGCGACGACCACGACGTGGGCGCGGGGTTTAGCGCACGGAGGCGCGGAAGCGGGTCGGCGCAGAGGGTGGGGGCGGTGCTGCAGCGGGATTCTGGGGCGTGTGTCACGTGGCTTTTGGTTGAAGCAGAGAGGGAGGAGGAGGGGGGTCTGGGCGCACGGGGAGGTGGAAGGGGGGGTCCAGGCGCACGGGGAGGAAATGCGAGCGAGGCGGGGGGAGAGAAGGAAGAATGCGGGCGCTCGGGCCCGCTGGCCAGAGAGAAAACGAGGGGTGGGGGCGGGGTCCACTGCGCAGCGACAGCAAAGAGAGGGTAGGTGCGGGTGGAGGCGCGTTGGGCCGCGCGGGGGAAGGAAGTGGGGAGAAGGGTTGGGCCGGGTCTTCGATCGGCCTGACCTCTTTTTTTTGTTTATTTAGTGTATATTTATACATATGTATATATATACAAGTATATATACATATATATATATATATAGTATATATATTTATTTATTCCTATTTTTGTATATGCACATATATATTTATTTAGTTGCACCTTCATTTTATATACATGTATATATTTCCTATATTTTTTTGTATAAATACATTTTATGTCTTGCTCATCTTTCTAGGACTTTTGTACACATGTTTGCATATGTTTTATTCATTTATTTTTGTTGCCCATTTATAGTACTATTTAGAATTTACATTCTTATATTTTAATTCAAGTTTCTTTTCCCCTTTTACGGACCATATTTTCAGATTTTAATTTAGAATATTTGGGTTTCCCTTATTTGCATATTCCCCTTTATGACATTATTAATAGAAATTTTATTTTTCGAAGCTTTCTTAAATTTTTGAATCCTCCACCAAAATTCAGAATATCGCCATAAAATCCAAATTTCAACAGAACATATTGCAAAATAATTTAAGAACTTTTTTTAAATTCGAATTTTTCAGGATGTTACAAACTTACCCCCCTTAAATGAATCTCGACCCCGAGATTCGAGTAGAGCAGAAAGAATGGAGGTGGGTTATATTGGCTAGCAATGGGTTTCGGGGTGTTGCTCGATGTATAGTTTCTTAGCTCCACAGAGAGATGAAAATCTGCACAACAGGGGTTAGCACTGGGAGGAGTCAAAGGAAAGAGGGAAACCTTGTTCTTCTGGATAGGTCGTAGACTTCCAAATACTTGCTCCTTGACATCGTTGTCTTCCTGCCTTCATAGAATGGAATAGTCATATCGTCTATTGGGCCTATGGTGGGTGTAGAATTCACATTTAAGGGTGGGCAGAATTGGCCTATGCCCTAGGGAGTTGATGGTCTGAGGGATGCCGATACGAAGATGGATACATTTATATGGTGGTCTTTTGTCCTTATCACTATAAGACTTCCGGTTCTGCAAATCTTCTCGTATTGGTTCGATTAGCTTTGAGTCCAGGTTGTTGCACCTCCAAAACATACATCGTGGTAGTACTTCGTCATTTCTGTCTCTTAATGCTACCCCCTTAAATAAATGACAATTGTCATTATTCATCTATTGTATTCTTAGCTGTCTTGATCAACAACCGATTTGAGGAGCAATTCATGGGGCAAGGGTCTTGTCCTTCGCAGAAACAGGTGACCTTGCTCTGTGGCTCTCTCCTGGCATGTGGTTTTCTTCATAGTGATGTTGTTTTCCTTAAATACTGGGAGGTTGAGAAGTCTTCGCTTCTTCTTGATTGCCCTGGTTTTGGGTTACTTGTTATTTCGTTCCTTTGGATCCATGGGGTTTTCAGCAAGAGGTGAGACGGAATAGCATGAGGTAAGGATAGAATTCGTGGGGATAAGGTAATCCAACCCATTCTAATTTTAAAGAGCACATCCAGGGAACTGGAGTGGTACTGAGCCACACAAATTTTTAAAAGCAAGCTTTTCCTGTGACTGCGAAATAGGGCGCCCGAGGGCAAGAAGGCAGTGCACAGGGCCCAAATAGAATCTTGCAACAATACATCGTCTACTCGGGAAGCACACATAAGAGAGTGCAGGGTTTGTCTGCATAGTCCGTGTAAAACAGGACCACCTTATCTTCATGAACCTCTTCAGCATTCCTAACCTTAAATTTTGGAGTAAGGGTATGAGAAGAAGAACGAAAATTTCCTTTTGAATTAATAGACAGAGGAGGGAAGTATTTGGGGTAATTTGATTGATATCAGTACTCACTCTCCTATTATATTTTTTTTTAAAAATGAAACTTTGTGGCAAAATAGATTTTTTTGGTAGTGGTTTTGAAGTACAAAGCTTTTAAATGCCTTTTTTTGGGTCAAGATATCCTAATCTCTTCCAATGTTCAAATACAATCGATGGTCTAATTCACTCCTATATTACTCTATCCCTAGGCCTTAGAATCCAATGGCTTTGATATTTTAACTTCCACTTTTGCAAATTGCAGTTAGACTATCTTCTACCATTATGTAATCATAGTATTACTGTTGTCTAAAACTCTAAACTGCGATTTCAATTATTTATTTGATCCACCGATCGTACCCTTTTTGCATTATGTCATCCACCATTTCATTAATCCAGCCATGGTCATCTAATTCTCGCATAAACCTTTAACTTCCGACATATATTTCGCTATGTATGTGTAATCCCAATCTCGGATTCATTATGTGTCAACTTGTCAACCCTACAATCTATTTGAAATCCAATACCTTTACTCTGGACCCACCAATCAAATAATTTATATTGCCTCTCCCAAATTCTTTATCCAATCGGGATTACCAAATTCTTATATGAATCTAAATTTCCACCACATCTTTATAAATCCAATCTCAGGTTTGTTAATTTATTCAGCTTTCTAACCCAATGAAGATCTAGTATTCTTTATTTAGATCCCCCCAATATCCTTTATATCAGAAGTTCCTAACAATACAGGATTTTATTCAAAATCATAATTGCTCCTCTAGTAACCAACCTAAATCTTCACTATCAACCTCCGAATTAATTCATTATTATAAACATCCTCCAGGAATAATATTATTTATCACGCCTGTACTACGATAGTTGTGACCATATTTCCAATTTCTCAAAAACTCCATTAATTCATCAATCTAGTCAATCTATTCCTTTAAGCTCCATAATTTTTTTTTTCAGAATTCACACTATCGTTTCCTTCTGATGATTGACTTGCAACCCACCAACATTTTTGTGTGTTCACTATATATAGCTATCTTCTTTATTTACGTTTCTTTTTATTCTCCTCTATATTTTATTTTGTAAGAAAAGAAGTATTATTATTATTTTTTAACCGTGGGTAATAAAACCAAATAGGGAAATTAGGTTTTTACAAACATAGCTCTTTCCGGAGTAACACCTCAAAGTTAACCCTTAGGCTTTATTTTGAAAAACAAGGTCCTTTTTGGGGAAAAGTTTTCAAGAAATAACTTTGTATCAGACTATATGAGAACTCAAAGTGATTTTTTGACATAAGTTTTGGTAAGTAGTTTGAACTTATGAAAATTTCCTCGGAAGATCAGGTTTATTGAAATGAGTTTGAAAATGGATTTTGTAAACAATTTGATGATCGATCCTCCAAGGGTAAGACGAGTTTCAAATTTAAGCATTGTGACTTTGGCGTCGAGTAGGTTCTTAAAGAGAGCTTATGAGAGGAGTATTGAATTTTTATCATTTTGAATTCGGGATAAAAGAGCCTTGAATGTAAAAATGGCTAGGCCAGCATATAGATGATAGGGAATCATCTAAGAGAGATGAGAATGAGCAATACTACTTATATGTTTGGAAATAGATTTTGAATAAATAATTCTAGTCATAAAACTAACGGCCAGGCTAACTAGGTCACGACCTGCAGTTGATATACTCTGATACCATCCCTGTCGGACCCAGATTTTACAATTCAGATTCCTCTGTGATTCCACCACACAAATTAGTAAACACTGCCTACACTTTGCCAGCTTGTGGTTGTACTGTTGTGCACTGGGAGGTCATCCCGAGATTCAGTCCTTAGGGTTATCTGGGTGGTTCTACCGCTATCCCTTTGTTCTTTCACGGCACCACACACACACCCTCGAACCATCCGCCTAGATATTCAAGCAAGTAGGGTTTTTGGGAACATAAAATATTCATACCAACATATACCAGTCATCACCATCATGATTTCCCAAACCAGTTTCGCATAGTTGAAGTGATGTCTTGGGGGCATTTTTGGTGCCCCCGATTATCTAAGCAGTACTAAGCATGGCGTATAATTATTGACTTATTTTCGAAAGGTTACCATTATAATTTTTGCTAGGGTGAAAAGGCTTAGATATTCAAATGTTTCCAAAGGAGGTATAATACTAGCAAGTCGATTAATGGGTATATAACTAGAATCTTCAAACAAACATATATTTGCATATGAAATAACAGCATGCAATTTCATAATTTAAACAAAAGTAAATTTGCGAAAAATATAGGTTCAACATGATCAAAGTATTGACTCGCCTGGCGCGGTTTACCGCGGACTTGAGTTCACACGATGCTTTCTCTTGAGCTTCTGGTCTCTATCTTCACTTCAAGGTTAATCTCGCTGTATCCACTGAATCTCCACGACTCCCCATTTCTAATTATGTGACAAACGATTGAATCCAAATAAAAGCAAATAACTCAAAAGATCCAAATAAATCTGAATAAACTCAATTTAGTTTTATTATGAGTTAACGGGTGATTTGTGTGATTTGAGGCAAGGCCGGTGGTAGAATACGATAACTTGATCTTTTTATTAATAATCTCTTTTTATTATTTTGGTATTTATCAAGGAAATTCCATGAGTTAGGATGGACCTTTGAATCGGGGTACAAGTCTAGCTGGGTATTATTTTGTTGAGCGTAAATTTTTAGGGCATATGATATATATATACACATATGTATATATATACATATATATATATATATATACATACATATATATATATACATATATATATATATACATACATATATATATATATATACATATATATATATACATATATATATATATACATACATATATATATATATATATATATATATATATATATATATATATATATATATATATATATATATATATATGTATATATATATATATATATATATATATATATATATATATATATATATATATATATATATATATATATATATATATATATATATATATATATAAGTAATGTTTGCAAATTTTAGCTTACCGAGTTAATCTTTTAGTCTAGGTTATAGCATTTTGTGGTATGATATTTTATGTACCTCCATTTATCGCTAGACTAAGTTTAATTTGAATTAGGGTCTATTTATACGGGTCCTGGGTTGTTATATACAATTATGTTTAACATTATTATTTATTAAATCTAGTGTTAAGATATAATTAGTCGCACCATCCTTATTTTGCCTATCTTTTAGTTACTATTAGGCTTAGCTTTGTGTTTAATTTTATTTATCTGGCAGAACTTGTTATATAGAGTTATAATTTGATATTACTATTTAATTAATCCTTCTATCGAGATTTATTTAATAATGGCATGTTAAATGTTAGGACATATATTTTAATTATAATTTAAGGATAATCTTTATTAAATTTGAATATTTAACCAAAGTCACCATTTTTTTAATCAATGTCTTTAACTAGCAATTAGTCTTCTAGATAGTTATTCAAACCACTTAATAGTCGAGAAGGGATCCTACTTGCTAGTACATAAAGATAATGGCTTGGAGTTTAAACTTTGCAACAGTTAATTCTATATCATTTACTAATATGCAATGGCTTATAATATATTCCTTAGACCATCCTCCTTTGCTAAATCATCATTTTATGAGAGCATAACCTAAACAAGATTCTTTCTCAATTTCTTAATATGCACTTAATTATTTGTTAGGCTTGAAAGCAAATATTCAAGCATATTAGTTAATAACATATGATAATTGATCCATGATTAAGCATTGAATATGCTTATTTATATTCTAATAAGTTTTAGTAGCATTTATGGATTAATCTTAGATTTTTCTTTACTGCAGTTAGCTTGGCAAAAATATTAAAAACCTGCTCCTAAATACCGCGGGATGGGGAATCGAACACGGGCGGCCGAGCCGAACGCGTGCGCTGCTAGCCAGCCAAGCTCTCTGTGATACCTGTCCAGTGAGGGGAGAGGATTGCTGATGAGCCGAGCGACAGGGTCCCGAAACGGAGGAGCTCCGGGGCGACGTGTGGGAGGCGATGCCGGCGGCGAGCGGCGGACGGAGAGGTGCGGGGAGAGGCAAAAACGCGTTCGTGGTGCGACGGAGATGTCAGTGGTGAACTCAGCGGGGTCCAAAGGGCACGGTGGCGGGTCGGCGGCGTGAGTTGGCGGCGGCGCTGGTATGCCCACGGCGTCGACGACGGAGAGGCGACAGGAAGCTCGGCGGAGGGGAAAATCAGCTTCGCCGGACCCCAAGGAGGGTGTGGGAGAGGGGAATTGGTCCGGCATGGGGTGGTGCGGCGGCGCGCCCGGTTGCCGGAGCTTGAGAAGAGAGGAGCGCCGGCGAGAAATCCGGGCACAGGAGGCTGATTGGGGGCTAGGAGAGGGAGAAGGAAGTTCGATGGTGAGCATGGAGGCCTCGGCCGGCTTTTATTGCGGAGAAAAGGGATGGGCGACAGTTGGCCGGGATTCGCGCGACGGCCACGGCGTGGGTGTGGGGCTCGGCGCGCGGAGGCGTGGAAGCGGGTCGGCGCAGAGGGTGGGGGCGGCGCTGCAGCGGGATTCTGGGGCGCGTGTCACGTGGCTTTTGGCCGAAGCGGAGAGGGAGGAGGAGGGGGGTCCGGGCGCATGGGGAGGTGGAAGGGGGTGTCCGGGTGCACGGGGAGGAAATGCGGGCGAGGCAGGGGGAGAGAAGGAAGAGTGCGGGCGCTCAGGCCCGCTGGCCAGAGAGAAAACGCGGGTGGGGGCGGGGTCCACTGCGCAGCGACAGCAGAGAGAGGGTAGGTGCGGGTGGAGGCGGGTTGGGCCGCGCGGGGGAAGGAAGCGGGGATAGGGGTTGGGCCGGGCCTTCGGTCGGCCTGACCTCTTTTGTTTTGTTTATTTAGTGTATATTTATACATATGTATATATATATACACAAGTATATATACATATATATTGTATATATATATATATTTATTCCTATGTTTGTATATGCACATATATATTTATTTTATTTATATATATACATATATATATTTATTTATTTGCACCTTCATTTTATATACATGTATATATTTCCTATATTTTTTTTGTATAAATACATTTTATGTCTTGCTCATCTTTCTAGGACGTTTGTACACATGTTTGCATATGTTTTATTCATTTATTTTTGTTGCCCATTTATAGTACTATTTCAAAATTACATTCTCATATTTTAATTCAAGTTTCTTCTTCCCTTTTGCGGACCATATTTTCAGATTTTAATTTAGAATATTTGGGTTTCCCTTATTTGCATATTCCCCTTTATGACATTATTAATAGAAATTTTATTTTTCGAAGCTTTCTTAAATTTTTGAATCCTCCACCAAAATTCAGAATATCGCCATAAAATCCAAATTTCAACAGAACATATTGCAAAATAATTTAAGAACTTTACATTTTTAAATTCAAAATTTTCAGGATGTTACAAGGATCCCACAGGAGGGGTTGGTGAAGCTCGGGGATGCTTGAGGTGGTCTGGCGATAAGGACTTGAGATGGTGCGGCAGCTTCAATGGCGACGGAGTGCTGGGGTCAAAATATATTGAAATTGAGGGAGGACGGAGTGAGAAGGAAGTGAGGGGGTACTCCAATTGCAAGGAATCGAGCAATGGCTCACCAGAGTGGATAGGGTAGTAAAGGGGCCATTTCAACCAATGGAGAAGAAGATGGTGCTGGTGAAATTCATGCAAGGAAATGCTCGATTGAGCAAATTGGAATGGAGAGCGAGATGTGAAGGGTCATTGCAAACTTGGCATGGATTTTATAGCCGGTGGAGGTGATTGGGCGGCATGGGCAGTGCATAGCACGAGTAAATGGGTGACGCAGCGGAGTAGTGGTGGCCATCATCACCTTGGCATGGGCACAGCAGCCACGACGAGATAGAGTGCGTGCGATGATGTAGAGAGATCAAGTGGTGTAGCACAGCGGGAAAGATGCTCTATTGGCATGCTCATCAACATGAGGCGACGGCTTGGCAGCGTAGTGGTAGTGCGGCACGTGGTGTCTCAAGCACTTCAAAGCAGTAGGTGAATGGGATGGTGATGATGCAAGTAGGCATGGTGTGTGAATGCGACGATGGCCTAGTCAAAAGTTGTGACAGCGGCGAGTTCGAGCAGAGCTACTGGTGCAGGGGCGTGGATCAGGGTGCGAACTCACAGGCACATGCTGTGGCTGGCCCAGAGGGTGAGCAGGCATGGCGTGGTCGACATAGTGACTTAGTGAGGGCACACAGTGCGACGGTCGAGCGCGGTGAGGGGTGTGCGGTGTACCGACCAGGCATGTCAGGCCTAGGACAGAGAGAAGAGAAGAGGGGGAATGGACTGGCAGAGTGGCTGGGCTAGGTGGCTTTGGGCCGAACGAAAGGGAAAGAAATTGTGCCGAGCCCAACACTATTCTTCCAAATTTTTTATTTTTATTTTCTATTTGTTTTTCAAATTTTTGAATTGAACTCATACTTGAGTTTAAATTTGGGCTTGATTTGAAAATGGTTTATATTTTGAATTCCCAATTCAAAGTTGATTTCATTTCAACTTTTTAGTTCGAAATTTCCTTCTTTTACTTTTTATTTAGGTGCCACCTTAGCAAACCTAGAATTTGAATTGTAGCATCACTTCCAAATTCTTTTGATTTTAAGTTTCTAAGTCGAATTTGATTCACGGTAAGTTCTCTCGTGCTATTTTCTAGACCAGCTTTTCAAATTCGATATTTATTCCAATTTGTTTTGTTAATTGTATATCTTTCCTTGAATTATTTTTCATAACTCAATTTCTATAAAAACCCCAATAATATTCTAGAAAATCCTAATGTCAACAAGGTGCATCAAATAGTTTTAAATTCTTCTTATTTTCAAACATCCAATTTTTGGGATGTTACAAGATATGTCTGCCCTCTCCATAACCTCTTTGGAAATCCTAGACATGTCTAGGGTACCCCCACACATGTTTGCCCTCAAACGACCTGCACATACAAAGACATGCAAACCATGTTCGAGTACAAGTTCATTCCAACTTGACCCACATTAGTCCAAATATGCAATATGCAATATATATGCACCAATCACAAGATCAAAGATGCAAATCTCGATTTAAGACTGAAGCAACACATCCTAGGAGAAGGGGCACCAGTCTGACCATGTCCACAATGCTGGCCAGGCCGCTCTGGTTGGTCTAACTGCTAGCACCATGCTGGTCAAACTGCTGGCAGTCTGATTGGCATGGTGTGGATGGTCTGGCGGCCGAAATGCACCTCAAAACACCTTCTCTGGACTTTTCAGTTAAACCCTATCTAGTTTCAGGTCTAGTTTTTATTTTCAATGACACCTAATGCAAACATATTCTCAAACAAGGCTACATAAGTGTTTGATGTCCAATTTTCAAAAGGCCACACCACTGGTCTAGCCGCCATGTAACAGACGGTCAAACCGTTGCACATGGGTCTGACCATGGCACTAGTGTTGGTTAGACCACCATCCTTAGCTTTGACCTAGGACATAGAGAACGGTTAGACCAGCACTGCAAATTGGTCAGACTGACTTCAGGCTGACAACAACTTCAAACTACCAAAATCAAACTCAAACTTCAATAATAAAAAGCAATCAAAAGTCAATTACTCATCATAAACTATACGATAACCTCCACATGGTCTCACAAACTGACCTTTGAAATGGCCAATGCAAGGTGCTTCCGTTATTGTTAATGTTTGGATTAGACACTTTTGTCCTGAATGCCACCTACCAAGCTTATACTGATTGTAATTTTTCTACAGAATCATAGAAATGAACTTACTAATACATAAAATGAACAAGGCAAAGGGTAAGGAAAGTCCCAAATATAAATGCTCAATCACTTCTGAGTTAGTTGTAAGTGAACCTGCTAAGTAGGACATAAGGCTTTTGTTGCATGACAATGCAAGAACTCTGAATAAGATGATACTTGGCACCATAGGATTGCTAGTACGATGTGGATTGAACCTTGAGATGAGATTGAATCCATAGGTTGCTCGATCTTTTACAGTCATAGACCAGCTATATGTAATTGGAGTATGAATTACAAGATGCAATTCGCACTAGGATATATAATTTCACTCCCATGCACACCATAGCACACGATCGAGAAATAGAGATCAAATATCAGTGGGCAAATATCTACACCACAGTAGGAACTAACACACCAAAAATGAAATCCAAGATTGGAATTCACAAGAACACACTAGAATAGGGATGAACCCTAATGGCCAAAGGCCAACACACACAATGTTTAATTCATATTCTAAACTCCCTCCACACGGTTCCACACAACAGCAAAAAAACAAAACAATTCTTCCCAAAATTGCTTGGATCCGAACCCTCATGTAGCACCTCATCCCGTGATCAGTAATATAAATTGCACCCAATCAATGGCACCGTGAGCAAACTGGCACTCTGATACCACCTAATGAAGATCCAATCTAGCAAACTAGATGGGTCGATAATTTGGCCCGATCTTTCACGGTACCCTCTTTTCAAGTTCTACCAAAGAAGATGCCCCAACCGTATGCACGATGATGCACAACCTGAGTTGAAAGGATCTCTTAATCAACTCATCACAAAAACTCCTTCCTAAAAAGAGAATATGATCGACTTGGGGTTATATAGCCAACTATCTCTAGCCTCCCACACCATACGCTGACTCTAGAAATAAATACATGCATGCACCCAAGTCTTAGACCCACCCGCGTACATGCATGCATACACACACATATGACTCACATGCACATGCACGTCATATCCTTCTTTATCTGGACACAGCCAAAGGAAATAACATATCGCGTGTAAACACAACTAAATAACCAAAGATAACTTGGAATAATAAAGAAAATAAAACACCCTAAAGAATTGAACTTGGACTCTATACATAAGTAAATTTTAAAGGCAATTTTCTGATCATATCTAGACCGAACCAATGAGAAATCCTTCTTTGGCTAGTTCCTAGCTTCCATGCATACACCTTCCTGACTCATGGTCTCCTAGATCACCTCCCGCTCATGTGACCTGGCCTCCACACAATCGGACTCGACGCATGCTCTTAGGCTCCATGCATCTCGTATCCATGCACGCACTCTCCTTGGTTGCTTACACGCTCGAACCGTATGAGCCGTTCTCGCATGCGTGACTACATGAGTTGCTTCCACACATGTGACTCATGCCACATGTTCATGCTGCGTCCGTGTACAGCCTTGCGTACACTCCTGCACTCCATACAAAGCTCCCACAAGCACAGCCCTTGGTCCCTGCATACATGAGCTCACATGGCCCAAGTTACGCATGCGCTCACACAGTCCAAGTTATGCATGTACGCATGTATTCTACTCATAGCTCCTTGGCCTTCCTCCCTCACCTCCCCTTTGGCCACCATAGATGTAGTAATGGTACTTGGTGCCGTATCATAGTACCTTGCCGCAACTGAAACTTGGAGAATGAACTTGTTGGAAGATCACACAAAGCACACAAAATACACAAGGATTTGTTTATGAGATTCAGCAATGCCTACGTTCTCAGGAGCCGAATAGCCGGACTAGACTCAGGGAGGAGTCGAGGTCCAGACGGTCGAGGTACCGGATGCGGGAAGCTTCCGGGAAGGTGTTTGAGGGCAATTTGGACAATTGACTCAAGTGTGGAGGTGGAGGCTGTTTTCCCTCCAAAATTGTGTTGACTTGACTTCCTGCCTCTTTTGTATGTGGAGCAAGGGAGTGGAAGTAGGCTGACCTTTCTTGATTTGCCACTAGAAGCATGAGCTTTTGCCTTCATAAGGTGAGATGCAGGCAGTGGCAAAGGGGCAAGAAATGAGCTTGAGCATGGAGTGAGTTCTGGAGAGTAGAGACAGTGTGTGTTTTGTGTATGGTGTGTGTTCATCTCTCAAGTCAAGCATGTAGTGAGATGTGAGCAAAACTCTTTGTAATCATTCATCTCTCTTCGTCAATTTCATTATGAGAAAGTCTGTTCTGAGATGAAATGGTTGCCTGTTCCCTTTTTAGTGTTTTGCTCTTCTCTGTTGAGAATGTGAATGAGCTGAATCTCTTAGCTTAGACTTTTGAATCCTGTTTGCTCTAAGCTGGGAAATCCTCAAGACCCTTTGGGCATGCTATTTCCAAGAGCAAAAGGATGATTCAATCTCTCATTTCATTTTTCTACTCAGCGCTCAACTTCCTCTGTTTTTACTCAAAACTAGGCTTTACTGTTCATTGTTAATAGATTATTTTATTTCTATGTGTCTTAGCAAGAAATCTGTGTTAGATGAGTGTGGTTCTTGCCTCTAAGAATGTTTCCAGCTGAATTTCAAAGCATCAAGATCAATGGATATGAAAATCTCAAGAAATTTGGATTTTGGTGCTCTCTGCAGATTTTTCAGTTTTTGGCTCAACTGCTCAATCTCTAGTTGTTTGATTGCAATTTCCTTTCTCTAAGGTCTTCTTGGTATTAAGCTTAAAGTCTTTCTCTTTTGGCTTGAAAAGAACAACTGAATTCCATAAATTTCCCTTCTTTTGATTTGCTTTGGTAGTTACTGTGCTCAGTCTTTTTTCTCTCGAGTGTTTTTGGCTTTCTATCTGCCAATTTATTCTCTTTCTTTTTATTTCTGCAGCACCTATTTCTCTACTACCTTTTATTTTCGGCAAACTGCAGTATTCTACTCTTGCTGACTGTAGTTCAGCAGCAGTTTCTCGGCTGTCAGGTTTTCAGCATTTTGTTCTTCCGACCAGCAGTCTGAATTCATGCTTTCGGTCTGCATTTTTCAGGTTTTGCTCGCTGCACTTTCAGGTTAAGTCTGCAGCATGCTTTGCTCTCTTGCTGCTGTAATTTGTCCTAACAAATTTCAGCAATCAGCCGATCAGACTAATTACCTTTTTGTGTTCGGCAGTTCAGCTCCTTTTTGCTTAGTCTTGACAATTGCTGTTTCTTGCGATCAAGTTCCTTTTTATTTGTCTTGGTAACTGTAGGAGCAAACTGCATGAATCTTCTTTCTCTGCACTCGGTCCGCTATTTCTTTGTTAGCTGCACTTGTTTCTTGTTTCCAGTCAACATAGAAAATGCAGAAATCAGAACCAGCCTTTTCGGCCAGCAGTCCTTCACCTTGCTTTCAGCTGCAGATTTAGTGTGTTATTCGGCTACTTCTTGGTTTCTTTCGGTCACTGCAGTGAGCAGTCTTTGGTCTCTTTTTCTTCGGACCGAACTATTCTTTTCTTTGCTGCTGCAGTGAAAACATTCGGCCAGCTATTAGTAATTGTCTTGTTTGCCGATCTTGCTCTGGTTGCCAGTGAGCGTGAACATGCTTTCTTCATAGCTTTTGTAGCTATCGGAGAAGTGATGTTGTATGGATATTTTGGGGGCGATTTTTAAAAGGCACCGTTCACCCCCCCACTGTTGCCATTTCCGATCCTTTAATTGTTATCAGAGCCGGTTAGCTCTTCTTGATAGATCTTTAACCGGTCTGTGAGCCATGGCAACCGATAAGTATTCCACTAAGCCCCCGATCTTTGATGGGATCGACTATCCCTTTTAGAAGAGTCAGATGGAGACCTATATTCAGACTCAGGGCTATGCGATTTGGCGCAAGGTCAAAGTTCGCTTTGTTGTTCCTGCCGATGAGAACGTCAATGCCGGAAACATGGCTGATGTTGAGGCGAATGCTAAGGCATGGAACGTCATCATCCAAGGTTTGAGCCAAAATGAATTTGATCGCATTTCTCATCTTTCGTCGGCCTTCGACATTTGGGAGACCCTCGATGCTTACCATGAGGGCACCACCCAAATTAAGACGGTTCGACAGGACCAATTCAAGCGAGATTACAACAAGTTTGAAATGCTCACTGGAGAGTCCTTGGATGAATGCTTTGCGAGATTCCACAAGATCTGGAGCAACCTCCGAGCGGTCGGTCTCACATACCCCGACTCGGACAACGCTCGTCAGATGCTTGCGGCCTTGGACTTGCGCATTTGGTAGATGAAGGTGACCACCATCAAGACACCACGGACCTCTCGACTTTGACTCTTGATGCGTTGTACTCACGCCTCAAGACTCACGAGATTGACATTGTCTCTCGCAAGTCGAAGTCACAATCGAGGGCTTTGGTCACTGATCCCAGTCCTGCCTTTGGTTCTTCTACTGACACTTTTTCTGGTTTTTATCTAGCTGCTTTGTGTGAAATTGATGATGATCATCTAGAGCAGCTTCCGGAAAACCAACTAGCCCTCTTAGCCCGAAAGTTTTCTCATGCATACAAGAGGGTTAGGGAGAGAAAGAGAGGAGGACGAGTGATTTGCTTCGAGTGTGGTGGCCCCAACCATATTCGGGCAAACTGCCCCAAGCTGGAGGGCAAGAACGACTTTGGCGGTTCGAGCAAGAACGTCTACACCGACAAGAACCACAACAAGAAGCCTCCAAGCAAAGAGAAGAAGTTCTGCAACCTTGGCAAAGCCAAGAAGCTGTTCCATCACGTCCTCACCGCCTTCGACGACCTCGACCTCAACGAGGTGGAGGGGTGGAGTGACGACGATGGGAATGACGAGCAAGACCCCAAGGGTGACGACGACTTCTCCGGCATGTGCTTCATGGCCCTTGAGGGCGACGTGACAGCGAGCTCTACTCTGACTTCGACGAGGTATACCCCTCCTACGACCAGCTTAATGATGCTTTTCTTAAGCTAGGTAAATTTCATACTAGATCTAGAGCTAGGTGTAGCGAGTTGGAGAAGGAAGTAGATAGATTATCACGGGAGCTTACTTCACTTATATCTGCTCCCTCCCGTGACGAATGTGATACATGCTGTGCTTTGGTTGGTGACATGGAGAAATTAAGGACCTCTCATGATAGTCTGTCTTCTGAGCTTGACATGATTAAGGTGGAGAATATTAGTCTCTTAGCTGAACTAGAGATGAGTAGGACTGTTGCTCTTTCATCTACTGTCGTTGAGACTACATCTTGCACCTCATGTGAGGATAAGGACAACGCATTTAGAGGTCTTTATACCATGCTTATTGATCTGCCCGAGACTTGTGAAAGTTGTAACAATTTGAAAATGAACCTAAAAAGGGCAGATCATAAAATTGATGAATTACAAGCTTTTCTGTTAGAGCCCATTGCTTCATGTATGAACTGTCCCAAGTTGACTGCTGAGCTTGAATCTGTTTTCAAACAGTTTCAAGAAATGATTTATGACAGTAGTAAATTGACTCAATATGCTTCTAAGGATCTTGTTAGCTCACCATGAAATAATTGTGAAAAAATTAAAATCTGATTTGATTGCATTGGATGAAAAATATGTGAAGCTAACTAAGGACCTTCTAGAGAAGCCATCATCTGCTTGTAATGTGTGTGTAGGGAAGAAGCATGAGGGTTTGGTAGAGACACCTAGTGACGTGAACCAAATGGCTAGCAGTAGGACTGTCCTTTCTGAATCGGCTGTGCATGCACAAGCCATCCGTTCCTCTGCTGTTGGTTCTTCTTCTACTCCCTTACCTTCTGCTGTCTCTTCTTCCCCCTGCTCTTCTTGCACCTCTCTCTTTCGGGAGTGTCAGTATCTTATGAATACTCTCGAGAGATTTATAGGAGGCAAGAAGAAGCTAAATCTTATTCTAGACCAATCAAAGATTTGCAAATTCAATCAAGGTCTAGGATATGATTTTTCTGAGGATGTTAGGAAGCATCCACCTGCTGTTCTTAGACCCATAGCAGCAGGTGTGATCGAGATTGAGCCCATAACTAAGAAAGTTCAATTCAAGTCAGCGGGCTTTGTCCAAGGGATCTCTGATAGTAAGGTGGTTCCACCTGTTGCTTCGACCTCTCAGAAGGCAAAGCCCCATCATGCTACTTCTACCTCTCAGAAGGTGAAGTATCATTGTACCTTCTGTCAGAAGGATGGACACTCGGTCGAGAGATGCTTTAGGTGCGCCAAGATCGCGTGTAGAGACCGTGTTGAGGCACTTAGGCGTATTCAGGGTATGCCTCAGACTTTGAGTGCACCTAAGACCAACGCGAGGTCTAGGACTATTCAGCTTGACGGGTTTGAGCAGCATCGAGGACTTGGATTTTCTGAGTTTTCTGGTTTTCGTCCTCGATATGCCTCTGGTCGTGACTTCCGCCGTTCTGAGGGTAGATCTCATTTCCCCCATCGAGATGGCTACCCACAGCGTGATCAGCATGTTATTGGTGCTCCGACTCGCTCTCCCATAGCAGTCGGACCCAGCAACAGCTTCAGGTCTGCACATAGACCTTCGACAGAGAGTGTAGGGTAGTTAGAGGTCAGTCATGTGTGACTACTTCTTCTGCTCGACGTTTACTCAGTATTGGGTGCCAAAATCACTCTTGATTTATCCCAGTACTGAGCCTTTACTCTCTGTTTGACTCAGGTTCGCCGGGCTGGGAAGGGAGAGGTTTGGCTCGTGGACTCCGATTGTTCTCGTCATATGACCGGAGACTCCCGTTGGTTCTCTTCCTTAACCCGCGCTCCAGGTGATGAGACTATCACCTTTGGAGAAGCTTTGTCTGGGTGCATCATCGCGAAAGGTACTGTGCGTGTTAATGACTTATTTATTTTAAAAGATGTTGCCTTGGTAAGTAAGCTGCAGTACAATTTGCTTTCTGTTTCTCAACTTACCGATGACGGTTTCGAGGTGAGATTCAAGAAAAATGCTTGTAAAATTCTTGATTCTTCGGAGAGTCTGGTTTGCGCGATTTCTCGTTGTGGGAGGATCTTTCGTGCTGATTTTGTTGAGTCTTCTGGTGATCCTCTCAGGTGTTTAGTTGCTTCAGAGTCCCGTGACCTTACTTTCTGGCATAGGAGACTTGGTCATATCGGATTTGACCATTTGACCCGAGTTAGCGGTCACGATCTCATTCGTGGTCCGCCGAAACTCAAGATGGTCAAAGATCTAGTTTGTGCTCCATGCCGGCACGGCAAGAAGGTTGCCGCTTCTCACCCTCCGGTCACAGTGACTATGACCGATGCACCAGGATAGCTGCTCCATATGGACACTGTTGTGGTTACAGACCAAACAGAGAGTGAGATGGTAGTGGAGAGTGAGGGAGATGAGTCATGGTCTGCCCTCTCCCCATGGCCTGTATCCATATATATGTACACATGAGGAGTGCTTTTACAGTTATACCCTTACATCTGGTTACCCCCTCCGGGGGCACTTATGTCATTACACATGGCCTATCCTGGGCCTTATAACCTCCTACCAGGCCTGCTGGGTTTAGTGGGGGCCATCCCTACAACAGGAGCCTCTCATGGTAAAGGGCTTCACAGGGCCGAAGCCATGTTGCCGAGTCCTTTGGCCCCCTCCGTCCCTGCGGCCTGTGAACTTTTCTAAACTTAACTCGGGGCTGCGCTGTAGCTGAAGTAGACGCGCGCGCGCTCCGTCCCCTACCCATCGAACGGGTGGCAGCGGAGCTGGCGCCTAGGCAAAGTAGACGCGCGCGCTCCGTCCCCTACCCTTCGAACGGGTGGCAGCGGAGCTGGCGCCTAGCCGAAGTAGACGCGCGCGCTCCGTCCCCTACCCTTCGTATTCGTTGCCTTTTTTGACGCGGGGCTCCGCATCCCGGCGGCGGCTATCGTGGGCGACGTGCTGCGGACCTTCGGGCTGGAGCTGGCGCAACTGACTCCGAACACTGTGGCCCGGCTCGCGGTGTACAGCCGGGCCTTGCGCTCGGGGGCGTGCTGGCCCAGCGCCTCGTTGTTCGCCCACCTTCACGAGGCACGGTGCCAGCCCAAGGATCGGAAGGACGGGACGCTGTCGAGCTTCGGCAGCGTCACCTTTATTCTTCGTTCGACTTGCAAGAAGCTCTTCCCTGCGAACTCCACTCGCGGGAAGTGGGAGTCTTACTGGATGAAGCGGTGGTTCTACCACCGTGTGGAGAGCGGGAGCGGCCTTGAGTGCACAGGCCGCCCGATCGCGTTCAAGCCCTCGCCCGGCCGGACGCTCGACGATGAGGACAAGCGGAGGGCCCGGCAGCTCGTAGGCGTGGCCGCCCGCTTCAACATGCGCGACCTCGCCGAAGAGTACGTGATGTACGGCATGGCACCGCTTGCCCGCGACTGGCGTCTTGCCGCCGAGAAGCGTCGAGACGACAATGTTTCGCCATCGATCTGCTTGCTGCCGGCACCCCCCAGTCTCCGTAAGCCTCGACCGCATCTCTCCTTTGTTCACGTGAAATGCGTTATATGCTAATGTTATCTCCTTTGCTTCAGGGATTTGCTTGGAGGAGGCGGAGCAGGCCGCGCGCGTATTCCTGGGGCCATACATCGACAGGGAGCACGAGCAGCGCGCGTCTGCTATCGCCGAGGCGGGGTTGGGGCGAATAAACCGCGTGTGCGAGGCCCTGGGCCTTGCCGTGCCGGACCGTGTCGCTCCGGACGACGGTACAGCGAAAAAGAGGAAGAAGGCGCCGTCTCGGAAGAGGAGCCGAAGCGGGGCGCCTGCCGTGCCTAGCGCGGCAGCTGCTACTGCTGCTGCTGGTGCTTCCGAGGGCGCGACAGCCGCGGAGTCGGAATCGGCGAAGTATGCCGATTCAGGCTTGGATGCCGCGGACTCCGGAGGCGAGGGATCTTCGGCGAGCGCCCTGGACGGCGGGTTTGCCGCGAGCAGCCGGAGGGGGGAAGTCTCGCCGCCCGCCGAAGTCGCCGAGACGGAACCCGTGCGGACCGGCGATGCTGAGGTGGAGTCTTCGACCGTGGCCACTGTGGTGCCGGAGACGTCCTCCGTGGGGGCGCACGAAACCGTGCTGCCTTCCCCAACAGCAGCAGCAGAAATCGAGGCGCCCCCTGCAAAAACTGCCAGGGCGGAACCTTTGCCTCCGGGTGCTGCAGCCGCGGGGGCCTCTCCGGCGGCAACTGCGGGGGCGGTGTCGCTGCTGCCTGCCCCGGCTAAGCGGCCGTGTGTCCGGCCGGAGCTCCACCGGACGCCGCGGGGGTTCGTCGTGGCGACGGGCATTAGAAGCTTGTGGGACTCTGATGCAGATGCCGAAGACCCTGCGCGTGCGGCCCCCCTGGCCATGCCGCCCGTCGTGCAGGAACGGTCGTCGCCGGCCCCGAACGCGGAGGCTTATGCTTGCTGCGGGACCATGCTTCCTGCGGGGGCTGATGCCACCGCCGCCCCGTCTGGGAATAGGGGGCGGGTCCCCGAAGCCCTCCTTCAGCTACCGAAGGTAGGGTGGCTTAGCTTACCCTGGCGTATTCTGTTATGCCTTGCGGTGCTCACCTGCATCCCTGTTTGCAGCGTCGCTCATTCCGGAGGAGGAGCGCTTGGCGGAACACGGGACCCCCGCGCGTGTGAGCCCCGCGGACTTCGTGCCTCCCCCGGAGACGCTGAGGGCGTGGCGCGGGATTGTAGATGACGCGGCTACCAGCGTCGACCAGCAAGCGCTGCAGGCCTACGGGGCGGGGCGCCTCGGGGACGCCTTCGAGGTGTCTAGTGTAAGGGTAAGTACTCATACGACCACGCCTGGGCCGGCTGAGCTTGCTAAGTCTTTCCATTCTGCAGACACTTGTGCTGGGGCAGGCCTTGCAAACGGCCTATACTCGTGCCCAAAGGGCGCTTGAGGATAGGCTGTGGGCCGCCGAGGAGGAGCTACGCGAGGCCTCAGGAGCCCGCTCTGCCCAGGATGCCCGCATCCGCCAGCTGGAAGCGGAGTGCGCCGAAGCGAAGGCGCACGCCGAAGGACTTGCTGCGTCAGCGCGGGAGTCGGCCGCGGAGGCTGCGCAGCAGGAGTTTGCGGCAGAGCGGGGTGACTTTCTGCAACAGGTCGCTTTGCTAGAGAAGGAAAAAGGCAAACTCGCCCTGACTCTAACGGAGCGCGATCAGACGCTTGGCGAGGCTTCGGTGGTTGCACGGGATGCCATGTAAGCGCTGGAAAGCCATCTCCAAGGGCTTGTGGCCAAAGTGCCAGACCACGCCTTTGGCCCGGAGGAGCTGCTGTGGACTCTCCGCTGGGTCGGAGATGCCGCCAACGTCGCTTGCGGCGCTGCGACGACCTTCGGCAACCACTGCGCGTATACATCGGCATGCCTGGTGTGCGCGCTCCTGCAACACCGCGGTTGCACACACGTCGCCGGGCTGGAGGACCCCCAGCTGGAGATGCCCGGCGGGGCCGGGGTAATGTCCGGTGCCGTCCGCTCCGCTCGCCGTGCCATCAAGCCCTTTTATGAACGGATCTGGGATTACGTTGGGGCAGACGCTGCGTGGGTCGAACTCCGGAAGTCACTTTACGGGTAGGGGAGCCTCGGCCGATTCCTGGACGGGGTCCCTCGACGCGACGAGGGCGGCGCTGAGGCCTCCGAAGGCGCCGGGAACTCGCAGGTGTGACGCCGTGGTGCCTGGGTGTAGGCGTGCGTTGTAATGCCCCCTTTTTTGTGAATGAAGTACACGCTTGCTTCATACATTCTGACTTTCGCCTATGTCCCGGGCAGCTTCCTTGCTGGGGCCGACTTCTTGCGGCCGACCTTGCGACCCGACGACGCCTTCGACGCTGGCGAAGGGCCGAAGAGTCGCTGGACTTTTGGGCGGGCCGGCCTCCTTCCGGCGGAACCCCGTCCTTATCGCGTGTTAAGGACGAGCCTGCCGAGTAGCTACTTAGAGCGGCAAGGATGTTGTCGGACCCCTGTACTTGGAAGATTTTCCCGATATATAGATCTCCTGATAATTAGGGCATGCGCGGTTGTACTGTGCGGAGCCGAGATCCCCACCTTCCAAGTTTGCCGTTAGCGTGAGTCGTGCGAGCGCTGCCTCCTGCTCGCCGCCCGGGTGCCAATGCGCCCGCGGGGTTCGCGCGTTGAGTACTCCGTGGAGCTAGCGCGTGCGGCGGAAGTTATTGACACTCTGACCTGCTGAAAGTCTGTAGACTGGCGCGTGCGAAGGCGGACCTCCGCACTACGACCTGTTTAGAGTCCCATGGACTAGCGTGTGCGAAGGCGGACCTCCGCACTACGACTTGTTTAGAGTCCGTAGACTGGCGCGCGCGGAGGCGGACCTCTGCACAACAACTTGTTTAAAGTCCCATGGACTAGCCTGTGCGAAGGCGGACCTCCGCATTACGACTTGTTTAGAGTCCGTAGACTGGCGCGTGCGGAGGCGGACCTCCGCACAACGACTTCTTTAGAGTCCGTAGACTGGCGCGTGCGGAGGCGGACCTCTGCACAACGACTTGTTTAGAGTCCCATGGACTAGCCTGTGCGAAGGCGGACCTTCGCATTACGACTTGTTTAGAGTCTGTAGACTGGCGCGTGCGGAGGCGGACCTCCGCACAACGACTTGTTTAGAGTCCCATGGACTAGCCTGTGCGAAGGCGGACCTCCGCATTACGACTTGTTTAGAGTCCGTAGATTGGCACGTGCGGAGGCGGACCTCCGCACAATGACTTGTTTAGAGTCCGTAGACTGGCGCGTGCGGAGGCGGACCTCCGCACAACGACTTGTTTAGAGTCCCATGGACTAGCGTGTGCGAAGGCGGACCTCCACACCCCCCACCCCGAGGTGGGTGTAGCCTCTGGTGTATCGCACATTCCACGTGCGCGCCAGCGCTGGGGCCAGCCTCTGGCGCGCAACGTCGGTACTCTGGAACTCCCGGAGCTGGTTTCCATAGCACCCCCTGCGTACGCCTCCCGGGATGTGCGAAGGCAAGCCTCAACGCGCCAAGGTGCGCGATTGGCAGCCGCACCAGATTCGCGTGGGATCGGCGTCCACGTCTGATTTATACTCCGGAGAGTACACACAAGGACGAAGTCCCTGGCATGCGCGAGGTTCGCGTCTTGTTTATACTCAGTAGAGTGCGCAGGGAGAACATCCGCGTCTTATTTATACTCCGTAGAGTACGCACAAGGACGAAGTCCCTGGCGTGCGCGGGGTTCGCGTCTTGTTTATACTCAGTAGAGTGCGCAGAGAGAACATCCGCGTCTTAGTTATACTCCGTAGAGTACGCACAAGGACGAAGTCCCTGGCGTGCGCGGGGTTCGCGTCTTGTTTATACTCAGTAGAGTGCGCAGAGAGAACATCCGCGTCTCATTTATACTCCGTAGAGTACACACAAGGACGAAGTCCCTGGCGTGCGCGAGGTTCGCGTCTTGTTTATACTCAGTAGAGTGCGCAGGGAGAACATCCGCGTCTTATTTATACTCCGTAGAGTACGCACAAGGACGAAGTCCCTGGCGTGCGCGAGGTTCGCGTCTTGTTTATACTCAGTAGAGTGCGTGCACAGGCGTCCCCCCACACGTCTTTGTTTATACTCATGCCCGTGTCTTTGACGGAGAGTGCACACGCAAACGTGCGTCTTCGTTTATACTCATGCCCGTGTCTTTGACGGAGAGTGCACACGCGAACGTGCGTCTTTGGTTTATACTCATACCCGCACCCCTGGCCTCGGAGAGTGCACATGCGAACGTGCGTCTTCGTTTATACTCATGCCCGTGTCTTTGACGGAGAGTGCACACGCGAACGTGCGTCTTCGGTTTATACTCATACCCGCACCCCTGGCTACGGAGAGTGCACACGCGAACGTGCGTCTTCGTTTATACTAATGCCCGTGTCTTTGACGGAGAGTGCACACGCGAACGTGCGTCTTCGGTTTATACTCATACCCGCACCCTTGGCTACAAAGAGTGCACACGCGAACGTGCGTCTTCGTTTATACTCATGCCCGTGTCTTTGACGAAGAGTGCAGACGCGAACGTGCGTCTTCGGTTTATACTGCGGGAGCACACGCGCAGGTGAGGCCCCCTCGTGTGCTCGCCGCGTATTTTTGCACAGCGGTAATAAGTTGGCGACAAACGAAACTTTATTACATTCCCGTTTGCGCGGGTGAGCGATTACATAGGAGGGGGGGAGGTACTAACCGTTTGTGCTCAGCGCGGCCGGAGCCTCTTGTAGCTGCACTATCGGCAGGGCTTGCGGGGTCGCCTCCGGACGTCGCCGTGTGCCTTCGCACGGTGGTGACGATCCTAGGTATGCCGCTGCCCGCCGCGATGGGGACATCTGGTGCCGTGCTCGATGCGCCGGGCCATGTCCTGGTCGCCCCGAACGGTAATGATGGCTCGCGGCCCTGGAAGCTTCATGCATAAATAGCTGTGATGCGGTACCGCCCCGAAGGCGTTGAGGATTGGACGCCCCAATATGGCATTGTATGGGTATGGGAGGTCGACGACGTCGAATGTGACGTCTTCGACCCTTTCATTGTCGCCCTGGCCGAAGGAGACTTGCAGGCATATTTGGCCGAGCGCCCGTAGAGGTTGTCCTCCGAAGCCTTGTAGCGGGACTCCCGATGGGCCGAGGCGACTTCGGGGGATCCCCATCTGGTCGAAGGCCGCTGCGAACAGAATGTTCGCGCAACTGCCGCCATCGACCAGGGCGCGTCCCACGTCGCATCCCGCTATTACGACCCGGACGACCAGGGGGTCGTGGTGGCGAAGCTCCACGCCTTCGGCGTCGGCGGGGGTGAATGTGACCTCATGTTGTGCCCAGTCCGGCGGTGCCTGTGCTGGATATGCCGCCACGTGATGTAGCCTCCGCACGTAGGCCTTCTGCTGCCGTGCCGAGGCAAATTCCAACGAGGAGCCTCCGGAGATGACGCTGATAACTCTTCGGTGGGTGGCCTCCGGAGCCAATAGCTGCAGAAAACCCTCTTGAGGCTGCTGCACGTGGGCCTGAATCCGCAGAGGACCCTCATGGGGCTGCGTCCCTTGTGTCTGAATGTGCACGGGGGCTTCGTATGGGTGCTGTACGTGGGCCACCACAGGCGGGCGTGCTTCCAGGTTCCTGTCCCTGGTAACACTATCGTGGAGCGCCGCGATAGAGGTGCACGTGCGGGTGTCGTGGTTGCCGCGACCGTGGACTGCGCACCACAGCCCCTGTTGTTGGTCGTCATAATCTCCACGGCCTTTATCGTCGCGGCCCCGGCCACGGCCGCGCCCCCGGCCTCGGCGCCCTCGACCGCCCCGGCCCGCGGGAGCGCCTTTGTCGGAACCGCCTTCGATGTCGAGGACGTACCGACCTCGCCGCGACTTCTGCTGGCCACGCTTGGGCCTATCGGACGACTCCTTATGCGGGGCATCCCTGCAGTCGGGCGCATCCCTGGACGACTCCTGCTTACGTTTTCCCTTCTAAGAACCGTCCTTCGGCGGATCTTCGGCTTTTGCCGAGGCTCCGGCCTGGTTGGTGTCGGAGTCGTCACCTTGCCTTCGCCGCGCGTCCTCTTCCGCCCTGGCGTATTCCTCCATTTTGTCAAAGAACTTCGTCACTGTTTTAATTGGCTTCCTTGCGTTGTACTCGGCCATCAGATTACCCAAGTCTGACCGTCGGCCATATGTCGATCAAATTGCTTAAGAGCACTAGAAAACACCATTCCTGAAATTTTGGTTAATCTCTACCTAGTTTCAGCTCAGAACTTCGAATTGAGTGACACCAAATGCAAAGACATCCTCAAATATAAGTACATAAGTGTTTAGTGTCCATTCTCTAAAAGGCCACTGTAACATCCTGAATTTTTGCTAAAATAAAAATAATTAAATAAATAATAAAAATGGAATAAAATAAAATTTAAATTAAAACAAGTATTTTTGTGCCTAAAGTTCAAAGTTGGATTTGCCCTGAATTTCTATTTATGAAAAAGCTGGATTTGAAAAGCATTTTAAGAAAAACCTAAAAATATTATTAAGAGATGATATTTTGAATTTCTATAAAAATCCTATGTCAAATTAAATATTTGGAGTTATTTGGATTTTATTTGGGCGGAGTTTAAAATGTATTTTTGAAAATTAAAAAGTATTTAAAGTATAAAAATTAAATACCAACATTAGTTGAAAATAATTTTATTAAGTCCAAAATGTCTCCAGGAGATTATATGAATTTTTTTCTGGAATTTTTGGAGTTTATTTCATATTTTTCTGAGGCTAAATGAATTTCCTGGCAATTTCTGAAATCCAAAATCAATTTCCAAAAATAGAATTCCCTCCCCTCTCCTCCGGCCGCCACGTGGACGGCCAGATTGCCGCCCACGTCACCCGCTCCCATCCCGCCTAACCCCCTCCCGCTTTCGCCACGTAGCTAGCCCGGATTTCGGCCACACCGCCCCACCCGCGCCCATCCGCCGTCCGCTTCCCGCCCTCATTCTCCTCCGCCCGATCTTCCCTTCCCCTCATCTTGGCCGCCCGCATCTCCCTCACCTCCCGCTTCCGCCAACAGCCCGTCCCCACCTGTCGGCACGCCGCCCCTCCTCTCTCTGCCCGCGGGCCCCGCCCGTCAGCCGCGCCCGCGCCCTCTCTCTCGCTGCGTGTGGACCCCACCCGTCAGCTTCGTCACCCCCGCGCCTCCTTCTTCCCCGTGCGAGCGCCGCCGCCAGGCCGTTGGCCGCCCCGCCCTTCCCGGCCTCTCCCCCACCTCCCGCGTGCGCCGTTCTCTCCCTAACCGTCCCGCGCCCACGCGCCCACCTCCCCGCCTTCTCCGCGCCCCTCCTCTCCCACTTCTCCCGCAACGGCCGCCGCCCACCACCTCCTCTCCGGCGACCAATTCCCGTGCACCTTCCCTCCCCCGACCCTATATAAACCCCTCCCGAGTACCTCCTCTCTTCGCCCATCCTCCCTCCGCTCTCCTCTCCTCTCCTCGGTGAGCTAAGCGTCCCCGCGACGAGATTCCCCATCGCCGCCGCCGCCTGCAACTCCGGCGACAAATCGCCGTTGCCTCAGGCCGCCTCGCGCCTCGCCATCCCCACCGCCGCCTTCGCCGCGCTGCCCTCGTCCTCGACCGCCCCTCCGCCCGGCTCAAGCACCGCCGAAAGGCCCTCGCCGCCGTTAGCCCAAACCGCGCCACCGCCTCTTCACGCCGCCGGCCGCCTTCGGTCACCCACGGTGAGCCTGCGCCCCTCCCTCAAGTCCCCCTCGGCCTCCTCTCCCGGTTGCCGCCCTTGCCGCCGGCCGCCGCTCGCCGGAGCGCCGGCGAGGCCCGCTCCCCTGTGCGCCGTCCGGCCAGCCCCCACGTCGGCGTCCCCGAGCCCACGTGGCCGGTGACATGGCGCCACGCCAGTGCCACCTCGCCCGGACCGAGCCCCGTCAGCGCCGCCCCACCACCCTCGCCACATCAGCCTCCCCATTCGGTCCATGGACCCGGTCTGTGGACCCGGGCCCATTGTCAGTCGGTCCACCCCACGGATGACGCAAGCATGACGTCGTAATTCCCTTTTCCAGCAAGAAAATAAATTGGCCAAAAATTAAAATCCCGAGCTGACGCAAGGCTGACGTCATAAATCCCTTTTTCAGTAGAAAAATAATTCCAGAAATTTCTCTTTTTCCATTTTCCCTCATTTCAAACTACCCGGAGTCCGTTCTCCTTCGTCTTAACTCCGATTTAGCCCATTCAAATTTCTAAATTCATCAAAAATTCCCCTCTATCCATTTCTAGCCTCAATTCAAATTTTTGAGTTCAATTTGAATTTGATTTGAATTTGGTGGGTTATTTTCACGTGTAGACTTCGACGATTCGGGAAATTTCTTCGACGAAGATTCAAGCCAGTTTGAAGAGCAAGGCAAGTCACCCTCCTTGATCATGTTGATCCCAGTTTTCAAAATAAAATTATGTTGATTTAAATTATATTGCATGCATATTTTTATTCAACGTATTTCAATTCAGTTTTAAATATAGTTAATGCCTACTTGTTAGTTCCTCCATTGTTATTGAATTCCTTATACCTTGTCACCCTAGATTCAAACTCTAGTTAATACATTAGTGTTGGCTAGAGAGTTTATTCAAATGCTTAGCCCCGCGAAGTTATATTATTGGTTTGGGATATCTTTCACATAAAATGATAATCATGTTTACATAAAATGATATGTACTATTGACTTTGGTGAGTCAAGGAGGTTTATAAATTATTTTGAAAACAAATATAAACCTGGTTTAGACTTAGGCATTTGGTTAGAGTGGTGGGTGCAGGCATGCCCTGTTGGTTGGAGCCGCAGTGGTTGACTGTCGTGCACAGAGGTATGTGGTTGGGCCTGAGTCAATTAAGGACCGGTCTGTGAGCTACTGTTGCAAAGCCCTAATCGTACTACCACATGGCTGGTATGGGACAGCCCTAGCTGAATAATTTGTGAAGTCCCAATCTGAGTCGAGTCGTAGGTTGAAAGTGAGCGTGGTTGGTGCCATGTGAAGTCTCACTTGGGCGAGCGTGGTGAAGCCATGAGAAGTCTCACTTGGGCGAGCGTGGTGAAGCCATGAGAAGTCTCGTCTAGGCTCAAGAGGGGGTCCCGGTCTGGTGGATTCCTTACTGGGGTGAAACCTTAGAGTTGGCTCGACCAGGTTGAAGGCTTTGCATTGTAAAGGCCTTGTCACGACTCCTCGCCGCACACCTAAGGAAGTGTGTAATCGCGTGGCAATATGGGATGATTGTGTCTTGTGGGCAAAGCTGTACAACCTCTGCAGAGTGTATAATCTATCCTGGATAGCCGTGCCCACGGTCATGGGCATGCTGAGTAAAAGTTTTTCATGGATTAGATTTTGTTTTTCAAAATGTTTTTGAAAACCTTGTGGGTGGGTGGAACCCATGAGAGAGATGGTAGCTTGTGGATGGATGGAATCCGCGAGTGTTTGAAAGCGTGTGGATGGATGGAATCCATACGTGAGCTTTTGGAAAAGATGGTCCGGGTGGGATGCCCGTGGATAGGTTGGTGTTTGGTCGGAGCCGGCACTGACGGTATTACTTTCTACTACAAGTTATGCATTTTACTTACTGTAATAAATTCAGCAATTTCAATCTACTTATTGTATTTCTTAAATGCTGTTTTATGCAAACTAACCCTATAAGCCTTCCATTGAAGCCTTTATCATTATGTTGCATTTTCCCGGGTGATTTGCGGAGTACAAGTTTGTACTCACGTTGCTTTTTCCACACAGAGAAGGAAGATGTCAACTACGGTGAAGATCTGGACGAATAGGCCGCGTCTTACTATCATTTGCCTGTGGGCAGGCTTGGGCTTCGCTATTTATCAGTTTGCTTCCGCAGTTATTTCCTTTTTTACTTTGCCAATGAGCATTGATGTAAGACTTGGCCATAAGGCCATATCTTTTATTTAATATAATCAGTCATTTGTGCTTGGTATTTATCTTTGTTGTGACTGTGTGCACTAGCTGATCCTGGAGTAGTGCGATTTACACAGAGGATCCAGGAGTCGTTACTCCGGGTTCCGACAAAGGTGGTATCAGAGCCATGACGATACTAAGACGCGACCGTAGGTAGAATAGAATGGTTTGACCATAAGGACTTATTTTCCCATAAACAATATTTTCAAAAATATATGTATGTATATATATATATATGTATGTACATATGTATGCTTACTCTCATCCTTCAATCTTTGCTTTCTCTCACCCTTCAAACTCTTCCTCTTCCTTAATGATATCATTCAAAAACACCCTTCTAACTCCTCTCTCCTTTTCAAATAATTGTAGATGAACACTTTCGAAGTTGCACCAAATGATGGATGGAGTATGGGCCTTTATCGACTACTTCGTCGTTTAGGTTTCCAACGCCGAGCTATCTACATGCAAAAACATGATCGCCATGGAGACCGGATAGTGGGACATCGCTTCAATCTACTCATTACTAAGCGAACTGGACAAGGAAATTTGCGTCTCCTCTTCAAGGGATATGGATACTCGTTTGACAGAGCCAGACAAGAAGCCGCTCGTAAAGCAGTTCTTCGTCTATGCCACCTCTTCAGTCTCCGCATTGAAGGAGCTCGTATTGTGCATCAGGAGCCACGAAGGATGACTCCAAGACGACCCTTACCCCTTTAGGATGAGTTGTTAGGCTAGCTAATAAAACGCTGTTATGAGCTGTCAAACTTTCTCTTTTGTCAGCAGCCATAACTAATACTCATTATGAGATTAAAAAAGGTTTTATTTAAGCTGAAATTTTGTTTTGGGTTGCGCAAGATATCCCCTATTCCCTCCTTTGCCTTGAGTCCCCTCCCTCCTAATTCTTAAAAGCAACCAGCAGATGGTGAACACAAGGAACAACGGCAACAACAGCATGAATGGAGAACCAGGAAGTCAGTCCGTCCCCCCACCGGCAAATGAACCTGATTGGGCTCAAATGATGGCGAACCAGACTCAACTCATTCAACTACTGACGCAGACCATCAACAACCCTGCACAACCAGCTCCACTTGTACCAGCTCAAGCTCCTCAATCAAGGCTATCAGAGTTTATGAGGTTGCGTCCCCCGACCTTCTCCAGCAGCACTGAACCAATGGACGCAGATGATTGGCTCAGGGCCATAGGCAAGAAGCTGGACATTATCCAATGCACTGATCGGGAAAGAGTTCTGTTTGCTTCACACCAGCTGCACGGACCAGCATCAGAATGGTGGGACACCTACACTGCCGCCCATACCAATGCTCAAGACATCACTTGGAATGAGTTTGCGCGAAACTTCCGCAAAGCTCATGTTCCCACTGGCACCGTCACTCTGAAGAAAAGGGAGTTTCGAGCACTGCGTCAAGGAAGCCGCTCCGTCAATGAGTACTTGCAGAAGTTCAACCAGTTGGCATGCTATGCACCTGAGGATGTCGCTACAGATGAAGCCAAACAGGAAAGGTTCCTCGAAGGACTCAACGATAAAATATCGATTCAACTCCTATCCAATGATTACACTGACTTCCACCAGCTTGTCAGCAAGGCGATACGCCAGGAGTCCAAGCATCAAGAGATTGAGAACCGGAAGAGACGGATGCATGGTCAGCATATGAACACAGGAAGCTTCACTAAGACCAGAAGAGTTCCACCACAGGTCAACAGATTCCAGCCTTCGTCATCGACAGGAGAGCTAGTCCCCATGGACCCCTCCCCAAACACTGAAGAGAACAAGGTCTTGAAGGACTCAAACCCTGCAGCAGGAGTCACTTGCTTCAACTGCCATGAGATGGGACATTATGCCAGCAACTGCCCCAAGAAGCAGCAGCTAGTGAAGCACGATGCCCCAGGAGCATCAACCGCCAACCACCTGCATGCAGCCAATAGAAGGCCAAAGAAGTTTTTCAAGGGACGCCTGAATCAGGTCTCAACTCAAGCCGTGCAGAGTAAGATCCAAACCCAGTTCTTGCTAGCCAACCCGAATCTCGGGGACGAGATTCTTTTTAAAGGGGATAGATTTGTAACATCCTGAATTTTTGCTAAAATAAAAATAAATAAATAAATAATAAAAATGGAATAAAATAAAATTTAAATTAAAACAAGTATTTTTGTGCCTAAAGTTCAAAGTTGGATTTGCCCTGAATTTCTGTTTATGAAAAAGCTGGATTTGAAAAGCATTTTAAGAAAAACCTAAAAATATTATTAAGAGATGATATTTTGAATTTCTATAAAAATCCTATGTCAAATTAAATATTTGGAGTTATTTGGATTTTATTTGAGGTTTCTGAGTTTTCAGGAGTTTAAAATGTATTTTTGAAAATTAAAAAGTATTTAAAGTATAAAAATTAAATACCAACATTAGTCGAAAATAATTTTATTAAGTCCAAAATGTCTCCAGGAGATTATGTTTATTTCATATTTTTCTGAGGCTAAATGAATTTCCTGGCAATTTCTGAAATCCAAAATCAATTTCCAAAAATAGAATTCCCTCCCCTCTCCTCCGGCCGCCACGTGGACGGCCAGATTGCCGCCCACGTCACCCGCTCCCATCCCGCCTAACCCCGTCCCGCTTTCGCCACGTAGCTGGCCCGGATTTCGGCCACACCGCCCCACCCGCGCCCATCCGCCGTCCGCTTCCCGCCCTCATTCTCCTCCGCCCGATCTTCCCTTCCCCTCATCTTGGCCGCCCGCATCTCCCTCACCTCACGCTTCCGCCAACAGCCCGTCCCCACCTGTCGGCACGCCGCCCCTCCTCTCTCTGCCCGCGGGCCCCGCCTGTCAGCCACGCCCGCGCCCTCCCTCTCGCTGCGCATGGACCCCACCCGTCAGCTTCGTCACCCCCGCGCCTCCTTCCCCGTGCGAGCGCCGCCGCCAGGCCGTTGGCCGCCCCGCCCTTCCCGGCCTCTCCCCCACCTCCCGCGTGCGCCGTTTTCTCCCTAACCGTCCCGCGCCCACGCGCCCACCTCCCCGCCTTCTCCGCGCCCCTCCTCTCCCACTTCTCCCGCAACGGCCACCGCCCACCACCTCCTCTCCGGCTACCAATTCCCGTGCACCTTCCCTCCCCCGACCCTATATAAACCCCTCCCGAGCACCTCCTCTCTTCGCCCATCCTCCCTCCGCTCTCCTCTCCTCTCCTCGGTGAGCTGAGCGTCCCCGCGACGAGATTCCCCATCGCCGCCGCCTGCAACTCCGGCGACAAATCGTCGTTGCCTCAGGACGCCTCGTGCCTCGCCGTCCCCACCGCCGCCTTCGCCGCGCTACCCTCGTCCTCGACCGCCCCTCCGCCCGGCTCAAGCACCGCCGAAAGGCCCTCGCCGCCGTTAGCCCAAACCGCGCCACCGCCTCTTCACGCCGCCGACCGCCTCCGGTCACCCACGGTGAGCCTGCGCCCCTCCCTCGAGTCCCCCTCGGCCTCCTCTCCCGGTTGCCGCCCTTGCCGCCGGCCGCCGCTCGCCGGAGCGCCGGCGAGGCCCGCTCCCCCGTGCGCCCTCCGGCCAGCCCCCACGTCGGCGTCCCCGAGCCCACGTGGCCGGTGACATGGCGCCACGCCAGTGCCACCTCGCCCGGACCGAGCCCCGTCAGCGCCGCCCCACCACCCTCGCCACATCAGCCTCCCCATTCGGTCCATGGACCCGGTCTGTGGACCCGGGCCCATTGTCAGTCGGTCCACCCCGGGGATGACGCAAGCATGACGTCGTAATTCCCTTTTCCAGCAAGAAAATAAATCGGCCGAAAATTAAAATCCCGAGCTGACGCAAGGCTGACGTCATAAATCCCTTTTTCAGTAGAAAAATAATTCCAGAAATTTCTCTTTTTCCATTTTCCCTCATTTCAAACTACCCGGAGTCCGTTCTCCTTCGTCTTAACTCCGATTTAGCCCATTCAAATTTCTAAATTCATCAAAAATTCCCCTCTATCCATTTCTAGCCTCAATTCAAATTTTTGAGTTCAATTTGAATTTGATTTGAATTTGGTGGGTTATTTTCACGTGTAGACTTCGACGATTCGGGAAATTTCTTCGACGAAGATTCAAGCCAGTTTGAAGAGCAAGGCAAGTCACCCTCCTTGATCATGTTGATCCCAGTTTTCAAAATAAAATTATGTTGATTTAAATTATATTGCATGCATATTTTTATTCAACGTATTTCAATTCAGTTTTAAATATAGTTAATGCCTACTTGTTAGTTCCTCCATTGTTATTGAATTCCTTATACCTTGTCACCCTAGATTCAAACTCTAGTTAATACATTAGTGTTGGCTAGAGAGTTTATTCAAATGCTTAGCCCCGCGAAGTTATATTATTGGTTTGGGATATCTTTCACATAAAATGATAATCATGTTTACATAAAATGATATGTACTATTGACTTTGGTGAGTCAAGGAGGTTTATAAATTATTTTGAAAACAAATATAAACCTGGTTTAGACTTAGGCATTTGGTTAGAGTGGTGGGTGCAGGCATGCCCTGTTGGTTGGAGCCGCAGTGGTTGACTGTCGTGCACAGAGGTATGTGGTTGGGCCTGAGTCAATTAAGGACCGGTCTGTGAGCTACTGTTGCAAAGCCCTAATCGTACTACCACATGGCTGGTATGGGACAGCCCTAGCTGAATAATTTGTGAAGTCCCAATCTGAGTCGAGTCGTAGGTTGAAAGTGAGCGTGGTTGGTGCCATGTGAAGTCTCACTTGGGCGAGCGTGGTGAAGCCATGAGAAGTCTCACTTGGGCGAGCGTGGTGAAGCCATGAGAAGTCTCGTCTAGGCTCAAGAGGGGGTCCCGGTCTGGTGGATTCCTTACTGGGGTGAAACCTTAGAGTTGGCTCGACCAGGTTGAAGGCTTTGCATTGTAAAGGCCTTGTCACGACTCCTCGCCGCACACCTAAGGAAGTGTGTAATCGCATGGCAATATGAGATGATCGTGTCTTGTGGGCAAAGCTGTACAACCTCAACTGGATAGCCGTGCCCACGGTCATGGGCATGCTGAGTAAAAGTTTTTCATGGAAAAGATTTTGTTTTTCAAAATATTTTTGAAAACCTTGTGGGTGGATGGAACCCATGAGAGAGATTGGTAGCTTGTGGATGGATGGAATCCGCGAGTGTTTGAAAGCGTGTGGATGGATGGAATCCATACGTGAGCTTTTGGAAAAGATGGTCCGGGTGGGATGCCCGTGGATAGGTTGGTGTTTGGTCGGAGCCGGCACTGACGGTATTACTTTCTACTACAAGTTATGCATTTTACTTACTGTAATAAATTCAGCAATTTCAATCTACTTATTGTATTTCTTAAATGCTGTTTTATGCAAACTAACCCTATAAGCCTTCCATTGAAGCCTTTATCATTATGTTGCATTTTCCCGGGTGATTTGCGGAGTACAAGTTTGTACTCACGTTGCTTTTTCCACACAGAGATGGAAGATGTCAACTACGGTGAAGATCTGGACGAATAGGCTGCGTCTTACTATCGTTTGCCTGTGGGCAGGCTTGGGCTTCGCTATTTATCAGTTTGCTTCCGCAGTTATTTCCTTTATTTACTTTGCCAATGAGCATTGATGTAAGACTTGGCCATAAGGCCGTATCTTTTATTTAATATAATCAGTCATTTGTGCTTGGTATTTATCTTTGTTGTGACTGTGTGCACTAGCTGATCCTGGAGTAGTGCGATTTACACAGAGGATCCAGGAGTCGTTACTCCGGGTTCCGACAGCCACATAGCCAGTCTGACTGCTTCATAGCCATCGGTCAGACCACCGATGATAGGCTGGTCAGACCGCTTAATTTCTGATAGCAACTCTGAAAACTAAAAAGCTTCAAAACCAAACTCAAACTTCGATAGAATTTGCATATCAAAATCAAATACTCATCATATAAATAAGGTGATCTCCACATGGTCTCAACATGAATCCTTGAAACTCTTACCTTCAAAATGCCCCAATGTGTATGCAAGCCAAACACCAGGTTGAAGACCTTGCGGTTACGACTACAGTCATTTCCTTGAACATTACCATGTGTGTGATGTTATTTTCTTTAGTCATACCTTTTCTTATTTGACATTGAGAACTGAAGTCTGACAAAGAACAATGTACACATAGTACGCATCGCGATGGTGGTGGGATCAATAATCAAACTCAAGTCTAACAGCAGAAGAGAGGAGTAAAAGAAATAAAATGGATGAATAGAAGCACGTACTTCAAGCTAATACTTTCAGCCAAAATACAGGGAAAAAAGAGGGAAAAAGAGAAATAAGATGAGCACAGCAACGTATGTATAAGCTAAAATAAGGAATGCAATTTTAATGAAGAGTACGTATTACAAACTACTTCTACTACTATTTATTTGATATTTTGTACAGACCATACGAGTACAAAATGTGTCTATCCATGCATTAGATCCAATCCACACTACTACAGAAAGCCTAATACTAGACGGCCAATCATAGACGGTTTGACAAAACCGTCTGTGACCGACACTAACACAGACGGTTTTAATTTGGACACCGTCTGTGTTGGTGGCGTCGGAGAAAACGAGTATCACAGACGGTTCTTACCGATGACCCGTCTGTGATACTTTAGTATTACAGACGGTTTTTATTTAAAACCGTCTGTGATAATCTCAGGATTATCACAGACGGTTTTTAATGAAAAACCATCTGTGATAATGGCGCTAGGCATTTATTGCGCTGCTCAGAACCGCATCTGTTTTCATTTTAATTCAGATCTAGCCAGTGCTGCACTTTTTCGCTTAGGAGGCAAGCTAGGCGATTTCAAGCTAATTAATTTGGTGGGAGGAGGCAGAGATTGAGCTTTGAAGATTCATACTTTCCTGGTTGCTCTAGATATGGTTAGTAATGAAATTTATTTTTCTTTGCATTACAATTTAGATCTAAGTAATTGGTGAGTATTATTGAAGATGGTTTGCAAAATTGTTGGTTATATAATAGCTATTGTGTTTATAATATGAATAAAGCTAGCAAAGCCTGAATGCATGTGGTATATATGTAGTAATAATTAATTAATTTAATTTTTAATACTAAGTTGTTATATATGCATAACGTAGGACCGAAGTTGGATGTATACTGCGAACCATGTGAGAGAAGAGTACATTAATAGCGTGTCTGCTTTTACAAGAACTACCGAGGAGGATATGCTGAATAAGGGGGTGGAATATATGTACTGTCCATGCACTGACTACGAGAACTTAAAGATGTTTAAGAACCGAGGGCAAATTGAAGCGCACTTGATTCGGAGGGGTTTCAAAAAGGGTTATACGTGTTGGACCAGTCATGGCGAAGTCAATGATCATATGCCGCCGGATGACATCGCCGGTGAAGTGAATGATATGCCGCCGGATGACATCGCCGGTGAAGTGAATGACATACCGCCAGATGATGTCGATTGTGGTTCAAATTCGGATAGGTTGCACGATGACAATCTGGATCAGATGCTTCGCGATGTAGAAGAGAACTTGATGAGAGAGAGTATGTTAAATTCTGGGGCTTGATGGAGGACTCGGAGAAACCTTTGTTCACATGCTGTAGGTCAAAGTACACGAGGTTGTCGGCCGTGCTTGAACTGTTGAAATTGAAGACAAGCAACGGTTGGTCCGATAAGAGTTTCACGGCGCTGCTAGGTCTTTTAGCGGACATGCTTCCAGAGGGAAATGAGTTGCCTAAAACCACGTATAAAGCGAAGAAGGTTCTTTGTCCATTGGGAATGGAAGTAGAAAGAATACATGCATGTCCGAACAATTGTATCCTCTACCGTAAAGAGTATGCAAACATGCATGTATGTCCGGCGTGCAACGCATCCCGATACAAACGTAACAATCAATCAGATGACGACGAGGGAATAGAGGCGAAGAAAGGACCTCTTGCTAAGGTGGCATGGTATTTTCCTATAATTCCCCGTTTGAAAAGGTTTTTTGCAAATTCAAAGGACGCAAAACTGCTACGTTGGCACTCGGAGGAGTGCAAGAAGGATGGAATGCTAAGACACCTTGCTGATTTCGCCCAGTGGAGAATCATCGATAGGAGTTTTGCAGACTTCGGTGCAGAACCAAGGAATATAAGGTTTGGACTGAGTATAGATGGAATGAATCCTTTCAGTAGCATGAGCAGCTGACATAGCACATGGCCCGTGACTCTCTGCATCTATAACCTTCCTCCTTGGTTGTGTATGAAGCGAAAGTATATTTTGCTGTCGATACTTATCCAAGGGCCAAAATAACCTGGGAATGATATCGATGTGCACCTAGCACCGTTGGTGGAAGATCTAAAAGTACTATGGAACGAAGGGGTACAGGTATGGGATGCATACAAACGAGAGAACTTCACTTTGCGCTCCTTATTGTTTTGCACCATAAATGATTATCCCGCCCTTGCTAACCTATCGGGCCAGAGTACAAAAGGTGCCAAAGCTTGTACCCACTGTTTAGATGGTATCGAGAGTGTGTGGCTGAAACACTCACGCAAAACTGTCTACATGTGTCACTGCCGGTTCCTTCGGAGGGCTCACCTATACCGCAAGATGAAGAAACAATTTGACGGAGAGAAGGAAGACGGTTCAGCTCCAAGGCATTTAAGGGGAAATGAGGTTTATGATATGGTTAAGGATTTAGATGTTGTCCTCGGAAAGGGATGTAAATTGAGGGCTTATGGGAAGAACACCTGGAAGAAGAGATCAATATTTTGGGACTTCCCTTATTGGGAGTACCTAGATGTTCGACACTGCATCGACGTCATGCATGTAGAAAAGAATGTATGTGACAGCTTGATTGGTCTATTACTAAACATTCGTGATAAAACAAAGGACGGCGTCAACGCACGGCTTGACTTGGCTGATATAGACATCAGGCCTGAGTTAGCACCAACATGCGCTGATAATGGACGAACGTACCTTCCCCCTGCGTGTTACATTCTGTCCAAGGTCGAGAAAATAGAACTGTGCCAGTGCTTGCATGGTGTCAAAGTTCCGTCTGGTTACTCCGGCAACGTGAAGAAACTTGTTTCTATGCAAGATTTGAAGTTAGATAGTATGAAGTCTCATGATTGTCATGTGCTAATGACACAGATGCTCCCTATTGCAATTAGAAATATTTTATCGATCAAAGTCCGAGAGACAATCATGAGGCTATATTATTTCTTTAACACAATTGCTCAGAAGGTCATCGATCCCGAAGGACTAGATGCTCTGCAGGACGAGGTGGTGATGACTCTATGTTATCTTGAAATATATTTCCCTCCTTCGTTTTTCGATATCATGGTCCATCTCATTGTTCACGTTGTGTGGGAGATAAAAATGTGCAGGCCCGTATTCCTACGTAGCATGTACCCATTTGAGAGGTTCACGGGAATTCTCAAGTCCTACATACGGAATCGATCTCGGCCGGAGGGCAGCATCGTCGAAGGTTATGCAAGCGAAGAGGTCATTGAGTTTTGTGTCGATTATATGGCTCAGACTCAACCGATAGGTGTGCCTCAATCTCGTCATGAGGGGAGGCTGAAGGGTATCGGAACTATCGGAAGGAAAGCAATCACTCCAGATATGGACGCGTATACTCAAGCCCATTTCACAGTCTTGCAACACATGACTGAAGTGGTGCCTTATGTCGACCAGCACAAGGATGTGCTTCGGCAACAGAATCCTTGGATCATGAGGCAACACAACAGTCGGTTCAACCACTGGTTGATGGAGCAAATCGCTAGGAGCTCGCCAAGTGAGATGCTGACATGGTTGGCAAAAGGTCATCTACAACGACATCGGGGGACGTCTCCTTTCGACACCCTGTAGACCAGCAAGTGTCCCAGCATCTGGTAAGATATCGATCGAACTACGTAGCTTGTAATTACTCCACAACTTCGTACGAAGTGAAATGACATGTCGTGCTCTTGCAGGAAGCGCTGAGTTTTAAATCTACCCTGGGATCATTCCACGGAACAAGGGAGAAAGATATACTCTCCGCGGCCCTAGGAAACAAGGAGCACCCAAGTCGTACGAGAGGCCTTGGGCTTTACGTTCCTTGAAAACATGGTTTCCAAGATGACTCCGAAATGTATCGGCGTAGGAAGAGAACCAAAGCCGAGCGTGAGGCAAGGCTACGAGAAGAGATCAAGGCATCTCTTAGAGAGGAGCTGGCAGATAATGTCAGAGATGAGGTGCGAAGATATACAGAAAATCAGCAGGCCGCCGCTGCCGCCGCTCCTGTGCTAGCTAGCCCACACAACCGTTCGAGTAGTTGCGCGTCCAATCCGACGGAAAGCGAGGCCAAATTTCCTATGGACGACATCCTGGTAATAATTATTATCTCTCAAATGCTTGCTCCATTGATAGGCCTATTGGAGTAGCTAATTTTGTATCGTTATGTAGGAGCCTACGAAGTGCAGGCTCCAAGTGAGATATGTCTCTGTTCCCTTGTACGCTGCTTGGGGCCAGGCATATCCGTCTGGTATCGGGGCCATGGTGCACCGTCAAGATTTAGCGCCAGGCTTCGCAAAAATTAATGTGGATGGTGTGCATGTCAATTTTGAGGTCGTCCCGCTACCGAAGCCCCCAACGATGAGATCTTGACTCTAGGGCAGGCCATTGGAACATTCATCCAGTGGCCCAAAAGCGACATCTCCCTAGAGGCTTCTTCACCGGTGGCAGGACCACAAGGGCAGTGCGAACCAGAGCTGCATGCACTGGTGCCATCTCCACAAGACGTATCTCAACCACCGCTACCTGCACCGGTGCTATCTCCATGGGTGCTATTCTCGCCAAAGCAACTTGCACCGGTGCTACCTTTACAGTCGACTACCATACAGTCGACCTATAGCCGAGGTAGCAAGGGCAGTAAGGGCAGCAAGAAGGGCAAAAAAAGAAGACCGATGATGATATCTCGTACCTGCCATTGGCCCGCAAATTCGTGCTAGGCGAGCCGCTGGTCGACCCGGTAACGCGCTTCAATTTTCTACCAATTAGTTGCATGCAATTACACAAGTGGTATATGGAACAGTCCAATAAGCCAAAGGGAGAACGGCGCTCAGGTATCACTGTCAAATTCGCGTCAGATCATTTAGAGCACAATGTTCAAGAATATGTCTTCGTGGTCACCTTCGAGGATTTATTTGATCTTTTCACGCTCAACGCTCTCGACGCCTCACTTATTCGATGCTGGACGCTGTAAGTGTGTACAATCACAGTCTCCGTTCATGTCATACCGATAAATGTCATATATAATTTGTTGCTTTCGTGTGTGTGTATATATAGACACATGCTGACTAAAGCTAGAAGAACCAAATCATCGGTTGGTTTCTTGGACCCACACTTGGTCGCCATGCATACCATCGAGGAGGATACAGCCTTCGTCGAGAGGTACATTGCATCGGCACTGGTGGCTTACCGCGATAAGGAATATGTACTTATGCCCTACAATTAGGACTATCATTGGAATTTAATAGTAATTGTACCAAAATGGAACAAGGCAATATACCTTGATTCCCTAAGTAAGAATAAAATGGACTTCACAGTTGTCAGCCAAGTAATCGATAGGTAAGTACATTTTCTCCATACATACCTATATTGTACTTTTTCTTTCCTTCCGAATGACTTAAGGTCAACTTTTTCGAATCACGTAGGACGTTCGCGTTGTACGTTGAAAAGGCAGATGTCTCGACGCAAGGTGCCAAAGGCCTGACACATGTTCGAGATTTTAAGGTATTCGCTATTACACATTAATTAATCCTATGCAACAGTTGGTAGTAATGCCTCTTGAATTAACACATTCCATTTTTTTGCAGTGCCACCAGCAGTCGCCGGGCAACACATGTGGATTCTACGTTTGCTACCATATGGACCTACTCCTCGATTCCTCGAGGATCACCAATTCTAAGGTTTGTCAATCTTCCCATAATTACTTCATACTTATCAGGTTATACATATACGCACATTGATATTCCTATCGACAGGCTGCGTCTATCCCCTCAACTGTGATTATCAGCTATCACAGACGGTTTTTCGTTAAAAACCGTCTGTGATATTGATATATCACAGACGGTTTTTAGTTACAAACCGTCTGTGATATTTACACCACAGACGGTTCGAAAACCGTCTGTGATATTTACACCACAGACGGTTCGAAAACCGTCTGTGATAACCTTCTATTATCACTGACCCATAAATTTAGACAGTTCAGAAAATCGTCTGTGATGACGTTTCTGAACTGTTTGTAATACGGTTTTCTGTAGTAGTGCCAATACTAATGTTCTTACTGTTTAATTCTCGAAGGGAGAGGAGGGCAGCATTAGCACCAAGCCTGCCACCGCCTGGAGAGTCCACAACAACACTCGCCGCCAGCACCGACCACCACGACCAAAATGATGTCGCTAGATCGGTTAAGGTGAAACAAGGAACTTCAATTTGACAGTAGAATGAACGATGCATGTTAGGACCTTCATCTGATCATGTAAACAGTTGGAAGATATAAACTCGGCAGTCAGTCACAACACACACACATACCTACTTATATGAATCAAGACACACAGTCATTTTGTCTTCCCTTTCTCACATCTAATCATAATTCACAACCACGCACACGCCGACATGTTCTGGATGTTCCTTAGAGAAGGAATAAAGAAGAGCATAAAAAGAAAGAAAATTATTTTCTTACACACAAAGCTTGTAACGCTGGAACGATCAGAAAGAGATGCTTATAACACATTACATCCAAGATGAAGTGCAATTTGCAGAATGGGGAGTTCGTTGCACACTCGCACCTGCTGTCACATGTTCCATTACTTTATGGTCTGGTTCTAGTTCTGAAAAGAATACATTATGTAGTTCTTTAATATTTCCAGACAGACGAACAGCTAGATTGCATTTTCCAGTATGCGAATTTTTAATTGATGTTATCCTATTAAAGGCGGGTGATATGATGGTCTTCAAATTTACCACGCATCTCCTACATACAAAAGTGAGGGACAATATGAAAAGGTCTAGAATTATGTGATGAAATCAATGTTTGTCGAGTTGAAATTTGAATTTGCGAAAGCTCGCATATTTTCACATTTGCTATCAGGCTTGGGCACTCCGACCACAGCCTCGTGTGACTGGATTTTGGAGGAGGTCGGACTGCCGATGTAGTGTGACCGGTTTTTAGTTGGAGCTAGTTTTTTTTCAGAAATGTGCTCACTTGTGTGCACGAGTGAATTATGAGCAGTCCGACCAGTCAATGGGTGGCGGTTCAATCGGTGTTGGCCGAGCGGTCAGATTGGCATGGGTGCTATGGTCTAACCGGCTACCCTGTTTCCAGGGCGGTTAGACCAGCCGCTCAATGGCAGTCAGACTGACTGTTACTGAAAATATCTGAGTGAGTTTGGATATTTGTGGGTAATGGTCATGGGTTGAGTGTTGGAATCCTAGGTCATTGCATTTATGATGCATGAAGCATATTTAAACTAACGTAGATCAAGTTGCGAAGAGCTTGTGTGCAGAAAGGTTTCTTAGTCTTTGGATATGTAGGAAACCTTGAAGTCAACTATGGTCAAGCGCGAGGATAGGGAGTACGCTCATGGAGGAGCCGAGGTCCGGAACAGTTAAGGATACATGGTGAGATGGTTGAGTTTAAGTGTGGTACAAAGAAGCCAAGGAATGTTGAATAAAGGGTTCAAGCGATGGATTACACTAAGTGGCTTGGTCAGTCCAAGGTGTAGTCCAATGAAAACTAGAGCGGGAAAGACTTGCCGATGCGTGGCAAGCCATTAGTACACCTACATGTAACAAGTATGATGATTGCTTGCAAAGGAAGGACAAGACTAGGTCAAGGCGAGGGTATTTTGGTAGTTGGCCAAATACAAAAAACTTCATTAGATCAAAACCACGGGCTTGAGCGGCATTTGGAAAAGTGATTTAGGTCAAGGAGATGCTGGGAAGATCAAGTGGATAAAAGGCTAATGATTTAGTGGGTTCGGGATCTTGTACTTTGAAAAACGTGCATGAGTTAAGTGTGAGTGTAAAACCCATGTTATGTAGGATTAACGGGTTTATCTCAATTGTGCTAGTGGATAGTATCTATTAGGATAGATGTGGGTTAGTTAGCCCATCTCAACCATTTCGATCTTGAGTCCTAGGGTTAGGATTTGAGAGAGAAGAGTGAATGTTGTGGTGTGCTCTCTTATCCTCCTTATGGAGTGGTTGTGAAATCTTTATTTTCAAGTAGCAATAGGTTTGTTCTTGTTGATTCTTTTCCTCTTTTCTCCCCTTCTTGATTTTGTTGTGTACCAAGGGTGTGTAAGTGATAGAGGTGCCTCTCGTAGATTATAACCCATTCATCTAGATACTATGGTTTGCAAGGTTTCAAAGTTGCCCAGTTTTTACTTGGTTTAGAGCCTTTCTTGAGGAATCTTGATCTGAGGGTTTTTGTGTTCGAATCTTTGGGTTGTCTTACTTACTGTGATATATAGGAACTCATCTAGAGCCATCTTGACTATTCATATCCCACAAGCAAGTTGTTTCTCGAGGTTTTGAGATTTACCTGGTTTTGGTGCAACCTTGTTGTGAGGAAATGTTGAAACTTTGGCCAAGTTACATGTGATCCTTAGATGAAATAGGTTCCTGAGACCCTTAGCAAGGTGTGTGCAAAGGTTCAAATCTTTTGGACATTGGTTTTGAAGTTTGCACTAAATTTGGTTTTGGCTTGGGTTGATTTTCTGTTCTATAAACAAGGGAGCGGTCAGACCGCTCTAGGCCTGGTCCAATCGGCCATCGGTTAGATCAGCGGTTGTGGCCAATCAAACTGACAACCAGTCTGACCGCACCTCCAATGGCGATCAGACCGGTTGGGTGCTGAATTTGTGAGACCTTGTTGTTTTGGATTATTGTTTGGATTTGTGTTGTTAAATCTGATCTTTTTAGCTCTTTAGATAATAGAGTGAAATATTACTGGATAGTTAGGGAAAGATTTTGAGAAGGCATCATTCACCCCCTCTGTTGTCATTGCCGGTCCTACAAGTGGTATTAGAGTCCAGTTGGATCTTTTTGATAGATCTTAACTGATCTTACAGCCATGGCTTCATACAAGTATTCTACCAAGCCAACGGTCATTGATTGCTGGGGTTGACAATCCTTATTAAAAAGCTTGGATGGTAACTATATCCAAACCCAAGGGCAACCAATTTGAAAGAAAGTAAAGAGAACTTATATCATAATTGTCGATGATAGATCACTCTGATAAATTTTATGGATGTGGAGGTAAACAACAAGGCATACAATTACTTAATTTAGGGGCTTGGTAGATCTAAGTTTAATCGAGTATCTCACTTGACATCTGCTCACAAGATCTGGAAGACACTCGCTAACTACCATGACAGCTCTTTGGCGATCAAGGAACTGAGACATAACCAATTCAAGAAAGAGTACTCTAAGTTTGAGCAAAAGCCTAGTGAATATTTGGATACGTTGTTTTTTAGGTACACCAAGATTCTCAGTAACTTACGTGTGGTTGGCTTGACTTACTCTGAATTTGACAGCGCACACCAAGTACTTGGTGCCTTAAATGTGAAAGTTTGGGGATGAAGATTACATCCATCAATGACAACACTTTCACGAGTAAACTTACCATTGATAAGCTCTACTCAAGGTTGAATACATGTGAGATTAACTTCATCTCTTATCTCCCCAAGATAGAGTTGATGGCTCTTGTAGTTGACCCCACTTAAAGCAGCTCTTCTAGTCCTTTGAACTTTGGTTCTTCTTGGTTTTCCTTGTTTGCCTTGCATGGCTTGAGTGATGAGAAATTGGAGAGACTCTCAAAGGATTACTTAGCACTCCTAGCCATGAAACTCACAAAAATCTATCATAATATGATGAACCGAAAGAGGAGTGGCCCCTTCACCTGTTTCAAGTGTGGTGAGCCGAACCACATTTGGGCCAAGTGCCCCAAGCTCAAGGGCAAGGAGGAGAAGGACTTCCGAAGGCATCCTAAAGCTCGCGATATGAAGCCCAACAAGACCAACTACCACAAGTTCGTCAACCAGGTTCTTGCTGCTCTCTAGACTGTCAACATGAGCAATGTGACTCAAGGACAGAGGACGATAACGATGACTCCTGAGGCAAGAACAAGACCCAGGGCTTCACTAGCATGTGCTTGCTTCATAGCTGATGAGGGCATCACCAATGACACCATTGACGACGGCACTCTTTATAGTGATACTGATTAGGTATGCCCCTCAACCAAGGATATGAAGCATACTCTTGTTCTAGCTGAAAGAGAACTTAGAAAAAAGGATAGAAAATCAAGAATTAGGATTTCATGATTGATAACTTGAACTTAGAAATTGTTAGACTTAAATTCATGATTCCTGATGATAAAAACTGTGATTCTTGTCTTGCTTTACACTCTGAGTTGGATAAACTTAGGATTACTCATTCTTCTGCTGTCAGCCAACTCATAGATGCTAAGGTGAACTAGTGACACTAAAGTCTAGCAATGATCATATGGCATAGGTAATGTTTTTTTTACGTGCTATTGCTTCAACTATACCTTGCTTGAACTAAAACTTGAAAGTACACTACAACATTACTTTAATTCAATCCTGAAATTTCATGTTCTCATTGTGAGTTCAGAGAGCAAAAATTAAAAGAAATGACTGAATTACTTTATCATTCTAAAGTTTAATCATGTAAAAATTGTCCTAAGCTCACTAATGAAATTGAACCTCTTAACAAGACACTTGAAGATAATTGTAAAAATGAAATCTCTTTTCCATGAGAAGCAGTTGTGTAAGATTAGAGATGCTTTTTGTGTGTCATGTGAGGCCTTAAAGTTAGATGTAGCCATTCACAAAGAGATATGCTAGAGTAACTAAGAACATTGAGTGTACCACATGTACCAACATAGCCAAAGAAAATGACTACATCAAGAAAACCCGTAAGAGATTTTCTAGCAGAAAGAAAAACATCAATATGATTCTCGACCAATCTAAAGTGAGTATGAATAATAGAGGTCTAGAGTTCAACTCCTAAGAGCATTCCAGAAACCTTCCACTTAAAGTAGTGAGAGTTGTGGAGAGTGGAAAGTTTGAGGTTAAACCATCTGAGCCTTCAAAGATCGTATTTAAGTCAGCTGGATTTGCCCAAACCCCTTCTACCAAGTGAGGTGCTTCTACTTCAGTAGGTCTGACCCCTCAAAAGATCAAGTACCAATACACCTTCTACAAGAATGATGGCCACCTTATTGAGTTTTGCTTCTACAATGTCAAGTTTGAGAGGAGAGAGCGGGTGCATGCCTTAAGACTCATTAGAGGAGTTCCTTCACCCATGTGTGTTCCTATAGCTAGGACTTCAGTCTCGAGTGCTCGTAGAGTTAGGCCTACATTCATAGACTATTTTTTTTACTCCTTTGATTGAGCTCGATAACATCATGGGTTAGGATTCAGTGAGGGTAGACCACAAGTAGCTTCTAGACACGCAGAGTACCGTTCTTTTGGTGTGCCAATTAGGAGAGGTCTAGGTGGTTCTCGTGTGAATCCTCATGATTTTCAAACTAATCATTATACTACTGCTGTGAGAGACCATGTGGAGGCGTTCCCATGTTTGTGATGAGTAATTGACTCGTGTTCTGGAAAGTTTGAGTTTGATTCGGTTGGTTCGCGCCAAGTCGGTGTTTGGCGCAGTCTGGTTCTGTTGGACCTGGTCGAACATGGTCGAACGTATTTAGGACGCTTGCTCTTTTACTCGATCGGTTGTTTGGGCTTTTCGTGTATGAGTATGTTTTATTGATGTTAATGATGAGTATATTGTTTCGTGCGGTGCTATGTGACGGTTTGCTTGTATGTGTGGCTGCAGGACTTCGGAGCTAGGTCATGGTGAGGCGTGGGAGGACCGGGACTAGGCACAGGAAGTGTTGAGGTCCAGACGGTCGGAGACGGCAAAGATGATCGAGGCTGCTGAGGTGGTTGCAAGCCGGGAGACGAGGAACCGGAACTGGAGCTGCCGGAGGTGGACACGACGGGCAACGGCGAGTGGACCGGGACTAGGCTCAGGGTGGAGTCAGAGGTCCAGACGATCAAATGCCGGTTGCGGTCGTGTGCGACGGGCAACGGCGAGTGAACTGGGACTAGGCTCAGGGAGGAGTCGGAAGTCCAGACGGTCAGATGCCGGTTGTGGTCATGTGCGACGGGCAACGGCGAGGTGGACCGGGACTAGGCTCAGGGAGGAGCTGAGGTCCAGACGGTCAGGATGCCGGGTGTGGTCGTGCGAGGACAGAAAGCTTCCAGGAAGTTGCAGCAGGGGCATTTCGGTAAAATGCACAAGGCTGCAAAATGGAAGCGGATTCGGTTGAACATAACGGGTTGGAGACCCGTTAGTGGTAGTGAAGGTCAAATAGAAAGGGTTTAGGGTTTGGAGGATGAATGTTGTTTTCCCTCCAAGTATCCTGATGAGAGCCCTTTGACCTCTTGCCTCATTTGTGTATGGAGCAAGGAGGTGGAGTATGGTTTGCACGTCTTGAATTTCCTTTTGAGGGTGTGAGCTCCTCTATTTAGGGAATGGGAGAAGGTAGTGCATTGGCAGGCATGAGAACTTAAGCAGGAGAGTAGTGTTCAGTGTGTATGAGGTGAGCTCAGGGTGTGTGTGTGTTCTTCTCGGTGGAGAAGCATGTAGTGAGATGGATTACACCTCTTTTCAATTGCGTATGGGGCTGTAGTGGAATGGTTGTGAGCTAAACTCTTATGTAATCTTTCATCGAAATGAATCTATTTGAGAAGTCCTGAGTTTGAGCTTTTATGATTTCCTTGCTGTTCTTCTGATTTTTGTGCTTGCTCTGACTTCAGCTCTGCTACTTGCTCTTCTCATCCTCATTTGGTGTTTGAATTGAATCTTTGAGCAAGGAGCTGCAAAATGGATTGCTTTGAACTGGAATAATCTCAAGGCCACTTGGCTAGCACATTCCTGAAAGCAATCATTTTATCTCTGCCGATTTCTCCCCAAGAATTGAGGCGATGCAACTTCCTCTGTTTATCAAAATTAGGGTTTGGAGGCAGAGCATGCATGGGTTTCTATTTTCTCAGTGAGATGATGGCTCTAGCTTCATAATTCCTCCTCTGAGGATGATCATCTGATGTATTTCAAAGTTTCTTGGGCAAAGAGTTGAAGAATCTTGAGAAATGCTGATTTGTCTCTCTTCCTGCTGTTTTGTTGACAAAATCAGTTTTCTGCACTTTCAATGCCTCTGGGTCTGAATTTCCTTCTTCCTAGGTCTAGTTGTTGTTTAGTTCATAGTCCCTTTTCATTTGGTTTGAGAAGGACAGCAGAAACTCGTAGATTTCTCTGTTTTCGGCAGCAGTTTTAGTATTTACTATTCTCATCTTCGGTCTGCATTATTCTTGAGATGGGGTGGCTATTTGGTTTGAAGTTTGGATCAAATGACCAAAAGAGCAGCGTTGTTGAATCATTTTTCTGGTTTCTATTCCTTTTCAGCTCCTTTTGTGCTTTCAGTTTGTCCACAGCAATTTTAGGTTTCGGTTGCAGTCAGTCACCTATCCCTGCTTTGTCATTTCTCTGTCGAACTGCCCTGTATGTTCTCTTCCTAAAGTTTGTCAGTTATTTGGCTTAATTTCCTGGTTCATTCGGTCTAAGAGGAGCAGAGTCCACTCGGCAATTGGTCTGTCTCTGGGTTCTTCTGTTTTTACTATGCTGAGGCTTCTTTTTCTTCAGTTTCCTGTTGTCGGCAGCCTCTTCAATGTTTCTCTGTTTCGGTACAGGACCTGTGTTTACTGTGCCGACTTGTATTTCAGTTTGCAGTCTTCAGCCAGCCTTGTTTTCAGCCTAACGCTTTCAGTTTCAGTTGCAAATTTCAGCCGAGAGCAGCACAATTTCCTTTGCAGGTTTTCAACCGAGTATTCTCATCCTGTCACTTTCTGTTTTCAGTTTTCGGATCAACTACTGTCCAGCCGAGCTGATCATCCTGTGTTCATTTTTAGTCTTTGCTGCTCCAGCGAAAGCTTTCAGCCAGCCCAGTTCTTAAAAGCTTCCGGTCAGACCGGAGCATGACCTGCAGTCAAACCGGCGAGTTCTTTGAAGTCTGACCGGGAGTAATTCGGCGGTTGAACCGGCTGTGCTGCTACTGTGTTCAGTTAATCTCCTTGCTTCTGTCTTCGATCTTATTTGGTCTTCTTAATCTGTTCGGCCAAATTTAGTTTGCAGTTTCCAGTCTGGTTTTTGGAGAAATTCTTTGCTGGTCTGATATTCAGTTTTCAGTGAGCTTTTCTCATCTGGTTCTTTAGTCATTCGGCAAGATGGATTTGTAGTATCTGGTCTTTATTTTTTTCAGAAAAATGAACAAACCTTGTCTTACTTCATAGCTTCCATAGCTATCGGAGAAGAAGTTTTTGTGGATACTTGGGGTGATTTTTGAAGGCACCATTCACCCCCCCTCTGTTGCCATTTCCGATCCTACATGTTGCTATTACTGTTCCTACTCGTCGTGTGGCTCAGTACTGGATACTTAAGTCTTTTAATTATAACCCTAATACTGAGGTGCTGGTGTCTTCTATTTCTGCCTTGTAGGTCCATCGAGCAAGGATAGAGGATGTGTGGCTTGTTGACTCCAGGTGTTTTTGACACATTAGAGGAGATTTTCGTTAGTTCTCCTCCCTCACTCATGCATCCGGTGACAAGTTCATCTTATGGATGCTTCTACCAGGACCATGATGGCTAAGGGCTCTATGTGCATCAACAATAAATTCATACTCAAAGATGTTGCTTTGGTAAGTAAGTCGAGGTATAATTTGTTATTTATTTCTTAGCTTTTGGATGAGGGTCTAGAGGTGAGGTTCAAGCGAGATGAGTGCAGAGTTCTAGATTCCTCGGGCGAGTTTGTGTTTAGAATCTCTAGGCTGGAGAAGGTCTTTAGTGTTTATTTCATTGTCTCTCCCAGCTATTATCCTAGATGTCTTTTGGATTCTGACTCTCATGATCTAGTAATGTGATATCGTAGGCTTGGTCATATAAGTTTTGATAACTTGACTAGAGTTAGTAGCATGGATCTTATGAGAGGTTTGCCTAGGCTTAAGAGTTGCAAGGATCTAGTTTGCTCACCCTATAGACATGATAAGATGGTTGTTACTTCTCATCCACCTCTTACCATGGTGATGACCAATGCATCTAGACTGCTCTTGCACTTAGACACTATTGGTCTGTAAGAGGGAAATGGTATGTGTTTGTCATTGTAGATGACCTCTCTAGGTATTCTTGAGTGTATTTTCTTACTTACATGGACGAGGCGTTTAGTTTCTTGAGGGAGTCGGTCCTTAGATTAGCTGTTGATCTCTCAAGAGCTTTGAAAGTCATTAGGAGTGACATTGACACTGAATTCATCTTTGCAACTTTTTGTGCTGAGTAAGGTTTAGAGCACCAGTTCTCTTCTTAGAGTTCCATAGCAAATTGGAGTTATAGAGAGGAATAATAGGACTTTAGTGGAGATATCTAGGACTTTGTTAGATGAGCACAACACTCCTAGGAAGTATTGGACTAAGGCAATTTCCACCACTTGTTAGGAGTCAAATAGTGTGTTCTTAAGATTGCCCTTAAGCAAGACTTCTTATACGTTGAGGTTCGGTCATAGGCCTAGCTTCTCTCATTTTAAGATTTTTTGTTGCAAGTCCTTCATTCTAAAAATATGGTAACTTAGATAAATTTGAATCAAGATCCTCGTATGGTATATTTCTTGGATGTGCTACTCATATTCATAGCTATCATGTCTTAAAATTTGGATATTACAAAATCTTGGAGATTTGTGAAGTCATTTTTGATGAGGCTAGTTCTGGTACTAGACCCAACAGTGTAGATACACAAGTATATGGTGATCAAAAGAGCATCTTCATCGACGATGACCTTGATTTGGAGGATAAGGATCCAATTCCTTCTCTTATTGCTCCTGAGTTCGATGGAGAGCTTGCTTCTATTACTTCAGCTTTAGTTGAGCAGCCTCTTGCCACCTTCACCAGTGCTTCAAGTGGCTCTATTCTTACCTCTACAGTGTATGATGTAGATGGCATGTTTGCACTAGGACCACCGCTTCATATTCAATGAGACACCCTTTGGAGCAAATGATTGGGGATTTCTATTAGCAAGGTACTCGATCTAGTCTCTAGATTCCCATGCCTATTCTACATTTGTTGCATCCTTTGAGTCCTGAGATATCACCTATACTTTATCTAATACCTTATGGGTCAATGCCAAGCATGAAGAGCTTAAGAACTTCGAAAGGAACAAGGTCTAGCCCTTAGTTGAACCCCCTCATGGTTATAATATCATAGGAACAATATGGGTATTCAAAAATAAGCAAAATGAGGATGGGTTAGTGGATCGTAACAAGGCTAGACTTGTAATTTAGGGTTTCACCCAGGTAGAGAGTTTAGACTTTGAAGAGACCTTCCCACCTATTGCTAGATTAGAAGCCATTTATATTTTGCTAGCATTAACTGCATCTAAAGGCTTTAAGTTGTTTCAAATGGATGTCAAGAGTGCATTCCTTAATAGTTTCATAGAAGAAGATGTCTACATCAAGCAATCACCTAGATTTGAAAATCTTAGTTCCTAGACAATGTCTTCGAACTCTCCAAAGCCTTGTATGGATTGAAGCAAGCCTCTAGAGTTTGATATCATAGGTTTAAAAGTTTCTTACTTAAAAATAACTTTAAAATAGGAATGGTAGATAAAAGCCTATTTACTGTTAGGCATGGCAGTAATTTCCTTCTTGTTTAGATTTATATGGATGGCATAATTTTTGTGGGCTTTGGAGACATAGTACATCGGCTGCTGGGTTGAGCCTTCCTCCAACACGAGCACTATGCTGATCATAGGGGGCGTCGTTGCCAAGAACAACAGTAGTGGAGCCTCTAGTGCTAGACACACGAGCCTAGGGAGCTTGGCGTGGTACTCCTTCAAATCTTTGAAGGCCTGTGTGCACTCGTTAGTCCATTAAAAGTCGCCTGAGTCGCAGAATGTTTTGAAGAAGGGTAGCGCTCACTTCGTCGCCCTTGATAGGAAGCAACTGAGGGTAGCTAGGTAGCCTGCGAGCCTTTAGACCTCCCTGACAGTCTTGGGAGCCTCCATGGATAGTATAACGTCGATCTTGTTGGGGTTAGCTTCAATTCCTATTCCGGACACCAGGAAGCCAAACAGCCTGCCCACCAAACACTGAAGACATATTTTTCCGGGTTGAGTTTTATTGGTTTCCTGAAGGTCCGCGCTGTGGCATGCTGCTTGCCTAATTTTGATGACAATGTCATCAACGTAGGCCTTGACGTTCTGGCCTAGCTGCGTGCGAGGACGAGGGCGACGAGCCTAGTGAAGGTGGCCCCGGCATTCTTTAGCCTAAAGGGCATCTTGACGAAGCAGTATGTCTCACCGGGATTATGAAGCTTGTCTTTGCTTCGTCTTTGTTTGCCATATGTATCTGGTGCTAGAGTATGCGTCGAAGAAGCTCACCAACTCGCACCCCACTATTGCATCTACCAGTTGATCAACATGTGGCAAAAGATAGTTACCCTTGGGGCACGCCTTGTTGAGGTTGATGAAGTTGATGCACATGCACGAGGTGTTGTTCGACTTCTTCACCAGTACTAGGTTGGTGAGCCACTCGGGGTGGACCACTTCTTTGATGATGCCAGAGGCGATCAGTTTGTCCACCTCCACCTTGGTAGCCTCTTACCTGTCATGGGACTTTCACCTCATTCGCTGTTTGACTGACTTAGCATCGAGGCGCACCGCCAACTTGTGTTGGATGGTGGAGTGCTCCACATCGGTGATATCGTTAGGTGACCCTGCAAAGATGTCTATCTTCTTGCGAAGCACGTCCAGTAGGCTTTGCTCGGCCTCCAAGGTAAGGCCGTCTCCCACCGACACCTGCTTCGATGGGTCCTCTGGGTTGAGCGACACCCTCTTTATTTCACTGTTGAGCCTTGGCTTCGGCATCCTCCCTGGGGCAAAGGGAGGAGGCGCCACCGAAAGAGGGCTTGTGTTCTCCGGTGTGGGTGTCATGGGGGGAGGTGTGGGTCTTTCGCCTATGGTGTGTACCTTTCGGTGTGGGCTCTATGTGCCAACATTAATCTGCCTATGAGGTCCTAGCTACTGAACAATGTGATGATCCCCTGGGGTCTGAACGTTTCATGCATAAGTAGTTGTGGTGCGGGACCACGTTGAAGGCATTGAGGGTAGCTCTTCCCAAGATAGCATATTAAGGATATTGGAGGTCTACAACATCAAAGGTGATGACCTCCTGCCTGTTTCGCTTTCCTTGCCCGAAGGCTACTTCGAGCGCTATCTGCCCCAATGCGCTAACCAGTTGCTGTCGAAGCCTTGCAGGGATATACCTGGTGGCTCTAGCCTGCTTCAAGGGATGTGCATGTGGTCGAAGGCATGACGAATAGGAGATCTGCGGAGCTGCCTCAGTCTACCAGGACTCGTCACAAATCATAGCCTGCGATGGTGGTTGAGAATACCAAGGGATGGTGGGGGGGAAATCCACTCCTAATGCATCCCCTGCCTTAAGGTGATGTCCTCCTGGGCCTATTCCGGGACCACGTGTGTGGGGTATGTGGCAACGTGATGAATTTAGTGTACGTAGGCCCTCCGTTGTCTCAAAGGGGAATTCGTGGGATGACCCGCTAGTGATAATGTTAATCACCCGACGGGGGCCAACCTCGAGGCCCTGGATTCGTAGCACACCCAGTGGGGGTTGGACAAGCGGTACCTTCGATAGCTACCGTACTATACCACTACCAGTGTCCTCATATCTTGGGCGTGCTCCTTGGCTATACTCCCGTTGAGTGCTATAATAGTGGGGTAATCGCAAGTGAGGTGGTCTCCGCGGCCGTGCACTTCGTACCATGGTTCTTGCCAGCACCAGTCCTCTCGACCTAGCCCCTTTTCCATGCCCATGACCCCTTCGGTTGTGGTCACGACCTCTGGGGATAGTGTTCTCGTCAACTCCTCCTTTGATGCCGATGACGTATCTGGAGTAGGTCCCCTTTGTTGCTTGCAGTTGGAGCCCTCCTTCGGGGCCACAAGAATGGGCTTGGCTCTGGGGGCAGACGGTGTAGCCTCCACCTCGCATCACGTCACATCCTCCTCTACCCTAGTGTACTCCTCCATCTTGTCGAAGAGCTTGACCACTGTTTTTATGGGCTTTTGCGTGTTCCGCGAGTAGGCCCTTCTAGAGGCCACGGATGGCCGCGTTGATGAAAGTCGTGTCGTTGACATCCTTCACTTCGCAGCAAACCTTCGCAAAGCATTTGAAGTAGGCCCACAGCTTCTCCCCTGACGCTTGTCTTACCACGAAGAGCTGGTCAGCGTCGCCCCACTCCACGTAATTGCCTTAGAAGTTGTTGTGCATGAGATCCCAGATCTGCTTCCATGTGTACACCAAGCTGGGGGCGATAATAAAAAACCAGGAGAGCGCGACTCCCTAAGGAGCGAGCGACAACCCCTTCGCCTTCGTCAAGTCATCTCTCCCCCACTGCCCCAATGGACATCTTGTAGATGCGCAGAAACTCTTGGTGGTCCGTGTCGCCCTTGTATGGCTTCACCGTGGGCATTTTGAAATCTTCTGGCTAGGCGCTCCTATGCAGTGGGGGGACTTAAGGTCCACAGTCGAGATGCACTACATGCTTCATCATTGGCCTCACAACTCTCCGTCCCTTCTGCAACCACCTCCGCTACTGCTTAGTGGAAGTCAGCTGACTCTGACTCTCCTACATCTCGTGCATGGCTCTCCATTGGTCCACCAACTCTCGCTGCAGCATCCCGCAAATCGCCTCAAAGGCGCCTTTGCCTGCGTTTAGCACAGGAGGACACCCTCCGCTCCCTGTGTGGTGACGGCGATGGTGTCAATGCCAGCAGAGACCATTGCTTGGATAGTACGAACTCCAACGTTTCGATTGGCCACCGCAGTCGGGTCCTTCATTTGCGACGCTTCCCACTCCATCATTGGTGTAGCTACCGATGAAGCACATTCATTACCTGTCATGGCTCTGGATGTCATTGTGCCAGTGTGTCATTGCCATGGGGGCACGGGGCCCTCGTAGACCGGCTCCCTTATTTTTACCATAGCTTTCTCGGCGGTGGTGCTCCTCTTTTGCTTGGAGGTCAACGACGTCGTCTTCCTTGGTGTTATTGCGTCCGAACGCTCTTTCTTTAGCTCGCGGCTTCTACGCCACTCTTCATAGGCGGCGCCAACTATTATGGCTATAGGCAACCAATAAACGATGGAGGCTACAGAGAGGCCATAGGGGGTGCCCGAAGCATGAGAAACCGTGAAGATAGGATGTAGAAGATGTATGCACGAAGGTGTGGTCTAGTACCTAGTCCTTTTCACAAAAAAATGAAAATTCTTCCCCTAATAGTGCCCAGAAGCACATATTTATAGTCATGAAGAGGTTGGTTACATAAACAACTATATCGGGGTCTACAATTGTAAGGGCAAATATATCATTTTCCCAATCTACAACCCTTTTGGCCTAGCCATATGGTTACACGTGCTATCCGGCTTCTTGGTGGAATGGACTAACTAGGTCAAGGTTAGGTCACTCCCCCAATGTCGGGACCCCGGATTACCGAACCCGGACCCTCTGTGTATTACTGCACTAGTCCCAGATCAAAGCTAGTGCACACAGTTAAACAGAAATGAATACGTAACCAGCAACGCTTTTATTACAATATTAAAGAGTGCAGACCGAAAGGTCTCATTATTACATTAGAGGTTTCAAGACCTCACACAATCAAAACACAGCAGAAGCAAGGTAAATTCAAGGTAGACCCATCAAGATGCCACAGGCAGTTGACTGGGGAAGCGCGACCTAATTCTCCGGGAAGAATCCATCACAGCCGCAGGCGAAACAGTAGTCGTAGCCACCTTCTTGAGCTTCGCAATCTTCTGAGATTTATTTTTAAGTGTAGCATGTGAGTACATAAAGTACTCCGCAAGTCTTGGGGAAAATGCAATAGATGCAAGGCTTGACAAAGGAGGGCTATATGGTTCTTTTGCACAAAGCAACATTTTCATTCAATTACTTCTAATTATTTTCGAAAGCATCATTTTAATAAAGTAATTGTTTTAACAGAACTAGCATTAACTTTCTAGTGAAGGTTCTAACTACCAACACTAGCTTCAACAACTTGAACAAGTTTAATATTGCGGGTTACATCCACCCTCTCTGGCTCCAACTGCCAGGATTCCCTTTCAAGAGTTCCCTCCACTCTCGGAATACAAAACTTTTGATTTTAAAACAAAACCAGAAATCTACCATGTGCATGCATTCCTTGCCCGCCCTTGACCGTGGGCACGGCTATTCGAATAGTTTTACACTCTGCAGAGGTTGTACAACTTTACCCACAAGAGATAATTTATCCTAAAAGTCAACACGCTTCCTTTGGCATGAGACCCAGATAAAATATCACAAAGCCTTTACCCTACTCTAATCTAGCTAGATACCACTCGCTGAGGTTTCACCGCAGGTAGGCTAACTGCCTGAACCGAAGCCCCCTCTTGCGCCATATGAGTACAGTAAATCCCTGTCCCTCACTGTGAATAACCAGTCTATCCCTGGCACCCACTTTCCACTGGTGGCACCTAAACTAGACTATCGTAAGTTAGTCAGCTAGGTCGTACCCATATAGATTTGTGGTTGTACGGTTAATGCTCAGTTTGGACAAACACAAGCGTCGGTCCTTAATTGACTAGGGTGGAACATACACTTTACAAGATCCCGTGCTTCCTGCACCAATCCAAACCAACCATCCACCCTAATCTAAACCAACTTTCACATTTTAGTTTATTTTAAAAGAACAGTGGTAACTCCAATTACCACTAAATTTGTAAACACAAGGGTATTACAATAATTCATAATTTCCCATTTTCAAGATTTAAGAGGTATTCAATAGCATGGCTAAGCATTGTTCTACCATTCTAATACCAACAATTTAATATATTACTCTCATTAGTGAGTCAAAGGAATTTCTAGGGTTGCAAAGGTACATGGCATTCGAATTCAAGTGAGGGCATAACAAGGTTGGATATAACTAATGCCTTAAGATTTGAATTAATATTTTATATAAATAGCAATGCACATAATTTCAAATAATTAAAACATTTCAAAATCATAGGTTCGAGATGATCAAAGGAGACTTGCCTTCTTGAGTGCTGACTGGTTCTTCTTGCTGCGACTCGACGAATTCCTCGGCGACGGCGGAATCTACGCGCGAAAAGACAGACAAGCAAAACAAATAAATTCAAACAAAATTTAATTAAAATTCAAAAAGAGTCCATAAATGGATAGCTTAGGATTTTAGAAAAATTTAGAAATTTGAACGGCTCAAATCGGAGTTAAAATGAGAAAGTTATGGCTTCCGAAAGATTTAAAGGAGAGAAAATGAAAAGGCTGATTTTTGGGATTTATTTTTATACGAGAAAAACTTAATTATGACGTCATCGAAAATTCAAAATTTGAATTTCATGACACGCGGGCCCGGTCCACCGTGGACCAAGCTCACGGGGAAAAACTAGGGCTGAGGTGGCGCTCCATTGACATGGCGCCACGCGGGCGCGAGGTGACGGCCACATGGGCGACCACGCGGGCGAGGCCGGCCACGCGGGCGCACGCACGGGCAGCGCGAAGGATGACCGGCCGGCGGCCTTGCCGGCGGCCGGCGGCCGGCGGGAGGGCGGCGAATGGCGGCGGCGGTTGAGGGGAGGCGGCGGCACTTACCGGCGGCGGCGGCGGGGGTTTGGGCGGCCGGCGGCGGCTTTTGGAGGTGGCGGCGGCGGTGGTTTTTGGGGTGGCGACGGCGGCGGTTTTTGGAGGTGGCGACGGCGCCGAGAAAGGGAGGAGAAGGGGCGGTGGGAGGCGGTGCCGAAGAAGGGACTGGAGGGGGTTTTTATAGGCGAGGAGGGGAGGGGGAGGCCGACCATTTTGGAGGTCGCCGGAGTTATTGCTCCCGCAATTAGGGGACTTAAATTGAGGGGAAACGGTCGGAGGAATGGAGGGGAGTAATAGGGTATCCGTTTCCACTCTTTAATCGGGATTTTATGAGGGAGAAACGCGGGATTTTAAAGCTCATTTTCGGTTTTAATGGTGGAGGAGAGAGAGGGTGGGAGGAGGAAGAAGGTGAGGTTGAAGAAGGATATGACATATGGGTCCCATGTGTCATAGAGAGTAAGAGTTAGTAAAGGGGTACGGGCCGTCGGATTCGCGACACGTGGCAAGTGGGTTGATGAGGGCCTTTGGATGGCAAGTGATCATGTGTGGCTAGGATTAAAACGTGGAGAGAGGTTCATTTAATCTGAGAGCGACACATGGCGGAATAGGATTAATTTGATTTTTATTTTCGGAATAAATTTCAGCAATTACTAGAAACTTTAAAAACACTTCGAAAAAATAATATTTAATGTCTAAAAATTCCAGAAAAATCATAAAATATTCCTGGAAGCATTTTAGACTTATTAAAAATATTTTTAATTTCAGATTTGAATTTAATAATTTTATAAAATACTTTTTAACTTTGAAAATTGATTTTAAATTTCAAAAAATTCTCCAATATTATTTAAAAATTTAGAAAAGGCTAGGAAAAATATAATTTTCCCTTTTTGGCTTTAATAAAATATTTAAAATGCATTTTCTTGCTTTAAATTTTGAAATAAAACCAAGAAAATCAAATAAAAGCCGAGTAAAATCCAATTACTTTAAAATAGTTAATTTGAATTTAAATTTTTCCAGAAAGCCAAATTTTGAGATGTTACACCCAACAGGTACCAAAAGGAATGTGAGACAAGTTTTGAGATGCTTTGATGAGTGTTAAGGGGCTATGTTGTACTCCCTCTGTTCGTTTTTACTTGACTTTCTAGAATCTATACTGTCAAACTTTTTAAAGTTTAACCACCAATAAACTAAAAACTATCTAGATTGGCATGCAAAAGTTATATCATTAGATTTGTCATTAAAAATACTTTCATAATATTATAATTTTAATAGTATATCTTAGTGTAAAGTTATAAAAGATAGCGGTCAAAGTCATATCTCGGAGACGGTGAAAAGTCAAAAATGTCAAATAAAAAAGAACGAAGTGAGTAATTGTAGTTACAAGACAATTAAGGAATGGCAAGCACAACTTTAAATCTAGATGGTTGGATAAGGTGGGTACATTATTAAGACTTAAGATGACCCTTTTGTTACAAAAGGATGTCATTTTGTATAATGACACGGTTCTCGAAAATACAATTTTGACCATTTATTTTTATTGTAATATATTTATTAAACATAATAAAATAATATTATGAAAGTACTTTTCAGGACAAATCTACCTATTATTTTTATGCATCCTACCTAAATATTCAAAAAAAATATTAATATCTGAAGTTTATAATGTTTGATCGTACAGAACCCAAAACCTTTCGTGGTAGGAAGTAAGTAAATAGCTTCCGTTTATTAGACGATTATAAATCAACTAGGGACGCAAAGTGCCTATTCGTATAGAAATAGGCAAGACAGTTGAGTACAACTGACTCCTGGTTCGTATGTACCCATTATCACACAGTGTCACTCATGAACACAAAATGACAAAAGCAACAACTCTGCTCATTGAATATCCAATCGATCATTCACTTAATTTACAGTAGCTGAACCCCCTAGAGTAGGATCCCACAAAACAACTCAAGTTTCTATTTGGTCCTTGTTGTTTCTTAAATGCATAATATCACATGAGAATCCAAGGCAATACAGTGCCAAAACCAGAAGATCATCATATAAGACATCACATTATTTATTCTGCAGTGCTAGCCCATTGCATACTTCTGGGTCCAGTTTCTCGCGGTGGACTCATACTTTGCCCGATCAGTCTTGTACATGTGAGCAATCTCCGGAACCAATGGGTCATCAGGATTTGGATCAGTCAATAAGGAGCAAATTGAGAGGAGCACCTGAATGAACATCCCACATGAAAGATTTTAGTTTAGAACTGAAGCCATCAAACTAAGTTTACTTTAAAATTCAGTGTATGTTGTCAGTTTTGGCACAGGTATGGGAGCAATTTTCTTGCTGTATTACTTGTCTTAGCCCTTAAGGCATAACTCAATGCATACTTATAGACCAAGAGGTCAGAAATACAACCGAAAGCAAAACTTAAAGTAGAGATAAGATGCTAAAGCAAAAGCTGAAAATGCTAAAGCAAAACTAACTAACTACCCACTATGCTTATTCAGATCAATGTATCTACAAGACTTACTCCTTCAATTCTCCCCCTAAGTCTTGTTTGGTACCCTTTGGGTGACTTGAATCATCCCTATCTTGGCGCGCAGCTCTTGGTACTTGATTCTCCTAAGAGATTTGGTTAGGAAATCAGCGAGTTGTTCTTGGGTGTTGATATAGTTGGCCCTAATAATTCCCTCGTCCAAGCAGCCCCTGATGAAGTGATATCTCACTCGAATGTGCTTGCTGCGCTCATGGAAGACTGGGTTCTTTGCCAGGGCGAGGGCAGATTTGCTATCCACACGTAGCTCTACTACCTCAGCCTCTCTGCCCAGTAGATCGCCCAGCAACCGAGCTAGCCAGAGAGCTTGAGTAGCGGCAGATGTAGCTGCAATGTATTCAGCCTCACAGCTGGAGAGCGCCACCACCTGCTGTTTGACTGATTTCCAGCTGATCAAGCACTTGCCGAGGAAGAACAGATTTCCACTCGTGCTCTTGCTTGTGTCCATATCACCGGCGTGGTCGCTGTCTGTGTAGCCGATGAAATGCGCCGCGCCGGGACATCTTGGGTAGTGAAGGCCATAATCAGAAGTCCCCGCAACATAGCGTAGAATCCGTTTTACGGCTTGTTGGTGCTCTGTCGTCGGCCGCTGCATGAACCGGCTGACATAGCCAACGGCAAATGCCAGATCTGGCCGTGTGGACGAGGTAACGCAAACTCCCGACAATTCGTCGGTACTGCGTGGCGTCCACCTCTTCCGCCATGCTCTCCTTGCTCAATTTCAGTCTCTCTTCCATTAGAGTGTGGGCTGGGTTGCAGCCCGTGAGTCCTCCGAGCTCGACGACGCGCTGAGCGTAGGCAGTTTGTCGGAGAAAGATGCCGGAGTCATTTTGATGTACCTCAATTCCCAGATAGAAGCAGAGCGGCCCCAAATCACTCATATAAAAGACACCTTTCATCTCTGTCTTGAAGGCCTCCATCTCTTCTTCCTTGGCGCCGGTAATCACCAAATCATCAACGTAGACGCCAACGAGCAGAGTTGAGTCTCCACGGCTTCGTCGGTAGACTGATGCCTCATGGGTGCTCTGCTGGAACCCCATTGATCTGAGAGTCGCGTCTAGCTTGTCATTCCAAGCTCGTGGCGCCTGGCGCAGGCCGTAGAGGGCCTTGTGGAGGCGCAAAACCTTGTTTTCTTGGCCGGCGACGATGAATCCCGGTGGTTGACGGACGTAGACCTCCTCCCTCAAGTCGCCATTGAGGAAGGCGGACTTCACGTCCATGTGGTCGACGCGCCATCCCTCTTGAGCCGCTAGCGCAAGAAGAATGCGAACGGATTCCATTCGCGCGACGGGCGCAAATGCATCGTCGAAGTCCACACCTTCTTGCTGGACGAAGCCCCGTGCCACCAGCCGCGCTTTGTGCTTGACCACCGCCCCAGCCTCATCCTTTTTGAGTTTGAACACCCACTTGAGTGTGATAGCGCGGTGGCCGGCACGAAGGTCGGTCAGCTCCCAAGTCTGGTTCCGCTCGACCGCATCCATCTCCTGCCGCATTGCTTCACGCCAGGCCGCATCGCTCTCTGCTTCAGCGAACAAGCACGGCTCGCCGTCGTTGATCAGGTGAAGCTCTGCCTCGAAGTCGCGCTGCGCCAGCCCCGGGACGACTTGATCGCACAGGATGTTATCGACGGTGCGGTAGCGCAGGGGTTCTCCTTCATGCGCGGCGTCGACGCGTCCCCCATCCTGCGTCGGCGGCGTGGCGAACTCCACCGATTGATGCTCGCTGTGTTGGGGTAGGAGCGAGCGACGCTTGGGGCACAGCTACTGGCGTGGATGGGTGTTGCGTGGCCGACATTGCCGGAAGTGGAGCACCCGTTGAAGCAGACGGTACACTCGGGGCGGGGACAGACATGCTTGGAGATGGAGTAGGCCCGACTGCTCCCCCAGCTCCCTGAATGCAGATGTAGTCGACGGTGAAATCGCTGAGTGTCAGCAACGTGCCATTGTCCGCCGTCTTGGTCCACGCCCATCCTCGCCCTTCGTCGAACACCACATCGCGGGCTACGCGCACTTGCTGCGTAGCTGGGTTGAGGATGCAGTATGCTTTGGCACCGTCGGCATAGCCAATGAATACCCCCGGTGTACTCCGATCATCGAGTTTGCCGACGTGATTGAGCTCCTTCACAAACGCCAGGCAGCCGAACGTGCGGAGATAGCTGACTGCCGGCTGGCGCCCGTGCCAGGCCTCGTAGGGCGTCTTGCCATCGAGGCTCTTGGTGGGTGAACGGTTGAGCAAATGCACGGCACTCATCACCGCTTCTCCCTAGTAGACCGCCGGCATTGCTCGCTGTTTGAGGGCGGCGCGTGCCGTGGCCACCACCGTCTGATTACGGCGCTCAACGACGCCATTTTGCTGCGGGGAGTAGGGCGCGGAGTAGTGGCCCTGAATCCCTTCGTCGGCGCAGTATGCCGTGAATTCCGCCGCCATGAACTCGCCGCCGTTGTCCGTGCGCAGGACCCAAAGCTCGCGACCGCACTCCTTCTCCGCTGCGGCCTGAATGTGCCGGATGGCTTCCGCCGCAGCAGCTTTGGTGTCGAGCAGCACTGCCCACATGAACCAGGACATATCGTCGACGAGGAGCAAGAAGAAGCGCCTGCCTCCGGGAGTCGCCGGCGTGATCGGACCGCATAGGTCGTCGTGGACGAGCTCCAACCTTTCCTTGGCTCGATAGTTGGCTTGATGCGGGAACAGCCGGCGCCTCTGCTTTGTCACCACGCAGGTGTCGCAGAGCTGCTCCATGTGTTCGACGTGCGGCATTCCCCGCACCATCTCGCCGGCGCTGAGCCGCTTCAGGGCCTCAAAGTTGAGGTGCCCAAAGCGCTTATGCCAACGCCAGGCCTCGTCGTCGCGACGGGCTGCGAGACAGAGGGGCTGCGCCACCTTCACGTGAAGAACATACAGGCGGTTGTTTCCTCTGTTCACCTTGGCGAGAAGACGATGGCGGCGATCCCAGATGCGCAGCACCCCATGGTCAATCTCCACTCACGAGCCGTTCTCATCCAACTGCCCCAGACTGATGATGGAGTTCCTCAGGGCAGGGATGTAGTAGACGCCGGTAAGGAGTCGGTGTTCGCTGGTCTTGGCCGTGAAGACGACGGAGCCGACGCCTTTGATCTCCACGGCAGAGGCATCTCCGAACTTGACTGAGCCACGTACTTCCATGTCCAAGTCGGAGAAGAATTCCCGCCGACCAGTCATGTGGTGCGTGGCGCCAATGTCGAGGTACCAGCCGTCGATCTTGTCGTCGCTGGACCCGTTGCCGAGGAAGACATGTGCTCGCGGCTCGTCGAGGTGGAGGAGCGCGGCGGCAGACGATGCGGGAGGGACTATGGTCGGACCTTCCTCTGTTTTTGACCGTGGCTCAATGCTTCCGTGAACGAGAAACAGAGCCGGTTCATCCTCCTCCTCTGCTTGCGTGACATGCGCTTGGCCGCCACGCCGTGCCTGCCGACAATCCCTGGCCCAATGGCCGGTCTTGCCACAGTTGAAGCAGGCATCGTCTCGGTTGGCCTTTCGGTCGCCGGCAGCTCCAGCGTCAGCGCCGCCACGTCCTCGGGGCGCCTTCTCCTTGTACCACGGTCTCCGACGGCGGTTGCTGCCCGAACCTGAGACCTCCCCCTTCTTCCGCTCCTTCTGGCGGGCGAGCCACTGCTCCTCCGTGTAGAGAAGCTTGCCACCGATGGTGACCGACTCTGCGGGTGGTTGATCGTCGCGGTCGTCAACAGCCTTGAGACGCCCGGTCACCTCCTCGATGGTCAGCTCGGAGAGGTCCAGGAGTGTCTCAATCGACAGAGCAACCTGCGTATACTTCTTAGGGACGACGCAGAGGAACTTCTCAACCGCCTTCTCCTCGTCGATGTCTTCATCGCCGTGCCGAGTTAGCTGCTGCATCAGGCCGGTGAGGCGGAGGGCAAAGTCGTCGATGTCCTCACCGGGGCGGAACGCCAAGCGATCCCACTCCTGACGCAGCTTCTGCTGTGTGGCTCAGCGAGCGCAATCCTTTCCGATGCGGGCCGCGGCGATGGCGTCCCAGGCATCCTTGGCGGTTTCCTTGTCCGCGAGGGTGGGCGCCATCTCTAGCGGGACGGCGGCGAGGATGGCCTCCAACGCCCGCCGGTCGTCGTGAAAATCGACATCGTCGTCCCGCACCGCATCCCACATCCCCCTCGCCTGCATCTTCACCTTCATCACCAAGCTCCACTCGTTGTAATTGGTTTTGGTGAGCATGGGCCACGGCGTGCTTCCGCCTGACTCCTTGATGACGGTCTGGATGGCTGCTGGCGACCCACGCCTGCCTCCGCGCCCACGGCGACGTTCCGGCGACAGCGAAACGCGGCGGTGCCTATGAGGGCTCCGCGAGACGCGAGGTCGGCCGGCGTCATTCTCCTCCTCCGCGCGCAGAGCAGCAGCAGCAGCTACTGCGGCCTGAGCCGCGGTTGCTGCCTGCCTGGCTGTTTCAGCCGCCTGCTCAGCCGCTGCTTCTGCTGCGGCGATGCGCGCCCTGCGTGCCTCCGCGTCTGCAGCGTCGCCGACGTTGGCTCTGCGCCAGCTGGAAGTCACAGAGGCGTGGGTGGAGCACGACATGGCGCCACAGACAAGGGAAAGGGGAAGAGCAAGGCTCTGATACCAATTGTCAGTTTTGGCACAGGTATGGGAGCAATTTTCTTGCTGTATTACTTGTCTTAGCCCTTAAGGTATAACTCAATACATACTTATAGACCAAGAGGTCAGAAATACAACCGAAAGCAAAACTGAAAATAGAGATAAGATGCTAAAGCAAAAGCTGAAAATGCTAAAGCAAAACTAACTAACTACCCACTATGCTTATTCAGATCAATGTATCTACAAGACTTACTCCTTCATATGTAAGCCCCAAAGCCCAAGCACATGGCACATGGGACTGCCACCTTGGCCCAATTGCCCAAAGAATAAATCTGGTTGCTGAGTTTGTATAGTTTCATTCTCAACTTCAACACATAACACTGTTGAGCTTTAGTAGGAAAAGATTGGAAGAGCGACAAACCAACCTTTGAAATGGTCAATGCAGGGCTCCACTGCTCCTTCAAGATATCAAGGCAGATGCTCCCATTACTGTTAATGTTTGGATGGAACACCTTTGTCTTGAATGCCACCTGCAAAATTTACTATTATTGTAATTGTTCTGCAGAATCAGAATAATGAACTTAAAACAGAAAATTGAGCCAGACAAAAAGGGAAGTCCAAATTCCAACTAATAAACGCTCAATCATGGATCATTACTTTTTGAGTTATTTATAAGTGAAACTGCTAATTATTACCTAAAACTTTTGATACATGAAAAAACTGCAAATTGCCAATGAACCATCAGCATAAGCAAAAACTCTGCCTAAGATATCAGTTGGCACCACTCCCAAAAAAGGGCATTTTTCATGCCTGGAGGAAGATCGAACCCAGGCCACAAGCTGCACACTGCTGTGCGCCTGTGCTCCCACCACCAGGAGCCTATTGGCAGTGGCATAACCAGATCAAGGCCATGAACAAATAAATAATCATCCTACGTTGAGATAATATGCTGTTCTAGCAATGACAGGTTCTAAGCAAACAGCATTTCATAAGACCAGAAAGGGAACAGGGAAGCTAAGGTGATTGTAATTCTTGAGGTAATTAGAACATCTGCTACTTACATCATTGTAACTAACGCAAGAACTCTCATCTACAAGCGATCACATACATAAATATACCAGGAGATGAACGAAAGAATTGATGCTCTTAGATCAATACAACACAATAACCAGTATGGGTGACCAATTGCTTCAAGCAACGAAAGGAAAGAGCCTCTACATGTTTTGATTAAAAGAACACACACACATATCAGTTTCAATGAGTTTCTTAACATCATCACAAATATAGCTGCAAGAAACTATAAGATTCAAAAAAGAAGAATACACTGATTGTGCGGTGTTGACATCTTCTAATCAACAAATCTAATGATGGAGACATAAATGAAAAGAAAAGGTAATAAAAGATTTTCAACTATCTAAACCCCAGCAAAGATTAGGCTAGTTGCACCCAAGAAAAAGCGTTGCAATTGCCTGACAGGTTCCCAGAAAATTCTAAGCATAAGATTTTTACAAGACCAGATTTATTCCATTGCTTGAATAGCTTGAGAATGTTTATAATTGAAGCAAGGAATCTATCCTTAAACATGTCAGTTAAACACGATGTATCAGTGTTCTTACCTTAGGTGGTTTGAATGGATAGTCCGGCGGAAAATGAATTGTAACCAAAAAGAGGCCACCTGCATAAGGGCTATCTGATGGACCCATAATTGTTGCCTGCCAATGGAACATATCTTCTCCCACAGGGCCTGATAGGTTAACAAAGCATGCATATTAGTCATACATGAGGAATTATTTGTCCAGACCTCCGTTTTATAGTATTAAACAAATAGGAAGCATTTGTACACAATGAAACTGAAATGTAAAGCTCATTTGCAGATAGTAAAGACAGATCACATCATCCTGTAAGGCACGAAACAGATTATAACAAATTCCAAAAATGTAGAGGTAGCAAGTAGAAACTCGTATGATAACTTCCAGGTTCAGATGCTCGCAAGCGCAAGCGTTGTCTATGTAAATTTTCTATTCACCGAAAGTGTAATTCCCATAATAAGTATAGGCATGCTCTTGGCTGGAAGGTTCATTCAGAAGTAAACATGTCTTCCAATCTATGGCCAACTCACATTGGAAAACCAAATTGTTGACACTTAGACATTCAGGAGATTTGCAGTGAAGTTATTGCGGATTGCAGATCTTTTTCAACGTTTTCATTGAGTGATATGTCAAAATTATGCGTACTAGAAAGAATCGTCATCGATTGATCAAATTTTCTAAATTTGACCAAATCGCTGTTTGAGAATTTCAGCTGGGCTGCCACCCTGATGACCCCAACTCCCCACCAAACCCATCCACCCGTGAGAGTCGACACCTACAAGCAATCAACCTAACCATCCAACGGCGCCCCTCCCTCATCAACACACAGATCTAGCGATAGCCCAACTAGAGCTCCTGTAATATTTTGTTTTTGAACCAAAAAAAGGGAAAAGAGGACGAGAGTAGAGAGAGGAAGCACCGGCGCTGCAGGAGGTCGGGGGATCCTTCTGCAGATCCTTGAGCTCCTTCAAGATCCGTTTCGACGCCATGGCGGCGGCGGCAGCAGCACCGTCCGACACAGACCAAAACCAAAAAGAACTTGGCGACAACGAGCTCCCCAAATCTGGGTCCAAATGGAACGGAGACGGCAGGTTGGAAGGGGTATTTAAAGAGGAAGGGGGTATGAGGAGGGGTTCTGGAAGCTTCCAGGATGCGGCAGCAGCACACGGAAACGGAGGACCGTGGGGGGGTGGCGGAGGAGGACGACAGAAAGTCCACGCGGTTTTGGCTGGCCGGCAGTAGGCCGCCGCGCCGACTACAATTTACCACTGTCCAACCGTTTCGAATCAGGAGCTTTCTAGCCCACTGGATTGTTGAGAAACCGTCGCTGGCGACCAGTCCGAACGATTCCTCTGCTTAGAACAAGAACGAATCAATCACAGAATCACAGAGAGAATAGATTGAACACAGAGAGGTAGAGAGAACTCCTGGTCTTTCTTTATTGCTTTTCTTTCATGCGTACATAATGAGGGGGGTATGGCTCTCTATTTATAGTCTACGGTGGGGTGCCCAAATATGCCAGGACTCTTGGCCATGGGCCCAGTTTCCTAACACTCCCCCTTGGGCACTCACCCAACATGCTCATGCCTCGTCAAAACTCCATAAAAACCCAGTGGGAAAAATTTGGAGAAAGAGTACATGATACATGTGATGTTGCGATGCACGAATTGCCTCATTAAAAACCTTGGTCGAGAAACTTCATGGAAAACTCGTCAAGGGAAAAAGAGTACAATTCACCCAAATTCATTTGGTCTGCAAGACTTTATTTTTGGGTACTTAATCTTCATGATCAAGATTTATTAGCGGGCTTGTGAGAATTCTCCCCCTGAATTCTGCACTTTTCTAAGTCTCATCATTTCAATCCCTCACACGCACCTTTCAAAGCTAGATGCGAGGAGTGACTTAGTGAACAAGTCTTAGTGTGCAGTACTCTAATCTTATCCATCTTTGCAATTCATGAGCATAGAGGAACTTGGGGTTGATATGCTTACATAGCCCGTCTGCACTTGTGCAACGCAAGCTGCATTATCTTCATGGATAATTGTGGGGATTTGCACAATGTTCATCCCACATGACTGCTGGATGTGGTGAACCATTCGGCGGAGCCAAGCGCACTCTCGTGCGGCTTCATACAGTGCTATAATTTCTGAGTGGTTCGTCGAAGTAGCTACCAGGCTTTGCTTAGACGATTTCCATGAAATTGCAGTTCCACCACACAGGAATACATAGCCTGTTTGTGACTTAGCGGTATGCGGGTCTGACAGATATCCAGCATCTGCATAGCCAATCAAGTTCAGATCTTGATTCTTTCTGTAAAACAATCCGAGGTCTTTACTACCTTGGAGGTATCGGAAAATGTCCTTTATGCCCTGCCAATGCCTTTTGGTGGGCTCTGCACTATACCTTGCTAAAAGGTTCACGGCAAATGCAATGTCCGGTCTAGTGCAGTTTGCTAAATACATGAGTGCTCCCACTGCACTCAAGTATGGGAATTCCGGACCCAGGACTTCCTCCCCCTCTTCCCTTGGTCGGAAAGGATCTTTTTCTTACTGTAAAGACCTACCGATCATCGGTACTTTCGAGGGAAATGCCTTCTCAAAGCCAAACCTTTCAAGCACCTTCTGGGTGTAGGTCGACTGATGTACCAAGACTCCTTCAGGGACATGCTCAAGCTGCAGGCCTAAACAAAACTTGGTCTTGCCCAAATCTTTCATTTCAAATTCTGACTCCAAGTAGGAGCTTGCTTCTTTTATGTCTTCGGCTGTCCCGATGATATTCAGATCATCTACATACACAGAGATTATACAGAATCCATTCTGGGATCGCCGTATAAATACACAAGGACAGTCTTCATTGTTCGTGTAGCCTTTCTTGCAGAGAAAGTCGCTCAAGCGATTATACCACATTCTTTCAGATTGTTTCAGTCCATACAGTGACTTTCTGAGTTTCACACTGTACAGATTTCTATTTGCTCTGGTTCGGGAGAGGAATTCCTTCAGGAACTTTTATGTAAATTTCCGAATCCAAGTTACCGTAAAGGTATGCAGTCACAACATCCATCAACTTCATTTCCAAATTCAAGTTCACTGTCATTGAGATCAAATATCTAAAGGTAATTCCACTCATGACTGGGGAGTAGGTTTCTTCATAATCAACTCCAGGACGTTGAGTGAAACCTTGGGCTACCAGCCTTACTTTGTATCTCACTACTTCATTTCTTTCATTTCTCTTTCGAACAAATACCCACTTGTGCCCAACGGGGTGTATGTGGGGAGGTGTGCGGCATACGGGCCCAAACACCTCTCTTTTATTCAGAGATAGCAATTCAGTTGCTATTGCCTTCTTCCAATCTTCCCAATCTGATCTTTTCTTATATTCAGCGAGCGATGCAGGCTCGGGATCAAGATCGATGATGGTGGCAATTTTCTTTGCGAAGTAGATATCGATATTAGCTGTTGTCCTATTCAGGGACTCTCCCGTGTGCACATAATTTATAGCTATTTCTTCATGAGTTGCTTCTTCTGGAGCTTCACCTTGCGCATCGCTTCTTTCAATTGCGGTGGCAAGTCCCTTTAGTTTTTCGGCTCCGATGTGTGCGCACACATCCATGCCGATAGGGATATTCAGATCCGGTATGCCCTTTTCTGAAGGTGTCATACTCGTGCCAGGTCTCAACTGGCTCCCCTTCTCATTCTGGGGGACTTCAATGATCGGCTGTGATAAATCTCTCTTTTCCTTCTTCACCAGGCGTCCCCGGTTACTAAGGATTCGAGGAACCGGAGTTCTCGTCCTCTTTTTTTATTTTTCTGAGGCCTCTGGACGAGATTAGGGATACCTTCAATTTTCTTTGGTATTTCAACCCTCTCCGGTGCAGTGCGTGCAGGCACATGCGACTTAGTCACGCTCTTCAAATCACTAAAGTGATCAGGCAGTTGATTTGCTAATGCTTGCAAATCTATTGTCTTCTAGACTTCTCTTGTCTTCTGGACTTCTCTATTCGCTTCACTAGTACGCGGGTCACCTGTATGGATTACCGTGGCTTGCCACGTAATTTCCCGACATTCTTCATCAAAGGGTTGATTTCCTCCCCCTAATGTTGGGAAATTTTCGGTAGTGACCATTGCGCTATTGCATAGGTGAATGGATGTTGTAGGCCAAAGGTCTAAGGTTGATGAGATTCGTTGTATGCAGGACTGCGTGTCCCCAACATGTACCTGCTAGATTTCAATTTTGCAAAAGGGGTCGGGCAATAAATTTAATTCTCTTAATTAAAGTCTCTGCCAAACCGTTCTGGGTATGGACATGCAGTACCGAATGCTCAACTGCAATTCCCATCGCCATGCAATAATCATCAAATGCCTTCGAATTAAATTCTCCGGCGTTGTCCATTCTGATGGACTTGATATGATGATCTGGAAACACATTTCTGATGCGAATGATCTGCGAGATCAATTTTGCAAAGGCGTGGTTTCTTGTGGACAACAAAACCCACATATGACAACTTCGAGGAAGCGTCAATGAGCACCATAAAATTCTTAAATAACCCTAAGGTGGGCTGAATGGGATCGCAAATGTCTCCCTGGATACGTTCCAGGAATGCAGGGACTTCATCCTTCACTTTCAGAGTGGAGGGTCTAGTAATTAGTTTCCCGGTGGCACATGCAGGGCACACAAAATCTTCATGATTCGGAAAATTCTTCACATTAATATTATGCCCATGCGAGTTATTATGTTTCTCATCATCCTAAGACTTGGGTGGCCTAATCTGTCATGCCAGAGACAGAAGAGTTCAGAGCTTCTAAACACTGTTTTCAGAACAGTGTACGCTGCAGGCGTTTTAATTGTGGTATAATATAGCCCAGTTTCAAGTGAAGGAAGTTTTTCTAATATTCTTTTGCCATTCTCTTCGCACTTCGTAATGAGCAGGTATTCCTTACCGTACTCTTCTTTAGTCTCAACGTGGAAATCATTGGTGCGAATATTCTTAAAAACTTAGGAGAGTTCTAGTCGATTCTGGGTACAATAAGGCTTCTTCAATGACCAAAGTTGTGCCCATTGTGGCTCTTCCCGAACCAATTATACATGCATCGCTTCTGGCGATTGTCGTAAGGCTGCTAGTGCTCTTACGAATCGACTGAAAATGCTCAATCTCTCTTAAGATGATATGCGTTGTGCCGCTGCTAGCTAAGCACACTTCCTTCATAGGGCGCTACACATGTTCTAATATAGGATATTTATTCACATGTATGAGAAGGCAATCAACACATAAATAAAATACTCCAATATCAGAACATATCATGCCATCATAAACTGAATAAATGAATGAATTCTTCAAATATCATCCAACCATCACGAGGAAATAACAATTCTTAAGTACCATACATGTAAATTCTAACATATTCTTCCACACAAAATAAATGACAATTAAAGTCTGAATGCATTATGTGCACTAGACTTCTTCTGTTATTTTCTCGAGGGTGACATTCTCTTTCAAGAGAAATCATGGCATTGGCTGCTTCTAGGTCGAAAAAAGGGGTGCTGCTGTCGTAATGGTCTCAAATACCATCAACGCGGGCAGCTGCTCAGAATGCTCCCCCTCAACCGATGCAGAGCGGGCTTCATGTGCCCTTTGCCATCCCGTTTTGGCTTGTTAGCCTTATTCTCATGTGGAGCATCTGATTTGCCTTTCTGGGCTGCGGCCATACCCTTCCTTCCCCTTCTCTTTATCAAGGGCTTTCGCACCTTGTAGCTCTCGGCGTTGGCTTCACGGCCAGCGGAGCTCCCAGGTGGCTAAGTGACGTAGTTCTTTGCGGAGAACTTTGTCCTGAGCTTCCGCAACTTGCATCATATCAATCAATTCGGCATATTTCTCATAGCCGTCTTGACGATAATTGCGTGCGGATTGTACTTCATTTGGGTGGAAGGATTATCTCAATTTTCTGTATTGAGGTACAAATCCTGTGCAAGGCAGAATTGTATTCCCCGACCGTCTTAAAGTCGGCAAACCTCAGTCTGATCCACTCCTCTCTGCTTGAGGAAGAATGGTGTACTTTAGCCTCTCAAACCTGCCTCTTGGGTGCGGTCCAGAGTGCTAGCGCGCTATTCTCTACCATGTACTCATTCTTGAGAGTGAGGCAAAAGTGGTGCCTGAGAAAATGAAGTGCCTGATCATTCTCTTTAGGCCTGGGTTGGGCGTCATTCAGTCCACCAATCCCAATAGTCGCGCGGAGCTTCCTGACTCCAAGCACAATCTCGACATCGGATGCCTACGACAAATAGTTTTGGCCATGCTGGACCAGCTCCTCGAACTCCCGGTTCGTGATGCTAGTCATTTAAATGTGTATAAGTCTACTGCTGGTAGACATGCACGGAATAATTCACTACGGGTAAATAAATGGTACAAAAGGTTCTCGCAATGTTTCAGAATTTGCTATGCATTTTCTATAAATTTTACTGCTAATTCAGTGATTAAAAGCAATTAAAACAATTACAATTAACCAAAACAGTAAATAAATACAGAAAATACAGAGAATAATAATGGCATAAATAAATAAGCTTCAAATGCAAAAATTGATGCATAATTCAGATTCTCGAGGCCCTTTTATGCTAAAATATAAAATTTCAGCAAATTCTGCAATTCCAGAGGGTTTTTACGCAAAATTTCAGTCCAGAGAAAAATTCGCGCAATTTTCTGATTTACAGAGGGGTTTTCTGCAAAATTCTGGACCCGCTCGTAAAGTTAAGGGTTTATACGTAATTTTCAGAATTACGATACCTTTTCTGCAAAAATTTGGGACTGGTATGCAATTATTAGGGCCTTTCGGTAATATTCAAAATTTCAAGGCGCCCCCCTCCCGGCCGGGCCTTTCACTCCCCCCTCGGCCCACGTTATTTCGGCCAATTGGCCCATATGCCCCAAAGGGCCCGCTCGGCCTGCACAAGGGGGACGGGAGGGGTATGCTTAGGGTTTCCCCTCCCCATACTCAACCGGCAGCGGCGGCTGGTGCAGGGCACGCACGCGCGTATGGCGGAGCCGAGGCGGGTCCGGCGCACGGCACGGGTTCAACCCGAGAGGCGGCAGCAGGGAGGGCCCCGGCGGGCGCGTGCAGGCGCCGGCGGGGTTCGCAGCTGGCGGCGGGAGGAGTCTGGGCGGGCGCGTGCAGGCGGCGACGCGGGGAAGCCGAGGCGTCGGCGGGGCCGGCACGCATGCGGGCGGCGGGGAAGCCGAGGCGGCGGGGCCAGGCGCCATGCTGGGCGGCGGGGAAGCCAAGGCGGCGGGGCCGGCGCCATGCGGGGCGGCGGGGAAGCCAAGGCGGCGGGGCCGGCGCCATGCGGGGCGGCGGGGAAGCCGAGGCGGCGAGGCCGGCGTGGCGTACGGCCGGGGCCATGCGGGGCCAGCGGTGAGGAACCAAGGGCCGGGGCTGGCTTCTGGCGGCGACTGCGGGCGCGGAAAACTAGGAGGCGACAGGCGCTGTTCGGGGCGGCGACCAGGCGGCGCACGCGTGCACGGGGAGGCGCGGCTACGGAGCCGGCGTCAGCGCCATGCGGGGCGGCGGTGGCCGGCTGTGAGGCGGCCGGCGTGCGGGCGCGGGGCTCGGATGGTTACCGTGCGGCTTCAGGCGCAGCGCGCGCATGCGGGCACGACAGCTGCGGCAGCATCGGCCGGTGGCCGGCGGTACACGTATAGGTGCGACGGCGCCTCGGGGTCCATGGCCGGCTGCTGGCCGACTGCCGGCGGCGCGCATGCTGGCGCGTCGGTGATGCCCGTTTTCCTCTGTGATTGTGTGTGTGTTTTTCATGCAGTGATCAAACATAGAGAACGATGCCAATATTTCTCGTACAGTGATAATGCAAAACAAAACACAACCATGCAAATTTTTTCTCAATCTATGACGCAATCAACATCTACCCCTTTTCGTAATCTACCGATCGACATTGCGCCGGCGATTTCAGATCTGCTCGCGGTAGATTTGGGGTGGATTTGCATCGTTCTACAGTGCAATCAACATCTACCCCGTTTCACAATCTACCGATCGGCATTGTGCCGGCGACTTCAAGTCTGCTCGCGGTAGATTAGGGCGGATTTGCACCGTAGAATTTCAATCTAGAACGCGAAAAGAAAATACAGATTCAAAAGCGATCTAGAAAATTCAATCTGTGCTTCGATGATTACCTCGTTCACCGGAGCGAAGTCGTGCTGATAACGTGTTGAGAAACCGTCGCTGGCGACCAGTCCGAACGATTCCTCTGCTTAGAACAAGAACGAATCAATCACAGAATCACAGAGAGAATAGATTGAACACAGAGAGGTAGAGAGAACTCCTGGTCTTTCTTTATTGCTTTTCTTTCATGCGTACATAATGAGGGGGGTATGGCTCTCTATTTATAGTCTACGGTGGGGTGCCCAAATATGCCAGGACTCTTGGCCATGGGCCCAGTTTCCTAACATGGATCACGTTAAACAAGCCCGAAGCTCGCGAGTTTAAGTGGTGTTTAGTTGAGATGTAATAAACCGGTTTATCTACCCTACTCTATAATACACCAAAATTTTCTTTACTAAATCCACCCTCCTCAATCACCCCCACAGTCATGCCTATCTACCCTACTCTATAATACACCAAAATTTTCTTTACTAAATCCACCCTCCTCAATCACCCCCACAGTCATGCCTAATCTAAGTCCACCCAGATTTGTGTACCAAGTAATCCAACTTCATACAAATGAATGGTCTAGATCTCTCCTTAAACCTTATTCTCTTACTCATTGAAGATCCTAAGGCTAAAATCATTTGGTTCATGCATATCATTAAACCCCCAACGCTGCCTCCACCCCGCCTCCTCCTCCCACCGATTCTTCCTCCCATCTTCTCCCCCATCTCCCCACGATCTCTGCGCCTCCCCCGTTCTCCACGCCGCCTCCTCCTCTCCCTCCTTCGCCTCGCCTCCTCCTCTCCCTCATCCGCCGCTCCGCCCTTCTCCCCACGATCTCCGCTCCTCCCTCCTCCGTCACGCCGCCTCCTCCCCTTCCTCCTCCGTCGCGCCGCCGCCGCCTCCTCCTCCCCCACTTCTTCGCTCAGCCGCCGCCTCCTCCCCTGCCTCCTCCCCCGCTCCGCCCCGCTTCCTCCCCCGCTCCTCCGCTCCGCCAACGCCGCCTCCTCCCCACCCCTCCGCTCCGCCGCCGCCTCCTCCCCACCCCGCGCCGCCAACTCCTCCTCCCCCTACTCCTTCGCTCCGCTGCCTCCTCCCACGCACCAATCCCAGATCGGATCTGGTCCCGCGGCCATTCCAATCCCAAATCCCATTCCCTCTCACCTCTCGAACCCGTGCCCCTCCGCAGATCGTCTCCTCCCCTTCCTCCTGTGCGCGCCGCCGCCAATGGTCGCCGTGGATCCGCCGGCTCACGAGGCCTCGGCCCCCGCCGCAGCGCCCGCGCCCGCCCTGAAAGACCTCGATCTGAACTTCATATTTAGATTGAAGAAGCAGTGGTTTCAAGAGTTCCAAAGGTGCAACCATCCTTTGTATTATTGTCTCATATTCTATTTTTATGTTTGAGTTTAGTGTTAGTTAGAAATCATGGCATTTTTAATCCATAATGTTAATAAAGGGTTAAATTTGTTGAAGCAGGCAAGTGGACAGGGATTGTGATTTCCTTGAGCAGGAGAAGATAATGGATTACAGTCTCCTGGTGGGTGTACATTTTAGAGATAATAAAGAGAAGCTTCTGACCGAAGGTTGGTTGGAAAACTCAAAACATCTTAGCAAATTTATTAAAGAATAATCAAGTAGTTATTTATACCTTACAATGTACTTTGTTTGGTTGAAGGTTCTACTGACAATGATATCAACGAAGCATCAACACCCCGCCTTTCAAGAGAAAACACAGATCAGTTCCTTGTTGATCCAAACAGGTCAGTCAGACATTTTAACTAACCTTATCCGTTCTCTTATATACTTATGTGTTACTGGAATCTATCCTTTTTTTAATAATTTTTCTTCTATGATGTCTACCTGTCTCGATCCTAACGTTGAGCAAATCATCAGATACTCTGGCAATGCTAGGTTTGAACCATTTATATTATATATGCTTGAAAGTTGACACTGATTTCTTGGCTTGAGGATATTTGGTACTTCTTTCTTAAGCAGCATTTTAACCCTAATGAAAACAGCTTGCTCTTTCAGAATTTTTAAGTCAACAGGACCACTAATGATTAATTTTTCAATCGACATAATCTTGAAAACTGAAATGAAATAATTAAAGATGCAATCATGTAATCGTTCTTCTGTGACCTATTCAAAATCTAGAATGTGTCCAGTTGGTTCATGCCCACCATGACTTCTAGCCACACCAGGGCATTTTTGCTGTGGGCCCTAGCAGCTACTACCTTTCCATTCATATTTGCCAGCTATCTTGGATATGGTTATATGTGCTGTCAACTAGCTGAACAGCGGGTAGTAAATAACCACACAACTAAATTATCAAGATAGGGCTTCAGATACACATAAGTAATATATACCATGAAAAATACCCTTCTGATTTGTAATTGCTCCACTATTTACTTGAGATTTTCATCTGAATATGGCGAATGAACAGGTGGTCTAAAAACAAATTCGGGGCAAACATGCCTGCAAGAGCTGAAGTCACCGCTCGGAAGAATGATTGTGAATCACAGCTTGTTGGAGAGCCAACCGGGGAGTATTACGATGTTATATTGCATTTTTGGATTATAGACATACTACAAGATTACGATATCAGCAAAAAGTTTGAGCATGCATACAAGTCTTTCCAGTATGACTCAACATCGATATCAGCAGTGGATCCAAGGCAGTACACTTGTAATTCACAACGACCTTTATCTTCTTCTTTTGTAGACTACTGCCGACTCCCTCAACATGCTTGTGCGTACAGTTCTCTTAGATAAGAAACCAGAAGAAGTCCCATTGGTGAGCCTACTTTCCTTACATAGCCGTTTGTTATGCAGTGTGGCTGCTGGACGTAAAGAATGAAACCAAAGTCTTTGCTAATTTGCAGATTGTTGAGTCGCTTCTAAACAAAGTTATTCAGGAATATGAGCATCGCATTGCAAACCAGAACTTGGTATGCTCCATCCACTATCAACATGGAAATTTTCCTCTGTTATTATTCAGAAGATCAGGCTTGTCCAAATTTACTGAGTTCCAAAAATAGTGAAACTAAGATTGTTATTAGGTGTATCATGTTGATCTTTAATCTCAGGATGAAGATATAGTAACTGTACGGCTGTACTAATTTGGACAAAAACATCACAGGTGACATGCATAGGCGATCTTAGAAGGACCGAGTCATTTTCCAGAGCGGACACTCCATTGGAGCCAGACCATACTTCCACCAGCGGTAGTGCTGCTCAGCAGTTCCAATCAGAGGCAGAAATAAATTTTGATCTACAGCAGAAACAGATCCATGTATCTTGTGTTCTTCATTCTTTATTTGATCTTGACTAACCTGCATTTCCATCAATCTTCTTTTGACAGTTTATGATCCCTGTAGGAATTGAGAAGCACCCTTTCTTCTGTCAAGTCTGGCATGGAACAATTAAGATTACAGTACTCTGAAGAATTTAGTAAAATTGGTAAGTATAATTGAGTTTTGCAGCTATCTAAATTTTTCACTTCAAAAGTATTTGAGATATGCCACATTCTTTACCATGTTGTAATAGGGAAGCATTTGTACATTCTTTCCAATGCGGCTTCTGGCTACCACAAAGTTCTTGAGGAAAACCGCAAGTTATACAACCAAATACAGGATATTTTGTAGAGCTCACTGATATTTTGTAGGGTAGGAGATGTTAACTTAATGATAACTTATAGATAGAAAAATTGTAACCACAAATGCGCAAGCCAGTCGGGTGTTGTAAATGTTTTTTTACCTGAGGGTAGCATGTATCAGGTACTATTCTTTTGTAACTGTCTTGATTGATACCTTTCAACATACCCATAGGAAATCCTTGGATTTCCGTCTGCACACTGTACAATGTTCTGGGGACCTGGCGGCTAGCACTGATACCTCAGTAACTCAGTTTTGTTCTCCTTTCCTGAAATGAATGATCACGTCTTGGCTATTTGCTAACTTCCAATGATGCAACACTGTGATGGGCCCAACTGAAACTTAGTGGCAGCTGAGACATCAGCATTTTGTGTGCTTTAGAGTCAGCTTTTGATGGTGGCTTATCTGCAACTCTGCATTGAACCAAAGACACGGTATGGAGCAATGTTGCGCATTTTGTGCAAGTTGCTTCCCTGCAATGAAAAGGACAGATTCAGCAACCAGGTGTTTAACCAGCAGGCTGCAGATTATGTACAACAGTATCTGATGAGAAGTGGATAGCAATGTGCATGCAAGCAATCAGGTCACAGTTCAGTGCTTATGTTTGCTGGCGCGGTAGGAGGATTGTTATTTTGTGTGGAAATGGTTAGCTCCCAGCATTGGTAGGTTTTGATATGCATGTCATGCCTGCACCTTTCAGTCAGAGTCATGTATAAGAACCTGGATGTCATCTTGGGCTTCTTCTGGAATGTTGTAGTTTAGGACCACTCAGTAGTCATTGCGACCACACATAGAGTCGTTAAGATCACTTCTGGTTTGCTCCGACCACACATTTATACTCCGACAACGTACTCGTAACTTTAGCTGATGAATATTTGGTTATACAATATATGAGACGTGAGTCTTAATGAATCTGATTGTTCGTTTTATTTTTTACAAATTTTATCTTGTTTTGTATTTTATCGTAGCGTTAGCACGGGCATACTACTAGTAATTGAAATTGTATTGTAATTGATTAAAATTTTATTATAGCTGATAATAACTTATTTGACGTAATTAAATTTAAAAATAGAAAAGACAGATTAGCCTATCATAGACAATACAAACGAATACGAGAAAAAAGAACCGACAAAAATTCTCAAAAAAAGTCAAAAATCCAGAAAAAACAAAATTTAGGAATAGTAAAAAATAAGTTAGAAACCAGAAATCTAAACCGAAATGAACATAGCCTAAGGCTCGTGGCAAGCTGGTGTTTCAACTCGGCTCCTTAACGAGCTGAGCCTGAGCTAGCTCATGAGCCACTCAGTAGTCTCAGCTAATCCTAAGCCAGCTCATGAGCCACTCGATAGTCTCGGCTGATCCAATAGTGCTTTGGCCCATAGGTACCCTCTCCCGTCTTCCTGAGTACCCACGTGCCAACTATAAATCGTAACTTTCAATTCCTGACCTCTTTTTTTATTCCCTCCCTCACCTCCACCCTATTAGGAAACCTAAGCCTGGGCCATCAGCCCTGGCCCATGGTGGGCACCTCATTGTAGACTATAAATAGGGAGCCGTACCGGCATATTTTGTACTCATGCAATCAAAAGCAATAAAGAAATACCAGAAGTTCTCTCTACCTCTGTGTGTTTTCAATCTATTATTGTCTTCTGTGATTGATTCGTTTTGTTCTAAGCAAAGGAATCGATCGGACTGGTCGCCAGCGGCGGTTCCTCAACACGTTATCAGCACAAGTTCGCTTCGGTGAATCGAAGGTAATCATCGAAGCTCTAATAGATTGAATTATCTAATTCGCTCTAAATTCACAATTTTCGCGTTCTAGTCCGCTCTAATCTACCGTGAGCAGGCTTGAAGTCGCCAGCACAATGTCGATCGGTAAATTGCATACAAAGTATATGTTGATTACACTGTAAATCGAAGAAAAAAAGGGGGGAAACTGGGTTCGGCTGGTCCTGTAGATCGCCGTACATCAGCCCGTAGCCGGCCAGCCGACGATCGTCGGCCTGCCGTGGCCCGACGCCGGTCAGCCGTCGATCGCCAGCCTGCCGCCAGCCTGACGCCGGTCGACCGCCGATCGCCGGCCTGTGCGTGCATCCCACATGGCGCCGCCGTGCGCACCGCCCGGCCTCGGCCTCCGGCCCGCAGCCTCGCATGGCACCGCGGCTTCCCCGCCTGTGCGCGCATCCCACATGGCACCACCGAGCGCACCGCCTGGCCTCGACCTCCGGCCCGCAGCCGGCGCAGCCCCACACGGCACCTCGGCCCCCCACATGCGCACGTTGTCGCTTGAGGTCTCGTCGCCCGAAGCGTCACCGCCTTCGTGCGCGCTGCCGACGCCGCCTCGGCTTTCGCGCATCAACGTGGTCCCAAACGGTCACCGACCGCACGCGCCTCGGCCAACCATGCCACCGCCTCGGCTCCGCGCCCCACCGGCCCGACCGCAGCCGTCGCCGTACGGTCCTGGGCGGGCTGCCGCCGGCGCCCGAAGAGAAGCGGGCCTCGTCGCCCACTCGGTCGCCGCCCCCGAAATTCGCCACTTGAGGCCGCACCCAGCCTTGGCCGCCGTCGCTCGCACCCATCGCCTCGCTTCGGCTCGCAGCTAACCGCGCCGCTCTGCGCCCGTACACGCTCGCGCCTGCCTCATCTCGGCCGCCGGCTTGCAGCCCGACCAAACGGCCGATTGGGCCATGGCGCCGCCGCTGACAAGAGAGGACGGGGGTAGGGAAACCCTACCCCCGTATGGTTATACTGACAGGGTGGGCCGTTTGGGCCAAATGGACCTTCGGACGAGAGAAATAAAACGGGCCGAGGGCCCAGCCGAAAGAAGCGCAACAACTTTCCAGAAAGCCCATTGAAACATTGAGAATTACCGAAAGGCCCTTAAAACGTGCATATGGGTCCTGATTCTTGCAGAAAGGTCTTTGTAATTCTGAAAATTACGAATAGGTCCCCAGATTTATGAACGGGGCCCGAATTTTGCAGAATACCACTCGGAAAATCAGGAAATTACGACAAATTTTTCTCTGGACTGAAATTTTGCGTAGAGACCCTCGGGAAAGTGTAGAATTCACTGAAAATTCATATTCTACCATAAAAGGGCCTCGGGAATCCGAATTTTGAATTATTTTTAGCATTTGAAGCATATTTATTTCTGCCATTATTATTTTCTATTTTTCTGTATTTATTTACTGTTTTTGGTTAATTGTAATTGTTTAAAATTGCTTTTAATAACTGAAATTTGCAGTAAATTTATAGAAAATTCATAGAAAATTATGGAACATTACGAGAATCTTTTATACCATTTATTTACCCGTAGTAAATTATTTCGTGCACATTTACCAGCAGTAAACTTATTTATTCCTTTCACACACGTGTAGATGACTGGCATCACGAACCGGGAGTTCGAGGAGCTGGCCCAGCATGGCCAAAACTATCTGACGTCGGCTTCCGATGTCGAGATAGTACTTAGAGCTAAAAAGCTCCGCGCGGCTATTGGGATTGGCGGACCGCACGACGTCCAACCCACTCATGAAGAGAATGATCAGGCACTTCATTTTCTTAGGCATCACCTCTGCCTCACTCTCAAGAATGAGTACATGGCGGAGAAAAGCGCGTTAGCACTCTGGACCGCACTCAAGAAGCAGTTTGAGAGGCTAAAGTACACCATTCTTTCTCAAGCAGAGCATGAGTGGATCAGACTAAGGTTTGCTGACTTTAAGACGGTCGAGGAGAACAATTCTGCCTTGCACAGGATTTGTACCAATCTTCAACTCTGTGGCAAGCTGATCACAGATGAGCAGAAGATTGAGAAGACCCTATCCACCTTCCACCCCAATGCAGTACAATCCGCTCGCAACTATCGTCAAGACGGCTACAAGGAGTATGCCGAATTGATTGATATGATGCAGGTTGCGGAGGCTCAGGATGAACTTCTCTGCAAGAATTATGTTACTCAGCCACCAGGGAGCTTCGCTGGCCGTGAGGCCAACGCCGAGAGCTACAAGGTGCGAAATCCCTTGATGAAGAGAAGGGGGAAGAAGGGCAAGGCCGTTGCCCAGAAAGGTAAGTCAGATGCTCCGAGTGACAAAAAGGCAAAGAGAAGTGGCAAGACCTATGGCCAGCAGAACCAAGATTGCTACAAGTGTGGCAAGTGGGGGCATTGGTCGCGAATATGTAAGGAGCTGCAGCATGTCATTGATGCCTTCCAAGCCCAGAAGAAGAAGGATGGCAAAGGGCAACCTAAAGCCCACTTTGCATCGGTTGAGGGGGAGAGCTCTGAGCAGCTGCCCGTGTTGATGGAGGTTGAGACCATCCCGGCAGCAGCAGTACCCCCTTCGACTTAGAGGCAGCCACCGCCATGATTTCTCTCGAAGAGCATATCACTCCTGGGAAAATAGCCGACGGAGTCTTTGATTTTCTAGTAGATTCAATCTGATGCACAGAATGCATTAGACTTTAATTGTCATTTATTTTGTGTTAAAAGGACAAGTTAGAACTTGCATAGATGATACTTTAGCATTTGTTTCCTTGTGATGGTTGGATGATTTTGAATAATTCATTCATTTATTCACTTTATAATGGCATAATATGTTCTGATATAAGAGTATTTTATTTATGATTTGAATGCCTTCTAATATATGTTAATAAAATACCTTATATTAGAACGTGTGTGGCACCATATGGAGGAAGTGTGCTTAGCCAACAGCGGCGCAACGAATACCATCTTAAGAGAGACTAAGTATTTTTAGTTGATTCGTAAGAATGTTGGCAGCCTTACGGCAATCACCGGAAGCGATGCATGTATAATTGGTTCAGAAAGAGCCACAATTATACTCCAAATGGGCACAACTTTGGTCATTGAAGAAGCCTTATTGCACCCAGAATCGACTAGAACTCTCCTAAGTTTTAAGGATATTCGCGCCAATGGTTTCCACGTTGAGACTAAAGAAGAGTACGGTAAGGAATACTTGCTCATTACGAAGCGTGAAGAGAATAGCAAAAGGGTATTAGAAAAACTTCCTTCACTAGAACCTGGGCTATATTATACCAACATTAAGGCACCTGTAGCCTACACTATCCTGAAGACAGTATTTAGAAGTTCTGAACTATTCTGCCTCTGGCATGACATATTAGGCCACCTAGGTTTTAGAATGATGAGAAATATAATCAACAATTCCCAAGGGCATAATATTAATGTAAAGAATTTCCCGAATCACAAAGATTTTGTGTGCCCTGCATGTGCCACCGGGAAATTAATTACTAGACCCTCTACTCTGAAAGTGAAGGATGAAGTCCCTACATTCCTGGAACGCATTCAGGAAGACATTTGCGGTCACATTCAGCCTATTTCAGGGCCATTTAAGTATTTCATGGTACTCATTGATGCGTCATTGAAATGGTCATACGTGGGCTTATTGTCCACAAGAAATCATGCTTTCGTAAAGCTGATCTCGCAGATCATTCGCATCAGAAATGTCTTCCCTGATTATCACATCAAGTCCATCAGAATGGACAACGCCGGAGAATTTACTTCAAATGTATTTGATAATTATTGCATAGCGATGGGGATTGCAGTTGAGCATATGGTATCACATGTACATACCCAGAATGGTTTGGCAGAGGCATTAATCTAGAGAATTAAATTTATTGCCCAACCCCTTTTGCAGAATTGTAATTTGCCAGCAACATATTGGGGACACGCTGTCCTACATGCAGCGAATCTCATCAACTTTAGACCATCAGCCTACAACATCCATTCACCTATGCAACTAGTGTAAGGGTCACCACTGAATATTTATCATCTCAGGAGGTTTGGATGCAAGGTTTATGTACCTATATCCCCTCCGCAGCGTACTGCAATGGGCCCTCTTCGTAAGACTGGGATATACGTTGGTTATGAGAATGCATCCATAATCAGATATTTGGAACCCATGTTGGGAGATTTGCATACCGCCCGCTTCGCTGATTGGATTTTTGAAGAGGATAATTTCCCAACATTAGGGGGAGGAAATCAACCCCTTGAAGAAAAATATCGGGAAATTACGTGGCAAGCCAAAGGAATTCATGCACATGACTCGCGCACTAGTGAAGCAGAGAAAAAGGTCCAGAAGATCATTGACTTGCAAGCATTAGCAAACCAGCTTCCTGATCACTTTAGTGATTTGAAGAGTATGACTAAGTCGCATATGCCTGAACGCAATGCACCGGAGAGGGTTGAAATACCAAAGAAAGTAGAAGGTATCCCTAATCCCGTCCAGAGGCCTCAGAATAAAAGGACGTGAACTCTGACTCCTCGAATCCCAAGTAACCAGGGACGCGGCGAAGAAGGATAAGGACTTATCACAGTCGATCATTGAAGTTCCCTAGAATGAGAAGGGGAGCCAGTTGAGACTTGGCACAAGTATGACACCTTTAGAAAAGGGCATACCGGATCTGAATATCCCTATTGAAGAAGAAATCGGGAGAGTCCATGAATAGGACAACATCCAATATCGATATCTACTTCGCAAAGAAAATTACCACAATCATCAATCTTTGATCCCGAGCCTGCATCGCTCGCTGAATGTAAGAAAAGATCATATTGGGAAGATTGGAAGAAGGCAATAGAAACTAAATTGCTATCTTTGAACAAAAAAGAGGTGTTGGGCCCGTATGCCACACACCTTCCCATGTGCACCCTGTAGGGCATAAGTGGATATTTGTTCGAAAGAGAAATGAAAGAAACGAAGTAGTGAGATACAAAGCAAGGCTGGTAGTAAAAGGTTTCACTCAACGTCCTGGAGTTGATTATAAAGAAACCTACTCCCCAGTCATGAGTGGAATTACCTTTAGATACTTGATCTCAATGGCAGCGAACTTAAATCTAGAAATGAAATTGATGGATGTGGTAACTGCATACCTTTATGGAAACTTGGATTCAGAGATTTATACGAAGGTCCCTGAAGGAATCCCTCTCCCGAACCAAGATAGAGCAAATAGAAATCTGTACAGTGCGAAGCTCAGAAAGTCACCGTATGGATTGAAACAATCTGGAAGAATGTGGTATAATCGCTTAAGCAACTTTCTCTGCAAGAAAGGCTACACTAATAATGAAGACTGTCCCCGTGTGTTTATACGGCGATTCCAGAATGGATTTTGTATAATCTTAGTGTATGTAGATGATCTGAATATCATCGAGACAATGGAAGACATAAAAGAAGCAAGCTCCTACTTGGAGTCGGAATTTGAAATGAAAGATTGGGCAAAACCAAATTTTGCTTAGGCCTGCAGCTTGAGCATGTCCCTGAAAGAATATTAGTACATCAGTCGGCCTACACTCAGAAGGTGTTAGAAAGGTTTGGCTTTGAGAATGCATACCCATCAAAAGTACCGATGATCGAAAGGTCTTTACAGCAAGCAAAAGATCCTTTCCGACCTAGGGAAGAGGGGGAGGAAGTCCTGGGACCGGAATTCCCATACTTAAGTGCAATAGAGCACTTATGTATTTAGCAAACTGCACTAGACTGGATATTGCATTTACCGTGAACCTATTAGCAAGGTACAGTGCAGAACCTACCAAAAGGTATTAGCAGGGCATAAAGGACATCTTCCGTTACCTTCAAGGCAGTAAGGACCTTGAATTGTTCTATAGAAAGAATTAAGATCTGAACTTGGTTGGCTATGCAGATGCTGGGTACCTATCTGACCCGCATACCGCAAGGTCACAAACAGGTTATGTATTCCTGTGTGGTGGAACTGCAATTTTCTGAAAATCATCTAAGCAAAGTCTCGTAATGACTTCGACGAATCACTCAAAAATTATAGCGATGTATGAAACTGCACGTGAATACGCTTGGCTCCGACGAATGATTCACCATATCCAGCAATCATGTGGAATGAATATGGTGCAAGCCCCCACAATTATCTATGAAGATAATGCAGTTTGCGTTGCACAAGTGCAGACGGGCTATGTGAAGAGTCATCTCACAAAGTACATCAACCCTAAGGTCTTCTATGCTCATGAATTGCAGAAGATGGACGAGATTAAAGTACTGCATACTAAGTCATGTGAAAATCTGACAGATTTGTTCACTAAATCACTCCCTGCATTTAGCTTTGAAAGGTGCGTGCGAGGAATTGAAATGATGAGACTTAGAGAAGTGCAGAAATTAGAGGGAGAATACTCTCAAGCCCGTTAGTAAATTTTGATCATGAAGATCAAGTACCCAAAAGAATAAGCTCTGAAGACTGAATGAAATTGGGTGAATTGTACTCTTTTTTCCCTTGGCGAGTTTTTCTAAAGTTTCGTAACCAAGGTTTTTTAATGAGGCAATTCGTGCATCGTAGCATAACATGTATCATGTACTCTTTCTCCAAATTTTCTCCACTGGATTTTTATAGAGTTTTAATGAGGCATGAACATGTCAAATGAGTGCTCAAGGGGGAGTATTAGGAAACCTAGGCCTGGGCCATCAGCCCTGGCCCATAGTGGGCACCTCATTATAGACTATAATAGGGAGCCGTACCGGCATATTTTGTACTCATGTAATCAAAAGCAATAAAGAAAGATCAAGAGTTCTCTCTACCTCTTTGTGTGTTTTCAATCCGTTTTATTCTAAGCAGAAAAATCGATCGAACTAGTCGCCAACGACGATTCCTCAACACACCCTTCCATCTCCCTCACACCAGCGCCCCCTCCTGCCACCGCAGCACCACTAGAGTTTCTCCCCTCGCCGCCTCCCGCGTGCGCAGACCCCCCCTCCCGAAGCTTTCGAAAACCTCCCGTGGCCATGAGCGATGGCAATGAGTCCCTCGACCCTCTGGCCTCAGCGCCGCCATCCCCAACGCCATCAATTTGTTGTTTCACTCTCGATCGATCTTGATGTCTCCGCTATTATTGTTGCTGTGGTATGGTGTCTTATTGGTTGCGTTGTTCTGGTGTGGAGCTCAGTGCGGAGGATAAGGCCAGCCTCATGGAGTCGATTAAGGTGAGGTTTCTACAGTATTTTTTTTGGGGGCGGCTATATCACAGGCGACTGAAAAAATCTTATTTTTCAGTCACTTTTTTTGACCTTTGGATCTTGATCCAAGGGGCACATGCCTCCTATCTGTTGTTTCCATTGTTCAGCTATACTTTTATTGTTGTTGTTACTAACGGGCCCGCAATTTTGAATGTCCGACCCATTAAGCTGGTTTAGGCTTTAGCAAGATTTCAGCTGGGCTGAAGTTTGAATGCTGAACCAGTTAAATTGGTTTGGCCTTAGCTACCTTCCAGCTCTGTTTCTATTTTCTCTATTTAGTTGGGCCGTCCAAATACTTATAGATGGGATCCATACATCGGATGAAGAAAAAAGACATGTCAGAATTATCATCCTCGATCCCAGTAATTGTACAACCCATCTGCTACAAGTTTTATAGAGGAGCAAAACCAAGAAACTACATAGGCGAGAAGACCATCCAAGGAGATCAAAAGTTTAAAATCAAATAAAACGTTTCAATTCTTCTGCCAAATGAGTCCTTCTCTGCCTTTGAAGTTTTCCTCCCTCCATTGACTGGTTTCCGAGTTCTTTCCTCATCATTTGGCACACCAGAATCATCCTTTTGAGTTTTCTGAATACAACAAAATTCAAAGAAAACATTTAATACTAAACCTAGAAAAAGTATAAAGACAAAAACCAGATCCTTGTGTATCTATTAAGTACCCATACCAGGTTAATTACCGATTTGCAGTGGCATAATTCAGAAATGATTCCAGTTGTCCGTCAGTCAGTGTAACTCTAAGAACCGGAAGCAAACCGAAATGCTAGAGCCTGTGACTAGCCAGCTAAACTCTACTTAGCAATTTGGAATTCTCTTCCAGAAACTGCTTACAAGAATGATATTTGGTTGATGGATCACCTTGTCAATTACCCTACAGGTGAAAATCACTGCAATAATGAAAAGTTCACAGTTCTTACAGGTTAAAATTAAAAAACAAGATACAAGACAAAATCAAGATTTCCAAACCGTTAACTGTGATTGAGCTATCAGCCCGTCAATAACAACAACTTCCTCTAAAAAACGAATGTCAATATGAAGTTTGAGCTGTGTACGAACACGTGAGCCCAGGTCACATTATACAGGTTAAATCTAAACATTCCATAGCACAAAAAAGAAGACAAAATAAAAATATAACAGAAAATTACCCCAAAAAAAGAGAAATTTCTACAATTAGTGAACCCGTACATAAACAAATTATAATACCATAATTTTCCAAAGTTGATAAAAAATGACAAGGCGAAAAATAACACTTAAGGTAAACAAAATTTGCACATCAGTTGTGAACTGAAATTTCTACAATGATGTGAGTTTTTTATGTGGTATTAGACCGAGTGATTTCCCTTACAAAGTCTGATAAACAAATATTGTTTTAAGCTAGAGAACCTAGACGAACCCCTACAAAAGTCAGAAAATTTTATTGTAGTATGGCCCAACTCAACACAACCTGCAACAATTGCATTGAAGTATCGGTGGCCCATCTTGCAGCAAATAAACCCAACACAACAAATCATTGCATTGAAATTGCACCTCAGGGCAGACTGCAAGATTTATTTTAGTGTACTTTCTTACTAGTCACATGAAAGGTCTAAAAATCTTGGATAAGGAAGAATGCCACTTGACAACCTAGAAGAAATAATAAGGCACGAAGTTGGTATTTTAGCATGAAATAAGAAAAAACAAAATTTTTGGGAAATTACATATCTACAATATTTAAACTTAAAGTGAAATTAAAAAATCAAGAACAATTTAAAAAAGAACAGTTAGAAAATTGCAGCAAAGCTTTTCTAAAATTGCATAACACTTACGACTGCAATTTTATCTAAAGTACTATGTAATTTTTTCATGTGGCAGATATTTCCATAGCTAGCATATAAGCAATTATGTCATTTTATAACTAGTAACAACACAAATCTTTAAAAAAATTAGTAACAATGCGAAGCCACAAATTGTACGGTAATATGCATGTAGAAGCTACTCCATGACACAAAGCAACTATGCAAAAGCAATATATCTACATAATGAGAACATGGGACAAGGCACTGGAAGGCTGCAAACCACTTCAGATGCAAAACCAGGGACTAGCTGATCATTCCAAGAAAGACTTGAGCTGACACTCAACATCACATTTGACTAGTGTATTTACAAGGGGAATTTCAAAGGGGAACAGGACAAAAAAGAATAGTTAAAAATGGGCAAAACCAATTGCACGAAATTGTGTGCAATTTGAGTCAAATCAACATCAATAATAGAGGACACTAGATCAAAATCAGATAGAGCACACAAAGCATATGGTGGAACTAGCACATGCAACCTTGAACAGCAGACACATGATTTCTCTCATTAGAACCTTACACAATAATAGAAACAAATTAATTTTTTATGGTAGACAGAAAATGACTCATTATTTGATAACCATAACAAAAATAAATAGACATGAACATAAACTAAATTCAGCACATATCAATTGGAAGAACATAGAAGATTTCTCTCAATAGAACCCTGCAAAAATGACAAACACATTTAAATTTCTAGAGTAGACAGAATAAAACCATTTGTTTGTGAACCCTTACAAAAATAAATAACATAAACATAAACTAAAAAATGAATATGAGTTCTTATGAACAAATATTTGACAAATTGCACAAACTTCGAACTAAAAATTGCACATTAGCTAACACTGAATGTTTAGTTAAAAATCTTTCAAGTTTCTATACTAACCAAGCAAGTTACTTTCTAGGCTATGACAAGGATAAATAATGTGTTAGTGAACCCCTAACATTATACAAAATGTTAACCTAAACAAATCAAATGTAAATCACACTAGGATACAAAAAAATAGACAGATTCAACAAGGCATCTACCTTATGCTCTGTGCAATACTAATGTGTCATAAATTTACACTCCACAACTCTGCATTTATATTGAAAAAGAACATATTAAATGAGGCCATAATGTAAATTACACTTGTAGAATACTAAAATTGCACATTATGTCAAATTGAAAGTTCAATTAAATTAGTGTGCAAGTTTTCATATGATCTAATATTTCAAATTTTATAGCTTAAATTGCAAGTTATTACGAACACTAACTTTTGAGTAAAGGTTATTCCGTACATCTCATGTAAATTTGGAGAAGAAAAGAACATACTTAATGTATAACTCAGTTTCAACATTACTAGGGGCATAGGTTAATAAGCGTATGAAAGCTATGCCGAAACAACTCCATAAAGATACTCTTATTACAGCTACAACTCACTTCAAACATTTGAACAAATGAATTTTTGGAGATATGATAGATAAGGGAACACCATATTACTATTGAGATAACATAAGAGGATATTAGGAGCTATTTGAGAAAAAGAACAAAGAAGATTTCACAGTTTGGATATAATAAAGCATTTAGAAGACATGGAAAATAGCTCAAATTGTTCAGGAAATATTACAACACAAAATTTTACCTAGAGCAAAGGAAAATAATTGGTACCTGAATAAAGGTATAACTCTAGATCTCCAGTTCCTCGCTAATTTTGGCTTCCTAACCATTACCATGCCAGCATTGTAGTAAGAGTTAGCCAACTAAATGCATTAAAACGCATGGGTATTTTACATTAATTTTTTCAGAACATGAACTGAAAACAACTGCGCATATGACTTAACTGAATTGGTCTCAACTTAATTTGGTCAATAGGCTAATAGAACAACTTAAATTAGTCAAAAAGGTAAGTCGGATACATGTTCTGTATTGGTTAAAATCCAAAAAATTCTTTTTTTGGTTCCACAACTAAGCATTATCTGAAAAAACAAAAATAGAGACGTAGACAAATAAATTTATCTGAAAAAAAGTAGAGACATAGACAAATAAATAATTATTCTAACCTAGACAAAAATGTTATAATTTGTGAACCCTTCAAAAACAGAGACACAAAATTTATCTAAACTTGACAAAAACAAATTAATGATTGGTGAACCCCTTCAAAAAAAAGCATATATAGAAATTTACTCTAATCTAAACAACTAAAAAAATAAGCTAAATGAAGCCTACAAAATTGAAAAGGCTACAGGTCGGGAAAATTATAGATCTTCAATATTGAAATCCGAAGAGAAATTGAAAGTCAAGATCAAACAGAAAATTGCAGCAAAGCTTTTCTGAAATTGCATATTACTGAAGACTGCAATTTTAGATTAAATACTATGAAATTTTTCATGTGGCAGTTATTTCATAGGATGAAGCAATTGCCATTTATCTTCTATATTTTACCATTAATGCCTCTATGCATGTACTAGCATAGCACATCCATCACTACTGCTACTACTGTTTAGATCCCCTCCCCCTTGAAACTAGAGAATCTCGACGCGTGCCAATTACAAAAGAGATAACAAAATAGAAACACAAGCCACATTGTTCTCTTAAAGCACAGGCAACGGTAAATGAGGAACAAAAAGCCAACATTATGTATGAGGTGACACATTCTTATTATTAACTAGAGCTGCATCAGCAATGCAGAATTGCAAATTCTGAAGAACTTACAGAGCCTTCAACTTTGTAGCCTTGTCAAAGTAAGGCTTCTTCTCCTGATCTAAGGCTTCTCCTGATCCAGATAATCAACACATGTTATGTAGCCATGAGCAACTATGCAATCGGACACATCAAAAATTGAACAGACAAGGGAATGGAAGTAGCGCTACTGACTTCTTCAGTCGTGGATTTCCACTTCTTCCCTCCTTCCTTTGCAACATGTAAAATATGCAAAGTTCTGACTAACTACCACCTACAGGCATAATTAAGCCATTGCATACAATTGAACTACGGAGACACCAATCGGCTATGGAGACAGAAACTAAATCATGAAAAATTGCTACAACAAGCCACAAATGAACCGGATGTAATGAACTTGATCCAAAATTGGTCTACCCTAAAATCCTTTCTGTTGTGCCTCTCCCTACACATACCCACCCGATGCAGTCAAAAATAGTACTTGCAAAGAGCACAATCCTCAACCAATCAACATGCTGCTATACACCAACCATCCACACAGATCATAGGATAAGGAAGCACACCAAGAAAATTCAGCTCGCACGAAGCAGAGCAGATTAGTGAGCAGCAAGCAATGAGAGCACACCAGCAAAGCACACCGAACAGAATGGGGAGCAAAAGGGCGAGCAAAGGCACAAATCAACATGAAATCGCCAGATCTAAAATCACTAAACAAAAATCAACACGAGAAGGACAAGGAGGACTCACCGAACAAAATCACTGAACCGAAGGACAAAATATCCTAGAGAAAATAACAACACCACCACTATATCTCACAAACTGCGGCCCAGGTCCGACAATGACCATCTACGATTTTCCTTCGCCAAGATTGTTGCATCAAGCATTGTGCACAAAAAAACTATAGATCTGTTCATACTACAAATGTAAGTTTCGAATCACCCAACAAAACACAGCTCTGATTGGATTGCACATGTAACTCACCAGCAACTCACAGAAGAGACAACGCCGGCAAGCTGCACACGAACAGGAACGCCAAATCACCTCCTCTCTCCGCCGCCTCCCTTAGATCTAACTGAGGAGACAAAACGCCGATGAGTCAGAGATCCCCAATCACTTCGCCGAGCAGACGAACAAGCGCACCAAAAAGTCTCTCGCCTTCCGCTCTCTCGCTCTCTCTCGAACCGTCCGCTCTCTCTCTCTCTCTCTCGAAGCGATAAGGAGAGGCGAAAACAAAAATAAATTCGTTATACGGGCCGATATGCTAACGGGTGGATCCGATAGAGACTACGGGCCGTTTTAGCGAAGATCTCAAGAAAACATCCGACGGATGACAAATCGACTGAAGACAACTGAAATTCCAGGCAACTGTGCACTAGCAAACTCGTTTTTTTTTTGCGGGGTTTTGCTGTTTTTGATCGGGCTTTGGCGAGGGGTTGGTTTTAGGGTTTTGTGGTGGACTTGTATTTGATTCGATGCTGCGCTTGTGCAGAACACCATACAGGGATTGGCGGCGCGGCACATGGACATGCTCGAGAGCCTCGAGCCCAAGGTTAGGAAGCGCGTCCAAGTGCTCAGGGAGATCCAGGTATAAGAGGCTTCCACTCTCGTCGTGCTTGGTATGTACTACTAATTGGAGCAGGGACTGTTGAATATAGGTTGCACAATTGCTTACAAGTTGTGGCTACCGCCGTCTGTTAATTCTTACCGGAGATTTTGGAAAAATGCCAGCAGATGTGTATTTGTGTGCCACTAATCATGACTCCAGTATGGCTCACTATCCACTGGATGTTTTTTATGATACCTATTCTATATTTTTGGTTGTGATGAACTGCAAACCGAGTCTAAGGATCTAAGCTTGAGCTTACAATCGAGGCGAGCCAAGCCAAGCAACCATTTTAGCTTGTTAGCCTAATAAGTTGAGCCGAGTCACTTGCCTAACAAGTTTTTTTGAGCCATGCAGGTGTGATATCCACCCCTAATCACGTACAAGCTTAATCCAAATGAGTGTGTGTATGTATGTATGTATGTATGTATGTATGTGTATATATACGTGTGTGCATATGTATATATTTATATATGTAGAGTATGGTGATTCATACCTAATCTAATATGATTTGGAAGAGATGTGCAATAAGGATTTCTATTCTAATCACAATAGGATTAGGATTCTGATTTCGCTTTGGAGAACTAGTGGAGCATTATATAAAACCGTGAGCGGTGGCCATGAAGAACCTAAGCTACATACTAACTATCCAAAGCAAAGGACGCATAAGAGGATTAGAGACTATATTTTTCTTTAGTACTAGATTTTTAAATAGAATAAGGATCCAAGAGTCCTACAAGATTCGAGGGGTTGTCAGCGAGCGACAAATCCTTTGTACTCTTTTGAAGTCGTGCTAAAGGATTTTTGGTCAGTTTTGCCAAATCTTTCTCTCTCGTTGTGATTATTTTGTCATCATTATTTTGTCTCCATATATATATGAGATTTATCTACTTTGTTCTTGATATCATGCACGTTCGTGCCATATTTCGCAATTCTGATCTGATCTGGAAGCTAATGCGCATGAGGAGAGATATCAAAGTATAACAAGTGGTATTAGAGCCAAGACCAAATTAATTTGATTAGTGAGAAGATCAGCAAAGTATCAGGTAGCATAAGATCAATATCAATTTCGATGATGTGGAATCAAGTAGAGAAATTTAACGGTGAAGAAAATTTTAGTGTGTGGCAATGTGTGGTGAAGGATGTGCTTATCCAACAAGGATGTTATATCTCAAAAAATTGAAATTTGAGTTTATTTAAAATTTTATAAAAATTCAAATTTTGCATTTCCTTTTTGAATTTTGTAAAGTTTCTAGAGAAAATGGCAAAGAAGGATTTGAATTTTCAAAATCAAGATTCGATCTATATTCAATTTAACTTCTCAAATAAATTCAAAGCTGAATTTATTTTCTTTCGCTCGGCTGGGCTGAATTGCTTCATTGGCCTGCTTGCTTTCTTCCCTCCCCCCCACGCAGGCTAGCTTGCACCGGCCTCTTTTTCTTCCCCCTCCGCCGGCGCACTGACTGGCCGAGCATCTCGCGATCTCGGCCCGTATTCGCGTGGACACATCGCCAGCCCAGCGCAATGGCGGTCTGCACGTACTCACCCTCATGCTCGTTAACGCATAGGCCCCTGGCCGCACCTGTTAATCGGGTGTGGCGAGAGCACTGTGCTTCTTCCCCACGCCACGTTGCGCTCGCACTCTTCTGTCTCGCACACTTGCACGCCGTATGACCGCTTCGCTCAGCGCCATTACCTCGCCGTGTCACCCAGACCTTGAGCACAACTTCGCCGTGACCTTGTCAATCACGGACATGTTCCCACAAGCTCAGTTTCTTGTGCGCTATTTGTGAAATCTCGCGCCAACATTGCCTCCTTGTCGCCATGGCCGCGCTATGCCATCCCTTTATTTAAACGGAATTGCTAGTGCACAGTTGCCTGAAATTTTATTTGTCTTCGGTCCATTTTGTCATCCGTCGGATCTTTTGTTGAGATCTTCGCCGAAACGGGTCCGTAGCGTTTTGGCCTGCCCGTTAGCATTTTGGCCGTACGAATTTAATTTTATTTTCATCGTTCCGCGCGCCTCTCCTTATCGCTTCGAGAGAGAGAGAGAGAGCGCGCGGAGGATTCGAGAGAGAGCAAGAGAGGAAAAGGCGAGAAACTTTTTGGTGCGACTGTTCTTCTGCTCGGCGAAGTGATTGGGGATCTCCGACTCATCGGCGAGAGAGCGCGAGAGAGGAAAAGGCAAGAGACTTTTGGTGCGCCTGTTCGTCTGCTCGACGAAGTGATTGGGGATCTCCGGCTCATCGGCGTTTTGTCTACTCGGTTAGACGTAAGGGAGGTGGCGGAGAGCAGGTGATTTGCAGTTCCCGTTCTTGTGCAGTTTGCCGGCGCTGTCTATTTGTGCGTGTTTGCTGGTGAGTAACATGTGTATTGTGCGGTTTTGTGTTCAGGCGAAGGGTTCGAGAGAGTGCCAGAGAGGAAAAGGCGAGAGTCTCGTTGGTGCGCCTCTTCGGCTGCTTGGCGAACTCATCGGCGGTTTGTCTCCTTGGTTAGATCTAAAGGAGGCGGCCGAGAGAGGAGGTGATTTGGCGTTCCCGTTCGTGTGCAGCTTGCCGACGCTGTCTCTTCTGCGAGTTGCTGGTGAGTTACATGTGCAATCCAATCAGTGGGGTGTTTTGTTGTGTGATTCGAGTCTTACATTTGTAGTATGAACTTATCAGTAGTTTTTATTCGTGCGCAATCACTACTAATTTTTGGGCCTATTGCAACGGCGCCGAAACGTTGCAATAGGCCTAAAATGGTTGCAATAGCACCTGTTGCAACGCTAAATTTTCGTTAGGAGGCGTGGCAAGAAGTTGCGTGGTCTAATGTTTGGGCCATGGTATTTCGGTTCGTTGCAATAACGTTTACCTATTGCAACGCAATAAAGCATTGCAATACATAGTTTATGCAACAATGTATTGCGTGGAAATAACAACTATTACCACGCAATTAGGCGTTGCTGTAGATGGCATTTGCAACATGCCGATTTCGTGGTTATAAGTTAAATTGCAACGAAAATTGGTGGTAGCAATATACTATATTGCCACGCAAAGAATTCGTGGTAATAGATTCAATTGCCACGTAAAGAATTCGTGGTAATAGATTCAATTGCCACGCAAAGAATTCGTGGTAATAGGACAGAGTGCTATTGCCACGCAAAGAATTTGTGGTAATAGGACATAGTGATATTGCCACGCAAAGAATTCGTGGTAATAGATTCAATTACCACGCACATACTTTGGTTGCAACAGCCTCTATTGCCACGCTTGATCTTTTGTTGCTATAGACTCTTTTGGTACGCTGTTTTTTCGTTGCTATAGCATATATTGCCACGCCAAAAGTTGAAGGGAATAGTGTATATTGCAACGCATTGCTTTAGTAGCAACAAGAATTATTGCAACGCCATTAATGTTTGTCACAACAAGAATCAACTAATGTAGTAAAATCATTATATCAAAAATAGAATTTGCTGCTACACATATCTGAAATGAAACCAACTTTGTTTGTGACAATAATTTGAAGTTGTATTACAAGCATCACTAAAATGTCCCTAGCTATCACTGCATTGAAGCTTGGCTTGACCTCGCTGAATAGCTTGAATTGACCTTAGCTTCCCATGGCTCGAGCACTGCACTCAATTTATTCCTTCCTCCTGAATAAAATCATTCAAAATGGCATATGCATCAGTTGTTCAGCTCATTACGACAGTAACACATTGTAAATGGAATAAATTTTCATAACATGAATACATATGTTCATTACTGCATCAATGCAACTGTCTAGAGATATAGACATGATTGTCAAAATATGAAGAGCTCAAGAACCACCAGAAAAATGGTACTGCACTGCTGTTCGGTTTGGCAAACAACACCAAGGGCCAAAAGAAAGTACAAGAAGAAACTGATAGCTGCAGTAGACCCAAAGCCAGAAATGCATTCGGCAACAATAAATGCTAATTGGGAAGAGATGCTCAAGAGCAATTCCCAAACAAAAATCTGCTACCTGTACTCTCGGCAAGGAGGTTGATTAAGCATGCATGGCCGAAATGAGTACTACTGCTGCCGAAAGAAGTAAATACCAAAAGAAAACTTGAGCAAACAAGAATAGGACAGCAAGATACACACATCATTCGGCCAATCAAAATGAGACAATAATTGTTGGCCGAGACATGTACTGTTAGGAACAACCGAAAACAAAAGTTGGTGTGCTGTCCATCACCCGAAAGAAATAAGGCAGCTGCTCATGACCGAACTAGAAGCAGCCCATGCTGTCCGAAACCAAATAAAAGCACAGAGAAAGATCGGCTGAAAGCTTAGAGAAAAATCAATTCATTGTAGTCCACTCTGCTGGCTGAACAAGAGAAAAAGAAAGCAAAATGCAGCTCATAGGGTGTTTCTGAAGCTCAGATAAAATCAGCAGAGGATGATCTTGGTTTCAAGCTCCCTATGCCCACAAAGCTATTGTACCGCTTTTGCAATGGTCAGCTGAACCATTATGAGAATGTACTAATGGCTCCTCTTGGCATAATAGGAGGCTATATGTTTTATGACCACTTCGTAAATGTCTACTTATCACCACTTGAGCAAATTGTTGAAGACACAACATAATTTTATCACGACTTCAATGAGCTAGGTGTTTTTGATGGGTCCAAGCTCATCATAGTGGCAACTTCACTGTATCGTCCAAAAACATTTCTCGTTAATTGTTCAAATGGTGAACTTTATGTTGGCACCGCCAAATTACTAGATGGAGAAATGATGCCATGTGTACCTAAATCATTGATAAGGCCGACTAATAATGATATGCCCCAAGATGGATTACTTTTGTGGTTGGAAGAGCATCTTAGGCGCTTACAGAATGGCATGATCAAGACCCATATGCTCAAGACATCGAGGTATATCAGCCTATATCCAGAAGCATCCCCATTGTGTACTTCGGTAGTGACCAATGGTGTAAAGGTGATAAATCTTGATATCCTATAGATTGCCTAGATGAATTTGGAACTCTTTTTGTGTTGACTGTTATTCTCTACTGAATTTCTATTCCTACAGATAGTAGTAAAAAACAGAGTTAAGGAGCCAAGCAATCCTACAGTGAGCAGGTTAGATTCCAATTAACGTCATTGGTGACATAACGGAGAAAGGAGCCAAGCAATCAAAACAGAGTTAATATAGTGAACTCAAGGAGAAAATCAATCCAGATCAGTGCAGTTTACTTTTCATATGCAAAAGTATGTAACTTTCTTTTGTTTCTCCTAACTACCCTGATAACAGAATATAGTGTTTTCGGCGTCATCTTAATTTCAAACACAATGCAATCGATTACTAGTGGATGGTGTGCAAAAATAAATAAATTACATATGTGTGTACCATAACCATCCTCTTTCGGATGTTAAACATCACATTGACAGTTTCTCCTATTTTCTTAAGATTAATTTAATATATGAACTTAACAGTGAGCTGCTGTTGTACTAAAAAAAAGAAATGTAGTAAACAAACCCCTTTACTCGCATTAGTCCTGTCTGTAGCTAGCGTAAAGTGTTTCCTTGAAATGTGTGGAGAAAGGGATAAGGAATCCCTACGGATGACATGATAAACTAGGAGATAAGCATGCAGATAAAGCAAAACAATGGTTGTGGCTATAATCAGACTTGGGTTGTATGCAAAAGTATGTCGTTGGGATCTGCAGTTCTCCACTGCAAAATGATGTGAAGTGCACTAACAAGAGACATTCTCCACAGAATTTTGTCATTCAAAGCATACCATACAACAGTGAAAAACTCGCACTGATTAACAATTTGCAATGTAGTAGATAGGCATTACAGCTATAAAAAAATCCCTCTACAGCATGGGGAAGAGTTCTCGGCATCAGAAGAAGAACTTTACCAGGAGAGCTGCACAGCAACGGCACAAGCAAGATCATAGGCTTAGGGTCACCAAACGATGCTTGCTGAAGACAGATGGTGGCGAGGTTTTGATGGAGGGGGCGTCTGTTCGGCTGCATAAAAAGCGGGATGAAATTATCAATAACACTAAGATAGGCAATCAGAGGGGGGGGGGTGAATGATTGCGGAAGCTATAAAAATTTTAAAACTCCCCTTTTAACACAAAACCTATTTAAGCCTTGTTTAAAGTTCTGGACAGAACACTGTATCCTTAGTAAAACTGATCTCGATAAAAATTCGTAACTCCGATTAACCTCAATCTTTGTCAGAATAAACTAGAGAAAGTTATTGAACTAACCCAACTGCAAATATGTCAATCGGAGGTCTAGAACTTGAGATATAAAATAAATAAGATTGCTGATGCAGAAGTGTCGAGAAAATTAAGTCCTAATTATGCAACTAAGCAAAATCCGTAAGGAATTAGTCAACAAAATAAATAATACTAGAAACTTAAATACCTTGTGCTACTACCTTCACGTGATGGCTTTGAACACTACTTGCTAAATGCGTAGCTTTTTAGATGCGCCTTCTTTTCTCGCTGACTGAGAACGGCCACGACGTACGCTTACATGAGTTCACGCACGAGCACACGAGAAGGCGTCGACCAAAGCTTCGGATGCGCCTACCGAATTTGAGACTCCGGCGAACGCTCCGAAGAGAAGAAAAGAAAACGCCGCCGCCCACGGTATCCGAACACAAAAAACAAGACGCGGCAGCCTGCTTGCTCCAATCAATAGTCTCAGGAAAAAACTATCAACACATGCATGCTCACGAGAACTAAATATCTATCAGCACGTAGCCATCATGCATGCAATGAATCTCTTTTTCTATTGTTCGCTCAATCACGGCGCACCTTCTCTTTTAGATCAAAAACCCCCGAATCCTTTACATTGGCGGGTGGCCAGATTTTTATGGCACTTCCGAAACCAACTAACACACACGTTCGAACTCCTACGCCGAGTCGTATACAACTCGTATACGATGCCATGCATGAAAACATCAACTTTGCATACATAACTAGATAATAGATCTATTTTTGTTTGTGGTGGTCTGTCCCTAACTCGCGCATCCAACAGGTATTTTTAAAGTTGGCTCGGCCGAAAGAATCGTAATGTCCGAGACCGACTAAGAATAACAAAAAATAAAATAAAAACAGAGAAAATCACAACGTCTGAACAATACTTGGACTCCGCCTCTGAAACGCACGAGACAACATCAAGCAACATCACGTGGATGTGATTTCGGCCATCGGTCGTTACGGACTCAAAACAAAAACCTTTCTGATGACTAGATATATTTTCCCTTCCTTTGATTTCTTTACGAGTTGGCTCCACATTGGATGCATGTCTTTGTTTGATGACTAAGGGCCTGTTTGGGACTGCTCCGCTCCAGCTTTTTCAACTCTGCTCCAAAACTTGTGTAGCCAAACGGGTTCAACTCCAAGAATTCTGCTCCAAGAAAAAGGTGGAGTTGAAAGTCTACTTCACGTTTTTTCTGGAGCTCCTCAAGGGGTACTCCAGAAACTGAAGTTTTGTATCTCCTCATGGAGTTGGGGGAAAATTACCCACCACTGCCATTACACAATTCCTCCCCTCCATACCGATTCGATTTCTTTTCTTCTCCTCCACACCCACCCGCGCGCCGCTCTCCTCCGCCCCCACCCGCACCGCCGCTCGCCTCCGTCCCCACCCGCGCCGCTCGTCTCCGCCCCCCCCGCGCCGCTCGTCTCCGCCCCCCACCCGCGCGCCGCTCTCCTCCGCCCCCCACCCGCGCCGCCGCTCTCCTCCGCCCCCACCCGCGCCGCTCCTCTCCGCCCCCCACCCGCGCGCCGCTCTCCTCCGCCCCCACCCGCGCCGCTCCTCTCCGCCCCCCACCCGCGCGCCGCTCTCCTCCGCCCCCCACCCGCGCCGCCACTCTCCTCCGCCCCCACCCGCGCCGCTCGTCTCCGCCCCCCCCCCCCCCGCGTCGCTCCTCTCCGCCCCCCACCCGCGCGCCGCTCTCCTCCGCCCCCACCCGCCACCCGCGGCGCCGCTCTCCTCCGCCCCCATACGCTTAGATCCTTGGTTCCTTGGTTCAAATGCTTGGATCAAATGCTTGGATCCGGGATGCTCTGCACGGTAGCATACAAGCTATTTCTTTGATGCGTCATTTCAAGAATCTTGTGTTGGTTTGTATCAGTCTGCTTGTTCCTTAGCGTTGGTAATGAGATAATGTCTACCACCTTGGTGGTTCAGATGTTCTTAACGATGGCCATATGTGATTGGTTAGTAGCTTGATAAATATACATAGGTGGTTGATTGCGTGCTACAAAGATTTGATTTGCATGCAGCTGCTGTTTACAATTCTAGGTGAAATGGTAGGAGTGTGTACAGCTAGGGGTGGCAACGAGCCGAGCCAAGTCTGGCTCGGCTCGTGAAAGCTTGGTAGAATCTCGGCTCGGCTCGGTTAGGATATCAAGCTTTTTTGTGGGCTCGGCTCGGCTCGTGATGCGGCTCGAGCCAGCTCGAGCCAGCTCGCGAGCCAAAAACATTCAGTCCAAGACATGCAAAAGACATTCAGTCTCGAGGGCGCAAGCAAGCAAGGGAGCGACCACCACGGCACCACCAGACCCAAACCCTAACCCTTCTCGCAATCACCAGTAAAGGTAAATCCCACAAATCACCATCCATGTACTACATTCATCCATTATAGCCAACATTGAACTAGAAACCATAAGCATCCATCCTCAGTAGAACACATGGAACCAATCCAAGCATATCACCAGTCACCAGAGGTAGAAGAGGGGAGAAGAGGCTTACCGAATACCGACGAGGACGACGGCTGCGTGCGACCGCCGGGCGCCGGCCGAGCCCCCAGCTACCGCCGTCGCCGAGCAGAGGGCCTGGGGCGACCGGTGGTGTAGCGCGGCATGGACGCCGTCACGCCGGGGAGGCCGTGGAGGGATGGGTGGAACTGCGATGGTGGCGGCGCTGCCGAGAGCCCGAGAGAGAGTGGGGGAAGAACGGGGGAGTCGCCGTCGTCGAGTCGGGGCCTCGGGGGAGTCGGGATCGGGAGCGGCAGGTGGCGGCTATTGGATTTGGGAGTCGGGTTAGATTTGGTGGAGGAGATGCCAGATCCGGGCCCTAGGCCACGGATCTGGCCGTGGTTCGCCGTGAGGCGCAGAGTGGCAAGGCGGGGGCAGTCGGGCCGCATGGCGCGGCGCCGTCGGGGTTGACGGCGGTTGGAGACAGCGCGTCGGGGAGGGCGTGACGGCAGGCCGGCGTGAGAGAATGGAGGCGCGTGAGGGGGAGCCGAAAGCGTGCGACGCGGCGGTAAGGCGCGGGAAGCCGGGCGGCCGGAGGAGCTGCGGCTCGGCGTCGGTGTGAAGAGGAATCGGGAGAGGAGAGAGAGGCGCCGAGAGAAATAAGGAGGCGGCCAGGCGGGGGAGGAAGAGGAACTGAGGAAGTTCAGGTCGGGGGAGAGAAATAAGGAGGCGGGGGAGGCGTCGGTCGGTGTGACCGTGTGAAGACTGAAGAGGAATCGGGATCTAAACGAGCCAACCGAGCCGCTCGCGAGCTGGCTCGGGCTCGGCTCGTTTAGATCTCGAGCTTTTTTGCTGGCTCGGTTCGGCTTGTTTCATTCACGAGCCGAGCCAAGCCTCCACGAGCCCGAGCCGAGCCTGAGCTGGCTCACGAGCCCGAGCTTTTTTGCCAGCCCTATGTACAGCTATACAATGCAGGAACAATTTTTGGGATGAAGTTGAGCAGTAATGCACATCAGCACATGTTTTTGGGATGGACAACTGTGTACTATGAATTTTTGAACTTGTACTTTGTGTTAAGTTGAGCTCTGTTCTGAACTTCTAATCATATCAAATAAAATACTGATCTCAAGTATGGGTAGCAATGCAAATGAGCATGCTGGCAAAGAGTAGATTTTGTTCACAGTAGATTTAAAAGCTTGACATGAATGAATTCAAAAAATTCTGAACATTTGAGAAAACTTTGGCAATGCAGTGCAGCAACCTTGCCATTACCTGGAAGGCTGCAACACTGAAGTATGAGGCACAAGCTGTATATGTATCTGCAGCAAACATCAGCAATTCAATTCTCTAGCTTGGATGGAATTATGGGACAAAAGGATGGAATTATTTGACCAAAATATTTGTTTTTTGGTTTTCTCGAATAAATTAATTGCGATTATAATATTTTACATCATATTTCAATTGGCAACAAAAAAATCAGTTACATATGCTCCGCAGATATCAAAATATACACCAAACATCATTCAGGGGCACATTGGACCTTTCTCAGGGAAACCTCACATTCCTGGAGCTGGAGCTAGCTGCGTGCCAAACAGGACCACCTGCTCCAGAAACTCCACAGTGGAGCTGCTCCATGGTGGAGTTGGTAGAGCAGAGCTGAAAAAACTGGAGCAGAGCAGTCCCAAACAGGCCCTGAATACTCTTTCCGTTGTTTTCTTCACGTGATGGCTCCAAGTCTTGCATGCATGTCTTCTCTTTTTTGTTGTTGTATTTTTTCTCTTGATATTTTTTCTTTGCTTTCCAATCAAAACTTTTAATGTTGTCTGTTGCCTCTCTCTGCACAGCTCTTTTTGTTAATTGTCTCCCGTTCAAACCTGAGAACAAATAAAATACTAGTATTAGGTAGAAGCCAGTTCTTATGTAAATTAAAACCAAATTTAATTAAGAGCGAGTTCACCTGTTGGATTAATCTTTTTAGCTCGTGCTCGCATAATCGGTCCAGTCGTGATGTCCTCATTATTTTGTACACTTAAAATGATGGACGATGCACTAGTGTCGACGAGACTTTCTAAACGCATCTTCACTTTAGGCTTGTACAGATCGAGTATGTGCCTGCATATAATTAAATAAAATAGTAGTAGCTCTGTATCTCCAAATATAATAGTTAATGACCCAATTAAATTAGAGCTCACCTGATAATATTTAATGCGGCTCAATAATTCCTTCCAGTTAAATAATATATTTAACCGAGAGGTTCAAGACATAAGCGTATCCGCGTCAACATGCAGTACATATTGTAACTAGGACGAAAGGCACGCAATAAGTGTATGGCAGGCCTACATGATGTTCAGTGAAAGAAAAAAGAATTTTACTTTCTTGCAGCAGCAATTTTCTTGGGAATAGTCTCTAAAAGTTCTAGTGTCCTAGAGGAAGCTAGAACCAAGTCGATTGCAGGTGCCCTAATTACTAATGTGTTTGTGTCCTAGTGGTATGAGCGTTGGCTGCCAATCAAGAGGTCCCTAGTTCGATTCCTAGGTGGCTTCCCATTTTTTCAATTTTCATAATTTTTTTGCTGCATGACTGGATAGCTAAACAAAAGCCCACGAAACAAAAGAGTTGCAATAGAATACCATATTGCAACGAAACACACTACTCTATAGCAACAAAATTTACACTTGGCAATATAAATATGTTATTGCATTGATTTAGTTTTTCGTTGCAATACGCACCTACCTACTGCAACGCCGCTGAAGATTATCCCAACGAAAAAACACCGTTGCAATAATATCACCCAATAGCAACGAAATTATATATGGTTGCAATAGTAGCAAATAATTGCAACGAAAATCAACACTAACGCAACAAAAGAGTGTCGTGGCAATATATCCAACCTATTGCAACACGTTTTCAAAATGGTTGCGATAACACCTACCTATTGCAACGACATTTACAAATATCGCAATACAATATAATAGTGGCAATAAAGTCCACCTATTGCCACCGTTTTGGAAAAATGTTGCAATAAGTCCTACCTATTACAACCAAATTGGTGGCGTTGCAATTTCTTTCGTGGCATTAGGCCGAAAATCTAGTAGTGAATGCTTGATGCAACAATCTTTGCTAAGGCAAATCGTAGTTCTGGTCATTGAGGATGTATGTGAGATATAGTGGTGTTGTTGGTGTTTTGCCCCCCACCCACCCACCATTTTTTGAGTCCGACATATGTTGTTAGCACCTGTTTTATGGATTCATTTTTAGCCTGAACTGAGGTCAAGGTATTTGGGGGGGGGGGTGGTCATGCATGTATGTTGAACAGCCACAGATCTGAAATATGAAACACACTGTTAGGATGCATCATATAGAGTTGACTTATATTATTTCTTTGCTAATAGTTCAATGTACTATAATAACTTGTAGTTTTTGTATACCTGTTGGCATAGATGCAATCGTCACATCCACAATCGTCGCCTACGATTCAAAACTTGCACAATTGTTTAATATATGTTGCAACATCAGGTCATATGCAATTTTTTCCTTGATTGTGTGCAAGTTTTAGAATCTATCTGTGGTGTGGTATTTGAGTTTCAATATGGTGCCATGTTATTCAACATAAGTTCAATTATATCATGTGTACACCTTGTATTCCAAGTTTGCATATGGCTTCTATTTGCAAACTATTAGTGTTAAGTGTTTTAGAAGTTTTATAAATAGAACTTTTCAGCTCCATGTAATGTGTAATTTTAGTATCCTGCATGTGCAAATTCCAGTTTGGCCATATTTAATGCAGTGTTGTCAAGTGTTGTCAAGTGTTAGTATATTGGAAGTTTAATTATTGTCTATAAGCTTATTTGTTGAAATGTTATTTCAGTAAATGGGTTTGTTTTTGCTTTATTCCATCTTTTATTGAATGTGTTCCGCCCAGTTGCATCTATTTAGATTTCATTGATATTTTTTGGGAGACCTTTTTGTTTCTTCAGTTTTAGAATTTGTCTGTGGTGTGGTATTCGAGTTTCAATATGGTGCCATGTTATTCAGCATAAGTTCAATTATATCATGTGTCCACCTTGTATTCCAAGTTTGCATATGGCTTCCATGTGTGTTGATTTTTTTCTGTGTGTTCTCATGATCAGATATATGGCCGTGATAAGCTATTAGTGTCAAGTGTTTGTTCTGCCTTTGACTTGTGCTAGTGAAAAAACCATTAAGCATTTAAGCTGCTTAGGCCATTACTTAAAATAAGAACTTTTGCTAAATACTTCATTGTGATTTTTTTGGGGGGGGTCATGCATGTATGTTGATTTGAAACATACATTTGTACTATGAACAGAATATGTATTTTTATCTGTGCACAACACTTGAAGCAACAATGATGGCTAAGGCAAATCATTGTTCTGGTCATTGTTGGAGCTGGACTGCAGTGAATGTATGTGATATATAGTGGTGGTGTTGTTTTTTTTCTTCCCCTCTCCCTATTTCTTGGGTCCGTCTTGTGATTTGCAGAGAATGTATTATGGTAATAGTTTTGTGATATGTTTGATCTGTTTTTCTCAAAAAATTTCAAGTGAACATTTTGGTCTAAACTGAGGTCAAGGCATTTTGGGAGGGTCATACCTTTTGTGTTTTTGCACTGTTAGTTGATGTGCGGTTACATATACTTTTTTATCTATGCTAATATGCATGTTCTTTTTTATTTGTCCTCTTGTGTGAAATCAATGATCTCCAATACACATCGATAGTGGAGATCTGCATTTTTTCAATAATGTGTTTGGTTGGAAACAAATTGCAGTCCACATGCATTATTATTGCAGTTTTAATTTATGTGCAATTTTATAATATATGTAGTGGAACTTCTATAATATATTTACTGGTTAGAATTTACATTATTTTTGAATAAGCATTTGTACAATGCTTTGTATGCTGCTCTGATATGGCTCTCTCATTCATGCTTTCTTGTTATTTGTGTAGTTTTAAAATGGCTAAAGAAGATTCTCACAATCATTCTAGTTCTAGTGGAGATGGCGATGTTCCGGCAAATGATAGTGATTATGTTGCTTCAGATTGTGGTCCTGCTAATGAAGTCGATGCAGATTGTGAGTTTTCACTTTTTATTCCTGTTTTTTGTGTTTGTTTTTATGCTATTTGCACTGACCGCTGTATTTTAATTTTTAGCATCTAATGAATCTTTAGATGATGAGTTGATTTTTAACACTTTTAAGAAGATGGTATGTGTTTTTTGTCATCAGTTTAGATAATGAATTCATTTTTAAGCAGTTTAACCAAAATTGCTAATATCATTGCCTTGTATAATTATTCAGGTTGTGAAAGAAGTTAAAAGAAAGACTGTAAAAAAGGATGTTAAGAAGCAAAATACTAAGGTTTCATGAACAATTATTATATATCCTTTTTTTGTTTTTTCTATTTTCAATAAACATATGTTTTATTCTATTTTGTAGAGTCGTAAAGTTGAATCTAAGAAATGTTCTAAAGATGCCAACGTCCGAAGAGCATTTAGTAGATGTAATACCTCATATTTTGCTGAAATTCTCAATGGTCTCAGTCAGTCCAAGAGAGCTGCTATTGAACAGTATGGCTTTTCTTCTCTTTTGAAATTTGAAGACTGTTCTGTTCCAAGATATTTTGCTCAATGGATAGCAGACCACGTAGATACTTCCAGCTCTGACATAGTTCTTGATGGAAAGGTTATACCTGTCAGTCCATCTTCTGTCCATATGGTGTTAGGTATACCGATTGATGGTATTGAAGTTAAAGCTGAGAGAGATTGTGGAAAAAGTTCTTTGCTTCAATTGTTTGACCAACCTACACTACCCTCAATTAAGTTTTTTGGTAATGAGTTGCTTAAAGAGAATCTAAGCGATGATCAAACAGTTTGATGCTTTCTTATAGTTGCTCTTTCCACATTTCTTTGTCCCAATTCTAGTACACATCCTAGCACGAAATACTTTGGTGCCTTAGTAGGTGTTGATAAAATCAAGAATTTTGATTGGTCAAAGTTTGTATACGACTGGTTGATGACCTGCATTCAAAAATATCAAAAAGACAGGGCTAGTTCTTCACATGCGACATTAACTTTGGGTGGCTGCATATATTTCCTTGCTATAAGTTTTTTGTTTCCTTACTTTTTGTCATTTCGAATTATATTGACTACCCTTTTATTGGTTAGTTAACCTCGTATTCATTGCGATTCATTAATTTTGTTATCAGGTTTATTACCTTAATTTTCTCCAATATGGATTTTGTTCTATTCCAAACACAATTCCCAGAATTTTGGTGTGGAGGGCTGACATGATTAAAGATTTCTCCAAGTCTGACTCCACAGGTGGTTGCAACTATGGGAAGCGCCCTGTGAGTATATCCATCTGTTGTAGCAAACTTGTATATGTGTTGTTGCTATTCTGTGTTAGATTTATTTGTCGCAAAATGTTATATGTTATTGTTAGTTGCATCATGTTTTATTTTTTATTTTCTTATGGAGTATAAATTGCCTGACATTCATATCATTAATATATTACTAATAGATGCGCAAGTTCATGTATATGCTAATATTTTTAATATGTTTTTTTGTGTCTACCTGTTCTTCTGGCATCCAATCTGTTAACAGTTGTGTATGAATCTGCATTTTGTAGGCCACATGCATCAATTTTTTATGAATCTGCATTGTGTATGAATCTGCATTTCATTTGTATGTGTTTGTATTGGTTATTGATAGTAATATTTTTCTTTTGCCCTGTGATTTCCAAGTATTATCACACAATTCCTGTGCCATACGTTTATGTCTTCAGCATTTTGGCTTCCAAGTTTATCCATCTGTTGTAGCAAACTTGTATATGTGCTATTGCTTTTATGTGATAGATTTATCTGTCGCAAAATGTTATATGCTATTGTTAGTTGCATCATGTTTTATTTTTTTATTTTCTTATGGAGTATAAATTGCGTGACATTCATATCATTAATATATTACCGATAGATGCGCAAGTTCATGTATATGCTAATATTTTTAATATGTTTTTTTGTGTCTACCTGTTCTTCTGGCATCCAATCTGTTAACAGTTGTGTATGAATCTGCATTTTGTAGGCCACATGCATCATTTTTTCAGCTATACTTTATGTGCAATTTTATAGTATATATAGTGCAACTTCTGTAATGTAGTTACAGTTTTAATTTTTTTCTTTGACTTTTTTTTAGATCAAAGATCTCAATCAAACATGTTATGGATTGTATTTTAGAGATAGTTCTAGTTTTAGAACTTCTTTGAACAAGATTGTTGGAAACTGTTTGCCGGAGAAGGTATGTCACATTTTTTAATTATTTTGTGTTTTTGTATGATTTAATTGTTTTCATTTTTTATTGCTTTTAATTGTAGGTAAAAGATGATATAACAAATATGTTTTGAAAATTTGAAAACCAAGTTGACCCTAATGCATCAATGAAGGCTGAAGAGCTTGTTATGGAAATTATGGAATATTTGCAAGTATCAAGCACTTCTATTCCTGATTGTGATGATGATATGCCAGCTGGCAACAATACTCAAGAATTTTCTGAGGATAAAAATGATGAGGACAAAAAATCTGAGGACAAAAAAGAAGGGGCTGCTTATGGTATGGATAGTTTTGAACACAAAAATGTTGATTCTCAATCGACATTGAAGCTCCCTTCTGATAATTCTACTCAAGGAGTTGATAATCAGCAGCATATTAATAATTCGCAGTCTACTATCAAGCTTACATCTGATGAATCTTCTAACAAAATTCAATCCAATGATGGTAACTTTATGCATTTCTTCTTTCTTCTTTTGCCGTATGCACAATTCTTTTAGTTGTTGCTATTTAATGTTAATTGTTCTCATTTGTTTTTCGGTGTCAGGAGCTGCTAATGTGAAGAATAGAAAGAGAAAATTATCTGCAAGTCAGGAATCTAATAATTCTATTGCTTCACGTACAAGATCACAACGCAAGTATCTTGATTCTAATCAGAAATCCCATTTGAGCCATTCTATAAAGGTTTGTTCTTGTTATTTTTTGCCAACCAGCTAATCTATAGAATAATGTGCATTTCTTGTATAAGAGTTGTCTTACATTTCAGGCATGCATAGCTGTCACTGTCCAGTCATCCAAACAAGAAAAAGATATCACTGCCCATGAATGAGTTGGCACATGGGAACTCGGAATCAAAGCAAAAACTTTGCTTCAAAAAATAACCAAATCCTAGCAATTCACTACTTGTATTATTTTTTGTGTTGAATTATCAGTAAATTGTAGTTTGATAATGTTTTCATCTATTAGGATAGATTTTTGTAAGCCAGCTTTTTTTCTTTCCAAGTTAAGTCTTTTTGTTCTATCTGTATTCATATAAAGTGTCCATAAGTTTGATTTTTTGTAGAACACTGGCATGAATGACTTTTTGTGGTTGTTGCTAGTTTAATGTTTCTGACATCTAAAAATTTTGGGCCAATTTTCACATCTCAACTAAGCAGGTGGTAATGTATGAATTCATTCAATACAAGTTTGCTTACATCCTAATTAGCACTCTTTTCAGTTTTAGAACATTCACTTTTTTTCCAGCGTCCTGTTGATTTAAGCAGTGGACATGGAGGCTCTGATAAGAGTGCCAGTTTGGATTATATGTTGTCTTCTCCAGACATAAACAATTCAGATATTGGATCTAAAACTTCAAAAGTATTTCTTTTTTTGTCTTTTCTTCTATTTTTGTCTCTTTTATTAATTTTTTATGGTCATATTTTACTTTCATTTTTTTTTGTAGATTGTTCTTGTCAATAAGCATTGTCTTGAAGCAAAGAAAAATGGTATGAATGAAAATTACAAAAGTGGGGTAATGTATATGCTTGTTGTGCACATTTATAAATAAGTGTTCTAACTGTTGTTTTTTGTTTCAATTTTTAAATTTATAATTAGATGATGACATGTGCACTCCAAAAGTTGATTTCAAGCTCAGTCATGTTGATTTAACTCCAAAGGCTCCAGGTTAGTATTTTAACTAGTTTAATTATTTTTCCATTTTTTGATTTTTTTTCTATTTTGTCATCCCCTTTAGAAACTAATTGTATTCATTTTATTTTTCACAGTTAAAACTTCAAGATTGTTGAATGTAGATCATGATCCCTCGTTTACTGCTGGATTTGTAGGATGTTGTTTCTTTGTTAAGTTTATTATGTGAATTAACCTGACTTTTTTCCCCATTGAGTTGTGCTCATATGCTTGCCTTTTGTTTTTTAATTTAGGACTTTCAAGGCATTGGCTATGATAAAGCAACAATTAATTTTACCACTTCTAATGTTCATTGTTCTGCACCTTATGGCCTTGGTTAGTACCCTAATTCACTTATTTACTGTTTTGTCTTGGTGTGATTTTTAGATTTTTATTTGTCAACTCATGCTTAGGTCATTCTGTTGACCAATGTTTTGATGGTAAAGATCATTCCAATGATGTTGATAAAGCTTCTAATGCGCAAAATACTGCTGTTATTTGTAGTCCATCTCTTCAAATGCCTGAAAATAAGGTATATCTTGTGCCACTTCCTATTGAACTTATTTTATTGCGCAAAACTTGCAGTGCAAGTATTATGCAACTTAGGTTCATGCCTATTGCAATTTTACGTTGTTCCAAATTTTTTAAATCTTTTTGGAGTATTTAGCTGTGTTATATTTCTTTTTTGATCAGTTGATCGAAAGTATCCCCTGCCAGATTGAATCCCCTTGTTCTAAAAGTCAGTACCACACATTTAATGAGGTAGTATTTATATGCCTTCTCCATTTTCAATTCTTTATGCAATTTTAGGTTTACTTTCATTACAACTGTATTTTTCATCTGTATAAAAAATATTTTATTTTTTTTGCAATGTTTTATAGCTCAATATTTTTTTACTTTTTTATGTGTCTTTCTTTCTTTTGAGCAGGTGAACAAGAGTATTCCCTCCCAGTTTGAATCATCCTATGAGGTAATTTTCATATGTAATTTCAATTTTTGATCTATGTTTTTTTGTAAGAATATCGTGTTTGTTGCTTTTTTTCCTTTTTGTTAAAATCATTAGTACTTCTTTTACAAATTAAGACTGCATTTAATTTGTTTAGACTTTAGCAATGATGAGGACCAAGTTAATTGCATGCAGATGCGAAATAAGCACTTGGATCAGCAAGAAGATCCGTTGCCCATCGCAGCTGTTACTTCAGATGGCAAGGTGGTTGTACTTGTAAGTATCTGTATTTCACGTCTCATTTTTTTCTTACAGGAAGGTCATACATATGCCAGTTTTTTGGTTTCTGGTGATGATACAAGGTGCAGTTCTAATTTATATGTGGTTTTACTTTTCCTCTCAATAGTGTCTTGAAGTTGTTGAAAATCACTAGCTACGTTTCGTTGATATGTGGATCACCTCCTGTAGTAACTAGGTTACCTAGGTTACAGTTTTTCTTTCATTATCTAGAATAGTTGTTCTATAAGGGTTGAGTTAGGACATGATTTTTTTTAACTATATAACCTTGCATTGTGTGTTATGTTATGGTTTATCGATTGCACTGCTTGTTTGCAGAGTTCCCAAGAATCTCAAGAGGTTGTTTTTTGTGGAGAGAAAGGATTTAGGACAAAGTTCAACAATTTGTGTGATGAGTCTGATCAATTATACAACCAGTGGATATCCTCAAATCAATCTGTGGAGAGAAGGGATTCAGTTGACGTTTCTAGTTCTTATGACCAGCCTAGACATTATGTCCCTTCAAGATTTGTTCAGCCTAGTAGATACAAGTCTTCACCATATGGCGATAACATAATTAGAACTTCTGTTTCCGCTTTGGAGCTGATGCATTTTGATGCTATTATTAAGATTTCTGATATCGAAAATCTCAAATAGTAAGTGATCCATGTTTATAGCGCTTGAAATTTTATATGTCGGCTATATTTTTTGATAGTTTTTTGATATTTTTATTTTTGCAGTCTGTTTGCTATTGACTACGGTGGTGTTAAGGTTACCTTCTGGTCCCTTGGGCAATGTTTGAAGAGAAAGTCAAAACTTGATAACTATGTTGTCAACGCATTCTGTTACAAGCTTTTCAAAGATCTCAACCCGAGTGAATCAAAGAAACATTTCTTTTTCCACAACATGAGTGTGAGTTATCATTTCTTTTTTGTTAGCTCTTTTTTATTCATTTCTTCTTTTGATTTTTTGCCAGTTCGCTTTATTGTGATGTTTCTTGTCTTTTGTATTGTTTGTTTAGGAATTTTTCCTACAAAAGTGGGATAATCAAAAGAGAAAGGAAGATACGATGAAAGTTGTGCAAAATTCATTTAAGCGTGCTAACAAGTTTATTTCGCACTGTGATCTGGTAAGTTAAATATTCATATTCATTTATTACATGTTTTGATCTAGTTTTTTATCCACCATCATTAAATTATCTATGTTGTTGTTTTTGTAGTTATTTTTCCCTTCTCTTTTCCAAGAACACTGGTTTGTTTTTGTGGTTGATTTGAAGGATTCAATGTTTGTATTTCTGGATTCCTTTTATAATAAAGACTCTGCTTATCACAAACGTGTCAAGTCAATACTTGTAAGTAACATTACCGTTTTCTGTATTGCCTAGAAAATTCTTTTTTCTTTTCATTACTAATCACTTTTATCACTAACATATATTAGTTTTGTATGATTAGATTCCAAATTTTGTGAAGGCATGGACTCAGTATGTCCCAAAGCAGATGACCTTTTCAGATTTTTGATACTGTTCATGCTACTGTTCCACATCAAGACAACCTGTATTTTTCTCATTTTTCCTGCTAATTCTTTTTTGTTTTCTTAGAATAATCCATTTTTGAATTGTATAAGTAGTTATGGGTAGATATTGAAATAAGTTTGCAGTGCATACGTACTAATGTTACAGTTGTGATTGATGTGCAATTTTTATAATATTTGAAGTGCAAGTTTTTTTTTGTACATAAATGATGATTTAGATGTTATTATGTTTCCATTCATGTGAAACTTGGTCTATGTGTTCCATTCATGCGAAACTTGGTCAGTTTCTAAATTATTTAACATGCATAGATGGTCTGGTTTCGGAAATTTAATACTAAATTGATGCTTATCTTCTGGTTTGTGCAATAACGAATGATTGTAGAGTTCATGGATAGTTATGGAATTTAGGTAGATATTTAAAGAAATTTAGTTTTTCAAGTTGTACTAGTGTTGCTGTCATTTTTTGTAATGCATTTTAGGTAAATTGTTGTGAATTTCAAGTTGTACTAGTCTTGTGTTATTTCATTTTGTATTTTCTTGTGTGCAAACACAAAAAATGATAGTTTTGTTTCTTTTGTTTGGTCAGTTCGGATTGTGGAGTATTCGTCCTAAAGTTTATGAAGCTTTGGAGTCCTCGAGTGCAGCTTAGGGATAAGTTCTCCCATGTGGACATTGCTAATATCAGGGCCAAAATTGCTAATGAAATGTATTTTAGCACGCATAACCAGTTGGAGGATGCCAAAAGTCTAGTGAGAGATTTTGAACCTCAGGTAATTACTTGTGTGAAGTATATTCTGTTTTTAAATTTTCTTCATAATTTTTGCTTTTTTGTACTGCTGACAGTGGTTTTTTACACGCGTCATGTGTTTCTAATTGTAGGTGCAAGGCAAATACACTGGACAGATGTGATTTTTCCAAAGATTATCTGCATGTGATTTTGTATGTTAATATGCTCCGTAGTTAATGTTGCTAGTATTCACAGATATGCTTTTACTACTGTTTTGTAATGCTGAAGTATTGTAAATACTAGTAGGCTATATATAGGAATACTTAGTGATGACAAGTATACTGGGGAGATGTTACTTGTGTGTTGTTTGTTTTCTGTTGCGACTCAAGGTGCATGTGGTTTCGAATGTTCAAATGTTCATTGGTTGAATGGGAAGTATACTGGATAGATGATGTATGTGTGCTGTTGTATGTTCGTTTCTACATTAATGTGTTTTTTTCCTTTTTTATTTTATTTGTAATGTTTTGTTTATTCGTGTGCTCCACAAGGTATATAATTTTTCGAAGCTGCCTCAAATAAGTCTTGAATGGTAGATTATGTTAACAGTACAAATACTAAACGATAACAATCAAGTGCGAAATGAAAAGTACAAGTCATAATTCATACATTGTTCCTTTCAATAAATATAATTCTGTTTTTTTCATAGCATTAATAATTAGCTCTTCATGCTTATTTGCATTGCATCATACATAAATAGTCTTCTGTCGGTAAGTTGTTTTCTGTAGTCACCGCTTTGTTCTTGTGTTTCTTGTTTGGTACTCCTCCAGTTTGTCCTGCATATCAAAAACGATGAATGGTATCTTAGTCTTATTTACTATCATCCGCTTTGTTCTTGTGTTTCTTGTTTGGTACTCCTCCAGTTTGTCCTGCATATCAAAAACGATGAATGGTATCTTAGTCTTATTTACTGTCATGGGAATCTGCATATAAAAAGTAACTAGTTTTATTGCCAATCAATTACCTGTTACTTTACGTGTTGAATTTTTCTTTTTTCTTGCGCTGCTCATGTCTTCGTGCATCTTAGGGCAAGTTTGCACATTGTGGTCATGTGATCCACAATGGCTACATGTGATGATTTGCTTCAATTGTTCAGCAAGTGGTTTCAATCTTCCTTTTTGTTTCTGTGGTCTACCCTTTGGGTTTGAATTTAGCGGGTCATTGAGCTTAATAGTTGTACTTCCCTCTGCTAGATCAGTCGATGAGATTTGATGACACATGTTGCTTTTCTCGTGTGAAGATTTATCTGTTGTTGCTTCTGTTGATGGGATGCTTTCAAGTTCTTGTTCAATCCTATCCATTTCCTTCAATATGTAAGCATATTTCTCCACTGTCTTTGATCCTTGAGATGCCAAATCTACCATCTTCCTAGACAAAATATTGAATCTTAGTTGACTATTTTCACCACCTAGGTCTTTTGGAATGTTGTGATCATGAGCTCTAATATTCTTCTTTTCTTTTGGTCGCCATCTGTCAAGGAAGTATCTTTCTGGGAGTTCAGTGATGTTCATCTGAATTAGAACTTTGAGTACGTGCATACACAGAATGCCATCTTTTTGAAACTTTGCACAAATGCAGCTGTGTTGTTCATTTTGTTTGTCAATCTTCACTATAAATCTTCTTGGTCTGAATTCCCTCATTGCATGAGTTTCTGATTTGAAAACTTCATATGTTTTATTCAGTTCTCTTTCCTCTGTGTTTAGCTTTGTTGTTCCTTTCAATTCTTGCTGGAACCTGTAGAATATAGCTCTGTTGTACAATCTTGCAGCTTGTCTTTCAAAGTAATATTCAGACCAGTATGATGGTTTTGTCCCTCTTGTGACTGAGTCCTGTTGTTTCTGCTTTTCTTCAATTGTGTCAACTATTCTCTGATACTCTCCAAGGAAACTTATTATGCTGTACGTTGATGCAACATTGTTTTTGAAAACCGAGTTAGTGCCTTCACTTCTTGCAGTCGTCTGGATGAAAGGGTAGAACTGTTGCTTGAAATAAACAGGTACAAACCTCTTCCTTGTATTCCACATATCTTGAAAGTACTTGATGTTCTGAATTTGATATTTTGTAATCATTTCCACCCATAGATTCTCAAATTCCATTTCTGTAATAGAGTTGTTTAGTACATCCATGAATTCATCATGCAAACCTGGGATTCTTCTAAAACACATTGCTGCTTTCTCTTGTGCCTTCTTCTGAATGTGAAACAAGCAATTTCTGTGGTTTGTTTCTGGAAAAACTTTGCCTATTGCTGTTCTCATGGCAATGTCTTGGTTAGTGATAACAGTAATTGGTGCTTTGCCTCCCATGCAAGTTAGGAATGTTCTAAATAGCCATGTGAATGTTTCTATTGTTTCATCCTTTAGAAATGCACACCCAAACAAGCAATTATCACCATGTCCACTAATGCCAACAAATGGTGCAAAAGGTAAATTGTATTTGTTAGTTCTGTATGTTGTGTCAAAGCTCACACAGTCCCCATATTGGTAATAACAGCTCCTGCAATTCGCATCTGACCAGAAGATGTTTTTCACTGTGTTATTTTCATCTGCTTGGAATGTATAGAAGAATCTAGGATCCTCCGATTGCTTCTGTGAGAAGAATGCAAGCACTTGCATCATATCATTCTGATTCAATTCTTTTCTCATTGATATTCTTAAGTTGCTCACGTGCTTCTTGGTGAATGGCACAGCTGACAGGCCGCCTCTCAGAAACGACAATATGGCCATTATCTTTCTGTTTGGTATTTGCACTGAGTTGAGTGTCCTTATTAGTTTCTTTTCTGCATCTGACATATTTTTGTGTGATCGCAAGAACCTTGACTCTCCTGGCGGACTGAGCTCATGATTGTGTTGGAAATTGAGGCGTATAACTTGCCATGTAGTATTGTCGTAGGGGTGGCCCCCACCTAAACCCAGCAGGCCTGGTAGGAAGTTATAAGGCCCGGAATAGGCCACGTGTAATGACACAAATACCCCTGAAGGGGATAATCAGCTGTAAGGGCATAATTGTAAAAGCACTCCCCATGTATATATATATAGAATACCGGCCATGGGGAGGAGGCAGGCCATTACATTCATCTTCATCACTCTCCACTACCATCTCTCTATCTGTTTGGTCTGTAGCCACAACAAGTATCTTTCAGCTTTATAACCATTGCTGCAGGGCATCCGGTTAATATTACTGTGTTGCTTTTTCGCTTTCCTATTGCTGGTTCTGTTGAGGTCCCTTCTTTGGTTTTTCTCTTCCTTTTCTTTGATGGTTCTGAAGTCTTGTCCTCCTTTCTTTTGGCTAGCTGATCGCCTTCTTTTGGCTTTCCCGACTTATTGCATCTGAATGTTACCCTGGTGACAGCATTGTTAGCTTCTTTCTTTCTAGAGTGATAAGTTCCAGCTTTGAGCACAGAGAAACTAGCTATGAATGCATAGCTGTTGTAGAACTTTTGTGCTTCGTCTTCGGTTTGAAAAGTCATGTCTAAGTGTGGAACATGATGAGTTTCTATCTGCATATCCCCTTTCTGTGCTGCCTTGATACTTTCATTTTGTAGGAATATCTCGATGTCCTCTTCTGTTATGTTTTCAAAATTTTTTGTTGTCTGAATCTCATTTGCATTGTTTTCTGAATTGATTTCGCCAACTATTGATGTCTGAACGTGTTCATCTTCTGCAATAAACTGATTTTCCTCAACTTCATCATGTTCTGAAATTTCGTTAGTTTCTGCATTGACTTGGTCAGGTATTGATATCTGGTTGTCCTCATCAGTTACTGACGTCTGATTTGCTTCATAAGATAGAAACCAGGTATATTTTATTTCATGCATGTCGTTATAAAAAATGCGGAAAGAATATGCACAAAATTGCAAATAGCATAACCAAAAAAAACAGGAAACAAGGAAAAAAATTGCTTAACAATTTAACACTAAAAATTAACCTACCATTCATGTGAGTCTCCACACCATAGCCTTCATTTTCTGTATTTATTTGATTTTCATCATGGTCTACATTTGTTGTGTCATGGATTATTGTATATTCTTTGTTACGATTGTGATCTATGTATCTATTCTGCAGATGTTCAGCCTTGATTTGTCCAATTTCATCAGTCCTGCTGGTGGTCATACACAGCTGGTTCTGTGTTCAAAGGTAATCATATTGTCATTTTTTTTGCATTTTGCCAATTTTCAATGAGTACATTTTGTAATTTTCTTTGTTCAGCATTACCTCAAATACATATGGAGCCGTCATCAGGTATGTGTAAGTTCCTTGTGGTGCCTGATTGTCAAAGAAATTCTGTTGTTTGTGTAATAACAATATAATTTGATTTCCAAGTATTATCACAAAATTCCTGTGGCATACCTTTATATCTTCAGCATTTTGGCTTCCAAGTATATCCATCTGTTGTAGCAAACTTGTATATATGCTGTTGATATCCTGTGACAAATTTATCTATCACGAAATGTTATATGTTATTGTTAGTTGCATCATGTTTTCTTTTTTTTCCTTTATGGAGCATAAATTGCCTGACATTCATATCATTAATATAGTACAAATAGATGCGCAAGTTCATGTATATGCTAATATTTTTCTATTTTTTTTTGTGTTTACCTGCTCTTCTGACATCCAATCTGGTAACGGTTGTGTATGAATCTGCATTTTTTAGGCAACATGCATCAATATTTCAGCTATAATTTATGTGCAATTTTATAGTATATGCAGTGCAACTTCTATAATGTAGTATAATGTAGTTACAGTTTACCTGGTATTCATCTGTGATGTTACTACTATAAAGGCTTGTATCCAAATTTCCCAGTTTTGTAGGTTCTGTTTGTCCTCCGGGATCCATGATTATAATGTCCTGCATTGATAAATTTGCAATTAATATGTATATTGGTAAATGAGAAGTAATGATTCACAAAAAGACTATGTACTATTGTAATTTACATTTTTCCATTGTAATGTTTTATTGGGAGAACTATCATATGCATTTTACTGCTTTATGCATGACCATAGTACACAATTCAAATATATGTGCTGCATTGAACTAGTCTGGGTTATACGCTTTTTTCAGCACATTTTTGTAGGGATCGGATGTAATAGATGCTGCTTGATTGTGCTGGTTTGTTTCGGTTCAACCCCAAGAAATAATATCCAAAGAGAATTATAGTTGATAGAAGAAAAATAAGATAACAACTCGGGAGACGAATAAGAGTTCACATGCAGCAAACGGGAAGAACAACTAAGAAAAAGAAACCTGAGGACTCTGCAATGTCGGATCCATTTGCACAGGCCAGTTCGTCATCTCCTATCTGATTTTCTTCTTCCGCCTCTCTGCAATCCCTCTCTTCTGTTTTTGGTTTTTGTGTTGGGTTTTTGTTTTTCTTGGATTTGCTGTAGCCGCCTCTTTTGCAATCCTCTTCTGTGCTTTTTATTAGGTTTTCTTGGAGAGAAGAAACGTGTAAGGCTAGGTTTACACGTTTTTAGGGTTATTTTTGGGCTAACAATTTTAGATGTGCCAGCACCGTGGTCAATCTCTCCTGCTTTGAGGTTTTCGTGTTGGGCCTTAACGGGTTGAAAACTGTGAAGTGCGCGCCCGTTAAAGATGCAAGTGGGCTGGACATACAAAAGACACAGTAAATTAGGCCTGCAATGACCACCACACGATTAGGATCGAACGGCTCTCAGAATCGACTAAAATGTATTTTTTTCAAGCGGCTGTGCAATAGACGCCCCCTTATTTAAACCATGTTGAGCACGCTATTCTTGTCTCATGCCTGTTCTATAAGTTTTCTCCAACTCAATCCTCCGTTTTCTCCCTGTTACGAATAGGGTTAAATCTTTCAGACGAAATTTCGCCGAAATGATGAAATTTCATCTCTTTTGTTACCCCCGAAAGCACAATAATTCAATCAAATTTTGGCTGAATTATCCCATTTAAATTTGGTCTAACTTTCATCTAAATTTTGATTAAATTTCATTAAAAATTTGAAATTTTCGTCTGAATTTTTGAACAAAATGGACAAAATTTCATCCTTCGTTCCTTCCAATGACTACCGAAATTTTTTTGAGGCCGAAAGATTTAACCCTAGTTACAAAGCCATTTTGGCTGAGCACTTCATCTCCTCCAAGTTCAGTTGCCAGCTTCGTCCATCAAATTTCGACCACCAGAGGTGAGCTCTGCCCTTGAAATTCTTTGATTTGGGATTACCCTGCTATGTTCTACCCGTTGCTTACTCTATCTTGGCCTATTTCCCACTTAGGAAGGAGGGCACCACCTCGCCATCCATCTAGCCGACCGAAACACGTTGCCACCACCTTGTTTTGACCCCTCCGGTGAGCTTCGGCCATGGAAGCCATGTCCCTTAGCTTCACCTTCACCCCCTCTTGCTAATCCATGCTTCCTTCTCCTGTGCCTTGGTCCAAGATGTTGGACCACGCTCATCTTCCTTATCGCCAGTGAGACCATACCCGTACTATGGTGCCGCAACCATTCTCCTTCCTCTCTCGATTTTGCGGTAAACCCTTCCATTCCCATTCTCATTTACCCATTGTGAACCCGGTAGGCTAGCCACTGGACCGCATGCTTGACCGTAGCATCGCTGCTGCGTTGGACCTCCCCACGCCGCCGTAGGCCTCCATGGGCTGTTGTAAGGTCTTACGACCTCCCAGGACCTTTCACGACTGGTTAGAGTCGTTTACGACCGGTTTCGACTGCTTCTGTTGCCATACGACCGCTTCGCTTTGTTGTTGCGCTTGAAATACCGTGATCGAAACCTTCCACGATCACGCAGTGATGCTGGCGATCACTGTTCACCATGCTCGAACACCCTTTCGACCACGTTCACTTCCTTCAACGTCGTCGGAGTTGCTTCTAACCACGTACTGGTCTTCTCGGCGTAGTCGCAACTTCTTACGACCACCTTCACCGTGGTCGTAACTTTTACAACGTAATCGTAGCCTCCTTCGACCACGTTTAATCTTCTCCTTTGCAGTCGTACGTCTTCAGCCCACCTTCGATTTTGCGTGTTCGTGGTCGTAGATACTCCCGATCACACCTGCTTTCGGTTCTACCGTGGTCGACCGCCTTTTGACCACGCCTACTAGCTTTACGACCACGATTATTGCTCCTTCAACATGGTCGTAAAGTTACTGCAATTTTGTCGTGATCGCAGAACACTTTGACAATGCCTACGAGAACACACAAAGAATATTTGAACTCAGGGATTTCGCTTTTTTCTTCTTTTCTTCTCAATTTTTTGGCGGTACAGATTACACGGCTCAAAGCCTCTTTTTATACCCGGTTTTCTCAACTTCATCTCGGGTTCGACTACGATTACAACTCGGACTCCGACTCCGCTTCCGATACGACTTCTACTCTGTTTCTGGCTACGACTTCTAATTACGGTTGCAATTCATTACAACCAAACTTTGTACATGATTTCTAAACAAGATTATTTACAACATGGGCAACATGGCTTACCATGTTATTTTGAGCCCCAATAGCAACCATTGCTTCGCTTCAGCACGTAGAGTGTGAATTTGTCTTCAATTTGAAGGTTAGGCCTGGTTTATGGTTGTCATCGTCGCCAGTACCACTGTCGCCTCAGAACCTCGCCGTCGGCTAACCCAGTGACCTTAGTTCCCTAACAGGGGCGGATCTACAGTAATTCATGAGTATTCAGCTGAATACCTAAAAATTTTTGCAAAAAAACTGCTATATATTAGGTATAATGTGTGTGTGTATATATTAGGTCTCAGGAATATTCTAAACATCCGGCCACGACCCACGCCCAAAACGGCCCACGGCCCACGCCCAAAACAGCCCACGGCCCACTCGCGGAGCGACTCAAGTCCACAACTCCACATCTCTCCTGGCTCCTGCGACCTGCGACACAGCGACAGAGAGAGCGAGCGACTCAAGTCTCCAACCCTAGCTCACAGATCTGGTGCCCGGGCGGCGGCCGACGGCGGCTGGCGCGCTCGGCACCTCGGCGGGCGGCGGCTCGGCGTTCCTTCCTCGGGCTCTCCGCCTCTCCGGCTCTCCGCTGGCGGCCCGCAGCGCAGTCCCTATCCCTCTCCGGCTCTCCACCTCTCCGGGCTCCGGCTCTCCCTCGTCCAGTCATCTGTCTCTCAGATCCGGCGCTGGGCGCCGGCGGCTGGCGTGCCACGCGCTCCTTCCTCAACTCAGGCTCGGCCGCTCAGTCCGCCCCCACCAGGCCAGTCGCCCAGTCCGGCAATCAGCTCATCTCCCTACGCCTTGAGACGCCGCTGCTGCACACCTCCCCTGGCTACTCCGCCTTCGTCACTCCCCTTCAGCCCTGCTCCCCGCCGCCCCCAGCGGCCAATGCCGAGGTAATCCATCCCCTCCCCTTCCTTCAAATCTGCTACATTGGTTGTTGGTTAGCTTCCCTCCGCGCTAGTTAATTTGATCTGTGTGTTGGATAACCTGAGAAAGTAGTTAATCTCTATTTTGATCTGTGTTGCCTCATTTGCTGTGCTTTATGTATGAGTAGATTTTGTATGAGATGAGTAGAAATGGCATAATACATGTTAAGATCATATTGATGTTTTGCATTGCTTACTGATTTTATCGTTGTCTCCTGTCCCTGAGAGTCTGAGATGTGTAGGTATATGGCAATATTTGTGAATATGAGTATATGGCAATCTTTACTTTGATGTGCATTGCTTACAATACTTTTGTAACTTTGAATACCCATTCTGAAATTTCTGGATCTGCCCCTGTTCCCTGAGCCATCCATGCAGCACTACTGGAAACCCTCTGGACTTTGCACACAGTGAAATTTTATTTTGTTTAGCATCTGTGTCGTCGCTGTCACCTCATCGCGCCACTCCGTCGCTTACCCCTGGCAAGCCACTGCTCTGGTGCACCTCGTCGACCACTGCCACCACTACCAGCTAGCGCATGACCCCAGCATCTTGTTTTGTCCCTTGGCCAAACACCCTGACGCCTTCCTCGCTGCCGCCGAGCATGGCAGCGAGCTCCGCCGAGAGTTCCTCTGTCTGGCCGAGTTCCTTCCCGGTGATATATGGGACCACAATGATTAGCGTTAATGATGAGGTTACTATTTTGTTTAGCATTAATGTTCGCCTAACACGTAGGCCCCACTGAGATTAATAAATCTAATTATTCACCGATTTAAATTTTGTATCACTGACATATGGGCTCACCACTTAAACATCAGTTCATGGACCTAGTTTATGTAAACCGTATCTCTGCACTGTGGGTCCCATGTCTTGGCCACCGGTGGGATTTCCATTATAAAAATAAATGCGAAATGAAACTCAAAATCCCCAATGGACCCCATCTGTTAGACTTTTTTAAATTTCCCAATTTTCCTCTCGGGTTAAACTTTGAAATGCCATAGCATTCTCATTTTAAATCCAATTTTATTGGTTTTTGTTTGTAAATTCATATAAATTCAAGATATTTCCAAAAATACCAAGATATAATTTTTTGGAGTTCATTTGGATTCAATTTTAATTTGGGCATTTTTACGATGATATATTTTCACGCTCTGGATGTCGTCATCGCTGCTGATCAAGACTTTGAGACCTCTACTGCTGAACAAGGCAAGTTTTTATAATTAATCATGTTGAACCTAGTTTGCAAATGCAATTAATTTATTTGAAATTATCACTTGCATGCTTACTTTTTTTTATTAAATGTTATGTTAATTGTCATGCTTAGCTATGCTTACCTACACCTTGTCATTCTAGGCTAAATATGTATTTATGCCATAGCTCCCCTTGACAAAATCAATATGGATAATGGTTATGCTTAGACATGCTTAGCAGGAAATGTGAATCTAACACAAACATTGCCAACTGATTAGCATGAGAAAATTTTGGGTGGATGATTGATGTGGTGACATGGGTTTCCACTGCAAATAGGAAAGTAATTTATAAACATGGGGAAGGCTAGGGCGAGTGGATGGATAAGATCAGTGCATGTGTTGTACGAGACTTGGGTTTGTGGATTGTCTGGTTTGAGTTGTTTAAGGACTGAATCATATGCTGCCCTTTCTGAATCGTTATCGTACAACCACAAGTTAAGTATGGGCTCGACTTGGCCAATAAAAAGGTGTGTTCTTTTTGTTTGTGGCTAGTGGCTTATAGTTGCGGTTAATAGCTTTTGGTATTAGCACGAGCGCTTGGACGAATGAACCAAACGTCGATAAGCTGCTTCGAAACGACAGCTGAGAAGCCATCCCTTTTTTATTCAAAAAAAGCCATAAGCCATAAAACATAAACTGAAAAGAATGGAGCCAAATTCCTTAGCCACTAGCTTGGCTCCTACGCATAGATGTAGGTAGATTTCTTTCAACGATGGATTTTCCTATTACAATAAAGGGACATAACTCCCTCACAACAGTAGGCCCTCATTTAAAATATAACCTGTAATGGTTATGTTCTAGGGGTGATTTGTAACAGTCACTATCCTAATGTTAAGGGGTTTCCCTGCGAGGCGAGAAATGTGGTGGGGCGAGGCAGTTAAAAAGCATTGTTATAATCATCTTCGTTGTATGCCTAAGGAAGCGTGTTATTGGTTGGCAGTATAAGTTAATTATATTTTATGAGTAAAGATATACAACCTCTATATAGTGTAAAATTATTCAAATAGCCAAGCCCTTGGTCACAGGCATGGTGAGGAAAGCTACGCTATTAGTTTTATAAAACTTGGGCAGGACAGATCAAAAAATTATGGTAACGAAGGATGGATATGAGTGTATGATAAGAGCAAGGAGATATGAATACAAATAAATTAATTATCATGATGGATGTAACCCATAGGTTTCATGATGGAAATAGTCCTTAAGGACACGATCAAAACATGAGTTTTGGTTTTCGATAAAATGGCTAGGTCTTAGGGTTAGAAATTACATATGGTATCAAAGTAATAACTTGCTTTATGATAAATTGAACCCTAAGGCCCTTTTCCTTGGGAAGCCAAGCATGTATATATATATATATATATATATATATATATATATATATATATATATATATATATATATATATATATATATATATATACAATTGCATTTGGTATAAGGACTTGTTGAGTACTTTTGTACTCATGGTTGTTAAATATGTGAATTCAGACTATGAAGAAGAGGACCCAACATATGGTTATTTCTGTGTTGGGATTTGACGAAGAAGATGGTGGCGACTACTAGGCCGTTCCTAGTCGATTGACTGTGGCATATCGATATAGCCCTTTTGGTTTCTCTACCTTCTGTTGAACTTTACATTGGAACTTATTCAGTGAATCAACCCATTTTGTAAGAACTTGGCCATAAGGCATGTTTACACTAGTCATGTAATAATATTTACCCTGGTGTTATTTCATTCTTATGGATGTGATATTTTTCGTTGTTGTACTGTGTGAGCTAGTTATTGATCATAGGACTAGCTCAGTATACACAGAGGGCCTAGATGCAAACTCGGGTCCCGAAAAAGGGTTAATCGATGCTCTTGAAGGCGATAGACCAAAAGAGGCCTCTGTTGAAGAATGGAAGGTGACGGAGTGAAAGGCTGATGTAAGTACTCGGTGATCACGAAGAATTTACCAAAAAAACTATAGTGACTTAGAAGAATTGTATATGGTAAAGTCACTGACAAACTGGTGGGTGCTGAAGCGGCAACTGTACAAGTTGCGCATGGAGGAGGGTATGTGATTCATTGACCATCTTAATATCTTCAACAAGTTTATTATACAATTAACTAGTGTTGATGAGAAAATTGAGGAAAACGACAAAGTCATCATATTGGTTTTATCTCTACCACTAACATGGAAGTAATTGGTGATAAATATTCTCATCAAGAAAAATTATTTTCAGCTTCAATGACGTAGTGACATATCTATTGGAAGCGAAGTCCTTGAAGAAGCCATCAGGTTCATCCTCGAGTGATTAAGCATTGGCTGCTATAGGTATGTAGGCCAAAATAAGAATCACAGGAAGAAGAATGGCAAGAACAAAGACACACATGTATGTTATCTATATGATGGCGAATGTCATATGATAAAAAATTATCCAAGTGTGAAGCAAATGAAGGGTACATGCTTAGTGGTAGTAGTAAAAAATGATTCGAACACACTTGTTGCTTTCACATATGTTCGGTGAGGGAGATGTTCGACGAAGAACCTCTATGTTCAACGTATATAACTGTTCATTTAGCGAATTGCAAAAAGTATGCAGTCACTAAGGTTAAAACAATTACATTACATACGTATGATGGAACACATCACACATTTAAGGGAGTTCGGTGTGCTCCTGGCTTAAAGAATAATCTAATATATGTGAGATCGCTTGAACTCGAAGGTTGTGAGGTATCACTTCGAGGTGGAGTCATGCGAGTTAGTTGCAAAGGGCGAGTAATCATGAAAAATATTTGAAGCAATGGAGGGTACCGATTGATATGTAATAATAAGGGAACAGTAATCAATGAGAAAACTGGTATAGATCCTAGCTAGGAAAAAGAAACCATGCCATCAACGGTAGGTACTCAGATCTCATCTATAGTTGTGTGTAGAACTGCAAACATGATTGCAAACTCTAGTAGTTGTAGTGGCGAATGTGCAAGATGCTAGAGGAAGGAAGATGTGGTGAGACCAACTACAAATGGTACCAATGACTAGGTGGACCTAGGAGTGGTACAAACCTACGGCTTGGAGGGGAGGAACAAGATGTGTGGTTAAGGAAACTACACAACAAAGGTGCTCTCAGCTGGAGGGTCTAGGCAATCAAGCTTAGACACTAACGTGCACATTATGGTGATGTGGATGAACCCCTGTAGTGGGACACTCCCAAAGGTGGGAGGAAAAAACAAAAAATAGGCGAAGTTGACTTGGAGAAAATTTTTGGAGGAGCACGGTGACTTCAACAGATAAAAGGCAAGGTGAAGATTGTTAAGTATGATACCTCATATCTTAACCTAATAAAACTTATATACCTCATATCTTAACCTAATAAAACTTATGATACAAAGATTCATATCCTAATCCTAATAGGATTGGGATTCTAACTTCACTTTGGAGGAGAACCAGTAGGGCACTAAATAAAATCATGAGATGTGATCAAGGAGAATCCAAGCTGCAAACCAACTCATCCAAAGTAGAGGGTGCACTAGATGATTAGATGTTAGATTATTCTTTAGCACTATCTAAAAGTCCTAAAACATTCAAGAGAGTTGTGAGAGAGTAACAGTCCCTTGTACTCTTTTGAGGTCATACTTAAGGATTTATGGTCGGCTTCACTAAATGTTTCTCTCTCGTCATGATTATTTCGGTTCTCTTTACGGAATTTATCTACTTCGTTCTTGATATTATGCATGCGTATACTATATCTCGTAACTCTGATCTGATCAGAGAGCCGCTGCATAAGGAAGGGTATCAGAGGATAACAATATATGTATCCAGTAAACGAGAGATCAGTTCAACTGTCAGTGTCGTCTCACCTGTTTCGGTAACTAAGCAGGTGATCCAATTGGACCAAATCAAACAATCAGATCACGGCTTTTACCGCACTATCACTTCAAATCTGGAAGGAGGTGTTAACAAAGTTTGGGAGTGCCAAGAACACACACACACACACACCGAAGATCATTTCATTCCTGCTATGTATGTATGTACATATACCACACAATCAAAAGACTTGGGAGCTGGGAGTAATATACTGTTACAAACTTGTTTCTTTTAACTCTTACATTCTTCACAGTTCAGAGACTTCAGGCTATATATATTTAACCATCGATTACGCGCGACGTACTCGATCGCCACCAATCAAGTTCCAAGCAAACCAACCATCATCTCTTCGGCAGAAAACGCAAATAAATTACAGCAACTGCAGCTTTGGCGCCACTGACATTAGCTCGATTCTAAGCAGGTAGCAGACAACTCCTGTCCTGGATGTGCCTTCAGTTCAAGCTAAACCTGAAAGGTTTTCGTCGCGAAAAAGGTCAAATACTTTTAGCTTTTGAATCATCCAATTTTTACGTGTTTGAGACTGTTCGAAATGACATGGATGATAGATTAGCAATGTAGCTGATGGATCATGATCAGTGGGCATCAGAGTCATGACACACTGGACAGAGATTATCCAGTACTATGCCTTTTCCTCTTTTCTAGGCCATCTGATCAAATCGTCAATAGTTCTTCAGATTAAGTTCATTCGGAGTCTTCTTCATACAGAAAAACTGCATTCCTACAACTAAAACATTTTCACCGAAAATTTCATATCTCTTTCAAAACATTGTTTAATTAACAACGTTGTCATATACAACGTGTCTCTGATCACTCAAGACTGCTAAGCCACTCTAGGTAGTGCTTTTAGTTTCAGGCACTGGTCCTTACCTGCACAGTTGTGCCAATCATGTTCCCTTCATCTTGGATCCAATGTTGCTAAAGAGTTTCCCTATTCGTCCACCTAAGTTTGCCATTTCGCAAATTTTGGTGTCATTTTGCACATGGGAGCTACCTTGATGGTCCAAGTGGGATCCCAACTTGCGAAATTTTGGTACACCACCGTGGGGCAAGCAAGTTGGATAGTGACACACTAACATGTGCTAGTGTACCACAAACATTTGAGCATTTCATTGGATGCGTTTTTCTCGGTTGTGGCTGATGGCTTTTAATCCTAATATAAGTACTTGTGCGAACGAATCAAATTTCAATAAACTGGTTCAAAAAACTGTCTTGATAAGATAGCGAAGAAGTTATCTTATTTGTTTGTTTGAAAAAAAACATAAGCTAAAAAGAAAGAATTAGGCCGTTAATTCGAGCATTTGCTATGCCTACAGTGAAATTTCTTGGTAAATACGGATAGACATATGCGTGTCTTATCCGATATGATCGGTAACCATTTCAAATGCAAGAGGATCACTTGGATACAATTGAAGATCTCAAATGTTAAATTGCATAATGAGGAAAAGTAAAGCACACATTTGAATTGCGATGGTTGTTGTTATTGTGCGTATGGTATACCGCATATACGTGCATGTACGTAGATGCGTGCAACCTACGGCTACAGTTGCTAGGGACAGAGGGAATCCCGGGTTGCTTGTGCTCGGAGACAGCCGTTTCGCTCAGCGGCAAGCAAGGCAGATGCCCCGTCTCCATTCTATAATCCACAAATCTATGATCTACTGTAGCAGGCTGTAGCCTGTGGCATCTTAAGTGGCCACAAAATGTGTCTTGCTAGCTAGGGATCACTAAGCTAAAAGGGGGCCCTACATCACAATGACTTCTCATGGTCGTACAACATATTTTTTTGGTTGCGATTGGTTGTTTATGGCTGCTGCGGTTGATAACTTTTGGTTTTACTACGAGTATTTGTGCGAAAGAACCGACTGTTGATAAACCACTTTTAAAAAAACTGTCTTGATAAGTTGCTTTTAAAAGACAATGAAAAAACCATTTTGTTTGTTTATTTGAAGAATGGCATAGGCTATAAGTTATAAGCTAAAAAAAGAGGAAAAATCGTCCCATTGTTAATACTTCACTTGTGCCCTCATTCTATATTGACCTATGGAATCTTACCTTGTGCTTTGGATGGATGGTTCATGGCTCATGGATGGATGGATCAGCAGGGATCGATCAAGATGTCGAATTGAGATGCATGTGCAACAAATTGGTGGTATCTTGTAGAGATTTAACGCGTGCTATGCGTATGACCAAAGTTTCAAGAGCGATGCTATGCGTATGACCAAAGTTTCCTTTTACGGACTTGGTTCTGTAACTAATATTATTTAAACTAATGGTAAGCCTCGTCACACATCGTGTCAAACGAGGCTAGTCTTAGTGCTGCTTATCAGTGAGTGATGCAAGATTTTACCGGATTGTGTTCGTATGTGATTTAAGCTTTTGCATATCAGATTCATATATTATTTCACATGCACTTACATGCAAATGTTGAGAATAATTATTGTAACAGCAAGCAATGCAGCTGGATAAACAGAGGATTGAACTCACCATCTCACTCTAAACAGGTACACCTGGCACTTGCTCATTGGCCCCACCACGGTCCCGGCGGAGCCACCGCGTGGCGCCATGACGCCGCCGTCGCAGAACAACCTCACCGGAACCATGCCGGTGTGCAACGCCCCGACCCGCACGCCGACGTGGGTGTCGACGACCACCTTGAACGCCAGCTGCCGCCGCCGGTACCGGTCGCGCACGCGCGCCGCCACCGCCTCGTCGACCACCACCCCCTTCGCCGCCGCCACGAATCCCACCGTGGCGACGCTCCGGCCGCCGTGCTCAAAGCCGCCCACGGGCGCCCAGCCCAGCGCGATGTCGCCATCGCTGTCGGCGAGGGCGACGCGGCCCTCGCCGTCGCTGTACTCGAAGGAGATCTTGTCGTTGGGGTTCCAGGACACCACCTTGACGCCGACGGTGACATCCATGGCGGACACCGCGGAAGAGTTGCCGACGCGGAACCGCATAGGCGAGACGGGCTGGAGGTGGAACGACGGCGGGCGGGGGTGGTAGTAGAGGTACGCGAGGCAGCCGGCCGCCAGCGCGAGGCAGAGCGCGAACAGGACGAACCCGGTGGCGAGGCAGCACACGCGGCGGCCGGAGCACCCGCCGCCCCGGTGGTGCCGGTACTGCGGCCTCCGCGGCCCCCCGCCGCCCTGCGGCTGGCGATAGTGGTGCCCAGGCGGCGGCTTGAGCGGGAGCACCTGCGGCGGCGGCGCGAGGGGCGGCTTCTTGAGCGGCGCAGTCGTCCTCGCCGGCGCCGGCGCCGGCGCCGAGGAGGCGGCAGGCTTGGGCCTGGGCGGCTTCGTGGCCAACGCCGGCGGCCGGGGCGGCTTCCCGGCCATGGTGCCGACCGTGCGCGTTGTGGTGTTGGCGAGAAGCTTGGAGGGTGCGAGTGAAGTGATGGTTTGGTGCCTAGTTTTTAATACTTATAGCGCCAAATGCAGAATTGAAGGAAAGGAATTAAAGCTTGGGTTTGGTCTTTGGCTGTCGACTTGTGAAGCAGGCAAGTGGCGTCGGTGTAGGGAGCTGACGGGTGGGGCCCGGTGGCAGCGGCACGGTCGGGGTGGGAATGGAGTGGTTTGGTGCGTGGGATCTACAGTTTGAAAGGTCCGCTTGAATTGTCTCTTGCTAATAGTTTTTTATTTTGGTTTATACATAGTAATAGTTTTAGTGAAGCCATACGAAGAGATACACTCATATACGATTTTGATCATAGATATAAATAAAGTTACTGTAGTATCTACTATAATCGATTAGTAGATCTCATATTAAAAAGACACTTCGTTTAAAAGTTAAGTACTATAAAAATAATTATTAGAAGTCAATACGAACAGAGCCGCTTTTCTTTTTCTCGTAAAACCGTCTACAATTCGGCTTGTACCTTCTCGTGAATTACATCATCTGAATTGCGAAGTATTTATGTTGTTAGCCCATTTGCGTCTACTGATAAGTTTGCATCATGTCAAACGTCAAGTTAAATAGCTAATTAAGCAGGGCAATGGCTATCAATCGATTTTTTAGACGGTTGTGATTTGAAGGTAATCCATGTCGGTGATCAATGAAAAAGGAGTTAGAGAGAGATGGACCGACGGTGCATCGCATCGTCTGGAGACCAGTGAGAGAGAGACGGATGGGGCCGTTAGTAGAGATGGCAACGGGTAAATACCCATCGGGTATTGCCATTTCATACCCGTACCCGCTAGGTATAAATTTACCCGTCGGGTTACCCGTATCCGCACGCGGGTAGGAAAATTTACCCATACCCGTACCCGCGCGGGTATTACTACCCGACGGGTAACCCGTACCCGCAAGCATACCCGGTTCAACACATAAGAATATCATCAATTTAGACATTCATTAATCATACATGCCAAGCACAAAAGCGTCTAATGATCAAAATTAGTACATCACATAAACATACTTGACATGACCATATCAACATATGACAAACAAATAAACAATCAACAACAAATAGATAATAAAATTAACATTTGAGTGGGATGTCTAGTTGTCTAATGCGGGTATTCATTACCCGCGGGTAGGCGGGTATGGGTAGTATATACCCACACCCACACCCGTCTACCCGGCGGGTAGAGGATTTCGCCCAACAACGTACCCATGGGTACATAAATTTTTCCATACCCGTCTCTTTATCGGGTAAAACCCGTCGGGTATTCGGGTATCGGGTACCCATTGCCATCTCTAGCCGTTAGACGTGCTGTCTCGTCTCCGGGTGCACGGCTATAATTTAAGTGCAATTACACGTATAGTCCTGTTTTAAACAAATTTTGTCTCCTCGTTTCTAGTTTGTAGGAGCTAAAAACTATTTAAATGGATTAGTATTTTCTCCATTTGTATTTTTCGTATAAATATAACAATGCTTTTTTCTTTAATTAAATATATTTAAAACCCAACCACCGTTATAGCATCATTTCAGTCAAAAACCATCAGAAAACACCAAATTATATAGGGCATAACCTCAATGGAGCAAGCACTACTACATTTAATAAACAGAGTCTAAATCAAGCAGATTGCATCGAGCTTAACAATTACTCCTGCCGTTTATTTTAACAAGACACGACTTACTTGGCATTATCCTTAAAATTGAACCTTAACCGTTAATTTCTTTCACAACATATTGTCAATAACTACCTAATCATGATCGTATGAAACTAGTACCTTTCTATGCGGTTATTTGTGAATAGGTGACAGCTATTGTAGTAGTTTTCTCATATAGTCGACAGTGTTTCTAAGAGCATGTACATCCTTTAACATTTAAAATAGATATTAAGATAGACATATCATCTTGCTCTCTATAAAATCATTGTTAGCTACAGTTTAACCTTTTCTAACGTAGCACCAACTGCCAAGATTTACTTCGGTGCCATACAATCCAGGCTTGGCACTCATTTCCACATCTTTTAGCATCGGTGCTAAAAAATTTCTCTTTCCTATAGTATTAGTGTAGCACCTAGAGATGCATATGCTCTAAGGTAATCCAAATCTTTTCCAACTCATGAATAAATTAGTGACAAAGGATTGCCAATAAAGTGATAGCGAGCAGAATGATGGAAACCTGAAAAAAATATTACAAAGGGATACTACTATCGATGATATACTAATAACTGTCCAAAAATGTTAGAAGTGTGACTGCAAGTACAAATCCAATAGTGTCGTTTTTGTGCCACTAAACCTAATGCTGGACTAATTATTGATCAAAAATCATAAAGTTTGAATCACGAAATACGTAGGTTTTATTAAAAAAGCAGAGGAAGTAATTACCGGAATAATTGTTGGCTAATCATCCCCTTCTTATTCCCGGGGGGATTCCCCGCAGGAGGCACGGGCCACGTCGCCCCTTTGCCTCCCTCGGCCGGCGCGTGGCGGGCGGATTCCCGTACGGCCGGGGGAGGCACTTTCCCTGTATTTTTCGTAAATTACGTAGAGGTCTTTTTTCGCGAAAAGGTCCCTGTTAATTTTTTTAGGCCCCTCCATTTTGCAGAATAGCGCCCCGCGTTTTCTAAATTACGTACGGTTCTCATTTATTACGTACAGGCCCTCGGTTTTTTACAAAAAAACCCTTCGACTTTTCTGAAAATTACCCATGTGCCCTCGATTTTTTAAAAAAAACCTTCGACTTTCCAAAAAATACATATATGCCCTCAATTTTTTTAAATTTTTTTTAGACTCCTCACGAATTATCGCCTTTTTTAGTTCGGTACACACGGTGGCTGGCGCGGCGTGGCGCCGCGCCTATGAGGCTAGTATACAATAAGTGTGGGGAATACGCTGCATGCTGGAAAGAAGAGAGAACAAAAATTGGTCCTGGCACCTTACCGAATACTGACTGACTGACTAGCCGGGTTTTTTTATGTGTCCTTTCATATTTCTTTATCACCTTTTGATCCCTTTTTGATCGATCTGATTCTGATCACTAGTTCCTTACGGATGGTTGCCTCCGCTTTGCTCTGCATGGTCCATGATCTGGCTACGTAGTAATAACTAGAACGGTCCGCGCGCTTCGCTGTGTCCCGGCCGTGCATGATAGGCTGATGGTGTACTACGAGCGAACGAACATGCACATTCTATAAAAACTTTATTTGAAGCTTGGAGATCAACTCTATGATTGATTAAATGCCAGCTATATTATGTAAAAACATGACAAAGATAATATGGCAATATTTGAACATAGCAAGTGATCTGCCAAACTGGTAACATTATTTTATCGAGGCTAACTGTTTAAGAGAAAAAGGCACATGCTCTATGATGAATATCGGTAAACCTGTTCATTAGCTAGGTGGATTGTTAATGTATTATTTTTGAATTAGCGTATAGGGGGTTGAAGTTACAAAGGCCTTAGGCCCCGTTTGGTACGGCTCCACTTCACAAGTGGAGCTGTTTTTTTTTTTACTTCACAAGTGGAGCAGGGTGAAGCTACTTTTTTCAGCTCCACCCAAGGAGCTACTTTTGTCTCAGCAGGTTTTAAGGGACTCCTTGGGTGGAGCTATTTTGTTGTACCCCGTTTGGCACAAAACAGCTCCAGGAGCCGGTGGTGGAGCTGTGCCAAACGGGGCCTTAGTTGCACACAAAATCATTAAATACTGACATATTTGTACTTCTTAAAAGCCATCAGATTCTGTCACAACTGCAATTTTCTCGGGAAACACAAAATTTGCATCGAAAATTTGAAATATCGAAACTACTGCATATAAAAAGAGGGAGTGAAAGCTTCAAGCATGGGAACTAAAAGAAAGCACCAGAGAACATACCTAATGGTGCATCCTGATGCAAAAACTTGGACGAATAAAAAAAATCATACATTCTCATATAGACGTAGTATCGAGTGACCACAAAAGGCACCAATGACATCGCTTAGAAAAATGCGATAATTCAGCTTCCACTATTGCTCTTCGTGATCAAATGCTATGGCAGAACAAAATATGCCTTCTACCTTGTGGTTCGATGTACTTCCTTCGTACAAAAATTAAACAAAGCTTCTGAGCTCACTTGTTCTATCCTACTAATTAACTCTTATAATGGAAAAAATAATGGTTCGGCTAATTCCAACATTCTATCCAACAAAACACTAAGATGTGGGCTGTGTAAAACATCGGACAGCTCAAAAAAATAATTACCAACAATGGTAATTTTTTTGTTTCGGAAAGTGATACCCACTTTTTTCTTTGGCCTAATCCAATTCATCCTTCTCTTCATATAAATATGCCTTTGTTGAATCTGCAAGGCTGCAAAGACTAAAAATAACAGAGCGGTTTATGTTCGCATGTCTTTACATTATGTGGGACAACACCAAGACCAACGTGGCAGCATCATTTTTTGGTTTCCCTAATTAATTGATTCCTCTTGACCCTCATAACTGGCAAGAGAGTTGCCTTCAGTTTGAAGTAATAATAGGAAAATAGTCATAAGCAACACATTTCAGCATAAAAAGATGCTATGCACATATAGAAATATACATTAAACAGCTCTATGAAATAATTATAATTAAATTATTTTAATGAAAGATGGTAACTTTTCCGTCCATTGTTGCAGTTATCTCTATAATCAGACGAAAGATGGCAACTTTTCTATGTATTGTTGTAGTTATCTCTATAAACAGGATACAAATATATCACATCTGAGGACTAAAAATGAAGTGTTGGGGTTGCATTTTTGAACTTGGCAAGGCTCAGGAAGCTCCAGTGAGGTCTAGCGGTGGTGGAAGCTCACCGGAACATGTCTAAGGCATGGTGGCACTCCGGTGGAATTTTGGTGGATAGCATGGGCATTTAAGCATCTACGGAGGATGGGGAGGCTAATGGTGGGGTTGGTTTTGGCTCCCATGGCTCATAGATGGCTATCCACAGGGACCCTCGCGGATGATGGCGGCGCACAGCGCCAGCGAACTCAAGGCATGGGAGGGCATGGTGTGGCCAGAGTTAGGCTTGGGAGGTCTAGGCGGTGTCGTGCCGTCGGTGCAAGAGATTTGGTTTTGGTGAAGGCTATTGGGAGATTGCCATTTGAGGCTCACCAACGCTGCTACATCAACGACAACAAATTAAGGTTGGGACTAGAGAAGAAAAAGCTGGGGAGTGTATTTGAGAGCTAAAGGAAGCTAGACTGAATGTTGGTGCAGCTTTATAATGCGCACAAGGTAGTGGGAGCAGGGGGCTCAGCGATGGTGATGGCGGTGCGTGGACGCTAAGCTGGCGGACAAGAGGGTTCGATGGTGAGCTGGTTGCATCACTGACGCACTGCGGAAACTATGCCTCACTAGTGTGATAGGCGAGCTGGGGATGTAGGGTATGGGCATGGTATGTGCGTCAAACGAGTAGCCATGGACTGGCCAGTGGTGCAGTCAACGGCGGCAGCGCATGGCGCGTGGCCGAGCACTGATAGGACAGGCCTTAATGGCACAATCAACGAGGTGGCAAAGGGCTGAGCGAACGCTGACATTCGGTAGCGTCGAGGTGGTGCATAGGAAGTGGCAGCGGTGATGAGCAGTGCTCAGCCATGTGGCATGCTGGCATAGGGGAGAAAACAAAATGAGGGAAGGAGCCAATGCAGGAAGAAAACAGGAATGACTAATGGGGAAGTGAAAATGGTTGGGAGTTTTTGGATTTGTCAAGTAACTCAAATTCAACCGAAAATCAATGAAATTCAAAATTTTTGAAATGTTTGGGTTGTTACATGGCATGAGTTGAGTTTGTTGGGTTGTTTGTTGCTTTATGTGTGTGGAGGCGTGGCGTGGAGTTGGATGGAGCAAACGTGCCGAGCATGGTGCGTGATGTCCTAAAGAATTGGCATGCATGAGGTTTGGAGTTAGCGATGGAATTAGTCAAGTAGTGAACAAGTGAAATACTAGGTCATTCTTGTTTAAATAGTTTATGTGTTGAATGCAATATATGTTGCCAATAAGGGGCTATGAGGGCCTTTTGTGGCTGCCATTAGGTATTTTGGAGTGAGTCCATCTCAATTGCATATCATAAATGCTTACATGGAGAGAGAGAGTGACTTAACTCCAACAATCACAAATAACACAGAAAACCAATAGCACCAATTGGAAAAGATGTGATTCCCTGCTTTAACATCTAGTTAAAGAGACGAATTAGGCATCTGGAAAAGTAGATATACTAGGCATCTAGAAAAGTAGCTCTACAACTAACTAAATTAAACCATGGCATATATCACACCCTTGCATACACAGTAGTAGCTGTTTATCTTGGGTAGGAACATAAAGAGCATGATTAAATTGGGAACCAAAGTTTGCTAACATGATCCCTATCTACTGTTGTTAGTTGGTGTGCTTTTATTTTTCCTCTGTAGAGAAAATAATTCATCGTTATTGGGGACTTCTGGGCCTTAGAGAATTCCATAATGGCATTGTATATAACTCACAAAACCTAAGAAAGTAGGAAATCTGATTGTATTAAACTAACAGAAGATGTATACATGCTACAACACTACAAATAATAAATATTATCTGTCACACCTTGCGGTAAATTATAAGTATTTTTTGTCAATCACACCTTGAGATAAATGCCAAGTATTTTTGGTCAAGTCATGCAGCCTGGCAGCACATAGTTGCATTAAAAACTTGAAAGGTGGTCTACAAAAGCTAAATCAATTTTCCATAATAAATGGATAAAGAAGAAACATCCAACTTGAGCCACTTTGATACTCTGTATAACTGCCCACTTACATTTAGTTGGAACTGTAGCTTGAGAATAGTTAGAATCAAGCCCTACACAGTCCAACTCCAACTAATAATTAGAATATCATGAAACTTTAGAGAATAATATCCTAGGACAAAAGGACACATTCCCTCTTGAGATTTTTTTCATTGAGAACTAGCTCCTTTTTTAGTTAATTTTTGCACCACTGAAGTCTCTTTTCATCGTACACACACCAATATCCCAGAATAAGGAATAGTTCGTCAAATGGAAGGGTATGGCTACATGTAAAAATGTAGTTTGAATAAGTAAACAAATATAAAATTATAAAATCAAGTAGGATGTCTAAACTGTTGTGTAAATATAGGACCTATACCGGCAATTAGGGGGGTTAAATGATTCTTGAAACTTCCCCCGAAGGTATTCAAAATCCTTCACTTGAATGACTATGATAGTCACCAAGTTCATATCACACCAACATTGCTATGCAAGTCAAATCTAGAAATAAGAGCCAACAAAATCAACAGTCTTCTACACAAAACTGGTCAGACCACCATTGATGGGCCAGTCTGACTGTAGGTCTGTGGCCAGTCCAACCGGCCCCCTGTTCCTAGACCTAAAATCCTCTTGGTTCAAAAGCTCAAATATCAAGAACTTGCTTAATTCTCATCCAAACACAGCCAAGTTTTGCATGAGACTTATTCAAGACAATAGGAACCTAAACCAATCAAGAATTACAAGGTTCTTGGGCTCGAGTTTACCAAATTGAAGTGAATCAAATCTAGATCACAAGAACACCAAAAACCCTAAATCTCAAATTACTTCTTGCTTGTGAGGATCTAAGACATAAGGTCTTCCAGATCTATTCTCACATGTCTAACACAGGGTAATTTAAGAAAGAGATTAGGTTAGCACTCCCACAAACCCAAAATCACAAATCTAGCTTAAGCATAAGCAAAGCCAAGAACACTAGCACGAACATGATTGAGATAATGTTTTGATCTATTTTAGTAGAGGATGAGGTTACATACTCATGTATGATTATAATGTGTAACTAAAGCACCACCCTTTCCTCTCTCAAGTTCTCTCTCATAACCATGGAAGGAGATAAGGTGGTAGAACAATAACTAAACCCTAGAATCATTGAGTCCACTATCTCCTGTCCTCCCCTATAAATAACTAGCACAATCATAATGGGCCCAACCCATTAAGTTTACTGAGAAAACCTATTAACCCTACTAATCCATCAAGCAACCATATCGAGCAAAAGTTCCATTCACTTGACTCACGTTAGTCAAAACCATGCATGATGCAATGCAACACAAACCCTCAGGGCTCCAAGCCATAAGCTGACCTCAAACCAACTCAGCTCAATTCACCCAGATCCCTAACTGTAGCCACCAATTTGACCACTCTTCCTATGCTAGTCAAACCACCTTAGTTAGACCACCAACCACTGGCCAGTCTAACCAGCCTCCCAGTGTGACCGTATTTTCAATGCCGGTCACACTGGCCAACTCATCCCAGTCCGACCACCATTGAAAATATGCTCTATACAAAAAAAGCAGCCACCAACTAGAAATCATTCATACCGCTTTTCCGACCTGACTGCTCCTAAAATCCGGTCACACTGGGCCCCTATCAGACCATGGTTCACTGGCCAGTCTGATTGCTTCCTCCTAACAGCCCACCGACCAGGAACACATACAACGAATCTGAGTTTTCTGAAACTATTACAAAATTCAAATTTAACTCAACCAAAGTGCTAATTGTTCATCACAAAGATATATTATACCTAGTACATGGTTTCTCAATCTCCCTCTTGATGAACATATTGGCAATTCGCCAAAAATGCAAAGTTGGGTTGGTTTTCGAATTTAGAAAAGAATTTTGCAAAAGAGAACTAAACTTGGCTCAAGAAGTGAATAGAAGTCAAACAAGACCAACTAAGCTAGAAAAAGGAGTGAAGGGAAGAGCAAGTGTTTAACATAAACACTCCAAACCATTTAAACTTGGGAAATCCTCACTCTAGCTCTATATGAAAGAATAATTATTCATTTTAACCTTGATCATGGTAAGAATAAGCTAAGCAAATAAAAAATGCAATAAAGCTGAAAAGCCAAAACTCATTATCTCTCACTTAGCCCAATTCATATATTTTTCCATACTTTCTCTTCCTTTGATAATGAATTCATCAAGAAAAGAAAGGAATGAGTAAATGAAGACTAAGAAGTAAACATGACTATTTTGGGTAATTTTTAGATTTTAGTTGGATTGGAGCTTTGAACATTATCCAAGTCAATTAAAAAGGTATTTCACCAATCCATGCTTAGCTTATAGAATCACATAAGAACATATATAGCAACGCAAGCCAATACTAGCTAGAATTGATTACATGGAATAAAAACATGTCAAGCTGTTTTAAAGTCATAAGTATAGCTTGAGAGATCCTAATCTGAGTCATGACAAGGTAAAGTGTAAAATGAGCTAAAATTCTAGGTTAAACAAGAAATATGCTTAAGAGCTCCAAAATGACTCACTTAAGCTAAAAGTCTATTTGAACATTACAATTGATTAGATCAATGATTTATGTTGATAGAGCAAGTCCTAGATTAGGAGCCATCTACAACTGTAACAAGCTTCAGTCCAAATTGTAACTCATATTTGTATAGTCTATCTCAGTAAAGCAAAACCTAAACTAGGAGCTATGTACAACTGCCTTCTGAGCTTCAACCAATTTGTAATCACATTTGTATAGTCTATCTCAGTAAAGAAAGTTCTAGACTAGGAGCCATCTATAAAAGCCTTTTGAGTTTCAACCAATTTGAATTAATTTTAGTTAGTCAATTTGATTTATCTCAAGCCATTATTGACTATATCAAGTAGAGAGCTTAAGAAAATGGTCTTGATCATCCATAACTCCCCAAGTTCATGTCAAATGTAATAGCAAATAGTCTCATGAGAAAGAAATACTGGGATGCAATTATAAGCCCAATTGAGATCAACTAAAGCCATAAAAAGGCAAGAACTACTAAATACTTTACAGTGGAACTAAAAGCTGTACCCAAACTAGACTCAGACTCAAAACTCAACTAAGCACTTTGCTATGACATGAATCAGAAAATGATCACTAAAGCTAAACTATTTAAATGATTTAGCCTTGACAAGGTGGTAAAGCAACAACTAAACCCTAGAATCCTTGAGTCTATCATTGAGAGACCATGTGGAGGTCATCCCGTGTGTGTGATGAGTAATTGACATCGGTTTAGGAAAGTCGAGTTTGGTTTGAGTGGTTGGACCATGTCATTGCGCGGTGCAATCAGATTCGGTCGGACTTGGTCAAACTTGGTCGTATAGGCTTAGGATGCTTAGTCTCGTGTTACGACAGGTTTGGGCTATTTTTATGCTTAATGTGCTGTCATTAATGCATTTATGCTTTCATGTATCGAGCAGTGCTATTTGATGTGTTCCTTGTCTGTGTTGGCTGCAGGACATCGAGGCGGAGTCGTGGTGAGACACGAGGTGACCGGACTAGACACGGGCGGTGTCGAGGTCAGAACGGTCGAGATGTGTCGAAGACGGCGGAGACTCGAGGTGGTTGCGAGGCTTGGACGACAAGGAGCGCGGAAGCTTCCCGGAAGGTGCAGGAGGGGCGAAATGGTAATTTCACGAGGCTGCAAAAGCGGGAGCGGGCTCCGTTCGGGTTTAGCGGGCGTAACGGGTTGGAGACCCGTTAGCCAAGGGCTATAAATAGGAGGGAGTGGCTGCATGCCCCCTCATGCACTCCAAGGGTTTCTAGGGTTTGCTTTAGTCAAAATGAGCTTTAGAGGGTTGTTTTGGCTTTAGGCTTTAGTGGTTGGTGAGTTGGTAAGAAACACAGAGTGTGTCTCCATCGTAGCTTCTTCCTCTGTGTGTGTTCTTGGAAATGGGTTCTTGATCTTCCAAGCATGTATGGGGAAGTAGAGAGGGTGTGAGTTGATTCTCCATTGTAATCATGTATCTCCTTTCCTCTTTATCAATATGAGATGGTGTTGTTTGAGTTTGATTCAGTCTCTCTGTTCGTTTTTCCTTCGATGCTCTCTATGATGGATTTGTGAATTTTTCGTTTTCTTGTTGTTTCGTGCTAGTGAGGTGCAAAATGGATTGCTCTATGTTGGGATAGTACCTCAAGGTCATTTGATCGAGTTTTCCTAAGAGCAAATCAAGTTTAATCTCAGATTTGGTGTTTTGCCTTCCTCTGCTCTTCATTTCCTATTCTAGGGTTTTGATGAGTTTCTTGTTTCCCTTGAGGAAATGGCTTGAGGTTCTTGCTGGCATGTCCTTAGATTATTGCTAACTTGATTGCAAAATCTCATGTGTAAAGGACTTGTGAATCTTGAGTATTTTGGATTTTTATGCTCATCTCTGAAGTTTGCCAAGTTTTTCTAGGGTTTTGGTGAAATCTTTGTTTCCTCTCTTGAGATGGCATGAAATTTGGTGCCTAGAGTCTAGGGGCTATCCATTAGCTACCCTCAAAGTTTCATGGCCAAAGGATCAAAGGTTGAGGAGTAATTTGGTTTTTGGTGGAGTCCCTGTTAGTTTTCAGGTTTTTGTCCATTTCTGAATTTTGGGCTCATGAGTTGTTTTCTCTCTGTTTTCTAGGCCCTATAGATTATTTGAGAGGTAGTCTCACTCATCTGGGCAGAAAAATCTAGAAGAAATTCTCTATATTTGCTGCAGTCTGAAGTTCCATCTTTGTATTCTGAAAAACTGACCCTGCTGTTGTCTGCCCCCGAGAGGCGGTCAGACCGCCCCTAGGTAACCGGTCAGACTGGTTGTGAAATGGCGGTCAGACCGGCATGGTCGGGGCGGTCTGACCGGCGGCAAGGTGGCGGTCAGACCGGCCCCCCTCTGCAGTGCCTTGATTTCTGTGCAGCATTCTTCTAGGTTCTTTTCTTGATTTTGCTTGGTTCCTCTTTTGCTGTTGTTCATGTCTTTTCAGTAGTCTTTTGGGTTGGCAATTGATTTCCTTGTCATAGCTTCTCATAGCTATTGGAAAGGAAATCGATTTGGGGGTAAGCTTTAAAGTCGACATTCACCCCCCTCTGTCGCCATTTCGGTCCAACAATCACCTCCTCTCCTCCCCTCTAAATAACTAGCACAACGCTAATGGGTTCAACCCAATAAACCTACCGGGGAAATATGTTAATCCCACTAATATGGGTTTTACACACTCATGCACATTTCTCAAAGTGTTTATAAGACTCAACCCGCTAACTCTTTAATGATTGATCCACTTATTAACTCCATCTCTCCTTGATGTAAACCACTTCTCCTTTGTGCTTTTTCACATCGTAGCTTTGATCAAGGCACTAACCTGGTATTTGGCCAACTACCAAAATACTCTCGACGAAGCTTCCAGGCACCTTCCCTTGATTCTATATTCATCTTCACCTCAAAACATCTCCCCATGCTTTGACACGCAGCCTGTAGTGCTCAATGACTATCCGTCATGTCTTCACACATTCAAACTCCTCCGAACCATCTCTATGTGCATTGGCCTCATCACTTGGTTCACCACATGCACCAACTCACCTCTTCATGATCTTTGTTTTCCCTATGCTTCTTACTTGAGCCACAAAGCCTCACCCAAAGTTACATAACCGCTCAGATCTCAACTCCCCTACCTAGTCCTGGTCTATTGCTGTCGACCACTACGTCCTCCAAGCTATATGCACATCTAAAAACCAAGCAACCATATTGAGCACAAGTTCCATACACTTGACTTACATCAGTCAAAACCATGCATGAAGCAATGCAACACAGACCATCATGACTCCCAAGCCATGAGCTGACCTCAAACCAACTCAGCTCAACTCACCCTTATCTCTAGCCACAACCGCCGATCTGATTGCCAACCATGGCCAGTCCAATCTCATGCGACCAACACCAAAACATGCTATCTAGAAAAATGTAATCGCCAACTAGAAATCAGTCATACTGCTTCCCAGTCTGATCACTCCCAAAATCCAGCCACATCAGGCCTTAATCAGACCGTTGTTCACTAGCTGGTCCGATCGCTTCCTCCCAACGGTCCGACTGGTCCCACCGACCAATCCAACCAGGAACACTGACAATGAATATGAATTTTCTAAAACTATTGCAAAATTCAAATTTAACTTCAACAAAGTGCCAATTGTTCATAACAAACATATATTAGACTAGTACATGGTCTTTCAGTAAAATAATTGCATATTTAAACATTGCCATCCAAATTAACTATATAGTTTGGGGAAAAATATGGTCCAAGAATAGTAAGGCAAAGATGGATTACCTCTGTGAACTACTCCACGTAAAAACGGGTGTTCTACATCTCACCCATCCATCTATGACATGGCTTGATGTAATGACCATTCACACGAGTATATGGTTACAAGGGAAAAGCTTCATGCATTGTGTACGTAAATGGATTAAAAATTGTTAGCTTGCTGCAATTAATTTGCACAGTCCAGAAAAATAGCCAACATCAATCATCAAGACAATTGTAGGGTTTATGGTCTTAAAACTAAATCAGCATTGAAGCGACACTATGTGAATTTAGCATAGTTCTTTGGCCTTGCAACCCTATCTTGTCTTAAACCAAGCATCAACTTTGTGAGGGCAGTAGCACAAGAAATAAAGGTTGTGATCAAAATGGCTTGAGCTTTTGGCTTCAGCTTATTTTTGTACTATTCATAAATTTCGTCTTTTTCTGAACTTTTGACTTTTTTTTGAGTTTTTTTACCGGTTCTTTTTTTCCTCGTATTTGTTTGTATTATACGTAATGGGCTAACATGTTTTTTCTATTTTTAAATTTTTTAAATTTAATTATGGTAAATAAGCCTCTGTCAGCTACAGTGCTTTTTTCAGCCAGCTACAGTGTTTTCAGCCATAAGCCACGGGCTTTTCAGCCATTTTGATCACAACCAAAGTCTAATCAGTGAATAATGGTCGTTTGCACATTGTGCAGATTATACCTCAAATACGAAATGTGGAAGTAGACTCAGGCTATAAATATCTAAATGTGCTAAAATAGGGAATCAAATTGTAGGTAACTTTTTCCCAAAGAACCAACTGGGGTTCAATCATTATAGGCCAAATTCTTCGGTAGAAAGTCAACACATGTCTCAACTTACTGGACATATGTGAAACATGGTGATCAGGTTTGAACCATCACATAGTGAACAAATTGAAGACTACTATACAAAAGACTTGTTCAGTTATGGCATATAAGACCTTGCAAGCCAGATAATTTCATTGTACAATCAGTTTTCCCAACCGCACTTACAATTGGATCGTCGAACTTCAAAGAATACCTACAATAGGACAAGGTTAAGCTGTAGTAAACACCTATAATGATTTGCAAAGGACATCTGTATGAAAATAGGAATCAATTTAAGAGAGATAGCAAGCATAATTTAAAGGTTCATAAGCTTTACCTGAAAGAATTGCATGCAAAAGGAACACATAAGATAAATATGGGTAGATACAATGTATAAATTGCAAGGAAAATAGGACAAAAGGTAATAGCAATGCCAGAACCAACCTTTAGCTCAAAGCTATAGAAATGCGAAATCTGTTTAGCAGCCTGGTGAAATCTCTTCTTTCTTAATGATTTAGTGGTGAAAAAGCAAAGAAAAATCGTGAAATATCACAATCAGCAAGATATCACACCCTTCCCATGCACATGAGTAGCTGTTCATCCAAAGCAGAAGCATAAATTAAAACATGATTAAACTGTAAACCAAAAGGGAATCTGTAAGCTTAACCACAAAGAGCAACGTCACTGTATTGAAATTTTAGATGAAGAAATTTCACCAAGGATTGGGACCGGTGAGGAAGTCGTGTGGAACGGTGGGAGGTAATGTGGCCAGTGTACACAGCTGTGAGGCACGTTAGCTGAGGTAGCTTCATCAGTCGTCGTCCGGTCAAGCCGCGGTACCACATCAGCCGACGCCAGAGGGAGCAGCGGAGATAGCGGAGAAGGTAAGGGGAGAGGAGAGAGAGGTGGCGGCATCACTACTGATGGCACAGTCTGAAACGAAACCGAAAATTGAAAAGAAGTTTGAAGTTTGTGAGATTTTGATTCCTTGTGAACCTTGGCCTAATTCAGTTTAAATCCCAGCCCTCCATGCCCAAAACTCCCTGCTTCCTCACACCAGGGAACCAATTTTGCTTAAGCACTGTTCACTGTCTGAGATATTTGCCGCTGCCCTATCTCTCTAAGCTCCTGCACCTTCCTGCGCCTTCTCGTCACTGCTATGCTGCTGCAGGTGTCAGAGGTCGTACTACCTCCTTTCTCTTGCCCCTAACATTTTCTTAGCCGTCCCTGCCGCGAGTCAAGCACCGCCGACCTTCTCACCACCGCCTCTGCCCCTTTCTCTCTCTCTCTCAGCCGACAACTACACCATTGACCACCGCATTGCCACGCCTAAGACAACCTGTACTTTCTCCTTATCTAGTCGCACCGCGCCTCCACGAGCTTTCCCGATCGTGCCACGCGCCGCCACCGCCATAACTCACCCGCTATACCAAACCGCCTCTGCCGCTCTATTTAAATCCCCGAGCTCCTCCATTCGAAGGCACTGGCACCCAAGGTAAGCCAAACACTCCAATTGCTCCAGTGACCCCCACATCACCGGTAATCAGCAGAAAACTTGAAAGTAGGCCATACTTCAATTCTTATTATGCGGTTCATTTATTTTCAATTACTTTCGTCCATAGCTTTCTCTTGCTCCCAGAAACACCCTCGAACCGTCGCTTTAGCTCCCTGAGCCTCCTTCTTCCCTAACCCCGAAACTCGTCGCTCGGCCGAAGCACCTCACCGTGGACAGCTCACTAGGAGACTCCCCAACCCAAACCACCACCACGCAAGCCACCTTGACCACCCCTAGATGGGTAAATAGTCGCCAATTTCAAGGAAGATCGCCCCTGTAGCTCCTTTGCCGTCAAACACTGTTCCACGTTTTTGACCTCGCTGCCGGCAAACGCTGCCTCCCCTAGCCACGCCGACCCCAAAAACGGAACCTTGACACCCCCAGGAGCCCATCCATAGCCTCCAATTCAATCGCAAATCATCCTGACTCCGCCCATCGCCGTCACCTTATTCCTCTGTTTCAGTGATCACACACGGTCAGGGTGAGAAAAATAAACAGTAATCGCTCGTTACTGTTCACTTGACCCGACCATCTGTTAAACCGACCCACAATGAACAGTATCTGACCCAGTAAGCATAGTAAAACCCGGTTTGAACAATGAACCCGACCCGTTACTATTCACCAAACCCAAAAATACAGAATATACCCATTTTGATCGTTTCGAGCCTGCCGATCCATTCCCCAACTCTGTTTCACCTTTTCGGACCCACCCTATAAACCCAAAACCTATTTTATTTGATTTTTCTTGGATTTTATTTCTTTATTCCTAGCTCAACCCTTCAAGTAAGGAATTGAATTATTTTTCTTTGCTGCGCTAACACATGACGTCGAAGGTCAACCAATTCAAGAAGGAGAAGCTTTAGGTCAAACACAAGAATCAGAAAAATATGAAATTTTAGAATACATTAATCCGCAAGGCAAGTCATATGTCTTTGATCATATTGAACCTCTATTCCTTTAATTATTTATTTATTAGTATTTTCATTATGTTATTTACGTATTGTTATTTCTTGTACAATAAATATTTGGAATGACACGATATTACCTAATGTCCTACCACCCGAAAAAGCCCTATTTCATTTGATGCCCATATTCACCTTGACAAAACTTAGTAATATTAAATGTATTAATAATGTAATCATGACAGTTTAAAAACTCAACAAATTTTCCACTACTAAGAGACTTGGCATTTTGCCGATAGAATTTTAAAAGTGGTTCTAGGATAAAGAGGTATCACGAGAAGCCATGAGTTGGCTAGGGTCCATGACCTTATCCTAGGGTAAAGACTTGGACCGGAAAGGTGGCAGTGTAGTGAGCACTGAAATATGGGTTTATGAATAGAAGTTGCCTTAGTGAAAATATAAGAACTAAACTCTTATGCCAAGTAAAGAACATAGTAACCACTCAACCACAAGCGTTGACTTGTCAAACCTGATTTAGTAGCTGCTCAAATCGATTGAATATCTATATAAAGGCATGATATACTATTCCAAAAGAGGGAACAGCTGGCGTAGGGATGTGGTATGGAAATGGTAAAAACCATACTTTCACAACGGTAGGCTCCGCCCTGTCAGGTCGCCGTATTCCGTGACAAGAGGTTCCTAATCTATCGGGTAGAGGCTACATAAAGAGATGAGCAGTGAAACAACCTTATTTTCTCAACTCAGTCATGAGGGTTGAGAAATCTTGTGGGTAAAGTTGGGCAACTCTGCAGAGTCATAATTAATGGTATTCGAATACGTCGTACTTCCGGTAAATGAAGCTATGTTTAATAAGTGATTCCAATAGCGAAGCATAAATAGATTTGGAAATTTTTTGGAAATGTTGAAGTCAGGTAATCAAGTTTTGAAATCCCAAATTCCTTAAGAAGTTCATGATTTGCTATCTTGTGTTTAAAAACAAAATGTTTACAAACAAATTGCATCTACAAATACTTTAATAAAACCCCTATACTCCCCTCTTTTGGAAATCTTGGCAAATAGTTATATAGCATTTTCCCGTGTGACTTGTTGAGTATGGTTGGTTGTACTCATACTTGCTAAAATCATAAACAGAAAATGCCTGCCAAGAAAATGAAGAAATCTATGAAGATGACGCTAAGGAGTACCACAATATAGACGACGCCTGGTGTTAGGGTTTATTCTACACTCAGGAATGCCTGAGTAGTTTCTTTTGTATTGTGATGTAGCTTTGGGTTGTAAGCCCCGCTGTATAAAACTTAGCTGCTAAGCCTTACTTTTGTAATAAAGTTTGATTTTTATTCTTAAGCTTGTGCTGGAAATGGTGTACACTTATCTACAGTACTCACAGCTGAATAATTCTGGGTAGTTACGAAAGTATCCTAGCGGCCCTAGAAATAGAGGTGTTACACAATCCAGGAGAAGCTCCACGGTGGCACTAACATCATCAGGAAGGAAAAGTCAGGAGACGAGGATAAGGAAGATGTGCGTCTTGCCCATGCCCTTTTTCCCGTAAGCACCGTCATCACTCACCGCCACAACTGTCGGACCCCAAGTTTACTAACCTGGAATCCTCTGTGATAACACTGCATTATTCCCTGGATCAGTAGATAATGCTCACAGATACAATGCTGCATCATTTCATACACGACAATACCATACATTACAATACCAGAGTTCAAATAGACCGCGTCGGGCCGAGGTTACAATAGGGCCGTCAGGCCAAATGTCTTACAATACATAAAAAGCGGAAGTGGAAGCGTACATAAGCGTAGGGGCACAACTCGCCACAGGCAAGCGACTGGGTCAACTTGAGTACCCCCGCTATAAATCAGGGACCTGACTAGTAACGGATGCACCCACCAAAACTAGCCTGGTCAACTGGACTGAGGCGAGAGGTAAGACTATCGAAGCCTAATCTAATATCCACCATCTTCATTTCCTTCGGCATCCTGATCCTCATGGTAGGCGTAGTGCTCTTGATTTATAGTCTCTAAAGGGGGGATTAAGAGCGAGTGTGAGCACACCAACCACCGTGCTCCGCGAGCCAACACACAGAATGCATATAATTATAGATGCAAGGCTGAACAAGGATGGCTCAGGTTCTTTTATTTGCATAAAGCAACATTTGGAATAACCATAATTAAAAGTTCCTATGACCTAGCATTTTTCAAGAGCTTATATTTTGATAACTGAAAGTGTGCAGTAATTTATAAAGGGTTGGTTCCATTTACCAATGTTATGGTTACATCCACCAGTTTTATGGTTCCATCTACCATTACTAAATTTTGATTAATAGGTTACATCCACCTTATTACCAACACTGGAGTACATCCCTCCAGGACAAATTTCCAAAATTTAGGTTACATCCACCTAACAAATCCTTATTCCCAACCTCAAAAGTTTTTGAAATAGAACTAACTCGAGGAAGATTTCCATGTCTGCCCTTGACCGTGGGCACGGCTATTCGAATAGTTTATGTATGTACTCTGCAGAGACTGTACATCTTTACCCACAAGAGATAATCGTCTCGATGGTTCTACATGATTCCTTGGACATGCAGATCGAGAGAATATCACGAGGCCTTTACAATACCTCACACTCTAGTATTTCACTCCTATGGGGTTACGTCCATAGGTTGTGCGGGATGTCCACCATAGGTTAGCGCAGTCGGACTCCGCTCTCCACATACGCTATCCTAGGCAACGTCACCTACATCCGGTGTCCCATTTCCAAGTGGAGCTTTCATTACCCACCTACACACGTTCTCCGTGAAATGACTAGAGGGTTCAGTAAATTATTTAGCCAAGCCTACAATATGCCAGCTTGTGGTTGTACTGTTATACACGGAAGGTCCACACAGGATTAAGTCCTTAAATTGTTCGGGCGGTTCATTCCACAATCCCCTGTGTTACATCCACACCCACCGTTCTTTCCACTCGCCCAAACAGGTTTAGCAATTTTTAGGGTTTTGAGAAGCATAACACATTTAACATAAATACCCAGCCACATACATCCCATGACTGTCCCAAAACTAGTTTCCATGATTAAAGAATGATCATCAGGGCTACTAAAGCCCTGGATTCGACAAGACTAGCATGGCAATAATAAGACATATAACTACCATAGTTATGTTTATATGTAGGGCGACAATGGTCAGGTATGTTCGAATGTTTCTGATGGTGTATTATATCATTAGGTGGACAATATGGTTGTTAGCTACCTTAAGAGTGACATACTTTTGCATATAAAGTAACGCATGCAATTTTGATAATTTAAAAGAACATAGTTTCACATAAAATATAGGCACAAAATGATCAAAGTATTGACTCACCTGGATCAAGAGCCTGGGGGTCTTGTGCTGCTTCAAGCGGGGGCTCGTTCGCGTCTTCGAAATCTACTCGGGAGATCGAACCGGAAAAGCAACACAAAAGAACGAAGGCGAATAAATACCAAATAAAATAAACAAAACTCAAATTAATTCAAAACTGAACCAACACGGAACCATCAGATAGGTCTCAATTTTAGAAAAATTTAGAAATTGGTTTCATTAAATTTGGAGCTATGGTTAGGAAGTTATGCCATTTCAAAGTTTTTAATTTCTGGAAAATACGAAAAAGAGAAAAGAGGAGGGAAATTGTATAGCTGTCAGGTGGGGCCGCAATTACTCGCGTCATTACCGAATGATGGTCGGCTTAGGGCAGCGATTAAATGACCGGTTAAGGCAGTAGTTATTTAGCGTCATTAGTGTACTCCCTGCTCGGGCTCAATCTGGCCGCAAGGGAGGCGGGGCCGGCCGGCGGCGGAGATGACCCGGAGGCAAGGCGGCGCCGGTCAAAATGGATTGCAGAGCTCCGGACGCTCCTCGGGGAGAGGGGAATCGGCCGGACTTGGCCCGGTGACCGGCGGCGAGCGGGTAGGGCGGCGGCGGAGACAGGGGAAACAGGCGCCGGCGGCTCGGGCCGGTAGAGTTCAATTGCTCGCCGTGGGAGCACCTACGGGTGTCACTGATCTCACCTGCGGCGTGGGCGGCGGCCGGAGTGGAACTGAGCGGGCCGGCGGCGGAGAGGGTCTCGACGGAGGGGGAGGCGACAGTGTCGGCTAGCTGAGGAGGGCGGCAGGGTCCGGCGAGGTGTGGGATGTGCTCGGGGTGCCCTAGTGATGCCTCACGCGCGATGAATTGGCCTGAGACGCAGCGCTTCACCGGCGGGATCCCGGCGCCGGACTCGGGGAAGATGAGCTCGGCCGGCGGTCTGCAGGGGAAGAGAAGCCGATTAAGTGGGGGAAGAGAAAGAGGGGATATCGGGGAGCGCGGGGAGAGACTCAGAAAGCTCGGATGTAGACCGGAGGCGCTTGGCGGCGGGGACTCCCGACGGCACACCAGAGGCAGAGGAGGCGACCGAGTGGTGGTTTTTCGGGCGAGCTTCGGCGGGGTGGGCGGTGAGGCAAGCGGCGCCAATTATAGAGGCCGGAGGAAGGAAGTGAAGCGCCGGGGGGGGACAAGGCGGCGTGTTGCAGGCAGGCGGTGGCATCAGAGCCGTGCAGCCACAGTGCGAGCGAGGTGATCGGGGGTTGTTGGGCGCGAGTAAATGTGGAAGCGGAAGCACTCGGTCCGGAGGTCGCAGAGGGAGGCATGGCGCAGGGGCAGCTGGGCGACGTCGATGTGACGGGCATGACCGGAAAGGACCACGGCGGCGCAGCGCACGGGTGGGGGACGGCAAGCGACATGCTCGGCAAGGCGGCGCTGATGGCAAGGGTGAAGGGGCGTGCCCAGGGCGCTGCCATTGTCGGGCGCTGAAGGCGAGGTCTTCTGCCGCAATCAATGGCCGTCGCGGGTGGTTGAGGGGAGAATGCCGAGCGGCGGCAAGGACAGAGGGAGGAGGCGCTGGCGCCAGGAAGGAGGAGGGAGGAGCACTGCAGTGTGAACGAGGAAGGAGAGAGGCGCTGCGGCCAGGAGGGGAAAAAGGAGATGGGCGGCCGGGATTGAGGGGGAAGGAGGATGTGCGGCCAAGATGGCTGGGGAAAATTTCCTTTTACCAATTTCCATTTTCTCCCTTTCCTCTTTTAAAAGATTAAACACAAATTTTCCTCCTCTGAAAACTTCTAATTTTTGAAGATAATTTTTAGATTCTAGATTTTAAAAGGTTACTCTGAAATTCTTCTTTGGAGACCATACAAGATTTTCATTTTATCATACTTTGCACTTCATGAAAATTTCACTTTGAAGAGCAAAAATGAAAACCAACTGAGAGTAAAGTCTTTTGGATTTTAACATAAGCTTGCAAAAATTACATTACACCAAGGTTTGAAAATAGGATGTTACAACAACCCAGCATCACCACCTCTTCCCCTCCATCACCAGCCACTGCTCATCAGTGGTGCGAGCGACAATGATGTGGAACGGGCGAGGACGAGGATGAGGGAGGAATATACCTTGAGGCGAGAAAGCTTCAAATTACTGGTGGTGATCGGTTCGGCTGAAAAGCTCATGGCTTATGGCTGAAAACACTGTAGCTGGCTGAAAAAAACACTGTAGTTGACAGAGGCTTATTTAGCATAATTAAATTTAAAAAAATAAAAAATATGTTAGCCCATTACGTATAATACAAACAAATACGGGGAAAAAAAGAACCGGCAAAAAAGCTCAACAAAAAGCCAAAAGTTCAGAAAAAGACGAAACTTATGAATAGTGAAAAATAAGCCAGAAGCCGAAGCCGAGTTGATCAGGACCGATTCATCTGTAAACACTGAGCAAAACCACAGGTGCTGCAAGAGCTACTGTAATGAAAGAACTTGTGTAGTTGCGTATGTATGTACATATAGTTAAATAATTGAATGGTGCAAATCAAAGGTGTGTAAAGCACCGAAAACTGGCTAGTTTCCGGTCGAGAAATTGGAACTTGCCTAGTTCCAATTTTTGGAAACCCTGACAGGCTAGGCCCAACAGGCAAACACCCCTTTTGACCACTTCTTCTTGCTAAATATGTTTATTATAGTTACATTCCAAACATCAAAAATGAAAACTCAAATTTGGAATTTGCAAAACCCAATACTGGACCGGTTTGGAGCAAGAAATCATCCGATTTCCAGGAAAAAAAGAACCGGCCAGGTTCCAATTTTTGAGCCAGAGGTTAATGCATGAAACCCAGGAAGTTGTAATTGAGGATATCAGGATATGTCAAGTCATCTCTTTTTGCTCCTAGTGCACACACTGTACACCCATTCCGACATATTATCACCTCATATAGATACAATACTAGATACAGTTTCTTCAATATATGTATCTATTGGCAGTCCTAAACAATAAATGTTCATCTTCCTCCACATTCTCTCTCCCTCCTCCCACGTTATCTTTCTCCTTCACATATCTCACCACTACTGGCCGCCCTGTCCATGCTCACCGGCACCAGTGCTGACTCTTCCTCATCTCATGTGTGGCCTTGCCTCCTCCCCCTCTACTTCCTATGTCTCCCCTCTACCTCCGCCACCTCCTCCCCCTCCTTCACCCACCTCCTCTCAAATCCGATCAGATCTACGCTGGCAATACCCAAATCAAGCCGAATCTGAAGACGTCCCGCTGAGGTGGCTATGGGCATGGCTACTGTGAGCCTGGAGGGATGGGGCGACGGAGTGGGCGGGGTGACCTTTGCCACGGCGAGCGGTGGGGCAGCGATGGCTTGCGCGAAGGGCTGTAGTGGGGCGACGGGTATTGTGCAACGACGGACAGTGGAGCTAGCAGCAACGGTAGCCGATGCAGCGGTTGGTTCGGAGCACTCGGCGATGATGATGGGTGATGCATTCACTGCTCAAGCCGACATAGCTACATGCTGGTGCTATGGTGGTCATGGATGACGATGGGTTGATGCAGCAACAATGGGCATGATGGTACAATTTAATGCAGTGGGCCGAACAAATAATGTAGTTAAATACAACTCGTCTTTCTAATGCAAGTTTTTGTTGTTTCTTGGTGATTGGATTTCATACCTAAGCTGTATCTTGTATGAGACACTATCATCCTAGTTGGCATGTTATAGACACTGTAGATATAGGAGTACTGAGAGTGGCCTAATTTTTGAGCGGCAAGGGCGTATTACAAATTAATTACCGGCCGACCGGCTCAAAATCCGTACCTGAAATATACTTGGGACAATTTGTCACGTTTAGCATTTATCCCCTTTTTACCATCGACCATAATGATGAGGACTCCCATTAAAGTGTATAGTAGATGCATGCGTGTATATATATAAGTGATCCTAATATTATGTCATATGGGATCGATCACAAGGGTATTAACAACAATTAATTTGGGTATAAAGTTTAATTATATAGCACGATGTGACATGGGATCGATCGAGAAACACCAATTTAGTTCGGAAATGATCAGAGAAGCAGAAGATAAGCATGCCTAGCTAGCTAACCACATCGATGATCGACAATTAGTCAGCATGCAGTTGGTACGTGATTCAGTCGGATTCAATGCTATGTAATGTACGGTTCAGAGTCAGCAGCCGGGAACAACGAAATAACGTGCAATCACAAAATTTTTCAGTGCTGTCAGTTGTCTGATTAGTGAAAAGTAACCATCAGACTGACGTAATCGTTGATAAGGGAAAACTTAGCCCCCCGCAAGTGCAGCCTATAGGAAATGGTTTCGTAAGGGAAACTGTGAAAATCGTCCAATCCAAATGGGCCCTTCAACCATACATAGCTGCTAAGGATTAGCGGGCGTGCGAGCCTTTTGACCTAGGCCCTGTTATTTTGATTGTGGCTTAGTTGGCTTATTAGTTTAATAAATAATAATTGCTAAAAAATAAAATCAAAATCCGATAAAATAAAAAAGAACAGGACTCTATATATCCTTGCATGAATGCCCCCCAAGTCCTAAGTTCAACTAAGTTGTATGCTTAGTCCATGGGTTGATAGTTACTCCATCCCACCACGTAAATCCTTCCAAATAATTTCTCTTAGAAAATGACATTCCATAATATAAGTCTATTTAAAGAATTAAAGCATAGTTATTACAATATTTTAATCTATACCTACGCTTTAATGCAAAAAAGTGGTCGAGTAGTTGTCACTACTACAAAAAGGCTTCTATTAGTCGTCTTATCAGAGATGGTTCACCAAAACCATCAGTGTTAAATGCAATCACAAGCGGTTTAGGTTTAGAAACCGTCTGTGTTGCTGCTAGCGCTAAAAACCATCTGTGAAGAGATAATATCACAGACAGTTCATAGTGAGCACCGTCTATAAAGAGATGATATCACAGACAATTCATGGTGAGCACCATCTGTGAAGTATCACATATGGTTCTTACCAAGAACCGACTGTGATATTGCCAAATATCACAAATGATTTTTCATTTAAACCGTCTGTGATACTTCATAAATTGTTTGTATTAAAAACCGTATGTGATAATCAAGTTATAACATATGGTTTGTATTAAAAACAGTCTATAATATGTTCCTGCCTCGCAATCCCTAAAATTTCATAATCTCCCGCCTGAGTCTGAATAGGATTTTGTTCCGAGACACTATTAGTAAAACAAGCATAACTTTTATATACGGTGTCTATTTTTGACCTTTTTGTACTCGTTAGAAAGCTAACAACGAGCCTGATAAAAAAATGACCCGCTTGCACTAGTCACCCTCTAAAACCCTCAAGATTGACTATCTTTGGTTCTGAATTTGTGTCGCAAGTTTTTATTTCTATTTTTTGCCCTTTTTCTTAGTTTTCCCTTTGGAATTTGGGTTTTGCCGCAACTGTAAAGTTGTAGATCTCGTCGAAACCTTTCATACAAGCATATATAAGCCATATAAAACTTTGTTATTTTATCTTTTGAGATTAACTGCTTATATTGCACCGATATATTGTCTTTGTGATCTACCGTCTAGCCATTATCATCGACGGTTTTTAATAAAAACTGTCTATGATATCTCCCATTATCATAGATGATTTTTATTAAGAGCCATCTATGATGTCTCTATCATAGACAGCTTATAATCTGAACCATTTGTGATAATTATATATGAAATTTCCATCTTGCCCCACCACGTTATCGATCCATGGCATCTCTCTCAGGATCCCGATTTCATCCATCCATTCTCTCCACATCAAATGGCAGGCAACGATCTTCTCTCCACCTCTCGCCCCTTATTAATCCCCCTCTTCCTACTTGAAGAACCAACACCACCAACACTACTCCAACTCATTTGTGCGCGGCAAGGGTGGGAAGGGGTTCGGCAAGGGCAGCTGAAATTTTGTTTAAAGCATGATGGAAAGAAAAAAGCAATGGCAGATCTGCACTTTTTTAAGTCGTTGACATCAGCAGGGGGCTTCTGTTTATTACATCTTAAAAGTATGGCATTATGTTGATTCTAGCATAGAAACTGAAAATGGTGTTCGTTGCCTTTTTGTTTCTGCTACTTGAAATTTTTCTCGCACCACTTGTTTTAGATTATAGTTTAATGAAAGATGTACAAGTCTAGCTTGCATTAGCCTAAAGTTTCTTATAGTATAAGCATCTTCCTGAATTTGTAATTGTAAAGCTTATATTTGTAAAATTGTAAGTGTCCTCTTCTGTATGCAGTGCTATATGTAATTCAGATCTGGAATTCAAATTCAAATATGTCGTTTCGCTTTCAAAGGGCATAGCTAGCATTTTCTGAGGCTAGCCATGCCCTATATAAAATTTTTAGCTATGCTAGCTAGTTTTTTTAGGTATAAAAAAAACCATCACAGACAATTCTTATTATGAATCATCTGTGATATATTTTCATCACAAATGATTTGTGGTTAGAATTGTCTGTGATAGTATACATTCATAGATGGTTCTAGTTTCGAACCGTCTGTGATGGTATACCTTCACAGGCGGTTCTAATTCCAAACCGTCTATGATATGGTTTTCACAGACGGTTCAAAACCCATCTGTGATAACCCTTATTATCACTGACCCATTGATTCAAGGAACCGTCTGTGATGACAGCTCCAAATCATCTGTGATGAACTTTTATGTAGCAGTGTGTAATATGCTCTTTAACAAGAGTATGTATAATCCAATGACATTAATTTTTTGCTTAGATTTAGTGTTTCCTTGTTTGTTTGTATGATGGACTTAGACTTATATTGCAGGATGGAAGGAGTAACTAGCTAACTAGTGTAACTCATTAAATTGCTTGATAACCCCTGCCAAATTTAACCTTGTTAATTACTAGTCCGTTCATAAATATATGATGTTGTAGCAAGCGTGTGGTCAAATTTCTTTAACTTTGACTACTAATATATAAAAAATCATTTTGATTGATTACGTAAAAATGGTATCATTAGATTAGTCATGAAAAATATTTTTATAATATAATACTTGTATATTTTTTTAAATGAACATAATTATATATAAAAATAGTGGTCAATGTTGTATGTTAGAGACTGTACTGTTATATCCAAAATGATGTATATTCTTGAACAGAGAGGGTAGCTTTTTTTTAACGAAGTCAAGAGCTCTTACTAATTCTCAAACTCAGAATTACAATATAGCTGCAAGGATGGAATTAGGAATTGAAGTGAATTTTACACAAGAGTGGGCCGCACAGTTCAGGTCCCGAGGTTCAACCACCCAGCACAGTTATTAAAATCGGACTAAACCGGCAGTTCAACTGGAAAAAAACTAGAACCAAATCCTAGTTTGATCTGGTTTTGCTATTAGATCGGCTATGCAATTGAACCGGAGAAATCCCGATTTAACCGCACAAAACCAAAAAACCAGAGAAAAATCGGTGTTGGTTGCCGGTTGGAGCGGAGCATAGGGGCACAGGTGGGGAATTTTGGGAAAAAGAATTGCAGTGAGGGGACTCAAACCTACTATCTCTTGTTAGGCCCCCTTGTGTCCGCCTCTACTGACTAACTGAGCAACTTGCAAGTTATGTCCTATAAAAACTAAATATATTATTAAGCTATATTAAACCGACAGTCTGACCGGCTAGTTGCCGGTTGACCGATGAACCATGAATTAGAAGACCGAATGGGTTGATGGCTAGAGATGGCAATGGGTACCCGATACCCGAATACCCGACGGGTTTTACCCGATAAAGAGACGGGTATGAAAAATTTTATGTACCCATGGGTACGTTATTGGGCGAAATCCTCTACCCGCCGGGTAGGCGGGTGCGGGTGTGGGTATATACTACTCATACCCGCCTACCTGCGGGTAATGAATACCCGCATTAGACAACTAGACATCCCACTCAAATATTAATTTTATTATCTACTTGTTGTTGATTGCTTATTTGTTTGTCATATGTTGATATGGTCATGTCAAGTATGTTTATGTGATGTACTAATTTTGATCATTAGACGCTTTTGTGCTTGGCATGTATGATTAATGAATGTCTAAATTGATGATATTCTTATGTGTTGAACCGGGTATGCTTGCGGGTACGGGTTACCCGTCGGGTAGTAATACCCGCACGGGTACGGGTATGGATAAATTTTCCTACCCGCGTGCGGATACGGGTAACCCGACGGGTAAATTTATATCTAGCGGGTACAGGTATGGAATGGTAATACCCGATGAGTATTTACCCGTTGCCATCTCTATTGATGGCTAGTCCGGTTTCAATAACTATACCGCCAGAAATGGTGCTTGCATTCTTGTGGCTACGGATTCACCAGGCATAGGAATAAAATTACATGTCCGTGGCATATAGTTTTTTTTGGCGCTTGCATTCTTGTGGCTACGGATTCACCAGGCATAGGAATAAAATTAGTATGTCCGTGACATATAGTTTTTTGGCGGGGATACATTGTTAATCATATAGAGTGACTGACACTGTCACAACGTGGCGTACATGCATGGGCCAGGCTCCTCTCAGCGATCATTTGCTCGTGCATGGCATCGTCTTCCCATTCTTGCTGACGGGCACTGCCGGGCGCTGCATGAGTGCATCGCATGCATGTACGCATTATGCGTTCCTAGCTATCTGCTACAGCCGAGTGCAATGTTGTCGCCACGCCAAGGGACTCCATGTGGGAGCGTGACCATGCATGATTTGACAAGGCAGGCAGGAAGGACAAAAGCTTCGATTCTTCGTCTTGTTCTCGCCAAGAGACTCCCTGTTTTCGATCCCATGCTTGCCCAATGTACCTGCCTAGCTTCCGTGCTTCTTGTATCTTTGCACGGAAGTTATCTCTTTTAAACTGTTATTTATAATTTTTAGTTGTGTTTTATTAATTTAATAAATAATAATTGCTAAGATAAATCAAAAACTAAAAAACACTGAAAAACAAAAAAGAATAGGACCGTAATCATTCTTTGCTAGGACAGGTGGTTTTACGTAGCCAACTAGATGTTTTGCAACTCACTTAGGATGAGTATATATTTTCATCTCAAAAAGGATGATCATATATTTAGGGGGGAAGAATAATGTGCACTTTTTTTTTGCGAGGAAACTGCGGGCCATGTTATATGCTCTGCTTTGCTAATCTTTTTTTTTTTTCCGAGAACACTGCTTTGCTACTCCATGTCACATGGTTTCTTTAGTTATAACCAAGCCGAAGCACTAATTTAAGGTAGATTTGGTTTGTTCGAGAAACGGTGTGCACAGTCATCAAAAATAAATTGTGCATATAAGTTATTGTTATATATAAAGAAGGGTTTTTTCTGCGAAACAAAGAGGATTTGTCTTAACCGCTAAATTATCGAGAAATTTCGATATTTGACACTGAATACGTGCGCCTCTCAACTTTTAACCCCCAATTCGCACGCATTTAGAAATTTAACCCTGTCACTGCGAATTCTTTTGATTCAAGGGATTCTCCTCATTTTCTCTCCTTTTATATTTTGACACTTGTCACTGCGAAAATGAAGAGAATCCCTTGAATCAAAAGAATTCGCAGTGACAGGGTTAAATTTCCAAAGGCGTGCGAATTGGGGTTAAAAGTTGAGAGGCGCACATATTCAGTGTCAAATATCGAAATTTCTCCTAAATTATCACACAATTCTCATTTGAATTCAACTCAATGGCTTTGCTCAATGAGATGTTACTGCTGATCCAAGGATATGTTTGGTTCAGCGAATCAGCGTGTATGTGAATCAAATGGTCCTGCATAAGGTGCTATCTCCGTATTTGTTTTAGTGAACCGAACGAAATCGTTCCGGATGGAGCGATACAAGTTTGCAGAAGCGCTCCAATCACTCCCACCTCAGTCCCTTCTTGGCTCCCTTCACGCCACCGCCGCCGCCGCCTCGCCTCCCTTCTTGTTTCCTGCTTGTGATGTTGTGGTTCCTGCTGAGTGAAACTCTTGACATTTGTGATGTTTTCAGGAATCCATTTAGCACACAGCATATTCGGTTTTACTGCAAGATTGTAAGAGCTGTCTGAAAATCTGAAGTCGCCAGGTTTACCATAGGGCATTTCTGGAACTTCAGAAACCACTTATGTAGTGTCCTCCACCAGGATTATTTACAATAGATTTGTATAACAAAATTGCAATGAGCAAGAACTTGGGGGATATTACAGTCTACAAATGTGTTACATAAATAGATCTTCCTCTCCAAAATTATCAGGAGAGACACAAGTGAACAAGCTGATCTACAACCTCAACAAAAGTCTCAGTCAGCAGCAACTCAAAGTCGCCGGTGGTTATCCCATCCATTCTCACACACCTTTGTCCATTAAACCAAACACAAAATTAGATGGTTCCATCCACCCTCATTCCATCAATCAAACAACAACCCATCATCTTATCCGATCCACCCCCATTCCACCAACCAAATACACAGACAAATATGGAATTATTCGATTTGGTTTGTGTAAGTATTTAAGTTGAATAATCTGATTTGAACTATGAAGAGTGAGCCAGTGGTTTTGAGATATCAGATTCCCCTTAAAAAATGAGAGATCAGATTTGATCGCAAAAGAAAAAGAGAAAAGAAATGATATGCCAGATGGTTTAAGATCAACGTCATGGTGGAAGATTTTGGATATTGATTGGGCGGCTGCGAATTAATTTGTTGTTCCATATGTGCACGTACGAGTGTACGACGCCTTCGTTCAACCATCTGACATTCAGTAGGAGAATCCTTTGGTGCGCTCTTTTTGGCTACAGCCCATAGCTTACGATTGTGGCTAGTGGTTTTTGATCCAAATGTGATCACTTATGTGAATGAACCGAATACTGATAAGCCAATTCGAAAAGATTATCTCGATAAGCCACTTTGAAACGGTGATGGAGAAACCGTCTTATTTGTTTGTTCAAGGATAACCATAAACCATAATTTGTTGATTGGGTGGCTACGAATTAATTTGTTGTTATATATGTGCACCAACAAGTGTACACACGTCTTTGTTCAACAATATGACATTTAGCAGGAGAATTTTTTTGGTGCATTTTTTTTTGCTGCGGCTGATGATTTATAGCTGTGACTGATGGCTTTTGGTCCTAACTATGAATTAATTTGTTGTTGTCATGTATGGGCAATATATGTGCATGTACGAGTGTTCAACGCCTTCGTTCAACCATATGACATTCAAAGTGCGTTCTTTTTTATTACAGTTGATGGCTAATAGTTGTAACTTATAGCATTTGATTTTAACGTGAGTGTTTATGCGAATAAATTGAATGTTGATAAACCACTTTGAAATGATGGTGGAGAAACTATTTCGTTTGTTTATTCGGGAGAAGCCATAAGCCATAATTTGTTGATTGGGTGGCTGCGAATTAATTTGTTGTTATATATGTGCACCTATGGGTGTAGAACACTTTCTTCAACCATATGACATTCAGGACGAGAATTCTTTGATACGCTCTTGTCGGCGGCAACTAATAGTTTATAGTTGCGGTTTATAGTTTTCGGTCTTAGCGTGAGTGATTATGCAAACGAATCAAATACTGATAAACCATTTTGAAAAGGTTGTTACGATAAGCCGTTTCGAAACAGCGGCAGAGAAACTATCCTGTTTATTTGTTCGGTGAAAGTTATAAGCTAAAAAGAACCAGGGCAATTGTTGTTGTGTGAACCCAGATGATTAGAGAAGGAATCTTGAAATTAAAACTAAGCATAGCGAGACATTTGGTAACAAAAGTAGCACTTCACCTAGTTAGTTTTGGGCTGAACCTGGCATGAAACTGGCACTCGGAAGCATATCTACATGAAAATGATACATATTTATTAGTGCATTATTGAAACAAACTGAAAATTTGAAAACAATTTTGATTCTTGTTGAGAATTGATTTCATTTGATTCTTCACCCAATCCACCACCTTTCTCCACCATTCAAGCCCCCAATTCCCAGTCGCGGCATCCTCCCCATCCATCTGTCCGTGACACAGTGAGATGACATTGTTCACCATTCGAAAATATCACCGCCGCCACGACACTGCCTCTCTCACGGTCGACCACACCCGCACAGCTTCTCACTCAGCTGACCTGACAACTCTGTGCATTTGACCACCGCAACGCAGCGCATGAGAAGACCCAGACACCTAGCGCCACACCATCACCGAGCCTTCCCACGCCTCTATCTTGGCCACGCGCCGCAGACCGAGCAAGGTGACAATTGTGCCAAACCGCCTTAAGCTCGCAATAAAAGGCCCCCAAGCCCCTCCTGTGAATTTTGTTGGAGACCAATAGCCCATAGCACACCCCAATTCTTCTTGTCGACCATGGTATCATCATCTTCGTCGGAGACCCGCAAGTAAGCTCAAATCTCGATTCTTGTTATGTCATCAATCTCAATTCAATTCCTTTGGTATGCAGCTTCCTCATACCCATAAAAACTCAACCGAGTCATGGTCATGAGCTCCCATGCCCCCTATTGCTCCAGCAACCATGTCCGCTCCTCGGTTGAAGCCCCTCACCGTGAACAGCTCACCACAGACCTCCATGACCCAAACCACAGCCGCCTGAGCCACCATGACCACTCCCAGATGGTTAAACAGCGGCCAATTAGAAGGAAGAACCTCCCGCTAGCTCCTAGACCATTCAAATGCCTCGAGAAGAAATCTCCTCATTGCCGGCCAACTGTAGCCTACCGACCACAACCGAGCCCTAAAATGGATTCAACTTAGTTCTAGGAGTCCATCCATACCCTCGGTTTCTACTGGACTTAACTGTAGCATCAGGAATCGCCATCGCAAAAATCCTCTATTCGGGCGCAACAGTGCCCGCGTAGGAGGAAGGCGATGAACAGCGCCCGACCTGATATTGTAGCAGTCCAACCCGTTAGCAAACAGTGCAGACCCGACACTTTAGCAAATGGACCCGGTATGAATAGTAAAAACCCATAGTGAACAGTACCGAAACCCGCTGTGAGCAGTGCAGACCCGTTATGAATAGTAGACACCCGTTACTGTTCATTCAAAAATCTGAAAAACATATTTATAGTCATTTTGACTATTTTGCCCCTACGAAGTCTAATTTCTACTCCCTTAGGTCAAATTAGACACCAATAAAATCCTAATTAGTTCAAACACCATTCCAAACCCAAAATTCAAATACTCTTCAAGCCATCTCTATTCACCGAAACCCTAAAAATATTTATGCACCCATTTTGATTGTCTTGAACCTATCTACACCATTCCAATCTCCATTATGTCATTTTAAACTCTGATAAAGTTCTAAACCACCCAAATAATATTTCGACCTCAAAAACCCAATATTGTCCATGCCTGCAACCATTCGTCAAAACCCATATCCACCTATATAGCCATTTCGATTATCTCGACCATTCCAAGTTAATTCCTAACTCCGATCATCCAAACCAAACATTGTCTAGACCCTGACCACCCAAAACTTATTATCTTTGTCTTTTGACTATTTTATCATGTTTTGTTCCTAGCTTGCTTTATGCAAAGCAGGAACTCATTTGTTTTTGTCTTCCACGCTAGTACTCGAACCACACAAGTTGGTCAACAGAAAAGCTACAAGGGAATTAGAGAAATCAGTATCCAGTCTGAAGACTACATTAAGATAATCAGAGACTATAGACAAAGAGGCAAGTCATATGTCTTTGATCATGTTGAACCTACATTACTTTAATTATTTATTTATCAGTATTTTTATTATGCTATTTACGCACTATTATTTCTTGTACAATAAATGTTTAGAATGACATGATATTAGTTGTGTCCTACCACATGAAAGAAAAGCCCTGTTTAATTTGATAACCACATTCACCTTGATAAGACTTAGTAATATTAAATATACTATAAAAAGTAATTGTTGTAAATCTAGAATTCAACAATTTCCACTGCTAAGAGGCTTAGCATTTTGCTATCAAAATTTTAATAGTTCTAGGGTAAGAATGGATCGCCGGAGGCCATGAGTTGGCCGGGTCCCATGACCTTATCCTAGGGTGGATGCTTGAATTGGAAAGGTGGCAGTACAGTGGGCACTGAAATATGGGTTTGTGAGTGGAAGTTGCCTCAGTGAAAACTAAGGACTAGACTTTTATACCAAATAAAGAACATAGTGATCGCCCAACCACAAATATTGATTTGTCAAATCTGGTCTAGTAAATACTCAAGTTCGATTGAATATCTACAAATGGTGGGAGGAGATCGAGGGAGAGTCCGTATGGGAGGTGGTTAACCATACAACGGTAGGGCTGCAACAAATCGGGCGAGGCCGTGGGCTACTCGAGTTTATTGGGAACTGGAACCTACTACATAGATGCTATATAAAGAATTGAGTAGTGAAAAGCCTTATTTTGTTAAACCCGGATGTAGGGATTAAGAGATCTTGTGGGTAAAACTGGGCAGCTCTGTAGAGTTATTTATTAATGGTATTTGAATACGTCGTGCTTTCGGTAAATGAAGCTGTGTTTAATGGGTGATTGCAATACCGAAGCATAAGTAGATTTGGAAATGATTTGGAAGTACTGAAGTCTGGTAATCAAGTTTTGAAACCCCAATTCCTAAGAAGTTATTGTTCTTTTGTGTTTAAAAATATTTACAAATAAAACTGCATCCACAACTACTTAATCAAACCCATATATTCCCATCCTTTGAAAATCCTGACAAGTAGTTATATAGCATTTTCCCATGTGACTTGTTGAGTACGGTTAGTTGTACTCAGTCTTACTTTATTTTTCCACCAACATACAGATCAAAAGAAGAAAGGATGTTACAAGTTTTCGTGTTAGGATTACAACCGCACTCAAGCGTTCATATAAAGTTTTCTTTGTTTTTTCTGATTGTAAGTTAAACTTTGGGCTTGTACATCATTAAAATTGTTAAAACTGACCGTTAGGTCTTGTTTTAATCAAATTAACACTTTTTAAATATTTTGTGAGCAGGCATAATACTCTTTCTATTCGCAACTGAACTCCTGAGTTGTTGTAGGATATACGATGGCCTTGTTCCCAAAACGGGGTCGATACAATTATCTTATGGTATAAGCAATGCGATGATTATCCCATATTTGTTTTTTCTTTTTGAAATCCAATCACCACCCCAACTGGTTTCATTCAGCCTATAGCAGCCAAACTACCTCTAACTACTGTATCGGCACAACACCTCGGTTTTCCGGCTGATTCCCACTGAATCGCAGTAGGCAGGCTATCTCCCGATTTTTTGTAGGAACTGAATTGTTTCCAATGAAATTCCAACGCTCCAAACAGACCCTTGCCGAGCAATGCTAATGTAAGGCAGCCGGATCTGTGACACCACACCAGAAACGGTACTCTACCCCATCACACCACACCAGCAGCAGCTACCGGATCTGTGAACGTAAACGACATGCCAATCAAGCCAATCACAAACAGCTTGACGACGCCCAATTAAGCACATTGCTACCAACTTGCAAGATCTCCCTCTCTCTATATACAAGGAACTGATTAAAGAAGCAATAGAACGAGTAGTGCATGCACCGACAAGGAAGGAAGGAAGGGAGGAAGGAAGGAATCGGCAGGACAGGGACTGGAGGCTGGCAGCGGCTGCCTGCCCACCCGACATGTGCAGAAACCAGCACGAAAATCGATTGTGATCGGCACGGATAGGATGGCATCTCGCTGTTGCGCGGTTAAGGCGTCGCGGGCCATGCCACGGCGGCGCCGGACGGCGACCGCGAAGCCACACACACGAGCGCATCTGCACGTTCGCCGCGACGCAGCGCGTCTGCATTTGCATCGCGCGCGCCTGTGCGTTGTCTCACTTGTCCTGGCCTACCTGTCGTCTGTCTCCGTGTGTGCGCGCGCGCGTCGTACAACGATTCTGCGAGCCGTTGTACCAAGGTTCCGTTTGCTAGCTCGCGCACATGATCGATGATGTTCGTCGAAAGGAAAGGAATGTTACCAGGTACGTACGAGCGTGCAGACGGGGCTGGGTTGGATTGGTTCGAAATGTGTGGCACCGTCGTGGTCTAGTCCAATCCAACCGCAGGAGAAATAAGATCCTAGCATTATCTGTATGCAACACGAATAGTCGAATAAGATCTAGGTGAATTGGGTTCGAATCTCTCCCCTTCCCGCCCACCCAATCAGTGGCGGAGTCACAAATTTACACAAGTTTGGCGAGCCTTTAATTATACGAGTTTAAATTGGTGCGAAAACACTAGCAAATAATCAGGACCCTGTTTTTATTGCTTTTTACGGCTGTTAGTTTTAGTTTCTGTGAAAGTCGAAACAAATATAGAGGCTTCTAACAGACTATATACGTCTTTCACATCGACATCTTTACCGTCTCAAAAAATACAGCAAAAAACTATCTGATGCAGGAAAAAAAAGACCTAGAGCGGTTGGCAAAGCTTCTCCCGTATCCTTTCCGCACCATCCCAACCGCTGCCTTTTACCCAACTCCTCGTGGAAGCTCTTTGTTTACTTACCGACAGTCCAGTTCAGATTCTAACGACTAGCAGTACCACTGAACAGAGGCAGGATGCTATCACGAAATATCCTTACCCACCAAAATTCTGGGAGTGCAAAAATGTTCTCGTGGATATTTGCTTCAGTAAAATAACATGCTTTTGAAGCGTCAAACATACTTACATCCAATGCCGCAAAATTACAAACGAGGACAAACAACGCAATTTTATCCAGATTCTAGCCCTGCCAGTTAGAAACCATCCAATCTGGAGTCCAGAGATCGGGTTTGTGGTTTCGGTTGCTCCTCCCATATGTCCAGATGGTATAATAGCTTTTCACAATTTGGACACAAAAGCATATAACCTTCCAAGTGAACGAAAATGGGCTTTTAGCCTTTTTTACTTGTCTTTTCCAAACTGTCTATTAACAAAAGCATTAGGTGCATTGAAAAAACAACAGGAAATCTGCGGCATATTTCACACTAACACCCACGATTGCACAAATTGGACTAGAGCGAGGCACATCAGGCAGTTACTGCATCACTGGGGCTGCTTTATCGTCAACTCAGCTCTCAGATGCAGCATGTCATTGATGAAGAAGAGGCTATCGACAGCCATGAACGTCGACCATGGAATTGCAAAGAGATTCCTGTATCCAACTGCCTTCCCACCGGTGAAGGTGTAGTTTCCCTTGTACTTGCTCACAAATTCCCCCGACGGTCTTGTCCTTGCAGCAAACTCATAATCAACTGTCACACTCATTGAGCCCTTCTCTTGCATCCCTAAGAAGAGACCGAAGCAGTAGAACGTACTTTGCTGCTCCATGTTACAGTGTGCTGAGAGGAAGAAGCCCTGCCCTGCAAGATGGAACGCTTGTGAGTATATCCGGCCTGACGGGAAGAGTCGGGAGCACTCCTCACGCTTTAGATCCAAGTATGCTATACACTGTGGGTAGGGTCGATCAAATTCAACCACTTTCAGAGGTCTGTACTTGTAAGCTCGTTCTGCAAATTTCTGACAGGTTATTGCATCTGCTGCAAGAGCACGTTGCCGGTGTGGTGCATCAGCTTTGTATAGAAGTGCCTCTGTGACACACTTAGTTGCTTGCTCATGGTCCAGATCAGTGCATGTTAGGACCTTCCGCAGCTTCCTACAGGTCATATGACTGAAGCGCACGAGCGGTAGTAAACGAGAACTCAAGATCTCATGTCTTTCCTCTGATTTTGGGAATTGTGCACGGGCCCACCTGAGCAGGAAGTCATAGATGGAATCTTCAGATGCCACTTGTAGGTCATTACTTGACAAGATGGCTTCGATCCCAGCAAGAGGGATGTTCATCACTTCATCTTGGAACCTGAAATGAGATAAACCATGCCTTGAGTACACTTCAAATGATTTTGTACAAAATGTCCATACTTTTCGAAAAGAAAAAAGTGGCTCCATCCCATGGAGATCACTCACTTAGTCAAATCCTTGTATTTGTTGGCAAGGAATTCCTTGGCTGCATCTGTCAGAGGCTGAACCGCAGCTGCCATTGAAATTGAGCATGGGAGATCTAGGTAGAGTAGGGCAGATTCTGTGGTCATAGACAAGCTTGTGAGCAACTGACTGCAGTACCGCATGCAAGAAACGACCTCAAATTTGTCGGCAGCCATCAAGATATCAAGCAGAATAGCGGGCTCAGTTGTTGTCAACTTTCCACTGTACATAAAGCTTAAAAGCTCCATAAGGGCATTTTCCTCTGTTCCAAGTAGAATGAAAGCAAGGAGTCATAAAAGAATTAAGGATTAAGGAAACAGTTCACTAAACAACCAAACAAAAAAGGGGCATCCTTTTTTTGGTGCTTAAATATGATTATTTAAGTATGACCATTGGCTTTCAGTAAACGATTGAGGAAAGCTATATGTACAGCAGACTACACAAAATATCCATTTGGTAGGTGAAATCAATGGGGGAAGAGACTAAACATTTCATTGTCAAAGAAACAAAAGCAAGAGAGGTAGAAACTTGGAAACAGATCCCCTTCTTTACCAGAAATAGTCATATTATTTTAGTTTAAAATCATAAAATAATGATACTACAATCACAACAGCAAATTAGAGTCAATTATAAAAGGAAGAATGTTCTAGTTCACTAGAGTTATCACATTACCTGAATCAGTTATTCTAAGGGTTGCATGCCTCTGATCAGATTCTTTCATGCCATTTGAGAAAAGCTAAGAAGAATGCATTAAGCTTATTAGTTATTAGAAAGCTAACAGTGAACTGACTAGAGTATACAACGAATTTATTTCAGAAGGTTATCAGAATTACCTTGAAAAAGAAAGGACTTTTTGCAGCAAGAATTGCTGAACTGATATAAATGGTCTTTACTCGTAAAATTGGTGTACCCACCATGGTCCAAGATGTGTCAATACTTTGTCCATCATCACCTGTGAAATACCAAGGTCAGAGAAATAAGAGAAACATGAAAGAGGAAGTAAAAGGTACAAAACAGCATCACTAGACAGGTTTTCTGCTGTTAAAATACTTGCAATACACTGTTCTTCTATCTGTGCAGATTCATCAACCTTCAGAAAGACAGGGTACAGGGAAAATCAAGATGGTGAATTATCAGAAGACATGGTAAAAGAACATCACGAAAATTGAACACTCATTTTAGTTGCTTCCAGCAATCTGAGCATGCTTGTAGCTCACTGAGTAAAGCAATCATAAACCTTACCCCAAGGATCCTATCAGAATTTTGTATAACTGCGTTCAAATAACAAAGACCACACAAAGTGTTATCTAATTAATTAATATTTCATACCTCACAAGCACCTGGTAGCAGAAGCGAGTTCAAGTAACTAAAGAGGAAACAAGGGGTTAACTAAGTTGATGGGTATCTTGCCAGCAAGATTTTCCTGTAACCACTATGTTGCACGTATGGAGAAACACGCAACCAAGGGCTACCTAGTTGATCAGCAGATTGTGCCAGTACCAAACATACTGGTGTATACCACAGGTATTTGTTCCACTTAGGACCTGTTTGGAAAGGGGGGATTTGGATCCAAATCTAGGATCAAATTCAAATTTGAAGTAAATCCTAAAAATTCCTAGAGCAATCCCCCTCTTCCAAACAGGCCCTTAAAAATAAGTGATTACCAAGCAGGTTAATATTGACCTTAAATGTTTAAAAAAAAAGACTAATATTGACCTTAAATGTGGAACAGGGAACAGGGTCGTGGAGAGTTCTAGGGAGCCCATCCCACCACACCTCCCCAAATACAAAAAAATGGTTACGAAACAGTTTCTTCATCATTTTGAATACACATCCAGTAAGTTAATAACACGTTTGATAATAATTTGTTCTTCCTTTTTGTTTTGCCGTTACATTTAGAAATATAACAATTGGCAGATTTGATGTAATGATCAAGCAAATTTCTTTCCTGAATTATCTGACATCTCAATCTAACCTAACCCAAAACAAATTTAATTCAGTAGATACATCTAATTTTTCCCACAACAAAGCTTTCTCAAAAGCCTAACTAGACAATTCCTTTGCAACAACAAATTTTTTGTGACAAACTTGACCAATAATTGTAACAGGAAGATTAAGGGCCTGTTCTTTTGGGTTTTTCAAATCGGCTTTTGGCTTTTGCTACAGTACCTAACTTTCAAACGGAGTATTTTCTCAAAACGGGGTCTACAAGTTAAACGATCTACACGTTAAAAGCCCAACATCTGTACTACCAAAATCGCAAGTGAGTATATGTCTTTCCGTAATCTGTACCGTAAACAGCCAAAATTTAAAAATTTCAGCCAAAAGTCATAAGCCGCAGCCGAAAAGAACAAGCCCTAAAACTACTTAAGTACTAACCATCCACAAAGGATAATATGTACTAGAACTTACAGCTGTGCATACCATCTTGGGCAACGGTAGGAGGAGATTCCTCTATCATTGCTACAGGTTCCTCTTGATTTTCTTCGTATGCATCATATTCTTCTACTTCGACTTCATTGCAATTTGTCTGGTTTGACATGTGTGTTGCAGACTCTGCAGATGGCAATTGATAGTAAAAGAAATCTATCATCAGAAATCACAGTGGTAGATGTTAAATTAGCACAGCAGATAATCAGATGGAACAAAGAAGCATTGCACAAAAAAAAAAGGAATACAAAGGTACAAGGCACATTGTACCATAGAAGAATGATCATAGGTACATCATGATGCCATCATCAAGGAAAAAAGAATGTAGTATCATAGACCAGAATTTGGCATCCATAAACAAGACATAACTTGTGGCACTAACTAGAAGTCAAGTTACTTTGGAAATGACCATAAGAAACACAAAAACACAGAAAGCACTAAAGAAAGATCATGGCTATCAGAACCAATGATCACACCGAAGAATGCCTTCAAACAACTACAAATTGAATAAGTTCAAAGAATGGAAATGGTATTCAAGGAACAAAGAAAGATAATGGAGAAATTCAGGGCTATTGTTTGGGACAAACAGTACTTCAACAATCAACATATGCTAACAAATCTGTGTCATTTTATCTCCTTGTGTTGAGAAACTGTAGTCTGATTTCCTTTTCTTTCCACTCAAACAAAGATTTTCTTAATTTCTTATGTTATATACCCCCTCCAAAAATATACCCAAAGGAGATACCCAGAAACTATTACTAATCGCATGGCAAAGCAGCAGAAAGTCTACAAGCTGAACTCTTAAATAACTTGCCTCGCATGCAAAAAATCTTCTGTGCAGCACAATGTGCCCTCACACTAGATGCACAAGCACAAAAGGACTTTCATGACTGCAGCCCTCTTTGTTCCATACAAAGCATTCAAGAAACTTATAAAAACATAAGAGCAGTTCACAAAGAGAGAATTCTAGGTTTCTAGAATGTATATAGTATTATACAAGTTACTCAATAAAAATGCAACTAGGCATAGGAAGAAAGAACATTCACACACAAACAATCAAGCTAAAATACAATCGCTAAATTATGAGAGGTAACTATATAAGCAAGGTAAGCCATTGATCTGGAAATAATGCATCACAGCATTTCCTACTATGGGGTGTCAATACCCAAAGGTCTACATTTCGTGATACAACTTTCAACAACCCCAGTCCCAACGCACACACCCAAGCAGAACTGCGAAGATGTCATCCTCCGGTTATGTATCAAGAAACAACCTATCTTCTCCCGTATCCCACATTTTTTGTCAAAACATTGATCACCTTGTCCCTTCAACCTAAGGCTGAAGTATGCTGCATGAATCACACCTACCTACCCCTATCCTGCATGAATCATACCTACCCCTATCATGCATGAATCATACCTACCCCTATCATGCATGAATCATACCTACCCGTATGCTGCATTTATCTCGCCAACCTACATGCCTATCACATACAAGTAATTCCAAATTTTCTAAGTTGCATGGTTGCGCCCTTTTGTTCTCCAGTGGCCATTCTCAATTAGAATGATTTGATATTGTTTGAACACCACTGCTATATCCAAATATGTGACTAAACGAGAATTGTTGCATTCTAATTTGAAGTATGGACAATATATAATTTGTCAATTGCTCCATCTGAATAAATTTGGTATTGATTCAGCCAACAACAAATTTCAATGTCTGATAACTCTATTACATTTACACCACAACAGCTCACAATTTAGGAACTCCCCTCTTATTGCTTCTCCCCTGCCCCAATCATTAATCCCTAATAAAGGATCAGTCATCTAAAGAACCAAAATTTTAACCCAAAAATCCCAAATAAGCCACAAAATTCCCCACAAATCCACATCCTAATCTTCGTCAAACAACAGAAAATCTAAGCAAGAATCATACGATTACCAACAGCTACATCCATCGACCACGGGGGGATAACTCTACGCACCTTTCTCCTTGCGGAGCTCCTCGCGACGGCGCTTGCGGTGGCGCGCCCAGTCGGCGAGGGACCCTCCGCCACCGTCGCAGCTGGACCCCGGCGCGTCGTCGCCGGCGACGACCTCGATCCGCAGCACCCTGTCGGAGAAGTTCACCGAGTTAAACGCGAACTCGAAGCTGGGCCCCCCGCCCTCGCGCGATAAGTCCGGGTCCATCTCCGCCTCCGCTGCCGCCCCTGCCGTCGTCGACGCGTCTCCGCCAGCCATGCGCGCCGCCACCTCTGGAAGGGAGAACGGTGGTCGTAACCCTAGCCGGCGGAGGCTTCGACGAGAAGGCGAGGGAGGAGAGGGCAAGGAGGAAGAAGGAAAGGAGGTGGTTATAATAATGGGGTATTTGAGGGGGTCAAATAGGAAAAGAGCTCGTCCATCTTGTTGCCAGAATCGCAGTCGCAGTCTCGCAGAGCATGCTTGGAATGAGGTTTTTCTTCGATCGGATGTGGATTTTTTTTGTGTAAAAATTGCGTAGGTCGACGAAGATCAAAGGTTTTTTAATTAAATTGATCTTTTAGTTTTTTTTTCTGTCTGTTTATGAGGCAACTGAAATTTCAAAAAAATTCAATCACTAACTCCTTATAGTAATGCATAATCAACTTTTATTTTAGAACACTAGGAGAACTATATATCTTTGCATTAAAAATAGAAGGGATTAAGATCCGTTCATATTAATTTTTGCTGATAGCTTTTGGTTTTATCTTATAAATAATAATAATAGCTTATAGAGAGTTGTACAGAAAGAGAAACTCACATGCGATTTTGACCGATATAAATAAGGTCATTACATAGGGCCTGTTCTTTTTGGCTGCGGCTTATGGCTTTTGGCTGCGGCTTGTGACTTTTGGGCTGTTTATACGAGAGATTATAGAATAACAGAAACTCACATGCGGTTTTTGCTGATATAAATGAAGTCAGTAAAGTATGTACTACATTTAACTAGTAGACCCTATCTTGAAAAAAATACTCCGTTTATGAGCTAGTTACTGTAGAAAAGCCGAAAAGCAGCTTTTAGAAGCTGAAAAGAACAGGGCCATTGTATACACTATCGACTGGTATACTATAAAAAATAGTTTTTAGAAGTTAATATAAATAGGATCTTGGTTTTAACTTATAAATAATAATAATAGCTTATAGAGAGTTGTACGGAAAGAGAAACTCATATGCGATTTTGACCGATATAAATAAAGTCATTACATTGTACACACTATCGACTGGTAGACTCTGTCTTAAAAAGAAACTCTGCTGGAAAGCTACATACTTAAAAAAGTTATATACTATAAAAAATAGTTTTTAAAAGTTAATATAAATAGGATCTTAATTCCTGCTTAAAACTATTGAAAAATGAGAATCCGCGAGCTCAACCTGTGTTGGTATACAAAGTAAACTTGCTAATGGCTTCTCTGGCCAACGTGCCCGGTGTTTTGCGCCTGCTAACCTCCACAAAGCACTCCCGTCGCCAGTGGTTTGCACCAGCCGGATTACCTGTTGGGAAGCTCCGTTAAAGACGCACTAACTATTTTTTTTTTTGACAAGAAAACCATTAGAGAGGCTCCTACGTCATTATATTAATACTGATATCTTATAAGGAATCTAGCCAACTAAATATTACATATTTGGGCTATATTTATATTAACTTCTACAATCTGCTTTTGTATGATAAATGGTTTTTCTACAGTACCTTTTTAAACTAGGTGTCTTTTTAAGGCGGGGTCTATTAGTCGATTGTAGTGTATAGTATAGTGACTTTATTTCTATCAGCCAAAATCACGTTTGAATTTCTCTCTCTATACGGTTTTACAAGCTGTATTAATATTCATAAGCAAAAGTCACAACGCATCAGCAAAAGCCAATAGAAGAGATGCTAAGCTTTTCTTTCACTCTATACATACCTAGAGCGACCTCGATAAAAGTTCTTTTTCCAAGCCATGATCGTAGGTGTAGTTTTCAAAAATTTTGTCATTACTTTGCTTTTAGATTTGTCATGATGCGATTACGAAAACCTCCACGAAGAAAGGTGTTTAAAAAGTCCATTTAGCTTGAGTGATCATATCAATGCTACCAGTGTTCTGCTGCCATTTGAATGAACTAACTATATAGATCGCCAGTTCTCCACGATTAAATTGAACTATGTATGAGAAAACAAGCTGCTTAATATCCCGTCAAAGTTGGTGTCTTTCCAATTCTATGCACATGTAGTAACATTAAGTGATAAATGTCTTTCTAAATCAAAATAACCATTCTTCACAAATTAAATTCAAATTTACAAAATGGCCTCTGATTGGACTATTAGCTTGAGAAAGTAAATTGTATCACAAAAATCTTTTTTCCTCTCAGCAAAGCCTAGGCCAACAAAATAAAATTGCTATCACGAAGAGTCATTTAGATTGGAAAAGACTACTTTGACCCCACTGAAGCATCGCAAATTTTCACCTAATCCCTGAAGTCGCGACTGAGAGAAAGAGTAGGCGTGCTGTTTTCTCTGCGAAATTGCAAGGTGGACCATATGAAATTACAAGGACCATCTTGTGGTGAATGACCGCGTTCGTTTCGCACACGTCTTTGACGTTTTCTTTCTAGAAATGAGTGTCAGTCGGTGCAATTCATCTTCGAAATATTGACCGGACAAAGAAGACTTGTGGTGAAATGAAACATTCTGAAAGTTGCATCAATTATTTGTTATATCACGTATAACGGTATAAGCATAGTGTAATTGCAACTGCGTCCATTGGCGAACTATCCTACTTGATCCAAAGGCAACCTGCTGCGGCACAATCTAGTGAATTCTTTCTCATAGAAGCAATATGAAGGATGCTGAAAAGTTATTGTTTAATCCAACATTGGATTCAGCACATTTCTCGAAATCATGAATCTAAGAGCAAGTACAATAGTATAGCCAACTAGTGGCTATAACACTTTTTCATCTATAGCCTTCAAAAAAATAGTTCATACAATAAGGTAGCTATTACAATAACTATTTGGCCCTACGTGTAAGAGAGTGAAATACATATTTTTACGTGCTATAGCTAGCTGTAATTTAGTAGTTAGCTTCCTTCTCTCTCTTCCTTTCTCTCTCTGCCACGTAAGATTTGGTTGATATTATATTTGCTATAGCCTGCTGACTAAGCCTTATTGTACTTGAGATAACCTGAAGCCTTCGATAGAACACTCATAACTTTAGCTACAATGCATTCGTGTTGCACATGTGCAATGCTTTTAGGCTGTGGTTCATAACTTTTGTCTACATTTTTCGACACGGCAATAGATGATGAAGACATCGACACGGATGACGTACATGGTTTTGGCCTCGAGAAGCTATTTGGAGAATATATTTTAAGATACCGTCCTGTTTTGACGTCTGAAAAAGTCAAAAGTCACAAACAAAAATCAAAAGCCAAAAAGAAGAACGCCTAAGTTACTAGAGATATATTTTCATTCTAGTAATCATACCACTACTGTTTAACTCTTCATAAACATGAAGAAGTGCCAATTGAAATGATTCAAATATACTTGAAATGGGAAAGATCATAAAGGTCATCAAGATATGTCATAAACAAAATCCTTCTCAAAGTTGAGTTCTTCTTGGCCTCTACCGCCCTGGACAACTAACAGGCTAAATTTAAAGAGAAGTTCATTCACATAATCTGCAGCTTGCAATGTACAGTGTTACCGAATCAACAGGCACGATGGAAGGAAAAGCCGCAGCTATATAAGCCGTCTATTGCGCCTTTGATTCGCTATGCGGGCGTCAAATCCCAGAAACTGCAACCGATTGTCTCCACTCGTTTTCTCCTGGTGGACAGGGAACCACCTGACGCCTTCAATCGGGCATGCCGCCCCTCTAGCCTTGCTTGTTGCCTTCAGGGTGTTCTCCTTCATACCTATTGACAGTTCCGGTGACCACTCAAAAATCTCATGGCCCAATGCAGTGGATTGGTAATTCAGTTGCCGTGCTGGACTGCGGAGATTGCATACATCCCCTGATGTATTGCCTTCACAAAATAGACTTGTTCGGGGATAATGATCAAGCGATCCGTGCCCCAGACAGTCAGCATGAGAGCCCTCCAAATTGTGCTTTGATGAGTCAATGCGAGATCCTCGAGAAATATTGGTGCTGGTGATTTCATTCTGCTCTTCTGCTGGAGTAATTCCAGCATTGCCGCGTGAGTTGATCTCTGGAGTTCTAGTGACATGCTGTGGTTTGCTGCTACTGGACATTGCCTCGTCTTTCTGTGAATACATTGGCACATGTGACATTTGCGAACTTTCACCAGCTATACTATGAGCTATGTAGCATGGACACTTGGTAAAACCGTCGTATCCGTGTCCGACACCGTGTCGGACACGGATACGATACGGACACGTCTTGGACACGTGTCGGAGACGTATCGGTCGATTTTAGAATTAATTTTAATTAGCAAAATTCTCGACACGTGTCGGACACACTAAATATATGAGTTGGACACAGCCAGCCCAGAAATGGTCCAGGACATGGCCGGCCCAGGCCAGCCCACAACGCACGCACGGCGTGCCCTAACCCTAACGCACGCATCGCACGCAGAGTGGCCGAGCGCGTTATTCCCATCACGCTGCTCCGCTTGTCCGCATGTCCGCATCGGCTGCTCGCGCCGCCGGCTCCCGCACCTCGCCGCCACCCGCTCCCGCCCGCTCTCGCACCTTGCCTCCGCCCGTTCCCGTTCCCGCTCCCGCACCTCGCCACTGCCCGTCGGCTTCCTCCCCAAGCGCCGTCGGCTTCTTCCCCACTCGCCGCTGGATTCGTCCCCGTGCACCACGCATCGCCGGATTTGTCCCCGTGCGCCGCCGGATTCGTCCCCGCACGCCGCCAGCTTCCTCGCCAAGCGCCGCTGGTTTCTTCCCCAAGCGTTGCCCGTCGGCTTCCTCCCCAAGCGCCGCCGGCTTCTTCCCCACTCGCCGCCGGATTCGCCCCCGTGCGCCGCCAAATTCGTCCCCGCACGCCGCCGGCTTCCTCCCCGCGCGCTTAAAAATGAAGTTGCAAAGGTTGAGGAAGAACAAGCAAAAACAAAGCCAAGAAATGTGCCCTTGCCCAGGTTAATGGAATTCTTATTTCTGAAAATGGTATTCACATCAACAATTGTCGTCAGGATTAACAAAACAATTCATAAGGTACATATTCCGAGTATACACTTTACAAATTACAAGTTTACAATTTACATTATTGCAATTTAATAAGTATGTGGAAACATAGAAAATAATACATATATATAATTTATTTATTATTTAAATATATATATAGCCGTGTCGCTGTATCGGTATTTTTGGGAAAACGGCGAATTTCCGTGTCGGTGTCGTGTCATGTCGTGTCGACGTATCCGTGTCCGTGCTACATAGACTATGAGAGTATTCTGATCTTTTCTTTGGTGCATCCATGCTGCCTGTGCCGCTTCTGTGAGGTCCAGTATGGTCATGATTCTGAATGCCATTTCCATGCATGTTCAGTTCAAAGCAATGCAAATCACTAGCAACAAAATCATCAGAATCATCTTCAGCTAGCTGAGGAGCACTAGTGGCTCCATTCAAATGGACAGACTCAAGGGATTGCCGACGTAAGCAAGCATCTCTCCTACTATCATTCATGTATTTGTCATTAGTCTTAGAGTTACTTGATTTCTTAGCAAGAAGAAAAGCCTGGATTTCACTGCTCAGCCTCTCTGTTATTGTGGTTTTCTGCAGCAAGTCTTCCTTGACATCAATGGTTTTCTGCAGCAAGTCTTCCTTGACATCAATATTTTGCATTTGCATTCTCTCATCAAGCCATGCTTCCGAAACATGAAGCACTGATTTATCAAACTTGTGCTCATATTTATTTGCGTGCCTTTGTTTTAGCACCCTGACTTCCTCTTCATAGTTCCGGGTTCCCATAGCAGATTGATCAGTGATCGCAAAGGTCTTCTAAGAGGCAATTTGCTTTCTCCTCCTTCTCAAGGTCCTTAACTGCCATGAGAAATGCTGATTTTATCTCAGATAACTCCTTGCCAAACTTCCTGTGGAGGTCCTCAGAATGCCTCCTAAGGCGTCCCTTATCCTCTAGCTCATCTTGCAGGGAATGAAGGGCTGTTTCAATCTTCCCTTGGTCCTTAGTTTTCCGAACAAGTTTGTCCTTGGAGAGTTGCCTCATTAGTGAAGCAACTTCGAGACGGTATCCTCGTCTCTCCTGCGTAAGTTCTTCAATACGTGCCTGTGCCTGCTGTAATTCTAATTTTAATCCCTTAACCACTGACATATTTGCAGTGTGCTGTTCTTCAAGGCTCCAAATTCCATTTAGAACCTTCAATAGTTCTGTTGATGTCTTAAGGATATAATCTGCATGCGACACCACGTGTTATTATCCTAAAGGTAATTACACTTAATCAATGGATTATTATTCATCTGCCCAGTAGAATATTGCTTCAATGAATAATAAGCTTTTATCAGAGTCGCGCAACAGAACAATAATATAGAAATTGTCTCTTTATTACAGCATTTGCTATGGAGGCTATGGTCTTTAATACAAATATATATAGGCAGAAAAAGGTATGAAACATGTACCCTATAGCTTGTCTTCTCGGCTCAGTTTACTCATCCCAACCACCATATAGGGTGTCCATCTCACACTGGCCCTCGTAACCATCGCCCTCATCCCCTGCGACCTCGTCGATGCCTGTGATCCCTTCATCCCACTCAGAGTAATCTCTAATCGAACTAGGTTATAACAAAGAAAAATAATAGTGAGGGTGAGTACTAATGTACTCAATAAGTATTTTAGTAGTGAAATGCAATGTATGACTCTTTTCTGTTTTTTATCACGTTTTCTATTTATTTGATTGGAAAATACTTGTGTCAAATTAAGTTTTATTTTAGGAAAACACAACTTTTCACTCGGGAGGAAAAAAGATTCATAGTGACCCCCGTAGCCTCCAATCCAGAAGGCAGGCATGAATTCATAATTTTATTATGCACTGCGCAGGCTTGTGCAACTGTAGCCATTGCTACTCTCAGACCTCATGAAACTATGTATCCTGCACTTCCTTAGGTGCAATGCTAAGTTCAAAATACAAAACGTTTTTTTCAAGTTACATTATTTAAATCTGCACTCATCTATTCTCCACCGGTGTTCCGGGACGCTCACCCGGACTCCACTGATTTCTAATAGCGTTGGTTGGAGTCAACTGTTCTGTCACCCAACACTCCACCTACGTTAATATATGCGCTTAGGAATCACTCACATCTGGACTTGTGTTACCGGTCCTGAACTCCTCCATCAGCACTAACTCATATATTACATACCTATTGTGGAGAGAATAATAATGTAACAAGGTAGCATTTTCTGCCCGTTGAAAACAGGACAATGTCTGGCACTTAGTTGCAGCACTCTTTCCGAGTAAAATTTTTGTTGATCCTTATGTTCTATCCGTATGTAAAAGGATCCCGCCTTCCCTCTCTTTTTCTGTTCAGGTTCCCTTTTACCACTGCTCTCTTTCCTCATATCTCATCTCTTTTCATCTTCTTTATCCGATTTAGTTTTGAAATACAGTTTTGATGCATTTATACAATAAATGATATAGAGTGTAGTTTGTACATTTAATATAACTATATTTGTGATCAAAGGATAAGCTTTCCTGCGTAGTAGTAAGCATTGGTATCAACTGCGACTTGGTCCACTGTCTTGGCCTGAGCCGACTTGCCTTCTGCATTTAACAAGCAAACACGCAATTTGAGAAAATATTTATTTAGGACATTTATAGATTTTTAGAAAGTTATTTCCCCCCATTTCGGTGGATTTAGCCTACTCCATCTAACACCTATTTTTTGGGTCTACTGAGAGGTCAGCATTCCTGGGGTTTTTCCCTTCTCTTGCCTCTGGCTTACTATTCCTGAGGCCTACTCGGCCCCCTCTCACTGGCCCATTTACTATGCATGACCTGCTAAAGCCGGCCCAGTCGTGCACAACCTTGACACCGTATGGCCCAGGCGCCCGCATGGCCCAAGCACGCGTGCATGCACTCAGCCCCACCACAACTCACGCACGGCCTTAACACCACACGCACTTAACACGCCCCTTAGCACTCGGCTCGTCGATGCACTCCACGCGCAGCCTTAACACCACACGTACTTGGCTCGCCGATGCCACCCCTTTGCCTCGCTGGATCTAGAGGTTCCAACGGAATTGTGGGCTCGGTTGGTCCTCTTCTCACCAGATCTATGGGTTCCTCGTTAGATCTATGGATTCCTTGCCGGATCTATGGGTTTTGAGCTTCTACTCGCCGGATCTATGGGTTTCGTGCTTCTACTCACCTGATCTACGGGTACCTCGTCGGATCTATGGGTTTCGGGCTTTTACTCGCTGAATCTACAGGTTCCTCGCCAGATCTATGGGTTCCGGGCTTCTACTCGCCGGATCTATGGGCACGTCGACCCCCTCAGCTCCCTCGATTCCTTGGCTCCCTCGGCCTTCTTCAACCTCATAGAGGCTGCCACTGGGGGTGGCTCTATGGTGGGCTTGGTTCATGGCCGAAGGCCATGGTTGTAGTGGTTCACCATGACTCGGCTTCCTCTCCAGGACAGCTCACCCCTTTCTTTTCCCCTTGTTACTTCTATGCATCTTTGCTTTAGTTGCTTTTTTTCTATGTTTTCATTTTTTTACCACACCCGGTTTTGGGAGGTCTTAAGGATGCTACAATGACGTGTCTCGGGTGAGGTGAGTGTTGCACCGAGGAGCATGCTCCCTTGCCCGAGGGTGCTCATGGCATCTATGGCTTGCCACCGGTTGCTGTGGTAGCCACCAACCGGGTGAGGTGGCTTCCTTCTCCTCTTGGCTGCCTTGCTCGGCCGGTCGTGCTGAGGCGAGGTGCGTGCCATGTGTAGTGCTTTACTGTGGGGCCAAGAAGGGATAGGGAATGGATGCGGGAGGGAAAATGTGGGCCTATTTGTGTTGGGATGGAAGTGGCAAGGTTGCTGGAGGTGGTCTCGGTGTGGTCCTCACATGGATGAAGATGTGAATGGTGGTCCCTTGTCGATGCCAAAGATGTCGCCTTGTGGTCCACATGGTCAGCCTTTTGACTCCCCGGTGGTGCACACTCTCCTTCAGATTCCACTACGTTCCCGCCTCCCCTCCTCCTATTCTCCTCTCCTCACTTCTATCTCTATGAATGGGTTGTTGGTTTTGGGAAGAGATTCTCTGGCCTCCGATCGAGAGATGAAATGATGGGTTCTCTTAGCTTGCTTTGGGGACACTGTGCTTTGTGGCTTCCTTTAGTTGGCTTTAGGGGCTCTCTCAGCTGTGTGTGAAATGTTGTGGGCAATGCAAGGAGAAGTGAGATGGGGGCTTAAGAAGGTGAGGCACTTGACTGCCTTTCTCTCTTCCCCGGTTTTGCTCACAGCTGTGATGCTCTCTCCTTATCCTTGGTTGTGTCTTGGTTTCTTGTGGGACTTATGGACCATTGGTCTGAAATGTGGGTTGTGCACTGTGCTGGATTCTCTGTGGCTAAGGTAAGTCCATAAAAATGTGGGTGTTGGATATTCGGGTACGATGATGAAGCCCATTTATGGTGAGAGACGCCGACCAGCCCGAGACGGTCTAGGAACCTCGATGAATGCCACTCGAAACAACTCTAGTAGTTGAAGTGTGCTGACGACGATTCTTTTCCTTTCTTATTCTCGCTTAGATTGTTCTTTTTATTCGCTCGCCAATTGCAAAATAAAAAGCACGGCTAGGGTTGTGGCTGGCTTAGATGCTACACGTCGAGCAATACACGGGGACAGAGCATGGCAAGAAATGCAATGCTACCTTTGCTTGGCTTTATTCCCATGCAGTTTTGGCTATGCAACAATTTTAGTTTTTCATATGTACATAATTCTTGTAATTAACCGAGTATTGTAATAATGTCTTTACTTTCTTTACAAAGGTCCAGGGCCAATTATTGTAATTTATTTTTATAATTAAATGCGTTGCAATAATCTTGTTATTTTTTTATTACTGTTAATTACCCAGCTTAGAGTTAATTATAATTCGGGAGTTCTTTCACTGCTTCCCTAGATCTACCATTGATATCCAAAGAACGAGCTGGGCTGATCGCTCGGTTTATATTGGAATCCTGTAAAATGCAGAGATAAAGAATCACAATTTTGAGAAATGTTCTTCATCACAATTCAATTGCATCAATGAATTAAGAAAATTTTCTAGTTATCTAGAAGAGAACTATTTCATGAAGCAGGCAATTACTATGAGACAACTTCATTCTACTTGCCTTTGTCTTCGCCCCAAAAAATAATCACGCTTTTGTTTATCTAAATGAAGACTAAATAACCAAAACAGAATACCAACATAATATTCAATTAAATTCAGGCTTTCATGATTTCTTTTCAATAACATCAGCATAAACTAGAGTGCTAGACTACTCAATAATTTGTCTTCATAAGCATGCTAAAAGGCATTGTTCCACATTTGACATGTTGTTCTACTAGACTCATCAAACATGTGTAATTCCGTGTTGTATCTTGACTTTTCTTCTTTCTTAATTAAAAATGAAATGCAAAGCTTTTGCATGTTCTAGAAAAAAACATGTGTAATAAAAACTACAAAGGAATCACAACACAAAAAACATTCTTCTTCCTAGTTACACAGTAGCATATAGTGCCATGGGACTTCATTATGTGCCCACAAACCAAAACATAAACGCAACCAAGTGGATAATAGAGGACATCCCAATTGAGCTGGTATAACTTGCAGGAGAAAAAGGTTGTGATGTATGACTTCTTTCTTGATGCAACTTATGATGATCCGTTGATGAATCTACAAGATTCCTACCAAAGCCACGTGAACGCTGATGTTGAATTGTAAGGAAGAAAATAATTAGCAGGGAACAAATATGGAAATAAATTTAAGTTTCTGTAGATAGAACAGTAATTAAATTCAGCATACAAGACTGTGAGGCTTCATAAAACACTGATCTTTTGCACATCTAGCAGATAGGATCTCTTCAAAGTTCAAACTTATCTTCCTAAAAGATGCATGCTTTAAGGTTACATCTTGATACCTCTTATGAAGTCAGAAATCAAGGGAAGAGAACATCCAGCTCAAAAAATTCCAAATATTGTAGGATAATCATGTGCCCTCACAAAATTGAAGTTTGATGGCATTGGCATCATACAAGCAAAGGCAGCTTAACTCAGACATGTAATTTAGAGTATGCTTAAGGTACAACCTAGTGTGGATTATATGAGTTTAAGGAGGGTGGAGAGTAGGCCCATAGTGTGGACTGTAGATCATGCAAATTACAGGGCATTTATCATACTTTCAGATGCTAGATAGATTACCGTGTAGCAACAAAGTAGGAGTGATCTTATGTGGCCACCCACTCAATTTGGCATTTTTAGCTACATGCCTTCCTTATGAGATCCATCTGCAAGCGTTAAATCCTCTGTCGAACACTACTTATTTTGTGAGATTATTTTGTAGTTTGAACTTATTGGTATGTACTAAGTTGAGCACGTGTAAGCAAGACATGCTGTTGTGAAAGTCAACTTGTCGAACACTAAAACGCTAGTGTTAGATTGCTTTGGTGTTGATCTGTCATGTGCAATGCTATGAGGTGGAATTGTTTTAGAGAATTGTAATTATGTGGTGGTGCCACACTACTGCAGCTCATTTTCTACTCACATTTGCATAGCATCTCTCTTCTAATTTGAATTATCATCATCATCACAAACCTTAGTTCTCATTTGCATAGTATAGCTTTCTTAGCAGGCAAGACGTGGTGGTGCCAATGGTGATGCTTTTTGTACATGGGACAACCAATGGTGTGCATGTCTTTGCATGCCAACACGGAGGAGACTATCGTCCGACAATATCTGGACCTTCAGGTGTCTCAAGCATTGCAATGCACTAGCGCTAGATCTCAGTTCAAAACAAGGGCGCATTGGTTATTTCCCATAGTATTTTAGCCTTGCAAAAATATAAATGGGCTGGAAATCTAAAGAGGGAAAATCATCACATGTAAGTTGAAAGATGGGGCAAATGAAATCAACTGTGGGGCAAATGAGCTATTCACAAACAAAGAAGGGGCAAATCATCAAATTTCTCTTTTTCTGCTCCTTTTTTGTTTCATTATCATTCGAAAGCAGCTGGCCGGGGAACCAACAATAACAAATGAAGGTGACTTTGTTTCTGTATGTGCTACACATCACTAGCTCCATACAATGTGGATTTTTTTGGGCCATAGCTTTAGCTTTTGGTTTATGGTTTTTGAATTCTAGCTGTTTGTAAGAGACAGTATGCACGAAAACAATCACATGCAATTTTAGTCGGTATAGCTAAACTCGGTACAATGTCTACTACAATATACCTGTATACTCTGTCTTGAAAAGACGCACCATTTAAAAGCTAGTTACTACAGTAGGAAGCGATAAGCTAAGTCAAAGTCAAAGCCAAAGCCTAACCGAACCCACATGTATGCTTCATTTTTCCCTTTTTTTGAAAGGAATAGAATGTAAATTCCTAACAAATGTACTCCTTAGTTGTTGCACACAGTGTAACACCCCTATTTCTGAGGTTGTTAGGTTTCCTCGCAACCTGCCAAGATGTTCAAGTGTGAGATACTATAGTAAAGTGTATAGCATGCCAATACAAGATTATTACATAAAAGCCAACTTTATTACAGAACTATAGTTTAGCAGCCAAGTTTTACACAGAGGGATGTACAGCCCAAAGTTATAGTACAATACAAAAAAACACTACAAGCGTGTCTGAGTGAGGATAAACCCTAAAACCAGATATCATCTACATCATAGAAATCCTCAAAGTCCTCTTCCCAGGGTTCCTCATTTTTCTTCCCCAAACTTCATCTGATGATAATTTAGCAAGCATGGGCACACCCGTACTGAACAAGTCACATGGAGAATGCTATTAACTACTTGCCAGGGTTCCTAAGAAATGGGGATATGGTGGTTATATTACAGTATTTGTGGATGCAATTTTATTTGTAAACATTTTTGTACACCAAATAACAAAGCATTAACTTCTTTAAGGGAAATGGGGTTTAACAAGTTGATTATCAGATTGAAACCTTATGGAAGCTACTTATGTCTTGTTATTTGAATTACCCATTAAACACGGCTTTATTTACCAGAAGCATGTCATATTTGAATACCATTTTATAATTTTGACTCTACAAAGTTGCCCAACTTTACCCATAATATTTCTCAAACCCTCATGACTGAGTTGAGAAAACAAGGCTTTTCACTGCTCTCTTATTTATATAGCCTCTACCTGGTAGGGCCGGGGTCATACACAGTTGGCATTCCACTGGCCAACACAGAAAGAGCCACCCAACTCTGTTGTTGAGTATGGTTTTACTATTTTCATACCACCCCTTTCATACATGGGCCTTTCCACTTCTGGAATGCCAACACCTTACATATATTTAATTGATTCAAGTAGCTACTAGACTAAATTTGACAAGCCAAAACTTGTGTCTGAGTGGTTACTACATTCTTTACTTAGCATAAGGTTCTAGTTTTTACTTTTCACCAAAGAGGCAACTGTCCACAAGCCATTGATTCAATGCACCATGGCATTGCCACCGCCACCAATCCAACCAAAGCCTTCTTCCTAGGGTAAGGTCATGAACTCCAACCATCTAATGGTTTTCCACGATTCATACTTAACCCTAGTATCATTTTGTAATTCTATTGGCAAAGCGCCAAATCTCTGAGTAGTGTAAAATATTTGAGTTCTTTAGTCTACCATGGTATATTTCATAGTAATATTATGGCCATCAAGTCTTGTCAAGCTAAATATGGCCATCAAGTAAAACGAGGCTTTTTTTGGTGGTAGGATATAGGTACTTATCATGTCATTCAAAATAATTATTTTAATTAAATAACAGTACATAAGTAGAGTAATGAAAGTATTGATAATTAAATAATGTACATTCAACATGATAAAAAACATATGGCTTGCCTTGTTGTTCAATGTCTTTGACTAGCTTTAAGTCTTCCGGATCTTGATATGCTTCTAGGACTGACTGCTCAACAAAATCGTGTGCTATCGCAAATAAAAAGCGAGCAATTAATTTCATGCTCAAAAGAATGTGAGCTAGAAAAATAAAAGAAATAAAAATAAAAGAAGTAAAATCTAAAAAAACCAAATAAAAGTGGGTTTATGTTTTATCGGAGTCTGGGTTGGTGAAATGAAGTTGGGAATGGTTTACACGATCTTGAAATGCTCAAAATAGGTATATATATGTTTATTGGATTTTTGATGAATAGTAATGGATTATTACTGTTCATTGTGGGTTGGGCTAGTAACAGTAACGAGGTTTCCCTATTCACGACAGATCGGGTTGAAACAGTAGTTGGTCGGATCTTGAACAGTAGCGAGTCAGATCCAAATGGTTATGGGTTAGGTTGATGAACAATACTCAATAGTATTGTGCTTGACCCAAAATGGTTTTTTTTGCCTTGGGTTGTTCCTATGCAGCCCATGGCCTCTTACTATGCATCATCTCCTTCCTCTCGGCGTCACTGTAGCGGCCAAACAGGGTATGGTGGTGGTGGCGCAATACAGCATGAGAAGTGGTTTTTGATGGCAATTGAGGGTGCGATAAGGTTCTTGGGTGTAAGGGAATTCCATTTTGGCACTCGATAGTAGCCAGAGCTCACTGTAGATGGTCGGTGATGAGGAAAGTACTGCGGAGCTTGCCCATGGCACAAGCTCTAACCGGTGGCTAAGAGGTGAAGGCAATTGGCTTGGGAGCACCGTGGATGCATGAGGAGGGTCTCAGCGGTGATGGTTTAGGCTATGGAATTCTATGGAGAGCTATCTTCTGCAAGGTGGTTTAGCTGGGCGGGGAGGCTAGTCACTGGTGAGGTAGGAGGTCAGAGAGGGTAAAGTAAGTGCACAGTGGTGTTTGTGGGGTTCAAGGGTGCTAAGAGTGGAGGTAATTGAAGATCGGTGAGGGGGTGAGCAAGAATTGGCAAACAGGTATACCGATAGTTAGAGAGGGTGGCAGTGGAAATTGTTCGGCATTAGGGGAGGAGGAGAGCAATGGCTGCCAAGATGTGTTATTAGGGAGCATGGCACAACTTTTATAGCCTTTGGGAGGTGGTGGGGAGCAGTAGGGGCTTTATTTGGTTGATGGAGCGTGGTCAGTGAGAGAGGGTGCGTGAGTTTTTGGCTAGGTTTGACAGTGGCGGCGAGGAGGTCGGTAAATGGTGTTGCACCTCGGCCTCAGTGATTCCTTGAATGGTGAGTTGCAGCGGTCAAATATGTAGGGCACAGCATGTCGCCCAAGAAAGGGGAGGGCGTCGACAATGGTGAATTCAACACTGGCCGCTCTGGTGCACATCAAGGCTCATTGAATGGGTGTGTCAGAGCTCGATAGTAGCTCAACAGTTGAAGGTACGGTGAATTGACCAGGGTTGGTAGTGGCAAGAGACTTTCATGTGATGGCAACGAACGGGGTCGAGCAAGGCGGAGGGGGAGATAGGGGCAAAGGCGTCTTCTGAGAGGGCACCAGCAACTTGGGGAGACGGATGGCTAGGAAGGGAAAGCGGCATTGGCTGGGGTTACCAAATTGGGAAAATGTTCAAATTCAAACTAACTCAAGAAAAATTCAAAATGGGTTTGAAATTTTTGGAGTGTTTCTACCTACCCCTTGAAAAAGAATCCTGTCTTAGAGATTAACTTGAATTGGGGAACATGTTGGGAAAATCTCACTACATATCCACTTCCTTTTCCCAAGTTGCTTCTTCTGCGGTGTGGTTCCGCTATTGAACTATGCAAAACCTAACATTTTTGTTTCTTAACTGTCTTTCTGATGTCCCTAGAATCTGTATTGATTCTTCTTGATATGTCAAATCATCTTGCAGATCTCTATCTTCAACTGGTACTTGTTCAGTTGGCTGACAAAGACATTTTTGAAGTTGTGACACATGAAACACATTATGTACTTTGGACAAGTTTGGTGTTAACTATAATCTATATGCCACTTCTCCTATTCTCTCTTTAATTTCAAAAGGACCGACATATCTTGGGACTAGCTTTCCTTTCATTTGGAATTTTTTTATATATTTGAAAGGTGTAACCTTAAGATAAACACAATCTCCAACTTCAAAACCTAGATCTTTTCTACAAGTGTCTGCATAACTCTTCTGCTGGTTTTGGACAATCTTCATTTTTTTATCTCAAATGATCCTTACATGGGTTTCCACATCGTGAATAATTTGTGGACCAAGAAACTGTCATTCCCTGGTCTGTGTCCAGTTCAACGATGTCCTACATTCTCTTCCATATAAGGCCTCAAAGGGTGTCATTTTAATACTAGCTTGATAATTGTTATTATAAGAAAATTCTACAAATGGTACACAGGTGTTCCAGGTTGCTCCATAAATAGGTGCACAAAATTGTAACATGTCTTCTAAAATCTTATTCACTCTTTCAATTTGTCCTCCAGTCTGCGGAAGGTATGCAGTACTGAATGCTAAATTTGTTCTCATTGCATCATGAAGTTTCTCCCAAAATTTAGACATAAATTGTGCTCTTCTATTTGAGACAACTTCTCCCAAAATTTAGGCGTAAACTGTGCTCCTCTGTTTGAGACTATTTTTTTGGAACTCCATATAATACTATAATTTTTGAATATAATTCTGCCAATTTAGCTTTTTCATAAGTCTGCTTAATTGGAAGAAATATGCTATATTAGTTAATCAGTATATAACGACACATATAGCATCATATCCTTCTTGTGTTTTTGGAACTCCAGTAATGAAATACATACAATGTCTTCCCATTTTCATTCTGGGACTAGTAATAACTGTAATAATCCTAATTGCCTTTGAAGATCTATCTTTATCTTCTACCACACATCACAACATGCTATGCATTCTGCTATTTCTCTTTTCGTATTACTCCACCAGAATCTTTTCTTTAGATCTTGATACATCTATGTTCCTCCGAGGTGTATGGAGAATTGTGATTAGTGTGCTTCTTCTGATATCAAGTCTTTTAATTATTTCTTCTTTGGTATACAAAGACTACTGAATTATGTTCTTGACTTCTCTTGGTGAGGCTTTTTGATAAGATTGTCTGCACAAATGTGGACATGTACATGCCTGGCACCAAGCCAGGCCATGATCGCGAGGACAATGATGGGAGCGACCTGCTGACTGCATCCTCAACCACCGGTAAGGGCAAATGGCCTTACATGCCAGATTCTCCTAGGGGGAAGAAAGCCAAGAAGAGTTACCAGAATGTGTAGCTTAAGAGATTTATTGACCTGTATGAGCAGTCCAAAGGCCATCACAGATCCACCGTGTCGGTGACCTCGCGTCCTTTCTGCGAGAAGAAGGATGAAATGGCCGAGTTGATGGAGCTGTTCATTGCCAGTGGTGCCCCAGAGGACAGCGATGAGTACTACTACGCGAGTAAGCTTTTCATGCACGCACAATACCATCATATGTTCACCAACTTCAAGACCCTAGCAGGGTGGCTAGCCTGGATCAAGTGGAGCTGGCCTGACAGGAAGGGCACGAAGTGATCAGTAGTCCCTCCTGCCTGTTTGTCTTATTGCTATCATATTGAATTTCCATTTATGGTCTTATTAGTCTTGGTTACCACATGCGCTTGTGATTTTACTCCAGTCTAAACTTTCATGTATCCACACGGTTGTGTGTGGCTCTAGTTACAACTCTGACAATAATATGAGTTTGCTTGCGGATTTCAATACCAGTATTGCATTTGTAATGTTCTGGTAATCCAAGATATTGTTGTGATATCTAGTAGCAACAGCTAGTAGGTTCTACGATAAGAGGTTTTGTGATGCAAAGTATTGGTTGTGCTTATGCTATTGCATTTTGAATCTAGTAGCAATGTGTCATCTTGTAGGGATTTTGTATTGTCCAATGCTGGTATTACTTTTGCATTTGCACTACTATTGCTGCTATGTTGTCTACTAGGATGTGGGTTGGTTCAATTGAAGGTCTTGCTCTCATGATGAACTGCACTGCTTGCAGATGTCATCGTCAACCGAGACATGTTTTGCGATGGAGACTGTTACCGATTCCATCTCTATCGCTGCAAGCTCCTCTATTGGGTTATCCGAGCAGGGCGTGTTTTCCCTGTGGGGTACGACAAGGGTGAGTCGTCCTCCCATTGGCCACAACTGGTTACTGACAAAACTAGTCTAGAGTGGGTTGAGGAGCAGTTCGGTGACCCACAGTCATGCCAAGACATGTTCTGAATGAGGAGATCGGTCTTTAACGAGTTGCACAAAACACTTTGCAGGACTATGGTCTGCAATCCACTCATCAGATGACATCTAAAGAGGCTCTTAGATTCTTCCTATGGACGTGTGGCTCCCCTCAATCAAATAGGCAGGCACAGAATAGATTTGAGCGTTTCACAGGTCATGTGAGTGAGACATTCAACAAGGTGTTGGACGCTGTTTGCAACATGGCAAGTGATATTGTGCGTTCCATGGATCCTCAGTTCCACACCATCCATAGGAGGTTGAAGTTACACATTTTCATCTGCATTTCAACAACTACATTGAGGCGATCGATGGTACACACGTGGCAGTATCAATCCCAGGACGCATAGGATCGAGGCACTACAATCGACATGATTATACCAGTCAGAATGTGCTCATAGTATATGACTTTGAAGGGTGGTTCACGTTCATGTGTTCCAGATGGGGTGGAGCTGCACAAGACACGAAGATCCTCCAGGATTCCATAGAAACCTACACGAATCGCTTCCCACACCCACCTGCAAGTACGTATGATGCGTGTTCTTACTAAAATGTATGCATGTGCACTCGGGTGTGATGACTAACTGGGCCTCCAATTGTATTTTTCAGTAAGAAAGTACTACTTGGTGAATTCTAGTTACATGAACAAGGAGGAGTTCCTAGCTCCATACAGGAATCAACGGTACCACGTACCTGAGTTCGCATGAGGTGGGTGACCCGTTGGTATGAAAGAAATATACAACTACTACACTCCTCCCTATTCAATGTGATCGTGCGCGCATTCGGCATTTGGAAGAACAAGTGGCACATCCTGTTGAGCATGCCGAGCTACGATGTAGACACACAGACGAAGGTCATAGTGGCCACTATGGCTTTGCACAACTTCATTATCAACTCAGCGATACGTGATGAGCACATCATGGACATTGACGATGATGAGGGCTACGTCGTAGGCGAGGGCAGGGATACGAAGTCTCCAGCGGATAGTGTTGGGAGGTCCGACAGACCTATGGACACGCTCCGAGATAGCATCGCGCACGGTTTGATAGGATGAGTTACAGTTTCAAATGTTGTACACGCATATGTTGTATTCTTGTACTCTATGCTTTAGCATGTTGTAACGCACTACGTATTTTATTATGTCCCTAATCCGTTAGTCGTCAACTCTCTTTCTTACATAAAACACTCGGGTTCTATCAGCCACTACTATTCATCAGTCAGTACTATTCATCAGCCATAAGCATATACGAACATCCTAGCTTCTATAAGCTGCTTCTATCAACTAGCACTATTTATTAGCCACTACTATTCATAAGCCAAAACAAAAAGGCACCAGTAAAAGTCTGTACGAACAGGCCCTAAATTAGGTCCCAAATGCTCAGACTTCATCTTCCTACAGGATACAACATGCACAGTAGTCTTACTTGGAGTATGGACTTCCATTAGTTCATATTCTGACACTAGTATTGAACAGAAGCAAGCTATAGGGAAATGAAGAGCCCTCTGCACGCATCTCATTGGATGCAGCTGCTGCATCATGGGGCCTTTGAGAACTGTAGTGAGTTTCTGCGTAGATTATGTGAAGATTGATGGTAATAGGAAAAAATTTATCTTTTTTGGACATGATATCATGTGGTTTATGTTAATATTTATCAGTAGAGTAAATTACTATTTTTTTCAATGGAACAGTAGGGGAAACCCATAGGATCTTCTATTTTCAAGTGTTCTATCAAGATATGCTTACTTTATTACTCACATTCTGTAATTTGATTGTTTTAGTACTCAGTCATATTAGACAAAGATGCACAATAGGCCATGCCATACTCCAAATTTTGTATCCTTGTATAACATTGTCTATATTGGAAACGTAGGCAATATTTTAATTCTAAATTTTACTATGAGACAAATACAGTAAAAGACTAGTGATGCAAAACTCATAACTAATAGCAGGCTACTTGCTGTACTTCAGAAAATATGTAAGGAAAATACAGTATCAAAGTCGATTGATCGTGTGAACGACTTAATGTTGGGCTTGATGAAGAATAGGAAACAGTGCAAACTCAATGCAGTGCAAAATATAGATGAAGTAGAGCACATGCGTGTATGCGCGCGTGTTTAGCCAAAGCCCTCCACATATTATCCGTATTTATGTGTCATATGGTTCAAAGAATAGTAAAGGCTACACCTTATAAATTGGTCTTCTTCACTTTAACTTAGCAATATATTATTAAATCATACATGCTTTAGAATTATATAAAATAATCACCACTTATATGGGCCTCTATTCTGACTGTTTACCTTCATTTATGTCAAAGACAGCTTCAATGCCTCGTGTGCTACTCTGAAGAAAGCTTTCAATAGCGTGCATACAAGCATCTATGGAGAGGTAGAGGACAACATTGGAATTCCTAAAAGCTCTGAATCTCTGATAAAGTACTGAACATCACCATCTGGAAAGAGCCAAAAAAAGGCAAAGAAAGCAAGCAAGCAAGCAAGAAAGAAACAGAGGATGATGAGCCAAGCAGCCAATACATGAATGCATACGTGCATGCAGCATCTCATCAGATCAGAGCCAGAGACTCCAATTCCTATGAATTCACATTGAATTTGTTCCTATCCTAAAGTCCACAGCCCCAGCTCAGCTGCACTACACCACGGCTGTAATATGAAATGCAGACCTGTCAAGCACACACACTGTCACACACCTCACAAGCATCTCCTTCCCTTTCTGAATAGAGTGGCCAAGAAATCTCTCCTTTTCTCCTTGTTCAAACAGATCGATGGAAATGCAGTGCAGCATGGGGAAGCGGCTGATGCATGGTTCCAGAGGCCAGAGGGCACGACACAAATGCAAGAAGTCGTCGTTGCAGGGCGAGAGCAGGAAGAGAAGGGGAGATGGAGAAGGGGACATGCTCATGTTCATGTTCATGGCAGTGCGGTCTCTTCTGAATCCTTGTGGGTTGGGGGTTGTGCCCCTGGCTGGCTGGTTCCAGGCTTTGCTTCGACCACTGGGATGTGTTGATTGGCTGTGCTCTGGCATCAAGAAAATTGGTAGGGTTTCCTTGGGTACAGTACTTGGACTAATGATGCCGGCTCATGCAAATCTCAATAACCAATATTAAGTTATAGGGCATGTTCTTTTTAGCTATAACTTATGATTTTTAGTATCGGTTCATGGATTTTGGTCTGTTTATAAGAGAGATATAGAGTAATAGAAACTCACGTGTAATTTTTACCGATATAAATGAAGTCACTATAGTGTGTATTATAATTAACTAGTAGACCCTATCTTAAAAAGACATTCCGTTTGAAAGCTAGTTACTGTAGAAAAGTCAAAAGCTGAAAATCAAAAGCTGAAAAAAACATACTCATAATAGGGTGATCTCCTAGGATGCAAGTGATGGTTCTCTGATTTGGCAAGCAGGAGTCGTAAGATGCAATACAAAGCCACGCTCAGTAGAATTTTTGGTTTCTAGCTTTTTAATTTCGTTTGTTTGTTTTTTACTTTTTGTGATTTTTTAATTTTTATTTTTTCCTCTTATTCCTTTGTATTATCTATGATGATATAATTTTTTAATTTTTTAAAATTTAATTATGTTGAAAAGGCTATCAGCAGCTATAATACAATAAAATTGCTATAGTGCAAAATAAATTATAAACTCAGGCTTTTAAACTTAAATGAGGATCACTATAAATTCGTCACTGTAACATCTAGGAGATGCATTTGAAGACTAGTACGGTAAGTACCATATGTGTAGTTTGGTGATGTCTTCGAATCTCTGTATCACTGCTGCCCTGGTGAGGAAAGTTTAACATGGGTAGGTTACTTCAGTCCGTTGGTAGTTCAGTTTCGGACCATATATATCCTACTAGAAAAATGTTCATTTATAACAATGGGAAAACTATCCCTACTAAAAGAATACCATTTGAATCGACAGGAACAAATAGTTTCTAGGTCCATATGCTAGTGAGACTGTTATGAATATTGTGTGTGTATTAATGAGGTCCAAAGGGCAATATATATAGAGAGTACAAGAGGGTATATGGAAGGAATACAAGTCATATAAGGAAACAAATAAGAGTCATATTCTATCTCTAATACCTTATCTCTAATACCCTTAACACCCCCCACAAATGCAAGGCGTATACAATAGCATTGCATTTGAAAAAGGGTTAACACTAAAACAAGAAAAATCCGAAGTCTGAGTCTTGATGTCGTCGTTGCGTGTGGCCTTTGAATAAACTGTCAAATCAAACCGAAGAGGAATATATAAAAGCATGACGGCGCAGATCGAAGCCCGAGATGGCGACGGCGCAATGCACAAGAAGCGCAACGGAGGTGCAGTGCAAAAGAAGCGCGGTGACTTTAGAAACTCGGGGCGGCGGCTTAAAAAGAAGCGGCGGCATCATAATGACTTCTACGATCTGCACGCGGCTCAAAAAAAAGAGCGGCGACTCATGCCATGCAAAAAAAAATTCCTACACTTTTATGACTGACAATAAATTTGTAGACTCGCACGACTTGAACGAACTAAAAATTAGAGACTACGGATTTTGGGTGGACGCAACGAAGGACTCACGAAAAATAACCTAAGACCGACTAAAAGAAATCAGCAGCAGAAAATCCCCTCACCCCTCTCTCTCTCCCCCACTCCCTCAAAAACTCTCCAATCTCTCTCTCTCCTCACACCCTGATCCCTCACACGCCTCACCCCATCTCCTCACTCCCGCATCCTGCCTCCCATCTCGCGACAGAAGAAGCCGCATCCACGGCGGCCGGGAGACGGCGACATGAGGTGCGAGCGCAGCGGCCAAAGGCGGCAGCGCGGGCGCGGAGGCGCGCAGGCGGCATCCGAAGGCGGCGGCGATCCAGGAAAAGGACGGCGGCAGAGATGGCGGTGAATCCGAGCCGGGGAGAGGCCGGATCCGGGCTTGCCAGCGGTTGAGATAGCCGGATCCGGCCCGGAGACGGCCGGATCCGGACTCGGCAGCGTCGGAGGTGGCCAGATCTAGTGCCGGAGAGGCCGGATCCGAGGCGGCGCTGGCCGGTTCCGGGGGAGAGTCGGCCTGGAGCGGCGGCGGCTGGCGGCTGGGAGATGGCCGCCCGAGGCGGACGCGGGGGCGCCAGGAGACACGGACGCAGATCCGGGAGCACTATGGCGCGGGCGGCAAGGAGATGGCCGCCCCCAGGAGCAGAGATGGATCCTCCCGGGGGCAACGGCAGCGGAAGACAAACGGAGGCTAAGTTAGGGTTTTAACCTAAACTCTGATACCATGTTATGAATATTGTGTGTGTATTGATGAGGCCCAAAGGGCAATATATATAGAGAGTACAAGAGAGTATATGAAAGGAATACAAGTCATATAAGGAAACAAATAAAGTCTTATTCTATCTCTAATACTTTATCTCTAATACCCTTAACAGACAACTCACGAATTTTGCTCTCCATGGGTGACTTGCGATGGGCAGATGGCACAGCAAGTACTACCCGAGAGAAAAGAACATTTAAGACACAGTACTTTCTAGCTTTTGTTTTATGATTATTTTAAATAAATAAATAGAATCTTCATTATTTTATAAAATGGTTTATCGGAAAAGTACTAATGAAGAGAAAACGAGCATGTTCTTTTTTTTCTTTGGTTTATAGTTACACCTTATATCTTTTAGACTATTTATGAGAGAGTATAGAGTAGCACAAGCTCGCGTGTGGTTTTGGTCGATATAAATACTTTCGCTCCAGTATATACTACAATCAACTTGTAAACCTTTAAAACTAGTTATTATAAAAAACCGAAAAACCGCTTTTAGAAGCTAAAAAAAGAACAACATTTAAGGCATATTTCTTTTTAGCTTATGTTTTATGATCTTTTTCAAATAAATAAATAGAATAACTTCTTCGTCGTTTTTTGAAGCGGTTTATCCAAAAAGACTTTTTCAAAACAACTTATCGGTTTATCGGCATTCGGTTCATCCAAATAAGCACTTGCGCTAGGACAAAAAGTCATCAGGCACAGCTAAAAAACACACCCTAAACAGTGACAATTATCTCATGGCTATTTTCCTGATTTAAAAAAGAGGAGAAATACTTTTGCGATACACAAATACACGTATTTGTCAGTGGCAGATGTATAGGGATATCTAGGTGCATTGTATTTGTATCTGTCATTGGAAGGTGTGTTTGAAGGAACACGGGAATCAGAAACTGAACTATTTTCCGTAAAATTTCTAAGTTATAAACAAAGTCATAGTTGTAATGGAACAGTCAAACGAGTCACCGACGGATCCACAAATTAATCGAGTAAAAGCCGGATTTGGCATTGTTACGTACGGTATTTATAAAATTAGCCATACGCGTATCGTACCTGTAAAAATGACACTTTTGCCGTCCGATGGGCAGTGCCGGAGAGGCGACACGTGACACCTGACGTCCCATGAGCAGATGACAGGCGCCTGCAGCCTACCCACTGGACGGCAGGCACTTGTCGCCCGCCCACGGGACGACAAGTAATTAAGTTGGCTAATTAGCCGGCTTAATCACTACCTAAATTCGTAATTTTATATTATATTTGTTTGAATTTTCAAATATAGCAAATTAGATCAAAAAATAAAGAAATTTTATGTCCAAATTTCTGACATAACATACTTTATTGTATAATTTTCTTACAATTTTATCCCTTGAATATTGCTCGACAATTCATATGATTTTGATATTTGTAGAAATTATTACATATAGCAAATAATCTCAAAAAATTATAAAATTTTATGTAAAGCCTTCCAACATAGTCAACCTAATTGTGTATTTTTTTTTGGAATTTTATGTACTCCAAATTTGTCATTTTAATCCATGATAAATTAATCGTAATTAACCCAAATAAACATAACAAATTCAGACCACATAAAACTCCTAAAAAATTATACAATAACTACGATGGTGTCGCGAGGTTTTACATAAAAGTTTGTAATTTTTGGAGCTCCTTTGCTATGGGTAAAAACTCATAAAAATTAGCAAAATTATAGAACTTTTGAGCAACATTCACAATGCATAAATTACCTACAAATTACACTATCAAGTATGTTATGTCAAAAAAGCTATACATAAATTTTTGTAAATTTTTGAACTCATTTATTATATTTAAAAATTCAAATAAATACTAAGCAAAAAAAATTAGGATAGGTAATTGAGCCAGCTAATCAGCTGGCTTAATCACCTGCCATCTCCTCACCGGGCGACAGGACCTACCCTTTTTTTTGCTTAGCCGTTATTTGAATTTTTAAATATATTAAATAAGCTTAAAAATTACAAAAAATTATATAAAGCCTCCTAATACAGCATGCTTGAAAGTCTAATTTTTGAGTAATTTTATCTATTATCAATATTGCTCAAATATTTATACAATTATGATATTTCTGTGAGTTTTTATAATTATCAAACAAGCATTAAAAATTACAAAAATTTATGTGAAGCCTCCGAACGCAGTTATATTTATTGTTCATTGTTTGGGAATTTTATGTTGTCCGAATTTACCATGTTTATTCAAGTAAATTTAATCATGAATTTGTGGGTAAATTAACTCGAATAAACGTGGCAAACTCAGACCACATAAAATTCCCAAATAATTTCAAAATAACTATGACTATGTCGCAAGGCTTTACATAAAATTTTGTAATTTTTGCAGCTCGTTTGATATATGTGAAAACTTATACAAATATCAAAATTCTATAAATTGTTGAGCAACATTCACAATGGGTAAAATTACCCAAAAATTACACTATGAGTCATGTTGCGTCAGAAGGCTATACATAAATTTTAGTAATTTTTTGATCTCATTTGTTACATTTAAAAATTTTAAAATCACTAAACATAAAAAATTAGGACAGGTAATTTAGCTGCTAATCACCCGGCTTTATCGCCTGCCGCCCCCTCACCGAACAACAGGCCTGCCTACCATTCCCCACTGGACGGCCTTGCCACATGTCGCCTCGCCGATGCTGCCGCCCACCCACCGGACGGCAGAAGTGCCATATTTGCAAATACGATGCGTATATGGCTAGTTTTGTAAATACCATGCGCAACAGTGCCAAATCCAGCTTTATCTCCAAAATAATCATGTGTGGAGCTTGGCTACACCGTGTTCAGTTGCATGTACAATGTCATTTGTGATATGTGAAGCTTCATATGTGCTTTTGGGCATGAAAGCATGCTTATAAGAAAAATTTTAAAACTTGAGTTCGAATTCAAAGTTCTCTCAAAATTCAACCTAAATTTGAATGTTCAAAAAATTTCAAAGCTTCTTGGGCCAAGCCTAACCCACCCTACCTCCCCTCGGCCTAGTGGCCTTGGCCTAGCCCATTTTGGCCCATGACCTAACCTGGAACGACCCGGGACACAGCCGCGCCGTTCACACTTTGCCCACGCCGCGCCACACCATGCATGCCCAGCGCCTGTGCCGCCTCGGTCTTCACTTGAGTTGTGCCACTCGCTCCTCCTGCGTTCTCGGATTCCCAGCTGTGCACCATAGTACCGCGTTGTCCCATCCCTATTACTCCGCCTTCCTCTTGCTCTCCAATGCATGACTGCCCCTCCCCTCTTTTCTGCTACACCACTGAGCCGCTCCATCATGTCCTAGCGGTGCCCATTAGTCCCTTGAGTCATGCGCCCAAGTTTTCGCTCATCTAGACGCTACGCCAATCCTCTTCGAGCCCACCTTGGTTTTTCGCTGGCGCCACTGCCTTGGTTGCAGTATCGCCTTCATGGCACCCAATGTCTCCCGAGACCCCTCTGCTATAAAGCCCCATGAGGCCACCTCTAGTCCTCACCTCCCCTCGCCACCAATCCAACCCGAGAGCCTCTGAGCCTTCTCCTTCCTCCTCTCTGGCCGATCCACCGCCCAAAGCAATCCTGGCAAACTACAGCTCCTCAAATCGATTGCCTATGCCTAGAGCACCACCAGAAGGTCGCGAAGCCATTCGGACGACACCAATGTCTCCCTTCTTCCCCGGTAAGCTGCCCACATCGTCCCCCTTGCCACTGCCTTGTCTCCATGTCGCCAATATTCCCCACGCCACCCTGAGCACTGCCATCACCTCAGGTGAGCTCTACTCAGCCCGTAGATGCTCCCCTAGTGCCAAGTCAGCTTCTGATGCCATGGTGCCATGCGCCCTCGTTCTGCCACCGCATGAGCTTGCCGCCAATAGCCCTAGACTCCAAATCTGCTCGAGCCATCTCGCCTAGGGGTTCACATAGCAGCACCAAGGAATCCGTTTTGGGCATCGCCTCCAGCCGTCGTCCTCCCTCTTGTCCGCGAATAGCTTCGCCTCTCCTCGGCGGGGAAGAAGCATTGTAGCATTAACATTAGCTTTTAAATGCACATTAGTGTATTCTTAATTACAGTAGTTAACTCTTGTTAAACCCCCTCTGATCCATGGGCCACACCTACATAATTAAGCTTTGTACCGCTGACATGTGTGTCATGTTGGCTTTTAAAAATCTTTTAACTAGTTAATTTAAGGTTTAAGAATCTTTTAACAAATTTATTATAGCGGTGGTTAAAGATGTTCTCACTGCATGCCAATTAATTTGGTTGGGAGGAATTGATTTTTGTTAGCTTGCCATGGCTTTTGAGTTGCTCGGGTGAAGAAACTAGAAGAGAGAGAAGCACATTGGCTACTACCAGGAAGATGAACAGGAATGGTAAGAGAGAATACAATAGGCCAAAGGTGAGTGGTTTATCGAATAAAACAAGAAGGAAACATCACAGCAGATATTTGGAGATTTTTGAAGTTATGCGAGCTTGGACCTAGAGCACAATTGGGATAGGTAACCTCCCGGGAAGTTTTTTTTGAAGATGAGAGAAGTATCAAGAAAAATAGTTGGACCCAGAAAAATAGCATGGATATTAATCTAGAGATTTGGTTTTGAATTGGAGATTTGAAATTGAATTTTTGGAATTGGAACTTGAATTTGGCAATTCAGATTAGAATCGGAATTTTGAGATTTTCTTTTAGTACTACACAAATAATCCAGATAACATCTAAACACTTTTAAATAATTAATTTGAAATTAAGTTTTTAAAGGAAGCGAAATTTTGGGATGTTACAAACTGTTTTCAAGAATGGGATATAATAGGATCACAATGTATATTGGACATGTATCTAAAATTTTAAGATGAACATAATTTGCATAATGAAGTAAAGCATCCAATTTGATAATTTAGACGTAAATAATTTGTATAAAAGGTAGGTTCAAAATGGTCAAAGCATTGACTTGTCTGGTTTATTTTACCTTAGTCTTGATCTTACTCAAAACCTTCTTAGTTGATGGTCTTGAACTTTTAGTCTTTATTTCGTTATGGATCTCAATCTTGTTTAGTTCGTTGCTTCCTCGAGACTTCAGTTTCTAATTACGCGATATACAATCGAAATCCAAATAAATGCAATTACTTGAAATTCCAATAAATCCAAATTAATTAGCTCAATTAAGTTTTATTATGCTTATGTGGGTGATCTAAGGCAAGGATTGTTAGGCGTGGATTATTCACGGAGTCAAATGGGGTTTGAGCGAAGTGGTGAATGATAAGAGGAATAGTTTGCTAAGTCGGATTTCAAGGAAGGTTCACGATAAGGGAATATTCACGGGAATACTCCACTACAGATTTGAAGATGACTAAGTTTAGCCGACTATTGAATACCATGGCTTAACCTATTTTATTTAATAACTTCTTTTATAACTTTATATTTATTAAGGAAATTCCATGAGTTATGGTAGACCTACGACAGAAATATGGATAATTTAATAACTTATTTTTATTATTTTATATTTATTAAGAAAGTTCCATAAGTTAGGGTAGACCTATGGGCATATGGATTCGCAAACCACTGGTATATCCGTATTAATCTTTTTTATTCTTATCTCTAGGGAATTCATGGTGTATTATTATTTTGGGGTTTAGTTGCCAAATAGGCAAAAGATTTGAACACATGATTAATTTAATAAAGTAATAAAGCATGGGATTATTTAATTATCCAATCACTAATTAATAACTAATTTTAGTTAGATTACTATTCACTAATGATCTACGATGTTGAGCTTTTCAAGGGTTTTATATGTAATTATGATAAAATGTTCCTAATAACTAAGTCTGGGTATTACTAAGCTTCGAGTTACCAATGACCCATAGCTATTATATCTTAATACTTACAAAGCTATATATCGACATGATCTTTTAATTGAAAACACTTTTGGAATCAAATGTCATTGATATTTTATGTATTCCTAGTGATTATTTGGCATAATTTAGTTTTAATTAAATTTATTTATGTGGGGCCAAGCATGTTATACAAGATTATATTTTGATATCACCGTTAACTAAATATGCCATTAAGATTGAATTATTGGCGGTATGCTATTGACAAGGATTATATTTTAATAGGGCCCTCGACTAATATACGAATTACTAAACAACTATTGTTGGCTTCGAAAATAACCTTCTATTGTGCCTCACTTATCTCTTCAAGAAAGATCGCTAGTTAATGTGGACACTTTAATTTATATCCTAGCATCATGTTAATTAGCCTATTTATTCTACTTAGCCATTATTTACCCTATGTAACCTTAGTTATTGTTTACATCTTCAAAAACTACACTTTAACATTCGGAGGTAATGATCGGCTGATTATTATCTAGGTAAGATGTTATTTAATATAACCATTTTAAATTTAATGCTGGTGGCATGATTATATTTTAATCACGGCCTTTAATTTAAATAGGTATTATTTTTAGTGACAAAGATATATTGGCTAATTATCTTAATCGTAACCCAATTGTTAATTTAAATAATACTAGATATCACATGTGGTACATATGTAGTTAAATTGTGAGCTCGGTACAAGATGTGCTCTACCCCTTTGCTTACCACTTTGGCTGTTGTAATGAAACTATTTGGCCCAATCGGCTTTATATAAACTTGACTTAATGCAGTCTATTTGAACAATTGTTATATAATAGTAATGAATTGTATGGTTTCTGCTATGTATGACATGATTCAGTGATTTATACGTAAGCACTATCTACTGATCTAAGAAATAGTGCAGTGGTTTCATAGATGATCTAGATTGGCTAAATTCGAATCCAATAGAGTTGGTATCAGAGCATACAACTGTAAGTTAAAACAACCCTAATTAGATTGGTCGTGTCTAAGGACTCAAGCTTTATTCTCAAAAACTAAGAAAGGTTTTAACAAAATATAGCGTATTTATCACTCTTACTAATCACTCTTAGCTCCTTACTTATATCTTTCTTATGTTTTTATAGTTACCGACCCTTTCTTGTTCAAAAATGTAGATGGCTAAATCATTTGCTGCCCATGGGACTTTTTCTCTCACAGCGAAGACGGTGTAGAGTTTGTGGATATCCTCCGCAAGCTCATCAAGTACCTGAGCTATCGCCAATAACCTATTTTTTAGGGCCAGAAGACTCGGATAATGGATTGCATGTCTTGGTTAATGGAGGTTTTCCTCTACAGAAGGGACGAGGGATTCGACTCTCACACCTTCAAGATCAAGCATCCCAGGAGCCACTATTCAGATGTCGTTCAGGACGTGGAACATCTGGCCATGACTCATTTGTGTGAGATGCACGAGGCCACCCTACCGAGGTCTCCTTGTGCTTCTACCCGTCTCTCCGGCAGGGAGTGCGCTACCCCGAGATCTACAATATTAGAGAGGACAGGCCGCAATTGACACACCAGGTCCAAATCACTAGGGCCATAGCGGCTACCTTCGTCGGCACCTTGGAGGAGATCGATCAGCTCTTCATGCTCCTCACTTCAAGTTACTCTCACTCTGACACTCTTCGTGCCCAGCTCAATAGGTGCGAGAGGACCCTCGCTGTTGTGGAAAGCAAGAGGATAGCAGCAGTCGCTGAGCTTGGGCGCACTGTGGTGGCAGCAGCTATCTACGCCCTAGCACCTCCTGGGCCCGTTGTCATCCTCAGCAACCCAACGCTGACTTGATCTCTAGTACCCCACTTGAGAACTACTGCATGCAAGAGTGTGTGACGCCCCAGTCCACCAATCATCCTGGACATCAAAGACTCCAACCAAGTCCGCAGCCTCTCCTATTCATGCACCTGCTCCCAATTGCCTACTTAGAGCAACTCCAGCAGTAGCCCTCAAAACAGGGCCCCTACTTTTTATTTGAGGGCTCTCCCTACTTTTGAGGGCTCTGTTTTTTGGGCTACACTCCAGCAGGAGCCCTCAAAACAGGACCCTCAAATTCATTCTTAGAGGGGATGACACATAGGACCCACCCTCATCCTCATCCTACTTTTGAGGGCCGAGGGGCAAAAAACTCACTCCAGCAGGGCCCCTACTTGAGCCCTCAAAAGTAGGGGCTCCCTCCAGACCTCCCAGGAATGAGGGCTCGAGGGGGAGATTTGAGGGCCCTCTACTTTTGAGGGCTCAAGTAGGGGCCCTGCTGGAGTGAGTTTTTTGCCCCTCGGCCCTCAAAAATAGGATGAGGGCTCAAGTAGGGGCCCTGCTGAAGTTGCTCTTATAGCCGCATCCACTCCTGTTTCTGCTCTCTAGGTGACTACATAACTTGTTGTAGCCATACCCTCATGGAGGAATAGGCCGGTTTAGGTTTAGGTTGGCTAGCAGTGCTTGTTAGGGCAGTCTTTTTGGGTTACAAGCATTTTTCCTCTTTAGTATTATTTGAGTAGACGTTGTGGCATGTATCCTAGTTTCATGGCTGAGTAGAGCCTATATGTTGTGTATTATCGGTCATGTAAAACATATTCCCCCCTTTTTAATGTAATGACTGTGGTCACTTTAGGCCTTGTATTGTATTTTCCTCATCTATCTTGCTTGGTTTTCCAAATGTGTTCTTACAGGACTAGTAACCCTCATGTATATTTAGATAATAGTACTAAGCCTAGTTCTTTTCTCAGATGGCCCCCAAGAGAGCCGCCACCCGTGATCGTGGATCCGCTAACCGTCAAGCAGCTAATCCAGCAGGCTAAGGAAGAGGTCATGGCCAAAGACCCAACCTTCCACCTCCGCCTGCAGTGCACCCGACAATGGATCAAGTCATGGCTCAACAAACTCAAATTCTACACGCAATGCTCACCAATTAGTAGGCTAGACCAGCAAGTCGCAATTCAAAGCTCGCTGATTTTCTGCGCACTCATCCCCTAACCTTCTCTAGTGCCAATAAGCCCCTGGAAGTGGAAGATTGACTCTGCAACACTGAAAAGATGCTCCAACTAGCCCGTTATGTAGAGGAGGATAAAGTTGATTTCGCTAGCCACCAACTTAAGGGTTCTACAGCCGCTTGGTGGAAAAACTACCTAGTAGCTAGAAGAGGAGAAAGTCAGGCAGCAAAAGAATTCAAGGAAGAAGAAGCTGAGGGGCAAGCAGTGCCCGCAAATGCAGAGAACACAGATCAGCAGCAAGAAGTGGAAGAAACAACTGACCCAACCAGTCAAGCAATTCTATAGGATGAGTTCAAAGCAACCTTTACCAACTTTGTTCCGGCAAGCATCATGAGGATGAAGAAGAATAAATTTAGATCCCTCAAGCAGGGGAATATGTCAGTCAATGACTGTTTAACTAAGTTCAACCAGCTGGCTTGCTAGCTTAAGGAGACATAGTAGCTGAGGAAGAGAACATAGATCGCTTCCTAGAAGGCTTGCATGAGGAGTTAAGGGTTCAGTTAATCATCTAGGATTTCTCTAGCTTCCACCACATTATCAACAAGGCTCTCATCCTGAACAATGAGAAGAGTGCCATGGAGACCAACCGCAACCGCAAGGTAGTTATGGGATACTTAAATTTGACCCGATGTGGTCTATTTGAACAATTGTTATGTAATAGTAATGGATTATATGGTTTCCATTATGATGAAATGATTTAGTGATGTATCTATAAGCACTATATATTGATCCAGTGAATAGTGTAGTGGTTTCACAAAGGGTTTTGGATTGGCTAAATCCGAGTCCGACAATGTCTAACCTGACATAACACTTCGCAATGAAGGTGCGAATTAAAACAACTCTAGGGCAAAAATATGAAATCGTAGGGCATCTACATGGTGTGGCGATCATCCGAGCGGCATGGATGTAGCTGGTTGTCACGGTAGTGGCAGACGCAATTACAGCTCGGATTGGCACAGCAGAAATGCGAGTGGTAGTCCTACTGAGGTGCACCACTTCCTCGTTGTTCCTCTCACTAATTCTCTGCTTGTGGAGCTCGTCGTTGTTAGTCCTCTCGATCTGAAGCTCCTCCTGCAACTTTTTTAGATGAATATGCAATTTGTGGATGTAAATCTATGTGGGTATTAGATACAATGGATCCACCAACTCGATAAACTTGCAATTCGCTATCTGCAAGCAAGATGAGATGACTATAAACGTTCCATGTGTGCTATAGATAGGTAATGAATTACTCACCATGAACTGAGGGCACCCGAGCCGTTCCCTCACCTACTGTGCTTGACACCCCTACAGTTGTGCCTCACTCCTACCGAGCTCTAGTGGCACGACAAGTAACAGATGATACATACCGTGTCTGCTGAATTTGAAGATAAAGCTATTTTTGCAAAAACAGCCGTCCAAACCTAAATTTTAAAAAAATACACGCTAAATATGTGAAAAGTCTGCACGGTCGTAGCGTCACGTCATGTACTCTGATGCATGCTTCTCTACCTATCTTTGCACAATCACATGCTTTGCATGACACAGATCTGCATTGGAAGCAGGCAAAGATTGTACAACACGATGCTGTATAATAAAGTTCAGCAATGGTGCACTAGAAGAGCATTGAGCATTACAATGACACTGTTCTTTTTAGATTATAGCTTACGGCTTTTTTTCAAACAAAAAAATGAAAATGATTTTAATGTGACTGTTTCAAAGCATCTTATTAGAATAGTTTTTTAGAAACGACTTATCGGCTTTCGATTTATTCGCATAAATACTCGCATTAGAGCTAAAATCCATAAACAGTAGCCCAAAAAAGCAAACCCAATATAAACATAAGCTGCAAATAATCTCAAAGAAACTGTGGCATACAAAAATTGAGTACTGTAAAGCAGAGCAGACCACAAATTTGTCCGACTTAATTCAGCAAACCAGCACTTAGGGATTTAGATTGCACAGTTTGATAGCCATGTTTTTTTTAGTTTACCGCCTGCATTTGCTGTTAATTGGATTTAGAAAAGAGTATTAGACAGATTAATTTTATGCATACGAAAAAAAAGATGAGGCAACATAACAGCTCTGCTCTTCATAAATGGCTCTAGGGCAGGCAGAGGCAGGGCAAGGACTCTGCTTCAAGTACTAGCCCAACAACAAAGGACTAGCTTCAGAATCAGAGCTCAGATGTATGCATGTACTTTGTTGTTTTAATATAACAAAAAAACATAATTCAGAAGCAGCAGGGACCTAAAAGCATGTGAACTGAAGAAAGAACAAACACTGATGACTGTAAAATAAGAAAGAGAACAGACCCACTCTAAAAGGACTTTAACTTCTAGCTTATTTTAGTTTTTGAATTATTTAAGCTAGAAAATACTTAAAATACGTCAGTTTCTAATTTCAGTTTATTTTAGTTTTTCTTGTTTTTTAACTTTTTTTCTTTATTCCTTGCATTATCTGTGATGATATAATAGTCTCTTTTTATCTTTTATTAATTTTTTTTAAAAAAAGTAAATAGCCGCTAGGCCCGTTACATTGCAATTTCAGTTATAAGCTAAAAACCACGGCAAGAAGCTTAAGCCATGAGCCACGTGAAGCACCACCACAATCTTTTCAGACATAAGAAATCACTTTGTTTGCAGGCAATGAAAGCAAAAAAAGAAAGCAACTCAGAAACAATTGTTCTTGTGTAATGTCGGTATCATCCCTCCCTCTTACTATCCAACCATCAAACCAGCAAGAAGATCTGCAAAATTAAACACCCATTTCGATTAGAAGATATACCCAGCAATAAATAGAATAGATCTATAAAAATTGAACGTTTTCTGTGCTCGAATGGCTTCCAGTGACATCATCTCCTTACTCGGCAACTCCAAAACCGTGCAAAATATAATGTGAGAACTCGGGTGAAGTGGAACAAAATAAAAACTAGGAAGCAATGTCCAGCCTTGGCTTGAAAGAGAAACCAGTAAACAGCTGCAGCGGAAATCTCTTCGTCGCAGGACTCTTCACTGACCACTTCCACAGCTTCTTGTTTATTTCAAAGGTGAGAAGAGCCGGTGACCCATAGCTCTGAATGTAGATAAGATCATCCGCCCCGCAGCTTGCAAAAACATCGTCGAACTCACCAAATCCTTGGAAAAACTTGTGAGGCATTCGAGCAACCTCATGCCACTCCTTGTTCCGGAGCTCCCAGATGCCAATTCCCTTGATGATACCAGGCCTATCTTGCTTCCCAATGCCCCCAACTAAAACAAGCCTCTCACTTAGGTTCATCAACCGGCCGCATGTAAGAGGGCACGGCACCGGAATAGCCATGCTCATCAAAGAAATGTGATTCGGTCTGGTAGAGAGATCATACATGATAAGGCAATGGCGATTCTCATTATTGTTCACCAAAACTCCTGTGGAGTACACCAAACAGTAGAGGACTCCATCACAGATGGCGCACTCACCACCTCCTCGCCATCCAATTAACACTTCAGTGAAGAGAGACACCCAATTACCAGTCTCCGACTCATACAAATGGATGGTAAACTCCCACTGATAATACTCCGATGGCACCTGGTTGCTCCTTGCAACAGCCACCGTGTATTGATGAGAGGTCCTGCTCACAGAAATGGCGAAAGCATTGTAATCAGCGGACTTGCCACCAGGAGCGTCGATAAGCCTCTTCCAGTCCTTAGTTATAGGGTTGCACACGATGATGCGGCTCCTGTTCTCACTGTCCATCAGGCACACCAACCCGGCCGACGACGAAGTCGACCAGTTGCTCTTCTCAATGCAAGGGAAGTCGAATCCATACCACTTACGGAGGCTCGGGTCGTAGGCGAACCCCGAGACCGCCTCCTCGCTGCAAGTAAACATGAAGTACCATGGCTTCTGAGGCACCATTTTGCTCCACGTCGGCCTCCGGGAGTGCACGATCTCATGCCATCTCTTGCAAACAGACCCGGATCTTATGACACTGGCAACAGGCAAGAAGGAGAGAACCTTCTCTAATAGATCATCAGGAAGAACTGCGTCCAACGACACCGCGGAGTCTGCACTCCCATCATCATTGATGTCTTCAGAAATTGGCCAATACTCTATGACCTGAGCACCAATGTAAGAAGATGGATACAACTCCCACTCCTCTGACCCCATTGCCAGCATCCAATTTATAACACAGTAACTAACACAAGATCCTGCAAGTGATGATAATGCATCAAATAAGGGAAAATGCTACAACAATATGGAAACATATAATGTAGAACTACTCATGTATTCAGCAATAAGCAATTTTTCAGAAAATATGTAGTACAAGCAAAGCAAAAAAAAAATCAAACTTTAAATGAGGGGGACAATAATCAAACTTAAGAGCAATATAACCTTACAACAACACAAAGGGCAGGAGGATTAACAAATAAAGGGAGCTATCTTTAATCCTAGTGTTTACTATCTGCTATGAGAATGTAGACAAAGAATGTGATAAAAATAGCTACTGATGAAATGAATCTTGGAGGGGAAAATAGTGGGAACATGAACATTAACGTCGCCATCACAAACTGAAGCTGCTGTTTTTTTTTTCAAAAGAGAAAAACATGGATTTTTTTAACACCACATTCAATTTGCCGATGCAGCCACTTAGCGATCATTAAAGGCGTAGATAAATAAGGCAACCAACGCAAGCAAGGTAGCCAAGAACAGCACCATCTACCGAACAAATTTTACCAAAACCGCACAAAGGAACGCACGCCAATAACTACCAATCCTTGACATCCGCATAAAATCAAGCACGTAAAACGCACATTAAAATGTAGAGAAGAGAAAAAAATCCACAGAAACAAAAAAAATCTAGAACAGTCGAAATAAACCAAAAAGAAGGTGTACTGTTAGTCTGTTAGTTCTTGCTCCTGATTACCTCCCCAAGAACAGAAGCCCAACCAACCAATCCAAATCCAAGAAAAGATCCCCCTTCCGGAATCAGCCGCCGAGTCCGCCAAACCCGATCAAGAAGCCAAGATTCAGCGCCCAAGAGACAAAACGGCAAAGACAAAAAAAAAAGGACAAATTTTCCCACAAATCAAGGACCAGGGAATCCCAGGAGAGGCAGAACAAACGAATGAACGAGAAGTGGGGCACAAACGCAGGTACGCACCCGCGGCTCCTCGTCTCCGCTGCTGTGATCCGGGTGTGCGGCGGCGATCGGTTGGCTGGGAGCGGAAAGGTGAGGGGCCTTTCTGCCTTTTTTACTCCGAGAGATGAAAGAGTGGGCTTCCTTCCATTTCGTCCCCCCTTGGCAAGGTCAGGCACTCAGGCCCCCCATGCTATGGCCTATGGTGTGTAGTGTAGGGGAGTGCCACAATGGTATCGTGAGACAAACTGTCCCTTTGGGTGGGTTCGGGAGAACTTGTTTAGGTTTTAGCTATCATTTGCTTTAGCAACTAGTATTTAATGGTTATTCTTTAAGGGGATTTACAGATAAATTATAATATAAACTATGTCGAATTTGATTATACCAACTAAAATCGTATCCGACTATTTCCTTCTACGTATTGCCTCTCCCGAATAGTTCAGAATTCAAAATTTTCATTCATAAATTATAAGTCACAAGCCAGAAGAATCCACCCAAGGTAGGATAATTAATATATATATATATATATATATATATATATATATATATATATATATATATATATATATATATATATATATATATATATATATATATATACTGGTCTTTTGGGCTCAACTTATGGTTTTTGGCCCTAATATGAGTGCGAATAAACCGAAACCTGATAAGCTATTTCTAAATGGCTATCCCGATAAATCATTTCAAAACGGCGGCGGAGAAACTATCCTATTTGCTTATTCGAGGGAGGTCATAAGTCATAATCTGAAATAAACTGAAAACAAGAGACCCATTGAGTTAGAGAGAGAAAGGAGGTCGTACCAAACATGCTGGGAAGAGACGAAGTTTGGTCATTTGTAGCCCCCTGTATGACGTTAATACCAAATTTGGCCCCTAGACCACCGTAATTCCGTTTTTGCCCCCCCTTTGACCGCGGAACTCCTCGGAGCTGACACGTGTTAGTCGTGCGGTCGGGGACTGCACGACTATACTGTTCATGGTAGTCGTGCGGTCCCCGACCGCACGACTACTGTGCAGTTTTTTTATTCTTTGCACCGCAAAACAAAGAAAATGTAAAGAAATAGGAAAACAGTAGTCGTGCGGTCGGGACTGTAGAAATTATTTTTTTTGTCAAGAAAAGCAAAAAAAATTGGAGTCGTACGGTCGGGGACCGCGCGACTGCACTGTGCATGGGTCAATAATAATACGAGGTCATCACAGACGGCTTTTGAACCATCTGTGATATTCCCTTCTACTCCTAAACCTATTTCTGTTTATTGGCTAGCCTCAGGAAATGCTAGCCATGCCCTCTGAAACAAGTAGATCAACATGTACATGTATACATCCAATTCACATCTCAATTCATTTCACAAACATAAAATATCCATTTCGCAAATCAATTAATTGAAATGAAAACAAGAAAATATAGTATGAAACACAGTACACATTTTATTTTTATTAAGATTAGAGCCTACCATTACAATATCCCAAAACAACAAACAGGTTGCCCATCTAGCTAACACAACAAAAACAGAAAAAAGCAAAGATCTAGCTAACACAACAAACATGTTGCCCATCTAGCTAACACAACAACAAACAGGTTGCCCATCTAGCCTAGGCCTTCTCGCCCCTGATGCAGCGCACGAGCTAGATGTCTTTGACGCCCACCATCGTCGGCGTTGATTGAGCGCTGCCTTGTGCATCGTCTGCTTCGTAGGGCTATTATGGTACGGGTCAAGTAGGAGGAGGAGGAGAACAGTAAGGAGGAGGAGAACAGCAAGGAGGAGGAGAAAAGCAAAGAAAGGAGGCTGGGTTCTGGTGATTATTTATACGGGAGGGAGTGTGAAATTTTTTAGTGCGGGGATGGAGAGGCGGAGCTACGATCCGTGGGGTAAGGATTGGTGGATTTCTATTGGCAAGAATTGGGTTGAGGAGGATCGACGGGCCTAGCGGTCAGATTATCACAAACAGTTGGTAGCTAGAACCATCTGTGATGAATGAATATCACAGACGGTTCTATATGCCAACCGTCTGTGTATTAGAGCACAAAATTTCATATACCGATGCAATATAAACAACTAGTCTGAAAATATAAAATAGCAAAGTTTTATATGGCTTATATATATACTCATTTGAAAGGTTTCGTTGAGATCTACAACTTTTCAGTCAAAGCAAAATCCAAATTCCGAAAGGAAGACCAAGAAAAAGGGCAAAAACAGAAACCAAAAACTTGCGACGCAGGTTTAGGTTCAAAGATGGCCGATTTTTGGGATCTTGGAGGGTGACTGGCATAAGCCAGTCATTTTTTTGGATCGGGCTCGTCGTTAGCTTTCCAACGAGTATAAAAACGTTGAAAACGGACACCGTATGCAAAAGTTATGCCCGTTTTACTGAAGGTGTCTCAAACTGAATCCTACTCAGACTTAGACGGGAAATTATGAAATTTTAGGGAATTGCAAGGCGGGAAACATATCACAGACGGTTTTAAATACGAACCATCTGTGATAACTTCATTATCACAAACATATCATAGACGGTTTTTAATAAAATCGTCTGTGAAGTATCACAGACAGTTCTAGATAAGAATCGTCTGTGATAATCAGCTTATCACAGATGGTTTTTAATAAAAACCGTCTGTGATACTCATTTTCTCCGATGCCATCAACACAGACGGTGTCCAAATTAAAACTGTCTGTGTTAATGTCGGTCACAGACGGTTTTGTCAAACCGTCTGTGATTTGCCGTCTAGTATTAGACTTTCTGTAGTAGTGACGTGTATATGTGCATCACTCAAAAGTCACAACAAAATTGTTTATCTCATGACCCATGCCCACATCACAATTGTTAATGTCGGTCACAGACGGTTTTGTCAAACCGTCTGTGATTTACCGTCTAGTATTAGGTTTTCTGTAGTAGTGACGTGTATATGTGCATCACTCAAAAGTCACAACAAAATTGTTTATCTCATGACCCACGCCCACATCACACTTGTTTGTTGTGGCCTCCATCTCTATCCTATACACGCTTTAGCTTTGCTTCTCCTTTGGAAGGTCATGAAAGGTGTGAGGTGTGAACTCACTTAGCCTGTCCGACATTAGCTCTGTTTTTCCGGTTATGACTGATGGTTTATACTCATAATTGATGATTTTTAGTTTTAGTATGAGCGTTTGTGTGAATGAATCAAATACCAATAAGCTGCTTTGAAAAAATTGTCCAGATAAACTATTTCGAAACAACAATAAAGAAGCGATTCCGATTATTTATTAGAGAAAAATCATAAACTGAAAAAACTACGCCATCATCTTTGTTGTTGTGCTTGTGATGTGAGTGTGCAAAAGGAATGGGCTTGCTAATGCCATTGGAAGTGCCATTCGTTAACTTCTCATTTGAGTGTGACCATATTACAAAATTACAAATTTAAAGACATGTTCGGAACATTAAGGTTTTTACGTGAGTTTTATAGGATCGGTACGATTTCTCTGAAGATCCTTACAAACTTATCCGCTCCAAAATTGAACTCTTTTTTTCTTTTTTGAAAGTATTGATGTGTTGCTGCTGCGGTTAATTGCAAGAACTAGGAATCATTTAGCTTAAGGTTATTTATTTGTACTGATTACTAACTATGCCACAATACTCGCTCATACAAAAAAAAAATCCTGGTATTTTCCCGCCCACCCATGCGAGAATCTTGTACCATCACATTAGTTTGCATATAAATTAAATCTATTGACAGCATTGTGATTGACGCTCCTCTCAAAAGAATAGTATTGTGATTGACAGTGACAACAGTTCATATCGTTCACTCCTGTGCCAATCTTCGTACCGTATTTATTTCATTTTTTTTCACTTACAAAGTATGCTCTCAATTACTTTCCTGTTACTAAATTTAAACCCTAACACATTCTACATTACACAAATTTCACCATTATTTTTTAGTTAATTATATGTTTGTAAAAATTATGAAAATTAGCGGAATTTCTCGCGCAATTGCGCAGTTAAATATCCCAACATATTGTATTTGTTACATAACTATTGTCTTTCAAAACTATGGTTTTATCTATTACACTATTATAATAGTTGTAATATCTATATATTATTAAGTCGCACTGTTATAATCTAACCATACCAAATAAGTGATGTCAATCTTCTCTTTTTATCTTGGTTAATAAGAGAAAATTTTATTTATATATAATTAATCTGTACCGTTATAATCTGGGCCCACCGAAATAAGTGTTTTCTCTTGATTAATGAGAGAAATTTCTAGGATTTTTTAATTCAAAGATTATATTGTGGGATTTTCTAGACCTCCAAAGCAAAAAAAAAAATCTTGAATATCACCTATTGTTTGTAGATATATACATAATTAGATAACAAATCTAGTATTCATATGACCAATCAATTTTTTTTACAGTTTCCAAGATTTGTAAGTTTGCATATAATTGCGAAGAAGGTTGTTGGCCAACTACAATGATAGATAAAAATATGCTGACTTATATCCATGACTAGACAATGCATATCTATTTCTTCCCCCAAAAGCATATAAAAACCAAATGGTGTTTGGGACCGATGAGTCATGAGCAGCAGCCATAGACGCACGCATAGCTTTGTCTTCACACTTGATGCAGACATGCCGTGGATACAAAGGAAGCTTTGGAAGGTTGCATATTTGCATCTATCTTGCACGGCATGGCATGAAGCTGCCTTTGGGACATTCCCAAAGTCCTGATGCACAATCTGTCCTCATGTGCTAGCAAATCACATGCCCACAGTTTATCAAGCTCGTAGCTGAATTCTGCCCACCACACTCGAATCTAGTAATCTACCATGAATACATTCTTTTTGTAGTTGATGTTTCACTTCTCATGTCACTGTTCCACGTGCCTAAAGAGGATATATTAACCCTTATAGGCAGGTGATGAGGTTACTGCTATTCCTATTATTGCTTGTGGATGTGGCAATATGTAGGCCTATCAAGTTTTTTCCCCTCTTTTTGGAATAAGGGCTTCCACCACAGCACTCACGTCAAAACACATGTGTTACTATTCCATCTTGACCAGAATTTCAAGTTGCACTTTTTAAGGTGGAAGAACCACTACTATAAAATAAATAATGCTAAACGTACTATTACAGACGATTTTACAGAAATGACTGTTTACCGTCTGTGATGAGCCACTATCACACACTGCTACAGACAGCCCTATCACAGACGGTTCGGAACCTTCATCACAGACGGTTCCTGAACTGTCAGTGTTTAGGTGTCAGTGATAGTTGGTGGTTATCACAGACGGTTCCCGAGCCGTCTGTGATAACAACATTACAGACGGTCTTGATTACTAACCGTCTGTGATAGACGAGTATCACAGACGGTTGTTTATCAAAAACCGTCTGTGATAGTCTTTTATCACAGACGGTTTTTTACAAAAAAAACCGTCTGTGATAAAAGACTATCACAGACGATTTTTGATAAACAACCGTCTGTGATACTCGTCTATCACAGACGGTTAGTAATCAAGACCGTCTATGATATACACAATATCACAGACGGTTTGTATTACTAACCGTCTGTGATATTGTGTATATCACAGACGGTCAGTAGTAAAGGCCGTCTGTGATATCAGTCACACCACAGACGGCACTCTTTGAAACCGTCTGTGATATGGTATCACAGACGGTTTTTAACAACGAACCGTCTGTGATACCAAGTGCATCATCCATTTTATTTGCTGTTTCTTGGCTAGCCTCAGGATATGCTAGCCATACCCTCCAAAAGCAAGCAAGCAAGCAGATTACAGATAAATGACAGATATAAGTTAATTGCAACTCATAGTAAATTACAACAAAATTCGATACACAGATGAATGTAACAATATCACAATATCACATATATAGAATGAAAATTGTTACACAAAATCTGACAAATGAATTCAATTGAAGGAATTGTTTGATTTGTACAGTTGAATCCAATGTTTCAACATCTAATTATCACCATCGTCGGCGTGGAACTCTCCCCTCTTATTTATGACCTCTGCTAGCAAGAATTGGGAGATGATTGCACGAATTTCGACGAGATTGTCAAGATCATATGCACTTCCGTCGAAGTTCACCCGCTGTCGCTAGGAGCAATGTTAAGTCATTAATTAGCATGTGTGTGTAATATAATCAGAAAATAATAATTATTGGAAGGACCTGACAAACCTCTGGATCATTGATCTTAGTACCCATGATTTCCTTCATATGGCGGCAAACGTAGAATCCACATACGTTGCCCTGTAGCTGCTGGTGGCACTGCAAAAATAGAATTACATACATCGGTATTGTCAATTCTAGAGGCATTATAACAAAGTATGATATAGGATTGTTGTGTTGTAGTGGGTACCGGAAATCGCGTGTTGTGTCGTAGCGTGTCACTGGATTTGTCGTGTGTTCCTCCTTGGGCAACATATTCGGCAAACGCCCTACGTGATTCAAAAAACTTAGCCTCGGCCGTGGCAAACAAAAGAAATATTACAATAGAGTTATGTATGGAGGAAATGAGTTTACATGTTAAGTACTTCTTGCACACGACTGAAGTCGTGGTTGCTCCTAAGGAGGGAATCAAGGTATATTACCTTGCTCCACTTTGGTACAATCATAATCAAAATCCAGTGATGCCTAGTCATGTGTGTCGACATAGTGATTAATCCTAAGTTCATGCTGCATGTAAAGTACAAATGAAACATATGTGTGGCAACTAGTGAAGCACTTACCCTTGGTTGAAGGGTACCATGACGTACTCCTTATCGGTGTGAGCAATCAATCCCCTCGTTATGTAACCTTGCACGAAGGATGCATCTGCGTTGATAGATTGCTCGGAGACCAACTGAGGGTCGAGGAAACCCACCGGTCGTCGCGATTGCCGGACTTGTTGGCCCTTTTGCCAACCATTGTAGTGTTTCACTTGACGACCTCCTAGTCAATTGTGCCTTGAACCATTCGTTGAACTGACGGTTGTGTTGTCTCGTGATCCAAACTTCTGACTGGCCTGCATTCTCCTGACGTAGCATGTCCTTGTGCTCTTCAATATATGGGGTCACTTCAGTCATGTGTTGTAAAACCATGAAATGGGCTTGAGCATACGTATGTTGATCCGGAGTTATTGCTTTCCTCCCAATAGTCCCGATACCCTCTAGCCTCCCCTCGTGACGAGATAGAGGTACACCTATCGGCTCTACCTGAGCCATGTAGCCGATGCAGAATTCAATGACCTCTTCTGTTGTATAACCTTCGATGATGCTACCCTCCGGTCGAGATCGATTGCGTACATAGGACTTCAGAATTCCCATGTACCTCTCGAAAGGGTACATATGACGTAGAAATACGGGGCCACATATTTTTATCTCTTTCACAAGGTGGACAATGAGATGGACCATGATATCAAAAAATGATGGAGGGAAATACATTTCTAGATGACATAGAGTTGTCACCACCTCGGTTTGCAGAGCATCTAATCCATCCGGATCAATGACCTTCTGAGCAATTGCGTTGAAGAAATAGCATAGCCTTATGATTGTCACTCGAACCTTGTTTGGCAAAATACTTCTAATTGCAACAGGTAGCATTTGAGTCATTAGCACATGACAGTCGTGAGACTTCATGCCAATCAATTTCAAATGTTCCATGGAAACAAGTTTCTTCATGCTTGTCGAGTGACCGGATGGAACTTTCACACCATTTAAGGACTGGCACAATTCAGTTCTCTCGGACTTAGACAGAGTGTAACATGCTGGGGGAAGGTATGTCCGGCCTTTATCGGTCTCTATCGGTGCTAACTCGGTCCTGATGTTCATAGCGACCAAGTCACGCCTTGCGTTAACACCATCCTTTGTTTTATCAGGAATGTTCAGTAAGAGACCAATCAAACTGTCACATACATTCTTCTCTACGTGCATGACATCGATGCAATTGCGAACTTCTAAGTGCTCCCAATAAGGCAAGTCCCAAAATATTGACCTCTTTTTTCACATGTTCTTCCTCAATTTACGTCCCTTTCCAAACACAACATTTATATCCTTGACCATATCATACACCTCTTTCCCGCTAAAAGGTCTTGGTACTGAGTCATCCTCTTTTTTTTCGTCAAATTGTTTGTTCATCTTGCGGTATGGGTGATACTTTAGAAGGAACCTACGGTGACGCATGTACACAGTTTTTCGCGAGTTGTTCAACCACACACTCTCGGTATAATCTAAGTAGTGCGGATACGCTTTGGCTCCTTTTATACTCAACCCTGACAGGTTACCAAGGGCAGGAAAATCATTAATGGTGCAGAACAACATGGCCCGTAGAGTGAAGTTCTCTCGTTTGTCCGCATCCCATACATGTACCCCTTCATTCCACAGTATTGCAAGATCTTCCACCAATGGGGCTAGGAACACATCAATATCGTTGCCAGGTTGCTTCGGCCCTTGGATAAGTAGTGACATCAAAATATATTTCCGCTTCATACACAGCCAAGGAGGAAGGTTGTACATGCACAGAGTCACGGGCCAGGTGCTATGTCGGCTGCTCATGTTACCAAAAGGATTCATTCCATCTGTACTCAACCCAAACCTTATATTTCTCGGTTCCACACCGAAATCTACAAACATCCTATCGATGTTCCTCCACTGGGCAGAATCAGCAACATGTCTTATCATTCCGTCTTTCTTACGCTGCTCGCAGTGCCAACGCATCAATCTTGCATCCTTGCGGTTTGCAAATAAACGCTTCAAACGGGGGATTACAGGAAGATACCACATCACCTTAGCAGGAGGTCCTTGCTTCACCTCGATGCGTATCACAGACGGTTTACACTACAAACTGTCTGTGATAGTTACACGGGGATGAACTGTTTCGTCAGGCGCATGACTGCCAACTCGAAGCATATATAGCATAGCATTCGAGGCACATCCGAGGCCTGCTGCTGTGTCTTGAGGAATGCCAAGAGCTGGTCTTCAGATGTGGCTGCCACATCTGAAGACCAGTGTGGCTGCCACATCTGAAGACCAGCTCTTGGCATTCCTCAAGACACAGCAGCAGGCCTCGGATGTGCCTCGAATGCTATGCTATATATGCTTCGAGTTGGCAGTCATGCCCTGACGAAACAGTTCATCTTTCCCGACAAAATTCAAGGCAATTTTATTACAATAGTGCAAAAAAGACATTCCCAGATCCTTCGTTCAGCAGCCGACATAGCCGACTTCTTCGGTGAGCGACTATCCATCTGCTTCTTCCCACTCCTTTTCTACATCTCTGGTCTCTGTATCACGTACGCCAGTAGCGATGATTCATCTACTACTGAATCATCGCTACTGGCGTACGTGATCCAGAGACCAGAGATGAAGAAAAGGAGTGGAAAGAGGCAGATGGATAGTCGCTCACCGAAGAAGTCGGCTATGTCGGCTGCTCACCGAAGAATCTGGGAATGTATTTTTTTTGAACTTTTGTAATAAAATTGCCTTGAATTTTGCAGGAAAAAGAATGATTGTTGGAGTGGACATCACATCTCGGCAGTAGTCGGCATCGTCGAGGAACATGCAAATACAGAAGCAAGCAAGCAAATAAAATAATGTACCCATACCCTCTGAAAACAATCAAATACAGAGGCAAGCACAACAACACATTCAAATCTATTACAGCTAACGAACCCTTCATGGCATGACGGTGCGTCTGAACAAAGACACACTTACGACACTTACGGCAAGAGTGTGTTGTCCAGCCGCCCGCCGTGCCGCGATGGAGGCGCTAGCTCATAGCGGAGGGGAGATGCATGAAGGAAGCTAGCTAGTGGATGAACTCACGCGTGACTAGTACCGCTGGAAAGGTAGATGGGGTCATTAATAAGGGCTGATTAGTGGGAGGAACTGTTGTCTGCCATTCCATGTGGAGAGAATGGACGGTCGAGATCAAAATCCTGGGTATACACCAATTATTGGTGACATACACTAATTATTGGTCACCAATTATTGGTGACCTGTGATTATCACAGACGGTTTGTTACACGAACCGTCTGTGTTGGCAAGATTATCACAGATGGTTCGAATTAAGAACCGTCTGTGAAAATTCACAGACGGTTCTTAATACGAACCGTCTGTGATGTCTCAATTATCACAGACGGTTCTTGTTAATAACCGACTGTGAAAATATCACAGACGGTTACCCGTATAAACCGTCTGTCATAAGCTTCATACCAGAACGCTTCGCGCGTGTTTCGATGCCAGAACGCTTCGTGTTTCAATCGTCTAGTTAACGTCTCTCGATCGTTATACGAAGCGTCTATATCATTAATGTTTGGGTATACGAACCGTCTGTGCTAAAGGTTAAATATGCGCGCCTAATCCAGGTCTCTTCTACGTACGTACAATACAATATACAATACAACATGGCTTCTACTACTGTTCTTGTGATTATTTCCTTCCTCTCATCTGTTCATCACGAATTGTTCGGCCGGAACCTTACACAGGCGGCCAGCAATTTGCATCTGGAGCAGCTTCTCCGCACCCGCCCTGCTCTCCTTCCCCGACTTTCTTGCATCCGTCAGCTTGACCTGATCCTCCGCCGTCGACGGAGGCGTCTCGCTGCCGCTCAAGAAAGGGAAACAGCCCTCACCCTGGTTCTTCTCCACAATGTGCGCAATGCGGAAGAAGCTCTACACGCATTGGAGAGACTGATGGATAGCCTTGCCGATCAAGCAGAAACGGCAGATTCTGAGGAATCTTTTCATGCTATCCTCTACGACATTATGGATGCTGCTGATCATTTGCCCAGGCTGCAGGAGGAAGTGCTTAGGACAAGGGCAATCTTAACGGCATTCGAGAATTTAGCGGCTGATCCTCCAAGTCCCCAAGTTGAAGAAGAAGCTTACGAAGCCCAAAAGAATACAATCTGGGAAACTCTTTACCTGTGTGACTTTTGTAATAAATTTGCCTCTAATTGAAATTAATAAATTTGCCTTTAATTTGTGATCTCTTGTCTCAGTAGTTCTGTAGTTAAGTTATAATTAGAAGCAATGTGTACTTATATATTAACCTCTGATCTAGAATATGACAGACAAAGGGACATCACAGCCGGTTCTTGTGAAAAACCGTCTGTGAACATTCCCAGACGGTTCTTAAAAACAACCGGCTGTGATAGTCGACACAACACAGACGGTTTTTAATAAAAACCGTCTGTGATATTCCAGTATCACAGACGGTTCAGCGGTAAGAACCGTCTGTGATACTCCTTTTTCCCGCCACAAATACCACAGACGGCCTTCAAATTAAAACCGTCTGTAATAGTTTACATTACAAACGGTTTCACAAAACCGTCTGTGATTTGCCGTCTACTATTAGCCTTTCTGTAGTAGTGATAGATGGTTCATATTAATAACCATCTGTGATAATTCACAGATGGTTATTAACACGAACTGTCTGTGATAGTTGAAGACATCACCGACGGTTGCACGAACCCACATCACAGACGATTACTAATACAAACCATCTGTAATAGTTCACAGACGGTTATTAACTCGAACCGTCTATGATAATTACATATTACAGACAATTTGTGGTTAGAAATGTTCGGGATACGTCACATTATTAATTAATACCAAGCCAGACTGGTCCCGATAGATCTATCTTCATTACGCTGCATTGAAGGAGGCGGCCAACTTTGGAGAAGCATTCCGATTGTAAATCTAACTGCTTGTAGATCGATTTGTTCCAGCTTAGTGATTAGAGGTTAGTATTTATTTCTAATTTATATACCTTGTAATAAAGAGAGATGATAGCTAGATTTAGATCTAGCTTAATTGGTAGTTTGCTGCAATTTAAGAATGGGTCAGTACTCATAGTTTACTTCAATATATTAATTCTTACTTGATATATATTGCTTCATAATAGTACGTAGCTGACTAGCTATAGTAGCATTAATAATCCGATTTGACACTAATTTGTTACATGCGCGGTATAGATGGACCAAAGCTAGATGTACGTTGAGAACTATGAGTGAAGAGTATATTAATGCCATGCCTTCTTTTAGAAGAGCGGTTGAGCATGATATGTTGAAGGGGATGATATATGTACTGTCCATGCATTGATTGTGATAATATAAAAATGTTTACCAACTCAACGCAAATCAAAGCTCACTTGATTCGAATGGGTTTCAAAAAGGGGCATACATGTTGCACCAATCACGGTGAAGAGAAGATTATACAGGAAGATGTCGATGGAGACAATGATATACCGGTTGTGGGTTGTGCTTTCGATGAGGATATGTGGTAAGATGATGTAACATCTCAAAATTTTGAAATTTGAAAATGTGAAGCTTTTGAATTATTTTACAATATATTTTATTGGAATTTGGATTTTATGGTGTTTTCCTGAATTTGGTTGAGGTTTCAAAATTTATGAACTCATAAAAGACAAAAACAAATATTAGTAATGCCATAAAAAGGAGTATACAAATAATGGAAATTCGAAACTTTAAATACGAATCTGAAAAGATGATCCAGTATAAGAAAGGAGAAATCTAAGTTAAAAATATAAAATCTCATTTTGAAAATAATGGCATAAATGGCAACAAAAATAAATAAATAAAACACAAACGTATATACATGTACATATGCATATATGTGCACAAAGAGCTTAGAGCAAAACATAAAAGTGAATGAATAAAATACAAGCATATGTGCATATATATATATATATATATGTATGCATATATATAGGTGCGCATATACAAATTGTGCCAGAAAGAGTTTCGCAATGAGAAATAAAAATATGCAAATTTTAAATAAGCCAGCAAAATAGTAATATATGAAATATTAAAGGGAGCAACAAAATTAACAGAAAAAGAAAAGAAAGGAATGCAGCCGGCCCGGCCCAACTCCCCCGACCCGCTCCACTGCGCCTCCCCTCGCTGCAGTCGCTGCGTCGCGGGTCCCGTCTCCACCCTCGCCTCCTCGCGGGCCCAAGCGCCCTGCGCCTCTTTTCCCCCTTCTCCGTTCTCCTTCCTCCCCCGTGAGCGCGCGTGCTCTGCTGCGCGCAGCAACTCTACGCCCCGTGGCCTCCATGCAGTCTCTGCCGCTCGCTCCATCGCCTCACGCCGCGCGCATGCTCTGTGAAGTCGCCATCAAATCTTCCCAAAATCCCGCTGAAGCACCAGCACCCTGCCCTGTCACCCTCAATCACCTCGTCGTCTCGTCGACCTGCGCCTCCGTTCGCGGCAGCAGCTCGAGTGCACCCCCGTGACTCCCCTTCCCGTGCCTATAAGGAGGTCTCCCGCCTCCCACGGCTCCCCGCGCCCCTCCCCTCTCCTCAGCTGCGCTGCGCACCGACCGCCGCCAGGGCTCCCCGCCGTCCCGCCGCTCCGGCCTCTTAATCCCGGAATTAGCCACGGCACGGCGTCACCCCGCTCTCCCTCTACCTCCCCTCCAACCCAATTAGAAAGGCCCGTGCCGAGCTCGCCGGAATCCCCTTTTCCCCAACTCCGGCCGCCGCCGCCATTCTCACCACCATCTTTCCCACGGTCGACGCCGGGCCAATTCCCCACGGTGAGAGCGACGCTAGAGCACTCCGAAGCTATCCCAACCCGCGGCCGAAGCTCTCCGCCGCCCGAGCTCTCCGGCCGCGGTGACCTCCACTGCGCCGCCGCCCGTGCTCGCCGCTGGCCCGCCGCAACGCCCCCTGGCCGGAGCCGCCATCTCCAGGGGCTTCCCCTCCTTGTCGGGCTTCCATTTCGACCGTCGTCGTTGCCTCCCCGACCACTCCCCGCCGGCGACGCCGCGCAGCTCGCGCGCCGCCCCGAGCTCCACTGCTTTGCCACCAGGCCGTGGCCACCTCTTCTGAATTGTTTCCCCCTTCAGACCGCAAGTGAGCGGCCGCCCAGATGGTCACCAGCGCTTGTTGCGCGAGTGCACTCCCCTGCGGTCTCGGGTTCGAATCCCCTCTCTGTCCCTTTTCCTTTCCGCTTGTGTTTTATTTTTTTTCTTAGCCATTTCCAATGGAAGATGATTAGGGGATAATTCCAGGAAGCTAAGAAAATTAATTTAGGTTCAAATAAAAATTTCCTATACCCCAAATATAGAGTTATGTGCATATGCGCAATTAAGTGCTTAGGAAATAATTAGGTAAAGTTTAAATAATCGATTGGAATGAAAGTTCAAGCATAAGTTTAATTAGAAGTAGTGGCGAAAATATAACTCTATATTTGTAAACAATAATCAAAGGCTCTTAAGGAGACTAATATCCAATAGAGAGGCATGAATTAAACAAAATATTAAAAGTAATTGAAATAAAATATCTCTCTAAATTAAAGACTTATCTAGGCATATATATAAATATAAATCAATAGTTAGAAAGCGCAGATGACATGTATGTAGCCCCTAGTAAATGTGTTAGTACAAATTTTGTATTCGTCGTAGACCCTATTAGAAATGTAGATACCATCATTAACATACTACCGATCATGAAGTCTTAAACGACAGCTTTCAAGTAGTAACGATGAAGAAATACAATCATATGTAGCAGGCAATCAGTCATAAATGAGTTAGGATTAAATTATGTCAAATGCTAAGGGATAACAAATCAATATCAATTAATTCCCTGAGCGTCTTCAAATTAAAAAGGTCATATCATTACCTAGGTACCGAAGTGTAGTAACCCTAGCTTCTCGAGCATTGAAATAGTCTCAGCAGTAAGCAACTCAATGGAACATGTAATATTATATGACCAATAATCGCAGACGAGTAACAAATAAGAATACACTGAAGATTTCTATTAAATATCAATGAGACAATTAAATACTCACGTATGGCACTAAAAGTATTAAACTAATCAATAGGTGTATACCTCAAATAATTGGTAACTAAAACCCTATAAAATACCATAACCTAAACTGCGAGGAGAACATACCCTAAAGATAAAATTTGTATACTAAACTCCTGCACCAATTCATAAGAATACCCTAACTCATGGAACTTCCTTGATAAATACAAAAAAATAATAAAAGAGATTATTAATAAAAAGATCAAGTCATCGTATGCTATTACCAACCTTGCCTCAAATCACCGAATCACCCATTAACTCGTAATAAAACTAAATTGAGTTTATTCGGATTTATTTGGATCTTTTTGAGTTATTTGCTTTTATTTAGATTCAGTCGTTTGTCGCGTAATTAGAAATTGGGAGTTGTGAAGATTCAGTGGATCCAGCGAGATTAAGCTTGGAGTGAAGATAGAGACTAGAAGCTCGAAAGCAAGCATTGTGTGAGCTCAAGGCCGCGGAACCGCGCCAGGCGAGTCAATACTTTGATCATGTTGAACCTACGTTTTCCGCAAATTACTTTTGTTTAAATTATCAAATTGCATGCTGTTATGTTATATGCAAATGCATGTTAATTTAAGATTCTAGTTATATCCCATTGTGTACTCGGTTAATATTACCCCTCCTTTGAAATATTTGAACATGTGAACATTGTCGCCCTAGCACAAATTATAATAGTAACCTTTCAAAAATAAGTCCGTAATTATATGCCATGCGTAGTATTGTTTAGATACTCATGGGCGCGAGAGCGCCCAAGCATCACTTTTAATCCTGAGAAAAATTGGTTGGGCAGTCATGGTGGTAATGACTGATAAATGTTGGATATGATTATTTTATGTTTCCAAAAACCCCCAACATGCTTAAATATCTGGGCGGATGGTTCGGGGGTATGGTGCAGTGGTACACGAGAGTGTGGTTTGTGGTAGAACCGCCCAGATACCACTAAGGACTGAATCTTGTCATGCCAACCCGTGTAAAACAGTACAACCACAAGTCTGTAAAATACAACTTGGCTTAGTAGATTTACCGGACCCTGAAAGTCATCCTTCCAGGAGGAGGTGTGGGATAGTGCAAGCGGCAGTCTGTGTGACGGCCTGAATGGGACACCCGTGGAAGGTGAAGTTCTGCTGTGGCGGGCTAGCAGGGGTGGGGAGCCAGCTACTAGACGTTCAGAAGGAGAACATCCCGCACAACGTATGGGACCCACCGCAAGTGGGAGCGACCCATAGGGTGAAATGATGGAAGGGGCGAGGTACTTTGAAAAGTTACTGTGATGGTTGGCTCAACCACACGGCTAAGGAATCGTGTGGGGCAACGAGCAAACTGTCTCTTGTGGTGAAAGTGTACAAACTCTGCAGAGTCAAAACTATTCGAATAGCCGTGCCCACGGTCAAGGGCGGACATGGGAACTTAACTGGATATAGTTCTGTTTTAAAAACATTGGAAACTGGGAATGGAAACTTGAAGGGCGAAGGACTGCCCTGGTTTGGAATTGTCCTGGGTGTCGTCCCAGTGGTAAGTTAAGCGGCTATAACGCTGAAGAAATTGCTATATGGTGCAGATGCCATGTAACGGTAGATGGAATCTGAATCGATATTAATAATGCATTTCCTTGTACATTGTGATTTGGTTCAAACTGCTAGGTCTCAGGAAATTTTTAAGTAATTGTATTCAAAAGCACTCTACGCAAAAATAAAATAACCTGAGCATTCCTTTGATAAGCCATGCATACTATTTAATTGCATTCTGTGTATTGGCTCGCGGAGCACGGGGTCGGAGTGCTCATGCTCGCTTTTGCGACAAAATTCAGAATCAGGAATCAAATCACCTCACCTCAGCAACAAGATTGGACAAACTGGCCGAGAAGATGACGATGTTAAGGGCTAGGTCGCGAACCTCCAGTTGGCTGCCTGTGGGCATGTCCTGAAGGTCCCACCTGTGTGCTTCGTTCTTCCGCTGCTGCAATTTATCGATTTCGGCCTAATCGGCCCATGTGTAAGTTTACTATTATATTTACGCTTCTGCATGATATGTACTTTGATATTCAGAACTGTAATCTGTGAGCACTATCTACTGATCCAGGGAATAGTGCGGTGGAATCACAGAGGAATCCGGATGTTAATATCTGGGTCCCTACAGATGACAACCTAGATCAAGATGACAACCTAGATCAAATACTACGCGATACAGAAGGAAACTATAGTGAGAGAGTTTGGTAAATTCGAGGGCGTGATGAAGGACCTAGAGAAACCTTTGTTCCCGAGCTGCAAGCCACAAAACACAAGATTGCCATCTGTACTTGAACTGCTGAAATTGAAGGCAAGCAATAATTGGTCTGACAAGAGTTTCACAGCGTTGCTAGGTCTCCTAATGAATATCCTTTCAGAGGAAAATGTGTTGCCGAGAACCACCTACCAAGCCAAGAAGGTTCTTTGTCCATTGGCAATGGAAGTAGAAAGAAAACATGTATATCCGAATGATTATATCCTCTACCATAGAGAGTATGTAAATTACACGTTTGTCCAGTGTGTAAAGCATCCCGATACAAGCATAAGAATGACTCCGATGACGGCGAAGGCATCGAGGTAAAGTAAGGATCTCCTGCTAAGATGTTATGGTATATGCCTATATTTCTCTATTTGAAGCATTTATTTATGAACCGAAAGGATGCAAGACTGCTGCGATGGCACTCAGAGGAGTATAAGAAAGATAGAATGATAAGATATGTTGCTGATTCTGCTCAATGGATGAACATTGATAGGATGTTTGTAGATTTTGGTGCATAACCGAGGAATATAAGATTTGGGTTGAGTACATATGGAATTAATCTTTTCGGTAACATGAACAGCCGACATAGCACATGGCCAATGAATATATGCATATACAACCTTCATTGGCTGTGTATGAAGCAAAAGTATATTTTGATGTCACTACTTATCTAAGGGCTAAAGAAACTTGGGAATGATATTGATGCATATCTAGCACCATTGGTAGAAGATCTTGTGACATTGTGGTATGAAGTGGTACAGGTATGGAATACGGACAAATGAAAGAAACTTCACTCTACGCGCCATGTTGTTCTACACCATCAATAATTTTTCTGCCCTTGGTAACCTATGATTCTAATTGTGATTGTACCAAAGTGGAGCAAGTTAATATACCTTGATTCCCTACTTAGGAGCAATCATGACTTCACCCGTGTGCAACAAACATTTAACAGATAAACCCATTTCCTCTTGATCCATACATAACTTTATTGTAGTTTTCCCTTTGTTTGCAATGGTCAAGGCTAGTGCCACCAGCAGCTACAAGGCAACGTATGTAGATTTACGTTTGCCACCATATGGAGGACATCATGGCCACTAAGACGAATGATCCAGAGGTTTGTCAACTTACCAATAATTATTTCATGATTATAATACACACACATACATATATATATACATATATATATATATATATATATATATATATATATATATATATGCTAACGACTTTAACACTCCTAGCGACAACACGTAGAATTCGATGTAAGTACATTCGATCTTGACAAACTCGCCGAAATTCGAGGAAAGATATCCAAATTCTTGACAGTGGATGTAATAAATAAGACTGGAGAGTTCTACCCCAGCAATGAAGATTTGATGTTGAAACATTTAATGTAATCACTCAATTATGCTTAATCAAACAATTCATTAAAATATACTTCATTTAGTTGTTTAATTCATTTGTGAGACCTGTGTAATGATTGTCGTATGCTATATATGTAGTATGTTTGCTTGTTTTTAGAGGGTATAGCTAGCATTTCTTGAGGCTAGCCGAAAAACAGAAAATAATATAGATATTCAAATAACTATCATAGACAGTTTGTAGCAATAAACTGTCTGTATTATATGAATATCACAGATCAGTTTTGGTATTAGCCATATGTGATGTGTAAGATATCACAAACAGCTATGTTTGAGAACCGTCTATGATGTATGACATATTACAGATGGTTTTTGACATTAACCGTTTGTGATAATTAGCATATCACATATGGCTATATTTAAGAACCGTCTGTGATATCTGATATATCACAGATGGTTTTTAAAAAAAAATCATCTGTGTTGTAATTATCACAGATGGTTTGAGAGCCGTCTGTGATAACCACCTATTATCACAGACACTTAAATTCATATAGTTTAATAACAGTCTGTGATGATAGTTATGAACCGTCTGTAATTATCCTTTCTGTCATAGTGAACATGCCTACCAATTTCATGTGTATGTATTGAAGCCACCTGTGGTCATCATTCTTGTGGTGGCAAAGCAGTAGGATCTCAACTATGTCCCAAAATAAGTAAAAGGCATGTTAGTGCACTAATGACAACGGCCACTAAATTAGTGTCTACTCTCTCAATCTCTCCCTCTATATATATATATACATATATACATATCTATCTATATATATATATAATATATGTATGTATGTATGTATGTATGTATGTATGTATGTATGTATGTATGTATGTATGTATGTATGTATGTATGTATGTATGTATGTATGTATGTATGTATGTATGTATGTATGTATGTATGTATGTATGTATGTATGTATGTATGTATGTATGTAGGATCGGAAATGGCAACAGAGGGGGGTGAATGGTGCCTTCAAAAATCGCCCCAAAGTATCCACATTATCTTTTTCTCCGATAGCCATAGAAGCTATGAAGAAAGAAAAGACAAGCTCATTGGAACAAAGGAAAAGACCAAAAAGCAGAGAGGACACAAGACAGAGAAACACATCAGAACAGAGACCAATTTTTGTGGCCGGTCTGACCGCTCAAACATGGCCGGTCTGATCGCTCAAACACGGCCGGTCTGACCGCCAACCACTGAGCAGTTTGACCGCGGCAAACCCTAGCGGTCTAACCGGAAACTTGAAAACAGAGGCGCGGTTCTGGTTTTGAAATTGTAGTTCCTGAAAGCCGAAAAGCAGGGAAACAAAACCTTGGCCGAAAGCCTATTAATGCAACAGGGGGACATAAAACAGAGAAGATTTGGGGATGCAAAAGGAAACATTAAAGGAAGAAAAGAAAATGAAAAAGAATGGCAGACAGGCAACAAAAGAAAATAGTAGACACTGAAAATGGTTGGCACAGTAACTACTTGCCGAAAACAAGAAACACAGAGGGAAAGGATGAATCCTTGCTGCTCTTCTCAGGATAAATGAATAAGACTTCAATCCAAATAGCAGCTCGACCTCATAAACAAGAAAGACACACAAAGAACGATTTCGGTTGAAGAAAGATAAGATTCAGAGCAAGAAACCGAAAAGAGCGATTTCAGCAGACACGATCTTGGAACGGAAGCAGTGATTTGAACCATTTGCTCTCGGATATAAGCTGGCCAAGGGGCCTTGAGGAGATATCCAGTCCAGAGCAGAAATGATTTTGCGTCTATTTCAACAAAGACACTCCAAATAACCGAAAAGACAGGAAAGAACAAAGAACAGGGAACAAAACCAAGACACAGGAAGAAACCGAACAACTCAAGACAACTCAAATGGATTCATTTCATAGAGATGAATGATTACACAGGTGAGTTTTCTACAGCCATCCCAACCCCTTCTCACATCTGAGAAGAACACACACCAACTCACGCAGACCAGGAAAACAAGAGCACAGGCAGACAATGAGCCAAGAGGCTACTCTGCCCAACTGCTCATACCCCAAAAAGCAAATCAAGAAACCTCAGCCAACACACACTACATGATTCACATACAAATGAGGCAAAGTGCCAAAACCCTTACAACACAAGAAAGGAGGGAACCAGGATTACAACTCCAAACCCTAACCTCCTCTATTTATAGCCTCCACTACCGGGTTCATAATTTTCTTTACCCGTTAGCACTAGCAAACTCAGCCATTTACCCGTTGTCTTCAACAAGATCCGCTTCCATTTTGCAGCCTTACGCATTTTACCGAAATGCCCCTGCTGCACCTTCCTGGAAGCTTCCTCTTTTCTTGCTGTTCAAGCCTCGCAACCACCTCGAGTCCTCATCGTCTTCGGTATCTCCCGACCGCTTTGACCTCATCACCGCCTGTGCCTAGTCCGGTCATCATGTGCCTCGCCACGACTTAGCTTCAAAGTCCTACAGCCATCATAGACAAGAAAATACATCACATAGCACCGCTCGAAATATTATAACCATACATTAGCATCAGAAGATACTTAAGCACGAAAACTCAAACTTTCCAGACCAAGTGTCAATTACTCATAACACTCATGGGGTCACATCCACATGGTCTCTCAATGTGTATATATATATATATATATATATATATATATATATATATATATATATATATATATATATATATATATATATATATATATATATATATATATATATATATATATATATATATATATATATATATATATATATATATATATATGAGTATATATGTATATGTATATATGAGTATATATGTGTGTGTATACATATATATGTATATATATTGTAAAAATAACGAGTACTCCTTGGTGCCCGAGCACCATAGCCTAAAATAGATATGTATCGTATGTAAAAATTATGTATGTATGTATGTATGTATGTATGTATGTATGTATGTATGTATGTATGTATGTATGTATGTATGTATGTATGTATGTGTGTGTGTGTATATATATGTATGTATATATGTATGTGTGTGTGTGTGACGTGCCAGTATGTATGCATGCCTCAATACCCTTTTGTGTTGCATGAGAAAGCTAGCATCTTGCTTTTCAAAAATTTACTCCCTCGGTTCAAAAAACATGTCATTTTAGATATGTATAGTTAATTTTTTAAATCTTTAGCTAGTGATATATTTTTAAATATTTAGATTGAATACATGAAAATCATATATGTTAATTCATCTTGAAAAATAATTTTACTGAATTTTATAAATATATTACAATAGAAATTACTGATCAAAGTTACTTTTTAAAATTGTGTCAACGTCTAAAATAACCTCTCTTTTTTTAATGAGTGACTAGCTGCCATGTGAGTCAGATGCATACTACCTAAAAATGTTGGTGCAATTACCATCACATGAAACCACGATAACTACAATTTTCTTCCAGAAGTTGAGTCGTCAACCAAAAAAATCTCAAGCAATGGTCAAGAATGCGTGGAAGGAGCACCATTTTTTTAGTGGCTCCTCCACTAACCTTTAACTTACCTTTTGCTTCCTACCCTACAACAACACACGTTCTTTCAGGATTTGTTATTCCATTCATCAGCACTTCAGAATTTGCCACTAGATTCACATGCCATTCGTTGACACTTCAGGATTTACCATTAGATTCACATGCCAATGAAATAATAGGGTGCCAGATCTTGAATTACTATCGAATGGACTTGCAAATTCTCAACTTTTTTCAATTGAAAAAAAAATCAAACTCACATGGATACTAAGAGAAAAAAGACACAAGATAGAATAGGCTAGGAATAAAACTTCCTCAAGGTTAAAGAGACAAGAGTCTTAAAAACCCACAATGCTAAAACCTTAAGCCGTACAATAAAAATCACAACAACTTTTCTAAAATATTAAATTCGCCAACACGGGCATGTTTAGATAGGGGAATTTTTGGAGGTTTACTTTAAATTTTAAACTGAAACCCAAATTTTCCCAAAAAGAAATCCCTCTCATCGAAACATCCGTAATAACAGACAGGAAGAAGAAAATAGAACCTAAAATCTTGTGTTAAGCTTACTTGTAGGGATAAACTTCAATTGGAAGATTCCTACTTAAAGAATTGTCTATTCGAGTGCATGGTCATGGTCCTGAAAAGGCTATGAGTGGGTTCCTGGTTGATCAAACTCAACTGTTTATTATTACATCAAAAGGCTTCCAAAACATTCTTGTGCTTTATATGAATGGGAAACTCTATTAAATTTGATTTGGGCTATTAGTACTCCTCCATATATGTACTAAAAAGTGAACATTTTTCCCATAAATTACTCGAGCAAATCAGGGCCGGCTCAACGTTTTCAAGGGCCCTAGGGCGACTTCGGCTCTATGGGCCCTTTACTATAAATTTTTTCTACTTATAAAATATGCAGTTTAAACTTTATATTGTTTAAAGTGACACAAATCAATAGTTCTAACATGATAAACTAATTAGGTACTAACTAGTTCATAAACCAAATGTAACTAGTAAGAATTAATTTACCTCAAATAGGAGCGACAAATATCCAATGTCTTTCATAAAAAGGAACTTCTAGCACTTCTTGATCCAAAATCATTAATAATAACATCGAGATCATTGCCGTCCAAGATATTCTTCTCAATACAGCACATATAGCCAAGCCATTCAATCTTTCTTGTGACATAGTAGACCGCAAATAGTTCACTTTGGAAGCTATAACAATGGAGTGCAATTACTGCATCATGTAGGCATCATGTAATGTTGCATTGACTGAAAAAGCAAAGTGAAAGCATCTAATGAGCTGCAGACTATGCTCAAATAAACCTTCAAAGCAAGTAGAGAGAAGCAAATTGAAACATCCGCGCGTTAGGTGCCTCACCGAGTTCTTCAGTCTTCTTATTGCTAAGCATGCGAGCTTTAGCTTTATTAGTGCTCGGCAACGGCGATGTTGTGCCACACTGAATCCTACTCAGTTCTCATAGCATTGCAGGATTGAGAGGCACTCATGCGAACTCGTAGAGGCGGCCGCGCGGGGAGAAGACGATGAACGCGACCTCGGCGGCTCGGCGTCGCAGTCTCGCAGAGCACCGACGGCTCGAACGTCTTCTTCAGGAATCAGGAGGCCGCTCCGCCGACGTGAAGTTGAAGCGTCGCGCAACTGCTAGTGAATTTCTGGCGTGGCCGCGTGGGGCGTGCGGAGCGTCGAAGCGTGATTTCCATCAAGCGTGATTTCGGATCGATTCGTGCTAGTGAATTTCTAGCGTGGGGCGTTGAGGCCTGGGGGGTGGGCCCTCCCTGGGCGGGGGCCCTAGGCCGCCCCCCCCCCCCCCCCCCCGGCCTACCCCAGAGCCGGGCCTGGCCAGCAAATGGGTACAAGCAAGACATGCTCATTTTCTTTTTTTTTTCAGATTTTCCCTACAAGCAGGGCATATACATAATCCATTCACTGGGCAGTGTGATCGTTACAAGCTTCTGTGATGTCTCACTCTCAGCCAACACATGACTTGGAAAAAAAGGGAGATAGAAAACAAAATGAATAAATCCTTTGCTAGGGAGATTTTTGATGGCAACCAGGCAATATGTGTGCAAATCTTGTCAAGTATCAAGAACATTTCCATTAGCTCCATTAGGAGAGGCTTGTGGGACAAGGAGTAAATGGATATCGGCATCAACTCACTGTCCTCACGTCCTTGTCCCGACACCACTACAGAAAAAAAATCATCATAGACGGTTCAAAAACGTCATCACAAATGGTTTCGTGAGTCGTCTGAGTTTATGAATCAGTAATAACATGATGCTATCATAGATAGGTTTCGAACCATCTGTGACACAGACTATAAACCGTCTGTGATAGTTGACAATTACAGACGATTTTCAGTACAAATCGTCTGTGATATGTGATATATCACAGACAATTTCAACTACAAACCGTCTGTGATATTAAACTATCCCAGACGGTTTGTATTGAAAACTGACTATGATTGTCAATTATCACAAACGGTTATAAGTTAATAATCATCTATGATATTCCTTTCTACTCCTAAATAAGCACAGGAAATGCTAGTCATACCCTCTGAAACAAGCACATCAACACTATATATATATATATATCTAATTCACATTCATTCATTTCAGAAACAAGAACATCTATTTCAAAAATCAATTAACTGAAATGAATTATCCAACTTTGAACAAATACACACATGAATAATTAAGTTCAATCTTATCCCAGTGAAATTCTGTGTGGGCTCAAATCCTGGTTCCCTCCTCTTTTCTGCATGTGAGTTTTGCCTTGTGTGAGTTTGGTAGTGTGAGACGGCTGCCAATTCTTGATTTGCTATTTGAGAGTGTGAGCTCTACTATTTAGTGAGTGAGAATTGGCAGTGCAGGTGGAGACAGAGTTGTGGTGTGTTGTGTTCTACCTCTCGTTGGTGTGTTCTTCTCTGTTGGGAAGCATGTAGTGAGTGACAGACACTTCTTGATTTTCATTTGCGTATGGGTCAGTAGGTGGATGTGTGAGATCCCTTAGGATGTGATCATGTGAGGATGAGATGAACTATGAGAACACATGAGAAGGCCGCCTACTTTTCCCTTATATAGGCCTTAGTGGTAAACAGTAGAAATGATACGGCTTGCGTGAAGCTTTCCTGAAAGCTTTGCGAGGAATTTGCACCACTGACTAAATCTTCCATGAAAGCTTCGCACGACACCACCCATATCTGTACTGTTAAGCCATAGAGAATAATACACATCCATATATGCAGCTTTCTTAAGCAGGTCTGAAATGAAACCGTCCGGTCACTAGCACACAAAATGCAATGAAAATATCCAAGGCTCTAAACTTGGATGTATCACAAACATACAACACAGGCATGATCTTGTATGCTCCAGGACAAAAGTGGCACAACAGTGTTGTGTACATTACAGGTAGTACATTGCACTTTCATTGCAACATGGACATAAACAGCTACATGGAATCCACACACACAATCTCAGACTTGCAGAGATCATCTTTTCATTCTTCAGTGTACTTTGGCCATAGCATTCCTGGCTGGTCTGTGTACCCTTACCTTTGGCCTCTTCTTGCGCGCCAGCTTCCTCTCGAGCGTCTTGACCTTCTCGCTAAGCTCCGCGATGACCCCCATCTGATCGTTGCCTGATGCAAGAAGCTTCTGCAGCATCTCCTTCAGCTTCTGGTTTTCTTCAGCCAGTTTCTTCTCGTCGTTGTCTTTCTTCAGACCATCGTGAGTTGCAGAGGCAGAGGCTGCTTCTTCAGAAGCTGTCTGCACAGTGGTGGCGTCTTCTTTCGGCGTATCGGCTTGCGCTTCAGCAGAATTTGCTCCTGTTGCACATTCTGGAGCTTCTTTCAGTATCTCGTTGCATTCAACTACCTCAGAAGCCTCCATACCAGCACTTGCTTTCTCTCCATTGGCACACTCCTTTCGCGCATCACTTTGGCTCTCCAATGACACCTTCGAGCCAGGATTATCATGCTCAGCATTATCATGCACCCTGCTGCCAGCATGTTCACATGGTAATGCACTGCTCTCACTTTCAGGCAGGGTAGGTTCAGCACCCATGTCACTCCGAGCTCCTTCAATGTTCAGAACATTCTCCTTAGTGTCAGCTTCCTTTTCCAATGCTACAATGAGAGGCTCCTCTCCAATAGCAGAACGTCCTGTTGAGATCTCCACAAGGGGTTCATTTGGCTGATCCATAAGTGCTGAATCGTCCTTGCCAGAACCCTCACATTGCTTTGTTGCTTCTAGTTCCTCCAAGATGATTTGTTCCTGGGCAGAGTCAGACTCCGATGTTGCTTCGAGCAAGGGAGACTGCACAGAAATTTCTGCATCTGCTGAGGTAACACCATCCTCCTTATTAGTATCACCCATTGAAGCCTCTGGTGTTCCATCTGGTTCTTTGGTTGAGTCTTGTGTGGTATCTGCAACTTGTTGCTGTATGTTGGCATCCCTGGCTTCTTCTGGTTGATCTTCTGGATTGGACAAAATGGAGTCATCTACAGGAGATGGATCATGTTCATGCAGCTCTTCACCCTTCAAAGACACAGAATCCTCCAAATGAGCAAATGGAGCACTTGATTCTTTACACTGATCTTCAGCAGGAGCAACATCATGTTTCAGCTCCGAGCTTTCTACAGCTGCAGATTCCCACACCTGAACTTCGACTGAACCATCCTGTTTCATCGTATAAAGTGTTAATATTTTCTTTACAAATACAATATTGTTATCTCTTGGTAATGGAATCTGATCTAATTCGTGTAAAAAATGCAATATTGTTATAGAGCTCATCATCCAAATAAATACATTGAAAACTTACTTTATTAACTGCCATTCCATTTTCCATAGTAATTGTACTGTCCTCAGTGGTAGCAAGAGAAAACCCTATACTTGATTCATCGGTATGGCCATTATGCTCAGTAGAAGCTGTGCATTGCTTCAGCACATTGGAGCCCGATAAAGCTGCACCATGCAACGGCTCCATGTAGTCCACTGATGATACTTCTTGTCCATCATTTGCTGCAGCTTTCTCCTGTTGACATGAACACTGACAGCACCCAATTTGTAAAGGATAAAATAACAGGCATTTTGTTAACCGATGAACCAATATTATTACGCTAGCCGATAAATAAACATAAATACAACTTACTTCTTCAGGCGATTCTTCCCATGAAATGGTATTTGATTCTTCTGTTTGGTGCTTCTGCTCAGTGGAATGTCCCGAGAAAGCTGCATAATTCATCACATCGATCGATGATGCTCCTTGACATTGACCCTGTGCTACAGCTTTTCCCTATTGGACATGAGTGATATTAGATATCCCACTTGTAAATTAAACTGATCAGTTATGTTATGGTATCAACTTTGCAATGCTAGGGCACCAAATGATACAAATAGAAGTTAACTTACTTCATCAGTTGCTTGTTCCTTAGTAGTACTTGACTCTTCCATTTGACGCTTCTGTTCAGTAGAATCCGCATCTTGTCTCAGCTCCACAGAAACTCCCGATGAAATCAAATCATGCATCGGCTCTTTTGAGTCAATCGCGGATGGTGGTCGTACTTCACCCATTCCTGTGGTTTTCTCCTGCTGACATAAATTCATCAAAAGTACACACTAAATTAACCTGTTGCGTCGTTAATGAACAGTAGTATTATCAAACAGTATGAATGTAAGTGATACTTACTTCGTCAGATGCTTTTTCTGTTGAAACAGTAGTAGTTTGGATAACATTCTCAATTCCTTCTGTAAACTCTTCCTTACTATGTGTGTTATTCAGCTCACCAGATGGTTGCTTGCACAAAGAATCAAGCTTCTCCTGAAGGCAAATTAGTTCCCGAGCAACGGTCTTCCTAGCCTCCCTTACAGTTGGATGTGAGCCCTGTATCAAGTGTACCAAGGGTTAAAACTGACCCAAGTTGACAATCAACAAGCTAACATGACGCACATGAGATTATTTATATACACTATGTCATGTGGGGAATCACTTATGCTAAGGCGCAAGGCAATGAAGAGAGCTACCGGGTCTTCAGCAGAGCAGCCGGCGCTGGATTCAGTTGGCAACGACAATAGCTGATTAGCTACAGCCTATGGCGTGAAGGTCTACGGCAGCGGCAAGAAGCAGGTTTTGGCAAGTCTATTCAGTCAGGTCAAAAAATTTGGTTCTGTTTAACAGATTCAGTTATAGATATTATATCAGAGTCGGATTGTTTCCAGAGATAACTAGTTATATATAGGATTGATTTGTAACGCGGAAGGTCAGGCAATGAAAACTAATCTATTATCCTCCCCTCTGTTCTTCCTATCCCATCTTCCCTGCTGTCGGCGCCCTACCTCCAGCACCCTTCTGCTATCTCCGGCGAACAGGACGGCACCTCCAGGCCGACTCAAGGGGCCTGGCCGTCATCCCCCAATCTTCCACAACTACCGCCTACGATTACTATCTTGTGCTCGCAACACACTACCAGACATTCGATTATGAAAATGAATTTTCAAATCAAGTTGGAATGGAAAGGCAATACCTGAATGGTGTCAAGCTTCAGGAGTAAATTCATAATAGTCTCCCCGATGGCAACCTGCTCTTTTATCATCGGCTTCTTGGAAGAAGTTTCAAGGTCTTGCAGCTGCTGCTTCACATCTTGCATCTGTTCATGTATGTTCTTGATCTTCCGGAGTTTCTCCAAAGGTTGCCATCTTCGGACATTATACCCTCTATATGTAGACTGAATACGAGCTGCTGCATCTGGTTCTGAAAAACTGATTCTGCATATCCTGGCATCGTCTTTTGCAGGTTCACCTTGAATTTTTATCTCATCCTCCCTTGTGCTTTTTACACATCCCTGCATTACCTTTGCACTTGCATCTTCTTGACCGTCAACATTGACGCTACTAGGTTGCACCTTGTGATCATGCACAATTGTGGGAACTCCTTCCTCCTGTGTACGCTTCACAGAAGCAGCCTGCACTGTTCCATTGCTCAACTCCACTCCTTTCTTCATTTCATCGAGTGATTTTTCTTTAACCTCAGACACAGTAATCTCTTTCTTTGGCTCCGGCTGTTTAGGCCCCTGGTTCTGGCTTTGGGCATCTTTCACGTCCTTCTTGGCTTTGTCCGCATCCTTCCTGGTTGGTGGGCTCGGAGACCTTGAAGAACCATTTACAGATTTCTTCCTGGGCAATGTTGAGGGGGAGAGGTTTGAAACTTTTGGCTTCAGTTCTTCGCTTATATCTATTTGAAGCTAATTTATCATGCTATCTTAAGGTGTTGTCAATGTATTCATCAAGGGGGAGATTGTTAGACCATGTGGCTAGGTCTAGAATTTTTATGATGATGAATAATTGACAACCTTGCGTAGTATTGTTATTCGAGGTGTGTGCGTGTGTGCGTGGACTAATATCGGTCAAGTTGGTGAGAACTTGTGCCGGGAAAAGGTTCTTTGGTCTTTGCATGTGCAGGTTGGGCGTGGAGACGGTCATGGTCGGTGACGAGAAAGACCGGGACTAGGAGGGGGAAATCTGAGGTCCGGGCGGTCGAGGATGTCACGAGGTGGTCGGGCTCACGCTGGAGCACATGGAGATCAAAGGTGGATGATGCGCGGAGAAGATACAGGAGGTGCGGTCCTGGAGGCTTCGACGCGCGATGAGTTGAAAAGTCAAAGTGTGAAAACCCGTGTTAGGAAGGGTTTCGGGTCCCTTAAATAGTAGTGGGCTAAAAGTCTGGTTGAGTTAAAAAGGTCTAGGGCAAATTAGATGAGTGGTATTAGGGTTTCTAGTAAATTGAAAAGGGGAGATGAGTTCGCATTAGAGGTAGCGGCGGCATGGAATCGGATTAGAAGTTGGACACGGCTTTTGGAAACGGAAACGGAGCGTGGCGGCCATATATAAAGGGATCAGGGAGATCTAGAAGTTGGACACGGCTTTTGGAAACGGAAACGGAGCGTGGCGGCCATATATAAAGGGATCAGGGAGATCACGGGCCAATTGAAGAAGTAGTTAGCTTTTGCCGAGACTTGAATTTAATAAAAAGAGGATCTCGGCTTTGGAATTCCATGCGTGAGCCTTTATTGGTTTTTTGTGTTGATCTCATGGCTACATGATTGGAGGCTTTATGATGGCTGGAGTGCAGACGTGAAGTTTAGAGAAAAAGGTGTTTTGCTTTTGTGATATCGATTGTTCTTGTGCTTCTAATCGCTGCATGCAGGACGGTAAGTCGTGAGCGGCGGCCGGGTGGTAAGTAATTAGGGTTAATAAGGTTTGCTAATGAGTTTGATTAGTAGATGTGTGTGTGTCGACTAGAAAGTTGTGGTATGGCTGCATGCATGACTTACTAGAAGCTTTGCATGCATTTTTAATCCATCCATCCGTGAGTCATCAGAGCTACCCCATGCATACATAATATACTAGTTGATTTTGAGTACCATCCATCCATGAATAATCAAGGCCATGCCATGCATACTTACATATACTAGTAGATTTCTGTTAAATACTCGCACGGCTTAGCTGTTGGTAAAAGGAGACTCATATTTAGTGTTTTTCTTTCTTTCTTTTAGATTGCTACAGTAACCATATATATTTCTATTGCTATCTTTGTTCTTTTTATTCTTACTATGATTGTCAGATTTAAAAAGCAGAAGATAGTAGATAAAAAAATAAAAGAAAATCCGCTGTGCGCTGCAATCATTCACCCCCCCTCTGATTGCCATCGACGATCCTACAAGAGCAAAATTCTTCAAAATCTCACAAATCACACCAAATCTCTCCCCCTTTGGCAATGTAATCATCAAGAAATTTCAAAGTAGAAATATTCTAAAAAGAAGCAATGAGAATAAAAATCTAGAATCTTTGTAGATTATCCAAGTCACTTTGAATTGATTGAATAATTTAACCAAGCCATAATTTTTCAGTGGAGCTATCTAGATCATATAAAGTCATATATCATATAGCAATATCAAAACAAAGTTTTCAACATGATTAGGTGATTTATATTAATGACAGGCATCTCAACAATGACTAGACCAATTATAAAGAGCACAATGAAATATCACAACAAAACGTAAAAGCTTAAAAGTGAAGCAAATATTTAATCTAGACGAGCTAACAGTCTCATATAGCAATCTATTGCTCCACATTCAATTCTTACGCATGTGGCATGCTTGTAGCATACTTCTTTTCATAATAACTTACTTCTTGTAAATGGTGGCATGCTTGAAGCATACTTCTTTTTATTTTGTGCATTTTTTGTGCCTTTTTTTTGTTTACCATGGCATGCTTGAAGCATACATCTTTTCAAATATTTCTTCATGGCATGCTTGAAGCATACATCTTCTCAAATATCTCTTTTCTATTTTTTTTTATAACATGCCAAATTGAATGATCATAAAAAGATTGCAATATGAAACATGTGAGCCTCATAGCCTAGATTTAAAATAAGACTCACAATTAAGCTAAATCTTTTTGATGAACATCGCAAAGTACTATTTGAAATCAATCTAGTCAAAATATTCCGCCATGTCATAGTTAGTTCAAGTGTAACAAATTAATTATAACTAGCCATGATCAAAGCTACACAGCATATGAATAAATATGATAAAGATAGCTCCACAACTCATTTAAATTTGATGGCTTGGACTTGTTAATTTAATTGACAAGTACAATAAACAAAGCTTCTAAATTCTTAAACATCAAGCTCCCCCTCAGAATAATCCCATAGGATGCAACACGCCCAACTCACTTTTCCACATGGTCTATCAAAAAAAGAAATCTCTTGGAAGCAATCAAAGAGAATGAAGAACCATCAAGTGTTCCAATCAAGCAATGAAGTAAAAGATCGAAACCCAATCGAGCTCATGTTCTCCATCCTTGTCAGCTGTTCTTACATCACAGGAAACATCGGTCTCACAACATTGGGGTTAGTGAAATAAGATTTAGGAATCCAATACTGAGACACACGATGAACAGGAGCAACAAAACTAGAACCAAAATCACGTGCATGTGAATTATCAGAATACCAAAAAGAGCGTGAATTATTTGAATTAAATCCCAATCTAGCATGTGTAGCAGATTTAAAGCCATCATAAAAGTTCTCTAAAAACATAGCTTTCGCATTTGATCTAGGAACAAAAGACAATGCACGTTTTTGTCTTAGAGCATTTAACCTTTCCTTCCTTTCTTTCTTAGCCCGCCTAAAACAAAATTCATACAAGTGTCCATCTTTTCTACAGTAGGTGCAATTAAATTTAACATAACCAGAAATCTTTTGAGATGATGAGCTAGCACCTATATTATTATTCGATGAACTTTGTACAAAGCCAGCAGATTTAAACACAGTTTGTTTTGGTTCAGATTTTACTTCAATCTTTCCAGGTTCAAGAACCTTAACAACCTTAGGAGGATTATTCTTGGCATGCTCAACAAAATTAAATCCTAGACCACGATTTTTCACACTTGTTTTTGACTTGTGCCTCCAATCATGTAGCCATGAGATCAACACAAAAAACCAATAAAGGCTCACGCATGGAATTCCAAAGCCGAGATCCTCTTTTTATTAAATTCAAGTCTCGGCAAAAGCTAACTACTTCTTCAATTGGCCCGTGATCTCCCTGATCCCTTTATATATGGCCGCCACGCTCCGTTTCCGTTTCCAAAAGCCGTGTCCAACTTCTAATCCGATTCCATGCCGCCGCTACCTCTAATGCGAACTCATCTCCCCTTTTCAATTTACTAGAAACCCTAATACCACTCATCTAATTTGCCCTAGACCTTTTTAACTCAACCAGACTTTTAGCCCACTACTATTTAAGGGACCCGAAACCCTTCCTAACACGGGTTTTCACACTTTGACTTTTCAACTCATCGCGCGTCGAAGCCTCCAGGACCGCACCTCCTGTATCTTCTCCGCGCATCATCCACCTTTGATCTCCATGTGCTCCAGCGTGAGCCCGACCACCTCGTGACATCCTCGACCGCCCGGACCTCAGATTTCCCCCTCCTAGTCCCGGTCTTTCTCGTCACCGACCATGACCGTCTCCACGCCCAACCTGCACATGCAAAGACCAAAGAACTTTTTCCCGGCACAAGTTCTCACCAACTTGACCGATATTAGTCCACGCACACACGCACACACCTCGAATAACAATACTACGCAAGGTTGTCAATTATTCATCATCATAAAAATTCTAGACCTAGCCACATGGTCTAACAATCTCCCCCTTGATGAATACATTGACAACACCTTAAGATAGCATGATAAATTAGCTTCAAATAGATATAAGCGAAGAACTGAAGCCAAAAGTTTCAAACCTCTCCCCCTCAACATTGCCCAGGAAGAAATCTGTAAATGGTTCTTCAAGGTCTCCGAGCCCACCAACCAGGAAGGATGCGGACAAAGCCAAGAAGGACGTGAAAGATGCCCAAAGCCAGAACCAGGGGCCTAAACAGCCGGAGCCAAAGAAAGAGATTACTGTGTCTGAGGTTAAAGAAAAATCACTCGATGAAATGAAGAAAGGAGTGGAGTTGAGCAATGGAACAGTGCAGGCTGCTTCTGTGAAGCGTACACAGGAGGAAGGAGTTCCCACAATTGTGCATGATCACAAGGTGCAACCTAGTAGCGTCAATGTTGACGGTCAAGAAGATGCAAGTGCAAAGGTAATGCAGGGATGTGTAAAAAGCACAAGGGAGGATGAGATAAAAATTCAAGGTGAACCTGCAAAAGACGATGCCAGGATATGCAGAATCAGTTTTTCAGAACCAGATGCAGCAGCTCGTATTCAGTCTACATATAGAGGGTATAATGTCCGAAGATGGCAACCTTTGGAGAAACTCCGGAAGATCAAGAACATACATGAACAGATGCAAGATGTGAAGCAGCAGCTGCAAGACCTTGAAACTTCTTCCAAGAAGCCGATGATAAAAGAGCAGGTTGCCATCGGGGAGACTATTATGAATTTACTCCTGAAGCTTGACACCATTCAGGTATTGCCTTTCCATTCCAACTTGATTTGAAAATTCATTTTCATAATCGAATGTCTGGTAGTGTGTTGCGAGCACAAGATAGTAATCGTAGGCGGTAGTTGTGGAAGATTGGGGGATGACGGCCAGGCCCCTTGAGTCGGCCTGGAGGTGCCGTCCTGTTCGCCGGAGATAGCAGAAGGGTGCTGGAGGTAGGGCGCCGACAGCAGGGAAGATGGGATAGGAAGAACAGAGGGGAGGATAATAGATTAGTTTTCATTGCCTGACCTTCCGCGTTACAAATCAATCCTATATATAACTAGTTATCTCTGGAAACAATCCGACTCTGATATAATATCTATAACTGAATCTGTTAAACAGAACCAAATTTTTTGACCTGACTGAATAGACTTGCCAAAACCTGCTTCTTGCCGCTGCCGTAGACCTTCACGCCATAGGCTGTAGCTAATCAGCTATTGTCGTTGCCAACTGAATCCAGCGCCGGCTGCTCTGCTGAAGACCCGGTAGCTCTCTTCATTGCCTTGCGCCTTAGCATAAGTGATTCCCCACATGACATAGTGTATATAAATAATCTCATGTGCGTCATGTTAGCTTGTTGATTGTCAACTTGGGTCAGTTTTAACCCTTGGTACACTTGATACAGGGCTCACATCCAACTGTAAGGGAGGCTAGGAAGACCGTTGCTCGGGAACTAATTTGCCTTCAGGAGAAGCTTGATTCTTTGTGCAAGCAACCATCTGGTGAGCTGAATAACACACATAGTAAGGAAGAGTTTACAGAAGGAATTGAGAATGTTATCCAAACTACTACTGTTTCAACAGAAAAAGCATCTGACGAAGTAAGTATCACTTACATTCATACTGTTTGATAATACTACTGTTCATTAACGACGCAACAGGTTAATTTAGTGTGTAATTTTGATGAATTTATGTCAGCAGGAGAAAACCACAGGAATGGGTGAAGTACGACCACCATCCGCGATTGACTCAAAAGAGCCGATGCATGATTTGATTTCATCGGGAGTTTCTGTGGAGCTGAGACAAGATGCGGATTCTACTGAACAGAAGCGTCAAATGGAAGAGTCAAGTACTACTAAGGAACAAGCAACTGATGAAGTAAGTTAACTTCTATTTGTATCATTTGGTGCCCTAGCATTGCAAAGTTGATACCATAACATAACTGATCAGTTTAATTTACAAGTGGGATATCTAATATCACTCATGTCCAATAGGGAAAAGCTGTAGCACAGGGTCAATGTCAAGGAGCATCATCGATAAAGCATCTGTTGAATTGTTTCCTGAGATGAACTAAGTCTAGCTTCTAACAAATCACATTTAGAGCAAGCTTTAGATTGAGCATTTAAAATACTTGATTCTAAACATGAAGAAGAACTAAACTTGAGCTTTCCAATTTCATCATTAGCACATTTCAATTTTTCATCACAAGAGTCATGTGCCAATCTTAATTCATCAAATTTAGTAGTTACATCTCTAAGTTGATCCATGTTTAAAGCATTCAGTGACCTAGCATTCTCTAACTCAGAATGTAAAATTTGACAGGACTCACAAGATTCATCATCAGGAATTAAAACTCTAAGTCTTGCAATTTCAGAATTTAGAGATTCAATCAAAGTATCGTATTTCTTAATCTTTTTATTTTTCTTTTCTAGCAAAGTACCAAGTTTAGCAACAGCTTTAGCTAAATCATCATAAGAAGGTTCTACCTCATTGTAGTTGTCGCTGTCAAGATCATCATTGTCGGTGGAGCTTTTGCTACTTGCCATTAGACACAACATAGTTAAATCTTTCTTGCCTTTGGGAGTATCATCCTCACTGTCCGTGTCCACATCACTCAAATTAATTTGCTCAAGAGCTGCAAGAACACGATGCACCACCTTGCGATTTATATAGCCATTCTTTTTATTCTTCCTTTTTTCTTTCTCCATCTCTTCTTCCTTCTCATTTTCTTCCCTTGCAAATTTTGCTAGAAACTTTGGACATTTAGGACGAATATGATTGAGATCACCACACTCATAGCACCTTTGAGGACCAAAATTTCCTCTCTTTCTTGATCTCACATTCTGTAAGGCTCTTGTGAAGCGTGTAGAGAGGAGTTCCAAAACATCTTCCGGGAGTTGCTCTAGCTGTTCATCGGTTAGTGAAGACAAAGAAGACAAAGCATAGCTAGTAGAAGAATTATCACCATTAGACTTGCTAGATTGTGAAGCTAAAGCAATTGATTTATTACCATTATTTTTTCTAGCAAAAACATCTAATTCATGAGTTTTCAATTTAGAATAAAGTACATCTAATGTAAGTGTACTCATGACAGTAGATTCTCTAATGGATGTAACCTTCATCTCCCATACCGACATATCTAATGCTCCAAGTAATTGACGTGCATTTTCAGCATCAGTATAAGTAACATTAACAGCACGTAGGTTACTAAGAATTTTATTAAAGCGGGCAAAGAGATCATCTATTGATTCACCAGGTTTCATCTCAAAACGCATGTAATCCTTTTTGTACATGTCTTGACGTACCTCTTTAATAGTAGATGAACCCTCATGATAATCACACAATGCTTTCCATACCTCATATGCGGATTTAAGATGCACAACACGATCAAAATCACTCCTTCCTAGTCCTTGAATTATCAGGTTCCTTGCCTTACTATTTGTCTCCACTTGTGCCATGTTCGCCGCTGTCACATCATCGTTCTCGGGCACTTGATAAGGCTTGTAGACCATCTCCCATATTGCAAAGCCTTGAGCTTGAATATATGCCTCCATCTTCGCTTTCCAATACTGAAAATCAACACCATCGAAAACACAAGGTTTTGTGGAATACCTATCCGTCGACATGTTTTCTAATCACCGGTTAAGATCAATTAGAAAAATAAATCTGCTCTGATACCACTTGTAGGATCGATTCACACTAAGATAGGCAATCAGAGGGGGGGTGAATGATTGCGGAAGCTAAAAATAAATTTTAAGACTCTCCCCTAAACACAAAACCTATTTAAGCCTCATTTAATAATTCTGGACAGAATAATATACTCTCACTAAAACTGATCCCGATTAAAAACCATAACTCCGATTGACCTCAAATTTTTTCAGAATAAACTAGAGACAGTTATTGAACTAACCCAACTGGAATTACGTCAATCGGAACTCTAGAACTTGAGATATAAAATAAACAAGATCGCTGATACAGATAGTGACGAAAATAAATTAAGCCCTAATTATGCAACTAAGCAAAATATGAGATCGCTTGCCTGACCGATGGCTGAACAATGTCGTGCGCTTCGTGATCAAAAATATGCCATGCCAAAGGAAACGTTTGGCCACCCCAAAAGCCGTATATATATTTTTCTTCCACGGCTGCTCGGTACAACTCTTGCCATGCCACCGCATGCATATATATACACACACAGCCCAACTCCAACTAGGCCTTAAAATCCTAATCCAACTAGGACTTAGAACCCTAATCCAACTCCAACTAGGACTTAGAACTCTAATCCAACTCCAACTAGGACTTCGAATCCTAATCCAACTCCAACTATGACTTCGAATCCTAATCCAACTCCAACTAGGACTTCGAATCCTAATCCAACTCCAACTAGGACTTCGAATCCTATTCCAACTCCAACTAGGCCTGGGCCTTTTTACCTCAACTAGACTTTAGGCCCACTAATTTTCAAGGGACCCGAAACCCTTCCTAACACAGGTTTTTCACTCTCACAACTTTTCTAACACGTCACGTGTCGAAGCCTCTAGGACTGCACCTCCCGTAGCTTCTCCACGTATCATCCACCTTCGATCTCCATGCGCCCCAAGCATGAGCCCGATCATCTCGTGACCTCCTTGACCGTCTGAACCTCAGATCTCCCCATCCTAGTTCCGGTCCACCTCGTCACCGACCATGATCGCCTCCATGCTCAACCTGCACATGCAAAGACCAAAGAACATTCTTCCGGCACAAGTTCGTCTCAACTTGGCCAACATCAGTCCGCACACACGCAACACAACTCGCATAACACCGCTAAATGAAATCACCAATTATTCATCATAACAAATTAACCATTGTCAATTATTCATCACCAAAATATCCTAAACCTAGCCACATGGTCTAACAATCTCCCCCTTGATGAATACATTGACAACACCACAAAATTGTATGATGAATTAGCTTCAAATAGATATAAGTGAAGAACTAAGGCCGAAAAACAGTTTAAACCATAAGTCTCAAATCTCTCCCCCTCAACACAAGAGATGTAATTTTATTCTCCCCAAATTCTCTTTAATTTCTTGCAAAGCACACAAAATCTCTCCCCCTTTGGCAATGTAATCATCAAGAAAATTTAAAGAAAAAATAATTCTAAGACGGAGCAATGAAAGTAAAAATAAAGAAGCTTTGTAGATTATCCAAGTCATTGTGCATTTATTTAATAAAGCAACCAAGACATATTTTTGAGTACAGCTATCTAGATCATATTAAGCCATATATCACATAGCAATGTTAAAACAAATTTTCAATATGATTAAGCAATTTATATCAATGACAGGCATCTCAACAATGACCAAACCAATTATAGAGAGCACAATGAGATATCACAACGAAAAGTCAAAACCTAAAAGGGAGGCAAATTTTAACTCTAGACGGGCTAGCATCTCATGTAACAACTTATTGCTCCACACTCAAATTTTAGGCATGTGGCATGCTTGTAGCATACTTCTTTTTCATAATGACATACTTTTCTTCTTCTTCCTTTTTCTTTTTTTTTTTGATGGTGGCATGCTTGAAGCATACTTCTTTTTATTTTGCGCACTTTTGTGCCTTTTTTTGTTCACCATGGCATGCTTGAAGCATACATCTTTTCAATTTTTTCTTTATATACTCTCTTTTTTTAATAACATGCCAAATTGAGTGATCATAAGAATTGGAACATGAAACATGCGAGCCTCATAATTAAGAGTTAAAATAAGACTCACAATCAAGCTAATCCTTTTCGATGGACATCGCAAAGTAATAACTATAATTAATCTAGTCAAAGTATTTCCGCCATGTCATACTTTTAATTCAAATGTAGCAATTTAATTATAAACAATCCCGATCAAAGCTACACAACATATGAATAGATATGATAAAGAGAGCTCTACTACTCAATTGATTTCAATGACTTGGCTTTGATGAGTTATTTGACAAGGATAATAAACAAAGCTTCCGAAATTTTTAAACAACAAGCTCCCCCTCAGAATAATCCCATAAGATGTAATACTCCCAACTTACTTCGCAATTGAGGGAAACGAGAAGTATCAAACGATTTCATGTGCAAATTAGCAACTTGAGAATTTAACAAGATGTAAGACAACATTACCTTTTCCACATGGTCTTTCAAACAGTGAAATCTCTTGCAAACCATCAAAGGAGTGAAGAACCATCAAGTGTTCCAATCAAGCGATGATAAAAAGACGGAACCCAATTTAGCTCATCTTCTCCATCCTTGTCAGCTGTTCTTACATGACAGGAAACATCGGTCTCACAGTATTGGGGTTAGTAAAATAAGATTTAGGAATCCAGTACTGTGACACACGACGAACAGGAGCAACAAAGCTAGAACCAAAATCACGTGCATATGGATGATTAGAATGCCAAAAAGAACGTGAATCATTTGAATTAAATCCCAATCTGGCATGTGAAGCAGATTTAAAGCCATCATGAAAGTTCTCAAAAAACATAGCTTTCACATTAGTTCTAGGAACAAAAGATATTGCATGTTTTTGTCTCAAAGCATTCAATCTTTCCTTTCTCTCTTTCTTGACACGTCTAAAACAAAATTCATTCAAGTGTCCATCTCTTCCACAATAGGTGCAATGAAATTTAACATAACCATAATTCTTTTGAGATGATGAGCTAGCACCTACATTATTATTTGATGAACTTTGCACAAAGCCAGCTGATTTAAACACAGTTTGAATTGGTTCAAGTTTCACTTCAATTTTTCCAGGTTCAAGAGACTTAATAATCTTAGGAGGATTATTCTTGGCATGCTCAACAAAATTAAATCCTAAACCATGATTTTTCACACTTATTTTTGACTTGTCTAGAATCATATTCAAATTTTTCTTGCCAAAAGAAAATCTCTCTAAAGTGTTTTTTAGGTACTCATTCTCTTTAGCTAGAGTGGGACAAGTTGTGCATTTATTAGATTCATTCACAAGATTTTTAGAAGCACTAGACTGAGCCAATCTTTCTTCTTCAGTAAAATCATTAAGTTGTCTAGTCAAAACTTCTATTTCAGTGTTAAGCTTAGGACAATTTGAGCAAGAAGAAATCTCATGATAAAGCATCTGTTGAATTGTTTCCTGAGATGAACTAAGTCTAGCTTCTAACAAATCACATTTAGAGCAAGCTTTAGATTGAGCATTTAAAATACTTGATTCTAAACATGAAGAAGAACTAAACTTGAGCTTTCCAATTTCATCATTAGCACATTTCAATTTTTCATCACAAGAGTCATGTGTCAATCTTAATTCATCAAATTTAGTAGTTACATCTCTAAGTTGATCCATGTTTAAAGCATTCAGTGACCTAGCATTCTCTAACTCAGAATGTAAAATTTGACAGGACTCACAAGATTCATCATCAGGAATTAAAACTCTAAGTCTTGCAATTTCAGAATTTAGAGATTTAATCAAAGTATCGTATTTCTTAATCTTTTTATTTTTCTTTTCTAGCAAAGTACCAAGTTTAGCAACAGCTTTAGCTAAATCATCATAAGAAGGTTCTACCTCATTGTAGTTGTCGCTGTCAAGATCATCATTGTCGGTGGAGCTTTTGCTACTTGCCATTAGACACAACATAGTTAAATCTTTCTTGCCTTTGGGAGTATCATCCTCACTGTCCGTGTCCACATCACTCAAATTAATTTGCTCAAGAGCTGCAAGAACACGATGCACCACCTTGCGATTTATATAGCCATTCTTTTTATTCTTCCTTTTTTCTTTCTCCATCTCTTCTTCCTTCTCATTTTCTTCCCTTGCAAATTTTGCTAGAAACTTTGGACATTTAGGACGAATATGATTGAGATCACCACACTCATAGCACCTTTGAGGACCAAAATTTCCTCTCTTTCTTGATCTCACATTCTGTAAGGCTCTTGTGAAGCGTGTAGAGAGGAGTTCCAAAACATCTTCCGGGAGTTGCTCTAGCTGTTCATCGGTTAGTGAAGACAAAGAAGACAAAGCATAGCTAGTAGAAGAATTATCACCATTAGACTTGCTAGATTGTGAAGCTAAAGCAATTGATTTATTACCATTATTTTTTCTAGCAAAAACATCTAATTCATGAGTTTTCAATTTAGAATAAAGTACATCTAATGTAAGTGTACTCATGACAGTAGATTCTCTAATGGATGTAACCTTCATCTCCCATACCGACATATCTAATGCTCCAAGTAATTGACGTGCATTTTCAGCATCAGTATAAGTAACATTAACAGCACGTAGGTTACTAAGAATTTTATTAAAGCGGGCAAAGAGATCATCTATTGATTCACCAGGTTTCATCTCAAAACGCATGTAATCCTTTTTGTACATGTCTTGACGTACCTCTTTAATAGTAGATGAACCCTCATGATAATCACACAATGCTTTCCATACCTCATATGCGGATTTAAGATGCACAACACGATCAAAATCACTCCTTCCTAGTCCTTGAATTATCAGGTTCCTTGCCTTACTATTTGTCTCCACTTGTGCCATGTTCGCCGCTGTCACATCATCGTTCTCGGGCACTTGATAAGGCTTGTAGACCATCTCCCATATTGCAAAGCCTTGAGCTTGAATATATGCCTCCATCTTCGCTTTCCAATACTGAAAATCAACACCATCGAAAACACAAGGTTTTGTGGAATACCTATCCGTCGACATGTTTTCTAATCACCGGTTAAGATCAATTAGAAAAATAAATCTGCTCTGATACCACTTGTAGGATCGATTCACACTAAGATAGGCAATCAGAGGGGGGGTGAATGATTGCGGAAGCTAAAAATAAATTTTAAGACTCTCCCCTAAACACAAAACCTATTTAAGCCTCATTTAATAATTCTGGACAGAATAATATACTCTCACTAAAACTGATCCCGATTAAAAACCATAACTCCGATTGACCTCAAATTTTTTCAGAATAAACTAGAGACAGTTATTGAACTAACCCAACTGGAATTACGTCAATCGGAACTCTAGAACTTGAGATATAAAATAAACAAGATCGCTGATACAGATAGTGACGAAAATAAATTAAGCCCTAATTATGCAACTAAGCAAAATATGAGATCGCTTGCCTGACCGATGGCTGAACAATGTCGTGCGCTTCGTGATCAAAAATATGCCATGCCAAAGGAAACGTTTGGCCACCCCAAAAGCCGTATATATATTTTTCTTCCACGGCTGCTCGGTACAACTCTTGCCATGCCACCGCATGCATATATATACACACACAGCCCAACTCCAACTAGGCCTTAAAATCCTAATCCAACTAGGACTTAGAACCCTAATCCAACTCCAACTAGGACTTAGAACCCTAATCCAACTCCAACTAGGACTTAGAACCCTAATCCAACTCCAACTAGGACTTCGAATCCTAATCCAACTCCAACTAGGACTTCGAATCCTAATCCAACTCCAACTAGGACTTCGAATCCTAATCCAACTCCAACTAGGACTTCGAATCCTAATCCAACTCCAACTAGGCCTGGGCCTTTTTACCTCAACTAGACTTTAGGCCCACTAATTTTCAAGGGACCCGAAACCCTTCCTAACACAGGTTTTTCACTCTCACAACTTTTCTAACACGTCACGTGTCGAAGCCTCTAGGACTGCACCTCCCGTAGCTTCTCCACGTATCATCCACCTTCGATCTCCATGCGCCCCAAGCATGAGCCCGATCATCTCGTGACCTCCTTGACCGTCTGAACCTCAGATCTCCCCATCCTAGTTCCGGTCCACCTCGTCACCGACCATGATCGCCTCCATGCTCAACCTGCACATGCAAAGACCAAAGAACATTCTTCCGGCACAAGTTCGTCTCAACTTGGCCAACATCAGTCCGCACACACGCAACACAACTCGCATAACACCGCTAAATGAAATCACCAATTATTCATCATAACAAATTAACCATTGTCAATTATTCATCACCAAAATATCCTAAACCTAGCCACATGGTCTAACAAAGCCATATCACGGGGTATTGGTAATTTGGGTGGTGAATTATACTGGAATTATCTGCACCCTCCTGCTTGCTCTCAGGCTTCACCTCAGGCCTTTCTTCTTCAATTTTCACATTGCTCTTCTCTCCCCCATGGCAAGCATGGTTTGGACACCCACAGCAATGGCTCTTGAACTTGCCGTAACCGTGTGGTGCTTGATCAACAAGGTAAGGTGGTGGTGGGACAATGTAAGAAGGGCAGGCGGTCAGATGATGCGGAAACGGCCCATGGTAATATAGATGTGGAGGCGGAAGTTCTTGAGGGAATGGGGGTCTAAAACTATAGTAACCAGGATCAGCAGGATATGTGTGGTTGCAGCAGCCATGGAACTCAGGAGTGTGCAGGTGGCTCATGCTAGCATTGTACGGCCAATGTACATAGCTCGGTGGTTGATAAGATGAGTCCATTGCCATCCGTGGGTGACCAGCTTCACATCTGGGAGGGGGGTAATATGGGTAAGGAGCACGATCTCTGTAATGTGAGTAGTATGGATCCATGTACTGATTTGCTGGATACATTATTTACTAGATTATATACTAGTATGGTAAATGCCTGGACCTGTTCAACAGGTTATGAGGCGGTAATACCTGCAAGAATGCAGAAAAAATATAGATTAAGTTCACAGGATCTAAGTTCGGATATAACTGGGATATAATTGGGCACCAAAACTAAAAATTCACTGGGCAGCCCGTGATAGAATCAGTGGAGACTATGAATAAGAACCAGCTAATCAACATTCATAAAGAAAGGTTACCTAACGTTCATAGCAATTTAGAAATTTTTACAATGAAAATTCAGGAATGATGTGCATAGCAGTTTAGAAACCACGATGATAATTTAGAAATTGGTTCTGCCATGTCAGGTTCCTTTTATTTTGCTGATCAAGCAATTATAGTTTTACCTAGACTCCCAAAGTACGAAAAACCATTCTTGTCACTCAATAAGCACTGTTGTACACAACACGCATACACACGCACTACTTCATTGACACTCAATGAGAATGGATAATAATTAATTAATCAGAAAACGATGCAAGAAGCTTAGAATAAATTTCTCCGCTGTGATGTTTGTATGCAAGATGCAGGACAAGCTTTAACCTCACCCAGGGGGTACGGTTATAAAATAGGATTGGTGGGTACGTGCCTCATATTACAATAACCAGAAAATCATGAAAATTCGGATGCATAGACCATGCATCCAATCCTGTCAAGTGCTCATGAAACTAATGTACTACACGTGATTTTTCTTTCAGTAATTTTCCCGTGATTATTAGAAGAATACAGTGCATTTTTGGCAAAACATGTGCACATGTACCATTATTAGTAAGGACCAGTTTGTGACTGTTGTGCTGAGCGGCACTTATTTTTCAAAGTTGCTGTGAAAATATGTTATAAAATATCTAGCACCCCATTTGGCAAATCAGAGTATAGTTTTAATAAATTGTGTCATCCAATAGTTGAACCTTCCCTAATTTCTATCATGTAGATATTTCCTTTAGTGACTCCTTCCATTTTTGTTATCTGGAACACAACAATATCTTCTTTTTCAACATAGGTTTAAAAAAAGTAACGGTTTTACTATTGCACAGTCGACCAAAATTTTTTTAGTCGATCAAAATTTTTTTTATCTCTCAGTCACTTGAAGTTGCACTCTTAGTCACTTAAAGTTGCAGTATACTAATTCACCCTCTCCTGAAGTTGCACTCTGTCACCTAAAGTTGTAGCATAAAAAAGTGACTAAAGATAAAGAAAAAAATGGTCGCATTTGCAATAGTCACTCCAAAAACTAACTGGTTATGCTTTGTTACCTCTCTTTAAAAAAAATTGCAAATCAATATTAGATGGTGCAAATATACATTACCTAAAAAAAATTGAATTTTATGTAAAAATTAAATCGACTATTTGGCCCTACCTAACAGTCAAGTGTACATCTGTATCTAATCTTCAATTTGATTTATTTTTATAAGTTGGCACAGATTTGCCATCTACTTATTAACTAATTTGCTTTTAAAATTCGCAAACTTTTCTAAAAGAGCTGTACCGAAGCAAACCCTTCGTTTTAACTTCTTATTGTATTTCTTGGGAAGGCAGCTGGATTTGGCGGATGTGTGATGGGGAATGGCCTTCTGGTTGTCTCAAGCTCGGCGGATGGTGTGTTCCCGACGTTTCCACCGTCCATGATGCGTGTTAGGAACGTGATATTTGTTTGAAGAACTTCTTAAATAGTTTCACCCCAAACGTAAAATTGTTGAAGACTCGGTTTCAATTTGCAAAACCCGTATTTCTTTGGAACAGGGCTTTGGCGTTTTGGTGGGTTATGAATATCACATGTGACGGGAACTCCAGAGTTTTCGCCAATCACGGGGAGGTTGATCTGAAATGCGTTCCAGTTTCATTCCTTCGTCGTAATTAGCACTCGGTGGTTCTGTCCTTACAGATCTCAAATAGTAAATCAAGAATGCAAACTAAGCAATGTTGATCTGTGATTCAAATTCTATACATTAGGCCAGCTTCTGGACGGAGCGTAGCGGAGGCCCGTCGCCGGAGGCTTAGGGCCGGAGCGGAGTTCTAGTCGAATTAGGGTTTCCCTGTTATATATATTTCCTGTAAGCCGCCGTTTGGGATATGAGATTAGAGTTGTAAATCCCCGGCATTGTAACCTCACCCCGATATAGTGAAGATTGTTGCTGGCTGGCGCCCGTGGTTTTTTCCCTCTCGCATTGGGAGGGTTTTCCACGTTAAAATCTCGTGTCTCTCTGCGATTGATCTTGTTTACTTCGTCGTTCCTCCGCCGTCGCGTGTAACAAGCAAAGCAGAGGGCCATCCTTACAGTGCGGGGAGCCAGAAACAGCAGCAGAGTACGGATGAGACGAACCACCAACAGACTTAATCCACGGGGCCGAGTGACGTCAGCTGCCGGCGGGCGATGCGGTCCGCGAACCCAATTCGTCGTCCTCCTCTCTCTCTCTCTTTCTTCTCGCGAGCGCGTTTCTTGCTTTCTTGCTTTCGTATGGGGAAGGAAGAGGAAGGGCGGGGGTATTAATGCGGAGGCGGAAGCGAAGCGAAGCGCGGAGAGTGTTCGGGAGATTTCGCGATGTGGGCGACCCGCGGACGCTTCTGGACGGTTGCACCGACCACCAACCGTCTCCATCCTGTTTCTAGAGATGAAAATAGAGGTGGCCACTGACCGGGTTTAATCATGTCGGTCCGTAGTTTGGTATTATTAGTCCAGTCCAAATACGATACGATCTATTTAGCTAATGAGTTGTGTCTGTGTTAAGAGCGTGGCACGTTGGGCCGGCACGGCACGATTCAGCCCAGTTGCTAACGGTTGTGAACGGGTCGTATCGGCATGGCACGGCATGACCCGGTCCAGCGAATATAGCCGTATTTTGACCATTGGGTGTAAAAAAAATCAAAAAATACAAAATTTTTTCTATAAATAGGGGACATTCGGTCTCCATTTTTCATACCTCAAACCTGACTCTCATGTCTCTGTTTAGCTGTGAAAAATCCAGTAATGTTTGCGCATATTTGGCAAAATTAGTGAAAAATTCGTGCGAAATTCAGAAAATTCAAAAAACTTCAAAGAATTTTCTGAGAGCTATAAAAGAGGTAATAGTGTCATCTTATTTTAATTTTTTGCTATTATTTGTTGATTTAATGGTAAGTTAATTGTTCTTTACAATTTCAATTTGCAGTTGATTCAATGGAGAACTACAATTTTCAACTCTCCGAATTTGGCCTCTCGGTGGAGGATATGCAATCCTTTCAAGAAGGATATCCATCCGCGGAAGATCCATATCCACAACAAACTAGAGAGCCAAAAGAAGCGACGGCCCCGGTGGCACAGGGTCCAATCGATCCATCTTCTGCTGGCTCAACAAGTGCATCCACAACCCATATCAAAGGTACAAAAATGTAACAGCCCAGCTGTTTATTTCAAAAAATTTTGGAAAAAAACTTAAATTAAATTAATTTGGTTTAAAATAAAAACATATGTTTTGGTACCTAAATTCTATTTTTGAATTTGCCCTGGATTTCTGTTTTTGAAAAAGCTAGATTTAAAAAGTATTTTAAGTAAAATCTAAAAATATTATTAAATAAAATGATATTTTGATTTTCTATAAAAAATCCTACGTCAAATTAATTATTTGGCTTTTATTTGGTTTTCTGAGTTTTCTGGAATTTAAAAATCTATTTTAAAATTAAAAAGGTATTTCAAATATAAAAATATAATACCAACATTAGTTGGAAATATTTTTATTAAGTCCAAAACATTTCTAGGAACTTCTGTGAATTTTTTTCTAGAATTTTTGGAAGTTAATTCATATATTTTTTTAGCTTTATTGAGTTTCCTAGGCTTTTCTGAAAATCCAAAATGAAAATCAAAAATCTAAAACCCTAAACCCTCCCCGCGGGCGACACGCGGACGGCCAGATGCTGCCCACGTCGCCGTCGCGCTTCCACCCCGCCTCCCTCTCGGGCCGCCACCTGGCCGGCCCAGATCGGCCACACCCGCCCGCGCTGGCCCATCCCTGCCGTCCGCCTTGCGCCCGCGCCCGCCACACGATCCCCCTTCCTCACCACACGACGCCATCCCGGCCGCCCGCGCCTCCCCTCTCCCTCTGTCTCTCTGCTCCGCGGGCCCCGCCTGTTGGCTCGTCCCCTTCCTCGCGCCCTTCTTCCCCGCAAGCGCCGCCGCCAAGCCGCAACAGCCGCCCGTCCTAACCGGCCTCCTCTCTCCCCGTGTGCACTGCCACTTCCCCACATCCTCTCCCGCACGACCTGCGCCCCACGCGCCCACCTTCTTCCCCCCATTTCGCGCCGGCCACCCGTAACCGCCACCACGCCACGCCTACTCCAGCGACGAATTGTCGCCGGCCTACCCCTCCCCGACCCCTATAAAAGCCCCTCCCGGCCCCGCCCCTCCGCCCAGCTTGAGCGCCACCGGATCGCCGTCGCACCGGGAGACCTGAGCCGCCGCCGCCCCTCCTCGTCGCCGACCGCCTTCCGGCCACCTGCGGTAAAGCCCGAAACCTCCCCCGAGATCCCCGCATGCTCCTCTCCGTCCCCCGGCCCTCGCCGCCGGCCGCCGTGCCGCCACTCGCCAGCGAGCCGTGGTGCCCGAGCTCGGTCACTGGCCAGCGGCCACATCAACTCGCCCGGCCCACGTGGCTGCCACTTGGCGCCCGGTGGCCGCCACCTCGGCTCCCCTTTGCCACGCAAGCGCCACCCCACCCCCTTGCCACCTCACCACCACCCCCCGTCCATGGACCTAGTCCACGTGGACCAGGCCCCACTGTCAGCCCCTCACCCACAATTTCCAGTAGAAAAATAATTATGCCAAAATAAAAATCCCAAGGCTGACGCAATGCTGATGTCATAAAATAATTTCCTTTAGAAAAAAATAATTCCAAAAAATCCCTTTTTCCTTTTTCCCTGATTTTAAACTTCCCGGAGCCCGTTCTTCTTCGTCCAAACACTGATTGAGCCCATTGAAATTTCTAAATTCATCAACAAAATCCCCTCTATCCATTTCTGGCCTCAATTAAAACTTTTGGAGTTAATTTGAATTTATTTGAATTTGGTGGGTTATTTTCACATGTAGACTTCGACGATTTGGGAGAATTCAAAGACGAAGATTTGCACCAATTTAAAGAGCAAGGCAAGTCACACTCCTTGATCATGTTGATCCTAGATTTCAAAATAAAATTATGTTGTTTTAAATTATTCTGCATGCATATTTCTAATCAATGTATTTCAATTCAGTTTTAAATTTAGCTATTGCCTACTTTTTATCATCTCCATTGACCTTGAATTACCTTGATACTTTGTAACCCTAGAACAAAACTCTAGTTAGTACACTAGTATGGCTAGAGATTATTTGGACAGCTAATGCTTAGCCTAGCTTAGAAATATCTTTGGGCTGGATATCTTTTCACATAAAATGATGAACTTTTCACATGAAATGATAAGCTTTTCAAATATATTCTTGAATTTGGTGAGTCAAGGAGGTTTATGAAATATTTTGAAAACAAAATATAAAAACTGTTTTAGACTTAGGCAATTGGTTAGTTGGTGGGTGCAGGCATGCTCTGTAGGTTGTAGCCACAGGGTTGATTGTCGTGCACAGGGGAATGTGGTTGGGCAGGGCATCCATAGTGTATATAACCCAAGGGGCTTTAAGGTGGGTCCATCTAAACCTTAAGGCCGACTCCATAGTGTATATAACCCAAGGGGCCTTAAGACGGTCCCACTCGGCAGATAAAGAAAAATTGTATTTTAATGCTTGTGGCCAGGTCTTTAGCTTGAGGACCAGCCTTAATCCTTTTTTGCTTATAACCTGTTTAAGGTCACCCCTGTAATGTATAAGGTTGACCTTAAGGTGACTTAAGACCCTCTATTTTCATACACTATAGATGCCTAAGTCAATTAAGGACCGGTCTGTGAGCTACTATTGTAAAGCCCTATCGTACTACCATATGGCTGGTATGGGACAGCCCTGGTTGAATAATTTGCGAAGTCCCAACCTAAGTCAAGTTGTAGGTTGAAAGTGAGCGTGGTTGGTGCCATGAGAAGTCTCACTTGGGCGAGCATGGTTAAGCCATGTGAAGTCTCGCTCAGGCTCAAGAGGAGGTCCCGATCTGATGGATTCCTTACTGGGGTGAAACCTTAGAGTTGGCTTGACCAGGTTGAAGGCTTTGCATTATAAAGGCCTTGTCACGATTCTTCACCGCACACCTAAGGAAGTGTGTAATCGTGTGGCAATATGGGATGATCGTGTCTTGTGGGTAAAGCTGTACAACCTCTGCAGAGTATACAATCTATCCTGGATAGCCGTGCCCACGGTCATGAGCATGCTGAGTAAAAGTTTTTCATGGATTAGACTTTGATTTTCAAAATTGTTTTTGAAAACCTTGTGGATGGATAGAATCCGGGAGAGATTGAAACCTGGTGGATGGATGGAATCTATCAGAGTTGCGCAGTGAAAGCGTGTGGATGGATGGAATCCATATGTGACCCTTTGGAAAAGATGGTCCGGGTGGGATGCCGTGAATAGGTTGGTGTTTGGTCGAAGCCTGCACTGACGGTATTATTTTCGATTACAATTATTGTTTTTACTTACTGCATTAAATTCAGCAATTTCAATCTATTTACTGTATTTCATTAAATGTTGTTTTATGCAAACTAACCCTATAAGCCTTTCATTGAAGCCTTTATCATTAAGTTGCATTTCTCCGTGTGATTTGCAGAGTACAAGTTTGTACTCACCTTGCAATCTCCATACAGAGGAAGATGCCGTCGACTACGGTGAAGATTTGGACGAGTAGGCCACGTCTTACTGTCGTTTGCTTGAGGGCAGGCTTGGGCTTCGCTTCATTTCAGTTTGCTTCCGAAGTTATTTGCTTTATTTATCTTTGCCAATGGACGTTGATATAAGATTTGACCATAAGGTCGTACTCTTTTATTTAATATAATTGGTCATTTGTGTTTGATATTTATCTTTGTTGTACTGTGTGCACTAGCTGATCCTGGACTAGTGCGATTTACACAGAGGATCCAGGAGTCGTTACTCCGGGTTCCGACAAAAAAGAACAAGAGCTACTACATCAGGAGTCTGGAATGATTTTGACAAGAAGTTCAAGACTGACGATGATGGGAATTCGGTGAGGTATGCTGCTTGTAAAATTTGTGGTAATGAATTGTCTGCAAAATCTTCAGGTGGGGCGGGTCACCTGCAACGGCAAGTTGCAAAAGAAGGCAAGAAATACAAATGCGCCAAATGCAGCTGCAATATAACTTCGACGAATCGATACGTACTTGGGAGTACAACCCAGAGGTAGTCCAGGAATTTCTTTGTAGATTAATTGATTCTCAAGATTTACCTTTAAATATTTGTGAGTTTGATGCTTTTCAAAAATATATTAGGACTGCTCATAACCCTCGATTTAGTGTTGTATCTAGGCAAGCCACAACTAGAGATTTAATTAAATATTATAACAATTGTCGTGAAAAATTGAAAGAATATTTCATACATGTACATTCTCTATTGCTTTGACATCAGACATATGGAGTGGTAGGGTTAGAGAGGATTATATTAGTGTTGTTGCTCATTATGTTAATGATGACTAGGTAATAGAAAAAGGAATTATAGGATTTAAATTAGTTAATGTTTCGCATACTGCTGAAAATATTACAGAATATATTATTAAAGTTATAGAAGATTTTAGCCTCATGGATAAGATTTTTTCTATAACTTTAGATAATGTAGCTACAAACACTAAAACTATAGAAAATTCTTACTCCTTTGTTTCATACTTATACACAATCTTTCTTACTGCATCAACATTGTGCTTGTCATATTATTAATCTTATTGTTAAATCTAGTTTGAAAAGATTAAATGTTTGTATTGATTCTTTTAGGGATGCAATTTCATATATTAATTGTTCTAAGCAACGAATAGCCGCATATAAAAGCTTTTGCATAACAATGAACGTCCGTCCTAGAAAATTTGGCTTAGACATACCTGTTAGATGGAACTCTACTTACCTTATACTTAAATATATATTGCCATATAAGAGCACATTATCTATTTTTCTTCACACCCAAGGTCATCGATGTCGTAGCTCCTCCAGTAGAACCCAAGTTAGAGACCATAAACTTACTGAGGACGATTAGGTTGGTAGTAAAAAATATTTTCTTTTTTTAGAAACTTTTTCATAAAGCTACACTTTGTCTTTCTGGAGTATACTATCCAACATCTTCTCTAATTGTTCATAACACTCTTGAAATTGCCACTCACCTAAAGGGTTTTGAAAATGATCCTATACTACGAGATGCTATAGTTGCCATGCAAACTAAGTTTTTAAAATATTGGACGGAAATTCCTATTTTATATGTATTGGCCATTATTTTGGATCCTAGGGCCAAACTCCAAGGGTTTATAAATGTATTACAACTTTTAAATGATGCTACTGGTTTAGATTATTGTATATACTATAGAATAGTTAAGGATAAATTATATGAGGTATATGAATACAAAAATAAGTTTGGATCCGTGCGTTTGGAAAGACCCCCGGTAGCCCCTAGCACCTCTAGGGGAACTATGCAATGGGGCAAGATTTTTGGTTCTTCCTCTAGAGATTCTCGTGTAGGTGCAGGTACACATCAATCAGGAGGAGGAAGGCGATAAAGCACTGGAGACCAATCAAGCTATCTCAACAGTGATAGCGTCAGCTTCGAGTAAGAGTTGAACATCCTCTCATGGTGGCAACCCCAGAAAGTAACATATCTAGTACTATCCATATTAGCGCGGGATGTGTTGATTGTTCTTGTCTCTATAGTCTCCTCAGAGTCAATCTTCAGTCTATCTGGAAGAATAATTGAGGTGCGACGAACAAGTCTTTCGAACAAGATGGTCGAAATCCTTCTGATTGTCAAAGATTGGGAACAAGCTGAATCAAGACTCCAAAATATTGCAGAGAATAGAGATTTAGAAGAATCTTTTGAGAATTTATATCTAGATAGCAATGAATAGAATTTTCAATATTTTTTCTTCAGATGTAGTCACTAATGAGCTTTATAGGCTGTACTCTTTTTTCTTTACCAAGGTTTTCTCAAGTTGAACTTTTACTTTGTAAAATTTTTAACGAGGTAGTCATCCCATGTAATTTAATAATTTAATAAAGCTCATTATGTCATTGAAAATAATTATCTTGATAATTAATAATGTCTACAATTTTCTATTTGTTTTCTAAATTTTCTACAATTTTCTACAATTTTCCTTAATTTTCTACAATTTTATGAATTTTTCGCTTTTTCCCGGCTTAACGGGCCGACCAGGCCGGCATGGCCTATTAAGTCCTAATCGTGCCTGTGCCGACATGGCACGGTCGTGGGCCGTGCCTAAATGGGTCGTGCCTCCGCCAGGCCCGTGCCATGCCGGCCCGGCACGGCCCATTGGCCACCACTAGATGAAAAGTGGGTATGAATTATCTATATATTTAATTATTGTATTTAATAGGATATAAATATAATATATATTTTTTTATCTGATAAATATTTTTATCCTATTCATATTCGAATTCATATAAAAATAAAGACGTGAATATGGTATGAACTTTTATCATCCGAAATATTATTTTATCCGGACTATCTGTATTCATATTTGACGAAACAATATGCATATTTTAATTGAGCAAGTTTTTTAATTGAACGTGAATTCATATTTCTTTAGGTGAAGTAAATGAATTAGAATGATTAAACATGATTGTACGAGAGTAAAATATCATTAATGCTTTTATATTACATAAGTTATGAGGATATCTAGATCTAATCGAATTGAGTAGATATTCAATTCAAATTAATAGTCGTTACGATATTCAATTCATATTCGTATTCAAGAATATTCGATTCATATTTATATGTGTTTACAAATACAAATACGAATGTGGTTTGAATATTATCTGATCCATTTTCACCACTACCTGTTCCCTCCTTCAGTCCCTTGCAACTTGTCTCATCCATATCCCAGACGGGACCAATACTTCTTCGTCCGTTTTATACTTAATAGGTTTAACCAGATTTGGCCCATTCCATGCAGCGATAAAGCCAAAATTTGTTGAAAATGTGTTAGTTTCTTAATGTGACTTTTTCCTTTTTCTTCTTTTTCCTTTGTATTATCTACGGAGATATAACGATATTTTTTTACTATTTTTTTATTTTTCTTTAGTTGAATACCTCAGAAAACATAAATGGTTACTATAATATCATTTTAATCAAAAAGATAAAAGACATAACACTTTAGAAAAAAGTATTTTTCTTCCGCAACTACTTGGCACTTCGCTGTATGTTTTTCCTTATTACTCGTGCTTTGTATCTCCTCGTTGTTTGTGCAACTTACCCCATCCACACGAAACAAATTTTGGCCAATGGTTTTTCTGGTTCACGATTTGGCCAAAAAAAAAAGGAAAATTCGGCAAGATTCTCTGAAAACACAACCAAATTTCAAAGGAAAGCTATTTTAAAAATAATTAATCCAAACAATGGCCAATGGAACTGGTAAAATTTAGGGCCTGTTTTTTTTTTACTGAAGCTTATGGCTTTTAGCTGCGGTTTGTGACTTTTAGGCTGTTTGTACGAGAGATTACAGAGTAACAAAACTCATGTGTAATTTTTACCGATATAAATGAAGTCGGTACAGTATATACTATAATTAACTAACTAGTAGATCTCATCTTAAAAAGACACTCCGTTTAAAAGTTAATTACTACTAAAAAATAAAAACTGAAACCAAAAGCTAAAAAATCAGGATCTTACATTGGTGCCCCTTACATTGGTGCCAGCCATCACCAAGGACCCAAGGGCGTCCAGTTAACCATACACAGATCTAGCCTGCATGGACTTCGGCCGACATCCTGAACCCAAGCAAGTACCGACGATTTTATGGGCCAGTCTTAGAATGTCTCCTGGTTGGGCCGAAAATTTAATGTAGGGTGGCCGCCTAATCAAGCCGGCAGAAATCTAAAATTCCCATTTCTCACGAGCACCTCATCTCAGCCGTTCCTCTCCTATTGAACGGTCCACGATCCCCTCCTATCCACAATAATATTATCCTTCTCCTCTCTTCCTCCCAAAACCCCCGCTCCTCATCGCCATGGCCACCGCCACGCTCCCTCTCCGCCTCCTCCCATCCAAAGCCCTAACCCTCCCCTCCGCGCCCTTCCTCCCCGCGCGCAGATCACTCGCCGTCGCCGCCTCCGAGCCACGCCGCTGGCGGCTCCTCGCCTCCGCCGAGGAGGCGCCTGCTCCGGTGGCGCCTGTGGAGGCCGAGGCGGAGGTGGTGGAGGCTGCTGAAGAGGTCGTTGAGGAGGATGAGGCCGAGGTGCCCGAGCCCGTCGAGGCCCAGCTGGCCGCCGCGGGCGCCGGGAAGGACGCCGACATCTTCGCCGTTGTCATGGTGGGTTGGCCTCGCTCGCTTGTACACTCACTGGCCTCCGAAGTTGCAATATTTGTCCATATAATTGACAATACTAGCGCCTTATCTGCGCAGCATTAGCCGCGGTCTTGTAATTTGTAAATAGTTTCCAGGAATAGGAACGGCACTCGAGCTAGCTGTATCTTGTGGTGAAGTAAGCATTTTAGGCTTCTGTTGCGCTGCACAAGAAATAATTAGGATGCGCTCATGAATACCAACAGAAATGTGCACTCACTACTGATTAGGTCATTAGGATGTGCTGGACACAGTGTTGGCAAAATGATGTTGACAATTGCGGAGTTTCCAAATGATTTCATAGTAGTCTTGCAATGAATGGTTTGGGTGTGCTCGCTAGTATGCTGAAATGTGCAAGAATGCATCTGCGGAGGGCTTCTGTGTGCTTTACTTCGCATGAGCATTGTGAATAATGAGGAAACTATTGTGATCATTTTTTTCTTTCTTGCAGATTGGGTCAAGACAGTACATTGTGATGCCGGGTCGGTATATATACACACAGAGGCTGAAAGGTGCCAGTGTCAATGATCAGGTTTAGTTCTTGTTGTTGCGACTCCAAGTTGATGTAAGATATTGTAGGTTATGGTATGTTGCATGGTTTCCCTCCAGCATTTTTGGATGGGAAGGAAATCCATTGGAGAATCACCTTAGTGCTTGGATAATCATCGTACTGCATCCGTGTTCTTAGAACAGTAGTTAACCGTACTGCAATCTTTTGTTTTAGTTGTTGAGTCACACTTGTCTGGTATAGCAAATACATAGCCTATCCTTTGCAACTTCGCATAAATGTGACATCCAGAGCCTATTCAGTTCAGTCCTGGTGTAGCAGTGTGTGTATTAGCTTCATTCTGCTCCCCATGATGACACTCCTCTAATCCAAAGTCCCAGTTCCACACATTCATATAGGTCCTCAGCATCACTTGTATTTTACCAGAAATTTCACTCCCAGATAATTCTTGATGTGCAGATCATATTAAACAAGGTACTACTAGTGTCAACTAGAGAAAAAGCTTATATTGGCATGCCGGTAGTTACCAATGCTGCCGTTCATGCAGTGGTTGAAGAACAGGTATGCCCTGCACATGCTGTGGGATTAATCATGGATATACAAAATTAGTTGACACTGGTTTCTCCTCCATTATTTGTTCCACAGGGACGGGATGATAAGGTGATAGTCTTCAAGTACAAGAAGAAGAAGAAGTACCAGAGGAAAATTGGTCACAGACAGGTAAAGCATCTCCAATTACCGTCCTCGTGAAAGGTGGAAGTATAATGATAAATACTGGTTCAGTTTCTACATTCCAAACTTCTAAACAATCTGAATACATTAAGTTTACCATTCTGTTATTGTGCAGCCAAATACAAGGTTAAGAATTACTGGCATAAGTGGATATGAGGACTACCCTGCTGACCCAATACTTGAGGCTGTTCCAGCTTAAGTGTAATTGTAAGTTCTTTAGTTACAGACGGCTGGTAGTACATTAGAATGCAAGTGTTACCTTTTCGTGTCCGGAAGGACTTTTTTTTTTCCCTCACAAAATCCACTTTGTTCATGTGTTCCAAATGCTGCCAGTCATCCAGTGGTTCGTTTATTCCACCAGCTGTCTTTGTTCATTTTGAAATTGTGTATGCTAGCCAATTGTATTATTTTAAATATGCCTAACGAGAGGGAAAAAACATTTCACTATAATATGGACGTTTTAGCTTTGGCTTGTGCAGTTTGCCCAGTTGTTGATACACACGCTGCATAACATTGTTAATTTTACTATTTGTTTTTTATGACATATATGCTCTGAATGTGTTTAGCTTATTGTCATAATATTTTGAGTTGCAGTTTGTGCAGAAGTCTTGCCACTTCAGGTCCTTAAGAAAGAATAATGCCATAGGCCCGTAACTCAAGTACGTTTTAGTGATACTTGGCATTAGAATCTTTCGGCAAGTTCTGAGTGTGAAGTGGTCCTTCATTCCTAGTCGTACTACAGTTCTGGATTCTAGTTGTTTCAGCCTTCTTTAGGCCCAAGTTCAAACCCTTCTGAAAGTAAGGATGTAACTATGGTAAGGGTTCAGAAACTGAATTTGATCAAGCTAAACCATCATGCTAGCTGCTTTTCCGAAGAGAAAACTTGTTGTCAATAAGTTCTTATACCCACATGGATTGTTGAATAAAGAAGGGGCGTATCTATAGTGCTTGCAGATGTGAAAGTAGCAAATTCAAGTGCAAGAAAAAAAAACTATTGTTCATGCATGGAGTACAATTCTAATTCGACTAGCTTATAGGTCTTAATTCCTTGGCCATTATATCTTCAGAAACACCAAGTTCTTTAGCTGGTATATATACGATCATCTGATGCTAACAATCCTGGAGTGCTACCTGGAAAGGATACCTGATTTAATTCATCTTGTAATATCACCACTTTTGTCTGACTAAGCAGTGGTTCTACAGTCTATACAGGCATCAGCATCCACTGGTTGCTTCTAAGTCCCAAGTTCCATATATTAATCCATTGTTCAACTGTGACAACTTGGCGCTTATACATGCATTTACCAGAGAGCAATACGCGGATTAATTACTTCATGGTCAATTGCTGGTCTTGCTGGACATCAGCAAAGTTCTTTTCTATTTAAGTCTTACCAGCTTCAGTAAACTGCTGCCAAATCCTAATGTTTATTTAGTCAGAGCTGCCCCGTGGCAACCGGGTTAAAGACAAGAAGAGATGACGGTAGCTCGATTGCCATCCAATATTTTTCTCTTATATCAGGGAACACAATCTTGCTTGACAGCATTAGGAAAATCTTCATTTGAAAATGTTCCAGGGTACATTTAGGATTGAAGATGGCATGTGTAGGACGGTTTCCTAGTCAAAGTCTCAAAGATCGCCTTTAAATATGTACAGTGGCAACAGAGAGTCGCAACATACCTGCGACACCAGCTCCTGCTTGGACTCGAGTAAAATTGCACGACAGGTATGCAATTAAACTAATTCACTCATACTTCAGTATTAGCCTAGTAGCTCCCTGACATTGCTTAGTGCTAAGCTGAAATTCAGGTTTGGTGTGTGAAGGCTAGGCATGCCCGTACAGGTAACACAAACCAATAGAATCTCCGATGTAACGTGTAATTACCCTTTCGATTAAATTAAGTACTTTTCTAGCAAAGGACAGCAAAAAGTTAACCAAGCTGTCTGCTTTGGGTTCCCCCCTCCACCAGATTCCAAGTCATTTTCCTTCTGTTGTGATTTCCAGGCCATCAGGTCGATCGATCGATGGATTCCACGCGTGGAGATGTAGACTATTAAAACTGCCCAATCTTGGCCATGCCGCCATGTGTGCTCCTGCACGCGTGATTGATTTGCAATTTAATCACTCGTCGCGGCGGGACAATGCATCGTGAGTAGATTCCACGTCGAGCAGGAAAACGACGCACAGTTTCCTTTGGGATCTTAAAGTGCATATTCTCCGACATGAACGTGTCCAGCGGATCTCCTTTTTTTGTTTCCTGTTTATCTTATGTTCGTTTATGTACTTCCTCTTTTCGACGATACAAATCTAATTTTCTTGGAAAGCTTTTGTCCTACAATCAGAATCCCTATAACGCGAGTAAGTGTTGCAACGCGCACACGCGTACACATGGTAGGGGGCACCGAGCGAGTGGGACCCGCCATGACGCATCGAGCACATAGAAGAGAGGGGGAAAAAACCATCCTCCCCCTTTGCCTACCTTGCCGCCGCCACTATGGTATGGCCCGTCCTCCTCTCTTCTCGCCGCTATCGACTTTGATCACAGCCAGATTCGAGCTCCTCCATCAACACCAGTTCTCCATCATAGGGTGATGATACCCTCAAATCCAGATGGATTAAGTTGTATCCTCGTTACCGGTGCCACGATTCATCACCATGGTGATCGAGCGGAGAAGAAGGTAGGGAGAGATTTTAGATTGAAAGTGAATTTTCAAGTTGAAAGTTTCAGCACCATGGTGATCAAGCAGAGAAGAATGTTTATGAAAATATGTAGTTGAAAGTGAAATTCTGTGTTGAATGCTTATGAAAAGTGAATTTCTGTTGAAAGTTTATGAGAATCTACAGTTGAAAGTGAAATTCCAAGTTGAATGTTTTTACGAAACCTCGAATCGAAAGTGATTTCTAACGTAGAAAAGGAATTTGAAGGGGGAGAAAGGAGGCTGGTGTGTGTGCGCGTTAACGCATGCGCATGAATTAGCACAATCCTCTCACAATATAAGTCTATTAGTCAAAGAGTAGCTATTTCAGTATTTTTACTCTATACTCTTGATTTAATGTCGAAAAATTAGATAAGTAATTATACTATGCTATTTAATAAAGACATGTATGATCTAATAATATTATTTTTTTCATTGATTGAAGTGTCTTGTTGATTTATATATGGTGAGCTTGAATTTATAACGCTGAGAGGACTATCATTGTTGGATCATCAGTCGGAAACCTACTAGGAGTTTATGAGCACCTTGTTAAATTTACTGCACTTTGGGTAAATTAAGTGGTTCGTGTCGCATGGATGACTTCATGCACGCCTCAGCTCCTCGCTAGTAAGCTCTGAGCCTCTGACCGAACGTGACAGGTTCTCTTAGAAATTATCTTGTGCTTTTCGTACGTCCCGCTTATTTCGATTTGAACTTCTAATTTATTTTTTATTATTTATAAATTTCTTTTTTTTGAACTTTTGGTTTTTTTGCCCTTTTTCTTGTATTTATTTGCGTTGTCCGTGATGAGATAATATATTTTTTTCTATTTTTTAAAATTTTTAAATTTAATTACACCAAATAAACCATCTTCTGCTACAATGTAATTTCAGCCAATTATAGTGTAATTTTAATTATAAGCTACCATTTTTCAGCCCAATCGAGCAGGGCCTTATGGAGTCGGCTCACCTCGGATGCAGAGATTCTCTGACATTCAAATTGTAATGGCAGATGCCAACAATAATTTGCCATTCTTACATCTACAGCCGTCCGATCGAACAACATATCGATGTATGAGATCAACCCATACATAAAAAATGCCATGGTGGTAGTTGCTACAGTACCGATGGAACTTAGCCATCGGTTTTTTTTTTTGTCTAAGTGCTGATATTAGTAATGCCATGGCGCTATCACACTTGAATGGCAGAGGATACGCATCCGCTGACCTCATAGGTTACGATCTATATATTGGTTTTGGCAAGACAATCTCGAAAAGGCATAGAAATGGAAGCGATCGAAAATGAAACAAAGAAAAAGGCAAATCTTACGCAAGAAAAGGATGGTCATATCCCTACAATTTAAAAGGTAGAGTTAGTGGTGATAGTCGTTTATCTGTCCTTCTGAACCTTCCTTGCACCTTCTTACAAAATCTTTAACAAAAATAGAAAAAACAGTTTACTAAAAAAACAAATTCTATCATACTCAAAATTCTCTAACAAAAATAACAACAGAGCTCTCCCGGGTACGCGGTAGAGCTGAGGCATGGAGACATAGCACGGCCGAGTGCAGAGATTAAGCTAACAATATGGGCTAAGCAGGCTAATCTCAATAATATTAACTCAATATGCTAAAATGATATAAATTTTCTATCCATAGCAAAATACATATATTCAGCCTCTGATCCTAAAGTCATATACCCGATCGAGAAAACTGAAATATCACTGTGATGAATGACAAAGCATGCACTTCACATCATTGGCTGCTAGTTCCCATGCTAACGGTGAAGGCCTGCATCATCGATCACTTCGCACATCATGCATGCCTTTCTTCCCCTAACTTTGCTGAGCATTTTCCTTGACGTTTCCTTGGAACTGAAAGCACCCCCCCCCCCCCCCTTACCTCTAACTCAACGAGGCAACAAAAAAAAAATCTCTCCGACGAATCAATAGCATCATCAAATAGGTCCAAAAAATATCGCACATCAAACTAACAAAAAGCTGTAATTAAACCTAACAATCGAAAGATCCGCTTTTAGAACCACGTACAGGAAGTCGTGAATTAAAAATGGCATCGTGTTTAGTGTTAACCTAAGGGCAAAGTTGTCGTCCACGTCGACGCAAATTAATTTACAATGATCATGTAAACATCGTCGCCTCGTCATCTTCGGAAAGTGCCAGGAAGCTAGGTAAACTAAACAAGGATAATAAAAAAAAACACGCCGGAACATTTAGCATGTAATCGAAATCTACAAGGACTTCCCCATTTATAATTTAAGGGGGTTTTTCTTGGACGAGGGTAGCATTTGATCTTAGTGATTCTTTTGGCCGTTTGATTCTAATGATACCAGTTTAATTCCTGTGTGTAAATAATAAGGGCTCCGCTCGTTTTGGCTTGAACTTTTGGTTTCTGGTTTATTTTTTATTATTCAACAATTTCGTCTTTTTCTGGTTTTTTGAGCTTTTTGTCGGTTCTATTTTTTCGTATTCGTTTGTAATGTCCGTGACGAGCTAACATATTTTTTTTAATTTTCTAAATTTAATTATGTCAAATAAACTACTGTTAGCTATAGTATTTTTTCCAGTAAGCTATAGTAATTTTTATTTAAAAATTACTCAAAATAAGTCCTTTTGAGGGCGGCCAAGATGATGTTGCTTTGGTTTCACGGAAGGGAAAACTGTCGCCACCCGTTCTGACAAGATCCTTAGAGCATCTCCAAGAGAGGCTCAATATTTTGTCCTCTAAAATCTCATATTGGGAGTCTTCCTAAAAAAATTGTCCCCTAAATCTTTCCCCTCCTTCAGCAGCTCCTCTAAACTTGGATCCCTAAAATTACTATCTAGGCACTGTATATTTGATGGTGATCCACCTCAATTTTAGAGTACCAAAATTATTGGGTGTATTTTAGAGTATCTGTTGGAGTTTGTTTTTAGTTTTCATACCCAATATTTTAAGATAGGGGGTGAGAAAGAATATCTCTTGGAGATGCTCTTATAGCATAAAACAATGATTGTCCTCCCTGAATTATTCCGCAAAGTAACACAAACAATCCTAAAACCAAATTGAAGTGCTGAGACATGCGTGAGCACCTAAGAATTTTCACAGTACCAAATCGCATTGCTCTTTTGTTCCCTTCTTCCATTTAGGACGGTATCTGTTAGACGCAACTTCTTTTCTTAAAAGAAATTGAAAAAAAAAACACTTTTGATGTTCCTATTGGGTGCAACTTGGAAAGATGTGATGTGACGCGGAACAAAAGATTTATGGGGCATAGGAGGCCACACCGACGAAAAAAACAAAAGATCTGTGGGGGACAGCCCAAGGATCCCAGGAGGCGCCACGTCCTCTCTGGCAGGGAAACCCAAGGCGCCGAGAGAGCGACCCAGACGCCGCCGCCGCCGCCGCGACCACCCATCGCTCGGCGCGTCGGGCCCGCGTGGCAGTGACGGCGGAAACGGAACCCGGGCCCACCACATCACGTGGGACCCACCGCGTGCCACGAAGGCGTCTCTGTATATCTGGACCCACATGTCGGGTGGAGGGAATCTACTGTACTGGGACGTCTCTCTTTTTTTCTACGGTATAAACCTAGATCCCCTTCGTTGAGCAAAGGAGGCCATCGTCGCCATTCCTGTCTCAATCCTCACTGCCCAATCCCAAACCCCTCTCTCGTCTCTAGCAGCCCATCCTCCTCCTTGATCTCTTCTCCATATCTCGCGGCGGCGGCGGCTGTTTCTTCCCCGTTCGTCTCAAATCCTCACGCCAACATCATTTGACCCTCGAAGCGACGGAATTCTTCTCCTGTAGGCGCCGTCCTCCTCCTCCTCCGCTCTGCCGGACTGGCGTGGAGTGGGGATCCATCCGGGCTTGGATTGATCTCTTCTTTTGCTGGTAAGGAAGCCCTAGCTTGCTTGGATTGTTGTTCTAAGAGTGGGCTTTGTCGCGGGGGGGGGGGGGGGGGGGGGTCTTTTCTTCGCTGTGAGCAATCTCATCCGAATCATCCTTTCTGGGATGGACAGTCCAGTCCATGGAGTTCGTTGCGGATTTGTTTGCTGCGTGGTAGAGTACCGGTAGCAGTTTATTTTCCATATTTTTGGGGGGTTCAACTGAACCCCCATGCCCCACCCTAGGTCTGTCGAGAATAGCTTTACAACGTTGAGCTCGATATATGGTCTTGATGACTTAAAAAAATTACATCAGCAAATGATACTCTTGTAAGAAGAACATGTATGTAGGGAGGTTAAAGTTAAGTTTTTGTTTGGAGGTATGGAACGTTCCAAGTATTCCTCCAGCTGATTGACTTGTAGCTGTAGGTAAACAACAATGATCATACATTTTCCATATCAACAAAGAAGCATTGGGAGTATAACTGATATTTTCATACATTTAGTTCTGGTGCTGTTTGCACTGTGTTTGCGATTTTGAATTATATGTAACAAGCATGGTGGGTTTATCTTTATGAGTTAAATGGTGTGAAAAGCACAACCTTTGGCTGTTCCTTTTCAGTGAATCTTCAAATCATCCTCGATCTTCGCTTCCAAAGTGATTAGGTCATTAGGTGTCTCTGTTTAGTAATTTAGTACAAAACATTTCTTCTTTTGAGGGTTTTATCTGGATAAGGATTGAAACCAAATTGGGGTGAGAAGAATCTAGAATATTCTTGCCCTATGGATTTTGCAGGCACCGTAGATATAAACTTGATTACTATAGTCCCTATCTAGTAAAATAGTGCAGTCCTATCAACCCTTTTCTGGCAGATATATGCTGCTTCTCGCCTTTTTACCAGTGATAAGACATGCAATATTCTTCTTCCTTATACATGTAAGCTTTGGTACGCATGATCAAATTTTCCGGTACAAATTTCTAGTCAGTTGGTGAATATATGCTCTGTTTCTGCCTTCTTGAAAGGTTCAGTCCCAGAGCTATCGTATTTTATTTAACACACAGGATGCTGTGTTTATCTTTGAAAGCTGGACTAGCAAAATTCTTAGCTACTTTGCCTGATTTCGGTGAAAGAATGCTAGCTTTGTATAGATTACTAGTGTTATGCTTATTTGGTCACATACTCACATTTTCTATTGACTGTTGCTAATTTTTGGCTTCTGTTTTCCCATTTGCAGAGCACACTTGCTGAGTTTTAGGGTTATGTGCTTCAAGTATAAGTGGCATATTGCTCTTTGATTCTTACTGGTAATGCTCAGAAGCTTCAACTTCCTCTATTTAAAGGAAATAATAGTTTAAATATTAGGGCATTGTTGACTGTTAAGTGATTCACAATGAAATTGAACCTGCTATGATGCCCTAACTTAGGACTGAGGCAACTCGTGCCAACACAACTCAAATAAAGTGAATACCATAATATACCACTCCCCGGACTGAGCAGGTTGCTTTTGTGTTTTTATTGTGCTATTTGACGACTAGATCATTCTTGTATTATTCAACTGTCTCATATGGTACCATTTCACTTTGGTGGATGAAATTTCATTTTTGGATTTCTCTTTCACGGCACAATTGTATTTCCTCTATTTTGTTATTGTGCTTGCTATACAGTAAGAGGGGATCCTATTTTCAATTCCTAAATTTTAGACTAAATTTCAGAAACATGCAATTCAAGTTGTCCTGTTGTCATATAAACCTTCCTATCTTTTCTTCATGTTCATAGCATATAGCAAGAGTCGACATTATATTGCAGGTGGTAGTATTATATTTATGGACTTGAATACCCTAAAACACACTGGAGCCCAATTTTCTTTCAGCTGTATCATGTGTCCCTAATTTGTTGTGTATTGATTGAATTTGTACATTATTTCAACTCATGAACATTGATTACACCTGTGTCCTTTCACTGTCTGCAGATCATAATTCACTTGGTCAGATGAAAGCCCAGGTTGGTTATACTGAAGTATAGCATCATCACTGCTTTGTGAACAAATAGCATATCTCTGCACAGAGCACTGGAAAATGGATCGTAGAGATACTTCAGGGTTTGTTAGCGGTGGTTGCAAAGATAAAATGGACTGCTAATTACCCTAGATTTTCTAATTTGGTAGTTTTGTTGACCATTATTTAATCCGGAAGTGAGGCCAGCTGGTACTTTTCCATAAAGATTGGCTGGGTTTGGGATACTGTGGTATTCTTTGCGACTGGGAGCAATGGACCCCAGACTTGGATGGTCAGCGTTTACAATAAATTTCTCAAATCCAAATGCTTTTGTGAAAGAGTTCCCTGTCATTGCGCCAGCCAGCCATCCAACAGCTAGTTCTAGTCAACTTGATGTGCCAGCTCAGTGCAGTTCGTACAACCTGCCTAGAGGGACCAAGAGAAAGTTCAATGGCTTGTCACTAGGTCTGGGCAACTCATCAAGCTCAGATTCCAGCAAGCAAAGCATGGGTACTGGCCACACTGTATCTTCTGCTAAGGTTAGCGATGATGGTTCTTCTATTGATTTGGACTTAAACTATGTTACTCTGGGCAATGAAGGTACTTCCAGGCTTGATAAGCAGGCTTGTGATTCTAGGAGAGCTTTGGCGATGACTGGGTTGGATCTTGAATTATCTTTGTCTGTCGGACCATTCCAATCTGCTATTACTGGCGCAGACTTAACTGCAGCAACTGAAGATAACAACACATGTCTGCAGCCATACATCATGGACTTAGTGCCAACAGTCGATGAAGGATCTACATCTGCTCGCCGACCATCTGGTGGTCAGTTACTTTCTTTCCTTAATAAGAATGCAAAGATGAGTTGGGTTTCGCCGAGGCAAGTGTTCCCAGGTAGCTCTAACCAGACTCAAGGTCCAGCTCCAATGCCAACATTGCTTCAACTACAAAAAAGTCCAGCAGCCTGTACTTCCGGGTTTGTCCGTCCACAGCACCGTAGCAGTAGCACAAAAAATTGTTCATACCAAGGATGTGTAAAAGGAGCCAGAGGTTCGTCAGGGCGCTGCATTGCGCATGGTGGGGGTAGAAGGTGCCAGAAAGAGGGTTGTGGCAAAGGAGCTGAGGGCAAGACCATCTTTTGTAAAGCTCATGGTGGGGGGAGGCGCTGCGAGCACCTTGGTTGCACCAAGAGCGCCGAAGGCCGTACTGATTTCTGCATAGCCCATGGAGGTGGCCGTCGCTGTAGCCATAAAGGATGCAAAAGAGCAGCAAGAGGAAAATCTGGCCTCTGTATTAAGCATGGTGGTGGGAAAAGGTGTCAATATGAGAACTGCACAAAGAGTGCAGAAGGGCGCTCAGGCCTGTGCATTGCGCATGGAGGTGGGCGCCGCTGTCATCATGTTGGTTGTGGCAAGGGTGCTCAGGGCAGTACTAATTTCTGCAAGGCTCATGGTGGTGGCAAGAGATGCATGCACCCCAATTGTGCTAAGGGTGCCGAGGGAAGCACACCATTCTGCAAAGGCCACGGAGGAGGCAAGCGTTGTTCAGCTGAAGGTTGCACAAAAAGTGTGCATGGTGGGACCGAATTTTGTGTTGCCCATGGAGGTGGGAAGAGGTGTGTGGTAGAAGGATGCACGAAGAGCGCAAGAGGTCGTACTGACCGCTGTGTCGGTCATGGTGGGGGCAAGAGATGCAAATTTGCTGGTTGTGATAAGAGCGCGCAGGGAAGCACCGATTTTTGCAAGGCACATGGAGGAGGCAAACGCTGCTTGTGGGGCCATCCAGGGTCCGACCTTGGAGTTGGTGGCCCTCCTTGTGAGCGCCTTGCAAGAGGCAAAAAAGGCCTGTGTGTTCAACACAATCCGGTGCTGATTGACAATCGTGTCCATGGGGGTCGAACACTGAGTGCGATCAGTATTATCAGCAATACCCTTGCCCATGGAGATGGTCCTTCAAACACTGAAACGACCAGGCGCAGCATTTTCGTGCATCCTGTGGGCGCTCCTTGTCGTGTGCCGGTCCCAGCTCCTGAGGCCCGGGTGCATGGTGGCAACATTCTGTCAATGTTTGCTAAAGGTACAAGTTTTGGAAATAAATCCACCAACAACGCGGAGGCTAGCACCTCGGCACCTCACAACTGGAAATCCACCAACGATATGGAGGCTAGTACTTCCAGCCGCCGCAACTGGCTGTAGTGCCTGAAATCGCAGCCTGCCCTCCAATTGGATATGGTTCATTTCTTCTGGCAAGTATCTTCTATTCCTGTCCTCTAGCGTGAAAGCTATGGTGTGATTGTGTGAACTGTTGTCTTATGATTTATAAGCAGTATTGTACTATAGTGGTCGTGAGTGCTTTGTAATAACAATCCCTCTGTGTAGTAAATAAAAGGGGAAAGGTAACATGATAGGTGTTCGAGTGTGAATTTTAGGTCTTGTATTGAAGGTCTGTGGTGGTCTCCATTTATGAATGCAGATAGCATTTGTCCTGTGGGAGATTCGTGTCAATGCATCTTTGAAACATCGGTGTTGCTGCTGTTGTATACAACATATGTTGTGTTTCCAATTTGTTCTCTATCTTAATATAAGAAACTTATGATATGCTCCTATGTTGTAGATGGTGTGTTTGTCAAGTAGTCAATTGTCATGGTTGTTTGTCTGCATCATCTGTGTTTAGTGTTAACTTGTCAGACACTAGTGTGGGGCTTGTATTATGTTTCTACATGCATGCCTCCTTTCAGGACAGAGTTTGAATGTTTACTTATTAGAAGATATTTCATATTTATTTAGAATATTTTTAGATCTGGATATACATGTGTTTCTATGACCTGAATATGTCGTCTAGCTGTACATCAAGATCAACCAAGCATCCCAATAATTCCAGATGCACTTCTCCGCTTGCATGCATTATGCATAGCGGCTTCGTCTTAGTTATCATTTCAGATACACACCCCAGTTTGATTCCAGAAGCTTAGATGAAACAAGCCAAACGGCAGGGATAAATGGATAATGCGCAGTGCTGAAATAATTGATTCAGTAACAGTGATGATAAGAAGATTTTTATTTAGTTTTAAATTTGGCTCTGCCAATAATGCCTGCAAATAATTGGCCTGGCAATAATGCACCGCTGCTGAAATGGTGCGATGGATAGATGTCTTCTGATCTCAACCTGATCATCATAAGAAAGAAAGGAAGAGTGCAAGCACGCTTGTTAACACGATGAATGCGACCACGCTGATACACGCCATCTGAAAACAAGATGCAATTATTTGTTAGCTCTGTAGCACGCTACTGCTCGCCGCATCTCATGAACAGTATGACGCATTTCGCGCCATCTTCGTCGCTGCGACCCCACCGGGGAGCTATCAGGTACTATCAGATGTCCAGGAGCACGCAGGCAATCTGACTAAAGCAAACAACAATTTGATTTGGCTTCTGAATTGGTACTGGTGATGATATTTTGCAATGCTAATCCCCGTTCATTTCGGCTTGAGCTTCTGGCTTATTTTTTCACTATTAAACAATTTCGTCTTTTTTCTGGTTTTTTTTTTGCCTTTTTTGAGCTTTTTGTCGGTTCTTTTTTTCTCATATTCGTTTGTATTGTTTGTGACAGGCTAACCTATTTTTTCTATTTTTAATTTTTTTTAAAATTTAATTACGCCAAATAAGTCACCGTCAGTTATAGTGTTTTTCAGTCAGCTACAGTGCTTTTCAGCCATAAGCCACTCAAAATAAGCCCTTTTGAGCAGGGAAATATGAACAAAGTGTTTACCGAATGCTGAAGAACATGAAAGTTCAGGCAAATTGTTGTGGCCAGTTTTGAGGATTTTTTTTGGCTAAACTGGGGAGATTGGTTTTCAGGTGTAAAAGGGCCTGGAGCCCTGGAGTGTACTTTGTACTTCCTCGCTCTACTTATTGGAGTTGAATTTCTACTCTCCTGCATTCATTTCAAACGAAATAAACAAACATTCTCCCTTTTGTTTTCCTTTAAGAAAGTCAATTAGATTACCAATGATATATGAATTTGGTAAAACAACTGTTTGCCAGTCTTTGTGGCAATTGCTACTTTCCGGATGTCACAAACTCACAAAGAACATTCTGAACAGGACAGGGCATTGTCTTGTTGGAAACAATACAGGATAGGAGTAACTGGATTTGGATTCTTCATTGTAGCTTACAGGACAAGTCTTGGTAGAGAAGCACGCAAACGGGAAAGACTAGGAAAAAACAAAACAAAACAAAACAAACCAAAACCTAGCAGTTCCTTGTTCCCAGAATCTTATTGTTTGATGATTCCCTAAACCAAAAGGAATGTTTAAATTGTGAACATACCAGTGGTGATCAGTTCTTAAGCCTATGGAAAAAAAAGAGAACTCCCCATGACAGAGATTTTCGCATGAGGAGATTGACAAAACAATAAAAGAACTCCCCATTGACAAAGCGTCGGGATCGGATGGCTTTAATGGCCTTTTCCTCAGAAAATGCTAGCATATTATCAAGAATGATTTCTACAGGCTGTGTGGGGACTTTTATGATAACAAGATTGAACTGAAGTGCGTCAATAATTCGCATATTACTTTGGTCCCAAAGAAAGCATCCCCAGAAAGTGTAAATGACTACATGCCCATCTCGCTTTTGAATTCCTCGATCAAGTTACTAACAAAACTCTTGGCAAACTCAACATGTTTATCAAAACGAGAACAATTCAAGGTTGCCTAGCTTGGGCCTATGATATAGGCATCGATGCCAACAATCCAAAAAGGAAATCATTATTTTGAAACTAGATTTTGAGAAAGCCTTTGATAAGGTGGAACACAATATGATCATCCAAGAATTACAAAAGGAAAGGATTTGATGACCGATGGATTAGCTGGATTCACAGCTCTGGTACGTCCTCAGTATTATTAAACTTGAGTACTTGGGAAATGCTTCCATTGTAAAAGAGGAATTAGATAGGGGAACCCTCTATCACCGTTTCTCTTCGTCCTTTCAGCGGATCTCTTACAGACAATTATAAATGAAGCATATAGAAGTAATCTTCTCAATCTTCCAATTCCCTTGACAACACAGGAGGACTTCCCCATAGTGCAATATGATGATGATACCTTGGTCATAATGGAAGCGGACGCAAGACAATTATTTTGTTTGAAGGGTCTATCGAACACATTTGCATCTTCTACTTGGCTGAAGTTCATTAAAGCAAGTCTTTCATGCAGTAGCGGAGCCAGGATTTTTCGGAAGCCTAGGTGCAACGCGGTTACAAGTAAAGCTAATAAGTGTGAACAAATTCATTTACACATGACACAACTGTAATAGTTTTAAAATCCAACACACATTTGAATGTCCATAGATGAAAAGAAAATAAAGATACGATAATATGTACCTCAGTACAACATTACAAAAACTTGCGGTTATGCTAAACTTGTGCTTTCATGAGTTCCATCATTTGCGAGGCTTTTCATATCAATCAAAAACCACCTCATTTTTGAAAATTTATAATTTACAATTCACAATTTCAGTCCGTAAAAATTCATAGTTTATTAACTTTAGCTCATAATCATATACTATATAACATAAGTTTGTTGGTCATTAGAAAATCCTTTCAACTAAACCTAGATTTGAACTACATGATCCAATTTAGAACAACACTCTAAATTCTTAAGCTAAACTTGTCAAACATCTGAATCCTTGAACCTATATTGAACCTAGATTCTTAAGCTACTTGAACCTAGATTCCACATAGAGGCACACACATCACAAACATGAAATGTCTGAATTCATAAGCTTCTGAGTTCTTATGTTATGGTGAACCTTCTGAGTTCTGACTGACCTCACTTGACCTGAGCTGAGCAGCCACAGGACACTTGATCTTTGCCGGCTTTAGCTTGCTGCCCCTCGCGGCCTCGCCAAACACTAGCCCCTTGCTGCGTCGAGATCTGAGAGGGGGAGCCTACCTAGTTGGCCAACCGCCGCGCCGATGTAAGAGGCAAAGAGGGGAGGCTAGGAGTCCAACTGCCCGCCGACGGAAGCAACAAGCAGGGAGAATGGCCGAGCTACCGAGGCCTCCGCCAGATTTGGGAATAGGGGGAATGAATTAGGTTTAGGGGAGGGGAGTGACCAAGTGACTACATCTACTTGTCTGCTCGACTGCTCAGGATGAATCATGGACTGATTCACTAATGGAGTCATGGAAAATTACTGAATTGGTTGGCAATGGGTTGGGCCAACCAGCCAAGCCATGCCTTGCCTATCAGCCCAGCCTGCGAGTGCCAGCCAAGTTGCCTTGATGCCCTGCTCGTCGCCACCTGCCAGACGCTAGTGCCCAAGAACTGTTGATTTTTGAGGGCATTGTGGTAATTTCCAAATTTGAAAAAGGAAAAAAAGAAAAAAAGAGAGGTGGGTCCCACCCATTGGTGGGACAGGGGAAAAGATAATGTTGGAGACTTATGTCTCCAGCCCTATCCTTGCGCGTGAGTAGACATCGGCCTTGACTGGCTCTTTGGCATGGCAGGAGGCGCCAACGGCCCATGCACCTTGGCGCTAACCGTTGGTTGCAGCCACACCAGTCGCCTCGCCACTCCTCCACTTAAGTCGGCCTCCCTCTCCTCTTTGATGGACCAAAAGTAGTGAGTCTCCTAACCCTTGATTGCTTCCCCTTCCCTGGTTGGATCTCGATTTGGTACTACAGCTCCACCGTGTTCCTCACCAGCATGGATGACAGTGCAGTCCAGATTTTTCCCCTTTGGCGTTCCCCGTGCGGTTCCATGCGCCATCTCTCTTTGAGGGCTGGCAGTGAGGGATTGGGGATTTTGCCCTTGAAGGTTGAATCCGGCTGGCTCTTGATCAATTTGAGGGAGAGGGACTCTGTGCTTGTTGCTTGGTGTTCTACAGTGCTCTTGGCTAGAGCATCTTGGTTGGTCTTATGCGGTATACTTCTGTACTTTGGCTTTGTTCTTCGGTGTGTCTCGATTTGCGAAGAGGGGCATTATATCTCCATCAACCTTCCCTAGCATTCGCAGTACAATGAGACAATCGATTTTCTGGGACAACGCCTTTTTGGCGTGCCTTGCCGTTTCTTCTCCGTGTCTTAGAATGCCATCGGCTTTGTGAGTATCACTATTTTCCCTTTCGAATTTTTATTACAAGCTTTGTGTGCTGTGCTAGTCAATTACATTCTGTAATTTAATACTAGGAGACATTGCAAGTAATGAAAGTGGGCTCGGTTTGATTGCTCAATGAGGAAATTGTCTAAAACTCAATTTGATATGAGAAACAAGTTAAAGCTAGTTGTACTACTTATTGCTATCATTTAGTCTTTATTGTCCGAGGCAGTTACTTTCAGTTGGGCTTAGCTGAATTGAATCACCTAGTTATGTGATCTCTAGCGGTTCAGTATTCATTAAACCTGCACTTCTATTGGTCAAAAGATTTATTGCTAAACTTGAGTATTTGTGATTCATTTCACTGAATGTTACTCAAATTTTGTTGGCTGACTAAACTACAGATTATGTGATCATTTTATTTGATGGTTTTCTGTTAACCGAAAGTACATAAATTGCTATCATTGTGGATATAAAAGATCACTTGACGGTTTATTAAAGCATTTTAGAGCTCAAAGTCTAAACATTGTTTGTCATATCAAATTTGTGAAGAGTATAGACAAGTATTGAGAAGGCCAAGATTTCATCTTGTGTAATTCTGTAACTAAGAGCAAAACAAAACACAATAAATCTGAGCACTATGCTGATTTTATTTGTTTTGTTGTCTCTTTATGTGAGCATACTGTTTGGGTTAATTGACATGGAAGATCTAAATGTTTATATGTTTATTGTGTCAATTAAATGCTGCATGAATTGTGCTTTATCATTCTAATTATTGCTGGAATTAAAACTGAAAAGTTGTTAAAACTGCAAATTTTACAACAATCCAAAAAATTGAATGTTAAAGTAATGGCTTCCTCGTCTGATGTCGTTAAGTCAGAAGTGTTTGACGGTGCCAACTTTAAACATTGGTAGACTAAAACTAAGCTATGGCTGATTGACCTCAAACTTTTTTGGGTCATCTCACATCCTCCAATGTTCCCATTAGAAATCTCTGAAATGATGTGATGGGAGGATGCAAACAATTCAGTCTTAACTCATTTGTAAGCCATCTTATCCAATCAGCTATTCGATGTGTACAATAACTTCAAAGGTTCCAAGCAACTCTGGGATAAACTTGATGAGAAATAGTCCAAAGGGGATAACGGGAATGAGTCATTCATAACTAGTAACTACTTGAACTATAAGATGGTTAAGAGACTGTTGATGATGGAGCAGCTCCATGAGCTACAACTCTATGTACGTGACTTAAGTCAGTACGATTGCATCCTACCAGAGAAGTTCCAAGTAAATGTCATCCTTGCTAAGTTACCATCCTTGTGGCATGACTTTGTGACTGCTCGTCAATATATAAAGGAGTGCTTGACCCTCAATGAGTTTTCAACAACTATTAATGTTGAAGAGCATGTACGAGCCGGTGATGGTGCAGGAAAAGTTCAAGTCCAGGCTCATCAAGTGGAGGTTAAGAATGCTATAGGCAGTGGGAACAAAAGGTCAAGAATTAGCCCCAGAACAAACTCAAAGGCAAGAAAATGAGGAAGGAGGAGATTATCTGTTTTGTTTATGGTGAGGCTGGTTATAAGGCCAAACATTGCCACAATCATAAAGGCAGGGTCCTTCCCCTAGTTAGCACAAAGACCGTAAGACTGAAGTGAATGTCGCACTAGCTAGCTCTAGTTCAGAAGAGTATGTATCTCAGGCCTTTATGACAAGTCCATCAAACAATGGTGGATTGATACATGTGCTACTAGACATATATATGCTGATCAATTTTGTTTCTCTTCATTTTAGGATGAAGGTAGTGGATCCGTACTAATGGGAACAGAGCCATTGCTACAGTACATGGAATTAGATAGGTTTTCCTGAAGCTCACCTCAAGCAAAACACTCATCCTTAAAGATGTGCTATACGTGTCTGCCATGACTTGCAATATATTGAGTGGGTCATTGCTGTGTAGGCAAGGAATAAAGCTTATGTTTGAGTCCAATAAGATCGTGTTGACCAAATTTGGTAATTTTGTGGGCACAGGCTATAATAGCGGAGGCATGTTCCACTTATCAGTTCTTGATGTAAGCATTTTTAATGTTTCTCATTGCAATAAAATTTATGATGTTTGGTATTCTTATTTATGTCATATTAACTTTGAAGCCATTGTGTGATTAAGTAAAATAAGTTTAATACCAAACTATAATTATAAGAAGGGTTCAAAGTGTGAAGTGTGTGTGCAAGCAAAGCAACCCCAAAAACCTTTCCACAGCGTTGAAGGGCGAAACACCTCTCCACTTGAACTAATCCATTCTGATCTTTGTGAGATGAATAGAATGCTAACTAAAGGACATTATTTTCTAACTCTCATAGATGATGCGACTAAGTATTGGTACATTTATTTACTTAAGTCGAAAGATGAAGCACTAGAACACTTCAAAGTCTTTAAAGCCGAAGTGGAAAATCACCTAGAAAAGAAAAACAAATGGTTAAGGTCGGACTGAGGTGGTGAATACGTCTCAAATGAATTCTCTCTATTCTGTGAAGACAGCGGTATAATTCATGAAATTACTCCACTATATTCACCCCAATCGAATGGAATAGCTGAAAGAAAGAACCGAACTCTTTTTGACTTAGTTAACGCCATGCTACAAAGTTCGGGCATGCCGGACTATTGGTGGAGTGAAGCAGTTCTCACAGCTAATTATATTCTAAATAGGGTTCCGTCTCGCAATAAAGAGGAAACACTTTATGAAGGATGGAAGGGGAGAAAACCTAACTTATCATTTCTTCGAACATGGGGATACCTTGCAAAAATGCATGTGCCATTACCGAAGAAAAGAAAGCTTGGTCCTAAGACTATTGATTGTGTCTTTCTAGGGTACGCTAAAAATAGCATGGCTTATAGATTTTATTAATCAAATCTGAGGTGAGTGACATCGCTACAAATATAGTAATGGAATTTCATGATGCGACGTTCTTTGAACACATGTTTCCTATGAAACCAACTAAAGTCATTAACGATAATGGTTCAGATGAACACTCCATTTTTCCTAGTGAAACACCACTCCTGAATTGGAGTTGAGGAAGAGTAAGAGGTAAAGGACTGAAAAGTTTCTTTATGATGACTATGTCACCTATGTCGTGAATGATGAACTACAAAACCGTTCAGAAACATATGCATCCCCGGATGTGGATTACTAGAAGGAGCTAGTCCGTAACGAGATGGATTCCATCATAACTAATGGAGCATGGGAGGTTACAGACCTTTTGTCTAGATTCAAGCTAGTAGGTTGCAAATAGATCTTTAAAAGAAAGCATAGATCTAACAGTACTATAGAAAAGTACAAGGCCATTTAGTGGCTAAAGGTTTCACACAAAACGAAGGAGAAGACTATTTTGATACATACTCTCCTATGGCTCGTTTACCCACAATTTGTGTGATTTTAACACTAGCTGCCACATACAAACTCCAAGTACATCATCAAACTAATAAATGGTGAGAATGGGATTATTCTTTCACAATCCCATTATGTGGAGAAGGTCTTAACTAGATTTAGGTTCATGGACTATAAGTCATTGGCCACACCCTATAATCTAAATGTTAAACTACATAAAACACTGGATATGGAAAAGACCAGCTTAAATATTCTCAAATAATTAGATCCTTAATGTATCTAACTAGGGCAACAAGGCCGGATATTTCATATGTTGTAAACAGATTGAGTCGTTATATGGATAATCCAGGAGATAATCATTGGATAGCACTAGAGAGGTACTTAGATACCTAAAGGGGACCCATAATTTTGGAATATATTATTTTAGCCATCCAACAGTCTTAGAAGGATTCAGTGATTCTAACTAGATTAGTGACTCAGATGACATGAAGGCTACAAGTGGCTATGTTTTCACTCTAGCAGGTTGGGCCGTATCATGGAAGTCATCTAAACAGACTATCCTTACATGATCCACTATGGAGGCTGAGTTGGTAGCACTTGACTTAGCAGTTGTAGAGGCAAAATGGATTAGAGAACTCCTTTCTGACCTACCTATTCTGGAAAAGTCAATTCTAACCATATTGACCTACTGCGATAACTAAACCATTTTGGTTAAGGCTAAGAGTAGGAAGGACAATATGAAATCCTCAAAACATATAAAAAGGTGACTTAAGTTGATAAGGTATGCCAGAGAGACGGGTATTATTTCTATGGAATACATCTAGTCCAAAAGGAACTTAGCAGATCCTTTCACCAAAGGATTAGCATGGAAGGCCATTCTTGCAGCATCAAGGGGAATGGGACTTATACCCGTGTAAAGGCTCACATTGGTAGTAACCTATCCTAGGATATCGAAGATCCCGTGAACTAGGCTCTAGGATAACAAACTTTGTGAGATTAGAGAGAACATCTAATGGGTCCCATTAGCTGTAATGCTCTTCCTATATAGGAGGTTGAGTAATAGCTCTTAATGAATTCAAGACCAATATGGCATTAGGAATCATCCTACAGGATTCTTTGAAGAATTCACGTACTAAGTATGATCGTGAGGTCATGATCAAGGGAAGATGAGGGTATACTTTCTTAAATACTTGTGAACTAGATACGGGGACATGACCATAATGTCCCAACATGAGAAGGAAAAGGGTAAGCCACCCAGTACAGAATGTAACTTGGGTGAAAACTCTCACACCAAGGCATTAGATCAATGCAAATTTCTCCTTTGTCTGTGCAGGGTCCAAGCCCTTGTTGCTAGACTTTAGATTCAAACCAGCAAGGTACCCATCGTCGAACAGCTGTATATTAAACAATACTTACAAACATCTTTTATCCAATTGATAAATTGGTGGGGATTGTTGGATTTTTTAGGCCATTGGCTGCAGCCACGCCAGTCGCCTCGCCGCTCCTCCATTGAAGTCGACCTCCCACTCCTCTTTGATCGACTGAAAAGCAATGAGTCCTCTAACCCTTGATTGATTCCCCTTCTCCGGTTGGCTCCGCCGTGTTCCTCATCGGTACGGATAGCAGTGCAGTCCAGATTTTCCCCTTTGGCATTTCTCGTGTGGTTCCTTGCGCCATCTCTCTTTGAGGGCTGGTAGTGAGGGATTTGGGGATTTTTCCCTTAAAGATTGAATTCGGCCAGCTCTTGATCGATTTGAGGGAGAGGGACTTTGTGCTTGTTGCTTGGTATTCCACAATGCTTTTGGCTAGAGCATCTTGGTTAGCCTTGTGCAGCATACTTCTATATCTCGGCTTCATTCTTTAGTGTGTCCCAATTTGCGAAGAGTGGCGTTGTAACTCTGTCAACCTTGCCTAGTATTCGTGGCACAGCGAGGCAATCAGTTTTCTAGGATAACACCTTTTGGCGTGCCTTACCGTTTCTTCTCGGTGCTTTGAGTGCCATCAGCTTTGTGAGTATCACTGTTTTCCCTTCTAAATTTTCATTACAAGCTTTTTGTGCTATGCTAGTCAGTTACATTCTATAATTTAGTACTGAGAGACATTGCAAGTAATGAAAGTGGGCTCGGTTTGATTGCTCAATGAGGAAATTGTCTAAAACTCAATTTGATATGAGAAACAAGTTTAGCTTTGAGCTTTAGTCGTATTGCTAATTGCTATCATTTAGTCTTTATTGTCTCAGGCTGTTTCTTTCAGTTGGGCTTACCTGAATTGAATCTTTTGGTTATGTGATCCCTAGTAGTTCAATATTCATTAAACCTACACTCCTGTTGGTCAAAGGCTTTATTGCTAAACTTGAGTATTTATGATTCATTTCACTGAATGTTATTCAAATTTTGTTAACTAATTGAACTACAGATTCTGTGATCATTTTGTTTGAGAGATCTGGTTCGGTACATTGAATCATTCTAAGCCATCCAATACAGTCCATTCTATGGCTCTGATGATGTTGACACCTCAGATGTACATGAGTGGTGCTAGATGAGAAGGGCATACACATAATTTCATTGAAGCAGTTACAAAACCCAAACCAAACAGTTGATAACAATTCAGACGGTCCCTTCCCTCCTCTCCTCTGCTCGCCGAGCCCACTCGATAATGCGTGTCAGTGATGGCGAGGTTTGCTGTGCTGCCCACCTGTGTCCTCCCTCCTTTCCCCTCCTTGCCCGATGCGTCCAATTCGGACAACATCAAGTCCAAGTCCTCACGTGGCTCCTCCTTGTATCCACCCACCTCCTAACTCTAGCAGCGACTGGCTGATGGTGGCAGGCGATGACCAGAGTGGCTAGGAGTAGAGGCGCCGAGGCCGAGGGGTGGCTGGTCGGGGGCGCAACCCATGTGTGCCATGTGGCTAGGATAGTAGCAGGAGTGGATTGGTGAACCGTGCCTTGATTGTTAGGGGTTAGGACTTAGGATGGGATGGACTATTCTTTCTGCTAAAGATTTCTGATGCGTTCCATTCAAGAGGGTCTATCGAGTGATTTTTTTATGAATATGATTCAAGTGGATGCTTTTGTTTTTCTGCTTAAGACTGGAACTTTGTGCGAAATGGTGGCTAACTAACTGGGCTGGACTACTGCCAATCTCCATGTGTTTATAGACTGGGGAGCTTGTACGGTTAGTTGGATCGTAAAGATTTTGCACTTCCTTGTGAATATGAGGCTTTGATGGCTGCTTTTGTGTTGATATGAAGACAACATTTGTCGGTTCTTTTGTTCTCTTTTTGTAGGAATGGGCAAGTTCTGATCAACTTCAGATTGTTACTAAGTAGTGAATTGACCCTTGTGGTTACAGCCATTTGTTGGGTTGTGCTGAGAATTTTGTACTCATTTATGCAAATTAGGGAACAGGGTTGTTGTGGTTGTCTGGTTATTGAATCGTGAGCTGGGTGTTGCAACCCGTTCTAACTTGCTAGTTTTCAAGTGGGTTTATGGTTGAAGTCCAAGTCGGTTGTATGTTGGTAGCTGGACTGTGATCACAAACTGTTCTATCAAATAGAAAGAAAAGAACTGATAGTAGGAGGCAGGCTATTTTAGAATGCACTTCCCTACTTTGGTAAAGGGAAGCCTTCCGTAGTCCATGTGGAGTATCCAGTATCCTTTAGGAATATTCTTTCTTAACCAGTTACAATGTATACTAGATTCTAATCGGATAAGGTAAAATATATAATACATGATATAATAAATATTACACACCCGTCAATAGGATTTTATGAGTCTATATGTAATGGAGGGCAAAATTACACTATGTACTAGTAGTATTTATTTTCATATGCAATCAATCCCACCAAGTCCAACTCAATTTGTTTGTTGTACAGTGTAGATCCACGGTTCAATTGTTATTTCATGGAACTAAACTAGTTTTGTCCAAAATTGTTTCAGAATTTTCAATAAATAAATTATATATTTCCTTAACATAAAATAACTCTACGCAATACGTCACCAACCAGTTCTATACTGTGTAAAAGAAGTTATGTACTGTAATGATTCAGTATGTAGTTGTCTGGTTGAACACTAGGCTTTGGTGGCTGGAGCCTCATTAACCAACTAGCTAGTTCAAGGTCCCACTCGATTGGGCTGAAAAAAGTGGCTTATGGCTGAAATTTTACTGTAGCTGACTGAAATTACACTGTAGCTGGTGGTGGCTTATTTGGCCTAACTAAATTTTAAAAAATTTAAAAATAGAAAAAATAGATTAGCCCATCACGGACAATGCAAACATATATGGGAAAAAAGAATCGGCAAAAAGCTCAAAAAAGCCAAAAAAATCAGAAAAAATACAAAATTTATGAATAGTAAAAAATAAGCCAGAAGCTCAAGCTGAAATAAGCAGGGCCCAAATGTCCACGTGGGTGTTACCATTTTCTCATAACTGCCCCTAACAATTGGACGGCCAAATGTGTGGGAGGTGTTAGCACCTCCGTAGGTACTGTAGGATCGAGGATACCGACTAGATGGGGGGTGAATATGAGGTTTTTAAATTTTTCTTGTTTACTTGATTAATTCTTCACAATTTAAATAGCAAGAATGTAAAGCAATTAATCCTACACAATTCTAGTCAAGAATATAGCAATCCTAGCTCTAAGCAAGCAAATGATCACAATAAAGTAACTAAACAAGAGCTAAGAAAGAAATGAACACAACCGATGTTTTTACCGTGGTGTTCGGAAACTTGCCGGTTTCCCCTAGTCCAGTTGAGGTTAGCCCGAACGAATCGGACCGGCTCCACGAATTAAGCCGAAGCACCTCGATCACTAGTGGTAGCTCTTCCCCGCTCCGGGTAGGTGAGCTCCGACCTTCACAAATCACCGGGTCTTCTCACAAGCTCCTTGAGAAGATCACCGATCGAACCTCCGTCCAATCGTCCAAGTGCCGGCAAGCACTAAGAGTAATAAATCCGGGCTTCACTTGAATGCAAGCTAGTGCCAAATGGATCAACTAATGAATTCTAGCACTATTTGCTCAACCATCTCAAATTGAATGCACAAAGTGAGAATGAGGGTGGAATGAATGCTCTAGGGCTCAAAGAATGTTCAATGGGTCTCTAACATCTGTCCTTGAGCAGTGGTGGGGGGTATTTATAGCTTCCACCAACCAAACTAGCAATTTGGCACAAATTCCTGAAAATTTCAGGATGAGCGGTACTACCACCCTTATGGGGCTGGTACTACCGCTACCAAATCTTCGCGGCAGAACGGTTATGTCAGAGCTCTACTGTGACCGTTGGATTTGGCGGCACAGTACTACCACCGTTGTAATTTGCGGTACTACCGCTCGCCGGTAGTTCCGCAAAGTCGGCGCGGTACTACCGCTCTCCAGAAATCCGAAAGGTCTCAAATTTTGGCGCTCTCTGGAAAAAAGGATCCGCTCTCAAACCGGAGCTTCCGGACTCTAGAAGTACCGCTCTGGGTAGCAGAACTACCGCAACCTGCGGTAGTTCCGGTGTTGAAATCGCTGGTACTTCCGCTCTGCGAAAATCCAGATTTCATCCGGAGGAGCTCTCTGGAAAAAACGTTCCGCTCATCCTCCGGATCTTCCGGGCGCCGGAAGTACCACTCAATAAAGCGGAACTACCACAACCTGCGGTAGTTCCGGCGTTGAAATCGCCGGTACTTCCGTTCCCGCAAGAGCTCAGATGCATCCGGGGGTGCTCTCTGGAAAAAAGGCTCCGCTCGGATTTCGGAGCTTCCGGCCGCCGGTAGTACCGTTTATGGGCAAGGAACTACCGCTCTCCGATAGTTTCGACGTTCAAAACAGCGGTACTACCGCTCTTCCAGACAGAGCACAGAGATGATTTAAAAACAGATTTTTGATGAATGCAAGCTTCTAAGTTGATCCAAATGGCACAAGAAATTTGCTATCAAGCTACTTGCCAAGATCCCTCTTTGTGGTACGATTATCTACCCTATAATCCGGTCTTCCACCTTTCTCCTAAGACCGGTAAAAAGAAAAAGGGATCCTATTCTCAGAGTACCTTTGCCTTGAACCAATTTGAGTCTTCTTTTACATCCTTTGGTTTGCATCATGTTGCTCACAAATGGACTAAACCTTCGCATGCTCATTAAACATGTTAGTCCCATATTCACATAAATTCATTAATTACCAAAACTAATTTTTAGGGGCCTAGATGCTTTCAGGGACCCAACCATCTCTCTTTGTTTAATGGTCTTCTGTTATCCAAAAGTACATAAATTGTTATCATTGTGGATATAAAAGATCTCTTGACAGTTTATTAAAGCATTTTAGAGCTCAAAGTCTAAACGTTGTTTATCATATCAAATTTGTGAAGAGTATAGACATGTATTGAGAAGACCAAAATTTCATCTTATGTAACTTTGAAATTGAGAGCAATAAATAAATATGAACACTATGTTGATTTTATTTGTTTTGTTGTCTCTTTATGTGAGCATACTATTGGGTTAATTGATGAAGATCTACATGTTTATATGTTTATTGTGTCAATTAAATGCTGGCTGAATTGTGTTTTATTCATTCTAATTACTACTGGAATTAAAACTAAAAGTTGCTAAAACTGCAAATTTTACAACAGGAACTTGCCCCTACAGCTACGCCAGTGCAAACTGGAATGGTTGAGTCCCCCATTGCTCGTCGCCAGCGAGCAAGTGGCCGCCTAGGCTCGCTGGACGATGCCTCCGCCCCTGCACTTGCATGGTACCTATTAATGTCAATGAAGACAAAAATGTCTATTCTAGCAAACACCTTTGGATGCTAAGTTGGTACTCTTCCTTTCACTTGTTTGGGCTTACCTCTGGGAACTACAAGGCTAAGAGTGCATGATTTTTCACCACTGGTTGATCGAATAGAGAGAATGTTGGAAAGTCTTACGACCTCCCAGGACCGTTTATGGCTGGTTAAAGTTGTTTACGACTAATTAGAACTGTTTACGACCGGTTCTAAGTGCTTACGATCAGTTCCGACCGCTTCAATCGCTCTACCGATTGATTTTCCTTCGTGGTTGTAAACTTACTGTAGAAGTTTCAACTGCTCTTCTTTATCGCTTCGCTGCCCTTCCTTCGGCCGCTCGAAATACTGTGATCGAAACTCTCTACGATCACGCAGTGATGCTGGCGATCACTATTCACCGTGGTCGAACACCCTTTCGTCCACGTTCACTTCCTTCAACGTGGTCGGAGTCGCTATAGCCTCGTCCTTGTCCTCGCCCGTGAGACGCATCGCGGCTGGTAGAAGCCCCACGACCACGACCGGCCCTTGGTGACGAGTCTCCTCGGTTCCTTGTGTCTTCTCTTACGAGCAGCGCTTGCTGTCCGTTATCATCTTGATAACTCTTCAGGAGTTGCTCGTGGGCTTTGAGTGCTCCAGTCACCTCTTCAATCTTCATCTTCGAGAGGTCTTGCGAGTACGTGAGTGTGGTCACGACTGCGAGAAATTTTTCTAGCAGTACTCTCAAGTACTTCTTCACCGCTACCTCGTTTTTTAGATCATCGCCGAGAGATTTGATCTCATTCACGACTTCGTTGAATCGACCAGAGAATTTTTCTACTGTCTGATTCTTCCCCCATCTTCATGGCTTCAAATTCACTCCTCAATGTTTGGAGTCGAACTTCCTTCACTCGGTCTACTCCTTTATGCATTGTCTGCAGAGTAGTCATCTCGAGCGGTCTCCTTCCCAATCAATTGTCGCATCATTGAATTGGGAACAGCTTGATAGATCGCAGCCATCGCCATCTTGTCAGGTCGTTCATCAACGACCTTGTCTTTCTCCTTCGGTTCAACTGGGCCCCAGACACCCTGCGCGATCATGTTGACCTTCATCTTCATCGCCCAGATCGGGTAATTATCCGAACCGAGGATCGGATACTGCAGCGACACGCTTTCCTTCACCTTCTCTGCCATAGCTCTGATACCAGATGTTGGAAAGTCTTACGACCTCCCAAGACCGTTTACGACTGGTTAAAGTCGTTTACGACCGATTAGAACTGTTTACGACCGGTTCTGAGTGCTTACGACCAGTTCCGACCGCTTCAATCGCTCTACCGATCGATTTTCCTTCGTGGTCGTAAACTTACTGTAGAAGTTTCGACCGCTCTTTTTTATCGCTTCGCTGCCCTTCCTTCAGCCGCTCGAAATACCGTGATCGAAACTCTCTACGATCATGCAGTGATGCTGGCGATCACTGTTCACCATGGTCGAACACCCTTTCGACCACGTTCACTTCCTTCAACGTGGTCGGAGTCGCTTCCGACCACGTACTGGTCTTCTTGGCGTAGTCGCAACTCCTTACGACCACATTCACCGTGGTCATAGCCTTCTCTGCGTGGTCAAACCCTTTACGACCACGTTCTACGCTTCTTCAACGTGGTCGTAGATTCACTGTAGCTTTTCCATGGTCGTAAGAGCTTACGACCACGTCTGCGGAATTGCCCGAAAAAAACAGCGACACAAAGTTTTTCTCTTTTCTTCTCTTTACTTCTCGCAATAGTTCGGTATACAAAGTTACAGGACTAGACCCCCTTTTATACCCGGTTATACACCTTTAACTCGGGTACGAAGACAACTCCGACTCCGACTCCTTTTCGATTTTGACTTCTATTACAGACTCAGACTCCGACTTCGACTCGTACTCTGTTTCCGGCTACGACTTCCAATTGCGGATTCGATTTGACTTCTATTACAATCAAAATTTGCATATGACTTCTAAACAAGATTATTTACAACAGAGAAGACTATCCAGTTGTGTGGCTTATCTTTCTTATGGTGGTTGACTTACAATGATTAGCTCGGTACTATCTCACCTTCCAACCTTTTACATGTGCTCTCTCAAGATTCTAGTGACGATCATTAATAATACTGATGGCCAGAAAGCACTGCCTTTGGAGGGGTTCGGACCTAAACAAAAAAGGTGGAAATTTAGCCGCTTGGGACCTAGTATGTAAACAAAAAAAAAGAGGTCTTCGAGTCATTAACTTGCAAACACAAAATGATGCGCTCCTAATGAAGAATTTGCAGAAGCTCTATAGTCATCGCGATATTCCTTACGTGAAGTTGATTTGGGACAAGTATTATGCCAATAATATATCTCACAACTATGATGCACGGACACGGATACGTCGACACGACACCGATATGGGAATTCACCGTTTTCCCAAAAATACCGATACGCCGACACGGCTATATATATTTAAATAATAAATAAATAAATTATATATATATGTGTATTATTTTCTATGTTTCTTCATGCTTATTATCTGAAATAATGTAAATTGTAAACTTGTAATTTGTAAAGTGTATACTCGGAATATGTACCTTATAAATTGTTTTGTTAATCCTGACGACAATTGTTGATGTGAATACCATTTTTAGAAATAAGAATTCCATTAACATGAGAAAAAGTAACATGATCAGATCGGCAAGACTACACGAGAGGAGATGCGGGAGCCGGCGACGCACGGGAGATGTAGTCGGCGGTGAGACGCGGGAGATGTAGTCGGCGGCGAGATGCGAAAGATGTCGTCGGTGGAGAGATGCGGGAGCCGGCGGGCAGAGGAGATGCGAGTGAGGAGATGGAAGCGGCGGCGAGATGCGGGAGCCGGCGGGAGCGGGCAGCGGCGCGATCGGCCGATGCGGAGAAGCGCGAGCGAGCGATGGGAATGATGCGCTCGGGAATCGGCGCTTATGGTTAGGGTTAGGGATGGGCCGGCCTGGGCCGGCCGTGTCCTGGGCCATTCCTGGGCTGGCTATGTCCAGGCCGTGTCCGACTCGTATATTTACTGTGTCCGACACGTGTCGAGAATTTTAATAATTAAAATTAATTCCAAAATCGGCCGATACGTCGCCGACACGTGTCAAAGACGTGTCCGTGTTGTATCCGTGTCCGACACATGTCGGAAACGGATACGGCGGTTTTGACACATGTCAGTGCTACAGAGCCTCACAATACAAGAAGCCAATGATCTTTCTGGTGGCGAGATGTGATGAAAAGCATTACAGTTTATAGAGGAATTGCTATGGCAACTATTGCTGTTGGTACATTAGTTCTATTTTGGCTGGATTTCTGAAATTCCAACTTCTACCGTCAAAATATCCAGAGCTCCACTTTGGCTGAAAATCAGCAAATATCAGTAGCTGGTCTAAATCAAAACCCAGTTATAACAGAGCTATTCAATTTACCATTATCTGTTGAAGGTTTTGAAGAATATAATGTGTTCATACAAGACATCAAGCGATTTCTGCCAATTAATAATTGTCCAGATAGTTGGACCTACATATGAGGCTCAGCACAATATTTATCTCAACAATACACTACAATTAAGTTTTGTTTCAACGCTCTAATTCTCCCACGATCTCTCAAATGGATTTGGAAAAGCAAATGTGTTATTAAACTCAAGGTATTTGCATGGTTACTTCTAATGGACAGACTAAATACAAAAGATATACTGTGTAGAAGGCATTATCATATTGAGGATGATCTATATTGTGTTCTATGTCAAGATAGAGAGGAGAAAACACTTCATCACTTATTCTTCAATTATTTGTTTTACATGGAAAGCTTTATGATTGTAGCATGGCACATTTGGAACAAAGGAATGTCAAAGTACTTGAGAATGTCACACCGAATATCGCTAATTGGAAAAAGCTTTAAAAGTGAACTCGCTCTGCACCGAGTTAAGGAAGAGCATCAATAAAATATCACTAGAAACAACTGTTTGATGGGAGGGCTGTAACATACGCTATTTTTTCTTTTCCCGTGTACATAAAACCTTTTCATATTAATACATATACAAATATAATGACAATCAGAACTCACAATTCACAAACTTTTACTACAACGACACCGGCTTTCACATAGCTGAATACAGGAAGCAAATAATAATCATATTACAACATACGGGGATCAGCCTGTTACTAGTTCTACTTACATGGCACAAACACTAGACATAGATATGCAGATAACAACATTGTGCATCATCGTATGATCGGTAGATCCATACAAGATCCCATCGATTTCCCATTAAATCCACCCTGCCTATCATCAACTGTCCGTTTAGAAATCAATGCTCTGGATCCAAGCATACACTTCGACATAATATTTTATTTAAGAACCTTGGCATTGGATGCAAAATGGATGGCTCGATCAGCTCTAATTTAACCGGGTGAATTTAAGTGGAAAACTCGAGGGAGAACACACATGCATATGTATAGTAATCCATGCGAGGTGAACTGCAACGGTCAGGGCATCGGAGACTGAGAGGAAAGGTAGCTAGTACTGGTCAGGCCAGAGGAATGCCCCCATGGCGAACCTCCTCTTGGTCTCGACGTCGCCGGCGATGGGGAGGCCGTACTCCCGGAGCAGGCAGTCGACGCGCCACTCCGGCATCGTCTCGTAGTCCGCCTTCTTGTACCGCGGGTAGTGCAGCGGCATCTGGAAGCCGCCATAGCTGCCGCCGTCGCCGCCGCCGCACTTGTCCTTGATCTGCTGCCCATGACCAGCTGCAGCCACAGGCTTGCTGGTTGCCTTGGGCTGCAGGCTCACCACACTAGGACCCATGGAGCCCATGGTAGGCAGCTGCTAGCTACCTTCCAGGTTTATATGTGTACAATTCTTGATTGTTGCAAGAGGTTGTTCATGTGTGTTGGGGTATTTATAGGGGAGCAATGGCATGGAAGGCGGTCGTAAAGCTCGCTCGTGCGGGCCGTTAGATCAAGGATCGACAGTCCGGATCAAGCATAGCTGCATTATTGATCTATACCTGTTTTAAAAAAGTTAATAGACCTACCCATGGGGTGTTTTCTTAATTGCAGTTGATGACTTTTAGCTATAGATGATTTTTATCTATATTTTTCGACATAGTAGCGAACAACAGAGACGCCGATGTAGATGATGTATATGGTTCTGTGTCCGGGAAGTTATTTAAAGAATTCGCTTAAAGAAACTGTCATTTTGATATTTATCTTTTTGATTTTTGGAGAAGCTAAAAATAGAAGCTAAGCGCAAAACAAAAACAGAGCCTATGCCTTGACGCCGGCAATCTACGATTGTTAATTAATGCGCTCATATAGTTGAGGACAGTGCAACCCCATACGAAAACGCATTGGACGCATATGGGATGTATGATTGGAGTGTGTTTAATTATTTTGCTTCTAGGAGACGTGAGAGGAAATCTGGTGTGCTCAGATTGGAAGACGACAGCAACACCACCTCCTCCTGCGGAGATTCAGGTTGGCAGGTCGACTATTTGAGAGGGTATTAATTGTTGAAAATGCTGTGTGTAGCTAGGATGAGGCGTGTTACTTATGGCGGTTTAAGGTACCGAGCATGCGATAATTCTCAATCGCTCCAGAGATGCTGAAAAAAATATCAGACCATGCATGGCTAATGTACCGTGGTTAGCCGAAAAGCTACTAGCTTGTTCATACAATACTAATGCAAATCTCAGCAATCTAGTTACAAAGATAGCTTCCAGTTACCTTTGAACCGTCGCAAATGAAAAGCCTTATGTCACAAGCTAATATTATTGCATCACATGTGTTTGAATTCAGGAGTGATTTAAATTCAGCCCTCTTCTTCTTCGTTTCCCCGGTTAAAACGGAAAAGCAGTCCACATGTGCCGCGAGGAGGTCAAGAGTCGAGAGAAATTAAGGACAATCGGGAAAAATAAATACAACGAGAGAGTAATAGGTACTCATGCTATTTGGACAATTTGTTCTAGTCATCGATAATGATGATTGATAGTACTCCAGTTGCTTGGGATCTTCAATTAGCAGACTTTAGTTGGAGCTTGGAAGGCTTAGATAGCCTAAGCCTGTCATTGGTTGCATTTTGCTTGCACAACAAAGGAAACACCTGTGTTGCCGCTACCAAAAATGTCCGTGTCCGGGCTCCCTGATTCTGTTCTTTTCCTTAGTTTGCTTCTCCAACTTAGCCACTGCATTTAGTCGCGAATCTTCGAGATGGAACATGTTTGTGGAAAAGAAATTTGATGGGAGTTATGTCCTGTCTTAAAGCACTGTTGTTTTTGGCTGAAATTGATACTATAACGTCTATTAACTTTTTAAGATATTTAATTAAAAAAATAAAAAACACCGTTATATCTCTACAGATAATATAAAGAAAAAGAGAAAAAAATCACGTTAAAAAGCTAATATATTCTAAATGAATTTAGTCTTCTAAAAACTAAAAGCTATTGATGTTTGGAACGGGCTAATGCATGCCGTGAGGGCTAGGACCTCAAATCATTCGGCAGGGTAACAGTGCAAAGCAGACGTCGGTTATTTGTGATATCATGTGGATGTCACTTTATGGTTGTGATAGATAATTGACTTTTAGATTAGAGTATTTGCGGAGGATGAGTTTGGTTTTTGAGGAGTTTGCAAAAGATCGCTTTTTTGTTTACGAGTTAGTCTAGCCTACGACTATTGGAGGTATTCGCTGTTTACGACTTTGTAGTTGGTCGGTTCAATCGGCTATGTGTTGATCGGTCCGATCGGCAGGTCTGATTGGCATTTGTGCGAGATTGGCAGAACAACTACGGGGTGGTCGAAAACTTCAGTGCCTGAATGAACATAGATGGTCGATGGTCATAGCTTACTGCCTGGTCGTGATCAGTAGTAGTAAGCTGTGGTGTTCGGTAGTCGTAAGTCGTGGTGATCGGTAGTCGTAGCCTGTGTGATCGATGGTCGTAGCAATAAGTTGTGATAGTCGTAGGCTTCTAGTAGGTACTTATTGGCTTCGAGTGCCTCATTTCTTGAACATCTGAGTACTCGTATCAGACCAGCTACTGATCAGACTGGTTTATCTCGGTGGTCTGAGGTTGTTCTCTACAATTCTTGAGTTCTGGTCATGGTTTGACCTTGGTGTTGTTGCTAATGTGCATATGGGTTTATTGCTTGGTTCTAGAATTAGAATCAGTAATTTGGGTGCATACTTTTTGCACCGTGCATTATATGATAAATTGCACAAATTTATGATCTTTGTGTATTGTGCGGTGCTACGTGACGGTTTGCTTGTTGGTGTTATTTGCAGGACTTCGGAGCTAGGTCATGGTGAGGCGTAGGAGGACCGGAACTACGCACAAGGTGGTACTGAGGTCCAGAACGATCAGAGAGACACAGAAGATGACCGAGGCTTGCGGGGTGGTTGCAAACCGGGACAACGAGAAACCGGAGTAAGAGCTATCGGCGGTTGACATGACGAGCAATGGCAAGGTGGGCCGGGACTAGTCTTAGCAAGGAGCCGAGGTCCTGTGCGGTCGAGAATGCCGGGTGTCGTCATGCGCGAGGAGAAGCACGTGGTGCGCCAAGTTACTTGGGTTGCTTGCAAGTAAAGATGGTTCGGTGGGATCCGGATACGTGAGAGGCTTAACGACAAGTCATTGGGGCTATATGGAAGATGGCGAAGCATGGGTGATGCTTCGTGGCAAAGGAAGCGGGAAGCTTCGAGGAAAACGATAAAGGGGTATTTTTGTAAATTGCCCAATACAGGGAAAGTGGCGGTGTGTGAAACTGCGGTGTTGGCCTAAATGGTTTAGGTCTTGTATGTGCTAAAAATGTGAAATGTATTAAGTGTTGATTCACTAATAGGTTAATAGTTGTAAGCCGTTTTGAGAAGCGTGCGTAAGAGTAAAATCCGGTGTATGGTGGAGTTAACGGGTTATCCCCGTTTTGGCTTAATGGGTGGATCCATTAGATTTTGGTTCAGGTTGACCCTATAAGGGGAGGGGAGGCAAGAGTTAGGGTTTGAGAAGGCTGGTTAGGCCTTTTGGTGGCTAGCTCCTCCACCCATGAGAGTTAGGTTAGAGAGTGGGTTTATGCTCAACTTTAGAGCTCTGTCGTTCTGAGTGGAGTGGCTACAAAACCAATCATCTCAAGTGAGCAACACATCAATCTTTGATCTACCTTTTGTGTATCTTTTGTCTGATTGATTCTGCTCTGGTTTTAAGTTGGTTTTTCTTCTCTCAACCCCTTCCTGATCTTGTTCTGTTGTTCTTGTTGTGGTTGGGTTGATCTCTCTTCTGCTCCTCTCTTGATCTTGCTGTGTCAAGGATATGGACGAGATGGAGATAATCTCTTGAGACCGACCTCCAATCATTTAGGCACTTCAACAGCAAGTTTATCAAGAAATCTTGTATTTACTTGATTTTGGTCCCGTCGAGTGATTTCTTGATCTGAATGTTTTTGGCTTGATTTTCTTGATGCTCTGACTCGCTGTGACATGTGGGAATGTAATCAAAGGCATCGTGGCTATCTTTGACCCATGAGCAAGTTATGATCAATAATTTCGGTTTTAGATCTCAATTCGTGTGTCCTTACTCAAATCGCAAAAAGGTCTCATCTTAGTCATGGATTTTTTGATTGAAGATTGGAATAGCCTCTCAAGACCTTAAGCAATTTGTGCACAATGTTTCATGGTCATTTGATCTTTTAATAAAAAGATATGTGAATTTTAGATCTTGCGGTCGTGCGATTGCTCTGTTCTTTCGAATCGTTTTCGACTACATCTGGTTTCGACCACGGTCAAGTTTTAAATTGCATCGCATCTGATTTTGACCACTCAATGATTTTAGATTTGATGTATTCTAGTCGTTTACGATCGCGTCTGCTTTCGATCACTCAATAGTCTTAGATCGTGTGGTCGTATGCCTCTTCTGATTCTTTTAGTCGATCGAAAATTCTGTTGATTTTGGTTCTCATGACAACTCTATTCTTTTGGGAATAACGGTAGTACCACAAGCTTTGTAGTGGTAGTACCAGAGTCTCTATTCTCCGACCACTTTGGTTTTTAGCCATTCAGTGGTCGTCGACCACACTGGTCGAGGTTCGACTTGTTGTGACTACTTCAGTTTTGACTGCTTACAGATCGACCACTCACTGGTCAGTGATCTCACCAGTCAGATTTCAACTTGCTTCAAACACTTGGGTTGTGACCACTCTCAGATCCTCGACCACATTGGTTGTTTGACCACACATATTGGTTTTCAACCATATAGGTTACGATCACATCAGTCTCTCGACCGAACGATGGTCATCGACCACGTCGGTCTTCGACAACATTGGCCTTCAACAACATCGGTTTTGACCACGTTGGTTTCGAACATGTTGGTTATGATCATGTTGGCTACGACCACATTGGTTTCGACCATATTGGTTTTGACCACAGTGCCTTCGACCATGTTGGTTTTCGATTACGTTGTTTTCGACCGCTCTCTGGTCTTCGACCACTATAGTTGAAATCCGACCACGGTGTTTTCTAATCTGATCATTCTCAGCTTTGTGATCCCGACAGGTGGTTGAATTCCAAACATGTTGAATGCCGACTGGGAGTCGAAATCCGACTATGTTGGGATCTGACTGGCAGTCGATCTCCGACCATGGTGATCCCTGTCCGATAGTCTATTTCTGACTACGTTGGGATCCGACTAGCAGTCGATCTCTAACCACGGTGATCCCTGTCTGATAGTCTATTTTCGACTACGTTGGGATTCAACTGGCAGTCAATCTCCGACCACGGTAAATTCCATCCGATAGTTGATTCCCAAACACATTGAACTTCCACTGGTAGTCTAATTTCAACCACATTGTCAGATTTCGACCATGTTGTTTTTTCTACTAACTTGTTGTGTTCGACTTTGTTTCTTTGGTTTTCAAAGTGAGTTTCCTACCTTAATCTTCATTGTTTTGTTACTATTGGAGAAAAGAAATAAGTGAATACTCGAGAAAAAAATTTAAGACACTATTTATTCTTCTCTATTATCTATTCGGTTCTACATTATTAAAGGAGAAATGGCTGAGTGGTACCTTACGAGCTACGACTAAAGCAACTTATTGACTGAAGACAAGTCTTCACTGAATTACGCACCTAGCGTTGGATAAGTGGTACCTTACGAGCTACCACGAAAGCAACTTATTGACTGAAGACAACGCTTCACTGAATTACGCACCTAGCGTTTTATATTAATTGCTGTACCTAGGATTTGTTTCAAGTTTGAAGCTAACGTTTCAAAAGTTTATTGGCTTGTTCTTTTACGTTGTGATTTATAAATTTTAACTATAATTCATTAGTTTTGCTGAGAGAATCTTAAAGACAAAAGATAAAAATAGATGGAAAACAAAAGAAAAGGGGCCTATAATTGACTCGCGTGACCAGCGCTTGTGCGGATTGGAGGGCCGAAGTTCCATGGGCATGGACTACAATTGCTTAGCTAAGGCCTTGCCAATATGAGATGTGGCCCAACTCTTGTACAACATCTGAAGGATATTGAAATGCTTGTGTTCAACAGTCAACACAAATGTACAACTCCTACTCTAGTACATCATATTGTTCTGTACTCTGTGGTATTGGACTCTTGGTTATACTGATAGCTTATTGCTGCAGCTGATAATTATTAGCCTTAGTGTAAATATTTGTACAAATAAATTAAATACTAATCAATTAATAAACCACTTTGACAAATCTATCAAAAAGTCGATAAAAAACCATCTTATTTGTATATTGATGAAAGCCATAAAAAACACAACCTGAAAAGGAGTAGATCCGACTGAATCTGAACCGCTCAAACTTGTCAGCTCAGTTGGGGTTCCTCGGGTCCAAGATTCCTTGCCTGATCGAGGGCAAGCACCACAGTATTGCATGTTCCGTCCTCTTGAAAGTGCCAGGCGCATTCAATAAGCTTTGACGATTTCACTCTAGATGCTGTTCGGCTGTTCCTCCCACATAGGATTCTGCATCTCTGGCCTCTTTTTTTTTCTTTTGCAAAATGACAGGGATTTTAACATGTACCAAACCCCATGACTCTGAATAATTGCATTGCTCAACACTTTCTTGTGTTGATAATGCAGTGTTGTCTACACTGCTAAAAATTGGTGCAACACTTCCTTGTGTTGATGATGCAGTGTTGTCTGTACTGCTAAATGCAGTTCTGTTCAACACCTTGTTAGGATAGGATGGAGGGCAGGGAATACCATGCAAACATTTCCAAGCAGACAAGCCTACAACCCAAAGAAAATCAGACAAACTCGTCCCACTCCTGTCCTGTTTGTTTGGACAACACATGGGACGAGCAACACATGAGCGACTCAAGCATCGCCTTGCCTTGCCGGCGTGCCTCCATTCTTGCCCACTGAAACCACACAGGAGAGACACACACAAGATGACACAAGAGACACACACCCATGACCCATTCCCTATACATTTTATTATTTCCATTGCAAACTAGTGCTGTATTGTACTACTAGTATATCAGTGTGCCTTGACGTTTCTTGCAAGTGTCCAAAGGTCTCAACCCAGTCAGTGCTGTAGCTGAGCTGAGGCAAACAGTGAGGCCTGGCAGGCAGGCGGCACCTCCCTGTATCTTCCTGGCAGCGTTAGAATCCAACAGTCTAAACGATGCCTTTAAAGCAGCCAAATCAAAGCTCAGGGCATGCACAAAAAGCTAAAGGAGTGTGTAGAAAAATATTGCTACCGCTACGCTAGTAACAATGGATTTCTCTAGGACCAACAGTGTCATGCATTGATATTTGTGCATGAATGCCCATCAGTCATCACCATTTCACTTTCACCACAGTCACACCTCTCTCTCTCTTGAAACATCTTTCTCTGGTGAAGTTCCTTCCATAGGATGACAGAGTACTGGTCTACTGGGATACTAGTAGTAATCAAGTATGCGGCATCTCATATAGGCGGTACGGCCGCTCGTTTCAGTTTTATCTTGTTGCTTTTAATTCACTATCTTTTATTTTATCTTTTTTTGATTTTTTTAGTTTTTTTATTCCTTCGTATTGTCTATGCTAGATTAATCTATTTTTTACTTTTAAATTAAATTACAACAAATAAGCTACCAACAATTATAATAAAAAAATAAGTTAGTTATAGTGAAAAAAGCCATAAACTATCGCCAATCTGAGCGTCCTGAAAGTTCGAAGAAGATGTGTGTACGTGAAGTTGGTTTGTTGTTGAATTGACTACAAAAAATGTTCAGGACTGCTTCTGACTTTTGGCTTTTAGTTTTTTAATTTCGTTTTTCTAGCTTTTGGCTTTTTGTATTTTCTTTTTTCTCTTATTTCTTTGTATTGTTTATGATAATATAACTTTTTTAATTTTTTAAATTTAATTACATTGAAAAGCTAACAGCAATTATAGTATAAAAAAGCCGCTATATTGTAAAAATGCCAGAAGTTTGGGCTTAAAAGCCCAAATGAGGCATTGAAAATAAGTAGATAAGTATGGTTGGTTAATTTGGGACCCAAGCCTAAGCTTTGCAATAGACATGCGTCTTGTTTTTTGCTTTTAAGTGGGTTTTATCTTTTAACTTTTTTCACCGATTACTATTTATTAAATTAATAAATTATAGCTAAAAATAGTAGAAAAACAAGCCCATGATCTTTTCCTCGTAAAGGGGGCTGGTGTCTTCTCCTTTTGATCACTGCCTCTCCTTTTCCTTCTTTTCGGTGCTGATTGATTTTACCGTACTGATGCTTTAGGTTAAAGAGGTGAGGTTATTGGACATCGATTATTAGGTTGTTAGTACCTTCTGAGTGCCTCAGAGCTCACTGAAAGAAGCTAGGAAGGATTGATGTTGAGTACATGTGGAGTAGGTTATTAATTTAGTCGATGCAAATCAGCATACATCAAGTCTCAGCATCCTATGTTTCTTATATAATTTTGTTTGAGCATAAAAATATGAAAGCACAATTTTATATACAGAAAGAGAAGTGTGGTCGATGGTTTCACCGTACTACTGTACAGCTTGTGTAATATAGGATATATCTGCTAGAAACAACTGTACATCATTTTGAAAATAGAGAAGTTTCAGCTCAAGAAAAAACATGTTTTGAGGCTCTGATCAACTCGGTTTCGGCTTCTGTCTTTTGGCTTATTTTTCACTATTCATAAGTTTTGTCTTTTTCTGAACTTTTGGCTTTTTGTTGAGCTTTTTTGCCTGTTCTTTTTTCCGTATTTGTTTGTATTATACGTAATGGGCTAACATATTTTTTATATTTTTAATTTTTTAAAATTTAATTATGCTAAATAAGTCTCTGTCAGCTACAGTACTTTTTTCAATCAACTACAGTATTTTCAGTCATAAACCATGAGCTTTTCAGCCGAACCGATCAACACCTGAGTGTGATCATAGCACACACCTCAGGAAGGAAGCAGATACTACCATTAGAGATCTTTTTCGTGTCTGCGAGAATGTGCAGTGTCAGAGAGACAATTATCCTGCTGCCCATAACCATACGCAGTTACACACACAAAAGACGGATGAAACGCGCGCCTGGCTTTGTTCTGCTGCTGCTGCTGCTTCCTCCTCTTCAGGTGGATTGGGTTCTCCACCCGTACCAACATTGGGTGGGTGATTGCCTGATTGGCAGCCCTTTTCAGTGGATGGGCGTGTTTTTTTTATTTAGGCTTGTGGCTTTTGGGCTATTTGTGCAAAAGATTATAGAGTAACAGAAATTCACGTGCGATTTTTACTGATATAAATGAAGTCGGTACAATATGTATTATAATTAACTAGTAGACTCTATCTAAAAACTAGCTACTATAGAAAAGTTAAAAGTAGAAACCAAAAACTGAAAAAAAAAACCGAGCCAATGTATATTCACACCTGAAAAGATTTATTTAGGCTGTTTGTGCGAGAGATTACAGAGTAACAGAAACTCACGTGCAGATTTTGCTGATATAAATGAAGTCGGTACAATATGTACTGTAATTAACTAGTAGACTCTATCTAAAAACACTTCGTCTAAAAACTAGTTACTATAGAAAAGTTAAAAGTAGAAACCAAAAACTGAAAAAAAAACCGAGCCAATGTATGTTCACACCTTTAGTGATTGCTTTGACGGTTTGTGTACTATATGCTCATCGTTTGATCGTATTTAGCTTTGGTACAATTTTTCTCCGATAGGCCGGTTTATATACTGTTACTAGCAAATATAAAATAATCTAACTTTACCAAAATCAATTCATATGGGGTTTAATTTAGAATGGATGAAGGAGCTTCAGTTTATTGAATTAACTTGAAAACAATAAGCCTGTTTGGTCCTGAATTTGTATTGCATGTCCATGGTTAAAGATGAAGTTAGGCGAATCAGATATGTACTTTATTTACAATATTATAGACTTATTGAAATTTGCAAATACTATGGAGTATTTTAGTTTTGTTCACATCTCCACAGATACTTTTTTTATTTATTCAAGTTGAATTGCACAATAGTAGTATAAATTTAACGTGGAGTTAAACATAAACAGTATAATAGGAAAAGGCTTGCATGAAAATTTTTTGGAACAAACTCTAACATACCCACAATAAAAAAATTAATAAACATATTAATTTTGTTCCGATGGTACTTAGAATTGTGCTACATCAATTAGGACAGTGGATTACCAATGGGTGATGTTCAACTAGCCTTCTCTTTTTTTTCAAAATTTATTTGTCTAAAAAGTATTTACAGTGGTTTCCTCTCACGAGAGGGAGAGAGATCAATCCAACTGAGAATCAACCCGTAGAGAGGGAGAGGGGGAGAGAGGGAGTCATGATGATAGCAAAGGTTCAATCCATCTGAGCATCAACCTGCTTTTTGCATGCATGCGAAACAGGCCCCTCCCTGTTGCATGCCTGCCTCAAGCAAATCCAGATAAACTAGTTGAGCTGACTGATAGAACAGCAAATTATGTAGGGACTGTACTGCCTGCCCAGCTGTGGCCTGAACCATCATTCACCCATTTCACCCACCATGCCCTGTCTCTTGCTGCTTCTACATTGCAAAAGCAAAAAACAAGAGAGGGAGAAAAGAAAATCAATTAATTAAACCTGGCCTACATATATTTGTAATGGCTAATAATTCCAAAAGTAACATCATGTAGGCTCTACGATATATATGGTGTCACAATCATGCATGGCTCTTCAATCATCAAACTACACACTTTAGCTTTTGTGCTACAATGATGATGTATCGACTCCTATCATGGATGTGTGTGTGATATCCATCTTTTGCTTTTTGTGTTGGAATCATGGGCACATGTTAGTAGAAATTACGTAGCAAAGCCGTACAGGTGCTCATTTGCTCGAGACAAAGTCGAATTTAGCACTATTACGAATGGTATTTCTAAAACTAGCTATATACATATCGTATTTATAAAAATAGCATTTTTATCGTCCGGTGGATGGGCAACAGCGCCGACGAGGTGACACGTGGTGAGGCCGCCGGCGGCAGGCAGCCTGCCGTCTGGTGAGGGGGCAACAAGCGATTAAGTCGGCTGATTAGCCGGCATAATTATCTGCCCTAATTTTTTGTGTATAGTGTTTATTTGAATTTTTAAATATATCAAATAACCTCAAAAATTAAAAAAATTTATGTACAACCTTCCGACATAACGTACCTCACGGTGTAATTTTTGGTTAATTTTATCCATTGTGAATGTTGCTCAATAATTCATAAAATTTTGATATTTGTACGAGTTATCACATATAGCAAATAAGCTTTAAAAATTACAAAATTTTATGTGAAGCCTTCCGACGCAGTTATAGTTATTGCGTAATTTTTTAAAACTTTTATGTGATCCGAATTGGCCACGTTTATTGGGTTAATTTACTCATAAATTCATGATTAAATTAACTTGAATAAATATGAAAAATTTGGACTACATAAATTTTTTTAAATTACACAATAAATATGACTATGTTGTAAGACTTTATCTAAAATTTTGTAATTTTTAGAGCTCATTTGCTATATATAAAAACTCATAAAAGTATTAAAATTATATAAATTTTTTAGCAACATTGAAAAAGGATAAAATTACTCAAAAGTTACACTGGCAAATACGTTGTGTTGGAAGGTTGTATATAAATTTTCATAATTTTTTAAGCTTATTTGATATATTTAAAAATTCAAATAAAACACTAAAAAAATAGGATAGGTAATTAAACCGACTAATTAGCGGGCTTAATTATCTGTCCTAATTTTTTTGGTTAGTGTTTGTTTGAATTTTTAAATATATCAAATAAGCTCAAATAAAGTATGTTGTGCCAGGAGTCTGGGAATAAAATTTCATAATTTTTTGACTTCATTTGCTATATTTAAAAATTTAAACAAATATGATATAAAATTATCAATTTAAGCAGTGATTAAGCCAGCTAATTAGCCGGCTTCTTAATCATCTGCCGTCCCGTGGGCGGGCGACAAGTGCCTGTCATCTGGTAAGCGGGCGACAGGCGCTTGTCGTCTGCTCATGGGGCTGCAGGTGACACGTGTCGCCTCGTCGGCGCAGCCGCCCGCCCACCGGATGGCAGAAGTGCTATTTTTATAAATACGATATACATATGGCTAGTTTTGTAAATACCGTGCCCAACAATGCCAAATCTGTCTTTGTCTCTATTTGCACAGACAGCACAGTAATAGTGTCGATGTAGTATGTGTAAAAACATGTAATTTGGCTGTTATGAAATGCTAAGGACATAGGGGAGACGATGGTTTTCTTACAAATTTAGTCCTTGGAACCCGACGATTATTTGTGAATTATGTAGAAAAGAAAGCATTCACTTGCAGCATACGAGATCTAAAAGGTGAGTTTTTTTAGGCTACGATTGATGGTTTATGACTACAGTTGATTTTTAGCTCTAGTGCGAGGGTTTATACGAACAAACTGAATGTTATTAAGTCACTTCAAAAAATTGTCTCAATAAACCATCTCAAAAAACAGTAGAATAGCTGTACTGTTTATTTATTAGAAGAAAGTTTATCGGTCTAAGCTGAAAAGAAACAGCCGTTTCGTACACTCGAATTTCCTGGGAGAATCCTACAATTAAAATTAAGACTAATCAACTTGAGGCCAAAATGGACAAAGAGATGGGATGATCAATCCATTTGTGTGACCTCTTTTTAAAATGCTCTGGACGTGATCCATCGTCAGAGATTTCCGAGTGCTAAGATTGAAAAGGAACAGACACTAAGCAGTTCTAAGATATTTCTGCACTTGCTACATGTTAGCTTTAACACGCTTGCATCTGCAGTTCTTCATGCATGCATCTACTGATGATCTATCTGTTGGATCGCGTTTGACTTGACACCACGCCAGGGCAACGCCTCGTCGATCTGCGAGTTTTGGGCGCTTTTGACCGTTTTTGAGTCGTATTTGCATTAATGACGTGGGACGCACAAAAATATCGTTGTGACCGTGCGGCGGGGCACCCGAGGCCGATACGTAAGGGGTGCTGCACAGCAGCCGTGTGGCCAAGGCCTACCGTATGATACAGAGATGGATACCGTACGGCTATCGTAGATAGGTGATTAGTGTTCGTGTTAATTATTTTAATTAGCATAATTAAAGAATTTATTTACATGTACTGCACGTAGAAATTTTTAGATACTTGCGCCTTCGAGTGACCAATGCCTTCGAGCACTCGTATTTCCTCTGTTTTCCTGGCAGCGATTCGACACTTTTGCTCGTCATCGTAAGCTTCAATCCAACTACAATCACCAGCAACTTTTCAAACAAATCAAGAGCCAGATTAATTCAAGACGATGTTTATTGCTGGATTTTCTTAAATTTACAAAGTACCCTCACAAGCATCCCAAAAAGCCTAGTCAAAACTAAAACCTCTTCAATCTGCTCCACCAAAACCTTGTGTTAACGCTTAGCTTTTCCACACTTTTATATGCTCCCAAACCGTATCCTCATCAAATACGGACACCAAATTCTATCCGTTTCGAAAATCAAGGGACCCAAAACCATTTCAAATACAGGTTTTTCATAATATCTAAACCTTCCAAGTTATGGACTCCTTCTGTAACTCTTTCAACTCATCATGTGTTGAAGATTCCAGGACCGTACCTCATATAACTTCTCCACACACCAACCACATTTGATCTCCATGTGCACTAGTGTGAACCCGACCACCTTGACATCCTCGACCGTTTAGACCTCAGATTTCTCCTCCTAGTCCCGGTCCCCCTCATCACCGACCACGATTGTCTCCACACCTAACCTACACAAGCAAAAAACAAATAATATTTTCCCTGGTACAAGTTCTTCCCAACTTGACCAACATTAATCCACACATGCAAACCACACCCTTAACCATCAATAAGTATAAACCAGATCATCCACGATCTCAATTTCCACACTTTCCAGAAATCAACCTTATACTACTCAATAAATCTAGTCAGACCGCCATGCCTAGGCCGGTCAAACCGCTAGTCCAACACACACGAGTACTCAAGGTACTCGAAGATCGTAAGAATTGAAGTACTCGAAGCCTACGAGTACCGACCGTAAAGCCTACAGCAACCAATCACAAAGCCAATGACTACCGATCGCGAAGTCTACAACAATCGATCGCAAAGCCTACAACTACCTATCACAAAGTCTACAGCTACCAATCACTGACCAGGCATCGTAGCACCGACTACCGATCACCAAGTACCGATCAGGTACTGTAGCTATCGACTATCGACCGGTTACTATAGCAACGACCATCGACTATGTATTGTTGCTATGACCAACGACCGGTTCACTACAAGTTAGATCATCCTAGGTCATTTTGCCGTGCTCGACCTGTCGTGGTCGACATATCATGGTCGTTCTACCATGCTCGTCCTGTCATGGTCGTTCTGCCGTGGTCGTTCTGTAGTGATCGAAATTTGCCAATTCCTGTTTTGCAAAAGAGCACCGTCTGAAACTTTCACAAACGCAAGTTTCAATGTAACCCAATTGCTAGTTATTCATCATCACTGTATGCACGACCTATCCACATGGTCTAACAATCTTCCCCTTGATGAATACATTGACAACACAACAAAATCTATTGACTGAGTTGACTTTTGAAAGAAAAGCAAAATTTACGAAAAGAAAGTTTCAAAGCTGTAGAGAAAAGACAATAGAAAACTCCGAACCCCCCTCAATACAAGAGAGCAAATTGAGCAAATACATCAAATTTTCCTCCAATTTATCCTTATTTCTCCCCCCTTTAGCAATATAATCATCAAGAACTCCAAAGAGAGGGAAAATTCTAAGAAGGAGCGATGAGAGTAAACATCCAGAACCTTTGTAGATTATTCAAGCCGCTTTGCACTGATTTAAGAATTTAATCAAGCCATCTTTTTTAACAGAGCCCTCTAGATCATATAATATCGTATAGCACTGTCAAACCTAGTCTTTAACATGATTATGCAAATTAGATTAATGACAAGCGTCTCAACATGATCAAACCAGTTTGAAGAAGCACAATGAGATATCACACCGAAAAGTGAAAGCCTAAAAGTGAAGCAAATTTTAAATCTAGACAAGCTAGCAGTCTTATCTATCAACCTAGTGCTCCACACTCAATGCTTAAGCATGTGGCATGCTTTTAGTATACTTATTTTCACGATAACACACTTGTAGCCTACTTCTTTTAGATGGTGGCATGCTTGAAGCATATTTCTTTTTATTTGCACACTTTTTGTGTCTTTTCTTTTTGTTTAACCATGACATGCTTGAAACATACATCTTTTCAACTTTCTCTTTCTCATCTTTTTTTATAACAAGCCAAATTGAGTAAACATAAAAGATTGCAATATGAAACATACGAACCTCATAGCTAAGATTTAAAATAAGGCTCACAATCAAGCTAACCTTTTAGATGAACATAATAAATTACTATTTATAATCAATCTAGTCAAAATATTCTGCCATATCATATTTTAGTTCAAGTATAGCAAAATAATTTTAACTAGTCATGATTAAAGCTATACAACAAATGAATAAATATGATAAAGATAGCTCTATAACTTATTTGATTTTAATGATTTGTACTTAAAGAATTATCTTACAAATATAATAAACAAAGTTTCTGAAATTTTTAAACAACAAGTTTCCCCTCAGAATAACCCCAAAGGATGCAACACACCCAAATCACTCCGCAAAAGGGTAAGACGAGAAGAAACAAGCAGTTTTGAGAGAATAAGGCCAATCCGAAAATCTAACTCAACTAGGTGTAGGACAACATCACCTTTTCCACAAGGTCTCTTAGAAATTGAGATCACTTAGAAGCGAAAGCGAAGACCATCAAGTGTTCCAATCAAGCAATGACATAAAAGACTTGGAACGCAATCAAGCGCATGTTCTCCATCCTGTGTTGGCTGTTTTTACACCACAAAAAACATCGATCTCACAGTACTGTGGTTAGTGAAATAAGATTTAGGAATCTAGTACTGTGACACACAACAAACAGGAGTAACAGTAGGCAATAATAAAGATTTAAGTGAAGAATTAACCATTGTCAAAATTCGATCAGACCGCTATTGAAAAGCTGGTCCGACCACAAAGTGGTCTGACCGTCTCAGCAAAGCTGGACTGACCGTCAACCAATCTAATCGTGTGGGAAACGCTGGTCAAAGCGTTGGTCAAAATGCTAGTCCAACCATGGGACAGTTTGATTGCCTTTGCAAGGCAGGTCTAACCGTCGACTGGTCTGATCGAGTAGAAAATGCTGGTCTTACCATGGGACGATCTGACCGCCTCTGCAAGGCTGGTCGACCGTTGACTGGTCTGATCGTATGGAAAACATTAGTCTGACCGGTCCTATTGCAAAAGTTCCTGATCCTGTAGAAGATTGATTAGAGGGAGCAATGCGATAGCAAGGAGCTTGCACAAACTCCACTCCAGAACGAGGAGTCTTTCTTAACTTGTCTTTTTTTTTCTTTCTTCCCTTTTTGGAAGCAAAATTGAACTAAATGACCATCTCTACAACAATGGGTGCATTGATAATTGACTTGATGAAAAGTCATATCTGTTGAATTCACAACACTCACTTTGGTAGAGGGGCCCTTTGCTATACCAGCAGATTTAAACACGATTTGTTTTGGTTCAGATTTTACTTCAATGTTTTCATGTTCCTGAAGCTTAACGATGTTAAGAGGATTATTTTTGGCATGTTCAATAAAATTAAATCTTAGATCATGATTTTTTACACTTGTTTTGATTGATCTAAGATCATATTCAAAATTTTCTTACCAAAGGGAAATATCTTTAAAGTGTTCTTAAGATACTCATTTTCTTTAGCCAATAAAGGACAATATGTGCACTCAACAGGTTCATTCACTAAGTTCATGGAAGCATTAGATTAGGCCAATATATCTTTCTCAGCAAAATCATTAAGTTGTCTTGTCAATACTTCTATCTCAATGTTAAGCTTAGGACAGTTAGAGCAAGAAAGTGTCATGATAAATCATTTGTCGAATTGATTCCTGAGATGAATTAAGTTTAGCTTCTAGCAATTCACATCTTTTACTTAGAGAGGGCTCGCTAGACTTAAGGTTCTTAGCACATACAGATTGAACTAGCGAACTAGCAACAAGAGTAACTTTCATCTTTTTCAAAATCTTCTTGGTAACAAACAAATCATTAAGAACATAAACATGGATAGTTGTACCAAGAGAAAAGCAAGCATACAATTTCTCACAATCAGTATTAAGAGAATCAAATTTATTCACATAATTTGTATGAATAGATCTAACATTATTAAGCTCAATTAACAGGTTAGAGCACGAAGAACATGAATCATCATCTAGAACCAAAGCTCTTAACTTAGCAATTTCTGAATTAACATTTTCAACAATAAGATTATTTTCTTTTAATTTTTTTTTGGTCTTTTTCCAATTCAATAGCAAGTTTAAGCAAACCATCTTCAAGTTCACCATACGATGGTCCTACCTCATCGAGGTTACTGTAGTCGTCATCGTTGTTGTTGCTTGCCATAAAGGGCATGCCCGTGACGTCGTCGTCGTTCTTCTTTTTACCTTTAGCATCATCATCGTTGGGATTATCGTCATCACAACTCTCATATTCCACATCACTCAAATCAAGACGCTCAATAGCGGATATGATCTTTTCAGCAAACTTGCGATGGAAATTGCCACCCTTGGTGTTGTTGTTCTTCGATGACCGACGATGATGGTTCTTGTCTTCCTTGATCACCTTCCCCCTGAGTTTGGGGCAGTCCATCTTAATATGGCTTGACTTGCCACACTCATAGCATCTGATTGCGCCTGAAGTGCCTCCTCACTTTCTCATCCTCACGTTGTTGAGTGCATTTGATGCATGTGAGGAGTTCAACACTAAGTCCTCTTCAGGGAGGTGCTCGAATTGTTCTTCTAAAAAGAAGACAACGCAGACAAAGGAACACAAGACAAAGAACTCGACGAACCAGCCTGCACAGAGTAGTTACAAGTGCTAAAGATGAAGACTTCTCAGTTTTAGATGGTAAAGCTTCTATCTCATAGGTTCTTAATCTACAATAAAGATCATTTATGGTTAAAGTATCTAAATCGACAGTTTGATTAATAGTTGTGACAACTAACAAACACTCAGAACATAAAGATCTCATAATTTTAGTTGCATTATCTTCATCAGCAAGAATCACATTAACACCATGCAAATCACTCAAGATTCTCTCAAAACGAGCAAAAAGATCATCAATAAATTCATCAAGCTTCATAGCAAAATCAGAGTACTCTTTTTGATATAGATTTTTATGCACTTTCTTTATCTTTGTGGTACTTCATGATAATCACTAAGAGCTTTTCATATTAAGTGGACCGAATTAATATGAACTACTCAATCAAATTCTTTGAGAGAAATATCTTGAAACAGAAAGTTACGAGCTTGAGTATTTAAATCAACATCTGCTATCTAGCATAGGGGATGATTTACATATCTCTCTGACGACATAGCAATTTGCTCTGATACCACATGTAGGATTAGGAATGGCAACGGGGCCCCATTCCCCGTTCCCTGTCGGGGAATTCCTCTATTAGGGGACAGGGATGGGGGAATTTTGCTCCCCGCGGGGAGGGATTTGGGGGAAACTTCCCCCCATTGGGTGAAGCGGGGGCGGGGGCGTTCTCCTATTCCCCGTCCTCGCCCCCCGTTCGGGGCCCCGATTTACAGTATGACATGTGGGCCCATGTATATAATATATAAGGTTTTGAGAATCCACAGCCCAAACCCTAGAAACATTTCTCTGATTCTCTCCACACAGCCACATGCGGTGGCCCCGAACGGCTCCTCCCCGCACGGCCGCACCCCACCCAGCGTCCCAGCCACCCAGGCGACGGCCGCCGGCGACCATCTCCGCGCCCCCGGCCCCTCGGACCTTGGCGGCGGCGACGGCCAACTCCTCCCTTGGACCCAGGCGGCGGCCAACTCCTCCCCTCGGACCCAAACGGCGGTAGCGCTGAGGTTCCAGGCGGCGCGGAGGCTCCAGGCAACGGCGGCGCGAAGGCTCTAGGCGGCGGCGGCGTGGAGGCTCCAGGAGGCGGCGGCGCAGAGGTCCAGGCGGCGGCCGGGCGGAGGTTCCAGGCGGCGGCGGCGTGGAGGCTCCAGGAGGCGGCGGCCGGGCGGAGGTCCAGGCGGCGGCCGGGCGGAGGTTCCATGCGGCGGCGGCGTGGAGGCTCCAGGCGGTGGCGGCGCAGAGGTCCAGGCGGCGGCCGGGCGGAGGTTCCAGGCCGGGCGGAGGGCGGGCGCGGTGGCGAAGCTGAACCAGCGGACGCGGGGGGCGAAATCCAAAACCGGAATTAGGCCCTGTTTGTTTCCACTTAAGATTATTATAATCTAGCTTATAGGTGGGGATTATATAAGCTAGATTATAATAAGCTGGTGGAAAATAAGCTGTAAGTGTTTGGCAGCCTGGATTATCAGAGTTATGGATTGTTGTATTCGAATGTTTAAAGACTACAATGTCCTTGAGAGAGAGGCAAGGGAGTTGGGGGATGGATGAATGGCAAAGGTGGGTAATATTTCTAAAGTTTTATGGTCCTTAAGATAAAAGGTGGATCTATAAGCTGAAATAAGCTCCTTTTTTGAGCTTATTAGATTACAATAATCTGGGCTATTAGATTATAATAAGTTGCCTTATAATCTAGGCTGTTTGTTTTCACTTATGATTATAAGGTAGATTATAATAATCTTAAGTGGAAACAAACAGGGCCTTAATCCCGAGCCCGTCACACGAGTACGCGCGCTGCCGCACGAGTCCAGACGGCGGCGCCTGGACCCATCGGGGACCCGGATCCCCGACGGGGGGCGGGGACGGGGAGATTGTGTCCCCGTGACCGGGGACGGGGGCGGGGAGCGGGGAAAAATTCCCTGGCGGGGGTCGGGGACGGGGAGCCACTCCCCGCCGGGGAATAGCCCCGTTGCCATTCCTATGTAGGATCGAATACTGTAATCAGAGGGGGTAAATGATTGCCTCCGCTTTTTTGAGATCTCTTAGTGCTCGATGAAGATTTCGACCGGTTAGTACTCAACCGCTCAATTAATTGCTCAATGTTCAGCCTCGCATTCTTACTTTTTCTCTCCTTCACTTCTTCCTTCTAGGGTCTATTCTTTTCGGCTGCGGCTTATGGTTTTTTATTGAAATTTTTGAATTTTGGTTGTTTACGGTACAGATTACGGAGAGACAGATATCCACTTGCGATTTTGGTTGGTACAGATGTTGGGCTTTTAACGTGTCGATCGTTTAACTTGTAGACCCAGTCTTGAGAAAATACTCCGTTTGAAAGTTAGATATTATGATAAAAACTAAAAGCCACCAGCTTATGAGATAAAGAACAGCCCTAATCTTTGCCCAGCTGCTCTTCTAATTTCCCTCATCTATCCTCCTGGCTAGGGCTGTGCATATCTCAACCGAACCGAAAAAACCGAACCGAACCGGTCAACTCGGTTTGACCGGTTTTCGGTATTCGGTTCGGTTTTTATATTTTAGGATTTTTTGGTGTTCGGTTTTTTCGGGAAAAACCGACTAAAAACCGAAAAAACCGAACAAACCGAAACTTTGTTCCCCTCCTGCAGCTACTTCGTCTGCCCAAATCCATCGGTGAAACCTCACCAACCCGAGCGCTACTTCGTTTCCCTCTCCAACCCCTCCCCCTCCGTCCGGCAACTCAGGAGGGCGCGGCGCTTCCTCCCGGCGGCGGCGAAGGCCGTGACTACCCCGCGCAGCGCAGGCGCCATGGCCACCCCGGAGGCACCTTCCTGCTACGTCGGGATCGCGCGGTAGTCCGCCGCCTTCCGCCTCATGAAGCAAATGGTACGTGATCCGATCCTTCCCTTGTGCAGATTTTCGGTTCAAAAACTAGACTTTTGTTTGGTCACCTACTGATATGGCATGCTTGATACGTGGGCAAACTTCCAAAGTCCAAACTAGACGTAGCAGCTGAGCAATGGACGATTCATTTGGGTTGCATCCGTAGCTTATTTTAGATATGAAGCCTCGAGGAGTTGCTGCTGTTTACTGCCCAATCCCAAATAAACAGCAGTAAACTTTCCTAGTACAATCGGAATTCTAATAAGACAGAGTTAGCTAATTCGTTTCATCAACCGGTCTTTATGCCAAACCTATATAGGAGTAATTGAACACAGCTAAGTTTGTCTGTCTCCGTGGTGACGGCTCGTAGCCTCGTAGTATATATATTGTCGTCTACTCGTCTCGCTAGTCACTATATTATTTGCAATTTGCGTTAATTTTGGTAAATATGGTATTTACCGATACCGTACCGAAATAAATTGGGATTTACCGATACCGAACCGTATTTTTAAAAATACCGTATACTACCGAACTAACAATACCGTATTTACCGTATATACCGTATTTACCGAACCGATTTTACCGAACTAACCGAATGCACAGTCCTACTCCTGGCCGATGCCCTGCTTCCGTGACGCCTACGAGCTGCACAGCCACCGGGGATGACGCCCTTGCGCACGGGATTGCTGGCACACGTTGGCAGCAACGAGCAATGCAGGGCTGACATACGGCGGCCTCCTTCGCGCGGGCGAGCGCCAACGTGCGCTGGCGCACGACGAGCGAATACGCGGCCAACTCGTGGCAGGAGGCTGCCACGTGGCGATGAACAGCTGGCCCAAATGAGCGAAAGCGCGCAGCCGTGTGAACACGATTTCAACTGGGTGATGCAACAACTTCTGGTGAGCGGGGAAAAGCGCGCGCTGGCGGGAGGGGTCACGCGCGGTGAATTTTTTACAAATAATCCATTTTTTATTTAAAATTATAGAAATATACCCACAACAATTTTTTTTACAAAAATAGCCTCCAGTCACTCAACGGGTAGACGACTGGAGCCTATAGCCCAACCAAGAGCCGACACATTGCCTCTCGCTTTACCGTGGAGCGGCTAGATTTAGTCGCTTACCCGTTGGGCGACTTTAATGCAGTCGCCCAATGGGGAAGCGACTGCATGTGCTCCCCCCGTGAATGTTTTCAATTTTGTCAATTTTGTAATTTGAAACTGATAAAAAATCTGCTAAAGTTGTAATAAAAGTTTATATTCATTGTATGTTGTAGGTGCCTAAATAATTTTGGAATTTTTTTTCGAACGATTGATCATAAAACGATTGATATATACGATGGTAAGTGATATTTTGATGTTAATGAGTAGGTAACGAGGAGTATAAGCACGGCACAGTACTAAAAAGTTTACATCGTTAAAAAAACGTAAGCAGTACATGAAACAATGGTGTACAATCAGGCGCCACCCTGAGGTGCCCCGTCACCGCGCCCGCGTCCTCCCGTACGGCCCCGCTTGGCCGCCCTCCGGTGCAACGGGTGACGAGGCTCCGAGAAAGTAAAACGTGCAGAAAGGTGTCGCACCCGCCCCTGCGCTGGTGGAGTCAGCTGCACCTCAGGCTGTGTGCCCTCCGGTGCACCAGGGAGGGCACTGCCGGAGAGAACCTCTGGTGCTGTGTCAGGAGGTGCAAACTCAGCCTGCTGCCTGGCCCACTCAGAGAAGTACTGATCCACATCGTCCGGACTCGCGGTGGGGCCGTGCTGAGTCTCGGACTGGAAATGACTTACAAAAGTAATATCGTTAGTTTCAGATGTCAAACATTATGATAAAACAGAGATTGTACGATACGTACCCTCAGCGAAGGTCATCGCGCCTGGAGAAGGGGCATATGTCGAGTGCACCCCCTGTGTGGATAAACCAGGGATGTACGAAGGACGCGAGAACAGCTGGCCTGGCGGTGTTCGAGCCCATCCCCAGGCAGATCCTCCAGCCTCGTCCGGGTGAGGTGCCGGAGGACATGCCCACGTAGAGCCTCCAGAGTACTACCACGCCGGTTGGGGAGGCACCGGTGGTCGAGCCGTCCGTGTGCTGGGCGTAGATGCCGCTGGTAGCCTCGTACAAGATAGTAGGTGCACGACACGTGTACCCCACTCCTTGAAACGACGGTACGCGCTGATGTGCTCCTCGTGGCCCACCTCGGCACCTGCGGCGAGCCTATTTAGCATACTCTCGGCCTCCTTGACGATGGAAAGACCCACGTCAGGACCACTCCCACCTCAACCGGCTCGTCTGCGCTCCCCGGTGGAGGCACACGACAGGAAGCGCGTTGCATGCGGTCCACATGCTCGTCCAACAGGGGATACTGCCAGTCACGCGCCATACCTGCATGCGGATTTCATACGCATGTTGTTACTTTTGTAAAATTACATATTTAATAAATTTAGTATAACAAATATTTAACTTTTTCTAGCTAGCTCTACAATATAGTTGCTTTCTATACTAGAAATTCTACTAAAATATCTGTACTAAAAATGTTCCATACTAACAAATGTACATTACAAATTTTCTATACTAAAAATTGTACTAAATTTTCTATACTAAAATTATCTATACTACAAAATTCTATACTAAATTTTCTATACTAAAAATTGTACTAAAATTTCTATACTAAAAAATTTACTAAAATTTCTATAGTAAAATTATCTATACTACAAAATTCTATACTAAATTTTTTATACTAATAATTGTACTAAAATTTCTATACTAAAAATTGTACTAAAATTTCTATACTAAAATTATCTATACTACAAAATTCTATACTAAAATTTCTATACTAAAAATTGTAATTAAATTTCTATACTAAAAATTGTACTAAAATTATCTATACTACAAAATTCTATACTAATTTTTTTATACTACAAATTGTACTAAAATTTCTATACTAAAATTTTCTATACTAAAGTTTCTATACTAAAAATTGTACTAAAATTTCTACACAAAAAAATGCTATAATAAAAATTTCTATACTAAATTTTCTATATTAAAAATTATACTAAAATTTCTATACTAAAATTTTCTATGCTAAATTTTCTATACTAAAAATTGTACTAAAATTTCTATACTAAAATTGCTATACTCAAAATTGTACTAAAATTTTCTATACTAAATTTTATATGTTAAAATTGTACTAAAATTTCTACACTAAAATTGCTATACTACAAAATTCTATACTAACAATTGTACTAAATTTTCTATACTAAAGTTGTACTAAAATATCTACAGAAAAAAATGTTATAATAAAAATTTCTATACTAAATATATTACAAAAACTTTCAAAAAATACCTAAATTTGAAGATCCCGTGCTCTCTTTTTCCCTCCTCTTCTTCTCCTCCTTTCTCCTCCTCTTCTCTCATTTCCCTTCTTTCACCGCTCCTCTCTCGCGTCGCCAAACGAATGCGCGAGCAAAGCAAATCAACTACGGTGGCCGCGGCCGGGCTTGCCGCTCGGGTTTTAACCCGTTGCTGTCGCCCAGCCGTTGGGCGGCAGGAGTCGCTGTCGCCGAACAGTACATCGACTGCATGTCAGCCGCTCAACGGTTGGGCGACAGCAATAGCTCGCCCAACCGTTACCAAACTGCCTAGGTGTCGCGCTGTGGTCGGGCGATTTTCTCTAGTCGTCCAATGGGTGGGCGACTGGAGCCTATTTTGTAAAAAAAATTTGTTGCGGGTATATTTCTGTAATTTCGAATAAAAAATGGATTATTCGTAAAAAAATTTCCACGCGCGGGCGACATGGCGATCGGCGGCTGGCGATGAGGTGTGTGCAACGGTGTTGGAGGCACCGATGCATGGCGAAGGGCGATATAAATTGGCAGCTTCTTTTTGTCGTACGGCGGTGGATTTTCTGGCGGCTAGGGATTCTAACTTCGTGATTTTTTTGCTAATCTCTCTCAAGTTACCTTTTATATTGGCACATCTCCTAATCCGATTCCATGTCGCTGCAAGACCGAACTAATCTATTCCTCTAAAATCCCACACATGCCCTTTTCGCATATCCTCTTTTTCTCGATTTATACATAGGTCCTCAAGAGGGTATTTCTAGAATATTACAATTTAGGTCCAATTTTGTATCCATGATAGGTTGTAGTTGTGCGGGCGTAGGACGGTTGCTCAAAGGGGCTCCTTTCACTACGGTGTTGGAGTCAAAGGTTATCGACCCAAAGATGGGTTCTTTGGGGTTAATGAGTACCAAGTCCTGGGGGCAAAAATTCATCGGATGGAGGTAGGTTAGGGTTAAACAATGTAAAGACCTTGTCATGATAACTCTCATCGGGTACCTTTTGGTATCGCGAGTCATGGTTGATATGGGGAGATAATTGTGTCTTGGCGGTAAAGTGTACAACCTCTGCAGAGTGTAAATCTATTTAAATAGCCATATCACTAGTCATGGATGGCTTAGTGAATCTTCCACCTTAGTAGTTTTATGTGTTGTAAAACGGTTTGGGGGAATGTGTAGATGGGGAAATCCATGGATAACGTGGATGGCAAAGGGTTTGCCGTTGTTTTATTATTTTGGGGCATCAAACCTCTCATTTAATTATTGTTAATTATACTTTACTATTATTTTATTTTCTAATGTTAAATGCTCTTACAAATTCCGGTTGCAATCTATTATTCATTATTGCAAATGAAACATTGCCTTGTGCAAAAAAAAAGGAAGACTTGGTAATATAGCCATCTCCCTTGAAATAACCTTGCATATTATATAATATTTGCTTTAAAGTCTTGCAGAGTACAATTTCGTACTCACGATTGCCTATTGAACATATTCAAAAGATGTGGAAGAAAACTCGTCATATGATAACTTCTATGTCACTGGTTTTGGCGATGATGATGCCGATCTTTGAGGTTCAATCCCAGTTAATTTCCTGCAGTTAGGCTGAGCAATACTAGCTAGCTTTCGTTGTATCTTTGTCTTCCTTTCTGCTACAATTTCATGTCATGTTAACTGTTTGGCTGGCCAGCCCTTTTGTTCTAAAACCAGTCTCTTATGACTTAATTTTGGTTATTAAGTATATTGTGTTACTCTATATAGCTGATCATGAATAAATATGCTATGAATGTTGTTATATGTATATACTAGTCACTAATCATGGGGCTAGCATAGTAAACATATAGAATTTAGAATTAATTTCTTGGGTCTGACAACGTTGGTATCAGAGACATAATGACTATATGGTTGACCTTAGTTAGGAATGGCCAGTAGTTTAAGAACTTATGATTTTGAAATTTTATTTGTGAATATTACCAAATGTTTGTGAAAATGTATGCTATTATTGCTGCACTCCTTATCCTACTTAATATCTTATTGCCGCTTTTTCTCTCATTTTATTTACAACCGGTTGCTAATTCTTCCCTTCTTCAAAATATGTAGGTGGCCTAAATTTTTCATGACCAAAGCGATGGTTGGCCTAGATTCCTCAATATATGCTATGGAAACTGGGAGAAAGCAACGACCCTTTTACTCTATCTTGGATGAAGGTCAAACAGGTGTCACCATTGGGTTCTGCATGAAGCTATACATCAAGAGAAGGATTAGATGCCATGTTCTCCACCATAGTTTGAAGTACTACAATACTAGCAAAGACCTCGCCATTCAAGGGGTTGCTCGCAAGGCAATCCACTAGATTTGCGGGCAACATGGCATCAATTTGCCTAAGTTGCTTTAGGATTGCAAAGCACGAATAGCTACATTCGAACAAGACGAAGCACCAGAAACACCCTCAGAGGAGACTAAGCCTGAGGAGCATGAGATGGATATCATGGTACCCTCTGCAACCCAAGAGCCTGCCTGTGTCGAGGACTAGACCTTCAAGCTAGGTTGCTATAGCTCACTTTGGTCTCTTTTGGTTTAGTGAGCGATGTACCCCCTTTTAGTTACGAGCCTACGCATGTAGATGCTAAAATGAATGGTTGTAATATGTTACTATTGTGTCATATGATTTGTTTATTTGCCCACATGCATTGTATTTCGCAAATCATACAAAGCTTGCACTCTATGTTAATTGTTGTGATATCTCAGCCAGTTTCCTTTTCTTTTCTTTTGAGATTGGTTTTTGTGTTTTTGAATTTAAATCAATTTAATTAAATTAAGTGCCATACCCTGTTGTTTTTCCCCTTACCTTGTGCTTATCCCTCTCATTTCTTGTTGGAAGTCGCCAGTCATTTAATAAGAGCATTAAAAGAGATAGTAAAGAGAAGGATGTCAATGCTATAGGTGTTGGGTAGAGTTAGCACCTACTGTCAGCCTAAAGAATATTTAATGGGTATATCACCGTAGTTTGGTAGAAGGATTATCAATGAGCTAGTGCTAAGAATAAGTCTCATACCAAGGAAACCTACTAGAGGCAGCTAGTAGATGAGTAAAGGGGTTAGATGGTGACAAAGTAATCAATAGTGTAGTATGTTCTCATGAACTGAATAGATGTAATTGAATGATGAGATAAAAGAGTTACATAATGAATGGCATGGAGTAACAAAGTGGAATGAAATAGTTAAGTGCAAAGGATCTCATGAAGAGTCCCAGCAAATTAGACGATGCCAATGAAATAATCATGTGATATAAATGTGTAATGGAAGGGGCATATTAGTGGTACTATTGATTATGGAAAGAGATTAGAGGAGTAGGATCTTGGTACATACAACACATTGAGGATTTATTAAGGTGATACTCCTTAATGAACTAACTATGTTGAGAAAATACGATTGGATTCATTATGTAAGACTAAGTACGGAATCTGAATTTGGATAAAGATGAACTTAAATGAGTTATGAAGAACACCTAGTTAGTATTGGTGGGTTGGGCAATCTAGATAATTACTGAAGAATAAAGGCATTGGATGTTCAACCATGATTAATGAGTATACTATTACCCTATTGGAGGTTGATTAGACTGTGGAGCCCTAAAGGATTAATTGACTAATGGGATATGGACGAATGCTAGATATAAGAGGAACTGATTGTATTGATGGGAAGGTTGGAAGATAGAAAATATTGAATCATCACCATGTCAACTCCCATTGAGATTGAGATTAGTATAAATTTGATAGAATGTGGAATGAAGTTATGAATAATTGACCTCATATTTCTAATTGATGGATTATAGGTGAAGGAATGTGAACCTTCTTGCTGGTAATATAAGGGTTATTTTGGAGGAATCTTAGGATAGAAGTCAAAAAGTAAGTAAAATAGAATGGAGGGATGATATGGTGGTTTCATGTGGAGATTCAAATGCCAAACATGCCATGATTAAGGTGCTGATGGGATTACAAGTGGTGCAAAAATAATATTGTTAGGAAATCTTAATTTAGTTGTGGTCACTTAAGGAAAATAATTTGAAAACCATTAGAATGTAATTGCGGATTGTTATGGACAGATTGTGACTATGGTATGTAATGGGTTCCTAGTGGTGAGTGGTTTTTGAGAATCAAAGCAATAGAATTTATAAGCCCTTGTTGATCGGTGGAAATTTTTATAAAGAGATATATTCAGTGACCGAGATATTAAACACTTATGAGAAATAAGGTCAAGCCCATAGGGTTTTGGTGATTGATATGCAAATTGTGATAAGGATATAAAGTGTTATCACAAAAGCGGTGAGATCAATATGTGATGGAATAATGTGTCGATAGACTTTTCTAGGAGAATTAATTGAGTGGAGATTGCTGAAACCAAATATAGTAAAATGGTGGTTGAGATTGATTTTAGAATCAGAAGTATCTTAGAATGATACTCAGTGGATGTTGTCGAGACTCGAATATGTAAATCCGGACCTCTCTGTGTATACCGTACTAGTACAGCATCACGCTAGTGCACATAGTGTAAACATAGATAAAGTATCGGCCGTACACTCAATTAATAAAGGAAAAGATAAAAATATTATTAATTATCAGAGTTGCGACCTTACGGCCAACTTACAATTAATAGCCTGAAGGACTTAAGAAACTAGCAGAGAAAAAAAAGAAAAGCATAGTAGCCATTCGACATGCACACAGGCAATCGACTGGGAAGTGAAGTTCTAATCAGTGAAGTCATCAAAATATCCTCCTTCAGGTACCTTTTGCTAATATAGTTCCTCTACTTTAACTGAGCAACAATAAGCATAAAGCCGTGAGCACTTTGGTACTCAGTAAGTCGTTTGTAACAAAGAATGCAACATAGTATGCAAGGTTTACCAAATGATGGCTAAGTGGTTAGAAAACAATAATTTAAAGTAAATACAATAAATAGATTGAAAGCGAACTTTGAAAATGATTAATAAGTAAATAAATAAAGGAATCGAGAGTAGCCACAAGTGAACTGACCATTTACTCCAATGAATCACTCGTGAACTAACCGTTCACGTAATGAACCACTAGTGAACTAACCATTCAGTTCGCAACTTAATACAACTAAATTTTTATGAAAACTCTACCCTTCATGTGAAATCACCGAATATTGTCCATAATCGTAGACACGGCTATTCGAATAGTTTTGCACTCTGTAGAGGTTGCACAACTTTACCCACATGATTTTATCATCTCTACGTAAAAGAAAATCGTAACAATGCTTTTACAATGCTCAATCTCAACCTGATCTTGCCCGCTAAGGTTTCGCCGTCGAGTAGGCTAACCACTTAGTCGATAATTATCTCCTCTTGCGTCAATAAAACATTAGTGGCAAAGTCAAAGTTGAAACTTCACAAATTATTATGTTAGATTAATCCCATACTAGACATGTGGTTGTGCTATAAGACTCAGATCAATGGCACATAAAGTTAAGTCCTTAGACACTATCCTGGTGAAACATCCACATACCTACAGTGCTAACCGCACTTCCCCTGTTTACTGCACGATCATTCGTCTAAGTGAAAACTATTTTGTATAACAACCACCAATGACACTACCCATGTCAAGGTGCACAAATTTTATAACTGTGGCTGACCACCATGATTTAATATCTTATTAAGTCAAAATTAATTAATTGATCACATGTGACGATAACCCAACGTACTATAAACACGGTTAAGCATACAAAATATACAACCCATGTGACAACTAATATTGTATCACTAGAAAAATACTCATCCTATGGTGGTAATGGAATCATGGTATTTAAATTATCAAGAAGAAATTAATCAAATAGGTCATTAATTACCAATACAAAGGTTTTATAATAAAAATAGCGATGCATGATAATTTAAAATAAAATAATGCATAATAGATTTGAAAACTAGGTTCAATATGATTAAAGAACATGACTTGTCTTAGCCTTGATCAGTTAATTGCTCTGGATCTTCAAATCATCCTTCAACTCCTTCGAAGGCGTTATCTAACGAGAGATAAAATGAAATGAAGCACAAAATATAAATTAAATAAAATTCAAATGAACTCCAAAAACATCAAAACCAAAACCAAAATATAGAGCTTAATTTTAGATGACTTTTAAAAAAGAATCAAGTCAAGTGGAGTTAGGATAGAGGAGAATGGGCTCTTAGAAAATCTAATCTAAAGAAAATACTAGAAATTTAAAATTTCTACTGTAATGTAGACTCGATGCACGGAATATCTAGTCTATGGTGGACTTATCTCAGCTGGCTCATACGTCTATGGCATTGTGCGGCTAGCAAGTGGGATCCGGCTGTCAGTGACATGGCTCATGGCGGACCAGGTCTAAGGAGAAGTCGAACCGACGACCGGCGTGGGTGCATGCTGGCATGGGTGGGCTGTGTGGTGCAGCGTGTTGACCATCAATGATGCAGAACGGCAGGGTGGGCGGGATGCTCACCGGCGGTGATGGACGGCGATGTGGTGATGAAGGCAACGGTGATTAGGTAACGGTGACAGCACGACAGATGGTGACGACATGACCTCCAGCGAGATCGACGATGAAGCAAGATGAGCGGCTCAGGATGATAAAAGTGAGGTGCAGGCACGATTTTTGTACATGGACGGCGAGGAGACCTATAACAGCCCAGGTTTTTATTAAAATAAAAAAATAAGTAAATAAATAAAAATTAATTAAAATAAAATTTAATCTAAAATAAGTATTTTGTTGCCTAAAGTTTAAATTTGGATTTTCCCTGAATTTCTGTTTTTGAAAAAAACTGGATTTGAAAAGCATTTTCAGAAAATCCTAAAAGTATTATTAAATAAAATGATATTTTGATTTTCCATAAAAATCTTATGTGAAATTAATTATTTGGAGTTATTTGACTTTTATTTGGTTTCCTGGATTTCCTGGAGTTCAAAAATGTAATTTTGAAATTAAAAGGTATTTTAAAGTATGAAAATTAAATACCAACATTAGTTGAAAATATTTTTATTAAAGTCCAAAATGTCTCCAGGAGATTCTATGAATTTTTCTGGAATTTTTGGAGTTTATTTCATATTTTTTTGAGGCTAAATGAATTTCCTGGCAATCTCTGAAAATCTGAAATCAGCAAATACAAATAAAATCCCTCTCTCCCTTCGGCCGCCAAGTGGACGGCCTGGATCTCGCCACGCCGTCCCTTCGGGCCATCCCCGCCGCCCACTCCATCCCACCTTCCTCACTTCCCTGCCCGCCACGTCGCTCCCCCGCCCCATCTCGGCCGTCCCCGCCTCGCCTCGCTCTCGGCCGCCCGATCTCCCTTCCCCTCATCTCGGCCGCTCGCGCGTTCTCCTTCCCTTCTCTCTCACTGCCGCCCGGGCCCGCCTGTCGGGGTCGTCTTCCCCGCGCGGCCTTCCCCTTCCTCCCGCCGCCGCCGACCGTTGCGCCCGCCGCCGCCGACCGTTGCGCCCGCTCCCGCCTTCCCCGGCGCCCCTCCTCTCTCTCCCGTGCACGCCATGTCCCACGCGCCCACCTTCTCCGCCATTCCCGCGCCCGAATTCCTCCCCCCATCCCCGCACCGTGTCCCCCGTAATCCCCGCCATTCCCGTCGCCCCGCGCCATCGCCGGCGAGAAATGCGCGCCGCTCCCCTCCCTCTCCGACCCTATAAATACCCCTCCCCGGCCCCGTTTCTCCTCGCCCCACCTCGCCCCGCCTCCTTCTCTCTCTCCCGAGCCCCTAGCGCCCCGCTCCGTGCGGCATCTCCCCGAGCGCCGGCGAAAGCAACGGCGAGCAATCGCCGCCGCCTCCGTCGCCCTCGCGCCACGCTGTCGCCTCCTTCGACCTCCCCGTGGCCGTGCGCAGCTCCCCCCTCTCCCCGAGGCTCGAGCGCCGCCGAACCGCCGTCGCAACGTGAGACCCGAGCCATCGCCGCACCACCCTCGCCGCCGGCCGTCTCCGGTCACCGCCGGTAAGAACCGCGCCCCTCCTTGGGATCGCCGCACTCCCCTCTCCCTTCCTCGCCCATCGCCGGCCGCCGACGAGCCGCCGTGCGCCGGCGAGCTCCACGGGCCGAGCGTTGCCCCGGCCAGCCTGGCCACGTCAGCAGCCGGAGCTGACATGGGCGCCACCTCCCCGGCCGCGTCGGCTCCCTCCTGCCTCGTCAGCGCCACGTGCGCACCCGACCCCTCCCGTGCCAACTCAGCGCCCCTGGTGGTCCGTGAGCCTGGTCCATGGACCAGGGCCCACATGTCATACTCTCCGCTCTAATTTCTAGTGCAAAAATAATTCGGCCGAAAATAAAAATCCCACGGCTGACGCAATGCTGACGCCATAAATCCCTTTTTCAGTAGAAAAACAATTCCAAAATTTAATCTTTTCTATTTTCTCTCTTTTCAAATTTCCCGGAGCCCGTTCTTCTTCATCCTAACTCCGATTGAGCCCATTCCAATTTCTAAATTCATCAAAAATTCCCCTCTATCCATTTCTAGCCTCAATTCAAATATTTGAGTTTAATTTGAATTTAGTTGAATTTGGTGGGTTATTTTCGCGTGAAGACTTCGACGATTCAAGAAATTTCTTCGACGAAGATTCAAGCCAAGTTGAAGAACAAGGCAAGTCACACTCCTTGATCATGTTGATCCCAGTTTTCAAAATAAAATTATGTTGTTTTAAATTATATTGCATGCATATTTTTATTCAACGTATTTCAATTCAGTTTTAAATTTAGTTATTGCCTACTTGTTAATTACTCCATTGATATTGAATCAAACTCTAGTTAATACATTAGTGTTGGCTAGAGAGTTTTAATCAAATGCTTAGATCTGCTTAGTTATAATATTTGTTTTGGGGTACCTTTTCACATAAAATGATAAACTTTGAGATGTACTCTTGACTTCGGAGAGTCAGGAAGGTTGATAAAATATTTTGAAATAAAATATAAAATCTGGTTTAGACTTAGGCTAATGGATAGGTGGTGGGTGCAGGCATGCACTGTTGTTCGGAGACACAGTGTTGATTGTCGGGCACAGGGGGTATGTGGTTGAGCCTAAGTCAATTAAGGACCGGCCTGTGAGCTACTGTTGCAAAGCCCTATCGTACTACCACAAGGCTGGTATGGGACAGCCCTGGCTGAATAATTTGCGGGTCCCAACCTGAGCCATTTCGTAGGTTGAAAGTGAGCGTGGCGTAGGCCATGAGAAGTGTCACTCGGCTCAAGAGGGGGTCCCGGTCTGGTGGATTCCTTACTGGGGGGAAACCTTAGTGTTGGCTTGGCCAGGTTGAAGGCTTTGCATTGTAAAGGCCTTGTCGTGATCTCCCCGCCGCACACATAAGGAAGTGTGTAACTCGCGTGGCAAAACGAGATGATCGTATCTTGTGGGTAAAGCTGTACAACCTCTGCAGAGTGTATAATCTATCCTGGATAGCCGTGCCCACGGTCATGGGCATGCTGAGTAAAAGTTTTTATGGATTAGACGTTGTTTTTCAAAAACGTTTTCGAAAACCTTGCGGATGGATGGAATCCGTGAGAGGTTGAAATCTGGTGAATGGATGGAATTCATCAGAGTTGCGCAATGAAAGCGTGTGGATGGATGGAATCCATACGTGATCTTTTGGAAAAGATGGTCCGGGTGGGATGCCCGTGGATAGGTTGGTGTTTGGTCGGAGCCTGCACTGACGGTAATATTTTCAATTACAAGTACTGTCTTTACGTATTGTATTAAATTCAGCCTTTTCAATCTATTTATTATATTTCATTAAATGATGTTTTATGCAAACTAACCCTATGAGCCTTCCATTGAAGCCTTTATCGTTATATTGCATTTCTCCGTGTGACTTGCGGAGTACAAGTTTGTACTCACGTTGCTATCTCCACACAGAGGAAGACGACTTCGACTACGGTGAAGACCAGAACGAGTAGGCCACGTCTTGCAGTTGTTTGCCTGTGGGCAGGCTTGGGCTTCGTCTTTTCAGCTTCGCTTCCGCAGTTTCTTTTGCAGTTATTTTTGCCAATGTGCGATGATGTAAACGCTGGCCATAAGGCGGTACTCCCTAAATTAAATAAATGTCATTATACTTGGTATTTGTCTTTGTTGTCCACTGTGTGCACTAGCTGATCCTGGACTAGTGCGATTTACACAAAGGATCCTGGAATTGCTGCTCCGGGTTCCGACAAGACCACAGGTGGCATGGACTACGGCATCGTGGCAGACACGGACGCCGAGACCGATGCAGAGATGATGGTGGACAGAGCCCGAGCGGGACATGGCGGCGAGCTCCATGAGAATGATGAACAGTGCACATGCCCTTGGATGGAAGACACGTGGCTTGGGGATGATCGAACGACTAGCACAAATGGCACAGATGAACAGTGCTTACGAATCTAGATGCTTGGCACGTGTTGCTTGACAAGATCCGAAGTCGAGGCGAACTTGAGCTAGATAGTCAACGTGTGGCAGCGGCCAGATCAGATGGCTGGCATGGATTGGGTCAAAGGGAAAAGGTGGGCTGGCTTTAAGGATTCGGCCCAAAGGCCTTAAGGGATTTTTTAAGATTTTCTAATTCCAGAAATTAAACTAAATTCATTTGAGATCTAGAAAATAGCAAATAAATCTAGAAAATTCCAAAAAAGAAAAACCTCAAGACTCAAGGAACTCAAATAAAATACTTTCAACAAATGTTCATGTTTATTTTAGTTATATTAAATACTTTTAGTTAATGAAAATTCATTTTAAGCTTGAGTTAAATTATGAAAATTCAAATGATGAATTTTCTTTTAAAACCTTTGAATAAACTCTGGAAAATAGGATGTTACAGTTGTTTAAGGACATTTGGAGAATTGTAAGCAAAGTAGGGATTTAGATTTATGTTCTGTAGAAAATTGGATGGTTACAAGGCAACTAAGTCTCCCTGCCTCTGCAGAAATCATTGTCGACGTTGTTCTAATAAGCCTAAGTCCCCAGGCCACCTGCCGTAGCACCACCAAGATTCCCTCTAGCTCATGTTATGACCTAGTTAGCTTGCTTTGCTCTCCCGCTCCAATGCCACTGCTTGACTGAGGTTCCCCGCCACCTCGCGCCACCGTGCCACCTCCTCCATCCACCTTTCCATCCACTGTTACCACCCATAGGTTTGCCTAGATTTTGCCATTCCATTTTGCTAGTTCCTGAGCTGCTCTCCAGCCACATCACCGCCGATAAGCTCGACATTGATCCCGGCCGAAGCTCCTTTTCTCTGCCTTCTCTTCTTTCTACCTCTAACATGGATAGTTAGAGGTATAGTTAGCGTTAATGGTAGTAATTAAGGTTAGTAAGTCACTGACATGTGGACCCAATAGGTTAATTAATTAAAAATCTAATTCAAACTTTTTTCAAGAAATGTGTTACTCACATGTGGACCCTGCTTGTCAGTTTATTTTGAAAAATAAAAAATTCTAACCGGTAGGCTCCACTAGTCAGCTTATCGACATAGTAAATCCATTTTTTCCTTCGTAAAGAAAAGTATATATGAAAATAAAACTTCTTGCACATTATTTTCTCTTTTCTTTTTTAGCATTTTATATGTGGTGTGATCTACTAAGAAGTGGATGGTTTGATGTGAGGTGGTAGCCTCCACTATATAAGCCTTGTGTTGAGTTAAGTCATGATATGACTCTAAGATTAGAGTTAGGGTTTACTTGTGTTGGAGCGTTTTGTATGTATGCTCTATGCTTAGAGCTCTGCTATCTCGAGTGATTGGTTGTAACATATTCCTCTAGAAGTAAAATGAACATTCAAAGTTTATCCAAGTAAGTTGTGCCATCGATCCATTCTTGTGATTTTGATTTGCTTGACTTTTGTAACATCCTAAATTTCAAGTTTTCAAAAATATGGAGTTTTTAAAACTTTTCTTGCATTTTGCTGGCATTCAAAATTTCTTCTGAGTATTTATTTGAAATTTTTTGAGTATTGTCACCTGCAAATAAATATACTAAGAAATAATACCCAAAGTAAAAATAGCAATGGAGCTAATAAAGGATATGGGAACCATATAAAACAATGAATTATGAATTCTAAACCAATTTTAAAGTTCACTCAAATCCAAACAAAAATTAAAAATTTAAACTCAAGCCGAGGTTCATGCAACTACACCTAGATAATTAAACTAAAAATTTATGTTCAGAAAAATTAAAATAAGGAAACGAGTAGTATTTCTCAAAATTTCCAAGCAACCCTAAAATTAAAATAAGGAATTCAAAAGTTGGAGCTAAGTTTCAGATTCAAGCCAAGTTATAAATCCAATTTCTGAAATCCTTAACTACCCCAAAAATCCTCTTAGGCTTAGCCCACTTCTTTTTATCCCCGGGCCGCTTTCTTTTTCTCGGCCCGATTCTCTTCCCTTCCCCGGCCTGGCCGACCCAGCCAACCTCGGGCGGCCCACCTCCCTTCTTCCTCCCCCATTTCCCCTTCGCTAACGTGGCCGAAGGCCGAAGCTTCTCCGCTTGGACCGCAAGGCACCGCAGCCCGCTTCTCCGCGCCAGCGCCTCAAACCAACGGTCGCTGGCACCTTCGGACTGATGGTCTTCGGTGCCTCCCCGCCCGCGTCAACAAGGCCCCACCGCCGCCCTGGCAGCTTATCCTCTGCCCCGCTCCGCTTTGTCGCGTCCTGCAGCGCGCACGGTGCAAGGTGGCTCGACTGCCAAGCAAAATCATGCCAAATCTTTCCCCAGATTGTGCTGCGCTGCTCAGTCATCTTCGCCCTGTCACTGCTGCCTGCAAACGCCGCTTGCAAAACGCCGCCTGCCACCGCCGTCCGCTCCGATGCAACAGCTCAGGGCAGCCGCCCGTTGCTAGCTCTGCATGGTCGACTACAAGAGCAACTGAAGCCACCATCTCCTTCCCCACACTCCACACTCCCTCCCCCTCCAAACAATTGGGTTTTCGCACCTCAAAGCTCACCGCTGCGGCCATCTTCTCTGCCACCGGCCAAAAGCGCCTCCACCGCCTCCATTTCCTCCTTGAAGCGCCCCCGTCCGATTCCTCACATTGAGAGCTACTACTCAGTGCCCTGAGGCCTTCCCAAGCGTCGGCTGCGCAATTCCTTTTCGCCCCATGCCGTGCCTTATTCCTTCTACTTTGCCTCCTCCTTTAGATCGCAAGTGGGCGGCCGCCCGGATGGTCACCAGCGCCTGTTGCCTAGCGCACCCCCCTGAAGTCTCGGGTTCGAATCCACACTCTGCCCCTTTCCTTCTTTTTGCAATTTATTTTCTTTAGCCATTTCCAATGAAATATAGTTAAGAAATGATTCCAGGAGGCTAAGATAATTAATTTAAGATCAAATAAAATTTATATATGCATCAGAATATAAAGTTTATATGCATAAGAGCAATTAAGTGATTAAGAGAAGTAGTTTAGTATTAGCTCACTAGTACTTAAATGATTGAAATTTAAGTTAAAGATTTCCTAGTATACAATTGAGTAAACCTTGGAAATAATTATGTGAGATATAATTAATTGACATAAATTTAAAATAAAAGATAAGAATTTAATTATAGAGATGGAATAAAGCATTGTGCAAGGTAAGATCAATAGAGGTTTAATGATGGATTAGCTATCGAATATAAGTAACTAATATGGCTTGGTTATTTATTCAAAATATAATTATTAACAAAAAAATGGCCTTTACCAGATTTAATAAAAGCCCCAACCAAGTTAGCAAGGTGAATGACGAATCAAGTCGCCTCGTAAAATTTGTTAAAAAAAATATGTCGTAACCATTTAAAATAAACTACATGGAAAAAGTAGAAAGTCATAATTTAAATATACCCCGCCATTAATACCTCGCCGATAAATAAATCACAACGGTGTATTTAGATAATAATGATAGTGGAACCTAGTTCTGTATAGCAAATTCGACCCTAGGTAAATAGAAATTTAATTAAAGATCGAACTTTGTCAAATGCTAGATAAAGAGATAGGATGTCAATACTAGTAAATGTCATAGCACCTCCAAATTAGAAGGTCATATTAATATATAGGTACAAGAAATGTGTGTGTGTGTGTGTATGTAATGGCCATGGGTCATCCATAATCAAAATAATCTTGCTAATATGTAATAGGGCGTCCAATGATATTAGGCATAGCTAGGAATAGTATTTATATCTGAGTTGCATATGGAACCTAGAGTGGTCAGTAGGTCACCCTAGAATAGCTAAGTGGTCTCAGGTTGATGAGGAATAGAGATCAGCTGGTGGTAGCCATTTAAATAATAATGACCAAATAAGTAGTCCCATGTGCTAATAAATTAGGGTGTTAATCATTTAATTAGTAAATTGATTAATTGATAGTAAAGCTCACCTAAAATATTACAATGTGAAATACCACAAACCCAAGCTCTGATATTAACATGGTAGGTAACTTAATACACACCATGAGCGCAACTCATGACCTAATCCTTAAAAGATAACCTTGGCACACGATACACCACATCTCCAGACACCTCGTACACCTGTTCATAAGACTAACCTGTCTCATGGGACTCCCTAAGTAGATGTAAAAGTAATAAAAGAATTTACTAAATAAAAGGTCGATCCACAGTATTCTAAAACCGGCTCTGTCTAGCTATCCTCGAGTCCTAAGCAGAATATCCCTGGGAATATTCCTTCATTATAAACCTTCCTTGGATCTTCCCTAGACATTTATCAACCTCTTTGACTCCGTCAAATACTCCATACCTAACCAACATCAAATCACCCGTTCAATCATAATAAAAGCTAACCAAGTTCGATTGGATCTATTTGGATCTTTTGAGTTATTTGCAATTGTTTGGATTCAGTTGTTTAGCGCGTAATTAGAAGATGGAGTCCTGAAGATTCTATGGATCCAGCGTGATCAGAGCGAAGTGAAGATAAAGAATAGAAGTTCAAGAGAAAGCATTGTGTGAGCTCAAGACCACGGTAAACCGCGAAGGCGAGTCAATACTTTGATCATGTTGAACCTACATTTTCTGCAAATTACTTTGGTTTAAATTATCAAATTGCATGCTGTTATTTTATATGAAAATATATGTTTAATTTAAGATTCTAGTTATATGCCCAATGTTTGCCTTGAATAATATTACACCTCCTTTAGAATACTTGAATACGTGAACCTTGTCGCCCTAGCAAAATTATAATGGTATTTTTTTCAAAAGTAAGTCCGTAATTATACGCCATGCTTAGTATTACTTAGATACTCAGGGGCGCTGAAATGCCCAAGCATCATTATCATTTTCAATCATGAGAAACTGGTTTGGGAGGTCATGATGGTAATGACTAGTATAGGTTGGTATGATTATTTTATGTTCCCAAAAACCCCAATTTGCTTAAATATCTGGGCGGATAGATCGAGGGTGTATGTGTGGTGCAGTGGAAGCACAAAGTGGGTAGTGGTAGACCGCCCAGATACCACTAAGGACTGAATCTTGCCATGACCTCCTGTGTAAAACAGTACAACCACAAGTCTGCAAAGTGCAACTTAGCTAAGTAAATTTATCGAAACTCCTGGACTCATCTCACTGGTAGTGGAAGGAAGTGGATACGCAAGGGCAAGGAGAGGCCTAAAGGGACACCAAATGGAGGGTGAAGTTTTCCAGCTGTTCTAGCGTTGCGGGAAGTGGAGCCCGGCTGCGCTAGTAACTGTGGGAAATATCCCGTGCATAGATGGGACCCACCGCAAGTGGGAGCAGCCCATAAGGTGAGATGACAAAAGGGGCTAGATACTTTGAAAAGTTACTATGATGGTCTGCTCAACCACATGACTAAGGAATCGTGTGGGGCAACGAGTTGATTGTCTCTTGTGGTGAAAGTGTACAAACTCTGCAGAGTCAAAACTATTCGAATAGCCGTGCCCACGGTCATGGGCGATGGGAACTTAACTAGATATAGTTTTGTTTCAAACACAACCTTGTAGGTGGAATTGAAAAGTGGAGGGCAGTGGAAAGCCCTGATTTGAGTTGTCCTGGGTGTCGTCCCAGTGGTAATGTAAGCGGTTATAACGCCGAAATGTTAGCATATTGTGCGGATGCCATGTAATGGTGGATGGAATCTGGATCGCTATTATTATTGCATTCCTTTACACATTATATTTTTGTGCAAAACTGCTAGGTTTCAGAAAATTTTGATGTATTATATTTTTAAATAATGATGACACTTCTCACAAAATAAAACGTCAGGAAGAATAAATAGAGTCGTAAGAAAAGAAGATGGCTGTTGGTGGTAAACACATAAAGTTGTAGGTGGATTCATGTCGATCATAAAGAGAAAACGATGGTGTGAATTCTGAGAGAAATAAATTGAAGTCTAAATGAATAGATAGGCTAGATGGATGATTTGAATGATTTTGGAGGATTAGGGAGTGCAAAGGTACTTGCTGGATTATGACACTGATAACTAATACAAATTCTTGGGAGATATTGGTGATAATGGAATTAATAGGATTTGATCGATTACTAGATGGGTCAATTGAATTTTTGGGAATTTGGAGACATGATAATTGGAGTATAGACTTGATCAATGATATTCTTGGTGGATATATATTAGTGAGTCGTAAACTTGATCAATGATATTCTTGGTGGAGGTATACTAGTGAATTTAGTTAGAGATAGAAGTAAGGTTGATTCTTGGAAGAGCAAATTATGGTTTTGGATCAATAACAAAATGATTGAATTGTTAGAAAGTCCTGATACGAATGATTTCGGTGGATTTAAAAGCAATTATGTTGGATAATCATTAGAATTGAAGAGTGGATTGTTAGGAATTTAGAATACAAAAGATATTGGTGGATCTAAAATAAAGAATGACACTCACTACTTGGAGTCTTAGGCAGCAATGAATGTATGATCGGTGGATTAATTAAATGATGTCACTCGCTGTTTGGGGTTTTAGACAGCAAACAATATAGAAAGTATATGACCGGTGGATTAAGTCAATTATGGCAATCGTTATGTGGAGTTTAGGTAACAACAATAACACTATGATTAAATAATAATAATGCTACTAAAAGCAATTTTTGGCAAATAAAATAACCCGAGCCACTCCTTTGATAAGCCATGCATACTATTTATTTGCATCATGTGTATTGGCTCGCGGAGCACGGTGGTTTGTGCTCACACTCGCTTTCACAACAAATCCAGAATCAGGAAGCAGATCAGATCACTACGCCCCAGCAACTCTATTGGCCATGATGGTAAAGAAGATGAAGATGTCAAGGGCTAGGTCGTGAACCTCCAGTTGGCTGCCTGTGGGCATGTCCTGAAGGTCCCACTTGCGTGCTTCGTTCTTCCGCTGCTGCAGTTTAATGATTTCGGCCTAATTGGCCCATGAGTAAGTTTACTATTATATGTACGCTTCCGCATGATATGTACTTTGATATTCAGAACTGTAAACTGTGAGCACTATCTACTGATCCAGGGAATAGTGCGGTGGAATCACAGAGGAATCCGGATTGTAAAATCTGGATCCCTACAACTTTCTTGTTTGGATTTTTCTCTTCATCATCTTTTCTGATGTCAAGAATGTGTAACAGATAAACATATCTCCTAGAGATAAGATCTCATCCATCTAAGCATGATCTAGAGGAAGTTCTTGAGTTTGCTCGGTTTTCCTCAAGAGAGAGGTGATTTGGGGATTTTGCTCTTGTGGGGGTTTGGCTTGAATTCGTTCTGTGGTCTAGTTTACTATGACATGTGAGAATCTATCCAAGGTTAGCTAGATAATCTAGGACCCATGAGCAAGAACAGATCGAGATTTTTCTCTTTTGTCTGGTTTGCAACTCTCCTTATTTTGGATAAAGGTTGGAATTTTGGTATCAATCAACACGATCCATGATTGAAATAGGTTTCTGATATCCTTGAGAGTGTTTTTGCTAAGTTTCACTGCATTTGGATCAGTTGTTTGAGAGTTGGATCTTTTCTTGAATTTGGTACAGTGCTTATTGCACTGTTTTTGCCGTGAGCAATCAGATCGACACCTCAGGCGGTCTAACCGTCAGATGGTCAGACCGGTGTTAACCTGGTGGTTAGATTGATGGGGTTGATCTAGCAATCGGTCAAACCACAAATTTGCCTGAGGTCAAACCAATGTCCTTGGCTTTTTGCTTTGAGTGAAAGGTTTTATGTTTTTGCTGCGATGTGTTGATACTTAAGGAAATTTTTTGAGAAAACTATTCACCACTCTAACTTGTTATACCCGAACCTAAGAGATAGTCTAAGGGGCTGTTTGGTTGCTAGCCACACTTTGCCAACAAAAATTGCCACACTTGCCTAAGTTGAGGTGCTCAAATTCTTTGCCACACCTTAGCAAGCCTAAGAGAATCTTGCCACACTTTTTTGAGTCATTGACGCGTGGGATCTAGTTTGTTGGAAGAGAATCTTGCCACAACTGTGGCTGCAACCAAACAGCTCCCAAAGTTGATCAAACTTGCCTAACCTTAGGCGTGGTAAATTGTGGCTGGCAACCAAACAGCCCCTAAGAGATTATATTGTTCGTTCAAAAAGGGGCTAAGTAATCCAAGAATCACAAAGGATTGTAAATTCTAAAGTTGTCAGCAGGTCGGGGCCAAGCATGACATGCTCGACTAGCCTTCTCACCGAAAACAAAGCATGGCCCAGCCATGGCACCATAATCATCATCATGCACGCTAGCAAGGGTAGCTTACACAACATGTTGCTTTGCCCTCTTTACCTTGTCTCTCTGCAGAGATGGTACCGTGGTCCTGTTACAAAGAGTTTCTCACTTTTGATTTTTAGAAGTTGAAAATTGAATGAAATGGCATTTTAAAATAGTTTTTTATAAGTTATTTATATGAGCCACCGTAAGAACTGCTTTGAACAGAATATCTTTTTATCGCAAGTATTCCTTACTCCCTCAATCTTTCTTGTAATTGATTAAAACCTAAAAGCTACAGAAAAAAAATCAAAAGTCATAATATTTTTAAATAGAGCCTATACCAGCAGTATTAGACGGAAAGGAAGAAAGGCGTGAGCGAGGAGACCTGTTGCATCAAACAATCCAAGGCAACGGGGATTCGTACTTATGTTGTGAGCGCTAGGAGAGAGAGACTGTGGAGAGAGAGAGAGAGAGAGAGAGAGAGAGAGAGAGAAGTGGTGAGATAGCCGTTTCATCACAGGTGACGACTGTCCTAGGAGGATGAGTGGTTCTCGTTTTTAATTCCGTGGGGTCGGTTAGCCTCTGGTGATCCCCCTCTCTTTTTTCCTGCGAGGTTCTGTTTGGTTGCCGCTTTGCTGAACAAAGGGAAAAGGCGAAAACAACTCTCATCCTACGCCTTCCTTTTCTTTCTTTCACTTCCTTCTCTTTATGTTTTTCTTTCTTTCCCCCCTTTGACCTCCCTTTCTTCTCTTTTGTTCTTTTTCAGTGGTTTCCTTTTGTTTTCCTTGTTGTTCTTTTTTCGCAAATTATATATTTGTAACTTTATTTTTGTTTGCCATGCTTCTAGTCTCATTTTAACACGTATTATTGTAGTAAGGCGGCTATATATTGCAGATATGGATTTGTTCATGGCCTCTGTTTCGCTACACAATACTTCGCTCTGCTCATTTCAGTTTCAGCTTCTAGTTTCTAATTTACTATTATTTAATTTCGTTTTTTCTAGCTTTTTAGCTTATTTTGGGCTTATTTTGCCTTTTTTTTCCTATATTCCTTTGCATTGTCTGTAATAGGAGAACCTTTTTTCTATTTTTAAATTTTCAAATTTTAATTATGCCAAAAAACTACCAGCTACTACAGTACAAAATAAACCAGCTACAGTGAAAAAATCCAAAAGCTACAAAAAGTTCAACTGAGCACAACTGTTCATCTGTTCCGTTATATTGTCTATAGCCTCAAGAGCGTCCGTCTCAATATATTTGTCAATTGAGGGAATCTAGAGAGTATGTATTGCAATTTTCCTCTCTCCACCCATGCTTACATGATTTGAAAAAGGTTAAGGTTATGGTGTATCATTTAGCAGGGACATGTATGGCCATTTCTTGCTAAGTATTTCTTAGATTTAGTATTTTTTTTGGGTTTGTACGTATGGTGGACTATAGATAATATAGTGAAACGGAGTGAGTAGCTAATGAGCCTCTTGTTTTCAGCTTCTAAAAGCCGCTTTTTAGTTTTTCTATAGTAATTGTTTTTTAAACAGAGTGTTTTTTCACGGTGAGGTCTATAAGTTGATTGTAGTACACACTGTAGTGACTTCATTTATATCGTCCAAAACAGTACATGAGTTTTTGTTACTCCATACTTACTCTTACGAATAGCTAAAATGTCGTAAATCGTAACAAAAAACCATAAAACGAAGAAAAAAAGAACAGACGCAATAGATGGTGCCACATTGGGTGAGCACACATGCGGCCAGACACAGCATGTTCTCAGTACAGGCTTATGGCTTAGGGTTTTGTTAAACATCATCCGGATGTTTTCTTCCTAACTATTATTCAGATTTAGGACCATTGGATTAGAGATTCAATAGCCATAAATTCTCCTTCTTCCCCTTGAATTCTACCCCCTCTTAAAAAAAATATTCGGATGATATCTAGACACTCCCTATGCCTTATTGCCGTGGAGTTAATACGGGAGCGTGCAAGTTGCAGCGTGCGTTTTGGTTTAATTTGCTGGCGATAGCTGGATCACCGCGATCGATCGATACACAGAGCTAGCTAGCTACCTCATCAGTTTCTTTGCCTTCGCCAATCACACGGACGTAGCGTGCCGTATGCATCAACCGATCAAATGCAATGCACACTTTGTTTCTCACTCTCGATCGATGGGTGTCTCCCCTTGCAATCGAATCGCACGTCGAGGGAGGCAGACACCGGCAATGCATGTCCAAGTCCATCATGATCGATCGATGCAACAACAACCTGCAGAGCACCTCGCGCTGGATGATCAGCTACAGGCAGCGTTGGCGTTAGCCGTGGTGCATGTAGAGCCCACGCCAGTTCCCCCTGGAAAATCATTGGACCTGCATGGGGCCATGCACGCTCCGATCGATCGGCTGTAGCCGTCGAACAACCGCTTGGTTTTCCGTCTGTCTGGTCGAAAATTTCGACAGCAAAAGGATCACATGAAGCTGAGAGAGAGAAGAAAAAACTCGACGTTCTCAAAGCAGAGGAGAAATGGATCGAGTGGATGGGCAGCACGGAGAGATCGACACCACGAAAGCTGGCGATTCATCTCGAGACCAAGCATGTCGTGCCAAAATTCTAGGCGCCATTCTTGTGCGTCTGAATTCGTTTCCAGTGCCAAAGTTGGGCACAGCACAATCATGCGTGCCCATTAGTGTGATGAGTGGTTGCGATAACGTACGTCGATCGTCGTCACCGTCTCTAACAACCGAAATTGCAGCTTGCTTTCACAAGTGCATTATGATCAGAGGGTCGTCTCTATTTTTTTAACTGCTTGATATATGATAAAGCAAGAGAAAAAAAAAAGAAATATTACATTCACCCTGCCGATAAAACTTCACAGGCAAGCGGCCACTAGCACCACTTCAAACAACTCACACATAGCACACCATGCAACTAAGGGAAGAACAACACACCCTAATGCTCTACACGCTAAAGGTTCTAATTGAATTTCAAACTAGAAGCAGAGGACCACAATTATACGAAGCTTGAGAGAGAATGGAAGCAAAGGCAAGATGAACTATAGCTCTACCACGGTTAAAGAACCACGGTAAGCACCATACACTAGCAGGACAAACAACAGAAAACTTCATAATGAAGATGGCAAGGAAGCGGCCCTTCCGCTCAGGTGACGATAGTGGATGACACGCAAAAGAAGCCGATAGGTCTGACACCACTCCCCCTCCTCCCACACGGCTCATCAACGGTGGCTTGCTTGGTCACAAGATTGAAACAGAACTATTGAACATGAGCCTCCGAAGTAGTGCTCTTATTCATGACGATGACTCGGACGGTGGAACACCGAACTCTTTGGGCTTCTTCAAACAACCGGCCCAGTATTTAGGGAGAGAGCCCCCGACAACAACAGCAAGGCTAGGCCTTGACCAAGAGCCCACCGGTGAGCAGAGCGGCAGACGACTGCAAATCCAGAGTGGAGTGGCAGACGGCTGCAAGTCCAAAGAGGAAGGGGTCTGTCTTAGGTTTGGCGGCGGGGAAGACTCCTGGCATCGATGAATTTCGGTGGAATCCATGCGTTTCATGAGCAGGCCGATCGGCGGAGGACCCCTAAGTGATGATGAATGAAGGTAATGGAGAGGACGTAGAATGCTTCGGGAACGGCAGGGAGGAAGACTCTTGGGCGAGGACAACGTTGGGCCACGACTCTGGTGATAGGGCAGACTCCTGGGCGACGGCGAATGGCGGTTGATGATTGGAGATGATGAAGGTTAATGAAGGGCGAAGAAGGCTGGTGATGGTTGGAGAAGGCTAGCACTGGTGGTGGTTGTAGAACACAAGTGGGGGCTGGGTGCTACCTTTGCCAGCAGCAGGCTCACATCCAGATCTAGCGACGCCATCGTCGTGAGACGACTCAGTTGGATGTGGGGACGAGGGCGACGCCACCCATATGCACCGCACAGACACTCCCTCATCGCTCCCGCCCTCGTACACGACACGTCGACCGAGTAGCAACAGGAAGTCGGCAGTGTCGTGCTCTTCTTCTTCAGATCTGGTGGCGACATGACAAGATCAGTTGAATGTGGGGCCATCGGTGGGCCCACCCTGGTGACCAGCATGCTCGCGTCCACTTCGTGCTGCCCACATCGCCGAGTTCGTTGAAGATCTAAAAATGAATCGATGCCGCCAGTGGCAAAAAGACAAAAGCGGCCCTAGATGTGGAACGACGAGGAGGGATGAGGAAGAAAAGAAGGAAGAGAGGAGGAGATGCAGCTGAGAGGCCCCGCCGTCGTTGCCGCACCAGCGGCAATGGTAGCGAGGGGGGCATCAGTGGAGGGGGCCTTTGGCGGCGTGGGCTGGTTTGCCCCCTGAATCGCTCGTGGGAGTGGTTTAGGAGGTTCTGGCCTACGTGGGTTGCAACATAGAGGGTCATTTCTATTTGATTAATCCCTAAATGTATGCGTGATCTTGGTCACACAAGCTTGATAGCACAATTGAATAACGAGTTAAGGCCCTACTTGGAAAGCATAGGCTTCGCATAAAGCAACGCATTTCCCACATGAATCTACACAAATCCGCATGTTCCAAACGGGATATAACCGAAAACAACTAATACACGGGAGATGAGAAAAATGAAAATGTACATCAGGAGAAGCAACATATTTTTATTTGCGAGAAGAATGGAAACCATCATAAAATTTCTATTGTATTCTTCCAATTTTTAGTGAATTTCATTTGAATTAGTACTATTTCACCCCTTTATCAATTATAATTACATTGCATAGCTTATTTGGCCCCCGCAATCTAAATTCCTAACTCCACCCTGTAATTGGTGTGGCAGTGGGACTTTAGTTGTCTGGTACATGATCAAAGTTCAATTTTTTTTGTGGATTTTCTACTATGTATTCCACGGTAAAAACTTGTGATAAAGATGACTAAACTAACCAAAATTATCTGCTCTAAAGAGAGGCATTAGAGATGGGCTGTGTTTTCTTCCCTCAAGACAAAACCAGTAGCTTATACCATGGCATCAACTTAATAGATTAATCTCTACAACTTAAAGAAGGAATTGGTGGTGGCGGTTCACCACCAGTGGTTCATCTACCTTCTAAAACCATCAAATCTAGCTGCCTATCGCCAATCCAAGGGTCCAGACCCTGCAGGCACCGCACCCCGCTCTAGGTCTCGCGCTGCCCTCCCTTCCCAAAGATCTACCAAGTCTTTATTATATCTGAAAAGTTGAACGGAACGGTTCTATAGAAAGGTTATTATATCCAATCAGGGAGCTATAATAAGCATTAGATCAACCTAGCGCATCATCCTTATGATCTTGAGTAACCCAATCACATATTGCTCCTGGAAATACCGGTCTTCCCAACAAGCATGTGTCTCATTGGGCATGAATGGTTGGCAAACCACTTGATGTGATATCTCGTTTAATTAAACGGTCCAATCAGGTAAGCCATTAAGTGGGCGCTTGCAAAGTGCACATATATGTGCTTTGCTTGCTTTGATTGGGCAATTGGGACACAAAAACTGGTTGCTCATTCGTTACCACTTTCTTTCCTTGGCCGCCCGGGAACGACAAAACCGATTGCTATGCGATAATTGCACTAAGCCCTACCAAGTGTGCTCGAAATTTCGCTTGACCCCTAAGCCTAAGGCCATGTTTGTACTGAGAAGTCCGAAACCAATATAAACACCTAGCTTTTTAAAGCGGCTTCTCCACTCCTTTTGCTTCCGTCTCGCTTCTAGGATAAGTCAAAGGGTCACAGGTAGAGCTGGGACTTGGGCTGGGCTTTTTTGGGCCAGCCCGAAGCACGACCGGCACGGCCCGGCCCGACACGTGGCGGGCCGTGCCGGCACGGCACGAACGGTGGGCCGGGCCGGGCCTCAAAATTCGGCACGGTGGGCGGCACGGCACGGCACGACAGATCGGGCCGTGCTCGGGCCGGCACGGCACGAAGAGCACGGTTGACCAGAAACTATTTAAAATTGATTTCTTAACTATAGTAAGTTGTACTCATGATTCTCCTTGAGCTTTTCTATTTGACTAGTTGGGTAGGTCTATGCTATATTGTCAGGCGATGTCCACGTACGCTATAGTCTAATTTGTACAAGATATACATTCCATTGGGCTAGATGACCAAGTTCGGAGGTGGAATGGCATGAGACAATAGAACCGAATTTTAAGTAGGTTTTTAATAAGGCGGATACAAGAGAAAGGAAGATAGCGGCCACTGCTATCTTTGTCGCCGTCGCTTTCGTCGTGTATAGTTACTTTGGGCTGGGCTTGGGCTGGCACGGCACGAACGCCGGCACGGTGGGCTTTGGGCCGTGCTTGGGCCTGGCCGAAGACGAGGCGGGCCGGCACGGCACGGCACGACGGGATGACTGGGCCGAACCGGCACGGCACGAAGCGGCCCGAAGCACGGTGGGCCTAGGCCGTGCCGGCACGGCACGGCCCAGTTCCCACCTCTAGTCACGGGCATGCCACATATCCCATTCCTCTTGCTCCCGTCTCGTGCACGTATCTTTTATTCACTTTTTGTACCACTCGTCCTCTCATTCTAAAAGACGCTTTTTCAGTTACTACTATTCTTTTTTAGTTAAAAGTTATTAAACGTAGCTAAAATCTATCAGCAAAAGTCAATACGAATACCCCTAAATCTCTGTATTAGTATTCATCATAAGAGGATAAGCACATACAACCCAAGTTTCGCAATAAGCTCGCTGATGAACAAAAAATAAAACATGATTTGTCAGTGTAACATCTATCACTTAAAGTTACTTGTCGACATGCAAGTGAATTGGCAATTGGGCGTGAAAGATGACGACGTAAGTAAATTTTGTCGCCCGGAGTGCCATTTTTTTATGTCAACACGGGAGAAATACAATGGCACGTGTGTTGTGTGGACGTCTAAAGCCTGAGTAAATTTAATAGGTATTACGTAGGAAAAGAAGCATTCTACGAAAATGGCCAATTTGGCAGGTCGTAAACAGGACCTAAATGGCCAATTTTGGCAGGTCGTAAACAGGACCTAAATGGCCAATTTTGCCGGTCGTAAACAGGACCTAAATGGCCAATTTGGCAGGGCTTTGGACCCTACTGCCGCATTTTAGGACCTGCGAAAATTTGTGCAAAACAGGAGGAGTTTGATGAAATTATTCCCGATTGGTTTTGAGGCTCGTAAATTCGCCCGCCAAAAAAAAGAGTCCAGCTGCTTTGCATTGCCAGCGAGTGGTATCCGTCCGTCCATCGTGCATCCTGCCACGGCAAGATTTCTCATGTACTACACCCGCTCCTTAAATGCACCTCTTAATTCTGCCGAACAACCGATCCACCAACCTTTTATCTTCTTCATTCACATGCCTGTGATGGGTTTGAGCTGACGCAGCGCTAGAAAGCAGCAACAAGGAGAGAACTGTTCTTCAAATTATTTTTTTGGAAGATGCGAATATGCGAGCACTAAGTAGCTATATAACCATTGTAGAGTACTGTCCATTTAGTGCACGCTAAACAACGTACGTAGAAATTTCATAAGAAACCGTTCAGTAATCATAATAAGTAACATGGTAAGAATATAGCTGATTTTTTAGAGTGGCTTATTACTTTGTCGCTCTTGTCTCGCTCAGAGATAAAGTAGGAGTCACATGCATAATACACCGTACTTCTCTTATCTTTATCTTTTGTACGTATCTCTTTATTAATTTTTCTGTTACAACTATTTACTTTTTTTTGGGTCAAAAATCACCTCGCGTAATCGAAAGTTATAGGGCCTGTTATTTACCTCACAAGCCGGCGGCTTTTAGCTTTTGCTACAGTACCTAACTTTCAAACAGAGTATTTTTTCAAGATGGGGTCTACAAGTTAAACGATCTACACGTTAAAAGCCCAACATCTGTACCAGCCAAAATCGCAAGTGAGTATCTGTCTCTCCGTAATCTGTACCGTAAATAGCCAAAATTCAAAAATTTCAACCAAAAACCATAAACCAGCCGAAAAGAACAGACCCATAAGCCTAACCTGAACACCACTGTGTTTACGTACTGTTTAGCTAAGTGACCAAGGTTTGGTGCCCTTGGACTTTGGAGAGCAACAAGATGTGGTCTGTACGGCTAAACGAAGGAAGAAAAGAAGAAGAGTATTTGCAAGGGACAAGCAGCGGTGGTGGAGGTTCTGAGGAACAAGTACCGCGTGGCTGAGCTGCTGATCCTTTCCATAAACTAACAATTTCTTCTGTACCCCTCCTTGCCCTTTATTTCTTCTCCCAAAGAAAAGAGAGAGGAGAACAAAAGGCAAGGCGAGAGGGAGGCTTTGGCTTTGCTCATTGCTCAGCTCAGCTTGGGGTGGCTGACCGACCGCGCGAGAGGGAGAGAAAGAGACGCTTATGATTGCCTCGACCTCGACCTCTTCCACCTCTTCCCTAGCCCGGACCAGCCCCCTCCCCCTGTAACCCCGCGAACGCTCCTTGAACTCTTCCCGGTTTTCTTGATTCCTCCCCCGGTCCGTCGCACCGCTATTCTTGGCGCCGCCTTCTTGTTGCTGGCGTTCTTGGCTCGCGGGTATAGTTCGCCGGTTTCTTGAGTTCTTGGGGCCGCGCATTGGCGGGCCGTGGGCGGGCGGGTGGGTGTTCTTGGTTGGCTGTGCTGTTTGATGAGGTGGTGGCGGTGGTGGTGAGGATTGAGGAATAGCATTGTGAATGGAGGGGGTGGAGGGTTTGGGTTCTTCGTGTTCGGCGGCGCCGCCGGCGCCGCAGAAGCAGCAGCAGCAGCAGATACGGGTGGTGCGGTGCCCCAGGTGCGAGAAGTTCTTGCCGGAGCTCCCCAACTACTCTGTCTACGTCTGCGGCGGATGCGGCGCCACTCTCCAAGGTTTCATCTTCTTCTTTCCCCTGTTTCTTTTATCTTGCCTTGCACCTACCTATTCTGTACTTCTGTATTCTGTTCTGTTCTCATTAGGCGGCTGGTTTTTGTTTATTTGTTACCTCTGCATTAGTGTTCGTGAATTGTTTATCTAAAATCAGGATTAATTTGTTCAACTTTGTTCCCTAATTTTTGGGTTAAATTCTAGACAAATGGATTTGCTCCCAGCTTTATTCAAAGCTACAAGGATTACTCTGTTCAATTTGTGCCGCACCTGGGTTATCTGGCCTTTTCCGTTTCCACCTTTTTTTTTCTGGGACGCAGATTTCTTTCGCCTCATTTTGTCTGCTTTCTGGTTTGTAAAGATTCCATTTTTTAAGTTTTTTTGTTGGTTTCTTTAGCTTCAATTATTCGGGCAATTTTGATCTTTTTATTTCCATCTTTTAAGAGGTAATGTTTTTTCTTTCTATTTTGCAAAATGTTTGTTTTTTCCTTTTTTTTCACTGCCTTTAACTTCGCGTTGATTTGGCATCATTCCTGCCTCTCATATCGTAGTGAAATTCAAAGAGGGGTAATTTCCAATTTGGTGAACTCCAACTCATTTTTGCTGCAATTTTGCAAAAGCGTTGTTTTTAACTAAGTTTATATCCGAAGCTTGCCTTCAAAGTTGCAACCAATACTTGAAGGTTCCTCGCAAAAAGGAAAAAAAAAACAATACTTGAAGGTGTACAACTTGTGGGCACTGTGTTTTCGTTTTCTTGTTTCCATCTAAATGAGAAGGGTCGTTGTGTGGGATGTTTGCCTTGATTTTTAAGCTTCCAACTGGCTAATGTTAGGTTAGAAAATTCTGATGAGTCTAAACAAATGTATTTTTTTTAATAAAACTGCTTAAACATCCAGGTTGGATTTTTAAGTATGCATTTTCCTGGCTGAAGCAGCTGAACATATATCGTTCGTGAAAAATTAATCATCATTCTGACAAGTCGTCTCATTTTTTTGTTTCCAAATTGGAAAAAGTTGAAACCCGTTGGTTTTTTAAGCTTAGCACTCTAATTATCGCATATTTCTTACAGTAGAGAAATGGCTGTAAGTTGTCACCAGTGCTGCAGAAAGGTTTCATTTTGTTTGAGACTTTGAGTCAGTCCCAAGCCTTTCGAAAACGAGGAAATAGAACCGGCCCCAATTATTTTAACAAGATCATTTTGTTCTGCTGGGTCCGTATTTCCACTTAAATTTCGCCTTTTGTCAATACTTTAGGGAGTGCCAAGTACATTTTCATAGTTTATTGCTACAGTTGCGCAATCTGGAGCCAAAAGGCAGTGTTTCTAGATTAGATTGTGCGGAAGTAGTAGTCTTAATTTGCACATTTTTTGAAGAATCCTCATTCGCAATACTATGATTTGGAAAGACTCCATTTCTGTCTTGTTTGTGCTGAATTGTACATCAAATTTGTAATATGTGAGTATAGAACTAACTATTTTCTTCTCTGGGCAATTTTGCAGCAAAGAAGAATTCAGCATCTGAGACTTCAGATAAATCTGAAGGTGAACATGTGAAGTACCTTGAAGTGCTGGAGAGTTTACCAGAGAAGAAAGGAGCATCAGTTGAAGCCACTCTTCAGACTGTCGGAGAAGCAGATGCCAAAAGAGTCAAAGTTAGGACAGAAGAGAAATTAGTACCCAATAGAATGGTGGCTGTGCACAGCGATTCTGGATATAGCTGTGATGACAGCCCAATTCCAAGAGAGCCAAGCACCTTGAAGTTTGAATCTGCACTTAGAGATGACAGAAGGGAAATTCGGGAGGCCAAGTACAGGCGCATTCGTAATGAGGAGAAAGGAGAAGCAAAGCAGCCAATGAGAGTAAGAGACAGATCTCCGAGGTCTGTGGTTGACAGCATTTCTCCTAATGCTTACCCTGGAGAAGGCCCTTCTGATTACCGTATGAAGTCGGGACTCCGACATGCCAACGGTGTGCATGCCGACAGGAGGAATTTGGATGGTCCTAGCAGAGTCAGTGGTCTTGAGAAAGATCGTGCTGAGCTTTTACGGATGCTTGATGATTTGAGGGACCAGGTACAGAGATCCTGCGAGATTGCTGACAAGCCAAGTGGAAGTACTTGTACAGATAGAGTGGCGGATGCCTCAGGTTCCTATAATCCTCATGAACGGTTGAGTCGGCTGCGGCATGGTTCACCTCAGTTGCAGCGGAACGGTTCTCAGCGCTCACCATCCTTGAATGGGCAAACTCCTGGCATTCCGAATGCATATGCATCAGTGCCTGCACAGCAAGATCTTCATGGATATGGGGAGCCCATCACACACATGGGGGCTCCTAGCTATCCTGTTGGTTCATTTCCTTGGAGAAATTTTGACAATTATTTCTTTGGACAGTATGATCCTGACCCTCTCATCTCTTACCACCATGATGGATTCTACCATCAGCCTGCTTGTTCTTGCCTACATTGTTACCACCGTGAGTTCTTACCTGTTCAGGGGCCTCCACTGGGTTTCAACCATCGCAGGGCACCATATGTTATGAACAATCACGGGTTGTACCCTGTAGTCGGTCCCCTGATGTTTGGTGCACAGAATTACAATTCAAGGGGTATCAATGCTTCATTGCAGCGCAATCACATGAGGGCCACCCTGAGTAAGAAACCTGCACAAACTTGTGAACCTATTGCATGTGGTGCCCCATTTACCATATGCTACAACTGCTACGAAGTGCTGCAACTTCCCAAGAAGTCTCTCTTGCTGGGGAAGGATGAGTACAAGTTATGTTGCGGGTCATGCTCGCATGCAATTGTGGTTAAGCTTGATGGAAGCAGGCTTGATGTTTCAGCACCATCACCAATTTCACACATATCTGCTGGAAGTAAAAATAGCTCAAATGATGGCCATGGAGGCAATGCGAATACTGCTACCGGCGAGAGACTGCTTCCGCTTTATAGTTTTTCTGCAGGAAGTCATGGCTCTCAAGAAAAAGATCTACCCTCAAATTCAAGCGAAGCCGAAAAAATGAAAGGTATATCATCATCATCTAGTATTTCTGAGGATGAGAATAGCCCTGAAAGATCTAATTCACAGAGGGACACCCCTGGGTCTAGGGATCTTCCTCCTGAAGCTGAAGTGGTTACCCGTGTTCCGAGTTTACCTCTTCGCGATCATTTTGGATATTCGCCATCGGAGATGGTGGTTGATGGGTTAGGAAAAGGAAGCAGCAGTACCCGGTCTGAACATGAGAAGGCTGTATTACCTGAAAGTTTCAAGCAGAACATTGTAAAAGATGTACCTATGGCGAGTGTGATGGACCTGTCAGATGATGAGTACGATGGTCCTGAATACAGTCAACATCCAGGAGATGTGGCGCAATATGTAGATCACCCTAGGGCCATGAAAATGGGCGATTCATTTTTCACCAATCTCATAAAGAAGAGTTTTAAAATTAACAACGGAATGGGCAATGGCAGAGCAAAGGTATTCATTAATGGCTATCCCATGTCTGATCGTGCTGTCAGGAAGGCTGAGAAGATAGCTGGACCAATCTATCCTGGCGAATACTGGTAAATTCCACCTTCTGTATGCACTTAAGTCTCTTCACTTATATTGCAGTTGTGTTATAATATACAACATTCAGCATTGTTGACACTTGACATTTCGTTCTTATATCCTATTGCTTAGGTATGATTACTGTGCCGGGTTCTGGGGTGTAATGGGACAATCCTGCCTTGGCATGATACCTGTAAGAGAAGTTATATTGTGGTTAATATGTCGAGTTACCCTGTCATATCCTGATCAAAGCTTTTAAACTGGATCTCCATGTTGCAGCCATACATTCCGGAACTTAATTATCCTATGCCCAAGAACTGCGCTGGTGGAAATACAGGTGTGTTTGTCAATGGGAGGGAACTTCACCAGAAGGATTTGGATTTACTCGTGGGTCGAGGACTCCCAGATTCTCCTGGTAGATCATATAGAGTTGAGATTTCTGGTAAAGTGTATGATGAAGTCTCTGGTGAAGAGCTTTGTTGCCTTGGCAAGCTTGCACCAACGTAAGTAACTTATACTGACTTTAAATTCTTCGAATTCACTTCACAATCAGAAGTTCTCATGAACAATGTTAAAATGTCTTGCACTGCTATTGTTCCATGTGGCATGCTCATGCTCATTTAGCAAGCTGTGGTAGCTATGACGTACATATCCAGTACTTTGTTGTTATTACGATTATGTCAGAGCTGTTGTAAGAAAAATCTTTATTCTGTTAATTTGATAGACTGAAATACTGTAGTATGTGTGGTGTTCGTTATCAGCTTTTATGATATAGCAAAATATAGAAGCAAGAAGCTTCATAAATTGTGGAAAATCCTTGTTTTGAAAAGTATTGTGAAAAGTGCAGTTATCTTGTATCGCACAAATACATTTCTGAAATTAAGTGGTAGTTGACGTGGTAGCACACGCCATTTCCCATTTGCATGCTTGTTGGAGAAAGCTCTTACATCATATAGGATTGAGACGAAGCATAGGGATCCTTTGATGTTGCCACCTCTTTGAATTTAGTCCTGCTGTAGTCCATAGATATGCTTAAGATAGTAAAAAATGTCAAGATCAGGCCTCTTTGCTGATAGATTGTAGGTCTTTTGATTGAATGCTTCCCTCCCGCTTCATTATAACTCTCTTATACATATCACAGATATATCTGGCATACTAACTACTGATTGTAACGTGGGAGCATGGATGTAGATGTTGTGAGTCTATGATTATTCAATTTAAAAGAATGAACTTTTTTTTTGTTAGGATCATCGCAAAAAACAAAAAGGCTGTTAGGATAAGTTTCTGTGCCACGTCGAGATCTTTCTTGTGCTTTTATCATACGCGGAATCCTATTTCCATGTTCGAAATTCTAGGTCACTGCTATAGATATCTGCCTTGGGCTATGGATTTATTTGTTTGATACCCGAGGTTGTACTGACAATTGATCTACGCAAACAGTGTCGAGAAGATGAAGCGCGGGTTCGGGATGCGAGCACCACGGATCATCCACTGAGAGAGGGGGTCAAAATTGGCCCTCACTGCACTACAACCAGAGAGGTTCTTGGAGGCAGTCAATCGAGTCGATGAGCCACCTGTAGAATTCCAGATCGTTTTCGAAGTTCTGGTTCTCCTCTGTAGATGCTAGCAGTGTGTCATGCTTGCCTGCTTGTTGCTGTGCTGCCTCACTTGACTGAGCTCTGATGTAATTTGTGATGGCCTCGAGCAGGTGGCTGTCTGAAAATTTTATCCAATGGAAGTTTTGCGTTGTGTGGCTTTGCTTTTTTTTTTTTTAATTGCAAAGGAGGACGTGCACTTATGTACATCACACCATACGCATATACATACGTGTGCTTGACGTAAACACACGCTAGGTATTAATTTTCCAACTGATGGCCGAAATGGCAGAAGGCCTATTGGGCTAGGCTAGTCAGGCCCTTTCCATCGCAAGCCCATTTGGTTGCGGCTCGTGATCCCTTTGTCATCTGGGCCGTCAATTTCTCTCCTTCCCGCTCCTCTTGCCGCAATCGTTGCCGTCCGTTTCGAACAACGCGATCTGGGCGATCTCGGTCCGACCCCACCTCGTAACTTTCGGACCGGACCAACGAGGTCGGTAACCTCGCAGCAGCTTCCCCGGTCCCACCCGCCGGCGGCTCTCCTGAGTAGCCGTTGCACGGACGGCAACGCGCGGACGTCACTTTCCTAATTAGCGACCATTCAAAATTTGAAAATTCCCTTCCGCTGTGCTAGTAAAATGTCTGTACGTAACGATAGAATTCTAAAAAAATGTTATACATATCATTAAATATATCCAAATCATACAATGACACTAAAAAGAGAGAGATAGTATAAGAACATGTGAAATAAACTCTCAATAAGTAGCTGGATTAATTCTTATCCATAATAATCTTTTTTTAAAAAAATACACGTCAGAATATATTTTTCGACAAAACTATAAACAAGAGCTCATCACTGCTATTTTAGCTAAAATACAGCTACACACAAGAGCTCATCTCTACCAATTTTATTCCTTTAGCATTCGTTTTTATAAAAATGATCTTATTCCTAAGCTCGAAAGGTACCGTGCTGAGCAGCTCTGTAGAAGGTGAGCTGAGCATGCGTCATGGACTGTGCAACTCTGTAAAATGATCTTATTCCTATGGCATGTGACGGGCTGTGCAGCTGCCGAGCTGCGGCTCGGCATCAGCACAGGGAGCAGTGCGTGCGTGCATTTCCTTTGTGTGCCGATCGATGCAATCCATCATGCATGCATACGTTCGTGCGTGCGTGCTTGGTGTCCTTTGTGTGCAATGTTTTTTTAACGTCTCTATTGCCCAACAGTTACATTTGTGCTGCCATGCAGGGGCAAAGCCAGCGGGGGCTTGGTGAGGCTCGAGCCTCACCTCCCCCGGCGGTGGCAGCACCCCCCGGCGACGAGCGTCCGCGGCGGCCGGCAGCATCTACAGGGATAGGCCCAAATGACAAACAATAAAAACCAACCAACCCCCGTCCCTCCCCCGGTCAAGAGCCCGCGGCGGCCAGCAATGTCGACAATCACAGCGGCCCAACAAACAAATAAAAAGCATAGTAAGAGACCCAACAAATTCATCTCATTGGCCCACCAAAATACCTACTCCAACTCACAAAACTAGCCATTGGGCGGCAGAACCAGAGGCCAGAGGGGCTGGGGGCGACCGGGTGAGGGCGCGCCGCCGGAGCAGGAGGGTCGGGGCTGGTGGCCGAGGGGCGGGCCAACGGGGGGAGTCGGAGTGGGGCGGCGGCGCGGCGCCGCGAAGGAGCACTGGGTGGCGGGCCGGTGCGGAGGAGCACTGGGCGGAGTGGCAGAGACGGCGGAGTGACCGGAGTCCGAGCGAGGAGCGATGAGGCGGAGTGACCGGAGTCCGAACGAGGTGCGACGGGGCGGAGCGAGCGAAGCGAGCGAAGTGAGCGTCTGAGCGAATGAGGTCTTGAGAGAGACAGTGAGTGAGTTGAGTCTGAGCGAATGAGTAGACGAGTGACGAGAGGCGGAGGACAGAAGTGAGATCATAATCATCATATCAACAAAGGAAATAGCCAAATAGGGTCGGCCTAATCTGTAGAGTAAGTAATTTTTCATGATTCAAATTTGTCTCATGATTCAAATTAGTTTATTTATGGTATATTTCATATGATCTAAATTTTCATTGTTATTCACAATTTTCTATTATATCATTAATTTTCATATGTTTCATACACAGGTGATTTATTGTTACTCTGACTCATAGCAGAATAATTATATATTCTTGGATATGCGCTTTCTATTGTCGAGGTACCTACTTTGTATATCACTAATTTTTTTCATTGCCTATATTTCTCTGATTTATTGCTACTCTGACTCATAGCAGAATAATTTATATATGAATTTGAAATTCTATAAAAGTAAAAGACTATATTTGTGTCAACTTAGTTTAGTCTGACAAATAATTCAGCCCACCCTCAATTTTAATCCTGGCTTCGCCACTGCTGCCATGCATTCTCTATTTGGCACTGTAGCATGTGAACTCATACTGGTTGGCGTTGCGTGTCTCCACTGCTCCCTGTGATGCTGCCGAGCAGCCGCAGCCCGGGCCCGCCACCTGCTACAACGTACGCTCTCCTCCTTCACCCACTCACCTCCTGCTAACTACAGTGGCGCGGTAAGTAACATATGTCGCCTTTTGAACTTGGAAAGAGAGTTATTATTTTTTTGCAGAAAATGGTGCTAAGGGGCCAAAATTGAAAAAATTACAGCAGTGCTAGATACGTGAATAGTTCAAAATACATCCATGTAGGACCGAGAATGGTGACTATAGGGGATAAATAGGAGCCAACCCATTTAAAATATTTTAAAAATCTTTTCCAAAGAGAGTTAAAACTCTTCACTCAATAGCTATGAGAAGCTATGAAGATCAGAGACCAATCATGCATAAGAAAAGATCCAAGAAAAACCAAGCAAAATGAGCCTTGACAGCGTCGGTGGTCGGACCTCTATAGAGGCAATGGTCTGATCGCTATGAATAGTTAAAAAGGCTAATGAACAGTAGTTAGCCCGCTGGAAATGGTATTAGTTAGACTAGGTAAACAATACAATCAGGAACAAATCGGACTTTCAGCACTATTTCAAATCCGAAAATCGATGAAATTTTGGATCCACAACTCTAAATGACTTGAAACTTGAATGAAGACTAGATCGTAACCTTAAAAACATATCACACGTAAAGATCCATAAAGAACTTAAGAAAATTAGGACCTATTGGCTCTTGATCTTCTGTTGCACCAAAATCGAGCTAAAACCATAAATTAATCTAACTCTCAAACCAAAGCTTTAAATAACTTGAAATTTGGTATGCATCTTCTATAGTATGTTCGGAAGCTATTCCAATCAATGATCAATAAAACGTTGCCAAAGTTCTGAATGTTTTTGTATTTGAAATAAAGTTGCATCAAAACCGGGCAAAAAAGGGAAATCTCGATTTACTCTTCCTCATGAGTTCTTGATGATCTAGATAATCTTGGATGGGTTCTTGTATATCATAAGAAGCTAGATCATAGCATGAACTTAAGCCAAAATGCCCACAAGATTAAAACCCCAAAATCACCCCCCCTTGAGCCAAAATCGGGCAAACATAAGAACTTGCAAATACATGTGCCTAAATAGATGAGATCTTATCTCTAAAATGCATCTTTATCACTTACACATCCTTGTAACATAGCAAGATTAAGGAGAGAAGAGAAAATACCAAAACCAAGCCAAATCAAGATTTTATCGCAAGAGCAAAAGAGGGAATTACTTGGACGAATTTTGATCTTTATTGATACCTGGAGATGAATGTTTACAGTCATGCCCTAGCCACTTCACAAGCCTAAGGATGATAAAAAGCTCAGCTATAAGTGTCTCTCTCATCTCCCACAAAGTTCTTTTCAAGAACCCTAACTCCTCTCAAGGCTTGGCATGAATTCTCCCAAAAAAACATAACCTAGCCACCTCTCTCTCTCCTTTTATATGAAGGCTCACAAAGGAAACCATTACCAGCACCTCTACTTGGATTTCTTCCACTTACATGGGCTAACCCGTTAACCTAACATCATATTGGGTTTTACACTTACACATGCGCACTTAAAGCGCTCACATCCATTAACCCATTAGTGAATCAACATTTGATCCACTTCACATTTTTAACATACACAAGACTTAAACCACTTAGGCCAATACCGCAATTTTACACATCGTCACTTTTTTTATTCTGAGAAATTTACCAAAATACCCCTCAAATGCCTTCCATGGAGTTTTTTTGTTTTCTTTACTATGAAGCATTGCCTATGCTTCAACATCTTTCACATGGCCCCAGAGACTTGACGCCAAGCCTCTCACGCATCTAGATTCCACTGAATTGTCCTCGCTTGCAAATAAATCCACCATGTCCACTACCGGTGGCTCCCACTACGGTTTCTCGTCGTCCCAACTTGAAACCACCCCGCAGGTCTCGGTCATCTTTGGTGGCTCCTTGATGGTCTGGACCTCAGCTCCTCTTGAGTGTAGTCCTAATATCTTGATGGCTTGGACCTAAGTTCTCCTAGCTTGGTCTCTGTCTTGTCCGTCTCACCATGACATAGCTTTCGAGTCCTGCAACTAACACAAACAAGCAAACTGTCAAGTGACACCGCACAATACACAAGGTCATCAATTGACATAATTAATCTATACAATACACCATGCAAAATGCATACAAGCAAACCATTAATCCTAAACTTAGGACCAAACTCATCCCGCGACTTAAAATCCCTAATGACCAAAACCTGGCTTAGCCTCATTGCCAAGCCAGTCTGACCGCACCCCTATAGTGGTCAGGCCACTGGCACTGACCGATTTGAACCAATAATTAGCATCAGTTTGACCGCTGATGGACTCTGGTCTGACCGCCACTCTATCTACCGGTCGCCCAAAAAATCCGATAATTGTGTAAATTCTCAAAAACCAAACTCAAACTCCACAATCTATTTGAACCAAAAATCAATTGCTCATCATAACCACGAGGTGACATCCACATGATCTCACAATCTCTCAATTGATGTGTATATTGACAAACACCAAAACGGCTATGCACACTTTGAGACTTAGAAGCATGAGCTCGACGCATACATTTGGCACGCTGAAAGCAAATGTCTACATAATGCCCATCCTTTTGACAAAATAACAAATAGTGCAAAGATCTTAGGAGACACGATCCAAGAGGACAAAGCACCATCCTTACTCATAAGAGAAGTCCCTTGGGACAAATATGAAGACCTTGTATTGGCACTAAGTCTACACATGCCATAAGATAGATGATGTGTGTTCCTAAAGGCTTGACGACGGACTCGACACTTGTGCTTGACAAGACGAAAGTAAAACTCAACAATGTGTCCATCCTTGTTAAAAAGACGCAATGATACTTATCTTTGAGAAGTGTAGTAGCACGTGAGGAAGAAACACTCTTGTCTTTAGAAGTCCTTTGGACAATACCGAAAGAACCACAAGAAGCATCAAAAGTCAAGCAAGAGCTACCCAAAGCAGTGACTCAACAAAAGTACGTGAAGAATCCAAATCCAATTGCAAAGAAGCAAGATCAAATTTTAAAACATCAATCTCTGATTGAAAAGCGACACAAGAATCACAAGACTTGGTGCTCATATCATCATGCACTCTCTTCAAAGAATCAAACTCATTCTTCAAGACATTGCAAGATGTGTAAAATATTGAAGATGCATTGATAATGTGCGTGGAATGCTAAACATGAACTTCATTTAATAAGGTTGTACAAATTTTGCAAGAGAGTAAATCATTATCAAGAAATTTCTTAGTTTCTAAACCCATGCTAGGAGGAATAGACTTAAGGTTATCAATTTTAGCCCTGTCATTATCTAATTACTCAAGATAATTGAAAAATCTCAAATTCTATTTTTTTATGTTCATCTCTAGCAAGTTTAAGTTGTTGTACACATGTGAAATGAGCCAATTTTAACTTCTCAATTTCAACAAGCAAGCTAGCATAAGAATCATGTTCAGATTTTAGATTTCTAGCCATAAACTTAAGATTGCCTATCTCCAATCTAACAAAATCAAGATCATGATGTAAGACAACACAAGAATCACATAGCATAGAAACATTTTATCTAAGAAATTTATTTTTAGATTTTAAGTATATAAGAGAAGTTCTTAATTTATCATTTTCAATGTGCAGGGAATCACATAACTCACAAGATAAAGTAGATTTCAGCCTAGCAATTTTATCAAGCAATTCACTCTTCTTCACATCTAGACTATTCACAAGATTATCAAGAGTACCAATTCTTGAATTTAGAGAGTCAACATTGTAATATCTTGTTTTTTTGTACCTTTTTGCAGTTTCTAAAATAAAATTAATCATTTGGATTTTTCTTAAATTAATTAAAGCTTAATATAATTTTTTTATAAATTAAAAAGATTTAATTTGAATAAAATAAATTTCAATTAAATTAAAATTAGTTTTATTTGACTTCCTTGTGATGAAAGGAGTTGTTTTGTATTTTCTTTGTTTTTTTTTCAAATTTGTTTGCTATTTTCTAGAGCTCAGTTTTTAATTCTTTTTCTGAAATTCAGAAAACCCTTGAAAATCAGGATTAACCCTTTGGGTCAAATCTCAGTCGCCCCACTTGCTTTTCTCTCTTTACGGCCTACTTGCTCCACATCTGGCCCAATTCCCTCTAGCCCAGCTTGCCACTTTTGGTCCAAACCGTGCTAGCCCGCCTCGCCCTTGCGCCATGCGTCACCCATTGTCGCCTTGCCTGTGCCACATCAGCATTGTCCGTTGTTTCCCTCTTTGTGCTGTCACTGACATATGGGGCCTACATGTCAGGCACATTGTTCTTTGTCTCCACACCGTTGTTCACCTCGTCGTCAACTTAGACTCTCTACTGTAGCTATTTTGGAGTCCTTGACGCCCGTGCCATGTGCACTTCGATCACCTCAACATCCATGCCATACATAGCGGCCGCCCCTCTCATTTTTTGCACCCCAATGCCACTCATCATCTTTGCCCTCACGCCGTCACTTCCGAAGCTAGGGTCGCTATTGTTTTCTTCATCTCTGACACCAACCGATCGTGCCATCGTTCATCTTTGCTATCAATTGAGTCCATCGATCGCCTGACTACTGCTGAGTCTTTTGACGAACGTCACCCTACTCCGTCGTTCACTTTCATCGTCATCTAGCCACGCTGCATCATGCGCAACGCCACTGCTTCGCCTACCCTGTGTCCGTTCGGTCGCTGAAGTGTCACCTCGGTCGTCTCGCCACGCTGACGTCAATGCTTGCGTCATCGCATGCCACATCACCCTTTATTTTTTCCATAGTCCCTGTCCACTGTGAGCTGTGCCTCTGTCCCGTGTGTCCTACCTACCATAACATTGTTTTGTAGACCTAAGCCGTGCCACATCAGCAGTACACGTGTGCGCCATGTCACTACCACCTCACCAAGTATCACGTACGTGTCTGCCACATCAGCCCTAGTGCCATGTTAGCCAAGCCTTCTCAGAGCCCACTGTTCCAGAATTTTTTGTACGAATATTCAATTTTTTATTCGAAATTACAGAAAACAGAAATATACCCGTGACAATATTTTGTACACAAATAGGCTCTAGTCGCCCAACCGGGGGGGGGGGGGCGACAGAGCTCTAGTCGCCCAGCCAAGGGGGGCGACTCGATGTGCAGTCGCCCACCCAGAGGGCGACTGGTTTCAGCCCCCCGTGAATTTGTACATTTTGTTAATTTTGTAGATTATAACTGGGCGCATTCGCCCACCCAGAGGGCAACTGGTTTCAGTCCCCCGTGAATTTTGTACATTTTGTTAATTTTGTAGATTATAACTGGAAAATAATTTGCTGGATTTGTAATATAAGTTTATGGTCATTGTATGTTGTAGGTGCATAACAAAATTTGGAAATTTTTTAAGAACGATTGACATTAGAACGATCGATAAATATGATGGTAAGTGATATTGTGATGTTACTAGGAATTCATTTACGGAGAAAACCGGGATGTTAATATTGTTAGATGACTTGCTATGTGAGTAATTGAATGCGAAAAGACGAGATAATAAGCTTATCTGAATTTAAATAGACTTCATAATACAGTTGGGAGTAATATGCCATATACTTTTTGATTACATGCGTAACATATAGCACCATGTGCGACTAACCTACCCAACTGCTCGTACGTCCTACTGTGTGGACCGGGGCCATTTTCCCTTCCTTGCCAGCTCGGCGTTAAACTTCTCGGAGGCCTCTTTTGCCTTGGTCACCATTTCCCTTTTTCTCTCGCGCTCCCTCTCGCGAGCCTCCCGCTCCCTACGTACAAATTTTAGTGGACGATTAATTTGTATGTTACGGTGACTGAATTTTGTACAACTACAATTTCGTATGCATATAAATTTCCTAATGATGCTAATTTTCTAAAACTATGTTCCCTAATTTATACAAAACTACACGCCTCTACGGCTGCTAATTTTCTAAAACTACATTACAACTAAATTTTGTATACCAAAAAATTAACTATTTCTATCTGCGTCTACAATTTTCTACTAACAATAACAATCACATACAATATTTCTATCTACATCTACACCTACAGTTGCATCTTCCTCTCCTCTCCGTTTCTATGGCTGCTAATTTTCTATAACTACGTTAATCAAATTTTCTATACTAAAAATTGGACTACTTATATCTACATCTACAATTTTTTACTTACACTAATATTAAATAAAAAATATACTGCAAATACAATATTTCTATAATTTCGAATAAAAAATTGAATATTCGTACAAAAATTCCACTGTTCCATGCGCCGAGTCTATCGTAAACAATGAATTGATCCGTGGACTTGGTCCATAGACCAGGGGCCCACTTGTCGGTTTCTAAGACGATTCATTTAGAAAATAATTGGACTAAAATTAAAATATCTGCTGACATCATAAATCTGAATTTTTTTAGGAAAATGATTGTAGAAAAGCTAAATAGTATTCTTTTTCCTAGATTTAAACCTTTCAAGAGCTTGTTCTCTTTCATACGAACTCGGAATGACCCGATTCTTCTTTCTAAATTCATCTAAAATTGAGCTCTATCTTTTGGTTTTAGTTTGGTGGGTTTTATATTTTATTTGAAGTAGGAGTTGAAGGCCAAGATGTGGTAACTAGCAAAGCCAAGGTAAGTCATGACCTTTGATCATGTTGAACCTATTATTTTAAATTTATTTATTATTATTTTATTTTAAATTATTATGCATTGCTAATTTGATTATTGTCCAAATTTGATTAACCCCTCACTTGCTAATTTCAATGCCATGATTTCATTGTCACCCTAGGATAAGTAATTACCTAGTGATACAATACTAGTATCTATCTAGGTTGTATGCTTAGTATGCCTAGCCATGCTTATAGTACGTTGGGCTCATCATCATATATTGATTAATTAATTAACTTGACTATGGAATCGTGGTGGTTAGCAATAGTTATAAATTTGAGCATCATAACATAGGTAGTGTCGTTGGTGTTAGTTAAACAAAATGGTTTTCACTTGAATGAGTGATTGTGTAGTAAAGGGGAATTGTGGTCAACACTTTTGGTATGTGGATATCTTGCTTGAGTAATGTCTAAGGACTTAAACTTTGTGCATCATTGATCAGAGCTTTATCATACAATCACTTGTCTAGTATAGATCGACCTGGCTGATTAATTTGTAAAGTTTCAATCTTGATTTCGCCATTAAGATGTTATGTTGGCGCGAGAGGGGCTTTTTCAACTAGGTGGTTAGCCTACTAGGCAGCGAAACCTTAGTAGGCAAGATAAGTTTGAGATTGAGCATTGTAAATGTCTTGTTGTGATCTTCTTGGTTGACATACATAAGAAAGAATGTTATACCAGTGATGCCACAAGATGGTCATATCATATGGGTAAAGTTATGCAACCTCTGTAGAGTGTGAAATTATTTGAATAGCCGTGTTCTCGGTTATGGACAATACTCGATGATTTCACATGAGGGGTAGAAATTTTGTAAAACCTGGTTGGGTTAAGTTTGGAAGTGAATGGTTAGTTCACTAATGGTTCATTATGTAAATGGTTAGTTCACGGGTGGTTCATTAGGTGGATAGTCAGTTCACTTGTGGATAATTTAGTTCCTTTGACTTAATTACTTATTACCTGTTTTTAAAGTTTGGTTTCAATCTAAATATTGTATTTACTCTAAATTGTTGCCTTTCGCAAAGTAACCACTTAGGTACCATTTGTTAAGCCTTGCATAATTATTTTACATCTTGCTATAAACGACTTGCTGAGTACTCTATATACTCACGGCTATATCCATACTTACTCAGTTATTGAAGAAGAGCTATATCAGACCGAAGTACATGAAGAAGGTTTCTTTGACAACTTCACATTAAGACCTTACTTCCTAGTCGACTGCCTGTGGGCATATCGATTGGCCACTTCACTTATCATTGTTATTCCGCTGCTAGTTTTTGCTAAGCCCTTTAGGCTACTAATTATAAGCTTAGCCATAAGGTTGAAACTCTGATAATCAGTAATATTTGAGTCTTTTCTAGTTAATCATGATCATGGTCGATATATAATCTATACTTTCACTGTGTGCACTAGCGTGATCCTGAACTAGTGCAAAATACATAGAGAGTCCGAATTTATATATTCGAGTCTTTACAAATGTCCTCAATGAGTTTCTCTTTGCTCACCTTGTTTAGCTTGAGTCGAAGATCATCCTCGGCAAGAACCTGGTTGATAAACATGCGGTAGTTGCACCTCTTGTGCTTCGTGTCATGGGCTTGAGAAAGCCTTTGAGAGTTCTTCTCCTCCTTAGATTCCAAATGTGTCTTACCTCTAAAACAAGGACAACTCAAAGAAGAGTGGCCAACGACACCACAAAGGTCTTACCTCTGAAATAAGGCAGTTGGTCTCAACTACAACTTACTAAACTCATACTTGGTATAGAACGGTGACACATCTCCTCAACGTTCCGATTTCTTTTCACCTTACTTGAGTTTGGACGGCAACACATCTTCTCGACTCCCTAGCTCAACTCATCAGCAGAGCATTATTAATTCATCATCGCTGAGTGCTTCAGCAACAAATGCTTTCTTTATCCTTGGTTTGGGGCATTCTGAAGCAAAGTGCCCATAATTGTTACAATTATAACCTCACTTTTATCTTATCAAACTTTCGATTCTGACGGCCTTGGCCACTACCCTTGGAAGTGTTCTTGCCTTCACACTTCGGTAATCAGATCTCCCACTCGGCACGGGTCACCAAGAGTTGCCCGTCGCCGTTGTTGCTATTGTCGCGGATGCGTTCCTCATACGCCTTAAGATGACTAATGACCTCCTCCATGGTCATTGTTTTTAGGTCTCCAAATTGCTCTATGACCGAAGCAATTGGGAGAAACTGAGGGAATAGTACGAAAGAATTTCTTCACTACATACAACTCTTCCACCTTCTCACTAAAAGCCCGTATCTTGTTGACGATGATCGTCAACCGGACGGTGAAGTCATTGATTGACTCCATTTTCTTCATACGCAGCACCTCGAACTCGATCTTGAGAGTTTGTATCTTTGCTTCCTTCACACGATTAGCATCAAGATGCATCGTTTTCAATGCCTCCCACGCGGCTTTGGCTGTCTCCTTTCCGGCCAGTAGGAAGAGTATCTTCTCTGGGATGCCTTGATAGATGGCCACCAATGCCATCTGATCCTTGTGCACATTGATGTTGCCATTCTCGATCGCGTTCCACACTCCTCAGGGGCGGAGCCCAATGGAGGGAGGGGGTTCCCAGGAACCCGGGTCCAATTTTTTTTAGTTATTACTAGTAAACATTCACCCTTTGTGCACCCCCCTTGGTCCAATATGGTGTACCCCTAGCCCAACAAATACCCTCACTCGCCTTGTCCAGTCCATTCTCCCACCGTCCTATGCTCCCACGCGCGGCCCGTTGCACCCCCCTCCGTTTTACTCTAGCTCCGCCACTGACACTCCTTGAGCCTCTATGTATACTTTCATCTTGATTGCCCAGGCTGCATAATTACTCATCGTGAGCATCGGATAATGCAACGAGACAACGGAACTCTCCTTCGCCATCATACTGGATGATGCTTTGTCACCGGTGACACCACTTTCCAGAGAACGCGACATGATCTTGAACACGGATCAAGAACTCAGGCTATTTTGAAGCGGCTCTTGGACCGAGGAAATAGAGGAAAAAACTGCACTATTTTTTCCTTTTTTTTCTCTTGGTGGTTTTTTTTGCTGTCTTGGATCCGCTCTCTGTTTGAAGACGCACAGACTCCCTTTTTATTTTGCTACGCCAGGACATTGAATCTTCCTAGGAGAAAAAACTAAAAAACTTTGGCTCGGATTCGGTGGACAATGTCAGACTCGTAGACGATGTTGCCATGCACGGACTGAGGGAGAGAACTGTGTCTTGCTTTGTGTCTAAAGGACGAGAACATGTGAGATGTTCTGTACTGAGTTCTGCGTAAGAGTGAACTTTCCTTCCTTCTCCTGTCATGAAGGCGCTTTATCTTTTGGCTTGGACAGTGCTTAAAGCTCTGCTGTCCTTTTTTTTCCTTTTCTTGCCTCGGAAGCACTGCGCGCGAATTTGACGAAAAACGCCCAGACGAAATCACTGACGATTTTTTTCCAGTGACTCGCTTTTTGCCTAGGCTCTAATACCACTTGTTAGCTTCGTTTCAGGAGAAAACGCACACATCGCAAATAAACTGAGAGAACACATGAGAATTTCTGAATTTCTCTATTCTCTTATTTGTTTCCCTTTTTTCTTATTACTTTTCTTACAAAACTGGCTACAAGCCTCCTCAATATATAGGCTAATAATCTTCTACTAGTATATGTATTCGGACTTCAAGTTGAACACAATTTCAACTTGAGTTACACACGGAAATAGACTATACTACGTCTTTTCTAACGGCCTCTATACCCCCCATTTGGTAGCACCTCTCCGATGCACTGCTGGTGAAAGCCACATGTGCTCAGTCACAAGAACCGTTAGATTATGCTTTGTGGACAGTCCAGAAACTTTTGAAGGACCGAACCATTTGTCTTTGTTCCCATGTACCTCTGCCTCTCCATCGTCCACTTATGGCATGGCATCTGGATGAATACCTTAAGCCTTATCTGGTCAGTACAGAAGCAACTGTTCATGGTCATTATAATTGTTATTGGGTTGATGACTGCCAAATATTAAAGATTACATCACGTGAATCTAAATTATTGTGAAAAGTAAAGTATTTTATAGGAATAACCTAGAGAGATCACCGTGGAAACACTCAACCTATCTATTGATTAAATTTTAATCCTGAGATGCTCTGGTACCAGTGATTCAATGAACATATGAAAATTTCAGCAAAAAATTCAACAAATACTTCGACAACATAAAATTTTAAAGACACTTTTGTTTTTTGAAACATTAGAAAATTTTTATAGTATGTTTTCGAATCGGGATATGACTCTGTTATCATCTTACTAGGCTTGGAATTGGCACCATGTTTTGCTCTAGTGTATGGTACCGATACCAAGATCATCTCTCCTCTTGGTACCGCTAAAAGCATACATATTCGAGATGCTTTATAATTGGTTGACCACCAATTATTAAAGATTACACATGTGAAACTAAACTATTGTGAAAAGTAAACGCTAACTGCTGCTTTACAGGAACTAGGTGAGCAAGATCACTGTGAAAACATTGAATTTTAACCATTGATTATTTGAAAGGGAAAGGCCAAAAAAGGTTTCCTTTCCTTGTTTGTACACATGAGTCCTCCCTTTGCCGGTAAAAGCAAGCAAAGCTGGGGCATTTTCCCCTGCTTACACAAGAAAAGAAGTGACAACAACATGTGAGCAAGAGAGGCCTAATTTACGATGGCCACTAGCGTGGGATATACATGAAACTAAACCCACATCACTAGTGATGTCAACAAGACGGCAACCTCTTCTGCCGCCCAAAAATAGCACCCATGCATGCATGATACATAATCCCTGCTTTTTACACGCCTTCCCGTGCTTAATTAATTGGCCCCTTTTCGGATACGATAGGGCTTTCTGCCTCACATGACAAGTTTTCCATGGTTACATCATATCTTTCTATCATCTACGTACACAAATAATCTTGTCAGTAACTACTAAACAAGACTGGTTGCGATTTTGCAACATGCAAGCTGCAGATTTGGACCCTCCGTTGTGCCACTGTAAATCAGGCAGGCACCTTAATTTGAAACCGTCTGATGAGCCCTGTAACAGCTCAGGTTGAGCGTCTTGCGTAGACCTGCGCTCATCTTTAGCGTTGATTTCTGATCGAACGGCGAAGGTGCCTTTACGTAGGCAGAGGATACGAATCCGCAAAATAAACTTGCTGGCTAGCTGGATAGCTAGCTCAGCTGGGGCCGCCTTTACAAGACGACCTCCAGGTGCACGACGGCAGTGGCCTCGGTGGCGACGAACCGCTCGGAGTGGGTCTTCCGGAGCACGGCCGGGCCGACGACGGCGTCCGGTGTGCCCTCCTCGGAGCTTTCCTCCTCCGGGATGGAGGAGAGCACCCCGGCCCACGACGACCCCACGCCGCCGTAGCTGTAGTAGTAGTACTCGTCCACCATCCGGTAGCCGTAGTATGCCTCGAACCCGGCGGCGCTGGACCCCGACGCCGACGCCGCGGGCCTCAGCCGGAGCACCTTGAAGAAGAACTTGTGCAGCAGCTTCGGCAGCCCCGCCCGCTTCTTCCGGCCCCCGTCGACGACGGCCAGCGGCGGCGGCACGGCCGGAAACTGCGACGTGGACATCGCTAGCTAGCTTGTACGCACGAAGTATGCGAGTACTGGTTTGAAGGTGCAGAGCTTGTGAGGCTTGTGAGGCTGTGTATCTTTTGGCGCGTCACTCGGCTATCTTTCTACATATAAGGCCAGCTATAGCTTTGTGCTCAGCGACAAGCTTAAGGTAGGGGGGGGGGGGGGGGGGGGAGATTGGGATAAGGGAGAAGGCCAGATCGAGTGCATGCATGAAGCTTTACAGGTGGGTGGAGGCCATGTGTGGAGCGCGAGGGTTTGCGGCCTGTGAGTGTGTGGACGATCGAAGCAGGCAGCAGCGCCATGTCACTCACGGCTTGTGCGCGCAGCGTCTCGGCTGTCAATTCAAGGGAGGACAAAAAGGTATGAGAGGCCGTGGAGCCATTTAATGGCGGTGGTTAGCTTAATTGCATGGCTAAGGACCTAGCTAGGGTTTTGGAGACCGGCCGTTATATTGGCCAGTCGATCCATCGATCCCATAATTTGCTTACATGTGCAGTGACATAAGAGGGAACCCGTTTTGTTTCCAAACTAATCAAGAAGAAAATACCATCGGTTTGTATATCGCCATTAATTCATCGTTCTTGCTCCTCTCTCACAACACTCGTGTTGGGTGTCGAACGGTTTTTCTTTGTGAGGAATAGTACGTAGCATGGACAGATAGTAGGGGTGTAAACAGAGTAGATACGGACGCTCATCTCGTATCTTTTTTCATATTTTTTGTCGGAGTTGAACACGGATAATGCTGGATACGAATAGGAATGCGGATATTCTCGGTCACGAATACGGAACGAATACATGCCGCTCCGAATATGGTTATTTTCGGTCACGAATATTTAATCGGATAATACACGAAAGCAAATTTCACATGATGACAGGGACAAATTAAGCAAATTGAGATCTAATACGAGTGTATTAACGTTGCAACAGCCACCGAAACAAGCAATCTTATATAAATAAATGATGGAACATTTCAAAAAGAGTCGGAGATCCCACCTGGCCGACGGAGAGGCCAAGTATCCTACTCTATTTCCGTATCCGGTAAGCTAGATGACCTACTAGATCTAAACGGATGCTAAGCTAGTTTTCGTACAACAATAGAGTTGTAAAATCTAGACTTGCTACTTTGCTAGGCTCCTTTTGGAGTGTACTCTTCTAGCCAAACCACAATTTTGAAGTGTTTCAGGGCAAATGCCGTTCTTATTTTACGATGACCTGCAGCCAAATTGGCCTTAGTTTAACCTGTCAGACTTGTCGACATGGATTATAGTTAGTTTAATCCAGCCAAAACACTATATCAGATTGCAACACCACTTATTTAATGTGCGCTGCCAATGCCAAACGAGTCCGAAAAGTGAGAGAGAGAGGTAAAACGTTGTTACTGGGCCTCCCCTTAATAATTGTCTAAATTAACACATTGGGCTAGCCTGAATTCTGAGCCTTAATTTTGAGAGATGATCAATGAACTGGCCCGTATGAACTGGGCATATGTTGCTTGGGCCTACGACCCCGGCAAACTCATACAACCACACACGAACAGCCACGAACATGACAAGTATTGTTTCACGTCCCACACTACCACACTGAAAACCCCCAAAATTTCAAACCAAAAATTTTCATTGTTTTTGCTGCATTTTTGAGTGAAATCTGAAAACTTTCCTTTTCTGGAAAGTCCCTGGGAAAGGCGCTTTCCTTTTCGGGCACTGTTGCCTCCCCTTTTTCGCTGGCGCCCTCACCTTTCCCGCTTCACTTCTTTCCCTGGCGCCGCTCCATCCTTCTCCCCGTAGGCGCCTTCGTCCCTCCCCGCCTTCGCCCTCGCACAGGCGCTCGCGCCGCGCGCTGCGCTCCGCCGCATCGCCCTGGCGCCGGCTCGCCGTCGCCGGCCGTTCCCCAACCGCTTTTGACCCGGTCCTCGCCCTCCTGCCACCCGGGTCCCGCCTGCCAGCCTACCCCTCTTTCTCCCTTCGCCCCGCGCACGCGCGCTGCGCCGCGCCGCCCCACCCCGGCGCCCGCGGTCACGCCTGTCCCCGCGCCGCCCCAGTTCCTCCCCGCGCCGCGCCCTCCCGACAGCCCCCGGGTCCGAAGGGGTGGACGTCCTCGCGCCACGTCACCCTGCCGCTGCTCCGGTCCCACCGGTCAGCCGTCGTCTGTCCCCTCCGCCGCGCGGGAGCTCGCGCGCGCCCATGCCGCCCCGACCACCTGCTCCCATGCTGTCGCATCGCCTTTACCCTCCCACAGGGCCAGGCGTCACCCCACTGTGCGGAGGAGACGCCCGAGCAACTCCCCGTCCCCTCCTGTTGACCCCCAGCCACGCCCGTTCCTTCTTCCCGAAGCTCCCCTCTCCCTCGCTCGGGCATAAAAGCCCCATCCCGGCTCCCGCCCAGCCCTTTGCTCCCCGAGTCCTCCCACTGCCTCCACTCGCCTCCCAACACCCCAAGGAAGCTCCCCGAGCTAACGATTGGACCCCCGTCGTCCCTAACGCCGTCGAGGCTCTCCCCTGCGCCGGCGACCCCCGTAGCTCGATCTTCCGCTCCCCTTCCCCATTCCCCAATTGCTTGCTCCCCGAGCTTCCCCTCAGCGCACTGATCATTTTTGTGCACTCCCCTAGCCAGGTGACCGCCGGTGTGACCTCGCCACCGAAGCTCGCCGCCGACCTCGACAGCTTCCCGTGGCCAGCTCACCCCGGGGCTCCCTAGCTCACGCCGCCGCCGCGAATGTGAGCCCCCTCCTCCGTAGATGGTGTAGCCGCGACCGATTGGCCCCAATCGCCGCCGGCGACCCTCCTTCGCCGCCGGTGAACTTTTTCCCCTTTCTGTCTCCCGCCTCCCCTTCTGTTTTTCCCGCTTCCCAAGGCTCCAAAATGGAGTCCCCCGACCACCCTCTACCCGACGGGACCCTCCCCGGCCCCGGTAGGTCGTCACCGTCGCTGGGATGCCACAGCTCCGCCTCGCTGTCCCTCTGTCGCGAGCTCACGGCTGGAGGTTGAAGACGGGGGATGTGGCCCCATCTCATCCGCCCGTTCCTCCCGTTGCCATCTAACCCCGGCCGCCCGATGGCAACATGTCGTGACCGTCGGATCTTCGTAAAATCATCGCCCCTCCTCCGTCCGATCCCTCCCCGTACCGCTTCGCCGCTTCCGCCCCGCTGCCGTCCATCTCGCCACGCGGCAGCCATCCGAGCCGCGTGGGCGCGATCACTCTGGGCCGCTCCCCCTCGGCCCATTCCCTTTCCCGCGCGTGCGCGCGCACGTTGGGCCGCGCCGGCCGCTCGGCCGAGCGGGCCGCTCCCCGGGCCAGGCTGCACTGTAGCATTGGACTGGGACGGTTACTGTTCAAACATTTTCCCCGATTTTCCAATTTCCAGAAATCAAATAAATCCCAGAAAATCCCAAAAACTCCCAAATTTCACCACTTTGCTCCAAATAATATCCTGGACCCATTTGTAACCTCCATTCCACCAAATTCATTCCAGATAAATTCCTAAAATCCCATTTGAAGGGTTTATGCATTTTACTCCTTTTTAATTAGTTTATTTTTTCCTCGCTTGATTAGTCTCAAGCTGGATTTAATTATTTTATGTGTCTGCGCTAGTGTCGGAGATCCCGGAGGTTCAAGTGCAAGCTCAGGATCCAGGCGTTTCTTCGTTCGAGCTAGCTGAGATCATTCGGATTGACGGCAAGTCCCAAATCCTTTGATCATGTTGCAACCCATGTTATCTAATTATGCTATTATGTTATTTGCATTGAGCTATTTCTGAAATGTTAATTTAAAGTAAAATAAAATGTTTAGAATGGCATGTTATATAGTTAAACCTACCATCGACAAATGCCATGTTAAACTTGTAGCCATGCCTTTGGAACCCTAGAAATAATTATCTGTTAATCTAGATAACTGTAAGATATTATTATCACTCAAAAGTCTTATACTAATAAGGTCGTGGCAGCGAGCCAACAGAATTTGTAAAACCCGACTCTAAGGTAGGGTGGTATGGGACACCGTATCTTAGAGCGGAGAGTGCCGGCGTGCACAAGGTAGCGTAAGGGGGTTGTGGTGCATCGCAAGATGATTATTCACCCATCTCTTACCCTAGGATTGAAGGAAGGGGGGTTGTGGTGCATCGCAAGATGATTATTCACCCAACTCTTACCCTAGGTTGGGTCGCGGGCCTGGTAAGGTTGCGGGCCATGTGAAAATATAAGGACTGAAATCCTTACGCTGAGCAAATGTCATAGCAACTGCTCAACCACAGGTGTTGACTTGTCAACCCTGGTTTAGTACCTGCTCAACTTAATTGAAACCCCGCATTGGGAGTCAGAGCAAGACAACGATAGGTCCCCACAACTCGGGACCGGCGTTCCGCGATGGCCAGCGGACGCCCGAGGATGTGCGGGGTTATTATCTATCGGGTGGAGTGTATACCAAGGGTTGAGCAGCGAAAAGACCCGGTTCCTTAACTCAGTCATGAGGGTTAAGGGTGCGTGTGGGTAAAGTTGGGCAACTCTGCAGAGTCAAATAAATGGTATTCGAATACGCCGTGCTCCCGGTTAATGGAGCTGTGTCACTTGGGTGATTCTAGCAGCAAAGCTTAAGTAGTTTTGTACATGCATTAACTTGATTAATAGGTTAATGAACTCTTCATGAAAAACCCCTGAGATCTTAAGAAGTAGATTTTGGTCTGTTTTATCAAAATGTTTGCAAATAAAGCTGCATCCACCAAATGTAATAAACCAAGTATACTCCTTTCCTTTGATGTTCCGTGCATGTAATAAGTTAGGGTCCCTTTGGGACTTGCTGAGCCGGTTGATTGGCTCACGGCTTGCTTTTGCCCTTCTTTAGAGGATCAAGACGAAGGTGAAGGTCTCCCCGTCGAGGACGTCCCTGAGGGTCTCTTCTTCGACGAGGACCCGTGGCTTTAGGTCTTCGCCGCGCTCAAGCGGATTCTGGAAGTCTTTTGTAATGTAATTATACTTTGGACTTGCACGCCTCGCTGTCAAAAACTGGATGTTATTCCGTATGTGAAATATATGCTGGACTTTTGTTGTAAGCATGCAATGGTATACTCTTGCGCGACATTCCATAACTATTCATGCGTGAATAGTTGCGGAGTGCCGTGTCCGTACGCGCCCCTGGAAACGGGGGCGTTACACACACCACTGAAGACAGTAAAAGAAATCTGCCTTCTATTTTATCTTTCTTGTTATAAGGTAGGTACTTTTCATTGTGGGACATATAGTTATTTTTTATATTCGTAGATATAAATTCTTGCTCATTTTTCTTGTCTTTACAATGTCTCTTTGCTACCGGCAGCTCTCAAAGCTTATTGAAGGGCCAACAGGATGAATTGAGATGACTAGTGACTTCACAATAATCTATATATACTGAAAATAAATCAGGACAGACTACAAGAATATACAGGTTTACTGATAAAATTTAGCGATGAAAGCGTTGTTTCGTCATTCTCGACCAGATTTACAACGACAATTTTCTTTGTTTCGTCATTCTCTACCAGATTTACAATGTCAAATTTTCTCAGTACTTAATCTATAATCAGTAAAAAAATATTATATCGTCACATGATACCTTATAGCAGTAGTAACAATTCTACATTGAATGGAGTGCCAATTCGGAAAGAACAGTTAGCGTTGCTTGACCTGGAAACGAACGAAACACCCAGCATTTCTCTGGTGTGATTATGTCTAAATATCTAAGGTTATGACAAAAGAAAACTAAACTTGTTAAAATAGTTTTTTCAGCTCTACTAGTTTCTTTGATACATCCGTAAAATATTAGATGTAGTAGTTCTCCTACTAAAATGTTGGTACTATGAACAAAAGCCACGTTGGATCATTCTTTCAAATGCGCAACTTTCACCCATCCTAATCGATTGATCTTCTGAAACAATATATCTAGCAATTTCCTCACGGGTACAAAGCAGGTTGTATACCCAAGTACTTACAGAGCCATCAGCCTCGAAGTTTAGATGCGTTTGTACACCTCCTCCTCCGCCTTGGCCTTGTGCTGCCATCTTGTGTAAACATGCTTTGTAGTACCGGTTCAAGGCCATGTCTCTACAGCTGTATGAGCAGTTAATTTAGCATTGCAATAATTACAAGTTGTGATTTCTACCATTTTTCCATCTCAGTTTTCCTGGCTCCAGGTCATGTGCTTCCAGCAATTCGCCCTTCATTCAGACTCGCCAATGTTGGTGTCCATGGACGGGGGAGAGAATTCTAGAGTCTCCGTTGACTCCGGACCGCCCTAGTACTCCTCGTAGCCCTCGTACCATCAATATGATGGTCATCCATGCCGTAGTCTCCCATACTTGGTGAGAGCCGGTGAGCATTAAAGAGAGTCGGAGTTGGAGGAGGACTAGGGGAGAGACAATGAGAGCTTACACTAAAGCGCCCTGCTGCCTTTTTCATGCTACGACTCCTTTGCATATCGCTCGGGAGCTCCTTGGTGCTCCGACTCCTTGGTAGCATATTGGATAGATGGTAAATAAATAGGGAGTGTAGAGGGATGTTACAAAAATAAGGACTTGGAGAGTGTAGAGAGATGTTGAAGAAATGAGAAGTATAGAGGGATGTTGAAGAAATAAGAGATTGAATGCTTGTGAGGTAATGACAGAAGAGAAGTGAATTTATTTCATTGCTCTTCTGAACGTTACTCTCCCGAAGACTTGAATGTTGTGCTCGAACATTACTTCTTTGACTGTTGGGTGCAACTTTCTACTCCACGCTTTTAGATTTATTCTCTAACTTTACTTCTCTAAACGTTATTCTCTGAACGGTACTCTCCAACTTATTCTCTCTCCGTCAGCTCCCTCTCAGTCTCATGCGCTCGCTCTCTAATCTCTCAGTCTCTCTGTCGGCTTTGGGCATCGGGCCTTTGGCTTCCTCTCTCCGTCTCTCACGTGTAGATGCGCTGGCGCTCCACCGCTCCCTCCCCTCCCAATCCTCCCACCCCGGCTTGAGCGCCCCTCCCCCTCAGCCCCTTCCTCCCCACCCTGGTGGCCCCCTCCTCCCCCAACCTCCTCCCACCCCGATGTCCCCTCCTTCCCCAGCCGCCTCCCTCCCCCACCCCGATGCCCCCTCCTCCCCCAGCTGCCTCCCTCCCCTACCCCCACCTCGACGCGACGGCGCCCCCTCCTCTCTCAGCCTCCCTCCCCCACCCCGATGCCCCCTCCTCCCCCAGCTGCCTCCCTCCCCTACCCCCACCCCGACGCGACGGCGCCCCCTCCTCTCCCGGCCTCCCTCCCCCCACCCCGATGCGACGATGCCCCCTCCTCCCTCGGCCTCCCTCCCCCACCTCAGCACAGCGGAGCCCCCCTCCCCCGGCCTCCCTCCCACCACCCCACCCTGGCGCGGCGGCGGTCCTCCCTTGCCCCAGTCGCTTCCCCCAACCCCCCGGCCGCGTCCCTCTCCTTTCCCAGCCACCGCCTCCTCCCCCGGCCGCCCCCTCCTCCCTTGACCTCTCCCAGCGACCCCTCCTCTCCCTTCTCCCCGACCCCTGCAGGCCGAGGTGGGCGCACGGGAGGCCGAGGCTGCAACAAGTGGAGCTCTTGGGAGTTGGGAGGCAGCTGCTGGGAGCTTGAGATGGAGGTGACGGTGTAGAGCCTCCGGTTGCGGAGAAGGCAAAGGTGTCGGCGCCGACGCCAGCGGAGGCAGCGTCACGACCTCACCCCCTCCGTCGACTCCTGATGGCGCCCTCGGCTCCGGCTACCCCATTCCTCCTCCTACAGTCGTTGTCCACTCGTCCGGGGCTCCAGTGACCGGTATACGTCCTTCCCCTCTACTCCCTCTCTCTACTCTGCGATGGCCTGATGAGTTCTGGTTGTGAGGAATCTGGGGATGATTGGATATAGGATGTAGACGGGAGGGGGAGACGAGGTGGAGGCAGAGGCGGCCTGGCTGCTGGCGTCAGCGTGCCCACCGTGCCGCCCATGCCCGCCGTGTCGCCCGTGCCTGCTGTGCTCCCCATGCCCGCCGTGCTCCCTGTACCGTGTTGGCCCAAGCACTGCACAATTCGCCATGCCGTGCCACCCAATGGGTTGGGTTTTTAGGCCTGACCAGATCCACTGTTCATGCCATGTCGGCACGGTCCGACTCGTGTTGAGCCGAGCCGTGTTTGGATCGGTTATGCTTCGGGCTAACCTAAAAAACCCAACTCCTAGCTCTAACCATGCATGCATGGCTTGCTAATTGACCCTACGTTTCAAGTAAAGATTTTTTATCGAGCATGCTGATGCAAGCTAGTTGATGATGCATGCATGCATGCTTAGCTTAGAAGAACATTTCCAAATCAACTAGCTAGAGCTGGTGATGGTAGCTAACGTGTGTGACGGGAGTCAGGGGACAGTGCGTTTAATGCTAGGTATTAAGAGCGATGAATGCTACTGTACGCATGTATGGAAGTGCTTCGCTTGGGCCCCACGTGCCAGTTCCCGGTCTCTCCACAGCAGTGCTCGCCGCCCGCGGGCCCTACCCTCCACGTGACCGACACGCGGGCCCCATGTTTAGTCGGTCCCGCTTTTCAGTGGTCGAATATCTTGGTAATGGTGCGCGCATGGAGTTCCCACGATGGCGATGTGGGGGCGGGCGCATTCCTTAGGGTTTCCTTGCGAGCATGAAAGCAGCTGTTGCACCAGTAGGTCCAGTGGCGTACATGTACGTGTATTTGTATATGCATATATAAACATAGGCCGTCACATAGTCCCATTCATATAAAATTAGATGGATGGCAGAAACTGTTTAAAATAGGACCTATAGCTTGAATTGGATCCTCTGCTTCCATTTAACCACCTTTAATTAATCAGCAACAGCATTGATGTACACCTCAGGAATGCATTCATTGGCCAGTCGGCCTGTTCAGTAGCTCTCAAGAAAAATCAATTTCAAAATGGTGCAACCTTTTATATATACCTAATTCGACATAACTCTAAAGGATGCCCTCGTAGCTTCCAGTATTAGTTACTTTTATATCAGCGGCGAATCCAGCGGTAGGGCAGGGGCTCGAGCCCCTACCCCTACCGGACCCTTGGAGCCCCCCTGAAGCTCCACCTAAATTTTTAGCCATGGATGTATAATGTAGAAGAGGCTAAGGTCGAGCTGAAGGTACTTCAGCCCCTCCAAAAATTTTTTCTGGATCCACCACTGTTTTATATAGAGAGTGCAATGTCTACGCGTCATAACCAGTTTTATGCTACAATACTCCCTACTAGTGAAGTATTTTTTGATCACCAACATATGTATATGACCCAGTATGCTTTATGTGCTTACATATGTCAGTCTAATTCGGCAGTGGACCAAGAAGATCGAGGCCCGAAGGACATGCACGCATGCAACCGCCCGGCCGGCACAGCGCCTCTGCCACCGCAAAATAAAAAGGGGAAAACGGGATCCAATCAGTGGCGAAGCTAGAGCAAATGGGTGGAGGGTGCACAGTGGGCTTGTTGGGCTGCCGGCCTGGTAGGGGGTGCCTCGTTTTGGGCCATGCGGGGTGCCTATAGGGCCGAATTTTTCCAATCCTTAAGAAATTCTGGAAGTGAGGGGGGTGCCTGGGCACCCACGGGCCTCTATTGGGCTTCGCCCCTGGATCCAATTGAAATCTAGAGACGTTCTGACATGCAGGCATGTGATGTGGCCCAGCAGTGACGCACCATGTAGCGCATATAATTGTCTGCCTGCAATTCTGTTTTGCGATCACCGGCGCAAATACAGGAGGCTCCTTGTCGTCTAATTGTTGTTTGCTTCTTCCCCTGACGGATCTTTCCCCGCGACGCCAGGCGCCGAACAGTCTGCATCGGTCTCTGCCTCTGCCTCTGCCTCTGCTTGGCTCCTGCATGTTACGTACATCGATCGACAGTGCATGCAAGTGGCTCTGCATATGTGTCCTTTCCTTTTTAGTTTACACTTTTTAAAAACAAACAACTGTGATAATTTCTTTATCGTTGTTTCAAAATAGTTTATCGGGACAGTTTTTTTTAAACAACTTATCAACTTATCGATATCTAATTCGATTACACAAGCATTTGTACTAAGCCAAAAGCTATCAACCACGATCAAAAGTCACAGCCATAGCCGAAAAGTACATAACTGCGTCTACAAGAAGGCAGACAAGCTAGCTAGAGAGAAAGAGAGGATAGTTCAGGGAGTAGTTGAAGGGGCTTAAATGGGGAAGTAAATGTCCAAACAGCGTAAGGAGAAATACAGGGTTGGGGTTGCGTTGCATTGCATGGCTCATGATCACTTAATAGGGGCCTGCGGCATCATATTTATGTGTTACTTAACTATGCCATGACTTCTCCGTGTCTTGTATATGTATCATTCAATATCTCTCAGTAATATAACGAGGAGAGAGATGCGCCCACTAGTACTACTCCTGAAGGATGGAGCAGCTAGCTCGAAAGTACAGGTGTATATTCCCTTTCTTCATGAGAAATATATTCCCCTTCCAGTATGAGAAAATATGCGCATGCTAGTAGTATCAAGCAATTTTTTTTTGAGATATAGTATCAAGCAAATTAGAGGAGTGGGTAGTATCAAGCAACCTTGACTCCTGTGCACTCTTGGTCTTCTAGCCTCCAAAAAGATCTTAATTAAAGTTTAGGTTAAGTAAAGGTGAGCAGGGCCGTTCCTGTCATCTTGGAGGCCCTAGGACATGATAAAAATGATACCCTTCATTCTAATATAAATATGTAACAATATATTTTATATCAGTTGTAAAAGTTAAAATTCAATACAATAACCATTAGACAGTACGTCACAAAATACAAAGTACTTATTGGCAACATTAGGCTTAGTATATTACAAAATGCAAAGTACTCATTGTCGACAAAATACATGTATACATACTAACATATATGGGCTAGGGGCCCTAAGTTTTTGTGGGCCCTAGGCGGTCGGCGCCCTTGCTGCCTAGGCTCAAGGCCGGCCCTGAAGGTGAGGCTGTTCCATCTATAGTAGCAACATTTTGGACTTAGGCCCTGTTTGGATCCACCCAGATTTTAAGAATCTGGCTTTTGGAAACTGGGTGGGATCCAAACAGATCAGTTTTTGGGGCAGTTTTTAAAATCTACCTACCCAGATTCTTAAAAACCAAGAAGCTGTTGATACCCAGCTTTTGCCAGTTTTTTTGCACAAATACCCATTTACCCTCATTAAAGACCATGTATGGCTGTTTAATGTGCTGTTCAAGAGCAATAAATGTAAGGGTATAATAGTCTATTAGCACCAATCATAAATGAAACTAGCTTTTAAAAACTAGGAGATCCAAACACCCCACCAGTTTTTGCTTAGAAACCAGCTTTTAAAAACTAGAAGTAATAGCTGGTTTTTAAGAATCTGAAACTGATCCAAACAGGGCCTTAAACTCGGTGTTTAGAAGAAGAAACGACACAAGGACAACCGGTACAATAAAATAAAAGATGCCACCTTTCTCATATTTTTTTAGATTTAGTTTAAATTTGAAATTTTCTCATTGAGTAGAGATTAGATAATCGACCTCATCTTATGCGTGTGATCAACGTGGTACATTTAGGTGCAATCTCTATATATAGAGACGTATATATTCGCATGCATGCCCTTCTGTAGTTCTGTCTGTGTGCGTGCATGCATTTATGTGTCAATACGGCTTGTCGGCAAGCATTTGTTTTGTGTTCGCAGCATTCAACATATATCGACATGCATTTTTCAACATTTCGATCTCACAAGTTTTAGATTTTTTTTTCAGTTGTTTACAAATTCCACATTTTTTCATTTGACTCTTTTAAAAAAAAGTCATTGCATGAAACCGAAGAAATTGCATGCTCTTTCTTATGTTTATTTGTTCTCATTAGCACTTGTAGAATTAAGCTTTGATAATTAATACAAGAAGAGTACAATACGCGCTGTGAGCCAAACGAAGAAATTCGGCACCTCCTTTGCCTATTTACGCATCTTAATTAAGATGCTGGTCTTGTCTCTTCCTTTTGTCAAGTTTGCAGTATATTGCATCGAACAGCGCTTGATAAGTACGCATTCAACCAAGTGCACCGCGTTATGGTTACAATGTGCCATGTTCAGGTGAAAATCTAGGCAACTTTCGCTATTCATACATAGGTGCCAATTCAATTCTCCTTTAGCTCTGGATTCCTTAACATTACTAGTGTTTATATTGCATTGATTAGCACCATTTAGTAGTGGTCCAAAAGAACTAAGTCATATGAGACATACACAAAGAGACACGCAAGAATCTAGCAAGGTAAGCACTAGATGGCTTGTTTATAAAAGACATACAGAAACAGACATTGAGTAAAGCTAGATAAGCACTTTATAACTACTGATTTGTATAAGACATACAGAAACAGAGCGAAGCTAGATAGGCACTTTTTATAACTACTGATTTGTACAAGACATACACAAAGAGACATGTACTCTTCCTTTTTTTGGGTGCCAGTTTATTGTACTAGCAGCTTTTATCCGTGGGCAAAACGAATGTTATAGCAAACACATGCATGCACAAGAAGGTGATAATAAGTTTAGGTATTTAGGACTTGACTCTTAGCAGCCTTTTGTGGTAGGACAAAAGGAATGTTTTATCACATGATCAAGTACACCGGCACTTACCGATTCTACTTTAATTAATTAGGCTCTTTAATCAAATTAAAAAAATTGGAGATATATACCACCTTAAGTAGAAGGAAACATTTATAGTACTTCATGCATCATGCATATAGCTGGAAATGTAGCAGCCTAACAAAGTATGGATGGATGCAATTGGGATGGCATACATCTTGATAAAATAGTACTCCTTGCGGCAGTGATGAAATTTATGCCCATTTATTATGTCCCAGTGATTTTTAAGGTACCGCGTCAATCTTTTATCTCTATATGTGTACTCCCTCTTTCAAATTCATTTCATGTGTCCCCTATATATATATATATAGTATAAATAACAGGGGCACCTAGGTGTCTGGACACCTAGTCTCCCTACCTTTGGATTGCTTTTAGATACGTGCTAGTGTGATTGAGACTTTCCATCTATGATTAAGACTTTCCTTCCATGATTGATTTAGCATGCCTAATATATTACATACCATACATATATATATATATATATTGGTCCTCTTCAAAACCTGCTAACTTGATGCAACATTATTGAAACAAAAATTAGACCTCAGCAAGTACATGAAAATTAATTAATAGTTATGGCCATACACAGGTATCTGCCCAAAATAAATTTGCGGAATTAATATATGTACTATTGCATCTAAAAATGTTCTAATATTTACTGTAGTATGTAGCCCAACATGTGAATGGAAACTAAAGCCAAGAGTTAAAACGTAATTTTATTCTTCTGTGAAACGTCAATTATAGGTGGAAATGTCTGCATCTTATTATATTGCATGGTTGGTTAAGTATTTACTTGGAGATTGCTAGTTCTGATAGCTAGACTTGGTACGGTTAATTAAATATCTCAAATTAACATTGCTAGTTCTAAATAGGTGTGGCATTAAGGTAGTAGCTAGCGACGAGGAAGCTATATGCTTTGGATGCATGACAAGCTAAGCTATACTCGATCTCTGCGCGCGTCCAATCCGATCGATCGATCAGCGCCTCTAGAAAAAGCTTGCGATTGGTGCAGTGTGTGGTCGCATACTTGCGCTGTGCACTGCACCGGTCCAACGACTCCATGATGAAATAATCATGCATTATACCGTGGTCTCCGCGCGATCTTGATCGATCAGCTAGCAGCTAGCCCCTTCTTCACACACCCATTAATCTCGATCTGTTACCTACGTACATTCAGTCATTCAGTAGCAGATGAAAGCAGCCTGCATGCGTGCGTACGTGCAGGGCTCAGAGCGTCAATTGGCCGCCAAATGGAGGGTAAAAGGTAGATACATAGTATAGATTTGCGTATAAACATCGGTAAAAAAGGTACTCAGTCTTGACGGGACTAGTTCAGATTTTGGAAGGGTGCTGAGGCAAGTTAACTTTTTACTGTACATCGAGCATTTTTTAACAAACGCTCAACGTAAAAATTATTTACTTAGCAAGTAGCTCCAACCTCAAAATACATGTAGTTTATCTAATACGTTCAATTGTTGGCCGGGGATGCATGGATGGATCCCTAGCTATATAGCAGCACCAGCCGGAGGGTAAACATGGAGATCTTCTTTTCACTAGTAACGAGACAGAAGAGTCGCATGCAGTTGCAGCGCGATCTGCAGCTCGTGTGCCTCTCGCGCATTCACAAGGTGGATCCTCGCCAAGACCGATGCATCCATCCATCCACCTATATACTCCGACGTGGTCTCCTGAAAAGAAGAGTAGTACTCCATGTCGATCGATCTGTGTGTGTGCTGCTGCTCTTTCGGGATCGACGTCGCCGGCCGGCTCAGCTCGTTCATTCAATATCGCTGCCTGCTGGCTGCCGCGGCCGGCTGCTGCTGCTGCTGCCGTCGTCGCGCGCGCCGTCCGTCCCATTAAAGCATGCCCAGAAGATGGGGCCCACGTCTACATTCAAGCTACAGTTACCGCGCTCCCAGTGTTTGTCCATAGCCTGCCAAGCCGAACGACGTCACGCTACGTGTGCCCTCATAAAACAAGAAACTGGGCGTGTGAGCGACGTAGATTCATATATACATGAATGTTTTATGGGAGATACCTCATTTTTATTGAACGAATATGGGATAATGGCTTTCGTATAGGGCATCTTTTTTGTGCTCCGTACACCATAAGAAGTTTTTAGAGGAAATATATATGTAGTATGAGCAGTGTTTTTATACTTTCTTCTGTAACAAGAGTAGCACTAATATCAAAACAAATAATAGGTAAGCAATATCTAACCACCATTCATCATGTTTTAAAACATATGCAAATCACTATTAAAAAAAGTATAAAAGCACCTTATACGTCGTATTCATTCACGTAAGCCATGGTTCCATGTGATAAAAAAATTAATACAAAAATATGTCATATGTCGTATTACGATTGAATGCGCACATAACTATAACTCACATGAGAACATTATATGCATTAATAGAAAAACAGTATGATAAAATCCATAACATTTTCTAATCAACATCACAACAAAGTTTTAAGAGTAAACTGCAGTTCCCCGAGGTATGTTGTCTCCATGTTCAAAAAACCACAGGTATAACGAATACTTTAAGTCAGCTTTCAGCAAAACTTGCTGCAGAAAAGCCTAGGCACGTTAGTCCCCCATTAGTTCTGATAGTTTCCACTATGGATCCCACGTGTTGTCGAGACCAATGATTTTGGAACTAATTTGCTTAGTACTATCACAATTGTTCGCAAATTGAAAAATACCATTGTAAAGCAACCGAGCCTTTAAATGCAATCGCAAACACAAAAACTCTGAAGACTACCATCGATGTTAGCTTCCCATCCATTTGCTCCGTTAACCACCATTTAAGTGGGAGAGAAATTTGGAAATAACATTTTTACCCTTTGGCATTCTGGAGAGAGAGTAGAGAACAAAGGGCAGGTGGCGACAGTTCTAGAGAGCAGTGGCAAAATGGGCTACCACGGCCATGGGGAGGCCATCGGAGGTGGTGGCACAGGCGTCGGTGCACGGTGGTGGCATGAACGGTATCGGGGTGGCGGCCAGGCGCGGGCGACAGTGGCAGCAATGCTCTGGTGACGACCGGCGGAGGGCGGCGCGTGTATGGGTACAACATGATCTCGTGGAGTGCTCCCATGCAGTCAGCTCGACCAGAGATGGCTAGTGCCGATGGCCGGTGGCAGTGAACGGTAGGGCACTGGTGCTGGGTTCCACGGTGGTGCATTACCCAAATTGATTTAAGGGAAAAGGTAGAGCGGATGGCACTACCATAGAAAGATTCATCATAGGTGATTTAAAACCGTCATCATAGACGGTTTTTGAATCATCTGAATTTATGTGTTTGTGATAACAGGTGGTTATCATAGACGGCTCTCAAACTGCCTGTGATTAAGTTACAACACAGATGGTTTTTTCAAAATAATCATCTGTGTTATGTCAAATATCACAGACGGCTAATACCAAAAACTATCTGTGATATGTCAGATATCACAGACTGTTCTTAAAAATAGCCGTCTGTGGTATTTGACATATCACAGATGGCCAATACCAAAAACTATCTGTGATATGTCAGATATCATAGACGGTTCTTAAACATAGACGTCTGTGATATCTTACATATCACATATAGCTAATACTAATAACCGTCTGTGATATATGACATATCACAGATGATTTGGTATTACAAACCGTCTGTGGTAGCTATTTGAATAGCTAAATTGTTTTTTGTTTTTTGGCTATCCTCAGAAAATGCTAACCATGCCCTCTAAAAATAAGCAAGCAGATCACATATATAGCACACAACAATTATTATACAGATCTCATAAATGAATTAAATAACTGAATAAAATATAATTGGATTAATTGTTTAATTAAGCACAACTGAGTGAATTACAATTGAATCAAATGTTTTAACATTTAATCATTAGCACTGGGGTTGAACTCTCCATTCGGGTGAATGACCTCCACCATCAAGAATACAGAGAGTTTTTCTTGAATTTCAATGAGTTTGTCAAGATCGAATGCACTTGAGTCGAATCCACGCCCAGTCGCTAGGACTATTAAAGTATATATATATATATATATATATATATATATATAAATATATAAATTGATAATTATAAAATAAATATTGGCGGGTTGATAAATCTCTTGATCTTTCGTCTTAGTGCCTATGATTTTCTGCATATGTCTGCAAATGTAGAATCTAAATACATTGCCCTGTAGCTACTGGTGGCACTACAAAAATTGAATTACATACATAGGTATTGTCACTTCTAGAGGCATTATTACAAAGTGTGATATATGATTGTTGTGTTGTGGTGGGTACCAAAAATTGCATCTTGTGTCGTAGTGTGGCACTGGATTCTTTGTGTCTCCCTCCCCAGGCAACGTAAGCGCTGAACAACCTATATGATTTCAAAAAGTTAGCCTTGGCCATTGCAAACGAAGGAAAGACTACAATAGAGTTATGTATGGAGGAAATGATTTTATCTGTCAATTGCTTGTTGCACACGGGTGAAGTCGTGATTGTTCATAAGTAGGGAATCAAGATATATTATCTTGCTCCACTTTAGTATATTCACAATCAAATCCAGTGAGATCTAGTCATGCATGTCACAATAGCGATTAATCCTAAATTCATATTGCATACAAAGTACAAACGAAACTTGTAACTAGTGAAGCCCTTACCCTTGGTTGAAGGGTACGGGATGTAGTCCTTGTCATTCTGAGCAAGTAATTCTGTCATTATGTAATCTTCGATAAAGGATGTGTTTTTCTTGATGGATTGCTCATAGACTAAGTGTGGATCGAGGAAACCCATTGGTTTTCTCTGTCGTTGGATTTGTTGGATCATGGATCTATACATAAATAATGAGTTATGGCATTTATCGGTATTATATGAATATAGAACTTGATTGTATAGTACACTTACAGGTCCAGCATCGTAGAAGTGAGGCATCAAGTTCGTCGAGGTTGAATAGTAAGAATAAGTCTTCGAAGGTCATGACGAAGTAGCTCGAGTCGTGGAGGAAATGCGCCTCTGTGTATCTCATGGTGAATCTAATTTGCTATAGTTTCGCATCCAGTTGGACCTTTGCATGTACCAGGCATGCAAAGTCCTACAAACTAGTCCAAGGTTGGGTAATTGTGACTCGGGGACCAACGACACTCTGAGCTTGTATTTCCAGGGCCCAAGAGGTGTCTTAATCTTCTTTGGTTGGGCCTTAACGTCTCGCTTGCGATACATCTTCGACATCGTCTCCATGGGAGCCGATGCTATAGGGAGATTGGATCATATACCCTCCCTTTAGTTGGGAAATTGAGGATTTACCCTCCACATCTCAATGACACGTGGGGTCATCATAAGTCACTGACACGTGGGCCAGGAGGGTAAATCCTCAATTTCCATCTAAATGGAGGGTATATGATCAATTTTTTCGATGCTATAACCTTCTGAAGTGGAGTTTGAGGTAAGTCATAGAGGTTCTGTTTGACAGGTATAGTCATGTGGAGTTTGCGGCACGGAAGGGTCCAGAGTGATGTCCATCTTGGGCCACTAGACGAATGTGTGGACAGCATCCCCTAGTGTCATGATCTCTTCGTTAGGGGCTTCTCAAGTGGGACTGCCCTAAAAATGTCATTAATCATGTCCACTTGGATCTTCATGAAACCGGTCAATAGCTGGGCAGCGTGCACCTGCGTCCCTGGTAGGCATAGAAATGGCATCCCCTACCCAACGTCAACGGGAATAGAACCAACAAGTATGACCCTAAGGATGCACGACGTGGGCTTCTACATAACAATACACGATGAGCTAAGGCGTCTGCTAGATCTATCTATGTAGCATTCTAGAGAGGTATATTACCTGGATGTCATCGATAGATAAGTGGGCGTCACTATATTCAGAATATGGTGCAGACGGTTATTAACAAGAATTATCTGTGATAGTTGCATATCATAGACGGTACACGACGCTTGTAAAACCATTTATGATAATTACAGCATAGACGGTTCCCTATGAACCGTCTGTGATGAGGTGTCTAGTATAGTTTGTTTTGTAATAATGTGGAGAGGATGGTTGAGATGTGAGGAATCAAAGTTTGGCTCACTGGAGTAGACAAATCGATGGCGAGGAGCGAATTCAGCCAGTTTTGAGGAAAGTTCAATTCTGGGTGATTGGCTGCATGAAATTCAAACTAACTTGTAGGATAGGTTGCTTGGACGCTAGAACACGATGTGATGTGAACAAAACTTGAAAAATTTCTAGCATGATTGCAGATATTTTTGAAGCATACGTCGCTAGCATTCCCGTCAATCCGTGGCATTCCAGGCTGAAGATTAATTTGCAGCTTTGTTTTCTTAGTGAAATTAGCGCAAACTAACCCAAACTCATCATTGTAGAACTACCTCATTTTGCAGGGGCAAACTTGCCTACTCTCTGTTGTTTGTTAAGCAGTGCATGTGGTGTTTCTGTTTCAGCCTTAAAAGTCCATAATTGCTGTTTACCTAAATTGTGTTGAATTGTTGACATCAAGAGTGATTCACGACCTATTGCATTGCTGAAATTGAAGGTTGTGTTAGTTAAAATTAGACCATCTTCAAATGCACCTGCACAGTTTGAAGGCTAATGTGCCACTATTTATTCTTAGTCAAATCATATGGGGTACCTTGTGGCATCTGATTATTCAGATTTCGGCATTCTTCAGGGCCTGTTCTTTAAGTCAAAAGCTAGCGGCTTTTGGCTTTTGCTACAGTACTTAACTTTTAAACGGAGTATTTTCTCAAGACGGGGTCTACAAGTTAAACGATCTACACGTTAAAAGCCCAACATCTGTACCAGCCAAAATCGCAAGTGAGTATTTGTCTCTCCGTAATCGGTACCGTAAACAGTCAAAATTCAAAAATTTCAGCCAAAAGCCATAAGCCGCAGCCGAAAAGAACATGCCCAAAGCTAAAATTATGGATTACACTATTAAGTATACACAAATCTAGACATTCATTCCTTGTTCCACTAGCCCATGCTCTTGGAGGGGAGAATGACAGCTGAGACATGATGTTACAAAAGGAAAAAAATAAAGAAAAGAAGGATGAATGTGGGCAAAATGGTTAATTTGCTCTAGCACGGATGGAAAAGTCACGATAATGGCATTTTGTAGATTTTCAGCCTTTGTAATGGTATTCGCAACATCACTTCTTTGCGATGGTATTTTTCAAGTCGTCATTCTTTAATGGCACTAAACAAATTATCTTAATGATTTTGGGCCAAGTGAGTCCCATATGCTAGAGAGATGCACTCCTATCTTCACCTCCTTCCCCCTCTTCGCCATGCCTGTCTACCCATCATTGCCTTCCACTACCCACTACAACTGCACGTTGTCGTCCTCCACCTCTCTCTCTACTTAGAGCCAGAGGTCACCGCCTACGCTAGTCCACTAGGAGAGAGGGGTTGACACTGATAGGTGTGTCTCATATGTGTTGGACTCGATATAACAATCAGAGGGAGTGAATGATAGCTTCAAATTCGACCTCCTAAAAGGTATACGAAAACTTTCACTACGCTAGCTATTGAAAACTAGGAAGATCAAATTCGCCCACCAACAAAGCACTCACAAAAACTTAGAAGCAAATGGAGTTCAACCCCTCTGGGTTGGTCAGACCGCTATGAGGAAGCGGTTGGACAACCAACCGAGTGGTCTGACTGTTGATGATGGCTGGTCCAATTGGCCTCTGGTAGGACTATAGGCCTGGGGCAGTTGGACTGCATCCTTGATCCCAAAACTGGAAATCAGCTCGAGCCAAAACTAAAAATGGTGTAATCTCCAAAATACATCTCCAAATGATTTAAAACTCTGCACACACCTTGCTGAAGATCTCAGGAACCTAATCCAACCAAGGATCACAATGATCTTGGCTAAAGTTCTAACCTTTCCTCAAGACAAGTAAGGTTGCACTAAAATGGGCAAAACTCAAGAACTTGAGATATGACTTGCTCGTGGATTCAAGATGGTTAAGATGGCTCTAGATGAGTTTCCATATGTCACAGAAATCAAGAGCATCTAAAGGTTCAAGGCCAAAACTCCAGGAACAAGATATCACTAGAAGAGCTCTAAATCGAACCAAAATGGGCAATCTTCAAGATATTGCTATAGTTGGTCCCTAGATGGATGAAATATGATCCTCATGAGGTATATCTATCACTTACTCATCCTTCAAACCTTGCAAGATTTAGAGGGAAGGAGAGAGGGCAAAACATTAATCAAAACAAGTGCAAAATCAACAAAAGTAAGAGCATACCATGTTGGATGAACAAGATTAATTTATTGCAATTTGTAAACACTACTACAAATGGGTCATTCTGGACGCCTCATCACAGACAGTTCAACACAAACCGTCAGTGATAAAGTTACCACAGACGATTTTACAAGATAGACCATTTAAGTTCAATATGATGGAAAGAACCATCTGTGATGACCTACTTATCACAAACGGTTTTAATTCCAAACCATCTATGATACATCACAGACAGTTCAGAACAAAAATCATTTGTGATTTCTGTATTTAACATAGATGGTTATCACAAACAGTTAGGATTAAAAACCGTATGTGATGTCAGCATACATCATAGATGGTTTTTAATCCGAACCGTCTGTGATAATGTCACATTACTGATCCGTGGCATCTCTCCTAGGATTTTGATCTCACCCATCTATTCTCTCCGCATCAAATGGCAGGCACGGTCTCCACCCACCTCTCGCCCCTTATAACTCCCCCTCTCCCTTTCCCCAATTTCACTCTAAGAACCAACACCGATGAGAATATTTCCTGCTGCTTCTAGTTCATCCAATCCTTATTCCTGGTTCCTCCCCCAAACTAAAGCACCCCGTCCCCTCGATGATGCCTACTACCGCTGTGAGCTTCTCCGCATTTAGTTATGACACTACAGTTCACTACACAAGACACCCTTGTCGTAAGTGTCATAAGAGTATCTTGTCAAATGCTGGTAACAAGGGAGTAGGTCAGATTGCGGCAACCATGCCGATCTGACTGCTTGGCCTACCTTGATCGGACCGCTACCTAATGGCCCATCGGACAGATCAAATTTTCTCTTGCGCACACATGCGAGCACCTCTCTGAAGAACCAACTGCCAACTAAAAACTAGTCACATCACACCAACAGTAAGATCGCCCCAAAATCTAGTCACACTGAACTTGTGGGTAGACTGCCACTGCGATCGGTCAGACCATCCTAGTGTGGCAGCAAAATTGAAAACTTACTAACTTTCACAAATTCAAATTTCAACTCAACATGATTGCCTATTGCCAACATAAATGAACCATAGACATTCTTGACATGGTTCTACAATATGTCAATTACATCGATTGGTGGTCCCACCTATTAAATTATGTTGGATTGATAGGGATTATTATGTATGTGATTTATTGCAACGTTATGACAAAGTTGATGTACTTTTGTGAAAATGCAATCTGAAATATGTAGTTTTCTTATAGTTTTGACAAAATATATTTATTTGTGCACAACTTGCTCATTTTTAATTTAACATACTAAGAGAAACTTCGTTGACAAAACGAGAAGTCTAATCTAGGTTTGCAATAACTAGCGTGACGTCATTGTTACCATTGTGGCATGGTTTTCACTCTTGCGCAGCGGCGCCACGCCGATCTAGTAGCTGGGTGGTTCCCATTGAAAATTGCACACACTAGCTAGTACACAGTACAAGTGATCTTTAGTCATGAAATCTTCCAACTCATTGATCGCTACGTGTGTTGGCACATAGCAAACTACAGGAATGAAATGCTTGAGACATCATTAATCTTGTTTTTTGTTTAATTGTATCCGAGTTTGTAACAATGTTTGAGTTGAGTCTGTGTACGAGTCTGTAGCAGAAGTCGAGTCATGTTGTTGAGTCTGTTTATAAGTCCTATAATTAGTCTTTATAAGGCGCAGTTTAGTCGTGTAATCAAAGACAAGTGAACAAGAGCGATCGGTTGTGATCGAGAAGTTGATGGAAAGAAAAAAAAGAAGAAAAGTGGAAGTGCCTTGGCTTCTGGGAAAATGGACTATGTTCGCGTGCTCAAAATCATCGAGAACCAAGGGTGCTCGAAGGTAACGAGTATAGGAGTACTCGAAGGGCAGCAAAGTGGTCATGGTTGAAGGCATTGGTGTTTGCAATCAAAGTATCAAGTACTCGTAGCTTGGTTATAAGTACGTGCAAAGCGCAGCGGGAGCGTGGTTGTAAATCTTATCAAGGAAAAGATACGAGCACGTACGTAGCAGAGAAGGCGTGGTTGTTACGAGGGCATGCTGGTCGTAACAAGGCTACGAGTACGAACCCGATCGGGAAGACGCAGTCGCAAGCCGGAGTGGTCGTTACTCGATTATGAATACATGCATAGCAGCAAGGAGTGATCGTAACTAGCTGAGTGGTTGTAAACCACAACGTGGTCGTAAATGAGATACGATTGCTAAGATCAAAGCTTCAATGTGGTCGTAAACATCAACTGGGTCAACAATTGGTATCAGAGCCTAAGGAGATGAAGCGATGGCAAACAACTCTAGTGATCTGTCGACGTCAGAAGCGTTCATCAAGGTCACGGGCAACGAGATCAATCCATCGAAGATAGGTGTGCTCGTCAAGTCGACGACAAGAAGCGCCACGATCCCAATCCAATACTCGATGTTGAGCGAAATGAATTACGACATATGGGCCATCAAGATGAAGTTAATCTTGCGTTCGCTAGGGGTATGGTCGGCGGTCGAAGATGGAGATGACAATGGCGTCAAGGATCAAGGCGTGATGGTGGCCATCTCGCAAGTGGTGCTAGATGACGTGATAATATCAATTGCTGAGAAGGAGACGACGAAAGAAGCCTGGATTGCACTCAGGGAGATGCGGGTAGGTGAAGATCGCATCAAGAAGGCATGCGCTCAAGTGCTCAAACGACAATTGAGCAAGATGTAGATGGAAGACTCGGAGATGATCACTAAGTACTCCATAAAACTCACCACTCTGGTGGGTGAGATCCGTTCGCTTGGTGCAAAGCTGGAAGAGAGCGATGTTGTCAAAAACTGTTCAGTTCGGTCCCAGATCGATTCCTCCAAATTATCAAAGCGATCGAACAGTTTGGCGATGTCACAACAATGTCACTCTTGAAGGCGATCGGTCATCTTAGAACCTTCAAGGAAGGACTCAAGGGTCGATGGCACTCAAAGGACGAAGGAGAGAAGCTGCTCCTTACCCAAACCAAGTGAAAAGTGAGGAACTCGAAGACAAAGAAGGAGGGATATAGTAACACCGAGAGAGGAGGACATCATGAGAATGGTCAGGGACACAACCGCAGACAAGACGGTGGTGAAAGATCCTGTGACAAGTCACATATCAAGTGCTTTGAATGTGATGAATATGAGCACTACACGTCAAAGTGCCGCAACAACATAAAGTATTTCAACTACGACAAGTACGGCCGCAGCGCTTCGAACTACCGAAGCAAGAAGGATGAGGAGGTATCTCACCCATGCTGAGGAGAATGTTGAGCCGGCACTACTTCTTTCCTTACGTGTTGAAGAAATGCCAGGCATGGTAATGTTGAATGAGAAAAACATAGTTCCTAAACTACGCACGGAGGAATGCAGCGTCAATCACACTAATTTGTGGTACCTGGATAATAGAGCCTGCAATCACATGACGGGAGATCGCTCTATGTTCCATGAGCTCAACGAGAAGATTTCGGGCAAAGTTAAGTTTGGCAATGGCTCCATGGTGGAGACAAAAGGCGAAGGATTGATGTTGTTGCAATGCAAGAACAGTGATCAGAAGTTGGTGTCTGAAATTTATTTTATACCGAGACTGTGCAACAATATACTCAGTCTTGGGCAGATGATAGAAGAAGGATGCAGGGTGGTGCTACAGGATGAGTTATTGCTTGTCTATGCAAATAACAATTATCTATTGATGAAGGTGAAAAGATTTCCGAACTGGCTATACAAGATTTCTTAAAAACTTGTAAATCGGCTTGTCTGAAGAGCGGCCTGGAGGAGCCAGGCACCAGCAAAGAGCAAGCTCGAGAGAGTTGTCAGCATGACGAGCTCTAAGAGATAATTGCGCCAAGCACAGAAGCCAGCGGCTCGGGTCAAGGCCATGGATTCCATGCATAGGGGGTGTGCATAGAGAGCAGGTTGGATGCACGCAGACGCTCGGAAGGTTTCGACCATGCAGGGCGCAGGAGGTGTCCCAAGTTGTCCCAGGCATCCATAGAAGAAACGAGGACCAGAGAAGTTTTGAGTAACTGGAAGCTTTTGAGTGCGAAGTCAGAAGCGTATGATCGAACTTCGAGTTTGAGTACACAATCAGAAGCATGCGAGTGCTACTAGTCGAAAGCTCCGAGCAATATGGTCGGAGGATCAGAGTACGCAGTGATCGAAGGTTCTGGAGCATAGAGTGGTCGGAGGTTGCATGGTCAAAGCCAACAGTGGTATCAACACACATCACGGGGACCAGCAGGTCTCACTGAAGGAAAAGGATGACACATCCCTACGGGAGACAGAGCAAAAGAAACTTTTCGAGCAAGGAAAATTTTTGCTACATGTGGCGTGGAAAGCAGCAGTCCAGGTGGGCCACGCATGCGTGTGTTAGGCACAATAAGCAGCGGCTCGGGAGCATTTGCAGGCGCACATGTTCACACGTGTGTAACTGGGGTAAATCACAATGGCTCGGGACGACCCAGTGACGAGTCCCACAGACACCCAGAAGGCAGAGAAAGGTTTCACAATCATGCTGCAGTCCCACGCTCGAGAGGAAGATGTCACCCGCAGCGCCCGTGGAGAAAGAGCAGGTAGGTGTGGATGCCAGTGCGGCAACAGTGGAAGACAAAGGGAGTGGAAGGTTCAGGTAACAACAAAGCCAAGACGGCTATAGGAGCATGTGCTCCAGCTCAGGCAAGCATGCAAAGGAGGACGAGTTCAGTCTAGGTGCAAGACGTGGCAAGCGTTGGTTTGTGCGAGGCTCGGGATGGAGCAAGCGCATGTTGTAGGATGGTGTCAACCCAGGAAGGAACAGCACACAGGATTGCAAGAAAAGGATGGGAGATGAGAGAAGATCAGCATGATCAAGTTTCAGAAGATAAAAGAGAAGATCGACATGATCAAGATTGAGAAACAAGATTAAGGGGGTGAATGTTGGAATTAATATTTTTTTATTTAGTCATATCCGAGTCTGTAATAGCGTTTGAGTCGAGTCCGTGTACGAGTTCGTAGTAGAAGTCGAGTCGTGTTGTTGAGTCCATTTATGAGTCTGTAATTAGCCTTTATAAGGCGCAGTCTAGTCGTGTAATCAGAGATAAGTGAACAAGAGCGATCGGTTGTGATCGAGAAGTTGAGGGGAAGAAAAAAAAGAAAAGTGGAAGTGCTTTGGCTCCCGGAAAAATGGATTGTGTTCACGTGCTTTATCGAGTGCTCGAAATCATCGGAACCAAGAGTGCTCGAAGGTAACGAGTATAGGACTACTTGAAGAGGCGGCAAAGTGGTCGTGGTCGAAGGCGCTGGTGTTTGCAGTTGAAGTATCGAGTACTCGTAACTCGGTTACGAGTATGTGCAAAGCGCAGCGGGAACGTGGTTGTAAATCTTATCAAGGAAAAGCTACGAGCACGTACGCAGCAGAGAAGGTGTGGTCGTTACGAGGACGTGCTGGTTGTAACAAAGCTACGAGTACAAATAGATCAGGAAGACGTAGTCGCAAGCCGGAGTGGTCATTACTCAGTTACGAGTACGTGCATAGCAGCAAGAAGTAGTCGTAATTAGCTGAGTGATGGAGCTATAACTACTAAGATCGAAATTTTGACATGGTCGTACACATGACCCAACAATCTAGCGCCAAGCGATCTAAGCGGAAAGCATGGTCGGCCGGCCCGAGTACGTGTACAGCGTGTTTGGTACCCTGCACCAGGCCGCGGCCTGGCTCTGTGCATGCAGGTACCAACGTTTGGTTGCTCCCTGGCCTGGCTGTAGCGATGCTTTGCACATGCATGCGCCTGGCCGCGCAGAAACGAATCTCGTTTTCGTTTCTCCCTGGCCTGGCTGGCGGGAGCGAGCCTGGCTGGCGGAAACGAGCCTGGTTTATCCTATACAGGGAACCAAACACGCCCGTAGTGTATGTAGCTAGGAAAGGCGGTGGCTGCTTCCCGTCTCGCCATCTCAATGCAAACAGACTCCCAGTCTCCCAGAGCCGTCATTTCCCTATATTTATTGCCCTTCGTCCCCTCACATGACTATACAAACATCAGCAACGGTCTATCTACTCTCTCTCTCTCTCACTCACTCTCTCTCCTCGATCTCCACTTCACAAGCCTCATGGCTTAAAAAGGAGCAAAATATTCCTCTCACTTTTGCAAACATTCTCCACTTCCGCTTCCTGTGTGCTCACAAGCCACATTTAGACACGAGTACGCCTAGGTACGTACGTGCTTCGCCGTGCTGTGCGCTACTACGTGCGCTTTAATTTGCTGCCGAGATCAATATATCAATGGGGGACGGCGGCCTGTGCGAGGTCTTCGTCGAAGACAGCGAGTTTCGGCACGTGTCGGACGCCAACGACCTGTTCAGCATCCTAGAGACGTGGGAGGAGTGCATGAACGGCTGCGGCGGCGGCGGTGCTTCTGCCGCCTCTGCGGCGGCGTTTAGCCCGAGCAGCGTCGGTGGTGCTGAGGCTAGCGCCGGGGGCGCTAGGCCGACGGCAAACGCTCGGCGGCGCGAGGGCGATGAGGAGAAAGGCGGCGGGGGCGTTCGCGGCGCTCCTGTGCAGAAGAAGCACAAGGGGTCGCCGTCTGCAGCGGCCGACAACGAGGGGGCGGCGAAGATGTCGCACATCACGGTGGAGCGCAACCGGAGGAAGCAGATGAACGAGCACCTCACCGTGCTGCGCTCGCTCATGCCTTGCTTCTATGTCAAAAGGGTAAGATCGACCATGCACTATATGTACATGGATGGCTTGCCTTTTGCACTTGGTTTTGCTAAGTACATCGCACATGCTCCGTCTTTGCTTCTTATTCTTAGCTTGCACAGGTCACACCCGGCAAACCAACTAATGTAATGACACAAATGTATTTGTTAGCTTAAGGGCCTGCTTGGCCTAGCTGGGGCTTCTCTGATAAATCAGCTTATCGCAAAACATCCAAAAAGCTAACCATCTTTCATCTGCTTTGCCTTATTTGAGGCTTATGGAGGAGAAAGGGTTTATAAACCCAAAAATAGACTACCTGTCTGGTCTAGCCATCTAGGTTTTAAGGGTGCAACTGTCATTCTTTACCATCCGGCCAGATATAGGATGGATTCCGGGCTTCAACTTATAAGCACATATAAGCTCAAGCTGGCATTGTGTAAAGAAGCCCTATATCTAGTTGACAAATATTATTATGATCTTGCTATTTTTAAGTTGCCTGATGTTTTGTTAACTATAAGTTGATTTCCTTGGCTTTCGGATTTGCTTTGAGATTAGGTATGTGCCTGATTCTAGATTGATCAAATGGTTTACAAATGGGACATATACTTAATAAAGAATATGTCACCCCCATATTATTAATATTTTGTTTCTTTTCGATTTGGAATGCAAATGTACTGACTGTAGGTTTCATTTTCCTTAGGCCAGAGCTTGCTAAGCCTGTACCCTAGGTATCTTTCAGTACTCTATTTTGGATTCTGCAATTTAAGTAGTGTACCACCCCTATTATGCTATCTCGAAGTGTCTATCTACAAGCACTGCACCTTTTGGAGTAAGTGGTCAACATCAAGTGTTACACTACTTACTGCACTTGACATGTATCTGTAGCTGCTTTTGGTTTGCCTCGATCTGTAGCATCTCTCTCTCTCTCTCGTTGTGTGCTGCAACAGTTCCATGATTGGTGCATCCGTGCATGTACAAGTTTGATACATGACTTTAGTAGGGTTACCAATTAATTGCACCACGTACGTTGTGGCATGAGGGTGTTGATGCTGCATGCTTGAACTAGCATATACAGCTATAGTCTTCCATCATTTGCGAGAATCTAGGCAGACAGACCCATGGCCCGTCTCATGTATCTACCCTTGTATTGCATCATAAGTAGATGAGATGCCCTAATCGAATGAGAGAGAGAATCATTAATTTCTTGTGATTGACAAAATGGAGATTAATTGTCTCCTAGAACAACAGTACAAAACCTAAGTAGATCTAGTGCTGTACATTGAATTGCAGGGAGACCAAGCGTCCATCATCGGAGGGGTGGTGGACTACATCAAGGAGCTGCAGCAAGTGCTGCACTCGCTGGAGGTCAAGAAGCACTGCAAGGCCTACGCCGAGCAGGTGCTCAGCCCGCGCCCGGCGTCGACGGCGAGCTCGCGGCCTCTCATCAAATCCCCGCCGCCGCTCAGCCCGCGTCTCCCCGTGCCGATCAGCCCCCGGACGCCGACCCCGGGCAGCCCGTACAAGCCCTGCGGCGGCGGCGCCGGCCGGCTGGCCCATCCGGCCGCGATCTACATGTCGCCGGTCGTGACGCCGACGTCGTCGTCGTCGCACTCGCACGAGTTCTCCCCGCAGCCGTTCCTCCCAACCCTTGACAGCCTAGTGACCGAGCTCGCCGCGCACACCGCCAGGCCCTCGGCAGCCGGTGGCGGCTCCTGCCTCCTCCTCCCTGACGTGAAGGTGGAGTTCGCCGGGCCGAACCTGGTGCTGAAGACAGTGTCGCACCGCGCTTCGGGGCAGGCGCTCAAGATCATCGCCGCTCTCGAGAGCCTCTCGCTCGAGATCCTCCACGTCAGCATCAGTACCGTCGACGACACCATGGTGCACTCCTTCACCATCAAGGTATAGCTAGCTTCCTCTTTCATGCATGGTTACCTCCATTGCACCAAGCATGCATTGTTTTTTGTTAGTTCTAACCTTAATTTGGTATATAACTATCTAGTTATATAGTTAAGTACAAACAGATCAAAAGAAACATATGAGACATGAATATGCAAAGGCGCACTGGTTAGGCATGGATCGATCAAGTAGAAGAGCTAGCATTCATATGGAACAGTACTTGTTAGCTAGGATATGCGTGTATTTCATGTGATCCAGGTAGAGTCTACTATACACACGAACCCAACCTGAGAAATAAGCACACACTAATCCAACTATACAAGCATGGTTTCAAGCCCTGCATGGATTTGCCATCTTTGGCCCATAATCCCTCACTCACAATATTTCAAAACTCGATTGATCGATCGGTTTCATAAATGCGGTAGTGTGTAGGCTAAGTTCTACCCGGGCATATCTAATGTAGAGCTCAGATACACAGTGTGGTGAACAGTATGTACATAGTGAAACAGTCCTGAGTATTTGTTGGGTTCAGGAAACACTGCTGTATCTCTGAGTGTGCTTGAAACTACCAGAGCCAGAGGGTATCCATATACGGTAACTAGGTATATACAGATCACTGACGCAAACTATGCATGAGCAGTAGTGTTGCGGAAAGCAGCGATGGCATATGCTAGAAGAACTCTAGAACTCTATGGTAGCTCGCCAGCTTTTCAGACTCCTTGTACTCCAGTGGCGGATCTAGGATCAAAATTTTGAGAGAAGGGTTAATAGGACTTACTGACCAATTTGCTGAATGCCAAGTTGCCAGCCTACGATAGACTTGTAGACACGAGAGGAAAAAATGCGCCACGCCAAGAGCTAAGATGTCGTTGTGGCTTGTAATCACCACTACAAATACAATTTTCTTCATCATACAAAGGCTTTTTAAGCCTGACAAGATCATTCATATGGCTAGCGTGGAACTGTAAGGGATGAGAGAGGTACACACGGTCGACCAGCGGTAGGGAGGCTGGTGCTCCACCAAACCCACCACTGGGTCTGCCCTTGTTGTACTCTATCCTATCAGCTAACTTTCTCATGTGTTTGAACTTGGAAAAGTCTCTGTATATTCATGGCAATGGCCGGACACTGCCTTAAATTCAGCTAGGTTCATTGAAATATCTTGTCCTAGTGATCTGATCATGGTTTTCTTAACTTGTGTACGTACAGATTGGGATCGAGTGCGAGCTTAGCGCGGAGGAGCTGGTGCATGAAATTCAGCAGACCTTCTTGTGACGACGTACGTACGGTTGCTAGCTGCATGCATGCATGCTTGCATGCCTAGCCAGTTAACGTACGGTCGAAGAGATAAGCTTGCAAACTGTGGATGGATGCAAGCCCTTAGCTAGTTAGATCATGACTTTGTTTCGATATGTAGCTAGCTGCAGTTGCTAGCTATGGTTATTATCTTGATTTCTAATTAACGCTAGCTAGCTGATGACCCCTTTCTCGGTCGACCTACTTCCCAATATTTCTTACGTGTACTTTGCTCTCATATATATGCATGGTATGGACGTATGTGCTAATCATTTTGCATTCTATGCAATCTTGCCATACATCGAAAGTGTGGATTTTGTGTAGATACATGATCGCGATCTTGATTGAATGATCTTGATCACTCAAGGCTTTCCAAGAATGAGTCCTTGTCCTTCAATGTCAAATTTTTCTCGACGTTACCACCATGGAAAACAATATTAGGTCATGCAGCCTTTCTACCCCCAGAAGTGGAAACAGATGGAATAGTATTTTTACTACATTCGTATTCATATTTTATAGATGGATATAAATACAAATTCGAATATTTTTGAATAGAATACGAATCAAATATTATAACAAATACGAATTCAAATCAAATATATATTCAATTCAGTCGGATCCAAATATTCTCATAAGTTATGTAGTATGAAGATATTTGTTAGGACCCCCTAGGCACAGCAGCACACCTGCAATCGCCGCATGTGTTCCATACTAGTCCCATGATCAGTAGCTAGTACACACATTCACATCATTGTAATCACATTCATACACATCGTACATAAATAGCTTACGTAAAAAGGATGATACATATATATAAGCGAGGCATAAAAGATACATATACATAAGGCTGACTGGCCAAATAACCATCAGAGTCTCAAACAAAAAACAGTAGAAGACTAATAACAAAAGTGTCCAGTGATTTGCCATCATAACCCGCAGGCAACCGACTGGAGTTAGGCCCTAGCAAGACCCATCGTCAAATTCCCTGGTGCCAGGGGCAAAATACACATCGTCAGACACATAATTTTCATTATCTGATCAATAATAATTTAAGCAATGTTGAGTACACAATGTACTCAACAAGACTTGTAGTGTATTACAAAATTTTACATACATGCAAGACTGTCAAGGAATGAGGATCTATACTAAGTTACTTTCAGCATAAAGCAGATTTCATTGTGCAATATCGATAAGTAATAACTTGCAAATGGAATTGTAAAGAGCATTTTGACATGTAATGAAATAACATTTGTATAACTTTAATGACAGTAGATTAAAACCGTTCACAGCCTTCCTTGGTTGTGAACCCACCCATTCACAGCCCTCCATGGCTGTGATCATCGCATATACCTCACCCATGGGCATGGCACACGGTTGCGTATATGCCATCCCATATGTTCAGTGAAACAGTTTAGAAAAAGAAAACTATACCCTTTATAGCTACATCCAAACTTGCTTATGACCACGAGCACGACTATTTAAATAGTTTTTAACACTCTGCAGAGATTGTATAGCTTTACCCACACGAGATAATCAAACACACTATCAGCCATGACACACTTCCTTGGGCGTGCGACGAATGATATTATCTTGTAGCTTTTAGATTACCTAGTTCTAACCTTGCACCAGCCAGATGAACATCGAATCTCTCTTAGGTATATCCCCTAAGAGAGCATACGAGTCCTCACATAGGTAAATCTCCTAAGCGAAGACCCTCACTTAGGTATGTCCTCTAAGTGGGTATTCATCATTGAATTAAAGCCTTGGCCCCAACACCTTGGTGAAAGGAGCCCCTACGAGCAAACCTAACTGGAGTGCCCTTACCACATCTGTGCCTACCACAATGCAAGGCTAGATTTAGACAACTTAATTAGCTAAATGCCAAAGTCGATATAACACATGTGGTTGTGTGGTATGACTTGATGAGCGCCAATAGCGTTTGGTCCTTAATCTACCCAGGTGAAAGTCTTCCCCTATCTACATGTGAGATTCCCTCTCACATTTGACAGATTATCATATAACTCACCTGCGTCCAAAAACTAGGTTTTTCATTTTATTTGATACCAAAGTAACAGAGGTTCTCTTTCTGGTCTTGCATTTTGAAACCATCAAACCCACATGTAAACTTGTTTGAAAGATCAAACTTAGCAGAAGCTAATACTTGGCTAAGCATCTAGACCATATATTATTGTAGTATTCCCAAATTGATAGTATAACTTGTTTAAACCATGTCCTAGAGGTTACAAGAGTGAAGGTATCAAATTTTCAAGGGTGGTTCGATGCATTCGAGTGGTCGTAACTACTGTTACCCACAATTTATGTCGGGACCCCGGATTTCCAAACCCGGACCCTCCGTGTATTACAGCACTAGTCCCAGATCAAAGCTAGTGCACACAGTTTAAACAGAAATGATTCATAACCAACAACGTATTATTACAATATTAAAGAGTACTGACTGAAAGGTCTTATTATTACAAATAAGGTTTCAAGACCTCGCACACACGAAACACAGCGGAAGCAAAATAAATTCAGCGGAGACCCATCAATACGCCACAGGCAATTGACTGGGGAAGCGCGACCTAGTACTCCGAAAATCCTTCGTCGAATCCACCCGCGAAGTAGTCGTAGTTTCCCTCTTGAGCTTCGTATTCCTCTGAGTATGATTTTTGAGTGCAGCATGTGAGTACGTAAAGTACTCCGCAAATCTTGGAAAAAATTAATGCAATAGATGCAAGGCTTAACAAAGGAGGGTTATATGGTTCTTTTGCACAAAGCAATATTTTATTTCAAATACCATTAAGTAATTTGTAAGGCATCATTTTGACCAATTAATTGTTTTAACTGAAACTAATAAGCATTGTATAGTGAAGGTTCTATCCACCAACACTAGTTAACCAACTTTAACCGATAAAGTTTGAAACTGCGGGTTACATCCACCCTCTCTGGCTTTGACCGCCAGGATACCCTTCCGAGATTTCCCTCCACTCTCGAAATACAAAACTTTATTTTTAAAATGAAAACCAAGGGTCTACCATGTGAATGCATTCCTTGCCCGCCCTTGACCGTGGGTACGACTATTCGAATAGTTTGACACTCTGCAGAGGTTGTACAACTTTACCCCCAAGAGATAAATTATCTTAATAGTCACCACGCTTCCTTTGGCATGAGACACAAATAAAATATCACAAAACCTTCACCTCACTCTAGTCTAGCCAGACACCACCCGTTGAGGTTTCACCGCAGAAGGGTTCCAACCACCCAGTCCGAAGCCCCCTCTTGCGCCATATGAGTACAGTACATCTCTGTCCCTCACTGTGAATAACCAGTAAATCCCTGGCACCCACGTTCCATTGGTGGCACCTAAACTAGACTATCGTAAGTTAATCAGCTAGGTCGTACCCATATAGACTCGGGGTTGTACGGTAATGCTCAGACTGGACAATCACAAGCGTCGGTCCTTAATCGACTAGGGTGGAACATACACTTTACAAGATCTCGTGCTTTTCGCACCAATCCCAACCAACCATCCACCCCAGTCTAAACCAAATTTCACCTTTTTATTTTATTTCTAAAAGAACAATGGCAACACTAGTCACCACTTACTTCTAAATACAATTACCAGTTGAATGAAATATGATTTCCCATAGAACAAAAGATTTAAATATCATGACTAAGCATTTTACTACCGTCTAATATTACCAAAGGATTATGAAATTCTCATTATTGAGACAAAGGTAATACTAGGGTTACAAGGGTACATTGCATTCAAGTTCAATGGAGGGCATAACAAGGTTGGATTAACTAATGCCTTAATACCAGAATTAGAGTTCTAATTAAATAGCGATGCACATAGATTTAAAATAATTTAAAACATTTATCAACATAGGTTCAAAATGATCAAAGCAGACTTGCCTTCTTGTACACTCTCTGGGTCTTCTTGCTGCGGAGTGGAGAGATCTTCGACAACGATGGAATCTATGCGCGAAAAAGACGAAGCAAACAAAGCAAATAAATATAAAAAAAATTCAAATAAAATCAAAGATTCAAATAGAGGCCATATTTGGATAGATTATGATTTTAGAAGAATTTAGAAATTTGAACGGCGTAATTTGGAGTTAAAATGAGAAAGTTATGCTTATTTAAAGATTTCAGTTTGAATAAATCCAAAAATTATTAAATTTCTGACAGGTGGGACCCACTGGCAGCATTTACATTTTATCCTTTTTATTTTATTGAGTCTATGACAGGTGGGACCCACTTGGCAGTGAGCCCACTGGCTCAGCCTCTGACACGTGGGACCCATTGGGCTCTGGGCCCATATGTTGGTGGCCAGCGCAGACGGTGGGCCCCAGGCGCCAGCCGGCCCACAGACTGACAGCGGCTGACGAGTGGGGCCCATCTGTCAGCGCGAAAAAATAAAGGAAAGGCTCAACCTCAGCGTGCGGAGTCGGAGGCTCGAACGCGCGCCGAGGGAACCGGGGAAGGGAAGGATAACGCTGTTAACCAACTGGGCTCACGGGTGTTTCTTACCCATAAAGGGTAAATATACCTTTTGGGGTATCTGCCGGAGGGGTTCGGCCAGAAGCGGATGGAGGCGACGGCGAGGGTGGCCGGAGGGTTCGAGTGCTCCGGTGCGGCGGCGTTCCGGTGGCGGGGAGGCTCGGTCGAGGGGTCGGGGGTGGTCGCCGACGCACGGGGAGGACGACGGTGGCGGCGGTGGGGTGAGGCATTGCCCGAGGCGGCGGTGATTCCTCGCCGGACTTGATGGCTGCGGCGGCGAGCAAGGCGCACGGCGCGAGAGCGAGGAGGGGCTCGGGAGAAGCGGGCGAGGGCGGAGGGAGGAGGTGCGGTGAGAGGGGAGGCCGAGGGGGCTTTTTATAGGGGTGGACGGGGAACACAGGCGCAGCAATTGCTCGCTGGTGATGGTGGTCGGAAAAAGGAAGGGAGAGGGGAGAGAAGGAAAGAGGGGGGCGCGGAAGGAAAGAGAGGCGTGGGGTTTGGGGATGCGGTCGCGCGGGTGCTCGGGGTTTCCAAAGCCGGAGAGAGCCGTGGAAGGAAGGGCGGGATCCGCGGGGACTCGGTCGGCCAGCGAAGAAAGGAAAGGGGAAGGAGGAAAAAGGAAAGAGGCGCGGGAGGGAGAAGAAGGGCCTGACAGGCGGGGCCCGCGTGAAGTGAGAGAGGGGAGGGAGAGAGCGGGCGGTGCGGATGAAGCCACGTGGCTCGGAGGGAGGATCGGGCGGCGGTTGCGGTTAAGTGGGAGGGGACGGCCGGATGGGCGAGCGGGGTGGCGTGGTGCGCATCAGGCCGGCCACGCGTCGGCCCGAGGGGAGGGGAAAGCGGAGCTGACTGACGGGCCGGGCCCGCTTGGCGGAGGGAGAGGGAGAGAGCGGCCGGGAGTGGGCCGTGCGACGACGTGGGCGGATTTGGGCCGTCCACGCGTCGGCTGGAGGGAGAGAATTTGGATTTTTATTTTTAGAATTTGGTTTTTATTTTCAGAGAAGGCTAGGAAATTATTTAAGCCTCAGAAAAAAAATATGAAAATACCTCCAAAAATTTCAGAAAAATTCACAGAAGCTCCTGGAGATATTTTGGACTTAATAAAATTATTTCCAACTAATGTTGGTATTTAATTTTCATACTCTAAAATATTTTTTAAATTTTAAAAATAGGTTTTAAACTCTAGAAAATTCAGAAAACCAAACAAAAGACAAATAAAATCCAAATACTTTAAAATAATTAATTTTAAATTAAAATTTTCATAAATAGGATTTTTGGGATGTTACAATTTAGCAGTTTTTAATGGATCATTCATGCGTGCATAATAGATTTTGCAAAAAATATACAATAATTGAAATATTGTGATCAACATTGTCAAAAGGGGTGCTTGCCTTACTCTTGTTGCTCAGAGAATGTTTCTGAGGCATTCTCAGTGTTGTCAGGTGTAGGGTTGTCTATTCGATAATTCTAGATAAAAACTAATAAGAGCCAAATAAACAGAGATATAACTACAATATTTTGTTCAATCAAGATGATCATGATTTTAGAAGAATTTAGAAACAAAGATTACTAAATTCGGAGTCCAACTGCAAAAGTTATATGTATTCGAGTTTTGGCTTGGTTTGATTTATACCTTCTCGGTGAGTACAGAACTCTCTCTATGACTACCAACGTTCTTCGGCTGCTATGGTGCTCGGACACCACTTTTTGTGACTTACAACTGATCCAATATATCCCATGACTAATCTACTCTATTTACTGCCGGTCTACTTCTACTTACGACTCCCATGTAGCTTATGACTACCATTAGAGGTCGAAGATTATGGCTACTACTGCGGTTGAATGTTTCAACTACGACTGCGGCCGAATATTTCGACTACGTTCTGCTATTTATGACTATTGACTATGTTCTGCTGTTTAGGACTATCGGCTACATTCTGCAGTTTACAACTATCGGCTACATTCTGCAGTTTACAACTATCGGCTACATTCTGCAGTTTACGACTATCGGCTATGTTCTACAATTTATGACTATCAAATAAGTTCTACAGTTTATGACTATCGACTATGCAAGCGGTTGGAGATCTCGACTTCGGCAGCGGTCAAAGATTTTGACTTCGTCTGTGGTCGAAGATCTCGACAACGGCAGCGGTCGAATATTTCGACACCGATAGTTCCGTTCTCGTGTTCAACTACCATGGTTCCATTTACGAGTTTGACTATTTTAGTTCTCTTTACGAGTTTAACTACTTTAGTTCTCTTTCTGATTTGGTTACTTTTAGTTTTCTTTCAACTTCGATTACTTCTATTCTCCTGTCGACTTCGATTACTCTATGGGGGAAGGGGTGCTCACCGAAGGCGATGATGGTTCATGAGAAAAAGTGGAAGGAGTTAATATCGGAGACCTCATCAGCAGCGAAGGGGTCCACAGCGTCAACGACGTTTTGGCAGCGGTGAAGCTACGAAAGGGGTGCGCATGAGCTTGCATGCATGTAGAGGTATGGGTAGAAGGAGTTGAAGTACGGCTCACCGGAGAGAGAAGGGTCTTATGGCGGCGTTTTGTTGGGGATGAAGAAGGCCTAGTTTGAGTGATCCACCGAGTGATGCACTGCACGGATGGTCAAACAAATGAGTAGGGTGCTTGAAGAGGCAACGCATTGTGACTTAGGGGGAGAGAAGCTCACCAGAGAAGCTAGCATACGATGGTGTGCTCTTCGGTGTCGCGTACAACTATGGTTTCTCAACGTTCTAGAGAGCGAAGTGCTCAAGGATCGCACAAGAGATCGAGAGAGCGAGCTGAGGAGCAAATGGTACGGTGAGAGGGGTTTTAAAGGCATGAGAAGGCTGAGGGCTGAGCGCAAGTTCTCACGAGCATGGTCGAAAACTCACCGGGAACGCGAGGCGTGGATGGGGATAAGGGATAGTTATGCGTCGCATTTGAGGCGACGGGTAGGTGGAGTTGGCAGCAGCAAAGGAGGAACCACGGGCAAGGCATCCAAAACCAGGGGCAACTTGGCCACGACTGTGGCAGAGCCAGTGCATGTGTGCAAGGTGGACAATGATCTCTGTGATCAAGCCCCACACAGCAGCGAGAGGGAAAGAGGTAAGGGGAGCTTAGTGTTTGGGCATTCCTCCAATGTACTCGAAAGTCTTAGGATAAACTTTTCGAATGCTCCTGACATAGAGTTATTAATGTTTGTGCAGTCTTCTCAGAGTTTTATCCTCTCTCTAGAAATAATCTGAGAAAACTTCTTGTTGAGTTTAATTATACTTATTTGTTTTGGATTCAACTTGACTTTATATTTCATGTACTTTTGATAATCAAATTGTTCAAAGAAACTCTGGTAAAAGCCAAGGCTACAAAATTTGGGATAAGGGATAGTTTAATTTTCTCATTTTTGTATGCCCTAGAATTTGGGATGTTACAAATCTACCCCCTTACAAACATTCTCGTCCTCAAGATTCGACGGGTTTGGTAAAGAGATTTGAAAAGTCGGTTCTAAGTTGATCTTCTTGTTCCTACGTTGTTTCATCCTCAGTGTGATTACTCCATTGGACCTTCAACATTTTGATAGAGCGGTTGCGAATTTGTCGCTCGGCTTGGTCTAGAATGCGAATTGGATGTTCTTGGTAAGAAATATCATATTGTAGATCAATGTTATCCAATTGGGTGAGTTCACTTGGTGTTTGGAGGCATTTATTGAGTTGGGAGACATGGAAGACATCATGCACATATGAAAGTTGAGGTGGTAGTTCCAATTGTATGCCACTTCACCTTTCTTTGCAATGATCCAGTATAGCCTGACATACCAATTTTCCATGGACCTAGAAATGGCAGGTGCCACAGAGTGGTGAGACCTTGAGATAGACGTAATCACCTATCTTGAAGCTCAGCTACGATGGCAGTGGTTGGCATAGCTCTTTTGACGGGATTGCGCTTCCTTCAGTCGGCTTCGTATCACATTAACTTATTTTTGAGCTCCTTGGATAACAACAAGTCCAAAGAATTGCTTCTGACCAACATCAAAGCAAAAAAGAGAGGTCCTACACTTTTTCCTGTAAAGTGCTTCAAACAGAGACATTTGAAGGCTTGATTGAAAACTATTGTTGTAAGAGAACTTGGCGAATGCCAAGCATTTCTCCCAATTCGTGCTATAAGACAACACACAAACTCTTATCCTATCCTCCAGGATTTGATTTGTCCTTTCAGTTTGGCCTCCGTTTGTGGGTGGAACGTGTGCTAAAGAATAGCTCAGTTTCCATAAGCTCATGTAAGCTTTCCCAAAATTGTGAGGTAAACTGAGGACCTCGATCGAAAGTTATCGTCTTTGGCACTCCGTGCAATCGGATGATATGATTCATGTAGAGCTCAGCGAGCTTAGCTTCATGATAAGATGTGTTCACTAGGATGAAATGAGCCACCTTGCTCAAATGCTCAACAATAACCCAAATTGAATCATGTACGTTTTGGGTTTTTGGAAAACTGGTAATGAAATCCATGCAGATGTCGTCCCATTTCCGCTCGGGAACCTTCAAAGGTTGGAGCAATTCCACTGGTCGCTGGTGCTCTACTTTGATTCTTTGACACACATCGCAAGTAGCGACGTGTGTGGTGATGTCCTTCTTCATACCGGACCACTAGAATCATTCCCAAAGATCCTGATACATTTTTGTACTCCCTAGATGAATAGAAAATGGTGAATTATGAGCTTCTCGGAGGATTAACTCCTTGATTTCTTGGTCATTCGGGACATAAAGCCGTTGTCGACGCATAACCATGCCACTCACGTTTTGGAAAACCCCGATTCTTCGCCACTCTACAGGTTGCACCTGATTTTGGTGATCGCATGGTCCTTCAATTGGGCGGCTTGGATCTGAGATTCAAGAGTAGGTTGTAGCACTAATGCAGCCAGAAATCCCTCCTCACCTTCCTCAAGGTTGAGTCTCCAAGGCTCTCTACATGACGTTGGTTAATGGACTTCAACCGATGTATTAATATAGTGAAGCTTTTGGCTGACGGCATCGGCTACAACATTAACCTTACCGGGGTGGTAATGAATGTTAAGGTCATAGTCCTTGATCAACTCAAGACACCTCCTTTGCCTTAGGTTTAGATCTGGCTGTGTGAAAAAATACTTCAAGCTTTTGTGATCGTTGTACAACTCACACCGATTACTGATGAGGTAATGCCTCCAATCCTGAGAGCATGAACCACAACTGCCAATTCCAAACCATGAGTAGTAAGACTTACCACCATGGTACAATCGCAGTAAAACTTACGACTATATGGTCATAGAAAGACTTACGACCAAAGAGTAGTCGCAGTAAAACTTATGACTATGTGGTCGTAGAAAGACTAATGACTAAGAAGCAGTCGTTGTAAGACTTTACTACTATCTTGTGGAATCTCCCCCTTATCAATAAATGGCATATTTGAATAATGTAATGATGTAATAATTAGAGGATTATTATATCCTCGTTAAGCTTATTCGGTTTAAAGGAACAAAGTTGTTCACATCTCTTAAGGAAGAATGGAATACACACCTCAGCATACAAGAGCTTGCTTGTCACCAGCTGGATAATGGCAGCTAAACGATCGAATACTGCAATCAGAGGGGTGTGAATGATTGTTACCACTTTTGAAGTATCCTGATGATCGGCGAAGCTTTTGACCACTCAACAATCAATTGCTTGGACGTCGTATACTTTGAGATAGTTTTGACCACTCAGCGCTTGATCGCTCGACCACTTCAACCTGTAGGATCTACAACCAGTTTGCACGTGGTCGTAAACTTCAATATACCAACACTCTTCAAGCAAACCACGAACTAGTCTGATTCAAGATGATCTTTATTGTTGGATTTTCGTGGATTTACAAATTGCCCTCACAAGCACCCTTAAAAGCCTTCCCGTTGAAAGCCCTCAAAAACCTTCTCCAATCTCTCTAAAAACCATACTTGAAAACACAAGTACTTAGGCATTCCTATCGCTCCACTCAGAACACTCAGAAATCACAAGTATCGTAGCACTACTGACTATTAACCAGTCACCAAACCATCGAGTACCGATTCGAAGTATAAGACAACAGATCACTAAGTCTACGACACAATCTATAGCTACCCATCACCGATCAGGCATTGTAGCAACGACTACAGACTATCGAGTACCAACCTAGTACTGTAGCACCGACTACCGACTGGTCACTTTCAGTTACGACTGGTCCACTGAAGCTCACGGCCACAACCATCCTAGTCGAAGCATGCCGACTACCGACCATAGTCCATTATACTTTACGACCAGTTCGCTGTTGAGCACAACTGGTTCCTCTTAGCTTATGACCATCGACCGGCTCACTGTAGCTATGACCAGTTTACTCTAACTACGACCGATTTATCCGGAGTCTCCGACTCGATCCGCGGTCTTCGACCTCTCCGACTACTCTCCAACTCCAGGTCTTCGACTCCTCTAAAAACTCCAGATCGTGGTCATTCCACCATGGTCATTCACCTATGGTCGATCTACCGTGATTGAAATGCTATATTCGAAATGTCATGGTCGATATGCCATGATCGAAATCTACCGTGGTCATTTGCTGTTGCCAACATATCGTCATCATCTGTCGTGGTCGACCTGCCTTGGTCATCTGCTGTGGTCAACCTACCTTAGTCATCTACTGTGGTCGACCTGCCGTGGTCGATCTGTCGTGATCGACACTTGCCGATAAAACTTGCTATTCTAAAATCTCCAACAACAATAGTTCATCGACCAGAAATTTCACAAACACAAATTCCAATGAAACCCATATATGAATTATTCATCACTCATTGCACAATCACCACATGGTCTAACAACAGCTGACCCTAATAACTACAGCACAGTCTCTATCTGCCCCATAGATGATACATGATTTGTACGAAAATGGAAGCAACTCCGAAAGACATGAAACACTCGTATTACTAACCTTTGTGTAGACAAGTAATCCCAAACTAGTAGCTGCAGCAAGACCAATTGTGACAGGCAAACCATCTGAACCATCCTGAAAGTTCACACATCATAAGCAATGAATAGTCACATAAATTTGAATCAACCAAAGCATGGCATCGAGACCATATAATACAAAGAAATTAAATTTAAACGAAGTGAATTAGATGCAAAAGATCGTGGGCATGTTCTTTTTTGGCTGAAGCTTATGGCTTATGGCTACGGCTCGTGGCTTTTGGGCTGTTCGTGTGAGAGATTGTAGAGTAACAGAAACTTATGTGCGGTTTTTACCGATATAAATGAAGTCGGTTCAGTATTTACTACAATTAATTAGTAGACCTTATCTTGAAAAGATATTCCGTTTAAAAGCTAGTTACTATTAAAAAGCCAAAAATCAGCTTTTAGAAGCTGAAAAGAACAGGCTCCATGTTGATAACTCACCTCAAATAGATCGCCGAAGTCGAAACTGAATCCCTTAGGAGCACTCCAGGGAAGATTACTGCTCTGAAGTAGAACACTAGGAAATGGTGACATTTTGTTGAATGAATATAAATGCTAGTTCGCGGTGAAAGCAATCCAGGTAAAGCGTAAATACCAGCCGTCCTTCACCGCGAAAGCAGCTTTGTAACCATTGGTTGTGACAAGCTCAGTAACTAGCTAGCTCTGAGTTCTCATCAAACCTGGTTTCCATATTATTCACGTAAATGTTTGCAAGGACAAAGAAATCGAATTGTGTGCTGGTGATGGAAGAATGACAAGTCAACCATTCTTTGCAAATTTCTTGTGATAAACATGAGCCCATTCTTCTTCAGAACAGAAATGTTGATAATTCTGAGCATATCACATTGCTTGGTGTTCCTTTTCAAGGACAACAATGTAGGATTAAATATGTGCTGCCTATTCATGGAACATTGGAACTGAGATGTCCATTCTTAAAATGATGACACAGCAATTGCAGTACCTATTTGCAGGAGAACGGGTAGGCTACGCTAGCTACAACATTTGATTTTCTACCGCGTTCAACCAGAAAACATGCGCGTAAGGGAGTCATGGATAGTTACCACTAGATGCGCTGCGCAGCGGAAGAAGAGTTGGAGCAGCCCGGTCCAACGTAAATGCGCGTTGATGAAGAAGAAGCAGTCAATCGTTTCATGAACTGAATGTCTCCTCCTTGTGTCCTAGCAATAGCCTTGCGCTTCTCGCCGATCAGCACAGCAGCAACAGCAGCAAGGCCTCCACAGAGTCCACACGTTCGGGATGGAACGCCGTGCGCTGGTGTGCTAGCACCGCGCGCCCGGCTAGGGTTTTGGGATACGACCGAGGGGAGGTGGCGGCCAGGGTTTTCAGGGCAGTACTCTATGTTACCTACAGCCCCGCTTCCACATATTTATAGAGCATGCTAATGGGCTTCCACGTTGTAGTCCCATTAGAACCCTAATCCCATATGGATCAATATCCCTTTTGACCTATAAAACCGAATTGTTTATGATTTTCTCTTGGGCACATCACTAACACTATTTACATACCAAAACTCCATACCAATAAACCGTCAGTGTTTTGAGTTCTAGCTATCTACAACACATTTATCTAGTAAACTAAGAACGGTTAATAGAGCAGTGAAAAATAAGTCATTGAAGAAAAGGATAAAAGATGGTTTACATCCAGGAAAAACCGAAACCGTTCTCCTCAAAAAAAAAAAAAGAACGGTTTCGGTTTTTCCTGGATGTAAACCATCTTTTATCCTTTTCTTCAATGACTTATTTTTCACTGCTCTATTAGTGACATCCTCGATCAACAGCCAATGTATTACAAGAATTAACTTCTCCAACACAATATAGAGGCATTAGCTAGGTGCTGACTGCTGGCAGCATCATTATCCATAAGAGAATTGAGCACGTGTAGAGTATCAGAGATACAGGACTCAACCAAAACCTGTGAGGATTTAAGCAGCTAACTAGTTCTTTGGACTTTAGTCTTTGATCGGCAAAAACGTGGGAAACGGATTATAATTTTCCAGTTAATTTTGATTTTGAGAACTTAGCACAGCAATATTCCTCGACTAGCTGTTTGCTATGAAATGCAGCAAAATTGGATTTATTTTTCCTGATACGAACTCAGATCATAGACTAACTAGTAAACAAAGAAAATAACCAAACACATTGCAATTACCAACAGAAAATTTGAGGCCCTCACTTGTCAAGGATGATCAATGTGGTGTTCTCGGGGTCCTTAAACCTCCGCGCGAGCTTCTTCAAGAATCCGTTCTTGTCCTCCCCGTCGTACGGCATGGCCACCGCCTTCTTCTTGGCCTCCCCGAGGTCCGACGAGCCGACCTCCCGGGCGTCCATGAGCAGCCTGATGTCGACGAGCTGCGCGTCGGGCCCCTCGAGCAGCCTCCGGTACGCGGCGCTCGCGGACACGATGCCATAGGGCTTGGAGGAGCCGCCGAGCACCTGCGAGATGACCAGAGGCAGGGCGACCGCGGCGACGCCGGCGGCGGCGACAAGCGGGTTCCGCGTGACGAAGTCCACGAGCCCGTAGAGCCCGAGGTCCGGGAGGGCGAGCTCGAACCCGCTGCCCCCGCCCCCGCCCCCGCCGGAGTCGGCTGAGAGCCGCAGCGTATCCTGGTATATAGAATCACGATTCGATTCATAGAATATATGTGTATGTTGGTTGTAGGCTTGTAGCACATTTGCTCTGGTGGCCACCGATGAAACTAACCTGTAAATATGCCCAAGCCAAGTTCGATGTAAGTTGTCAGAAAATCAAATCAACATTTCATCTTCTAAACATTGCATTGTCTTTGCACGAATCTTGGAGCACCTAAGGACTAAGGCTTGTCTATAAGTGTTGTGACTTTTGATTGATTACGAGAGATTAAGTGAGTTAGGGACACTCATGTTGAGAAGTTTTTCTATTCAAAATCACTCCTGTAGCGACTCTTACAAATCATCTTAAAAAGTCGCTCCATTTAAAAGGTAGCTTCTAAAAGCCAGAAGTTGTTTAGAGGAAGACATAAGTACGTGTAGATGCATGTTTGCAGTGATTTTGCATTTTTTTCACGTTTTAGAGAAGCATTTTATAACTTTTTGACGGACGGTTGATAATATTGAGACACCAACGAGCTTCTGCTTCTTGTTAATTTTGTTTTTTTCTTTTTAGGGCTTTTTTCTTTTATTTTTCTGTTTATTTCTTTGCATTGTTTATGGTGATATAATTTTTTACTTCTTAATTTTAATTATGTAAAAATACTAACAATAGTTATACTATATTTTCATCCGTTATAGTAAAAAAAAAGACAAAGGGCTATTGCTGGCGGACGCGCATCCTCTGCTGTAAATGGCAGAGGCGCCATCGCTTCCACCCAGGCCGTCGGAACTCAATCGTGGTATATTGGGAGACTTCAACTTCTCATCTGTTGTGATATAGGCCATCCGATTTCAATCCAACGGTCCTCTGTGCCTGCCTTGCCTTGGTAAAGGCGGAGGATGCGCGTCCATGGCTGGCTAGTCGAGTCGAGGGCCTCAAAACCAAAGCAGCAGTCGACGACGGGTAACACCGGCACCAAAGCACGAATCGCGATGCTTCCTGTCAACGGCGAGAGATTCGGCCGAAATCACGTGAAATCTTCTCTCCGATAGCTGGTGATTCGAGGTTCCGTAATCTCGAACGACTCCATGATTTGAAAGCATTTTGGCAGTGCTCGCTGTCACAGATTTTGAATTTTTTTTAGGTTTTGTTAAATATTATGTGGATGTTTTCTTCTAACTATTATTTAGATTTAAACTATCGAATTAGAGATTTAATAGCCATGAATTATCTCTCCTCCTCCTTAAATTCTATCCCCTCATCTTTGAAAAAAAAATTCCCCCTTAAAAAATAAGAGACTTTGATCTCTAATTTAAGAATCACAAATTTAAATAATAGTTAAAAAAAATATTCAGATGATACCTAAATACTCTTTTTTTTTGCGTGCAACATAATAAACAAAGTAGCATCCCACAGAGTATGCCATTCCTGCCGCGCGCGATATCCACGTGGTTTTGGCTCGTGAGATCAACCGGCATCGCTGTTCCGTACAGCCTAGAAGCACTCACGCGTGGCACGTCGCCTCGTTACATGGCGCTGCATGCAAGTCGCCACGTAGCCGCCATCGCCATGGCCGCCCGCTTCAGCCTACACGTCGCCCCCTTCTTCTACACGAGTAACACTTCCCCCCTCCTCGCTCCAGATCGCCGTCTCCGCCTCCCACCTCCCCCTCCATTAATCGATCGCGGGAAAGCTAGCTAGCTAGCTAGGTTGCAGCCATGGTGAAGCTGGCCACGGCGCGCGAGTGCCGCGCGTACGGCCTCGGCTCCGGCTTACGCGCAGCCGCGCGCGACCGGCGGTGGGAGTACATCAACGCCGGGGTGTACGTCTTCGCCGCCGTCCTCCTCGTCGGCGGGTTCCTCGGGCAGCTCTTGCCGTGGGCCGCGTCCAAGAAGTCCGGCCTCGCGGTGGCCGCCCTCGGTCTCGCCGGCGTGCTGGCCGTCAACGCGCACGACCTCCTGGCGCACGTCGCCGGCGTCGACTACCGCCTCGGGCTGGCCGGGCTTGACAGCCAGTTCGCGCTCGTCGAGCTCGCTGCCCCCGCCGTGCAGATCGTCGGCACCGTGCTCACCTTCGTCGCGCTAATCTTCTTCGAGATTCAGGTATGGGTTAATTATTCACTTAATTACGAGTGTTAATAATTAGGCAAGCACGAATGATTGCTGGTGTTCATCCATCAAAATTACATGCAGCTGATCGTATTAATTGTCACAATTATCTTATGAGAGTTTGGTTTACTACAGCTAGTGTTACTTAACTGATCAAGGTTAGTGCTACATGCTTTATTTGACCTCAACTCAATCGAATAAAATTCACAGATGGAGAGAGGTTACCGGCACAATCTAGAGAAGCACGGCCTGAACCTACTTATCGCTGGGCCAGCGCTCTGGTGCCTCGGATCAATACACAACATCTGCCAGACCTACGAGCGAGCCAACGGGCGCGTCCAAATCCTTCAGAACAGCGTCCAGGTCCCGCTGCTGCTCGGAAGCACGCTCTTCTTCATCGCCGGCGTCGTCAACCGCCACGACATCCACAGCCGCTCCACTCTCAGCTTCACGCTACTGGTGAGTGGTGACCTCTGAATGGATCACCCTTCACTTACCTAGCATCAAACGCACATGAGTCGATCAAACCATTCACCAATTGTATTGTAAGCTGTGGATGACAGCGCTCTGCTCTGGATGCAGGGGAGGATCTGGGTCTGGCTCTGCCTGTTTGGGAGCCTGCTGTTCTTCACCGGAGGGCTGCTGAACCTCCTCAAGGTGTTCAAGATGCAGCAGATGGACGGCCAGGGGCTGGAGAAGCTGCGCGGCGGCGCGCAGGAGCGGCTGAGCCGGGAGAGGGAGGGCAAGGTGCCCCTCATCCTGGAGGAGGGACGGAGGAGCAAGCAGGCCGGCCCGGCAGCAGCGGCGGCTGGGCAGGTCCCACCGCCGCCGTCGGGGTCTTACAAGGAGGCTCTTGTCAGCGGCGGCAGCTAGCAAATGAACCATGACAATGTGAATAAGAGATGTCACTTGCAGGAGTTGACATGGCATGACGTATTGGCAGTGCCATTCTGTATTTTTGTATTTGATACTTTGTCATGTAAATTACCTGGACTTAGAGTATGATAGAATAAATCCCGCGCACGTGCATGGCACTGTTTATGTGTACGTTTACTGTTCATGTATACGGCCGTACGCGTTCGTTGCCGGAGCGCTGCGACGCTTCCGCGTACGGCGAAGCAAGGCGTCGTTTCCGCTTCGGCTGGCAACGGCTGTGCATAACTGATGATGTTGTGTATAAATAGCCCAAAGGATCAATAGAAAACGGGGCATCCATTCAGCAAAACCGCCACTACTACAGAAAGGCTAATAGTAGACGGCAAATCACAGATGGTTTTATGAAACCGTCTGTAATGTAAACTATTACAGACAGTTTTAATTTGAAGGCCGTCTGTGGTATTTGTGGCGGGAAAAAGGAGTATCACAGACGGTTCTTACTGCTGAACCGTCTGTGATACTGGAATATCACAGACGGTTTTTATTAAAAACCGTCTGTGTTGTGTCGACTATCACAGCCGGTTGTTGTTAAGAACCGTCTGGGAATGTTCACAGACGATTTTTCATAAGAACCGGCTGTGATGTCCCTTTGTCTGTCATATTCTAGATCAGAGGTTAATATATAAGTACACATTGCTTCTAATAACTTAACTACAGAACTACTGAGACAAGAGGTCACAAATTAAAGGTAAATTTATTAATTTCAATTAGAGGGAAATTCATTACATAAGTCGCACAGGTAAAGAGTTTCCCAGATTGTAATCTTTTGGGCTTCGTACGCTTCTTCTTCGACTTTGGGACTTGGAGGATCAGCCGCTGAATTCTCGAACGCTGTTAAGATTGCCCTTGTCCTCTGCACTTCCTCGTGCAGCCTGGGCAAATGATCAGCAGCATCCATCATGTCGTACAGGATAGCATTAAAACATTCCTCACAATCTGCCGTTTCTGCATGAGCGGCAAGGCTATCCATCAGTCTGTGCAATGCGAGTAGAGCTTCTTCCGCATTGCGCACATTGTGGAGAAGAACCAGGGTGAGAGCTGTTTCCCTTTCTTGAGCGGCAGCGAGACGCCTCCATCGACGGCGGAGGATCAGGTCAAGCTGACGGATGCAAGAAAGTCGGGGAAGGAGACAGGGCGGGTGCGGAGAAGCTGCTCCAGATGCAAATTGCTGGCCGCCTGTGTAAGGTTCCGGCCGAACAATTCGTGATGAACAGATGAGAGGAAGGAGATGATCACAAGAATAGTAGAAGGCGCCATATTGTACGTACGTAGAAGAGACCTGGATTAGGCGCGCATATTTAACCTTTAGCACAGACGGTTCGTATACCCAAACATTAATGATATAGATGCTTCGTATAACGATCGAGAGACGTTAATTAGACGATCGAAACCCGAAGCGTTCTGGCAATCGAAACACGAAGCGTTCTGGCAATCGAAACACGCGCGAAGCGTTCTGGCAATAGAAACACGCGCGAAGCGTTATGACAGACGGTTTTACTGGCAACCGTCTGTGATATTTTCATAGACGGTTACTAACCGTCTGTGAACTTTCACAGACGGTTCTTAATACGAACCGTCTATACCAATCGAGATAACACAGACGGGTCCTGTTAAGAACCGTCTGTGAAAAGCCAGATAACACAGACGGTTCCTGTTAAGAACCGTCTGTAATAATCCCATGTCATTGATAATTGGTGTGTAATAATCACATGTCACCAATAATTGGCGTATACACAGGATTTCGATCTCACCCGTCTATTCTCTCCACATCGAATGGCTGGCACCAGTTCCTCCCACGGCCAGACCCTTATTAATAACTCCCCATCAACCTTTCCACCGGTACTAGTCACGCGTGAGTTCATCCACTAGCTAGCTTCCTGCATGCATCTCCCCTCCGCTGTGAGCTAGCACCTCCATCGCGGCACGACCGGTTCATACTAAACAACACACTCTTGCCGTAAGTGTGTCTTGTTTAGTGTGAACCGTCGTGCCACTAAGGGTTTGTTAGCTTGTTATCCAGTAATAGATCGATCTGAATGTGTTGTTGAGTTTTTGTGCTTGCCTCTGTATTTGCATGTTCCTCGACCAGCTCAACCAAGAATCTTGAAATGTCTTTTCTTTGCACTATTGTAATAAAATTGCCTTGAATTTTGTCGGGAAAGATGAACTGTTTCGTCAGGGCATGACTGCCAACTCGAAGCATATATAGCATAGCATTCGAGGCACATCCGAGGCCTACAGCTGTGTCTTGAGGAATGCCAAGAGCTGGTCTTCAGATGTGGCAGCCACACTGGTCTTCAGATGTGGCAGCCACATCTGAAGACCAGCTCTTGGCATTCCTCAAGACACAGCAGCAGGCCTCGGATGTGCCTCGAATGCTATGCTATATATGCTTCGAGTTGGCAGTCATGCCCTGACGAAACAGTTCATCCCCGTGTAACTATCACAGACGGTTTGTAATGTAAACCGTCTGTGAAGGACTATCACAGACGGTTCTATACACGAACCGTCTGTGATATGCATAAATCACAGACGGTTGATATTTAGAACCGTCTGTGATATTATGTACATCACAGACGGTTCGTGTTACGAACCGTCTGTGATAATGAGACTATCACAGACGGTTATTGATGCAAACCGTCTATGATAGGCAGAAATCACAGACCGTTTGTAGTTGGAACCGTCTGTGATATTCTGCGTAGTATTAATTACTTGGCGTACTTGCTTGAAGGATGTCGACACCGATCTGTCTTCATTGCGCTGCATCGGTGGGTACAAATGTTGGACCAGTCACGGTGAAGAGAAGAGTACACAAGAAGGTAGTTATGACATAGTCGAGGGAGGCAACGATATGCCAGTTGTGGACTGTTCTTTCGATCATGAGGAAAGGTCGCAGGATGACAATCTGGATCATGAGGATAGGTCACAGGATGACAATCTGGATCATGAGGATAGGTCGCAGGATGATAATCTGGATCAGATGTTACGTGATGCAGAAGGGAACTATAGTGAGAGAGAGTTTGGTAAATTCGAGGGCTTGATGGAGGACTCGGAGAAACCTTTGTTCCCGGGCAATTGCATCGATGTCATGCACGTAGAGAAGAATGTATGTGACAGTTTGATTGGTCTCTTACTGAACATTCCTGACAAAACAAAGGATGGTGTTAACGCAAGGCGTGACTTGGTCGCTATGAACATCAGGACCGAGTTAGCACCGATAGAGACCGATAAAGGCCGGAAGTACCTTCCCCCAGCATGTTACACTCTGTCTAAGTCCGAGAGAACTGAATTGTGCCAGTCCTTAAATGGTGTGAAAGTTCCATCCGGTCACTCGACAAGCATGAAGAAATTTGTTTCCATGGAACATTTGAAATTAATTGGCATGAAGTCTCACGACTGTCATGTGCTAATGACTCAAATGCTACCTGTTGCAATTAGAAGTATTTTGCCGAACAAGGTTCGAGTGACAATCATAAGGCTATGTTATTTCTTCAACGCAATTGCTCAGAAGGTCATTGATCCGGATGGACTAGATGCTCTGCAAACCGAGGTGGTGACAACTCTATGTCATCTAGAGATGTATTTCCCTCCATCATTTTTTGATATCATGGTCCATCTCATTGTCCACCTTGTGAAAGAGATAAAAATATGTGGCCCCGTATTTCTACGTCATATGTACCCTTTCGAGAGGTACATGGGAATTCTGAAGTCCTATGTACGCAATCGATCTCGACCGGAGGGTAGCATCATCGAAGGTTATACAACAGAAGAGGTCATTGAATTCTGCATCGGCTACATGGCTCAGGTAGAGCCGATAGGTGTACCTCTATCTCGTCACGAGGGGAGGCTAGAGGGTATCGGGACTATCGGGAGGAAAGCAATAACTCCGGATCAAAATACGTATACTCAAGCCCATTTCATGGTTTTACAACACATGACTGAAGTGACCCCATATATTGAAGAGCACAAGGACATGCTACGTCAGGAGAATGCAGGCCAGTCAGAAGTTTGGACCACGAGACAACACAACCGTCAGTTCAACGAATGGTTCAAGGCACAATTGACTAGGAGGTCGTCAAGTGAAACACTACAATGGTTGGCAAAAGGGCCAAAATTTACAATTGTGACATGGCAAGCATACGACATTAATGGCTACACATTTTATACAACAGATCAAGATAGAAAGAGCACAGTGCAGAACTCAGGTGTCCGCATAGATGCCTATGATGCGCACGGCAGCACCGCTGGCCCAAGCTCGTACTACGGGCTTGTAGAGGAGATTTGGGAGCTTGACTACGTAATTTTCAAAATTCCTCTATTTCGGTGCCGTTGGGTCCAACTTCCACGGGGTGTAAAGGTTGACAAGTACGGCGTCACTACCGTGGACCTCGAATGTGTAGGATACAAAGATGAACCATTCGTACTCGCGAGGCAAGTTGTTCAAGTATTTTATGTAACCGACCCGGCAAATAAGAAGCGCCATGTAGTTCTTCAGGGAAAAAGAAGGATTGTCGGGGTTCAGAATGTTGTGGATGAGGAAGAGTACAATCAATTTGATGATTTGCCTCCATTCGGACAAGGCATCAGGCTCGAGGAAGAACAAGGCGATGAACCAAGCTATATGCGTGTCGATCATCGTGAAGGGCTTTATTTAAAATGATATAGCCAAAGTGTAATAAATGATATTGGTTATGCTTGTGTTTTTCATAAATGTATGTATGTTCCATTGTAATTGTAAAATGACTAAGGAACTAAGAAATAGTTATATCTATGGTTATGCTTGCGTTTTTCATAAATGTATCTATGTTCCATTGTAATTGTAAAATGACATAGGAACCTAGCTAGCTACCGGTATTTATAGTGAAATATCACAGGCGGTTTATCAAAAGAAACCGTCTGTGATAAAACATCACAGACGGTTCTATAGATATAACCGTCTGTGATAATATAAATATCACAGACGGTTATATATATAGAACCGTCTGTGATAATATTGATATCACAGACGGTTATATTGATAGAACTGTCTGTGATAAGTGCATATCACAGGCGGTTATATTGATAGAACCGTCTGTGATAGCTCATCTTTAAATACCCGCAGCTAGGTCTGCGGAGTCCGCTCTGGCGCACAGTCTCTTGTCTCCACCCTGCAGCGCCCCTGCTAGCTAGGTTTTACTCCCTCCCGACGCCGCCGGTCCCTCCCGACGCCGCCAGTCCCTCCCGACGCCGCTCCCTCCCGACGCCGCCGGTCCCTCCCGACGCCGCTCCCTCCCGACGCCGCCGCTCCTTCCCGACGCCGCTCCCTCCCGACGCCGCCGGTCACTCCCGACGCCGCTTATTTTATGTTATATGCTTCACATGAATTTTATGTTATATGCTTCACATGTTATATGCTTCACATGAATTTTATGTTATATGCTCCACATGAATTTTATGTTATATGCTTCACATGTTATATGCTTCACATGAATTTTATGTTATATACTTCACATGAATTTTATGTTATATGCTTCATATGAATTTTATGTTATATGCTTCACATGTTATATGCTCAACATGTTAGCTTTATGATATATGCTTCACATGTATTTTATGTAGCATATAATATATGCTGCAGGTGTTTAGCTCACTGTAGGCACTTCATAGAACCTTGTAACAATAATATATGCTGCACTTGTTAGCTGCAAGGTCTATTTAGAAGGCCCATAGCTCACTGCAATTAGTTAATCGTTAGAACTTTGTCAAAGAGCATAAAGCAAGTGACACACTCCAGTGTATCTTGTTCAATGAACTTGATGCACTGGTTTGTGTCACTTGATTCATAGAACTTTGACAAGCTGGGTTCATAGCTCACTGCAGTTAGTTTTTTCTTAGAAGAGAGATGGCGTCCACACAGTCTTCGTCGTCGTCATCTGGGTCTCACGCTCCCAAGATTGCGAAAAGTAAACGTGGCCGAGGAGTATCGAAAAGGCCAGAGGGCCGAATGACCATCACGGTGGTCTCTCCGAATGGGACTCCTCTGGAACCGTCGAAAGCAGCGTCATCATTTCGGACTACCTGCGGGATAATTGGAAGGCAACGGGTCCCCATCACCATAGCAAGCTGGAAAGATTTGACAAAGGATCACAAAAATCAGCTATGGGAGGAACTTACAAATTCCTTCGAGTTCCCAGCAGAAGCACAGGGACTCGTGCAACGGCAGACGCTCCTCGCGATGGGAAAAGCATGGAAGAATTTTAAGAGCATTCTTGTGACGAAGTACGTGGCCGAGGATGTCACGCCCTTCACGAAGTATCCTTTCGTGTCGCCGGAAACATGGGAGGCCTTTGTGCAGATGAAGACGACGCCTGAATTTGTACAACAAAGTGCGGCGCACAAGGATCTCCAGTCACAAAACACGCACCCTCACAGACTCGGCACTGCTGGGTACGCGGGTAAAATCCCGCAATGGAGGATGCAGGATGAGGTCGCAATCCGATCGGAGGCCTCTCCGCCATTTGCCGGGATCGCAAACGAGCGCGCTCGAAACTGGTTAAGAGCGAGGTCATCAACCACATCTTCGGGTGTCTCTTTCAAAAACCCCACAGATGAGGAAGTGTCCCAACGCATGGTAAAATATGTTAAACAACATAGTTGTTAACACCTCTTGAACTTCATGGGTTCAAAAATAACATGATTAATTGCCTCTTGCAGCAATCATTGACTACCGAATCTTCTCGTGGCTCCTTTGAAGAATATAGGGAGATAGATTTACTATCACAGGCCTTGGGAAACAAGGAGCACCCAGGTCGCACACGAGGCATGGGGGTTTATGTACCTTGGAGGCAAGGATTTCCATATTATTCCGAGACATATAGGAGTAGGAAGAGATCCAAGGCATACCGCAGCGAACAAATAAAACAGGAGCTTCGTGCTCAACTTGTGGAACAACTATCTGCCTCACTTCAAGAGCAGACTGCCTCACTTCGAGGAGAGATAGATTCGTTGCGGGAAGAACTGAGACAAGTCCGCAACCATTCGCAACCCACTCCTAGTACTGCGGTACCCAGTCCCCCTCAACGTCGCAGTAGCTGTGCGTCCACACCAATTTCTGAACATAGCGACGACCACTTACGTATTGATGACATTCAGGTAATGTACCTCTTTAGAATGGTACATAGATCTCTCTGGTGGACGCCTTAACTCAGCTCTTGTATCGTTATGTAGGAGCCCATCCCTTGCAGCCTCAGAGTCAAGCTTGTTGGCTCTATTCCCGTTGACGCTGGGCGCGGCATGGTGTATCCATTGCTGCCAGGGACGCTGGTGCACGGTGTACAAGTACACACCGGTTTCATAAAGGTCCAGGTGGACATGATTAATGATATTTTTAAGTCCGTCCCTCTTGAGAAGCCCCCAAACGAAGAGATTAAGACATTAGGGGATGCCGTCCACACATTCATTCAGTGGCCCAAGAGGGACATCGTCCTCGACATGTCCGTGCCACAATCTTCACATCCAGTGGCCCAAGAGGGACGTCGCCCTGGACCTGGCACATCGGCTCCGGTGGCTCCACCTCCACCTCCAAATCCAGTAAAGTCTGTTGCATCGGCTCCCGCCGAGACGCCACTGAGAACATATCATAAGCGAGGCTCCAAGGCCTCCAAGGCTCATGCGAAGAAAATTAAGCCGGGTCCCGTGCCATGGAAGTTTATTCTAGGAGTGTCGTTGGTGCCCGATTCACAATTACGCCAACTTGGTATGATTTGCAATACATTGCATGTCTGGTACATGGAGAAGTCCAACATGAAGCCAAACCGGCAGAGTGCATTCACTGTGAAATATAACGAGACGCATTTCCTCCATGACTTGGGCTACATCGTCGTGACATTCGAAGATTTATTCTTACTATTCAATCTCGACGAACTCGACGCCTCACTTCTACGATGCTGGACACTGTAAGTGTACTGTACAATGAAGTTCTACATTCACGTTATACAGATAAATGTCATTACTCTTTCTTTATGTATAGATACATGATCCAAGAAGCCCGGAAATCGCGACGACCGGTGGGTTTCCTCGACCCTCACTTGGTCTCCGAGCAATCTATCAACGCAGATGCATCCTTCGTGGAAGGTTACATAACGAGGGAATTGATTGCTCACACCGACAAGGAGTACGTCATGGTACCCTTCAACCAAGGGTAAGTGCTTCACTAGTTGCCACACATATGTTTCATTTGTACTTTACATGCAGCATGAACTTAGGATTAATAACTGTGGCGACACATATGACTAGGAATCACTGGATTTTGATTGTGATTGTACCAAAGTGGAGCAAGGTAATATACCTTGATTCCCTCCTTAGGAGCAACCACGACTTCAGTCGTGTGCAAGAAGTACTTAACAGGTAAACTCATTTCCTCCATACATAACTCTATTGTAATATTTCTTTTGTTTGCCACGGCCGAGGCTAAGTTTTTTGAATCACGTAGGGCGTTTGCCGAATATGTTGCCCAAGGAGGAACACACGACAAATCCAGTGACACGCTACGACACAACACGCGATTTCCGGTACCCGCTACAACACAATAATCCTATATCATACTTTGTAATAATGCCTCTAGAATTGACAATACCGATGTATGTAATTCTATTTTTGCAGTGCCACCAGCAGCTACAGGGCAACGTATGTGGATTCTACGTTTGCCGCCATATGATGGAAATCATGGGTACTAAGATCAATGATCCAGAGGTTTGTCAGGTCCTTCCAATAATTATTATTTTCTGATTATATTACACACACATGCTAATTAATGACTTAACATTGCTCCTAGCGACAGCGGGTGAACTTCGACGGAAGTGCATATGATCTTGACAATCTCGTCGATATTCGTGCAATCATCTCCCAATTCTTGATAGCAGAGGTCATAAATAAGAGGGGAGAGTTCCACGCCGGCGATGATAATAATTAGATGTTGAAACATTGGATTCAACTGTACAAATCAAACAATTCCTTCAATTGAATACATTTGTCAGATTTTGTGTAACAATTTTCATTCTATATATGTGATATTGTTACATTCATCTGTGTATCGAATTTTGTTGTAATTAGTAATGAGTTGCAATTAACTTATATCTGTCATTTATCTGTAATCTGCTTGCTTTCAGAGGGCATGGCTAGCATATCCTGAGGCTAGCCAAGAAACAGCATATAAAATGGATGATGCACTTGGTATCACAAACGGTTCATTGTTAAAAACCGTCTGTGATACCATATCACAGACGGTTTCAAAGAGTGCCGTATGTGGTGTGACTGCTATCACAGACGGCTTTACTACTAACCGTCTGTGATATACACAATATCACAGACGGTTAGTAATACAAACCGTCTGTGATATTGTGCATATCACAGACGGTCTTGATTACTAACCGTCTGTGATAGGCGAGTATCACAGACGGTTTTTTATAAACAACCGTCTGTGATACTCGCCTATCACAGACGGTTAGTAATCAAGACCGTCTGTAATGTTTTTATCACAGACGGCTCGGGAACCGTCTGTGATAACCACCAACTATCACTGACACCTAAACACTGACGGTTCAGGAACTGTCTGTGATGACGGTTCCGAACCGTCTGTGATAGGGCTGTCTGTAGCAGTGCGCAGACTCCATTTTTTCTCTCGCGTACGTGAGTTTGTTCATCACAGGAGGCGGGCGCTTTCAAGCCAAGATTCGCCGGGCGTCGTTTTCAAGCCGAGATCAAGTCTTGGTTTCTACATTTGATATCAGAGCATGGATGCTCCCGGGGCAATCATGTCCGTCCAATTGACTCCAGTTGACGGCGAAGTCATCATTGAGCGCATCGTCAAGGAGTCAGTGGTGTCCGTCTAGTACCCGATGCTGAGGAAGACAAACAACCCGGAGTGGGTGGTGATGATGCGCATCAACTTGCAGGCACAAGGCCTGTGGGGCGCGATTGAACCCGGTGACATCGAGTACAGCAAGGATTGGCTGGCTCTAGCAGCGATCGCTCGCTCAGTCCCGACGGAGATGCTGAGTTTGATTGGCAGCAAGGAGATCGCACAGGAGGCGTGGGAGGCGGTCAAGGTCATGCGGATGGGCGTCGAGCGGGTGCGCGTGGCGAACGCGCAGAAGCTTCGGCGCGATTTCAACAACATCGCTTTCAAGGAAGGCGAGAACGTGGATGATTTCTCGATGCGAATTGCGGGCCTCGCCAACAATCTACGTCTTCTCGGCGACGAGATCGACGAAGCTGAGGTTGTTCGCAAGTTTCTCCAGGTGGTCCCTTATCGGTTCATGCAGGTCGCGATCTCAATCGAGACGCTGCTGAACATCGAGGAGTTGTCCATCGAAGAGGTCACAGGCCGTCTCTGGTCCGTGGAGCAGTGACTCGATGCGCGAGCAGTGGCCGCAGAGTTGGGTTCTCGACTGCTTCTCTCGTCGAAGGAGGAGGATCTCATCCGTCGCCTACGTAAGCGCGACGAGGAGGGTGCGCGCGTCGGTAGCGCTGGGGCCAGCGGAAGTGATACGAGCGGCGGCTCGGTCCTGCCACAGCGCGGCACGCAGCCACCCAAGCGCGATACCGACGACGCACGGAAGGACGATGGCAGCAAGGTCATCGACAAGGATACGTGCAAATACTGCAGGAAAACTGGGCATTGGGCCCGGGAGTGCCGGAAGAAGAAGAGAGACGAGTAGGGCTGGATATCGAGCTGGCTCGGCTCGGTCTGGCTCGGTAGGATAACGAGCTGGCTCGTTATAACTAACGAGCTAAAAAGCCAGCTCGGCTCGGCTCGACAAAAAGCTCGAGTTAGCTCGTTTGGCTCGTGAGCCAGGGCCAAAAAATATCTCCATCATATATTCATCCATGGAAGTTTGGCTCGTTTGGCTCGTTTGGCTCGTTAGGCTCGTTTGGCTCGTTTGGGTACAATAGAGTACAAATTAACACATGCATAGCTCGTTTGGGTACAATAGAGTACAAATTTACACATTAACACATGCAATAGAGTACAAATTAGGTCCATGGAAGCAGCATATGCATATCTAAATTCCTGGAAGCATGGCTCGTTTGGCTCGTGAGCGGCTCGCGAGCTGGCTCGAGTTGGCTCGTTATAGCTAACGAGCTAAAATCTTGGCTCGGCTCGGCTCGTTATCCTAACGAGCCGAGCCGAGCCAGCCACGAGCCGAGCGAGCTAACGAGCTTCGAGTTTTTCGTCCAGCCCTAGAGACGAGGCTGCGGCCGCAGTGCTGCTAGCCAAGGTGGACGATGACCTCGAGCCGTCCCTCTTGATGGCCCAGGTGGTCTCTTTTTCATAGGAGCCCGCGCGGCTTCCAGAGCGTGTTGCACCTGCACACGTCGGCGGACGGTTCTTCCTCAACGAAGAACGCGCAATGGTGCAGTTGGGTGACACCGACAACCACACCGACGGCCAGGATGACGACGTGTGGTATCTTGACACAGGTGCGTCGAACCATATGATAGGAAATGACACGGTTTTCTCTGAGCTGAATTGCGACATCACGGGCACGGTAAAATTCGACGATGGATCAATGGTGGACATCCTCGGACGCGGCACAACCATGTTTGCTGCAGGGGGTGAACACCATCGTCTGCTGTCGGACGTGTACTTCATCCCACGTCTGCGCAGCAACATCATTAGCTTGGGACAACTCGACGAGGTCGGGTGCCAAGTGTTGATCGAGGACGGCGTACTGCGGGTGCGCGATTCGAGGAGGAAGTTTCTCGCCAAGGTACGGCGATCGGCGAATCGACTGTACGAGATCTCCCTCACGCTCGCTCGACCGATCTCGCTCCTGGCGCATGCAAACGACGATGCGTGGCGCTAGCATGAGCAGTTCAGCTCCGAGCGGCCGGGGCCGGCGCCAGGGCCGAGCGGCTGCAGGTTGGTTCAAGTGCGGCGGCGGCGCGGCGTTTCGGATGTAGCTACCCCGGGCGGTGGCCGAGTGGGGATCGAGTGGAGGTGGCCGCATGCAGGCAGCGAGCGGAGAGTCCGAGGCGGCACGCGCGTGCAGACGTGGGTGCGACTGCGGGCCGGCGTGCAGCTGAGGGCGAGACCGGCTGTGGGACGGCGAGGCAGCGCGCAACGGCATCGGGCCAGTGACGCACGACGACCAGGCGGCATGCACATGCGGGCAGAAGCCAAGGCAGTCGGAGTGTGCATCGGCACCGTGCGGGGCGGCCGGTAAAGCGGCGGCTTCGGGGTGCCAGGCTCAATTTCGAGCGAGTTACGACAGCAGCTGGGTGTGGTAGCAGTGGCACGGGATTAAAGGGTGAAATGATAGAATAAATCCTGTGCACGTGCATGGCATTGTTCATGTGTACGGTTACTGTTCATGTATACAGCCGTACGCGTTCGTTGCCGGAGCACTGTGACGCTTCCGCGTACGGCGAAGCAAGGCGTCGTTTCCGCTTCGGCTGGCAACGGCTGTGCATAACTGATGTGTGATGTTGTGTATAAATAGCTCAAAGGATCAATAGAAAACGGAGCATCCATTCAGCAAAACCGCGGACTCCATTTTTTCACTCGCGTACATGAGTTTGTTCATCACAGGAGGCGGGCACTTTCAAGCCAAGATTCGTCGGGCGTCGTTTTCAAGCCGAGATCAAGTCTCGGTTTCTACAGAGTATAAATGTACCTGTGAATTGTGATCAACTTAACGATGAAATAAGCCTTCTGCCGTCATGCATATATAAGTATATATAAACTAGGGTCTTTTATTTCCACTTCTAAAAGCTATTTTAGCTTTTTTTAATAATTAACTTTTAAACAGAGTATCTTTTTAAGATGGGTCTATAAATTAATTAGAGTATACACTGTAACGACTTTATTTATATTAGTCAAAATTATACGTGAGTTTCTAATACTCTGTACTCTGTCAAAACCGCATGTAAGTTTCTACTACTCTGTGCTCCCTTACGAATAGTCTAAAAGGTATAAACTACAGTTATAAGTCCAAGTAAAAAAGAACATGTCCATAAATATTCTTTCTCTGGTGGTAAATCTAGTAACGACTTCATTTATATCGATCAAAACCGCGTAAATTTTTGCTACTTTGTACTCTCTTATAAATATTCCACAAGCCATAAGCGACATACATAAGTTATAATCTAAAGGAAAAAAGAGCCTATAAAGCTACATGCACAAGTTATAAGCTAAAACAAAAAAGAGCCTATAAATACTCTCTATATTATACCTGGATTCGCCTACAGAGTCCATCCACATGAACAATTTTGTGAATAGGCCCTCTCATTTTTTTAAATCATGAGCGGGTCCTTAGTTTTTGTAGAAAGACCCTAGCACATTAGTTTTTTTTGCAAAACCTCTTTGCTTTTTTGAAAATACGTATGGGTCTTCAATTTTTCCATGGAGGCCCTTCTTTTGCTGGATAAAATCGTAAGTGGGTCCTCGGTTTTTGCAGAAAGGGCCCTGCTATGTCAGTTTTTTTTGCAAAAACCCCTCTGCTTACGTATGGATCCTCGGTTTTTCCATGGAGGCCCTCCTTTTGTTGGATAAAACCCCACGGTTTTCCTGAAATTACGCATGTGTCCTTGGTTTTATGCGGAAAACCCTTCTCTTTCTCTGGAAATACGTATGTGTCATTAATTTTTTCAGAGAAGCCCCTCTTACAAATTGTCGGCTCTTTTACTTCGGTCCACGTGATAGCTAGCCCGGCGTGGCGCCGCGCTTCTGCTGCTAGTATTCTTTACTCTGGTGGTAAATCTAGTTCTAGCCAAATCTGCTTGAGTAGTCTACCCATTTACACCATGTGTTTTCAACATTTCATGTTTACCACCTTTATGAGGGGGTGCATCATAAGATGGACACAATTCGATTTGGGTTCTTTCGGAGGGGTGAAAGTGACAAATTTAAATACCACATGGTGGAATGGGATAATGTTTGCAGACCAAAGGAATACGGAGAACTAGAAATTCTGATTTTTTTTTTTGCGAATCGAAATTCTGCATACTTGAATATGAACATTTGCCTACTCAACAAGTGGATTTGCCAAGGGGGCTCTCAATTTTGGCCAGGTATACAAAAGGTGAAGCATTGGTTTAAATGTCGTGCTATCCACGGAGTGAACAATGATAAGATTGTCTGGCTGGGCATTTTCCCTTTGGAAAAAAAATCATCAGTTTGATAGATTGTGCAATTTTTTTGACGACCGTGGTGTACTGTGGCTGATTGCATGATGATGCGTGGTGGGAACTTACATTTTACGAGAGCATTTGGAGTCGTGGAAATGCAAGATTTTGAGGAGTTAATGCGTTCCCCTTAACACGATTCAGCTCAATTCTGAACCTGATAGGGTCCGTTGGGCCCTAGAAAAACCAGGGGCTGAGTATTAGAAAAACCAGGGGCTGTGAGCATCCCTTTGAAAGATAGAATCTTTCTGTGGCAAGTGTTCCAAGATAAAAATCCAATATACAAGATAGATATCTTATTTTAAAGTGTTGTGGTTTTTAGATTTTGGCTGAAATGATATTGTAACAACTGTTAAATTTTTTTAAAGGTATTCAATTAAGAAACACCGTTATATCTCTATGGATAATGTAAAAGGAAAATATAAAAAGAAAAAAAGAAAGAAAGAAAGAAAGAAGAAACCATGTTAAGAGTAACGTGTTCCAAACGAGAAGCTAGAAGCCTTCATTTTTTAGAACCGGACCAAAATCTTTGTGTGGCAAGTGTTCCAAGATAAAATCCAATCTGCCTCACAGTTAAACAGGGGACAGTTGCAAGGAGATTGAAATATTCATTGTGTGATTTGCGGGGGAGATTGAGACTGCAGAGCATATTCTTTTTCTCTTAATTGCATTTTATTTCGTGAGGTGTAAAAATTATCTATCCGGATCCCTCGTATAAAACCGTATCTCGTCCAGTTAATGTAAAGCAGTGAAAAATGCAGATTTCTTTCCTACTACACTACTACTACATCTTGGAAGTAAATAAATGCCTTCGCTTCCGTTTCCATTATCATTGATCGATTCTTTCCTACTACGCTACTACTATATTTGGCACTAATAAATATATTTTTAATGGTGCTTATCCAACTTGTTAATTCGTAAATTCTAATAGAAATGTGTGAGAACATTTGACCCTTGAGGCGCCTATAAAGGAAGGAGTTCCCTCCCTCACCAACGCAAACCATCACAAGGTTGAGCAGTCACTTCATCAGTTGATTCATTTGTTCTTGTGAGCTTTAGTAGTGGTAAGAACAAAGATCAGCGACGATGGCAATGGCACAGGGAAGAAGCATCCATAGCAGCATTGCCCCCGTTGTTCTTGGGCTGGTGCTGGCTCTAAGCTGCGCGACGACCCTCGTCGGCGGCGAGCAGACGGAGTGGCCCGTCGGCGACAACAAGGGCTGGACCTTCGGCGTCGCTGGCTGGGAGAACGGCAAGGCCTTCTCGGCCGGCGATGTGCTCGGTGAGTAACTGATGATGCTAAACGATCGATGGGTTGACGGTAGATCTGACTAATTCAATGCGATCGATGCAGTGTTCAAGTACGACCCGGAGATGCACGACGTGGTGGCGGTGGACGAAGCCGGGTACAACTCGTGCAACGCGGCCGCCGGCGCCACGACCTACACCTCCGGCAACGACAAAATCACCCTCTCCGCCGGCAAGGCCTTCTTCATCTGCGGCTTCCCCGGCCATTGCGAGCAAGGCATGAAAATCGCCGTCACCGCCAAATAGATAATCCATCCATAGGCCCGGTTATGTACCCTATCTGTTTCTGATTTTCTTTCCCCGAGTCAGGGAAGAAAGTCCAAATAACGTGCTTTTGTCCCATATTTCGTAATGAAATGTCCAAAAATAATGTCGAATGAATCTTTGTGTAGTTAGAGAATGGGATTGTATCGCCCTGGTCAATTAGGACTTAACTTTATACATCATTGAACCGAATCCCCTCATACAGCCACATGTTATATGGGAAGGGTCTAGCTTAGTAAGTTAGTGAGTTCCGGTATTGACTCCTCAGGTTATAGGTTAAGCTTCGTGCTAGGGTTAGAGGGTGTGATTGCATGTGTTGGATTAAATCATGGATGGTAACTGCTCTCAAATCCAATGGTGAGTCCCTGGCCACTTTTTACTCTATGTTAGGGGTTGAGTGGTTGGGAGCCCGGTTCATCGAGAGGGTTAGTGATAGGGCAAATTTTCTAAAAAGCTTTATTAGGATCATCTTAGTCACACACCTGAGAGACCATGTGGGTAGGTCTAAGTCAATTTGTGATAAACAATTAGCAGCTGAGTTGAGTTGAATATAAGGTTTTGTAATATCCTGAAAATTCAGGTTGTTGTCAGGTCTCAGGCGATAGTACTGGCAGGCAATGGCGGTAGTACCGGCCCGGTGGCAGCAATAGTACTGGTGTAAGATCGAGGAGGCCGACTAGGGGGGTTGAATAGGAGATTCTAAAATTTTCTTCTAAGCTATTTGGCTAAAACTAAGTTTATAATGCGGAAGTTTAACTTAATTTGGTTTAGCACAAATAAAGTCTAAATGTACTATGAATATAAATTGAGCACAAAAAATAAACCACAATGACACGGTTCCTTTTTACCATGGTGTTCGGAGACTTACCAATCTCCCTTAGTCCACATTGAGGTAAGCCTAAATAAATTGGATCAGCTACACAAATTAAGCCAATCACCTCAAATCCACTAGTGGTAACTCTTTCCTGCTCTAGGTAGGTGAGCTTCAACATTCACAACTCGCTGGGTCTTTTTACAACCTTCTTTGAGAAGATCACTACGCATGACGCCTCTAATGATGTCTAGGATTTGGCAAAATCTAATAGCAACAAGTCAACCCCCTTGCTTGACTCTCACCACGTGCAACAAATGCACAAGCTCAAGTGGATACTAAATCCACCTCTAGATACAACACATGCAAACTAGAGCCTCTCTTCTTGCCACTGCTACAGACAGCCCTATCACAGACGGTTCAGAACCGTCATCACAGACGGTTCCTGAACCGTCAGTGTTTAGGTGTCAGTGATAGTTGGTGGTTATCACAGACGGTTCCCGAGCCGTCTGTGATAACTCACATTACAGACGGTCTTTATTACTAACCGTCTGTGATAGACGAGTATCACAGACGGTTGTTTATAAAAAACCGTCTGTGATAGTCTCGTATCACAGACGGTTTTTGTGACGTCGCTAGCAAGAATTGGGAGATGATTACACGAATGTCGACGAGATTGTCAAGATCATATGCACTTTCGTCGAAGTCCACCCGCTGTCGCTAGGAGCAATGTTAAGTCATTAATTAGCATGTGTGTGTAATATAAATACATATATATAATCAGAAAATAATAATTATTGGAAGGACCTGACAAACCTTTGGATCATTGATCTTAGTATCCATGTTTTCCTTCATATGGCGGCAAACGTAGAATCCACATACGTTGCCCTGTAGCTGCTGGTGGCACTGCAAAAATAAAATTACATACATCGGTATTGTCAATTCTAGAGGCATTATAACAAGTATGATATATGATTGTTGTGTTGTAGCGGGTACCGGAAATCGCGTGTTGTGTCGTATCGTGTCACTGGATTTGTCGTGTCTTCCTCCTTGGGCAACATAATCGGCAAACGCCCTTCGTGATTCAAAAAACTTAGCCTCGGCCGTGGCAAACAAAACAAATATTACAATAGAGTTATGTATGGAGGAAATGAGTTTACCTGTTAAGTACTTCTTGCACACGACTGAAGTCGTGGTTGCTCCTAAGGAGGGAATCAAGGTATATTACCTTGCTCCACTTTGGTACAATCACAATCAAAATCCAGTGATGCCTAGTCATGTGTGTCGCCATAGTGATTAATCCTAAGTTCATGCTGCATGTAAAGTACAAATGAAACATATGTGTGGCAACTAGTGAAGCACTTACCCTTAGTTGAAGGGTACCATGACGTACTCCTTGTCGGTATGAGCAATCAATCCCCTCGTTATGTAACCTTGCACGAAGGATGCATCTGCGTTGATAGATTGCTCGGAGACCAAGTGAGGGTCGAGGAAACCCACCGGTCGTCGCGATCGCCGGACTTCTTGGATCATGTATCTATACTAAAGAAAGAGTAATGACATTTATCTGTATAACGTGAATGTAGAACTTCATTGTACAGTACACTTACAGTCTTTACTGGTTTTGGAGGTGGAGCCACCGGAGCCGATGTGCCAGGTCCAGGGCGACGTCCCTCTTGGGCCACTGGATGTGAAGATTGTGGCACAGACATGTCGAGGACGATGTCCCTCTTGGGCCACTGAATGAATGTGTGGACGGCATCCCCTAATGTCTTAATCTCTTCGTTTGGGGGCTTCTCAAGAGGGACGATCTTAAAAATATCATTAATTATGTCCACCTGGACCTTTATGAAACCGGTGTCTACTTGTACACCATGCACCAGCGTCCCTAGCAGCAATGGATACACCATGCCGCGCCCAGCATCAACGGGAATAGAGCCAACAAGCCTGACTTTGAGACTGCAAGGCATGGGCTCCTACATAATGACACAAGATGAGTTAAGGCGTCCACCAGAGAGATCTATGTACCATTCTAAAGAGGTACATTACCTGAATGTCATCAATAGGTAAGTGGGCGTCGCTATGTTCAGAAATTGGTGTGGACGCGCAGCTACTGCGACGTTGAGGGGGACTGGGTACCGCAGTAGTAGGAGTGGGTTGCGATTGGTTGTGGACTTGTCTCAGTTTTTCCCGCAATGAATCTATCTCTCCTCGAAGTGAGGCAGTCTGCTCTTGAAGTGAGGCAGATAGTTGTTCCTCAAGTTGAGCACGAAGCTCCTGTTTTATTTGTTCGTTGCGGTACGCCTTGGATCTCTTCCTACTCCTATATGCCTCGGAGTAATCTGGAAATCCGTGCCTCCAAGGTACATAAACCCCCATGCCTCGTGTGCGATCTGGGTGCTCCTTGTTTTCCAAGGCCTGTGATAGTAAATCTCTCTCCCTATATTCTTCAAAGGAGCCACAAGAAGATTCGGTAGTCAATGATTGCTGCAAGAGGCAATTAATCATTTTATTTTTGAACCCATAAAGTTCAAGAGGTGTTAACAACTATATAGTTTAACATATATTACCATGCGTTGGGACACTTCCTCATCTACGGGGTTTTTGAAAGAGACACCCGAATATGTGGTTGATGACCTCGCTCTTAACCAGTTTCGAGCGCGCTCGTTTGCGATCCCGGCAAATGGCGGAGAGGCCTCCGATCGGATTGCGACCTCATCCTGCATCCTCCATTGCGGGATTTTACCCGCGTACCCAGCGGTGCCGAGTCTGTGAGGGTGCGTGTTTTGTGACTGGAGAGCCTTGTGCGCCGCACTTTGTTGTTCAAATTCGGTCGTTGTCTTCATCTGCACAAAGGCCTCCCATGTTTCTGGCGACACGAAAGGATACTTCGTGAAGGGCGTGACATCCTTGGCCACGTACTTTGTCACAAGAGTGCTCTTAAAATTCTTCAATGCTTTTCCCATCGCGAGGAACGCCTGCCGTTGCACGAGTCCCTGTACTTCTGCTGGGATCTCGAACGAATTTGTAATTTCTCCCATAGCTGATTTTTATGATCCTTTGTCAAATCTTTCCAGCTTGCTATGGTGATGAGGACCCATTGCCTTCCAATTATCCCGCAGGTAGTCCGAAATGATGACGCTGCTTTCGTCGGTTCCAGAGGGAGCCCATTCGGAGAGACCACCGTGATGGTCATTCGGCCCTCTGGTCTTTTCGATGCTCCTCGGCCACGCTTAGTTTTCGCAATCTTGGGAGCGTGAGACCTAGATGATGACGACGAAGACTATGTGGACGCCATCTCTCTTCTAACCAACCCATGGACCATTGATCATCAATAATGAATTTGGTAACCAACAAAATAATAAACTTTGTTCATATTAACATTTGGTTAAATGACCAACCCTATTCTTTAATTAAGTTATTGATTTAAACACTCAATTAACTAGTAGTCTACAATCCCAGATAATATTGCATCTTGAATTATCATGTTAATTCAACTGATTAAAACTTTATATACAACATATCCGAAATCTCACCTCCTAAAATCACTATGTTTTATCCCTCAGCAAATAATCAAACCTCCCGTGCTCAATAAACCCTGTCTCATATCGCCAACCCAATCCTAATAAAAACCTAAGTCTCGGATATCAACTATATCAAGTATATCAAGCATATCAACTATATCAAGTATATCAAGCATATCAACTATATCAAGCATATCAACTATATCAAGCATATCAACTATATCAAGTATATCAAGTATATCGTAAAGCTAACATATCGGAGGGAGCGGCGTCGGGAGGGAGCGGCGTCGGGAGGGACCGGCGGTGGGAGCGAGGGGCGTCGGGAGGGAACGGCGGTGGGAGGGACTAAAACCTAGCTAGCAGGGGCGCTGGAGAGTGGAGACAAGAGAGTGCGCGAGGGCGGACTCCGCAAACCTAGCTGCGGGTATTTATAAGGAAGATATCACAGACGGTTCCTTAAACAAACCGTCTGTGATGGTTATATCACAGACGGTTCTCTAAATATAACCGTCTGTGATATCATGTTATCACAGACGGTTCTATAAATATAACCGTCTGTGATATGCATATTATCACAGACGGTTATATAGATAGAACCATCTGTGATATTCAATTATCACAGACGGTTCTATCTATAAAACCGTCTGTGATGTGTTATCACAGACGGTTTCTTTTGATAAACCGCCTGTGATAGTTCACTAAGTTAGCTAGGTTCCTATGTCATTTTACAATTACAATGGAACATAGATACATTTATGAAAAACGCAAGTATAACCATAAATATAACTATTTCTTAGTTCCTGAGTCATTTTACAATTACAATGGAACATAGATACATTTATGAAAAACACAAGCATAACCAATATAACTATTTCATAGTTACATAATTTATTACACTTGGCTATATCATTTTAAATAAAGCCCTTCACGATGATCGACACGCATATAGCTTGCTTCATCGCCTTGTTTTTCCTCGAGCCTGATGCCATCTCCGAATGGAGGCAAATCATCAAATTGATTGTACTCTTCCTCGTCCACAACATTCTCAACCCCGACAATCCTTCTTTTTCCCTGAAGAACTACATGGCGCTTCTTATTTGCCGGGTCGGTTACATAAAATACATGAACAACTTGCCTCGCGAGTACGAATGGTTCGTCTTTGTATCCTACACATTCGAGGTCCACGGTAGTGACGCCGTACTTATCAACCTTTACACCCCGTGGGAGTTGGACCCAACGGCACCGAAATAGAGGAATTTTGAAAATTACGTAGTCAAGCTCCCAAATCTCCTCTACAATGCCGTAGTACGAGCTTGGGCCAGCGGTACTGCCGTGCGCATCATAGGCATCTATGCGGACACCTGAGTTCTGCACTGTGCTCTTTCTATCTTGATCTGTTGTATAAAATGTGTAGCCATTAATGTCGTATCCTTGCCATGTCACAATTGTAAATTTTGGCCCTTTTGCCAACCATTGTAGTGTTCCACTTGACGACCTCCTAGTCAATTGCTCCTTGAACCATTCGTTGAATTGACGGTTGTGTTATCTCGTGATCCAAACTTCTGACTGGCCTACATTCTCCTGACTGAAAGATAAAGCTCCATTTAAGTTGGTTTTGGTGTTAATGACAAATGTCATTATGACATTATGATATTAATGATATATACTTTATAATGTTTTGGTGAAAATGATAAATGAATTTATGAGACTAATATGTTTATTTGAGTTTATCTTTGGTTAGTCTCATTTGGATGAAAAGGTGAAATCAAAGAGGTATGCATTCGAAATCGCTTTCTCATTTACAAATGCATTCATTAGATCCAAAATATAGATTGAACTTCTCAATTAGTCTAAAATGAATATGTGCATATGTCTTCACTATATACACTTGTATGCACACATTTAGGGGGAGCTCTCTATATTTTGGAGTTTCATAAGTATTGATACATGCTTCTTTCATATGCATATTTGGGATCTTTACTTTGAAATACATACTTGAGTATATATAGCTTGTGCAATATATATATACTCATGTGCAATCGGGTTGTCATCTAACTTCTCCATTATGTGTTAATGGTTGGATGACTAATGACAACCGGATAAGTAAGATTTGTTTAAAACTTATCTTGGAGTATACATTTGTTGTGTACATATTGTATACTCGCAAATCAATTTCATATCTTATTATTTGTTGAGATTGTCATAAATTACCAAAATTGTGAAGTTTGGTAATCGATGACAATTGTTTTGTGGACTAACGGTTTCCATGAGTTGGATGCAGAGGTTAGGTTCCACAAATGAGAACGACTTGGGATGACTTCATGTGTTGAAGGTCATCAAGTCAAGATCGAGAAGAAGATGGATTCATGTGTTGAAGGCCATCAAAGAAGAAGACGCATCATGAGTTGATGCATGAGGAGATGATCATGTGTTGATCATCAAGTTAAGGAAGTCCATCATGTGTTGACGGAGTTGATGAAAGGGTGCATCATGAGTTGATACATATCGAGACGATGACCCAAGGCAAAGGTATGACTAGTTAGGGCTAAGGATGTATTTCTAGTCTTTTACCGGCCTTGGTGCTTGGTTGGAAGACCGGATTGCTAGTGTAGGTTGTCGTACTATTAAGAGGGGTCATGTCTAGTAGTTTGAGTCTCATCATGTGTTGATAGCTCAAATCTCACTTGCTCTAGCTCATCTCGACATGAGGCTTATATTTGCGAATGTGTTTTGCAAATAGTTGAATCTCATGTGGTGAATCTTTGCAACATGGGACTATGCATTGCGAATGTGTTTTGCAAGTGCTTGAAGTCCATGTTTTCATTTTTTGTGATATGAGGCTTATATTTGCAAATGTGTTTTGCAAATGGTTGAAGCTCATATATAATCCTTGTGGCATGTGACTTAGGTTTGCGAATGTGTTTCGCAAATGTGAGAAGTCCATGTACCTAATCCTTGTAGCATGATCTAAGTTTGCAAATGTGTTTTCCAAAAGTTGGAGATCATGCATTATCCCTTAGCATGATCTAAAATTGTTTGTTGATATTTCCTTTGACATTAGACCATGGTAGTGACTCTTTGGATATCTTGTGATTTCTGCATTGATCTAATGTGTTTGAGGTCATGCAAATAGATGGGTTGTGTAGCCCTCTGAATAAGCTTTCCATAGAGTCCAAGATCACTGAATTCCGACATCGGAGTCAAAAGTTATGACCGTTTTTCCGAGTGTCGCCTGTGCTGAAAAACTGGAAAACGGAAGTACCGCAATTTGTACTGCGGTAGTTCCGATTTTTGCGGAAGTACCGCAATTTGTACTGCGGTAGTTCTGATTTTTCCGGTAGTTCCGATTTTCCGGTAGTTCCGATTTTCGGGCGGAACGTTTTTTCCAGAGAGCGACTTTTTGAATGACTTGGCCTCGGGAAAATCGGAAGTACCGCAATTTGTACTGCGGTAGTTCCGATTTCGCTGAGAAACGGCTAGTTTTCTGACCGTTGGCGAGGAAAACGGAAGTACCGTAATTTGTACTGCGGTAGTTCCGTTTTCCTGATTTTTTCAGGGGTTTGGCTCCAACGGCTAGTTTTCTTGTGTGGGGTATAAATACCCCCTTGTGGCCGGTTGGAGAGGGTGTTGATTCATTCATTCCGGTGTTCTTGAGCTAGAGTGAGGCTCTCCACTCAATTGTGCATGTGTTGCACTTTGTGAGAAGCGAGAGAGGTTCTAGAGTGCATGTGTTGCATCTAGAGGTGGACTTAGTGTCCAATTGAGCTTGTGAATTTGTTGCACATGGTGAGAGTCAAGTGAGGGACTTGGCTTGTTACTCTTGGAGTTTGCCGACTCCTAGACGGCGTTGGAGGCGTCGTGCGCGGTGATCTTTTCAAGAAGGTTGTGAGAAGACCCGGCGAATTTGTGAAGGTCGGAGCTCACCTACCCGGAGCGGGAAAGAGCTACCACTAGTGAATACGAGGTATTTCGGCTTAATTCGTGGAGCCGGTCCGATTTGTTCGGGCTAACCTCAACGTGGATTAGGGGAGACCGGCAAGTCTCCGAACACCACGGTAAAACATCGTTGTGTCGATTGTGGTTTGTTTCCTTGTACTTAATTTATATTCAAGAAATTTACATTCATAGACTCAATTTGATTGCTTGTAAACCTAGGATTGCAAACCTTGACCTAGGATAGCATTGTTGGTGCACTTAGGCGAATTTGCTTGACTTAGGCGCTATTGTACTAAACTAACTTGAATTTAGCTTCCGCATTGTTTCCTCGATTTAGGCAAATAGAAAAGGTCTTGTATTGATTAGTGTTAATTTGTAGAGAATTTTTTAAACCGCCTATTCACCCCCCTCTAGTCGGCCTCCTTGATCTTAAACTGACGTAGCATGTCCTTGTGCTCTTCAATATATGGGGTCACTTCAGTCATGTGTTGTAAAACCATGAAATGGGCTTGAGCATACGTATTTTGATCCGGAGTTATTGCTTTCCTCCCGATAGTCCCGATACCCTCTGGCCTCCCCTCATGATGAGATAGAGGTACACCTATCGGCTCTACCTGAGCCATATAGCCAATGCAGAATTCAATGACCTCTTCTGTTGTATAACCTTCGATGATGCTACCCTCCGGTCGAGATCGATTGCGTACATAGGACTTCAGAATTCCCATGTACCTCTCGAAAGGGTACATATGATGTAGAAATACAGGGCCGCATATTTTTATCTCTTTCACAAGGTGGACAATGAGATGGACCATGATATCAAAAAATGATGGAGGAAAATACATCTCTAGATGACATAGAGTTGTCACCACCTCGGTTTGCAGAGTATCTAGTCCATCCGGATCAATGACCTTCTGAGCAATTGCGTTGAAGAAATAACATAGCCTTATGATTGTCACTCGAACCTTGTTCGGCAAAATACTTCGAATTGCAACAGGTAGTATTTGTGTCATTAGCACATGACAGTCGTGAGACTTCATGCCAATTAATTTCAAATGTTCCATGGAAACAAGTTTCTTCATGCTTGTGGAGTGACCGGATGGAACTTTCACACCACGTAAGGACTGGCACAGTTCAGTTCTCTCGGACTTAGACAGAGTGTAGCATGCTGGGGGAAGGTACGTCCGGCCTTTATCGGTCTCTATCGGTGCTAATTCCGTCCTGATGTTCATAGCGACCAAGTCACGCCTTGCGTTAACACCATCCTTTGTTTTTATCAGGAATGTTCAGTAAGAGACCAATCAAACTGTCACATACATTCTTCTCTACGTGCATGGCATCGATGCAATTGCGAACTTCTAAGTGCTCCCAATAAGGCAAGTCCCAAAATATTGACCTCTTTTTCCACATGTTCTTCCTCAATTTACGTCTCTTTCCAAGCACAACATTTATATCCTTGACCATATCATACACCTCTTTCCCGCTAAAAGGTCTTGGTACTGAGTCATCCTCTTTTTTCGGTCAAATTGTTTCTTCATCTTGCGGTATGGGTGATACTTTGGAAGGAATCTACGGTGACGCATGTACACAGTTTTTCGCGAGTTGTTCAACCACACACTCTCGGTATAATCTAAGTAGTGCGGACACGCTTTGCCTCCTTTTGTACTCAACTCTGACAGGTTACCAAGGGCAGGAAAATCATTAATGGTGCAGAACAACATGGCGCGTAGAGTGAAGTTCTCTCGTTTGTCCTCATCCCATACTTGTACCCCTTCGTTCCACAGTATTGCAAGATCTTCCACCAATGGTGCTAGGAACACATCAATATCATTGCCAGGTTGCTTCGGCCCTTGGATAAGTAGTGACATCAAAATATACTTCCGCTTCATACACAGCCAAAGAGGAAGGTTGTACATGCACAGAGTCACGGGCCAAGTGCTATGTCGGCTGCTCATGTTACCAAAAGGATTCATTCCATCTGTACTCAACCCAAACCTTATATTTCTCGGTTCCACACCGAAATCTACAAACATCCTATCGATGTTCCTCCACTGCGCAGAATCAGCAACATGTCTTATCATTCCGTCTTTCTTACGCTGCTCGCAGTGCCAACGCATCAATCTTGCATCCTTGCGGTTTGCAAATAAATGCTTCAAACGGGGGATTACAGGAAGATACCACATCACCTTAGCAGGAGGTCCTTGCTTCACCTCGATGCCCTTCCCATCATCAGAGTCATTTTTATGCTTGTATCGGGATGCTTTGCACACTGAACAAACATGTAAGCTAGCATACTCTTTACGGTACAGGATACAATCATTCGGACATGCATGTATTCTTTCTACTTCCATTCCTAATGGACAAAGAATCTTCTTGGCTTGGTAGGTGGTTCTCGGCAACACATTTCCCATTGGAAGCATGTCCGCTAGGAGACCTAACAATGCTGTGAAACTCTTGTCGGACCAACCATTGCTTGCCTTCAATTTTAGCAGTTCTAGAACTGATGACAACCTCGTGTATTGCGGCTTGCAGCTCGGGGACAAAGGTTTCTCCGAATCCTCCATCAAGCCCTCGAATTTACCAAACTCTCTCACTATAGTTCCCTTCTGCATCACGTAACATCTGATCCAGATTATCATCCTGCGACCTATCCTCATGATCCAGATTGTCATCCTGCGACCTATCCTCATGATCGAAAGAACAGTCCACAACTGGCATATCGTTGTCTCCCTCGACTATGTCATAACTACCTTCTTGTGTACTCTTCTCTTCACCGTGACTGGTCCAACATTTATACCCTTTTCTGAAACCCCTTCGAATCAAGTGAGCTTCGATCTGCGCTGAGTTGCTAAACATCTTGAGATTATCACAATCAATACATGGGCAATATATATATTTCATCCCCTTCTTCAACATATCCAGCTCGGCCGCCCTTCTAAAAGCAGACACGCCAGTAATGTACTCTTCACTCACACGGTTCTCAATATACATCCAGCTTCGGTCCATCTACGCTACACAAGTGACAAATGGGTGTCAAAAATGATTATTACCCCTACTACTAACCTCTGATCAGATCACTAAGAATGTTAAGTAATTGAGTACTAATCTCTGATCAGATCACTAAGAATGTTAAGTAATTGAGTATACTAACCTCTGATCAGATCACTAAGAAGACGGTGATATTTTTTCACCCCCAACTCCCTAAAGCCGGCCGCCTTGCTCCACCAATGCAGCGCAATGAAGACAGATCAGTGTCGATATCCTTCAAGCAAGTACGCCAAGTAATTAATACTACGCAGAATATCACAGACGGTTCCAACCACAAACGGTCTGAGAAACAAATATATCACAGACGGTTCGTATTAACAACCGTCTATAAATTATCACAGACGATTTTTTATACAAAACCGTCTGTGATACTTGACTATCACAGACGGTTTTTTATACAAACCATCTGTGATACTTGATTATCACAGACGATTTTTTTATAAAAAACCGTCTGTGATACTAAACTATCAAAGACGATTTTTTATAAAAAACCGTCTGTGATACTAAACAATCACAGACTGTTTATAATAATGACCGTCTGTGATATACACAATATCACAGATGGTTAATAACAACGGCCGTCTGTGATATATCACAGACGGCTCAGTATTTGAAACCGTCTGTGATATAAATATCACAGGCGGCTTGTAACAACGAACCGTCTGTGATAGAAATTGCAGCAGCCATTTCATTTGTTGTTTTTTGGCTAGATACAAGGACCATTTGGGTGGAAAGATGAACTGTTTCGTCAGGCGCATGACTGCCAATTCGAAGCATAACATAGCATCCGAGGCACATCCGAGGCCTGCTGCTGTGTCTTGAGGAATGCCAAGAGCTGGTCTTGAGGAATGTCTTTTTTTTTGAACTTTTGTAATAAAATTGCCTTGAATTTTGCAGGAAAAAGAAGGATTGTCGGAGTGGACATCACATCTCGGCAGTAGTCGGCATCGTCGAGGAACATGCAAATACAGAGGCAAGCACGACAACACATTTAGATCTATTACAGGAGAACAAACTAGTCAACTCTTCATGGAACGACGGTGCGAGTGAACAAGACACACTTACCACACTTACAGCTATATATGCTCACAGTGGATGAACTCACGCGTGACTAGTACCAGTGGAAAGGTAGATGGGGCGTTATTTATAAGGGCCGAGCAGGGGGAGGAACTGCTGCCTGCCATTCGATGTGGAGAGAATGGACGGGTGAGATTGAAATCCTGGGTATACACCAATTATTGGTGACACGTGATTATCACACGCCAATTATTGGTGATATGTGATTATCACAGACGGTTATTAACGCGAACCGTGTGTGATAATAAATATCACAGACGGTTCTTAATACGAGCCGTCTGTGATGTTTCAGAGACGGTTATTAACACGAACCGTCTGTGTTGTCCAGATTATCACAGACGGTTCGTATTAAGAACCGTCTGTGAAAGTTCAGAGACGATTCTTAATACGAACCGTCTGTGATTTCTTAATTATCACAGACGGTTAGTGTTAATAACCGTCTGTGAAAAATATCACAGACGGTTGCGAGTATAAACCATCTGTGAAAGTTTAATCACAGACGGTTTCGTATAAACCGTTTGTCATAAGCTTTATCTCAGAACGCTTCGTGTTTCGATCGTCTAATTAACGTCTCTCGATCGTTATACGAAGCGTCTATATCATTAATGTTTGGGTATACGAACCGTCTGTGCTAAAGGTTAAATATGCGCACCTAATCCAGGTCTCTTCTACGTACGTACAATATGGCTTCTACTATTCTTGTGATTATCTCCTTCCTCTCATCTGTTCATCAAGAATTGTTCGGCCGAAACCTTACACAGGCGGCCAGCAATTTGCATCTGGAGCAGCTTCTCCGCACACGCCCTGCTCTCCTTCCCCGACTTTCTTGCATTCGTCAGCTCGACCTGATCATCCGCCGTCGACGGAGGCGTCTCGCTGCCGCTCAAGAAAGGGAAACAACCCTTACCTTGGTTCTTCTCCACAATGTGCGCAAAGCGGAAGAAGCTCTACACGCATTGGAGAGACTGATGGATAGCCTTGCCGATCAAGTAGAAACGGCAGATTCTGAGGAATCTTTTCATGCTATCCTCTACGACATTATGGGCTATGCTACTGATTATTTGCCCAGGCTGGAGGAGGAAGTGCTGAGGACAAGGACAATCTTAACGGCGTTCGAGAAGTCAGTGGCTGATCCTCCAAGTCCCAAAGTCGAAGAAGAAGCGTACGAAGCCCAAAAGATTACACTCTGGGAAAGTCTTTACCTGTGTGACTTTTTAATAAATTTGCCTCTAATTGAAATTAATAAATTTGCCTTTAATTTGTGATCTCTTGTTGTCGGGCCTCCGGATTATCAAACCCGGACCCTCTGTGTATTACAGCACTAGTCCCAGATCAAAGCTAGTGCACACAGTCAAACAGAATGGAAAACATCACCATCAACGATTTATTACAATAATTAAGAGTACTGACCACCGGGTCTCATTATTACAAAGGAGGTTTAAGACCTCGCACACAAGAAATAGAGCGGAAGCAAATAAAACTCGAGGATGACCCATCAATTCGCCACAGGCAATTGACTGGGGAAGCGCGACCTAGTCCTCCGGGAAGAATCCATCACAGCCACAAGCGAAGCAGTAGTCGTAGTCACCTTCTTGAGCTTCAACTTCCTCTGAGATGTTATTTTTAAGTGTAGCATGTGAGTACATAAAGTACTCCGCAAGTCTTGGGAAAAATGCATAGATGCAAGGCTTAACAAAGAAGGCCATATGGTTCTTTTGCACAAAGCAACATTTTAAAATTCAATTACTACTAATTATTTTCGAAGGCATTATTCTAATGAAGTAAATGTTTTAACAGAATTAACTTTCTAGCGAAGGTTCCAACTACCAACACTAGCTAACCAATTACCATTGGTCAAGTTTTAAACTGCGGGTTCCATCCACCCTCTCTGGCTCCATCCGCCAGGATTCCCTTCCGAGAGTTCCCTCCACCCTCGGAATACAAAACTTTTGATTTTAAATCCAAAACCAGAAATCTACCATGTGAATGCATTCCTTGCCCGCCCTTGACCGTGGGCACGGCTATTCGAATAGTTTTACCCTCTGCAGAGTTTGTACACTTTACCCACAAGAGATAAATTATCTTAATAGTCAACATGCTTCCTTTGGCATGAGACCCAGATAAAATATCACAAAGCCTTTCACCTACTCCAGTATAGCTAGAGACCACCCGCTGAGGTTTCACCGCAGAAGGGTTAAATCCGCCCAATCTGAAGCCCCCTCTTGCGCCATATGAGTACAGTAAACCCTGTCCCTCACTATGAGTAACCAGTACACCCTGGCACTCAATACACCACTGGTGATATCTAAACTACACCTTTATAGGTTAGTTAGCTAGGTCGTACCCATATAGACTTGTGGTTGTACGGTTAATGCTCAGTTTGGACAAACACAAGCGTCGGTCCTTAATTGACTAGGGTGGAACATACACTTAACAAGTTCTCGTGCTTACTGCACCAACCCAAACAGCCATCCACCCTAATCTAAACCAACTTTCACATTTTTATTTTATTTTAAAATCACAGTGACAACTCCAATTGCCACTTCACTTTCAAACACAAGGATTTAATAATAAATCATAATTTCCCATTTTCAAGATTTTCCAAAGTTATTAGATAGCACGACTAAGCATTATTCTACCATTCTAATATTCACAAAGATTAATAGTAATCTCATTATTGAGACAAAGGGAGTTCTAGGGTGACAAGGTACATGGCAATCAATGTCAAATGAGGGCATAACAAAGTTGGAGTAACTAATTCCTAAAGACTTGAACTAGTGTCTTTTATGTAAATAGCAATGCATACAATTTAAAATACTTTAAAAATATTTTGAAAGCATAGGCTCAAGATGATCAAAGGAGACTTGCCTTCTTGCAGGGTTTCTGGGTCTTCTTGCTGCTGTGAAGAGGGATCGTCGACAACGTTGGAATCTACGCGAGGAAAGACGAAGCAACAAAACAAATAAATACAAACGAAAATTCAAATAAAATCCAAAAATTCAACAGAGGCCATAGTTGGATAGATTATGATTTTAGATGAATTTAGAAATTTGAATGGCTGGAATTGGAGTTAAAATGAGAAAGTTATGCTCATTTGAAAATCTCAGATTTGAATAAATCGAGAAATTCGGAAATTTCTGACAGGTGGGACCCACTGGAGAATTAAATTTTAATTTCTATTTTTATTTTGAGAGACTGACAGGTGGGGCCCACTGAACAGTAACCACTGGCGGTCACTGACATGTGGGACCCACTGGACAGTGAGCCCACGGCTCAGCCTCTGACACATGGGACCCACTGGACTCCGGGCCCACTTGTCAGAGATAGCACAGAGAGGTGGGGCCCAGGCGGCAGTGGCCAGCGCAGACCGGCGGCCGCTGACGGGTGGGACCCACTTGTCAGCCCGGAAAATAAACGAAAAACTCAACCTCCGCGCGCGGAGCCGGAGGCTCGAACGCGCGCCGAGGGAGTTACGAGCGAGCGCTGCTAGCCAAGTGAGCGGGGAGGCGTTGCCTACCCAATAAGGGTAGGTAACCCTCTTGAGGGGTACCTTCGGGTGGTCCGGCAGCCGTGGACGGAGGCAAGGTCGTCGGCGGCGAGGGGAGGCCGGAGAGGTTCTGGCGGTGCGTGATATGTAATCCTGGCGCGGAGGGGGTCCGGTTGGAGGGGTCAACGAAGTGCGGCGACGAGCGGAGAAGGCCGGCGACGAGGAGGTGGCGGAGCTGGCTCGGGTCTTCCGGCGCGACGGCGCTCCGGCGGCGGGGAGAGGCAGCCGAGGTGACGGGGAGGTTCGTCTGGGCGTGAGGAAGCTCGGGGTGGCGGCGGCGGGCTCTGGAAGGGTCCGAGGCGGCGGGGAAGGCTCGCCGGAGTTGGGCGGAGCTCTGAGGGGAAGGCGGCACGGTGGCAGGGCTCTACGGGGCTCGGGGAAGGAGGCGGAGAGCGCTGCGAGGTGGTGTGGGGAGAGATGAGGGCGATGGGGGTATTTATAGGGGCAGGGGAGGGAGCACGGGCACTTAATTCCTCGCCGGAGATCTCGGTGGCCGGTGGGGAAAGTTTGGGGGAAAAAGGAAATAGGGGGCCGGAGAGGGAAGGGAGGCGCAGGCGTTCGGGATTTGGTCGCGCGGGGAGCTCGGGGATTCCAAAACCGGAGAGAAACGGGGAAGGAAAGGCCGGGTCCGCCGAGGATTCGGTCGGCCGGCGAGAAAGGAAAGAGGGGGAAGGAAAAAGGAAGGCGCCGGCTCCGCGGGGACGACGGATCCGACAGGTGGGCCCCGCGTGCAGTGAGAGAGAGGAGGGAGCGGCCGGGCGGTGCGGATGGCTGCCACGCGGCTCGGGGAAAAGATCGGGCGGTGGATTGAGGCCGGGCGCGAAGACGCGGCTGACGGGCGGGGCCCGTGGGTCAGTGGAGTGAGGGCGGGAGTGAGAGCGGGCGGCTGGATGGCCCGTGCGGGGACTCGGCTCATCCGAGCCGTCCACGCGTCGGGCGCGGAGGAGGGGAAGGCGGGGCCGCCGGCTGACGGGCCGGGCCCGCTGGACAGCGAGGGAGAGGGAAGTGCGGCCGGGATCGGCCGAGCGGCGACGTGGGCGAATCTGGGCCGTCCACGCGTCGGCCGGAGGAAAAAGGAGGGATTTTATTTTCAGAATTTGATTTAGATTTTCAGAAAAGGCTAGAAAATTATTTAGGCCTCAGAAAAATATGAAAATACCTCCAAAAATTCCAGAAAAATTCACAGAAGCTCCTGGACATATTTTGGGCTAAATAAAATTATTTCCAACTACTGTTGATATTTAATTTTCATATTTTGAATTACTTTTTAAGCTCTAAAAATAGTTTTTAAATTCCAGAAAATCCAGAAAGGCAAATAAAAGCCAAGTAAAATCCAATTACCTTTAAATAATTTATTTGAATTTAAATTTTTCAAAAAGCCAACTTTTTGGGATGTGACACTTGTCTCAATAGTTATGTAGTTAAGTTATTAGAAGTAATGTGTACTTATATATTAACCTCTGATCATGAACAGAATATGACAGACAAAGGGACATCACAGACGGTTCTTGTCAAAAATCGTCTGTGAACATTCACAGACGGTTCTTAAGAAGAACTGTCTATGATAGTCTACACAACATAGACGGTTTTTAATAAAAAACCGTCTGTGATACTAAAGTATCATAGACGGTTCATCGGTAAGGACCGTCTATGATACTCGACCACTAACACAAATGGTGTCCAAATTAAATCTGTCTGTGTTAGTGTCAATCACAGACGGTTTTGTCTAACCGTCTGTGATATAGCCGTCCAGTATAGCCTCTTTTGTAGTAGTGTGCTCACAAGGTGCAACATATGCACAATTAAGAGGAGAACCTCATACTAGCTCAAGAGAATGAAAAGGAGTGCAACAACCACCTCTCCAACCGGCCACAAAGGGGTATTTATACCCTACACAAGAAAACTAGCCGTTGAAGCCAAAACCCCTGAAAAATCAGGATAATCGGTAGTATCGCCGTTATAAGGCCGCTACTATCGCTCTCCTTATAACGATCAGAAAACTAAGTGTTACTCAGCAAATTCGGTAGTACCGCCACACAAGATCCAGTGCTACCGTATAGCAGTAGTGCCGCCACACAAGATCCAGTACTACCGTATAGCGATAGTACCGCTCCGCATATGCGGAACTACCGATTCATAGGGGAGGAGAAAACCTTCCAACAGGTATCTCTCTGGAAAAACATACTGCTACACAAGCGGTCATACCGCAACTCTGATAGTACCGCTCACACAGAGCCGGTAGTACCGCATTCCAATCGGACGACTTATACAGAGCTGGTAGTTCCACCAAGCATTTCTCAACAAAATTCTTGAGAAAAGACTTTTCGTTTAAAAGATATGACAATATGCACTTTGTATGCATGAGGATGGATTTATTTTGCATCGAAGGTTCAAAATGCAAACTAATTTGAATTTTATGGAGTTTCTCACTCTCTTAGCTTTGTATGAGTTAGAAATACTATTTCAAGCCAAGATACACAAAGAAATCTAGCTCAAATAACCAAACTCACTATATGCAAAAGTAGGTCATTTTAGGTCATTACTAGTTTCTAGATAAGACTTAAATAAGTATAGCTTTTCAATGGTTGGTTTTTTTTGCAAAAATCTTGAAATAGAGAAATGTTTGAAATGACCAACCTTTTGAGTTTATATTGACCACTTTTTTAAATACTCAATAGATTTTGATTTATGGAAATATGTAATTTAATCCAAAATCAAGATCATATATGATCATTTTGGGGCCAAATTAACTTTTTTATTTCTAAAATAGAATTTTTTTACTCAAAACACTTTAAAAACACTTGAAATATATATTTAAGTACTTTCATCTAGTTTGTCACAAGTTTTAGCCTTTTAAACAAGATATTTGATTTTTGACCAAAATGTCTCTTTTGAAAAGCTAATCTTGCATATCATTTGATGTTTCACTCTAAGAATTCCAAATGAAGCAAATGAGAATGAACCACATTCATTCATAAGATCCATAAAGTATTTTGGACAAATTAGGTAAATAGTTTGCTAATAATAATAATACTTTACCCCTTTTTAGATTAAGGCCAAAAGTACTATATGAGTTTTTCACAAAGTAAAACTCCACTTTATACAGAAGTTTCTCTTTACATTTCTTTCTTCTCCTTTAACACACAAAGGATTATTATCTTTCTTGTCTTCCTTTTGTTTTCACATATTTTCCTTTTTATTTAAACTTTCTCTCCTTTTGTCATCTAGCACCAAGAATCAAAGATTTCTTTTTTCTCCATAATAGGTGCTTCTCAATCTTTTATTGTTCTTTTGTCTTTTTCATAAAAATCACACACCACTTTGATATTTATATCACTTATGATGACATTAGATACCACTTGTGAAAAATACCACTTGTAAAAATAAATGATACCAAGTATAATTAATTCAAGTGCAAGGGAAGAGGTCATATGATGCGTGATTGCCCAAATCAACGAAGAGTGCTTCTCACTAAATATGGCTATGCTTCAACAAATTCTAATAGTGATTCTGAAAGTGAAAAATTTAATGATTCCAAGGAGAATGTTGTCTATTGTGATCCAGAATTGAATGGTGTTAATCTTTTGGTCCGAAAGGTGCAAATTAAAGAAACTGAAACCAAAGGACAGTGGTGGAGTGTTTTCCAAGCGGAGTGCAAGATCAAAGATAAAGCATGCAAGTTGATCATATATGGTCGAAGTTATACCAATGTGATTAGCAAATATTTAGTGTACGCTTTAGGGCTGTCCACGTGGAGGCATCCTCAACCACATCATGTGGAGTGGCTACACAACTCCGGAAGACTAAAGATAACTCACAAGATACGTGTTCCGTTTGTTGTTGGTGACTATGTTGACAAGGTGGATTGCGACGTAGTTCCAATGGATGCATGTGGGTTATTGTTGGGAAGACCATGGCAATATGATCGCAATGTTACGCACGAGGGCCGGCCCAACACATACACTTTTGTACATGGGGGAAAGAAGCATGTGTTGAAACCAAAATTGGAGAGTGCTATTCATGTTGATGAAGAAATTACAGCCAAGAAGAAGCAAGCTCCCAAGATTACCCCAAAGCCGAGGACGGCTTTGCTTCAAGGAGGTGAGGATGACGTGGCACCAAGTAGCACTACAACTTTGGTTAGTACTTGTAGTTCTGTGCATAATGTTCAAGAAGTTTTGAATACCAATTTTGAGGTTTATAATGTGCACAAGAGACATATTTGGAAAGTTAATGAAGTCTATTTTGCAACGAATCAAACGGCACTTGATTTGGAGCTTCCTACACAAAGTTATGGTAATTTCATTGGATGCTGCACGAGCTGTTTGGAGAGACGCGTGAGACTTGCCAAACATAAAGAGTTCGAGTATTGCAATGCAAGTAAGGATAAAATCCGACCACACCATGATTTTCTAAAGGTTGAGAAGGACTTCTTTTCATGTTCCAAATGGATTTGGAAGCCCCTTGAACAAGAAAACAAAACATATAAAGATTTGAAACCGGTTCGGACTCGGATTGGGACAGCTGGCAAGACCGATACTAAAACGTCCATAACTTTCACAAACGGAGTCCGATTTGGGCGTTCTTAGACTCGTTGGAAAGCTATTTCGAAGCCCCACATAATGGACAAGGTGCCAGCCACGAAATCCGCATAGTAAGATCGCAAAGTAAAAGAGAATTCATAGGTAACAGTTTAGGTATTTCCTTTTTAGTTTGTATTGGAGTTTGTTTCGGCCTTAGGCCAAGTTATGCGTGAGTTTTAGTCAAGGTCGTGCATTGTGTGCCAATATAAGGCCAGGGCCTTAGCCCCATTGTAAGGGAGGTTATGAATTGAGAAATAGAAACCAGAAAATCACCATGGTTTGGTGGCCATTGTTGGCGTGTTCTTGAGATTTCCATTGAGGGATTGCTCTTGGTGTGTTGAATCCAATTGTGGTGTTGGATTCTACTCACTGAAACTTCGGTTTCTCTACCCTTCGTTCACGTGCTGCGGTGTGCGTGGGAGGACTTATCTTGGAGAGGGCATCCAACAAGGCGTATCGTGAAAGATCAGGGCCAAAGCAACAGGGTTCAGCTAGCTTGCTAGGTGGATCCGCATCATCTTGGTATCAGAGCATGGTTGATCACGGTACGAGGTTGCTGAATTTTCTTGATGACAGGTACTATGAAGATTGAAGATGGCAATATGCGACATAATCATGCCGAGCCAATCGGGGAGGTGCCCCAATATGCGGCGTCTTTGCTGCCCGAGGTGCGACACGGGCTTGAAGCGACACGTGACTACTTCTTGAGTTGTCACCGGAAGCTTGAAGGCAAGGTTGATGATTTGGGGGCGCGAATTGATGCTTTGACGGAGGCGCTACGCAACCAACCACCACAATTTCGGCATGCTGAACGGGGACCTCAATATTCCGAACAGCATGCACCATGTGAAGACGACGAACACGAGGAGGTCTTTGATGGTGCAGCGGGCTTTGCTCCACAACCACGCCATGCTCGGGACTACCGTGGTGCTGACCGTTGTAGGGACATGCGTGGCAGAGGTGCTGCCCATGGTGGGAGGTATGCCTGATGGTGTCGGGTTTGCTCAGCGTGTTGCCGTGGATGATGGAATTGGGCGGTTAAAAATTTCTATCCCATCATTTAATGGTAAAGCTGAACCGGAGGAGTACTTGGATTGGGAGATGCGTGTCGAACAAATTTTTGACAGCCATCACTATACTGAGGATAAGAAGATTTGGTTGGCGACAATTGAGTTCACCAGATATGCTCTTGTTTGGTGGAACCAATTGTGTCGCGTAGGAGCTTGTCCGGATACTTGGGTACAATTGAAGAATATTTTGAGGCGGCGTTTTGTCCAGCACACTACACTAGGACCTTGTACAACCGGCTACAACAACTACGTCAAGGTAATTCTGGTGTTGATGAATATTATAAAGAGATGGAGATGTTGATGATCCGTACAGGGACAGAGGAGCATGATGAGGCTACTATGGCACGTTTCTCTAATGGGTTGAATGAGGATGTGTAAGATAGGGTGGAGGTGGTCCATTACTACAACATTCAAGACTTGGTGCATCAAGCCGAACGTGCTGAACAACAATTGAAGCGCAAACAAGCCAAGGATGGACATGCCAACGCCCAAACAAAATCATGGAGGTGTTCATTACAGCAAGGCGATGATGTGGGTTCACACTGCAAAGTGGCGGCATCAAGCCGTTCAAATAGTGCTCTTTCAAAGGAGGCAAGCAACATAGGTAATTAAGCAACTAAAACTGATTCTAGTTTGCCTTCTAATACTCGTACTAGAGAAATTGAGAGTTTCAAGTGCAAGGGAAGAGGTCATATGATGCGTGATTGCCCAAATCAACGAAGAGTGCTTCTCACTAAAGATGGCAATGCTTCAACAAATTCTAATAGTGATTCTGAAAGTGAAAAATCCGATGATTCTAAGGAGAATGTTGTCTATTGTGATCCAGAATTGAATGGTGTTAATCTTTTGGTCCGAAAGGTGCAAAGTAAAGAAACTGAAACCAAAGGACAGTGGTGGAGTGTTTTCCAAGCGGAGTGCAAGATCAAAGATAAAGCATGCAAGTTGATCATATATGGTCGAAGTTATACCAATGTGATTAGCAAATATTTAGTGTACGCTTTAGGGCTGTCCACGTGGAGGCATCCTCAACCACATCATGTGGAGTGGCTACACAACTCCGGAAGACTAAAGATAACTCACAAGATACGTGTTCCGTTTGTTGTTGGTGACTATGTTGACAAGGTGGATTACGACGTAGTTCCAATGGATGCATGTGGGTTATTGTTGGGAAGACCATGGCAATATGATCGCAATGTTACGCACGAGGGCCGGCCCAACACATACACTTTTGTACACGGGGGAAAGAAGCATGTGTTGAAACCAAAATTGGAGAGTGCTATTCATGTTGATGAAGAAATTACAGCCAAGAAGAAGCAAGCTCCCAAGATTACCCCAAAGCCGAGGACGGCTTTGCTTCAAGGAGGGGACGATGATGTGGCACCAAGTAGCACTACAACTTTGGTTAGTACTTACAGTTCTGTGCATAATGTTCAAGAAGCTTTGAATACCAATTCTGAGGTTTCTAATGTGCACAAGAGACATATTTGGAAAGCTAATGAAGTCTATTTTGCAACGAATCAAACGGCACTTGATTTGGAGCTTCCTACACAAAGTTATGACAATTTTATTGGATGCTGCACGAGCTGTCCGGAGAGACGCGCGAGACTTGCCAAACATAAAGAGTTCGAGTCTTGCAATGCAAGTAAGGATAAAATTCGACCACACCATGGCTTTCTAAAGGTTGAGAAGGACTCCTTTTCAGGTTCCAAATGGATTTGGAAGCCCCTTGAACAAGAAAACAAAACATATAAAGATTTGAAACCAATTCGGACTCGGATTGGGACAGCTGGCAAGACCGATACTAAAACGTCCATAACTTTCACAAACGGAGTCCGATTTAGGAGTTCTTGGACTCGTTGGAAAGCTATTTAGAAGCCCCACACAATGGATAAGGTGCCAGCCATGAAATCCTTATAGTCAGATCGCAAATTAAGAGAGAATTCAGTGGTAACAGTTTAGGTATTTCCTTTTTAGTTCATATTGGAGTTTGTTTCGGCCTTAGACCAAGTTGTGCGTGAGTTTTAGTCAAGGCCGTGCATTGTGCATCAATATAAAGCCAGGGCCTTATCCCCATTGTAAGGGAGGTTATGAATTGAGAAATAGAAACCAGAAAATCACCATGGTTTGGTGGCCATTGTTGGTGTGTTCTTGAGATTTCCATCGAGGAATTGCTCTTGGTGTGTTGAATCCAATTGTGGTGTTGGATTCTATTCGCTGAAACTTCGGTTTCCCTACCCTTCGTTCACGTGCTGCGGTGTGCGTGGGAGAAGGCTTATCATGGAGAGGGCATCCAACAAGACGTATCGTGAAAGATCAGGGCCAAAGCAACAGGGTTCAGCTAGCTTGCTAGGTGGATCCGCATCATTAGATGTGTAGGGAAGCTTGAAGGCAACTATGGTCAATGATGAGCGGGCTAGGACTAGGTCAGGGCGTGTCAAGGTCCATAGCAGTCTGGATTGAGAGGAATTTTTGATGAATTTACAAATTTTAATGGGCTCAATCGGAGTTAGGATGAAGAAGAACGGGCTCCGGGAAGTTCAAATTCACAGAAAAAAGGAAAAATGAATTTTTTTGAAATTATTTTTCTAAAGGAAAATGGGATTTATGACCTCAGCATTGCGTCAGCCCTGGGATTTTTGTTTTCGGCTGATTTATTTTTCTACTGAAAAATAGAGGAAGGGGCTGATAGTGGGCCCTGGTCCTTGTGGACCGAGCCCATGGACCCGGGAAAATGGTGAGGTGGCACACGGGCGAGGTGACGCTGACCGGGCAAGGGTGTGACGACGCGACGCCGACGTGGCGTGCCACGCAGCTGCCAGGCGGGCATGGTGGCTGACGTGGACCGGGCAGCCGGTGGTGGCGTTCGGGGAAGGGATCTCGCCGGCGCTCCGGCGGGCGGCGGCCGGCGGCGAGTGGCGCAGGAGGGTGAGGAGGCGTGGGGGAACCCGGGGATGGGGCGCGACTTACCAGAGGCGGCCGGAGACGGCGAAGGGAGCTCGCCGGAGTGCAGCCGAAGCTCGGGAAGAGGTGAACTCCGCGGCGGCGGCGATTGGGCGCTCGGGGAAGGGAGTGGAGGGCAGAGGGCGGTGGAGTGAGGAGAGGCGAAGCTTGGGGCGGCATTTATAGGGGGCGGGGAGGAGGGAGGTGGCGTGAATTGCTCGCCAGAGTGGCGCGGCCATGTCGGCGGTTACAGAGGAAGTGGGGGAGATGGGGGCGCAGAGAAGGTGGGGGAGGGGGTGGGCGCGTGGGGCACGGGTCGTATGGGAGAGGAGGTGGGGAGTGGTAGCGCACACGGGGCGAGAGGAGGCCGGGAGGTGCGGACGGCGGTTGCGGGGTGGGCGGCGCGCGGAAGAAGATGATCGGGGAAGAAGAAGGCGGAGTACGGCTGACAGGTGGGCCCGCGGAGTAGAGAGAGAAAGGGGGAAGGGAGGCGCGGGCGGCGGATGGCGATCGAACGGCTGCGGAGGTAAGAGGGATGGGCGGGGGAGATCGGGCCGAACGCGCGGGTAGGCCATCTGGGCCGAACACGTGTCGGGCAGGGGAGGGGTGGAGGCAGGATCAGGGGTGGAATCTGGCCGTCCACGTGGCGGCCGGAGGAGAGGGGAAGGTTTTTTATTTTAATTTCTGATTTTGGGATTTTTAGAAAACCCTAGAAAATTCATTAAGCCTCAAAAAAATATGGAAATAACTCCAGAAATTTCAGAATAATACACAGAAGTTCCTGGAGACATTTTGAACTTAATAAAAATATTTCCAACTAATGTTGTTATTATATTTTCACACCTAAAATACTTTTTATTTTCAAAATAGATTTTAAACTTCAGAAAACTCAGAAAACCAAATAAATCAAAATAATTAATTTAAAGTAGCATGTTTATAGAAAATCAAAATATCATTTTATTTAATGATATTTTTATAAAATACTTTTCAAATTTAGCTTTTTCAAAGACAGAAAATCAGGGCAAAGCAAAAAATAAAACTTAGGCACAAAAATACTTTTTTTAATTTAAATTTTATTTTAATTAAATTTTATTTATTTATTTTTATTTTAATAAAAACCTGGGCTGTTACAATTTAGAGTTAAGTTTGATCAGTAGTTGAGGAGAGTAAAGAGTGTTCCCTGTATGTCCTGTGAGGCTCTTATGCTTGAGGTGGCTATGCATAAAGAGAGATATGCTAGGGTAGTAAAAGGGAGTGTGTGCAATTCATGTGAGACCCTAGCCAAAGAAAATGCCTACCTTAAGAAAACCCTAGAGCATTTCTCTAGTGGCAAGGGAAATCTCAACATGATTTTAGACCGGTCCAAGGTTAGTGTCAAGAATAGAGGTATAGACTTCCATTCCTTACGTATGCTAAGATGAATCCTCCTTAGATAGTGAGAGCTCTAGAGAATGGCCTATTGAAGTCAATTATTAAACTAGGGAAGACTATCTTCAAGTCTGCTGGTTTTTGCACCGAGTCACTCTATCATAGTAGGTGCTTCTCATGTTTCAGGTGAGACTCCTCATCAAGTCAAATGCTATTACACCAATTGTAAGAGAGGTGTGCATTTATATTAGTTCTGCTTCAGGTGGGTCGAGAAGGGAAGAGGGATAGAGAGAGAGAGAGAGAGAGAGAGAGAGAGAGAGAGAGAGAGAGCCCTTAAAGCTAGGCATCCTCCTGTAAGGCTGTAACCTAAAAAGTCCAGAAAACTTCAATTAGACCTAGAATTGTAGAAAACTTGTTTGATGGGTCCAAGTTAACTTCTCATCTAGGGCTTGATTATAATGGGGTAGGATAGGTCCACGAGTGTCTACTAGACAGGGTGAGTGCTAGGTTTTTGTTAGGCCTAGGCGAGAGACCAGGGGGAGTCTAGGTAGAGCTTGTGTGGGGATGCATCCTTAGGGAATTAGGCTTTGCATCATCATGCATCTGCTTCAGCATCTAACACTAGTGCTACTGCTTCTGCTCATCACGTGTCTTGGTACTAGATTCCTAAGTCTTTTATTACTAACCCTAGTACTGAGACATCAATTGTTTCTTCTCATGTGCTGTAGGTCTAGTGAGGGAGGAAGGAGAGTGTGTGGCTAGTGGACTTTGACTATTCTCGACACATGACTAGGGATTCAAGAAGGTTCTCCTCCCTAACTCGTGCATCTGCCGATGAATTGATCACGTTTGGGGATGCTTCTACTGGTACCATAATGACCAAGGGCACAACTTGATTCAACAACAGCTTCTTGCTTAAATATGTGGCCCTGGTCCGGGAAGATTCAGAGAACTTCTTCCTTGAGGAGTCCGATGGAGAAGGTAAGGCTGATGATCTACTTCCACTCTAGCTAGCTAGAGCACCTACTTCTTCCACTACACCTTCAGTTGGACAGCCTGCTCTCACGTCGCCTTCAACATAGGGTGCTCTTGCCTCCACAACCCTTGATATAGAGGCTGTTTTTTCCCCAAGACTATCTTGACATCTTGAGTGATAGCATCATCTTGAACTGATTATCGAAGGACTTTATGAGCAAGTAACTCGCTCTAGGTTCTATTATCCTGATTCAATTGCTCATTCTGTATTTATTGCTTTCTTTGAGCCCCATGATGTCACTCATGTACTTAGCAATGACTCTTGGATCAATGTCATACATAAGGAGTTAGAGAATTTAGAGAGAAATAAGGTATGAACCTTAGTTGAGCCACCCAATGGTCAGAACATAATAGAAACTAAATGGGTTTTTAAGAACAAGCAAAGTGAAGATGGGGTAGTGGTTAGAAACTAGGCTAGACTTGTAGCTCAAGGCTTTACTAAGGTAGAGGGCTTAGATTTTAAAGGGATCTTTACTCCAATTGCTATATTAGAAGCCATTAGTATACTTTTAGCCTTTGTAGCCTCTAGAGCTTTCAGATTGTATTAAATGGATGTTAAGAGTGTCTTTCTCAATGATTTTATAGATAACCACCTTGGTTAAAGAGTTCTAAGTTCCTAGACCATGTCTACAAACTATCCAAAGCACTATATTGCCAAAAACAAGCTCTTAGAGCTTGGTATGATATGTTTAAGTCATTCTTATTGAAAAATGGGTTTGAGATGGCTAAGGTAGACAAGACATTGTTCATCCTCAAGCATGGTAGTAATTTCTTCCTAGTTTAGTGAATGTGAATGACATCATTTTTTGTAACTCTTGTTGAAGCATGAGTTAGTATTAGCTTGTTGTTCTTGAACTAAGTCAAGAAATGCAAAATGATCTCTTTTGTGGGAAAAACTGATATCACCAATTCTTTCTCATGAGGCAGCTTGCCATTGCACTAGGCATGAACTCAGAGGAGAGTTTTGGATGACCAAGATTACTTCATTGAGATGCTTGCTTGGAGTGGTCACATAAGGCTTGAGATCTAGCGCATGACTAAGAAAACAAATTTTGTGAAAAATGGTTGAAACTCAGCTAAAACCAAAAAATAAACTTAAAAATTGCCAAATGTGCTAAATTTTCTCAATTATAAGTGATATCAAGTGCTTGAACAATTGTTTCAATTTTGAATTTATAGCACTATAAATTGATTCAATGGTAGCTTCTTCGTTCCATTTAGTATATTGACATGACTTGGCTCATTTCTGGACACCTTGACATATTTAAAATCTATTTGATTTTATATCATGGCTTATTTAGCGTTAGCTTAACTATATATGGTTTCTCATGATCTAGATTGCATTTTCACTTTTTATGGCTTGATGTAATCCTTGGAAAGTCACTTTGGATAATCTTCATGGCTCCTAATGCTTTAAATGAATAAAATGCAGTCACTTCATTCTAGTCATGTTCTATCTTCTTACATACATCTTGATGATTCCATTGTCAAAGTGGGAGAAAGATCGTTAAAAATGCACATCTAGAGTGTGATTTGAAGTTTTCGTGCAAAAAACTTGATCTTTGGAGCCTTTTTGTGTTGTTGTGATTTTCTTGATATTTAGATCACTTCTCACTATGACTAAGGTCACATCAAATACTTGTTCTTTAGTATGGACTTAGAGTGAGATTTCCCGACACTTTTGGTAGATATGAAGTTTTTGTGAAAAATTATTGTTTTCAGTAGCTTCTATCTATCTCTGTCTCAAATGATCATGTTTACCTCTTCGCAATCTTCTTTTGACCATTTGGAGCTCTCTTTGCAAAATTCCTCTTTCCTTTTCTAAAACTACCTCAAATTAGCATTTTTGAAGAATTGCCAATGTGTTCATCAAGGGGAGATTAAAGAATCATGTGAGATGGTCTAGGGTAGTGTTGTGATGAACCATTGTAAGTTTCATGGATTGATCAAATGGTTTTACAAAGATTGCATTTGATTTGGGCTGTTTTCTAAAAGTTTTAGAAAAATCAGTAGTACCACAGTTATGAATGCGGTCATACCGCAAGTGTTTGGACAGTAGTAACGCAAGGTAGTAGCTCCAACTTCACGACAATATGTTTTTTTAGAGAGGACTTGCTCGAGGGTGGTAGTACTGAAGTGCGGTCGTACAAGCGTGTTAAGTGCAGTACTACTGATTTTTCCTAGGAAAACAGAGTTTTTGGGAATTAAATCATGGATTGAGTTGAGGTGACCTAGGTCTTTTCATTAATGTTGCATGATACATATTTTGACTAACGTAGTGTAAGTCATGAAGAACTTGTACCCGAAAACGGTTTCTTTGTCTTTGGACGTGCAGGATCGTTTGGAGTCAATTGTGGTCAATGACGATGATTGGGGCTAGGCTCATGTCGATGGTGTGCTCAAGCATAGCACAAGAAAGGCGAGAAATGTGGAAGGCGAGTTCGAATGGCAATATGGCACCATGTAGCTTGCATGGGTTAAATGAGCCGTGGTTTGGTGGAACCGGAATGGGAGAGACTTGATGAGGAAAGAACGGATAGGGGTTCTTCTGAAAAATTTGCTGCTCACGTGTCGATCTTGTTGAGGTGGCATGCCACATGTCCGATAAGTGTCCTGCGTGTGCGTTTTTGACCCAATCTCTTAATGCCTGCTAGTGATCCCAACATGCATTTTGAGAGTACCATAATTCAGTTGAACCAAGGCAATAAGTTCAATCACCCTCCATGCATTTTACTCTATCCTATTCATACCCGGTAACCTTTGTTTAGTTGTGTAGATAGCTAATTAGCCTTAAAACTGAGAGCGCTTCGCCTTGAGGTTCCGTCGCTTCGCCTCCCTCCTAGCTAGCCAGAGCGCTTCGCCTTCGCCTCCCTCTTTCCTCTCCCCTCCGCCTTGCCGCCGCTGGAGCACGCCGCCGGCGGCCTGGGCGGGTGCTAGGAAGGCGGCGGCGGGGCTGTTTCTCCTGGATCTGGGCGGAGGAATCTGGATCTGGGTAGCCGCCGCAGGGAGCGCCTCCATGGGGAGCCGCCGCCGCCGGCCCTAGGCGCCGCCTCCACCGCCGCCGGCCTTGGGCGCCGCTACCGCCGGCCCTGGCCTTGGGCGCCGCTACCGCCGGCCCTGGCCTTGGGCTCCGCCGCGCCGACCATCCGCGGGCGTTTCCGGCTCGGGCGCCACCGCGCCGGCTTTGGGCTCCGCCGCGCCGGCCTTCCGCGGCCGTCTCCGGCTCGGGCGCCTCCGCGCCGGCCTTGGGCTCCGCCGCGCCGGCCATCCGCGGCCGTCTCCGGCTCGCGGGCTTCGGGCGTCGTGTGCCGCCGCCGGTCGTCGCCGCTTCGGGCGCCCGTCGCCTTCGGCCGGGCGTGCCGCGCAACCGCGCCACTCCGGGCTACGCAGTCGCGCTGCGCCGCTTCGACCGCGCCTCGCGCCGCGCGCCGTGCATCGCCGCGCCATGCCGCGTCGGGTCGTGTGCCGCGTCGGGCTTTGGGCGTCGCCGCGTCGTGAGGATGCGCCGCGCCGCCGGGCCGGCCGCGTGTTGTGACGTCGGGCGCCGCTTCGGCCGTCGGAGGATGGTAGAAGGTGATGCCGTGTTTCGCGCTAAGGAGCGAACAGTGCAAGAACATCTCCAGTTGGTTGCGGCCGGGAGCAAGAAGACGGTGGTGTTCCACTTGCCGTACAGGCTCCGTAAGGCGTTTAGGAAGTTTTGTGTCAGGCCTTTCATTTGTATTGCTGTAGGTTTGATCTGTGGCTCATGTCCCTGGATCTGCTGATTGGTGGCGCTTAGACGTCGCATAGTAGTTTCTTCAGTGGCGGACGTTGCAGGAAGCGGCTCGTCGTGGAGTTCAAGGGTGGCTATGCCATGGCCTTGAGGCTTGCAGGGCCCCGGAGTGTTGGTGGCGGTCTTTTTGTGTGTGGATAGTGCGTGGGGTGCTGTGGAGGTGCTGGCGAAAGCCTTGCCGGTGCTCTTACCGGTCTCGACATCAATGACGCCTTCGGGCGCCATTATCCTTCCTGGAGGTGTGTCGTGGCACTACATAGCTCTCATATTTACTGATCTCCAGGTGAAAACCTTGCCTCGGTGAGGCGGGCGGCGTCAGCGACTCTCGTCGCCTTCTTGGAGACGTCGCCTCGGAGGTCCATCTTCACGCAAAGCTGACCGAAGTTTGGATGGCGCAGTCGGATGAGGATAGGGGCTTGGCTGTAAGCAAGGACGGGGAAAAATGCTGGAGCTTTGCTTTTCTAGTTTTTTTTCATAGTCCTTAAGCTGTCTTTCTTGTTGTTTTATGTACCTCAGTTTTGAGGTTTTGAGCCTAAGAGCTCGTGTAACTTTTGGCTGTGTATATCCTTCGTGGATATAGAGGCCGGATTTTATATCCTTTATCTAAAAAAAATTAGCCTTAAAACTATTGCTTCTCTTGGTTTCTTTCTCCTTTTGGGTGTTCTGGTTCACCCGGCAATGCTGCTGTGGTGTGCTGATCACCCCGAGATGCCCTCGTGTTCTTGTTTTGGACTCAAGTTTTCATTGTGTCAGTTATTAATGGTCCTGTTTTTTTTGACTTCCAAAAGCTGTTTTTCTACTTTTCTATAGTAACTAACTTTTAAACGGAGTATCTTTTCAAAATAGGGTCTATTAGTTAATTATAGTACATACTGTACCGACTTCATTTATATCTGCAAAAACCGCACGTGAGCTTCTGTTACTCTGTAATCTCTCGCACAAATAACCTAAAAGATACAAGTCGCAGCCAAAAGCCATAAGCCGCAGGTAAAAAGAACAAACTCATTTTCTTGGACGAGGTTCCAACTTCGAAGGCAGGACAAAAGGGATAGAAGGACATAAAATGGGTAAAAGCGTGATGGCTTAAGGCAGCGGTGTGTAATTTGACAAAATTGACATTTTGGCTGAGTGAGAAAACTAGGTGGTATTCAAGTGAACTGACAATTTTCAGTGGTATTTTTCAAAATTGAGTATCTTTTGGTGCTATGTACCCAATTTTCTCTCCTCTAATAGCGATGTGTTTATTAATTAGTCCGCTTTGCGAAAAGCTGTTGCCAATATGGATATCCTATATATGGTTTTTAGAATCGTATTTGAAAGTACGTTAGCATCATAGTGATTTTGTAGTTACTAATAATATACCGTGATATAAAGTAATGGTAAAAAATCAATTTTAGAGATCTTTTTGCGAATGTAGATTTACCAGAGTTATTAGGCTCAGTAGTATTACAGAATGCAAGATCTCAACAGAAACGATGCAGGTTCTGATTAGCATCTAAAAAAATTTACGCTATCGGTTTTTTTTACTGCCGTTGCTAAGAGCATGTCCAAGAGATACTCTATATGGCTCTTAATATTTAAATTTTAGAGTTGAAGGGTACGAAGTAGCTCCAACAGATTCCCAATTAGACTCCCAAAAATAGAATACACCCAAAAAATAGGCTCTCGCTCTCTAGTTATAGAGGATGATCTAGGCTCCCAATACTGTTTTTCTGGTTTAGGGTATCTGTTGGAGGGAATGATTATTTTGAGACCTTATATCGTGGTTAGGATCTGTAAAAAGAGATTTAAGCTGTGAATTTATTGGGCATCTCTTGGAGATGCTCCAAGGATCAATGCAAACACGCACTGCCCATTTGGAACAATAGACTTTCGTATGAATTGCTCAATTTCATACAATTTTTTTTTATATAATTCACGCGTTTTGAACCGGGCCACGGAATGATTAGAGACACGCACACAGATGATGGAATATTGTACTTCAGCATACATTTGGTACATTTTCATTTCTCCTACGAATTAATTATTTGCTACAAGAAGGTAACAAATCCCTAAAAGGGGAATGACAAATAATTTGAAAGATTTGATCCCATAAGTTGCCCGTCAATTGCATTTATTTTGCAAGGTGCAAAAATTATCTCTTCCAATCCCTTGTAACCAGCCATATCTGATATCTCATCCAATTAATGTATATCAACAAATGCTACTATAGAGTTCTGGTATCCAACTTATTGATTCGTAAATCCTATAGGAAGATTTTCATTTGTGTGAGCACATTAACACATCGTGGCCAGCCTCTTGAGTTGCCTATAAAAGGAGGCCTCGCACACCCAACACAAACCTTCACACGAGCAGCAATTTAATTTTGGTTTCGTTCTTGTGGGCTTCAGTAGCGATAAGAACAAGATCAGCATCAATGGCACGGGCAAGCATTGGTGCCGTCGTCCTCGGGCTGCTGCTGGCCCTGTGCTGCGCGGCCACCGTCGTGCACGGCAAGAAGGAGTGGATCGTCGGCGACGACAAGGGATGGAGCTTCGGCATCGCCGGCTGGGAGAAGGGCAAGCCCATCGAGGCCGGGGATGTGCTCGGTGAGTGGATCGAGTTGTTAACCACGCTTAACGTACAATGGATGGGTGCATGATCTGATTAATCTGGTTTAATTCATGAATGCAGTGTTCAAGTACGACGCGAAGTCGCACAACGTGGTGGAGGTGGTCCGTGTGAGGTGTCTCTCCAGCCTCTTGAGTTCTTTTCTTAGCACACATCCCTCCAATATTTGGAGTTTACTCCAGATCTTTCTTTCCTCTTTAGCACCCACTACAGAACAGTGGCGGACCCAGGATTTTACCAAAGAGTATGCCGCACCGATAAATCTTAAATTCAAGGATTAAGTTGGAAACTTACACAAATTACAATATAAATAGTTCAAACATCATACTAATAGTCTCAAATATACATAAAAGAGACTTACATTACTACTTGTCTGACTTTTTTGGTCTATACTTTCTAAAAGACATGAAAGTCTCGATTATATCATTTTCATCCACTTCAAAGAAAATATCCCGCTCAATGAATATGACTAGACAATCATCCAAAAGAATATCACTCATCTTATTTCTTAACTTTGTTTACATGAGTAGAAAGGATTACTTTAGCTAAACTCATGTCCCCAAGCCTAATTGTTAAGACCCAAAAATATTCAGAGATGATGTTTATCTCTATCGCCATATGAACCACAAGCGTTAACCATTATTTAGTTATGATTGATAAAATGCACAGCAATTTGAGCATTTCCGGCAACAAATCGCCAGAAAGATAACCCAAAGTTTAGTGCCTTATGCCCGAAGTTCATTACATGCATGTAAATATAAAATATCAAAGGGGCACAAGATTAGCAGCAAGTAACCACCACTACTGGAGATTTCACGCTTTCCACAGTTAAGAACAACAAACCAATTATACAGGGACACAAAGAAAAGTGCAATTTTCAGCTCAAATCCTAAAGAAAAATAGTTAGTCCAAAAATAAACTGTGTTCTACCTCTATACATCTGCATTGGCACACTTCCTGTAATTCAACTAAGTTAACCATTAATTAAAAACAGACAACTCAGCTCATTATAAAAGCTCCACAAATCAGCACGCAATTAACCATAATCACTAACATAACCAACTAGGGAGAAAAGAGACCAGTCTTTTACTTCGAATTCTCCCAAACCATTTCACCAAAATTACTCCATAAATAATCCAGGGGGGGGGGGGACAGCACCTCTATGGTTGCTCCCCCCGACGATCGAATTAACTCCGCCCGCTGCCGCCACGTAGATCGTGTAGCTCTCGTCCACTCCCAACTCCAACTATTTCCAGGAAAAAAATGGAGGAGAAATTAACACTCGCATACTGATCTAGAAGACACAGGTGACAAGCAAGCCTGAATCGCTGCGAACAACTTGTACCGTCTCGTCGGCAGAGGCGACGACGACGGTGAGCTTGGCGACGTCATAGCCTCCCGAGGCGGAGCGCGCGGCGTGGGCCCACGGCGAGAAGATGAGCGACTTGTACCTCTCGAACGCCTCGGCGATCGCGGCGGCGCCGCCGCCGGGGCCCTGTGGGTCGAGCGCGAGGTCGTCCGCGCGGCAGATCTGAGGCCTCGTTGCGGGTGACACGCGAAGACTGGAAGGCAAATAGCCAAATAAGCGGCGTACGTGCGGCAGGTGAACCGGCTGGGCCCCAGGGTACGCCGTGGCTCATCCGGCATACCCTATGGGTCCGCCCCTATTACAGAATAATATTGGAGTCTTAACATCCTAGCCCTACCTGATACTGAGGGGATGTTAAGGATGGCAGACCGATCATCACCAATAGCAACTCAAAATGTTTATTGGAGCAAAGGATTTTTCAGTTTTGCTCCTATTTTACTCTTTCACTATCTAGTTTTTCTAGCCTCTTTCAAATATTCATCTTTCTACCAACCTTTGAGATTGGCAGCAAGACAAATACATATAAGATTGTTGACGCTACATATGCACATAAATTAAAATCCATAAGCGCACATGTCATCTATAGCTTTTCACCTAGGAGTATTAAAAGGTATCAAAATCTATAGGGAAACGAAAAATAGATTCATTACTAGAATAAATTACTACTAACTAAAGTGATGCACAAAGAGGTGATTTAATAAACTAAAAGTGAAATAGCAAGATTATCCAAGTTAATTAAGATCCTCTCTTAGGCTAGGTTCACTTACTGCAATTCATGACTAGATTCATCTAATAGCAATTAGAACTTCTCATACCAGGTTAGCTCTCACCCTATAAATTTACGGGCCCTTTTCATGTTTCACCCCTGTCACGGGTCCATCACCATAATCGCCACTGGCAAGACTTCCACTACTTGATATGGATCAGCCTAATAGGTCATCTACGGCAAAGCAATAATTATTTGCAACTAATTGTCAACCAGTAGGAAGAGTAATAATCCTCTTAGATTTGTTTTGAGTATAGCATGTGAGTAAATAGAGTACCCCACAAGTCTTGAAAAAAATGTAATTATGTGCAAAGCTTAATAAAGGAATGATAATATGGTTCTTTTGCACAAAGCAATATTTTATTTCAATTACCATTATATATTTTTCAAAGCATCAATTTAACAAAGTAATTGTAATAAATGAAACTTGATAATTTTTAGCTAAGGTTCTAGCCACCAACACTAGTATTAAGGCTCTATCCACCAAGGTTCAAGAATATGGGTTCTATCTACTAGAACACACACCCGAGAATTCTATCCACTCCCAAGTTCCTAAAAGATTTTATGTCAAAACTAAAACCAAAGATCAACCAGGTGAAAGCGCATCTTGCCCACCCTTGACCGTAGGCACGTCTATTTAAATAGTTTTACACTGTGCAGATATTGTATAGTTTTACCCACAAGAGACAATCAACTTATGCTGTTGGTTAATACACGCTTCCTTAGGCATGCGACTAACTGATTATCACAAGGCCTTTACAATGTATTTCTCTAGCGAGACTACACCCGCTAAGATTTATACCGTCATGGGGTTCTATCCACCTGCTTCGGAAGCCCCCTCTTGCATCATCACATCAAAGGCTTCTATCTAACTCACTTGACCATGTGCCACCAAATGGCGCAATCCACGCTAGGCCGATGCAAATTAGTTAGCCAGGTCATACCCATTTAGACTTGTAGTTGTGTAGTAGTGCTCAGTTTGGACAATCACAAGCGTCGGTCCTTAATTGACTTGGGCGGTATTTTCATAATACAAGTTCTCGTGCTTAATCCACACCAATCCAATCTTACCATCAACCAAAGTCTAAAATAGTTTTCAATATTTTATTTTATTTTCTAAACCACCGGCAATACCTATTGCTACAAGTTCTCAAAATAAAAGATTAAGGGTATAATATCATTTTCCACCCCTAAGGTTATAATGACCAACTAGCTTGTCTAAGCAATTATACTATTCTAAAATTATTAAACAGTAATATAATCTTAGTACTGAGACAATGATATCTTAAGGTAACAATGGTACACGGATATCAACATCAAATAAGGGTATAACAATATCGGATTAACTAACAACCTTAAGATAGAAGTTATCATTTTATGTAACATAGCCATGCATTTACATTTGAAACAATAAAATAATTTTGATAAACATAGGTAGAATATGATCAATGAAGTCTTACTTTCGTGGACGTTGGCTGGAACTTCTTCCTATTGGTTAGGAATTTCTTCGAATGCATCGGATTTTACACGTAAAATGAGAAAGCATAAATAAAGAAATAAATCCAAATAAAATCATAAAAATATAAATAGGTACTGGAAGGTATATTAGGAATTTATATGAATTTATAAATTTGAATCAATCGATTTAGAGTTCGGACGACGAAGAACGGGCCATCAGAAGATTGGAAGGGGGGGAAATGCTGAAAATTACAAAACAAAGGAATTTTCCATGGAATATTCTTTTGGGGCTGGTTTTTGGAATTAATGTTTGTATGACTAGTGGTGCCCGATTGTAAGTGAGTCAAGCAAGCAAAGTAGAGAAGAAACAGAGGAGACTCTGGAGAAAAATAGGGGAGGCTTGGGCGGCACTGCTGGTGGCTAGCACTGGCGATGAGCGGCGTGGGTGGTGGCACAAAGGCCCAAAATGGGCCGATGGCATTCCTGGGGGCAGTCAGCTTGCTGTGGCACAGGTGACGGTGGCCAGTGGTGGTGGTGGCGTAGACTAGAGTGGCAGGCAATGGCGGGTTGACAGGGGTGATGGTGCATAGTTGAAGAACATGGGGAAAAGGGTGAGCACAAGCAGAGCCTCGCCGTAGGGAACACATTGGTGAGGTCAATTCGGCCGGAGAGTGGCCGTAACAAGCTAGCGATGGTGACGGGTGATCGGCATGGTGGTGGCGACGATGGCAGACCTCCATGGTGACACATTGGACAAACTGAGGTATGGAACATGTAGATGAGGTGATGGTGCAGTAACAAGAGATTGTATTTTGGCTCACAGGAGGCGATGAATCGGTGACAGAATACAATGTTGACTGGTTTTGGGAAAAAAACCGATTCACGATGATTCCCTATTTAAAAACCAAATTAACTTTGCATGGGGGTGCAAGATACTCAAAAACACGATGTGACATGAAAGGATTTCAAAAAACTTCACTAGAGTGCTCAGAATGCGAGTTGGGGTGACGAATGATTTTTGGAATGACGGCTCACAATGGCTGGTGCACTGGAGTTTGAGGGAGTTTAAGGAAGGTGTGAAGAGGTGAAAGGCAGTCACAGGAATCCAATTTGAAGGCCTAGGAGAAGGGGAAACCGATGAGGACTCAATGGCATCGTGGATTATGGTTTATGGCGTTCAAGATGGAAATTGAAGAATAAAAGGAAATGGTAGGAAATAATTATAAAGAAACATATGTGAATTGATTGCTTGCGTTGATGGGGACATTTTTCATGTAGGCATTGAAGGGAATGGAGGGGTGGCTCAACTGGCATGGCCTAGGTTAGCGGCTGGCATGGCGCCATGGTTGTTCAACCGAAGCAGAGCAAACAGCTAGGAAGGAAAGGAGTAGGAGAGAGAGAAAAAGAAGGAAGAGGAAAAGAAAAGGGAAAGAAAAATAAAAGGATGGGCCTGGGCAGAAGAAAGTGGGCTCGGCCCTACAAAAAAATATTTTCAGAATTTTGGACTTGTATTTTGAATTTGGAATTTGGATTTCGGATTGGAATTGAGATTACCTTCCAGGATTACACACTAAAATCCAAATAATTGAAATAATTAATTTAAAATTTTTTAAAGGAAGCCAAATTTTGGGATGTTATAGGGGCCTATCTCGGGATTGTTTTTGAAGGCCTATGTATTTTCCAAAATTGCTCCTCAGCTTTTTAACGTGATTTGGTATAGTTTTGGCATATTGTCTACGAAACAAAGCTCCAGCACAAAAATGCCTCTTATCGAGAGGGTTAGTGCAAATAAATTATAAATTTGGCATTGTCATATCATGAAATGTGGAGATTTTCGAGTCAAATTTGTAAAATATTGATTGCCAACAAAGATATAAGGGGAAATAACGAATGCTAACCTTTGTCTTGTGCTACCGTGTGAGTTTTGAAATTTTAAGGTTTAACTACATTTGCATTGACTCCTCGCAAAAAAAAAAGATTTGCACTAACCATATTTAGAGGGATTGAGAGTCATATATAAAGCTCGCTTGATTATTGTTTTAGGTGTTATAAGTTTTCTCCTTTTATAAGCTCTTGCTTTTCGTGAATATGATGAGTCTTCAAGCTCAAGCAATAGGGGGGCTTTTTGGAGATGCTGGAATTATACAGAGAGAAGGATCCAAAAGCTGCAAATGTGCTTGGTGACAATGTTCCCAGGAATAATCAAATGATTTGCTCAAAGATACAAAAGGAATTAGTGAGGCTTGTGCAAAGGAGACCAGTAGTGCTATTATTTCTAAGATAGGAGAGCATCATTTTTGCAATGCCAGTTGATGAATCTTGTGATGCACCAATCAAGGAACAAATAGCTATGATTTTGATGTTCATAGCTACTGTTTTGTCTATAGTTCAAATTAATCTTGTTATCAATTATCATTTGTCAATAGCTATTTTTCCATCTAGGTATGTCAATGATCAAGGGCATGTGATTGAGAGGTTCCTTGGGGTTTAGCATATTTATGATACTACATCATCTTTGTTGATGGTAGATCTGGATGCTATGTTTGGAACACATGGTTTATCTATTTCTAAATTGCCAGGGCAAGGATACGATGGAGCCTCAAACATGAGAGGTTAGTTTCATGGGTTGCCAAGATGCATATTGGATGAAAATCCATATGCTTTTTACATCCATTGCTTCGCTCATCAATTACAGTTAGTGATTGAGAGACCATGTGGAGGTGCCCCCATGGTTGTGATGAGTAATTGACTCTTGATCTAGGAAGATTGAGTTTAGCTTTTGAGGTTTGTGCCAGTTCGGCAATATCGTAGCCCTGGCAAAGTGCTCTGCAGCCAGCACGACCACGTTGGCCGTGGTCGAAGGCCAGTACGACCACGTTGGTCGTGGTCGAAGCAGGTTACGACCACGTTTGGCCAAAATCGTAGGTCACCAGGGAAGTTTAAGACTGGTTTTGCCATAGTCGTATCTTGGTCATGGTCGAAATGACCCGTACGACCACGATGTGCGCTATCGGAAGCCAGCCGAGCCATTTACGACCACGTTGTAGCGTATACGACCATTTTTAGGTCGTTTACGATCACATTGGCCGTAGTCGATTGTAGCTTCGAGCTGAAAGCGGTTAGAAGTTGTAAGTCGAAGCTACGACCACGTTGTAGTGGGCTGTAGTCGAAGTCGGTACTCTACGACTACGTTATTGAGAGTTGCGGTCGGAAGTCGATGCTTCGACCACTGTGGTCGGGGGCCGGCACTCAAGCTTTCGACCTCGCTATGGGCAAACGTGGTCGTAGGTCGGTCGGATGAGGTCAGACGAGTTTGGAGCACGGTCAGAAGTGGGCGACGTTGGTCGGAAGGGTTCGACCACGGTAGAAAGCGATGATCATGGTTGGAAGGTGGATCGATCTCGCGATAAGCGGTCGCAAGACCTAGAAATCGGTCATATCGACTTGGGATGAGGTCGTAGGGCCTTGAGCTTTGCTTGGCTTGTAAGTCGTAGCAAGCTTTGAGTTGGTCGTATGGACCACTGGGGTGGTCGTATGGACTATGGAAACAGTCGTATGTCGTGTGCATTCATTGTTCTCTATTCTCGACTGGTCGTGGGTGGTATACGACTTGGTAAGAGTATGATTTAAGTTTTGACTTCTGGCTCAAGTGGTTGGATACTATTGTGAGCGGTGCTATGTAATGGTTTGCTTGTCTGATGATGTTTGCAGGACTTTGAGACTAGTCGTGGCGAGGCATGGAGGGCCGAGACTAGGCACGGGCCGTGCTGAGGTCAAGAGCGGCCAGGAGGTGCTGAAGACGACGAGGTCTGCAAGGTGGTTGCAAGACTTGAGAGGCAAGGCAGAGGAAGCTTCCAGGAAGGCAGCCGGATGGCATTTTGGAGAAATGCGAAAAGCTGTAAAGGAAGCCGTATCTCTGTGAAAGCACTGGAGCGACTCTCACTAATGGGTAAAGAGGAAAGCAGACCCGATAGTGGAGGCTATAAAAGGAGGGGTGTCTCCTGCATGTAGCTCCAAGGATTGGGGGGTCTTTTGCTTTCTCTTTTTCAGTTGATAGTAGGTGAGAGCAGGAGAGACAGAGGTGTGATGTTGTCTCCTTCGTAGCTCTGTGTTGTGTTCCTCCCAAGAATCATGTAGTTCTTGGTGTTCTTGAGGATGAGAAGGAGAGGATGAGCTGAGTCTACTTGTAATAATTCCTCATGTCCAAATGTCCATGCGTATCGGGACTCCTCTGTAGTACTCTCAAGAAATAAATTCTCCGAAGTTCTTTGAGCTATGGGTATCTTGTTTCAGTTCCTTTATCTGTGCAGTCTCCTGATCCTTCTGTTTCAATCTTGATTTGGTTTTGAACTGCTTTTGCTTTGGGCTGTGTTGGCTTGCTTTGAACTGGGAATCATCCTTAAGGCCATCTTGGCCAGTTCTTCCCGAGAGCACCGTTCTTGTTTCAACCGCGCAGTATTCTCTGTTTGATTTCTTTTGTCGGCTCGGGCAAGTGTTTGACCACGTGGTGTTCGACCATCAGTTGGCTTACGACCACGTGTGTTCGACCAGAGAAGCCAGTTCTCTCGACCGATTTGTTGAGTGGGTTCTTGGAGAGTTTTTGAAGGCACCATTCACCCCCCCCCCCTCTGTTGCCATTTCGGTCCTACAATTGGTATCAGAGCCGGTTAGCTCTAATCAATAGATCTTAACCGGTCTCAAGAGCCATGGCGACGGACAAGTACTCGACCAAGCCGCCCGTTTTCGATGGCATCGATTACCCCTTCTGGAAGAGCCGAATGGAAACATACATCCAGGCTCAGGGGTATGCCATCTGGCGCAAGGTTAAGGTCCAGTTTGTTGTTCCTGCCGATGAGAACATCAATGCCGAGAACATGGCTGATGTTGAGGCAAATGCAAAGGCAAGGAACATCATCATCCAGGGGTTGAGTCGTAGCGAGTTTGACCGTATATCTCACCTGTCGTCCGCCTACGACATCTGGGTGACCCTCGACGCATACCATGAGGGCACCACCCAGATCAAGACGGTTCGACAGGACCAGTTCAAGCGCGAATACAACAAATTTGAGATGCTTGCTGGTGATTCTCTGGACGAGTGCTTTTCGCGATTTCACAAAATCTTGAGCAACCTCCGAGCGGTCGGTCTCACATACCCCGACTCAGACAACGCTCGTCAGATGCTTGCGGCACTCGATCTGCGCGTGTGGGAGATGAAGGTGACCACCATCAAAGACACGACAGACCTCTCGACCCTGACTCTTGACGCGTTGTACTCACGCCTCAAGACTCACGAGATTGACGTTGTCTCTCGTCGGTCGAAGTCACAGTCGATGGCTTTGGTCACCGATCCCAGTTCAGCTTCTGGTCTCTCTTCTGAGTCTTCTTGCGGTTTTTCCCTTGCTGCTCTCTGTGACATAACTGATGATCAGTTAGAGCAGCTTGCGGATGATCAGCTGGCCCTCCTAGCCCGAAGGCTTTCCCATGCCTACAAGGGTAGGAGAGACAGAAAGAGAGGAGGACCAGTCATCTGCTTCGAGTGTGGTGGCCCCAATCACATCCGAGCAAACTGCCCCAAGCTTGGGAAGGGTAAAGATGACTACGGCGGTTCGGGCAAGAACGACTACACCGACAAGAACCGCAACACGAAGCCTTCAGCACCTGCTCCAGGAAAGAAGAAGTTCCGCAACTTCGGGAAGGCCAAGAAACTCTTCCACCGCGTCCTCACCGCCTTCGACGACCTCGACCTCAGCGAGGTGGACGGATGGAGCGACGACGACGGGACGGGTGACCAAGAGCCCAAGGATGGTGGCGACGACTTCTCCGGCATGTGCTTCATGGCCCTCGAGGGCGAACTCAGCGACAGCGAGCTGTACTCCGACTCGGATGAGGTACTCCCTTCTTATGACCAGCTAAATGATGCTTTTCTTAAGCTAGGTGGATTTCATGCTAGAGCTAGGTCTAGGTGTACCGAGTTAGAGAAGGAAGTAGATAGACTGTCACGGGAGATTACTTCACTTACATCTGCTCCCTCTCGTGACGACTGTGATACATGCTGTGCCTTGCTTGATGACATGGAGAAATTAAGGACCTCTCATGATAGTGTGTCCTCCGAGCTTGATATTGTTAAGGTGGAGAATGTTAGTCTGCTTGCTGAGTTAGAGTTGAGTAGGATGGCTGTTACCCTACTTACTACTGATGAGACTACTTCTCCCACCTCATGTGAGGATAAGGACATTGCTGTTAGAGGACCTTATGCCATGCTCCTTGATCTGCCCGATCCTTGTAAAAATTGCAATAACTTGAAGATGAACTTAAAACGGGCAGATCATAAAATTGCTGAACTCCAAGCTTCTTTACTTGAGCCGATTGATTCATGCTTGAACTGTCCCAAGTTAACTGCTGAACTTGAAGCTGTCTCCAAACAGTTTCAAGAAATGATTGATCATGATAGGAAAATGGCTCAGTATGCTTCTAAGGACCCTGTTAGCTCACCATGTATTAACTGTAACAAACTAAAATCTGATTTGATTGCATTGGATGAGAAATGTGTGAAGCTGACTAAGGACCTTCTAGAGAAGCAACCTTCTGCTTGTATTGTCTGTGCTGAGAAGGGGGAGAAGCCCCAGGGTAAGGTGGAGACGCCTAGGAACGTGAACCAACTGACTAGCAGTAGGACTGTCCATTCAGAGTTGGCTGTGCGTGCACAAGCCATTCTTCCCTCTGCTGTTGGTTCTTCATCTGCTCCCTTACCTCCTGCTGTTCCCTCTTCCCCCTGCTCTTCTTGCACCTCTCTCTTTCGGGAGTGTCAGTACCTTATGAACACTCTCGAGAGATTTGTAGGCGGCAAGAAGAAGCTTAATCTTATTCTAGACCAGTCCAAGATTTGCAGATTTAATCAGGGTCTAGGATATGACTATTATGAGGATATGAGGAAGCATCCACCTGCTGTGCTCAGACCCATAGCACCAGGTGTGATCGAGACCGAGCCCAGGACCGAGAAAGTCCAATTTAAGTCAGCGGGCTATGTCCAGGGGATTTCTGACAGCAAGGTGATTGCACCTGCTGCTTCGACCTCTCAGAAGGCGAAGCCTGACCGTGCTACTTCTACCTCTCAGAGGATGAAGTATCACTGCACCTTCTGTCAGAAGGATGGACACACGGTTGATCGATGCTTCAGGCGCGCCAAGATCGCGCGTAGAGACCGTGTTGAGTCTTCTAGGCGTATTCAGGGTCAGCCCCAGATCCTGAGTGCACCTAGGACCAGCACGAGGTCTAGGTTTACTGCTGTTGATGGGTTTGGGCAGCATCGAGGACTTGGTTTTTCTGAGTCTTCTGTTTTTCGTCCTCATGCTGCTCCTGCTCATGACTTCCGCCGTCCTGAGGGTACATCTCGTTTCCCCCGTCAAGACAGTTACCCGCGGCGTGTTCAGCGTGTTGTCGGTGTTCCGACTCGCTCTCCCGTAGCAGTCGGACCCCGCAACAGCTTCAGGTCTGCTCACAGACCTTCTGCTGTGAGTGACAGAGAGCGTAGGGTAGATAGAGGTCAGTCGTGCTTGACTACTTCATCTGCTCGACGTGTTGTTCAGTATTGGGTGCCAAAATCGCTTTTGATTTATCCCAGTACTGAGACTTTACTCTCTCATTGACTCAGGTTCGCCGGGCAGGGAAGGGAAAGGTTTAGCTCGTCGACTCCGGGTGTTCACGACACATGACCGGAGATTCCCGTTGATTTTCTTCCCTTGCCCGTGCTCCAGGTGATGAGTCAATCACTTTCGGAGATGCTTCATCTGGGCGCGTCATCGCCAAAGGTACTGTGCGCATTAATGACTCTTTCATTTTGAAAGATGTAGCCTTGGTTAGTAAGCTGCAGTACAATTTGCTTTCAGTTTCTCAGCTTACCGATGACGGTTTCGAAGTGAGCTTTAGGAAAAATGCTTGTAAAATTCTTGATTCTTCTGGTAGTCTGGTTTGCGGGATTTCTCGTTATGGGAGGATCTTTCGTGCTGTTTTTTCTGAGTCTTCTGGTGATCCTCTCAGGTGTTTAGTTGCTTCTGAGTCCCGCGACCTCTCTTTCTGGCATAGGAGACTTGGTCATATTGGATTTGACCATTTGACCCGAGTTAGCGGCCACGATCTCATTCGTGGTCTGCCTAAACTCAAGATGGTCAAAGATCTTGTTTGCTCTCCATGCCGGCACGGCAAGATGGTTGCCGCTTCTCACCCTCTGGTCACAGTTACTATGACCGATGCACCGGGACAGCTGCTCCACATGGACACAGTTGGACCAGCTCGAGTGCAGTCAGCAGGAGGGAAGTGGTATGTTCTTGTTGTGGTCGATGACTTCTCGAGGTATTCTTGGGTGTTTTTCTTAGCCTCGAAGGATGAGGCATTTTCACTTTTCCGAGGTCTTTTCGGTAGGCTTTCTGTTGAGCTCCCCGGTGCCTTACGAGCGATCCGCAGTGACAATGGCACGGAGTTCAAGAATTCCTACTTTGAGAGTTTCTGTGGTGAGACAGGTGTAGAGCATCAGTTCTCCTCTCCGCACGTCCCACAGCAAAATGGCGTTGTGGAGAGAAAGAACCGTACCTTGGTCGAGATGGCCAGGACGATGCTTGATGAGTACTCTACACCGCGGAAGTTTTGGGCTGAGGCTATAGCCACCGCGTGCCATGTCTCAAATCGAGTTTTTCTTCGGGCACACTTGCACCGCACTTCTTATGAGTTGAGATACGGGCGAAAGCCCAGCGTCTCTCATTTTCGTGTGTTTGGTTGCAAGTGCTTTGTTCTGAAGTCCGAGAACCTAGATAAGTTCGAGTCACGTTCTTGTGATGGGATCTTTCTAGGTTACTCGCCTTCTTCGCGGGCTTATAGGGTCTGGAACTGCGAGTCTAGCAAAATGGTAGAGACCTGTGAAGTGACCTTTGACGAGGCCAGTCCGGGGACTAGGCCTGATATCTCAAGCTCTTTAGAGCAGTCCGAGACCATCTTCGTGGATGATGAGGATGATGGAGACGACGGGTGTCTACCTGATCCTGTCCCTCATCCACCCCTTGAGGTGCCGTCTTCCACCGCACCTCGAGGTGACCAGCCCATGCCTTCTGTTTCTTCTGGAGCTGGTGGCTCTGTTCCTACCTCGTCAGCTCACGAGGTAGAGGCCACCTCTTCATCTCATCCTGGACCTCCTAGACACATTCAAAAAGACCATCCCTCAGAGCAGATCATTGGAGACCTCTTCGAGCGTGTTACCCGCTCAAAATCTGGCTTATCTCAATTCTGTCTCCATTCTGCCTTCATTGCTTCCTTTGAGCCCAAAGATGTTTCTCATGCTTTATCTGATGAGTCTTGGGTCAATGCCATGCATGAGGAGCTAGAAAATTTCGAAAGGAACAAGGTCTGGTCGCTTGTCGAGCCCCCACGAGGTCACAATATTATTGGAACTAAGTGGGTGTACAAGAACAAGCAGAGCGAGGATGGAGTGGTTATTCGAAACAATGTTAGACTGGTTGCTCAGGGGTTCTCCCAGGTTGAAGGTCTAGATTTCGAGGAGACCTTTGCCCCTGTAGCTAGACTTGAAGCCATTAGAATCCTGCTTGCCTTTGCAGCTTCTAAGGGATTCAAGCTCTACCAGATGGACGTCAAGAGTGCCTTTCTCAATGGCCTTATTGAGGAAGAGGTCTACGTCCGACAGCCTCCTGGTTTCGAAAACCCCAAATATCCAAACCATGTCTTCAAGCTTTCTAAAGCGCTGTATGGACTTAAGCAGGCCCCCAGGGCTTGGTATGAGAGGCTTAAGTCCTACTTGTTAAGTCATGATTTTGATATGGGTAAAGTTGATAAGACCTTGTTCATCCGCCGGCATGGCAATGACCTTCTGCTCGTCCAAATCTATGTCGATGACATTATCTTTGGCGGCTCTTCTCATACTCTGGTTTCTCAATTCTCGGATGTCATGAGCACCGAGTTTGAGATGAGTATGATGGGCGAGTTGACCTTCTTCCTTGGCTTCCAAATTAAGCAGACTCGGGAGGGTACATTTCTTCATCAAGGAAAGTACACTCGTGACCTCCTGAAGCGCTTCGATATGAGTGATGGTAAGCCGGTGTCAACTCCCATGGCTTCGACAGCCTATCTTGACCCAGATGAGGATGGCGAGTCAGTTGATCAGAAAGAGTTCAGAAGTATGATCGGTTCCCTTCTTTACCTCACTGCCTCGAGACCAGACATACACTTCTCAGTGTGTCTGTGTGCTCGTTTTCAGGCTTCTCCTCGCGTATCTCACCGTCAGGCGGTGAAGCGCATCTTTCGGTACCTTCGAGCTACCATTGACTATGGTATCTGGTACTCTTCCTCATCCTGTCTTTCCCTGAGAGCCTTTTCGGATGCAGACTTCGCTGGCTGTAGGATAGATAGGAAGAGCACTTCCGGCACCTACCAATTCATTGGCACTTCTCTCGTTTCCTGGTCTTCGAGGAAGCAGTCCGGTGTTGCACAGTCCACTGCAGAGGCCGAGTACGTTGCTGCTGCCAGTTGTTGCAGCCAGGTACTTTGGATGGTTTCGACTCTGCGGGACTTTGGGTTAGCTTTAGACAGTGTTCCACTCTTTTGTGATAACACGTCTGCGATTAACATCGCTAAGAACCCAGTGCAGCACTCTCGGACCAAGCATATTGATATTCGTTTCCACTTCCTTAGAGACCATGTAGAGAAGGGTGACATAGTGCTCCATTTTGTGGAGAGTGACCACCAGTTGGCAGATATCTTCACCAAGCCTTTGGATAGTTCGAGGTTTTCAGCTCTGCGGGGAGAGCTTGGGGTGGTGTGTCCTTACGGATTGTAGTGAGGAGGAGCTTTGGGCTTTACTGCTTTACTATATTGATTATGCTTCTGTCTCATTTCTGTTGCATTGCACTCGGGGTGCATTTGGGTTTAGTCCTTCCAGCATAGGTTAGAGTGCTTCTCTTGCCGAGATGCTTAGACTTCTAACTCTTATCTTGTGCTTCCAGGATTAGCTGCTTCTTATCTCACTAGGTCGAGCTCACTCACTTCTTGTAGGTTCTAGCGAGGGTTGGGCCACCCTCGGGTAGACAGGGTACGTGTTTGCTCTCTAGTGTGTGATTTACTGTCAGCTGATTGTCCTGGAGTCATATGGGGTAGATGAGAGTCAGTCTGAGCCATAGTTGCCTCTATATCTTATCTATGCTTTAAGGACTGCATGTCTTGGTTTTATTTGCCAGCTTCTCGATTTATTGCTTTGGTTCAGGGAGAGTTCTTTTGGGAGCTTCTGGAGCTTAATTGTGACTTAACTCAACTTGAACTAAAAGTTGCATGTCATGTCGAGGGAGCTGGATTTTTCTACATTTTAGCATTTAGCATTGTAATATATAACTACATTGAGCCTTGATTATTATCCTGCTATGACATGTTTACAATGCTTTACACCTTGCCATGACTTGTGCTTAGCTTGCTAGATTTATCATGACTTCATATGTGTAGACTAGCTTTCTGCCATGATAAGTTAATTAAAATTGCTCAACTTAAATTAAAACTTGTCATGCTAGCATTTGAGTTTAGTCTATCCTTAGCTATCCTTGTATGATTCATGCCATGTCAAATAGGCTGAGTAGAGCGTTGAATCTATATTGAGCTTTAGTTTGAGCTGTTTTAGTCTCCTGATGATACATGAGTTAGTACAATGTGTTAAAAAGCAAACAGATCTCTTTTGTGCGAAAAAACTGATCTCACCAATTCTTTCCTATGAGACGGCTTGCCATTGCACTTGGCATGAACTTAGGGGGAGTTTTGGATGACCTAGACTATCTTCTTAAGCTTCGTGCTTGGAGTAGTCGCATAAGGCTTGAGATCTAGCACATGATAAAACAAAATGTTGGTTGACAACCACCATATTTGTGCGAAAAAACTGATTTCACCAATTCTTTCTCATGAGACAGCTTGCCATTGCACTAGGCATGAACTCAGGGGGAGTTTTGGATGACCTAGACTATCTTCTTAAGCTTATTGCTTGGAGTAGTCGCATAAGGCTTGAGATTTAGCACATAAACAAAAAATTAGGTTGAAAACAACCATATGCTTTCAAAAGACAATGTTTAATGTGCTCAATTTGCTTAATCTACAATCAGAACCAAGTACTTCAACCAATGTTTCAATCTTGAGCTTATAGCACTCTATTTGGACTCAATGTTACCTTCTTTGTTCCGCTTAGCTTATTGACATGGCCTGCATCATCCTTGGATGTCTCTAGCTAGACTTTACTCATTGATGACGTGACTTGCTCACAAAATGCACTACATTTCAAATTATCATCTATGTGCTCTAGCTGGTTTATATATATGTTGTCATGATCTAGATAGCGTTTTATTGAGTTATGGCTTGGTGTATTACATTATGGTCATTATGGATAATTCTCATGGCTCTAAATGCTTAAATAAACAAACTTCAACCATATTCATCCATTGACATGTCATATTCTCTCTATTGCATCTTGATGTGTTTATTGCCAAAAGGGGGAGAATAGAGAAGAAAAAGTCTGTTGGTTCCAGTTTAGAGCTTTGGAGATCAATTTAATCTTTCAGTTGTTGCTCTAGTGTTCCTTCTGTCGACATGGTCATTTGTGTGTTTCTTTCTCTTCTTTGGACCATGTTGGTCTTTTCAAAACAAACTCAACTTCTTGCTTTTTCTGAGTTTGTCAATATACTCATCAAGGGGGAGATTGAGAGACCATGTGGAGGTGCCCCCATGGTTGTGATGAGTAATTGACTCTTGATCTAGGAAGATTGAGTTTAGAGGTTTGTGCCAGTTCGGCAATATCGTAGCCCTGGCAAAGTGCTCTGCAGCCAGCACGACCACGTTGGCCGTGGTCGAAGGCCAGTACGACCACGTTGGTCGTGGTCGAAGCAGGTTACGACCACGTTTGGCCGAAATCGTAGGTCACCAGGGAAGTTTAAGACTGGTTTTGCCATAGTCGTATCTTGGTCATGGTCGAAATGACCCGTACGACCACGATGTGCGCTATCGGAAGCCAGCCGAGCCATTTACGACCACGTTGTAGCGTATACGACCATTTTCAGGTCGTTTACGATCACATTGGCCGTAGTCGATTGTAGCTTCGAGCTGAAAGCGGTTAGAAGTCGTAAGTCGAAGCTACGACCACGTTGTAGTGGGCTGCAGTCGAAGTCGGCACTCTACGACTACGTTATTGAGAGCTGCGGTCGGAAGTCGATGCTTCGACCACTGTGGTCGGGGGCCGGCACTCAAGCTTTCGACCTCGCTATGGGCAAACGTGGTCGTAGGTCGGTCGGATGAGGTCAGACGAGTTTGGAGCACGGTCAGAAGTGGGCGACGTTGGTCGGAAGGGTTCGACCACAGTAGAAAGCGATGATCATGGTTGGAAGGTGGATCGATCTCGCGATAAGCGGTCGCAAGACCTAGAAATCGGTCGTATCAACTTGGGATGAGGTCGTAGGGCCTTGAGCTTTGCTTGGCTTGTAAGTCGTAGCAAGCTTTGAGTTGGTCGTATGGACCACTGGGGTGGTCGTATGGACTATGGAAACAGTCGTATGTCGTGTGCATTCATTGTTCTCTATTCTCGACTGGTCGTGGGTGGTATACGACTTGGTAAGAGTATGATTTAAGTTTTGACTTCTGGCTCAAGTGGTTGGATACTATTGTGAGCGGTGCTATGTAATGGTTTGCTTGTCTGATGATGTTTGCAGGACTTTGAGACTAGTCGTGGCGAGGCATGGAGGGCCGAGACTAGGCACGGGCCGTGCTGAGGTCAAGAGCGGCCAGGAGGTGCTGAAGACGACGAGGTCTGCAAGGTGGTTGCAAGACTTGAGAGGCAAGGCAGAGGAAGCTTCCAGGAAGGCAGCCGGATGGCATTTTGGAGAAATGCGAAAAGCTGTAAAGGAAGTTGTATCTCTGTGAAAGCACTGGAGCGACTCTCACTAATGGGTAAAGAGGAAAGCAGACCCGATAGTGGAGGCTATAAAAGGAGGGGTGTCTCCTGCATGTAGCTCCAAGGATTGGGGGGTCTTTTGCTTTCTCTTTTTCAGTTGAGAGTAGGTGAGAGCAGGAGAGACAGAGGTGTGATGTTGTCTCCTTCGTAGCTCTGTGTTGTGTTCCTCCCAAGAATCATGTAGTTCTTGGTGTTCTTGAGGATGAGAAGGAGAGGATGAGCTGAGTCTACTTGTAATCATTCCTCATGTCCAAATGTCCATGCGTATCGGGACTCCTCTGTAGTACTCTCAAGAAATAAATTCTCCGAAGTTCTTTGAGCTATGGGTATCTTGTTTCAGTTCCTTTATCTGTGCAGTCTCCTGATCCTTCTGTTTCAATCTTGATTTGGTTTTGAACTGCTTTTGCTTTGGGCTGTGTTGGCTTGCTTTGAACTGGGAATCATCCTTAAGGCCATCTTGGCCAGTTCTTCCCGAGAGCACCGTTCTTGTTTCAACCGCGCAGTATTCTCTGTTTGATTTCTTTTGTCGGCTCGGGCAAGTGTTTGACCACGTGGTGTTCGACCATCAGTTGGCTTACGACCACGTGTGTTCGACCAGAGAAGCCAGTTCTCTCGACCGATTTGTTGAGTGGGTTCTTGGAGAGTTTTTGAAGGCACCATTCACCCCCCCCCTCTGTTGCCATTTCGGTCCTACAGTGATAGTTTCCATTGCCAAATGTTGTAGTTTTGTCTTGGATTTCTTTAACTACACCACTTTGAACGTTGACACTATTAGTGCTTCTTGTAAGAGGGGAGATCAACTTCTCTAAGATCACCATGACAAACTTGTGGGCTAATCAGAGAGAGGTGATATTTTTATAGGAAGAGAAAAAACAAAAAAACGAATCTTGCAAGGCCCGGTGATACTCTATGAGGCACACACCATAAAACTTTGGCTCGTCATCCAATAATATGGACCTCTGTATTGGAGGTATCGAAGAATATTAGTGAAGATACAGATAATGCAGAGAAGAAAACTCAAACATCGGGTTTGATAAGAAAGATGGAGAATTTTGAATTTGTACTTGTGTTGCATCTTATGATCAGAGTATTAGGGAAGACTCAAGAATTGTTACAATATGCTTGCAAAGGAAAAATCATAACATTGTTTGTGTTCTAGGATTGATTGGATCTATGTTGAAGAATATGAATGACATAAGGACACAGATGGTTGGGATGATCTTTTTGAATAGCTAAAGAGCTTCTATCTAAAAGGAACATAATTATGTCAAATATGAAAGATACAATACCAATAATTATGGGTCACTCAATGTGTCGGGGTGCCAAATTGGTAAGTTACTACTATCATTTCCATTATAAAATTTTTAATGTGGTGCTTGATGAAATTCTTACTGAGTTAACCAATTATTTTACTGAAAGATCAACTCAGTTATTGAGATATTTGCTTGTCTTGATCTGAAGAATTCTTTTACCAACTTTAATGAAGACAACTAATCCACCATGCTAGGATTTATGTTGTGGACTTCTCTCAATATGATTGTGTAGTCCTAAAGGACCAAGTTGATGCATTAACTGTTGATGTGAGAGATGATGAATTTCTCAAATTGTAATGATCTTGGGAAACTTGTTATGAAGATGGTTCAAACTGATGAACACACATGTTACTTATGGTGTATCGGCTCATTAAAATTGCCTTGATTTTGCCTATGGCAACAACGACAGACGAACGAACCTTTTCTGCTATGAATATTATTAAGATTGAGCTAAAAATAAAATAAGCGACAAATCGATAAATGATAGCATGGTATGCTATATCGAGTGAGATATGTTTGCAGCAATTAAAGATAATAGCATTTTATAGCGTTTTCAAAGTATGAAGTCACATTGGAATAAATTACCTCATGTTAGAACTTAGTGGTGTGTTTTTGTATTTGTGAATTTACCGTTTATATCATTTGTTATTCTAATTTATGATTTATATATGTTACTTTGTCTATACAGGTTGTTGTAATGCTTGACCAAATTTCAATATAGATGGTGCCAATGTAGCATAGAGACATGTCATGATGGTTTGGTGGACCGAATCTTAATAGGGTATTTATTTTGGCTAGAATATTTTTTTCAATGTCATTTGTCTATTTCACTGTAATATCAGTTGTTGTATCTGTGGTTATGTACTTTTGCTATGATGTAGTTTAATTGCAATCTAGTGAGGCTTCTAGGGTGGGTTCGGCACCACTTAGACTTTGGCCTTTTGGCTTGCTGCAATAGTAACTAACTTTTAAACGGTGCATTTTTAGGTGAGTCTACAGGTAGATTATAGTATAATCTCTACTGAGTTCAGTTGTACCGGCCAAAATTATATGCGACTATTTCCCTCTATGTACTGCCTCTCGTGAACAGTATAGATTTCAAAAATTTCAGCCATAAGTCAAAGTCCAAAAAAATCCACCACTAATCTATCATAAATTTGCACCTACCTTGCTCCATTTCTAGATCCGCCGCTAGATGAGAGGAGGCTGCTTGTTTTTATACCTCCCTGAGAGTGAGTACGCAATGGTTAAGTTAATTAATCATCATGAGACATGAGAAGATTGATACAGCAAAGCTTCATGCTTTTGATGGGTTCCTGCGATTGCACTCGAAGGATCTCTAGTCTTTTTTTAGTTTCTGAAGGCTAACTTGGAAGGAGCCATGTATAAATCGGTACAGGGTTTGATCATGCTGTTTCAGGCCCTGTAAATAACAAGAAGATGTAAGAAAAATTGCAAGAAGAATGGCTGTTCCTTTTTTTCCCCCGTTTGCAATTACAGAATGACTCCTTTTACTTATATCTGTTCTGTGCATGTTGCGATTCATTGCTCTTGCTCATTGTTGGAACTTGGAAATGCCATCCAAGTTGCTTGAAAACTAAAAATTATATCATATCATTTTGTTTCGGTGAAAACTACCATCATGTACATCTAGTTTGGTTAATTAACACTTACCAGTGACAAGCACATATAAGAATCACAAACAATTGCTAATCCCAGAGCATCCGGCCGAGGAGATCATGCGATAAGCTGTGAATTATTAGATTCGGTGGTAGCCCACGTAGACGTAGCAAGGAGTTGGGCCGGAGTGGCGGTGGAAGCCACGGACTTGGTACGAGCGAACCAAACACGATGGAAGGCTTTACAATCACGGGCTGAAATTTGATCGTGCATGGGCCCTTAGAAGACCTTAAAGCAGCCCGTGGGTCCACAAATCAGTCACCTTAAAGAAAGAGCGTCATCATCTCGAGTTGTTAACTGCTTCCTCCGTTCCGCAGTATAACTCCGATAAATATATTTAAGAGGTAAATTATTTAAGTAATATTTAATAAAATTTGATTATATTTATTTCTAATAGAAAAAGTAGTACTATAGGGATGTTCATATTTATTTTTATTGATGGCTTTTAATTTTGGCTTATGAATGTAACAGCTTATAGAGAAGTTGTAGAGAGACTCACACGCGATTTTGGTTGATATAAATGAAGTTATTATAGTGTGTACTATAATTGACTAGTAGATCTCGTTTTAAAAAAACATTCCTTTTGAAAGTTAGGTAATGTAGAAAAACAACTTATTAAAGCGAAAGCAAATAGGGCCTATGTCTATCTAATATAAGCAATTCTGATATAATTCTATTAAACATTATTTAACTAACATTTTTTAAAGATATATATGCCGAATTTATACTGTGAGATGGAGGGGTACTAGCCAGTGAAGGAGCCTATCACTAGTGACAACAAACAGTGTACGTTACGTTATTTTTTGTTAAATACTCCGTCTGCTTCGCCAAAAGCTGTTGCCGATATGGTCTGGATATCCTTGCTGTTGCCGATATGGTTTGGATATCGATCCTTGCTGTTGCCGATATGGTTTGGATATCGATCCTTGCTGTTGCCGGTAGAATCAAGGGACCTATCTAATATTTACTATTTACTATGCCTAAGTAAGCTCCTCCATTAAGATATAGGGGTCGCATGTAGGGGTGGAAACGGATCGGATACGGTCGAATAGTCTCAAATACGAATACGAATCCATATTTTTCAAATGAATACGGATATGAATTCGAATATTCTCAAATACGGATACGAATAGTCTCGAATACGAATACGGATATTTTCGAATACGGATTTTCTCGGATACGAATATCGGATAAAACGGATTCCTAGCGGTTTTACCGATTTTTCACCGGTTTTTGACTGGTTACCAGTTTTAAATCGCCTAAATTCAAATTTTGAATCACAAAATTTGTACAAATTTTTCATATGTTCTAGAAACGAATCGAATACGAATCGAATAGTCTCGAATACGAATACGGATACGAATATTCTCGAATACGAATGCGAATGCGAATACGAATACTCTCAAATACGGATACGAATATTCTCGAATACGAATATGAATATTTTCGAATACAGATTTTTGCTTACCATATTTATATTTTCTCGGATACGAATACCGGATAAAACGAATTATCCGTTACCGTTTTCCACCCCTAGTCACATGGATGCAAGCCTAGCAGTTGGGCTCGCTAGCTTAGCTATTGTTGCCGACACAAACCTCAACCTATGCATTTGATTATTCCTATTCACGAGATAACTGACGTCACTACATACGCAAACACAATTCCATGGGTTCGTTTCCGGACCGACAAAATGTGCAGATCAACTAACGAGACGCTCGATTCCTAACTACAAGTATTTTTGGTAGCTAGAGAGATTCAATCAAACCTTCCAAACATTAAATATTAAATATGCTCTACTGCAATAGAAAGTATAAGCCAAAGTATAAAACCGCTAGGCTGATCTTCGGTCACGTGAAAATGACATTAGCGTAATGCTTTCTACTGCAGTACGGAAGAAGAAGAACAAAAAAAAATCTAAAATGGACATAGCGGCGCGTTATCTGAATTGGATTATCTTCTGTCAGCACACCAAAAATACATATGAGAATGACAAAAAATCCCGACCGCTATATGTGTAATGCAAATTTATATGTGTAATGCAAAATTAGTTGACCCACAGGTAGGTGTCATTGCTTCGTTTCGAGCAAGAGCAACCTAGTCTCTCATGTAGCATCACTAGTGGAACAAGGTCCTGATTATGGTTTTTTAGGGAGAGCGCAAAAGCATTGCACGTCTTTTAGAGAGCGTGCAAAAGTATTGCACACCGTTGTATTAAGATAGATAAAAAGATTGGTAAGGGATGCGAATAGATTATAAGACAAACGCCTGTGCTAGCCACGTACTAGCTAACCTCAGCACATACGCAAGATTAGAAGCAACGCCACTAAGCAGCCCTAGGGGACTAAGGGGGTATTTTTTGGGTGGGCGGAAGCGACCCTACGTCGGCCCAACGGTAGCAGTCTAGTTCGTTGAGGAGGTCATTTAGGAGAGCTGCGATCTTTCGGGTTGAATTGTCGAAGATGTGGGCGTTCCGCTCCCTCCAGATGGTCCGGCGGAAGAGTATGACGACTGAGTCGAAAGCCTTTCGATTGGTTATGGGTAAGCACGTCTACCACCTTGACTAGTAGTCCAAGAATGTGTTATCCCGGACTCGTAGGGCTGGTAAGGAGTGAAGATGCTAAATAATCTGGCCCACGCTTGTTCCACCCACTAACAGTGCAATAGTAAATGGTCAATGCTTTCACATTGCTGATTGTAGAAGGCGCATATTGGCTGCACAAGCAGCCCTCGACGCGCAAGGTGATCGAACATCCAACATCGATCATTGACCGCTAGCCACGCGAAGAATTTGCATTTCAACGACGCTGCACTCTTCCAAATTTGCTTGTAGCTTTCAAAAAGGGTTCCCCCCAAAGAAAAATGCACTATAGGCAGACTTTGTTGAGTATTCGCCTGAAGAGCTAAACCTCCAAACCATCTTATCATGATTTTTGTGGTTGCAAGATCACAGAGCGCATTAAAAGCCACAGCTGGAAGTATTGAGTAAGAGCCTTAGTAGTTAGTGCCCCAGAGATATCTCTGATCCAAGCGTTGAGGTTGACAGCCTGGGCAACAGTAGTCAATCTCCTGGCACTCGGTGAAACAAGGTTCCAGAGGGTAGGCTAACGAAATTCCATAGAATTTCCATCTATCCACTTGTCCATCTAGAAGAGAGTATTGTGCCCATCTCCAATCCGCACCTCTATTGCTGCATCGAACATCTGTTGAATGACTAGATCAGTGGAGGATTGTATAGTAGTTCATGTACGCGAGGGATCTATTCTTTGCCACCAAAGCCATCTTAATTTCAAAGCGTAGCCCATGAGCTTGAGGTCTAAGATGCCTAACCTCCCAAGAGGTAGTGGCCTGCACACTATTCTCCACACAACCAAGCAATATCCACCTCATACTGCATCTGTGCCTTTCCAAAGAAAAGCCCTCCGGTGCTTGTCAATGGCCTTGATCGCCCAGGCGGGAAGGTCGAGCGAGAGTAGGTGATACAACGGTGCCACGGAGAGTATATGCTTGACCAAGACAAGTCGATCGCTCGAGGAGAAAAGTTTTCCTTTATAGCTTGGTAATTTGCTAACTAACTTTTCGACCAAAGGTTGCAATTGTGTTTTGGTCAATTTAGTAAGCGACAGCGGTAGGCCAAGGTATTTGATTGGGAAAGGTGAGAGCTCACACATCAATTCGCTTAAGGCCACCACTAAATGATAGTCTCCGCAACAAATGGGCGTCACTTAGCTCTTCTGAAGGTTGGCACAAAGACTAGTAGCCTCCCCAAACATGTGAAGGATCTACTTAAGTGACTGTAGGTCCTGCTACAGTGGAGCAATAAAGCAAACTACATCATCGGCATAAAGTGAGATTTGTTCTTTAAGCCTGGGATTCCAAGAGGGGTTGTACTTTTCAATCTACTAGCCATGCGAAACAGTGCATTCAACGCTTCCATGACTAGGAGGAATAACATTGGAGACAATGGGTCTCCTTGGTGAAGACCCCGATGTAGATTTATTGTTTAGCCTAACTACCCATTGATAAGAATTCTAGAAGATGAAGTAGCAAGCAAAAGCAATATCCATTCACGCCACTTTGGGCTGAACCCCATATGCATGAGGACTTCCAAGAGGAAAGGCCAAGAAATTGAATCAAATGCTTTGGAGATGTCCACTTTCAAGAGATGCCAAGGCAAGACATTCTAGTTTTAGGTTTTTGTGGAGCCAGTTCTCATTATGGGATAGAGGGCGACTACCTTGAGTGCGGTCAATCTGAAAGATGATCTCTCTGGCTATTTCTAGGTTTAGCTTGATGTTACCAAAATTTCTTGTCCCCCAACTCTGCAGTTTGTGCGCTAAGTTCCTAAATAAGGTGACCAAGTGCTTGAGACGGTTTGAGATGGAGGGTTGCACTGCCAAGCTTCGTTGACTGCTTCAAGGTAGTCGTCATGTTTTGGCCAGAATGACTTAAAGTGGAAGCAATGTTTGGAGGTAAAAGAGTGTGCGGTTGAGATGAGTAGAGAACAATGGTCCAAAATCAATGACGACTGAGCTCACATGACAGCATCAGGGAATGAATCTTCCCAGTCAATGACACAAACGCTCTATCGAGATTGACTAAGGTTGGGCATTCCCTCTCGTTGGACCACGTGTAGCAACGACCATGGAGATGGAGCTCTTTTAGTTCCATGTCATTGACAAAGTGTTGGAATACACCAATAAAGCGTCGATTAATGTTAGCATTATTCTTGTATGAAGTTGAGAGGATCATATTGAAATCCCCTATTGACAACCATGGTCTAGGGTAGGAAGCTCCGATAAAACGAAGTTTTTTTAAAAAAGATGTTTGTCGGGGTCTGCAGTCGTCCTATAGACTGAAGTTAGCCACCAAGTAGCATTATTGTCCTGCAACATCACAAGAATCGTGACTGAGAAAGAGTGAACCATGGTGTTAGAGGTTGAAATGGAGGAATCCTTCCATGCGGTAAGTAATCAGCCACGGGTGCTAGAGGCAGGTAGGCAAGCGAAAGAGTAGACCAAACCTAGGAGTTGCATTACAAGAGATGCTAGAATGGCATCTAATTTTATTTATTGGATACAAACCACATCCGGGTCATGGTTGACAACCATGTTCCTGACTACATTTCGACAGGCAGGCGTGTTTAGACCCCACACATTCCAAACTAGAATTTTACAAGTAGACATTCACTTGGGATGATGACCAGCAACGCCAAAGTTTGGCGTAGCACTTCAGTTTTCTTGAGGTAGTGTTTGTTGAATGGTCGACACCCGGGGCAGAAGTTCATTGAGTTCAGAGGGCTAAGGTTGAAGAGGGCCACAAGGGCTTTGATGTGTTAAGGAGCGAGAGGATGATCAAAGAGTGAAGCATAAGCTTGCACTGCTTTATCGTCAAGGTGATCCTCTATTTTGATAATACTGAGCTTTACCATTAGCCATCATTACACCCGCTTAACGGAGTCGAGGCCTTTAGCTGGCTTGGAAGCCAGATGCTTGCTTCGGCGTGGGACCCTGATCGGGCTATAGACCTTTGGTTGACGACAATGGCTTGAAGGGTTGCAGAGCAGAGGCTGAGGAAGGCAGGAAATGGCTTTGTTGAGGGGTTGTTGATGGCGCTAGTTCGAGTTGAGAAGGCTAGGAACCCTGTGGATTTGAACTGAGCGGGCTAAGGTTGTGGGTCGTGGATCCATCGGTGAATTCCAAATGTGGGCCAGGCGGAATTTGGCGCACGTCATATGGCCCATTAGTTTTACCCACTAGGGAGGCGCTAGAAGCTTCTAGGTAATGCCCATTGGATTTACCGTTGGGGAGAGGGTGGAAGCTTCTAACAAAGGGGCTTACACATCACACCCGAAGAGGAGAGGGAGACAGGGGTAGCTATGATGGGAGAAAGCCTAGCTTGCCGCGAGTAAGTCACCATCCTCCCCTTGAGCTCCATGTCCTAAGAAGAGAGCAAGCTGTGGGTGTCGAGCCCCACGAGATCCACTGAGGGGGCATCGACATGTCGATCGGGCACTGGATCCTCATCGATTCCTGCCTGGGAGCTATCAGACGTGGGGGCCACCAAGCCATACTTGAGGTGCTACCTTGTAGAGATGGCCCCACCTCGTCCCCTACGCTTCCCTCCTCACGAGCTGTGGCGACCGAGGGATTTCCCCGGTGGTGGCGAAAGGCGTGGAAGGTCTGCCACCGGTGACAAAGGAGGGTCCACCGCCGAAGGAGATCAAACTAACTCCGCAACCAGGCAGGACACGACGATTCGTACGGAGGTTATCGGGCTAGGCGGTGATGGATGGTCTGCCTCCGGGGACGGCAGAACCAACTCTGCAACCAGGCGAAACACCTCGTTTGGTGTGGAGGCTAGCATGTTGGCTCCTCCTACCGACGACAACAAAGAGGGCAGGTTGGGGAGGCACTAAGAGCGATCGGCACACCGACTGGAGCAATGGTGTGAATGGGCACCACCATTGCCACCACTCAAAGCAGCTTGCCCCAACGCCCCATCCGGATGTACCTGAGCGTAGGATAAGAACCGACACCAAGGACCATGACTAGAGGAACCATGAGGTCCCATTCTAGCCGGCCTTCGTGGCCACTATCTCCATCGCTAGAAGGACAAAACATATATGAAGAAGACGATGAGACCTCACTGGGGTGTTAATCCTCTACCTTTGCAATGTGGATGATTATGTTGTATTACAAGGCCTTCTCATGAATGAGCAATAGTAGCTTGCTGAAGATTGGATATGTATGATTAGGGTTTTATTCATCTAGTTTCATAATCAGCAGGGAGACTTGCTTGGGGATTACATTTGGGTCGCCCATCCAGACCTCTAGCCTGAAATTTGCTAAGTCCTCCCTACTAGCAGAGGCGGGGTGAAAGTGCTCGATCCAACACGCCGACGAGAGCAAGGATGACACTATGTGCCAGTCCCACGCATAAGCTGGTAGGCCCTCAATGTCGAGCAAGACCTTGAAGTGGAATAGAGTGGTGGAAACCTGCTTTTGCCTTCTCCATGGTTTTAGGAACAGGGTGAAGTGCGAGTATTCAATGAAGTGACTCTGAGCAGCACAATTGCGAAGTTCTTCTAAAGTGAAGGCGATCAAGAAGTCTTCTGGTCGAAAGTTGTGGACTGAAAAACCATAGTAAGGAATACCAAGCCACTCCTACATCACCATTGACGCTAGTTCCTGCCAACATAGGCCACCAGGGCCTGTTTGAGGTGAGACTCCATCTCCACGGGTGATGTGGTGCGCGGCATGACACAAACGGCATACTCCGGCCTCCCATCGGGGTGCCCAAGCATGGCAGAGGAGAGGAAGGAATAACAAGGTATGAATACCTCATTGACCATCACTAGCATGGCGGCTCGACGACTCTGAGAGCCAACTGTAGTGCCGAACAAGTCGAGGGAACCAGAATGAGCAGAGGAGGACTTTGGGGAGGTCTGTATGGTCTGAAAGTCACGGTGGCACAACTACCTGCTAGTCCCTTGAGGTGGACTCCTTGGGTGCTTGCAATCTTTCACGTGGTGGCTGAAGGCTTTGCAGCGTCTGCAGCATGTGGGATTTCTGTAGTCTGCCTTGACATGATTGAGGCCCAAGTAGTTCCAGCAACGACCAATAAGGTCTATAGGAATCTCAGGCTTCTAATCCACTTGCATCTTTGACCTTGAGTCGATTCACTTCCAACGACACCTATTGTGCACTATGCGCCAGCCTTCATCGACCTCCAGGGGCGATGGGAGGAGGTGACCTTCAAGGTGGGATTGGGGAGGAGGAGCACTGAGCACAAAGGAAGATGGAGGTGGCGCCATAGCAGCCGCCACCACTAATGAAAGGGGCTGCCTCCCCGAGGGTGCTTGCGCGGAGGCCCTGGCGACAACCACATCCAGGTAAGAGGCTGATCCTGTTTTTTCCCCAGGGGCTAGATTGTAGAGGGAAGATGTGGGGCTTTGGTCTTGCCACCTCTGGCCTTTAGAGCGACAGCGTTGGAGGGGGACACCACCAGGGAGGGCTACTTAGGATGAGGGTAGAGGGAGTTTTCCGGCGTTAGGGGTTGGTGGCCCTTTTCTATTCTATCTATGAAACATTAGCGAAGCATGTCCAGTCGAAGCGGTCTGGAGAACTTCCCGCTTATGGTTTATATCTTATAGCTTCTCTAAATAAATAAATAGGAACGTTTCTCTGCCATCATTTCGAAGTGACTTATCGGAATAATCTTTTCAAAGCGACTTATTAGCTTATCGGCATTCGATTCGTTCTCACAAGCACTCGTGCTAGGGTTAAAAGTCATCAACCGTAGCTAAAAAAACACACCCAATGTCTTAGGCTTAAAAAAACATAAAATTCGTTGGGTTGCTATTAGCATTGTTTTTATATCAACTTCTCCAACGCTGCTTTGCACGTCGTATTCCTCGGCATGTAGCAACATACATAGTGTGGTTTTCAAGCTTGATTTTTGAGAGAGATGGAGCACCAAACTACAACTACACAAACTGCCAAGTCCAGTGAAACATTCAATGTTGGAGGCCCCTATTTGCAACGTAGTAAATGAAAAATAGAGGAATCGAAAAGACAGGAATAGCTCAAAACAACGGTTTGGTTGCCTAATAGGGCAAATGTAGGAATTTTAGGGGTAGTGTTTCTTAGAGAAAGGAGAGAGAAGCTACCTTATGTTTAAAACTTTAAATGCCTCCAAAAAATGCAGGGAAACTTTATTTCCTACAATTTTTTTATGAGACAATCCTACAAACCAAACATCCTCTCTCGAACACGGTAAAAATGTTACACCGATCTCACGTATAGGTAGTTAAAATCGGTATATTTGTTCTGGTCGAATGCTTGATTGGCTACCAAATTCTTAAGTGAATCCTCTTACTTAATACGCGCCCTGATAAACTCTTCTTCCTCTTGAAACATTACAAAATTTCTGGTAAATTTAGATTTGTTCTTTTTAGTTGCGGCTTATAACTTTTAGGCTATTCATAAGAAAGAGTACGGAGTAACGGAAATTCACGTACCGTTTTGGTTGATATCAATGAAGTTGTTACAGTGTTTACTATAATCAACTTGTAGACTCCATATTAAAAAGATATTCATTCAAAACTAATTACTGTAAAAAACAAAAAAATATTTTTTAAAAAAGCTAAAAAGAAAGGACCTCCGGAATAGATTTTGGAATTATGCATCCCGCCATCACCAAGAATCACCAACAAAGCGGGCATTATCCGATAACCCGTTTGACTTGCACCCATTTTTCCCGATCCAGTGAATGCACCTTCACCAGTACATCCCCACCCCCAGTACACTAGTGGACCCCACAAGTACAGCCCGTTTGTGGGCCCCGCCCCGCGGCTACAAATACCCTTCCGTTTTCCATTCCGTCCGAAACATCTCTCCTGCCACGCAACCCATCATGGCCCGCCTGTCAGCAACCACCGCCCTCCTCCTCCTCCTCCTCTCCCTGCTCGCCGTCGCCCACTGCCGCGTCCTCGAGGCGGAGCCCGTCTCCGACGAGCAGGGCCCAACGAAGCCAGACGCCACCGACGAAGCGTTAGACACTGAAGCGGTGGTCCCGGCCCACCGTTTTGCGGCTGGCCAGGGCTTCCTCCGCCTCCCCTCCCACCCGCGCCACCGCCACCCGTGCCGCCACGGCCACGCCCTCCTCCACCGCAACCCCTGGTGGGCGCGTCACCACGGCTTCCTCCTGGAGGACGCGTACCGTTTCTACCGCCACGGCGGCGGTGTCCCCCACCTTGTCGAGAACCGCGCCCACCTGGTCGTCGACGTGCCCGCCGAGTTGCCCCACGTAGAGGAGCCAAAGGATGCGGCGAAGGAGGACAAGGCCGTCGCGGAGCCGGACCCCGATCGCTCGCACCCGGACCTCATCAAGGAGGAGAGCAAGAATCAGCTCCATGGCGAAGAAGAGGAGGAGGACGAGTCGGTGAAGGCGTGGAAGAGGGAGATGTGGAGGAGGTTCCGCCACGGCCACCGCTTCCACCACCGTCGCCACCACCACGAGGACGACCACGAGCAGGACGAGGAAGACGCATCAGGGGCCATGAAGCGGTTCCACCACGACGATGGCGAGGACGAGGAGGAGATGACGAGGAAGCGCTTCCACCACGACGGCGATGACAACGACGCGCTCGAGAATGACGAGGAGGAAGAGGTAGCGAGGCGGTGGAGGAAGGCGATCATGAGGAGGAGGTTCCATCACCACCACCGCCACCACCACCACGCGGAGGAGACCGACGAGCAGCAGGAAGAGGAGGGCGGGGTGATGAAGTGGTTCAAGGACCTCATGAACCGCTTCTAGTCTCGTCATCCGGCTAGCTAGCTGCATAACTCGGTCCAACGCTTAATCACCTGGTTTTATGTCTATCAATCTAGTATCTACTTCTTTCATGGCTACTGGTTTCTGCACCCTGTATTGGAGTACGTGTGTCAGTGTGTACGTACGTTTCTCTACGGTATTTGTATCTTCCTTCGCACTATGATCGAATAAGCTGAGTTTATTCCATCGATTGGGAACGTTGATTGTCACTGGAACACAGGAATGACATTTACAAAACTGTTGTACTGCACGCAGCACTGCTAATCGATCAGCGTATGGCATGGCATCAACTAAGCAGAGTAGTGCTAACCTTGCGCTAGTCAGCCCGATTTGCATGAACTTCAACGTCGTTCTTAAATCTTTTGATTGCAAGTTGTACTAACACCACAATTGATGGTCTGAACTTTTGCAACTCTGACGTTTTTCTCGAGTTGAGGGCCTGTGTTTTTTTTTATAGCTGTGGTTTATAATTTTTGATTAAAAATTTTGAATTTTAGTTGTTTATGACAGAGATTATAAAGAGAGATACTCGTTTGCGATTTTGAATGGTACAAATATTGAGCTTTTAACGTGTAGTACAATTAATTTGTAGACTCTGTCTTGAAAAAATACTCCATTTAAAAGTTAGGTACTATAACAAAAGTCAAAAGCCGAAAAGAACAAGCAGTCTCTTCATCAAGCTTGCTCATGCTGAGCAACGTCAGACCGTCAGAGGAGCCGTTTCGCCTCGACTCAAGTAATCAAGTTAATTTGTTGTTCCTTTGTTGCTTTCTTTCTGTAGAACCATATTCAAAATGTCCATTATTCATTTGTGTTGAACAATTAGCAATTGTATCGAGTTGAAGTTTAAATCTATGAAAGTTTGCAAAATTTTAGAATTGTTGCCTATCAGGGGTGATATGATCGGCTGAGGGCGCAGTCTGACCGCCAGTTCAGTATGACCAATCTCTGGGTGACGGTCAGGTTGCTGGAGCGGTGTGGCCGATTTCTATTTGGCAGTTGCTTTTTTCAAAGAGGTGCTCGCTTGTGTGCGCGAGAGAAAATATGAGCAATCCGACCAACCAATGGGTGGTGGTCCGACCAAGTATGGTAGAGCGGGCAGACCAGTATGAGTGCCACGGTCTGACTGGCTCCCCTATTATCACGGTTTGATCAGATTGACTAGTGCGGTCAGACAGACCACTCAATGGTGGTCAGACCAGCTATGGCTGAAGGTATTCGATAGGGGTTTAGATATTTGTGAGAAATAGTCATGGGTTGAGTTTTGGAGTTTTAGATATTTGCATTCACAGTGTATAAAAGCATGTTTAGACTAATATGAGTCAAGCTATGAAGAACTTGTTCCCAGAAATAATTTATTGGTCTTTGATACGTAGGAATCTTTGATGCAACTATGGTCAATGGATGGACCAGGACTTGGCTTTAGAATGAGCTGAGGTGCAGTCAAGGAAGTCGGTGGGATGGTTGAGCTCAAACAAGGTACAGAAAAGACATGAGATGTTGAAGGGAAGGTTCAAATAATAGTTCATCAAATGGTGCAGTTGGTGTAAGTAAGGTGTGGTCGATAAGAACCGGCACTGAGAGATTTGCCGATGTGTGGGCCATTGGTAAACCTACACATTATAAGCATAGAGATTTCTTGCAAAGAAAGAGATGACCATGAACTAGGTTCGAGGAATATGTGAGGTCTATGGTCAAAACGATGGTGTTTTGGCGAGGAAGCCAAAATACCGGAAACAGCAATGGGACCAAAATTGCGGCGCTTATAGAACGTTGGTAGAGCAGTTTAGATCAAGAAGACACCGAGGAGGCTAAGTAGATGAGAAGCTTGCTCCTTAGCAGGTTGGGCTTATACACTTTGAGAAACATGCATAAGTCATGTGTGAGTCTAAAACCTGATGTGTCTGGGGCTAACGGGTTCTCGGTTGTGCTATTGTATTGTATCCATTGAGGTTAACGACTTCCTTGTAATAGAAGCTTTGGGTGAGTGCTCTTGACGGAGCTCTGTCCTCCATGGTGAAGTGGTTGTAGAATTTTCATCTATAAGTTGCAATAGATCAAACTTATTCATCCTACATGGTGTGTTCTTACTCTTGCCAATTTTGCAGTTGTTTGGTTGATGGTTTATCTTCTCTCCTTCCCTTTTGATGTTGCATTGTTCCAAAGATGTGTAAGTGATGGAGATACCTCATGAGGATTATATTTCATCCATCTAGGGACCAACTGTAGCAAGATCTTGAAGGATGCCTAATTTGATTTGATTTAGAGCTTTTCTAGTGAAATCTTATTCCTAGTATTTTGGCCTCAAATGTTTAAATGTTCTTACTTATTGTGACATATGGGAACTCATCTAGAGCCATTTTGACTATTGTAACCCACGAGCAAGTCATATCTCAAGTTCTTGAGTTTTATCCGGTTTTAGTGCAACCTTACCTGTTTTGAGGAAAGGTTAGAACTTTGACCATGATCTATGCAATTGTTGGATGGATTAGGTTACTGAGATCCTCAGCAAGGTATGTGCAAAGTTTTGAATCATTTGGAGATGTGTTTCAAAGATTGCGCCCTTTTTTATTTTAGCTCCGGCTAATTTTCAGTTCTGGAATTAGGAGTGCGGTCACACCGCCCCCAGGCCTACGATCCGACCGGAGGCTGGTCAGACCAGTCAACTCTGATTGACAGCTCGGCCGGTCCAACCACTCTCACATAGCGATCGGACTGGTCCAGAAGAGTTGAACTTCGTTTGCTTTTACGTTTTTGTGAGTTATTTGTTAATGAGTAAATATGATCTTCCTAGTTTCTAGAAGCTAGTGCAGTGAAAGTTTTGAAATACTATTTGGAAGGTTAAATTTGAAGGTATCATTCACCTCTTCTAATTGCCATATTGGGTCCAACACTTTCTAACTCTAGTGAGATTGGAGGTCATCTGCCCTCCTATAGAAATTGGCCTCCCTATTGCTTCTGCAGACTTGGATGATGATAGAGACAGATAAGTTCATCTCTCCTCATGTCCTCATGGATTTGGATTTGGAAGTGTTTCCAGTGAAAAAGTAAGTAAAACCTCTGGTTTGTGCGGTGGGTGTGTCCAAGAATTTGGGCAAGAACCACGAGTAGAAAACGCGTGCGATACTTGCTTGCCAGTGACGTTTTGTTGATATATATACCGATGTGCAATGACATGTAAGTATGACGTGCCTTAATTACCTGGAAAACTAACTCACGAGACTACTTTGCGATGGGTTTGGAGAAGGCGACCGTGGACGACTGCGTACGATCTGGTTACATGTGATGGATGAATTATTAGTTCACCCCTAGTTTGGGCTAACAACTCTTTTAACCTTTCATTAGCACCGATGCTGCAATCGGCAACGACTAGAGGTGTAATCGGAGCGGATATAGATGGATATCGTTTATCATATATCTTATTCTATATTGTTTCCTCGGAGTTGGAATCAGACACGGATAATACCGGATATCCATTTCTCCATTCCGTATCCGTTGCATAATCTTTCGGACGGTCGATCGGACAGAAATTATCCGCTTCTTTACACAAGATATTGGACAGTATAGTACAATCAGAGCGAACATGGAGTAACTAATTACTGAGATGTTGAAGGAAGAACACTCAGTACTCACGCCTATTTAGATGTGATAATTTGTTTATGTGTTATCTTGTTTCTAGATGAAGTCGTAACAAACTTTCTCATATCATTTGTCATACGGATATATACGGACAAATATCACTTATTCTGTATCCTATTTTATATTTTTTTTCTCGGAGTCAAAATCAGATACGGATAGTGCCGGATATCTATCTACCCCTTCTGTATTCGTATCACAAGCCAACGATCGATCGGACAGATAGAAATTATTCACTCTATTTTATACCCCTGGTAACGACAGTCGGTGCAATGGTGCTCGAGCCATCAGGGTCGACAAATTAACATCGACATATATAAGCATTTGATTACTACCCTTCACTATAATTTGAAGTTCACGATGATCCCTGCATACTCTAATGCCGTCACTGCATACGCAACTCAACTCGACAAACCAACCACCATTGGTTCCAGCTCCTGCAAACTAATCTATCGTGTGAGAGTATCAGACTGTGATCGTGTCATACTAATAGTACCATTGAGTTTTTTTTAATCAAGTGAATGTCGCCTTTTCAAAAAAAAAAAATCAAGTAAATATCTGGGAGCATTTTCCCTCTAAGAAAAACTAAGAAGATCCCATCGGATCGAAGCGACGAAACAGGCCCGCCCGCCAACCCGGCCCGTTTGACTTCTCCTACACAAGCTCTGGCCGCTGATGTTAAGCACTCTACGGTATAGGTACTGAACCATACGTACTAGCACTAGTATTTCCCTACGGAGTTTGTGCTGTTATGTGATTATTTCACTGTTTAGTGTGCTTGTTCTGGAGATGATACGATGAGCAGTAAGAACAAATAAGAAACTAGAGAGCATGAGCTATGTTTGTGCTAATTTTAATTTAGTAATGTAAATTATGTTGTGGATGATAATAAAGGCTGGGCATTTCGCTTTGCAGGGCTAGAAAATTTCCCTTTTGTTTTACTATCGAGTGTGCAAAGATTGAGAATCGATTGAAATCCTGCTTCTGATTGCTGTTGTTTTGTAGAGTAGTGTCGTGGATCATGATCACCAGGAACAATCAAATCATAAGCTCCCATGGGGAGGAGTTGAGCACTTGTGCAAATGTTTATTCTCTTCTTAAATTAAAGCTGTGCTTTTCATGGTTGAGTATCAAAGGTCGCTTAGCTAATTAGCTCCCCATGGTTAGATCTTTTTTATGTTTGGGTGTTGGCTCAACAAGAAGGCGAACACAACGCAACATTAGATTCTGAGATCTGGAAATGCTAAAAAAATATCAATCAACTCTTGAAAATAAGCTTTTACTCTTTTTCTTTATGTGTAGTAGTTTGTTTTGTAGCTTGATAATACGTATCGTTACGCATGCCTAATATAATCCTGAACTACATATACCGCCTGTTCTTTTTAGTTTCTAAAAGTTGTTTCGGTTTTTTTTACAGTAACTAGCTTTTAAACGGAGTATCTTTTTAAGATAGGGTCTACTAGTTAATTGTAGTATATATTGTGTCGACTTCATTTATATCAGTAAAAACCGCACGTGAGTTTCTGTTACTCTGTAATCTCTCGCACGAATAGTCCAAAAGTCACAAACCGTAGTCAAAAATCATAAGCTTCAGCCAAAAAAAAAAACAGGCCCATATTAAACTATTCAATAGGATCATGAACAGGAGAAGTGGAAGACAAGGCACACCGAAGTTTAGTCTACACACACTTCTCAGTTGTCACTGTGTGGTTGCTAAGCCGGATATCAAACTTATAATGCCCCAACAGATAAAATGGAGTATCAAAATGTGACGCCTCATGTCATTATCATCAGAACATGACACCAGGCAATGAATTATTATTAGATAAAAACACTGTCTTATCGAATAATAAGTCATACTAGAGTTACGCAATAAAGCAATAGTTAGAGATAGTACAATATTATTACAATACCATTATCACACAAGGCTAAAGTCTTTAATACCTTACTTCCTGATTAACAACAATCCTATAGGACTATTTCAGAAGTTCCATTATAGGATACAAGTATTAGATACATAAAGAGATGTGGATTATTTATAGACCCTAACTCTCGGAGATGAAGCCCACTCGTCCCAACTGCCAAATAGAATGCCCATCCCAGCTCGGTCCTTGATATGATCACCATCATCCCACGCAGCGTCCTCTGGGCCTATGCAGCCTACATCCTACGTGAGGTATTCCCCGGCAGGAATGGGATCTAACAAAGGAATTAAATAACAAGAGAGAGAGAGTACAAACATGCTCAACATGCATTAATAGCAACAATGCAACTGTATAATTCATCTCTTTATCATCAAATATATTTTCTATCTCTTCTTTCTTCATAAAATAGGTTATCAAATTTAAGTGAAGATTTGCAAGTTCTAGTATTTCAAATACTACTAGTCACCTTGGTGAAGAGAAAGAACCTCAGCCGGTCTCCGTAGCCTCCAATCCAGGAGACAGGAATGAATTCATGATTTGATTAGCACTGTGCAGACTTGTGTCACTTTAGTCATAGCTACTCTGAGCTCTTTGCAACTGGATCATCCCCATTTCCTTAAATGCGGTGCCAAATTAGAGTATAGAATGTTTTTCCTAGTTCTGTTATTATATCTCTACCCAACTAATCATAGTCAGGGCCTGGGGTGGTTTCTTACCCTCACCCAATTGTGAAATAAACATTGGTTGGGACGGGTCTAACCCTCATCCAATGCTTCAATGTGCTAATATATACGTCTAGGCTCACCACTTCTGGGCTCTATACTGATTCTGGCTCAGCCTACTTTGGATCCACCACTTTTAGACTTTATACCAGTTCTGGTTTTCTTCACCTAGTTATACTAATTACTCATATGGAGATAATAATAACGTTGTAGAGTAGCATTTTCTGCTCGTCAAAACGAGAATATGATTGACACTAGAAATACGGCTGTATTCCCGAGTGAAAGTTATTTAGTCCTTATATTATAACCATATGTAAAGGGCTCCAACCTGCCCCCTCTTTTCCTGACCAGGGCACCCTCTACACTCTTATTATATATAACTTGTAGTCCAACTGCTCTAGCTTGATTTGCCTTTCTTTAATCTCTTTTATTTCTTAGAAAGATCTGTCCTTCTTCGATCTCTTTTATTTTCTCATCTTTATCGCCAATTCTTTGAAAAAGGTATTTTAATGCAACAAGTGATAGGATGTATTATAAAAGTATTTTTTTCTTAATTAACACAACAACTTAGAGTGATCAAAGTTAAGCTTGCCTAGGATTTGATATCAATTTCTAGTTTTAGGTATGTTTAGGTGAAGTCCTTCCCTTGTCTTGAATAGTCGCTTGCATTTAGTATGTAGGCTATGACTTAATTTATAAAAACATAAAAAATGCATCATGCCAATGTGTTCCTATTATGATGCTTTGGTCAATTAAACCAAGTGCAGTAGTTATAATTAAATTCTATTTATACCTATCATTTGTCATTATTTTACTGGAGTTGGGGTGTGTGGGCTTATCTAAGGGGTGTGTTCGGCATTTTGATGTTTGTTGGTAAATTACTGCATACACATATACACAAATATACACAAATATATAATTACTATTCTGCGCGTAGATGTAGAATGCATGCCAAAAAGTTACTACCGAGTGTGAGTGAAGTTACTGCTAAATACATATAGAATTGCTGTCAGTTGTAACACTACGCAATTGACAGTAACTTTACATGTATTTGCCAGTAATTTTTCAGCGCGCACAGTGCGTGCAGGCGCAGAATAGCGCTGCCTTGTGTGTATGAAACCTTTTCCGTACTTCTGGGAGTACATATTCCCACTTCCAATATACTGCTTGAACGAACATGTTATACTTATTTATCACTTTTGATGTACTTAAGTACTAATTCTATGATATTCTAATGTGATTTAGTTGAAAAATTTTTATCGGAGTATTTTATTTTTGTTGTATACCCTTTTACATTTATAAAAGGAGTATATACACAAACTATGCTATTAAAAGTGGACTTTGATGAAAATTTTCATGGAACTCATTTTAGAGTATGGAATCATTTTCATATCAATAAAATTTTTTCAACCAAATCATGTTGGAGTATTTTAGAATTAGCATTTAAGTATACTAAAATTGTTATATATATATATATATATCCATTTAAACTATATATGAGCCTGTTCTTTTCAACTTCTAAAAGTTGCTTTTCGGTTTTTCTACAGTAACTAGCTTTTAAACAGAGTTTTCTGTTACTATGTAATCTCTCACACAAACAGCCCAAAAGCCACAAGTCGTAGCCAAAAGCTATAAGTTTCAGCCAAAAAGAATAGGCCCTATATCTATTTGCTCTTACACAGGTGTGCATGTATTTATATATCTCTCTAAATATATTTGGGTGTATGGTAGTTAGCAATGTACTCCGACCAGCCCGTTTCCCTTTGGCCCAAAGCCAGCCCGGTCCATTAGCTTGGCCCACCGTCGGCCTTCTACTCCCCTCTGCTATCTCTATCCCTCTCAACCTTCGAGAAAATTGATCATTTGCTACTTTGAAGAGTGGGCTTCGCAAAATTGCCACTTTCAAAATTGGCTTCGCAAAAATACCATACAGTACATTTACCTCTTGATTACCATGCCATTTAAGCCATATAACTCATTTAATATTTTTTTTTCTAATTTCAGGGACAGGAAAAGACCTTTCTACCCTCGAAGCACCCATGATCCACCCGCTTAAGCCGACCGCGATGCCGGCGAGCCGCTGCGGCGAGCGATGGCGTCGAGCGAGGCGGACAAGCCGCTGCGGCGGATCGCCGCGTCGTTCGAGGAGCTCGCGGCCGTCGCCAAGCAGCAGCAGCCCGCGGGGGCGGGGGCGATGGAGGTGGGGGACTTCTCGCGTGCGTGCTCCCACGTCTCCGTCCTTTTCGACTGCCTCGGCATCGCCTTCAAGTTCGCCGAGATGGACCACGTCTCCAAGGCAAGGCGGCGGCTGCTCTCCTCCCCTTTCCGCTCTCTACTGCTCAAGGCTTTTCACCTCCCCGTTCATATCGATTCCTCTCTAGATCGAGTACTTCCTTACTGCTTGGGGCGAGTTAATTGTTTGGTACACTGCTTAGATCTACTCCCCTCTCCGCTCTCTAGATGATTGAGGTGATCTCCTGAACTTGAGTTGTTTAAGGCTAATTTAGGTTTGGGCGAAATGATATCAAATTCTCAACTAGCTAAGTCAAGTAGGTTGTGTGCATCATGATCAGATCATCCAATCCAGATATTCTGCTATGTTTGGTTCGATGGATGCTTAAGGTGTTAGAATCCCTATCTACTACTTCAATTGCGTTAGTATTACTGCTTAGCAAACGAAGTGTGCTGCCAGCTTGCATGTGCTGTTGTTATCAAAATCTTATATACGTCTGCGTGCTTGGTGATGTTGCTTTGGTTCCTGACTAGATGCCCATTGTTATCTCATATCTGGTTAATATCTCATATCTGTTTCACTTAGCAAGGGTAGAAAGGTCTTTTCCTGCCCCTGAAATTAGAAAAAAAATATATTAAATAAGTTAAATGGCTCAAATGGCATGGTAATCAAGAGGTAAATGTACTGCATGGTATTTTTGCGAAGCCAATTTTGAAAGTGGCAATTTTGCGAAGCCCACTCTTCAAAGTGGCAAATGATCAATTTTCTCCTCAACCTTCCGTGCGCCCAGCCGCCTTCCCTAATCCCGTGTCTGTCCGTCCCTCTCTTTCACTCGCTCCCGACCTACCCCGCCACCATACGGTGACGCCCCCTCGACGAGGTGCCAATCTCCACGGCGGTGCGACACTGCCGCTCGAGAGCTCTTCTCCCTCTCACAGGTATCCCCGCCATGCTCCATTTTCCCCACTTCTCGGCCGCTGGCGCCCAAGAGTCCGTCAACCTCACCTGCCATTGCCGCTTCGGATCTGGTCATGGCGATGCCGGCTGGGTCACCTTCGATCAGATCCGCACCCGGCGCTGCTGTCTCTAGCTCCCAGTCGCCACCCGCTCGGCCTCGGGTTTGGGTGGGAGTGATAGAAACAAAAGCATATGGGGCCACCTTGCTTGATCTGATGGGGAGTTGGGTGATCTGGTGAGGATAATTATGTTGGTGCCGATGGTTGTGGTTCCTTCACAGGCTCTCGGGATTTGGTTCGCCTTCTTCTTGACCGCTCCTGGTCCCGGCTTGGTTCCCTGCTCCAGGGCCACCGAAAATGCGATCACCTTCTGTTCGGTTATTTCCTGACTCCTTAAGCGCCTCCTCCACCTCCTCCCCTGATGCCTCTTTGGTGATGCCATCCCTCAGCTCTCCCTATTGCTCTAGCCACCAGTGGGACGAGATAGGGAGGGGAGATAGAATGGGGTTGGGAGGTGAGGTGGGTTATTCCTCTCTTCTTTGCTCTGGTGGCTTTGGGGAATGCGCTCTCTCTCTCTCTCTCCGCTGACTTCCTTCTTATCGCTCCCCTCTGACAATCACTTGTGCCATGTGGAAATGATGGTTACCCTCGTGGACCGAAGGTCCTGGGGTGATTTTGGCATTGTGGCTTGTTCTCTTCTAGTTTAAGGTAAGAGCGGTGAAATTTAAAGTGGGTGATGGCATAGTTTTGTCAAATGATGAAGCCCACTTATAGCTAGAGGTGCTGGTGGGCTTTAGACGGTCCTATTATCTCGATGAGCACTGCAGTTTGGTATTTTAAATCGGATGGATTCTGACGGCACCAATAGTCTTTATCAAATAGTTTCTCTTGTTCTTTTCTATCTCCGATTACTATTTCTCCCTGCTGGCAATTCCAAGGTCACCGTCATTTGAACCAAACTCCTATTCCGATGATATCTTTACTTGCAACTATATTGCGAGGCATGACATGTATCCTTGTTTGCACATGAAGTATATTCCTATATATGAATGAGTATGGACTAATGATTTGGTGTAATTAGTTGTGTTTACTTGGGACCGCATGCAATTGAAACTTTAAATTGATCTGTACCATCAAATGAATTTGTTTATGTGAATGTAGTTATTTATTCTTGTGAGAACCGTATATTATGTAATTGCATTTTAATTGACCATTTGTTGTAAATTGGACTGTAAAAGTTTTACTTGACATATGTTACTTAAATCGTACCGAGATGTATTCGTATCTGCAATTTGTAATTTGTGAGGTGGCTTCTAATTATTAATTGGACTTGTTTTTGGAATAATTATCTTAATTCGATCTGTTATGTATTTAAAGGAAATGATTCTCTTATAATTGATTTAGTTAGTTGCTTAATTAATTATATTTAGTCATAATTTGTCAGTTGAAATAAATTAGAAATTACGGTCCTCACACAAAATCACACAGATTATATGAAGTTGTAAATATTATACATTAAACATGACAAACTCATATTACATTCCGTATTACATCCATTACCAAATTTTGATGCAGACCGAGGCTTACCTTGTAACTCAGCTGTTGGCTTACCATGTATCCGAGTACTCATAATCTCCAGAGTCACTGCGTTCTAAAGTTGTTTCAGTAAACCTAGTCTTGCATGTCCTTACAAAATGTGACCATATACGAGCTGCATCCTATGGGCCTCAAGCCCTCATCCTCTTGAAACAGCAGACAAAACATTGAAATTAAACATAAGGTGCATGTTTATCCTTTTGATTTATCATAAGTCTAAGGTTAAGCTCACACCAAGCTGGCCTCTATCATTCAGAACAAGAGTGCCATCACATGTATTTGCCCTCAGACTGAACACGCATCATCTAAACCTTTCTCTAACGAGAACAGATCTAACATTCTCTGATGAATTAGCAGAAGCCTAAGGCACACGCCAATCTCAAACACAACTAAAGAGAAGCTCAAACTGAAACAAAGCACACCCTTTCTAGTCGAACAGTATCCAACTGTAAGTCTAATAGCTGCAGAACCCTGAAGCCAAGCTGGTCGTGAGCTGTGCGCACGGCCATGGCTGCACGCCAAGCGCGGCGCCATGCACATCACTGCATTTCCACGCCGCATTCCTCCACCCAAAGAGCTTCACATTTGAGAGGCATATCCGTGTGAACGGCGAGTTCCTGATCCCCTGAAGCGAGCCGGGCTGCTGGATGTTGACGCCCCACACGTTCTTGATGACCACCGCATCCACCCTGGGCAGGGCGAGCTGGTTGAAGTGCTCGTCGGGGTGGTCGCCGACGTCCCCCGCGATGCGCAGCCCGTTGCGGACGTTGTTCATGCGCACATTGTTGATGGTGACGTTCCTGATGTAGCCGCCCCTCCCCACGTTGGTCTTGATCTGGATGCCGTAGCCGCTGTTGTAGATGTTGCAGTCCTCCACCAGGACGTTGCTGACCCCGCCGGATGCCTCGCTGCCGATGGCGATGCCGCTGAAGGGGGACGAGCCTCTGACGCGTCTGACGGTGATGCCAGAGCTTGGGCGGCCATACGCGATCCCATACTCGTCCCAGCCGCTCTTGATGGCGACGAGGTCGTCACCCGTTGATATGTACGAGTCCTCAATGCATACATTGGTGCTAGAATCTGTAGGACAATTTAGTCTTGTTGTCATGTCCCCCAACTTCTATGCAGGCATTGGCAAAATGGATCAATGGAGATAACAATTTTGTTTGTGTGCGCGCAAGAAGACCCAAGATGTACAGCATACCTGGATCAATTCCATCAGTGTTCGGTGAGTCATGTGGTGCCAGGATGATCATGTTGGTTATGACAACATTTCTGAAAGAAGAAATGCCTAGGATCAGTAACTCAGTATGCATGGCAGTATGAAAATTGAACATCATCAAGAATTGGCAGACAGATTTTATCATGTAAGCCCAGTGTTCTGCCATTTATTGTACTGAAATTTTCATATCTGATTGTTCTGTCGTCTAGAATTGCTCTGAAAGAAAATATTGAACAGTGTGGGAAAATTGAATAGCCGGGATAATCGTCAGATGTTATTGTTTGATCCTAGGAGGACGTATATATAAAGTACAAGGCTTGGAGGGCAAGAAGCCTCTCCTAGAGATAATGCATGTATCACGAGATTACAAATCCTAAACTACCAAATATATAGATATGCCAATATACTCTAACATCCCCAATCGTAGCTGTAGCGTCGCTGATGGTCAGACTGGAGAGGAAGCCGAAAGTGGGGAACCGTCGGACTGACATCCCCTGCAATCGTAGCGGGAGCATCGGGGACAACTGTGGCGTCGTGGATGCAATCGTTGGAGAGGAAACTGACGAGTTTACTCAAGTTAATGATAGCCCTTTGTTGCCGAGGTAGTCGAGAGCAAGGTGATCATGGTCGTAGCCGTGAGGAGAGAGCCATGTCGAGGTAGTTGGTGTCGAGGGCGTTGCTGTGGTCGGGGGTAGTGGAGTTGATGCAGAGGAGGTCGTGGCCGAGGTGCATACGACCATCAACCACAGGAGGTGTACATGGAACCGGTCGTAGTTATAGGGAACCGGTCATAGCTACAGGGGACCGGTCGTAGCCACCGTGGTCGATCTGCCGTGGTCGACCAGCCGTGGTTGACCGGCTGTGATCGACCCACCGTGGTCGACCTGCCATGGTTGACTTGCTGTGGTCATTATCAAAGATGAGAGAAAGGAGTAGAGAAGCGGCGGAGTTAGGGTTCCACGTTGGTGGAGGGAGAAGGTGAGGAAAGGAGGGGGCGTGGTTGATCTTTCGTGGTCTATTTGCCGTGGTCGACTCGCCAAGGGGGAGGAGAAGATGCTAGTGAAACAGCTGGCTTCACCGATGGCAGAGGAAAAGGTGCTGGCGGAATAGCTGGCGTCACCGGTGGCGGAGGGGGAAGGTGTCTGGAGGAGGAAGCCCGGATCTGGGGCCATGAAGTTTGGATCTGGAAGGATCTAGACCCGCACGTGGAGCTCCACGGTGCTGGAGCCAACAGAGATGAGCAGCGGAGAGAGCTGGCTTTAGATCTGGGTGGAGAAGGACCTTATCAACATTGACGAAAGACGGTGGCATCGACGATGGCAATGGTGACCACAGGTAGCGACACTGCAGCCTGAAGTGGCGATGTAGCGTCAGTCTGTGCATGTCGATGGCATGACCACAAGTGTGGGCTCCCAGTGGTGCGATGGCTCGTGCTCGTGAACGACGGTAAACGGCGCACTCGGAAGGTCGCAGAGGGAGGGCCGTATTGACGAGCGTGTTGCATCACGCCACAACGTCATCGGAGGAGATGAGGCGCCGAAGAGGTCGAAGCCAAGGTGGTGAAGTCCGGAGCTGAGGAACGTCGACGGGTCGGCAGGGCGACGCAAACTGATCTATGATCAGAAAAAGTAGAGAAAACCCGATCTGAAAATGACCAGAGAAAACTCTAATTGGTAGCCGATCAGATGATCGGCGACACGGCTTAAACTATGGGTTGCGCAGCCCGTAGGAGAGATCATCTCCCAGAGACGGTGTGATGGAAGCTATGGAGGCGGCAGCTCAGGAGCGACACCGCTCTGATATTATGTGGGAAAATAGAATAGCCAGGATAATTGTTGGATGCTATTACTTAAGCTTCGAAGGACGTATATATAGAGCACAAGACTTAGACGGTAAGAAGTCTCTTCTAAAGATAAGGTAGATATTATGAAATTACAAATCATAAACTATCAAATATAGAGATATGATTGTATCAAGTGTGCGCTTACTCGCAATAAACAGGATGGATGTTCCAGAAAGGTGAATTCTTGAGAACAATGTTGGAGATGTGAATTTCACTGGAATGCATGAACTCCAGAAGGTTGGGTCTGGTATGCTGAAGAGTCCTTCGCCTCCACATGTTCCACCACGCCTCACCTTGGCCATCGATGACTCCCGAATCACCTAGATGGAAAAATCAGTCCGAGATGTTAACCATGGTGCATCAATTTCATGAGTCCTTTTCGCAGCAACGGTCAGTGCAAAAGTGCAAACTGTGATCAATGTGCTGAGATACTACCATGCTTGTTCTGAATGAAAGTAAAAAAAAGAGGAACTTTGATTGCCTTGTGACAGATAAGTCTGAGCAACAATTCTGGTCTTGAACTGAACATCAACTTCAGAGAGTGCTGCAAGCTGAACTGAAGTGATACAGAATCAACTCTGTTCGCTGTTTCTTTACCCGACAATCATGCATATGTAGCAGATACTGAACAAGATTAAACTTCTACCCACGGCAGGTCCATCATAATTTTGAACAAGTTATGATTTAGGATCTGCACGCAGCTATTGGTAATGGCCTAAAACTTAAAATAACAAACATCTGATCAAAGCATATGATCCGGTACATATTTTAATCGAAGTGGGCAGATTTCCTATCTAAACTTGTGTATTGTGTTACCTAGGCTTGTCATGTTTTCAGTACCCTTTTTTTACCCTATTACGTTTGGTTTTTTCTGTAGCTACAAAATAGGCTTACTCTAGTCTAGTCACTCACTCTCATGCAGTCTTGTGAACCTTTCTCGGTCTTCCCTGACGAGGAGACCTTGAGCCCACTCAGGCCGTCACGAGCAATGCAGTACAGTAGCAAAACAACATGGAACAGGAACAGAGGAGCAAGTTACTAAGCGTCTAGCCGAGCACGGAGCAGACCGGAACTTCACCTGTAATCACGACGTCGCGGAGGCCGTTGCCGTGGATGAAGCTGGTGTGCCTGGCGCCGGGAAGCTCCCTGCCTCTGCCGTACGACGGCAGCGGCTCCATCAGCGGCCAACTCCTCGTGTCCTGCTCATGCACACATCATTACACCAACCCAAAGCTTTTAATTGCACGCCATGAAGAGAAACATAAGTGGTGAGACATGCAGGAGTAACTGTGCAGTGTTCTGCTTACCTGCGTGGCCTTGAGCACTGCTCCCCTGGCCAGGAACAGCGTCATGTGGCTGGTGAGGTTGAAGCTGCCGGTGAGCCACGTCCCCGCCGGCACGAACAGCTCGGTGCCGCCTTGCCGCCGCTGGTGCTGGATGCGGTACACGGCTTTGCGGAACGCCCACGTGTTCAGCGTCCGGCCGTCCCCCACGCCGCCGAACAGGGTGATGGACACCACCTCCGGCCGGGACCTCACAGGCACCACGCCGGAGCACGTCGCCGCCGCCGACACAGCGTCACATTGCAATAAAAGCGCGTGGAGCACGGCTACCACCACCACTAGACCATCCAACGCAGCCATGCTAATATGCAGCAGCAACAGATTAAAATCGATAGGAAATTGTTGCAACAAGGAGAGGCCAAGCAGAGGGCTCCAATAAGAGCTTTTCCGGTGTATGATCCCTAAGAAAGGGGAGGAAATCTTGTGCTAGTGTTGGGAGGTTGAAGATGGCTAGCTCCGAGTGCAAGAATCCAAAGGTGGCGTGAGGAGAGCCAAGCAGAAGGGTCCAGGGGATAGGAGGGGGTGGTTCAGCTTTGGAGTGTGTGAAGATTGCAGAGGAGAATTGTCGTGTGAAGAGAGCCAGTTTTGGCCTCCAGTGCAGCTTTATTCAGATCTTGCTGGTGTTTATATAATGGCTGCTCCATTTCACCATTTCAGTGGCTAATGCATATGGATAGTACTAATGATGCTAACAACATAGACGAATGCCTAGTTGAGCTCGCGTGCACGAACACTCCTTGCCTTTGAGACTCAAAATGTCCAAACTGAAAACCTTTCTTCTCCTATCCTATCGATAAGAAGACTGCTTCTTAACTAGGCACAACGGAGGAACGCAGATCCCCAAGCTTATTTGTTTTCTGCCTTCCCCCCCCCCCCCCCCCCCCTCTTTTTTCCCCTTGTGCTGCATCTGCTGCTTTTCATAGTGGTACATACATGCTTAAAGCCATTGGGAGAGTCGAAGGTGGAGACTTATCAGAACCTTTATCAGCATGGCATGCGTAAGACCTCCACATGCATCACCATGTCCTGCTAGCAGTATGCAAAACTCTTCACCTTTTTATTTGTGAGTTTTGTTAAACATCATCCAGATATTTTATTCCTAACTATTATTTAGATTTAGAATCATTGAATTAAAGATTCAATGGTTATAAATTCTTCATCCTTCCTCTTGAATTCTACCCTCTCCCTCTTGAAAAAAATTTCACCCCTTCAAAAACAAATGGCCCTTTGATTTCTAATCCAAAGATCACAAATTTAGATGATAATTAGAAAGAAAAATATCCAAATGATGCCTAAACACTTTTTTTTTTTTGGATAGGTTCGTCGATGTCGTTTTGGTTTTGGGTTCACGGATTGGAGAGAGGTGGGGCCACTGCTGCAGGTGGAATCTTCTGCGTGCCGTTTATCGTTTTAACGGGCGAGGCGTCGAGGCAGAGGCCATTATTCTTGCGGTCATGTGTGTTGTTGGATGCTTGCACATATGTATGTACGCATGGCACGCCGTCAGCTCGGCTAATGCCTGATGGTCGATGGCCTCAACTCTGAAGCTTTGGTTGGTCGTGCAACACGACGCTGTCAGCTAAATAGGACGGTAAGACAGATCAGGGAGACCGTTAGATCGATCGACCGATGCGTGAAGGGGCACTTTGGGGGTTTAGGAGAAGATTCTTGCAAGTTTTTGAGGCACAGGTTTGTTGATACGAGGTGCAACCTGCTCTGGGTGGAGGAAGATTTTTGAAGTTTCGAGGTACAGGTTTACTGACTGACAGGCAGTGTAACTTGCCCTGCGTACAGCAGCTTCATGCACAAGACAACCCAAAAGTTAATACTACGTCGACGCATCTACGGTGCAAAAATTCTCATCAGTTGTTAGATCCTAGTCCGTGAGTTGGCTACTACTACCAACTGATTAATTAGGAGTGAGGCAGCCAATGGCCGACAGTGTCTCAGGAGAGCAAGTGTTATTAACCAGTAGGGTTATGGCCAAAACACATTGATATGCAATGCCTTTTCGCTCATGCGTCTTCCACAGGCTGGCCGGCCGCTTCGCTTGGTGGTCGCCATGGTTATGCATGATGTGCCGATGGTCATGTGACTAGGGCCATCATGCTTGCGTGCTTGGCTTTGTGCGCTGTGCTCTCGCTGGGGTGGGATCCAATCAAAAGGCTGGCCAGACAAGTGGAACCCCGGCCATTTGCAGGTTTCTAGTGGTCCATGCATCAACCCCGGCCGTCGAACTTGGAGAGGTGTATGCGTATTTTCGGTTTCGATATGCGTGCAATGTGCACTGTAAACTTGAGAGCTGCTTGTCATGGGTCATCAAGAAATGTAAGTGCTCTCTGCTGCCGCGCCATGCAGAATGTCGCGCGCTTTCACCCCTCATCTTTTGGGGATAGGATAATATTCCCACTGTTGTTCTTTGTTTTACCTCCTAGAGTTTATACCATCAGACTTCATGGGTATATTTACAACTCTGTTTCAAAAATATATTTAAATCTATTTAGGTTGGCTATATAAAAACTATATAGTTAGATTTATTGTTAAAAGTGCTTTTTATAATATTGTAATTTATTAGTGTGTTTTATTATAAAGCTATAAAATATAACTATCAAAGTTACATGTGCGAAACCGGAAAACGTCAAATAAAAAAAACTAAAGAGAGCAGTAAGAGTAAAGCGCATGTACGCATTGCCTGTCACGATCTGTTCTCTTAGGAAAAAAAAGATTAGACGGTCCAGATTTAATGTATTGCTACCACAGTTCATTGCTAATGATACGTAGTTTGAACTCATCATTGTAGTCCACGTGGACCACATCTACGACGCCAACCAAATCTCGAGCTGTGAGTCGACGTGAAGATCATCTCAGGACGTACATGGGTATTAGATTTTGTAATACAAATGGTGTCGAAATTTAAGTTTAGTTTTGAAAGTTTGTAATATTTAGAGTTGTTGTCAGATTTCAAACTGTCTGATCGCTATAGGGATGGCGGTCTGACTAGCAGTGGCCAGTGGTCTAATTGCTACGGGGCGCAAATCGGTCATATTCCTTTTTGAATTTGCACAGTAAACACTTTTGTAGATGTGTTTGAGGATGTATTTATACTAGCTATTATCTAAAATGGAGTTCTGAGATGAAACTATATAGAGTTTTACCGAAATTCAAGAGAGATTGTTTTCTGATGCTCTTAAGCGGTCTAACTGGCCAAACCATGGCGGTCACATGGTGATAGCGGTCAGACTGACATCGGCGATGCCAGCGATCTGACCGGCTAGGTAAAGGCGTTTAGGCCGGCTTTTAGCGAATTAGTGTTGAAATTGTGCATTTTGTTTGCGGTTTGCTCCTAGGGTTTGGATCAATATATGAGCACGGTTGAGTGTGTGCACATCATAGGTGCCGATGTTTTGGTGTGGTGTATTGCATGATGTATTATTTTGACTAACGTGAATCACTACACCACAGCCCTAGATCAGCGACTACATTGGAGTCGTTAAAAGTCGCTGTACCGACGTACTATCAGTCGGTATAAACTTATGCCGACCCCTCCCATAAGTCGGTGAAAGTGGCGTCGGGATAAGTTTATGCCGACCGACGTACTTTTACCGACCGACGGTCTGACGCGCTTTTAGAGAAATGCCGATTGATACACAGACAGCATATTACAAGTTTTGCCGTCTGATGGTACGAGGCTATATGGACTTTTACCAACCAACAATCCAACGCATAGATCACATGATCTAAAAACACAATTAATTTCACATTATCCTGGCATTAAACATACAAGCTCACATTCAACATCAGACACAAAATTGACTTGGATGACAACTTAAATTTCATTCAAGCCAATTGGTACTTGTAGCAGCTGTGCTAGGTACAATGTTTACACAACCATTAAGTTCTGCTTGCATAACACAAAGGTTTAGCTTGCACACCTCACAACTAACATATAGCTTGCCCAGCAAGTTTTTTTTACAAAATGTTACATCTCTAGAAGCCAAAAGGAACTAGCATCCATTGATGTTTCATCTCCATCTCACAAAATGTTTGATCGGCTTGCTTTCGACACGATCAAAGAATCATGCTACATCTAGCACCTTCAACCTGAAAAATCAAACCATATTTTCAGTTACAACTACTAGTGTAATTGCCCTATTTTCAGTTTATATTTTATCTAAAGTGAAACTTGTTTGCAGTTTTTGTTGATATCATATCATATATGCAAACCTTTTTTATGTAAAACCATGAAGGTTCTATTGTAACACAAAGCCGCAGCATACTAAACCTATTGAGCTCATGTATACTTAATCTTTTTTTCAACTATATTTATGCAATTGAACAAACAACTTAATAGCTCAAAGATCAGGAGTGTATACTAACCCAAGTTCCAGCCCCTTCAGTGAGTTCAGTGTTTGCTCCTCTCCTCCCTTGCTGTAAGGACAACATAGACACGGGTGATTTGTAGGAAAATAAAGAACTTTTGTGAAGCCCAAGAAAAGAAAAAAAATCCTAATACCTATTCTAAAATAGCAATAATGTAGGAGAAGAGTTGTTTGATGAAAGTAAAACTTAGAAAAGAATACCTGCAGTACATAGAGATGATTGTGATGCCTTGCTAACCTTCAACTATTAGAAACATCATTAATTAGGAACTTTGGTAACTCATCACATATATATAAAAAGAAACAAAGATAAGCTTAGTTTATTACTCTTTTGTATGGCCACTGAACTGGCATTAAATGAGCATCAGCCAAAGTCTCAATTTCACCATAAGGGCGAGGTAGCATTTCACCATAACTGCCTGTGATGCTAGAATGAAAGGCTCATCTGATATCTTTTCACCTGTATTGAATAAATGCCTAAAGTTTACAGTTGTGATCCCGAATTGATCTGTTTTTACCCATTTGTTCTGCACACGGTTGTCAACCCAATCACACTTGAAAAGCACCACATTTCCTTTGTGATGATAGTTTAGTTCTAGAATTTCATTTATGATACCATAATATGTCTTGCTTCCTATAATAATGTTATCATTATTGCCACTTTCAAAGCTTGACAACTCAGCAACTACAGCAACCCCACTGTTTTGAATAGGTCTACCATCATCATAGGATTGTGTGTGAAAATTGTATCCATTTATGGTATAGCTACTATACTTCTGTGTAATTGTCATAGGCCCCTTTGCTAAAACTTTTATCTCATCTGGTGCTTCTTCACCCATTGCTTCCACCTGTGATTTTGAAACTACCATTAAAAATAAATGTGAATTTCATATTAACTAACATGCTTTAAGTTTTATTATTACTTACATGCAACCTAAACCACTCATGAAAGGATTCATGATGCATGCGGTTAATGTCTCGTTTATTTCGAAGACCAACTGATGATAGATAATGAGCATGCTTGTTGCAAAGGTCATCATGTTATCACTTTAGTACACAAGGGAAATTGATTGTGTGATTGAAACGATGACTGGTCTAGATAACTTACTCCAAGTAAGGTCCTATGTTGTCATAGTTGAACAAAACATATCTATGGGCTTGCAACCATGTCTTGTGATCTATACTCACTATGCACTTTCCGGCCAATCCTCGACCAATGCTATGAAAGAAAGGAGTTGTACTACAATTTTCATCATCTCTAAATTGATGGCTACTTTGAGTCTCATCATGTAAATAGCGAGAACAAAGTGTTAGGCACTCAGTAAACATAGACCACTCCATAATTGATCCCTCGGGATGACTTTTTGTATGTACGGAACCCTTCAATCTCATCAGAAACCTATACACATAAATAAGAGGCAAATTGATATTGTCATAAATTAGTAGGTACCTAATTTAGTTCACTAAACTGCAGTATACCTAAGAAAATTACCTCTCCACAGGCCACATGCTGCGAAAATGGACTGGTCCAGTTATTTTTGCTTGTGCAGGAAGATGAACCATCAAGTGTACCATTATATCAAAAAAAGAAGGAAGGAATATAGTCTCAAGAAGGCTCAAGGTTTCAGCTACATCAACCTCCAGACTTTCCATATCACTTATTCGAATGACAGGCGAGCAAAGTTTCTTGAAAAAATTACTTATACGGATCACTGCAGCACTAACTGTTTCAGGTAATATTTTTCTTAAAGCAAGTGGAAGCAAATGTTGTAGAATAATGTGGTTCTCATGACTCTTAAGCCCAAATATCTTTCTCTCATTAACATGTACATTATGATGTATATCAGATGCATAACCATCAGGAAACTTCACCCCTTTTAGTACTTGACAAAATAACTTCTTCTCATCAGGACTCATTGAGTATGGTGCGGGTGGTAAATAAAATTGGTCTTCAACTTCAACTGGGTGAAGATCACTTCTAATACCTAGAGCTTGAAGGTCCAAGCGAGAATTCAAATTATCCTTGGATTTCCCATCGGTTCCCAGGAATGTATTAACTAAGCTTTCACTCACATTTTTCCCTATGTGCATGAAGTCAAAATTATGCCACAACATCAAATCTTTCCAATATGGAAGTGTGAACCAAATAGATCTTCTTTTGAATATGACTAATGGCTCCCCTTCCTTGCGTCTCTTGCTTGCTGGTTTCTTTCCAGAAGGGTCCTTCCCAAAAACTGTATTAAGATCTTTAGTGCACTCCAAAATCTCCTCTCCGGAGAGTGGAGTAGGTGCTTCCCTAAGCTCAGTTTTACCACCAAATTTTTCAGCATCAAACCTAAATGGGTGGTTTTCAGACAAGAATCTACGATGACCCATATAACAAGTCTTGCCACCATTACCAAGTCTGAGTGAACATGTATACTTGTGACAATCAGGGCATCCTGCTTCACCAGATGTGACAGACCCGGACACATAGCCTAAACCTGGAAAGTCTGTAATAGTCCACAATACTACTGCCCTCAACTGAAAGAACTCACCCTTTGAGGCATCATAGGTTCTAACTCCATTCTTAAACATATCTAACAGATCTAGAACTAGTGGTTTATAATAGACATCCATATCACTGCCAGGAGAATTTCGACCGGGGATCAACAAAGAAAGGATGAAATTTGATTGCTTCATGCACATTGAAGGTGGAAAGTTGTAGGGAATACAAATACCAGGCCAAACGCTATAGCTAACATTCATGCTCCTAAATGGATTAAAACCATCAGTGGCGAATGCTAGCCGGATATTCCGGCTATCTGCAGCAAATTCTGGATGTTTTTTTATCAAAGTCCTGCCACAGAGGTGAATCTGCAGGATGCCTAAGCAAACCATCTTTTTTTCGGTCTTCATCATGCCATCTCACTAAACTTGCTGTTTTAGAGGATAGAAATAATCTTTTCAGACATTTCTTTATTGGAAAGTAGCGGAGAACCTTTTTAGGAACCTTGTATACATGCTTCCCATCTAGACTCTTCCTTACGGATTTCCATCGTGAAACCTTACATTTCGGACATGAATTCAACTTTGCATTCTCCTTCCAAAAGATAATGCAATCATTTTCACAAGCATGAATACTAGTGTACCCAATTCCTATAGATTTCACCAATTTCTTAGCTTCATGAAAGTTCCAAGGTAGTGTTGAACCCTCAGGTAGTGCATCATTAAGTAGATCTAGTAGCAGATTAAAACTCTTATCACTCCACCCTCCAAGGAGTTTGGTGTGGAGTAATCTAATGAGGAAGCGAAGCTGTGTATATTTCTTGCAATTAGGGTACAACTCTTTGCTATTCTCTGCTACCAACTTTTGAATGGCAACTAGCTCCTCACAGGGCTCCAAAACTGAATTGTTGTCATCAAAATCTCCTCTATCATCTAAACCAGCAGCTAAGTCTCTAAGCAAATCAGAGATGTTGTCATCTTCGTCAGACTCCTCCTCCATGACTTCAACACCATCATAATGTCCATGATTCACAGAGGAGCTAACTTCTCCATGTAAGGTCCATGTTCTATACCCTTTTAGAAACCCATCACATATGAGGTGCACACGTACTTCACTTGCCTCTCTCCAAAATGAGTTAACACACTTTCTGCAAGGGCATAATATCTTGCTTCCTACTGCTGAATTCATAAATGCAAAAGCTAAGAAACTGTTCACCCCTTGTTGATATATCTTGGTGTGCCTACATGCAATTTTTATGTTAAATCCCATGTTCACTATAGATAGCACTTTTAGTCTTAGTGAAATAATTCTTCGTACCTAGCATCAATATCGATCCAGGATTTATCCATGCATGCACCTTTATGAGGAAGATCAAGCAGCTTTAAAAGTAAACTAAGAATAAAAAAACAGACCATAAGCATCAAAAGAGCTGCATACTTTGGCAATCATGCTTCATATCCATGCATCCACAAAATAGTTATAATTTAAACACGATTCTCTTGTTCATGTCCACACAATATGAAAAATACACTGGATAGAGGATCGTATCGTTACACAGAAGGCGAGTCACTGCCAATGTTGTGGATGCTCAAATAATCTCCAAATGCTTGCAAGTTGCGCACGTCAGCTCTAGGCAGTATGAAATATGCATGAGATCAGATCAGACATGTGCTTAAATTATTTGAGCAAAATATATCATAATAAGCTAACATGTTAGTTTAAATTGCACTGAAAACAGCTAACATCATGGACAAACTACCAGGTTCAGCCTTGTTAAATAATATGAAAAGGCAGAGTAACATATATGGCTAACAAGAAAAGTCAGACATATATGGCTAATAAGAAAATCAAAGTCTAATAACACCCTGCCTATGATTGATTTTTCAGACCTGGAATTTTGCAAAACAAAGTAGCACAGTAAATAGATTAGGCCCAAAAGTAAGTCCGTATATTTATTTCCTATTGCTTTGTATAGCAACTTATAGGATGAAAGTAAAAAGGCAGTACATAAACGCAATATCACAATACTGAAAGGTTGAAGCACATCTGACAGAGGGAAAAAATACAAATGAGAACAAGAATGACGATGGCCACATATAGCTCAACAGTAGGCAACACTAGAATCTTAGCACGTCAATTAAACTAGAATCTAAGCATTGGAAAATAATTAGAATGATGTCCAGATAACAAAATATAGCTCAGCTCTGCCTAAATTCTATCTAAACTCTGTCTAAATTTTACAACAGAGCATAAAATGCATTGTACATATGGAAAGAATGATGTGGTACTTAAAAAGGAACCACAATTCGATGAGCATATCCACAAACATCTGACAACTATCCTAGCATAACAAGCTGAAGTGTTATACTGGAGATACATGATAGTGTCTGCCATATCAATCACAAAGAACAGCTCAGTTATGCATTGTTGTACAGTTTATTTAGCAATGATTAATGGCACGTTCAAAATTTTTGACCAACCTTACTGCTAAATTTGTAGCTCATGAAATTCACTCACTGAAGTAGTAATAAATTTATCAGAAAAATATAGCAGCAAGGTTATCACCACTAATAAGATGTTCCAATGAGGCTAAGCAAAAGGATAGCACTTGTCTATCCAACATATTAGTCATGATTACAGATATCATTTGCAGGTCTTGCAGGACAACTTTAGAATTTTTTAAGTTAAACCATTTATGAATGACATCCCGAGTAATCATAGTTTGCAGGGCAGCAGTAACACAGCTGACTACCTTATCTAGCAATTGGAGAAGAAACCACCGGCTGATTCCCTGGCAATCCGAGAAGAAACTGCGGAATCTTGCACAGTGAGTGCTTCTTGGCTCCGGCAGCTGCGCTTGCCTTCTAATCCAGCGGCACCTGACCAAATCCTCCAGCAATTAGAACTAGGCATACCAAATTAATGTGTTCTGTCGAACAGATCGGATGAGTGCAAGCCCAAAATCGAATGGGGATGGATTTTTTTTGAAACTTAATGGGGATGGATTTGGTTTACCTTTGCAGCTTCGTTTGACACAGGATAGGACCCCCTGCCGCCTCGCCTCCCTTGCTGCATAGGCTACTTCCAACCCCTCACCGTCATCCCCTCTCTTACGGCCCCCAACCCTCGCCGCCGTCCCCTCTCTTACGGCCTCCAACCCACCAGCGTCGCACCACGGAGCTAGAGCTGCCGACCAGCGCCGCACGGGGTGGGAACGAGGAAGGGGACGGGCTCGATTCAGAGAGGGGAGAAGGGACAGGGAAGGAGTAGCAGGAGGCGGGCTGGGGGCAGTGGAGTTCGACGGGCGCGAGGTCGGAGTCGGCGCGCAGGGAAATCGATGGGCGCGAGGTCGGGAGTCGGCGCACAAGGGGATTCGCGAGCGCGGGGGAGTTTGGAGTGGGCGGCGGCTGAGCCCCTGAAAATTGGTATAAGAACTAGGGTTTGGAGAGGACGGTCTTATGGGCCTTGAAATTTTCCCGCGAACAGGTTTTCGGTGCGCGCGCGAGCGGCATGGCCCTATACCGACGGAAGGTCAGCCTCCTTCACTATTTGTGCCGACTGATGGTGCAACGGTACAGGTAAATATTTGTACCGACTGATTTTTCCTCGGAAAAACTACAATTACCGACTCTTCGTCTGTGGGGCAGTTATACCGACCGACAGTTCAACGGTAATAATGAACTTATAGCGACACACATGTGACGCTATATTGGTGTTTTGGTGTAGTGAATCAAGTGTATGAAACTTATGCTTGATGTAGTTGTTTGGTGTTTGGATGTGCAGATGGTTTGGAGACCATTAGCGATCAATGGCAAGTGACCGAGATTAAGCAGGGGAACTAAGGTCCGTGCGGTTGTGTAAGTCCTAGTAAGGCTACGTGGCTCAAGTGAAAAAGCACAAAGAAGGCAAAGATCGTGAAGAGATAAATTGGTACATGTAGTGTGCCGAGTGATGAGGTCGATGCATATAGAGTTGGTTCAAGGGAGACCGAATGTGCGAAGACGTATCGACTAGTCATTAGACATTATGGACTCCATATTAAGGCATACGGAGATGCTTTGAGGTGAAGTTAAGGATCTTGGCTCATTAATTGTGTCAATTGATAATTTTGTGTATTGTGCAGTGCTACGTGACAGTTTGCTTGCTGTTGTTGGTTATAGGACTCCGGAGCTAGGTCATGGAGAGGCGGACAGGACAGGGACTAATCTAGGAGAGCTTAGGTCCAAAATAGTCAAGGGATTAGAACTAAGCTAGGAGAGTTGAGGTCTAGAACGATCAAGGTGTCACTAGAAGATAACTAAGACTAGCGGAATGGTTACAAGACGAGAAGATAAGAAACCAGAGTAGAAGCTACTAGTGGTGGACATGACGGTCAATAGCGAGGTGGATCGGGATAAAGCTCAGGGATGAGTTGAGGTCCAGAATGGTCAGGGAAGCCAAGTACCATCATGGTGTATAGAGTGGCATGTAGCAATAGGGGTGCAAACGGTACGAGTTAATCCCGACCGATCCTATACTGAATTCGGTCGGTACCAAATATGTCAAGATAGTTTAGTATCCGGTGCCGAATTCGGTCGGTACCGGATAGTTGTTGCCAGATATGTTAGCGAAAATGGAAGAGCTAAATTTCAACCGAATAGCATCGGTAAACAGTAAACCAGATACTATCCGACCGGATATTCAACAAGTAAGTTAGTACCCCAACCAGCCCAGCCTATCAACCATCATTGACACCAACCGACCTAGATTTTACCCAAGTCCTAACCTAACTCCAGAGTCCAGCCACTCTAGCCAATCGCCTCTCCATGACCTAGATGAATTTATTACTAGTTGAAGGCTTGAAGTGATGGTGGTATGGTTCAATGTATATTCCTTTATGTATGCATATACTATCCGCCTATATTATCTGTTTTGGATCCAAAACCATCATGTATCCGTTCCGATGGTACCATATCCAAAACTTTAAATACTCTAAATTTGTATCTGTATCTGACCTTATCGTATTCGACTCTGAATCTAGGGGGGAAATATGGGTTAAGATACGGTATGAACAATATCCGTCCGAATCCGACCTGATTGCACCCTTTTGTAGCAAGCCAAGTGACTTGGGTTTGGACATGTGAGACGTTTGAAGGGAAGTCATTGCGGCCGCATGGATTTGCAAATGAAGTACGGGGTTGCCTCAAGGCAAAGAAAACACAAAGCTTTGTAGAAGACAATTTGAGGGCAAAACGGTCTTTTTGCCCTCAAACCGAAAAGTTGAAGACTTAATCAAACCACAATACGGGAGGCACAAGAGAGGTGGTTTAAGTCAAGGATGTGCTAAAAATGTTAAGTGAATTAGGTGTTGATTTACTATCGAATTAATGGTTATATACACTTTGAGAAGCATGTTATGTGAGTGTAAAACCTGATATGGTGTTCGTTTAACGGGTTAACCCATGTAATTGGATGAAACCCAATTAGAGGGTTGGTTAGAGTTTCTTGTGATCCTCTATATATAAGGAGAGAGAGGTAGCTACGTTTTGGAGAGTTGTACTAAGCCAATTTAAGGAGGTTAGGGTTCTTGGAGAGAACTTTTGGGAGATAAGTTATGGCTCTTTGTCTTTAGTTTTTTTTGTCATCCTTAGACTTTGTGGTTGGTTAGGAAGTGCTATAAATATTTATCTCTAAGTATTAATAGATATCAGAATTTATCTCTAAGTATTAATAGATATCAAAATTTGTCTAAGTATTTATCCTCTTCACTCAAGTGTTGAAATATTGATTTGGCTTAGTTTTTGATGTTTTCTTCTCCTCTCTTGATCTTGTTGTGATCCATGATAAGTAAGAGATAGAAGATGAGTCCAATTGATCAATCTTTAACCATCTAGATTACTTACATAGCAAGTCTCGAGACCAAGCCCGGTTTTGCTTATTCTTGGCTCAAATTTGGGTTTTTATGGCCAAGATAGTTTTATCCTGAATCCATACTTAGATTAATTTGCTATGACATATAGAAGTAGATCTGGATCATTCTCTTGATTAGAAATTCCTCGGGTAAGAACTAATTTGGATTTTAAGGTTTTAGGTGTTCTTGAGGTCTAGATTAGATTTTCTTCAAATTAGTGAACTTGAATGCAAAAACCTTGTGATTCTTGATTAGTTTAGGTTCCTAATGCCTTGAACAAGTCTCATACAAAATTTAGGATTGTTTGGATGAGATTTGAGTTAGTTCTTGATATTTGAGTTTTCACTCAAGAGTTTTCAGTCTGAGAATAGGGGACCGTTAGACCGGCCCCAGACCTACGGTCTGACCGTTGACCAGTCAGATCGGTCCTAGACCAGTGATCAGATTGCCTAGTCCAGTCAAACCGGTTTTAAGCCTGTGATCAGACTGATCCATTGAGGTTTAGGCTCGTTCGTTGCTTGTTCTATTCTCTTAGCTTGTAGGCTTCCTTTTTCCCTGTTTCCACTGTGCATATAATCTTATATATAATCTTATTAGCTTCTCATAGCTAATTGAGTGAAGAAACTTAAGAAGGTTAATTTTGTTAAAGTAGAAAAGGAGACAATGATCATTTACCCCGTCTAATCTCCGCTATGAGTTCTATACTGCTTTGTTTTCTAGACCATATTTTGCGAGATTGCCGTTTTCCCAATTTTTTTTAGATCGACGTGGTTTTCCCGTCCAGCCACCCTAGGCATCTAATTAACAGAGGAGAATGTCAGCATATTATATAATAAAAGTAGATGACATGTGATTTAGAATTGCTAATAAAAAACTAGAAATTCTAAAAAAAGAAAAGACATCTAGTATTTAATTTTGTGGACCTAATATTAATACTAACATCTAACCAACTATTGTGTACGTTGGAGATAGATTATTTAGATGAGTTTAATTTAATCTACGACATTATTATCCAAAAGAAAATATATAGTATATGAAACAAACTCTAGCTACTAAGGAAAACTCCTTCCATCAAATAACGGGCCGACTATATATTTCATGAAAAATATAACGTCGTCTAGCCCTCTCTATATGCTTGATCACGTCGCTCCTTCTAAGCTTGTAAAAGAAAAAAGAACGCCCATGGTATTTCATTGTCCCTTTGCCATGCTTGTCTCCTCACATTGCATGTTCGAATTTTTTGGTATATATGGTATTGTTTGAATCCGTATTTATAGAAATATTAGTATGCGTATGGTATTGACAAAAATAACCTTTCTGCTGCTCGGCCACCGGGCGGCGAAGCCGTAGAGTTGACACGTGCCATCTGGAGCCTTGTGGTAGTGCGGCCAAGACCTACTGCCCGGTCACCGGGCTCCAGGTAGCCTGCCACCTGATGGCCAGGCTTCAAGTGATTAGCACCCACAATTAATTAGTTTAATTGTATGATTAGAAAATTTTAACGCGCACCACTCGTAAAATTTTTTAGATATAGCAAATGGGCAAAAAAACTTACGAAATTTTTTGTGGAACTTTCTGACGCAGCGTAGTTCGTTGTGTAATTTGCTCGTAATTTTTCTCCATTATGAATTTTACTCAAAAATTCATTTACGTAAATTATTTGTAGGAAATTCTGAATATAGCAAATAAGATGGAAAATTATCGTAGTGGACTTAATGATACAATTTTTTATTCAATTACTCAAGGAGTACATATAATAGTACAAAAAATGTATCGCACGGGATGTGATATGGCTCACTCATCTAAGCCATAGTTATCTCCTCGCCTCGTCTGCCTTCGCGTGCGTGGCTGTCTTCCATTGACCATGAGCATATCTGTGGGATACGTTAGCCGATCTGGAGCTTGCTTGTTGGTTTGGAGAAGGTATGGAGACCGTTCTATTTATTAAGTGGCCAGCGTTGGTGAAGTAGGCTGAGGTACACCAGACAGTGTCTGGTGGTAAGCGTCGATGTGCTCTAGCATCGACATACCAAATTGGGGGCCGCCAGAGATGAAGTCATGAATGAAGGACTCTAGGAATCCCTAGTGTGCGGAGGAGCCCTAGCCTTCATCGTACAGTATGACAGCGATGTTGGAGGAGCTCTACCCACTGAAGTCTCCAAACCCTGCGTATGATCTGAACGATGGACTCTGCTCTACATACAATGCAAATCCCGACACTGTGTACCACTCCTTAGAAGCAGCAAGGAGGCCCGTATCGTCATTGGTGGACTGGCTGTCACCCCCATGTTGAATTAAAGGCTGCAAGATGCAATGATATTAGTCACAATAAATATTCCAGATGTACAATACGAATCTCGTACCTCCCGGATGTGTAGCGAAGATAAACGACGAAGAGCGGTAGTCTGTGTAGGTGGTGCAGAGGGCATAAGTGATGCATCTCGACGACGAACCTACGGCGGGAGAACACCATGATGTTAACGGAACGTAAGTAATGACAGGAAAATAAAATATAGGTTTGTATGTAAGTTATCTCCTCATCGATTTGGCCCGTGGATGATCAACGGCTAGTACTACAACGCTGGGCAGACTTGGCAGGTTGCGATGGCTGGCTGGACTCGCTAGGTCGCGATGACCTGGCGGGTGAGCACGGTGTCCTCACTAGGTGCCCGATGCGTATGGTGTGGTCTGTCGATCGGCTGCAGCTCAGGTTTTCCATTATTTTTTGGCCTATGACAGGATGTACTTGAAAGTTTTCTATAGGGTCAGAGGTGTGTCTGGGCTACTGATGGCGGTTTCAGGCAAGCTTGCGATGCATTGCACTCGCTCCAACTGAAGTGACATACGAAACATGTTCAGTAATGACTAGTATAAATTTCATAAATGAAACGATCAGAATTTGCAACTATCTTACGGTGTCATGGAGCCGCTAAGTGCTGTGGCGATGTGTTGTGAACTGTTGTCATGCATGGCCTACTCCAGGCGATCTGGTCCAATGGAGACCAGCCTCTTAAAGGGCAACAAGTCCATTGCCCGCAGGATTGGGACGTAGCGATCGTCTAGCTCCCAATGATCCCTCCCTCCCCACAGCTTGAAGGGTGGAGGGCCATCCGTGTCAACCATCATCCATAAGTGGCACCGGTGGTTCTCATCATAGAACTATTCGGGAAGCTCCGATAAAGACATACCTTCCAACAAAAAGGATAAACGAAATATGAGTGTGAAGATTAAAAATGATAATAAAATATTATAAATTAAAATTTACGATGAAATAAATAGTACACACATATATGTATCATATTATATATATATATATATATATATATATGTATACATATGTACATACATATATATATATATATATATATATATATATATATATATACCTACATATATACATATATACATATATAATGGTAGCAATATGAAGCATTGCGTTTTTAATTACTATATTGATGAAGTGTTGTTTAATAGTGCACTTTTTACATATTGATTTCTATCATGATGATCATATTTAAATTGTCCAGCAAAGGTAGAATATCAAATATGCATAGATCTAATCTTTATTTCATTCTACAGACTTCGCAACCCACCAAAGCCCACCAAATCATGGTATGTTGGCACCCTATCTTTACATTCCAGATCACAACTTTGGTTCCAATTAGAAAAGGTTAACAGATGAAAGGACCTATACACCATTTCCAACTTGATGCATAAAAAATTGTTTGCTATTAGCTCATGCACTCATACAGTCATACCCACACATAAAAATGCATAATGTCAAAACAACAAAGCCTAAGGACAAATGTACCTGTGCACTAAAAGCTTTAAAGTGTCATATCTTGTCAATGTTGTCCAATAGATGTGAGTCTGAGGGTAAAAATCCCTTATTCACAAAATAGTGGTTTTCAATCCTTGTAAATGCCTAAAGAAAAGCTAACTATGTGTTATTAGTAACTAGATATAATACACTATGTAATACAAAGTTCTAAGACCATAAAGTATTACACCATCCATATATATACATACATGTACACATACACGTATACATATATATACACATATATTATGGCAATACAATACTATAAATTAAAAATTATAACAAAATAAATAATTACATAAATATACATATACATATATAATAATAGTACGATGCTACATATTAAAAATTACAACCAAATAAATAACTACATAACTATACATATATAATAGCAGTACAATACTACAAATCAATAATTATGATCAAATAAATAATTACATAAATATACATATACATATATAATGACAGTATAATACTACAAATTAAAAATTATGATGAAATAAATAATTAAATAAATATTTATTTCATGGCAGTACAATACTAGAAATAAATAAATATTACAAATAAATAATTACATAAATATTTATTTCATGGCAATACATTACTACAAATAAAGAAATATTTACTTTATGGCATTACAATACTACATAAAAATTACGATGGAAAGAATATATAATGGCAGTACAATACTACAAATTAAAAATTATGATGACAAAAATAATTACATAAATATACACATATATATGTATGGACACACACATATGTATTACACAGGAAGTACCTACTAATAGGACTGTTAACCGGCTTGTGAAGAATTGCAAGACTCCGAGAGCGATTGCGAGAGAGATTGTGAAAGAGACTGCGAGAGCGACTGTGGGAGAGCTCGCAATTTATAGTGCGAGCAAGAGCGTAGCGCACTAACAAAGCGTCGATAATGGCGGGAGGGAACTATGCGTGGAGAGACAGACACGACGCAAGCTCACTTTTGGTGGTATGAGATAAAAAGTGTTGTATGTGCCAAAAATTCTGCATGTTCCACTACAGATGTACGTGTGAGGTGGAACGAAGGAAGAGGTGCAATCTGTCGGATCAATGCGCCAAGCATGTGACACCGCGAACCCCAGCACGTCAAGATCTAAAATGACATCTGGATCTAGCAAACGACCACGCAAGTATTCGAGACTTGATAATTTCATCGAAGACTAATCCCCAATGAGTAACCTAAATTTAGTCGGTATTAAATATTGTTTCCAGCTATATATACAATGGAGAGTGTCTAGGTATTACTCGGATGTTTTCTTTCTAACTATCATCTAAATTTGTGATTCTTAGATTAGAAATCAAGGGACCCCTTATTTTTAAAGGGGAGAGATTTTTTTAATGGGGGAGTGGGGGGAGGAAGAATTCATAGCCATTGAATCTCTAATCCAACAGCTTTAAATCTGGATGATAGTTAGGAAACAAACATCTGGACGATGTTTAACAAAACTCTATACAATGTAGCATAAAAATAGGGTCAACTCAATTCCATCTTAGAGCCATACAATTATTTCGCAGTGGAGACCAGAGTTTCGAAAATGGGAACCAGTACCGTTTTTGAATTGAAATTTTGAATTTGATGTATTCAAATATTAATGTACTCCTCTGTTGATTTTCATAAGGTACCATGTATTTCGAGTTCTATTTTGAGATTCAAACTCCGTAACTTTTTTACCAACAGCTTCCAACAATATATTGTTTTTGTAACACAAAAGTGATATTATTAGATTCCTATTTAAATATACTTTCTCATAATCATGATTTTATAGCTATGGACAATATGTTGTAAAAGAAATTAACGATCAAAGTTTAATTTTGGAGACAACGCTAAGTTAAACCGCGTCGTATAGAAATAAGCGGAGATAGTATGAAAGTTGAGAACTAGGCACTAGGATGCATGCATGCTTCAACGGAAATTCTGCTCAAAAGAGGGGGCGGGCTTAAGGGGGATGAACTAGATCTTCTTTTCAAAAATGTGCGGCAGGCAGTGCCGGTTTACCGGCCGCAAGTTTTTTTTAATCCTAATGTACACGCAAGTGGAATTTCCGAATTATCGAGGAAAATCGGTAGATGGATGAATCTAACATCATAATAATAATAATAATAATAATAATAATAATAATAATAATAATAATAATAATAATAATAATAATAATAATGACAACCAAATTAGTATATCTTCAATAGAAATTTCTGTCGAAGGTAGTGTAGTTTTGTAAAATTTATTCTTTAGATTTCGAAAGCTATATGAGCCTTCAAGAATGTTTTTCCGTATGTATTCTTTGATATGTGGTTCCATGTTAAAGCCTACGAAGTAGAACGTAAAGTATTCACATGTCGAAGCATACAAAGTGCGATAGGACCACTAAAAAATTGCTGACAGGAGAAAAGCTGGAGTGTAACTGTAGTCAAGGAAAGAACAGTGTACAAAGGTTTTCTGAAACCTTTTGTTTCGGTTTGTTAAGTTTTTATTATTTTAGCGTAACAAAATTAGATTGATGTGCCTGAACAAAGATGTTGCATGCATAATTTTTTGTAGCTTTTTTATGTAGTATAATAAAATTATATAGAGTTAGCTAGCTACTTACGTAATTATAAATTTATATAGAGCTAGCTAGCTACCCACGTAATTGTGCAGGCAATTCGGCTAGTTTAGTAACAGAGGATGGTAATGTTCACAAAAACAACTAAAATAAGATTTCGAATATATAAGGCCTATTTGGCATGGCTTTAGGTTCCAGCTTTTTGGTTGGAGTGGGCCATGCCAAATGGTATAGCTCCCAAAGAAACCAAATCTAGAGTTTATGGAATCCCGAGCAAGACGTAGTTTATTTTCATGGAGGGCGTAGTTTATTTTCATGGCGCGGGTGATGGGGCGCACCCCGAGCAGAGCTACACCCTCGGTTACCTACTTACCCCTAGAGTTGGGGTGTAATTACTTGCAAATGCCACCAAACTAAAACCCCACAACAGTCCAGACTCCTCGCCTCCCTCCTCATTCGTGTCTCCTCCCTCCTCTTGCCTCTCCTAGCGATGGTGGTGGATCACGCTCTCCCCCAGCGCACGTGTCCTCCTCTCCCCTAGCCTCAGCGACCTCTCCACCAGCGCGCGTGTCTCCCTGGCCATAGCATCCTCGGCCATCTCCCCACGCCTTGTGTTCCTCTCCCCCTCTTCATGGCGACCTCTCCATCTCCCTCGGTGTGGCCGCAATGACCTTAGCCATCTCCCTCCTTAAAGATATGCTACTGTTGCCCCTTCATTTTGCGACGCTTAAGCCCCTACCTCTCTTGCAACAATGTCCTCCTCATCTACCATATAGATATGGAATTCCCTCTTGTTAATCGAACTTGTATGGAATTAGGGATTGATTTTCATAAAAAAAATTGGGGGTTGATTTAGGTACTACAATGTGCTAAATTAGAGATTCATTAAATCACGGATTTGGTAAATTGGGAATTTGAGCATTCATCCATTCACTACAGCAAAAAAAGCTTACCATAGATGGTTCAAAAACGTCATCATAGACGCTTTCATGAGCTGTCTGAGTTTATGGGTCAGTAATGATATGAGGTCATCACAGACGGCTTTCGAACCGTCTATGATGCAGACTTTCACAGACAGTTTCTACTAAAACACCATATGTAATAGTTGACTAATACAGACGGTTACGAGTTAATAATTGTTTGTGATATTCTTTTCTATTCATAAATTTATTTCTGTTAGTTGGCTAGCCTCAAGAAATGCTAGCCATGCTCTCTGAAACAAGCAGATCAACACAATATATACACATCCAATTCACATTCATTCATTTCAGAAACAAAAATATCCATTTCACAAATCAATTAACTAAAATGAAATAAATTATCCATCTATGAACAATACACACATGAACAATTAAGCTCAATCTTATCCTAGTGAAATACATTCTACATTGTGGAACTCTCCATTTTCTTTTATGACTTTAGACAACAAGAAGTATACATGCTGTCCTCGAATATGTTTGAGCTCGGCCTGTTCCAACAGAATTGTAGTGATGTACACAACCTGTCGGTAGGAAAATCAATGTCGTGCATACATATATAAATTGATCAGTATGAAATAATTATCGCAAGATTGACAAACCTGAGGATCAATATTGTTCTTCGTGGAGTTGATGAGTAGTTGCATGTTGTGGCAAACATACAATCTACAGATGTTGCCTGACGGCTATTGGTGGCACTTCAAAAATAGAATTTGTTAGTTTGAGAGGCATTACTACGAAGTGTTATATAGGATTAAGGTGTACTAGCGAATACCGGAAAATCTAGATCGTGTCGCTGGGCATCAATCTCTTCATTAGATTTCCCTACCTTTGCAACGTATATGGCGAATGACCTACGTGATTCCAAAAGGTTAGCCTTAATCGTTGGGAAGGAAGAAAATGCTACAATATAGTTATCAATGAAGGAAATTTATTTACCTATCGATTAATTGTTAGACAACTGTGTAGTTGGTTTGTTTTTCTTTAGGGAATCAAGGTATATTACCCTGTTCTATTTTGGTATAATTATAATTAGAATCAAGTGGAACCTATACAGATATGTCATGGTCATTAAACCTAAGTTCGTGTTGCTCATAAAGTATAAATCGATAAGTATAGCCACTAGTGTAGCACTTACCCCTGCTTGTAGAGTATAAGTATGAATTCCTTGTCACGGTGAGCCTCCAATGCCTTCGTCATGTAATTCTCGATGAAGGATGTATCCTCCTCGATGATATCCAAGGAGACCAAGTGTGGGTCGAGAAAGCCAACTGATGATTTTGTTAATCTGGTTTTAGTCATCATGTATCTATATATACATATAAAAACAATGAGTTATATATGAATTTATCGGTATTACGTGCCAGACCTGGATTTTACAATTCAGAATCCTCTGTGATTCCACCGCACTATTCCCTATATCAGTAGATAGTGCTCACAGATACAGTACTGAACATCAAAATACATATCATATGGAAGCGTAAATATAATATTAAACTTACCCATGGGCCGATCAGGCCGAAATTAATAAAATGTAGCAGTAGAAACGAAGCACACAAGTGGGACCCTCAAGACATGCCCACAAGCAGCCAACTGAGATTCACGACCTAGTTGTTGAGCTCTTCATCTTCTTCGCCATCATGACCAAGTGTAGTGCTGAAGCGTGGCGATCTGACTCCTGATTCTGGATTAATTGAGTGAGCGAGGGTGAGCACAAACCACCGTGCTCTGTGAGCCAATACAGAGGATGCAAATAGATAACATGCATGGTTTATCAATGGAAGGCTCGGGCTATTTTATTTGCCATAAATTGCTTTTAAAATACGATACACAGAAATTTTCTAAGACCTAGCAATTTTAACTAAAACAGGTTTTATCAATGCATGAACGAATGCAATAATAATAGTGATCCAGATTCCATCCACCGTTACATGGTTGCTGCACCATATGCTAACCTTTCAGCGTTATAACCACTTACCTTATCATTGGGACGACACCCAAGGCAACACAAGTCAGGGCTTTTCACTATCCTCCATTTTTCCAATTCCACCCACAAAGTTTTTGAAATAGAACTATATCTGGTTAAGTTCTCATGTCCGTCCTTGACCGTGGGCACGGCTATTCGAATAGTTTTCACTCTGTAGAGTTTATACACTTTACCCACAAGAGACAATCTGCTCGTTACTCTACACGATTCCTTAGTCATATGTTTGAGTAAATCATCATAGTAACATTTTAATATATCTGGCCCCTTTTGTCATCTCACCCTATGGGCTGCTCTCACTTGTGGTGGGTCCCATATATTGCACGGGATGTTTGTCACAGATACTAGCGCATTCGGACTCTACTCTCCACAATGCTAGCACAACTAGCAAACTTCACCCTCCTCTCGGTGTCCCTTTAGGCCTCCTTTTACCCTTGCAATATTCCACTCCTTTCACTACCGGTGAGATGAGTCCGGGGGTTTGATAGATTTAATTAGCCAAGTTGCAATTTGCAGACTTGTGGTTGTACTGTTTTACATAGGAGGTCATGACAAGATTCAGTCCTTAGAGTTATCTTGGCGGTTCTACCACAATCCAGACACCGTGCTTCCACTGCACCACACACCAGCCCGTACCATCCACCTAGATATTTAAGCAAGTTACGGTTTTTGCGAGCATAAAATAATCATGTCAAAATGCACCAGTCATTTTCACCCATGACTTCCCAAATCAGTTTCTCATGATTGAAGGTGATGCTTGGGGCATTTTGGTGCCCCTGAGTATCTAAGCAATACTAAGCATGGTGTATAATTAAGAAATTATTTTTGAAAGTTTTACCATTATAATTTTGCTAGGGTGACAAGGCTCAAATACTCAAATCACCGACAAAGGCAACGTGAACATCTCCATCAGAACCTTCTTTAGTAACAACGGTGGCTCTAGGTTCATCATCTTGTTAATTCGTCTTGAAATTGCTATTGCTCTTCTCCTTATTCTGCAACTTCCATCACTCGGATATGTCATGGCTATCCTTCTTGCAATACTTGCATGACTTCTTGTTCCAGGATTTAGATCTGCCTCTATATCTACTTTTGCTTCTGCCATTCGAATTGCTATTTGAACCCTTCTCATATTGCCTGCTGCGAATAGACAAATCTTTTGCATGCGTACTTGAATTTTCACCCGAAAACATAAGTTTCATCTTTTCTTTAGCATACAGAGCTTCATAAACTTCACCAAGAGCAAGAGTATCTCGACTATATAGATAGTATCTCTAACTGAAATGGGCAGAGAGCATAGCAAAATAAGACCCAAATATTCATCATCATACTTTACCTCCATAGCTTCGAGGTCTGCAACAACTTTCTTAAAAAGGTGTTAGGTGGTTCAATAATGAGGCATCCTCCACCATATTGTGAGAATAAAGCTTCTGCTTCAGATGCATCTTGCTAGTCAGATCATTGATCATTCAAATCTGCTCCAACTTCAGCCATAATGCGGTGGTAGATGTCTCCTTCATAGCCTTCTGTAAAATATTATTTGATAGATGAAGATGAATTTGAGATAAAGCCTTACGGTATTTATGTTTCTTCTCATCAACGGACAATGTGGCTGGCATCTTGTCGATCCCCAAAAGTGCATCATCCAAATCAAGCTGTGATAAAACAGCTCGCATCTTGACTTGCCATAGAGAAAACCTCGTGTCATGATTCAACAGCGAAAGATCATACTTCAGTGTCGCTATGCGGAAGAAAACCATAATTTGTTGGTATGAATTTGTGTGTTCTTAAGAAAATTCTCGCAACTAGAATTCCTGGTACACTTCTTGGGTGCACGTAGTAATTCTTCCCAAAAAAAATCACACTAAAAAGCTTCAATCGGTAGCACCGTCGCTTCTCCCTGGCTTGATTTTTTTTTCACTGGCTTCTGGTTCTGTGCCGTTTTTTCTTTAACTTGGCGCCTGCTGTTTGAAGGGCGGATGGATAGCGTGGCTTTCGCTGCTGTGGCTTCACACGAAGTAGTCTGCTCTGTTGATTGATGCCCTGCTTTCTTTTGCTGTCGTGATTTGATGATGAAACTGAGGTAGACCCACTCGGCTTTTATTTGCGCTACTTCGTACATGATCGGCTCGAAGGTAAAAATCGTTGCCGACTCGGGGAATATTTGATGTGTCTTGGGTTCAGCGAAAGAAAACGCTGAGGCAATTTTTTTTCTTCGATCACATCTCGGATCCTAATCTCTTGTGCTCTGATACTATTTATTGTAAATAATATACAGGAAAATAGAGACATGAATTTTTTACGTAGAAAACTCTTATGGAGAAAAATCACGGGTGCTCAAAGACAAATCACTATAATGAAAAGAGTTTACAATGGAGTGCTTGCTCTTCCTATGGGTTACTGAGATACATATATATAGTGTGAGGGAAAAGAGTCCCACACAGAGAGGAAACCGAATCAGAGCCGGTTGCTACAGATTGACACCGCGTCTGATACAACCTGCGCATGCACCTACTATGTCACGTCTAGTATAAGGTGATGAAGTGTCCTAGATGGACACGATATATATTCAAATCAATTTTAACATTACTAGTGAAAAAAAAGATCTTATGTGAAACAGAATGTTGGTATATACTATAATGTGATGTGTCTTATTTTTCTGCTTGGTGTGAGTATATGAACTTTAGGAACAACGACCAAAAATTTATATTGATCATAAGTTAGAAGAGGCGATACTCCTATTTTGGTTTCTTGTCTAATCTTTTAGGGATACAATGTTTTTTTAACTCATGCCTTATATATATTTTTTGAATAAATAAATAAAATGATTTCTCCACTGTTGTTTTAAAGCGTCTTATTGGGACAGCTTTTTCGAAACGATTTATCGGCTTATCAGCATTCAATTTTGTGACGACCCGCATTATTACCGTGGGATAATAACGCTAGTCAACGGATTATTATTCGTTTTAGCCGATAAAATATCGCTCTAACGAATAATAAGCCTAACAGAGTGTTTTGCAGCAGAACAATAATTAGAGACAACATAATATTACAAGAATATCGCCACGCAGGGCTACAGTTTATTACAACGCCTCAAGGGCTTAAATACAATCTTTAAACAAAATATTCTAACTACTTCCTATTCGATAATGACCACACGGAGTGTCCACCTTGTACCCACTGTAATCCGAGTCTACAGTATGCCATGCAGGTAGCTTCCTCTTGATCTTAGCCATTCCTTGAATTGACATGCTCCTAAGCAAAGGGGGAGATAATAGCAAGGGTGAGTACAGAAGTACTCAGCAAGCGTTATTAGCAAAATGCACAGAATGCTCCTCATTACACTTCTAGGAATATCAATTCCTATTCTCAATCTCTAACTCATTTCTTATACTCTTGTTCATTCTAATTTCCCTTTTCCAGGACTTATAGAAAATAAGGTTTGTTGGTTTTGATAGAATTTCTAATTTATTAACTTAGAAAACTACTGAACATACGCATGAACAGCAAAACCCCCCATAAGTTTCCGTAATTCTCCTTTCCCGGAGACAGGCATGAATTCATGATTTGGATAGCATTGCGCAAGCTTGTATAACTTTACCCATCATCATTCTGCTCGTGTTGGCTCTTGGGGTTATCCGCAATTCCTATGAAGCGGCGCCCAGAACAGAGTACAGTGCAATTACATATAGTTCAGTAATTATATCTCCACCCGATTATACACAAGCAGCAGCCTGGAGCGGTGTAAAACCCTCACACAGACCCACTGAAAGCGACATAACCGTTGGCTGGTAGGGTTTCCGACCCTCACTCAGCCCCCCTGTCAGCATAATATAACGCCTATGCGTAACCCACCTGTGGGTTCTTACGCTCCGGTCTTATACCGGTTCCTTTGGGCTTATCCCATAAATAAAAATCACTCCTGTGGAGAATATAACACCTCACTAGAGTACCGACTGCCCGTGAAAACGGAACGTTGGTTGATACGAGTTGGTATGGTCTGTTCATACGAATGAAGCTGGTAAATTCCTTATATTATATTCTTATGCAGAGGTCCCACACCTTCCCACTCATTACCTGCCCTGGCAACCTCTGCCCACCTTCTTACATAATAGAGATGGCCAACTGCTCCATCAGTTGCCTTCTATTTCCTTTCTCATATCCTTTATTTCAACTGTTCGATTTAAATATCTTTTAATTCTTTCATGCAGGGTGATACTAGACTAATATCAAAATACTTGTTTTAAGCAATATACGCTAAAGATTTGATCAAAGGAATGCTTGCCTGGATTTCAACCATAGATTTGGATTCACATAGGATCAGGTGAAGTCACTCCCGTAGTTTGGATTGTTGTCTGCAATTAAATACGTTGGCTACGACTTAATTTACAAAAATATAATAGCATACTAGGTGTTGACGTGCTTGTGCTCCTAGGATGAGGCTCCGCTTAACTTAACCCGATCGTGGTTTAGCCCTAATTAACTCATATTCTATACTCGTCACTTGGCGTTATTTTCCTAGCATAGACTGGGTTGTTTACTTACAAGTTAAACTCAATCTTTTGTTACTTTCTGACCATCTACTATTGCGATACGATTAAATATATACACATACAATTATTGGTGAATATTAATCTTAGTCGACCTCGCGCATGCAATCATATCCGTTTAACTTCTCCTAGATGTGCATCTATTTACCTCTAATTCACTTATAAGTCTTATGGTTATTTAAATAAATTCCTTTTTCCTTGGTATCGGTCCTTTCTCGTAACTAGTACGCGCGTGATTAATTATCTACACCAATAAAATTAATTCTTAAGTAATTATTAATTGAATTATACTAAAGCGTCTTTGTACGGTCGCCAGGTTTTATTTTAGTTAGCTGCGGATTGTTACAGCTTATGCTATTTAAATTACTATGTACCAGTTTAATTGGCGGGCACAACGTTTGAGTCATGGCTTAATATTTTAATTTGGTACAGGTTATTCTAGTCGTCATGACCAGTTCTAAATTTTCTAATGGCTACTAATTTATTCTAACAATTGAGAATAGTTATTAGTGGATTTCCATAGTTTATATTCGACTAACAAAATTTAGCTGGGCATTTAAATGCGCAAAATAATGATCTAAATGATATTATGATCATTTGCTTCGCATGTGTGCAATTTCCAGCCTATGGCATCAATTGACTTATCTTTCCCCAACTAAGAATATTTACTAAGACCATTATATGATTTAATACTATCTAGATTAATTGGGTATTTGGTTATAATCCCGTATGATTTAATTAGCAATGAATGGGTTAAATTGGTACACGCTATGTTTTAGTTGTCATCCATTCTAATCATTGCAAATACTAATTAATGGTTTTCTACTGCTTAGATGGGCTTAAATATACTATCTGGGTATTTAGACTCTCAACCAAATGGTCTAAGACAACAGTCCCTTAATTTATTTCGTACACGTCCAAGTTTCATCAACATGTCTATTTTACATCGTTGGACTACCACTAATATTCTAATCGTTGAGAGTGATCAGTAGTGAATCTCTATAATGTAATGCTAGTAACAGCGTCGATTGATTATTTAAATATTCCCTGGGATGGTCTAAACGAAGATACTCAAATTTTAATATACCTACTTACCAGTTTTAATCCATTAATGGTATTACATTTATTATCAGACTTGAGAAATATTTTGGGTGGTTGACGTAATCTATGGTGTCGCGGAGATGCGATGGTTTAATTAATTAAACCAATCCTACTAAATGTGTTTGTCGATTTTCTAATTTCTCAATGTTTTTATATTCAGTTCAGCATTACCTATATATATCGCAGCCTAAGGTATTACACTGGCATCGAAGATCATATTAATTCTCAGATTATTTCTAACAAACTGTTTATCTCGTTAGTGCAACGAATATTCATGCACGTGGTTCTTAACACAATCAATTCATTCATTTAACCTCAACAATTCTGTTCTAATAAAGTTTCTATAACACATACTTATGAGCTAGTATTCCTACATCTAGCCCTTCTAGTCTACACATTTTTATTTCTCCTAATTTATTTACCTTTTCCCCCCTTTTTCTTCCCTATTCTTCTTTTTTTCCACCATCTCTCGTTTCTCTTTGTTCCTCTGCCGACGCCTCCTCTTTTATACCTCTGCCGACGCCCCTCCATCTCCTCCTCCTCCTCCTCTTTTCTCGCCCACTCCGCCGGCTCTCTCTCTCTCTCGGCCTCTCTCTCCACGCCGACGCCGACGCCGCGCCGCCTCTCCTTCGCCTTCGGGTTTCAGCGCCGCCGCCCGGTCCGGCTCCTCCAACGCGCCGCCACCCTCTCGCGCCCGCGTCTCGGTGCCTCTGCCCCGGCGCTCAGCGCCTCCCCTCGGTGCCGCTTCCCCTCACGCCGGCTCCCCGTCGCGCCGCATAGTTCCACGGCCAGATCTGTGGCCCAGGCCCAGATCTGGCGCCTAGCTCCTCCATCCCGCCCGATCTAGGGTTGGCTTGATGTGGTTTGGTCGCTATTTGCTTTGATTTCTAAGTTTGTGATTTGCTGACTTTTTGTGAGGTTTTGTCTAGGGTTAGGTTTTGGGAGGCGGGTGACCGTGGCTGTCTCCGCCGGTGAACCGTCGCCGTACGCCGGGGGAGTACCGGTGGCGGTGAACCGGTGGCTCAGCCGGGAAGCCCGCAGCCGCCGCCCTTACTGGTAACCCTCTTCTCCCCTTCTTTTACCTCCAGTGACATGCTTGAATGGTTCATGTGCTCTACCGTGGTGAATGCTTATGGTTTCTAGTCTATGTTGGATGAAATGGGATAATGGTAATACACGGATGGTGAGATTGTGGGGTTTACCTGCACTGGTACTTGTGAGAAATGCTAGGGTTTGGGGTTGGGGTGGTGGCCGGTTTGCGGTGGCTGATGCTTGATGCTGGCTTGCGGTTCTCCTGTGGCCGTCACGTCCCCTTCTCCCTTCGGCTTGTCGGTTCTTCGCCCCCTTGACCTTCGGCTCCACTCGGTTGTGGACTCCTCTGCGGTCTGGGGATTGACTGGAAGTTTTGGGGAATGTTTACCTTACCTTGCTTTGTCTCTCTGTGCCCTTTCCTCTCGGTTTGGCTACTGGTATGCAATGGTGTGATATTTTGGTTGGATGGCTCTGACCTTGCCCGTGAGGTTTTGTTGGCTGGCGATGATGTCTGGGTATGGCTGCTCCGGCCCGGTGCTATCTGGTTCACTGTGGTTGATATTCGTATGGTGAGGGCTTTGACATGTGTTTCTCTGCTGTGGGTTGGGCTGGAATGAGTTGTGATACTCTGGACTTTGCCTTGGTTGGATTCCTATATTCAGAACAGGTTTGTATATATATAATACCGTGTGATGAGCCTATGGTTGTGAGAGGTGCCGACTGGCCCCCGGACGGTCAGGTATCTCCGTGAACGGATTACCCCGCCCGAAGTTAATCCTTAGGGCTCTGATGGCAACACTTACTTTATAATGCTTTATTTTCAATTAACTCTTTTGTTTGGTCTTTTTCGGTCTTATAATTACTAGTTCGCTCACAAATGAAATAACGGTGTGGTGGCCGTTCGACGATAGTCTCTAATGTATGCGATGATCTGAATGTAATCTAGCTCTATCTTAATATTGTTGTATACAGAATATTGTAGGTTACTCGAATGCAGTTTCTAATGTTGCGATTGTGTCGCAATTATCTAAGTTTGCGAGGCGGCCATTTGATTAAGGCCGAGACTTGTAAACTTACAGTAATTTGTATTGTCGTTATTAATGTAAAAAGAGTTGTAATATCTTTATTTAATGCAAGCCAGTTTTAGTTGTAGCTCAAGGGATGTGACTTGATTTGTTGTACAAGAATTGTAATAATTACACAATTGTAGTACAGACTGTTATATATTTATATATATATTTTTTTAATTGAGTTGAATACTTCTACTTGCCGCGCAATTGAATTTTCTTTCTCACTTTAGTCTATACAGTTTAATCTTCACCCTCGTCGATGAAATGGGAACAACAACGTATTATCTTATCGCTCGTTGATTTCAATTTATACGACTAGGTAGAAAATTTTAAATTCCCTCGTATTTTTAGATTCTTAATTACATAATTAATCATGCTTAACGTAGTAATTCGTTGCTTAAGGTTAATTAATGATGTGGGTTGTTACAAATTTGTTCACAAAACGCTCATGGCAAGACCAAAAGCAATTAGCCGCAGTCATAAACCATTAGCTACAGCTAAAAAGAACGCACCCAATACTATGGGTGCCATTTTTCACTTATGGTTTATGTTTAACTAGTTTTCAAACAGTGTGTTTTTTTAAGGTGGAGTTAACATGAAGATTATAGTAAAATATGTACTGAGTTTAACTGTACCGGTTAAAATCGTATGCGACCATTTTTCTCTATATACTATCTCTTATCAACAACTAGAGTTTAAAAATTTTAAGCCATAAAATATGAGACCCATCTAAAAAAACCCACCTATTTTCTTGACGCTGGGGGCATGGGACCACGGGCAAACTGACACCATTTGCTACCCAATTAATCAGCATCGCAATTTAAAAGGTTTACCTCAGGTTTCTTGTCCTGTTCCCGTTTTTTTTCTTTTGGTAATAGACTAACCTTTCATCTAGTACACAGTAGTACCTGTACAGTGTCTGCCCTGTGCCCATAAATCACATTAAGTGCCCATTTTGACCCTTCTTAGGGTTTCTTGAGGCCTACATGAGCATCAGCAAGCACCAGGAAAGCCTCCGAATTAAATTCTGCAGCCCAATTACTGCCCAACGAACAACTTCCTCTGCCCAACATTAGACGGCGTTTTAGACGTTGACGTGGTATTTAACATGCAACTTTGATCAATAATTTTATATGATTACATTCATAACATAATATAAAATTATTATATTATGGAAATATTTTTTTATGAATAATCTAGTGATACCATTTTCAAATGGTCAATATAAATTGTTTTTTTAATATTAGTAGTCAGAGTTAAAGGAAGTTTGACTGTATGTTTTCTGGAATGTTATATATTTCTAAAGGGATTATTTTGCTCCTGGTGAGTGAGCAGTTAATTGCTTATGTGGTCATGTAGCAGTTTTTTTTTTTCAAAACTACCTCTCCGATGTCTAGTTTTCAATTTTGGTCTCCTCCACGACCGCAAAAGCAGCGGCAGGTGATGTGTGCACCTGCCGAGCTTCCGCACTGTGGCAGGTTCGAGCAACATAGTATCACATACGGAGCTAGCCGTGTTCGGCAGCCATCATGCATGCTTACACTAAGCATGGCATTAGTGCCTAAGCATGGCATTAGTGATTAATTTAAGCATGCTTACACTAAGTATATATTAGTGCATGTGTTAATTGCCTCCTGCCAAGGTTGTCCAGTGCGGCAGGTGCTCCCGAGCTTGCCCAGTGTGGTAGGCCTCTACCTACCGCACATGCCCAACCTGCTGTGCCGTGGGAGCTTGGTAGGTGACATGTGTCGCCTGCCGCTGCTTCTGCGGTTGCAGAGAGGGTCAAAATTGAAAATTCATATATCAATGTGTTAGAATTTTTTAAAAAAATACTACAGAGTCATGTGTGATCAACTCGTGAGTGAGTGCCACTGGCAGGTGGGCCCGGTGAGACTGGAGATGAGGTTATCATATCATTGGCCATTGGTGAAAGTTGATAGGGATAACGACCCCCGTGTCATGGCCAATAGTGCCCCGGCAGCGAAGCCAAAGGTGGGCCAGCCTTGAAAGACAGGGATAGGAGAAGGCTGAGGGCACCGTCCATGACCGTGACTGCTTGCATCGTAGTTGTAGGTCCGGCCAACCCAGCGCCCGGGAGCTGAGGCCAAAAAAAAAAAAAGAACTGTCAATTATAGATCTTGGTCTGAGCAAGTATGACAAGAGGCGGGTACACATTGGAAAATGGGAGCTCAGCTCATACGCCAGTTTTAATCTTTATTACTTAAGGTCTAAGTTCGTTCGGTGTATACTTTTACATACTAAAAATTAGTGTATCTCACATGCCAAAACTATATCTATATAAAAAAAGAAGGTTTAAACACATTGACAAACAAGAGGAGAAGAAAAATACGCAGAACGTCGACAAAGTAAGACACTCAAAAAAATACATGTAAGTTGAAATCGCCACGATACAGCATATCAACCGGCAGTGAAAAGAGAATAAAATAACATGAGCTACTTGAACCGATCGAGCGTGGGTCACCAGCTGATCCAGCCCCAAGCCAACGCTAGCCCAACGCCTAAGCGTCCAACCTAGCATTAACCCTAAGCCAACTAAGTAGGCAACGCTAGGTCCAGATGATGCTTTACCTACCTTCCCCTACTCGCCACGCCACGGACGCAACCTTTGGTGAGTTGGTTGTTTCGTCTGAAGTTCAATGATCTTCATAGCTAACGAAGTAACGATCAGTCGAGCAAAATATGTACTAAATTTTGTGATTTAGATTTTTAGAGTTTCAATTCTATGATATTTAAAATATTTATAGGTTAAGGCTTTCATATTAGAATACCCTGTTTCAATTTTCGCAACAATTGAATTATCGAATTTTTCAATGTGTTTCAATATCTAATTTAACGTGTTTAAATAGCTAACTATCTTTTGTTCTCGGATTCATCCTAAATCATTCACTAACAATAGATTTTTTGATTTTGGTATATTGTCTGATAAATAGTTATTTACCATTGAATTTGTCATAAAATTAGTTAATGTTATAAAATTTAGAATGCATTACTATCTACTATGTTATTGATGAATGTGTTGATAAGTAAATGCATGAAGTATGAGACCCTCGTGTCATTTTTATTCTAGATCTGTCAGTAAGTATGACTGTCAATTCTCACAGCACAACATAGTTCTTCGAAGTTCCCTGTGGAATCCCTACGTTCATGATGTAGTAGTAGTGCAAACGAATGCGGCGCTAGCAAAGGACATTGGCATGTAGGTCCAATTGTCATTGTAATGCTGAGGCAGAAAATAGCTTCCACTTGTTATGCTTGCCAGAACGCCTGATAAGGCCCCATTATCAGAATTAACGTCAAACTTTGCTGCGCACAAACGCTTAACACATGGAAAGGTTCACTTATTAGTGGTACCAAGCATTTGACCACAACATTAGGCTTTATTCGCTTTTCCTTCACGCCGAGATGACCATTAAACACTAAAAACAACAGAAAAAGATATTACCATTAGGCACTAAACAACAAACTGAAGATATACTAGCAGCGACGATCGAGTTCCAAACAAAGGATTCTGCCGGCCGAGGCAAGAGCCGAAGTCATCTATGTTGGGTTTGTGCTGGTACCAATCGGGCCTACAGTCTTGAGTCCGAAGTAGAGATGGCAATGGGTACCCGGAACCCGATATCCGGTGGGTTTTTACTCTATTAGAGCATAGGTCTGAGTCAATTTCCTAACCCATGGGCCTCTTAATGGGCAAAAATCCCAACCCATCGGGTCTGCCGGGTTCGGATAGGTTCCTATAGTACCAAAACCCGTAAACCCATGGGTAATATAAACCCGATCTATAGGAGTTATAAACCCAGGCTACCAGGCAAACCAGCCCAGCACATAGCAGCCCATTAGCCCCAATGCCCCATAGCAAACCAGCCCAGCCCTTTTGGCTTCCGCACGCACCAGATTCAAGTAATCAAGTGGCGACGACCTTTTGGGAACAAGTCAAGTACAAGGAGCAGTTGATGTCTCTCCTTTTGGTTTTAACTGAGTTGTGAACTGTGAACTTGTAATGAACTTGCCGTATGCTGATATGCCATGCTAGTGAACTATGAACTGAGAATTGATGGAGTGAACTAGTGATGTGCATTGTGGATTTATCGTTGCTTGTTTCATGCATAGTAGCATATAAATTGAACTTATTGTTGACTTGCTAAGCACTGCACTGTCTGCAATCTGCACAGCTGTTGTCGGGCACGGGCGACCCGTGGGTACCCGTTACCCGAGTGGGCATGGGTCTGGGCAAAAATCTGCACCCGTTACGGGCATAGATTTTTTAGTGGGCACGTCCAACTTTCATGGGCACGGGTTTAAGATAGCAAAACCCAACGGGTTTGTGCCCGTTGCCATCTCTAGTCCGAAGCCAAGCCTATTTGTTGCTTGTTTTCTTAAGTATTAGTGCTAGCTCAGTTGGCTATGATTATCGTTGAGTGTGGCTTATTCATGTTTGAACTCTAGGTTTGATGTACACACTCACATCCGTGAGGTACTAGATAAATTCAGAATTTATCTAGCGCCTCCTGCTTTGGACCTAGTGTGTTTTTTTAGGACGCACACATATATATATACATATGGTGTGTATGAATGTGTGTCCTTCTTTGTAATATAAAAAATATAAGTGCTAGTAATTAATCTTTCTTTATTTAAGTCAGTCCGAATAAGCTATGGTGTTTGAGTTGGTTATGCTGGTGCAGGCGAATCAAGCTCGGAATTAGTGCTTACTTCTTTGGGTCGCGTTAGTAACTATTGAGTTCGAGTCGGCCAGGCATTGTGTCGAGGCATGGGTATAAAAGCTAGTCCGGTCCCCCTTATATCCTGGGATCAGATTTTAGTTGAGAAATAAACTTTAGAAAATCGCCATGGCCGGTGGCCAAGTTGTTAGTTGAGAAATAAACTTTAGAAAATCGCTATGATCGGATTTTAAACGATAATGGATAATTTGTTTTGTCCATATTCGTATCCGAGAAAACGTAAATATAGTAAGCAAAATCCATATTCAAAAATTTCATATTTGTATTCGAGAATAATCGTATCCGTATTTGAGAATATTCGCATTCAACAATATTTGTATTCGAGAATATTCGATTTGTAACCGGTGAAAAATAGGCAAAACCGCTAGGAAATTGTTCTACCGAGATTTGTTACCGAAGTTGTAGGAGGATATTTGTATTCGTCCGAATTAAATACATATTCGATTTGAATTCATATCCATTACGACATTTGATTCATATTCATATTTGAGAATATTCGAATTCAATATTCATATTCGTTTTAAAAATATGGATTCGTATTGTATATGAGACTATTCGAATTCATATTTATTTTAAAAATATGGATTTATAGGCCCCGTTTGGCACAGCTCTAGCTCCGAGATATATGCTGGATCTGTAGTTTGTTGACTAAATTAAAGTGATTTAAATATTTTTATTTAATATATAATATAAATGAAATGAGTCATGTAAATGCACTTAACATGCCTGCAACTCTAGATCCAGGATTTCCTAGAGCTACAGATGACCAGCTCTAGGAAATCTACAGATTTCCTAGAGCTAGAGCTCTGCCAAACGGGGCCATATTCGTATTTAAGACTATTTGATCATATCCGATCCGTTTCCATCCCTACTTAGTGCTAGACAAGTACATGAAGAAGAAGCTGTCATCTAGTACCGTGAAAGATCGAACCATTATACATGTATCCACTAGTTTACTAATTAGACTGTATCATGTAGTAAGCCTTGTGTAGAGCCCACCATCGACCATTTTCAACTTGCATGAGGATTTGATCGTCTAGAATTGAGAGTTTTGCCACTCCCTCCATTTCTAAGGGCCTGTTTGGGAGAGCTCCACCAGCTCCAGATTCACCTAGATCCACCAGATTCACCTGGATCCACCGTGGAGCAGCTCCATCGTGGATCTAGGATTCGTCAAAGTGTTTGATACAGCTCCACCTCCCTCTCTATCTCACTTCCACCTGGGCCCCACGCGTCAGTGGAGCAGCTCCATTCTTCTTCCTCCCGATGAGAAGCACGCGCGCAGAGGAGGAGGCGAAGCGGCGGCTGGGGGGCGGGCGCGGCCGGCCAGGGGCGGCGCGGCGGCTGGTCGAGGGCGGGCACGGCGCGCGGCAGAGGAGGAGGCGGAGGCGGCGCCGGCCCGGGAGGAGGCGGGGGAGGCGGCGCCAGCCCGGGGGGAGGCGGACGCGGGGGAGGCGGCGCCGGCCCGGGAGGAGGCGGCGCCGGCCCGAGAGGAGGCGGGGGAGGCGGCGGCCAGATCGGAGAAGAGTGGAGGCGGGGGAGGCGGCGCCGGCCCGGGAGAAGAGTGGAGGCGGAGAAGACGGCAGCGGCCGAGGAGTTGGCGCGGCGGGGAAAAGGAACTCGGTCGCGAGAAAAGAAAAGAGCGAACCGTTTTTTTGTGTAACCAGTGGCAGTGGTGGGTAATTTTTCCCAACTCCACCAAATTTGAGTTGGTGGAGCACCCCTTGAGGTGCTCCACCAAATCCATGAATCTGGGGGTAGATCCACTGTTTTCGTGGAGCAGATTCATGGTGGAGCTGCTGGAGCTAGAAGTGTTTAGCTGGTAAAATTGAATCTGGATCTGTTTTTTGTGAATCTGGAGCTGGTGAAGCTCTGCCAAACATGCCCTAAGTGATTCACGCCTTTATTCTTCACATTATAAATCATCTTCTGCCACTATTCTCGCCTTTCATTCATCTTGCTCCGCCAAAGTGGAAGGGGATACTAGATCCAATCGCCAAAGGGGAGATGGCACCACATCCGATTGGACTGCTTGCTATCAAGCTGCGCACCATGCTCCATGCTCCTTGTCGTCGAGCCTTGCACTGCACTCCTCACCGAAGCCCCCGCTGAGCTCCTCCCTACATCGTGGACGGTGGTGACGGGCGGGGGGACTAGCGGTGAAGCCACAGATGGTGGCGGCGTTGTCAGCGAAGGACGCAGGATGGGGAACTTCGCCGGAGGGGAGGGGGATGCCAGCTCCGACAGAGAGATAGGAGGGGCGCTAGATCCGATCGTCGGAATGGAGGGGGATGTCGGTTCCTACGTCACTGTGGCCGAGGGAGGAAGCGGGTGGCCATTGAAGGGGAGAGGGACAGAGAGAGGAGGTGTGTGGAGATCTGGGACAGACAGAGTGCCTAAGGAAACATTTATTATTTGGGTCCACATGTGGAAACTATGTATTGGAATTATAGCATCTATATGACATGGAGGTAATAGACATTGCTATAAAATGTCTTCCAGTGGGAGTCACTAGTACAAAAAAATCGCTATACTAGACGCCTCATCACAGACAGTTCTCTGGAACTGTCTGTATTGTAATTATCACAGATGGTTTTATAAGTGTGACCATCTATATTACTAGCGATGGCTAGAACTGTCTGTGATACATAATTATCACAAACGATTCGGATTAAAAGCTGTCCATGATGTCTGCAATTATCAAAGATAGTTTTTAATAAGAACCATCTATGATGATTCACAGACGGTTCTTGTTAGTTTGTGATGTCTACAATTATCACAGACAGTTTGGATTAAAAACAGTATTTAATGTTGCAATTAAAAACCATTTGAAAATCCAAATTCTCTTTCACAAATCTAGTGAAAATTGGTGGAGTTCTTCTATATATATATATATATATCCACAAACTTTCACAAAAAAAAATTCAGTAAGTTTGCCCTACAGGATTGAATTCGAGTTCGAGTAGGATTTGATTCGAAGACACCTTCAGTAAAACGGGAATAACTTTTACATACGGTATCTATTTTTGACATTCTTATACTCGTTTGAAAGCTAACGATGAGACCAATCTAAAAATAATGACTTGATTGCCTAATCACCCTCTTAGACTTCCAAAATCAGCCATCTTTAGCCCTGAATTTGCGTTATAAGTTTTTGGTTTATGTTTTTGCCAAAAACTTTCATCTTTCCTTCGGAATTTAGAGTTTGCCTCAACTTCAAAGTTGTAGATCTCATCGAAATCTTTCAGACGAGTATTTATAAGCCATATAAAATTTTGCTATTTTATCTTTTGAGACTAGCTATTTACATTGCACCAATATATTATCTTTGTGATCTACCGTCTGGCCATTATCACTGATAGTTTTTAATAAGAATCGTCTGTGATATCTCCAGTTATCATAGACAATTTTTGTTAAGAACCATCTCTGATGTCTCTATCATAGACAGTTTGTAATCTGAACCATCTGTGATAATTATATATGAAATTTCAGTCTCGCCAGCCCCACCACTTCACCGATCCGCGGCATCTCCCCCAGAATCCTGATCTCACCTGTTCATTCTCTCCATATCGAACGCAGGCACCGATCTTCTCCCCACCTCTCGCCTCTTATTAATCCCCCTCTCCCTACTCCAAAAACCAAAACCACTAGTAGCACTCTAACTCATTTGTGCGAGGCAAGGGTGGGAAGGGGTTCGGTAAGGGTGGCTGAAATTTCGCTTAAAGTAAGATGGAAAAGAAGAAGACAATGACAGATCTGCACTATTCCTAGTCGCCAGCATCGGCAAGGGGCTTCTGCTTGTTACATCCTAAAAGTGTGGCATTCTATTGATTTTGGCATAGCAGTTGAAAATGGTATTTGTTACCTTTTTGTTTCTACTACTTAAAATTTTCCCACTCCACTTACTTTAGATTATAGTTTAATAAATAATGTGTAAGTCTAGTTTGCATTAGCCTGAAGTTTCTTGTAGTGTAAGCATCTTTCTGAATTTATAGCCGTGAAGCTTATATTTGTAAAATTGTAAATGTCCTCTTGTGTATGCACTGCTATATGTAATTTAGATCTAGAATTCAAATATATCGTTTTGCTTTCAGAGGGCATAACTAGTATTTCCTGAGACTAGTCGAAAAACAATAAAATTTTTAGGTATACTAGCTAGTTTTTTAGGTATAGAAAGAACTATCACAGACGATTCTTATTCTAAATCGTTTATGATATGTCCTAATCATAAAAGGTTTATAGTTAGAACTGTCTATGATAGTATAGCTTCACAGACAGTTCTAGTTTCGAACCATCTGTGATAGTATATCTTCACAGACAATTCTAATTCTGAACTGTCTATGATATGGTTTTTACAGACGGTTCAAAATCAGTCTGTGATGATCTTATATTATTATTGACCTAACTCAGACGGCTCATGAAATCGTCTATGATGACGTTTTTAAACCATCTGTGATGATTTTTTTTTGTAGTAGTAGTGAGTGTCCTATGCCATTCCACATTTCAACACTGCGATCAAAGAGACACATGAAAGATCCGCGATTTTCCTTTCAAGACTTTTTATGGTGCTTGGAAGGTACTCTAGCCATTCATTAATTATGATATGATGACCCACGATTAAAGGTATCTATGGGAAGGTACTTAAATTGTGGATCAGGTATTAACTTAAAAATTGGTGAAAGATTGGATAAATAACTTCCTACTCTTATTAGGTTAGAAGGGGAATGGTAAACTAGTAAAAGTACATGTTGTTGGAATCATGCATGTTCTTTTCCTTTGGACTCAACCGGTATGACGGTGGCGCAGAGTAGCAGTGGCGCAGCTGTGTACGTGGCAGCGGCATGCCGTCGTTTAACCGGCTTGGGAAGCTAGCTCGACCGATCGCCTCCAACAATGCACAAGGAGTCATCTCAAGACTTGAGCTGTTGTAATTTTGTGATTGTGTGACTTGTGAAATTTGTGTATCATCAATTTTTGGATAATTTGGTGTTAAATCCATTAATAAATTATTGATTGAGCCAGCGATGCATGATCGCATGTAGATTTGCATAGTGTGGGGAGCAATTTACATGGTTTTACCTCAAACTCTCTAATCTTACCAAGCATTTGAGCAATTTACATTGCCTTTCCACCGGACCTATTATCATATTGTGGGTTGATTATATGGTTGCCATCAATGGCAGGAAGGACTAGGTGTGGGAGACAGTTACTATGAAAAGATTGTTTAGGCACATGATTAAGAAACCTCAATAACCAAGGGCGGCTATGTGATGGTGGCCACTCACAAAGGCATATTTAGGGGGTGTTTGGGACTGCTCTACTCCACGTTTTTCAGCTCCGCTCTATGTTTTTTAGCCAAACAGGTTCAGCTTCACGCACTCTGTTCGAGGAAAAAAGGTGGAGTTGTGAGAGCACCTAAAGGGGTGCTCCACAAACTCTAGATTTTTTGTGGAGCTGCTCCACGGTAGAGTTTGTGGAGCAGTCCTAAACACCTTCTTATATTGCTACTTACTACAAACAGGGGCGGAGCTAGGTATGGTGTCGTGTATGCATGGACACACCTAAGAATATAGAAAACCACTAAGTGAGGAGGGGCGAAGAGCACCATGAGGATGTTTGCACAGACGCCTACTATCAAAATTGATCCCCCAGCACTGCATCATCATTCGCATTTGATGGCTCGTCGGGCTTTGTGGCCAATCCATTTGGTGGCTCATCGAGCTCTGCCTCGCCGATCGACGCCAGCATCGCGAACGGGTGCTTCTTGTTTAGGATCGTCGGCTACTCACAAATCATCAAGGCCCCGCCGGCAATGGCATCGAGTCTCAACGTGGAAGGCTACACCTGGCACATCACCTACCACCCCAATAGTGACTGCAACAACCCTAGCCCTGGACCCTTGGTCGCGTATCCTTGTACCCCGTTCTTGGTGACAGAGTAGCCCATCCCCTGCGTGCACGGTACAAGTTCAGCTTGCTTGACCGAGCGGAAAAGCTGGCGACATCCTATGCTCAAACCAGCCCGGTTCTCGACTGGTCCACCGAGACGACCTGGCAGCCAGCTAGTCAGTAGCTACCCTGCTGTCATGAAGGAGCTTCTTGCTAAGATCGCTACACTTTTGATCGGCGTTGGCCATGGGCGGCGGCGCGGCAAGGGGGAAAGGGGGTGGTTCCAGCGCCGTTGGCATATGCACATCTGTTAAGGATTTTCTAGATCCGCCGCTGCCTACAAAGAAACTATGTGACTGAATATTATACCATGTAATTGGGCATCAAATACATGATTTTTCCATACCTTAATGATAATTGTGGAGGTGGTCCGAATTTACAAACGAAGAGGACCTAGGGCTCTCCGCTCTTATATGGATGAGATAGTACACTTATCCTGGATCTAACCCAGAGGGGAAGGGAGCTTGCAGAGTAAAGGGAGAGGAGGGCCGTTGAGGGGATGGGGAGAGTGCGACCGATGGAGGATCTGCCGGAACAGCATATCAAAAAGGGCAACGGCTAGTTAGCGTAACAAGAAGCCGACTCGAAGGGATGAGAATAATTACCTATGTTTACATAATTTCCTATCTTTAAGATGACCATTTGTGAATCAACGATCGATATTTTTTTAGAGGAAAGGTACCTCAAGTACCCCCCCCCCCCCCAAACACCGTAGAAAGTCTCTTTTCTTTCAACTGACAAAGCAGACAATAGAAACAGTTGAGCTAAATTCACAGGAGGTTTTGTTTCTCCATGGCAACCAAGCTCAACTACAGTGTTTTCTATCTCCTTCCTTACCATCACAGCAACAACTGAAGCCATGATCTTGAGAAGTAAATTTACACAAGGGTAGGTATTTACGCACACCTCAAGAGAGCAGCATTAAGCAAACTAAAGCGAATCTAATTACACAGAGCCCTTCCAACCATAGAATTAGGCGTCCAGGGCCTTGCAGTTCTATTTTTCTTCTTTTTACTTCACCACTACAATTACACAAGCATTCCATTCTTTTCCTTCTGAAATACAACGAACGATGGAAAAGAACAGCGACAGAAGCTGAATGAGGAGACTATTTTTTGGCCATAGAACAACAGTGTCTTCCTCAAAACCCTCATGTTCCAAGAACCTAAAGGCCCCATTGGATGGAGAATAGCTCTGCACATTCTAAGGAATGCAATGTCCCGAATCATCAAATCACTGGTCAAGGGGCTCGGTTTGATCCTTGACGACTAGGCGCTCGGACACTTCGGCGAGCGACTTAAGGTTGCACTTGATCAGGGCCTCGACGAAGTAGCAGGTTTCATCCTTGGTGTTGCCGTCGGGGACGTCCACCACGAAGGACTCGATCACCAGCGTCCCGGGCCGGCCGTCGATGACCTCAGGGTGGACGGTTAGAATGGATGAGTAGTTCTGGAAAATGACAAACAGATCAATTGGTCAGCGCACAAGTCGGTGTCTTCCAACTAACAAAAGAGGCAGATAAGTTCTGCCTTGAATTCATACAAGCGTCTTCCATTATCCAAATACAATGCATGTGACCAAGGCCACTGGTGTCACATGGCTGAAGAAAGCAAACGGATGGACCACGACAAGCGAGTGACAGATCCTCATGCAACGAATTTGGCATGTAAGGTCAAAGGATGGCAAGTCAGGACCATACGGTTAGTCACTTAGCCCAAATAGTTAAGAACATACAAACATCATATAACAACAACTAGTGCTTGTTTTGTGTAGCCCAAATAGTTAAGAACATACAAACATCATATAACAACAACCAGTGCTTGCTTTGTGGTTATACGACAAAAGTTTGTCGAAGCTATCTCTTGACAATGGCCCATCAAGAGGCATCAGGAAATCCAGGATGAACAGATGAGGGGAAAATATCTCCCCACATTCTACAGCCATGAGAGATGCATGCATTAGAGCACCTAGTCTATTAATATATGATGAATTAAGGCAATCATTATTTGTGTATGAACATATTCCTTATAGTCGACACAGCAGGGTAGAACAAATGCCAAGTACACCTCAGTTGTTTCAAGTGTACTCCGTTTACTAGTACAGGAACATTGTATCCAAGGAAACACTTTTATCAAAGAAGGAAGAAGTCTATATTATATTCTAATTAATGGAATCAATCCGTCATGTGCACACAGTTTGACCATGCAATGAACTAACATAAAAAAGGGATTAACCCACTATCATGATTATCTTCTGTTATATTATTGTGATCATCATGAGATGACAGATCATGCCGCACATATTATAGATACTGATTTGAAATAAACTTCCAGTAATTAATGATTAAACTGTACAATTTTGGCACAAGAAAAAAGAAGCAGTTATAAGGATAAGAAATGTTCTCGTAATAGTTCTACAGGAAGCAAAACCATGCAGCAGTTAGGCTTAGACCAATAAAATCTGTAGTAGCCACCTAAAATTCAGTGAAAATTCACTATGCAAGTTTCGATTCAGAAATCCTGAGAGCAGAATTGATGACTACTGTTTTCTGGAGCAACTCAAATAAGGAAGTTGTGCTCCTAAAGAAAAATAAGTTGCAAAATTCACAATATTCACATGCAAGCTATCAATTCTGAAAATTCGCATGTTTGATCCACAACCAAGCATCCTAAAAAAAAACTACATGAATGACAGTTGATCAAGAATGAAGCATACCTTCAGCCTATGATCACCTCCGACAAACTTGACACTGAGTATGTGCTCATTGTCATCTAACAGCTCCAGCCTCTCAGTGCTTCTCGTGGCAGGAAGCCCGGACTTAACATTGACCTCTCTCACACTCCCAATCTCAATGTTCCCTTTCATTTCACACCGGCTCACAAAGGGCTTGAAAAGCTGCGGCTGATCAAACCGCCTAACCAGAGACCAAACCTGCAAGTGAATAGCCACAAAGAGAATTACTTGATCAGGATATTTATTTGATTCAGAAACTCAATTAGTCATTTAACCATACATATGTAAAAATTTAGAAATGAAGCTTTCAACGCTTAAGTTCGTTGATATTAAATGTGCTACATAAAGACCTTAACTGTATTGGATAACTCAGGCCGCCCTGTCAATAAACAGTTGGAAAAAAAACAGAAATTATCAGAAGAAAACCAGAAGGGATGGTGTGAAAGTTGGTTAAAGACGATTTAAGAATAGGACAGCTCTTTTAATCGGAGACACACAATTCTAAATGGAGACTAGCCTCTAGAGTGTGCCATGAATTGTGTAGACATATTTAGACTTGGAATGAGGCATCCTTGAAGCATATGCTGATCACTTCGGCTGGTAAGTGACCAAAGAATTGTTTATTTTCTTCCAGCTATTAACTACATGTATCACAGGCATCGCATAACTAGCCAAAAAAAAGATCACTAGATTGCATCCAATCTTCTGATAAGTACTGACTACTTAATACATATCCAAAAGAGTGGAGTCCAAGTGAAGCATATATCCACCAGCTGCAGAATAAAGGTACAACAATTGAAAACTTAACAAAGTAGTAACAGTAAGAACACCTAGAAATCAAACAAAAAATCACAGAAAAAGTAGATTTAGCCGGGATCTCGAGGTGTGGGAAGCATCTCTCCACGTGAGATGGGGGTACAAAGAGGCGAATTAAAAATCCGCATAGCTTTGTGGCTATCATTGCGATGAATCATCTACTATCTCCTATTCTTCTTGTAAGGCAAAGCACGATCCAAGAATTAACGCCTCCAGAAAATCACAGGATCCTTGCAAGAAAACAGAAAACTTTCCGCGAACACGACGCTGAATTGTTTCGATCAATTCATTTGCTCGACCAATCACAAATAAGGATGGCGAGACAAACCAAAAAACAGAGCCAGTTCAAGAAAGCCTCCAAATCAAGCCTCTATATGCCCAATTCAAGAAACGGGCCAAACAAGTGATGACTTGCAACCAAGTTGGCGCCTTTCCTAATCTAGAACGGACGCATCAGCGCTCCAAAACCAAACAAATCAAGAAACCGCAAACGCCTCTGCTGCGCCAAGAAACAGGGCAGACCAAGAAACGAGCCAAGGGGTCGAGGGGATCGAGCAAGAATTAATCGGTGAGGCTCTTACGAGGTGGACGGGGGCCTTGATGTGCTTGGCGACAGCGGAGGAGCACTGGTGGTCGCGGGGCTCGTGCCGGTGGAACCGCCGCACGTAGTCCGTCTCCATGGCGCGCAGGTCGCACCGCTCGTCCGCCAGACGCCACCGCCGCGGCGCCTCCACTCCTCCTCCACCCCCGCCTCCGTCCATCTCCACCATAACCACCACCCAGACGCCACCAGCAGCGATCAGAAACCCAGCTCCCGACCTCGCGCAGCCCAGCAGTGGACGGCCTTCACCACACGAAGAAAAGACAGAGGAGAGGAGAGGAGAGGAGTGGAGTTTTTCGGCGAGAGGACGACCCCCTCGATGCCACTCAGACCGCAGGCTCAGGTGCGGTTATGCGAATATGCGATTGGGCAATTGCAGGAAGGACCCTATAGTGACGTATAAATTGCATCTAAACCCTTCGGTTAATTTCCCCTTCTATTCTTGAAATCATTGGGGTTTTTCTGAAAATATGTTCTTGAAATTATTGTCAGCCTGTGAACTGATGGATCACCACATGACATGAGAGATGATGACATTTATCTCTTTGCTTTTTGCTTGTTTTGTTGAAAGTTATGGGTATAGCGCTAACAAAGAAAAGTCTGATAAAAAAGAACATTAGTGTTAGTAGCATAAAGTTATGGGTATAGTGCTCACTTTTTTCCCCTACGTTAGTGTTAGTAGTATTAGTCCAAGTGATTCGCCTGAACTTCAGCCAAAACGCCGAAATCCTACACATTGATTTTCGAACATATCTTGGGCCAAGCAAAAGATATGAAACGTAAGCTCGAGATATATCATTTATTGAATTTTTTTTTATTGAAGATTGCAAAAGTCCAAACTCCTTGAACATTCTGGCTAAATGTTTTTCCCTACTGACTTTTCTGCTTTACACTAAGCGTTACAATAACACATATTACAATAAATATCACAAAAATGCAATTTCCTAAAAAATATCAACATAAAAAATTATAACAAAATCAGATAATATTGTTTAAGATATAGTTTCAAGCAGAAAAAAACTTAAGAAGTGATATGATCAGGCCAAAATCATGTAGATTAAATTTCAGTCTAATCTGGAGCCAAGCGTAAGATACCACACGTAAGTTGAAGATATGCCATTGTATTGATATTTTTCTTGATGAAAGATCATAAAATGCTGTGAAACTTCTGTCCAACTATGAATTGTGGTGGCTTATAAAATATCAAATGTTGCAAACATTCTACTCAAGTATCTCTGGGGCTTTGCCACTTTTCATGAACATGTTAAGAGTTTGATATTGCAATCTTAAGCTTTGATTCCCTTTCCTGAGAGTTAGCTTGAGAATTGATGGATAACCCCATGACATGAGGGATGACATTAACCCTTCGCATTTTGTTTGTTTTGTTTGGAAGGTATATGTATAGTGTTTTCTGAAGATGGGTACGATATATTGCACAATGGTGACAGATTTAGCATAGTAACGGGAAAAAAAAACAGTAGTGTTAGGCCGGTACAAAAGCTAGACTAGCACAAGTTGCATGAACTTTAGACGTGGCAAAGGAAAAATCTACAAAAAATGGACCGGGCCCTCTCATCGGCAGGAATATACGTCTGGCTTTAAACGATTGGCTCAGTAGTCGCAAAGTCCATTATAATTATGTACCTCGAAATTTTCCCAATTTACAATTATAAGCAAAAAAATGGAAAGATATATGGTCGGTCCAAAATATTCTAGGCTGATTTTAAGCCTAATCGTGGGGGCACGCATAAGATATCACACGTTAGCTGAAAATATGCCATTTATTGATATTTTTCTTGAAGAAAGATTGTAGAATGCAAAATGTTGTAAATCTTCTATCCAAATATTTTAATGGCTTGTAAGATACAAAATGTTGTAAACATTCTACCCAAATATTTTTTGCGGCTTTACCACTTTTCATTGACTTGCTAGAGTTTGAAAATGCAATTTTAAGCTTTGATTCTTTTCTCGAGAGTAGTTTGAGAATTAATGGATGACCCCATGACCTGTCATGAGGGATGACATTATCTCTTCACATTTTGCTTATTTTGTTTGGAAGTAATACATGTAGTGTTTTTCCCGAAGGTGGGTACGATGTATTGCATAACAATAACAATTTTAGCACAGAATTGAAAAAATGATCACTACCACAGAAAGAATCATCACAGGTGCTTCAAAACCGTCATCACAGGTGGTTTCTAAATCGTCTGCATTTATACGTATGTGATAACAGGTGGTTATCATAGACGGCTCACAAACTATCAGTGATAAGTTACAACACATACTATTTTTCAAAATAATCGTATGTGATATATCAAATATGACAGATAGTTCTTAAAAATAGTCGTCTATGATCACAGACGGTTAATACTCAAAATGATCTATAATATGTCAGATATTACAGACGGTTCTTAAACATAAATGTCTATGATATCTGATATATCATTGACGGCTAATACCAAAAATCGTCTGTGATATGTCAGATATCACAGACGGTTCTTAAATATAGCCATATGTGATACCTGAAATATCACAAATGGCTAATACCAAAACTGGTGTGTGATGTGTTATATATCACAGACGGTTTAAGACATAACCGTCTATGATATATTACAAATCACATACGGTTTGGTGTTACATATCGTCTATGATAGCTATTTGAATAGTTAAATTATTTTCTATTTTTCGGCTAGCTTTAGAAAATACTAGCCATGCCATCTAAAAACAAGCAAGAAGGTCATATATGTAGCACACGACAATCATTACACAGATCTCATAAATGAATTAAACAATTGAATGAAGTATAATTGAATTAATTATTTGATTAAACACAGCTAAGTAAATTACAATTGAATCAAATGTTTGAATATCTAATCATCTTCCCCGAGGTTGAACTCTCAGTTCGGGTTAATGACCTGTGCCATCAAGAATTCAGAGAGCTTTCCTCGAACTTCGATGAGTTTGTCAAAATTGAATGCACTTGAGTCGAATTCCACACCCTGTCGCTAAGAGTATTAAAGCCATTAGCATATATACATACATATATATACACACACACACACACATACATACATACATACATACACACATACATACATACATACATACATACATACATACATACATACATACATACATACATACATATACATACATACATACATACATACATACATACATATACATACATACACATATATATACATACATATACATACATACATATATATACATACATACATACATACATACATACATACATACATATACATATATACATATACATATACATATACATATACACATATATACATATACATATACATATACATATATATATATATATATATATATATATATATATATATATATATATATATATATATATATATATATATATATATATATATATAATCACGAAATAAATATTGATAGGTTGACAAACCTCTAGATCTTTTGTCTTAGTGCCGATGATTTCCTGCATATGTCTACAAATGTAGAATCCACATACGTTGCCATGTACCTGCTGGTGGCACTGCAAAAATATAATTACATACATAGGTATTATCAGTTGTAAAGGCATTATTACGAAGTATGATATAGTATTGTTATGTTGTAGCGGGTACAGGAAATTACGTCTTGTGTCGCGATGTGGTGTTGGATTCGTTGTGTCTCCCTGCCCGGGCAACGTAAGTGCTGATGACCTATGTAGTTTCAAAAGTTAGCATTGGCCATTACAAACGAACGGAAGACTACAATAGAATTATGTATGTAGGAAATGAGTTTACCTGTCAATTACTTGTTACACACGGGTGAAGTCGTGGTTGTTCCTATATAGGGAATCAAGGTATATTACCTTACTCTATTTTGGTACAATCACAATCAGAATTTAGTGAGGCCTAGTCATGTATGTCGCCATAGTGATTAATTATAGGCTCATGCTGCATATAAAGTACAAATAAAACTTGTATGGTAATTAGTGAAGCACTTACCCCCAATTGAAGGGTACCAGGATATAGTACTTATCACTCTGAGCAAGTAATCCCGTCATTATGTAATCTTCGACAAAGAATGCGTTTTCCTTGATGGATTGCTCAGAGACCAAGTGTGTGCCGAGAAAATTCGTCGGTTCTCGCTGTCGTCGGACTTGTTGGATTATGGATCTATACATAAGCAATGAATTATAATATTAATCGGTATTACGTAAATGTAGAACTTGATTGTATAGTACACGTACAGTGTCCAGCATCGTAGAAGTGAGGTGTCGAGTTTGTCGAGGTTGAATACTAAGAATAAGTCTTTGAATATCACGACGAAGTAGCCTGAGTCATGGAGGAAATGCACCTCCGTGTATCTCACAGTGAATCCAGTTTGTCGGTTTGTCTTCCTGTTGGACCTTTGTATGTACTAGGTATGCAAAGTCCTACAAAGCAGTTCAAGACTGGGTAATTGTGACTCGGGGAGCAACGACACTCCAGCTTGTATTTTCAGGGCCTAGGAGGCGCCTTAATCTTTTTTGGTTGACCTTAGCATCTCGCTTGCAATACATCTTCGGCATTAGGGGTGGCAAAAAAGTTCGTTAGCGCGGCTCGTTAGCTCAGTTCAAAATTACTTCAATTATACTCGTTAGTTGGTTAAACATTGAAATGAGCTGATTTCAAATGAATTTGAATTTTGCTCAAGCTTGGCTCAGTTCATTAGCTCGTTTCAAAAAATATTTTCAAATTATATGTACAATGATATCAAATCAAATTGTGTTAATTTTGGGAAAAGCTCGATAAGACGAGGAGTTGGCTCGATATCCACCCCTATTCAGTGTCATCTCAATGGGAGCCGATGCGATGGCCTTCTGAAGTGGAGTTTGAGGTGGAGTCATAGAGGGTTTTGTTTGACAAGCATGGTCATGTGGAGATCGCGGTACGGTAGGGTCCAGGGTGATGTCCCTCTTAGACCACTAGATGAATGTGTGGACAACATACCCTATTGTCATGATTTCTCCATTTGGGGGCCTTTCCAGTGGGACAGCCTTGAAAATATCATTAATCATGTCCACTTGGACCTTTGCGAAATTGGTCCCTAGCTGGACATTGTGCACCAACGTCCATGGCAGGCATGGATACACCATCCCCCGCCAGCGTCAATGGGAATGAAGCCAACAAGCCTAACTCCAAGGATGCACGATGTGGGCTCCTACATAATGATACACGATGAGCTCAGGTGTCCACCAGGTCTATCTATGTAGCATGCTAAAGATGTGCATTATTAGGATGTCGTTGATAGGTAAGCTAGCATCGCTATGTTCAAAAAGTGGCACGGACATGCAGCTACTCTAGCATTGAGGGGGACTGGATACTCTAGCATCTCAATTATTTTGTCAATGAATCTATCTCTCCTCGAAGTGAGGCAGTTATCTTCTCAAGTTTTACATCAAAGTCATGCTTAAACATTCCTCGTGCTCAGTCTTGAATTTCTTCCTACTTCTATATGCCTCAGAGTCGTTTAGAAACCCGTGCCTCCAAGATACATAAACACCTAGGCCTCACGTGCGACCCAGGTACTCCTTGTTTCTCAAGGCCGTGTATAGTATATCCCTCTTCCTGACTACTTCGAAGGAGCATTCAGAAGATTCGGGAGTCAATGTTTGCTGAAATAGGCAATCATGTTATTTTAGACCCCATGAAGTTATGAACCTATTAACAACTAGACAGTTTAATATATCTTACCAGGCATTGGGACACTTCCTCGTTTGTGGGGTTTTTGGAAGAGGCGACACCTGACGACGTCGTTGATGGCCTCACTCTTAAGCAGTTTTGGGCACGCTCATTTGTGATATTAATATCACAGATGATTCTATTAAATAACCATATGTGATATTAATATCACAGATGGTTCCATAATGGAACAGTCTATGATGTATACCTTATCATAATCAGCTCTATTATGGAACCGTATGTAATTTTTACCTTATCACAAACGGTTCTATTATAAAACCGTTTGTGATGTTGTACATATCACAGATGGTTCTATTATGCAACCATCTGAGTTGTTGTATATACACAGACAGTTTGTGCCACTAAACCGCATGTGATAGTTCCTTCTGTATACAACATATCAGATTTTTCGATTAGCCTCAGATAATGCAAGCCATGCCCTCCGAAAACAAGCAAATAGATACAATCGCAGATGTAATTATTTCTAAATTATTGAATCAATTACAATGGAATAATTCTTTAATTACATGTCGAGTTTCTTAATCTCATTGGAATAATTTTCAAATAGATGTTCGTCGTATGGGATCATTCCACTTGGCTATTTTCCTTTTAAATAAAGACCTTCATAATGATCGACACGTATGTAGCTTGCTTCATCCCTTGGTTCTTTCTTAAGCCTGATGCCATCTCCGAATGGAGGTAACTCATCAAATTGATTATACTCTTTGTCATCCACGATATTCTCAACTCCGATAATCCTTCTTTTCCATGAAGAACTACGCGGTGTTTCTTATTTGCTGGGTTGGTTACATAAGAAACTTGAGCAACTTACCTCGCGAGTATAAATGGTTCATCTTGGTATCCTACACGTTCGAGGTCCACAGTAGTGATGTTTTACTTATCGACCTTTGCACCTTGTGGGAGTTGGACCCATGTCAAGACCCGAATCTGCAAATCTGAACTCTCCTGTGCATTCTATACTAGTCAAGGATCACGCTAGTGCACATAGTATAAATATAGATGAAATATGGACCACATCACAATTTACTAAGAAAAGACTCAAATATTATTAATTATCAGAGTTACAACCGTATGACCAAGCTTATAACTTAACAGCCGGAAGGGCTTTAACAAAAGCTAGCAGCAAAAAATAGAAATAAATGTAGTAGCCATTTGACATACCCATAGGCAATTAACTGGGGAGCAAAGTCCTAATCCATGAAATCATCAAAGAAACCTCCTTCAAATTCCTATGTCTGATATAGCTCTTCTTTAGTAACTGAGTAAATATGGATATAGCTGTACGTACATAGAATACTCAACATGTCGTTTATAACAAAGATGCAATATAGTATACAGGGATTATCAAATGATGGCTAAGTGGTTATTTTGCAGAAAGCAATAATTTGAAGTGAATACAATAAATAGATTCAAAGCATATTTTTGGAAAGGACGTAAATAAATAATTAATGAATCAAAGGATTGAATAAACCATAAGTGAGCTACCCATTCACTTCCCAACCAACCAAGATTTGATGAAAAACCTAACTCTCATGCGAAATCACTGAGCATTGTCCGCAACTAGGGACACAGCTATTTGAATTGTTTTACACTCTGCAGATGTTGCACAACTTTACCTACAAGAGATAATCAACTTATAATGTCAACGTTTGACACACTTTCAAGGTGTGTGTGACTAAGTGATTATCACAAGCCCTTTACAATGCTCAATCCCAACTTGATTCCGCCTGCTCCCTTAATGTGGATCCATGGCTATGATCAAACCGCATTCATCCCAATAATAGAACCGAAATTGAAACATCACAAATTGTTTAGCCAGGTCTATCCCATACTGAACATGTGGTTGTAAGATAAGGCTTAGATCAATGGCACACAAAATTAAGTCCTTAAATATTACCCAAGTGAAACATCCACATCCCAATGTGCGAACTGCACCCCCTTTACTGCACGATCATTCGCCCAAGTGAAAACCATTTTGTATATACAACGCCAATGACACACCCATACCATGGCACACAAGTTTTATAACTATGGCTACAACCATGATTCAATAACTCATTAAATCAAAATTAATTAATTAATCACATGCGATGATGAACTCAACGTAACTATAAGCATGGCTAAGCATACTAAACGTACAACCCATATGACAACTAGTATTGCATCACTAGAAAATTACCCATCCTAAGGTGATAATAGAATTATGGCATGCAAATTATCAAGTGTGGGTTTAATCAAGTTGGACAATAGCTATGAGGTACAAAGGTTTATACTAAAATAGCAATGCACAGTAATTCAAAACAAAATAATACATAATAGATTGAAAACACTAGGTTCAATATGATCAAAGACCATAACTTGCCTTGGCCTTGCTCATTTAATGACTCTTAATCTTCAGATCATGCTTCAGCTCCATTGAAGACATTATCTGACGAGAGAGAAAATGAACGAGGCACAAATAAAATCAAATAAAATTCAAATAAACTCCAAAAACTATAAAACTATAACTAAAAGATAAAGTTTAATTTTAGATGAATTTAGGAAAAAGAATCAGGTCAATCGGACCTAGGATGGAGAAGAATGGGCTCTCGAAATATTTAAATCTCAAGAAAAAGAAAATTAGGATTTACTGCAATTATTTTTCTAAAGGAAAATACTAATTATGATGCCATCTGCTAACATGGCTGCTGACTGGCTTCTAGGGCTGACGTGGCATGACACCTGGCTTGACATATGGCATTAGGGCTGACGTGGCAGGGTGACATGGCATCACATGTGGCACCAAGGGCTTGCATGGCTATAACGTGGCTAGGTGACTTGGTTGGGCCCATGGGTCATAGGCTTGGCTCATGGTGAATGGAGTTCACCGAGAAGCCGAAGGGTCAACTAGCTCGACGCGGTGACATCATTAAGATTCGACGGTCAACCAAGAGCCACGTGGTTGAATCCAGATCGTTAGATCGATAGCACCGGTGTAGATCTGATTGGACGGGCGAGATAGTGACACGTGGCAGCACAAATCCCAAGGTGACCCTTCGGGGCTCGAACGGATGTACGACGGGCGGCGAGCACATGGGCTGAGGAGGTGTGGTGCAGCGGCGGGTGGAGATTGGCCGATGAGGCAATGGCTGACCGGAGGCTGGACGGCGGAGGAGGTGCATGGTGAGGCGGAGCAACGGCGATGACTTACCATCGGCGGGATCGACGGAGTGACGGCGATGACCGAGGTCAAAGAGGACGGCAGCCGGTGCGAAGGGAGATGTGGCGGCGACCTCGGGTTGCACGATGGTGCGGCGCACAGCGGCTCAAGGCAAGCACGATGATGGCTCAAGGTCAGGAAAATGAAGGGGTAGCGGCTATTTAAGGGCATGGATGTCAAGATGTCTAGGGTGGCTACAACTTGGAGATGACGTAAAGATGATGCGAGGCAGAGTCCAGGCTGAGAACGATGAACAATGCGCCTGACATGTGGGCCCCACGTGTCAGCTGCTGCAACCAGTGAACAGACGAGATGGCCAAGTAGGGCACATCGATGCATGACACGTGGCGCGGGCAAAAGCGGGCTGGAGGGAGAGACAAGCTGGCTAGGCTAGAGGGAAATACGGGACTGGATGGGTTTCGGCCCAAGTGGACTTTAGAGAATTTTCTAGGAACTCCTAATTTCAAATATCCATATTAATTCTCTTGAGCTCTAGAAAATAGCAAATAAATCCAAAAAATCCTAGAAAATTCCAAAAAATTCCATGAAGCACAAGGAACCCAAACAAAAACTGGTTTTCGATGTTTATTTTATTCATGTTAAATCTTTTTTGTTTTTGAAAAATTCATACTAAGCTTTAATTACTTCAAAAAAAAATCCAAATGGTTATTTTTATTTTAAAAGCTTTAAAAAGGCTTTGAAAATCAGGATGTTACAACCCAACAACACCAAAAGAGAGGAATCTCTAAAATTACGTAGTCGAGCTCCCAAATCTCCTCTACAAGCCTGTAATAGGAGCTTGAGGCAGCGGTACTAAACTGCTCACGAAATGCATCTATACAGATGCCTAAGTTCTAGACTGTGCTCTTCTATCCCTATCTGTTGTATAAAATGTATACCAATTAATGTTGTATCCTTGTCATGTCATAATTGTAAATTTTCGCCCTTTTGCCAACCATTGCAGCATTTCACTTGATGACCTCCTAGTGAATCGCACCCTCAACCATTCGTTGAACAGATGGTTATGTTGTCTCATAATCCAAACCTTCGACCGGCCTAGATTCTCTTGGAGTAACATGTCTTGTGCTCTTCAATATACGAAGACACTTCAGTCATGTATTGTAAGACCGTTATATGGGCTTGAGTGTACATACCTAGATCGAGTGTTATTACTTTCCTTCCGATGGTCCCAATATCCACTAGCCTCCTCTTGTGATGAGATAGAGACACACATATTATTTCGACCTGAGCTATGTAATTGATACAGAATTCAATGACATCTTTGGTTGCATAACCTTTGATGATGCTGCCCTCCGACCGAGATCGATTGCGTACATAGGACTAGTGAATTCTCATTTACCTCTCGAACAGGTACATATGAAGTAGAAATATGGGGCTGCATATCTTAATCTCTTTCACAAGGTGGATAATGAGATGGACCATTATATCAAAAAATGATGTAGGAAAATATATCTCAAGATGACATAGAATCGTCACCATCTCGGTCTACAGAGCATCTAGTCCATCAAGATCAATGACCTTCTGAGCAATTGCGTTAAAGAAATAACATAACCACATGATTATCACTCGAACCTTGTTCGGCAAAATGCTTCTAATTGCAACAGGAAGCAATTATGTCATTAGCACATGACAGTTATGAGAATTCATGCCAATTAATTTCAAATTTTCCATGGAAACAAGTTTTTTCATACTGGTAGAGTAATCGAACGGAACATTCACAACATGCAAGCACTAACACAATTCAGTTCTCTCAGATTTAGACAGAGTGTAGCAAACAAGGGGAAGGTATGTCTAGCCTTTATCAGTCTCTATCGGCGCTAACTCGGTCCTGATGTTCATAGCAACTAAGTCATGGCGTGCATTGACACTATCCTTTGTTTTGTCAGGAATGTTCAGTAAGAGACCAATCAAACTATCACATACATTCTTCTCTATGTGCATGACATCGATGCCATTGTAAACTTCTAAGTGCTTCCAATAAGGTAAGTTCCAAAATACTGACCTCTTCTTTCACATGTTCTTCTGACGAGTCCTCAACTTACATTCCTTTCCAAGCACAATATCAATATCCTTGACAATATCGTAGACCTCTTTCCCGCAAAAAGATACGGTGACGCATGCACACAATTTTATGCGAGTTGTTCAACCACACACTCTCGGTATGATCTAAGTAGTGCGAATAGGCTTTGGCTCCTTTTGTACTCAAACCCGATAGGTTACCAAGGGTAGGAAAATCGTTGATGGTGTAGAACAACATGACACGCAAAGTGAAGTTCTCTCGTTTGTCCGCATCCCATACCTGTTCCCCTTCGTTCCACAGTGTTACAAGATCTTTCATCAATGATGTTAGGTACACATCAATATCATTCTCAGGTTGCTTTAGCCCTTGGATAAGTAGTGATATCAAAATGTACTTCCACTTCATACATAGCTGAGAAGGAAGGTTGCACATGCATACATTCACGAGCCAGGTGCTATGTCAGCTGCTCATGTTACCGAAAGGATTCATTCCATCTGTACTCAATCCAAACCTTATATTCCTCGATTCCCCACCGAAGTGTATAAACATCCTATCAATGTTCCTGCACTGGGCAGAATCAGCAGCGTGTGTTATCATTCAATCTTTCTTACACTCCTCTGAGTGTCAATGCAGCAATCTTGCATCCTTTCAGTTCGCAAATAAATGCTTCAAATGGGGAATTACAGGCATATATCATAATATTTTAATAGAAGGTCCTTGCTTCATTAGATCCATTCTTACGCTTGTATCAGGATGCTTTGCACACCGGGCAAACATATAATTTTGCATACTTTTTATGGTAGAATATACAATCATTCGGGCATGCATGTATTCTTTCTACTTCTATTCCCCATAGACAAAGAATCTTCTTGGCTTGGTAGGTGGTTCTCGGCAACATATTTTCCTTTGGAAGGATGTTTGCTAGGAGATCTAACAACGCCGTGAAACTCTTGTCGGACCAACTATTGCTTGCCTTCAATTTCAGCAGTTCAAGAACAGATGACAACCTTGTGCATTGTGGTTGCAGCCCGCGAACGAAGGTTTCTCCGAGTTCTCCATCACCATAGTTCCCTTCTGCATCGCATAGCATCTGATCTAGAATGTTGTCATGCGACCTATCCTCATCGAAAGCACAATCCACAACCAGCATATCGTTGTCTCCCTCGACGATGTTACAGCTACCTTCCTATGTAATCTTCTCTTCTCCATGATTGGTCCAACATGTATACACCTTTTTGAAACCCCTTCGAATCAAGTGAATTTCGATCTATGCTGAGTTAGTAAACATCTTCATATTATCGCAATCAATCCATGGACAGTACATATATTCCATCTTCTTCAACATATCCTACTCAGCCACTCTTCTAAAAGCAAATATGCCATTAATGTACTCTTTACTCATATGGTTCTCAACATACATCCAATTTCGATCCATCTAGTTACTCATGTAACAAATTAGTGTCAAATTGGATTATTAATGCTACTATAGCTAGCCAGCCCAATACTTACACATAATTGTCATTCACCTTATAATAAACTATCCATATCTAAATTAAGTAGCTAACTATGTATTTTTACTATATATATAGTCTAAAATAGGTATGTATATATAGTAAAAATAACGAGTGCTCCTTGGGGTGTGTGTGTGTGTCAAGTAAGAATATACTAAAGTAAACTAGGAGTAATGGCTCATTCTTAAATTGGAGCAAACTACCAATTAAGCTAGATCTAAATCTATCTATCATCTCTCTTTATTACAAGACATATAATTAGAAGTAAATACTAACCTTTAATCACCAAGAACAAATAGATCTACAAGCGGTATGCTTTCACCAAACTCCCCAAAGCCGGCTGCCTCCTTCATTGCAGCTCAATGAAGACAGAACTGTCGAGACCCCGCCAGCTAAGCATTGAATAACGTGGCGTATCCCAGGCACGTCCAACCGTGAACCATTTGTGATACATAATTATCACATATAGTTCTCATTAATAATAGTATGTGATAATACAAGATTTTACATACGGTTATTATTACGAATTGTCTATGATAATTACTTATCACAGACGATTCGTATTAATAACCGTCCGTGAATACACATCATAGACGGTTCTGAAATAGAATCGCATATGATAAATACAGTTCTAAATTCATTCTCATACACATAAATACAAATTCAGTAATGGTTCAGGAGTAAATATATATTACTTAGTTGTTTTTTACTGGTCAGTAATGCCATCATGTTGTTATACCGAGACCGTTTACATATATAGAAGATAGTAAATACAAATTCAACTGCTTGATTTTACACATGGCCAAATAGCATGGTGAGTCGCTTCTTACAAAAGATAACAAAAAAAATAGAAACCTAACTGCTTCAAAGTTTTTCTAATTGCGGAGGTAGTATGCTATCTCCGTCTTCAAAACTTTGCAGGCAACGTGGTCGACATCGGACAGTTGGGAATTGGGATCATTAGTGAACGAAGCCCGAAATACATCCACTCGATGACGCGCTCGTTCAAGTGTCTCCTGGACACCCTCTGACTAAACAATCAAGTCGAATTAAGCCTATAGGCTCTCTTCCCTTTCTTAAGGGATCTTGGCAAGGTTGACTCGGTCACCTGCCACCTCGACTAAGCACTCCAAACGACAGTAAGCATCTTAGAGATATGCAACATCGTTGTGAAGGACCACGTTGACAGCGAGGTTAGCTCACTAGAAGTGGGAGACCAGTCGGAAGACACGACGGAGGAGGATGTCAAGACGGCGAAAGGTGACCTTAAACTGATTTGGCAAATCTTCGGACATAGGAGGAATGACACTATTAGCATAGCGTCCTTCCACAGCATCCACCAGCATATGGCCAGCGAGATACTCATCCAAGATGGCCAGATTAGCCATCAATGCTGGCGACAAGAAAGAGTAAGGATCCATTTATTTGTGCTTGAGAGACAAGAAAGATAGCCGGCCGGCGAGGTGCCTCTATAGGATATATCAACGATGTGAGGATTAATCTCTGGTGGTGGACAATCATTTTTATACAATAAGAAATACATTTGGTGCATGAGATGAAGAACCGCATTAGGGAGCCGAAACGATCGAAAGGCCCGTATCGGGGAGACAAAGCGCCATTCATACGTACAAATACATATACAGACAGTTCTAACCACAAGCCGTCTGTGATACGCAACTATCATAGACAGTTCGTATTAATAACAGTCTATGAACTATCACATACGGTTCTAATTAAAAATCATTTATGATGTTTGTAATTATCACAGAAGGTTCATATTAATAACTATCTGTAAACTATTACAGATGGTTATTAACAAGAATCATCTGTAATAGTTGCGTATCACAGATGATACATGGTCACGCTTGTAAAACCGTCTGTGATAATTACAGCACAGACGGTTCCCCATGAACCGTTTGTAATGAGACGTTTAATATAACTTGCTTTGTAGTAGTGAATAGTAGTGCTAGACTAGCATAAGTTGCCTGAATTTTAGACCTGGCAAAGAATAAATCCAAAATCAATGGGCCGAGCTCCTCTCGCTAGCAAGATTCTACGTCTGGCTTAAACGATTAGCTCATTAGGCACAAAGTCTACTATAATTATGTGCGTAGCATTTCTCATGTACATATTGCCAATTTACAATTTTAAGGGAAAAATATGGAAAGATATATGGTCGGTCCAACATCTTGTAGATTGATTTTAAACCCAATTTTGAGCCACGCTTAGATATCACACGTAAGTTGAAGATATGCCATTTATTGATATTTTTCTTGATGAAAGATTACGAAATGTAAAATGGTGTAAACCTTCTATCAAAATATTTTAATGGCTTATAAAATACAAAATGCTGTAAACATTCTACACAAATATTGTTTGTAGCTCATCTACTTGTTAGGGTTTGAAATTGCAATTTTAACCCTTTGCTTTCTTTTCTTGAGAGTAGCTTGAGAATTGATGGATAAACCCATGACATGTCATGGATGATGAAACTATTTGTTCGCATTTTGCTTATTTTGTTTAGAAGTTACACGTGTAGTGCTTTTCAAAGGTGGGTACGATGTATTACATAATGATTTGTCCAAAGCGCATCATGTTTTCCATCTACTTTTTCTTAATACTTTCATTAATATCTTCTATAAAATACCATCCAAGATAACTAAAATATATAATAATTGTAGAAATCATGTATACTTACCACCTTGCACATGCATTTCATATTTACTTTATTTAAATTATTTTCCATTGCAATTCATATATTTTGCATATTCACTTTGTACCATCCCTCATAAGTTATAAATTATTATAAAATTTCCTTTATTATTTTCTGTGTCTTATGATGCAGGCACAATACCCTAATGATGCCACCATGCCTAATTATCAAGTTTGGAACCAAGTCAGGATTAAACCGGAGAAGTAACAAGTACCGAAAATGTTGTATATAGATTGGAACCCACTATTGGGGTCCAATGTGAGCTTAAATGAAAATGGCCACAACTAGAAAGTTGTAGATCTCATGGAAGGCTAAAATTTGGACTATTGAATGAAGTTTTGATGTGAAAAATTGTGGCCTTCAGAAAATATCTACGTGCAGTAACCGAACAGAGCATATTGAAGGTTGTGGTATGGTCGTACTTGACTGTAGTGTGACCATGCTGTCCTGTGAAGCACACCAAACAGGTCCAAAATGGTCCATTTCAAATCCAATTCAAACGAGCTTTTCTTTGGGAGGTTCTTTGGAACTTAAGAAAGGTATTTGAAGCATGAAACCCACCAAGCAACATTGGGATTTGATTGACACAAGATTTGGAAGGAGTTGGAGATCCACATGTCACTATAAAAGGTCATCTAAGGGCGCTGCCGACCTTGGCTCGCCCCCCACACCAGTGGAGGATGCCCCAAGGGTCCTCCCCAATCATCTGCACACCATCTCCACACTACCATGGACAGGGGAGGTGCGTTCCTAGGATTTGGCCACGAATGGGGTGTTGACGTCACCTCTTCCTTCACCGCATTGATCGTCGACGACCTCCATCATCTTCATCGCAAGCTACCATCTCCATTGCATTAGGAAGTCCTTGGACAACATCATGTTTATTTATTTGCATTGTTAATCATTCATTTTGTTGCATGTTTTTTAAGACTGCTAGATTGTAGACTTGTTATTGCACCTTATGAGATATCATTTGCAATCTTTATTATTTATGTCCTTGCAGTCTTGATCATGTTTGAGTCTTAGTTTATTCTTAGAACCATGGTAATTTGGTAGGGTTTACACAATTGCATGTGTTAGCATAGATCAATTCCTTAATGACAGTTGTGTCTGCGGTGTATATTATGTAGAACATAGAGGGGTTGTACTACTAGATGAGATGGAGAGGAAAGGTAGAAGGGTGATAGGTTATACCTGATTCTCTAGATCGTTGATGCGGGGGAATTACGGAGACTCATCTACCTAAGGCTTTAGCTCGGAGTCCACAATAACTACCGTCCTTAAATCTGTCTCGTATTGATGCTATATATGGTGCTTACAAGCAAGGATTACAAGGGATATGTTTGACACACATATTCATCTCAGGCTCCATGCTCATGTTTAGCATAACTTATTTTCTTTATTAGTTAATCCCTATGAAGTATTTCAATAGACAGAAGTCTAGGAACCGTGGTTGCATAGAGTAATCATTGAGTTTGGCATATGTCTTGTACATGTGTCTTGCGTATTAATATTTCATACGCATATCTTATTATCTCGTTGTGTTGATTCTTGGTCAGAGGTACTAACATTTTGCTATAGGCCCATTGTCCTTAGTGGATATAATACCTTAGAATACTCTAAGGTGAAAGTGCTAATGCATTGCATAACATTAACAAATTTATCATAAAAGTGAAAAGAAATGGTAGTGTTAGTCTATTACAAAGCTAGACTAGCACAAGTTGCCTAAACTTTAGACATGGCAAAGGATAAATCTAAAATCAATGGGTTGAGCCCCTCTCACTGGCGGTAATCTATGTCTGGCTTAAACTAAATGATTAGCTTGTTAGGAACAAAGTCCATTGTAATTAGATACTTCCAAATTTTTAATGAACATGTACAATTTTAAGCAGAAATATGCAAAGGGGTCTGGTTAGTCCAAAATCTTGTAGATTGATTTCAAATTTGATCTTAAGCCACGTTGAAGGCATCGACATCATACGTATGACACTTTTTCTATATATTTTTTCTTATGAAAGGTTGTGGAAGACCGAATTTACTGAACCTTTTACCTAATAGTTTTTGTGAGTTTATTGCTTTATATGAACCTGCTGAGTAAATCATTAAGTCGACACACATTACACTACATACCATAAAAATGAAATTCCCAAAAAAAATAACAAAAAACATTTCGATCATAATAATATGGTTGAAATTCAAAGTAGAACGAACGAACTATGTCTCCCTAACTACATAGTAACATGGACAATAATCTCTATTGAGATACTTACATAATTATCTTTTTTCACCTTTTTGATGGGAAGGTGTTGCATATTGGTCAACCTTAAATAAGGTCGTAAATGAGCCAAGCACGAGCGAGCCTGGCCTACCAATCTCGAGCTGAGCTCAAGCAAGCCTGCATTGGGGTCTGAGCCTGGATTTAGGTTCAAGCTTAGCTTAGCCCAAGCTCGAGTAGACTCAAGCTCAGCTTAAATAAGCTCGATAACAGTTAAAATAATTTAACATGCACTAATTTTTTAAAATAAGAAAAGCTTGAGTTTGGCTAGAGTAAGCTCGACAACTGTAAGAAACAATTCAATATGTACTTCAATAATAGAAAAGCTTGAGCTCGAGCTTGACTCAAGTAAGCTCGGTAAAAGTTAATATGCATCAATATTCAAGCTCGAATTGTGCCCTAACAAGCTATTCGAGCTTGGCTCATTTAGAGTTTGAGCAGAGCTCGAATCAAGACTAGAGTGAGTCAAGTTCGAGCAACTCACCAACCTCGAGTTTTTTACAGTCCTAAACTTAAACATGCGTGTAATGGACCATCTTTCACTCAGAACTCATAGCTGATATCATGAAAGTAGAAGGTACAAAATGCAAACGGGTGGAAATGAAAAAAATCATGGGAATGGTGGGGCCACCACAAATGGCTAGGATAGTAGTGTAGCACCACCAATTCACCATGTTGATGCTTGTTTTATCATTATACCCCAACTACTTGTTACAATTATGGGGTAAACCTTCTTTCTTGAGTGTAGCTAGGCCCTATTTGGTAGAGCTTCATATTCTCCTTTTTAGCTTCTACTTTCGGTTATATGATAATTCACTTCTCTGAGAATCTGGAGCTACCCCTGGAAAGCATTTGGTTAGTAAGTTGACTCCAAAAACATAAGAGGGGGATTGGAGGCAAATAGACCGTGATACCCCTAGTTATAACATGACATCTTTGTTTGTGTCTTATTCCTTTGTATTTGTACACAATTGATGAAATTTTTTTGTCCAAATTTTGTAAGACCATATGTATATAAATTATGATTTTTTTTGTAAATATTGAAGAGCACATATACACAAATTATAACATTTTGATTCCAAATTTCGGCAAGTAAATGCATTCGAGTGCAATGTGAAAGAACAAAGATATTCTCATGGCATGACAATGCATAGTGTCAAGTTGCAAAGACCACAACCATTCAAAAAATTTACATTCAACTTTCATCCACAAATTTAACCACATCTTTGAAATTTTAACCAAACAAGAAACCAATTTTACCCTAGCACACTAAAAAAATGTTTGAATGACAAACTTCATAGCTAGCTCGTAAATACGATAGTGGATAGCACAACATTACATAATTTACATGTCCCAAATACATTCTCTTGTATAAGTACAAATTTTAGTGTTGCATCATTGCTAGTAATAGTCTAAGAGACAAGGTAGCTTGTAAACATGGCGGTCATAGCACAACATTACATAATTTACCAGTCTCAAATATATTGATCATGTACAAGTACAAATTGTTACCACTCTCAAATGCATTGTATACACGGTAGTACATAGCACAACATTGCATAACTCTACATATACAAAACATTAATGAGTAAACATATACAACTCTCTATCTGGTGATGTCATTTCCCATTAGTCTCTACACAAGTTATTGAGAGCAAAAGCATGCAGCTCTAAGTGTTTTTATGAAAATCCTATAGTTCAAATTCTAAACAAATCACAAAAAGAGAAAATATGTTGGAATGTAATTCAAATATTTATTACAAACAACATTAAAAAACTTCTCTGGCAATTGAAGAAAGTGTTTCTAAAGTTCTAATGTGTGTGTCTAATGATTGTACAATTCAAATCTTGCCTTGTACTCAACTTGAAGAGCCACAACAAGTGATGAATACTAAGCAAAGTAGGGATTACATGGAGCTATAATGAGTAAATATTGATATGCTATTTTATCTTTTTTTTTTCAAACTGAAAATGTCATCTTGGCAATCCAGTCCTAGCAGTAGAACATTGGAAATTACTAGCCATAAATCCTAATTTTGCAATTGCAATTCGCTATTTCTATTTCCATGTATGGTCCAGAAGTGGAAGATCAATTGAATTACTATGAGAGAAAGTCGTTTCAAAGATAGCAACACAATCGTTTCAAGGATAGCAACACAAACTGTGTTGATTGCAACTATGCTACAATTTCAGCTACATTTGAACAATACATACATGTTTTTTCATAGCTTTTTGTATACATGCAAGGAAGAAAAATATTATTGATTTTGCAAGTTTGCATAGTATTGATGGCACGAAATTAGTAGGGGTAGACGGTGAAGAGGAGGGGAGGGTGAGTAGGGAGGGCAAGGGGGAAGGACGGACAAAGAACAAACCTTCAAGGGATGCCGGGCTCACTGCTCAGGGAACAGCGGTGGTGATGGATACAGAGACTCCTAACCTAGCCGGGATGACTCCAGGGTGATGGATCTGGCAGTAAGGAGATGCAGGTGACGGTGAGGGTTCCAGGGCGACAGTGAGGGATCCAATGGTGAGAGACCAGCGGCGGTGAGATGATGGTGAGACATGGACGATGGTGCGAGAGGAGGGTGTGGGTGAGAGGACATAGAGGCATGGCCGAGATCTGGGTTAGGGCGAGAGGAGGCAGAGTGGGGGTGAGATCCAAGTGAGGGCAAGAAGAGACAGCAGTGGGGACGAGCAAAGGTGGAGGCAGGGGCGAGAGGAGGGCGGTGGCGAGAGGAGGCAAGGGTGACAGATAGGGAGACTTGCGAAGGGAGGACAAGAGGGTACGGAGGGGTAGTTCGATCACATTTTGTGGGTGATTTCCTCTAACTTTAATAGGTACTTTGGTTTTGGGTGTACTAACTTTCCACGATAATCCACCCCAGGGTTATTTCTCATCGCTAGTTCATTTTCAACTCTACTCCTTGCAAGAAGTAGAATTAGGTTGTTTTGAGAAGCTAACTGTTTGGCTCAGCTCCACGACATCCAAAGGAGGAGTTAGGAGCAAGAGCTGTACCAGTACTACAGCCATGGAGCTAGACGTGGCAGCGCCTCATTGGCTTGGGTGTACTGCTGTGTGGACCCCTTTTAACGGTAAGAATTTTCTATGCAAGGACAAATATGGCAGCTCTGATCCGAAAGCAACTCCATTTCAAGTTTGAACACGTGTAAATAGACAGATAATGATACATTTTTCTAAGAAAATAGATAATGAATTTTTCTCTTTACTAAAGGGCATAGTAAATTCTTCTGATAGATAGGAATATGTTCTTTTGAGAGGTAGAGAGTGTTGGCTAGAGCAACTACATGACACGTTAAACCTATACTGAAAATCCTTGGTCAAATAGTCATAGTTGTAGTGGCCTAATAACCACGAGACTCATACTTTAAAACCTTATCTAAGCCACAAAACCTAATTAATGACCTACCAGTTAGGGTACAATCAGCCAGAAAAAGTTGCAGTGGCACTGGATGTCCTTCAAATTGCCAAAAGAAAAAACATACAGTCATTTCATAACTAATCTTTGCCCTGCGCACTGGCTCTCATTCACTCTTAATTTGTATGTAAATCCTGAGTTTAATGAATTTGTTCAGATATTGTGAAGAATATCAAGGGAGTCGCCTTTCAAGCCAGTATTGATGAAAATGGTGTTGCATCAGAACTAATGCGATTTATTTGCTTAGAGGAACCATTAGTCTCTAATTTAAGAGCACCGAACTTTTAATGTGTAAGCGTTTCCTTGAAAGCACATGCATATGGTAAGACGCATATACCTCGTATAATGTCAAACGCAGCTCAACATGTGGCACTTTGCAATGATGAATAAATTCATCATTTTGCATCATTTATACACGTAGTCCTGTAATCATGCTTGCAGCAAAACTTCAACACGGAGTTACATAAATGCTTGAAAATGCCATGTGAAGCTTTGTCTTATTGAAATCAGTCAACCGAGTGAGAAAATTAAAGGAATTATGGTATGTGCTTATATATTATTCTAAATGGAAATAAGAATAAGTGAGGCAGCAATAATAATTTAATGTGTGGTTGGAATATAAGCATGCCTTTCTTGATCTGTAACACCCCGGCCAAACAAGGACCCAGAATGCTACTAAACTAGAAGTAAAGCAATGTTAACTATTTAAGTTATACCAAATTTTGGCAGAGTCTACCTTGTTTATCTTTCCAATTCAGTGATTTCATGAACAGAAATAATTATAGAAGACAAAGCTCGAGTAACTAGTTCAAATTCAACAGTTATACTAAAAGGATTCTAAAACATGTAAGAATATGAAAGAGTAAAGGCATTAAGGATAATCTAACTCTTAATACAATTATAATCCAATGATAATCAAATGGTTCTTAAAAGGTTCTTGCATCCTATAACTAATTATCTTCCTTTATTTTCATGAGTGTGCAAGTGCTACTAATTTATTCCTTCCCTTTTCCCAAGCATGCCGACCTCAAGGTGGTACCTAAATAAAAAGACAACAACAATAACAAGAGTGAGTCCAACGACTCAGCAAGTACATATGACAAAGAATAACAAGCCAACATTGTTAATCAACATGAAGCGAACACAGAACGAACACAATTGAATGAATTTGAATGAATGAAGTGAATGGAATGGAGGGACTACACAATGCATATACCGGTATAGCCAGTGACACACCCGTCAGTGTTCACTTAAACCCACATTTAACAAAATGTGGGGATTCAATCCCGTATGAAGAACGTTTCATACGGGTGTCCCGAACTACCCACTTTGGAATGGTGGGGCCCACTTTGGAATGGTGGGTCTTACTTGCCCATGTTGGAATTAATGGGTCTTTTGATCCACTCCCGTGGATGAAACAATGAGTGGTATGCATGGAATGAAACTTGCATAATAAAACGATACATTCTCTACACATATAGACAACTCACCTAAGGAATACATCATGAACATAAGTGTTATCAAGGGTCTTAGATGAACATAGGTAAATAAAACAGCAAGCATACAATGTTTTCTTTGAATCAAATCAACATGGTACTTGCCTTCCGAAGGACGACGTGTTAGGATGAAATGGCGGGGGGCCTCTAAGCCTGAAACCTTTTCGCCCTTGAAGAACCGACGAAGAACACGAAGAACACCCTACGAACTCCTCCTCTTCTCCCCTTTCTCCCTTTCTTCTTCTTTCTTCCCTCTTTCTCCAAGGCTTCTCGCCTCGTCGGGGAGGAAGGGAGGGAAAGGCTGCGCAAGGGAGAGGAGGGGCTGCGCAAGGGATGGAGGGAGGGGCGCACTAGGGAGGAGAGGGGGCGGCCAAGGAAGAGGAAGGAGGGGGGAGGAAATTTCGGCCCAGGGGGAGGAAGAGGGAGGGGTGGCGGCCAAAAGGGGGAGGAGGGGGAGGGGTGCGGCCAAAAGGGGGGTTAGGGTTAGGGGGCGCATGGGCCTAAGGCCCAAGGTGCCTCCCTCACTTCCAAGCCGGGCCCCCAAAGCTTCTCCATCCTGGCCCGTCAACCAAAACCCGTTTTCCCCGCAACCCGAAAAGAATAATTTTTACCCGGATCCTTTCCCGAATAAATTCTCTCTAATCAAAAAGAAAATACGGAGTGTTACATTCTACCCCCCTTAACAGAATTCGACCTCGAATTCTCACCGTCGAAAACATTACTAAAACATAATACCGCAGAATTGGAAACAATAGAATAACACATACCGCAAACAAACAGGTCTGGATGTTGCTCGCGCATGCGAGACTCTAGCTTCCAAGTGGCCTCTCTCTCTGTCTAAAGCGTCCAAAGCACCTTGACATACTTTAAACTTATTCATCAATGCTTCTCCTGATCTTTCCAGAATTCGCACTGGCTCGGACTCAAAGGACTGATCTTGTTCAAGTAATAACGGTTTTAGTAAATTATATAGCTCCGGACCTCACAGGTACCTCCTCGACACCAGGTCATATATAACGTTGTGTATCCCACCCTAGGACCCAAGGCGGTCCTAGCGATACACCACCCTCCAAATCCTCACAACTACAGATGCGATTAAATATACCTCGAGTTATCATTCTCTTTGGTACCAACCCATACAACCTGCACATCAACCGAAACCCTTGTTCCAACTCTCAAACGATCTCTTTACCCTAACAAGGAGCATCTCCTTTAACCATTGACGAACAAAAGTGCTCAATGTAAACAATCTCTTTTACATTCAGAATCCAACTGAAAATAAAGGATTCTCATCACAACCACACTTCACCCGCTTCCCACAAAAATAATCAAATCTAAGAATCAAGGATTCAACAGGAGAACCTCTCCACGTTCCAAGTAGGTAATTTGCAAATAACAACACAAAAGTCAGAGGAGAATCACTCCAATGCCAAACTTTTTTTTTTTGAACTGGAAAAACCACACAAGCCAACATAAAGTCAACTCAAACCACAAAAGACTTTTGCTATCATCACACAGCTCAAATAAGAATCAAGAGAGTATTTCACTACCTGAAATATATATATATATTTGGAATAAACTTTCTCTTGAATCACAAGATTCCAAATCATCACACACCACACTAACTCATTTCTCTTAAACTGGCAACATCAACAATATGATCAAACCGAGCGCATGAGCCACACCTTTGTGGAGGGACTCTACTGTCCTCACAATAACATATTCTAGCCAACTCCTCTACCAACAGGGTTACTTTGATAAATAATTTCCAATGCTCCTCATCATTGTTTTCACCCACAATCACTTCACCACAACCCTTTAAGGATAATAAACTTGAAATTCGCAGCACACACACTCAGTTCCTTCACCTAAAGGACACTATCGAGGAGCAACACACTATTTAGAATCCCCTTGTTCCAATATTCCCACATAACATCATTAGCCTCCAAAGTTCTAGCATAACACACCAAACCAAAATTTTTTCCATCTCCCAGGCTCCTATATATGTATTTCGATACAATTGATATGAAGACTCTCGAATTTGGTGACTAAAATTACCACGACCAAGCATGCTCAATCATTAACAATCACATGAAAACATAATCTCAACTCAATTATCTTTAGAAAGATTCTAACTCTTGGAGGGTTACTTACTATAGCCAAATCATGCATAGAAATAATTCAACAATCCCTACTATCCCAATGACTCCCATAATGGTTAGACCTCTTCATAATTACTATCTCATTAACTACACCACCAAAATCATCCTACTAAACCTTGCAAAGTGCCCAATCACAATACTCTAATAAGATCGATCAAGATTCTCATACTTTTGATAATTCTAATGCTCCATCAAAATAATTGAAACATTCTTGAACCACAATCTACTATAAGTTCTACTAACTGCAATCCATAAGGTCAGTTAGCTCCAAGGACAAACGGTCTATGTACCTCAAATCCTCATCGAGAATTATTCCAAGAAATCAGTTTATCACTCAATGAATCTCAAACAGTTGACACCTACAATCTCACCGAAATCATCTACTTGACTACCACTATCGAGTTGCCATTATCAACCTAAAAGGCTTTGCAACACGGATTGGTTAATCCTTCCTCAGAAGAAGATATAGATATTTTTTTAGCACATAGTAAAACATTTACCACTCATCGGAGATACATGACCAAGGAAAGAAAAGTCAAATAGTCAAGATCTTGGGAAATAGAAGATGAGACCACAGTTGAGTGCACCAGTCCCACAAGAAGAGAATATCAAATTTCAGCCGAAAATAAATAAATAAATAAAGCACTGCTTTTGGGAAACTTGAGGAATTCCTTTGAGGCAAACCAATGAGGTTAAGAACACTCCAATAAACTGCAAGGTACAAAACTTGAATCCAACTGCAAATACCTCTACTGCACCCTTCAATTTAATAAAGGACATAATTTTCTTTAATGGAAATATCACTTTACCACCTTCAAGCAAACGATCCTTTAAGCTCGCTCAAATCACAAGAATCACTTAAGAACACATAGAACCTTCCAAAATGTCACTCTGCGTAACTAATTTCAGATACCACAATAATTCACAAACTCCCAAAGAATCATGAAGGCAAATCTCCAAATATTTCATTTAATTGACATCACGAAAGACGAACAAACTCTTTTTACTTCTAAAAGAATCAACACTACCGGCATCATCTCATACTCAGTTTTACTAACCTCATCATTATATATATTCTTAGCCTGAATCATCATAGCCTACCAACGCATCAAAAACCTTTCCAAAAGAACACAATAACTTATTTAATTTTTTTTTCCAATAAGATTGCAATAATCTTACTAACCTCAAGAATAATACACTTTTAACAAGAATCGTCATCGTCTACCCTTCCATTATAAGGTCCTCCCAAAATCTCGTCAAATAGATCCATGCTACTATATCATCCCATCCTCAAATTGAGAGTATTTCAAAGCATTACAACCTCACTACGACAACCGCTTTAAATTAGAGGAGATCTAATACACACTTTTAATGATTCTACCAAAACTCTTTCATCAAAGACATAACATCATCTGACAATCCCACCATCATGTAAATATAGATCACATTTTTTTCCTCTTAAACCCCATCTATTGCTCTCTTATTGATGCGCAACACCAAACTGCATTACACAACAGTTGCACTTAGCAATTACATACGAACACTAAGTATCCACAAAGATAACTCCAAGATTAATATCCACTAATACAGTAATCCAACACCTTCTGAATTTAACAATCCTAAACTGTTAAATTAATCCATTGAGACCCGTTGATCCAATTTATCCCAAAAAGTTTACTAATTTTGTCTCTCCTATTGATCAACAAGTTCATCGAAGTTCCACACCTCTTAGTAACTCTATTGATTCCATTAGGAATAGCCCTATTCATAAACACAGTTCATGAACAACCACAAGAAGACGACATCAACTTAATCGGTTTCACTTCAAGGATACTCATACCATACCAATCTATTTGATTACAAACTCTGACTTAACCATAACAAGGCATCACAAAAGGATTTTAACACCTCCCTTCAGAAAAGAGAGGTATTAAACTTCAACACTTAGAATAATCCAAAAGAATCACATAAAGCCAAAGCTTTCACAAGATAAAGAATTTGCAACATAAAACTTTCATTAACGAGAATACCAAGCGAACAAATGAGACAAGTTTCACAACAAGACAAAACTTCCACGGAGGGACCAACCTTGCAAATCCACAATGCTCTCAAGCAGCAAAAGTGTCTCAATAATTCGAAGAACAATAATTGATTCAAAGAACAGGTAGAAACCAATTGAAAACCCTCAACTACAATGAATCCACGAGCCCAAGATAAATTCGTCCACCACCACAGGATAAGAATTGACCAAATTCAATTCAAGAAGGGAGAAACTTTTCCAAAGAATTCATTCCTAACCTTTGAAACTAAGTTGCTCACGGAATAATCCTTCACTATTTCAATACCACGAATAGTGATATAACCTGGCCATATCAATGGCCACACCGCGATCTCTATCTCTCAACATCAACTATCCCCACACATAACCATCATATAATCAAATCATAGGCACAAATGATCATCTCACAACATGTACAAAGTCAAACATTAAGCACACATTCAACTATGTAATCCAACGGAAACGTAGATGCAATGCAAACCCCATTCCCACCTACCGTGCTTAGTGTGTCAAAATTAATATTTCGTTAACCACGGACCTACAGCCCGCTCTGATACCAACTGTAACACCCCGGCCAAACAAGGACCCAGAATGCTACTAAACTAGAAGTAAAGCAATGTTAACTATTTAAGTTATACCAAATTTTGGCAGAGTCTACCTTGTTTATCTTTCCAATTCAGTGATTTCATGAACAGAAATAATTATAGAAGACAAAGCTCGAGTAACTAGTTCAAATTCAACAGTTATACTAAAAGGATTCTAAAACATGTAAGAATATGAAAGAGTAAAGGCATTAAGGATAATCTAACTCTTAATACAATTATAATCCAATGATAATCAAATGGTTCTTAAAAGGTTCTTGCATCCTATAACTAATTATCTTCCTTTATTTTCATGAGTGTGCAAGTGCTACTAATTTATTCCTTCCCTTTTCCCAAGCATGCCGACCTCAAGGTGGTACCTAAATAAAAAGACAACAACAATAACAAGAGTGAGTCCAACGACTCAGCAAGTACATATGACAAAGAATAACAAGCCAACATTGTTAATCAACATGAAGCGAACACAGAACGAACACAATTGAATGAATTTGAATGAATGAAGTGAATGGAATGGAGGGACTACACAATGCATATACCGGTATAGCCAGTGACACACCCGTCAGTGTTCACTTAAACCCACATTTAACAAAATGTGGGGATTCAATCCCGTATGAAGAACGTTTCATACGGGTGTCCCGAACTACCCACTTTGGAATGGTGGGGCCCACTTTGGAATGGTGGGTCTTACTTGCCCATGTTGGAATTAATGGGTCTTTTGATCCACTCCCGTGGATGAAACAATGAGTGGTATGCATGGAATGAAACTTGCATAATAAAACGATACATTCTCTACACATATAGACAACTCACCTAAGGAATACATCATGAACATAAGTGTTATCAAGGGTCTTAGATGAACATAGGTAAATAAAACAGCAAGCATACAATGTTTTCTTTGAATCAAATCAACATGGTACTTGCCTTCCGAAGGACGACGTGTTAGGATGAAATGGCGGGGGGCCTCTAAGCCTGAAACCTTTTCGCCCTTGAAGAACCGACGAAGAACACGAAGAACCCCCTACGAACTCCTCCTCTTCTCCCCTTTCTCCCTTTCTTCTTCTTTCTTCCCTCTTTCTCCAAGGCTTCTCGCCTCGTCGGGGAGGAAGGGAGGGAAAGGCTGCGCAAGGGAGAGGAGGGGCTGCGCAAGGGATGGAGGGAGGGGCGCACTAGGGAGGAGAGGGGGCGGCCAAGGAAGAGGAAGGAGGGGGGGAGGAAATTTCGGCCCAGGGGGAGGAAGAGGGAGGGGTGGCGGCCAAAAGGGGGAGGAGGGGGAGGGGTGCGGCCAAAAGGGGGGTTAGGGTTAGGGGGCGCATGGGCCTAAGGCCCAAGGTGCCTCCCTCACTTCCAAGCCGGGCCCCCAAAGCTTCTCCATCCTGGCCCGTCAACCAAAACCCGTTTTCCCCGCAACCCGAAAAGAATAATTTTTACCCGGATCCTTTCCCGAATAAATTCTCTCTAATCAAAAATAAAATACGGAGTGTTACATGATCATTATTTTAACTTAATTTAACTCTAATAGTTCAATTCCAAACTTCTACTGCTACTTCTAAGAGAGGATGTGAGAAATAAGCAATTAGTGGGGTCATTGATGGAACTGAAAAATGGCGCCTCAAAAAATCAAAACGTTAAGTATTTGCAAACTAGAAAAATGTATAGGGTGTGCAAGCTAAAATTGACGATGAATAGGGTCTATTTTTTCTAGAGATAATATTTATATGGTTCCTCGCAAAAAAAATGTATGTGGTGTGTGAGGCACAGTTGGAGATGAATGGACGAGCAATATTTTGCTTAACTAAAATTTTATATAATTTGATTGTACACTATATTTGCAAGGTGATTGTACAAATTAATAATCTATATATGTACAGTTGCACCGTAGAGAAAGTGCCAAATAGCAGTACTCACATAAGTCACGACAAAAGCAAGAATATGACGTCATTTTCAAGAAGTAATGCTTACCATTTTGTTTCTCTATCACATTTCTATCCTAGCGGGAAAAAAATGTTCTCAATAAAACAAAACAAAGCACATCATGCATGCTTGATTCGCATCTCGTCTTTCTTAATCATGATATGCTTACCTGTTGCAGGTAGCTAATCAAAATGATTATTCCCTCACATGAAACATCATTGTATACTCCTTCCGTTTGTAATCAAATGCAGGTCACTTTGCAGTATATATCCCAGGTATAAGTACCCTTCACTTTGCAGTATATATCAAATGCAGGTCAGTTTGCAGTAAATACTTTTAGAATTATTTGTTAGAATAGACAGGCATATTCCTTTTATTTCTTTATATTTTTTTATATGTGTAGGACATATTCCCTTGTACTCTCTTATATATATGCTGCCCATTGGACCTTATGAATATACACAATATTTATAACATGGTATCAGAGATGACTAATCTGTATTCTCGTACGTACTTTCTTGGGATTAAGGTCACTTCCACGCCTAAGGCGCTACTGCCTCTCCCAGTAGAAGTATATCCAAGATCTTCTTAATCGTTCTAATCTGATTGACACACTGCTGAGATTCCCATGGAGTTATCTCTTCAGTTTCGGGCCAGCGATCGTGATCTTCTTGGGGATTATACTTGATACTACCATCTTATTAGGAGTCTAGTGTATCTGGTGAGCACTCATCCTGATATTGCTCATGTTGTTTATATCTTGAGCCAGTTCATGGCTCGTCCTCCCACATTCATTACAGTCACCTTCTTTTAGGTTCTTTGCTACTTGCATGGGACTATCTCTCATCGTTTGTTTTTTTCTAACTCCAACTCACTACATCTTCAAGCATACTCCAATGCGAACTAGGCTAGTAATTCTTCTGATTGTTGTTCTCATTCTGATTACCGTGTTTTTCTTGACTCTTCCCTGATTGCTTGAAAGACAAAGAAGCATATTGTAGTTTTCTGTTCGAATACAGAGGCTGAGTTGAGAGCTGTGGCAGCAGTGACAACAGAGGTTACTTGGTTGAGGTGGGTACTTGTAGATTTTGAAGTGTCTGTGATGGGACCTACGACTCTTTTTTCTGACAGTACAGGTGCTACTAGTATTACTCGTGACCTCAGTGAAACATGAGCTCACCAAGCACATTGATGTGGATGTTTCATACACTTGCTCACAGGTGCAAAAGAAAGTGCTTATTATACAATTTGTGCCCTCAGAGTTACAAATTACTGACTTCTTCACGAAGCCACAGTCTAAGGTATAATATATGTATTTTCTCTTCAAACCTAGTGTGTGTGTGATCTATCATGAGTTTGAAGGGGTGTTAGAATAGGCATGCATCTTCCTTTTATTCCTTTGTTTTTTATATGTACAGGGTATATATATTCTCTTGTAATATTTCCTTGTACTCTTTATATATATACTGTCTATTGGGTCTCATAAATATACACAATATTCATAACAGTGTTTATCAGCAAAAGCGAACAAAAATGTATTATGAAAGTACTACTGACGGGAAATCTACCTATACCAATTTGTACGCAGTAATTTAAATAGTTTCGGGATATTTTGATCCAGACCGAATCTTGTGCACATACAAGTTACCAAACCCACCAAAAAGGTGAGTGAGAAAGTCAAGAAGCTTATAATCGTGCCCCATGGGGCTTGTGAAGCCGTTGTTCACCATCACACACTGTGCTCCAGGTTGCAACACAGATGCATGTGAATCCAACAAGTATGTACATGTGGTTTGGACAAAGGAGCATGTGCACCGGCCATTTCAGCACGCAACAACCACTGCTTTGTCCGCTTCACAGGTTGCTGCTGCCTTTCCCATTTCCCTAACCTCCAGGGCTCTCTTCCCTTCCCTCCGTCGCGCGTGCGTCTGTTCGTGTTTGTTTTGTGCTCGTGTGAGTGTACGTGGCAACACCATGTGGATGTGGACGTAGATGTGGGTGCGGACATGGACGTAGATGCTTTGCTGCAAATATAAGCCTGTTTGGTTCTTGCTTAACTTCGCCACAGCTAATCTTAGCTAAGTGTGCCTTGTTACACTTTTTGTGGCAACATATTTTAGCGTTACACTTTTTATGGCAACATATTTTAGCGTCACTAATGTGGTAAAGTTTGGCAAAATAAAAAGTCTATGACATGTGAATCGTAAGGCTAATAAAGTGTGATAAGTCATAATTGTAGCAATGAATCAAATATCAGCCGAAGATGTTATGGAACACCTAAAATTAGGTGCGACAAAGTTAGACTTCTAATCAAGCACCCTCTTAAACTGATGTTAGGCCGTGAATATGCAAGCAGCCGAGACTTGGAGCTACTTTGACCGGCCGTGCTCTTCCTCCCAGGCTCCCAGCTTCTAGGGCGTTGCAAGTCAAGTTCACTCTGGCTGTGTCATGCACGGATTTATGTACGTACATGTGTGAATTGGACTTTTCGTTCGGCGAGATGAATTTGAAATTGAAGCCGTCCAATTAGAAAGATAATTGCGTGGTACACCTCAATCATGAAGGCGTTCTTTTAATTTAGACGTACGTTTGACCAACCATGTTATATTTATTTATTCATACATACGGAGTTAAAATTCTCTCTTTCTAGGTGTTTGTGCTCACTTGGCACAACTCTCTTTTTTTTTGTCGGTTCTTCTTGGTTGACACTTATAGCTTTTAGATGCGATTTATAGTTTTTAAGCTGTTTGTGCTCACTAAAAAGAATATGCCCTTTATCACACACTGGATGTCCGTGCGTTACAACGAGTCTTAAATAGTTAGTATTATAAGTTCTAAACTCTTAAAAGCAAAATTAACAATCCAATTTTCTCTAAATCCACGGGTTGGTTGCCCTTCAGACTTGAAATCTGCACTAAATTAACATACTAAAGTAATCTTATGAAATCCATCGTGTACAAATAATTAACCTTAAATTTGAAAATTGCATAAAAATTCTCATTATATAAGCAAGTCGAATCATGCCATGAGTCAATGCATACACATAGATTGATAATACCATGCTTCATAAAAGATCCAAGGCACGCACATATGTGTACATTGATCAACTCATAGAAGATTCTTAAGGTCCTATTTGTTTTGGTTTAGATTTTTTGGCTTATAGCTTAAAACTAGCCTTTTGGTTTAATCAACTTATATGCACCTAGCTTTTAAGCAAGTTAGGTATAGGTTCTGTTGTTTAGGCTTAGGCTTTATGGCTTTTTCTTAATCTTCAATCATGCATAAACACATAACAAATTCACAAATAATGCACGAACACACAACAATCAGCGGCGACGGTGGCGAGCATGGGGAAGAAGGAGGCTGGCGGCGTCGGGGTGCGGGGAAAAGGGAGCCAGCAGCGTCGGGGCGCGGGGAAGAGTGAGGCCGACGGAGGTGGGGCGCGAAGACAAGGGAGGCCGGCAGAGGTGGGCACATGGACGAGGGAGGCTGGCGGCGTCAGGCGCAGGGAAGAGGGAGGCCGGCAGAGGTGAGGCGCGGGGACAAGGGAGGCTGGCGGAGGTGGGCGTAGGGACGAGGGAGACCAGTGACATCGGGCGCGTAAACCATAGCATGGTCAAAAGCCACACCGTGGTCGTAAACCACAATGTGGTTGTAATGACAACATGGTCGTAACGATTACATGGTCATAACGACTACTGAGTAGCTGAGTGCGAAGTCGACAAGATTGAACAGTGCACGAGTTGCTGCTCAAATCAGACAGTGTCCGAGTAGTTGCGGGGTTTGGATGGGGTCTGGGTGGCTTAAGGGCATTGAACGGTGTACGAGTGGCTTAGAAGCATCTGACGGCGTCCAAGTGCTGCTGCTCAAGACTCGAAACGGCGTAGTCAAAGTCTCTCTCGACTACAAGGTGGTCAGAGACTTCGAGCAGCGGAGTGGTTGAAGTAGAAGCAGGGGAGCGGCTGAACATCAATCGACAACTATGGGTATGTTCCTGGCATCTAAGGGTTTCCATTTTGGGGCTTGGTGACAGCTGGGGGGTTGGCGTTCACTAGTGGCGAGGTCTCCTCCCTTTGGGATGTTGGAATGGCACGGGCTTAAGGACGGGTTTAGAGGATAATAGCATTAGGATTTAGGCATCTATGGGGTTGGAGAAAGCTCAGCGAAGTGGTGGCTCAGGTCGGGGATGGTTGTGTTGGGCTATCCATGGTGATGCTCCATGGCCGAGTGGCGGCGCTAGTCGCTAGGACAGGAAAGGTTTCGAGAAGCTATCGCAAGGCTTCAGTGGTTTTTCTGGGAGTGTGAGGATGCTATGGGCGAAAGCAGTTGGAACGCAATTGATCGAATAGGCAGAATTGAAATCGGGCTTACTTTGGGGCTTCGGGTGGTCGTTGGTAAGGCTCCGGTCGAAAGCTTAACTAGGGTGTGGTGATGGCTCACAGGATTCTTGAGCGATGTCTAGAGGGGGTCTCGGGCTTTTATAGCCGTCCCATGGCGGTTCAGCACAGGGGCAGGGCTAAGGCGGCGACGCCGTGTGGCAGTGGTCGGGAAGGTGCGGAAGAGTGCAGCGTGGCTAGGAGAGGGGAGGTATAGGCTGCCATAAGCGCATTATTTGTGGCTAAGGTGTGTCAGGTCAGTGGCTGAGAAAACGAGAGCAGATAGAGTAGGGAAGTCGGCAAAGCGGTGAGGCTAACAACTATGAAAGAAAGGCGTAGGGTGGCTTGAGCTCGTAGAGGGGAGGTTCGAGTTGTCTCGGGTGTAGTATTTGTGGTGGTCAAAAGCAATCCAAGGTGAGTCAGGTCGGCCGTGAGAGGATTAGGGTAGAGAGAGCGAAGTTGGATGGCGCTGATGAATCTGTCGTGGCGGCTCGACCAGATGAGAGCTGCGACCGTCAAAAAGCGTGTCAGGTATCAGGGCGGTCATACACGACTTGGTAGCAGCTGGCAGGGCGGTGAGGCGGTTTGTGGCGCAAAACAACCGGTCAGTGAGAGGAAAACAGAGAGCAAAAAGGCTACGGCGGCTACGAGTTTGGCTGGTGGGGCTGACGCATCACCGGTGCAATTCAGAGGGTGACAGAGGCAGGAGAGACAAGGTGGTACAGCCTCTGACCAGTTGCAATAGTGAGGTAGCAACGGGAAGGCACATGAATGAGCGAGAGAGATCAGGCGGCGGCAAAATCAGAGGTGGCGGTGATTTTATTTTTGCGTGATGAACAGTGCTGGTGCAACAATTGACAGTTGAGGCAATGTAGCATGGATCTTAAGGCTTGGATGGTGAGATTGGGTGAAGAAATTGGCTAGAAACCACAAAGGATCAAATGAAAATGAAAATCTTTTGAAAATCCGGTTTTGTTCCAATCTCTTTCTAAACATAAATAATAGAAAATAGACCATTCTTCAATTTCCTTTGAGAAAAGGGTATCTATTCTTTTTTTTTAAGAACAAGCAAATATATTCTATGTTTTGATCTTTGACTCCTATTTTATTTTTGGAATTAATCTCCCTGCCCCTGTTGAATTTAAGGCTTCATTAATTTGTCGACCAACCTTTTAGAATTCTTTTTGAGACCCCAACCTCCTAGAATTCAAATTGGCATTAATACCTGATGCAGGATATTTACTTCTAACATTTTTTTGGCCGAACAAGGGTTCTTCCTCTTCTGATTCTTCAACTTGATGCATTACTGGATTTTTGAAACTTATATATATGATCATCCAACACTATTTAGCTAGCTAATCTGTTATACTATTAAAGTAAAGGTAAAAGAAGCCACCACATTCGCTCTCAAGAGGTAGAAATTTCCACATTCATCGGAGAAAAAATTCTACACCGTTGAATTGGCAATTTGGATTTGCATATGAATTCCAACAAAAAATTGAAATCTAAAATACAAAAAAAAGAAAATATGCAATTTAATTTCTATACAATTTCGAAGTAAAATCCTTAAATAACTAAAATTCAAAAATAAAATAAGCAAATTGGTTTCCATACGAACCCCTAAGTAAAACCCATAAATAAATATAATTTAGAATAAAAAATAAACAAATATTCAAAAAATTGAAATTCATAAGAGAAAAATAAAATTTGCAATTTGAGTTCATATGAATTCCAAGGTAAAAATCCTTAAATGACTATAATTTTGAATAAAAATTAAGAAAAATCAGCAATTGGATTTGTATACAAATTTCAACAAAAAATAATTGAGATTTGGAGTAAAAACAAAAGAAAATTTCAATTTAATTCCCATATAATTGCAAAGTAAAATCCCTAAATAATTAAAATTCAAAATGAATTAAATAAAATTAGTAATTTGATTTGTATATGACCTCTAATGAAAAACAAATAAAATTTTCAATAAAAATAAAAGTTATAACAATGACAACATGAATAGTTTCGGACGTGACCACGAAGAGCGCAACAGTGTCGATTTGTCCAATAGAAAGATATTTACCCACCAAGAAGCGAATAGATGAGGCGATAGCAAGGGAGATGAGAACAATCTCGTGATGCCCACCTTAACTATTCGACAAGGACAATGTCGTGCTACTCACTGAAGTCATTGAAGAGAAAGGCCAGAGTCAAAGTAGCCAAACGCCACGACAACGAGTGGTTAGCGTCAGCATTGTTGAAGAAGTTTGTGTCTAAATAAGCTCGATAATATGGAAGTTTTGATAGAGAGGAGATAAAGCTTTACATTAAACATGAGTTATAACGATATGGAGTCATCAGGTAGCTAGAAACATACCATCACTGGTAGGGGGACGATGTCACCGACAATGGAGAGAAGATTCTCCATATCGCTAGACAACAACTAAAACAGACATGCCGACATCAGTTAAGATGTGAAGTCACTTTGGTTAGTGAGGAAGCCATAATGCTGAGGTAGCCAATGTCAAAGAAGAGGAGCAGTCTACATGGGAGAAGATGGACATTAAGCACATATAACATCATGCATCCATCTGTACAAATAGAAACATGGACATACAGAAGCAAAGTTGGTGTAGCAATAGGGAATAGGCTTAGGGCCACCTGAGAGAATGTGACAGGTATCCTTGGTAGGGATCAACGACGATTGCATGTGTATGAATGTTTGATGTTGCACCAGTTAACATTAAGCAACAATTGGAGAAAAGTAAAGATAACTATATGGTGGAGTATTATGTTGGAATGGGTAACAGTGAAGATAACAATTTTGAGGGTCTTAGATGGCGACTGGCATAAGCGGGTCATTTATTTTCAATCGGGCTCATCGTTAGCTTTCCAACGAGTATAAGAACATCGAAAATGGACACCGCATGCAAAAGTTATACCCGTTTTACTAAAAGTGTCTCAAAACTAAATATTACTCGGACTCAGACGAGAGATTATGAAATTTTGGGGGATTACAAGGCGGGAAACATATCACAGACATTTTTTAATACAAACCGTCTGTGATAACTTCATTATCACAGACGGTTTTTAATACAAACCATCTGTGAAGTATCACAGATGGTTTAAATAAAAAATCGTCTGTAATGTCTGCCATTATCACAAACAGTTCTTATCAAGAACTGTCTGTGATGTCTTGTATTATCACAGACGGTTCGTATAAATAACCATCTGTGAAAATACCATAGATGGTTATTCGTATAAACCGTCTGTAACACTTACAGCACAGACGGTTCCTAGGAATCGTTTATGATGTAAGCACCCAGTTTAGCCTCTTTTGTAGTTGTGGCTTTTTCTTTGTTCTTGCCATGTTTAAGAGTTAGATTCGTAGAATTAGGAGATGTGTTCTTTACATGTTTTTGTTGTGTTAGCTAGATGGGTAACCTGCTCATTATTTTGGGGATGTTGTAATGGTGAACTCTAATCGTAATAGAAATAGAATGTGCTACTATGTTTGTTGTTGTACTTGCTTGTTTGAGAGGCTATAGTTAATATTTTCTGAGACTAGCCAGAAAAGAAAAAATTTAGGTATAGAATGAACTATCACAAACGGTTTTGTGATATAAACCGTCTGTGAAGAATTATCATAGACGGCTCGAACCAAAAACTGTTTGTGATACTAGTACATCACAGACGGTTCTATCTACTAACCGTCTATGATGGGAAAGTATCACAGACGGTTCTATATACCAACCGTCTGTGATACTCGCCCATCACAGACGGTTGGTAGGTAGAACCGTTGTGATGTGTGAGTATCATAGACTGTTTTTGGTTTTAGCTGTCTGTGATAGTGTTCCTCATAAACGGTTCTAGTTACAAACCATCTGTGTTACGATTATCATAGACGGCTCACAAATCGTCTGTGATAACCTTTGATTATCACTGATCCATAAATTCAGACGATTCAAAAAACTGTTTGTGGTGATAGTTTTGAACCGTTTATGATAACTCTTTTATAGTAGTGTGTATTTTTACGCCAAAGATAGTGGGACGTAAAGAATATCATCACGTGAGAAGCTTAGGCAAGTAGACTCATGTAAAGCGAACTAAAGCATTTGGGTCGACAATAATGTATGCATGCATGCATGTATGCGTGGAGGCCATCTTTTGCTCAAATAGCAACGTACCTTATCCCTCGATTGACGTTTGGAGATTTAGTGACCCATACTGGATGATAGGATATTCTGGATAAGACATAAGCTAAAAAGCATCGAAGGATACAGATCAAGGTCGTCGTCGACGTTGCACTAGCTAGTTAAGTTATTCTAGGACAGTGTCCTAGATGGCACCATGAAGGCTGTATGAGCTGATTCTGTATATGGTAAATGCATAACTTGGTTCATCAGTTTCTTCGCACCAAACAGCAGCCCGGCCCGTTTTCGCCCACCAAATAAATCAAATATTTACAACATGTATATCCATGTGTAACGAGCGGCATATAGATCAAGGTTGCACGGTGTGGTGACTAGGATCCCATAGACACTTGCTTCCTTGATCAATTACTAGTAGACGTCCAAAACTTTGACATCGATCGATCCATTTGTTGCTTAGGGCCCCCGCTCGTTTGGGCTTCTGACTTCTGATTTCTGACTTATTTTTTATTATTCCTAAATTTCGTCTTTTTCTGACTTTGGATTTTTTTTGAGCTTTTTTGCTGGTTCTTTTTTTTCCATATTCGTTTGTATTATACATGCTAGGCTAACCCCTTTTTTCTATTTTTAAATTTAATTATGCCAAACAAGTCATCATCAGCCATAGTGTAATTTCAGCCAGTTACAGTAAAAATTCAGCCATAAGCTATAAAAAATAAGCCCAACTGAGCACACTGTAGATCGATAGATCTCCTTGGCCTTAATTGGGGTTCTGTCTCAGCTGTGTGCTTAGGATATGATAGTGCATTTTGACATACATCCTGGATCTGCATATATGCATCGATCCTTGAACAGATAGCAGCATTAATTCTTCATTCCCGACCTATATGGAAAAAAAAACACGAGTAAAATCAAATTCATGGGTTCCTTACCCACCGCCACAAGTTACCAACCTAAGGTAATATATAGATAGTGCTCTAAACAGTTTAAAAGGCTATGGTTTTTTATTTCTACTATTGGTTTTTTACTGTAACTATATTGCATCGATTATTAGCTTTTTCTGAATAAAAAATAATAATAATAATTAAATAATTGAGCTGGACCGTAGTCTCGTGTTATAAAAAGGCAATCCAGTAGTACATTTCATGGTACCACATATATTAATACCTTTTGTCTGCAGGCGCTTTTGCGGCACATGCATGTTGGCATCATGGCATGTGCCCGCCCAAGCATCTTGCTGAGTGAGGAATCGCGACAGTAGGCTAGCCTCGCCTCGGCCATCGCTCTGTCGGCCGAACCCCGAGCAGACAGGCGCGCGCGCGCGGATCCGACGCGACTTGTTGGAATCCTTCAAGGTATCTTCCATCTCCACCGCCGTGGCTGTCCGTTTGCACCAGCGAGTCGACACGATACACATGTCCTAGCTTAGCTTCCTCGCGGGCGAGATCGACACACGAGGGATGTTGACGCAACCCGTCGCCCAGCCATCCAAACAGCGCCATGCATTTGTAAAAGGTATCTGGCGGCATCTCCCGCGTATTGAGTGATTCCAGTGTAAAATCATGGCCCGGCTTAAGTGGCTGTGGTTTTCGGTTGTTGATTTTTGGCTAAAATTACATTATAGCGATGATTAGTTTTTTGAATTATTTAATTAAAAATACAGAAAATAAGAAAAAAACTATTATATTTCTATGGATAATACAAAAGAATAATAAAAAATAAAATTAAAAAGCCAAAAAAACTAAAGTTAAGAAGTCAACGTGTTCATTCTAGCTTCTGATTTCTGAAAGTCGGAAGCCAAAACCACTTAGAGCTAGGGGTGCAATCAGGTCGAATTCGAACGGATATTGTTTATACCATATCCTAACCCATTTTTTCTGGATTCGGAGTCAAATATGGTAGGACCGAATACGAATTCGGAGTATTCAGAGTTTCAGATATGGTACCATCGGAACAGATACATGATGATTTCGGATGAAAAACGGATAATATAGACGGATAGTATGTGTATACATAATAGAATATACATTGAACTATACCACCATCACTTCAAGTCTTCAACTAGAAATAGATTCATCTAGATAACATAAGTATGATGATAGCCGCTAACACAAGTTCAACATAAGCGATAAATTCATACATAAGTTCGAAAACTGATAAGTTCATACATTAGTTTGAAAACCGATAAATTCATACGAAAGTTCAACATAAGCGGAGAAGATTGGTGGTGGCTAACTAGAGTGGCTGGACTCTGGAGTTAGGTTAGGACTTAGGTAAAATCTACACCGGTTGGTGTCAATGATGGTTGATGGTTGGATCATTTAGGGTGCTAACTTGCTTATCGGATATCTGGTCGGATAGTATCTGGTTTACCGTTTACTAATGCTATTTAGTCGGATTTTAGCTCTCCCGTTTTCGTTACCGTATCCAGCAACAACTATACGAGTTGTGTCTACTGCTTGAATAGACAGTTGTTTTGAATTCGGTTCTAGAATTTATGTGTCCAACGTATCGAATCCGATTCAACGTCCTCTCTCCTTTGAACCAGCAAAAATACAACAATGCAGATTGGCCTTACCAGGTTGGATTTCGTTAGCTGATTCACTAAAAGCCTATTAAGCTATCCAAAAACAGGACATGATGCAACATAACAACTGTCAGGAACTCAGGATGGTCCAAAGCACTGATTGACTATAAGCTTTCTGCCTAGAGCGGATTTAACTGTACGCTGATTGACGTTACTGCCAAATGCCAGTCTCAGAAGCCTCACGGCTGAAATGACTGCAGAGTTTCAGAGTTACCAGACGCTGCTTATCAGGTCGTTAGGAATATGATGTAATGCACGAGAATCGGACGCGTGGAAACCGAACGAGCGAAGGAATCACTGCCCGCTCAGCTCGGGACGAATGTAAAAATGATTCATGACACGGCACGATGGATTATCTGTCATGGAAAGCAGACAGGATAAGAGAGGATGGGAAGCAAGCAAAGCAAACACACCAACACACAATGCACGCACGCTAGAAAGTTGGAGCTACAGGCTGCACTGTTACATAAAGCGCCGCCACTGAGCGACGTGATCAGCACCGAACACTTTTCTGGAGCCTACCTGATCAGCTGCCATTTTTATGCTTTGGCACACTGGCGCTGCACTTTGAAGCTTTACATCTATCAGGAAGACAGGAACAACCGGATGACGGGTTGAAGGATAGGATGCGGCGGTAAGAGTGCACGAATGATACTGATAAAATTTTTCCTTAATTATTTAAGATTTTTTACCTTAGTAGCTATAAAACAGTTTGCTATAGCCTAAACCAACTCACTACAACGAAAACACACAAAATCCAACAAGACTCCCTTAGACTGATATGACCGTCTCTAGTCAATCTGACCGCTCCAGTTAATAGACTTAAATTAGCACGACACCCAATCCACAAATCTACCTAACTTTTAATCCAAAATTTCAAATCATCTAAGATTTGGTACACACCTTTTCTAAGATATCATAAACATATTCCAACTAACGATTTCAAGAATCACTGTCAAAATTTCAACCTTTATCCATTATAGAGAAAGTTATAGCAGAATCGGGCAAGGAAAGAAAAAGACAATCTAATCAAGTTTGTAGATTCTAGATGGCTAAGATAGTTTTAGATGGGTTCTAGGATATCCTAGCCATCAAAACCACACGAAAAAACAAGCTGAAAATTAGATGAATCAACAAACACCAAATCCACCTCAAGAAGAGAGGAAAACTAAACAAGAACACACATGAGATATGATGAGCAAGTTTGATATTCTATTACGACTTAGAGATGAATAATTACAGCTACTACAACCAAAGGATAAAGCCCTAATGGAAAATCACAAGCACTCCTCTCAAACACTAGGTTTCTCTCTATGGCATGAGTGCAATCTCCTCTGAAGTCTTATCTCTCTCTCTCTCTCTCTCAAGCGCTTCTTATATAGTGAAGGCTAAAACCTTAACCCTAATCCTGAATACAAAGTAGATATTATCTACTATTCACTCATGGCAATCTGATAACCAATCACCTATGCGAGTTTTTAACTCATGCATGTATTTCAAAGCGTCATCTTCAACTTTGGCTTCGAATAGCCTAAATCTATCGTATCATGCCCTCCTCAGAGATACGTTGACCTAATCCGCTTACATCTTTACCTAGTTTTGCAAGCCGCACACTTTGCATTTTTGGAAAAATGACCAATTTGTTCATCAACAGATGTGTCACCAATCCATGGTCTCAAACCATCACCATGTTTCACCATCTTCTATGTAACTCCAATGACTCACCGTCGAGTCTCTCATGTGTCGAGTCTCTCACGCGCCAAAGTCCACCTACAACGGTCAGACCACCCTATAAATATAAATTGGTCTGACCGACTTATCCTGCAACTTCTCCCCAGTTCGTTCAGTTGCATCTTCCATACTCAAATCTCACTTCTATTGTACTCAAAGTCGCCATACGCTCGGTGGCCTCCACGCAGTCTCACACAGACAGGCATGAGACATCTGCAACGCAACAAGAAGCTGATCTTGGAACTGAATGTGCTGGCACAAAATCAAAACTGATTCCTGTACTTTTTTTTCTTCTCATTTTTCGGGCAATACAATAACATAAGTTACAGAACGAAGTTATTCCATCATACAGCTAAATTTGCAACAGTGGTGAGAGGTCCTAGTCCTACTACTTCTTGTCTTGGGCCATCTTCTTGCGGATCTCCTGCGCAGCGTTGAAGATGCCAAGTGTGGGCTTGTTGCAGACAAAGCACTTCTTGTTCTTCGAGTGATGCTGGAAATTAAAACATACAAATTATCAGAATTACCTTCTACCGTACAAAATATGATTAAAAAAGCGTGAAACACACAGAAGTAATGCAAATAGGATATCGAGTAAACAATTATAGTTTTTCACTACAATGACTGACATGAAGCACGAAGCATAGCCACTTTAACCAAATTCACGTATTCAATACTTAATTTCAAGGAAGAAATGCACCAGAGACTTGAAAGGTCAAAGTCTCAATCAAAGAAGTATTATTAACAGTAAAGAAGTATTATTAACAGTAAAGACGTAAATATCTACTGTCCTATTTAGTAAAGACATAAATATCTACTGTCCTGTTTTCAATCCTCAGCTCTAATCCATTTAATACTTTTGAGTTGAAAGGAAGAAATGGACCAGAGACTTGACAAGGTCAAGTTCTCAATCAAAAAAGTATTTTTAACAGGAAAGATGTAAATCTCTACTGTCCTACTTTCAATCTTCAGCTCTAATCCATATATATCCAATGGGAAGTTCTCAATCTTCGGCTCTACTCCACTCTACTCCACATTACTTTCATCAAGTGAAATTAACCAGGAAAGCTCCTGATCAGTTATCAAGTCAGTTATACTACATACATCTCCTGGCATTCTGGCAATAACTTTTACACGCACATGAGTAATACACTAGGTGGCTAATGTAATGTTCCAATTTAAATCTGTGACAAAATTGAGGAAAACTCACATTTCAAAAAATATAAACTCATTTAAAATATATGTAAACTGAACAGTTCTATTTGGAAAAAAAAAGAAAGAAAAAGCTCAAATCTGAATGCAACTGACCAACGATAATTGTCAATACAAATAAAAGCAAAGGTGTATGCTACTCCAAGTGTGCCTAAATATGAAAAAGAAACACAAACAAAATAAAGCACATCCCTGTCTTCATCGAGTTAAATTAATCAGAAGAGCGTGATATGCCATTTCGCTTATAGAAGGTAAATAGGCTACAATGTTATATCAACTATCAGTCCTTACAATATTGCCATGTTAAGCATGTGGACAACAACAAAATTTGACCTTTTCGGTTTGAAACAGGAAATACAAAACTAAACTAGTCTGCTTCCAATCCATTGTAAAAGCACACTATTTTGCACTGAGGTTTTAACTTGAGAGCAACACTCGCTGAAAACTAGCCTAGCCCAAGGAAGTTGAATTTAACAAAATTAGCACATACAGCATGCTCCAAAATCGTTGATAATGATCCAGATCACCAAAATTTGACATGTAATGCTTCTAAAACTACAAAAGGTTTGATATATCTGGATCACAGTTAACCTGAAGTACCTATCTTGCACATAATGTTTTGAATACATCTGGAGTAGGATTTGTTCATATTAGCTGCAGCTGATGCTTTTGGCTGAAAATAAATAATAGTGGTTATAACAAGTGGCTTTTAGAAGGAGAAGGCGAGCAGTGGGGAAAGCGAGGGAGATACATACGCAAGATGGGAGTGAGATGAGTGGGGTGCATGATACATTCGTGACCCCCTACCTTATCCCTAGAGTGAGACGGGAGCGAGAGGAGTGGGGAAGCTGCTTCGAGAAGCTAGGTGTTCATATTGGCTTAGAAACCAGAAACAGAAGCCAATATGACAGGCCCGTAATCTCATTACAAATTTGTTATAAGAAAATCCTTTTTACCTCTAAAATTGACATGTAAACAAGCCTCCAAATTGTACCACATCACCAACAAAACTAAAGCCACCCAATAATTACATCTTAAACAAATAGTTGTCCAATCACAATCTCCACAATGTATTCTCACACCCACAGAACTGCCTCACGTGATATATAGCTCATAGCCCCTACGATATTTCCTGCTGTTAACACCTTTTCCCTGGCCTTGTGCTCTTGGTATCCCTTAACCATGCCCATTAATGGTATCAAATCTACTATTTTAATTCATCACCACTGGTGGATTAGATTAAGGAAAGAGCAGTAACTCCTCAAATTGTAATCTAATTGTCAAGGCCTGAAGTACACGTCTACTGTTTTCATGTAGCACCAATGGTCGCTTACTATGAAGATGCAACATGGAGGTAATTACTATAGGTGCCCATGCGAAGGACAACGAAGGAGATGTTGTATACAGAGTTCGGATTACCCTGCCGTTGCTAGTTTCTTAATTATCTTCCCTCAGAATTAGAAAAGAAATTGTCCTACACTGGAACTAGACTTGGTGATCCCCTTGAGTTAGTCCCAAGAAGGTTTTAGGCTTATAGTAGTCCCAAGAAGGTTTTAGGCTTATAGCACCTAAGACATATTCAATGTTCTTAGATGTTCTGTTATTTAATGTTAGCAGTGTCTAAACTTTTTTTAATCTTTCACTAGCCTTAATTTGGTGTCTTGCCTTATATGTTAAGCTGATTAGTTGATTCCATGTGTATTCAGAATTTACAGAATTTAGTGGGTTCTCAGCTCTATCTGTACAGAATTTATATTTACCCACACTCCTGGCCAATTTCTTCCATAGATCCAGCCCAACCATCGTGTGCAAAACTCCCCTCTGCACCCACCCACCGCACCCCTCACCTTCTAGCCTTCTATAATTTCACCCATTCATTTGGCCACTTCTATGGTTCTACCGATAAGTTGGTCAACTACACTAACTGACATAACTAAGGCAAGATCAGTGGACACACACTTTCTTCTGTATGAAGGAAAGAAGCTTATGTATTGCCAAGTATATTTTGTCTATTCTTGTTTTGAATCCCACTGTATTTCTCAGTATCCATATTTGGCTATTTGTATATAGAAGGGGCACTCGCAAAATTCCAACAAGAAAGACCCATAGGACTGATAATATTTCAAGCGTGCATGCATGAGAACTTAGCATTTTCAAATATCAACTAGGTTGTTGTTGCGTACTAAATATAATGCATAATGGAAGTTTCTAAAAATTGTGTTGCGGTGCTCTATGGATGATATTTGCACCAAGCGAAAAAAAATTCTAGCATGATATGCAGAACTCTATTTCTTTGCCACACTTTCCTATTGTTATTATTACAATTATGTGGTTCTCTGTCAAAATAGGACCATTGTAATGTAAACTGGGTTGACTCCATAATAATTGCGCAAGTAAAATGTTTGTAAAACTGCTCATGTTTCAACAGTTTAAAGTGGACGAGGCAAAAAAAATTAAACTGCATGTATGTGCAAGAGTATGCAATAGCACGGACACTACTTAATGGAACTTCCAGTTCAGCAAAGGTCAATCGACAATCAGTCAAGCCACAGAAATACGTGATATATGATGATGAAAGTGGAGTTCCGAGCACATTCTTACAGAGTTGTCTTGTTATCTCTTTCAAAATTTCTGACTTTATGAAAGATAACTCAAATCTCATGCAATTCCCCCACCTCCAGACCCATAAGTGAGTATGAATATTAATCCTTATGAAAACATTTTTCATTGTCTAACAGGAATTAGTTTTAGTTTAGAACTGATTAAACTGGTCCAATCAACAGAAATTAACTATTTATGAGGTACATTAGGAAGCACAAAACAAAGACACAAAGCAGCATGCAGTATTGGTCCTAGATATTTTCAACAACAAACTGCTAATTTGTCACTTCTATATAATCTCATACTGTTCTGATTCTAAATGTACCTATGTTTACCACAATTGTTTGCAAGTTTATGGGCAAGTAGCCAATACGACAAATTAACTAGCTGCAAAAGATAACAAATCCAGGGAACAGTAGTTAGAATATTAACGCAGATACAGCATATTTCAGGGTCCAAGTCCAACAATCATGATTCTGGTTCCATGACACAGAATTTGGGCTAAATATTAGCCTAGCCAAGCAATTGTCCCTTTTATCTTCTACATGACAAACTATTAGCCTAGCTCAGCAAGTCACCACCTTAGATCTTCTATATGACAAACTCATCGGCTGCACAGATGATGGCATAATTATCAACATAAATAGCGAAAGCAGAATAAATTGAGTCATACCTTTAATGCGCAGTGCTCACAGAAGTAGTGCTTGCATTTCGTCACCACCGGATCAACAAATGGCTGCCTGCAAATATAGCAGGCAAAGGGCAGTGCCTCCTCCTCGTCATCGTCATCCTCCTCCTCCGCCTCGCCATTGCTCCCATCCCCACCACCCATCGCGATGCGCCGCTTGCGGGCCTTCTCAGTTTCCTCCCACTCCTTCTCTAGCTGCCACCCGGACTTGTAGTCCCCTCTATCGTGCATGAACTTGCAGGAATCACCGTATCCACAGTACCCCCGTCTCCTTGTAGTCCTTGCAGATTGTCGGGCTGGTAGTCGAACCGCGCCGAGAGCCGGATGTGTGCGGACGCCCGAAGCGGACCGTGGGAGCCGCCGGCCTTCTCGCCAGACACCGTGTGCTCCCGCCGGAACCCGGCCTTGTAGTCCGTGTACCCGTGGATCCCCTTGTACACCTCCCCTGAGGCAGAGGCGGAGGCGGAGGCGGAGGCGGAGGCGGAGGCGGAGGCGGATTGAGGGATTCTTCTTGAGGGACTCCTCGGCCTGCTTGAGCTGGCGCTCGCGGATGGCGCGCGCGTCCCGGTCGAACTCCGTCTCCGTTTCGAGCGTGGCGGTGGCGCGGCTGTCGGTGGAGGCCTGGATCGTCCTGGACGACTCGTACTGGAACCGGCGGGGCTCCGAGGTGTTGTCGGCGGAGGAGAAGAAGAGCTTGCTGGTGGAGGACGGCGGCTTCTTGGACCGCGCGGGGGCGATGGCGCCGGAGGAGCCATCGCCGCCGCCGTCGTCGTCGTCGGAGCCTGCGGACGCCGCGGGGCGCTTCCGAATATTCTTCGGTGGCTTCCGAACGAAGTTGCACACCGGCGCGGAGCCGCCGGCCCCGGGGTCGCCGCCGCCGTCTGCCATGAAGGTAGGGTTGGTCGAGGCTCGCGGGGTTACTGGGAATGGAACTTGGATCGAAGAAGAGACGGGCCCGTTTCCTATTTGTCTCTGAGCGGTGGACCCGTCGTCCCCAAGCGCGTATTTGGAGGTAGAATCGGAAGGAAAATTCGTGTCGGTTACGTTGGCCCAGGAGGCCCTCGACTCGTCTAGGTCCAACTAGTGGGCCAGGCCCAGCACATCCTTTCTAAGGCTCGTGCGTGATCTTCTCTCTTTTCTTCTTCTTCTTCTTCTTCTTCTTCTTCTTCTTCTTCTTCTTTTTTTTTTTTGCAATGAAGGCGCGATCTTCTGAACAGGGGGTGTTTTTTAAAAAAATTCTGAACAGGCTGTGTCATATATTTTATGGAGGTCGCTACACAGCGGTATACCGTGCAGATTCCACCCAACAGAATAGGTTCTAGAAGTTAGATTCCATATAATCGGATGACTACGCCTCTACTCCTTCCGCGTATCTGCACCGTGTCGTTGCTCCTTCCGTGAGGCTGCTCCACGCACACGTGAGCGGTGAGCCCTGCCACGATCTTGCCGCTGTCGTCAATCTTGCTCCGCCGCTCCTTCCGCAAGGCTACTCCATGCACACATAAGCCCTTCGTTGACCTTCCCACTGTCGTTGATCATGCTCCACCGTGCATGCGAGACCTTGCCACCGCCCTCCATCGAACTCACAGAGCACGCATGAAGCCTTTTGTGATCTTGCCATCCATCGCGCTCCACCATGCACAAGACCTCACCGCCATCATCCATTACCTACACTCAGCACAAGAACGCGTGCAAAATATCGTCGCCCTCATCCTCCACACACAATATTCCATTGTACCCATGTTTGCTGCTTGTATGCAACTTCCATACCATACCACGAGCTGTATTTTATTGAGAACAACTATAGCATAGTATACCATTTGGATCTGATCCGAACAATATAGCATCCAACTGTCCTGTTAGTAATCCTTGGACGTGTGTTAGTTATGCATGGTAGACTTGCACGTAGGTTCTATTTTTAGCTACTGCATGCGCACGAGCACCGTTTCGTTGTGGTCGCCGTGCGCGTAGGAGATCGTGGCGAGAATAGCTCGCGCACGACCCCTGGAACGACTCGGTCGTGGGCAACATCGTGGACGTGGGGATGCACGCGTTCGTGGCGCGATGTGCGGCTAACCACCGGGAGGTTCTACACTTTGTAATTCAGTATATAAGGAGCAATAGACGATCTGAAAAGCAGCCGTTCCATTGCTGCACAAAAAACACTTCGTGCTGGTAGTTTTCTTTTTGCTTGTACTCGCTGAGCCAAGCAGTCAGTCGAAGCCGACTTACGACCACGTTCACCGTGGTGTAAGGTGCTGGTCGTAAAGCTGGTGGTCGTAAGCGACTACGACCACGTCTACGACTACGATCACGTCTACGTCTACGACCACGTCTGCGACTACGTCCACGACTACGACTACGACTACGTCTACGACCACGGTTGGAAGCTACGACCACGGTGGAGGCTATGACACGTAGAAGCCCTACGACCACGTGAAGGCTACGACCACGTTAAAGGTCGGTCGTAACGAGTTCGACCACGACTGGAGAGAACTCTAACAATTGGTATCAGAGCCTTGCGTGTGCCTGGGTGGTCGTAAGCCTTCAAGCAGATCATGTCTTCGCGAGGCCGAACAAGCAAGGGTGACGACTCCGGCGGCAGTGGGAGCAAGACTCCACCGCGTCGTTCGCAATCTCGACGTCCGACTCAGTCGCCGCCACGCCGAGGCCGCACCCGTGGGCCGCGCGAGGCCGTCGTCGAGCGCGTCATCCGAGACTCGGGCGGCTCGGGTCATTGGCCGCAACTGACGAAGGCCAACTACAATGAGTGGTCACTGCTCATGAAGCTCAAGCTCCAAGCGCGTTACCTGTGGGACGTCATCGAGCACGGCGATGCTGACTTCCACGACGACCGCACCGCGCTGGAGGCCATCTGCAGCAGCGTCCCCTCCGAGCTCGTCTCCACCTTGGCGACCAAGCCGTCGGCCAAGGAGGCATGGGAGGCCATCAAGACGATGCGCATTGGCGACGATCGGGTGCGGAAGGCGACCGCGCAAAACCTCCGGGCCGAGTACGAGCAGATCGCTTTCCGCGATGGGGAGTCGGTCGAGGATTTCGCCCTGCGTTTGACGAACATCGTACAGCGGCTGGCAACGCTCGGCGACCCGGAGCCGGACCACAAGGTGGTGGCCAAGTACCTGCGCGTCGCCCGACCGAGGTACAAGCAACTCGTCGTTTCTATTGAAACCCTTCTTGACATCTCCACGCTCTCGCTCGAAGAGGTGACGGGGAGACTCAAGGCGGCGGACGACGATGGACCTGCGCCAGCACAGACCATTAGCGGCAAACTGCTGCTCACGGAGGAGCAGTGGATCGAGCGCTACAAGAAGCGGGACCAAGAGTCCAGCCGTGGCGGGTCGGGCTCTGGTGGCCGCGGCAAGCGTCGCGGAAGAGGCCACGGTCGTGGCGCAGGCGGCAACGGTGACTCGCGGGCCGGCTCGAGCGCGAGCCGCGCCAGGCCCGACGACCTGTGCAGAAACTGCGGCAAGAAAGGCCACTGGGCAAAGGATTGCCGTGGGAAGAAGAAGGAGGAGCAGGCTCATGTGGTCCAGGATGACGAGCCCACTCTTCTACTCGCCCTCGGTGCAGTACAAGAGGAAAGTATCAAACCTCAAGCGCAGCCGTCGTCGATCACGGCAAACGTGGTCGTAAGCTCTCACGACCAGAGAAGACCTACGACCACGGCAAACGTGGTCGTAAGAAGACCTACGACCACGGCAAACGTGGTCGTAAGCTCTCACGACCAGTCGACCGCGTCACCAATCCACGACGATGGGCAACTCCACCTCGTCGAGGACAAAGTTTTCGCTGCCTTCGACGTGTCAGGTGATTGAGACTCGAAGCGATGGGTCCTGGACACCGGCGCATCCAACCACATGTCGGGATCCCGCGCGGCGTTCTCCAACCTCGACGCCAGCGTCACCGGGACGGTGCGGTTCGGAGACGGCTCCGTCGCCCACATCGAAGGGAGCGGCACCGTGCTGTTCTCGTGCAAGAATGGCGAGCACCGCGCTCTCGCTAACGTCTACTACCTGCCGCGCCTCACCGCCAACATCATCTCTGTTGGCCAGTTCGACGAGATCGGGTACCAGGTGCTGGTGGAGGACGGCGTGATGCGAATCCGCGACGAGGAGCGCCGCCTACTCGCCAAGATCCACCGCAATCCGGGCCGGCTGTACGTGCTCGACATCAACATCGCACGACCAGTCTGCCTGGCAGCACGCGCCGACGAGGATGCTTGGATCTGGCACGCCCGGTTCGGGCATATCCACTTCGCCGCGCTGCGCAAGATGGGAAGAGAGGGGTTGGTCCGAGGCCTGCCTCTGCTCACTCAGGTGGAGCAGGTGTGCGAAGCCTGCCTTGCCGGTAAGCACCGGCGGGCCCCATTTCCCCAGCGAGCACTGAGGCGGTCGGCAGAAGCACTTCAACTGCTCCACGGAGACCTCTGCGGCCCCATTTCGCCACCGACACCGAGCGGGAGCCGGTATTTTCTCTTGCTTGTCGATGACTATTCTCGCTACATGTGGCTATCGCTACTGCCCACCAAGGACGCCGCCGCGACGGTGATCAAGCGCATTCAGGCGGCGGCAGAGCGCAAGAGCGGGAAGAAGCTGTTGGCCTTACAGACAGATCGCGGAGGAGAGTTCGCCGTGACAGACTTCGTCAAGTACTGTGCCGAGCTTGGTGTTCGGCGAGAGCTCACGGCGCCATACTCGCCACAACAGAACGGCGTCGTGGAGCGCCGCAACCAGTCTGTCGTGGGCACGGCGCGCAGCATGCTCAAGGCGAAGGGGCTCCCAGGCGTGTTCTGGGGGGAGGCTGTCACAACAGCGGTCTACCTCCTCAACCGCTCGTCGTCAAAGAGCACCGGCGGCAAGACGCCATACGAGCTCTGGACTGGGAGCCCACCGGGGGTACATCACCTCCGGACGTTCGGGTGTGTCGCTCACGTCAAGGTGACCACGCCGAACTTGAAGAAACTCGACGATCGCAGCCGCCGGATGATCTTCGTCGGCTACGAGCCGGGATCCAAGGCATACCGGGTCTACGACCCGGCGACCCGGCGTGTCCACATCAGCTGCGATGTGGTGTTCGACGAGGCGACGCAGTGGACCTGGACCGAGGGCCACGGCGGCGAGGCAGAGGACTTCGTCGTCGAGGATTCCATCACGGCGCCGCCCGGAGTGATCACCACCACTTCGACCACCGCGCGTACATCGGCCGGGACTGCAGTCTCACCTTTGTCCTCACCAGCTTCATTCCAAGTCTCACCAGTGCACGACATTGGGAGCACGACGCCGAGTCCGCAGACACACCAGGGTGACGCACCGATCGAGTTCGTCTCACCACCTGGAGTCGGTGCATACGAGATGCTGGACGTGGATCACGACGACGAAGCCCCTCTCCGATTCCGTGACATCGACAACGTGCTGGGGCCGGCTATGCCGCCCGGGCTCGCCGCACGGGAGCTGGAGGAGCAGCTGCTGCTGGCAAGTGACGCCGAACCAACGTCGTTTGCGGAGGCACAAGAGTATGAGAATTGGCGCCATGCGATGCTCGACGAGTTCACCTCGATCGAGGCCAACGGCACCTGGGAACTCGTCGAGCCACCTCCTCGACTACGCCCGATCGGCCTCAAGTGGGTCTACAAGACCAAGAGAGACGAGGCCGGGCTCGTCGCCAAGTACAAGGCTCGGCTCGTCGCGAAGGGTTACGTGCAACGCCAGGGGATCGACTACGACGAGGTCTTCGCTCCGGTGGCACGACTTGAGTCTGTGCGATTGCTGCTGGCCTACGCCGCAAGCGAGGGCTGGGCGGTGCACCACATGGACGTCAAGTCCGCTTTTCTCAACGCGCGAGCTGCGGGAGGACGTCTATGTCGAGCAGCCCCCCGGGTTCGTGCTCAAAGGGCATGAGCACAAGGTACTTCACCTGATCAAAGCTCTCTATGGTCTTCGTCAAGCCCCACGCGCCTGGTACTCCAAGCTGGACGCCTCGCTACTCAAGCTTGGGTTCGTGCGGAGTGCCTCCGAACACGCCGTGTACCTGCGCGGCCAAGACGCACGACGCCTCGTTGTGGGGGTCTACGTCGACGACCTGGTGATCACCGGCGGCACTCACTCCGACATTAACAAGTTCAAGCAGGAGATGAAGTCGACGTTCCAGATGAGCGATCTGGGGTTGCTGAAGTACTACCTCGGGCTGGAGGTGGTGCAGTCAGAGGACGGGATCACCGTGAGCCAGAGAGCTTATGCGGCGAAGATCCTTGAGAGCACCGGTCTGGTTGGTTGCAACACGAGCAACATCCCCATGGAGCCCCGATTGAAACTAAGTAAGTTGAGCTCTACCCCTGCTGTCGATGCCACTCAATACAGGAGCATAGTGGGTTCTCTTCGTTACTTGGTGAATTCAAGGCCAGACTTGGCATTCTCGGTGGGCTACATCAGCCGGTTCATGGAGAACCCGACCACTGAGCACATGGCAGCCGTGAAGAGAGTGCTCCGATACATTGCTGGGACTCTGCACTATGGCTGTCAGTATAAGAGGAAGAAGGAGGCTCAGCTGGTCGGCTACAGCGACAGTGACCTTGCAGGTGACATTGATACGAGGAAGAGCACCTCCGGTGTCCTCTTCTTCCTCGGCAGCAACATCATCACCTGGCAATCTCAGAAGCAGAAAGTTGTGGCTTTATCCTCGTGTGAAGCTGAGTACATCGCCGCAACGACAGCAGCTTGCCAGGGGGTTTGGCTGGCGCGGCTCCTTGCAGAGTTCAAAGGCAAGAAGCCGGGCGCCATCAATTTAAAGATCGATAACCAGTCAGCCATCCAGCTCAGTAAGAACCCCGTCTTCCATGATCGCAGCAAACATATTGATGTTAGATACCACTATATTCGTGAATGCATCGAGGAGGACAGGGTCAAGGTTGAGTCCGTTGGGACCGCTGAACAGTTGGCTGATATCTTGACAAAGGCCCTGGGACAAGAACGGTTCTGCGAACTTCGTTCAAAGATCGGGGTCGTTGATATACAGCGCACACGCAAGGATTAGGAGGAGAATTTGTTAGTAATCCTTGGACGTGTGTTAGTTATGCATGGTAGACTTGCACGTAGGTTCTATTTTTAGCTACTGCATGCGCACGAGCACCGTTTCGTTGTGGTCGCCGTGCGCGTAGGAGATCGTGGCGAGAATAGCTCGCGCACGACCCTGGAACGATCGGTCGTGGGCAACATCGTGGACGTGGGGATGCACGCGTTCGTGGCGCGATGTGCGGCTAACCACCGGGAGTTCCTACACTTTGTATTCAGTATATAAGGAGCAATAGACGATCTGAAAAGCAGCCGTTCCATTGCTGCACAAAAACACTTCGTGCTGTAGTTTCTTTTTGCTTGTACTCGCTGAGCCAAGCAGTCAGTCGAAGCCGACTTACGACCACGTTCACCGTGGTCGTAAGGTGCTGGTCGTAAGCTGGTGGTCGTAAGCGACTACGACCACGTCTACGACTACGATCACGTCTACGTCTACGACCACGTCTGCGACTACGTCCACGACTACGACTACGACTACGTCTACGACCACGTTGGAAGCTACGACCACGGTGGAGGCTACGACCACGTTGAAGGCTATGACCACGTTAAAGGTGGTCGTAACGAGTTCGACCACGACTGGAGAACTCTAACATGTCCATCCTGAGATAGCGATCAAATGCATAGAACTCCTTCTCGTCCTCCTACATACTTTTACCTTTCTAGGGAGCTCACCGCTGACGTCGTCCTCTCCATTCGACCACTGTCCTGCCTTATCCCCGCGCTGCGCTGTCCTCCTTCGTCATGTGTGCAGAGCGTGAGCGGCACTGTCCTCCTCGATGCACGCAAAACCTCGTCATCCTTTCTCATCCTCACGCCGCGCCGTCCTCCTCCGTCACAAGCACAAAGCTCGAGCAACATCATCCTCCTTGGTTTCGTGCGTGGGAACCTCGCCATCCTAGTCAGAACCCCGTGCCTGCCATCCTCCTCCGTTCGCGTGCACGGAGCACGAGCGACGCCATCCTCCTCTGTATTGAATCCTCTCGCCATCCGCTTCAGCCACTGTCTTCAAACTCTTCACACGCGCTTGAAACATTGTCCACAATCTCCTCCTATCTGTTACTCCGCTATGTCTCAGGCAACATTCGTGCTTTTCCCCCATGTCTACTTTGTATGCACCATGTTCAACAAAATGCCTAGCTTAATTCTATTTAAAGTTCTTTCAGTTGGATGTTTCGTGTGTGTTTCACTTGATTTCTGTGCTAAAATTTTGTTCATTTGATGTATGTGCAGGTTGTTCCGCCCATAGTCAAAGGTGTCAATATGACCTTACATAAGATTAGTACTGCACAAGATAATGAATTGCATGATGCTTTTGCAGAGACTTTATTGGCCACAAGTAATGATCAGAGGGATAGGGATGCAGACAATAAAGAAAATGGATCGACAAGATCTATGAGCCATAATCATGAGGCTTGGATATAGAAAAATTCATGAAATTTTTATGAAACTTGAGACTTCATGAAAATTCATGAACCTTGACCATGAGACTTGAACATAGGACCTCATAAAATTTTATGAAACTTAATCATGAAACTGCATGAAAACATCACAAAACCTAGTCATGGAATCTCTTGAAAACGTCATGAAACTTTGTTGTGGAAACTCATGAAACTTAATCAATTTAAGCATGAATATCTTGAAACTTTATAAAATCTCATGAAACATAGATATAAAATCTTATAAAACTTAATTAACTTAGGCATGAAACCTCTTGAAACTTTATGAAACCTTAAGAAACTTGGTGTTCAACTTCATAAATCTGCTAAAAAAACTTTCAATTTCATGAATCCGCTACAAAAAAAACTTTAGAAAACTCATGAAACACCATAAAACTTAGACATAAAAAACATATAAAACTTAGTCAACTTAGGCATAAAACCTCTTGAAACTTTATGAAACTTAATAAAACACCATAAAACTTACTTATGAAATCTCATAAAACTTAGTCATAAAACTCCCCGAAACCTCATGAAACTTAGATTTAAACTTGATGAATCAGCTACAAAAAACTTTCAACTTCATTAATCCACTAAAAAAAACCTTTATGATACCTCATAAAACACTATGAAATTTAGACATAAAACCTTATAAAACTTGGTCAACTTAAGCATGAAACCTCCTGAAACTTTATGAAACTTAGGTATAAAATCTCATGAAACTTAGCCATAAAACTTTGTGAAATCTCATAAAACTTAGAGTTCAACTTCATGAATCCGTTACAAAAACTTTCAATTTCATGAATCCGCTACAAAAAAAAACATCGTAAAACTTTAAGTTAGTCTTGAAATCTCATGAAACTTATTATAAAGCATCTTAAAACTTGATGAAACTTAGACATTAAGCATCAGTAATCTTTATGAAAACTAGTCATAAAACCTTATGGAACAAGTTAAGACCTCATGAAACTTGAGCAGTTTATAAAATAAAAAATATTGAGACTTAGTTGTGAAACCTCATGAAACATAGTAATGAAACTTCATGAAACTTAGAATTGAAATTTATGAAGCCGCTACAAAAACTTCACAAAACTTCATGAAAGCAGGTCTTAAAATCTTATGAAGCACCATGAAATTTAGTAATGAAATCTCATAAAATTTAGTTAGGAAATCTTCTAAAATTTTATGAAATGTCATAAAACCTCATGAAACAAGTTGAGACCTCATGAAACTTGAGCACTTTACAAAATAAAATATTGAGACAGTCCTTGACGAGAATGTTAAGCATAGAACAAAATATATAAAATTAATTTTATAAAACAATGTTAAATCCAGAAACATGAAACTATAATTCAGATAAGAACATGACCCTATCATTTGCATAGTGTAGAATAGGACATCTAATCATGGTTTAGAAGCATGCTACATTTTTAGACTAAATGTGACGTATCATAGAGATGCTAATATTGAAGCGGCGGTACCATCGTAGGCTTACATATGTTCACATACATATCTATATACACATATGAAAATATCAACAAAAATTCCTCTAAAAAGTATCAACAGAAATATAGTTTCATGCAAATTTTAGCAAGTACATCTAGGAAAAAAGTGGCTTTAATCAATGTAGTAAACTAAGAATGAAACTTCTTAACCATAGAAATCTGCGTATTAATAGAGTACAGGACACATATCTACTAAATCCAAATTTCTTCTGTATCAGCTTTGAGAATGAGGCATCAGAGTAGAGAAATTGAGAGAACCAACGAGAATTGAGGTCACCGAGGCGATGGGACTCTCTTGCAACGTCTATTTTTTTTTGCATTTGCATGTGTCTCACGGCGGCCACACGCCCGTCCTTGTCGCCGCGCCCACACGGCAGTCGCTAGAGGGAGGAAAGGGCTCTGGGGAGGAGGCGCTCGCTCGCGGCGACCGGTGGCCTACACGCCAGGCCGTCATCAGTCATCACCGCAATCGCACGTTCGAGCCCCAAGCAAGGAGAGCAAGAGGACTCGAGTGCAGCGGGCAAATGGGGATCAAGTTAGTTGGGTCTATTACGCTTTAGGTCCTGATCAACTCGGCTTCGGCTTCTGACTTCGGGCTTATTTTTCACTATTCATAAGTTTCGTCTTTTTCTGAACTTTTAGTTTTTTGTTGAGCTTTTTTGCCGGTTCTTTTTTTCCTGTATTTGTTTGTATTATACGTAATGGGCTAACATAATTTTTTTATTTTTAAATTTTTTTAAATTTAATTATGCTAAATAAGCCTCTGTCAGCTACAGTGCTTTTTTCAGCCAGCTACAGTGTTTTCAGCCATAAGCCACGAGCTTTTCAGCCAAACCGATCACCACCTTAGGATGCGTGCGCATTCGACATCTATCTTCCATCTAAAACTCGAATGCGCGCATGTCAACAACAAGGGAGTTTGACACGATGTGAAAAATGATCCATGGTTCCAGAGAGCACTGTCCATCAATTCATCGTAACAAAGATCATAAACAATGCAACTCTACAGTACATTCGTTCTTCAGAATAAAACTTCAGTTACTATTACAGAATAAACTCTTAAGTCCTGGCCTTGTCTTTGAGCTTTGTGGTCAGATGAACATCTGGTTGTTCAATTTATGTCAGCGTGTTTCAACCAACCAAAAATCCAGTCTTCCACACCAATCAAACATGGGTTACCACCCTTGAACAAAATGGATCATTCGCCGCTTGCAAGCCTTCTCTGCCCACTCTGAATCACCAATCTAACTCGTAGATTGACGAGGCAATCATCGGGCACCATGGCATGGTGGAATGCCAGCATGCCCATGGAGGAGGCTAACACAAGGAAGAAAACAATTCGTCCAGTTTTCCTTATCCAATTCACTCCTTGATTGTTCAAAAAAAAAAACCCTCCTTGAATCCTTCCACGACGAGAATTCATCGTTGTGTTGTGTTTGTGCGCAGCCGCTGAGAGGCCGTTGGATCTGCACTCTTCTACTGCCATGCCACCGCGGACGCCGGATTTGATATTTTGGTCCTCCATTGATTTTTTTTCACAATGGAATTTTTTTTCGAAACAAGTTTTTCTCTGTTTTTTCATCAGTTTGTTCGCAACAGATTTTTTAAATCAAAAAATTTCTCAATTGAAAAAAATCGAATCATTTATTTTGGACTAGAGAAATCTCTGCTCAATTCTCTCAGAAAAAGAAACTTTGCTCATTGTACTTTACCTCAAAACTAATAGAGCCTTTTTCCCACAAGAGACATGGATACCATTTCGGGCATGAACTCGTCTGAGAAGCTGGGCTTAATTCTCTATCAAAGAAAAAGGCTGGACTTACATTTTTTTATTTTCCTTTGTCAGAAATACATGATCATCTAAAAACATAAAAATAATATAATGTTTTGAAAGAAATGTCTAGCCGGTAATTGGTAAACGTGGTTGATTTATTAGTATTCTGCAAATTCAAAATTATCTTACACATCTCCAACAAAAAAAATGTTCCCCACAAGGAAAGGAATCATTGGAACAATCCTTAGCAGTTGCTACAGGAGCAATAGATCTGGGAGGAACTCCACTCGGCTTGCAGGATAATAATAGCCTGAAGCAGAGAAACCTTCCATCAGCTGTCGTCCATCTTATCATCCAGTTTTATCATGGTGAAATTGCACCACGATGCATGTAATGTTGTCGGCGCTGCCTCGAGAGTAGGCAAGCTCCGTCAGTTTCCTAGCCGCTGACTCAGGTACATCTTCTGTTTTCACAAGGGAAACGGCTTCCTTTTTGAGAAAAAGCATGAACAAAATATTAGTGAGAGAGCTACAGAGTTGACAGTTAAGCAATGTTCTTAGTAAACACCAGTATGCCTTGCATAGCACAGCAGAACATTTTGCTGTCACTAAAAATGTAAGCCCAGTTTAGATATGGAAGACAATAAGGTGATGCTTTGTTCAAAGTCACATAGGCAACAGTGGTCTGCTTCTAAAATTCTGACTGTTTTCATGGCGAGAAATACAGCACTTGGTAATAGAGTTACCCTCATTTTCCACAACATCCCAAAGCCCATCACTGGCAAGAACCAGGCATTCCAGGTCACCATTGACCAATTCTTCCTGCGATTTGTTAGAGAAGATTTCATCAAGCTTCACAAACTATGTGACTTTTATCTAGACTTAAGCTAAAACCAGGAAAGAAAATTGACTTTTAGCTAGACTAGGTTAAACTATAAAAAAAACATTAGGACTTGAATCTTTGCATAACTCAATCCCAATAAGATACCTGAATTTCAGGTTCTGCCACCACAAATGGCTTCAGTAGACGATTACCAAATGCCCGGGACATTGCCAGTACGCCACCTACCCTCCAAGTACCTGGGCAAATACCAACAAATATGTGGAACGATTCTCTAAAACTCCAATCGTAAAGCACTTTATCAATCAAATAAACAAAAAAATACTAAGAGGCATGTCTTGAAGCAATTAAGGGCTTAGGCTGCACCATTGCAACACTAAACAAGTATGATAACCTAATGTGCCCAAACTTCCAGGAAATCAGAAGGCTCAAAATGAATACCACAAGTCTTTTGCCAACAGTCATATCTACTTGAGCTTGTGCCAGCAAAACTTTGCCCAATGCATTTAAGAATGAAGAGCAAAGGCTTACCAGCCCAAATGACAACACCTCCAGCATTCTCGATTCTCTTCCGTTCATCACTCCTGTTAGGTTTGTGATCTTCTGAGAGTGCCATAGCTAGAAAAAACAAACGGATGAATTGAGGCATCTATCCAAGGGTAGCGAAGAATCAAACATAAACTAAATCAGAAACCATTGAAAGTTGAAACCAAACTCTTGTGTACAGCTCTGTAGAGTAACCAGGGAATTAACCAAGCTAGTAACCAGACCATGTGGGTAAACTTAATTGCATATCATGTCAATATGAGGCCAAAATTGCTGTCAAGAATTTGGCTGTTGATTTAGATTGCAGCTAGATATCAATTCAAGAATATGGAGGGAAAAAATATCCTTGCCACTTGCCTTAAATAATGTCACAAGAATTAATCATAACAAAAAGGACATGGCTATGGTACAATCATACAAGTTCATTGAAATATTGAATTGTGGGGAAAGTGGTTGAAAAGTGCATAAAATAGAAAGACATGTACCACAGTTGTTCGACTAATACATCAACACTGGAGAGGCAAATTTAGAAATATTCTGCACATATCTAAGACAAGAATTTATGAGGACCATAACATGTTTCAATAATATAATTCACTCCAACAATGTGTTAAACAGGATGTCCCTACATGGCATTACATGCCATTACGAGTAGTATTCTCTAAAGAAGGCATCTTACATTACTAGTGTCTACGACCTTTAAGTGAAGATTTGTTCTTCGAGAAGAAATGGTAGTTAAATCATTAAGTTGAAAAAAAAAACATCCAACAAGCAATACCTTGGCCAGCTTTTGAAATAACAGCACGGGAATCACCAACATTTGCTACATATAGATGGGCACCCACCAAAACTGCAGTTGAAGCTGTTGAACCATCATCCCTGAAGGCATTGGATTCTGATTCTAAGAAATCTGCATCCGTTTTCTGATATGTTTCACCTGTTTTTTGTGTTGAAAGTTTTTGAAGTTGAGAAGATAACCATTAGCAGCACTGAAAAGAATGTGAACAGCAAAATTTAAGGTAAAGCCCAAGAGAAAATTACTTATAGCAAGCTTCGTATCTGTCAAGAATTTGGGGTGTTTCATAAGATTTTCGAACAAATGTTCCTTCAAGTACTCCGCAGCACGTGACCCTCCATGACCTATTGCACCAGATCTTCAAAAGAAAAACATGGTGGGCAAGGAATCGCAAAAGTAGACAAGGCAAGATTGGAAACCATACCATCAAATACACCAAATAGGCTAACAGCCTGTCCATCAATTTCAGTTAGTTTTTACATCACAGAAATCCTCCATTGTGGCTCTCTTCCCTCTAAAACTTGAATACCCACATTTCAGTTTACCATCTCCTCTGTCACAAAATTTTTGGACAATATGTTAACCCAGGCAGCATGTCAAAAAAGCTCTTATAAGAATTTCAGAGAGTACATCTTGAGCACAGGAAGAGAACAAAGGATTCTTGTACAAACATATGTAGTTTAAATATCACAAGTTAAAAATAGTTTATCTTGTAGCCCATCAAAACAAGGTCACAAAGTAAACAGCTCTATGATACATTTGGTGCAGTAGTTTTGCTATGTTAACAGAAATGACATGTATCTTTAGTCAGCATTACATGTTAAAATGGATGACATGCCACAGTAAATGGATGTCACGCCACAATTGGTAGTGTTCGCATTTCGTGTTGATGCATACAAGGTAGAACTCTCTGATAGAAACACTGCATTTTTCCAAGGAATTCGATCCAGCACAGACTTCTATCATCCATATGAGGAATGCAGGACTATCCGACCATGCCAACTTCTTTAGCAAAGTAGAGAAAGAAAAGATCAAGGGTCACAGACATTATGACTTATCTATATGAGGAATGCAGGACATAAAGCATTAATTGCTTGAAACAATAGACGACAATTCCCTGATACTAGGTGCCTGGATATCCTTGGTGCATGCCATATATCTGCACCTACAGTTGGTTCACTTGCACTTTGTCAAATGAAATTATAAAATTACAACCTAATTCAAAGTGATCCAGCAATTTACAGTTGCCCTATTCTTTTGCCAAGTGTAGACTTATTTACACATTTTAAAAAACGGATACCCAATGTTCAGTAAACATATTACTGCATATAACGATGGTACCATAATCTTTGTTATCTACAGTGTTCTAACAAGGTCTGAACTCTGAAGCATTGGTTAAGCACTAGACGTCTATTGACAACTTTATATAAGCAGCTGAAATAAGCCATTTAAACGCTCAAGTGAATCACATAAGCGGTTAAGCGGTCACTTAAGTGCCTAAGCAGTCAAATAAGTGACTCAAACAGGCCAAGTACACCTGAAGTTATTTTCTATTTTCTTCTTGTTCTACAAAGTTAAATAAAAAAAAGCACACACATCGCATTGTATAAAAATTCCACAGACAACATGCTTACAGAAAAATTAAAATCCTGGTGATTGCTTAGTAGTAAGAATCGCAAATAATAACAAGCACAAATTTCGGTGACTGCCAGTTAACGTCATTAAAAGACAATAGTATCGCTACTATCCTAGCTTTACATCTAGACTATATGACCATTAAGATAAGTAGTTTGTTTTGCTAGTACGTTAACGTACTCATGGCTGTAGTGCGCTCATTGCAATCAAAACACATGGTAGATTTGCATCTTTTGTTGTTTAATGGAGTATCCCCCCTGCATGCTTATTGGCTACCACCATAGGACAAGCCAATGCACAATGCAAGGTCCACATGGAAATGCAACAACCTAAACTGCTCCAGTTCTAGCCAAAGCCAAAGCATCGCAATGGCGACAGGTTACTTGAGGCCATGAAGCGAAGGCCAAATAGCTACAGCTATAACATCAACAGGGGACGTGCATTACCTCTCCCACCCGGCGCTGGCGTACCCGCCGGCATCGCCGTCCTGCGCCTGGACCACGGCCCCCGCCACGCGGCGCTGCGGCTGCACCTGCCCCGCAGCCGCCGCCGCGGCGGCGGAGGAGTCGGAGGAGGAGTCGAGCATCATCCTGGCCCTAGCAGCGCCCGCGACCGCCCAGAACCCGCGCCACCGGTGCCCGCGCGCGCGAGGCGTCACGCGCACATCCACCGCCCGGCCGCCGCACAGGACCCTGGGCCCCCGGCGCCTGCCCGCACCCCCCGCCGCACGCAGCACCAGCGCCCTCAGGCTACCGATGCATACCATCTCATGGCTGGCTGGCTCTCTCTCCGCCCTGATGCCGCTGCCGCTCCCCGAGGCGAGATCCAGTGGCGCTTGGTTTAATGGCTTCGGATCTGGGCGAAGGGGGAGGAGGAAGCGGCGGGGGCGGGGAAGGAGCGGGGACGTGGCAGATTCCCCTGCGCTATGAGACGCTATAAAAGGCCCCTGTTTTCAGGGAATTTCCTACCTTCTTTACGCCCGTCCGGATTGTGTTTTTTTATTTTTATTTTATTTTTATTTTTTTGCTGATGGATCTTGTTAATGGATGGAACTGTCGGAGCCTTCTCATTCCTAGGGAACTATTCACAGTCTGAAACCCTGAATAAATCAGCTAAGTCCAAAACAAGAGTTCTTGATCTTCAAGGGCCATTTTTGCAGAGATGGAACAAGATATTTTGTGATATCATGTCTTATTGCTGTTTCTGTGGACCCATTATTCTTCTATATCCCAGTGATTGACGGTGACAATAATTGCCTGTATCTGGGTAAGAATTTGGAAATCATAGCAAGTATACTGCGCTTTTTCACAGATATCTTCTATTTACTCCATATAATATTTCAGTTAAGGACAGGTTTTATTGCTCCTCCTTCTAGGGTGTTTGGTCGAGGTGTCTTGGGACAGGACACATTTGTGATAGCAAAGCGGTATATATCAACTGATCAATATGGCTTCAGCTTATTTTTGCACTATTCATAAATTTCGTCTTTTTTTGAACTTTTGGCTTTTTTTTGAGTTTTTTTACCGGTTCTTTTTTTCCTCATATTTGTTTACATTATACGTGATGGGCTAATATGTTTTTTCTATTTTTAAATTTAATTATGGTAAATAAGTCTCTGTCAGCTACAGTGCTTTTTTCAGCCAGCTACAGTGTTTTCAGTCATAAGCCATGAGGCTTTCAGCCGAACCGATCACCACCATATTTTCATGCTCCATTTACTTCATTCACCTGTCAGAATGGAGCTATCTAACAACAGGCATTTATTGTAATTCTGACTGTTTTGTTAGGAATTTAGGATCCATGAAAACTCATTATATGTTATGCACACACTTTTAGACTAGTTTAATCATGCATGATTATGGTCTTGTTCAAAAGTGTTGTAGCTGTTGGTTGAAATAGCACTGTAGCTGTTGTTAGCTTTTTCTAAAGTATTCTATTAAACGAAAATGAATAAAAAAAATAGGAAAAAACACTGTTATATCTCTATGGATAATACAAAGGAAAAAGAGAGGAAATAAAAAAGGCACATTAAGAAGTCAACACGTTTCAAACGGTTTTTGGCTTTAAAAGCCCGTATCTGTTTAGAATGGGGCCTATAACTTGCTAGCAGCGGAAGCGCAACGTCAAGCCACGCTAGCTACCGCATGGACCGAAGCAAAAGAGTTGACAATTTGTAGGAATGTTTTTTCTGGAAAAAGCAAAGGCTCATACGTAATTCTGGAAAAAGAGAAGATTTTTTCACAAAAAAAACCAAGGACCCATACATAACAAAAGAAAAACCATGGGGATTTATCCTGTGAAAGGAAGGTCTCTTTGAAAAAATAGAGGATCTATATATAACTTTAGAAAATAGAGGGGTTTTCTATGAAAATAGAGGACCTGTAAGCTATTTCAAAAAACCAAAGGGCATTTTCATAAATCCAGTGAGGTGGTGCGAGCCGAGGAGCCAGGAAGCCCCAAGGTTTAATATAGGCAGTATAAGGAAGGCAATAGTAAAATATAGCTGTTAGCTATCACAGAATACTTTAATAAAATTCTACGAATTAATGGTCTGGAATGCAGACAGACAGAAACCACCAATGCAATGAAGTGCAGCACTGGGAAATTGAAGAATTACCGATTCAGCACTAGGTGTTTAGTGTAGCGATGCTCAAGTGTTCATGACTTGCATCTTGTGAGTCATCTCAAGATCAGCCTGTCTAGAAGTTGGACTCAAAACTGATATAAGCTGAGTTCTAGCTGGAATCTGAAGCGTGGTAAACAAATAAGCTATTCTTATTGCTTGAGCTTGTGTTGAGTATGCAAGCAAATCTATACAAATATTACAGCAAAAATGGTTTGTCAGTGGGTAGGGGCAAATACGTAGTAACGATAATGGCTGAGTTTCCTGGCCTGTTCAGATCCTCGATCCCTATATTGTTCTTTTCTTCTTCTTTTTTTTTTAAAAAAAAGATGAAACAATGAAAAGATGTAGGGGACGATTCTCGTTAGCGATATATGGTTGGTTTAAACAAATAGGAATGAGAGCAAATATGGGATTTTAATAGGGACGGAATAATCAAGCTAGTCACTGTTAGCATACTTTGTTCCTACCTATTACTCCATCCATTCATTAATACATGTCATTTTTGACAACAACATGGTCTCCAAGATGCAACTTTAACTAGTTTGAAGTTTCACCATAATATGTTAGTAAAAAAACCTATAAAATGTGATATTATGAAAGTCATTTTTATGATGAATCTATTAATATTATTTCCAGATAACAAACCTATATACTCTATATTAGTAGTTAGAAAAGTTCAAAACAGCATTTGCTTGTGAACAGAGGTGATAATAAACTAATAACCATTTTTTTGCTTTGGGGGTCGTAAACCTTTATCAAGGTGAATACTGAAGCAAAACTCAGTTATGAATATTCCATCTTGTTAAGTATTTACATTTCCATTGCTCATCCTATTTTAATAATTCACATTAATGTTGTCTCTATTTCGTTATTTGCATATTGCCCTTCACGGGAGTTGCTGTCTTGCGTTCGTCCCGTTTCCTATAATAATGTAGTTATCTTCATCTCTTTTTCCTAGTGATAAACCCCGTCTCCTATGATGGCTTCATCTGCCAACATAGACCCTGACGTAGAAAATTTGTTACCGAGTTTCTCTCCATATCCACAAATTGTGCCAATTTCCCATGTTTTGGTATAGATACAAACTTTTTTCTATCTTGGCCAGCAACATATATATTCGTGTGTACCTGATGAGCTCCCTGTGACATTCTTCCCTGTAATATCTTCTTCGTTTTCTATTTGTGGGTTGTCTTCTGGTGCGAAGGTAGAATAGGTAATCCATGGTAGATGTGGTTGTATTAATGCATCTCATGTATGGGTTACAGATGCTATGAAGCATGAAAATTCGGAATTAGCAAGCAAATGGAATTTTTTGTACGAAAGAGCAAGAAGAGGCCAAATGCATTCTTTAGTTTCTAGGCCAAATGCACAGTGTTAGATGGCACACATCACCTCGTGGTAGAACTCTTCTGTCGATAAGATGGCATCAACCAAGAGAATGTGCTCCTTTGGCAATTATGAGCGACAATACTTATGAATTCCATAATTAGCGTGCTGAGTATTAGTTAATGCGTATACCATTCAATTGCTTGGTATGATCAAAACTTGGGAGAGCTAACTTTACAAAACATGTCTAAAAGGGCAGATACTTTCCACCTATAACATCGAGAAGTTGAATATTCTGACCATTATGAATTGATTCTGTTGAGAAACCGACGCTGGAGACCAGTCCGAGCGATTCCTCTGCTTAGAACAAGAACGAATCAATCACAGAATCACAGAATAATAGATTGAACACAGAGAGGTAGAGAGAACTCCTGGTCTTTCTTTATTGCTTTAGATTGCATCGGGGTACATAATGAGGGGGGTCTAGGTCCCTATTTATAGTCTACGGTGGGGTGCCCAATTAGATCAGGACTCTGGATAGAGTCCAGGTTTCCTAACACTCCCCCTTGGGCACTCACCCAACATGCTCATGCCTCGTCAAAACTCCATAAAAACCCAGTGGGAAAATTTTGGAGAAAGAGTACATGATACATGTGATGCTGCGATGCACGAATTGCCTCGTTAAAAACCTTGGTCGAGAAACTTCATGGAAAACTCGTCAAGGGAAAAAGAGTACAATTCACCCAAATTCATTTAGTCTGCAAGACTTTATTTTTGGGTACTTAATCTTCATGATCAAGATTTATTAGCGGGCTTGTGAGAATTCTCCCCCTGAATTCTGCACTTCTCTAAGTCTCATCATTCCAATTCCACGCACGCACCTTTCAAAGCTAGATGCGGGGAGTGACTTAGTGAATAAATCTGCGAGATTTTCACATGACTTAGTATGCAGTACTTTAATCTTGTCCATCGTTTGCAATTCATGTGCATAGAAGAACTTGGGGTTGATATGCTTTGTGAGATGACTCTTCACATAGCCCGTTTGCACTTGTGCAACGCAAGCGGCATTATCTTCATAGATAATTGTGGGGGTTTGCACAATGTTCATCCCACATGACTGCTGGATGTGGTGAACCATTCGGCGGAGCCAAGCGCACTCTCGTGCGGCTTCATACAGTGCTATAATTTCTGAGTGGTTCGTCGAAGTAGCTACCAGGCTTTGCTTAGACGATTTCCATGAAATTGCGGTTCCACCACACAGGAATACATAGCCTGTTTGTGACTTAGCGGTATGCGGGTCTGACAGGTACCCAGCATCTGCATAGCCAATCAAGTTCAGATCTTGATTCTTTCTGTAAAACAATCCGAGGTCTTTGCTACTTTGGAGGTATCGGAAAATGTCCTTTATGCCTTGCCAATGCCTTTTGGTGGGCTCTGCACTATACCTTGCTAAGAGGTTCACGGCAAATGCAATGTCCGGTCTAGTGCAGTTTGCTAAATACATGAGTGCTCCCACTGCACTCAAGTATGGGAATTCCGGTCCCAGGACTTCCTCCCCCTCTTCCCTTGGTCGGAAAGGATCTTTTTCTTGCTGTAAAGACCTACCGATCATCGGTACTTTCGAGGGAAATGCCTTCTCAAAGCCAAACCTTTCAAGCACCTTCTGGGTGTAGGTCGACTGATGTACCAAGACTCCTTCAGGGACATGCTCAAGCTGCAGGCCTAAGCAAAACTTGGTCTTACCCAAATCTTTCATTTCAAATTCCGACTCCAAGTAGGAGCTTGCTTCTTTTATGTCTTCGGCTGTCCCGATGATATTCAGATCATCTACATACACAGAGATTATACAGAATCCATTCTGGGATCGCCGTATAAATACACAAGGACAGTCTTCATTGTTCGTGTAGCCTTTCTTGCAGAGAAAGTCGCTCAAGCGATTATACCACATTCTTCCAGATTGTTTCAGTCCATACAGTGACTTTCTGAGTTTCACACTGTACAGATTTCTATTTGCTCTGTCTTGGTTCGAGAGAGGAATTCCTTCAGGGACTTTCATGTAAATCTCCGAATCCAAGTTACCGTAAAGGTATGCAGTCACAACATCCATCAATTTCATTTCTAAATTCAAGTTCACTGCCATTGAGATCAAGTATCTAAAGGTAATTCCACTCATGACTGGGGAGTAGGTTTCTTCATAATCAACTCCAGGACGTTGAGTGAAACCTTGGGCTACCAGCCTTGCTTTGTATCTCACTACTTCATTTCTTTCATTTCTCTTTCGAACAAATACCCACTTGTGCCCAACGGGGTGTATGTGGGGAGGTGTGTGGCATACGGACCCAAACACCTCTCTTTTATTCAGAGATAGCAATTCAGTTGCTATTGCCTTCTTCCAATCTTCCCAATCTGATCTTTTCTTACATTCAGCGAGCGATGCAGGCTCGGGATCAAGATCGATGATGGTGGCAATTTTCTTTGCGAAGTAGATATCGATATTAGCTGTTGTCCTATTCAGGGACTCTCCCATGTGCACATAATTTATAGCTATTTCTTCATGAGTTGCTTCTTCTGAAGCTTCACCTTGCACATCGCTTCTTTCAATTGCGGTGGCAAGTCCCTTTAGTTTTTCGGCTCCGATGTGTGCGCACACGTCCATGCCGATGGGGATATTCAGATCCGGTATGTCCTTTTCGGAAGGTGTCATACTTGTGCCAGGTCTCAACTGGCTCCCCTTCTCATTCTTGGGGACTTCAATGATCGGCTGTGATAAATCCCGCTTATCCTTTTTCGCCAGGCGTCCCCGGTTACTAAGGATTCGAGGAACCGGAGTTCTCGTCCTTTATTATTTTTCTGAGGCCTCTGGACGAGATTAGGGATACCTTCTGCATTCTTTGGTATTTCAACCCTCTCCGGTGCAGTGCGTGCTGGCACATGCGACTTAGTTATGCTCTTCAAATCACTAAAGTGATCAGGCAGCTGATTTGCTAATGCTTGCAAATCAATTGTCTTCTGGACTTCTCTTGTCTTCTAGACTTCTCTATTTGCTTCATTAATACGCGGGTCATCTGCATGAATTCCCACGGCTTGCCATGTAATTTCCCGACATTCTTCATCAAGGGATTGATTTCCTCCCCCTAATGTTGGGAAATTTTCAGTGGCGACCATTGCACTAGTTGCATAGGTGAATAGATGTTGTAGGCCGAAGGTCTAAAATTGATGAGATTCGCTGCATGCAGGACTGCGTGTCCCCAACATGTAGCTGCTAGATTTCAATTATGCAAAAGGGTTGGGCAATAATTCTTTTAATTAAAGCCTCTGCCAAACCATTCTGGGTATGGACATGCGGTACCGAATGCTCAACTGCAATTCCCATCACCATGCAATAATCATCAGATGCCTTTGAAGTAAATTCGTCGGCGTTGTCCATTCTAATGGACTTGATGTGATGTTCAGGAAACACATTTCTGATGCGAATGATCTGCGAGATCAATTTTTGCAAAGGCGTGGTTCCTTGTGGACAATAAAACCCACATATGACCACTTCTAATAAGCGTCAATGAGCACCATGAAATAATTAAACGGCCCTGAGACGGGCTGAATGGGACCGCAAATGCCTCCCTGGATGCGTTCCAGGAATGCAGAGACTTCATCCTTCACTTTCAGAGTGGAGGGTCTAGTAATTAGTTTCCCGGTGGCACATGCAGGGCACACAAAATCTTCATGATTCGGAAAATTCATCTCATTAATATTATGCCCATGCGAGTTATTTATTATGTTTCTCATCATCCTAAGACTTGGGTGGCCTAATCTGTCATGCCAGAGACAGAAGAGTTCAGAGCTTCTAAACACTGTCTTCAGTACAGTGTACGCTGCAGGCGCTTTAATGTTGGTATAATATAGCCCAGTTTCAAGTGAAGGAAGTTTTCTAATATAATTTTCTGTTCTCTCTGCGCTTCGTAATGAGCAGGTATTCCTTACCGTACTCTTTTCAGTCTCAACGTGGAAACCATTTGCGCGGATATTCTTAAAACTTAGGAGAGTTCTAGTCGATTTTGGGTACAATAAGGCTTCTTCAATGACCAAAATTGTGCCCATGTGGCTCTTCCGGAACCAGTTATACATGCATCGCTTCCGGCGATTGTCGTAAGGCTGCCAGTGCTTTTACGAATCGACTGAAAATACTTAGTCTCTCTTAAGATGGTATGCGTTGTGCCGCTGCTAGCTAAGCACACTTCCTTCATAGGGCGCTACACGCGTTCTAATATAGGGTATTTTATTAATATGCATGAGAAGGCAATCAACACATAGATAAAATACTCCAATATCAGAACATATCATGCCATCATAAACTGAATAAATGAATGAATTCTTCAAATATCATCCAACCATCACGAGAAGATAATAATTCTTAAGTACCATCCATGCAAATTCTAACATATTCTTCCACACAAAATAAATGACATTTAAAGTCAAAATGCATTCAGTGCACTAGACTTCTTCTGCTATTTTCTCAGGGGTGACATTCTCTTCAAGAGAAATCATGGCATTGGCTGCTGCTAGGCCGAGAGGAGGTGCTGCTGCTTGGATGGTCTCAACCTCCATTAGCGCGGGCAGCTGCTCGGAACTCTCCCCCTCAACCGATGCAAAGTGGGCTTCATGCTGCCCTTTGCCATCCCGTTTTGGCTTGCTAGCCGTATTCTCATGTGGAGCGTCTGATTTGCCTTTCTGGGCTATGGTCTTACCCTTCCTTCCCCTTTTCTCTATCAAGGGCTTTCGCACCTTGTTGCTCCCGGCGTTGGCTTCACGGCCAGTGGAGCTCTCAGATGGCTGAGTGACTTAGTTCTTGCGGAGAACTTTCGTCCTGAGCTTCCGCAATTTGCATCATATCAATCAATTCGGCATATTCCTTATAGCCGTCTTGACGATAATTGCGTGCGGATTATACTGCATTAGGGTGGAAGGATTTTCTCAATTTTCTGTATTGGGGTACAACTCCTATGCAAGGCAGAATTGTATTCCCCGACCGTCTTAAAGTCGGCAAACCTCAGTCTGATCCACTCCTACTCTGCTTGAGGAAGAATGGCGTACTTTAGCCTCTCGAACCTGCTTCTTGAGTGCGGTCCAGAGTGCTAGCGCGCTATTCTCTACCATGTACTCATTCTTGAGAGTGAGACAGAAGTGGTGCCTGAGAAAATGAAGTGCCTGATCATTCTCTTTAGGCGTGGGTTAGGCATCATTCAGTCCGCCAATCCCAATAGTCGCGCGGAGCTTCCTGGCTCCAAGCACAATCTCGACATCGGATGCCAACATCAGATAGTTTTGGCCATGCTGAGCCAGCTCCTCGAACTCCCAGTTCGTGATGCTAGTCATCTATATGTGTATAAATCTACTGCTGGTAGACATGCACGGAATAATTCACTGCGGGTAAATAAATGGTACAAAAGGTTCTCGCAATGTTTCATAATTTTCTATGCATTTTCTATAATTTTACTGCTAATTTCAGTGATTAAAAGCAATTTAAACAATTACAATTAACCAAAAACAGTAAATAAATACAGAAAAAACAAAGAATAATAATGGCATAAATAAATAAGCTTCAAATGCTAAAAATAATGCAAAATTCAGATTCCCGAGGCCCATTTATGCTAAAATATGAAATTTCAGCAAATTCTACAATTCTAGAGGGTTTTTACGCAAAATTTCAGTTCAGAGAAAAATTCACGCAATTTCCTGATTTACCGAGGGGTTTTCTGCAAAATTCTGGACCCACTCGTAAATTTGAGGACCTATCGGTAATTTTCAGAACTACCGAGGCTTAATTGCAAATTTCGGGACTTAAATTAAAACCAAAGGGCTTCTTTGCAATAACCCGAGAAGCGGAGGGCTTTTTCGTGAAATGCCCGTGCCGGCCCACTTCTCCCCCCCCCGTTTTTTTTTCACTCCCTCCCGCCCGGCCCATTTGCCCTCCCCCCCATTTTTTTCTTTCTCCGGCCCAACCGGCCTACTCGGCCCGTTTTGGCCCAGTCGCCCTGCTTTGGCCGCATAACCCTAAGGGGATTAGGGTTCCCCCTACCTTCTCCCACAGAGGCGGCGGCGGCCCTTTGCTGCGGGCGTGAGGCGGCGAACCGGGTTGGGGCAAGGGTGGCGCGACTTCGGGCCGAGGCACGGCGGAGGAGTCGGAGACCAGCGGACGGCGGAGGCCATGCGGGGCCCGGGGTGCGGTGGGGTTGCGCCCGCCAGCGTCGGTCCGAGCTCGAAGAGCGGCGAGCCCAGGCGCAAGGCGACGGCCTAAGGTGGCGGATCCGGCGGCTACGGGTGGAGGGCGCCGGCTGCGAGCGGCGCGGCGGTCTGGCAAGCGCGTGCGGGCGCGAGGACCGGTGGCGCGCGGACCCCGAGCTGCACATGCGGAGGAGGAAGAGTCGGCTTCTGGGCCGGCAGCCGGTGCGGTGGCATGCGGAGCCGATTTGGCTGCGGGCCAAGTCGTGGCAAGTGGCGGCGCGTTCGGGCATAGGAGGCGAGGCGGCGGCCGGCGTGCGCGTTCGGGCGCGGCGCGGCGGGACACCGGCGGCGGGGAGCCGAGATGGAGAGGCCGGTCGGCTGCAGGCCGAAGGCGGGCGGCTGTGCGCGTGCCGGCGCAGTGGAGCCAGGTTGATGGGGCGGCGTACCAAGGCGGCTGGTTGCGGTGGCTGCAGGCCGGGTATCCGGGCGCAAGGCGCCGGCTTCAAACACGAGCTACGGCGGCCATGGGGGCTCGGCTTCGGGCCGGGCGACTTTGGGAGGCGCGCATGCGGGCGCGGGCGTCAGCCGGTGGTAGGCCGAGTAGCCGTCTGTGCAGGGGTGGTGCTTGTCGGCAGCCGGCAGCGCGCATACAGGCGCGGCTATGCCTTGCGCATTGGCAGTCCTTCCCCCTTTTTTCGTGTGATGCCATGCAGAGCAAAAACAGAAGAAACGATGCCAATTTTTCTTTGTATAGCGATTATGCAGAATCAAACAAAGCCATGTAAAAATTTCTTGTTTTTCAATATGTGATACAATCAACATCTGCCCCGTTTCGCAATCTACCGATCGACATTGTGCCGGCGACTTCAGATCTGCTCGCGGTAGATTAGGGCGGATTTGCATCGCTCTACAGTGCAATCAACATCTACCCCGTTTCACAATCTATCGATCGGCATTGTGCCGGCGACTTCAAGTCTGCTCGCGGTAGATTAGGGCGGATTTGCACCGTAGAGATTCAATCTAGAACGCGAAAAGAAAATACAGATTCAAAAGCGATCTAGAAAAATCAATCAGTGCTTCGATGATTACCTCGTTCACCGGAGCGAAGTCGTGCTGATAACGTGTTGAGAAACCGACGCTGGAGACCAGTCCGAGCGATTCCTCTGCTTAGAACAAGAACGAATCAATCACAGAATCACAGAATAATAGATTGAACACAGAGAGGTAGAGAGAACTCCTGGTCTTTCTTTATTGCTTTAGATTGCATCGGGGTACATAATGAGGGGGGTCTAGGTCCCTATTTATAGTCTACGGTGGGGTGCCCAATTAGATCAGGACTCTGGATAGAGTCCAGGTTTCCTAACAGATTCTACGCACAAAAGTGTATCCACTTTGAAGCTTTCCAGCCCAACCCCTTAACCTTCATCAGATTGTATTCTGGCTTGATAGTTACTAGAATTGTTCAGAGCTTTCTTATTTCAGTTTAGATCTGATTGTTTACTATTCAGTTTTTATTATCTCACTTTATTTAATTCGCTGTTCTTAATCGAAGGTTACTATTCTTAAATTTGTATTGAACAATGCGGAAAAATGATTTTTCATTTTTGATGACCTCTTTTGTCATAAAATTGTAACTAACCCTGACATTTTCATTACCAGGTGTCCGTATTGGTAGTGCTACCCCGTCCTCAAGGTTCAGAGGTTATGAAGGCAAAAAATAGGCCCTGTTCAGCAGGGCACAAGCCGGCCGGCTTTTGGCAGCTGCTACAGTACCTAACTTTTAAACGGAGTATTTTTTCAAGACGGGGTCTACAAGTTAAACGTAGTACACGTTAAAAACCCAACATCTGTACCAGCCAAAATCGCAAGTGAGTATCGATCTCTCTGTAATCTGTACCGTAAACAGCCAAAATTCAAAAATTTCAGCCAAAAGCCATAAGCCGCAGCCAAAAAGAATAGGCCCATATTGATGGTTATAGTTATATGTCAATATGTGCCTCGACTAATCCGAATAATACCTCTCTACCTTCGAATCACGAGATCGGCTGGTATAATTACGGAGACGGCATGGTTTGGTGCTGCTTTTAACCTTTTAATTTATATGCTCCTTATGTAATACTAGTAGAAACGAGAAAAGGAAAGCGAAGTATAAAGACAATCCAAGAGAGAATAAAGAAAACAAAAGGTTGTCATCAAAACCCTTTGGCCTTAGAATGCCGAATTAATTAGTGCTTACTGAGATACTAGGATTGTCTAGGGCCGGCCAATGCTTTTCACTTAATTGGATCTCATCATTCGGCAGAAAACTTAGCCCAACATCCACTTTTCTTTTTATTGACTTACCTTCCGCAGTAGAAAAAGGATAAATAGTGCCGAGCTCACCATATGAACCAATGGTCCATGAGTAAAGAACAACCCAAGAGCAGCCAATAGGATAAGAGAAGGGTAGCCTCGGTAATGCACAAGCCAAAAGAGAGACACCAGCCGAGTGCTTTCTCCCTCAAAAGCAAACACCAGCATCCATCTCCCTCACTTCATTGCATAACTGAGAGAACACCCAAGACCAGGCCAGAGAAGACAAGCACCATTCCACCATTGCTTAACTCAGCCAAACCAAAGCCCAAGATGAATACAATCACCACCAACAAAGCTAGCCACATAGAGGAATCAAGGAAGAGGGAGTCAGAGGAGAGGAGCTAAGAAAGTAGAGAAAGACGAAGGAGAGGAGCGAGGACCATGATTGACCTATTGGGCCGAGCACCACAACAAGAGGATAACAAGTTGACAACCACCACAATGACAAAGGGAGGCTAACCACGTCACCAAGAACGTCATCATTACTTGCCACTGTCAGGCCGATATACAGGGAGGCCCCCATTCCCCTAACCATTTTCTCTCCTCCATACTAGCCCGACCACAACGGGATGGCGGCGAGTCTGCGAAAGAACCATCACGCGCCCTTGGGGGGGGCGACATGCTCCCAGTGCATGCCACCCACCAAGTCCTGACATGATGGCCAAAGCTGCAAAACTTTCCCTAGCCATGCGTGATTAAGAGTAAATCAAAACAAAAATAGAAGTTAAATCAAAATGTGTAAAGTAAAGGGGAAAGAGTAGACCGACTCGGGTAGGAAGAAGGGTAGAGATGAACTGCAGAACCATAGCAAGCCATGGGGGACCAGAGCCATGGTACTCGGCCATGACCGAGCTGGAACCCTAGAGCACCTAAGTTAGTGGCGATGAGGTAGGAGGTTATAGAAACCATGGATGCTAAAGAGGCTGACGGCGCAACCATAGGAGGTGAGCCTTGGGTTGGCAGTGATGCATGAGACCTGAGCTAGGCGAGGTGGCTAGAGGCATGGAGTAGCCAGCGTCGGTAGGAGCCAAGCCAAGCGTCGATCGGTGAGGAGCGATTTGGGGAACCGCTAGACACCACCGAGACCATGAAGAAGCTGGGAGATGACAGAGAAACCGAGGGGAAATGGCATTCGCAGATCCAGTAGTAGGGGAACCACCAGGGACAAGCCGAGGGACGGCGGCTCACCCGGGAGCCCTCACAACGGCGGTGGTGTCAGATGGGGTGAGGAGAGCCACTAGGGGTGAACCACTGGTGGTGGTCGTGACAGATTGGGAGGAGAGAGAGCCGAGGGGTGAAGAAGTGGTGGGGAGAAGGGTTCGATTGGATGGAGTGAAAGAGAGAGAAAAGAGATAGAGTGAGAGAAAGAGAGAGAAAAGAGAGAGCGAGAGAAGAAAAGAGAGAAAGGAAAGGAAAGAAAAGAAAAGAGAGAAGGAAAAAAAGGAAAAGAAAAAAATAGAGAAGCAAAAGAAAGAAAAGGGGAGAAAAAGATTTAGCATGCATGATAAAATCTGCTTCGAAAATTTTTTAACCGTGAGCATTCTGATGCTTGTGTTGGGTTTGTGCATAGAAACGATACCGTTCATATGAGTGAATGTATCACTATGATGTATTGAGACTAGATGATGCTTGTACAGCTGGAGGCTCTGGCATGGTGCTGTTTACACATCGTTCTCGAGATTAAATAGGCAAGTGCATGATAGAATAGCAGGTTGTGATGAATATTTGATACATGTTCCCTCACACTTTATTTTATGGGATGATATTCATGATTACATGTTAATCATACCCTGATTAGTGACGCAAATAGTTGAATAGTGACATTGGAAGAATGTTGCATTATGCACAAATGCATATGAGCCAGAACAATGAGAAAGTCATATAGCTAGTCCGGAATGCATGAGTCAGGGTTGTGAGAAAGCTATATAACTACTCTAGAGTGCTCTTGAGTAAGACATATAGAGTTAGGCACCTCCACGGGAGTGGAGTTTGAGACCCTGTATGAAAGAGGACGGGGCAAGAGTGGTTCATCAATAGGTGAACACTCCACTATACCGGTATAAACTACAGTGACAAACACATCGCATCGCATTGCATGGCATGGTATGAAAGAAATGGAAGACAATGATATAGTTACAACAATCGTATTTACAGACACATATATTGTTGTGTTGATGCTAATGTTTTATTATATGCTTACTGAGTCTTCAGACTCATCCTTGTTATTTGTTATTTTTTTAGATGAACATTAAAGACGACATGCACAGATGAGAATAGCACATATATTCCATATGCAAAACAGTGAATTGCACACCACCCTCAGTTGATATATTTAGACGTGTGTGGCTCATGCATTTCTTTTCTATAATCGGCAAATTGAACATTTGCTTCAATGCCCGTCCTTATGCGTATGTCGTTTAACGTGACTTTGAAATTTAAATAGAGAGAATGCTATCTAATTCTAGCAGCAGTGGTTGTAAATGGTATAGTTATGGAATAGTGATAATATTTTGGGTTCAGAGGATGGGCCGGGGTGTTCACACTAGTCATGTAAGTCCTCTACTCATTAACTAGCAAGAAGAATGCAAGTTAAAATCTTGCCCTTTTCCTCACAAATTAATTAAGTAGCTACTTATAATTCTGAATACATGCTTTTTTGAGTTCATTGGTATATAGTTTTCTTTTGCCTTATTTTCATTCTTGGTACCATAGTTATATTGTTTTATAATAATTCTCTACTTGTGACTCATGAGAGATTCTTCTTGAATGAACTTCAGTATGTGGTCTTACATCGCTACAGATAGAAAAATAAGTACATATGAGGATTTTTTTTAAAAAATATTTTCCTAAATTCATGGCTATCGGTAATTCATGCCTGTTAACTTTGACTCCTCATAGCAGTGCGCTTGAACGATGTCACATCATCAAAACACAGAGGAGCATATTTCATGAAACACACTGTATGTTTTCAGTGTAACAGTAATATATACTATACACTAGCTGAATATCCGTGCTTTGCTACGGATTAAAAAAAACAATACTACCTCAACACGTTGAAGTAATCGGGAGTACTAATATATTCAATTAATTTTTAGTCGAATTGATTGGAGAAATGTGAAATGAAACTGTCCTTGGAGTTTTGTTTTGATTCATTTATAAAGCTCATACGTAAATACCAGATAAAAATCAAGCTTTTGTTTACATAACTCTATGGAAGTTAGATGCTTAAGTGATTCTGAAGGCAATATTTTTCCTAGAGAAAAAAAGAAAATTTTTGTTTGAAAAAAAAACCCAAAAATGATATAGATTGCAAAGCCAACTCTGCTTTAGGATGAACCTGTTTTTAAGTGCCTCCAATGGCGGCATTAGTCTCAAACAGCTAAATCGATAGGTTTGTTCTGTACCATTAGGCATTAGCTGTCTAGAGATGATGCCACTCCTAATAGCTGGAGTCTTTGATATTCAAGTACAAGATGTAAGTTCAAGCCATGTTGAGTCTGGTGGCCTTATAGTGGACTCCACAATCATGTTAGCTGCTAACAAGAACTGATACTGTAGTAACTTGGTTATTTTCAAAATAACATGGGATAACAATAACGTCAATGTTTAGATATTTATTTAGAAGAATTTTAAAGGTTTCGAAGTTATCTTTTCAATAGAATCCACAATCAACAAGTTATAACCAATCCATATTCTCTTTATGTATCGTCATCTCTGATTTCTCCTTAAAATAGCTCCTGATTGTTTGTACTACAGTGTACTTATGTCATATGTAGAGACATCAGCTCCATTATTTAAGTTGTAAGCAGGAAGAACTTGATGGAATTAATCTTGTTTTTAGTAGAAAATATTGAGTTTGGGCAGGATATGTAGAATTTTCTGAGTCGGTTTGCTGTATACATATACGCGTACGAATCTGTTTCCTGTATGAGTTCGTAGTAGAAGCTGAGTCGGATTTTTGGTGTCGGTTTGCTAGTCATATAACCAGCCTTCAATAGGCTATGTGAATTCATGTAAACGAAGAAGTAACGAGAGGGAGAAGCAATGTAAAGGAGCAAGTCAGCAGCAAAAGAAATAAAAGAGGAGGGTTCGGGCGATCGCATTTATCTCGGCGATCTCGTATTTCGCGCGCCTTTCCAGCAGGTGTTGCTGTCCTTCGCGTACAGGAGCTGGGACGCAGCTCGCAGGCGCATCACGGGGAAGCTGTTGTCCCTGGACCAGGCAGGTTGCATTGGGGCAGAGACCAGCGCAAAGGAATTCCAAGAAAATTCCAACAGAACTAGTTTAATTATATAATTACTAGGCAGCTAAGTTGTGTATATGTATCATACTTTACCTAATTTTTTTGGTTGGAATTTTTTAGACCATGTGGCAGTGATCGTTTTGTCTTCAGCTTTTAGCTTTCAGCTTATTTTTCACTATTCTTAAATTTCGTCTTTTTTCTGAACTTTTGGTTTTTTGTTGAGCTTTTTTGCCGGTTCTTTTTTCCCCGTATTTGTTTGTATTATACGTAATGGGCTAACACATTTTTATATTTTTTAATTTTTTTAAATTTAATTATGCTAAATAAGCCTCTGTCAGCTACAGTGTTTTTTCAGCCAGCTACAGTGCTTTTCAGCCATAAGCCACCAAAAATAAGCCCAAATGATCACCATAATCAGCCTCTGTGTGTATAGAAGAAATGAGAGTGAAAAGGCGTGACACAGCAGTGGACGGCACATCGACTACTTCCTGCTAGGGGTGGAAACGGATCGGATACGGTTGAATAGTCTCAAATATGAATACGAATCTATATTTTTAAAATGAATACGAATATGAATTCGAATATTCTCAAATACGGATACGAATATTCTCGAATACGGATTTTCTCGGATACGATTCCTAGCGGTTTTGCCGATTTTTCACCGGTTTTTGACCGGTTACCGGTTTTAAACCGCCTAAATTCAAATTTTAAATCACAAAATTTGTACGGATTTTTCATGGGTTCTAGAAACGGATCGAATACGAATCGAATAGTCAGGAATACGAATACGGATACGAATATTCTCGAATACAATACGAATATTTTCGAATACAGATTTTGCTTACCACATTCGTGTTTTGTCGGATACAAATATCGGATAAAACGAATTATCCGTTACCGTTTTCCACTCCTACTTCCTGCGAACCTCAAGGAGCGGATACTGCGTCATGAACAATATAGGTGGCAAGAAATAAGAGGGGTCGATAAAGAGACCTTCCAACGAATCTTCCCAAGGATCTTACGAGAGAGATAAAGTGGCATCTTTGTCTGTCACTTCTCACGAAGGTACTGCTAAATGACACATAACTAAGTCATTTAACTATTGGGTAACTAGTCTCTATCGTCCAATCGTTGAGCGATAAAATCCATAGTCAATTAATTATTGGACGACTAGGGGGTATAACCCCTCACAGTCACCGCACACGGCCGGCTGAGCGCATTGCTCATTTCTCTTTGGCTGAGAGTTATGAGAGAAAGGGAGAAGAGAAAGAGAAAAAAGGAGATAAGGAGGAGAGGAGAAAGAGGAGAGGAGAGGGAGAAGAGAGGAGCAGAGATCTGTACATCCATGACGGTAAGTGTCTTGTATTTCTTTGTAGATTTACTTTTGAAATATGATAGGATAGTAAATAAAATTATTAGATGTGTAGTTTGGAAAGTAACGTCAATTTAATTGTTAATAGTTGTATCACAGTTTAGATTGTTGCACAATTGAAGGCCTAGTTAATTTTGTTAGCCGTTTATAAATTGTAAAACCCTTTAATAAGTATTATTAATTATAGAATAATTAATAGCTATCGAAAAATTTAAAACTGTTCATGATGATTAGAATAGCACGCACCTGTTTAAAATAGTGTGCGACAATTTAAGATTACACGTAGCGATCAAAATTGTACGTGACGATTTAAATAGCATTTGAGTTGTAAAAATCCACAAATGACTAAAATAAAATTCAGGGATCCCGTAAGGACTCCTTAGTATAATTTATTTAATTATTATTTAAGATTTACTTTCTATTATATCTGTAAGTAATTGTGTCACAATTGTTAGCTTTAAATTGATTTGCAGATATGGCTCGTGATCTTGGTGGTTCGGATTGGCCTTTTGGCCTGCTGGACTAGCACGTCGACGCGCATCACCATGCGAGCCTTCATGTTTCGCATCATGAGGACGGGGACGAGGCGACCTAGTTGGGGGTCGTCCGTACACGGACACCCCGACGGGCTTGGAGACTGGACCCACGCTGGAGAGACAAGTTTGTCTGGAAACTGTGGCACATCTTTTCACGATATTTTTGCTACATACTGACTTCTTCATGCTTTGCAGGCCGAGCGATGCCGGCCTTCTACCTCTTGCGCGGATGGTGGAGGCCACCGACGTGGACGGTGCTTCGGTCGAGGAGGCCAGGGAGGTTGAGGCCAGCTTAGAGTGGTCACAACGGTTCTCGTTCGATTGGTCGTTACTGACAGCTTTGCTGGACCGATGGTGGTCCAAGACACACACTTTCTACCTCCTATTTTGGGAGATGCCCCCATTCTACAGGACGTCGCGATGCTGCTCGGCCTGCCTATCGTGGGAGAGGCTGCCTCCCCGGAGGATGGGCCTGGCAACTGGTGCACCAACCTACTAGGCAGGTTTGACAGGGTTCTTTTGGTGAGGCCATGCCAGCATATGACGTCTTCTTGGCGCGACAGAAGCATGCCTCACCTATGTGGTGGCTTTTACAGTTCCGGGTACGTATGCTATCTATTTTCTTGTTTAGCGATGCACTATTCTTTCCATATGATGGATTTACTAATTTTTCGTTTGTACATAGGTCGAGCGGATGGACTTGGATGCCAATGAGTATCAGGTGTCACGGCACCTCAAGGCGTATTTGGTATGGCTGTTCGGCTGGGTACTGTTTACCAACAACCACAGTGACTGTATCAATGCCTGCCTCGTGCTGTATGTGAGGGCCATCGCTGATGGGGACGAGGTGCATGTCAACTAAGAATCAACTGTACTAGCTGCGATGTGCTTCAGCATGTGCGATGCTTGCTGTAGGACGAGGATGACCCCTATCTTCATAGGCTACCCTCCTACTGCAGTTGTGGTCGTTTGGGCACTTCTCCCTCGGACGGCTGATGCTGCTCGATAGCGATCCGTACTACATGGACATGTACCATGGAGGCGCCGTGGACCGGCCTACCACAGGGTCCCTTTGGTGCTATAGACGGGTACGTGCTCTCCTGAGTCTTTACTATATGTGCATTACAGGTCATCCTCTGTAACCACTGTTCTGGGTCGCAGGCACAGTTTGGACACCTACAGGTCACCCGTGTGCGCGACAACTTCATCGAGCACCTCGATTGCCTCACCACTGACGACGTGCGCTGGGAGCCGTACTTTGCTTAGGAGATGGCAGGCCGCGCCCCCTCCCAACTCTCGTCGCTGTGCTTATGTGACTGTGTGTACTGGCTCATGCTAAAGAAGCTCGTCTTTGGCGTGACGGTGATGTGCTAGCTCAACCTTCGATAGGTTGTTCATCTCCCCATCGGGCGTCGGGTGCCTGACTCGGTTCATGATTGAGTTACACAGAACACATGTCTCTATGTTTTGTTGGAATTCTGTTACGATGCCTTCTAATTACAGTTGTATGTTTCGCAGGCACAATGGGAGGGGTGGTAGCGGAACGAACTGTGCTGCGAAGATGACACCGTAGGTGGCGGGGGTGAGCGGAGGCACTCCAGCACTTCGTGCAGGAGGCCATCACGTATGACCCCAGCGTGTACGATGAGTACCTATGCTAGTACACTCCACAGGGACGCATCAGGCTAGTGCATGTCGTCGACCCTCCCCTGCTCACGTACTAGTACTGACCGATGCGTACTCCGTGCACTTAGCACGGAACTTTTCCTTCACGTAGGTACTCTTATGTTTCAAAGTTTTTGAGCACGGTTACCACAATTACTATTTTGACGCTTTCATGTACTTTTTGCATAAGGTCATCACCGCCGAGATTGTGACAGACACCAGGTCGAACGTGGATAAGGTCACCCACAGTTTGGAGGTGACACGCGACAAACTACTAGGCATTGTCCATCAGGTCTACGAGAGGGTGAGGCGTGCCCTCGCCCTCTCATCGTGCAGGACACTCCCAGAGGTGGCCGCGTTGACGCGTACGCCGAGGCCACCACTTCTTGCAGCTTAGGTAGGAGGCTCCGGAGGGCCACATGCACGTGCCTCACCGGCACCTAACTAGGTTGGAGGGTTGACATGGTCACGTGCCTACACCCGGGCACTGCCACCGCCGCCGTCGGGCCAGGCCGGTGGGTCAGCATGGGCACGTGCCTACACATCAGCATCGTTGTTGTCTGTGGACCCCTACCTAGCATCGGTAGGGCAGCACACATTGTTCGCCCAGGGTGGGTACGATGGGTACGATAGTTGATTACAGGCTATGGCCCACTTGGAATGTATGTTTTGTTTCTTAAGGTTTTCTCGCGTTGATATATTATAGGACTAAACAATACATGTGTCTGCAAGTACGATGCATCGAGGAGGAGTTCACCTATCCCTCACAAGGATCTCTTGGGGGACATGAGCAACTTCCTCATGGAGGACCCGATGGAGGTCCTTTTCGGGTCGTAGATGAGCAGTGCCCTAATTCCCACGCAGCCACAGGTGGAGACCCTGAGGAGTTGGGAACACGGATCAGCAGGCCTTCTGACCGCATCACCTTGTCGGGGTGCCGACACCCCTGCGATGAGGAAGCCGAAACGGGGCCATACGGGCGGCCACCGACCGGGGATGGGGTGTGGCGATGACGAAGGAGGTGCTGTGGGTGGTGTAGCTAGTGGCGAGTAGTGGGTCTTACTCCTGTTATGTGTACTTTTTGTTGTGTATGTATTTTACTTTGTCTTCCTCCGTATACGAATTCTCTATTGCATCGTAATATCACTTACCTTACTACTTACGAATCATTGCTATTTCAATCGTACTCATAAAATTTTTCAAAAATTTATCGCACTACAATAACGTATGATTCATAATTTACGAAAATCACAAATGGATCAATCGACATTGTCTACCCTTTTATTTCAAAAATAAAAACACTTACAAGCAAAATTTGTTAAATGTATTACCTATAAAAATTACCATTTATTCCCCCATAATTATTTTCATCGAATTAATATAATAATTACATTATTATTTTAAATCATCCAACCGTTGGGCGACTTGGACTAGTCGCTCAACCAGGTTGGGCGACTAGGGGCCTTGTCACCCAATAGTTGGGCGGTTTGGACACGTGTCGCCCAACGGTTGGATGACTAGCCCAAGTCACTCAACCGTGCGGTGACATGTGGTTAAAACTGTAAAAAAAATTTGCAGGTATAATTTTATAATTTGGAATAAAAATTTGATTATTTAAAAAATTCTACTCTCAACCTTTACATGTTGCTACTCTATTTGCAAGGGAATCCTCTTTTTTGCTCCTTGTCCCATCTGGATGTATATAAAAATGAATGTACTTGAGACTCATGTACCCCATCTTGAGATAACATTTAGCTTCTGGGGTCATACACATTGAATTAATGCTGAGCTCTACTGCATGTTATGCCAAATCGTATGTCAAACAGTGGATGTTCTTGCTACTTACTGATGATGTATATATTCCTTCTATTTCCCAAGGACCATAGGTAACTACCGGCTTGCTGCATGTGCATTACAAATAATGGGGTTTTTAAGTCATGCAAATGAATCTTGCTTATTTTGAATAGCTGGATCTGCATTAGTGTCAGCAGAAGTTAGTTATAGTTATGGTTGTGTTCTGGACCCCGTCAGTTTTCGACCGTAGTGCAAGTGTGGCAGTTCCTGAAGTTTGACGGCTTTAGGTGGAGATATGTTTGCATCAGTAACCAGAATGGTAAATGCAATTATCTGCGCTCCATGTACTATTTTGGACAGGCTCGTATTTGGTGCTTTGAACTGCGTGTGTGTTAAGTTGGTTTTAATTGTGCTTACCACACCCCACGAGCAGTATCAGTATGTTCCTATCATTTGGGTCGTCTGTTCTAACAGCAGTGTCAACACTGGGAGGAGGTTTGATTCAATTTATGTCTGATTGCTGAAAGGGAAGAGAAGGGGAAGGGCAAATCCAGTACTGTTATGGGATAGTGGACATTTGACCGAGAGCAATTCCTTGTAGTTCGGACTCCTGTGCCAAATTTCTTCCCTCTGGACCACACTTTGTTGTCTTTAAGCATTTAGAGCAAACCAGGCAATAGAAGAATTAAGTTCTGGAAAGTCACGTGCTATTATCCCAATGCCCATTCCCTCCTCAATTTGTCTAAAATGCCATATGGATTTTAGAAAATTTCCACTGTCAGCTTGATTTACTTGACCCTATGAACTTGAATGTCAGCTAATAACATTTGAAGGTCGTCATTTGCACACGCATATTTCCAACGGTGACTACTATGGCTTCTAAGGAGACCCGTTTATATTGGCTTTTGGTTTTGGATTATGAATAGTAACAGTTTGTAGAGAAGCTTGTAGAGATACTCGTATATAATTTTAGCTAATATAAATAAAGTCACTACAATGTGTAATACAATCGACTAATAGACTCCGTCTCTAAAAAACACTCTATTTGAAAGTTAAGTATTGCAGAAAAACCATTTACTATAAAAAAAAGCAAGTTTTAGGAGCCAATATAAATAGGGACTGTCATACTGAATTCATAGCTCCACTTTCTATTAGTTTTGTTGTGTCAACAAATGCCTGCTATCCCTTGATTTAGTTAATCAGCTCTCTCATCTTTATTCCTTTTCCACTGTTTGCAGGTTCCTATGTTCGAAAACATGGACGAGCAGCTCTTGGATGCCATGTGTGATCGTGTAAAGCCCATGCTGTACACAGAATGCAGCTGCATCATTCGTGAAGGAGACCCAGTGAACAAAATGCTTTTCATTATGGGAGGAAATCTCGAGAGCATGACAACAAATGGTGGACAAACCGGCCTTTTCAACTCCAATGTTCTCAAAGGTGGAGACTTCTGTGGTGAAGAGCTCCTCACTCGGGCTCTTGACCCCACTTCAGCTTCGAACCTTTCCAGCTCAACCAGGACAATGAAGACATTGTCTGAAGTTGAAGCTTTTGCTCTGAGGGCTGATGACTTGAAGTTCGTGGCCACCAGTTCACGAGGCTCCACAGCAAACAGCTCCAGTATATCTTCAGATTCTACTCACAACAATGGAGAACCTGTGAGAGATCATGTGGTCGTGACCTCATGAGAGTGATGAGTAATTGACAAGGGTTTAGATCAGTCGAGTTTATTTTGAGTGGTTTGGACCATGTCGTTGCGTGGTGCAACGGGCTCGGTCGGTTTGGTCAAGCTTGGTCGTTTGGCATTTTCATGCTTAAGTAAGGTTTTTTGATGCTAATGGTGATTACATGCTTTGAGCGGTGCTATGTAATGTGTTTCTTGTCTGTGATGGCTGCAGGACGTCGAGTGGAGTCGTGGCGAGACACGGAGGACTAGACTAGGTGCAGGTGGCGCTGAGGTCAGAATAGTCGGGATGTATCGAAGACGACGTGGACTCGAGGTGGTTGCGAGGCGTGCGAGGCAAGGAACGCGGAAGCTTCCCGGAAGTTGCAGCAGGGGTGTTTCGGTAAAAGCGCAAGACTGCAAAAGGAAGCGGGTTAGCGGGCAAAGCATGGAGGGTAAAACGGGCAAAGCAAAATGTAAACCCATCAAGGAATGCTATAAATAGGAGTGTGTTTCCTAGTTGTTGGCAAGACTTGGAGAGGGGTTTTAGGGCTTTTTGCTTTGTGCTTTAGTGGTTGAGAGAGTGGGTGTGTCTCCTATGCATGTATGCTATGAATTCTCGATTCTCAAGCATGTATGGGGACTAGTTTAGTGAGAGATTGAGAGAGATGAGTTGAACAACTATATGTAATCTTTCCTCTATTTTAATCATGTATGTCTCCGTATCGTGTTTATGATATCTTGTGTTTGAGCTCTTTGTTCTCTCTTGCATTTTCTTTTGGCGTCAAGTGCATGTATTCTACTCGGCATAATCCTTTCCCGAATGGATTAATGTTTGGCCGAGTGAATCAATATTTGCAAGAACAGTTTGCAGCCAATCATTGTCATTTGGAATCGGCTGCTTTCTAGTTGCTTCATCCTTCTTGGTCTCGGCCAGCAAGTAGCATGTGTTTTGGTTGAGCCTGCAAATAGTCTTTAGGCAGCTCCTTTAATGCCTTTTCTTTTCAGCCGATATCTCTCCTTTTTGCAGCAGTCAAGTCCCTGTTTTCTGCTTGTTATTTGAAGTACTAGCCTCGTAGATGCGGCGCCACGCCGCGCCAGCCACCGTGTGTACCGAAGTAAAAGAGGCGATAATTCGTGAGGAGGTTTATAAAAAAATCGAGGGCAAATGTGTATTTTCGAAAAAGCTAAAGGAGTTTTCCGTAAAAAATCGAGGACATGTACGTAAATAAACGGGCCTGTACGTAAATAAATGAGGACCCGTACGTAATTCAGGAAAACGCGGGGCGCTATCCTGCAAAGTGGAGGGGGAAAAAATTGGCAGGGACCTGTTCGCGAGGAAAAATGACCTTTACGTAATTTCTGGGAAGTACAGGGAAAATGGCTCCCCCGACCGTACGCAAATTCTGCGTCCACGCGCCGGCCGAGGGAGCAATGGGGGGTGACGTGGAGGGGCTGGGCTCGCGCGAAACCTGCGGGGTGTAATATGGAGATGATTCGGCTGCAGCAGTAAAATGAATCTGTAACTGTTTTGGCCAGCTCCCTAACCGAGTGAAATTTACTTTTCCTTGTCCTTGGCCAATCAGCTTTGTTCTTATTAAGTTTCTCTCGGCCAGCAGCAATGGATGCTTATTTTTAATCTCAGTTTGTTGGCTTTTGTCTGTAGACTCTTTAAGTCCCTCAGCCAGTAAGATTTATTTTGGCAAAAGTGCATGTGTATGTACTTGGCTCGGTTCTTCATTTCCTGCGGCCATCACTAGATAATCTATTTGATGCTTTAAGTGTCCTTTCTTGCTTTAGTTGGCAGCAGTACATTAATTGGCCTCTTCTCTGTCGTGTGCATCTAGTGGACAGCATGAACACTCCATTTAGTGCCTTTTCTTTTTATTTTTTTTGCTGATCTTTGACCATTTTGCATGCAAATCAAACGGCATTATTTTTAGCAGAAATTTTTACTGATTACTCTCTGATTTATGCTGAATTTTTTAGTATCGCATGCGTTCCAGTTTTCAGCACAATTAATTTTTTGTGAGTTGCATTGTTCTGCATCTGTTTGAAAAATCGGTGTACAAATTGTCAGGGGCGATTTTGAAGCGAGCGACATTCACCCCCTTCTGTCGTCATTTCGGTCCTACAACCTGTGCCGCTTGTTTTATACAGGCAGCTTGGCACATATACTACAGAAAGCTGGAAGATTCTTTGTTTGAGAAGGAGAAGAGGTTGCAAGTAGCGATTGTAAGTGATGTCTTCACTCAGTCTCGGTGTGGCACTGTATGCTTCACGTTTTGCTGGCAACATGATGCGGATCTTACGGAGAAATACCACCCGAAAGGCCCGTTTGCAGGAAAGAATGCCTGCAAGGTTGTCACAGAAGCCGGCAGAGCCCAACTTTTTTTGCTGAGGAGCAGTAATTTTTTCATACCCTGCTACAAGCAGACAATCATGATCCAATCGGTAAGACTCGTTCCCGTGCCTCTTCTACTTCTAATCGATCATATCTCAATCTATAATTGGATGCTGTACATATACTACAAGGGATGTCACTTTTTGTGGCGATAAATTTTGCTACTATATACCCATTTTTCATCACAATTACCTCCTTGTGACGAATTTTCTAGTCGTCACTAATTACATAGTAACATTTTTTGTCTATCATAAATAAAACTTTCACTTACGAAAACAGAATCATCACTATTAATCACTACATTAGAGACAACAATGATGTCACAACTATGATTATAACTAGTGACATCATTTTCATCACAAATGATATCTAACTAGTGATAAAATTATTCCCCACATACTATTAATAATTAATGGCAATTAAAGTACCACAATTACGTTAGGAAATAATGATAAATTAATCATCACAAATGCACATATGTTTGTGGCAATATGTTGTCACGAGTTAGAGTTTTTCTATGACAAGATTTTACTCCATACTGGGGAGATGTCAGCAGAAACAATGCGGTTTATTGTGGCAAAAATGAGATAATATTTGTGGCAATATTTTGCCACTTTTAACTATTGTATGTGTGATGAACTTGAAATTCTCCCGTGACCGTAATTTCGACACTGATTACGCAGAGAATTGGTGTAAAAAAATTTATTAGTGAAAAGAATTTTTAATCACTGTAGTGCACATTTCTAGTGGTAAATGTTATATTTGTGACTAAATATTTGGCACAAACCACTTATAATTTATATACTAGCAAGTTTTTTGTGGAAATATTGTCCTGATGAATTAGGAAAACAACAGTGACACAACATTTTAGTGATGATATAATTAATTGGTTTTGAATTTCAATTTTATGAACTAATTTAGTAGCTTGAAAACAACATTGTCATGAATTGCATTCATAGTCCAATTTCTCCATAGATATACATATTTGGTTTAAAATAAGTAGACAGCGAGATAGTAGAACTTCAATAACAACAATAACTCATAGTAGATGGGCCATAAATAAATAAAATATTCATAATTGGGTATCCTTTATTGATGACAGATAACATTGTGCTCCGATATAGAGCACTGCACCTAAACAAAGAGTTCCTAACACTCATATGAGCTAAACACCTTTTATTGAAGAAAGATAACAAATTTCTTATAGAACACTACACCTAAATTAAAATATTTCCTAGCACTTATTGAAACTCTAAGTAGTAAAAAATATTTCTTGACACTTATTGAAATTGTAAGTGATAACTAAAACCAATAATAAAGGAAAATTAGGATGCTAAATCCTGATGCTCGCTTAGAAGAAGGAAACTTAATACATCAATTTCTTGTCAATTTGTGTCATCTTGCAAAAAATAGTAATATTGATGAGATTATAAATTGGAAAACTGAATTAATCAACACATATTGAATCTTATGTCAGATGTTAATATTACTTGGTTGATTGGTGCACTTGAGGATGTGGAAGAAAGGAAGCACCACGAATAGTGGTCATGTGTGCCAACATGGTGTTTAGTTTTTCTTGAAATTCCTACTTGAGCATACGTTCCATGCCCACACTTTGTGCCTCAACAATTTCTCTTTGAGAATTCAACTCTTCATGTCGAGACTGCAACTCGCCATGCAATTGCAAGTTTGTTTCTATCAATTTTTGAACTTCTTCTTGCAAATCAGCAGCTTGTCGTTGTGCATCATCAACACATTGCTTGGCGGCCTTAGCTCCTGCATTAATTTTGTGCCTTTCTTGAGCCCCTTGGTTAATTGCATCAACACCAACATCACGTGAGTGGTTTGATTTCCTACCAAGGACTAATGCAAAGTGCTCAACTAATGGCACTAGAGCAGATGAAATCTTTTCATGCTCTGCTTCACCTATTGCCTGAAGATTGTTCTGCATATAATTAAATTTAAAGGGTAAGCACCTTTTGAAAGCTTTCTGTGTAAGTAGAGTTGATAAATATTAATGCATACCAGTATTTCTTCACCATTTGGAATAGGCTATGTTCCATTAGGCTTCCGATAGGTTGCCTTCCAAACTTTCATAGCACTAGGCCATTCTCCAGTCTCAGGGTTTCTCTACAATTACATCAGATACATATGAAGTTTGCTTTAAAATGCTAAGAAGAATCATGCCAGAAATTTTCTTAATAACAGCACAAGTTATGAAGATGGTTCCTCACATGTTCATATGTTATTAACACTATAGACTTTGTTCCAGCAAGCGACTTCATTTCTTGCTTTGATCTGTTGATGCAGTTTTGTTTGCTCCTTTTTTGGAAACGCATAATCACATATGAATATTGAAGAATACAGTAGTGTACCAAAAAAATAAATGTGTACCCGAAACTGCTCATCACTCCACAGGTTAGCAATTAACCACTGCCAGTCATCTGGGTCTACATGAGTTGGACAACCTTTTTTTGTGCAATAGGTTTTATACAGATTATAGCGTCATACATTATATTGTTGCTCTACTTGTGCCATGGCACATCCATAGCATTCATTGAAATCTCAAGAAACTTCTCCTTCATCATCGAAATATCAGGATATGTTAATGCAAGGCAAAATAATGATCCTTAAAGAATAGCATGAGTTGTGTAGGTGGCATACCTTCAAGAAATGTCAAATTGCAGTCATGGTTCTCGGAAAGTCTTTTTCAACGCTTCTTCACTTCTTTATCCTAACTGGGGCCTCTTGACTAATGCAAATAGTAACATCACTTTTAAAGACACTAGTATGCCTACCACAAACTTTTCCAAATTGTCAAGCAAAGTGAATGTCTAGTGGTACCCTCTTGCTCTTAGCTTTGCAAGTTTGTCATTAATAGTAACACCTTGACCTTTCCTCCTACGGATAGGTCCTAATTCAAGCAAAAAGTAGCGACAATCATTTTCATAAATATTAAATTTATATTTTAATATGTTTGTGAATGTATATGTGTTCAAAAATAGCTATTCATATGCGATGGCACTAGGATAAACTTGTAGATGATGGATATATTAGACATCGAGCGAATTCTATAGAATGGAAGAACTTCGACAAGCATTTTCCATCATTGCATCAGAAGGATGGAACGTTAGGCTTGGTCTTGCCAGTGATAAATTCAATCCTTTTGGAAGTATGAGCTCAGCATATAGTATATGGCCAGTTGTTATTGTTCTATACAACTTACCACCGTGGATATGCATGAAAGAATGACATTGATGTGTATTTACATCCATTAGTTGACGAGCTGCTGCAATTATGGGAAGATCTGGAAGCCTATGATGCTTATATAAAGTCTACTTTTAAGCTACAGGCAACATTGCTTTGGACAATAAATGATTTCCCTGCACATGGTAACTTGTCAGGTATGAGCACAAAAGGAAAATATGCATGCCCTTCTTGTCATACCAATACTTGGTACCATAGGTTTGTCAATGGAAACAAATATTGCTATGTGGGATATCATCACTTCTTGCCAACAAGACATTCATGGAGGAACAAAATTGATTCTTTCAGTAGCCAAAAGGAAAGGCAACGTGCTCCAAAACCTTTGTCAGGAGATGAAATTATTGTGTAGTATGGGATAATTTCCTCTCCTGACAAAGAGAATTGTGCCTTGTAGCTTTGTCACTATCAATTGAGGTTAATACATAAATGAATGCTTTCTTATGCACTGGTAATTGGACTTTAAATTTGATGCACTTATTTGTCAACACCTTTAACAAACTTAGGAAATTTTGATTCAGACTAGGATTGCTGCTGACATTTTGCTTTACTCAAGTGCAACTTGGGAAACATAACAAGAAGAGAAAACGCTCAAGCACACTGCATGGAATTTGGAAGAAAAAGAGTATTTTTTTCCAGCTGCCTTATTAGAAGAAGCTAACAATAAGACATAATTTAGATGTGATGCACATTGAAAAGAATGTTTATGATAGTATTGTTGGTACCTTCTTGAATTTAGAAGGCAAGACAAAGGATAACATTATATCTTGCTTTTGATTTGGAACTCATGAAAATTAGGTCTGAACTTCATGCACTTCCAACTGGTGATGGCAAGTATCTATACAATGACTTCAACTGAGAAAAAAACATTTTGTGAGTTCCTCACACAAATAAAAGTACCAGATGAGTACTCTTCAAAAGTAAACTATGTGGATGCAAAAAAAAAAATGCTAAAATATCAGGGATGAAGTGCCATGATTGCCATGTATTTTTACACAGATACCTTTCACTATCCATTTGTGGAGTGCTACCCGCAGATGTTTGTGAGGCTATACTTGAGCTATGTAACTTTTTCAAAGAAATTTGCTCACAGAAATTAGATATTGATGTTATAAAGAAGCTTGAATCCTCAATTGCTCTGACTCTTTGTAAGTTAGAGAAGATATTTCCTCCTTCGTTCTTTGATGTAATGATGTATCTACCAATTAATTTAGCTCAGAAAGCTTTGGCCGGTGGACCTGTGAGAGACCATGTGGATGTGACCCTATGTTTGTGATGAGTAATTGACGCGTGCTCGAGAAAGTTTGAGTTTGGTTTGAGTGGTCCGAGCCATGTCGATTGTGTGGTGCAGTCGGTTTCGGTCGGACCTGGTCAAACCTGGTCGAACATGCTTAGGATGCGTATTCCTTTGATTCGACAGGTTTGGGCTTTATCATGCTTAATATTTTTGCTAATACAATTCATGATCACATTATATCGAGCGGTGCTATGTGATGTGTTTCTTGTCTGTGATGGCCGCAAGACATCGAGGCGAAGTCGTGGCGAGGCACGGAATGACCGGACTAGACGCAGGTGGTGCTGAGGTCACAGCGGTCGGTATGTGCCGAAGACGGCGAGGACTCGAAGTGGTTGTGAGGCTTGGACGGAAAGAAATGAGGAAGCTTCCCGGAAGGTGCAGGAGGGGCGGTTTGGTAAATACGCAAGGCTGCACAAAAGGAAGCGGATTTGGTTAGAATTAGCGGGTAAAGTGTTGAGGCTTAATGGGTAAAGCAAATTTGCAAACCCAATAGGGAAGGCTATAAATAGGGGGAGTGTCTCCTGCATGTGGAATGGCTTGTGAGAGTTGTTAGGGTTTTTGCTTTTCTTTTTCTGCTGAGGGTTGTTGGAGAGAGCAGGAGGGTATTTGCCTTCTTTTCAACCATGTATGTGGAGTTGGCGTGTGTTCTTGGTTCTTGCTGGGCTTAGTGTTCTAAGATTGTGACAGATGGTGTGAGTTGATTGTATCAAGACTATGTAATCATTCCTCTCAATTCAATCATTCATCTCTTTGCCCCTATGTTGAGTTCAATTTTCTTGTTGAAAAGCGGTTGTGTTCTTGAGTATTATCAATCTGAGATTATCCCCTGATGAGATTAAAAGACTCATGGTTAAAAGATATGAAATTATCAAGTCTTTTGGATCTCTGTTCAGCATTTCAGTTTTTTGAGCTCTTGCTCTGTCTATGATACTTTTTTTAGCCGAAGTGACTTTAATCTGCATTTTCTTGTTTTCAAGCTCCATCTGCTGTTAAGTTTGAAGTCCCATTTGTTTTTCCTGAGAAGAGTCGAAATCATTTATTCTTTGTCTCAGTCTTCCCCTTCTCTGCAGTAATTACTCGATGCTGTTTTCAGCAGCACTTTTCGGTCTGCATTTTCTTTTTATCTCCTTCTTTCTGTTGTTTCTTTTTCAGCAAAAAAAGCACTGTCTGTTTCAGCTAGAAAACAACCTGCTTCAGGAGTAAACTTGAGTACAGAGAGCAGCGTTAAGCTCTCAATTCAACAAAAAAAATTCAGTAGTGCTCCTGTTTTTCCTTTTTCATTTTCGGACAAGCCATTGTGATGAGGCCACCCTTACTCTAACTCCTCCAATTGAACCAACAGAACCGATTACGCGAGCATGAGCCAAGAAGCTCCAACAACAGGTGGCTTTGTTCTTTAAAGAATACAATTTTGATAAGATTTGCTACTACCTAATTCTAGTGTGCTGTGCGTACTTAGGTATGAGGAGGAGCCCACTCATGAAGGTCGATGCGTTTCGGACAAGGAAAGTTCTAACTTCAACGAACTGTGCGCCGCAAAGAATTCCAGGAAGAGACGTTCGGACCATCCGGACTGTTCTCCTCGAACGTTCGGACCATCCGAATAGCCTCCACAAGCGGTGCGTCGTGAGAGTCCCAGACGGAGACGTTCGGACTGTCTGGACGTTTTTCCTTTGAACGTTCGGACCGTCCGAATCAAGAGGCGTCTTCGGTCCAGACTATTAAGAGATTGTTCGAAGTTTGTAAAGTAGAGTTTATTTCGGTTTCTTGATCCGAGTTGCTTTTCTATTTCGAATTAGTTTTTATCTAGGGCCGCACCATGTGGTGCCAATATAAGGCTAGGCATAGTTTCATTGTTAGAGGACCACTTTTTCAGATTGAAATTAGAACAACACATTGCTTGTTTCTTTTCACCAAAGTATCGATGCGAGGATTACTTGAGAGGAATTGAGCGATCGTTCTTGAATCAAGGTTGCGTTTGCTTTTCCATTGGGAATTGAGGGCATAACGTTTCTCCACTCGTGGTCCCGTGGAGAAATCCTTTGGTGTATCTTGGCGAATTTCCAAAGAGCTGTGTGTCCTTGCATTGGCACGGGTGTACAACTAGAGAGATTGGTTGAGAGACACTAGTTATCGTGATCCTACGTCGAGAAGATCAGGGCCGCCCGTATCATCTTGGTATCAGAGCATCGGTTTACTCGGTAGGATCTTATCCTTTTTAATTTTAGTTTTTACTTCCTGTCCTATAGTCCATATAGCCGAAAATTGCCTCAAAAAAATCCAAACCCTAGTTTACATCTGTTATTTTTGTGAGTCTTATTAAGTCTTGATCCATTTAGAAATTTTGTTTAAGTGCTGATCGTTGTGTTTCTTTCGCGTAGCTTAATCGTTGAATATCAAATTTTCTTGAAAATCTGCTAGTTGATCTTTCAATTAGCATTCCAAAAATAGTAGATTCAATTTACTTTCTAAATTCCTGCTCTGGCTATCCACATAAAATCTTTGGCGCATCTTGGACATATTTCATATCCATAAACATTAGGGTTTCCTTTTCCTTCTTATCGCCACAAAGAATCCTAGCCGAACACGTACGGTCGGTCGGAGTTTGCCCGTCGAACGTCCATGACTGTCCTATCTTGATCAGCCACTCAAAAAGCCTCTTGAGAACGTTCGTACCATCCAAAGCGCTCGCCCCAGCCGCGCCGTCGGATTCCAATCGGACCGACCCAAGCAGCCGAGACGTTCGGACCGTCCGAAGCGCTCGCCCCAGCCACGCCGTCAGATTCCAATCGGACCGACCAAAGAAGCCGAGACGTTCATCCCCAGCCGCGCCGTCGGATCCCAATCGGACCGCCCGGAGCCGTGTGAAACGTTCGGACCGTCCGAAGCGCTCATCCCCAGCCGCGTCGTCGGATCCCGATCGGACCGTCCGGAGCCGCGTGAAACGTTCGGACCGTCCGAACGCGCCGTCTGATTTTGATCGAACCGTTCTAAGCGGTGAGAACGATCGGACCAGCCGAAAGTTTGACGATTTGAACTTTCGCGCGCCTGTTTGAGAGCTTCACTTAAATCCTTTGATATTTGAGACTAGTCTTTGATAATTGCTTTAGGGCTGCTTTAGTATTATTTACACATTGCTGAACAAACTTTGGATTTACGATTAAGGAACAGTTAAACCTAGTTCAGCCTTGAGTATAAAAAAAGGGGGAAGCCTCGGCTTGAGCACAAGAAAAGAAAAGAAAGAAAAGAAAGCATTGGCCGAATTTGGGTGAGTTAACCTTAATCCATAAATTTAGATTGTGTATTTAATTTCTTTGAGCAATCTTATGCCTTAAAAAAAATTCATATTATTGCAATTGTTTAGCGTCTCTCCTTGTACTTGGTGCAAAACGAGCTATCCATTCCTGATTGATTCTTTTAGCTCATTCCTTTGATTGCATTGAGTCACATTAATCTTTGCGCGTGTGTTCATATACTTCACTTATATCATTTGGATCAACACTTAGGCAAAAATATTCTAGCTTGGATTATTACTTAATTTGACAACAACCTAAATTTCAGATTGCCTAAGCATTAAACCTTCCAAGCTCCATCCAAACACTTTGTGTTGTGCAGTGCTTCCACTCTAGAAATTCGCTAAGTATATCACCTTTGATAATTTTCCGTGACCACAAGGTAAGAATCTGCTGTATTCAATTGCTTCTGGAACGGTAAAATCTTCATTGATTCAAGATAGTGAGTTTAGTGATTCATACACATACTTGCTATTCGTGCACTAACCATGGCTGCAGAAGGTGATGAAGTTCTAGCGGATTTTGAAGGAAATCTTGAAGCACCTGTCACTCGTTTACAACAACGGGCATTGAAACAACACTTTGATCGTCAACTAGAGATGGTGCATGACAATCTAGGAAGGGACATCCAAGACATGGGAGTACGATTGGATGACAATGTTCGTGCGTTACAAGACTCCATCAACAACCTTACCACTTTGGTACGACATGGAGCAAGAGGTGATGACTTAAGTCAGCAAAGCGTACCTTTGGATGATACTGATGAAGAGTTCGATGCCAAGCGACGTGAGGAGCCACGACGCCGAGCACCACCTGCTGTTGTCCATGGAGGACGCCCTCCCTATCACGGTCGTGATGACGGTCAAGGAGGTCACGGTGTTTGACGTAACGATGATGACGAGGAAGCTTTGGCCAAGCCGAAATTCAACATGCCTACCTTCACAGGAGGTACCGATGTAGAGGATTATCTCACTTGGGAACTCAAGGTTGACAAGCTATTCCGTTTGAACTGTTACACCGAAGACAAGAAGTTGAAACTTGCGTCAATGGGTTTTGACGGGTATGCTATGCATTGGTGGGAACAAGTTGTGCGAACACGTATGGAGAGGCATGAACACCCCATCGTCACTTGGAATGAGATGAAACAAGAAATGTGTGGCAGGTTTGTTCCCCGTCATTATAAACGTTCACTGTATAAAAAATTGCATCATTTGAAACAGGGAACGCAGCTGGTAGAGGAATATTACAAGGAGATGGAACAAGCCATGATTCATGCCGGTGTACGTGAACATGAAGAGCAAACTGATGTGACGATGGCCCGATCTTCCGAGAGGTACTGATAAGTCGATTGTGGAGATCTCGACGTTGATGATCCAAAGGCTCCGACCAAAACAGATCGAACCCCTCGCAATCACTACACCACTGCTCCGTTGGTTATCAACCGTGCCGAACACGATTGACCTCGCCAAGAAGGCTATCTCCTGCAAGCGAATCGAGAACACAAGCAAGAGAGTACAAGATGCAATCTGAAATTGCGAATAAATATTAAGTTCACAAGTTGGGGTCTCACAAACCGATGAACGGCAAAACTGTTCAAAGACAGATTAATCTAAGCAAAACCCCAGGAAAACTAAAGGGGTGTGGCCTCCTTAAATAGGGGAGGGGGAAGCCACACTTATCTAATGAAAAGGGATGTGGTACTATTCTAGTTACTGTTCACGCGCATGGTACTGTTCACGTGAACAGTACCGGCCCAAATAGCCCAAGTTACAAGGCCCTCGGCCCACTTTGAGTCGGACTGGAAAAATGGCGTGACTTGTTTCGCAGTTTCTGATCTGCTCGAGTGGAGTTTGGAGGTGAGACAAGATCCATCTGAAAGTAGACTCCAAGATCTTTCCAACGAGTACTCACGGGCCCCGAGAAGCCTTCTGGATCAAAAGTTATGGCCGTTTGAAGTTGGCTTGTCAAGCTGAATCCGAATTGATCTGGAGGCCGAATTGGATTCCAAAACCTGTCCAACTTGAACCCTTGCTTCAATTGGTTCCAAAGTGATGTGGTGCTACAAATATATATATTTTCATCATTAGGTAGCATCATATTATCATTTAAAATATGTTGAAGTTGAAGAAACGAATTCACCTTTAGTTCATTCTTGATATTGGCCGCTATGGTCGTACGTGTTGGTGGCGTGGTCACATCATCCTCCCCTTCTTGATGGAAAACCGTCCTCGGTTTTAACATATGTGTAGTGTCACGTATTGCATGATCTTGATCATAAATCTTGGTGTATGATAACAAACGCAACAAACTCTCATTATGTAATATCATATGTTCTTTATCAAATAAAGTAAAATCTCTTTGAAACGAGCTCACCTTATAATTTAAGTGATGCGTAGGAGCTCTTGTAATTGTAACAACAAGTAGAGCAAATACGGTTGTATTCATAGGGTTCATGTTCTTATCATCCTCCCCTTCTTGCAAACAAAGCCATCCTCGGCTCTTGATAAGCTGAAAATATGATAACAAAGAAGCCAAGGTGTATGCATGGTATATGTATATGTCATCCATTTTAACAGTTTTTCGTTGTTGCACAATTAAGGTTATAAAACAGCAGCAATCATAAAAGCTAATTGTATTATTAACCCAAGAGTAATCATATAAGTTAATGAGCAATTCAAAATTTGTCACACAGTAATTGTTGCAACTTGTTTTGCAAATGTAAGTGAGGAACAATCCAGCTATATAATCATATCTCAATCGAACAATAGCAAATTCATCTAGCCAGGGTGAAAAGATTTGTATGTTCTGCCATAATTCATCATCTTTATTCAAATTGTCTATACTAGATGGTGTAAAAAGAGTTGAATACATAGGCATTGGATGAGTACTAAATTTTACTTCCCTCTCACTTTGAACATGATTCAGCATACAAGAATTGTTGTCCCAAATAGCAAGTTTCAATTCATCCATGTGATCGCAAGTTATGCATATTCGATATACAAGAAATTGAGTTCCCACATCATAATCTCCAATCAAATTAAACTTATATCCAGGGGTATAGGCACTTAACAAGAATTTCGAACATGCAAGTTCAGAAACTTTCTCCATAGCATGTGACAATTTCATAGGTAGATCCAACATGATGTAACACAATGAATTAGCAGGAGAAATTCTAGTCAAAACTTCTTTATGTGTTATTAATTCAACATGTGCAAAATTATGAGAATTTAGATTAGCACATGGTTCATTTAAGTCAACACAAGGAATATCAAAAGATTGCACTACAGCAGGTATATACTCACAAGGTTGCTCTATGTCTTGTTGTAGCACCAAATCAGTACCGTGAGCGATGATAGCTCCATGTTCTTTACCTTTTTGGCTCTTCTCAGATGATGTAAGGGCATTCATCTCCTTATCTTCATTCTCAACCAATGGGGTCAACGATTCCATCAGCTCATGCTCCTCTTCGGCATGGTTCTCAACTACCTGCAAGTTGTTAGTCACAGAAAAGGGCACAAACACAGGTTTGTTCTCATGATCATCACCATTACCTGCAAGGTTAGCTGCAAGAGCATATTCATCCTCAACATCACTAGCACTTACATAACCACCATCTTCTGTCACAATATACGCCCGTTGACTTGTGCAATCTCTCATGACGTGGCCCATCCCTTTACAACGGTGGCACACAATGCCCGTCGTACGGCCTGTGGAAGCAACCAATGAAGAGCTCTGTGCTAGTGTTTGCACACTAGTAGATTTTCTCGTCTCGGGTGCGCGTGATGGTGGCGGCGGTGCTGCTGAATGCGCCCTACTCACAGAGGGGGCAACAGCTCGACAAATAGGAGGTGGGGCTATCTTGGCTTGCCCAGGCGTTGATCTCGATGTAGGCGTACCTCCAAAGTTGTTCCTCGTCCTTTGTTGCCTACCCTGCAATTCTTTTTCTGCCAAACAAGCAAGCTGGAACAACTGGTTGACAGTAGTAAAATCTTTATAATAAACAATGTCCTGAATTTCACGCCGTAACCCCCCGTAAAAACGACAAATCTTATCCTCCTCATCTTCTACAACATTACAACGCAACATGCCTATTTGTAGTTCTTGATAATATTTCTCGACAGATTTATTACCTTGGTCTAAGCACTGCAATTTCTTATGCATTTCATGTTTAAAAGCAGGAGGAACAAATCTAGCACGCATAGCTTCTTTTAACCGCTTCCATGTATCAGGTTGTAAGCGCATGGTACCCATATCATTCCACCAGATAATAGCAAAGTCCTTAAACTCACTAGTAGCTTGTCTAACTCTATGTTGCTCAGGAACCAAGTGAGAATTAAACTTCTGCTCTACCGTCATTTCCCAATCAAGATATATTTCAGCATCATAAAGACCAGAAAAAGATGGAATGATAAATTTGACTTTAGCAAAAGGGTCATGATTAGAACGATCATTATGGTGCTGAAAATTATTACCTCCCATACCGTGACGGTTTTGATGTAGGCGGTGTCGTGGGTGTGCATCTTGGGCAGCAAATGAAGCACTTGCGTCGCGGTTTTGTCTCTCATTATCATCAGACAACCCACCTGTCATGGTTAGTAGAAAACAAAAGACAACACAAAGGTATTATCCCTATGCACTACTAGGTGGTGGAAGGTGGAATCACATATTCTCAAGCGTCTTACTACACTCTTACAAGTGTTCTTACCGATGCAGCAGGTGGTACAACCGGTGGCTGGTTCGTGATACCGTGTCGAGCGTGGGTACGATTGCAAGAGGGAACCTGTTCTGATCAAGAGTAGGTGTAGCTTGGAAGGCACAATATGGTAGCAATGGAGAACAATCAGTTAATTTCAGAATTGCATAGAATTGAATTATAGTCCGTATCTAGCACTTAGCCTATGTTGCTGATCAACCAAGAATGGAAGAAGGCTAAAAACAAGTGTATGGCAATGTGTGGGAGTGGTAAATACAAGATAATTCAATCCAATGCAATCTGGAATTGAGGAACACAAGGATTGACCCAAAACTGAAAACTGAAGATTTCTGTCCACTGGACAGTATGTCGTTATTTTGGCCGTAACTTTTTGTCAGATGTCTATTTTTCACTGATTCTTTTTTTCTCTGTTTTCTGACGGCTTTTTCTACAGATTTTCTTTTGGGGCCAACTTCGGAAACCCGACACAGAAATTCGCACAAAAATCACAATTGCAGACTGTTGCAGATTCAGAACAGATAATTGGGCCAACTTTCACCGCATATATCTCTTAACTGACTTACTGGAATGACGTGAAATTTTACAGATAGATGGATAAGAGATTTTTGAATCTAATGGCGGTGGTCCCACTCAAAAATAATCTCGGAATCAAAAGATATGGCGTTTTTGGTGGCGGCTGCAGAGAAAGGAAGAAGCAGCCGAATTTGGAAATTAGGGTTTGGGGTGGGGAATTTTTCTTTTGTTTGGATTTTTAATGGAACAAAGATATGACCAGCAACTAGACAATGCTAATATGGACACAAATTCAATTTAGCAAACCAAAACTAACAGATTGAAAGGCACAACGGGGTTTGGACAGCGGAATTAATTCTTTTTGTGGGGCAATTTTTTTTCTGGACTATAGGAAATAAAAACCAATCTACTAACTAGGGATACAAGAATTACCTCACGGGCAACCGTTGCTCTGATACCAACTGATGTGACGATGGCCCGATCTTCCGAGAGGTACTGATAAGTCGATTGTGGAGATCTCGACGTTGATGATCCAAAGGCTCCGACCAAAACAGATCGAACCCCTCGCAATCACTACACCACTGCTCCGTTGGTTATCAACCGTGCCGAACACGATTGACCTCGCCAAGAAGGCTATCTCCTGCAAGCGAATCGAGAACACAAGCAAGAGAGTACAAGATGCAATCTGAAATTGCGAATAAATATTAAGTTCACAAGTTGGGGTCTCACAAACCGATGAACGGCAAAACTGTTCAAAGACAGATTAATCTAAGCAAAACCCCAGGAAAACTAAAGGGGTGTGGCCTCCTTAAATAGGGGAGGGGGAAGCCACACTTATCTAATGAAAGGGGATGTGGTACTATTCTAGTTACTGTTCACGCGCATGGTACTGTTCACGTGAACAGTACCGGCCCAAATAGCCCAAGTTACAAGGCCCTCGGCCCACTTTGAGTCGGACTGGAAAAATGGCGTGACTTGTTTCGCAGTTTCTGATCTGCTCGAGTGGAGTTTGGAGGTGAGACAAGATCCATCTGAAAGTAGACTCCAAGATCTTTCCAACGAGTACTCACGGGCCCCGAGAAGCCTTCTGGATCAAAAGTTATGGCCGTTTGAAGTTGGCTTGTCAAGCTGAATCCGAATTGATCTGGAGGCCGAATTGGATTCCAAAACCTGTCCAACTTGAACCCTTGCTTCAATTGGTTCCAAAGTGATGTGGTGCTACAAATATATATATTTTCATCATTAGGTAGCATCATATTATCATTTAAAATATGTTGAAGTTGAAGAAACGAATTCACCTTTAGTTCATTCTTGATATTGGCCGCTATGGTCGTACGTGTTGGTGGCGTGGTCACATCATCCTCCCCTTCTTGATGGAAAACCGTCCTCGGTTTTAACATATGTGTAGTGTCACGTATTGCATGATCTTGATCATAAATCTTGGTGTATGATAACAAACGCAACAAACTCTCATTATGTAATATCATATGTTCTTTATCAAATAAAGTAAAATCTCTTTGAAACGAGCTCACCTTATAATTTAAGTGATGCGTAGGAGCTCTTGTAATTGTAACAACAAGTAGAGCAAATACGGTTGTATTCATAGGGTTCATGTTCTTATCATCCTCCCCTTCTTGCAAACAAAGCCATCCTCGGCTCTTGATAAGCTGAAAATATGATAACAAAGAAGCCAAGGTGTATGCATGGTATATGTATATGTCATCCATTTTAACAGTTTTTCGTTGTTGCACAATTAAGGTTATAAAACAGCAGCAATCATAAAAGCTAATTGTATTATTAACCCAAGAGTAATCATATAAGTTAATGAGCAATTCAAAATTTGTCACACAGTAATTGTTGCAACTTGTTTTGCAAATGTAAGTGAGGAACAATCCAGCTATATAATCATATCTCAATCGAACAATAGCAAATTCATCTAGCCAGGGTGAAAAGATTTGTATGTTCTGCCATAATTCATCATCTTTATTCAAATTGTCTATACTAGATGGTGTAAAAAGAGTTGAATACATAGGCATTGGATGAGTACTAAATTTTACTTCCCTCTCACTTTGAACATGATTCAGCATACAAGAATTGTTGTCCCAAATAGCAAGTTTCAATTCATCCATGTGATCGCAAGTTATGCATATTCGATATACAAGAAATTGAGTTCCCACATCATAATCTCCAATCAAATTAAACTTATATCCAGGGGTATAGGCACTTAACAAGAATTTCGAACATGCAAGTTCAGAAACTTTCTCCATAGCATGTGACAATTTCATAGGTAGATCCAACATGATGTAACACAATGAATTAGCAGGAGAAATTCTAGTCAAAACTTCTTTATGTGTTATTAATTCAACATGTGCAAAATTATGAGAATTTAGATTAGCACATGGTTCATTTAAGTCAACACAAGGAATATCAAAAGATTGCACTACAGCAGATATATACTCACAAGGTTGCTCTATGTCTTGTTGTAGCACCAAATCAGTACCGTGAGCGATGATAGCTCCATGTTCTTTACCTTTTTGGCTCTTCTCAGATGATGTAAGGGCATTCATCTCCTTATCTTCATTCTCAACCAATGGGGTCAACGATTCCATCAGCTCATGCTCCTCTTCGGCATGGTTCTCAACTACCTGCAAGTTGTTAGTCACAGAAAAGGGCACAAACACAGGTTTGTTCTCATGATCATCACCATTACCTGCAAGGTTAGCTGCAAGAGCATATTCATCCTCAACATCACTAGCACTTACATAACCACCATCTTCTGTCACAATATACGCCCGTTGACTTGTGCAATCTCTCATGACGTGGCCCATCCCTTTACAACGGTGGCACACAATGCCCGTCGTACGGCCTGTGGAAGCAACCAATGAAGAGCTCTGTGCTAGTGTTTGCACACTAGTAGATTTTCTCGTCTCGGGTGCGCGTGATGGTGGCGGCGGTGCTGCTGAATGCGCCCTACTCACAGAGGGGGCAACAGCTCGACAAATAGGAGGTGGGGCTATCTTGGCTTGCCCAGGCGTTGATCTCGATGTAGGCGTACCTCCAAAGTTGTTCCTCGTCCTTTGTTGCCTACCCTGCAATTCTTTTTCTGCCAAACAAGCAAGCTGGAACAACTGGTTGACAGTAGTAAAATCTTTATAATAAACAATGTCCTGAATTTCACGCCGTAACCCCCCGTAAAAACGACAAATCTTATCCTCCTCATCTTCTACAACATTACAACGCAACATGCCTATTTGTAGTTCTTGATAATATTTCTCGACAGATTTATTACCTTGGTCTAAGCACTGCAATTTCTTATGCATTTCATGTTTAAAAGCAGGAGGAACAAATCTAGCACGCATAGCTTCTTTTAACCGCTTCCATGTATCAGGTTGTAAGCGCATGGTACCCATATCATTCCACCAGATAATAGCAAAGTCCTTAAACTCACTAGTAGCTTGTCTAACTCTATGTTGCTCAGGAACCAAGTGAGAATTAAACTTCTGCTCTACCGTCATCTCCCAATCAAGATATATTTCAGCATCATAAAGACCAGAAAAAGATGGAATGATAAATTTGACTTTAGCAAAAGGGTCATGATTAGAACGATCATTATGGTGCTGAAAATTATTACCTCCCATACCGTGACGGTTTTGATGTAGGCGGTGTCGTGGGTGTGCATCTTGGGCAGCAAATGAAGCACTTGCGTCGCGGTTTTGTCTCTCATTATCATCAGACAACCCACCTGTCATGGTTAGTAGAAAACAAAAGACAACACAAAGGTATTATCCCTATGCACTACTAGGTGGTGGAAGGTGGAATCACATATTCTCAAGCGTCTTACTACACTCTTACAAGTGTTCTTACCGATGCAGCAGGTGGTACAACCGGTGGCTGGTTCGTGATACCGTGTCGAGCGTGGGTACGATTGCAAGAGGGAACCTGTTCTGATCAAGAGTAGGTGTAGCTTGGAAGGCACAATATGGTAGCAATGGAGAACAATCAGTTAATTTCAGAATTGCATAGAATTGAATTATAGTCCGTATCTAGCACTTAGCCTATGTTGCTGATCAACCAAGAATGGAAGAAGGCTAAAAACAAGTGTATGGCAATGTGTGGGAGTGGTAAATACAAGATAATTCAATCCAATGCAATCTGGAATTGAGGAACACAAGGATTGACCCAAAACTGAAAACTGAAGATTTCTGTCCACTGGACAGTATGTCGGTATTTTGGCCGTAACTTTTTGTCAGATGTCTATTTTTCACTGATTCTTTTTTTCTCTGTTTTCTGACGGCTTTTTCTACAGATTTTCTTTTGGGGCCAACTTCGGAAACCCGACACAGAAATTCGCACAAAAATCACAATTGCAGACTGTTGCAGATTCAGAACAGATAATTGGGCCAACTTTCACCGCATATATCTCTTAACTGACTTACTGGAATGACGTGAAATTTTACAGATAGATGGATAAGAGATTTTTGAATCTAATGGCGGTGGTCCCACTCAAAAATAATCTCGGAATCAAAAGATATGGCGTTTTTGGTGGCGGCTGCAGAGAAAGGAAGAAGCAGCCGAATTTGGAAATTAGGGTTTGGGGTGGGGAATTTTTCTTTTGTTTGGATTTTTAATGGAACAAAGATATGACCAGCAACTAGACAATGCTAATATGGACACAAATTCAATTTAGCAAACCAAAACTAACAGATTGAAAGGCACAACGGGGTTTGGACAGCGGAATTAATTCTTTTTGTGGGGCAATTTTTTTTCTGGACTATAGGAAATAAAAACCAATCTACTAACTAGGGATACAAGAATTACCTCACGGGCAACCGTTGCTCTGATACCAACTGATGTGACGATGGCCCGATCTTCCGAGAGGTACTGATAAGTCGATTGTGGAGATCTCGACGTTGATGATCCAAAGGCTCCGACCAAAACAGATCGAACCCCTCGCAATCACTACACCACTGCTCCGTTGGTTATCAACCGTGCCGAACACGATTGACCTCGCCAAGAAGGCTATCTCCTGCAAGCGAATCGAGAACACAAGCAAGAGAGTACAAGATGCAATCTGAAATTGCGAATAAATATTAAGTTCACAAGTTGGGGTCTCACAAACCGATGAACGGCAAAACTGTTCAAAGACAGATTAATCTAAGCAAAACCCCAGGAAAACTAAAGGGGTGTGGCCTCCTTAAATAGGGGAGGGGGAAGCCACACTTATCTAATGAAAAGGGATGTGGTACTATTCTAGTTACTGTTCACGCGCATGGTACTGTTCACGTGAACAGTACCGGCCCAAATAGCCCAAGTTACAAGGCCCTCGGCCCACTTTGAGTCGGACTGGAAAAATGGCGTGACTTGTTTCGCAGTTTCTGATCTGCTCGAGTGGAGTTTGGAGGTGAGACAAGATCCATCTGAAAGTAGACTCCAAGATCTTTCCAACGAGTACTCACGGGCCCCGAGAAGCCTTCTGGATCAAAAGTTATGGCCGTTTGAAGTTGGCTTGTCAAGCTGAATCCGAATTGATCTGGAGGCCGAATTGGATTCCAAAACCTGTCCAACTTGAACCCTTGCTTCAATTGGTTCCAAAGTGATGTGGTGCTACAAATATATATATTTTCATCATTAGGTAGCATCATATTATCATTTAAAATATGTTGAAGTTGAAGAAACGAATTCACCTTTAGTTCATTCTTGATATTGGCCGCTATGGTCGTACGTGTTGGTGGCGTGGTCACATCACAAACCATGGCCCGTTACCTTGCTGGTTTGAACCACAACATCAAGCGCATCATCAATCATCATCCATATGGTAACATGAATGAGTTGCTCCATCAAGCAAGAGAAGCTGAACGACAAATGACTGAAGATGCTAGGTTTACTAGCCGTACCACCTATACACGCAGCAAGTTTATTTCTCGGACACAACCAAGTAAGAGTATCACCACCGAAGGCAATTCGTCATATCAAACAGCAAGTAAGAAAGAAGAGATAGCGCCTCTACAGTCTCGTCGAAGTGTTGTTCCTACCGCAAGTGGTCTATCCTCCACCGGATCCACAGGAAGGAGTAGGGACATTGTGTGTTTCAAGTGCCAAGGTCGTGGGCATATGCAGAAGGAGTGTCCAAACACTAAAACCATGATTTGCACTGGAACGGGTGAATACGAATCCGCAAGTGAGGAGGATGATCTGTGTACTGCTCAAGAACCTTATGCGGGAAGCGAGAGTGAAGATGAAGAAAATGTGATGGTATGCACATCAGAACGTTTACCTTCCATAGTATGTACGCCCAAAACCCTCAGTGTGCAGGCCCAAGTTGCGCATGAACAAAGATGCAATCTGTTCCAATTTTGGGCAAAGGTGGGTGAAGGAAAAGCATGCAAAGTTATTATAGATGGAGGAAGTTGTCACAATTTGGCCAGTAAAGAGTTATGCACCAAGTTGGGTTTGAAATACTTACCACACCCTCATCCATATCATGTGCAATGGCTAAGCGACCAAGGTGAGGTCAAAGTAAGTCATATGGTCCGAGTCAAGTTTTCTATTGGCAACTACAATGACACTGTGGATTGTGATGTGGTGCCAATGACGGTGTGTCATTTACTTTTGGGTCGACCATGGCAATATGACCGATCGTCTGTTCATGATGGTCGCACAAATTGCTACAAGTTTAGGTGGAACAACAAGGATGTGATTTTGAAGCCGCTGACCCCTGCTGAAATCATCAACCAATCCATGCAAAAGATTGAAGTAAGAGATGAGAGTGAAAAGAATCGAGTGCATCAACCATCGGAAAGTGAGCGCCACAAGCCAAACCTGAGTGGTAAAAAGAAAAGTGAGGATAAGTTAATCATGCTAGCTACAAGAGCTGAGATTCGAGAGTTGAGTGAGAATCCTAGCACGATGCACTTTGTGCTATTGTACAAATATGCATTGATTTCCACTAACGATATAATCTCTCTTCCTAGTGCTGTGAAACATGTTTTGCAGGAGTACAATGACGTGTTTCCAGAGGAGGTTCCGGCAGGTTTGCTACCAATTCGTGGGATAGAACATCAAATCGACTTAATTCCAGGAGCAACGCTGCCCAATCGACCACCATACCGTGTCAATCCCGAAGAAACAAAGGAAATCCAGAAACAAGTCCAAGAACTTCTTTCCAAAGGGTATGTACGAGAAACCTTAAGTCCTTGTGATGTTCCTGTGATTTTAGTTCCTAAGAAAGATGGTTCATGGCGCATGTGCATAGATTGTAGAGCCATTAATAACATCACTATTTGATATCATCATCCCATACCTCGCTTAGATGACATGCTTGACGAATTGAGTGGTGCAGTTATTTTCTCAAAAATTGACTTGCATAGTGGATATCATCAAATTAGGATGAAAGAAGGGGATGAATGGAAAACTGCTTTTAAAACAAAATTTGGGTTGTATGAGTGGTTAGTGATGTCTTTTGGTCTAACTAATGCACCTAGTATGTTCATGAGATTGATGAACCATGTTTTAAGGCAATTCATTGGTAAATATGTGGTTGTTTACTTTGATGACATCTTAATCTATAGCCGCTATGAATCTGAACATATTGGACAAGTGCTACAAGTTTTGCGAACAGCTAGGTTATTTGGTAATCTAGAAAAGTGCACTTTTTGCAAAGACAAAGTTGTTTTCTTGGGATGCGTTGTTTCAGCACATGGTATAGAGGTAGATGAATAAAAGTTGAATCAATTCGAAATCGGCCGACTCCCATCAATGTGAGTCCTTGCATTGGCACGGGTGTACAGCTAGAGAGATTGGTTGAGAGACACTAGTTATCGTGATCCTACGTCGAGAAGATCAGGGCCGCCCATATCATCTTGGTATCAGAGCACTATGGCTATGGGGAAAATTGGGGACAAAGCTTCTTTTCAGCACCACTTGTCATCCCCAAACTGATGGACAGATAGAGGTTGTAAATCGCACCCTTTCTATGCTGCTACGGATAATGATCAAGAAGAACCTCAACGAGTGGGAAGATTGTTTGCCGCACGTGGAGTTTGCTTATAACCGGGCTGTGCATTCCACTACTCAATTGTGTCCGTTTGAAGTAGTGTATGGCTTTAAACCACTTACACCACTTGATTTGCTTCCACTTCCAAGTCAAGAAAGAGGTAATATGGAAGCCTCCAAGCGTGCAGAATTTGTGAAGAAGATTCACTAGAAGACAAAAGAAGAGATTGAGAAGAAAGCAAAGTATTACGCTGAGAAGGCTAACAAACACCGCAAGAAGGTGTTATTTCAGCCGGGAGACTTAGTATGGGTTCATTACCGTAAGGATCGTTTCACTGAAAGGCGCAAGTCCAAATTGTTGCCGCGAGGAGATGAACCTTTCAAAGTACTTGAAAAGATCAATGACAATGCATACAAAATCGAGTTACCGGGCGATGACTATGGAGTTAGTTCGACCTTTAATGTTGCTGATTTAAAACCATTCTTCGGTCCAGAGGATTCATATCATACAACGTCGAGGACGACGTCTTTTCAAGAGGGGGAGGATGATGAGGCCACCCTTGCTCTAACTCCTCCAATTGAACCAATAGGACCGATTACGCGAGCACAAGCCAAGAAGCTCCAACAACAAGTGACTTTGTTCTTTAAAGAATAAAATTTTGATAAGATTTTGCTATTACCTAATTCTAGTGTGCTGTGCGTACTTAGGTATGAGGAGGAGCCCACTCATGAAGGTCGATGCGTTTCGGACAAGGAAAGTTCTAACTTCAACGAACTGTGCGCCGCAAAGAATTCTAGGTATGGACGTTCGGACCATCTGAAAGCATCTAGGCCCCTAAAAATATTGGTTTTGGTAATTAATGAAATTATGTGAATATGGGACTAATGTGTGCATTAAGTGTTTGAAAGGATAAGTTCAAATGGCAAAGAAAGAGGCTCACAAAATATCCCATGAAGATTCAAAGATCTCTAGGGCGACAAGCTAAATAGTTTAGGCATCTATTTTATTTTACCGGTCTTGGAGTTAGGTTGGAAGACCGGATTATAGGATAGACGCCATACTATTAAGAGGGATCATGGTGATTGCTTGATCATGTTCAAATGTGCCCTATGGATCAATTTAGGATCATGCATGCACTTAGAAATTAAAATCATATCAAATCTGTGCATTGTCAGAAAATCCGGTAGTTTCGGTGTTAATTGGGCGGAACTACCGCAGGGCCGGAAGTACCGGGCGCCCGGGCGGAACGTTTTTTCCAGAGAGCGCCCGGACTCAGACTTAGTCTCTCGGAAAACGGAAGTACCGCGGGTTGAACTGCGGAACTACCGGATAGCCGGTAGTACCGGGCAACCGAGCAGAACTTTATTTCCAGAGAGCGCCCGGAGTTTAACTTAGCCTCTCGGAAAACGGAAGTACCGCGGATTGACCTGCGGAACTACCGCATGTGCGGAAGTTCCGGATACCCGTGCGGAACTTTATTTCCAGAGAGTGCCAGGAATAAAACTTAAACTCGCTGAGATCGGAAGTACCGGGTCATGGAGCGGAACTTCCGGACTTCTTCACCAACGAGCTCTACAAGAAAGACAAGAAAGAGCTCTTGGAGCAATCTTCTTCCAAGAATAAGAAGATCACCGCCTTCAAGGCTAAAGCGGTGATGAGTGAAGAATCCGAAGAAGATGATGAGGAGGACTCCGAAGAAGAACTTGCGCTTCTAGTAAGGAGAATGAAGAAATTTATGAGAAGGCGCCCATATCGAAGCACAAGCCATGAGAAGACCAAGAAATGACATTCTTCCTCCAACAAGAAGTTTAGCAACATTCGTTGCTATGAATATGATGAGAAGGGGCACATTGCCTCTCAATGTCCAACAAAGAAGGATGACAAGAAGAAGTCATCAAAGAAGAAGAACTACAACGGCAAGAAGAATCTTTTCAAGAAGCTTCACAAGGATGGTAAGAATGAAGCTCATATTGGTGAGTGGAACTCCGAAGAGGAGTATTCGGACTCCGACTCAAGCGAGGACGAATCTTCCAAGAAGAAGGGGCTTGTGGGCATCGCCATCAAGGAGACTCCATCACTATTCTCCACTCCTACATGCCTTATGGCTAAAGGGGAAAAGGTAAAATTGCTTGATGATGATGAGCCTTCATATGATGACTTGATGAATATGCTAGTTGAATTGAATGAATTTCTTGGAAAAGAAAAATCAAAGTTTAAGGTCTTAAAGAGAGAACACATCTCTCTCAAAGACTCTTATGAAGAGCTAAAGGAAGCTCATGATTTGCTTCTCCAAGAAAATCACAAATCTATTACTAGCATTGGAGTTACTTGCAATATCTTGAATGAAATGTCTAGTATAGAAATTTCAAAGTCTAGCATATCTACTTGTTGTGATGATTTACTTGCCATGCCTTGTTCATCTAGAGTAGACTCTAGAAATGCTTTAAATCTTGTTCATGATGATGCTATTGCTAATGAAAACAAAAATTTAAAGGAACAAGTGCTAAAATTAAACAAAAGTTTAGAGAGGGCTTACAAGGGAAAGGAAACCCTTGATAAGTTGCTAAGTGATCAAAGATGCTCCTTTAACAAAGAGGTACTTGGATATGTTCCCCAAAAGGGTAAGAAGCCGGTATACAAGCCACCAAGGTTTATAAAGGAAAATGGTAAGTATTGCACAAAATGCCGGTGTGTTGGACATATTCAAAATGATTGTTCTAAGAATAACATGCATTCCATTGGTTTATATGATTCTTGCTATATGCTCAAAAAAGTCTAAGAATGGAAATGTAATTGCTCATTTCATTGGCACCTCGATTTTGGGTGCTAAAAAGAAATCCATTTGGGTACCCAAGACCTTGGTCACTAACCTCCAAGGACCCAAACAAATTTGGGTACCTAAAAGAACTTGATTTTCTTTCGTAGGTGAACTACAAAACCGGTGGAAGGCATTGGGTGTTGGATAGCGGTTGCACCCAACACATGACCGGAGACCGGAAGATGTTCACCACCTTTGAGAATGGAAGCAATGACAAGATTACATTTGGAGATAATAGCAAAGGAAAGGTATTGAGATTGGGTAAAATCGCTATCTCAAACGACCTTTCAATTTCTAATGTATCTCTAGTTGAAACATTAAATTTCAATTTGCTATCCGTTGCTCAATTATGTGATCTAGGCTTAACATGCTCATTCTCAAAAGAAAATGTTGTAATCTCAAAAGATAATAATAATGAACTAGTCTTCAAAGACTTTAGATTTGGGAATCTCTATTTGGTAGATTTTTCTTCAAATGAGTCTTGTTTAAAAACTTGTTTAATTGCAAAAACTTCGTTGGGTTGGTTGTGGCATAGAAGGCTAGGTCATGTGGGAATGATTCAACTCAAAAAGCTTTTTAAGCATGACTTAGTAGTTGGCTTGAAGGATGTGAAGTTTGAGAAAAATCGACTTTGTAGTGCTTGTCAAGCCGGAAAACAAGTCGCTAATTCTCATCCTTCCGAAAGTATCATGTCGACTTCTAGGCCATTAGAGCTCTTACATATGGATTTGTTCGGGCCAACAACCTATAAGAGCATTGGAGGAAATAGCTATTGTTTAGTCATTGTGGATGATTACTCTAGATATACATGGGTCTTCTTCCTAAATGACAAAAGTGAAACCTCCGGGATTTTCAAAAGTTTTTCAAAAAGGGCCCAAAATGAATTTGATTTTAAAATAAAGAAAATTAGGAGTGACAATGGTTCCGAGTTCAAAAATACAAAAGTTGAAGACTTTTGTGATGAACTTGGAATAAAGCACGAGCTTTCCACTACCTACACTCCGGAGCAAAATGGAGTTGTAGAGAGGAAAAATCGAACATTAATTGAAATGGCTAGGACAATGCTTGATGAATATAATACTTCTGACAAGTTTTGGGCGGAAGCTGTTAACACCGCAGGTCATGCCATAAATCGCCTCTATTTACATCGACTCTTGAAAAAGACTTCCTATGAGCTTCTTGTTGGAAGGAGACCGAACATCTCTTACTTTAGAGTATTTGGTTGCAAATGCTATATTCTAAGGAAAGGTGTTCGGCTCTCAAAATTTCAAAGTCGATGTGATGAAGGCTTCCTTTTAGGGTATTTCTCAAATAGTAAAGCCTATAGGGTCTTTAATAAAAATTCGGGTTTAGTGGAAGAATCATGTGATATTCAATTTGATGAAACTAACGGCTCTCAAGAAGAGCATGAGAACTTGGATAATGTAGGAGATGAAAGTCTTCGCAAGGCAATGGAGAACATGCAAATCGGAGACATCAAGCCAAAGGAGGATCCAACGTCACCAAGCTCATCTAGACAAGTAGAACCACCTTCCTCTTCCACAACAAACGATGTTCAAGTTATAGAAGATGAAGAAAAGGATCAACCGCAAAATATTTTCAAGATTCACAATGCAATAGCCAAGGATCATCCAATAGATCAAATATTGGGTGACGTTAGTAAGGGTGTTCAAACTCGCTCTAGAGTAGCTTCATTTTGTGAACACTATTCTTTTGTATCTTCACTTGAACCTAAACGTGTAGAAGAAGCACTAGATGACCCGGATTGGATAAATGCTATGCATGAAGAGTTGAATAACTTTGCTCAAAATGATGTTTGGACTTTGGTGGAGAGACCCAAGGAGCACAATGTCATTGGCACAAAATGGGTCTTCCGGAACAAACAAGATGAGAACGGAATTGTGGTAAGAAATAAAGCAAGGTTAGTAGCTCAAGGTTATACTCAAGTCGAGGGCTTAGATTATGATGAGACATTTGCACCCGTTGCTAGACTTGAATCAATTAGAATCTTACTTGCTTTTGCATCATGCTTTGACATTAAATTGTTTCAAATGGATGTCAAAAGTGCATTTCTTAATGGTACAATTTCTGAATTAGTATATGTGGAACAACCCCCGGGATTTGAAGATGCTAAATACTCTAATCATGTGTATAGATTATCAAAGGCGCTATATGTTTTAAAGCAAGCTCCTAGAGCTTGGTATGAACGCCTTCGTAACTTTCTTGTATCAAAAGGCTTTAAAATTGGTAAAGTAGATACAACTCTATTCACAAAAATTATTGGAGATGCTTTCTTTGTATGTCAAATCTATGTTGATGATATTATATTTGGTTCTACTAATCATGACTTTTGCAAAGAATTTGGTGAGATGATGTCTAGGGAATTCGAGATGTCGATGATTGGTGAGCTAAGCTACTTCCTTGGACTTCAAATCAAACAACTTAAAGATGAGACGTTTATAAGCCAAACAAAGTATGTGAAGGATTTACTCAAGGGATTCGGAATGGAAGAAGCCAAACCCATCAAAACACCTATGGCAACAAACGGGCATCTAGACCTCAACGAAGAAGGTAAGTCGGTAGATTTAAAGCTTTATAGATCCATGATTGGTAGTTTACTTTATCTTACCGCATCTAGGCCCGACATTATGTTTAGTGTATGCATGTGTGCACGTTTTCAAGCTTCTCCAAAAGAGTGCCATTTAGTGGCCGTAAAGAGAATTCTAAGATATTTAAAGCATTCCTCAAGCATAGGGCTTTGGTATCCCAAAGGTGCAAAATTTGAATTAATTGGATATTCGGATTCCGATTATGCGGGATGCAAAGTGGATAGAAAAAGCACCTCGGGTAGTTGCCAATTTCTAGGAAGGTCTCTAGTGTGTTGGTCATCCAAGAAACAAAATTCCGTAGCACTTTCAACCGCCGAAGCCGAATATATTTCCGCGGGAAGTTGTTGTGCTCAATTGCTTTGGATGAGGCAAACATTGTTGGATTATGGGATTAAATTTGATAAAATGCCTCTTTTGTGTGATAATGATAGTGCTATCAAAATATCCAACAATCCCGTTCAACACTTAAGAACCAAGCATATAGATATACACCACTATTTCTTGAGAGATCATGTGAGCAAGGGAGATATTGAAATTAGCCACATCCGAACCGAAAATCAACTAGCGGACATTTTCACCAAACCACTAGATGAAAGCCGCTTTTGCAAATTGAGGAATGAATTAAATGTCATAGACTACTCAAATGTAGCTTGAAATCTCATTTCATCCTTTTCTGCTCACTTGTTGTGCTTATATGGATTTTTATTGGATTTTTACCCTCTTTTGGTCAAAAATTCGTTTAAATTCATAAAAACTAGTTTCAAAGTATAGCAATAGCTCAATTGATGCATAATGATCCTGAATGACTTTAGTTGGATGCAAAACTAGGAATCATTTGCATGATTTCAAGTTCTAAAAGTCAAATCCTGAAAAGTTCCAGAAAATCCGGAACTACCGCAGTTCATTGTGCGGTACTTCCGCTCCTGACAGAAAAATCGGAACTACCGCAATGCAATCTGCGGAACTTCCGGAATTTCTGTGAAAACGGTACTACCGGCGTGTTACGCGCGGTACTACCGCTTTTTGCGGGATTTAATGCGGTTTCCAAAACCGCCAAATCCTCCGGCCGTTACTCCTTTTCCTTTATCTCTTTTCTCTCTCTCTCATCTTCATTCCTCCCAAACCGCAGCCGCCTCCCTTCTTTTCTTCCTCTCCTCCACCCTCTCTCTCCCAAGAACCTCTCTCCTCTCCCGATCTTTGAATCCGAGGGGAGTTCTTCGTTTTTGGGCGATTCCTTGCACTCCCAGGGTTCCTCTTCTTCGACTCCACAAGGTAAATCAGATCAAATCCCTCTTTATCTTGTTCTAAGGACCCTAGGGTTGAAATTAGGTGAAATTTAAAATGTAGCGATTTTTGCTGTAGTTTCTTTGGGCAAAGTAGTTTGTTTGGGGTATTAGAATGTTTGTTCATACATGCACTGGATTCAATCCAAGAAATACCCCAAAAAGATTCAATTTTTAACATGCCCTAGAAATGTCCAGAAAAACCGGAACTACCGGTCGAGCGGCCGGAACTACCGGGGTCCCGGAAGTTCCGCATGTTTAATGCCGGAACTACCGGATTTCCCGGAAGTTCCGCAGTTTTGCCGCCGGTACTTCCGTTTTTCCTGGAACAGCAGAAACTCATTGCTTTCAATTTCGAACCTACTTTCGCTTATCCTACCTCACACCTTGATTATCCTAATATGTCATTGAAGATGCCGAGGATGAAGAATGTTTCCCACAAGTCCTATGGGGGCACTGCTGGTCAATCCTCCTCCTCGACTCCTGCATCTCAGACGGCGGAGCACAAGGGCAAGGGTCCCGCCTCCGACCCTGAGAGTGACTCAGATGATTTGCATGAGAGCGGATCCGAGGCCTCGCATGAGAGCGAGGAGTATGCAGTTTCAGATGAGGAGATGCCTGCGGTAACTGCAGATGAAGAAGTGGACCTCTCCAAGATCACCAATGAGGACTATGCTATCCTTCGTCGTCGCAGTCAGTATGTCCGCCCTCGAAACTCTATGAACCCCCAGTTTCATTCCAAGTTTCAAGAGAAGGTGTACCAAGAGATGTATGGTCCTGCTCGCAAGTTTGCTGCACACAAATATGTGGATTGGGATCACTTGTCACAGATTGACAAGTTTAGCGGTGCTTATCAGCTCTTTCAGCAAGCCGATATCCATCAACTTGTTGCGTTCAAGTGCAACTATATGGACAATATGATTCGGCAGTTCTATGCTACCCTGTATATCTCTCCCAACTTTGAGCACCTGAGTTGGATGACAGGGACCCAGTTCATTGAGTGCACCAGGCACGAGTTTGAGTTGGCACTTGGGACGGAAACCAGTGCTTATGAGAAGGTGTACAGCAAGCGTGCTCTTCCTATTGCTGCATATTCGGTGTATTATGACCAAGCAGCTGAACAATCGCTGGGGACGATAATTGGCCTACTCCCTATTCCCAGCCTTGTCAACAGGATCATCAACCACACCATTTTCCCAAGAGTGGAAATTATGATGCTATTCGTGGCCATGCGTGGAATGTGATTGACTACATTATGCGCGGCCAAAAGTTTAATGTGGTGGATCTTATCATCAGGGGGATCGACGCCAATAAGAATGACAAACAGAAAATGATCAACTTTGCACCATTCATTATGGCTGTGATCATTCGAAAGACTGGATACCGAGGAGCACTCTGCACCCCGCACAAGCCATATAAGCCTCGCGTAGAGGCCCCTGTTCCTGCTCCTGCTCGTTCCCGTGCTCAGCCTCAGCCTCAGCATCAGGCAGCCGCTGATCCTCCTCCCCAGGGCGAGGGCGATGCCACCTTGTCCCAGATCTACTCCGCCATTCTCAGGCTTGAGGAGCGCCAGGATGTCTTGATCTCCACTGTGTCTTCTCTTGGTGATCGCGTATCATCCTTGGAGAGTGCAGTTCATCCGCCTTCTCCAGTTCACTATGGTCGTCGCACTCGTCGTCGTGGTCCTCCTTCTCCCAGTGCAGCTCAGGACTAGCTCCTCTTTTTGGTACTTCGATGCCAAAGGGGGAGATTGTAGCAAGGAGAAGTTTAAGTCTTATCTATCTATTTGGGCTTTGTAATAAAGTATGGTGAAATGAACCATGTAATGCGTATGTGTTGTTTAAACTCTGTGGATGTTTAGTATTTTAATTTCTGATGCATTGTAATGAACTATGTTATGCTCTATATGCAATGCTTATTTACTTGTCTATTGCGTATCTTTGAATTTTGGTAAATGTGCTATGATGTAATCATGCCTGATTTTATTTTTAGAATTCATATAAATTCTTATAAAATTTGATGCACATGTTTAGGGGGAGCTCTTTCTTATTAGCTTCTAAAATGCAAAAATTCCCCATGTTCTAAACTGCTAAAATTTCAAAGACCTTGTGATATACAACTTGCAAACTAGGAGTATATCCAAATCTTAAATTCTTCTCAAAATTTGCTCTTGTTGTCATCAATTACCAAAAAGGGGGAGATTGAAAGCATCTAGGCCCCTAAAAATATTGGTTTTGGTAATTAATGAAATTATGTGAATATAGGACTAATGTGTGCATTAAGTGTTTGAAAGGATAAGTTCAAATGGCAAAGAAAGAGGCTCACAAAATATCCCATGAAGATTCAAAGATCTCTAGGGCGACAAGGTAAATAGTTTAGGTATCTATTTTATTTTACCGGTCTTGGAGTTAGGTTGGAAGACCGGATTATAGGATAGACGCCGTACTATTAAGAGGGATCATGGTGATTGCTTGATCATGTTCAAATGTGCCCTATGGATCAATTTAGGATCATGCATGCACTTAGAAATTAAAATCATATCAAATCTGTGCATTGTCAGAAAATCCGGTAGTTTCGGTGTTAATTGGGCGGAACTACCGCAGGGCCGGAAGTACCGGGCGCCCGGGCGGAACGTTTTTTCCAGAGAGCGCCCGGACTCAGACTTAGTCTCTCGGAAAACGAAAGTACCGCGGGTTGAACTGCGGAACTACCGGATAGCCGGTAGTACCGGGCAACCGAGCGGAACTTTATTTCCAGAGAGCGCCCGGAGTTTAACTTAGCCTCTCGGAAAACGGAAGTACCGCGGATTGACCTGCGGAACTACCGCATGTGCGGAAGTTCCGGATACCCGTGCGGAACTTTATTTCCAGAGAGTGCCAAGAATAAAACTTAAACTCGCTGAGATCGGAAGTACCGGGTCATGGAGCGGAACTTCCGGACTTCCGGAAGTACCGCGATTTCAACGGCGGTAGTACCGCACTCATTGACCAACGATCACTTCTGACTCACTGACATAGCCGTTCTGACCGGTCAGCGAGAGTCCGGAAGTACCGCGGTTTTGCCTGCGGTAGTTCCGGATTTCCTGAATTTTCAGGATTGTTTATTATAACGGCTATTTGAGGTTGGTGAGGGTATAAATACATCCCCACCAGAACTTGTAGTTGTTGTTGAACCTCCATTGAATACATTTGAGCTTAGTGCAACCTCTCACACCTCATTCACTCACTTGTGCATTCAATTGAGGTAGTTGACCCAAAATTCAAGTGCATTGCATTCTAGTTGATCCATTAGGCACTTGAGTGAGATCAAGCCGCTGTGGTCTATTCCCTTGGTGCTTGCCGGCACCTAGACGGCTTGGCGGAGGTCCGGTGATCTTCTCAAGAAGATTGTGAGAAGGTCCGGAAGATTGTGAAGGCTTGGAGCTCGCCTACCCGGAGAGGGAAAGGGCTACCAATAGTGATCGAGGTGTTTAGGCTCATTCGTGGAGCCGGTCCGATTTGTTCGGGCTTACCTCAACGTGGACTAGGGGAGACCGGCAAGTCTCCGATCACCACGGTAAAAAGTAATCGTGTCAATTGTGGTTTGCTCTCTTGTGATCATTTTCATTCAAGCAACGCTCTTCATTCCATTACTTGTTTGCTTGCTTAGTTAGAGTAGCAATTGTTGTTCTCTACTATTTGATATTGCTCTTAGTCGATTACTTGTGATAGTGATTGGTTGAGCCTTACTAGGTTGATTAGTGGTGTAATTGTTATCTTGCTCTAGTATATCCATCAAGTTTTAAATTGCTAATTAGAATTAGACGAAAATTTTAAAATCGCCTATTCACCCCCCCTCTAGTCGGCCTCCTCGATCTTACACCATCCGGACTGTTCTCCTCGAACGTTCGGACTGTCCGAATAGCCTCCACAAGCGGTGCGTCGCGAGAGTCCCAGACGGAGACGTTCGGACCGTCTGGACGTTTTTCCTTTGAACGTTCGGACCGTCTGAATCAAGAGCCGTGTTCGGTCCAGACTGTTAAGAGATTGTTCGAAGTTTGTAAAGTAGAGTTTGTTTCGGTTTCTTGATCCGAGTTGCTTTTCTATTTCAAATTAGTTTCTATGTAGGGCTGCACCTCGTGGTGCCAATATAAGGCTAGGCATAATTTCATTGTTAGAGGACCACTTTTTCAGATTGAAATTAGAACATCACATTGCTTGTTTCTTTTCACCAAAGTATCCATGCGAGGATTACTTGAGAGGAATTGAGCGATCGTTCTTGAATCAAGGTTGTGTTTGCTTTTCCATTGGGAATTGAGGGCACAACGTTTCTCCACTCGTGGTCTCATGGAGAAATCGTTTGGTGTATCTTGGCGAATTTCCAAAGAGCTGTGAGTCCTTGCATTGGCATGGGTGTACAGCTAGAGAGATTGGTTAAGAGACACTACTTATCGTGATCCTACGTCGAGAAGATCAGGGCTGCCCGTATCACATTGGTTCTTGCGGTTGAAGTTGCCTTTTCTGATTTTTGGCTCATGGGCAGATGATTTGCTCCGATGTGTTTGTCTGCTACTTCCTGCTTCCGGCTGTGCTAGTAGATAGCATTTGCTCAAGACAGATGACAAACTCTCGGCAGTTCTTTTGGCGTTTTCTTTCTGCAACCGATCTCTTTTCTTTTGGGCAGCAGCTACTATCTTCTCTTTATGAAAATAAAATGCAGAACCAGAACAGAGATAGGTTCTCTTTTTAGTCGTCTCTATTCCCTGGCCAAACCAAATTCTTACTCTTTAATCTGTCCTATTTTTGGGCCCAGTTTCATATTGCTTCTCGGTCTGCAGGAACATAATACAAAAACCAAGCAGTACTACTCTGGGTCATTTTGGGTAGCCAAGGTCCATGTCCTAGTGAATGTTCTTTCCTGGTTCTTAGTTTGTTTTCTCGGTTTAGGTTTTTGCCTGCTCTTTCACTTCCTCTTTTCGGCTGGTACTTCGATTTTCTTTTCGACTGCTGTTTTCCTTTTTCAGATATGTCATGTGTTTTCAGCTGATGGATTCTGTTTGGTTCTTTTGATTTCTGGGTTTGCCGTTTTATCTATTGTCCGTCTGTTCTTCTGAGCCAGTTCTTTTTGACAGTCTGTTTTTGGTGAGCGTTCATTCTTGTTCTTCATAGCTTCGATAGCTATCGGAGAAGAAAGATAGTGTGGATACTTCGGGGCGACTTTGAAGGCACCATTCACCCCCTCCTCTGTTGCCATTTCGGTCCAACAACCTATGCAGTATCAATTGTAAAAAAAACAAAGCTCACCTAGAAGGATCAATTGCTGAGGCATATATTCTGCAAGAATGTGTGGATTTTTGTTCTATGTACTTGCAAGGAGTTGAAAGTAGAAATAATAGACCACGGCGAAACGATGATGTGCCCATTGACAATAGCAGTATGCAACTACAAATATTTGCTACTATTGGAAGGCCACTCCTTGGTAATAAATATTGTCAAATGGTAATGAATGAATTGGAGAAAGCTCGAATATATGTATAAAAGAATTGTGAAGAATTTCAGGATATGCAAAGTAAGTAATGCTATCTAGCATCTTTTTTAAATGCAAATACTCTCAAAATTTAACATCTGTATACTTATGATATAGCATTCACAAGGACTGTCTTAGCAGCCAGAGCATTAAAAGTGTGGAAAAGTGGCATGATAGAATTTTTCTATGGTTCAAGCATCATGTATGTATTTTAATATCTCTTTGTGATTTTTTTCATACTACATATTTATTAAAACTATATAGTTATACACAGATATTGGAGCTGTATTCCAAAAATGCCCATATGTTACAGATGAATTATTTGCTCTAGCAAGAGGACCTGATGCTCGAGTGAAGCATTTCACAAGTTATATGATTAACGGATGGAGATTCAACACAAAGGGCCGAAACATGCTACTTTAATCACAAAATAGTGGAGTGTTTGTTAAAGGTGATGAGGCCAGTGGAAACATATGGTAACCATAGTGTTGTGTTTTGGTATCTTGACATATATTATCAAGCTAACATATGGTAACTATAGTGTTGTATTGTTTAAATGTGATTGGTGGGACGTACACACTATAGGGGGAGTAAAAAAGGACAAGCATGGCTTTACCTTGATAAACACTTCTCGTATGTTGCCAATTGATGAGCCATATATATTGGCTACATAAGCTGAACAGGTGTATTATGTCAAAGATACTAGAGATCCTAAATGGTTTGTTGTAGTGAAGACAAAGCCGCGTGATTTGTATGACTTGCCTCCTGTTGCTGCTGAAGAAGAAAATGATCCTACAATATCAAATAAATGTAGCATTGAAGCATGCCAAGAAAATGAAGACATTACAGTTGCATTTAGTGAAACTATAATTGATGAAGATGGCAGTATGCTGCTAAGCAGATCTGGACTTGAAGTTGAAACTGTCGAAGCAGATCCAATAAACCATGTTGAAGAGGACATTGATGAAGAAGATGAAGAAGAAGATTCTAAAACTGAAAGTGATGGCGCAGAGTATATGGATTCAGATGATGACATTGAATGTGAAGAAGATATAGATGATAGTTAATTTACGAATTGAATTCAAGTTATTGAAAATTAGCTTCTCCTTGTACTCGAACAGATGGTTGATGATAAATAGTTTTTAGATGTTTGCACTCTATATGTCTGCTATATTATGAATAGTGAGGTTTCTTCTTTAGTTAAATAAAAAATAATACTAAGGCTTTGTACATTTCAGCACTAGTAATAGATGAACTGTTAAGGTAATCTTCGTGGTCAAATTATCACTATTAAATCAGATAATTCTTGATTAATTGTACGATGCTTACTACTAAGGTATTGTACCATATGACACTATAGTATGATGTCACTATTATTAATAAAAAAATTAGCGATGTCAAAAAATTTATCATAGCGTATCCGCCACTGCTGTGGAGCCATGTGATGAGGTAAAATTTTGCCACTACTAATAAATAAAATAGTGACAACAAGATAATTTGCCACTCCAGAATTGTCAGTACTATGTGGCCTTGTGGCAAGATAAAATTTGGCCACTAATAGTAAAGAAAATAGTGACAACATGCTAATTCGTCACTACAGAATCGTCACTACTATGGGGTCATGTGACAGTATAAAACTTTGCCACTAAATTTAAATAAAATAGTGACAATAAGCTAACTTGTCGCTACAGAATCGTCACTACTATTGAGCCCTGTGACGACATAAAATTTTGTCACTGCTAACAAATGAAATAATGACAAAACGCTATTTCGTCATAGTTGAATCGTCACTGGTGACATGTTTTATGACGACAAAATATTTTATCACTAATTAAGTACGAAATAGTGACAACAAAAGAAATTTTCACTAAAAAGCCATATATTAGTGAGAAAATAATTTGTTATAACTAAATTTTGTCACTGACTGGCTGATCCCTTGTAGTGATAGATAGACCGTTTGGTTTGAAGCCCTCTGGTTTATATAATATAATTCAATGTTTTGTTGGAACTTTATCTGTACATGTTATACGGAATGCATGTATTATAAGCATTCCACATTGTATTCCTACCTCTGTCGAATTCTGAAAATGGAAGAACCTGTAAATATAACTGATCATAAGGACGTTAAATGTATGATAGATATTTTATTTTTGAAGGCAATGTATGATAGACATTAAACCCTCATATTTGCATCACGTGGTATGCATTGCTTCAGATATATCCCTTTTTTGACAACTATGTTGTAACATTTGTTTTTGCTCCAACCTGCATGTTAAGATAAACAATTAGGCTTGTCTGGGTTGCTTGTGACCCTGACGAACATAGATCAAACTTTTTTAAAAAATAATCATTTTTTGGAAATTATTTTATTTATAACCTTCCTCAGCTTTATTTTCAAATTTGACCTTTTGTCACATCGCGGCCCGTACCGTGCCAAATACACACTACTGCGCCATCAATCCTGACATGGCAAAACTTTGCTACGCAGAGGTGGTTCCAAGGCAAGACGTTATTGGGGTCACCAGACAAATCTAGCTTTTTTTTTAGCGGCCTCTAGTTTTCGGCTGTTGGTTTTTGGCTGAAATTACACTGTACCGGCTGTTAGCTTTTTCTGAATCATTCAATTAAAAAATAAGAAAAATATAAAACATTGTTACATCTCCACAGAAGATGTAAAGAAAAAAAGGAGAAAAAAGAAAAACAAAAAAAAGTTAAAAATAAGAAGCGAACGTGTTCATTTTGTTTCTGACTTCTAGAAAACGGGGCGTATTGGGCTCACTATACACATGAATTAATAATGATACTTTGTAATATCACCATGGGCATAATTTCTTCATGGGTTAATGTAGATGGTATTGGGGTCGTATGACTCCAATACTAATACATAGGATTTGTTTATATATGCTATAGTACTGGTGGTGGTTGGTAGTGGCAGTGTTGTTTTACTACATTGTGGCCAAATATGCTATGTTTTTGCTTGGTGATGGACTTATGTCGTGGTGTGATAGCGTTGCTTGCCACGTTATGACGGTGGCGTAGCCACAATGATCAGGTTTGTAAATAAGTTAGACGAAAAGCAATTAATAAAATAAATAAATAAAAGATATTAAATAATAAAAATTGTTCACAGAGATCCTAAAGGTTCGAGAATCAAGGGCCCTCCTTGTATGCACACTACTACAGAAAGCCTAATACTAGATGGTCAATCACAGATGGTTTGACAAAACCGTCTGTGATCGACACTAACACAGACGGTTTTAATTTGGACACCGTCTGTGTTGGTGGCATCGGAGAAAACGAGTATCACAGATGGTTTGTGTTAAAAACCGTCTGTGATAATCCCAGGATTATCACAGATGGTTTTTTTATTAAAAACCATCTGTGATAATGGCGCTAGGCATTTATTGCGCTGCTCAGAACCGCATCTGTCTTCATTTCGATCCAGATTTAGCCGGTGCTTCACTCTTTTGCTCAGGAGGCAAGCTAGACGATTTCAAGCCAATTAATTTGGTGGGAGGAGGCAGAGATTGAGTTTTGAAGATTCATACTTTCCTGGTTGCTCTAGATATGGTTAGTAATGAAATTTATTTTTCTTTGCATTACAATTTAGATGTAAGCAATTGGTGAGTGTTATTGAAGATGGTTTGCAAAATTGTTGGTTATATAATAGCTGTTGTGTTTATAATATGAATTAAGCTAGCAAAGCCTGAATGCATGTGGTATATATATGTAGTAAAAATTAAATAATTTAATTTTTAATACTAAGTTGTTATATATATATATATATATATATATATATATATATATATATATATATATATATATATATATATATATATATATATATATATATATATATATATATATATATATATATATATACACACATAACGTAGGACCGAAGCTGGATGTATGCCGCAAGCCGTGTGAGTGAAGAGTATATTAATGGCGTGTCTACTTTTGCAAGAGCTGCCGAGGAGGATATGCTAAATAAGGGGGTGGATATCCAAGAATTTAAAGATGTTTAAGAACCGAGGGCAAATTGAAGCGCACTTGATTCGGAGGGGTTTTAAAAAGGGTTATACGTGTTGGACCAGTCATGGCGAAGTCAATGATCATTTGCCGCCGGATGACATCGCCGGTGAAGTGAATGATATGCCGCCAGATGACATCGCCGGTGAAGTGAATGACATGCCACCGGATGATGTCGATTGTGGTTCGGATTCGGATATAACGTATTGGCCTTCGAGAAGAAACAAGCGAAAAGAATCCACACAAAAGAGGGAAAGACCCTAAAGTAGTAGAGACCAATGGTAGTCGCTTGGCATAAATCAATATAATAGAGACCAGATTCACACCCTAATCATACATGCAAGGAACTGTCAGGGTAGTGATCCATGGAGAGCAAGATTAGTAAAACAACGAATTTCACATGCATTGATCATACTCTAGTTAGAATTTTCAAAAGAAAAACAGATAGATATTGTGGATGACCCAGATATACAATTTGGATGAACAACAAAACGAGAGAGAAAAAAACGAAGGGACTACCTGCTTCGTAATCATATTGGCAATAGTCTTTCTGCAAAGAATTTCATACCTGTAGAGTGTTTTGTCAAATATAATGGACTCAATGAACCTAGCATCCATATCTGATGTAAGATCCGGGCTGTTGTTCGATTCACTCTTATCTTGTGGTAGCATCTTCTGCTTTAAAGCCTGTAATTGTTTATTTATCTCTTTTAGTAAAGAAATTAAGGTGCACATATAATAAATAGAACCCCATACTGGTCTTTGGCCAAAGTATGTAAATTTAAAAAATGCCACATAAATACATGCAAACAACAGATCCTGTCAATTTGTAGATATTTAGCAAAAAATCAGTTTCTACACATTTAGTAAAAACCAACCACTACAACTCCAGTAAAAATAAATCGCTGCACATCCAGTGAAAAGAAAAAAGTCTAATGTTACTCCTAAGTGATAATAATAGACTTACAGTTGCAGCTTCCATATCCTAAACCTACAATTGCTAGCAGTCATTTTATATCACGTCGAAAAGGAGCAAAAAGACAACTTCTGCATCTGCGGTTTTAAAGAATATAGTAGGAGAGATCTACAATATCATATCAGCATGTAAACGATACTCATATTTCTCCCTCCTTTGTAACACAAAGGATGTATAAAATTATTTTCCTCTTATTACACTTCAAATAGCTTCGAATTTGTTATACTTCTTACATGATGCAATATGGACACATGCAGATGCAGACAACCAATTAAAAAATCAAAAGAAAAACGGTTTCTAGGTAAAAATCAAGTATCAATTGTGACAGGCGCGGCTCCTATTTGCACTATATTCAGTAAATATTTCTAACAATAATCTAACAATAATCCATGCAAAAATAAGCCACTGCAGTTCCTTGAAATCCATATTGACCGTTTGGATCTATCCATGGTGGCTACTGCCATGGTCCATGCAAAAATAAGCCGCTGCCTCTCCTTGCCCTCATGGCAACACCTCCCGCCCCTTCTTCCCCCCAGGCCACCGATGCAAATGCTGCTGCCAAGCGCGCTGCAGATCAGCTGGCGGCACAGGCGGAGCGCGATTGCGTCGTCAAGATCAAGCGCGACGCCACTCTCGCCCGTGCTGCTGCGGCGGAGCGCGAAGCGGCCGCGGCATCCCACGAACGCGATGCCGCCGCCGCACGCGTTCGCGCTGCTCTTGAGCGCGCGGCCCGTGAACGCGCCGCTGCCGACGAGGACCAGGAACAGGACGCCGCCGCAGATGTTGAGTCCCGCATCTCCGACGACCCGCCCCTCCCTGTTCACGACGCCATCTTCCTGCACGAAGCAGCCGCTCTCGTCAACCTTCATGCTCAGGCCGTGGCGGTCCAGAACATCCGCACCCTGATCCCACTCGTCCTCGAGTGAAGTCTGGCCACTACACTCGCTGGCGCGAGCTCTTCATCCTCACGGTCTGCAAGTATTCTCTTCAGGACCACATCCTCTCCGACAATCCCGCGCCTGCTCTCCCTGACTGGGCACGCATGGATTGCGTTGTCAAGTCCTGGATCTATGGCACGATCTCCATCGAGCTTGTTGAGATTGTAATGGATCGCGGCGTTACTGCGCGTGTTGCCTGGCTCGCCATTGAAACTCAATTCCTTGGCAACCGTGAAACACGTGCACTCTACCTCGACGCCGAGTTCCGGAATTTCTCCCAGGGTGACCTCTCCATCGCCGACTACTGCCGACGCTTCAAGAGCATGGCTGACGCCCTTGGTGATCTCGGCGAGTCTGTCGCGGACCGCACACTTGTGCTCAACGTGATCCGCGGCCTCAACGAGAAATACTCCTCCATTGGTCTCCATCTACAGCACGCTCGCCCCTTTCCCACGTTCCTGGAGGCCCGTGCTGATCTTCTTCTTGAAGAACTCAACATGGCGAACCGATCCTCCTCGACATCCACCGCCCTCATCGCAACAACTGGTGACACTTCGTCCTCCAGCAACGCCCCTCGGCCTCCATCACCTCTGTACCCGCAGCCTCCTACAGGTTCCGGGGGCGGTAATGGCGGCAAATCTCAGCAGAACAACCGCCGCCGCGGGAAGCGCGGAGGTCGTTCCGGTGGTAACACCACTGCTGGGGGCGGTAGCAACCAGCAGACCGGCGAACCCAAACAGGGCGGATCCTGGCCCTCATTCTACAACCCTTGGACGGGTTCCATCCAAATGTGGCCAGGATCCCACCCTCCTCTTGCACCCCTACCTCCGGCGCGTCCACCCCAACAACACCAGCAGCACCACCAACAGCAGGCGTTGCTGGCTCAACATCGGCAGCAACAGGCGCTGCAGGCTCAGCAGCCCGCGTTCCAGCCTCAAGCATTGGTGGCCGGGGCACAAGGGTATTGGACTGCTCCTCAGGGAACCTACACCCCGGCGCCATCCTCCTGGGATCAACAATCGCTGGTCTCCTCCTTCAACACCATGACCCTTCAACAGCCTCAACCACAACATGAATGGTACTTCGATTCAGGTGCCACTTCTCATATGACCTCCACGTCCAATTCCCTTTCCAGTACTTTCCTTCCACGGTACCCTGTTCCCTCCTCCATTGTTGTCGGTGACGGATCCTTGCTTCCTGTCACTTCCACTGGCGTTGCTCACCTTCCAGGTTCATTATGTCTTAATAATGTTCTTGTCTCCCCAAACCTTATTAAGAATCTTATATCTGTTCGCCGTTTTACCTCTGACAACAATTGCTCAGCACGTCTACACTCGCCGCCAAGTGACTGTCACCCCTTCCGCGGTTGCTTCTCTTCCAACAGGTGCCATTCCCGTTCCACCAGTGGTGAACCAGCACTCCATGACGACCCGCGCCAAGGACGGTTTTCGCCTTCCTGCGCTGTACCACACAGCGCACCTCTCGCCGGTCCCGAAGACATACAAAGGTGCCCTTGCTAACCCAAATTGGCGGGTTGCTATGGAGGAGGAACATACCGCCCTGCTGCAAAATCACACCTGGGTTCTCGTTCCTCGACCACCAAGAGCGAATGTTGTCTCAGGTAAATGGGTTTTTCGCCACAAATTCAAAGCTGATGGATCTCTTGAGCGGTATAAGGCCAGATGGGTCCTTCGCGGTTTTACTCAGCGTCCTGGAGTGGATTTTGATGAGACTTTCAGTCCCGTTGTGAAGCCAGCCACGGTGCGCACTGTCCTGTCCCTGGCATTGTCCCGCAGTTGGCCGATCCATCAACTCGACGTGAAGAATGCCTTTCTCCACGGCACACTGGCCGAAACTGTCTACTGCGCTCAGCCATCTGGTTTTGAGGATCCTGCACATCCCGATCTTGTTTGCCGCCTCAATAGATCGCTTTATGGTCTTAAGCAGGCACCCCGCGCGTGGTACAGCCGTTTTGCTGCTCATCTGCTCTCTCTTGGGTTTGTGGAGGCCAAGTCTGATGCATGCCTGTTCGTCTTCCGTCGGGGCGACGACACCATCTACCTTCTGCTATATGTTGATGACATCGTCCTTACGGCATCCTCTTCGACGCTTCTCCAGCGCACCATCATGGCCCTGCAGCGTGAGTTCTCTATGAAAGATTTGGGCGAGCTTCATCACTTCCTTGGGATGCATGTTCAGCGCTGTCATGGTGGTCTCCTTTTGTCTCAACGACAGTATATGTTGGATATTCTGACTCGCGCCGGGATGTCTGATTGCAAACCATGCAGCACGCCAGTTGACACAAACCCTAAAGTCTCCGCTGAGATTGGTTCCCCAGTTCAGGACGCCTCTGACTTTCGCAGCTTGGCCGGCGCTCTTCAGTATTTGACCTTCACACGACCAGATATTGCTTATGCTGTCCAGCAGGTCTGTCTTCACATGCATGACCCACGGGAACCTCACCTTGCCGCCCTTAAGCGCATTCTTCGGTACATCCGCGGCACCTTGCATTTGGGACTTCTTCTTCGACCATCGACACAGACCGACCTTGTGGTTTATTCAGACGCTGATTGGGCCGGTTGCCCTGACACTCGCAAATCTACCTCAGGTTACGCGGTGTTTCTCGGGGACAATCTCATCTCTTGGTCTTCCAAGCGTCAGAATACAGTCTCTCGTTCCAGTGCAGAAGCAGAATATCGAGCAGTGGCTAATGCTGTTGCCGAGGCCACTTGGTTACGTCAGCTTCTCCTCGAGTTGCACACTCCTCTTCAGCAAGCCACCTTGGTCTACTGTGACAACATCAGCACTGTTTATATGTCCAGCAACCCAATTCAGCAACAGCGCACCAAACACATCAAGATTGATCTTCACTTCGTCCGGGAGCGTGTTGCCCTTGGTCATGTCCGTGTACTGCATGTTCCTACATCGTCATAGTACGCCGATATCTTCACCAAAGGCCTACCATCTTCCGTTTTCACGGAGTTTAGGTCCAGTCTGAATGTCCGCTGTACCGACGCTCAGACTGCGGGGGCGTGTTAGACAGCTGGCTTAGGCCTTGCCCTCTGGGCCTTGTAGATTGGGTTTCCTCTATATTAGGCATGATATCCTACGGCTGTTACTACTTCTATAAACCAGCCTCAGGACTCTTTGCCTATATATACTTGTATGCCTATGGACATAATATACATGATTCATATCGGCTTACAAGAACGAACATATCATGGGTTATGTGTGCCAGTTTGAAGCAAGAAGCTGTAGTAAATTAAGTCTCCAGAAAAGAAGTAAGACGAGAAAATGAACATATTTCTTAATCTATTGGGTCTCCTAAAATTTAAAGTGCTACTTTTGTTAATTGTATTTAGCAGTTTCTTAGAACAAATGAATTGTGCGCGGCATATACCAATAATATTTTAAATTTGAACAGACTGTGTGGTAGTAATCATGGTGTATATGTGTTCAGTTTTGCTATTGCACAGGCGACTGAAATTTTTTTATGTTTCAGTCACCTGAAATTGCACTATCAATGAACAAAAATTGCAGCCCCCTCCAAAAAAACAGCTGCAACTTTAAGTGATTCAGAGTGCAACTTCAGGTGACCTGAAATTGCACTCTCAATCAACTAAAATTGCAGCCCCCTACAAAAAAAACATGTGCAATTTCAGGTGATGCAAAGTGCAACCTTAGGTGACTGAAAGATAAAAAAATTTCAGTCGTCTGTGCAATAGTCTATCCCACCTGTGTATATGCAAAACCCAATGGTCACCAGAGTCGACCAGTGGCGAGGGAAAAGAGGCGGTGAGGCTCGGGTTCACGGCGACGGCGTAGATCCGATGAGCTTCGAGGTCCGACGAGAAGAACTCAGCGAGGCGAACACAACGGTGTGGTCGGCGAGCTCAAAGGCTTACCGACGACGACGGAATCCCTTGTCGGAGCTGATGGCGATGGTGGAACTCGAATGCAAATCCCGCCGAGATGGCGATGAATCCGAGCGATGGCTTAGGGTTTTGGGTGCGATGGTGCGCTGCTTGAAAGAAATGTGCTTGTGTGGGTTCTTTGATCTCTTCTCCTTCTTGTATGTGTATGGTCTGCTGTTGTCTTCGTCCACAAAGTCCTCCACACCAAAGAAGCTCCTGGAAGAGCTTAAGATCTAAAGGAAATGCATAATTCAACAACTATCAGTGAGTGAATCTGAACAAAAATTTTGCAAAACAAATAATTACCATTGTCATCACTCTTCAGGAGATAGCTTAATTGTGGTTCCATTGCATCTTAGGTAAATGAATTGTTCAGTTCATTATTTAGCCTGTACACATGTAGGACCTGTACAAGATTATAAAATGACTGGAAAATTTTGATTGAAGTATCAGAAGGAAGAAACATGGTGTCAAATTTTAAAAATATGCAGTCACTGCAAGTGCTGCAATATGAATTTCAGTATTTCACACACGCTCATCGGACTACAAAAGGCTTATTTTGGTTCTCAGAAGCATTTATCGCCCCACAGGCTATATCTATTTTTCATCTACATATCATCAACCATGGCAGTACGGATAAGCTTAGCTCTTGGAATCAGCACTTGTCAGCCAATCTCTTATTGGTTATCTCAAAGTAGAGATGATTACATTGTCATTTGTGCCAGGAGAGACATATATGTCATCGGTATCTCATTTTTCAAATCCAACCACAATGCTCCACATGCTTTCTCCGTAATCCAGACGGGGAGGGAACAAAAACAACCATTAGCACTAACTAATAGATATTAGATCAAGACCTTTATCCTCAAAAATCAATAATACAACAAAACTACTACTCTGTCCACATTTGCATCTACGCACAATTCATTCATTAAACGTTTGGGCCTTCTTCCTAACAAAGTTAGTGAATGTAAAAGGGTTTTGTTCACTTCATACTACACCATTTCAACAGCACATCACTCTCAAGGTTTAAGTATCAAGGGATAGTAGTAAGAGAATGAGCCTAGTTACCTGCCCACTGTGAAATCGACTCTGGCAAGCATAGAGTGTTGCAGATGGATTTCCATCCTGTCGCACATGCACCCCTCTCCTCCATGTCTGGCTCAAGATGTTCTTCAACATCTTTTACCCAAACCACTGACAAAGCTCAACAAAACCAGAACAGGAATAAGGCGTATGTCGCCTTGCCTCGAGATGATGGATCTGTAAGAAACAATCAATGGGGTCATCATGAAGAAATGAACTAACAAATCTAAGATAGGGCATGCAATGCAAAATCCTAATACATCGATCTAGGAAAACAAAACAAGATTTTTAAGCCGCAGTTCTGCAGAGCAAAAAAACTCCCTAGTTTATGCACTGCAGCCCCCGTGGTGGCGGCGCGGCGTCACCAAGGCGGAGCAGATAGATTGTTTGGGTTGATGAACGAGTAATTGAATCAGTATTCTAAGTATAATTAAAATTGCATGTTCAGGCACAAATTTGTTAGATTGAACTGAGAGCCAAGAAACCGACCTCCGAGGCCGCAGTCCCCCGGCGAGAGGTCGCCCTCGCACTGTGCCACGGCGTACACCTGCTGGTAGCTGGTGGCGACGAACCCGCCGGTGCTCCCGCCGACGTTGTCCTCCAGCTGCGCGAAGGCGGTGTCCCGGCGCATTTCGAAGTCGCCCCCGCCACCGCCGCCGGTGCCGCAGGTCTTGAAGAGCATCTGGGTGCCGGAGACCTGGGGGAAGCCGGATATCTCGTAGAGCGCGAGGCATCCGGCGAGCTAGACCCTTGCGGCGAAGGAGGCGCCACAGACGTCGGACCAGGAGGACATGGCGCGGGAGACGCAGGCCGCGCAGTCGGAGCCGGAGAGGTCGCCGCGGCACTGGAAGAGGCCGAAGATGGAGGAGGAGGAAGACGACGCCGACGAGGAGGAGGTTTTGTAGAACTTGGACGAGGCGGACTGGGAGGAGAGCGTGGAGGAGAGAACGGCAACGGTGGGGGGCACGCCACCACCTGGGAAGCTCTGGTTGGCGCAGCCCTTGTAGACGAGCGTGTACAGGTCGACGCACGACACGAGCAACGGCGAGAGGAGGAAGACAACGATGACGGCGAGCTGGAGGGGTGGGGGAGGAGGAGGCGATGGCGCGGGGTGGGGAGGAGGAGGCGACGGCGGAGCGGAGGGGTGGGGGAGGAGGAGGCAGCGGAGGAGCGGGGGAGGAAGCGGCGGAGGAGCGGGGGAGGAGGCGGCGGTGGAGCGGAGGGGTGGGGGAGTAGGAGGCGGCGACGCGGGGTGGGGAGGAGGAGGTGGTGGCGGCGGTGCGAGGTGGGGGGAGGAGGAGGCTGCGGCGGAGTGGAGGAGCGGGGCAGGCGGTGGAAGAGGAGGAGGGAGGGGAGGAGGCGGCAGCGCGGGGTGGGGAGGAGGAGGCGGCGGTGGAGCGGGGCAGGCGGCGGCGGATGAGGAGGGAGGGGAGGAGGCGGCGGAGAAATTAGAGGGGAGGCGCACGGGTTCACCAGGGGGAAGCAGGCGCACGGGTTAGGTTGGAGGGGGATGATGTGCATGATCCGGATGATTTTGGCCTTAGGATCTTCAATGAGTAAGAGAAGAAGACTTGAGAAGAAATCCAGGCCATTCATTTGTATGAAGTTGGATTACTTTGGTACACAAATCTGAGTGGACTTAGATTAGGCATGACTGTGGGGGTGGTTGAGGGGGTGGATTTAGTAAAGAAAATTTTGGTGTATTATAGAGTAGGGTAGAATCGTCAAATCCTAGAAAATCCACAATAAACCCATGTAACGTGTAGCTTGTAGGATTTGAATAGTAACCTTTAGCTACATAATATGGGTGCCATAACATTGGACTAGCCACCAGTTAGCGTCTAGAAACCTATCTTAACCTTGCTTCCCATCTCTTTTCTTAAAGTAAAGATACATGCATAGGAGCCGAAATTCTCCCCATGTTTGAAACCACATGTACCTTCAGTTGACTACAGCAATGCTACATTGCCTTCTATGCCCGGATAAGGGGTCATACATATGGGAGTGTTATTTTGAGCTGCGGCTGATGGCTTTTGGCTGTGGCGATGACTTATGTCAGCGTTTTTCGAGACGACAGCGGACGACGGAGACGCTGATGTGATGATACACATGATTTTGGATTCGGAAAACCATTTGGAGAATCTACTTTAAGAAGCCGTCCGTTTCGATGTTTGACTTTTAAATTTTCAGAGAAGCTAAAAGCAATAAAGAATAGGACCATGACTGTATATGACACAAACTTTGGTAGATATAATAATAGTTCAACTCATCTTTAGTGGCGTGTCTTCTAAGATGCCAAACTAACCTGTTATTCCCCAACTTTGAGCTTTTGACAGATTGCCCATTTTCCCAGGCACTTTACATTTCATGGGAACCTTTCTTTTCGACGAAGAACCATCACTACTCACTAATATTCTTTTTAAGGGTGCTTCCCTTTGGAATAATCTCCTTTTTCTTTTATATATTATCCTACCGATCACACTTTTAGGTTTTAACACATCCTCTTCCAATGGCATTTAGAGCATGTTTCAAACATAGGAATTTAACATCAAACAGAATTATTTCTTTGAAATTCTTTTGGTTTTCCCGTTTCAAACGAGCCCCTAAACCCATTTTCGCACCATGTAATGATTTCATTTTATTTTCACAATAGTTGGCAACTATGCTGCCATGGAGTTGTAAGAAGTAGTCTTTCCTCTAAAGATGTTCTTTAAAAGAAGTAGAAAGCAATCTCTACGCCAAGTACAAAAATAGATAATACAAAGAAAGCAGAAGAGAATCTAGCTCGAAAGAGATTCTTTTTAAATAAAGAGGCCCTTGCAAATAAAGGTCTATTTTTTATTCGAAATTGCAGAAATATACTCGCAGGAATTTTTTTATAAAAATAGGCTCCAGTCGCCCAATAGGGGGCGACTAGAGCCAATCGCTCAACGGGGGCGACAGAGTCCCTATCGCCCTACCCTCGGGCGACTACAGCCAGTCACCCCCCATTGGGCGACTGCACTTAGTCCCCCGTGAATTTTTTTTAAATTTTGTCAATTTTGTAGTTTTTAACTAGGAAAAAATTGCTGGAGTTGTAATAAAAGTTTATGTTCATGTATGTTGTAGGTGCGTAAAAAATTTTGGAAATTTTTTTAGGAACGATTGACCATAGAATGATCGGTACATACGATGTAAGTGATATTTTGATGTTACTGAGAATTCGTGTGTGTAGAAAACCGGTATGTTAATATTGTTAGATGACTTGATATGTGAATGATTGAATGCGAAAAGACAAGATAATAGGTTTGTTTGAATTTAAATAAACTTCATAATACAGTTGGAAGTAATATGCCGCGTTCTTTTGCATTACATGCATAACATATAGTATCATGTGCGACTAACCCACCCAACTGCTTGTACGATCTACTGTGTGGACCGGGGTCATTTTCCCTTCCTTGCCCGCTCGGCGTTGAACTCGTCGGCGGCCTCTTTTACCTTAGCCGTCATTTCCCTCTTTCTCTCGCGCTCCCTCTCACGAGCCTCGCGCTCCCTACGCGTGCACGCTTCGAGATGAGCTTTTGTCTCGCGTTGTATATGCATGGTTTGTTCATTCTTGTGGTGCTTCTCCTCCTGCATCTCCGATGACCTTGCGACATTCTACTCCTCGAAGTCGAGGGCCCATTGGTCCTTAGGGTGGATCTCAAGATCGATCCATTTGCGGTAGGCACATAGGGGTCCGGGGATTGTAAATACAGGGGAGATATTGTTAGTGCGTGTTGTGAAAGAGAAAAGGTAGGGGAAAATGGTGCACCCAGTCCTTACCGGCTGCCGATAGGTTGCAGTGTCTAGACAGCGGTCGGGGTAGTCACTGAAATAGTTTACGCAACCCCAGTAACGTATACCCAGGCTAATGCGGTGCTTAGACTTGAAGAACTTGCAAGTGTCCCCGCACCAACAAAGGGGGGGTGTCTCCCCCTCGGGTGGGAATTGTGGTGAACGCTCGGTGGGAACATTCGGGATGGGTTTGTTGTTACGGGGCCCCTCATTGCAGAGAGCTGACCTTGTAGTACGCTGGGCTTGTTTTGCCCGGGCCGTAATAGCAGGGCCGGTCCTGGGATTTTAAGGACCCGGGGCGAAACTAGAAATAGGGGCCCTAGTATAAATATCTAAATATAAATCTACACACACACACGCGCGCGCGCGCACACACACACACACACACACATATATATATATATATACATATATATATATATAAATAATTTTACCAACAAACACTTCAAATGCATTATGTATTAAAGAAAAATTCATATCAAAGAGTTCGTATATATTACCTTAAAATTTTCTTCTAACATTTCTAGATGTGAAGTCATTGATGATGGTATTGATATCAATCTCATCCAATAATTTCTTCTCAATACATAAAGTTGCCAAACCGTTTAACCACTCTTGAGACGTTGTTGACCTTAAATGATTCTTCAACAATTTCAACTTTGAAAAGTTTCTTTCAGCCGATGCCACAGTCACAGGCATAGTAAATAAAATCCTATAAGCAATAGAAATATTAGGATAACAATCTGCTTCTCTGACAAACTCAAAGATCTCCATAGCAGACATTGGTTTATCTGATAAAGTCAATTGCATAACACTTAACTCGGAAATTAGATCATTTAACTCAACATCAGATGAACCATCTAGAGAGAAAGTTTCTGCAAATTTTGTACAACATTCTTTTAATTTAGTTCGATCCAATGACTTCAATGTTGTTGAACTCATTAAAAATCCAAATATACTTCCGAATGTTTAGAGTTCTTGAAATCTACTTTTCAATGAATTGATTGCCATATCAACCATAACAAAAAAATAATTAACTTCAAATTCCTTCTCAGCTTGCAAAACTGCTTCATCACAATCAATTTCATCAAACTGTTTCTTCCTGAGAACACGCCGCTTAACTGGAAATGATGGCTCTACATTCATTTGAGCTGCAATATCTTTGGCAATGATCATACTCAAAGCAAACCCTTCATTCTATATATAAGTATTAAAGTATTTAACCATGCCTTCTATTTGTTGCATGTATATACTCTACATAGTATATGGGGGGCCCTTGGATTTTAGGGGCCCGGGGCGGCCGCCCCTCTCGCCCCCCCCCCTCAGGGCCGGCCCTGCGTAATAGCCCTTATTTTCTCATCACGGGCGGCAGCTGACTGTGCTAGGTCGTGGGTCTCCTCCCATTACTTCACCATCTTATCCCATTATTTCTTCTGCCTTTTATCCATTCCGGTGCGGTGAAGGAAGCGCGGTGTAGTGTGGGGTTTGGTCGTGTAGTGTTCCTTGTGAAATGGAACGTACCCCAATTTATAGGGTCCATTTTTTCTCTACTTGTACGTGTAAAACTGGTGCATGTGACCCTGACACTGAGTAAAGCTGCGTACGACGTCGAGTACACCCCCTGTGTGGGAAAGCCAGGGATGTACGGAGGACATGAGAACATCTGCCCTGGCGGTGTACGAGGCCGTCCCCAAGTAAATCCTCTAGCCCCGTCCGGGTGAGGTGCTGTAGGACATGCCCACATAGAACCTCCGGAGTAGTACCACACCGGTCGGGGCGGCACCGGTGGCTGAATTATCCGTGTGCTGGGCATGGCCGTGGAGGCCGCTGGTAGCCTCGTGCAGGACAGCAGGGTGACAACACATATGCCCCACTCCGTGATATGATGCCATGCACTGATGTGGTCCTCGTGGCTCACCTCGGCACCTGCGGCGAGCCTATGCAGCATACTCTAGCCCTCCGTGAAGATCGAAACACCCACGTCAGCCTGAAGGAAAATACATAAAATGGTTAATCATCCAAGCTAGCATTGTCATTAGCGAATGTTCAAAAATACGTGTAACGTACCATGATGTGCACGTCCCGAGCGAGGTGCACGGGATACGTGTCTGTCGGAGCGGCGAGCTGTGCAGGGGGCGGGTCCACGACATGTATGAGCCTCGTACGTGTCATGCCCTAGTACCAGCCCAGGTACTCCGTGTACTCCGTGCTATCATAGGGGCGGTCCTCCTCAACCCGGTCGTCAAGCACACCGTCCCACTGCGCAGTCCACCCCTGCATCTTCGTCGTCCAGTCTGTTCCGCGTTTCACTCCCTTTCTAGAGTGCCTGCTTGTAGGACCACTTCGTTAGTAATTGCCAACGGAATAGTAAGTATGTACAATTTTATGAGACGCGGGCACTCACGCGTGCACAGCAGGCGGCACTGGTGGTTCAACTGGTACCGGAACAACCTGGCGTAGACCAAACTGCCGCATCACTCACTATGGCGAGTAGTCCTCTATGGAAATGTCGTAGACGAGCTTCTGGCGCGTCAGCCAAAATGCCCGGTCGCGCCAACACAGTGTCGACAACCCATTGGGAGCACAGTCCAGCAGTGCCGCATGTGAGTACGGCTCCCAATGCACATCGTCGGCCGTGAGGCGATCGATCTGCTCAATAAAGGGCAGATACGCCTGCGTGACCTACACATGTGCGAACTGCACCAGCAAGGATGAATAGTAGTTACATATGACCGTCGTTAGTACAAAGGAAAAAACTAATTGACATATTACTTACCCGTCGACGACACCACAGAGAACCCATCATCGGGCGGTCAACGTCTCCCCCCGGATACATCTCCGGCCCGTACGGACCCATGTCATCTAGCAAAGGTCATCCGAGGCTGAAGCACTCGAACGACCACAGCTGCAGCAGCAGGGGACAGCCCGCAAGGACCGAGTTCGCCCTGGTCCTTGAGCATGCATCGCATAGGCCGCGGTACGTCGTGGCAAGTGTGGCCAATCTCCAGCTGACCTGGGGAGCCTCGCCGTCCACGATCGCCCTAGCATGAGAGATGAGGCACGCGTCCACGGTGTTGCCGTGGCTGCTGGTGAAGAGCACCCAACCAAACAGCCACAGCAAGTACGCCTCCAAGTGGTGCGAGACTTGGTGATCGTCCGCCTCTGGATCCATTCACTCCACCTGAATGCAAACAAGATGTTATTAATATGTAATAGTGCAAATAACATCTTCTACGACACGATCAATTGTAAAGACCACGTACCTGGAACTGTGCGAGCCACCTCAGCGACGACCCGTGTGTCTAACTCGCCGGGAAGATGTAGTAGACATCCGCGGCACCCGATGGAAGGACCCCCTTGAGTCTACCGAGCAGGTCAGCACACTAGTCAACCGGGGCCTCCGGTAGGAAGGCAGCGCCTCTCGCGATCGGAAGGCCAAGTAGCAGGGACACATCCTGCAGGGTCGGCGTCATCTCCCCGAATGGGAGGTGGAAAGTGTGCGTCTTGGGCCGCCAACAGTCCACCAAATCCGTCAGCAGGGAACGGTCGAACGGGAAGCGTCGTGATCACTCCACGTCGTCGTCCCCGCCCGCGGCCACGGCGGGTCTATCCTCGTCCGTGGCCTGCACCATCCAGGCAAAAGGGAGTAGCCCGGGATCTCGCAGCCTGCAAACAAAGTGAAGGTCAGCGGAGAACATTCTTACAGCAGCACTAAAACACTAGCAGAATGCAAACCTGAATGTCCAACGTGGTCGAGTCTCTAGGCCACACGAGGTGTGCGTGTTCGGACCACTCTCAGCTCAGCTGGCTCATCCGCGCTCCCCGGTGGCGGTACACGACGGGAAGCACGATGCACGCGGTCCACGTGCTCGTCCAATAGGGGGTATCGCCAGTCTGATTCATGACCATCACGAGCCATACCTGCAAAAAAGAGTTCAAGTTAGCACTTATAAGGAACCAAAAAACATCGCATGTAAACTAACAATAAATAGAACTAGTAAGTAAGTAACCAGAGCAATACTAAGCTACCAACACAACACCAACTATATTTCAGAAAAGGGGATGTAACATACCAGTTGTACAAATGGTACATGAAATATAGGATACATTTAGTACGACATTTCGCACGTCATAAGTGTGTACTAAACAAACATAGTTTACAATGTAAATTTAGTTCTTGTCTCTAACAACTAGTAGTACACACCATGCCGCTCTGCCTACTGATCAGCACATGCATTACATCGTCTAGCTATGTGCCCCTCTTGACCGCATCGCCCGCAATGTGCACCAGATGCTCCGGCTTGCGATTCGTCCATATCATTTCTAATACGACGGTTCTGTCGCTGACCCTTTTGACCTTTCAGCATGTTTACATCTGGAATCTAGGTCCTCGCTGCAATGTCCAAGGTGGCAAAGTTTCCGACCACCCTGAACCCCTGGAGCTCCCCACACTAAGCCTGCAGTACCCTCTTCTTAAAGAAGTACTCCGACATGAAGTTCGAAGGATCCATGCCCACGGTCCCGCATGCAGCGAGGACATGAGAGCATGGCTTGTGTAACAGCTTCAACTTGTTGCACGTGCAGCTAGGTTCGTTTACATGATCTTCAAGGTATACCTCGTGGGTAACAAGGGAACGAGCCATCCCAATCCAGCTCTATCATGGAGTACCACGTCGAAAAGATGCTCTCTGTTGCCCATTACCTGTACTGTATGCAATTGACCCTTCTATGCCTTCGTCTCCATGTATGCCATAATTTTTTACGAATACATGGCTCGGGGATTGGCCACATGAAGTACGGCATTCACGTGCCTCTCCCTAAAGTAGTTGACTGTGTTGTGAAGAACACCTTCCACGATAGCGATAAGGAGCTGAGAACGGAGGCCCCTGAGAACCCAATTATACACCTCAGCAAGGTTAGTCATTATTATGCCGTACCTTGCGCCGTCCGTGTCGTGCAACAGCGACCACTTCTCCAATGATTCTCCCTCGATCCACTACGAGAAGCACTTGATGTTTTGTGAGCTCCTATTTCTTGGACCAGCTGGGCTACTCATCAAGTGCTGGCAAGCATTGATGTTGTGCCGCCCCAGGAATGATCGGCCCCTTGCTCCTCTCGTCGACGTGCTTCCTACTGTGCTCATCCAACAATGTCCACAAAGTATCAAATTTTCTCCTCTGGTTCTGCATAGCTAGCCTCTTGAATAGCATCATCAACGGTTGTTTCAAAAACTGCTGGAAAAAGTTTGCTCCTAAGTGACGAATGCACCACCTGTTCCTCATGTCCGGCCAAGAAAAGGGCTCCTTAGGGTCTTCCTGAAGTTTTCTTATAGCCTTTATAATCCTAGCATGGCGATCATGGATTACGCACACACCAGGACGAGTACCGACAACTCCAACCCTGACATGTCTGAGAAACCACAACCAGCTTTCATAATTCTCACTTTCTACGAATGAGATGGCCAGCGGTAATATTTGGTTGTTGCCATCAACGCCTATGGCCGTCCGGATCTAACCCTTGTATTTCCCTGTCAAAAAGGTCCCATCAACTGAGATTACTTGCAGCATGTGCCTCGATGCAAGCACCAAATTCTAACAAGGCTCTCTGCAACACCACATATCCTGGTGGACTTGTGGACGGCTTGTCTTGCACAGCGATATACACCTTAAGCATACGTGGAAGATTGTCGTACGCCACCTTGAAAGACCCGAAACGTTTTTCCAACGCCTTCTGCTTGGCATGCCACGCCTTCGCGTAGCTAATCTTGTACTTGAATTTCTTCTCGATAGCTACTACGATATGCGTGGCCTCCATGTCTTTCTTCTCCACTATCTCTCCGTATATCAAATTAGCTATAAAGACAGACGTTAGGTTACGATGCCTCGCTAAAACACTGTTGAGAATGCAAGAGTGCGGCTCCACCTTGGACACAATCCTGTAAGTCTCATACTTGGGTCTATGTGCATACACCCTCCAAGGACAACCTACCTGCTCGCACTTCACGGTGTACTGCTCCTGGCTTGATTTCACGACACGAAATGTCTGTTGCATCGAAAGGGCCCACAGCTTGATGGCATCCTGCAGTGCTGCCTTGTCAGCAAACATAGAATGCAATCGAACCTCTGTCTCATGATAATCCTATGCTGATTCATGCTCATCATGTGCGAAAACACCCTTAGCATTAAACTGGTTCCATTCCTACGGGATAGGAACTTCATCCTTATCCGAACTGTCCTCCTCGTCGTCCTGTATAGCTTCCTCTTCAACCCATGCCCTCTGGTCATCACAGTCCATTTGCTACACGATGTACTCAATATGCTCCGCTTCGTCGGCTTGTCCAGTTCTCTCTGTATGGCTTGACCATTGTACCTCTCCTCCATGTACCGCATCAGCTTCATTACGAGCAACTTGATCATTTTCGCCAACATGCGGCCCGCCCGAGCTGCTTGCACCTTCCGGAGCAAGGGCAGACGCATGACCTTGCGCAGTTGCTTCTAGTGAGCACGGTTGTATAAGCAGGACACACTCATATCCACGGCGTCGGTACCCTTGCACAAAGCCCTTCCACGAAGTAGTGCGCACCAATATCTTTAACTCCCATCTAATGTCCGTGGGAGATCGGCACCAAAGCCCTTGCACGACGACGCTGCACACCTCGAGGTCCAACGAAAAACTTCGGGTCAGCCAATGCAACACATCTGAGATCCAAGCATTCTCGCCATCCGGATGTACTAGAGTGACTTACGGAAAACCGCTCAAATCCACACCATTCGGACCTTCACGAACAGTTCCAGCACCGTAATGCACTCTCGATGTAGTGGCTATTGCCATTGCTGATGTCAGCCTGCATATATGTTTCAATTTTGCGACATGCCAAATAGCATTGCACAATATCAAAGTACCGACATACTGCAATTCACATTTCACCGATCGTTCGCATGTCATAACCCACTACAATAACCTCGCACTATGAATTTCCAACATACGAATTAATTAAATTCTACCATAAATATTTTTTGAATTTTTTAATAGGTATAAAAAATGTATACTAAAAATTTTTTGTACTAAAATTTCTATACTAAATTTTCTACATCTACAATTTTTACTAACACTAACACTTGATAAAAAAATATACTACAGATATAATATACTAAAAAATACCTGGATCTGAAGATCTGAATGGATGGAATGGCTCCTACTCCTTCCTCTCCTCTCCTCCTCATCGAGTACTCGAACACAAGTACTCGGGAAATACCATCGCTCAGAACACTCGGGAATAACAAGCAATGCTACCGACCATAGAACCATCGAGTACCAACTACCGAGTACCAATCACTATGACTAAAATACCAGATCGCTAAGTCTATGAATACCGATCTCCAACCATTCACTGCACCATCGATCATCAAGTGTCGCATAGATTACCATCCACGGGTACCAGTAACATACCTCCTCCTCTCCTCTCCCTCTCCTCTTCTCCCCCTCCTTCTCTTCTTCCCCTCCTTCCTCTCCTCTTCTCTTTTCCTTCTCCTTTCTCTTCTCTTCTCTTCTCTTCTCCTCTCCTTTCCCTCGGCGTTGAGCGATTGCAAATGAAAATGAGGCAAGGCGGCAGTGGCCGAGCACGCTGCCTTTTTAACCCCCCCTGTCACTCGGGCATTGGGCGACTGGAGCTCCAGTCGCCCAACGCCCGGGCAACAACAATAATTCGCCCAATCGTTGCCAGATTCCCCACGTGTCGCCTCCTGGTTGGGCGATTGGCTCCAGTCGCCCCCCATTGGGCGACTGGAGCCTATTTTTGTAAAAAAAATTCTCACGGGTATATTTCCATAATTTTGAATAAAAAATAGATTATTCGTACAAAAAATTCGGGTTACAATTGTCGCATATGTGCTCTGTTGATTTCTAATTTCTGAATGTTGCTGCTTTGACTTGCCATTACCATGCTGGCTTTGATCAAAGGGTGGGTTCTTTTGAGCTGATGGCTTAAATATTTGAATTCTAACTGTTCGCAAGAGGTAACACGCACAGGAAAATAGTCTCATGTGATTTTGGCCAGTACAGTTGAACTCAGTACACTTTTTATTACAATCTTTCTATTGACCCCGTTTTAAAAAACACACCATTTAAAAGCTAGTTACTATAGACAGTACGAGCATAAGCTGACTTTAACTTTAAACCAAATCGAGTCCACCCAAAAGATGGGCTCTTGCAGGCTACAACAGTTTAAAAGAACCATCCTTCAGAATGGTTGACACTTGGAATTTCACAAAGAAAATTAAATGAAACTATTTCAATTGGTCAGATTTTATGATGACAGCAAATTGTACTTTGCCATCCATCTAAAACTAGCATAAGGAAAAAAAAAGAGGGAGAGTCCATTTCACAATCCTACTATCCCCATTCTTAAAATGTTGACCTTCAAGTTTTCTAATTTGTTGACTTTTATCTCCCTATAGACACTACTATGTCCTTTTGTTGCACATTGAACAACAAAAGACTCATATTTTGCAGAGTAATATAGGTTAACAAAAAACGTCATGCCTTGGAGGCAATTTCGTAGGAATGAAACAATAATTTTGTAGAAAACAAGGCATTTTATACACAAATTGTGTGGAATGTCGTGTTCCAATTTGATGGTTGTAGGAAAGTTGTGAATTTTTGGCCAATCTAGCTCCCCGTGGCGCTATATTCCCGGGAATGGGCCCTCCATGCGAATTTCCTATTCTGGCCCCTTGCACGCTTCCCCACTATGCTTGCCTCCTGGCGTGCTCCCACGCTGCGCTTGCCTTTCTGGCGCACCCATGAAGCACGCCAGGCCCCTGGTGCCCCCATGCACTACGCTAGGCCCCCTGGCGTGCTCCCACTCTGCGCCAACTATGCCGCCCCTCCGCCGCTGGCGTGGACCTCCCCACGTGACCTTTTTTTGCCTTCCACATGCCCTGCGCCATGCATCTCTTGCCCGGCTGGCCTCCTCCCCTTCCGCTAGTTGCACGCTTAAAGGAGGGATTTGCTCGTTTGAGGAGGCAACACCAGTCTCATTTTGCGGACAAGCGAGAAACCGAGAGAGGAAGTAAGGTCATGAGAGCGTTGGATTGTTTAGTGATTTTTTATTTTAATTTTAAGTTTCCATATTTAGAAAAGTTGTAGATCGGCATGTGAATATCCGAAAGAGGTAATTTTCATCGACATGGGCTAATTTTTATAGCAACATGACTAGCATGTATTTAGAGAAATGGTAGTTTATTAATATAAAACGGCGATAGTTAGGCTTGTGTAAATAGGCAATGGCCTTACTTGATGTAGCTTATGTGTAGGTTAATTTGTTATTGTCATTAAATGTTTATTTGTCACGCTAATTATATGAATGTCATAGCTTATGTGTAGGTTAATTTGTTTGCATGGGAACAAGATTGTTTTTTTTTTCTGCATTTCGAAATACTTATTACACTTATTGTGCAGTAGGTTAATACATGTTGAAAATTGAATAGTGTTGTTGTTATTTGGTTAGAAATATTATGTAGTATTGTTAAGAGACATTTTTGAATTTTAGGGTGGTATATGTGTCATATGCTTAGTTGTGCATAGTTTAGGTTAGTTTGGATGGAGAGGTAAACTGTGCTAATTGTGATGAAAATGTGAAAATAGAAATGCTTTAGAGTTAGAGAAATCTAAGTAATATTAAAATAACCATTTGTGCATTTTATGATTTTTTGAATTTTACAGGATGTAATAAAGAGAAAAGAATTTAAAAAAAGACCAAAAAGGCTGTACGAAAAGACAAAAGATCTAATTTATTTAAAAATGTCAAAAACCATAAAAATTATGAAAATTTATAGAATGGTTGGTTAATATGTCAGTGAGGTGTCAAAAATATTTTGTGGCACTGTTTAAAGAAATTTTTTAGATTTTTAATGTAAATTGTAATAAAGTCTAGTATTTACAAACAAAGAAAAAATGTGAACTAAAAATTCTATAAAACTTCCACATGGTCCTAAGATGTCATATAGCACCATAAAATTTTGATTTAGGATTTGTTGTATTGTTAATTTGTCCAAATTTTGAAAATAGCACAAATAGGTTGATTTTGGAGTTGAATTTGTAGAACAGATGAAATGGAAGGGTCATTTCATGAAATTTTATATTTGAGTTCTAGACTACCCTAGTGATGTATAAATTTTTTTTGGTATTTTTGGGTTATTCAATTTTCCCTGAAAAATTTTTTTAGGTTAGTTTGCATGGGGGTTAACTCTATAATTGCTCATGTGTTTTACTTTTAATTTGTCATATGTTTTACTTGTAATTTGTTTGATGTACCTCATGTTTTGAGTTCAAACTAACTTGATGTTATACTTTCAACAAGACATCGCGAGGCCTTTAGTTGACCACGCGTACGAGCTGCTCGACCCACGCTGGGATTCCCGACACCACTGTCGTGCTTGGGCGTCCGGGGTGACCCCTCCGACCTTCATCCTTAGGCCCCCTAGAGAGCACTAGCCTCTGGACTAGTAGTACATCCCACTACTGCGACACGCGGGGCTCCTGCCTTTTGCTTGCATGTTGGACATACCGCATGGGTTCTAATTGGACGTTCACTGTTGTCCGCGCTCGTGGACTGTTGGCGTCCAGAGACCCACATGTTTCACTTTTGTTGGGAGAGATGATCGTCACTCTCCAGGATGTCACCATGCTCATAGGTCTACCGCTGTAGGGTTCTGCAGTAGTGCCCTCTCCCACCACTTTCATTTTCAATTTTGTTTTACGAATACTAACTACTCAACAAGATGAATTGTAGGGAAAAGGAAGGTGTTTTTCATCATCCAAAGGTAAGTCTTTACAAAGTTATTTTTTACAAACTACTCTGAAGAAAGGGAGTCGAGTTGCATTTCCTCTATGACCCTTCGACCGGTTGCCTCTAGTTCTTTGATCAAACGGGCTACCTCTGCTTCAGAGCAGCTAAAGTCATGTTCGATTGGTTGAAAGTTGAGGTTCTAGTCGCATGTCTTGAGTTTTGCTAAGACATAGCTTGCAACGCCTTAGCTGCCTCCCGAATCCACTCGACCTGATTGGTCTTTAGAATAGATAAATGCTTCTTTAGTGCTCCGACTTGTAGTTCGATCGTACTCACATGAGCGGTTATGGTGTCTTCCGAAGGACTCATCTTCTTCGAACCAAACCCACCGAGTAGATTGTTGAGAAGTACAATGTTGTCGTGGAGGATTGCCCTCATCAACTTCATTTTCTCTTGACTACGAGTTTAGATTTCTAAGAGACGTTTTTTTACCATAGCTTCTGCAAATATAAGAAGAATGGTCAGGAAAATACTTATCATAGGATTAGTTAGGTGAAGCTTTTCTTACCCGCTAGTCGAGCGTCAAGCTTATTGACTTCAACTTTGTGCTCTTCTTATAGCAGCTTCATTCTCTGGATGGTCTCTTTATTGATACGAGTAAGTTCTCTAATCACCTTGGTCTTTTTTCGACCTCAGTTTGGGACTTACTTGCTTTAGCCACTTTTTCTATCAAAAGAAAAGGATAAGGAACACCAGAAAGACAACTAAATAAATAGTCTTAAGTTCAGAACTTACTATTTATTTTCTCCCGGAATGCACTAATTGCAAAATTAGCCTTCATAATGGTTATTGATTGGTCGACATCTTCTTTTTTTAGCCGTTGTGTATTGACCCTCTCGTTGTCGAGCACAGCAGCTAAAAACTTTGTGTTGCTCTTAGATCTGCAAAGGTTAAAAGTAGACATGAAAGCCTGGACAAGTGGTCGGAATATAATTCAACTACATAAGCCAGTAACTTACCATTCCGCTGCCTTTTTGGATAATTTAGCATTTTTCTATCGTAGGAACATGAGTTGCTTGTGGTATTCAGCCATAGTTGCCATGTCTTCTAACGCTCTCTAAACAAAGAAGATTGGTGAGAGATCAGAAAAGACCAAGTAAGAATGTCTAAGTACTTGATACTTATGTTCATGCTCTCACGAGCAAACTTGGTAAGTACCTGCTTGAAGTGTTCGAGTTGATTGAGCTCGTCGACCTTGTTCTATCACACCTTTTTGAGACGTTCATCGTAAAAAATGTTCCCTTTGTTGGGAAGATCTTTTGGGTGTGGAACTCGGCTTGTAACTCGATCAGTAGAAGATCCCAATACAAATGTAGGGTTAAAGAATGTAGAGAAAAAGTTAGGTTGTTCTTCTTCTCCTCCTTCTCCGGCTATACCTTCTTGGGAACAAAGAGGAGCATACTCGATGCGTTCCTCTTCAACATGACATTCGGAAAGGTCTCCAACCTGTTGACTAGGTATTTCTACCCTGTCTTTAGCCGCTTGAATTTCAATTGCTATGATCATCTCTGTGGTCATAGTCTTTGCAATTTCAGTAGCGGCCTTTATTGCTACGGTGGTCATCTCTTCGACCACCATCTCCACCGCATCTTCGACTGTGAGTAGAGCTGCAAGGGGCCTCTCAGCAGGAGCATCCTTAAGTAGTAGAGAAGCCGGGCTAAACTCGATTATCCTTAAGGAAACAAAAAGTTACCCTAAGGTAAGCTTTTATAACCATATGAGTTATCCGTCTTGGCAACCAAATGGTTATCCCGGGAACCAATCCGGCGAACAAATCGGTGAAAATCGATTGGAATTCATCAATTCCTCTATTTGAGGTCCGTCTGTTTTTATAACTCAAGCGAAATTACCTTATTGTCCAAGGTCATTTCTGGTCGATGAGAGTCGAAAAGGCATGGCTTTCAACTGCTATTTGTCTACGAACACACTTTCTCAAGTAAGTTATTTTCACTTGAAGTTGGAGGCTAGATGACGAGGATATAATAATCCTATAAATATTACGTCAGTATGTTCCCCAAGTATATCCTTTATCATTAACGGATAAATTTCATAGAGTAGTCGTAAGTTTTTTTACGACCACTTAGTCGTAAGCCCTTCTACGACCATCACATAGTCATAAGTTCTTTTACGATCATGTAGTCATAAGTTCTTCTATGATCACATAGTTGTAATTCTTCCTACGATCACATAGTTGTAAATCTTACTATGACTACCCCTTGGTCGTAAGTCTTCCTACAACCACATAGTCGTAAGTCATACTACGACTACCCCTTGGTCATAAGTCTTTCTACGACCATTTAGTCGTAAGATTTGCTACGATCATCTCGTGGTCATGGATCTTCCTGCTATCAGCATATTCCCAACTAGCTTGTTTATAACGACTTACTTCCATGTGGGCTTGTCTAACAAAGTGGTTGAAATGTGCACTTATTCCTCATAACCGCACATAATCTCTCTCTGATGACAACCGTCGCATGATGAATGGCCCATACATCTCTCTGACAGTAACTTCCGTTAGACGGCTATCACCCAAAGTGTTGATGTGTCTTTTGGCATGGGACAACGGCCACCACTTCGTCGACTATATAAAGGTTGACATCAGGGAAGAGTGGGGGTCATAAATCGTTGGATCAAGAGATATATAGTGCTAGCCATTTTGCATTACTCTCAGTTGTAATCAATTTATCTGAGAAATAACCACACATGACGTAGGGTTATTATTCTCCCATGAGAATGCCTGAATCTATATAAAAATTCCCGTATCTCTACTCTGCATGATCATACACTGAGTCTTCTAGAGTTTTCCCAAATCCAAACAAATCATATGTAAAATCGATATTAGAACATCGACACCTGGCCTCTGCAAACCCTGAAGGGCCAAGCCAACTAACCAAGTACTCAGCAGTTAGCAGACATCAGTATAACCCGACGACTCACTAGATGACGAGTCACTCCAAGTCTCCATTCTCCAACCAACCAAGTGACCAACTACAAGTCTACAAGTCCACTCAGGTACTTAGTCCCTAGAAGCAGCTCTTCGCCTCCTCTCCTCTTTTCAGTCTTCACAAATCACAATCACACTTCACTTCTTCAGCAAAGCAAATGTGCACTTCACTTCTTCAAACTTTAGCTCTTTGGCTCCCCCACTCCCCAGCGAGGCCACGACGACGATGCGCATGTGTGGTGCGGCGGCTCCTCCTTAGCAGCTCAGCGCCCTCCTCTTGCTACGCTGGTCAGCCGGGGTGGTCTCGGCGCCTTGGCTGCCGCCACTGGCCATCACCCTCTAGCCCCTCTCGATGTCTCGGATCTGCTCTCCGCCAGTCCGCTGGGCGCCAGTTGCCAACGCCGCTAGGTGCTGCCGCCCAAGGTGTGTGTGCAGCGTAGCCCCCTCCCATCTCTCCTGTGTTGCGCGTGTGCGTCTGTAGATGTGGTCTCTGTGTGATACATGGTGGTTGCAGAGGCTTCACAAATCTGAATGTTCTGTGTGGAGAGTGATCTCAGTGATGCCCTACCTAGGTCTTGGGCTGGCCCAGCTTAGAGGTGTGTTCGGGGTGGACCGAAAGATGAGTTGAAGCCTGACGAAACTGACCTGATGGCTTCACCCCTGGAGAAGAACAATGTAGAGATGGACAAAATGATCACCACATGCAATGGCCTCGCGAAGGTTACAAGTTTTGAGAAGCAAGTACAGATGCCCACGTGCACCAGGTAGGGCAGAAATCACGAATACATAAAAAAGAACTGAAAAGGGCAACTTAAATGAGAAAAACCACTTTAGGGGTAATGAACGCAAGTTAACAGTAGGGCAGAGTTGAAAAGGAGATCCTTTTTCTAAAAAAGAGATTAAATTCTCTTTTTTATTTTCTCCGCAAACAAATCTTGTAGCATAAACATATTTTAGCACCCAAAATTACTCTTCAAATCCAACGGGCCATCCATTTCCCATGAGTGGGCCCTCCACCCTATACTTATCAATACCGTTTCATTCCGGCCAGTATAGGCCAGTATGTATCGTACCATCACTTAAAACGGCACAAAGTATTGCTACGTACCGTACCAGTCTCAATACCAACCAATACCGATTAATATCGGCTTGATACCGGTTATACCGACTTTAATAACAGTCATACCAGTAAAATTGATAAATATATGTTATATTTAATAGTATTATTATGTATTTAAAATAATATAATAAGTGATATTTGATATATATAATTAAATAAATAAATATGTGTAAATATATATACTCATATTATTATATTAAATTTAAATCAGTTATCAGTATGAACCGATATCAAAACATACGTGTTCGACGCGCCATCCAATGGTAAACTCTCCATCCTTTCCTTTTTCCTCCTCCCCCACTGCACAGATTCCAAAAACCCAAAAAGAAAGAGGAAAATAAAGAGGAGAGAGAAGTAGCGAAGAAGCCACCACCGGAGCGCCTCCCGCTCGTCCCTCCATTTCCTCGGTGCCGCCGTCTCCCTCGTCACCCCCGCTTCGCCGCTTGAGCCCCAGGTAAGGAACCCCCGAGCTTCTAGAAGCTTCCGGAGCCCTACCCCCCCGGCACACGGAAGCCTTTTCATTTTCTTTTTCTTGTTCTTCTTATGGTGCCGGTTGCGTGAGTGTTGTTTGTTCGATTAGATGGGATCGCTTATTCGTTCCTTGGTTAGTGATTCTGATTTTTCCCCCATCGAAACGGCGATTACTTGGGCCATTTATCGAGGTATTTTTGTTCTTTGGGGGCGATTTATGAAGGTGGCGTTGCTGTAGCACAGGTATGCGCGGTGGCGATTAGAAAAGGGTTCTTCAAAAAAAATCATTTTTTATGAATAAAATATCAGTTCTGGCGATTAATATATGCTGTTGTTACGGTTCTAGGCCTGGCCGGCCGCCTGGGTGAGCATGCCGTAGTATCCCAACCACTTTTTCCCCCCTGCTCGTGGCGTACGTTTGTTTTGGGCGGAGCTGTTCTTCCTGTGTGCAACCTGTTATGTTAAATGGTTTCTCTCCTCTGCTGCCTGGGCATGAGATTTTGTGGTCTTCATTATTGTCTGCAATTTTTTGTGTGTGTCCACATGGTTAAATATGGTGCTCGTTCTGTGATTTTTTTTTGTGTAGTATTAAGTTGCTGCACAAAACTGTACATAATTCTTGTATTGTGCATCGGTTGCTGCTTAGTTCTGATCCTAAGACCTAAATTGTGGACGTGGTTCTACATATACTCCTATAGATCATCAATTACTGTTCAAGGTCTTGGAAATAACAAGAATCAAACAAATTTGTGAGGTTGCCTTGCTTTAAGCATTGTTCATATAACTAATCGAAGAATTAAGCAAATAAGGGGATTCTAATAAATTTGACTAAGTTTTAAATACGAGGTAAATGCATAAATTGGCTGCATAGCTAGCTAGGTATGTACCAAACTGCTTTCTCAAAAAAGAAGAGGAGGGGGGGGGGGGATGCACCAAGCAATGCTTTATTGTGTGCGCATGTAATGCCAATGTTTGGCCTGGTTTGGTGACTGGGTCCAATTAAGTTTGAAGGTGCTATGTTCAAATCTACTGTAATGATGTATACTTATTTTCTCTGACTTATAAGAACAATGCGTTTATACTCTCGGAATTTTATTGCGGTCTACACATGAGTCATTACATATAGTTAATGTCACGTTCTTGTAATCAATGGGTTGGTGTGGCTCAGTGAGTATACTGTAGTTTCCCAAGCATATATTGGTGTGCGCATGGCACATGTTTGTTATGGGCACAATCAAGGTTGTCATGATGCTCCGGCAAATCGCGGTGAACATGGGACGCCTGGACGCCTAGGTGCCTGCCATGGCAAGAGTTAGACGGTGGTAATAAAATATACCTCATATAATACCCAAGAGTTAGACGGTGGTAATAAAATATACCTCATATAATACCCTAAGTCAGTGATGCACAATAGCATTCTATCTTCAGAAATTAATGCAAGTAACATTAAACACCACTAAACTGCAACCATGGTAGATCAATGTCACTATTCACTAGGCATGCTATTTTATTGACCATCCAAGAATTTAGCAGCAGAATTAAATAGGCATGCACAATAGCAGTCTAGGAAGCATGACTTTGAAATATGTAGGAAGACTAGAAGTGCTGAGTGGTGACATACAGAATGGAAATGCTTCGCAGTTCACATCCTCTTCAATGATATATTAAGGGGTCAAATCAGTGTGTGCCAGACTGCCACCTCCAATTCCAAACCACAAACCACCATTGTCTTCGTGCACCAGGACCAGGAGCATCTGTATAGAAGTGATTGAGTACTGAAAATCAGAGTTCCTAACAATGGAGACAATTTGAATGAAATCATGCATACTTACTAACTAAATGTATAAAAAGCTGACATAGTGACATGATATGATATTCATAGTAAGGTGGTCAGTTACACAAATAAAGTATTGGTACAATCATTATATCAATGGCTAGTGTAATTTTTGTTAACATATTAAAGAGATCATTATACTTATACATGTGAATTCCAAAGGCTTTCCAAAACAATGGTTGAATAAATAATTCTATATAGGGGGTTATATGTTTATACTTCTGAATGAGGCTCTGAGTTCATAATGGCTAGGCCGCATTCTTCCCAATTCGAGCATTCTTGTCAATGATACAATTCCTGTGTGTCAAAACTCAAAACTTAGCATCAAAAGAATTTGCACTATGAATAGTAAATACTTGCAGCAAGCAACATTGAACATTTGAACTCCACTGAATAACAAGTATTCAGCAGCAACAGCAACACAATTCAGCAGCAGAATCAACAGCAACTAGTACATTACCAAATTAAAGTCCATAATAGCAACTAGGTTTTCACTTTTCACTTCTCAAAGTGACAGTGATAACTGATAACATAAGTAGACATAGATAATTTAACAGAGATTAAAGTGATAGTCTGATAGTAGCTTGTAGCATGACTGCATGAGTGCATCACATGAGTCATGACAACAAAATAACTCAAAAGTCTTCTCTCATTTCCATCTTTCAAATTCATTCATCATCCAGCTCTAACTCATCCCCGTGTCCAAGCGCCACTTCAGCATATTCTTCACCATTTTCATGAGGTGGTGGTGGCTGTCCAAAGTTATCTTTAACATCTTCATCATCACACACCACCTCATCTTCTTTCTCACAATCACGAGTTGATGGAGATGTATGTCGACTATAAACTTGGACTTGGTTCCCTTGGACATCCTCACGAGCTCTCCTAGGAACATTGCGATCACGAAGTGAAGATGTTGCATTGAGAGCCTCATCAATATGAGACCATAGAAGATCATCCTCACCAGCATGCATTTGTGCAGCCGCTGCAGCATCCTTGTCGGCCCACTTATTGTTCCATTGGAACTCTTCTAGGAACAAAGGGTTGGATTTGTTACCTTGTTCACGAAGGTTTTGAAACCTAGATGCAATCTTTTTGTTATACGAGGTGTAAACCACATTATTCGATCTAATAAACTCTAGCTGGTTCCTCTTCTTGGTATGGAGCTAGAAAGTGGAAACAATCAAACAACACCCAAAAGTACAAAGCGACCCAATAGCCCGTAAGTAAACTAATTTGCTGCATCTATATACTTACAAAATCAAATTTGCTCCAATTGCATTCACAACCGGATGAGGAACAACAAAGACCAATAATGTGCTTTGCAACCTTTTGTAGTGGTATAGCTAGGCCACCATTTGATTTCCACCAATCAACTATAACGTAAAGTGTTAAACATTAAGCTCTATATTACAAACTAGAAAGCTTAAGAAAGAATTTTGAGGACTCATGAGGACTCTTTTTTTTCCTTTGCATCTTTGCTAGTTCGGTATCGAAGCTAGCATGGGTATGCTCATAGTCATCGGCTAGGACATCAATGGTGGATAACAAATCTTCATCACCACTAAACATCTTCATCATCACTTGATTAAAAGTATTCTTCATGGCTGTTGCACAACCACTGTCACTTCCTAATATTTCAGAAAATCTTTGTGGATTTAAAAACAATGCAGCCCCATGTAACTTTTGTTCCATTTGATCCTCCCACTGACGGTCAACAATCTCCATGATCTTCTCCAACAATCTCTCCTTCCTCGCAAAACTCTCCTTGAGCCTCTCCTTGCACATATCCATAGCAACCGTAAGCTCCGCCATTGCGGGTTTTTCATCACCATCAACAACTCTCAACACAATAAGAATGGGGTGTGTTGCTCTTATGCAATCTTCCATAGAATTCTAAAATGCCGTGGAGAGCACAACATCGGATACATTCTTCCAAGTTTGAGTTTTGCCCAATTTGGATTTGCACCAATCCTCAGTAACAAAGAGTTTTCTCAAAGCATCTCTATGCCTATACAAACTTTGCAAAGTGTAGAAAGTGGTCGCAAAGCGAGTAGCTGCAGGCCTCACAAGATCTCTCCCACCCGTCAACTCATTGCATTGAGAAGCCTCAAATGTCTATAGATGAATGTTGTCATATGCCTTGCTTTGGCAGTCCAACCTTTGAACTCCACTATACCGCCAATGTCCTCAAGTATAAGATCTAACTAGATTAGGGAATTTCTCCATTAGAATTCTTCCTGCTGTCTTGTAGTTAGCCTCATTGTTAGTGACCACTTGAACAACACTCGAAGCACCGATCTCATTTATTTGTTTCTCAAGTAAGTCAGCCAAATAGTTAGCATCATGAACCTCACTTGATGCAACAACTGACCCTGAGAAGAAAGTCCCATCTGGACTATTGACAAGGAAGTTGATCAAGTGCTTCTCCCTCTTATCTGACCATGCATTTGACATTAGTGAGCAGCCATAATTTTTCCAAAACAATTCATGCTTAGCCCTCAACTGGCTAACTTCCATCCTTTCCTCCTCTAGCAATGAAACCCTCAACTCACTGTAACTAGCCTGCTTTAGCCCATGCCCAGGCTGCCCAATTGCTTCAACCATCTCCTCATAGCTCCTTGAGTTTGCGGTGTTGAATGGAATGCCATTCTCATAGAAGAACTTAGCAATGTACTTCACTGTCGTATGACTTTCTTCATTGCTCTTTCCACTCCTATACATGCTAAGTTGGTTAACCCCTGGGGTATGTCTTAGGCTCTTAGCCTTACTACTTTAGGAGACTTCAACAGCATTGCGGGGATTTTAGCTTGCTTCGGTGGCGCTGGCTTCTTGAACAAAGCAGTAGCTGCAGCCTTCCTTTTGGAGGCTGTCCCGGAACTTGGAGTTGAGGTTGGAGACGTTAGACTTGTAGGTGGACCTGAAGATGCCACTACACGCGATGCCCTAGATGTTGTTGTTTCTTGTGGCTCTACTTCCTGGACTTCAGCACCAGCCTCCTCCCCTCCACTGTCTTCAATTTTGATCGGTACCTTTCGTGCAGTCTTGTTCATTTATGCTTGCATTTCTCTCATGATCTCAATAGTGGTCTCGGCGCACTTAACAATACCCCCAAAAACCCCAATGAGATGTTGCTTTAACCTCTTGATGCACGAATGCACATGCCCCCCACAAAGGGTACATTCCATCGGACCTTGTTTTCAGTTGGCCAAAATGCGTATTTCCACTTTGGGTCCTTTGACTTGGCCTTTCTCTTCGGATCCTTGGATGGATCATAAGTCTCACCGCCTTCCCCAACTTGCGTAGACATCTCTAAGCACACAAAGAGCACAAGCTGTAAGCACATTAGCACATAGTAAGCAGAGATCTCCTGCTTCTTTGTAGATAATATAGCTGTAGGGATTATGTGCACAAGACAACTAAAATAGAACATGCACAACAACCCAGTCTAACCAACAACCCAATCACCTGCTTCTCTGACCACAACTGGTAACTTGCCGGGGAGCAAGGCCTCCTAGTCTGACAGCTAATTGAACAAATTGCCAAGTAACTAACTCATGAGATGCTAAGGATCTCCAAGGGTCAACAAAATCATCACAGCCATTCAAGAACAGAAAGAACTACTAACAAAGTATCAAAACAAAGAAAATATGTTCTGTTTGAAATTTTGAAAAAAATGACCACACTACAATCAACCAAACAAATGGTTGACATTTGTTCATTTGAGACAAAAATCATGAATACACTGCACAGAAACGAGAAAACAAAAACTTTCATACAAACACAACCATAACAAAATCAGGAATTTTTTAAGTAACTAAAACAAAATAGGAAATGTTACTTGAATACCTCAGTTTAACCAAAATGTCAATCACAACAGTTAATGTTTATGGTTCCAGTAACTTGTAAATTGTAATATACTTTCTCGTTGTTAAGGGTATTAGAGATAGAATAGGAATCGGCATATTCCCCTGTAATATCCCCTTGTACTCTCTATATATATTGCCCATTGGGCCTCTTCAATATATGCACAATATTCATAACATGGTATCAGAGCAAAGGTTAGGGTTAGGGTTTCCTGTACCCGTCGTCGCTGCCTCCTAGCCTCCGCTCCAGCTTTCGCATCTGCTGCCCCCGGGAGGAGCGATCTTTGCTCCCGGGGGCGGCCACCTCTTCCCGGCCGCTGGCGCCATCTCGCACGCGGCCGTCGTCGTCCACGCCCGCCTGCGATCGCATGCCGCCGTCGGCCGCGTCCGTGCTCACGCGTCCGCGTTGCCGCCGCCTAGGCCTTCGGATCCGGCGTGGAGGCGTCCATCCGAGCCGCCGGCGCCCTCGTCCAGCAAAATTCGGGCGGATCCGTGTCCGTGTCGGCGCCCCGCGTTCACCTCGGGCGGCCATCTCCCGGCCGCCAGCCGTCTCCGCTCTCTGTCGTCGGATCCGCCGTCGGACGCGCCCGCGCAGCTGCTTTCGGACACCATTTTCCCGGATTTGAAGGCGCACCTTCCGATCCGGCCTCCTCCACGTTGGATCTGGTCAGATCCGGACGTCTCTCCGGCGCCGCCATGCTCTTCCCCGCTGGCAGCCGCTCCTTCATGGGTTCCTTCGACGACCGGGACGCCACACCCGCCGCCTCTCTCTGGCTCTTGTGCTCCACGTCGAGCTCGATCTGGCCGCTGCGCCCCGCTCGGATTCATCGCCACCACCGCGCCTCCGTGACCGCGCCGCCGCCTTCGGACGCCGCCTCCCGGCCGCCGTGCCAGTGCCTCAGCGCCCGCGCCGCCGCCTTCTTCCGCCGCCGGCTTCTCCCTCCGCCTTCTTCCGCCGCCGGCTTCTCCCTCCGCCTTCTCCCTCCTCCGGCAGAGAGAGACGAGAGGGGTGAGAGGCTGGACAGGAGTGAGAGATCGGGGACGGGAGTGAGGGAGGAGGCATGAAGAGACAGAGGGGAGGGGGTTTTGAGAGAGAGAAGGGGTTTTGAGGGAGTGGGATTTTCTGCTGCTGATTTCTTTTAGTCAGTCTTCGGTTATTTTTCGTGAGTCTTCTGTTGCATTCATCTAAGTCCGTAGTCTCTAATTTTTAGTTCGTCCAAGCCGTGCGAGTCCACAAATTTATTGTCAGTCATAGAAGTGTAGGAATTTTCTTTTGCATGGCAGCAACCGCCGCTCTATTCTCTGAGCCGCGTGCAGATCGTAGAAGTCGTTATGATGCCGCAGCTTCTCTAGCCGCCGCCCCGAGTTTTTAAGGCCGCCGCGCGTCTTCCGCATCTTGTGCATTGCGCCGCCGCCGTCTTGGGCTTCGATCTGTGCCGTCATGTTTCTATCTATTTCTCTTCGGCTTGATTTGACAGTTTATTCAAAAACTGCACGCAACGACGACATTATCAAGACTCGGACGTCGGATATTTCTTGTTTTAGTATTAACCCTTTTTCAAATGCAATGCTATTGCATACGCCTTGCATTTGAGGGGGGGTGTTAAGGGTATTAGAGATAGAATAGGAATCGGCATATTCCCCTGTAATATCCCTTTGTACTCCCTATATATATTGCCCATTGGGCCTCTTCAATATATGCACAATGTTCATAACACTCGTCACCCTCTCCATGGAAAAATTGAGCAGAATAGCTGCAACTGTTAACTTGCTGAGGAGCATGCCCTCCTAGTTTGACAGCTAAATGAACGAATTACCAAGGAACCGATTCATCACAGTTATCTCCACCCAGTCCTCACTGGAGTTTCATTTGTTTACATTAGAGAGCAAGCAGCAGCAAGCAAGCAGAGGCAGAGGCAGCTGCAAGCAAGAAGAGGCAGCGAGAGGCAGAGGCGGCAGCAGCAAGCAAGTAGAGGCAGAGGCAGCGCAAGTAAGCAGAGAGCAGAGGCAGCGCAAGAAGAAGAAAGCAGAGGAGCAAGAAGCAAAGAAAGATGAAGAAAGGAGGGAGGAGCTCACCTGAGCTGAGCGGGATTCGCAGCGGAGAGGGCCGGCACGGCAGTCACAGTAGAGAGGGGCGCCGGCGGTGGGAGCAGGCTGAAGATTGGCGTCGGTTGTGGGAGTAGGCTAGAGATCGGCGCCGGCGGTGGAAGATCTCCCATGAAAGTGAAACCCTACCCAAGCGGCTGAACTGTTGGAGTGAGGACTGTTGGCGACGCGGGCTGAAACCCTACCCTTTCATGCGCCCCCACCTACCCAGGCGGCCGCCAGAAACAACTAGGCGATGCCCAGGAGACCATGGTGTCGCCCAGCAAACCTAGATGCCCGCCTAACTCCTCAGTCCTGGGTGAACAGCCTCGGTGTCCCCCGCCGACTGCCAGGACGAGGCGATGCCAAGTCGATGCCGTGACAACCTTGGGCACAGCTGTTATTTCTGTGTACAACCTGTTAAAATATTTCCCTGATTCCCTCTGCTGCGTGGCTATGAGATTTTGTGGCATTCATTACTATCTGCATTTTCTTGCACATGCGTGAGGTTGAATATAATACTCTTTATTTTATTTAGTATGTACCAAGTTTGCTGCAGAAATTGTGTTGAGTATTCATTGTTGCTTATAGTCTTTGCACTGTTCCTTTGGTTCAGAGGCTGGGAACTTCAAAGAGGAACAGGATCCATGGAGGGTGGAGACGCAAGAAATGGTTTGATTGGGACAGCACATATAAAGGGAAGTGGGGATGATGGTTCCGCAAAGCCGCTGCCCCCTTGCTGTGTCAAGGCAAGGGCTGCAGCGCCTGAATCTGAGGCCAAGTGCCATGCTACGGTAGTGTCAGGCTGGTTCACTGAACCCCGCTCACGCTGTGGTATGTCCAGATTGGTGATAAATTGCATAGTATCCTTGCTAGTCTTGTTAATAGAGATACTAGAACTTACTATCATTCTCCAATCTCCAGTTATTTTATCTAAGTTGTTGCCTATGCAGGTAAAACGAGCAAAGTGCAATTCTACAATAACCCAATGTGGCCAGGTATTTCCCTCACTGCTGCCTATATATTGGTTACTTGACAGATATACTTGTAAAATAACTCACCATAGAAATTTTCATCTAAAGTTCTTTCCATTTGTTTATGTTTAGAAAATGCTATTCTGATAGATTTTTGGTTACTGGCTGGACAGTTGCATGACTGCATTGATGTTAGGGCATGGTTATGGTACTGAATTACTATAATGGAAACTTTCAATGGATGATTTGGCCCTTTTTTTTAGGGAAATGGTCTAGCTTAGTTCAACATTGAAAAGAAAACTCTAGTTGTGTTTATTATTGAGAAATATGAGTTTGCAACCTCCAAAGTTTTGTTCAAAGAAAGATTATGAATAGCATTTAAGTCTTTAAGATGCTATCTATATATTTACTCAACATGCCCCTTTAATCGGGGTTCTCATGAATTATGGTGGATAAAGTTGGTCAAACATGTTAACCAGAGTTAGGGCATGGGTTTTCTTATGTAGTTTGTTGTACCTATGACACACACCGTTGACTTTGTATGCTAGTGCTATATGGCGCCTACATAACTTTTGGTCATCATAGAAAGATCTTGCACGAGCTGATAAGCGCACATGTGCAACCTCAGTGCTACTTGTGGCTTCTTGTTCTTTGTCAATTGTAGTCTCCCTCAGTGCCACTTGTGGCTTGTTGTTCTTGACCTCTGTAATGTGTTCAATTTGTGTTTCAATGTCAGTTAATCTCTTTGTGGCTACACTCTGTAGTCTGGACTGTTTGTTCCTATATGTGTTAAATTGTTTAGTCACATACTAATTTTTTGACATGCTACTATGCTCCTCTCACATTGGAATTTCCAAGTGTTATATTATATATCATCTCCTTTGCCGTATTCTGTCTGGACATTTTTGTGTATCCTTAGACGTGCTGTTCCTGGAAAATTCTCTGTAACCTAGATGCTCTCTACAGTGTGTCTCTGCCATTTGCTCAAATATAAGAATGAACGGCTCCACTTCCTCACAGCTCTCATGATTTTTTCCACTTCCTCACGGCTCTCATGATTTTATTTCTTGTATACAGGAGAGGCTCATTCCTTGAAAGTAGAGAAGATCTTGTACCAGGGGAAGTCACCATACCAAGAAGTCTTAATTTTTGAGGTTCTCATCATCTATGAACAGCCAAAATTAATAACTTGTTGTGCGCTGTATTATGTAACCTGGTAATTTTTGTATGCAGTCTTCGACCTATGGGAAAGTCCTTGTGCTTGATGGTATTGTCCAGTTGACTGATAAGGATGAATGTGCGTACCAGGAAATGATTACTCACCTTCCACTTTGTTCAATTCCATCCCCTAAAAAAGTATATCTTCTGCTCTCTTTTTTTCCTTAGATCGTGAAATCATAGAAATTGCTATTAACTTCTCATGGAATATAATGACTGAAATTGAATAGGAGGATATTATAGCCGCAGATGGAACATCTTTTATCTGCACCCCCATGGAAATTCAGCACACTAGTTACTTATGTTCTTAGGAACTACTTCATTGCAGGTTTTGGTTATTGGAGGTGGTGATGGTGGTGTACTCCGAGAGATATCGAGACATGGTTCAGTGGAGTCTATTGATATATGTGAAATTGATCAGCTGGTTATTGATGTAAAAATTCTCCTTGACCTTTTTTAGAAGTGTAATCATGTGACTAAACTTTGCTGATATGCATCTTAACTACGTAGGTCTGCAAAGATTTCTTCCCAGATTTGTCTGTTGGATTTAAAGATCCTCGCGTTCAACTTCATGTTGGTGATGGTATGTTGATAATCCCATGAGGCCATAACTACAACATTGCTTGTTGATAACTGCTGAAAGTTCCTATTTGCAATATTTAGATGTAGCTTTTAGTTCTGAATTCTGTAAATTTGAGAATTGTTTTGTTTTTTCCTCCAGCTGTGGAATTCTTAAGAAATGCTCCTGATGGGACATACGATGCTATTATTGTAGATTCATCAGATCCAATAGGTGAGTTTATGTTACTATCACATTATCTTTCTCTAACACAGTCCTCAGAAAGTATGGCTATTTATCTTTGGTGTTGTATGTCAGTTCTGTAGAGTTTCAGTCTTGTTGCTTTCCATGCAATTATTCCTGAACTCTTTGCTTGTTTATTCCTGGTTACTACATCCATATATACTATGTATCGATAAATAAATTCTTTGCTCATATTTGACTTGAGATATTAACTTTGACCCACCGGATTTTCAGTCAAATGGTGCTGTTCTTATACTGCTCCTCTTGGCATTATTTATTGCAGGGCCTGCTCAGGAACTTGTGGAGAAGCCCTTTTTCGAGACAATTTCTAGAGCTTTGAGGCCTGGTGGTGTTCTTTGTAACCAAGCTGAGAGTATGTGGTTGCATACACATCTGATCCAGGACATGCTTTCGATCTGCCGTGAGACTTTCAAGGGTTCTGTCCACTATGCATGGACGAGTGTCCCAACATATCCTAGGTTTTTCACACTCCCTTTTTTCTCTAATCTACAGGCCTGTTTTTTTTTCGGCTTTTGGCTTTTACTACCTATGTTACCCAGATACCCCGATACGGATACGCGATACGACGATACCGCGATTCGCCATTTTCCTAAAAACACCGATACGGCGATATATATATATATATATATATATATATATATATATATATATATATATATATATATATATATATATATATATATATATATATATATATATATATATATATATAATAAAAATAAAAATAAGAAATTAATAAATTCTTATAAGGAATTGAGAAACCGATAATACCTTAATATTGATGTAGGCATGTAGCAACTTGCTTGGTACTTCAGAATCACAACTCATGAATCATGATTGATAGTTAGGTAGTAAAGAAAGCATTTGACAGATCACTTAGTAAATAAACTTAGTACATAATGTGATATGTCCAAAAGATCACAACCAGTCCAAGTGTTCAAGTTCAACAACCATAAGTCCATAAGACCATAACTATTACATAATAAGATAGCTAGATAAAAGGCATGACAGAAGACAAATGTGTAGTCTAATTTATGGAGACAAGTCCAGCGCCCCAAGATCTTCTAGTACTCTCTCAAGGTCCGGAGACTAGCAACTAGCAGCACAACAAATAGCAAATAAACAAACAACTAGCAACTAGCAAGTAGCAACTAAATCATCCAACACATTCTGCCATTCTGGCGCGCGGAGGTGACGGGTGAGGGCGTGAGGCGGCCGGCGAGGCAACGGGCGACGCGGTGGGAGAGACTATGGGCGAGGCGGAGGCGGCAGGAGTCGACGGGCGGAGGGAGGCGACGGGCTAGCTGGCGGCGGGCGAGCGGAGGTGGCGTGGAAGCGAGCTGAGGTGGCGGCGGCGAGATTTGTTGCGTGCAGGCGGCGGGGTGAAGAGTAGATTGGATCCGGGGGGCGCTCTGGGGTGGGGTGGGGAATATTAGATTTAAAAGTATCGGGAAAGTATCGGGGAAGTATCGGGAAAGTATCGAAGAAGTATCGGGAATTATTTTCTTTTTTTGAAAAATCAGTAAATCACCGATACGTGCAGGATACGTATCGGCGAGTATCGAGGCAGTATCCGTATCCGGTACAGTATCCGATACCGGTACGTGAGTTTTGTGAAGTATCTGTGCAACGTAGTTTACTACAGTACCTAACTTTCAAACGAAGTATTTTTTTAAGATGGGATCTACAAGTTAATTGTAGTACACGTTAAAAGCCCAACATCTGTATCATCGAAAATCGAAAGCGAGTATCTCTCTCTGTAATCTCTATCACAAACAGTTAAAATTTAAAAATTCCAATCAAAAGCTATAGGCCACAGCCATAAAGAACAGACCCTACTTATCTTTATCCATTTTTACTGTATTTACAGCTGTTTTAGTTCTTACTTATGTTACTGTTGCACCTTGGAAGCTTCTACTAATTTTGGTATTTTGTGAGTAATAATGACCAGTTGCCAATCCATGTATTTGCATGGTCTATGCAAATTATGATTTTTTCGGGTTTTATCATTGTTCATATGAAATGATTCAATTATTAGCGAAGGGGCATAAATGATGCACATTTAAAATACAATTTTAATTGTACCTGTGAATTTCATTGTTTTGCATCCTAACAAAATCATTCAGCCGCTCTGTCTATATATAATAGACTTGATCTTTCCTGAAATATAGTCCAGGATGATGGTGTCATTCTCGAGGTGAATACGGAACATTCCGTTGGGTAGAGTTTCCGACTTCTGCTTCTTTCTTTTTTTTCTCTCCTATTTTTTGTCATATTTTCTCCTATTTGTCTTGTTTTAAAAAAACTTTCTTTTTTATTTGAAAATTAGGAAGTTTGAGATAAAATTTGGGTACTGCAGGCAGGGTGATGACCATATATAAGATAATACTTCTATCCAGTTTCTGTTTAGTCAAGCTTCTCGATCTGTTATTATACTTCGAGAAGTAGAAAGAATAGCAATTTCCAACCTGCTCAAAACCTTAGGAATTCATTGATAGTTGGCAACTTGGCATAAATTCGTAAGCCGAGTTGGGTGATACGCTTTAAAATGGTTCTAGTTCAAGACATTCCCTTTCTAGTCTTTCTCTTTTAATGTCGCAAAGTTGAAACCAAGAAATATCTGTTAGGTCCAACACAAGCTCATCATTTTTTGTATAGGTTTAATATTTAACTATTTTTATTTCGTAGCAAAGGCTAAGCACATGATGTGTTACACCTAACATGCGGCCATTAGTATGAACATTTAGTTTTTTTTTATTTGGTTGTAAAAGTATGAAGCATGCACCATGCATATGCGGTTTTTGGCATTTGAGCTTGGCTTACTTGTGTCAGAGCAACCCTCATCGGTGTCACTATTGTTGTCAACGAACTGGTGGCAGCACTGGTTCATTTGGCAATCAATCGTAGGATGTTTCAGACTTCAGTCAACTCATGCAATTAACCAGTCATAGCCTGACAAAACATTAGTGAGAAAATATTCCCAACATTGTATATACATTTTGCCTGGTCTGGACTCATGCTAGCCAGTCAATGCAAACTAGGCTATAATATACGTTGCTGATCAATTGTACCCTTTTTGGACAAACATTTAAATCTAAACCATACTCTTATGCTCGTGTTATGAAAGCTACATATGGTTTCCTTTCTTACATCAGTTATTTTCGGTCCTTTCTTTCTTACATCAGTTTATTTTCGGTGAGCCTTTATTGTTGTTGAATATATTATATTCCTGTCACAAGTAGTTACCATGATTATACTGTTGATTTTATCATAAAGCATAAAAGCAAATTAAAATCTTGCTGTATGTTGTGCCTGGGAACTCAGCAAGAGATAAGAGAGGAAAAATTAGCTTTCAACGCTCATTTCTTACTCCACATTGTGCATCAAAAGAAAGCGAATTTTATGCTAAAGAAAAATGCTGTAAGGAGTTTAGGACATAGTACTAAATGGAAAGAAAAGTTGGATCTATGAACAATGCTATTTTATTTAGACATGCTTCTTGGAAAGAAAAGTTAGAACTATGCATCTAACCTTGAAGTAATCTACTACTGTTTCCAAGTATTGATCACAGTTGTACTTGTGAATTTGGTATAAAATAAAAATTTTAAAAATAGAAAGATCTTAATTATGTTGATTATGCGATTTGCAACTGGCTGGAATTCTTCTTAATGTATGAGGTCCATTGGTATAACATGGTGTGCTTAACATTCGATGCTGCAGATTGTGACAAATAAATGTTGCAGACTTGCAGCTCTAGATAGTCTTTTGAAGTGTTAATTATTGCTCTGTTTGGAATTTACTTGTAACACAACATTCACTTGAATTTGCAGTGGTGTGATTGGGTTTTTGCTATGTGCCAAAGAAGGTCCACCAGTGAACTTCCTGAGTCCTGTGAATCCAATTGAAAAACTGGAAGGAGCCATGAATGCAGGAAGGGAGATAAGATTTTATAATTCAGAGGTTTGTTCTCTTTAGAGAATTACCTAGGAATCTTATCATGCCAATATTTCTTTGCAATCTATTTTGCTTTTGTCCTGGTATGCAGAATGTATTCCTATCAAAATGATCCAGAAATTCTAATTTTCCTAATTACCTTTATCTGCTATGATGTTCATTCTATCCGTGATACAGCAGTGCTTGTAGATCTATTGTTCTTTTTCTTTGTTCATTCCTTCTTGTACAATATTTAATTGCAATGGAGATGTGAAATATCTTGCATTATGATTCCGTGTTCTACTTCTATCCAATAGCTAAGCACACCTATTAATGAATTTGGTTGTTGTACAGATGCATAGGGCAGCATTTGTTCTTCAGACCTTTGCAAAGAGAGAGCTAGAAGCATACTGTGCTTCCACTGAAAAGGGCAAGTTTTTTCAAACCGTGATAAGTGATAATTCTACCTTTGTGATGTGTTTTCATAATTTGGAGATTTTTTTGAAAGCAACAGTTACTTTCTTCCATATTCTACTTTCTGATCGAGATGGCTTGTTTGTTATCTCTTTATCTGATAACACAATCAGAGCAAACAGTCTACAGTGGCACTAATTGATTAGTCACGAAATATGCAATCTTTATTGCTTTTCAGGCTGTTCTTCTTAACTTTCGCAGAATCTAATGTTGTTACCTTAGGCTTTTGTATACTTTTTCATGGCCTGTTGGCAATAATTGGTCTTAAGGAAGACAGGAGTTTATAATGTATTGTTAAAAGGGAAATTTAGATATATGCCAGAGAGGGAGGGAGGCATTTTTTTCGTTACTTTCAAGTATCGAATTACCTATGACTAATCTTCCTTTGGTGCTCGTGTTTGCTATTAATGTTTTTTTTAGTTGCATACACTGTGCGGCTATACTTGATCATTCTACTGTACCATATCCAGTCTATGGTTCTTCCTAGTTCCTATGCCGAACGGTGCATTGTCAGAAAACTCACTGAACTGTTTATGTACCATTGCAGGAACAAGAGGAAACTGTGGCATCACCACTGAAGATAACCATCACGACGAACAATGAAATTCTTACTGCTTCCTAGATCAGGGTTCGCCTGTTCACACATCATGTGATATCAAATAAACCATTCCTTCCCCGTAGTATCCATATTGGACATGTAGTCTTGTATTACATATGGTAGCGATGGTATCAAGGTGTGGGCTGCATTGCGATCGACGCATCACGAGGCATAGGCATAAACTAGTAATTCATGTTCTGAACTATGAAATGCGGCGGGAAAAAAAGACTGAGGACCTGACGGAGCACTGTACGATACGAGCGTGTCTTGATGCATACCATGTATGTTGTACTACTAGTATGTGGTGGTCGATGGAGCTTTCCATTACCACCAGGTGTGCACGTTGCAGTAAGGAGATACAATGAATGGTATTGGACCGAATTTTAGGCATGAATAAACCAGACGACATTGTAGCGAAGCATTATAACAACCGACCATCGCCTTCCATTTTTTTTGGATTGGACGGCGGTGGCAGAGGAGGTGATGTGAAGTGATTGTGGCTGTGAAACTGTGAGACATAGGGTTGTGCGGACCAGAGAGAAATTTTGGAACTGGTGCAAAACCCGGCGGGCTTGCGGTAACTGGCCTACTGGAAAATTTGGAAAACAACTAGATGAAATTTATGTATCAAATTTTAAATATGGGTAGTATGAAAACCAGTAACTGTTGTAGTTACTAGGCAAAAATTGGAAAAACTGCTATTAAAACTGGAAAAAGCTAGAGAATATTGGTTATGGGTAATTAGCAATCAAAATAATATAAATATTAATTAAAAAGTGTTTATAAAGTAACAAGATTTATATATAAGAAGTGATGTTTAGTTAGAAATTTTAAAGCACCCTGATGTTGTACATAAAAATTTCTTGTTATTAACTTGACTATGTAGTGAAACCTTCTTCTCTAAGTGTTGCAAAGCATCTAAAATAATAAAAAATATAAGTCAATGCTAATAAATGATATCTTGACTAGCATACTAAAAACAATAATAGAGTAGCAATTCATACCAATACATTGTGGAGAAACGCGAAGGTTGTGCAATGTATTCATTGTTATCAATTAGGATAAGTTCTTCAGATTGAGTTAGGTGGGTTTTGTATTGATCCCAATTGTATATTTTATGAGCGTATTGTACTCAATTGATGCTATCATTATCATTACTATTATAAAAAAACTAGTTGGTGGCCGTACGTCCATTCTCCTCCATCCGTCTCATTCTCAACTTCTCATCACTTTCCACTTTTCAACTAATCAGAGTAGTCGTCTTGTATAGCATGATTGTTTATATATCTAATAAATTTCTTTGCAACGCACGAACGGATGACTTAGTAATAGGTAATCTAGCAGAAAAGGATCTAAATCAACTTAGAAAATGTATTATGTAGTCATACATTTAAATTTACATTTAAAAAAATTTTGATCGGTTTTCTCCTCCCGATTCCCACTGGATTTCCCGGTTACCGGTGAACGGCGGTAACCGTCGGGTTTTTTTTATCCTACTGCGGGATTATGGTATGTCGTGCATTATATATCTTGCGTCTTAGTTGAGGAGCACGAACTGGCATCTACTCCATTGACTTGCTCGAGACTCTCTTGAGAGTCCTGACGCATAGCCGAAGCTTTAATTTCCCTTCCCTTTGCTCTCGGTTAAGGTGATGACGGCCCATCCAAATTAGGTATTTCCCCCCACTGACAACTGGACCCTACGACAAAGACGGTATTCATGCCCCTGTGGTGTGAAGGTTGGTTGATTAAAGTGAACACCGCAAATGAGATACATCGCCACGAGAAACCGATGCTAGAACAATCATTTCTGAAAGGACAGAGAGAAGGCCTCATCACATTGCAGAATCACCCATACGTACATTGCCGGTACCAGCTGTGCAAATTAGTGCCCGCTGCAGTTTCCTCTTGGCCCTGAAACAAGTTGTAACTGTAGCCGACTTTGATCACCATGTTCTTTTCAGCAGAAATTTAGTTTTGATTTTTTTAGCAATCACTATTTATTATATTAATAAGTCGTAGCAAAAAATTATAAGCCACAGACCAAAAAAAAAAAAACCATCCCAAGCCTATTATGTGAAAAACACCTTATGACTGGTAGCACAACTGTAAGAGATACATTTGGTGCAAATCCAGTGAGAGTAAATCATACTGGTCACCATTGACAACCATGGGCAAAGTAGCTCTGTGTTTCACCATTCATGGCGGATCTTTCTCTTTTGTAATTGCCTGAAATTTTTCTCTTGTTTTCTTGTGGCAAGTCCTTTCAGAAGCCTACTTTAGACTTATTGGTAATCAGTCGTGTGATCTCTCAATTTTTCTTTTGGCATACATGGTATCCTTTCCAACCTTCTGTACTCCAAATGAGCTGGCATTGCTACGTCTTGGATTATATGCATGGTTAGTCTAATTTGTCGCATCTATTAGTCCTTGCTGAATTCGGTTGGTCTATTTCAATTCACTGCCTTATGTCCAGTTTTCCGCAACGATACCATTTCAATTTCCATGGGTGCTCGTGCTACAATGTTCCTTTCATCTGTTGAGTGCGCACGTTTTGCACTTGCATATGACTAGTTTCTTCATGTACGATGTATGTCCCTTATAGTCTTTTCCTCCATACTTTGAACAGAAACCTTTCAAAACTCGTCAACCACAAGATATACAGGCGGTTCATAGGACTCCCTAGTTTACCGATCTTAGGGCTTAACAGGCACTTTTTGTTTTCCCTCGACTCTTGTAAACATTCCCACAATTCTAGTAAAAGTAAGATCATTTGATGCTAATTTTTCAAGTCATTTCAGTAATTTTCATGCAGCGGATACCAATGTCTCAGCAGTGCAGCTTGTACTCCTTTTCCCCTGAATCTGAACATTACATATTGTAACTGACACAGGTAGAAACGGTACAACGTTCGTCCAGAGTTCTGCGAAGTTGTATTTGATTATCATCATGTCTATTTCGAGGAAATCCTGCAGTGCTCATGTGACATATTAATGACTACTAAATAGTGACCATGCTTGCTGGCCCTATCGCATTTCAACACCACCAATCGTAATTAAAGGAGACAGGTTCCATTCTCTCTGTAAGTCTGTATAAATACTTCAACCATTCTCTCTGTAAGTCTGTATAAATAGTTCAATACTGGTGCTTTGTACTGGTCACTGAACTGGTATTGGCTAACTGAATGTTCTTGCTTTTCAGGCTTGTGATATTGGTAGGGTGGTATTGCTGGCTGGTGTGTCTCCATAGGCCCAAGGCCCCTTACACCAACTAGTAGAAGCCCCTTTGCAATGAATCTTTTCTGTTTCAAAGAACAAGATTTGCTTTGTGAAAAACGTTTGGATGGGAATTGTAAGATCGACTACTACAATTAGAGGGGGTGAATGATTGTCGCTGCTTTTTGGAGTCTCTTAACGATCGATGATGCTTTTGACTGCTTGCTTGATCGACCGATCTGTTCGACGCTTCGCTCGATCGCTTTGCTCGTTGTTGTATGATCCAAACCACCAGCAATCATCAGCATACTTCAAGCAAATCAAAAACTAGATTGATTCAAGACTATCTTTATTGCTGGAATTTCGAGGATTTATAAAGTGCCCTCACAAGCACTCCTAAAAACCTTCTTGATGAAAGCCCTTTAAAACCGCACTAAAAACTTTTTCAAAAGCCACACGTTAACCCTTAGCCTCTCTCTGCTTATATAGGCTAATGTCCAAACCATGTTGTAGGACCGGACAGGCAACAGAGGGGGTGAATGTTGCCTTCAAATTCTCCCCAAGTATTCACTTAACCCTTTTCTCCGATAGGTACTAAGCTATCAAGACTAGGTTGAAAATACACTTGAAAAACCAGAGCAACAGGGAGAGCACAGCAAAAAACCGACGGTGGTTAGAAGCCAGCAACGTGGTCGAAATACGACAACGTAGTCGAACTCTGACAACATGGTCGTAAATTCAACAATGTGGTCAAAAGCAGACAACGTGGTCGTAAACTCGACTACATGGTCGATAGCTGACAACGTGGTCGAAAATCGTCGTAGTCCATAACCACCGAGACCAGAACCAACGTGATCAAAACTGGTTGCAGTTGAAACTGACGTGGTCATAAACAATGTGATCGAATGCCAACAAGTGGTCGAACATTCAATGTTGTCATAACCAGGTGGCAATGTGGTCGTAACTGACTTGGTCGTAAGCCAACGAGTGGTTGAACAACCAATGTAGTTGGAACCAGTCGGCAATGTGGTCGTAACCAACGTGGTTGTAAGCCAATGAGTGGTCGAATAACCAACGTGGTCGGAACCAGTCTGCAACCAAAATGATCAACGTGGTCGTAATAAATGTAGTCATAAGCCAACAGGTGGTCGAACAACCAACGAGGTCAAAGGCCAACAAATGATCTGCGACCAACGAGATCGATTCAGCTCAAAAACCAACCAAAGCGATGTCCTTCAAGATTATCATTTACCAACTATAAAACTGAAAGCAAGTTATAGCTCAACTTACTGATGAGAGCAATGTCCTTCAAGATGAACTTGTCATTAATATGCACGGTGCCTTTAGCAAGATTTCGTGAGAGTTGTCCCCAATAGTGATCGCAACTGGAATTAATGAACTATATATTCTCCTTTCTCTTGTGATGAGCATACAGAGCACGAACAATCAGCGATACCTTAGTGCTGGGGTTAGACAATAAAGATTTAGGTATCCAGTACTGAGATACTCGATGAACAGGAGAAAAAGCATACACTGATAATGATTTAAGTGAAGCATTTGACATATTTTGACCAGACAGTCGATGAGTCGCTGGTTCGACCATGTGGTCTGATCTCCTCAACAGAGCTGATCTGACAACCGACTGGACTACATGAGCAATAAAAGCTGGTTGAAAACGATTTGACCCCTTACGTAAAGCTGGTCTACCTCTCGACTGGTCTAATGGAACAAAAAAAGCTGGTAAAAAATCTCTTGAGAAGCTGGTCCAACTGCGGGAAATAACTGGTCGAAAATCTTATTCGACCACGTGGTTCGACCATGAGAAACAACTAGTCGAACATCTAATCCAGCCTTGCTTGTTTGACCACGGCAAGCAGCTGGTCAAAAATACTTCTTCATCCTGTAATTCTTCTCTTTCTTTGCTTTTCTAAAACAAAATTGAACCAAATGACCATTTTTACCATAATGAGTGCATTGATACTTGACTTGATGAGAAGTCGTATATGATGACTTTGAAACACTCACTTGGATAGAGAGATCTTTTGTTATACCAGTAGATTTGAAAATAATTTATTTTGGTTCAGATTCTACTTCAAACTTTTTAGGTTCAAGAAGTTTAGCAATCTTAGGAGGATTATTCCTCGCATGATCAACAAAGGCAAATCCTAGACCATGTTTCTTCATGCTTGTTTTTGATTGATCTAGAATCATATTCAAATTCTTTTTGCCAAAAGAAAACGTATATAAAGTTTTCTTCAGGTACCTTTTTTTTAGCCAGGGAGGAACATGATGAGCACTTAATAGATTCATTTGCAAAACTCTTAGAAGCACTAGGCTGAGCCGACTTCTCCTTTTTGGCAAAATCATTAAGTTGTCTAGTCAAAGCTTCTATTTCAGAGTTAAATTTAGGACAGTTAGACCAATAGAGAGTCTCATGATAAACCATCTATTGAATTGATTTCTAGGAAGAGTTAAGTCTAGCTTGGAGTAAATCACATTTAAAGCATGCTTTAGATGAGTTAGACTTAGGCTTTTCAATTTCATCATTACCGAGTTTAGTTTTCCATCGTAGGAGTCATGTAGCATTCTTAGTTGATCAACTCTATCAGTTGTATCTCTAAGTTGAACTAGGCTTGTTGTATTAACAGATCTAGTAGTTTCCAACTCAGAGTGTGTCGAACCCCGGAGCAATAACTCCTAGATCCTTTGTGTAAATCTCACTAGTCCAGAATCAGCTAGTGCACACAGTGGACAACAAAGATAAATATCAACCATAATGACATTTATTAACTAAATATGGGCATGATTTCCAAAGTTTACATCTATGGCACATAAGCCAAATTTAAACATAAGCAATGGAAGATAAATACAGAAGCAGAAGAAGCCCAACAAGCTTGCCATAGGCAAACGATAGTAAGATACAGCCTACTCGTCCAGATCTTCATCGTAGTTGAAGTCGTCTTTCTCTATGTGGAGATAGCAAAGTGAGTACAAACTTGTACTCCGCAAGTCACATGGAAGAATGCAACAAATGATAAAGGCAACAAAGGAAGGCATATAGGGCTATTTGAGCATAAAACAACATTTAAAAAATTACAGTAAATAGATTGAAATTGCTAAATTTAATATAGTAAGTAAAAATAGTAATTATAAATGAAATTAATACCATTAGTGCAGGTCCATCCCCCACACTAACCTAACCATGGGCATCCCACCCGGACCATCTTTTCTAAAACAACTCATATGGATTCTATCCATCCATGCGCTTTCAATCTCTTATGGATTCCATCCATCCATAAGCTTTTCATAAACCATTTTTGAAAAATAAACTCTAATTTGTGAAAAACTTTATTCAGCATGCCCATGATCGTGGGTACGGCTATCCAGGATAGATTATACATTCTGCAGAGGTTGTACAACTTTATCCACAAGACATGATCAACTCATATTGCCACGCGATTAACATAGTTCCTTAGGTGTGCGACGGAGAGATCATGACAAAGCCTTTACAATGCAAAGCCTTCAACCTGGCCAAGCTAACACTAAGGTTTTACCCAGTAAGAAATCCACCAGACCGGGACCCCCTCTTGAGCCGAGTGAGGCTTTTCATGGCCTATGCCACACTCACTTTCAACCTACAACGAGACTCAAGTTGGGACCCACAAATTAGTCACCCAGGACTGTCCCATACCAGCCTTGTGGTAGTATAATAAGGCTTTGTAATAGTAGCTCACAAACTGGTACTTAATTGACTTAGGCTCAAACCACATACCCCTTGCGCCCGACAATAACACTGTGTCACCGAACAACAGTGCATGCCTGCACCCACCACCTAACCATTAGCCTAAGTCTAATTAAACCAGAATTTTATATTTTATTTTAAAATATTTTATAATCCTTTTAGACTCACCGAAGTCAAGAATAAATTTGAAAAGCTCATCATTTTATGTGAAAAGGTTATCCCAACCTAAAGGTATTACTATGCATGTCTAAGCATTTGCTACAAAAATCCTCTAGTCATACTAGTGTACTAACTAGAATTTTATTCTAAGGTGACAGAGTATCGGGGAATTCAATATCAATGGATTAATTAACAAGTAGGCAATAACTAAATTTCAACTCAATTGAAATACGTTGAATAAAATTAAGCATGCAATATAATTTAAAACAACATAATTTTATTTCACAATCTCGGATCAACATGATCAAGGTGTGTGACTTGCCTTGCTCTACAGTGTGGGGTGAATCGTCGAAGAATTCTGAATCATCGTAGTCTACACGTGAAAATATCCAAGCAAACTCAAATAAAATCCAAATAAACTTAAGTAAACACCAAATAACTAAAATGATGATATGAATGAACATATTGAAATTTTTGATGAATTTAGGAATTTGAATGGGCTCAATCGAAGTTAGGACGAAGGAGAACATGCTCTTGGAAGTTTGAAAAGAGACAAAAAGAATAAAGTGAATTTTTGTAATTATTTTTCTAAAGGAAAAGGTATTTATGATGTCAGCAGGGATTTTCTTTTTGGCTGATTTATTTTTCTACAGGAAAATTTGGGTGAGAGGCTCACATGTGGGCCCGGTCTTTCATGGACTAGGTCCATGGACCAGAGGGAGGGCTGAGGTGGTAAGGGGCTGACAGGGTGGGAAGGAGCCGAGGTGGCCCGGATATGGTGCCACAAGGCACCCACGTCAGCACCAGTGGTGACGTGGCCCCACGTGCCATGGTCACGGTGGCTTGGCACGGCGGTCATTGGGGCACCGGTGACCAGCAGCAAGTGGCAAGGCCAGCAAAATGGAGAGGAGAGTGAGCACAACTCAGGGATGGGTGATGGTTTTTACTAAAGGCGGCCGAAGGTGGGGTCAGAGGCGAGCGAAAAATGGCGTCGGCAGGGTGCTCCAGTGCGGTGGTGCTCCGGCGGTCTTCGTCGACCGGGAAGGGGCGCATGGCGATCACACAGACTCGGGGATGCTCTTGAGGGCAGTGGCAAGGCTCGGGGAGTCTTCCTTCACCAGTGATTGCTTTTCGGAGGATGAACGGCGCTCGGAGGGGAGGGAGATGGTGCAGAGGTGCTTGGGCTCACGGAAAGGGAGGAGGAGGCGGGGTAGGGGTGGTGCAGAGAGAGGGGACGCCGAGGGAGGGGGTTTAAACAGGGCCGGGGAGGGGCAGGCTGATGCTATTTTGTCGCTGGAGATGGTGCGGGTGGCGGCGACAGTTGCTCAGGAACATGCGGGAGTGGGGGAGGTGGGCGCAGGTAGTGCGGTGCACAAAAGGAGAGAGGTGGGGCGGCGCACATGCGGGAGTTGGAGGTGGCCGGAAAGGGCAGAGCGGCGCAACGCCCTGGCGGCGGTGCGGCCAGGGAAGGAGGCATGGGGAGGAAGAAGGAGCCGGGGAAGAAGACCTAACAGGTGAGGCCTAGGCGCAAAGAGAGAAAAGGGTGACGGCGGGGATTGGGGCCGGGCGCCGGCGTGGCACAATCTAGACCAGACACGCGTCGGCCCGGAGAGAGGCAGGGATGAGGCGAGCGGTGATGTGGGTAGAACTAGACCGTCCATGCGTTGCACGGAGAGAGGGGCGGGAGAATTTAAATTTAAATTTTTTATTTTGATTTTCAAAAAAGCCGAGGAAAATAAAAAAGGCTCCGAAATATACCAAATAAATTCTAGAATTTCAAGAACAATTCACAGAAATTCCTAGAACAATTGTAGACTTAGGTAAAATGTTTCCAACTTAATTTGGTATTATATTTTTATATTTAAAATACCTTTTAATTTAAAAATAGATTTTAAACTCTAGAAAATCATAACAAATCCATAAAAGCCAAATAAATCCAAATAATTAATTTTATATAGGATTTTACAGAAAATCAAAATATCCTTTTATTTAATAATATTTGTAGGTTTTTACTTAAATTACTTTTCAAATCCAGCTTTTTTTAAAAGTAAAAAATCAAGGCAAAACAGAATTAAAACTCAGGCAACCAAAACACTTATTTTTATTTTAAACCAAATTAATTTAATTTAAAAATAATTTTTTACTCAAAAATTGAAATAAACAGTTGGGCTGTTACATAGTGTAAGACTTGATAGGTTTCATAAGAATCATATTTAGAAATAGGTGCTCTAGGTCTAGTAACCTCAGAACTCAAGCTTCCGACTGCAAAATTATTTTTTTTCAATTTCTTTTTAGTCCTTTTCAATTCAATAGCAAGTTTAACTAGACCTTCTTCAAGCTTATTTATGATGGTCTTGCCTCGTCAAGATCGTTGTAGTCATCATCGTTGTTGTTGCTCGCCATGAAGCACATACCCATGAAGTCATCAGTGCTCTTCTTCTTGCCTTTGACATCATCTTCACCATGGTCATCGTCGTCATAGCTCTCAAAGTCACCATCACTCAGATCAAGATGCTCGATTGATGATAGAACCTTCTCAGCCACTTTGCGATAAAAAGTTCCACCATTAGTGTTATTCTTAAATTTTCGACGACGATAGTTTATGTCCTCCTTTTTCCTTTTGAGCTTGGGACAGTCCATCTTAATGTGACCTGGCTCGCCACACTCGAAGCACCTGATTGAACCTGGAGTGCCACCTCGCTTCCTCATCCTCATGTTGTTGAGTGTCTTGTATGCTCATGATGAAATTAGCACCAAGTCTTCTTCAGGTAGTTGCTCGAACTATTCCTTTGAAAAATAAGTCAGAGCAGACATAAAAACACAAGACAAAGTACTCGATGAAGCAGCCTGCATGGGGTTAGTCATGAGTGCTAATGATGAAAATTTGTTAGTCTTAGATGGCAAATCTCCTATCTCATAGGTTTTCAATCTAGAGTACGGATCAACCATGGTAAGGGTATCTAGATCAATTGTTTGATTAATAGTCGTGATGACAATTAAAAGTCATGATGACCATCAACCACTCTAAACCTAAAGACCAAAAAATATTAGTTGCATTATCTCTATCAGTCAGTATAACACTAACTCTTGCAAGTTACTCAAATTTTTTTCAAAATGAGTAAAAAGATCATCAATAGATTCACCAAGTTTTATAGCAAAATCCGAATACTCTTTTTGATAAAGATTCTTATGCATTTTCTTAATCTTAGTCGTTTGTTCATGATAATTGCAAAAAGTTTTCCAGATTAAGTGAGCAGAAGCAATATAAGCTACACGATCAAATTCTTTGCAAGAAATCCCTTGAAAAAACAAGTTACGAGCACGAGAATTTAAATCAACATCTGTTTTATTTTCAATCGTAACATCAGTAGGAATGACATACGATTGAGAAAATTTTTCAGACATCACTACATTGAGCTTCAATGTAAGCTTGCATATGACACGTTTTGGAGTCTCTTAATGATCGATGCTGCTTTTGACTACTCGCTTGATCGACTGATCTGTTCGACACTTCGCTCGATCACTTTGCCCATTGTTGTATGATCCAAACCACCAGCAATCACTAGCAGACTTCAAGCAAATCAAGAACCAGATCGATTCAAGACTATCTTTATTGCAGCACCCCTAAAAATCTTCTCAACAAAAGTCCACTCAAAATCGCAAAAGCCACACGTTAGACCTTAGCCTCTCCTTGCTTTTATAGGCTAATGTTCAAACTGTGTCCACCTCAAATACGAACACAAAACTCTATCTCTTCCTCAAATCAATAGACCCGAAACCCTTCCGAACATGGGGTTTTATTCAAACTCTCAAACTTCTCAGTTATGAACTCCATCCACAACTCCTAACCAAACACGTGATGAAGCCTCCAGGACAACACCTCCTGTATCCTCATCACGCACCACCACCTTCTGTGTTTGAAGCCTCCTAGACCGCACCACCCTTAGCTTCTCTATGAATCACCACCTTTGATCTTCATGTTCTCCAGCATGAGCCTAACCACCTCGCATGGCATTCTTGATCGCCTGAACCTCAGATTTACCAATCCTAGTTCCGTTCCTCCTCATCATCGACCATGACCGCCTCCACGCCAACCTACACATCAAAGACCAAAGAACGTTTTTCTGGCATAAGTTCTCCGTAACTTGATCGTCATCAGCATACACACTCAAACTACACCTTTAACTATCCACAAACACCAACCAGGTTGTTCACGACCACAAATTTCATCGCTTTTCACAAATCAACCTTAGACCCCTTAATACGATCGCTAGCTCAATGAGTACTTGAAAACAACAAGTACTCAAGAATTACCATCACTCCGCTCAAAACACTCGGGAATAACAAGTATCACTATCGACCACAGATCCATTGAGTGCCGACTACCGAGTACCGATCGCTACGACTAAGACACCAGATCGCTAAGTCTACGACTACCAGTCTCCAGCCAACCGTTGCACCAACGATCATCAAGTACCGCACAGACTACCATCCACAAGTACTGAAGCACCAACCACAAATCTCCGAGTACCAATCGTTGACCACGATCATGAAAACCTCGACTATCAAGTTGAGTCCTTTCGACTATCGAGTACCTTTTGATTACCGAGTATTGAATCCTTCGAGTACTGTTCCTCTGAGCACTGTTCACCGATCACTAACCACCATGCACTAGCTAGTCATGCCGCTGGCCAAACACGAGTACTCAAAGTACTCGAAGATAATAAAAATTAAAGCACTCGTACAGACCATGATCGAAGGCACCATGGTCGAAGGCACCATCACTTGTAATCAGATTCTATAAATAGATGAGAAAATAGAAAAGCGGTAGTGAATTGACGCAGCGCAAATTTCTAGTATGTCTTGAGTTGAGCAGAGGTGTTCGTGTGAGTTTCGATCACCGTGTGTGTGTCTGGTTCCATCCCTGGGCCAACAAAGTCTATAATTATTGAGTACCGACCAGTAAAGTCCACGACTATCGAGTATTGACCAGTAAAATCCACAACTATCGACCAGTTACTGTAGCTATGACCATAGACAGGGGCTTGTATCTATGACCATCGAAAAGTACTATAACTTACTATCTTCGACCAGGTATGGTCATTCTTCTATAGTCGATGTTTTGTAGTCGAACTATCATGATCGAAGAATGGTGATGTCGAAATATCATGGTCGGATTCCCGTGGTCGAAAACTGACGTGGATGAAGTCTGTCGTGGTCGAAGTACCATGGTCAAAGGCTACCATGGTCGATGCCTGTCATTCGGACCTATCGATCGAACCATCCATCACAAGGCCGATTGAACAAGCTATCACAAGGCCGATCGGACCAGCCATCCGTGGTCGAAACTGTACGTGGTCGTTTTGCTATCCTAAAACTCAAGCACAGAAACGCATCGACTAGAACTTTCACAAATACAAATTTTAATAAAACCAAACGTCAATTATTCATCATCAACAGCATGCAAGGCCATCACATGGTCTCACATGAATAATGCTTATATTGGAACATGCGTTAGCTGCATTCGATTAAGATAATAACTGGGGAGGTGAGGTCATCGAGTAATGACTGATGAGTATGATTTGTGGGTGAGGCGCTAGGAATGCATCGGCAAAAAGGGTGTGTTAAGTGCAGTGGTAGTCTTGGAGGATTAGGGAAGGATAGGATAATAAGAAGTCCAATAATTGTCTGCATTGGATGAGAATGCCGTGTGACACAGCCGTAGTATATTTTGTGGATCGGGTCACTTAGGATGTTGTGCTGCTAACTTGATAATTTAAGCCTTTAAGGTCATATATGTCATATTACTGCAACTGATATTAATTGAAAGTGTTTAAATACGGGTGTTTGAATTCCATTCGGACTGGGAATAGGAATTGATAGAGAGGTGGAAAGAATTTTGGAGGAGGGATCAGGCATGGGAATTTTGATTTTACTCTCATTTCCATGTTTAGTATGGGTTGAGAGTTGGATGGCAAGTCAAGTAGAATTCCTTCTCTTGTTTGGTTAGATTTTTTACTTACAAGTTTAACCTTCTAGCTAGTAGAACTGTGTCAGCAGACAGCTATGAAAGATGTGGTTGTGCTTGTGCATCCCTATGTTAGCATTAGAATTTTTTTGACGAATAATCTATTTTTATTTGAAATTACATAAATATACCCGCGGTAATATCTTTTTTTTTACAGAAATAGGCTCTAGTCGCCCAATGGGGGGAGCGACTGAAGCCAATTGCCTGACCCTAGGGTGACTGCATCCAGTCGCCCCCCCCCCATTGGGCGACTGCACTCAATCCCCCATGAACTTTGTAAATTTTACCAATTTTGTAGTTTTTAACTAGAAAATAATCTGCTGGAGTTGTAATAAAAGTTTATGTTCATTGTATGTTGTAGATGCGTAACAAATTTTGGGAAATTTTTTAGGAACGATTGACCATAGAACGATCGGTACATACGATGGTAAGTGATATTTTGATGTTACTGAGAATTCATGTACGGAGAAATCCGGTATGTTAATATTGTTACATGAGTTGCTATGTGAATCATTGAATGCGAAAAGACAGTTGGGAGTAACATGCCGCGTACTTTTTTATTACATGCATAACATATAACATCATGTGCGACTAACCCCACCCAACTGCTCGTACGACCTACTGTGTGAACTGGGGCCATTTTCCCTTTCTTGCCCGCTCGGCATTGAACTCCTCGGCGGCCTCTTTTGCCTGAGCTGCCATTTTCCTCTTTCTCTTGCGCTCCCTCTCGCGAGCCTCCCGGTCCCTATGCGTGCACGCTTAGAGATGAGCTTTCATCTCGCGTTGTATACGCAAGGTTTGCTCGTTCTTGCGGCTCTTCTCCTCCCGCATCTCCGATGACCTTGCGACATTCCACTCCTCGAAGTCGAGGGCCCATTGGTCCTCAGGGTGGATCTCAAGATTGATCCATTTGCGGTAGGCATATAGGGGTTCCGGGGACTATAAATACAGGGGAGAGATTGTTAGTGCGTGCTGTGAAGAAGAAAAGGTACGGGAAAATGGTGCACCTGGTCCTTACCGGTTGCTGGTAGGTTGCGGTGTCTAGACGACGATCGGGGTAGTTACTGGAGTAGTTTGCGCAACCCCAGTAACACATACCTAGGCTGATGTGGTGCTTAGACTTGAAGAACTTGCATGTGTCCCCGCACCAACAAAGGGGGGTGTCTTCCCTTGAGTGGGAGTTGCGGCGAACACTCGGTGGGAACGTTCGGGATGGGGCTGTTGCTACGGGGCACCTTATTGCAGGGAGTTGACCTCGTAGCACGCTGGGCTTGTTTTACCCGGGCCGCAATAGCCCTTATTTTCTCATCGCGGGCAGCAGCTGACCGTGCTAGGTCATGGGTCTCCTCCCATTGCTTCGTCATCTTGTCCTATTGCTTCTTCTGCCCTTTGTCCATCCTGATGTAGTGAAGGAAGAGTGGTGTAGTGTGGGGTTTGGTTGTGCAGTATTCTCTGAGAAATCCCGAGGACCTCAATTTATAGTGTGCAAAGCTGGTAAAGCTGGGCTGTGAGGTCTTGTCACTGCGGGAAGCTGACAGTGCGGTCATGTCGCTGCGCAAAGCTAGCGCGTTCGGTCCTATCACTGCGCAAAGCTGGGCCATGCTGTCATGTTAGTGTGAAAAGCTGCGTCGTCATGTCATGTCACTGAGGAATTAATAGACAGAGGAGGGAAGTATTTAGGGTAATTTGGTTGATATTAGTACTCACCCTTGGGTTATTGTTTTGAATTCGAGGCAAGAGAGTTCTAGAAGTAAAAATGGCTAAGGCGGCATTTAGATGAGAGAGAATCATCTAAGAGAGATAGGAATGAGCAGTATAACTTATATTTTTGGAAATAATATTTTAAAGAAATATTTCTAGTCATTAAACTAACGGCCAGGCTAACTAGGTCACGACCTGCAGTCGATATGCTCTGATACCATCCCTGTTAGGACCCAGATTTTACAATCCGGATTCCTCTGTGATTCCACCGTACTATTCCCTGGATCAATAGATAGTGCTCACAAATTACAGTTCTGAATATCAAAGTACATATCATGCGGAACCGTAAATATAATAGTAAACTTACTCATGGGCCGATTAGGCCGAAATTATTAAATTGCAACAGCGGAAGAACGAAGCACGCAAGTTGGACCTTCAGGACATGCCCATAGGCAGCCAACTAGAGGTGCGCGACCTAGCCCTTGACGTCCTCATCATCTTTGCCACCATGACCAATAGTGTTGCTGAAGCGTAGCGATCTGATTCCTGATTCTAGATTTGTTATGAGAGCGAGTGTGAGCACACTAACCACCATGCTCCGCGAGCCAATACACAGGATGCAGATAAATAGTATGCATGGCTTATCAAAGAAGAGGCTCGGGTAATTTTATTTGCCAAAAATTGCTTTTAACAGCATTATTATTATTAAATCATAATGTTATTAATTCTACCTAAACTCCACACGGCGATTGCTATAATTGACTTAAACCACCAAAGACACACTTTCCTTACTAATTGCTGTCTGAGACTCCAAACAGTGAGTGTCATCATTACTTAATCCACCGAATATACTCTTTCCAAATTGATTGATGTCTAAGACTCCAACAGCTAGTGACATCATCTATCTAATATCATTTAATTAATCCACCGAACACACACTTTCTATATTAAGTGCTGTCTAAAACTCCAAACAGCGAATATCATCAATTATATAATCTACCAATATCTTTTGTATTCCAAATTCCTAACAATCCAATCCTACAAATCCTATTTTGTTGTTGATCCACAACCATAGTTTGCTCTTTCAATAATCAACCTTATTTTCCCATCATTTATCCCTAACTAACTCATTAGTATACCTCCACCAAAAATTATCATTGCTCAAGTCTACGATTCACTAGTATTCATCCACCAAGAATATCATTGATCAAATTTATACTCCAATAATTGTTATCATACCTCCAAATTCCCAAAAATTCAATTCGTCCATCCAGTAATTGATCAAAGCCTATTAATCCCATTATCGCCAACAACTCCCAAGAATTAATCCAGCAATTACCTTTGCACTCCCTAAATCTCCAAAAATTATTTAAATCATTTATCTAGTCTATATAGTCATTTAGGCTCCACCGGTTTATTTCTCTCAGAATCCACACTGTTGTTTCCTATTTATTATTGACATAAATCCACCAATATCTTTATGTGTTTACTACAAACCTCCATTTTACTCACGACTCTATTTATTCCTTCCATATTTTATTTTGTAAGAATAGATGTGTCATTATTTGAAAACAATACATAAAAATTTCCTGAGACATAGCGGTTTTGAACAAAAACATAATGTGTAAGAAAATACAATAATAATAGCGATCCAGATTCCATCCACCGTTACATGGCATCCGCACCATATGCTAACATTTCAGCGTTATAACCGCTTACATTACCACTGGGACGATACCCAGGACAACACAAATCAGGGCTTTCCACTGCCCTTCCACTTTTCCATTCCCACCCACAAAGTTTTTGAAATAGAACTATATCTGGTTAAGTTCCCATGTCAGCCCTTGACCGTGGGCACAGCTATTCAAATAGTTTTGACTCTGCAGAGTTTGTACAATTTCACCACAAGAGACAATCAACTCGTTGCCCCACACGATTCCTTAGTCGTATGGTTGAGCAGACCATTACAGTGACTTTTCAAAGTATCTAGTCCCATTTGTCATCTCACCTTATGGGAAACTGCCCACTTGCGGTGGGTCCCATCTATGCACGGGATGTTCCCCACGGTTACTAGCGTTATTCGGGCTCCACTCCCCTCAGCGTTAGTACGACTGGGAAACTTCACCCTCCACTCGGTGTCCCTTTAGGCCTTCTCTTGCCCTTGCGTATCCACTTCTATCCACTACCAGTGAGATGAGTCCGGGAATTTCGATAAATTTACTTAGCCAAGTTACACTTTGCAGACTTGTGGTTGCATTGTTTTACACAGGAGGTCATGACAAGATTCGGTCCTTAGGAGTACCTGAGCGGTTCTACCACACTTCACAATTTTGTGCTTCCACTGCACCATATACCAGCCCCCAAACCATCCGCTCAGATATTTAAGCAAGTTGGGATTTTTGGGAGCATAAAATAATCATGTCAAAATATACCAGTCATTCCCACCATGACTGTCCAAACCAGTTTCTCATGATTAAAAATGATAATGAGGCTTGGGGCATTTCAGCGCTCCTGAATATCTATGCAGTACTAAGCATGGCGTATAATTAGGGACTTATTTTTGAAAGGTTACTATTATAGTTTTGCTAGGGTGACAAGGTTCACACATTCAATTATTCCAAAGGAGGTATAATAATATTCAAGGTAAACAATGGGCATATAACTAGAATCTTAAATTAAACATGTATTTGCATACAATATATTAGCATGCACTTTGATAATTAAAACCAAAGTAATTTGCAGAAAATGTAGGTTCAACATGATCAAAGTATTGACTCACCTGGCGCAGTTTACCGCGGTCTTGAGCTCACGCAATGCTTTCTCTTGAGCTTTTGGTCTCTATCTTCACTTCGAGCTTGACCTCGCTTGATCCATGGACTCTTTACGACTTCCAATTTCTAATTACGCGACAAACGACTGAATCCAAATAAAAGCAAATAACTCAAAAGATCCAAAGAAATCCGAATAACTCAATTTAGTTTTATTATGGGTTAATGGTTGATTCGAGTGATTTGAGGCAAGGCAGGTGGTGGAATACGATGACTTGATCTTTTTATTAGCGATCTCTCTTGTTATTCTTGTATTTATCAGGGGAGTTCCATAAGTTAGGTTAGACCTCTATTAACTATTTAGGCTATATTAGTTGTTCATATAGCAAATAATCAGATATTAAACATTAAGAAACCTTATTTGACCTCCTAATTAAATTTACTACATTCCTTAGATTATTCCAAAATTGTCCATAATTTCACCAAAATTTCATATGAGCTCTAAAATTCCTGATTTTAGTTCCATTGGATAGATCTTGAATTTAGATGAATTTAGAAACTTGTCTCATTCAATTTGGAGTTAAAATGAATAAGTTATGTCCATTCAAAGTTTTCAACATAATTAATTTCAGAAAATACCAAAAGTCTGACTGGTGGGTCCCACAGTGCATTTTTAATTCCTTCTTTTTATTTTATATTCCATGTGCCGTATCTATGACAGGTGGGCCCAGTGGTTATTTTAATATTCGAGTTGTGGCCCACATGTCAGTGAAGTTGGCTGGGTTAACCCCTTATTAATTTTCTTGACTGTCATTAATCACTATTCACTGGTCATTAATGTGAATTAAATGTGCCTCTGGCAGGTGGGACCTTGCTGTTTGCGGGCCGCTCGGGTTAGCAGCCGTTGACAGGTGGGGCCCACTGGTCAGAATGAAATAAAAGGAAGAAAACTTAACCCGGCGCGCTGCGGAGCCGGGGGCTCGAACGCGCGCGGCCGGGGAGTTGGGGAGGGGGAAAGGATTAGCGCTGCTAGCCAGGAGGTTCACTCGGTGTTGCTTACCCCTATAGGGGGTTATATTCCCTTATACCAACCTGCGGAAGGGGGGGTCGGGCAGAGGAGGTCGAGGGGGGCTACGGTGCCGGCGGCAAGCGACGGTTGGAGGGGCACGGGTGAACGCAAAAATGCGTTGCCCGCGTGCTGGTGAGCCGAGTGAGAGTGTCGGCGGGACCAGGGATGCATGGGGGAGGGCCGGCCGCGTGCGACGGCGGCGGCTCGGGTATGGTTCTCGGCGCCGGCGATGAACGGTCTTCGGGAGGCGCGGAGGAGGCCGGGGGCGAGCTCACGACATTCTGGAGATGGCTCCGGAGGAAGGAATTGGGTTTTAGTGGCAAGGTTCAGTGGGGGAGCACGGTGGCCGGAGTTGGGGAAGATGGAAGTGCTGACGAGCTACGGTGAATGGGAGTCTAATTGTTCACGGTGGAATAGAGTGGAGAGCTTGGGGAGTAGCTTGGCGGGGACTTGAGGTGGTTGCGATGCTTGGAGGAGCGAATTGGTAATTTCGCGAGGCTGTACAAGTGGAAGCGGTTCCGTTCAGGATTTAGCGGGCATAACGGGTTGGAGACCCGTTAGCCAAAGGCTATAAATAGGAGAGGTTTCCTGGTTGTTGGAATGGATTCTAGGGGTTATTAGGGTTTTGCTTTAGTCAAAATGGCCTTTGGAGAGGTTGTTTTGCTTTAGGGCTTTAGTGGTTGAGAGAGGCAGAGTGCTGTTGGGGTGTGTCTCCTCTGTGTGTGTGTGTGTGTGTGTGTGTGTGTGTGTGTGTGTGTGTGTGTGTTCGTGTGTTCTTGGAGAGAGCTCCTCCCCTCTCAAGCATGTAGCTTGAATTCTCATTTCCAAGCGCGTATGGGGAGGTAGAGGTTGTAATCCTTTGTAATCCTGTATCTCTCTTCTTCAATATCAATCTGAGATGGTTTTATTTGAGTTAGATTGAGTTCTTGAGTTCTCCCTACTGTTTCTCGTTCTTTAGTCCTCTCTGTGTGATTTTCGAGTTTTTGTGTTTTGAAGTTGTTTCGTGCTGAGGATGTGCAAAATGGGTTGCTCAGTGATGGAAATAGGTCTCAAGATCATTTGATTGGTTTTTCCCAATAGCAAATTGGTTGAATCACAATAATCACCTTTCTCTTTTGCCTGTGTTCATGTTTCCTCTGTATTCCTTTTCTAGGGTTTGGTGTCTTTTTCGTTTTCTCTTGAAAGTTTATGCCCAGATTTGAGTCCCAGAATCCCAAGGCTATTTCCTAGCTAATCCTTGGGTTTCATGGTCAAAGGATCAGAGATTTGATGGCAATTTGAGTTTTTGATGCTGCTCTATGTAGTTTTCAAATTTTGGCCCAAATCCCAAATTCTTGCTTTTGAGTTGAATTCTCTTGGATTCTTAGGTTCCCTTGGCTATTGTGCTTGTTTTCTTACTGCTCTAGGCTAAAAGGTTTGAGAAGAAATCTCAAATTTCTCTATTATGAGAAGGTCTTGATTTTTAGTCTGAAAAACTTGCTTGCTGTCTGCCCTAAAAATCGTGGGGCGGTCTGACCGGTGGGATGAAGGCGGTCAGACCGACCAGACCACACCGGTCAGACCAGCAGCCAATGGGCGGTCAGACCGGCGGCTTAGGTGCGGTCTGACCGGCCCATCATCACCGGTCTGACCGACCCCAGGTGATTGCTGCTATTTCTTTTTCAGTGCTGAGTGATGGGTCTCTCCTCTGATGCTTAATGTCTTGTTCTCTCCTTTGGTAGTTTGAGGTTTCAGAAAGTATGAGTCTCCTCTCTTCATAGCTTTTGTAGCCTTGGGAGAGAAGAGAGCGTGTGGATACTTTCTTTGGCTTCTCTTGTGACTTGACCTCTCCATTGCATGTTTGTAGTTCCAGAGACCTCGAGCCTTTCTTTTTCATAGCTTGCATAGCTATTGGAGGTGAAACTCAAGTGGAAGCTTTGGGGGTTGGTTTAACTTTTTAAAGTCGTCATTCACCCCCCCCCCCCTCTATCGCCGTTTTCGATCCAACATTGGGAGTTCGTACGACCCTTCATGCTGCTGCGCGAACCCTAGTTGTATATGTGCTTGCCACTACAACGACGGCCAGCCACGTCCGAGGAGACCCCCTCAGCAATACTCCATGTGGGTGCCACAAGGCTCGTTCGACATATAGGCAACGATGTGTATGGTTGTACCAGTGTGCTCATCACTCTTGTTCAAAATAATTTTCAATGTTGTTAAGCATGTAATTGAATGGTTCGTGCGTAGCTGCGGTTTTCATCAGTGCAGTTTACTGTTCATTTGCTGTGCGCGTCAAGAAGGTAAGGAGAAGTAGAAGTAAGCTCGGCACCATACAAGTAAAAGTTTACTACGTAAATAACAAACGTAAGCAGTACATGAACATATAGTGTATAGTGAGCACTATTGTCCCCCAACAACATCCCTAGCACCCCGTATGTCACCACCCTAGACCCCTCCATCTCCGCGTCCGCATCCTCCCATACGGCCCCGCTTGGCCGTCCTCTGCTGCAATGGGTGACGACGCCTAGACAAAGTAAGACGCTCGGGAGACCGTCGCTACTGCTGCTAAGCTGGTGGAGTGGGTTGCACCGCTGCCTGTGTGCCCTCTGGTGCACCGGTGAGGACACTCCCGGAGAGAACCTCCGGTGGTGTGCCCAGAGGTGTAGAGAAAGACGCCGGCCCGGGCCAGTCCGAAAAGTACTGGTCGGGATCGTCCGGGCCTGGGGAGACGCCATATCCCGGCTCGGGGAAGAAAAGACCTGCAATAGTAATATCGTTAGTGCGTTACATAAAGCAATGGGATAAAAGCGAGATCCAATGATGCGTACCCTCAGTTGGCACCATCGCGTCTGGAGGAGGGACGTACGACGTAGAGAACACCCCCTGCGTGGGGAAGTCGGGGATGTGCGGAGGACGCATGAATAGCTACCCTGGCAATGTATGAGGCCGTCCCCAGGCAGAGCCCCTAGCCTGGTCTGGGTGAGGTGGTATAGGACGTGCCCATGTACTCCCTCCAGAGTAGTGCCACGCTAGTCGGGGCGGCACCGGTGGATGAACCGTCTGTGCACTGGGTGTGGCTGTGGAAACCGCCGGTAGCCTCGTGCAGGACAATAGGCCTACGATACGTCTACACCCAGCCTCTATCCGACGCCAAACGCTCATGTGCTCCTCGTGGCTCAACTCCGCACCTGCGGCAAGCCTGCCCATCATAGTGACGGACCCGATCCACAATGCAGTACTGACGTCAGCCTGAAGGAAAAGGCATGAAATGATCAATCATCAAAATGGCATTGCTATTAGGGAATCTTAAAAAATTACGTGTAACGTACCGTGAGGTGAGCGTCCCGCGCAAGGTGTGCGGAGTGCGTGTCTGTGGGAGCGGCAACGTGTGTGGTAGGCGGGTCAACGACATGTACGAGCCTCGTACGTGTCCACCCCTGGTACCAGTGCAGGTACTCCACGTAGTCCTTGCTGTCGTAGGGGGCGGTCCTCCTCCACGCGGTCGTCGAGCGCACCCTCCCACTGCGCGATCCACCCCTGCATCTTCGTCATCCAGTCCGTGCCGCATTTAACTCCCTTTTGGAGTGCCTGCTTATAAGACCATTACGTAAGTACATGCAAACAGAGTAGTAAGCACGTACAATTTATGAGAAGCGATCACTTATGCGTGGACGATCTGCGGGAGCGGTGGTCCCACTGGTACAGGAAGCGTCGTACATCTTTGCCCCCATACGGACTCATGTCCTCTAGCAAAGGTCGTCCGAGGTTGAAGCGCTCGAACAACCACAGCTGCAGTAGTAGTGGACAACCCGTGAGGATCGAGTTCGCCTTGGTCCTCGTGCACGCGTCGCACATGCCACGGTAGGTCGCTGCAAGTGCGGCCGATCCCCAGCTGACCTGGGGGGCCTCGCCGTCTGCGATCGCCCTAGCATGAGCGATGAGGCGCGTGTCGACGGTGTTGCCGTGGCTGGTGGTGAAGAGCACCCAACCAAACAGCCACAGCAAGTACGCCTCCAAGTGGCGCGAGACCTGGTGATCGTCCACCTTTGGATCCATCCGCTCCACCTGAATGCAAACAAGATGTTATTAGTATGTAATAACACAAATAAGAGTTTCGATGACATGATCGATTGTAACCACGTACCCGGAACTGTGCGTGCCACCTCAGCAACGGCCCGTGTGTCTAACTCACCGGGAAGATGTTGTAGTCATCTACGGCACCTGGTGGAAGGACCTCCTCGAATCTGCCGAGCAGGTCAGCGCGCCACTCGGCCAGGGCCTCCGGTAGGAAGGCAGCGGCTCCCGCGATCGGAAGGCCAAGAAGCAGGGACACATCCTGCAGACTCGGCGTCATCTCCACGAATGGGAGGTGGAAAGTGTGCATCTCGGGCCGCCAACGGTCCACCAAAGCCGTCAGCAAGGAACGGTCGAATGGGAAGCGTCGTGATCGCTCCACGATGTTGTCCCCACCTGCGGCCACGGCGGGTCCATCCTCATCCGTGGCCTGCACCATCTTAGCAAGAGGGAGTAGCCCGGCAACCCGCAGCCTACAAACAAAGTGAAGGTCAGCATGTAACGTTCTTACGGCAACACTAAAACGCTGGCGGAGTGCAAACCTGACTGTCCAACGGGGGTCGAGTCTCCAGACCACGCGAGGTGTGCGTGTCCGGACCACTCCCAGCTCAGCTGGCTCGTTTGCACTCCCCGTAAGCGGCACATGATAGGAAGCGCGATGTAGGCGGTCTAGGTGCTGGCCCAACAGGGGGTACCGCCAGTCCGAGTCACGACCATCACGAGCCATACCTGCAAAAAGAGTTCAAGTTAGTACTTATAAGGAACTAAAAAACAACACATTTAAACTAATAGTAAGTACAACTAGTAAGTAAATAAACAGAGCAATATATGATACATTTAGTACAACATTTCAAAAGTCAAAAGAGCGTACTAAACAAACACAGTTTACAATGTAAATTTATTTCTAGTCTCCAACAAGTAGTAGTACAGGCCAAGCTGCTCTACTTACTGATTAACACATGCATTGCATCGTTTAACTGTGTGCCCCTCCTGACCACATCGCCCGCAATGTGCACCAGATGCTCCGGCTTGGGATTCATCCATATCAATTGTCATACGCCGGCTCTGTTGCTGACCCTTCCCACACTTCAGCATGTTAACGTCTGGAATCCAGGTCCTCGCTGCAATGTCCAAGGTGGCGAAGTTTCCGACAACCCTGAACCTCCAGAGCTCCCCACACCAAGCATGTAGTACCCTCTCCTTAAATAAGTACTCAGACATAAAGTTTGAAGGATCCATACCCACGGTCCCGCATGCAGCGAGGACATGAGAGCATGGCTTGTGTAACAGCTTCAGCTTGTTGCACGTGCAACTAGGTTCGTTTGCATGATCTCCAAGGCATACCTCGTTGGTAACAAGGGAATGAGCCGTCCCAAATCCGGCTCTATCACGGAGTATCACGTCGAAACAATGCTCCTATTGCCCATGACCTACACTGTGTGCAATTGACCCTTCTGCGCCTTTGTCTCTATGTATGCCGTGATTTTCGACGAATACAGGGCTCGGGGATTGGCCGCATGAAGTGCGGCATTCGCGTGCCTCTCCCTGAAGTAGCCGATTGTGCTGTGAAGAACACCTTTCACGATGACGACAAGGGGTTGAGAACTGAGGCCCCTAAGAGACCAATTGTACACCTCGGCAAGGTTAGTCGTCATTATGCCGTACCATGCCCCGTCCATGTTGTGCAACAGCGACTACTTCTCCAATGGTTCTCCCTCGATCCACTATGAGAAGCACTTGATGTTTCATGAGCTTCTTCTTGGACCAACTGGGCTAGGCTCATCGAGTGCTGGCAAGCATTGCGGTTGTGCCGCCCCAGGAATGACCAGCCCCTTGCTCCTCTCGTCGACATGCTTTCTGCTGTGCTCATCCAACACGCCCACAAAGCATCAAATTTTCTCCGCTGGTTCTGCATCGCCAGCCTCTTGAATAGCTTCATCAACGGTTGTTTCAGAAACTGCTTGAAAAGTTCACTCCTAGGTGACGAATGCACCACCTGTAAGGCCAAGAAAAGGGTTCCTCGGGGTCCTCCTGAATTTTTCTTATAGTCTTTACAATCCCAGTGTGACGATCATGGATTACGCACACACTAGGACGAGTGCCGACAACTCCAACCCTAACATGTCTGAGAAACCACAACCAACTTTCATAATTCTCACTTTCCACGAATGAGATGGCCAGCGGCAATATTTGGTTATTTCCGTCAACGACTATGGCCGTCAAGATCTACCCCTTGTATTTGCCTATCAAAAAGGTCCCGTCAACTGAGATTACCAGCAATATGTGCCTGAATGCCCTGATGCAAGCACCAAATGCTAACAAGACCCTCTGCAACACCGCATATCCTGATGGACTTGTGGACGGCTTGTCTTGCACAGCGATATACGTGCTCGGGTTCCTGTCCTGCAACACCTTAAGCATACGAGGAATATTATTGTACGCCACCTTGAAAGACTCAAAATGTTTTTCCAGCTCCTTCTGCTTGGCACGCCACACTTTCGCGTAGCTAATCTTGTACTTGAATTTCTTCTCGGTAGCCACCACGATATGCATGGCTTCCATGTCTTTCTTCTCCACTATCTCTCCGTACATCAAATTGGCTATAAAGGCGGACGTTAGGTTACGATGCCTCGCCAAAACACTGTTAAGAATGCAAAGTGCGGCTCCACCTTTGACACAATCCAGTGAGTCTCATACTTGGGTCTACATGCATGCACCCTCCAAGGACAACTAGCCTGCTCGCACTTCACAGTGTACTGCTCTTGGCTCGATTTTACGACTCAAAAAGTCCGCTGCATTGAAAGGGCCCACAACTTGATGGCATCCTACAGCGCTGCCTTGTCAGCAAATATAGAATGCAACTGAACCTCTATCTTATGATACTCCCACGCTGATTCATGCTCATCATGTGCGGAAACACCCTTAGCATTAAACCGGATCCATTCCTGCGGGATAGGAGCTTCATCCTCATCCAAACTGTCCTCGTCGTCGTCCTGTACAGCTTCCTCTTCAGCCCATGCCCTCTGGTCATCAGAGTCCATCTACTACACGATGTACTCAATATGTTTCCCTTGATCGGCTTGTTCAGTTCCCTCTCTATGGCTTAACCATGTAACTCTCCTTCATGTACCGCATCGGCTTCATCACAAGCAACTTGATCATCTTCACCAACATGCGGCCCACTCAAGCTGCTTGCACCTCCTGGAGCAAAGGCGAACGCATGACCTTGCACAGCTTCTAATGAGCACGAATGCACAAGCAAGACACACTTATATCCACGGCGCTGGCACCCTTGCACAAAGCCCTTCCACGCAGCAGTGCGCAGTAATGTCTTCAACTCCCATCTGATGTCCGTGGGAGACCGGCTCTAAAGCCTTTGCACGACGACGCTACACACCTCGGGGTCCAACAAAAAACTCCGAGTCGGCCAATGCATCACATCTGAGATCCGAGCATTCTCGCCATTGAATGTACTAGTGTGACTTGCAGAAAACCGCTCAAATCCACACCATTCGGACCTTCACAAACAGTTCCAGCACCGTAATGCACTCTCAATGTAGTGACTATTGCCATTGTTGATGTCGGCCTGCATATGTGTTTCAATTTTGAGACATATCAAATAGCATCGCACAATACCAAAGTACCGACATACTGCAATTCACATTTCGCCGATCGTTCATATGTCGTAACTCACTACAGTAACCCCGTATTATGAACTTCCTGCATACAAATTAATTAAATTCTACCATAAATATTTACTGAATTTTTTAATACGTATAAATTTCAGCGGACGATTAATTTGTACATTACTGCGACTTAATTTTTTACAACTACAATTTTGTACGTATGCAGATTTCGTACTGATGCTAATTTTCTAAAATTATGTTCTCTAAATTATACACAACTACACGCTTCTACGGATGTTAATTTTGTAAAACTACATGTTTAATAAATTTAGTATAACCAATATTTAATTATTTCTATCTAGATCTACACCTACGGTTACTTCTTCATCTCATCTCCGTTTCTACGCCTGATAATTTCCTATAACTACGTTAACTAAATTTTCTATACTAAAATTTGTACTAAAATTTCTATACTAAAAATTTTCGATACTAAAAATTGTGTACTAAAAATTTTCTATACTACAAATTGTACTAAAATTTCTATACTAAAATTTCTACATCTACAATTTTGACTAACACTAACATTTAATAAAAAAATACAACATACCAAAAAAAAGACTTGGATCTGAATGGATGGGATGGCTTCTACTCCTCTCCTCCTCCTCGTCTCCTTCTCTTCTCCCCCTCCTTCTCTTCTTCCCCTCCTTCCTCTCCTCTTCTCTTCTCCCCTCCTTTCTCTCCTCTTCTCCTCTCTTCTCTCAGCGCCGAGCGAGCGAATGAAATGGCTTGGGGGGGGGGGGCGGCGGCCGAGCGCGGCCCTTTTTAACCCCCCTGTCACCCAGGCCAACCGTACGGCGACTGGATCTCCAGTCACCCAATGCCCGGGGCAACAGCAATAAATCGTCCAACTGTTACCATATTGCCCACGTGTCGCTTCCCGGTTGAGCGTTTGGAGCATTCTATTAGGCAACTAGAGCCTATTTTTATAAAAAAAACTTGCCACAAGTATATTTCTATAATTTCAATTAAAAATAGATTATTCGTACAAAAAATTCGTCAGCATTTGCCTTGTGCTCCCTCGTGAGCGCCCATCACGACCTGCTCAATCCTCACGCCCCTCAATGATATGGTAAGTGCCTAAATGGACTAATGACAAATTTCTAGCTGAATCGCAGACTAATTGAGCCATTGAAATGTCACATCCTTATTCTGCAGTGGTTCCTCCTGTACCATCAGCAGCATCATGCAATCCTTTTTCTTCGTCATGCATGACGGTTGCATGAATTGCGTCGTTTCTATGATCAATGCAATCAATGCAAATTCGGCTATCTCTTGGAACTATTTGTGATACCTTCTCTCTAGTAGTTAAGAGATGGGACTGCGCATACGAGATCAAAGCTATTATTGCAATCTGCTGGTTTGGTCATTCACTGCCACTGTCGGAATTCTGACTGACGTACACTCGAAACAGATGACGCCTACAACCATTCAGAAGTATGAACATGCATCTTTGACGACTAGTGCTTCAAGGACTGGTTAATTAGTGGTTAGTGGTTACACTGAAATCGCATTGTAAGTCTAGTCTTGGTATCATCTGCGGGAGACGTATGTGTAGGAAATAATACGGTACTAGTAAAGTACCCGTACGTTATAACTGAATACTAAATAAAAATGATACATACTATCAAACATTATCTCAGACTGAATAATAAACATCAATTTTATCTTACGTTATCATGTATCAAGCAAAACATACATGTTCATACTCGTAAATAAATCAAGCATCATATTAGTGAAGCATGATAGTACAAACACCACATACAACAATATGTACAAAAATCGTAGTAAACAATATTTTTCCATAGGTGATACAACAATATCTTTACTACTTAATAAGTTTGAGTAGGTGATAGTCGGTCCGTTCTCTCCCACCCCTCCTTACAAAAAAGCTGCGCTGACATGTGGATCTCTCCCACCCCTCCTCAAAAAAACCTGCGCCGACATGTGGGTCTCTCCCACCCCTGAAAGCATCTAGGCCCCTAAAAATGATTTTGGTAATTAATGAAATTATGCGAATATGGGACTAACGTGTTTTGTGAGCTTGAGAAGGGTTAGTCCACACATGAGCGACAAGATGCAAGCCAAAGGATACGTGTGAAGATCAAATTGACTCAAGACAAAGGTATTCTTAGAATATGACACCTTTTGAATTTTACCGGTCTTAGGTGAATGGTGGAAGACCGGATTTTAGGCTAAATGATCGTACCATCAAGAGGGATCTTGGTTAATAACTTGATAGCATATATCTAGTGCCATTTGGATTATCTTTTTAAGCTTGCATTCATGAAAATCCGATTCAAAAATCAAGTTTGGGCTCTGTCTGGAAAAGCGGTAGTACCGCACATTACAACGTCGGTACTACCGGCTAGCGGTAGTACCGTGCTCAGATGCGGTAGTACCGCAGAGCGGTAGCTCCGTTTTTGGAGCGGAACGCTTTTTCCAGAGAGTACCTCTCGAACTCGGTTGGAGCTCTGCGAAACGGAAGTACCGGACGTTTCAACGACGGTACTACCGCTGCGAGCGGTAGTACCGCATTTTCGAGCGGTACTTCCGGAGTCCGGAAGAACCGGAGGATGAGCGGCATGCTTTTTCCAGAGAGTGCCTCCGGTTGATCTCGGATTTTAACCAGATCGGAAGTACCGGCATTTACAACGTCGGTACTACCGCAAGAAGCGGTAGTACCGCATTCAGAGCGGTACTTCCGGAGTCCGGTTGATCCGAAGCCCAAGCGGTACGTAATTTCCAGATAGCGGCATTTTGAGGACCCTTCGGAGTTTGGCCATAGCGGTAGTACCGCGCCGACGTTGCGGAACTACCGGAGAGCGGTAGTACCGTAAATTTCAACGGCGGTAGTACCGCACCGCCAAATCCAACGGTCACTGTGCTCGTCTGACAAAGCCGTTCTGACGCAAGATTTGGGAGCGGTAGTACCGGCCCCAGCAGGGCGGTAGTACCGCTCATCCTGATTTTTGCGGGAAATTTGTGCCAAACGGCTAGTTTGGTTGGTGGAGGCTATAAATACCTCCACCACTGCACAAGGGCAATAGTTAGTGACTCATTGCACATTTCTTAAGCCCTAGAGCATTCACTTCACCTCAATTCTTTCTTTGCACATCAAAGTGAGGTGGTTGAGCATTTAGTGCTAGTTTCCAATTACAAATCCATTTGGCACTAGAGTTGCATTCAAGCGAACACCGAGATCTTTTACTCTTAGTGCTTGCCGGCACTTGGACGATCCGGAGAAGGATTGGCTTGGTGATCTTCTCAAGAAGATTGTGAGAAGACCCGGCATATTGTGAAGGTTGGAGCTCGCCTACCCGGAGTGGGGAAGAGCTACACTAGTGATCGAGGTGCTTGGCTCAATTCGTGGAGCCGGTCCGATACGTCCGGGCTTACCTCAACGTGGACTAAGGGAAACTGGCAAGTTTCCGATTATCACGGTAAAAACATCGGTCGTGTCTCTTGTCTCTTTAGCTCTTGTTCATTTGCTTCATTGTAATCATTTATTTGTTTAGAGCTAAGTTGTTAACTAGAATTGTATTGGATTAATTGCTTTACATCTTTGTCTCTTAAAATTGTGAAGAATTAATCTAGTAAACAAGAAAAATTAAAAACCTCCTATTCACCCCCCCTCTAGTCGGTATCCTTGATCCTACAAGTGGTATCAGAGCTTGGTCTCTCGTTTGTAGACTTAACCGTCTAGAGAGAAAAGGATGGCTAGTGAGGGGATTTCGGTAGGAAAGGCACCTCTATTTGATGGCTCAAATTATGCTTATTGGAAGATTAGGATGTCAATTTATTTAAAGGCCATGAGTCCAAATATTTGGAAAATCGTAAATGATGGTTACGTCATGTCTCTTGATCCCGATAACCCAACGGAGCAAGACGGGCGTAACACTCATTTAGATGCCCAAGCCATGAATGCTCTCTTTGGAGCCTTAAACGCGGATGAATTCAATAGAGTGAGCAATCTTGAGACGGCTCACGCTATTTGGAATACCCTTTCGGAAATACACGAAGGGACATCCACGGTTAAGGAGGCAAAATTGCATCGGCTTAGGATTAAATATGAGACATTCATAATGTTGCCCCATGAGGACATCAATGAGATGTACACACGACTCAACAACATTGTGAATGAGCTCAAAGGCCTTGGAACTAACCTCTCGGATCTTGATATTGTGAGAAAGATGCTTAGGGCTCTACCGGAGAAGTACGAAATGTTGGTGACGCTCTTTCTAAACTCACCGGAATTGGCAAGAATGACGCCAACACAACTATTGGGTAATCTAATTACCAATGAGTTGTACAAGAAGGACAAGGAGGAACTATTGGAGCAATCAACCTCCAAAGGAAAGAAGATCACCGCCTTCAAGGCAAAGGCGGTGACAAGTGAAGAGTCCGAAGATGAAGAAGAAGACTCCGAAGAAGAACTTGCCCTCCTTGTGAGAAGGATGAACAAGTTCATGAGAAGACGCTCAAATCGAGGAGGAGGCTATGATAAAGGCAAGAAGTGGCAATCATCCTCCAACAAGAAGTATAGCAACATCCGTTGCTATGAGTGCGATGAGAAGGGGCATATAGCTTCTCAATGTCCCACAAAGAAGGATGACAAGGAGAAGTCATCCAAGAAGAAAGGCTATCAAGGCAAGAAGAAGTTTTTCAAGAAGCTCCACAAAGACGGCAAAAATGAAGCCCACATTGGTGAGTGGGATTCCGATGCGGAATACTCCGACTCCGATTCTAGCGAGGATGAGTCTCCCAAGAAGAAGGGACTTGTCGGCATCGCCATCAAGGAAGCTCCATCGCTATTCTCCACTCCCACATGTCTTATGGCAAAAGGGGAGAAGGTGAACTATAAAACCGGTGGAAGGCATTGGGTGTTGGATAGCGGTTGCACTCAACACATGACCGGAGACCGGAAGATGTTCACCACCTTTGAGAGTGGAAGCAATGACAAGATCACATTTGGAGATAATAGCAAAGGAAAGGTATTGGGATTGGGTAAAATCGCTATCTCAAACGACCTTTCAATTTCTAATGTGTCACTAGTTGAGACATTAAATTTCAATTTGCTATCCGTTGCTCAAATATGTGATCTAGGCTTAACATGCTCATTCTCAAAAGAAAATGTTGTAATCTCAAAAGATAATAATAATGAACTTGTTTTCAAAGCTTTTAGATTTGGAAATCTTTATTTAGTAGATTTCACTTCAAATGATGCATGCTTAAAAACTTGTTTAATTGCAAAAACTTCTTTGGGTTGGCTATGGCATAGGAGACTAGGTCATGTGGGTATGGTACAACTTAAAAAGCTTTTCAAACATGATCTAGTGATTGGCTTGAAAGATGTGAAGTTTGAGAAAAATCGACTTTGTAGTGCTTGTCAAGCCGGAAAACAAGTCGCTAGTTCTCACCCTTCCAAAAGTATCATGTCAACCTCTAGGCCATTGGAGCTCTTACACATGGATTTGTTTGGGCCAACAACCTATAAGAGCATCGGAGGAAATAGCTATTGCTTAGTCATTGTGGATGATCACTCTAGATACACATGGGTCTTCTTCCTAAATGACAAGAGTGAAACCTCCGGGATTTTCAAAAGTTTTTCAAAAAGGGCCCAAAATGAATTTGATTTTAAAATAAAGAAAATTAGGAGTGATAATGGTTCCGAGTTCAAGAACACAAAAGTTGAAGATTTTTGTGATGAACTTGGAATAAAGCACGAACTTTCCACAACCTACACTCCGGAGCAAAATGGAGTTGTAGAAAGGAAAAATCGCACATTAATTGAAATGGCTAGGATAATGCTTGATGAATATAATACTTCCGACAAATTTTGGGCGGAAGCAATCAACACCGCTTGTCATGCCATAAATCGCCTTTATTTACATCGACTTTTGAAAAATACTTCCTATGAGCTTCTTGTTGGAAGAAAACCGAACATCTTTTACTTTAGAGTATTTGGTTGCAAATGCTATATTCTAAGAAAGGGTGTTCGGCTCTCTAAATTTCAAAGTCGTTGTAATGAAGGTTTCCTATTAGGTTATTCTTCAAATAGTAAAGCATATAGAGTTTATAACAAAAACTCGGGTTTAGTTGAAAAATCATGTGATGTACAATTTGATGAGACTAATGGCTCTCAAGAAGAGCAAGAAAACTTGGATGATGTAGGTAATGAAGGCTTGCGCAAAGCTATGGAAAACATGCAAATTGGAGACATCAAACCAAAGGAAGATCCATCTTCACCAAGCTCATCAAAGCAAGTAGAGCCTCCCACATCGTCTACTCCAAGTAATATACAAGTCATCGAAGATGAACAAAAGGATCAACAACAAAACAACTTCAAGATTCATAATGCAATAGCCAAGGATCATCCAATAGATCAAATATTGGGTGACGTGAGTAAGGGTGTTCAAACTCGCTCTAGAGTAGCTTCATTTTGTGAACACTACTCGTTTGTTTCTTCTCTTGAGCCTAAACTTGTAGATGAGGCACTAGATGATCCGGATTGGGTAAATGTCATGCATGAAGAATTAAACAACTTCGCTCAAAATGACGTATGGACCTTGGTGGAAAGACCCGAAGAGCACAATGTGATTGGGACCAAATGGGTCTTCCGAAACAAACAAGATGAGAATGGCATTGTGGTAAGAAACAAGGCAAGGTTAGTAGCTCAAGGCTATACTCAAGTCGAAGGGTTAGACTATGATGAAACATTTGCACCCGTTGCTAGACTTGAGTCAATTAGAATCTTGCTTGCCTTTGCATCTAGCTTTGATATTAAATTATTTCAAATGGATGTTAAAAGTGCTTTCTTAAATGGAACAATCTCCGAACTTGTATTTGTTGAACAACCTCCGGGGTTCGAAGATCCTAAATGTCCTAATCATGTTTATAAACTTTCAAAGGCATTGTATGGTTTAAAACAAGCTCCTAGAGCTTGGTATGAACGCCTTAGAAATTTCCTTGTCTCGAAAGGATTTAAAATTGGTAAGGTAGATACAACCCTATTCACAAAAATCATTGGTGATGATTTCTTTGTTTGCCAAATTTATGTTGATGACATTATATTTGGTTCAACTAACCAAGATTTTTGCAAAGAATTTGGTGATATGATGTCTAGGGAGTTTGAGATGTCCATGATAGGAGAATTGAGCTATTTTCTTGGACTTCAAATCTAGCAACACAAAGATGGGACATTTGTTAGCCAAACAAAGTATACTAAAGATCTTTTCAAGAAGTTTGGCATGGAAGATGCAAAACCCATCAAGACACCAATGGCAACCAACGGGCATCTAGACCTCGACGAAGGAGGTAAGTCGGTAGATTCAAAGCTTTATAGATCCATGATTGGGAGTTTGCTTTATCTTACCGCATCTAGGTCCGATGTCATGTTTAGTGTTTGCATGTGTGCTCGCTTTCAAGCTTCACCAAAAGAGTGTCATTTAAAAGCCGTAAAGAGAATCTTGAGATATTTGAAATATTCCCCAAATATAGGGCTTTGGTATCCCAAAGGTGCTAAATTCGATCTAATTGGATATTCGGATTCCGATTATGCGGGTTGCAAAGTGGATAGAAAAAGCACTTCGGGAAGTTGTCAATTTCTAGGTAGATCCCTAGTGTCTTGGTCCTCAAAGAAACAAAACTCCGTAGCACTCTCAACCGCCGAAGCCGAATATGTTTCCGCCGGGAGTTGTTGTGCTCAACTATTATGGATGAGGCAAACATTGTTGGATTATGGAATAAACTTTGATAAAGTGCCTTTATTGTGTGACAATGAAAGTGCCGTGAAAATATCCAATAACCCAGTCCAACACTCAAGAACCAAGCACATAGATGTACGTCACCACTTCTTGAGGGACCATGTTAGTAAGGGAGATATTTGCATTAGCCACATCCGGACCGAAGACCAATTAGCGGATATATTCACCAAGCCATTAGATAAGAACCGTTTTTGCAAGCTTAGGAATGAATTAAATGTCTTGGATTACTCAAATGTTGCATAAATTTATGGTAAATTTAAATGCATGCTTTTTGAGGAAGCTTGAAAGGTTGTTTGAAATTATGTTTTTATGCAAAGGGTTTTGATTTATAAAAGGTAAAATGCAAAAGTATTTGAATATAATAATTTGTTCTATTTAATGCATAATGATCCTTAATGACTTTAGTTGAATGCAAAAAAAAACTAGGGATCATTTGCATCTCTAGTCCTAAAGTTCAAATTCTGTGAAGTCTCAGAAAATGCGGAACTACCGCTGCCTTCTGCGGTACTTCCGGGGAACGGTACTTCCGTCCGAGGAAGCGGTACTACCGACCGCATCTGCGGTACTACCGGACTTGCAATTAAGGGGGAGCAACCGCCCGAACCCGAGGGTCTCCCTCTGTTGGTCCCCTCTTCGTTTCCTCTCTTCGGTACTTTCGTTTCGCTTCCGCCCGAGCCCGTACACCTCCTCTCCTTGTTCTCTCTCTCTCATGAATAACACCCAAAGCCGCACCACAATACTTCGAATCCAGTGGTGATTTCTTCACTTCTTCAACTCAAATCAATTCCCCAGGGTTCAACTCCTCCGATTCTTAAGGTATTTCGAATCAAAAATTATCTTTTTGATCTTCTTTTAAACCCTAGGTCTTGTATAGGTTCGAATTTGAAATAAAGTCCTTTTTGCTGTTCAAATCCAGGAAAATTTGGGTATAATTGGTGTTTGAGGGTGTATATGAACACATTCCATGGATTCAATCCAACAAAACACCAAAAATCTGCTCACATTTCCAAAGACCTTAAAATCTGTCGTGAAACGGAACTACCGCCCGACTGGTGCGGTACTACTGTGTAGCGGTACTACCGGCCAAAACGGCGGTACTACCGTTTTTCTTGACAGTGCAGCAAAATGAACTGCATTCTGTTTCAGCTTATCTTGGCCTAATCTAGGTCATTCGTCCTGACTATCGCTTCCTGTTTCTAGATGCCTAAAACAAGAGCCGCCAGTAAGAAGTCCTATGCTTCAGGAGACTCTTCAGGCACTCTCGCACTTCCATCCCCCGAAGTGGCTCAAAAAGCAGCCCAAGATAAAGGGAAGGCAACTGCTGCCAACAATGACTCTGACTCCGGATCTGAAACCGAGTCTGAGCATCCTATTCCTCCAAGCTCTCCCATGGAATCCTCTGAAGAAGATATAGCTGGAAGGGAGTGTCTTGAAATTGATCTGAAGAAGATTTCGCCTGATGAGTATGCTCGCCTGCGTCACACCAACCAGTATGAGTTTCCATCAAACTCAATCAATCCACAATTCCATACCAAGTTTCAGGAGAAGATATTTAATGAGATGTATGGACCAGATCGCCAGTTTGCAGATCATAAATTCATTAACTGGGATCATATTGATGGCATTGACAAGTATGATGGGACTTTTCGATTATTCCAGAGAGTCGGGCTTAATCAGCTTGTAGCACTAGGACGTGACTACAATGAGACCTTCATCCGACAGTTTTATGCTACAGTGCACGTCTCTCCCGACCTTCAGAACATGACTTGGATGACAGTGTGTACCAGATACGAGGCCACCAAGCATGACTTTGAGCTTGTCTTAAGCGCGGAACTAAGTGCTCATGAGAAGGTATATGACAAACCTGCTCTCAATCTGGATGCCATATATCCTTACTATAACACTGCAGAGAAATTCATACTTGGCAAGAATGTTGGACTTCAACCCATTCCCAACTTGATCAATCGCATCATCAATCATACCATTCTTCCAAAAGGTGGTAACTATGATGCCATTCGAGGACATGTCTGGAACATCATAGACTATATTATGAAAGGGGAGAAGTTTGATGTAGTTGATGTGATCATAAGGGAGATAGTCTCATCCAAAAATGATCGCAACAAGCGCATCAATTATGCACCCTACATCATGGCCTTGATTGACTCTAAGTTTCTCTATCGTGGAGGACGCGGTGGTGTGCATAAATCATACAAGCCAAGACCGGAGCCTCCCATTCCCACTGGTCTTCGCGCTAGCCGGACGACAGCTCCAGGAGCAGGCTCATCCTCTGGAGCAGCAGCAGCAGCAGGAATAGCCACTCAGTCACAGGAGCCTGGCCAGCCCACTCTTCAGCAGATCTACACTTCTGTGCTTAAGGGTTTCTCTTCTATCAACTCCAGGATGGATAGGGTGGATGAGCGTCTAGACTCCATTGACAGCAGATTGACCTCGTTAGATGGTCGGGTTGCAGATCTGGAGCGCTCTCCCTCGCCTCGTCGCTACGGTCGCCGCCGTCGTACTGCTCGTGATCCTCCCTCGCCTTCTCAGGGTTGACCTCTTTTTGGTACTTGATGCCAAAGGGGGAGAATGGATTGGGGGCTAACTTTACTTTTGGACCTATGGACTTATCTTCTATCGTGTTCGTATTATCTCAATTTGGATGTAATGAACTTATGTCTATGTTTGGTGTTTGGATGTAATGAATTTGAACTCCTTTGTTCTAAATGAAATGAATCTTTATGATCTTATGTGTTCTTGTTACTATTTGTTGTTATCTTGTTGCCAAATTATTTATCTACTCACATTTGATATCATAACTTTATCTTGTGCATCTTGTATGAATTGTTGTAATCTTTATACATGCACATATTTAGGGGGAGTCACACTCTCTCTTGGACTTTAAAATGAAAATAGTTCAGTTTATCCAAACAAGTCTTATTGCATAAGATCTACTCTCTCATTTTAAAGTCCACATAGAATATACAATTTGTTGTCAAACAATTTGATATATTCAATCTTTCATTTCTCAAAATTTGGGTTGTCATCAATTACCAAAAAGCGGGAGATTGAAAGCATCTAGGCCCCTAAAAATGATTTTGGTAATTAATGAAATTATGCGAATATGGGACTAACGTGTTTTGTGAGCTTGAGAAGGGTTAGTCCACACATGAGCGACAAGATGCAAGCCAAAGGATACGTGTGAAGATCAAATTGACTCAAGACAAAGGTATTCTTAGAATAGGACACCTTTTGAATTTTACCGGTCTTAGGTGAATGGTGGAAGACCGGATTTTAGGCTAAATGATCGTACCATCAAGAGGGATCTTGGTTAATAACTTGATAGCATATATCTAGTGCCATTTGGATTATCTTTTTAAGCTTGCATTCATGAAAATCCGATTCAAAAATCAAGTTTGGGCTCTGTCTGGAAAAGCGGTAGTACCGCACATTACAACGTCGGTACTACCGGCTAGCGGTAGTACCGTGCTCAGATGCGGTAGTACCGCAGAGCGGTAGCTCCGTTTTTGGAGCTGAACGCTTTTTCCAGAGAGTACCTCTCGAACTCGGTTGGAGCTCTGCGAAACGGAAGTACCGGACGTTTCAACGACGGTACTACCGCTGCGAGCGGTAGTACCGCATTTTCGAGCGGTACTTCCGGAGTCCGGAAGAACCGGAGGATGAGCGGCATGCTTTTTCCAGAGAGTGCCTCCGGTTGATCTCGGATTTTAACCAGATCGGAAGTACCAGCATTTACAACGTCGATACTACCGCATGAAGCGGTAGTACCGCATTCAGAGCGGTACTTCCGGAGTCCGGTTGATCCGAAGCCCAAGCGGTACGTAATTTCCAGAGAGCGGCATTTTGAGGGCCCTTCGGAGTTTGGCCATAGCGGTAGTACCGCGCCGACGTTGCGGAACTACCGGAGAGCGATAGTACCGCAAATTTCAACGGCGGTAGTACCACGCCGCCAAATCCAACAGTCACTGTGCTCGTCTGACAGAGCCGTTCTAACGCAAGATTTGGGAGCGGTAGTACCGGCCCCAGCAGGGCGGTAGTACCGCTCATCCTGATTTTTGCGGGAAATTTGTGCCAAACGGCTAGTTTGGTTGGTGGAGGCTATAAATACCTCCACCACTGCACAAGGGCAATAGTTAGTGACTCATTGCACATTTCTTAAGCCCTAGAGCATTCACTTCACCTCAATTCTTTCTTTGCACATCAAAGTGAGGTGGTTGAGCATTTAGTGCTAGTTTCCAATTGCAAATCCATTTGGCACTAGAGTTGCATTCAAGCGAACACCGAGATCTTTTACTCTTAGTGCTTGCCGGCACTTGGACGATCCGGAGAAGGATTGGCTTGGTGATCTTCTCAAGAAGATTGTGAGAAGACCCGGCATATTGTGAAGGTTGGAGCTCGCCTACCCGGAGTGGGGAAGAGCTACACTAGTGATCGAGGTGCTTGGCTCAATTCGTGGAGCCGGTCCGATATGTCCGGGCTTACCTCAACGTGGACTAAGGGAAACCGGCATGTTTCCGATTACCACGGTAAAAACATCGGTCGTGTCTCTTGTCTCTTTAGCTCTTGTTCATTTGCTTCATTGTGATCATTTATTTGTTTAGAGCTAAGTTGTTAACTAGAATTGTATTGGATTAATTGCTTTACATCTTTGTCTCTTAAAATTGTGAAGAATTTATCTAGTAAACAAGAAAAATTAAAAACCTCCTATTCACCCCCCCCCCCCTCTAGTCGGTATCCTTGATCCTACAACCCCTCCTCGCGAAAACCTACGCCAGTTTGTCTCCTCCCCACCAACTCCCTCCCCCGTTATCCGCGCCGCTCCGCCCACGCCTCCTCCCCTCCCCCGTTATCCGCGCTACCGAGTCCTCCTCTGCCATTCCGCCCTCACGTCCTCCTCCCTACCCTGTGCCGCCCCCTCCTCCTCCTCCCCACTCCTCCGCTCCGCCCTCGCCTCCTCCTCCCCAACTCCTCCGCTCCACCGCGCGTCTCCTCCACTCCACCGCTGCCTCCTCGCTCCTCTGCTCCTCCCTCGCCTCCTCCTTCCTACCCCGCGCTGCCGCTGCCTCCTCCCCACCTTGCCGGATCCGGGCGGGCAGAGGCCAGCGACGGCGGCCTGGCGGCGACACAGCTCAAGTGCAGTTCCTCCGTGCAACGGCACAATGAGCCGGAGACGGCCGGATCCATGCGGGACCCACCGGATCCAAAAGAGGCGATGAGTAGGAGATCTGCAACGACGATGGTTTCGTCTATAAACACCCCCACGGTCTCAACCCGGCCGACCGTGATGGTGCCGATGCGGTGGCGCCCTCCACCCCGGCGTTGCCCCTCGAGTCCGTCCTCCTCCAGCAAAAATTTTACTATGAAGAATTTTACTAATGTTTATTTGGTACTCTGTTGCAACGCACGGGCACTTTACTATGAAGAATAACAAACCAATTGATAAATAGGACATCATGCAATAAACATAAACATTAACAAAAATTTTAAAATGAAACTAATGCACCATCCTTTTGGAAAACTTATCTTCATCTCTAGCTTGTCAATCAAAGAAAAAGCGAGTGCACTCTGCAAAATGGAAAACAAATAGTTAAACATCATAAATCCATTGTATATTACATATAAAAGATACAAAAAGATTTAGTGAATTGCTTACATTGGAGGAGGACGGACTCGAGGGGCAACGCCGGGGTGGAGGGCACCACCGCATCAGCACCATCGCGGTCGGCCGGGTAGAGGCCGTGGGGTGCTTATAGACGAAACCATCATCGTTGCAGATCTTCTACTCACCGCCCCGTCCCGCTTGCCCTCGCCGCCCGGATCCTCGTCGCCTCTTCTGGATCCGGCCGTCTCCGGCTCATTGTGCCGTCCCACGGAGGAACCGCACTTGAGCCGTGTTGCAGCCAGGCCGCCGCTGGGCTCTGCCCGCCCGGATCCGGTGAGGTGGGGAGGAGGCAGCGGCAGCGCGGGGTGGTGAGGAGGAGGCGAGGGCGGAGCGAAGGAGCGAGGAGGCGGCGGTGGAGCGGAGGAGCGAGGAGACGGCAGCAGAGCGGAGGAGTTGGGGAGGAGGAGGCGAGGGCGGAGCGGAGGAGTGGGGGAGGAGGAGGAGGCAGCGACACGAGGTGGGGAGGAGGAGGCGAGGGCGGAGTGGCCGAGGAGGACTCGGTAGCATGAATAACGGGGGAGGGGAGGAGGCGTGGGCGGAGCAGCGTGGAAAATGGGGGAGGGAGTTGGTGGGGAGGAGAGAAACTGGCGCAAGTTTTTGTGAGGAGGGGTGGGAGAGGCCCACATGTCAGCGCAGTTTTTTTGTGAGGAGGGGTGGGAGAGAACGGACCGACTACCACCAACTCAAACTTATTAAGTAGTAAAGATAAGCATATTTTTGAATTTAGTTCTACCATAATTACGTATTATCAAAACACATTTTCAGCAAAATATAAATGACATAAATTGCATATAAACATGTAATTCTTCCATGTCATTTATACAAGAACATATATATATCTCATATGCACCAAAATTACTGCTGAAATGACCATATAAAGCATTCTCATGAACAAGGAATCAATAAAACTTAGCAAAAAGCACAAGTTTTATTTATTGTTTAGTGCTCTCAGATATAGGGTTACACAAGATTCAATCTTGGTCGTCCCGCTATTATGGTCTTATACTCTTCATTAATTGAATATGCCAAATAAGTATCAAACCTTGAGCGCTAAATAAAATTTCAGCAGACCGGAACTACAAGATATTTTCAACCAGTAGACAGCACACAACCGAATGACCACCAAATACCTCTAAAATCAGCCAACTAACTTGATATGCTCCAGAATATAGACTCACAATTAAACAAGTTATGCATAAAGCCAAAATGACTAACAGAGGAATAAGTGATGTAGTAATTGTGATCACAGACTATAGAATTATGTCAAAAGTATCTAACTGCAGGAAAAAGACTGAACCAGCAAGGATTTAGAGCTCAAGCTTTAACATTCAATTTCATCATAAGACCAGTATCCTCATTGAGCCTACAGTTGAACCCACATGCATCTATTTGCAATAGTCAACCAGTGACCAATCACAAATATATGAAACAGATCACAGATTGCAAAGAGATGATGGTCGATATACTCACAAGCCGGTGATACTCGAAACCACCAAGGAGAAGCCAAACAAGGCAAGGCACACTCAATGCGCTGTCCCAGAAAACCAAGCACCTCACTGAGCCGAGCAAGGAGGTGAAGGCAATCGGAGATACAACGCCACACTTCCACCTGGCTAGAACCGAGGTAGAAGCCGAGGGTTGGGTGGACGCCGCACAAGACCAATGAGAGCTCCGGCCGAGAACACTCATGAACACCAAGAACAAGTCACAAATCTCTCTCAAATACTCAGCACAAGTCCAAGCCAAATCAACCTCTAGAGGTAAACTCCACACCTTTCCTCTTGGTCAGATCCAAAGAATGGCTCAAGCAAACCGCACAGGGAAAACCCTAGAACGGCGATTTGAGCTCCTCAGCCGACGGTGACAGGAAGGAACCCGGTCGGCAGCTCTCAAGACTCAGGATCGAAGAACTATTAAGAGAGATTTGAGATCGGAGAGGGGAACGTGAACTCACTGCTTTTTCTAGTGTCGCAAAACGGAGAAGAGGAGATGCCATATAAAGGGGAGCGGGGCAGAAATTGGTGGGCTGTAGTCACGGCTGGCGTCGAAGTGCCCACACCGATGACACCTCCATCGCCACTGCCACCATCGCTAGACTCGGCCTCCCCGGGCGAAGCGGTCGAAGCTGCTCCAGGCCACACGCGAGCGCACACGCACGCGCACAGGAGGAGATGAAGTCTCCTCCCTTTATCTCTTGTGATCGGCACACTGATAGGTGGGCCCCACCTCTTTTTTGCTTTTTCTTTTTCAATTGGGCAATTACCGAAATTCTCATGGAAAACAACGGTCCCCGCCAATTTATCAATTGATAAAAGATGTTCAAAGTCTTGTTTGATATACAGCTGTTCAACGATGGGTACCTTGCGGGTTTGAACCCAAAGCCTAGCGACAAGGACTACGACTCTACACAAACAAAGGAGGACTTCACCTTAATCCAATGCCTTGGTGTGAGAATTTTCGCCCAACTCACATTCTATACTGGGCGGCTTGCCCTTTCCCTCTCGGGTTAGGACATTACGGTCATATCCCTGTATCTAACTCATGAGTGCTCAAGAAAGTATACCCTTATCTTTCTTTGATTGCAACCTCACAATCACACTCACGTAGGTGAATTCTTCTAGGAATCCTGTAGGATGATTCTCGAAGTCATATAGACATTGAATTCATTAAGAACTAATGCTCAACCTTCCATACAGAAAGAGCACTGCAGCTAATGGGACTCGTTAGGTGTGCTTTCTAATCCCACATAGTTTGTTGTCCTAAAGTCTAGTTCACGGGATCTCCGATCTTCTAGGATAGGTTACCACCAATATGAGCCTTTACACGGGTATGAGCTCCATTCCCTAAGACACTGCAAGGATGGCCTTCCGTGCCAACCCTTTGGTGAAAGGACATACCAAGTTCCTTTCAGACTGGATGTATTCTACAGAAATGACACCTATCTCTCTGGCATGCCTTATCGACTTAAGTCACCTTTTTATGTATTTTGAGGATTTCATATTGTCCTTCCTACTCTTCGCCTTAACCAGAACGGTTTTGTTATCACAGTAGGTCAATATGGCTGGAATAGGCTTTTCCAGCACAGGCAGGTCAGAAAGGAGTTCTCTAATCCATTCTGCCTCTACAGTCGCTGAATCAAGTGCTACTAACTCAACCTCCATGGTAGGCCATGTAAGGGTAGTATGTTTTGAAAACTTCCATGAAACGGCCCAACCTACTAGAGTGAATACATAGCCACTCATAGCCTTCATGTCATCCGAGTCACCGATCTGGTTAGAATCACTAAATCCTTCCAAGACTACTGGATGGCCAGAATAATATATTCCCAAATTTGAGGTCCCCTTCACATATTTGAGTACTCTTTCTAGTGCTATCCAATGATCATCTTATGAATTGGACGTATAACGACTCAATCTGCTCACAACATATGAGATGTCTGCCTCGTTGCACTAGTTAAGTACATCAAGGATCATATTATTTGAGAATATTTAAGCTAACCCTTCCAATGTCCAGTGTTCTTATGTAGCATTGCATTTGGATCATAGGGTGTGGATACTGGCTTACAGTCCATAAATCCAAATCTTGTTAGGACCTTGTCCACATAAGGGGATTGTAAAAGAGTAATCCCATTCTCACCCTTTATTAGCTTGAAGTTTAAGATAACATTAGCATCACCCAGTTCTTTCATATCAAAATTCTGGGAAAGGAAAGACTTTGTTCTATTGACTACATCTATGTTGGTCCCAAAAAGCAATATGTCATCTACATAAAGGCATAGAATGGCACCTTCGCCCCTACTAAACCGATAGTAAACACATTTATCGGCTTCGTTCACACAAAAGCCAACTGAGGTAATCGTACTATCGAATTTCTCATGCCATTACTTGGGAGCTTGTTTTAGACCATACAAGGATTTAATCAATCAACATACTTTCTTTTCTTACCCTTCAACCACAAAACCTTCAGCTGTTGCATATAAATTTGTTCATCCAGCTCTCTATTTAGGAAAGTGGTCTTTACATCCATTTGATGTACTTGGAATTTGTATGCAGTAGCTAGTGCTAAAAGCACTCGAATTGTGGGTAAACGATCCACAGGAGAGTATGTATCAAAGTAGTCTTCTCCTTATTTCCGTGTGAAACCTTTAGCCACTAAATGGGCCTTATACTTTTCTATAGTATCATCAGATCTACATTTTCTTTTAAAGATCCATTTGTAGCCTACTGGCTTACAACCAGGTGGAAGATCAGTAATCTCCCAAGTTCTGTTGGCTATGATGGAGTCCATCTCGCTACAGACTGCCTCCTTCTAGTAATCCACATCCGAGGATGTGTATGCCTCTAAAAGGGTCCGTGGTTCATCATCCACGACATAGGTGACATAGTCATTGTCAAGTGACTTTTCAGTCCTCTATCTCTTACTCTTCCTCAACTCCAACTCTAGAGCGGTGTTATCCACACTAGAAAGAATAGAGTATTCATATGAACCAGAATGGTCAATGACTTCATTGGGTCTCATAGGAAACACATTCTCAAAGAATGTTGCATCACGAGACCCTATCACTATTTTTGTAGCGATGTCACTCACCTCGAATTTGACCACTAGAAATCTATAAGCCGTACTATTTATAGCATATCCTAGAAATACATAATCAACGGTCTTAGGACCAAGCTTCCTTTTCTTCGGTAACGGCACATGCACTTTTGTAAGACATCCCCACGTATAAAGAAATGATAAGTTGGGTTTTCTCCTCCTTCCATCCTTCATAGGGTGTTGAGGTAGAACCCTATTCAGGACATAATTAGCTGTGAGAACTATTTCACCCCACTGACCCACCTTTTTTTCTTTTTTCTTTTTCTATTAGAAAATTATCGAAATGTCCCTGAAAAATCAACAGAATGACTGTACGATGTATGGCGTTCATCTGAATGTCTTATCGGTATTGTTATCGAATTAATTGGAAAGTTGGGCCGTATTTGGAGGTCAGTCTCTAGTTTCTTTTTAGTCATTTAGAGAATGTACCTTCTATGAGCCATCCGCTGGTGCCTTTCCAGATTTAAAACAGTTAAAAGAGTGTGAGTGTCACTCTGCTATAGGTTGGGATGTGTGGTGATGTCGAAAAGTGATGAGTGCCTGAGTAGTGACAACAACTTGTTAACTGTGTTGTTTTTGTATTTCTGATAAGAGGTTGTTAGTTCCAATTTCTCGATCATTCTTGTACGCAGTGTGTTCTTGGAGTAAATTTATGAATTTACTATATGCATCTCTGCCGTCTGACCAATTTCATACTCTACAAGCCAAACTAAAAATTTGTTGATGTTGTCTTCACTTTGAAGTAAATTCAGTATTTAACAGGAAGGCCTTGCTGTTCATTCTCGCCATCTGCATTCCTAATGTAATGCAGATCTTCTCTGTAGTTTTGGTCTGATATCGTGGTGATCGTGATGCCGTACCTGCCGCTCTTGTCTCCACACTAAGTTCTTGGCTAAGGGATGAAGATGGATGGAAGGGAATCAAGACACACATATCATTTATCTGCAGAAGGCTGTCTTGTTTTGTTGCTACTGCGGAGCCTAGGGTTTCATCATATCTCCTTGTCTTCCTTCTTGTGATGTAGCTGTATCACGCTCTTGTTTCCTTGCTATGCGCCTATGCTTGCATGCCAAGTTGCAGAGCTTGGAACGTGCAGCGTTCCAACACCGTTGGTTGCCTTTAAGTTTATCAATATCGTAATCGTTATCCTCAGTTCCTCACAACTTAAAAAAATTGTTTCAAGGTCGGCTTGCCAAGTTGGAAATTGCAATCTCTCGCCCCAATCCATAGCTGTTGCCGCTGCAGATTGTGATTCCATTGCAGATGCTGCAGCCGTTTGTACCATCTCGTCCTGTCCTGTACCCTTTTAGATGCTTGTCTTGTACCCTTTTATGTGCAGACTGGAATTACTGACAAGAGATGCCAATGTTACGCCGATGAATGTGATGAATCATTGCTAAATGTGTGGAGTTAGATTTTAAATTTTGCTAAAATATACATTTTTTTAGTATATTGTTGAGTCATGGTGGTCAGACCGGCCAGCGCCAATGGTCTGACCGGCAGCCGTCAACGGTCAGATCGGCTAGAGCTAAGCGGTCGGGCTAGATATTGATTTTGGTTGAAAATTTGTATTTTAAAAAATTTGGTTATGATTTGGTTTGTTTGGACCTAGGTCAAGACATATATGTTGCATGAAGCATATTTTGATTAATGTGGGTCAAGTTGTAAAGAACTTATGCCCGTAAACGATTTTTTTGGTTTTGGATGCGCAGGGAGGCTTAGAGTTGACTATGGTTAACGTTGAGGATCGGGGCTACGCTTATAGAGGGGGCCGAGACTCAGAACAATCAAGGATATCTGGTAAGATGGCTAAACTCAAGCATGTCACAAGGAACACGAAAAATATTGAAGGGAAGGTTCAACCGACGTGTTACACTAAGTGGCTTGGTCAGTCCAAATGAGACATGGTCTGATGGAACTAGAGTGAGAGAGACTTACTGACGCGTGGTAAACTAATAGTGCACCTACACATGGCAAGCATGGTGATTGCTTGTAAGTGAAGATGAAGACTAAGTCAAGGAAGAGTATTTTTATAAGAAGGTCAAATACCAGAAACTATGTGAATCAAAACTGTGGTGCTTGGGAAAGTGATTTAGGTTAAAAATATGCTAAAAGATCAAGTGGATCAAAGGCTAAGAACTTAGCGGTTTCGAGCTCATGTATTTTAAAAAGCGTGTATGAGTTAAGTGTGTGAGTAAAATCCGTGTTGTGTGGGATTAACAGGTTTTCTCCATATATATGCTAGTGGATAGTATCTATTACGGTTAAATGTAAGCTGGCTGTCTTATCTATTTAACAGATTGGGATGGAAACTTGTAAGTTAACCATCCAACCATCTCTCATTCTAACCTTGTGTTCTAGGATTAGAGTTAGAAGTGAGTGCTGCAATATGCTCTCTTGTCATCTAGGTGGAATGACTATAAAACATTCATTCTCAAGTAGCAATAGATCAATTTTGTTCATCACTTATGGTATATATCTTCTTGATTTGGTTGATTTACCTATATTCTTATTGGTTTTAATCTCTTCTCTCTTCTTCTTGATCTTACTGTGTGCTAATGATATATAAGTGATGAAAATGACTCATGAAGACTAATTCCTATCCATCTAGCCATATAGTCTTGCAAGTTCTAGAAGTTACCTCGTTTTGCTTGAATTTGCTATTATCTTGAGATTTCTTGATCCCAAGATTTTTTTTCTTTGGATCTTTAGGAGAAATAGCTTGCTATGACATATGGGAATTCATCTAGAGCTATCATCTACCCACGAGCAAGTCGTATAGCAAGATTTTGAAGTTTGCCTGATTTTGATGCACTCTTACTTGTCCTTAGGAAAAGTTGGAACTTTGACCAAGATCTTTCTGATTGTTAGATGGAATAGGTTTCTAGGACTCTCAACAAGATGCATGCAAACTTTTATCTCATGTGGTTAAGGATTTTGGGAGTTGCACCTCTCTTGGTCTTGGCTCGGACTGATTTTCTGTTTTGGGTATAGAGGATTAGTCAGATCACCCCTGGGCGCTCCAACCAGTCACCAGTTAGACCGTTGGCTTCAAGCTGGTAAGACCGGTCGGTGGTCAGATCGCCGGTGCTTTGCCTTTTAGACCACACTCTCAGTGGTGGTCAGAGCGGTGAGGAGCTGAGAATTTCTTCTCTTAGGTTTTTGAGTGTGTTGTTTCGCTCTTGGATTCTATTTTTGATCTTCATAGGTCTGTAACTGCTGAAGTGAAGATTGACGAATACTTGGTTAAAATTTCAAAGGCATTATCTATCCTCGTCTGTTGCCATACCAGCCCTACAGAAGATATGCTTATGGATTATTATAATATGATCATGATACACTTGCTTGCCTAATTCTTTACACTAGGCAACTTTTGAAGAAGTGAGTTGCATCAGCCTGATGCTAGGCCCATGTCAGCTAAAACACTGTTGACTTGTCCGAAACTAGCTGCGTAATTCCGCGGATGCCCACGATGGCGAATCGCCGCTAAGTGACAGACCCTAAGGTTCGACGTTGCTCTCCCGGTCAGGACTATCGGCATCGTCCTCCTCCAGCTGCTTTCCTCTGTGTATTAGACGGCTAAGCTCGTGGTCATGGCCTGATCATGACAGAATTCTAACTATCCCGGTCATCCTGCTTGGCATTCTTTTTTGGCTGCTGGGTCGTCGTCATCGTTGATGCACGTTTTCCGCAGTAAAATCTTGTTACTGCTGTAGGATTATTGGATGTTGCTGTGTTTGTCCTGGTTTTTTGGAGGGTTGGGGTTTGCCGTTTTGGAACGGGTTCTTTGAGAGTGATGGCTGTTTATTTGGATTTTGGGTTGTGGTGCCGACACAATCAGTTTTAAGTCAAAATTTAGCACCAATCAAACATGTCTTCAACTCTTAGGATCCGGGTATGGAGAAACTGACGTATTCAGTGCCTTCTGTGAGGTGCTAAGAAGTCAGAAATAACTTCTTTCCCACCTTCTTCCAGTGTGCTATTTCCAAGGAATCTAGTACTATTTCGAGTCCAAAGAAGCAATGAATATATATTTTTTCACAAAACCTACCAGATGCTACCCGGATCGTCAAATATCAGGCAAATTGAATCTTATGCTATCTGGCTACTCTAGGAATGCAGTAACAAGGAATGAACAATAAAGCAACAGTCCACGTGTGCTCTAGGCAATTCCTTTGGAAGTAAGTAGTATCAGATCGTGCGTGGTTTGGTCAGTCGGCGTCGGACCTGCGTGCTGCTCTGCACTGTGCCAAAGCACATATCTCAAGCACAATCATCGTAACCACCATATAAGGAGACCCAACTGCTGGGTGCCATTTCGACGGCTGTGCTGGTGCACAAGAGATTCATAGTTCAGTTCCATGTGTCAGGTAAGATGTAAGACTTGAGACATTCCCAAACTCAAGCCGGTTTAGTTCACAATCTTCCTTCGCCATGAATTTCTCGGTGGTTCGTTTGGAATGTAAGAATTTTATCCAACGTGTGTGCTGGTTGTATCCCAAGGCTAGTTAAGAATAGAGTGATTGTGCTGTCTCTCCCTAAAAAGTATGGGGTGATTGCGAGTCCGAGTCAAAACAGAAACATACGTCGATTGAGCAGCTTGGCTCATGCCTGATGCTAACTGCTCGAGTGACACGTAGGATAGCCTTTTGTATTTCTCTGGATCTCGTCATGCGCGCATCATCCTGACGTCGTCGCCCTCCCTTTGATTTCGGCCTGCGTTGAGCGAGTCAAAATCGTTCTTAACAACATTGCTTGTGGTAAATTTAGCACCTACTACCTAAAATGTTAGAGTTTACTCCTTGAATTCTAAGCTTCGTACACCAAATATGAAGGAATACTTCAATCGAACGCATTTTGATGTTTGTCTTTATTATCAACAAAAAAGTATTTTATGGAATTGCAAATATATATCTCTTCTCAATAAATTTCGATAATTTGTGACTGTATTTCTGAACTAGTGCAATATTTTCGCATTACACCCTTAGCAATTGTCCACTATACTTTTAAACTTAGTTCAGTTCACCAAATGCATGTGCTATCGAATTTAGTTAGGCCCTGTTTGGATCCCTTGGGCTAACAACTAGTTGCTAAACTTTAGCCCTTGAGGATCCAAACAGGAGGGCTAATGGGTGGGCTAAAGTTTAGCTAAAGCCCCAACTAGTTGTTAGCCAACTAGTCCATCAAACCCAGCTAATGAGGGCTAAAGGACCAGCTGGATAGAAAAAAGACGTTGATACCCACGCTAACCTTCCCAGACCACCATGCATAGGGGTATAACAGACTTTGCACTGAGATAGTAGCACTTATTAGTCCTTGGATCCAAACAGGACTGGGCTAATCTTTAGCCAGCTAACTACTAGTCAGCTAACAACTAGTCCTAGCTAACAACTAGTCCTAGTCCATCCAAACAGGCCCTTAGTCCAATTAATTTATTCTTCCTCCAGCGACGAAAGCTCATGATGAGAGGTCAGGTCTTCTACTAGATGCCAGAGTGGGGGCGACATGAGTCAATCGCTTGTGAACGTAACTTCAAAAGGAAATTAAAGATAAGCTTAACAGAAAACAGCTTGACTCATCTATGTACTTTCACCGTCGTTAACTATGCAAGAACATGATGCGTGCATGACAGCTCCTCACGACGCGTCGATTAGTTTACCTCATACTAACAGCGTAAGTACGTTTATTGTTCATGCACCTAAAACCGGCCAGATTGTGGGAAAAAAAAACTGTACCAAAAGCATCTAACTAGCATGTGTTAATTTCTTGAGACAAAACTAGCTTACAAATAATCTCTTTGGTCTCGTTTGGCTAATTTATTCTTGAAAAATGATTCAATTAATTAATCTTCGGTGGTAAGACCTTGTCTTGGGGAAAGTCGATGCTACCTAGAGCTTGGATTTGATTCTTTTTTTGGGCAGCGTGGTTTCTAGTCTAGAGCAAGTAAATCGAGTTCAGAGCAATTCGATTAAGGGCTTAGCTTCCTAAATTTGAGATGCTCGAATCAAAAAGTTCAGATGTGCTTCTTATTTAAAGCAACTACTCCATCAAGAGATTTTAGCTTCGAGCAAGTCGATTAGTACTTGTAGCAATCCTAAGTGTGCTGAGTGATAATGGAGATGGAAATATGTAGAGCTTAGCCTTCTGAACCGTTGGATGATAACCAAGAGTGGATATAGGTTAAAGGTAAAATTTGTTGTTACTGTTCCAGTTTCCAATAGGTCTTTATTTAATTGATGACTAGAACTCTATTTTTTTCTTCATTAGGGACTCTATTCCCTAGCGTACATATGTACCCCTGTAATCGCACAGTTGACACACACCGAAGTTTTCTATGTTTGTAACTTCTCCCTATATAGTGATTTCGTCAATTATACATCCGTGGTTTTTCATCCGAAAGGGTTTTTTATGTTAAATTTCTGTCTCATGTTCTCGATTGTTCTTCATTATTGTGTGCTTTGTCTTGTCAATTTCATAACAAGTAGTATCCGATCCTAACAAGAGGTATTAGAGCCACGTTCTTTGCCTAAATCAACGTAGGGCACTTTGTCATATGTACGTGACAGTGAGTTCACGTGCAGCAGGATCAGTAAAGGCGTACATGTAGTTGGTGAATCGATGCGTCTCCTTTGTCATATGTGCTCCTGTGAAGATGTCCGGTTATTGTATCTTGTGCGTGCTCTTTCGTGGGCTACTTTGGATGCATGCGTGTGCACTGTGCAATGCAAAAACTTCAATGATCGATCGATCGACGAGAGTACATGTAACAAACCGGTAATTAGGTACATCCGTACATACTTCGGGTCTTCGGCAAGCAATGCGACAGCTACTGGTGTAACATTGCAATCATCTACACTCTTATAGCATGTTTGGACGTAGGAATTTCGAAGCAGCAATTTACACGGGATTAATACGGATATCTTGTGTTCCAAACAACCCTAAATAGTAAATAGCTAAGAGACCTTTGTTCATCGCAAAAAGAAAAATCCTTTGTTGATACAGGAGTCATCTGTTTAACTGTCACGTATTTGCTGCAGTAAAACTTAGGGTGTGTTTGGTTGCCTGAATCTCCTTCGTCCTGGATAGGTGGATCCGTATAATCTGAGAAAGAGCCTGTTTGGTTGCCTGTATGAGCGGATACAGCCTGTATGAGCGGATGCAAAAATACGCCCTCATCCTGGATGGGTGGATACGCTCAAAATGAGCTTCACTAGCCATCCTGGATGAGTGGATGCAGTGTATCTTATGCGGTCCCACGTGTCAGCCTCTCAGGTTTGGTAGACTGCATCCGCTCATACAGGCAACCAAACAGCATCTCAGTTTTTTTGTATCCGCTCATACAGCCTCACCAAACATCTTCTTTTTCTGAAATACGATTCCACTCAGCCTGCATCCACTCATCCAGGATATACGATGCAACCTCCATCAACGATCTTACAGAATTCCTCTGAAATTTCTACGATCCGCAGGCAGAGTGTGGAGCACCGAAGTGAGTTAACTGCATCGACCAAACCCGTCGTCCCCACCATGTGCCCTAGACAGCGACTGGAATTGGATTATTGATTGCAATCGCCATGGGAGCGCACCACACCAACACGCACGAAGGCAACTCTTGTGTTGGTTACCCCGCCCAAATGGCTTAGATATATACCCCTCCCTCCTCACACCCTCACCCTCTTAGAACCCATTCGCCAAACCAACCAAAGCTTGAGCTTGCTGTAGTTGTTGAGCTTGCTGTAGTTGGTTCGCCATGGGCAACTGCGTCCAGAGCAGTGGCGGCTACGCGCCAGGAGAAGGCCTAGTTCAGCTGCAGAAGAGGAGGAGGATGACAAGTGGCGAGGAAGAAGATGAAGGGTCGGTGCTGAAGGTGAAGATGGTGCTGACCAAGGGGGAGCTGGAGTGGCTCATGGCGCAGCTCAAGGCCGGCGACCGCCGCCTCGAGGACGTGCTCCAGGAGATGGCGCGCAAGCGTGACGCCCGCGCCGGCGGCGGAGGCGGCGACGGGTGGCGGCCCAGCCTCGAGAGCATCGTCGAGTGCCCCGAGATGGGTGCCGTCAGCTTCGATTAAGTGATGAGTGGCGTCATCATACATGCAGGGCATATGTACTTACTTTCTTGCAATGCTATCTTCCATTGATCTCCTCTTCAGTGGCTGAATTCTGCTAGCGTTGAGGTATTTGTAGGGATAATCTAGGTCGGCCTGTTGCTTCTTGCTTAGTTTGTTGGATTTTATCAAGGATACTCTTCTTCTTCTTCTTCTTCTTCTTCTTCTTCTTCTTCTTCTTTGTACATAGTGATGATGATGACCAGTGATCTATTAACTAGTAGAGAGGGTGCACTGGGCTGCCTCTGCTCTAGTTGTAACCGGATTCATTTTCTCTCTCTTGTGTATGAGTAATTTTCTTGTTATGCTCTGCTCCCAGTTAGATCCCCTGAACTTTTCTCTTTTCCTTTTGCCCAGAAAAAAGAAGATACCCTGATCATCCTGTGTAAAGTGTAATAATGCTTTGATTACTGCACACGGTCAGTGGCGGAGGACGGGAAAAAAATGAGGTGGGGCGGATCGAAAGCAATGAAAACTACATATCAATTATCAAATATCAATGACACTCCTAATATATGCCTCACCTCTCTGTGATTTTCCCTTTCCCCTTCTATCCATTGCTCAAGCCTCAAATCAAATGCCACAATATATGCCGCCCTCAAGCCTCAAATCAAATGCCACAAATCCACAAGTCAGCAGAGAGCAGAGAGCAGACAAATCCACAAATCCGCAAACTCCTAATATATGATGCCGGCCTGTCCACAAATCCACAAATCACTGCACAAATCCTAATATATGCTGCCGCCTGCCGCCTCCCGCCGCCCGCCCGCCCGGCACCCGCCTCCCGCCTCGGCGCCTCGCCGCCTCCCGAGTCTCCCGCCCGACGCCCGCCTCCCGAGCTTTTGGAGACTGGAGTTGCTCTCGGTCGCCGTCGCCGATGGAGGACAACCACGGCAGTCGGCAGCTGAGGGTGAAGTGCCACAGAGAGACTAGGGTTACTTATTGGGCTGTTGCTATTGGATAGAGGGGTATATGGGGGTCTGTTGCAAAAATTTGACGTATGGCCCATGCCAGGGCTTGCCCTATCGGGCCCTCCGCGCCTGCACACGGTTCAACTGCCCCCAGATGCTACTGTCGGTGTAAGGGCATCTGTAGTGTATGAAAAGAGGAGGTCTTAAGCCAACTTAAGGTCAACCTTATACATTACAGGGGTGATCTTAAGCAGACCTTAAGCAAAAAAGCTTAAGGCTGGTCCTCAAGCTAAAGACCTGGCCACAAGCATTAAAATGCAAATTTTTTTATCTGCCAAGTGGGACCGTCTTAAGGCCCCTTGGGTTATATACACTATGGAGTTGATCTTAAGGTTTAGATGGGACCCACCTTAAGGCCCTTTGGGTTATATACACTACATATGCCCTAAGTGACTGCCTATAAATACACCAGGAACTCAAAAAAAAATCTGAGAAAAATACTACTAACCCCTACCGGTTCACCGACAGAGCAACAGCTAGCTGGACTTGTCAAAAACGATGCCGAATTGAAGGCGAAATTTTGATGTGGACTCTATCTGTAAGTAGCCTGGACTGGAGTTATTTATTTAGACCATGGTGAACATATGCAGACTTCAGTTAGCCACCAAGATTTTAGCGTCGAGGGAAGGAGACCACTAATCTGATGGTGTGCTTGGCCCCCTTTTTCAGCCTGACAGGATCAATTTTGGTTACGCCTTGACCACATGGTTACAAGTCACATTTTTAACCACTGAATCGGAATCAGAATCATTTTTAACCATTGAATCGGAATCAGAATCATTTTTAACCATTCAGTCGCCATTCAGTCATTTTTCCCAACCTCCATCGCAGCTTCCTATAGGAGACTAGTACTCTTTTCTCGTGCACATATAGGTGCACACAAATTGCAATTGACGAACTTACGCAAGCAACCAAAAAACAGAGAAGGTTGAAGGGAGCACAGCACGGCAAAAATTCTAGCATCAATGCATAGATTTCTGCTAGCAGAACAAGCGAGAACGCAGTGTCTCTATTCCAGTGCAAAACAGCGAAGTACTAGTGCTTGACATTAACACAAAGGAAATCGATTTGGTGAAAGTGTAATCGCGGATTGCCACTAGCTTGCTCACACGCGCAGCACTAGCTAGGGATGCCAGTTCATCTTCCTCACAAAGATGCATAGCTGAGAGAGAGAGAGAGAGAGAGAGAGAGATGGCTTGGCTGATAAAAAAGCAACTAGTACTGAATTGTCGGGAGGAAAAGAAAGGAAAAGATCCTGCTTTATGGTTGATGCATCAGGATCGGGACACCCGATAGGTAAAGGCGCATTCCCACTAATTAATCTGCTCGCAGTACTCTGGACCGGAATTAACGTTAAAAGCGGTCTGCTAAAAGCGAAAGAGGGTAGCTAATCCGTTCTCTGTGTGCAGAAAAAAATGCGTTAATGATATGTAACTTCATCGTCATCCCCTTCCGTTCTTTCATTCCACGAGCGTGTTCGGAACTAGAAGAGAATTCTACACGAGTTTTGCAGCGAAACAGCATCTGCTGAGAGCTAATGGAAGTGTTGCTGCGAAATTTCTGTGTACATATATTTCCTAAACTCACCCGGGTGTATGTATATGCTTGGACGCTCTTCTCTGCAAACTCGAATGGTATTTCGGTTACAGAGACGATCCCATTCCTTCTGGGTTAGGACGTTGTTGTACGCACTCTACAGGCTACTGCTATGGGCCGGTTTTACAGGACAAAGCCGGATTTATCCCGGTTCAATTATGGTTAGTTGGGCTGGGCTTTCCCTGAGCACAAGTCCTGGCCAGTTTGGATGAGATGGATTTGGTTGGGATTTCTTCTTCATGTTAAATCTCAACTAAATCCTGCCAAAATCCTGCTCACCCAACAAGAGAGGAATTGAGGGGAGGGTTGTAGACTAGCAGTGCTTACTGCTCTCCTCCCGCCATATTGCTTTTGGGCATGCGCGTGTAGCTTGGCTTGATTTTGATAACCTGATTTTATTTCGATTTAAGTCGTCAAAACAGAAGTATTTCGTCGATTTCTACGTTCGTTGTTTCTACCCGATGTATCGTTCTATCTCGAATTTCCTTCGTCGTTTTCATTTCTGCACAATGGCGGCTGAAATTGCGTTTGTCCCCGGTACAAGCAAAAGGCGACGCTCTGTTATCAAGTAACATGGTAGCATAGCTTCATATACGAACGGACGATCCTTGTGCTAATTTTTTGGCTTCTTCTTGCGCAGAAATTCAAAGCAACTCCATCGCTTGAGGAGGTCTTCACCTGTCTATTTTTTTAACAGGCTTTCTTCCCAATCCAACCAAGCAACCACCGAAGCACTGAACCAATTCTCGCTATGTTTCTCTTTTAATTATATGTGATTTTGGATGGTGAAAGATGATTCTTTTATTGTTTCTTTTGTTTGTCTTATGTTAGCATTACCTCACTAGCACTCTTAAAATTTTAGTCCTGACTCTGACTCTGCCGCTGTGAAAGACCAAAGTCCCGAAAAGTAGATCGATTGCTTTCTGTATTCACGCAGGAGTTCAGGACGACGCTGCTGCTGTTGTACTTGCACTTGACCTGGCTGGCGGTTGCTGCTGTGCTCTCCTTTTGCTAACCTCTGAATTCGGGCTCGGGCTCAAGCACGGTTTGGCCGGAACAATGGCTGGCTCGAGATCCGGCTCAAGATAATGTCCGTCCAAGATTTCGCCCCTAGTTGCGCGTATGGCATTGTCAAAAAATTAACGCAGATGTATGTTTGTTTTTTCTTGACAATGCCATGAGTTCACTGAATATCCAGGCAGACCTTGGTACATGGTTCAGGACAGTGGCGGAGGGCCCGATAGGGTAAGGTAAGGCTTGAGCCATACCTTGATTTTTTGCAGCAGGCCCCATATACCCCCCTATCCAGTATCCAATAGCTACTAGCTACGGGTGGAGGAGCGGTGGTTGGAGAAGGCAGAGAAGGGAGGAAGATGGAGGCGCGGCGGCCGGAGTAGAGAAAGGTGGCGCGCCGGCGGATCTGGAGGAGGCGTGGCGGTGCGGTGTGTCGCGATGGAAGGTGGAGACGGCAGAAGGGGGAGACGGGTGGCGCAGAGGTGAAGGGACTGCGGCGGTGGAGAAGAAGAGGAAGGGTGGCGCGGTGGCGATGAGGTGGTGGCGCGAGAGGTGAGGGGCGGCCGAAGAAGAGGGAGAGGTGGCGGCGCACGGGTGGCGCGGTGGCTAGCCGGAGAGGAGCGGCCGGAAGTGGAAGAGATGGAGGAGCGGCCAGAGGGGGTTGAGAAGGGAGGAGAGAGGCGGCGGAGAGAGGTAGGGGGTGGCGAAGCTTGGTGGCGCGCCGGCGGCCGGATGTGGCAGAGAACCGGGGGAGGAAGCAAGAAGGCGAAGGGGAGAGAGAGAAACCGGGCTCGAACAGAACGGAGGCGGCGGCTAGGGTTTCGTGTGATTGGGGATCGGCTGTTTTGCGATTTAGTCCACCAGCTCTTCAGATATTGCAATTAGGTCCTTTCCCCATTTAACTTCTTCTGTTCTGGCCCTCTAGATGTCCGATTTCTTCGCGAAAAGATCCTACGTGTTCATGACGACGCGTACATCTGTACGGAGCAGTCCCGAAAGTCCAGATTTGTCGTTTATGCGCCTCGATCGCGCCGGCCTGCAGAAAAATGTAAAATATGCCATTTTGAGCAATTAATTATAGGAAATATATGTAAATGATGATAAATGGTCTCAAAATGCGAAAAATAATGAGGTAAAATGATGGGTAAATATGTGTAAAAATGACGCATGTCAGCGTAGCCGGCGGCGGGCGGGCGGCAGCCACCGGCGCGCAAACTCCGGCGTTGACAGGGTTGGAGGAGCTTGAATGGTATTGCTTTCGATCCGCCCCACCTCATTTTTTTCCCGTCCTCCGCCACTGGTTCAGGACGGTTGACATCTCCGCGTTCTGCTTAACCAAAAGTCTTGCCCTGTGCTACACCCTAAACCAGGGAGGCAGCCATTTTTTGCCTGGAAAATCAGGTACTGAAGAGCTTGCTAGGATGATTTCGATGATTGCATTGCGTGGATATCCTCTCTCGGTTGTTGAAGATGAGCATTTCTTGAGTTTCATAAATAAGAAGAACCCTGGTTTTAGACATTACGATATTTTCAAGAAAGCTATTTGTGCTGGTGTCATTCACGTAGATGGTACAGCACTTGGCTATGGAGAGGGTAGTGCACTTGGCAATGCAGATGATGTATGGCGCAGGGAAAACAATTTCAGTTTAGAAAAAAATTTGGACCCCTTCAAGAAAATCAAATTTCAGAAATTTAAATAATTTTAGAATTTTTTGAAAAAATTTGGTCGAAATACTCTAAAATACAATTTGAATTCAAGAAATACAAACATATTTGTAGATCCCCTGGCCGTAGCCAACTCCCCCTCCCTTGCCCCCATCACCTCCCCCTCCCTTACCGTCACCGCCTTCTCGTCCCCTGCCGGCGCCATCTCCCTTCTATCCCTGTAATGTCTCAAAAATTTCAAAATCATTTAAATTGTGTTCAATCATCATTTTCTACATTTTGGTGGATTTTCAAAATTTTTGAGCATTTATTAAAGGCTTTTTGACTTTTAGCAGCTAAAAATAATTTTCTAAAATTAATTATAATATTAACAGAGTCAAAAATAAATTAATTGGATTCTAAATATTCTAAAGTACCTTTCCAAAAAATTCATAATTTTTGGAGTTAGTTTGATAATTTTAAAAATTCAAAATTAATTTATGATATTAAATCAATTAGAAAATTAATTAAAAATCTAAAAGCATCTATGGGCTGAATCTTCTCTCCTCAGCCTAGCCTGCTCCTGTTTTGGCCTAGCCCTTGGCCCATTGCCATCTGTGGCCAGCGTCGATTTCTTTTCCCCTTTCCCCGCGCGAAGGCATATTTTCACCGACCCACTCCTCTGTGGCCTTTTCTATTCCTCTCAATGACCCGTGGACCCAAGGCCCACCAGTTAGGTGTCTTTGTCCACCTCAATCTTTCGCTACAGCGCATTGCTAGACCACGCCATGGACGCCATGACAAGTAGCTCCGCTGACAAAGCAGTGGCTTTTACTTCGCCTCTGCGTACTTCGCTACATCACTGCAGCTCGACGCAGGCCTACCCAAGCCGTCCCATCACCAACTAAGGCCTTGAGCGCCTTCTTCTCATCATTACCCAGGAAGAATCTCTATGTCTAACCGCACCCTCAGCGCTACTTAAGGCCGCCTGAGTGTGCCATTATCTTTCCTACAGCATGCCATCCCTATTTCTCTCTTCGGCCAAGCTTCCAGTTCCTTGTCTTGCCCAAAACGCACCATCGCCCTGAGCTCCAGTACGTGCACCACCACTGTGCCTTAGCGTGCCCTCCTCACTTTTCGGTAAGCCCTCCACTCGACACTCATGTCATTTTGTGCCGGCTAGCCCCAATTTCTAATCCCCTCATTTTATTGAAGTTCCTTCCAGCAAAGCATCAAGACCACGCTATCTTCTTCAACGCCAGTCGCCGCCATCGCTTGAGAAATTCTCCCCGCCGGTGAGCCTAAGACCTTGACATTCCTTTTTCATCCCCTCGCCTCTCTGAACTCATCCCTACCCTCAGTTCCAACTGAATGCCATTGTGGGAAGCTGCCACCGTGCGTGCCATCACCACCGCCGTGGATCATCACTGTCCGGCCACCTCAGACCTTCTCTGTCGTTGCCATCCTAGCCATTGTCCTCCTGGTGATCTGCAAATGCTTTTGCGCCACTCATTCTTGCCCGAAGTAAAGACATTGTCGTTGTCAACGTGGCTCTGCCTAGCGCCACCGCTAACCCAGCTCCAAAGAACTTCAAGCCCCACCACCACCCTAAAATGAATAACCTCTATTTCAATCTAACACATTTTTATGATACTTTAGTAGCACATTATACATTAGCATATACATCAATACATGAGCCAGAAAAGGAACCAGCTAAAATATAAAGAATTCATGAATGTTTCAATCAAATAAACTAGTTAAGTGTTTCCATTGATTTTATGCATACAATTTAAGAGTTTTCCATGTTCCGACAAATATTCATGGTCGTATTCATTTTGATTTATGTTCAACATTATTTTTATTTGTATCCCAGATATTCGTATTTGTATTTGCAACCAGAGAAAAATATGAAAATAAATATAGAAGAGTCATTATCCGTTCGTATTTGATTTGTTTGCTCCTCTACTCAAGGCTAGAGCACACCAACCTTGAGTGTAAATCCTCTAACCTGCATCATGTATATATGAACATATTGGTATAATACTCTAATCTTTGTTAAAAGTTTGTTGATTTGTAGAAGCTCTAGCAAGCAAGGTCGTGAGAAATGTGAACCTAGGCGTGCATGGTTGTTTTTGTGTTGACAAGGACCAAATATCCATGCATGTACTGTATCATAGGATAGTACATTGCGAATCATGATTATAAATTTAAACAACCCAAAAATATGAAATTTTGAATTTATTTGAAAATTACTTGAATTTGCAGTTTTTGCCAAAAACTGAAAATTCTAGCCAAAAACCCACTCTCCCTTTCAGGAAATGCGCCTTCAACATTGAGGAAACACATTCTTACTGCCCACCACTTTCTCTGTTCTCACTCGACGTCACATCGCCAGTAGCTTGCGCCACACCACCTTATCTGCTAGCAACCATCCCACCTCACTTGCCACATCACTTTGACATTAAACACGGTCTGCGCTAGCGCCACGCCGTCCTCACCTTCAATTTACATCACCGCCAACCTGAGTGCCAGCTTGTCAACACGATGCGCTTCTACTATTCCTCACCGCCACCTCATGCACACACTCTTGGGAGGAACGATGACTTTGGCTCTACCACCGCATTGTTGTCCTAACACCGAACATACACAGTCGTCCATGTCGCTACCCACGCGTCGAGCTTGCCTCACACCACTCTTGGTGTCACTGCCTTCGTCGACTATAAAGCCGAGCTCAGCGACCACCTTAGCACCTTTTGTACGCTCCACGATTCTGATCTTCCTCCTCTCCAGCCAAACCATGCCGTCGGTGCCCAACAATCTCACCGGTGAGCCCAAACCCCAAATTCTCATTGTAGCCTCATCTCCAATCCAATTCATCACTGTCGTAAAGCTTGCTCTGGGTTAGACACCCTTAGCACTACCTTAGCTCCGTAAAGCTTTCCCTAACTTCCTAGTCCACCTCACTGCCCCAACTCATCACTGTCGTGAGCCACTACTCTGCCACCCATAGTCACCATCGCCAGTCTCCCATAGGTTTCCCCGAGCTAAGTTGTCGCCACCATTGAGCTCCACTCACCTCCTAGATACTCGAACCATAGCTATTTTGGTCAAAACCTTGCCACAGCTCCGCCATGCCATGGTCCTAGTATGGCAAACCATCGTCGCCGCTAGCTTGCTCTGGGCCACCTCCACCCGGGTGCATGCCCAAAATGGAATTCCCATATCCCAAGCTTTCTCACCACACCGTCTCTCGCTGCCACCTGCCATCGCTGTTGCCCAATTTAGTGCTGTCATCGCCCCTCTGTTCCGACTACCTTTAGCACGAGCTTTAGCTTGTTCTAAATGGAGTTGGGCCTCAAGCCTCTTGGTACTCCAAAGTAGGCTAGCAAAGATGACCCAAGCCATCGTCGGGCCAAGTCATCTAACTGGGCCAAGCCTAGTATAGTGCAGCCCAACAGCAACATCCCGATCCAACAATGTTCATTCAATCCAACCAAAACACTGTTCAACTCGATCCACAAACACAGTAAACAGATTCAACACTATTCACCAAACCTGACCTGCTAGCAATAGTGCCAACCTGGTACTATTCATTTAACCTGTTACTATTCACCTAAACCCATTAAGCCTATTTATATTCATTTCGACCGTTTCAAGTCTGTCTAACCCATTTTTAACTCTGTTCAAACTGACCAAGCTTAATTTAAACCCTATCCACCCAAACCCACCTTCTTCTATATCTTTTTCAGATATTTTGTTACATTTTATTTCCAGCTTGCATTCTGAAAAACATAAACTTATTTATATTTGTTCTTTTGTGATGGTATTCATATTTGACTAGTTAGCCAACGGAGAAACTACTAGAGCAATTAAGGTGGATGGTGTAAACCTGAAGCCTACAAAAAATAATCAGAGACTCTGGATAAAAAGGCAAGACACATGTCTTTGATCATGTTGATCCTATATTATTAAATTATTGTTACTTTTATTTTTACTATTTGAGCACTCTTATTTAGAGTGGTGATCATTTGGGCTTTTTTTGGTGGCTTATGGCTGAAAAGCACTGTAGCTGGCTGAAAAAACACTGTAGCTGACAGAGGCTTATTTAGCATAATTAAATTTAAAAAAATTAAAAAATATGTTAGCCCATTACGTATAATACAAACAAATACGGGAAAAAAAGAACCGGCAAAAAAGCTCAACAAAAAGCCAAAAGTTCAGAAAAAGATAAAATTTATGAATAGTAAAACATAAGCCGGAAGCCAGAAACTGAAGCCGAAATGATCACGAATGACATGGTGAATAGTTAGACCCTACCACCAAAAAGACCCTACCATCAAAAAGCTGTCATACTTATAAAGGCTAAATTCACCTTGACAACTTGGTAATTAATCACTGTATAGATAGCTATTATTAGATAGTACAATTAAACTAATCTTTTTGAACTACTAAGAATAATTCAGCTTTGTGCCGGTAGACTTTTAAATGGTACTAGGGTTGAGGCTACTTGATGGGATGCCACTAGATGGTTGGAGTGCATGATCTCACCTTAGGATTTGAGGCCCTAGTTTGGATATGGTGGTATCGTGCCAGTGTGCACAGGGTATATGAATAATAACCTCACAAGGACTAGATTCTTATGTAACGAACATGGAACTCGCTCAACCACCGGTTTTGATTTATCAAATATGGTCTAACTGCTCGATTTGACCAAATATCTACAGGAAGGTCAGCTATCCCAGTGTTTTAGGATGGCCCGCAGACAAGGGGTGAAATGGAAGTAGGACTGAAAACTCACTTGCCATTGTTCATAATGGTAGGTCCACTCAACATCGGGCCACGATTTTCGCTTTGGCCTATAGATTCCCGACAATGTTGAATGGCCCTAAGCCACCGGGTAGAAGCTAGAAAGAATAGAGCATTGAACAACCTTGTTATCTCAACTCAGTCGCAGGCTAACATGTTGTGTGTTTATAGCTTGACATTATGAGTCTAAGATATCTTGTAGGTAAAGTTAGGCAGCTCTGCAAAGTGTAATAAATAATATTCGAATACGCCGTACTCCCGTTTATTGGAGTTGTGTTTCATATGTAATTCTAATAACAAGGCATAACTAGAATTTGAATAATTTTAGTATGGAAATTATGGATGACAAACCACTTGTTAATTAAATATAGTTTTACTATTTTAGTGCAAATTTCTTTACCATCAAATTTGCATTTATTCTTATCACATTATAACCTATGACATATGTTTGAACTCCTTGCATATTAGTTATATATCATTTCTGTGTAGTTTGCTGAGTAGCTAGTGTACTCAATCTTACTTATTTTCACCAGAACAAACACTAGAGGAAGAAAGGATGCATCAGCCACTACTACAGAAAAACTCATCACAGACAGTTCAGAAATGTCACTGCAAATTGTTTCCTGATCCGTCTATGCTTATGGGTCAGTAATACCCTAAGAGTATTATAGACATTTTTTGAACCGCCTATTATAATAATTATTACAGACAGTTCTTACTATAAACCATCCGTGATAGTCTATTATCACAAATAATTCTAGTTAAGAACCGTTTGTGATTGTGTTCTCATGTTATCATAAATAGGCATTTTCAGTTCATCAATATTCTCTAATTGTGCTATAAAATAACGCAATCAAAGAATACAGATGAACCAAAGCAGACCTATTTATGAGAACAACATCATCATGCAGATGAACCAAACGATAGCAACATAGATGGTCTCTAAATCAAAACCGTATGTGATTGTATTTAATACTGATGGTTTTGGTTAATCGTCTGTGATGAGGTGTTTAATTAGTATTACCCTTGTTGTAGTGAGTTGACGTGTTAGGGTTATGACCGCACTCAAGCATTCCTATAGGATTTCTTCAGATCTTCTGAATGTAAGCTTGGACACCCATAAAACTGTTATTGTTTGGCCATTTGGTCATATTTTAATTAAACTAATCACTTTTAAATGTTTGTGAGCAGGGATATACTCTTTTTGTCCGTAACTACTAGTTTGTTACGAAAAACAACTGTCATATTTTAAATTGTTAAAATGGGGTCATCCCATAAATACTACGAGGGATCCAGACCACTATTAATATGATTCTTCCTAATTAATATGCTACGTAGGATCGAGATGGAAATGGTCTACGTAGATTGAGACCCATATGGTCCCTCAGGCTACCTACGAGGACCAAATGACGGGGCACATTATGCGTGTACGTATTTAATTTCATAAATCAAAGTTGGATGCATATGCTATAGCTAGACTTTGCTTAACCATGCATATATACTACCTGCTGGTTTCTTTTGATAACCGTAAGAAAAACTTGGTGTCGCAGCATGCATCTAACTCCCAATTAGCAAAAGGAGACGCCAGTTCCTTCATGTCACGCAGGGATCGTCGGATGCATGTATATACAGGCATATGTTCGAGGTTATTACAAGCCCACAACTGCATCCATGTCGAGCCCTGATCGATTCGACTTGAGCTTCTGATTTCTGGTTTATTTTTCATTATTTATAAATTTCGTTTCGATTTGAGCCATGAGCTTTTTAAGCCCAACTGATCACCAGCTAAATCTTGCTTCGGTGCCCGTGCGTGCGGCAATTAACAATCTGCTCATCCACCTTGGTCGTATAATTCGTACGTAGAACTTGTAGGGCTAGGTTTGTTATATTTATTTGTTTATTTTTCTGATTTTTGTACGTAGTACTCACTGTTATTTTTTACTTGACTTTTTTGTGTTTTATGATCTCTAACATACGATTTTGGCTATTTCTTTTTATAACTTTATATTAAGATGTAGTAGTAAAATTATAATATTATAAAAATATTTTAACAATAAATCTAATAAAAGTTTGATGACATAGATTATAGAAAATTAAGGAAAAAATGGAGTGCGTACTTTTCTTGATAACAAAGCAACATCCTGTTATTTTTCGTTTTGATCCATGCACGGCATCACGCGCGCGATCGATGCGACCGATGCAACAATAACCCTTCAATGCATGCATGCATTGTCAAATCCCCACATGCAATGATCGATATGGGCTAGCGATATATAATTAATGGTTTTGAGTGATCTCCACTCAAGAAGCTAGGGCTCCATTACACATTTGTAATAGCTAAGGCAATGATTCATTTCTTTGCAGAGTCGTTCAAGCTAGCCACAGATCGATGTATGACCAACACCCAAAAAAAAAACTGATACTCTAACACGCATTTTATTATTTGACCGTATGAATAATTCCATGTGTACATGCATCAGGAGCATGTGTTTTTACGAGGGCAAGACATGCACGTTCTCTTTGATCAAGTTAGTATTATCCTAGAACATATAATCCTAGAACAGCACATTTTAATCCTAGAACAAACTGCAAATGCGTGTGTTCCGGGCCCAAAAGCCATTGTCATGTGCGTGGGTGCCTTGCGAGCAGCTTACTGGGCCTCCAAAGCCCAAATTGAAATGTGCTTCACAACTAACGGGATAGGCCTTAAGAGACTGGGCTATGTTAATTTAGAGATCTTCTTCTCTTTTGCTTTTAAGAGTATTTTCACATTATATCGTCTCAAAAGTAAAGTTGTTTCAAAAGGAACAAATAGTACAAGAGGGTTTTGGGGGTTAGATTTTGAATGAAAAGAAAAGGACAAACAAGACATGCATGTTGTTTGGACATGAACGTATACATAGTTCAATAAACCTGAGTTTCCGCAGGAAGTCAATAACTGTTTACTCAGTCCTAATGTCATAGTCGCTAATTGACTAATCAGTCCTTTATGTCGGTCACAAAATTCACATAGAGCCAGAGAGGTCCAGAAGGTTCTTACTTGGTAGTACTCTCAAGGTCACATTCATTAGAGAAAGTAGACACAGGTAGGCTAGGAATGCCTCTCACTTTCAGGCGCTTGCAAGGGGGCAATAATAGTGGTCAATAGATCATATATTTTGACTATTAAGAGAGAAATTTTGACAATTACGAGAGATACCCGCAGCGTTATGTTCCCTCGGTCAAAAGGAATCACACAGCGCTGTCTTTTCTTCTGTTCCTTCGGTCCAGGCGAACTCGTCTCGATCGTCTGCAGCAGCAGCACAGCCAGCGACAGGGGAACAAGGCACGAAGCCCGAGGAGAGAGAAGCACAGCTCGGATCTTCGTTTCTTCTCATATAGCAGGCAGCAGCAGCACAGCCAGCGACAGGGGAAAAAGGCACGAAGCCGAAGCACAGCTCGGATCCCTGACCCTTGCGGTAGGAGAGAGAAAAGATATTTGTTTTTTTTTCCTTGCGCCAAGGACAGAGAGCAGAGGGAGATTCGTTTTCTTCGACAGAACAGAAAATCGAAGACCATACCAAAACACATGTCCAGCGCAGTAGCGAATCCAGGATGAAAAATAAGGGTAGGCTGAAAAATCATATATTCTTATACTAGATCGTAAGTTTTTATAGAATTGTTAGTTCTACATCTCGAATGACTAAACTACTCTATAAAAAAACATAGTTTTGTATTCTTGTGCAATCAAATTCATACCTTTATATATGAATAAAAGCAAAGTAAAAAGAAATGCAACGGAGGTAGCTGGCTAATAGCAAATAAATCTCAAAAACATGTAATCCACTGACTCACTCGGTGTCTCGGTCAGACAGGGATTGAAAAATCGGTCGGTCTCACCGTCTCGGTCACTCCGCGTCCGGCGTATTCACTCTTAGTCCCTCACGCAGAGGCGCCGCACGCCCGCACCCAGGGCTCGGGCTCCCCGCCGCCGCGTCCCGCCTCCCCGCCTCCCGCCTCTCCGGCTCACATCTCCCGCCTCTCCGGCTCCCCGACGCCGCGTCCCGCCTCTGGCCTCCCGCCTCCCTCCTCTCGCCCGGGATCTCCGGCTCCCCGCGAGGCCGCGACGGTGTGACCCCGCCCCCGGCAGCCCGGCTCCGTGCCTCCGTCGCTCAGGCCCAGCCGGCAATCGCCCAGGCGTCCCCGCGACGACGCGACCCCGCCTCGGCCCTTCCCCAGCGTCCCCCCTCCGGCATGGTGAGCAATTGATTGGGGATTTGGGCATTTGGGGGAACGGGAGCTCGGGAAGGGAATGGTCAATGGGGATTTTGGTCTTCGGATTTGGCCATTTGGGGAAATTTGGGAGCACGAGAACAGCGGCAACATGTACTGGATGATTGGGCCCGTGGCCCCGTGGGCCTGCATTTCTGCTTCTTCAGCGGTTCGGCCTTGTATCTTCTCCCCTGGCTCCATGCTCGTTCTTCTCCTCAGAGGCTCAGACAGCTTCTTCTTCTCGTCGGCGTCGTCGCCAGTGTCGCCGCAGGAGCCCGAGGGGGTGGGGGTGTTCGGCAAATCAGTGGAGGGTAGGCTTCAGCCTGATGAAGCCTACCCCATGGATTCGCCCCTGGTCCAGTGCACATAATCTAAGTCACCAATAAAACACTTTGATGAAGGTATCATCATAGGGTGATAACGAAAATAGACAGCGGTATTTTACTGCAATATTCCTTGCTCACACGGAGCAACTATACTGCATGGTCGTTAAAGATACGTATCAACCTACAGACATAAAATATGCAGAACACTGTAGTGAAAGATGACATCAACGAACTGAGAGATAGAATGGCTGATGCGGATAACCCTAACACTAACCCATTTTCTCCTTCATCAAGTACAACCTCAAGCATACAAGCAATAATTATTCTAAATGTGCAACTTTCATTAGACCAATCACGAGAACCAAAGCTAAAATACTTAATCAACAGGTGAATCACCTTCTAACTGAGTTAACCATTGATTGACATGAGGATTGTTTACTACCTAATGCATATATATGATGTCTACTCAAGTTTAAAACTGTTGTTGACTTGGAAGTCAAGAGGAAATAATGTAAGCTTGCTATCTATGATGTTCAAGAAGATATCTACAGAAAACTCAGAAGTGCATATGCCAAATTATCTTTCTTATATCGCAAGCAAGAAAAAATCTGAAATGCATTTTCTCTTCAAGAGCACTGTAGCAGCAATTTACTGTATTGCTAATCTTCTATAGCGCAGAGTAGGGATGGAGCCATTGGGTGGGCTTTGTTAGGCTTCAGCCTACCCTCCAGCCTACCCCCCAGCTGGGCTGGCCCAGGTAGGGCATCACCCTTCATCCACACCACTCTTTAGCCATCAGTACACCACGCTTCACACACAGAGACCACATCCACAGACGCACACGCACGGGAGAGACGAGAGGGGCTATGCACGCACCTCGGCAGTAGGCACCTGGTGGCATTGGCGGCTGGCGCGTGGCGCCCGATGGAGAGCAGACCCAGCGATGCTTCAGCAGATCCTTGTGGCGTCACGGCAACGACCGAGGCACCAAGCAGATCTGGGAGGGCGGCGGGTGGTGGCCGAGGCGTCGAGTAGATCTGGGACGGCGGCGGCCGAGGCACCGAGGCCAAGTCGCTGAGCAGATCTCAACCGCCCGGCGTAGCAAGAGGAGGCTAAGGCGCCGAACCGCTATGGAGCCATCACGTGTGTGCATCGCAGCCACGCTGGGGTGTGGCTGAGTGGGGAGTCGAACCGAAGGGATCAAGGGAAGTACTGCTGTGCTGAGTGCTGATTTGCTAAAGAATAGAAAAGTGAAGAGTGAATATTGAAAGATGAGAGTAGTTGCTATGCTGGGGAGTGTGGTGCCATGGTGGACTAGTGGGGACTTAGTTCTTTGGAGAATGGAGACTTGAGTCTTGGAGCGCCACCTTGGCTTGCGCTGCTAAAGGGTTGGCCCTTGGAAACTTGGAGAGGCTAGAGGCAAGTTGTCACTTGGAGTTGGACGACCGACGCCTTCACCGTGTGGTCACGCCGACGGCTAACGACTGCCGAGTGGCCGAGACCGAGCGTCCAAGCCTATCAGCCAAAGGGTAAACCTTTAGTCTTTAGTTGATTAGTTCTCTATTTTTTATATTGAGTATTTGAGTTATTGACATTAATCAACTAGTCAGACTGAATTCTTAGAGTTAGATATCATATGTATGTTGTCCCTACTACAGAAAAGGTCATCACAAACAGTTCAGAACCGTCATCACAGACGGTTCCTCAACCGTCTGTGTTTATGTGTCGGTGATAATAGGTGGTTATCACAGACGCCTCCTAAGCCGTCTGTGATAACTTACAATACAGATGGTTAATATCACAAACCGTCTGTGATAGTCAAGTATCATAGACGGTTTTTATCAAAAAATCGTTTGTGATAGTGGAGTATCATAAACCAGTGTAACAAGTTCATTGAACCGGATACACTGAAGTGTGTCACTTTGAGAGACCATGTGGATGTGTCCCCATGTTTGTGATGAGTAATTGACTCGTGTTCTGGAAAGTTTGAGTTTAATTTGGTTGGTTCGCGCCAAGTCGATGCATGGCGTAGTCCAGTTCGGTTGGGCTTGGTCGAACGCGGTCGAACGTGCTTAGGACGCTTATTCCTCTTTTCGATTGGTCGATTTGGGTATTTCATGCTTGAGTACCTTCTTTTGATGCTAATGTATGTTTATACTATTTTGTGCGGTGCTATGTGATGGTTTCTTATCTGTGATGGCTGCAGTACTTTGAGGCGAGTTCATGGTGAGGCGTGTGAGGACCAGGATTAGGCACAGGAGGTGTTGAGGTCCAGACGGTCGGAGACGCCGAAGATAATCGAGGCTGGTGAGGTGGTTGCAAGCCGGGGAGACTAGGAACCGGAGCTGGTGCTGCCGGAGGTGGACACGACGGGCAACGGCGAGGTGGACCGAGACTAGGCTCAGGAAGGAGCTGAGGTTCAGACGGTCAGGATGCCAGGTGCGATCGTACGAGGACAAGAAGCTTCCAGGAAGGTGCAGCAGGGGCATTTCGGTAAAATGCGCAAGGCTGGAAAATGGAAACGGATTCGGTTGAAGATAACGGGTTGGAGAACCATTAGTGGATGGCTGTAAAGAGAGGGTTTAGGGTTTGGAGCATGTGTGGCTTGAATCCTGGTTCCCTCCTTTTGTTGTAAGAGGTTTGACCATTTTGCCTCATTTGTGTATGAAGTCTTGGAGTGGAGTTGGGCTGCCACTTCTTGAATTCCTATCTGAGTGTGTGGGTGCTGGGTGATAAGATGGAGGCAGGGGTGTTGCCTTTGGGTTGAGAAAACGAAGTGAGCAAAAGCAGAAGTGTTGTGTTCTTCCTCACATGGGTGATCTTCTCCGTTGAGAATCATGTAGTGAGAGGGATGTAGAAGAACCATATGTACTAGCCCATGTCTCTGAATCAATATGAAATGGATTGAGTTTGAGTTATCCTTCTTGTGCTGCCTCTTTTGTTTTGCTCAAGTTCCTTTTTGGCTACAATGTGATCCTTCCCAGTTTTACGTTGAGTTCTTGAGAGAGTATCTTCTGATTTTTGCTCCATGCTGGGAATCTACCTCAAGGCCATTTGGCCAGTCCTCCCCCAAGAGCAAAAACCAGAATTGATGTGTATTTGCTTCTCTCATTCCTGCGCCACAATCCCTCTGTTTCACCAAAGCTAGGGTTTGGAGGCAGGGGATGTTTGAAGCTCTTGTTTACCCTTCAAAAGATGACTTCAGATTTATGCATCCCTGTTGTGAGATCATTTCCTGCTAAGTTTCAAAGTCTCATTAGCAAAAGATTGGAGAATGATAAGAAATTTGGAAATCTGTTTCATTTTCTGTTCAGTTTCTGATTTCTGTTCAGATTTCAATTCCCTGGTCTTTTTGGTCGTATTCTTTTGTTTCTGAGTTCAATCTGCTATTTAGCTTGAAGACCAAATCATTTGCCCTGAAAAGAGCTGCAAACTTTAGTCCTTTTCTCTGCATTTCGGTTCAGCAAAACAGCAATTACCGTGCCTCTTGTTTTTGGCAGCTAAATCAGTTTTCGGCTGCAGTCAGGTGCCTGCTCGCACTCTGCATTTTTCTCTGCCGAACTACTCTTTTATTCTATGTTCTTCTCCTGAATTTGGTCAGCTATTTGGCTTGAATTACTGGTTTATTTGGTCTAAGAGGAGTAGCATCCGATCTGCATTTTCTCTGCCCTTCAGTCTTCATTTCGGTCAAAAATTGCTTCTCTGTTTTCAGCTTTTACTGCCGACAAGTTTCAGTCTATAGCAGTATGTTCTTGCTGTTCAGTCTGCAGAAACCAAGAGCTGAAATTGAAACTGAATTTGTCTAAATTTCTCTACCTGCGTTCACTGATTTGGAACCCGGTCTGACCAGTCATGCCACCACAATCAAACCGGTCACTGCTAGCTGCCCTAAAGTGTTTTGTTTTGCCGAGCAGTCTGTTTTCAGCATTTAGTTTCTAGCTCAGCTGTCTATTTTTTAGTTCTTGCAATCTGCAGCAATGTCTGTTTTCGGTCTGCATTTTTTAGTTTCTTGCTCGCTGCTTTTTCAATTTACTTAGCTCACCTCTTCTTTTTATTTTCGGCAGCCAAATCAATTTTTCACTGTTTGGTCATTTTTCAGTCGGCAGCTGCTTCTTCAGTCTGTTTTGCTTTGCAGTTGGTTTTGGTCACTAGAGAGGATTACCTTCAAATACATTGATCTTTATTTTCGGCCAAAGCAGTCCTTGTAGTTGTCAGTCTAGTCTTGCATCTCCCATGAGTATCTTTGGTCAAATCTGATTTTGGGCAAGTCTGTTTTTATGGCATGCAGTCCCTATGATTTTCGGCAAAATTGCTTTCGGCTTCCAGTGAGCAAATTAAATCTTTCTTCATGGCTTCTATACCTATCGAAGAAGAAGTCTGTGGATACTTTAGGGCGGTTTTTTGAAGGCACCATTCACCCCCCATATGTTGCCATTTCCGATCCTACACACTTGCTTCACGCCCTTTGAATGTCTTTGTGGCATATATTATTACTACAAGGTCCCTTTGGAACAGTAACATGCCATTCCAAATAGCTCTTGTAGCTAACAAGTGTAGCATATATCATGAAGTTCTAAAGGTCATAAAACAATTTACCCAACTATTCAGACATAGCACAAGATTGACAAATGACAATAATAGTAAAAATTTAGCCATCAAGTGAAGCATATATCATAAAGTACTATTGAGACAGAGGCAAACGGTGTTGGGAAGGAGCGGCGGCGACGTGAGGTTGAGGTGGCCGGCGTCGGGAGCGAGTGGCGGCCGGCGTCGGGAGGGAGTGGCGGACGGCGACGGGAGGGAGCGGCCAGCGTCGGAAGGGAGAGGCGGCCGGCGTCGAGAGGGAGAGGTGCCCGGCGTGAGGAAGTGGCGGCGTCGCGCGAGCGGAACCTATATATAGGGAAACTATCACAGACGGTTCCATAAAAGAACCGTCTGTGATAGTTATATCACAGACTACACATTGATGTCGAGGTGTATCTCGTGTCCAACGAGTGATACCTGGAGTGCCAACAACCGCATGATGGGCCAACGATTTGTGTTCAATAAGCTAGATAAAAGCCTTTATGGATAGGTTTGATTCAGTGGTGGATCAACAGTGGAGATGAAGGGCAATGGGTCAATCCTTCTCTAGTGCAAAAATGGAGAACAACGTGTACTCTGAGATATATTCCATACCAAGTCTTTGCAACAACATCATTAGCCTTGGGCAACTTGCAGAAGATGAATGCAGGGTGATTTTGTACCATGCACGACTGTGGGTCTATGAGTGTAGCGGGAGACACCTCATGAACGTGAAAAGATCCAATAACCGGTTTGTACCAGATTCTGCTAGAGACAAGAAACCCAATATGTCTAATGACTAGTTTAGAGAAGGCTACATGGTGATGGCATGTGTGGTTAGGGCACGTGAACTTTCATGCCCTAAAGTAGGTGGCAGAGAATGAGATGGTGCTAAGCTTGTCCAAGATTGACCACCCAACGCAACTATGTGAAGGTTGTTTGGTGGCCAAGCAAACTAGAAGTCAATTCCCATCACAGGCACATCATCAAGTGGAGAAGCCGCTAGAACTTGTACACATGGATTTATGCTGGCCTATAACTCCACATACACATGCTGATAACAAAGTACCTCATACACTTCGTTGATGATTTTAGCAGATATGTGGGTGCACATGTTGAGATCCAAGGATGAGGCTCTCGGCACATTCAAGAAGTACAAAGTGCTCGTCGGGAACGAGCGTGGGCTCAAGGTGAAGGTCCTAAAATCAGATCATGGAGGCGAGTTCCTATCACGCGAATTTGGCGCGTTCTGCAATGCCGAAGGGATAGAATGACATTTTACCACACCATATTCACAACAACAGAATGGTGTTATGGAACTCCATAATCATACCGTGTTGTGCATTGTGAGGAGTTTACAAGAGCAAGCTTGTTCCTGCAGTAATGTGGGGGGGGGGGGAGATAGTGCAACATGTTGTGTACCTTCTTAACCGTGCATCAACCAAGGCGCTAGTTGGGGTCATGCCGTATGAAGCCTGGACTGGAAAGAAGCCACGCATCAAGCACTTTGTGAGTGTTTACGTGCGTCACGCATGCCAACATGGTAAAGCCATACTCGAAGAGGCTTAATTACTGTAGCACTATCATGGTGTACCATTGTGTAGAACCTGGTAGCAAGGCTCACCAACTTTATGATTCTCGACAAGTGAAATTTTGTATTAGCCACGATGTGGTGTTCGAGGAAGGAAAGGAGTGGCCGTGGAACAACAACATCACCGACAATGTAACTAACATTCCTTGGACTTCATTTGCTATCTTTAGTAACACAGGTGTAGAAGAGATAGGCCAAAATGAGGGGCAGCAAGAGCATGACCAGGCGTGGCATTGCCAAACCCTATCCCTAGCATGGAGGAGCTAGAGAGCACAGGTACAGTGACATCCATGGGTACACTAGAAGCCACAGGAAATAGAACAGGCACAGGGCCAATCTCACCTATTTCAGTAGGTGATGAGAGTGGGCCTCATAGATATCGAAACCTCGATGACATCAACACTGTGTCTGAGGATATTGATGGCATGGATGATTTGTATCCCCTAGATGCAGAAGAGCTAGCGGTTTATCATGAGGCTGCATGAGAACATCATTGGTAGGAGGCGATGAAGAGTGAGTGAAACCCAACAAGGTATCCCAGGGAGGCAAAGCTTAAGCTCGGGAAGAATGAAGATAGGGACTGAGTTGATGTGACCAAGTATAGAAGCATCATTAGTAGTCTTCGGTACCTGACTCACGCCCAGCCAAACATTATGTATGTAGTTGGGATGGTGAGCCAGTACATGGAGAGCCCAACTCAGCTACACATGCAAGTCGTGAAACAGATCTTTAGGTATGTAAACGAGAAAATTGACTTTGGTCTAGTGTATTCCAAAGGAAGAGGTATGGAGAAGATTGTAGGTTATAGCGATAGCAACTTGGTAGGAGACGTAGATGACAGGAAAAGCACAAGCGGCATGTCATTCTACTTCAACAGGAACATAGTCGCTTCGGCGTCTCAAAAATAGAAAAGCGTCACCCTATCAACATGTGAAGTTGATTTCGTGGCTGCCACAGCAGTAGCAAGTCAAGGCATATGGTTGCGAATTGAGATAAAGGGAGAAGCCCCAAGTCTAGTCATTTTGTACATTGATAACAAATCAGCAATCATATTGATGAAGAATCTAGTGTTCCATGGGAGAAGCAAGCATATTAATACCCAGTTTCACTTTATCAGAGAGTGCGTGTAGAAGGGACCAATTGTTGTTAAGCACATGTACACAGAGGAGCAGCGTGCGGATATCCATACCAAGGCACTTCCTCGAGTCAAGTTCAAAGAGATGTGTGATCTGCTAGGCGTTAGAAATCTCACGCAACCAAGTCTAAACCAAGGGAGAAATTATAGGAAATAATCAAGACTTGCCAAAGTTTGTAGATGTCATGTAGTGTCAATACCTTGCGCGGCAAGGTAGATGGTAGAGTTCAAATGCAAATCCGCATCAAATCAGTTTGTTTTCTTATTTAGTTATTCCATAGGTAAATCTATGTACATACTATAAATAGTAGAGAAATATAGAGAGAAAATTATCCCAAAATTTACGTGTTCTCCTGCGTGTGTCCTAGGGTTGAAACCAACATAAAGTCTTCAAAATTGTTGTCTTTTTTCCAGTTTATCACAAGTAAGATGCACACAAATATATGCTTCACATATATATACAAATTAATACATGTTATAGCTGAAAAACTAAATGCAAATGCCATTCAATCAAAATTTGCAGATCTTTTGTACTAAAAATATTTGTACGCATAGTCTTGGCCATAGCAATGGAATGGATATCAACTAAATTGCTGTTGAAGCGTGGTCTTTTCTTTTTGAAACGGAATACTGGCAGAAGTGTAATGCTTTTTCTAAAAAAACGGATGTCTCCAAAACATGCAGTGTTACATGAGGTAGTTTGCGCATATAAAATTTGTAGTCGAATTACGTGAATTTTAACCCAGCTATTAAGATCATTAATTTACCATTTATTGTGCATATCCTAAAAAGCTTATGTGCTAATCAAGGTTTTCTCTTATGGAGGGAGAACATAGGCATAGTAAATGAGAGAGAGACAGAGAGGGCAGCGAGGAAGACGAAGATCGAGCCGTCAAACCATATTCCGCACGAGAGTTTGACCCACTATTTCGTTCCCACAAGTTGACCATTGTCTCGCACTGACTCCTCTACGCTGCTGGCCTAGGACCAGTCAACCACCTCAACCTGCTTCCTGCTACCATATATAATCACCTACCGGACATCCCCTTCTTCTTTCTCAGTTCCATGTGGGCCCCAGACACTTCCGGGCCCAGATGTCATTGTTTGCTTGGTATGTAGAGCCACATCCTTGCAATCTGAGGATAATTTTGCCTCCCAATCTCAACCCTCATCCTATATAAAGCCCAGAAAGCTCACATGGTCACACCGCAGGCACAGCATCTTCACAAACACACACACACATACCACCTAGAGCTTACTGCTTTGCTTAAGGAAAGTTGTAAGCCAATAAAGACATATAGTACACCACAAACAGGGACATAAAAGTGCAACAGTACGAACGTACTCGAGCAAGAAGCATGGACAAGAATAATGGCGTCAAGGTCACCTTCATCGAGACGCAGTTCGTCGCCTCGGACGCCGCAAGCTTCAAGTCCGTCGTGCAGCGCCTCACCGGCAAGGCCGCCGGCGCCTCTCCTCCGCTCCACAGGGCGCGCCCGTGCCGCGTCGGCGCCGACGCTGGCGCAGACGGGAGAAGGAGTGCTGCTGGACCGCAAAGCTGTTACGTGCCCTCGTCCGCGGTCTCCGTCAGTAAAGCCGGCGTGGCGGGGCCGGCCGCGCCGCCGTGCCTGGAGGAGCTGCACGAGATATGCGACTTCTCCGAGCTGTTCTACGTCGGTGCGAGCGAACGGCGCCACGGTGGAGGTAGCTACAACGGTTTCCCCTATTGATCGACGGCGACGAGCTTTGGCTTGTGAAGTGTGATGTATTACTCTCTGCTTATGATCAGGGGCAACCATGAAGCATGTAATTGTTATGAATAGCGCTTGTATTCATATGAGGCCAATGGGCCGGTATATATACACAAAGTACAGGTGGTAAATATGCAAAGAACCCCTCATAACAATGGGGAATAACAAACTATACATATATCTCTAACACCCCCCCTCAAACTCATGGTGGATCAACGACACTGAGTTTGGAGAGGTAGAAGCTGTGCTGTGCTCGAGTCTGGGCCTTCGTGAAGAAATCCGCTATCTGAAGCTCTGAAGGCACATACTGAAGAGTAATCACCTGATCATGCACACAAGTCCTCATGAAAGAAGCATCAACACCAATATGCTTGGTGAGCTCATGCTTCACAGGATCACGAGCAATACTGATAGCACCTGTACTGTCTGACAAGAGAGGGGTCGGTGTAGTGACAGAAACACCAAAATCCTCAAGTAACCACCGTAGCCAAGTAATCTCTGCTGTCAAGAAAGCCATAGCTCGCAACTCAGCCTCTGCACTCGAACGGGACACTGCAGTCTGTTTCTTCGTCTTCCAGGCAATAAGAGAACCACCAAGAAAAACACAGTAAGCAGAGATAGACCAGCGATCAGAGGGATCGCTGGCCCAAGTAGCATCCGAATAGGCCTGAAGCTGTAACGAGCTGGAACGAGGAAAGAAGAGACGGCGAGAGATAGTCCCACGAAGGTATCGCAGAACTCGAAGAAGGTGGCTGTAGTGAACCTGAGTGGGAGCTGAAACAAACTGACTCAGAATATGAACTGGATAAGTAATATCCGGACGAGTAACAGCAAGGTAGACAAGGCTCCCAACAAGATGACGATAGCGAGTCGGATCAGAAAGAGGCTCGCCATCAGAGAGTCGGAGGTGAACATTGAGCTCCATGGGAGTCTCAACAGTACGCTGATCAGTGAGAGAGGCGCGATCAAGAAGATCCTGAATATATTTCGCTTGGGACATAAAGAAATCATCTGGAGTGGAAGTAACCTCAATCCCAAGGAAATAACGAAGAGGACCAAGATCCGACATAAGGAACTGCTCACTAAGACGAGCCTTGACAAAGGCAATGTACTCAGAATCATCTCCCGTAATGATCATATCATCAACATACAGGAGAAGAAGAGTCCGACCACGAGACGAAGTGTGGACAAAGAGCGCAGGATCATGATCACTAGCTGAAAAACCAGCAGCAGTGACCACAGAGGAGAAGCGCTCAAACCAAGCACGAGGGGCTTGCTTAAGGCCATAGAGAGAGCGACGAAGGCGACAGACCATGCCCTCAGGAACAGAATACCCAGGTGGCGGATGCATGTAGACCTCCTCACGCAACTCACCATTAAGAAAGGCATTCTTGACATCAAGCTGAGAAACAGACCAGTGGCGAACAGACGCCACCGAAAGAAGAGTGCGAACAGTGGTCATGTGGGCCACAGGAGCAAAAGTCTCGTCGTAGTCAACACCATGCTCCTGCTGGAAGCCACGAGCAACAAGACGCGCCTTATAGCGCTCAAGAGAGCCATCAGAGCGAGTCTTAATCTTATAGACCCACTTACATGTGATGGGATGAGAATGAGATGGAAAAGGAACAAGATCCCAAGTACCAGTACGCTCGAGGGCAGCAATCTCCTCGGCAATGGCAAGCTGCCACTCAGGGTGAGTAACAGCATCCCGGTAGGAGACAGGCTCACGAGTAGCGGCGCCAGCAAAGGCAAAACGGGCAGGAGGCCGAATCGACTGGCGATCGCGGAGAGCATAGCGAGGAGAAGATGACCCATCTGGGGAAGATGGAGCATCAGAAGAAGATGGAACATCAGAAGAAGATGGCTCATCTGGAAGATCCTCAATACGAGGTCGACAAGTGTAGAAGAGAAGGGGAGAAGGTACTGTAGTGGGAGGAGCCTGCGGAGTCGTAGGAGACGACACAGGCGGCGACAACGGCGGAGAGGCCATAGGGGGAATATGTGGAGACTCAGTGGGACAGGTGGACGAGGGCAAAACAGATATAGGTGTATCTGGAAAGGTCAAGAAAGATAGAGACTCCACAGAGGAAGCCGAAGGAGAGGCAGGACGTGGGTAGAATGGACGAGACTCGTCGAAAGTCACATCCCGAGAAACCCGCATCCGACAACCAACAGGATCCCAGCACCGATAACCCTTGTGCTCGGCACTGTATCCCAGAAAGACACACTCAACAGACTGAGCGGTCAGTTTGGTGCGTTCTCGAGGGGCGAGGAGAACGTAGCAAACGCAGCCAAACATATGAAGGGTAGAGTAGTCAGGAAGAAGACCACAGAGATGCTCAACAGGGATCGCCCCCTGAAGAGCAGAAGAGGGCTGGATGTTGACGAGATAGGTGGCAGTGGAAACAGCCTCGGCCCAAAAGTGAGGTGGAATAGAGGCGGCGATCATCAGAGCACGAGCCGTCTCAAGGAGGTGACGATGCTTGCGCTCAGCAACACCATTCTGAGCATGAGCACCAGGACAAGAGAACTGAGCGAGAGTGCCCTGCTCAGCAAGGAAGCTGCGCAGGTAACGAGAGAGGTACTCGCCAGCAGAATCAGCACGAAAGACACGAATAGGAGTGGAGAACTGTGTGTGAATCATAGTGGCAAATTATTTATAGATAGACAAGACCTCACTACGAGAAGACATGAAGTATATCCAAGTGTGGCGAGAGAAATCATCTATAAATATGATATAATAACGATGACCCCCTTTCGAAACAAAGGGAGCCGGACCCCAAACATCTGAATGAACAAGATCAAAAGGACGCTGAGACACAGACTCACTATGAGGATAAGGAAGCTGGATCTGTTTACCTAACTTACAACCCTGACAATCTAAAGACACGTCTCCTGAGACAGACCCCAGAAGACCACGACGAACTAAGGACGACAGACGGGATCCACACAGATGGCCAAGACGGTGATGCCACTGCTGGAAAGAGCCGGTAGACGAAGTGGCAGAAGCGGAGAGACTGGCGGCGATGGTGGCAGCGGAAGGAAGGTGAAGCCAGTCAAGCTCCCAGAGACGCTGTGAGTCACGGCGCCGAGGGCCAGAACCAACCAGAGCTCCCGTGTGGCAGTCCTGAACACAACAAGAGTCAGAGTCGAGAATGACTCGATAACCAAGGTCAGTAATCTGCCCAGCAGAAAGAAGCTGCAAGGTAAGGCGAGGAACATGAGCAACAGAAGGGACATGAAAAGATGAGTTGCTAAGAGATCCTCGACCAGAGACAGAAAGAGATGTACCATCAGCAGTAAGAACACTGACAGGAGAATCAAGAGGTGTAATAGAAGACAGAGTGGAAGGATCAGGAGTCATGTGAAAAGATGCTCCAGAATCAAGAATCCACGGGGAGGTACCTGACTGTGTAGGAGGTGGTCTCTCAGTTCCCGAAGAGTCAGTAGCAGAACCTGCAGAACCTGTAGAGGGAGAACCTGAAGCAGCAAGTAGGCGTCGAAGTCTGGCTATCTCCTGCTCGGTGAGAGAAGCTGCTGAAGAAGTCGAGGTAGACGTCGTCGTAGAAGCACTAGTGCCAGTAGAAGAGCGGCGTGAAAGATGCCGCTTCTTCTTGTAGCACTGGGACTCAGTGTGGCCATCCTTGTCGCAGTAGGAACAGTGAGGACAGCCACCTCCAGACGGAGTACGGACACCACCACCTGTGGTAGCCGCTGGAGGAGGCAGTGTAGCAGGCGGACGAGCAGCGAGCACAGAGGGGAGTGGCATCAGACCAGCACCACTCAAACGAGTCTCCTCCGCGCGTATCTCGGTAAGAGCCTCCAGGAGAGTGACACGAGGGTGGCGTGCAAGAAGCTGGGCACGCCTTTGCTCAAACTCAGGACGAAGGCGAGTAAGGAACTCGTAAACCCGCTGAAACTCCAGGTCAGCACGTACATCCAGGTAGCACGGACAGGTACGACAGCCAGCAGTGCGGAGAGAGTCCAACTGACGCCAAACAGCAGAGCGCTGAGCGTAAAAGGCGTCAACAGTAGCATCACCCTGCTGAAGAGAGTGCTCCAGGCGGACCACGGACAGGTACAGGGCATCACCAGAGGGCTCGTAGCGCTGACGAAGATGAGTCCACATCTGGAAAGCCGAAGGGAGTCCCACCACCTCAGAAGAGAACTGAGGCTGGACACTGGCGATGAAGACAGCAGCAGCCCGAGCGTCGTCATCGTACCACTGAGTGTAGACGGTCAGACGATCCTTGTAGGAATCCAGATCCTCTTGGTAGGTAGAGGCAGCTTCATCATCAGCGAGGCGAGCGGCCTCAGCAGCAGCCTTATCGGCTGTCGAAGGCAATGCAACAGGTGTAGGCTCCGTCGGAGGAATAGGGCAAGGCGGGCAGGTGACATCGCCAGAGAGGACGCCCCAGAGACGAAGACCACGCATGTGAGACACGAAGTCAGTGTAATTAACACCATCAAAGATCACCGGGCAGCGAGGGAGGGAAACGGTGCCCATTGGTAGGCGGCGCTGGACGGCGCGGCGACCAAGGGAACGAAGTCTAACAGGCGGCGCTGGACGGCGCGGCGGTTAGAACGACGTTTTTTTCCCGGTCAAACTGACCGAACCGACCGAACCAAAACCACGGGCCGACCGACTGCTAGGGCAACCGAAGCAGAATCTTCGAGTGGCCTAGGTCAGAGCAGCGGCGGCGGCGGCGGGCGACGACGGTGCGACGGCGGCGTCGGAGGGGAGCCGGCGGGAGGCGGAGGCGGCGAGTCCGGGCGGGCGGGCGCCGGGCGGCGGAGGCGCCGAGGCCGAGCGGTCGGGCGAGCGCCGAGCTGGAGGCGGGCGGTCGCCGGGCGGCACCGAGGCTGGCGACGGCGGAGGCGGCACCGGTCGGAGGGCGGCCGGGGCCGGGCGGGCGGACGCCGGGCACACGCGGCCGGGGCCGGGCGGCGCAGGCGCCGGACGGGAGGCGGCGACCCCGGGCAGAGATCGCGCGGCGGGAGGCGGAGGCGGCGACCTCGGGCTGAGACCGCGACGCCGGCAGGGCGGCGAGGAGCAGCCGGTGGCGGCGGCGGAGAGAAGCGGCCGAGCGCCGAGGCCGAACGGGGGAGATGCCGGCGGCAGCGGCGGCGAGGCGAGTCGGCGGGGCCGACGGAGCGCGGGAGGCGGCGACCACCAGGCGGAGCGGACACCACCGGGCGGAGCGGAAGGCGGAGGCGAGTCGGCGGGGCCGACGGAGCGCGGGAGGCGGCGACGGCGGCGGAACCCTAGGTAAGCCAAAACCCTAGTTTTGGCTCTGATACCATGTTATGAATAGCGCTTGTATTCATATGAGGCCAATGGGCCGGTATATATACACAAAGTACAGGTGGTAAATATGCAAAGAACCCCTCATAACAATGGGGAATAACAAACTATACATATATCTCTAACAGTAATTACGTCTGTATATTTTCGGTACTACGTTCTGATGTAATCAAGAACCCTAGTTTCAGAACGGTAGATGCATGCGTTTTAAGGAGGAAAAATGCAAATCAGTCATTGAGGCCCGACCCATGCAAACAAGGCCTGAGGGTGTAAAATAAGAAATGAATTATCCACGAATCAATTTACATGCACTGTCAGTACATTAGTGTTATGGGAATTGCTTACAAGACGTCCGATTCTATTGGCCAGTGTGGTCCAGTCCAAAACAATTCATGTCCCCGTTCTGGGTAATCCCTCGTCCATCCCCATTCCTTGTCTGCTACTCCATCTCAATTACCCCACCCACCTCTCACACTAATTCCTCCCACCAGGTGCCTCCAACAAATCTTCCCTCGCAAACTCCTGGTCCTTTCTTCTTTGTGCGCAAATACACAGAAAAAAAAACATGGATTTTGAAGTCAAATCCATGTGAATCCTAGGAGGGAGGAGAGTGCTCCATGAGCCTCAAAAGCTGGACCCTGAAGTTTGCTGACCTCTCAGATGAGTTTATCGCTGTGGTGTTTGTCCTCTTTCGTTGCGACCAACGGACCGATGACTAGGCACCCGGATTGGCCTCGCGCCATCAAATCTCGGCCTACTAGCAACAAGGCAATGGACTAACCTCCTCCTCCAACAAGCTCTGCTACTCATCACCATCCGCGTGCCTATCGTGCCTCCCACTACTACAGAAAAGGTCATCACAGACGGTTCCAAAACGTCATCACAAACGGTTTTGTGAACCGTCTGAATTTATGGGTCAGTGATAATACGAGGTCATCACAGACGGTTTTCGAACCGTCTGTGGTGCAAATATCACAGACGATTTTTAGTTAAAAACCGTCTGTGATATATAGTTATCACAGACGGTTTTTAGTTAAAAACCGTCTGTGATATATCACCTATCACAGACGGTTTTTAACAAAAAAACTGTCTGTGATATTCTTTTCTACCCCTAAATCTATTCCTGTTTATTGGCTAGCCTCAAGAAATGCTAGCCATGCCCTCTGAGACAAGCAGATATACATACAATTTTTGACAAACATACAACATCCAATTCACATCGCACTTCATTTGACAAACATAAAACATCAATTTCGCAAATCAATTAATTGAAATGAAATAAAATATCCATTAAGAAATATATAATTACAAAAGATGTACGTTGCATTTCCACTTAGATGGTAACATTGCATTTTTTATTGCTCTATCACTCCGGAATCGAGGTCTCGCAAAAGGAACTGATCCATAATCAATGAACTTGTCAGAGTGAACAAGCTATACTTGGATGGTGCATGATTGCCATTCAAGTATTGCTTGTACACCCGACAAGTTCGTTGATTATGGATATCGTCCTTTTGCGAGACTTCGATTCCGGAGTGATAAGAGCAATAAAAAAATCATGGTGCACAGTGGAAATCTCCAGCTGGGTTTATGACGTTAGCCACCAGAAAGTACGCCATCTCTCCTCGAATGTGTGAAAGGTCGGGCTGTTTCAATGCAGTTGACGGGATGAACGCAGCCTGTCGATAGGAATATCAATGTGCGTATATATATAACGTGATAAGTATGAAGTAATTATGGGAAGATTGATAAACCTTGGAATTGGTGATCCTCGAGGAGTCGAGGAGTAGTTCCATATGGTGGCAAACGTAGAATCCACATGTGTTGCCCGGCGACTGCTGGTGGCACTGCAAAAAATGCAATGTGTTAATTTAAGCGGCATTACTACCAACTGTTGCATATGATTGATTAATGTGTAATAGAGAATACCTTAAAATCTCGAGCATGGTCAGGCCTTTGGCCCCTTGTTTCGAGACACCTCCCATTGCAATATACATCGCGAACGCCCTACGTGATTCGAAAAAGTTAACCTTAGTCATTCGGAAGGAAAGAAAAAGTACAATATAGGTATATATGAAGAAAATGTACTTACCTATCGATTACTTGGCTGACAACTGTGAAGTCCATTTTATTCTTACTTAGGGAATCAAGGTAATATACCTTGTTCCATTTTGGTACAATTACTATTAAAATCCAATGATAGTTCTAATGGAAGGGCATAAGTACATATTCCTTATTGCGGTATTGTAGCAGTGCTGCTGCAATGTACCTCTCGACGACGGATGACTCCTCGTCAATGGTAGTCCTGGCGACCAAGTGTGGGTCCAAGAAACCAACCGATGATGTTTTGGTTGTTCTAGCTTTAGTCAGCATGTGTCTATACATATACACACGAAAGCAACAAATTATATATGACATTTATCGGTATGACATAAACGGAGACTGTGATTGTACACACTTACAACGTCCAGCATCGAATGAGTGAGATGTCAAGAGCGTTGAGCGTGAAAAATCGAATAAATCCTCAAAGGCGACCACGAAGACACACTCTTGAAGATTGTGATGTAAACCATGCGGCGCGATTTTGACAGTGACACTTGAGATCTGTTCTCCCTCTGGCTTATTGGACTGCTCCATATACCACTTGTGCAATTGCAGGCAACTATATGCTAGGGGTTGGAGGACCTTGGGCTCGAGCAACGACTGGCAAAGCACGAATTTGTGGGCCAATGGCAGGTACGGAATATCATCATTGGTCTTCTTTGCTTTGCCCTTGCTGCCTCGGCTGTAGGTCGACTTGTAGTCGACTGTAAAGGTAGCAGCGGTGCGAGTTGCTCTGGCGAGAATAGCACCTTTGGAGATAGCACCGGTGCAGCTAGCGGTGGTGGAGACAAGTCTTGTAGTGGAGATGGCACCAGTGCATGTTGCTTTGGTTTGCACTGCCCTTCTGGTCCTGCCACCGGTGAAGAAGCCTCCAGGGCGATGTCGCTTTTGGGACACTGGATGAATGTCCAATGGCCTGCCCTAGAGTCACGATCTCGTCGTTGGGGGGCTTCGGTAGCGGGACGACCTCAAAATTGACATGCACACCATCCAGATAAACTTTTGCGAAGCCTGGCGCTAAAGCTTGACCGTGCAGCATGGCCCCGATACCAGACGGATATGCCTGGCCCCCAAGCAGCGTGTAAGGGAACGGAGGCATATCTCACTTGGAGCCTGCACTTCGTAGGCTCCTACAAAACGATACAGAATTAGCTAGCCGAATAGGCCTATCAATGGAGCAAGCATTCGAGAGATAATAATTATTACCAGGATGTCGTCCACAGGAAATCTGACATCGGTTTGCGTTGGATTGGACGCGCAACTACTCGGACGGTTGTGCAGGCTAGCTAGCACAGGAGCGGTGGCGGCGGCCTGCTGACTTTCTGTATGTTTTCGCACCTCATCTCTGACTACATCAGCCAGCTCACCCATTAGCTCCTCTCTAAGAGATGCCTTGATCTCTTTTCGTAGCCGTGCGTCACGCTCGGCTTTGTTTCTCTTCCTGCGCCGATACATTTCGGAGTCATCTTGGAAACCATGTTTCCAAGGAACGTAAAGCCCAAGGCCTCTCGTACGGCCCGGGTGCTCCTTGTTTCCCAGGGCCGCGGAGAGCATATCATTCTCCCTTGTTCTCTGGAATGATCCCAGGGTAGATTCAAAACTCAGCTCTTCCTGCAATAGCACAACATGTCATTTCACTTCGAACGAAGTTGTGGAGTAATTACAAGCTACGTAGTTCGATCGATATCTTACCAGGCGCTGGGACACTTGTTGGTCTGCAGGGTTTCGAAAGGAGACGTCCCCCGATGTCGTTGTGGATGACCTTTCTCTAATCCAATTTCGAGCGCGCTCATTCGGGATATTGGCAAATGGCGGGACGGTGTCCTCCAGGGCTGTCTGATCGTCCTCGCTCCTCCACTGCGGGATTTTACCCGCATACCCAGTTGTGCCAAGTCTGTGGGTGTGTGTGTTTTTTGCCTGGAGGGTCTTGTGCGCCGCACTTGTACTTTTGAAATCTTCGGTCGTCTTCGAAGCCTTGAACTCTTCCCATTGTGGTTCCAGGAATGGGTATTTATGAAAGGGCGTTTTGTCCTCCTCCACGTAGTCCTTGACAAGCTTGCTCTTGAAGTTCTTCCATGCTTTGCACGCCCCTAGCAAGGCTTGTCGTTGCACGGCGTCTTGGTGTTCTTCTGGGATCTCGAACGATGCCAAAATTTCTGTCAGCAGCTCTCTTTTCCGAGTCGCAGGCACGTCCTTCCACGAATTGAATGTGATCTCAATTCGTTCTCGTGCAACTATTCCGATCATGCTTCTCCATGCGCTTACTGCTTTGCGAGGAAGGAGAGGGACCCCAGATACATCGACCTGTGTGATGGTAAATCGGCCCTCAGGCTTCTTCGATAGCCCTCTTCCTTGGCGTCTTGATTTTGAAGCGGACGCCTCCGGCGATGGTGTTGAAGAATACGCGGATGACATGTTGCTCAATTTGTGGGTCTATTAGCATAAGATAAGAAAGTGATCATATTGATTGGTTCCAACTATAACCTTTAGCCAGATAGTTTACATAAAAATAGATGTTTGTACATTGATTGGTTAGAACAAAGAACATACATTTGATACTCAATGTTAGGAAGAGAGGAGAGGGGTAGAGGGGAGGGGGAGAGGGGAGGACTGTGCTTATGATAGGAAGAGAGGAAGATGAGGAAGATGAGGAAGAGAGGCTCAATGTTAGGAAGGAGGAGAGGAGTAGAGGCTCAATATATGTTGTAGATCTTATATTTTCTCTTGATTAAACCTTAAATATCATCAGTTTTTTATAGATATATAGATAGAGTAGAGTTAGTTGCTAACACCTACTTTAGTTGCTAATACTTAACACCTACTTTGGTTGCTAATACTATATATTGAAGTTGACAGATAAGGCATAAGCATATTTCTTAGTTTAATTCCCGCAATTATTATAATAGCACAAACATGGTAAACATGACATATAAATGACTTAACTAATATATCAGCTAGAGTACTGCATAGCAAGGACTTAAGTGCACATGAACAAACCTAACCAGCCGAAAGTCTGCATGGATATAGACAGTAGAAGACTAATCACTAGAGCTCAAAATCCTTATCCCGTTATCAAGATCTATTCAGTCTTTGATTAGTTCATCACAGAGCAATCACCAAACCCACACACATAGTCTTTGAAGTTGATAGATGAGGCGGCGACGAAACTCACAGATGCGAGGAGGCGGCGGCGAGGGCTCGGGGAGGCGGCCGGCGAGGGCTCGAGGGAGGCGGCGACGACGGGTCGAGGAGGCGGCGGCGACGGCTCAGGGAGGCAGCCGGCGAGGGCTCGAGGAGGCGACCGCGACGGCTCGGGGAGGCAGCCGGCGAGGGCTCGAGGGAGGCGACCAGAGAGGGCTCGAGGGAGGCGGGGCGACGGCTCAAGGAGGCGGCGGCGAGGGCTCAGGGAGGCAGATGGGGATTTAGATGTAGAATAACTGCAGAATACACGAAAAACCCTAGCCAGAGGGTATATATAGGGGATTATTACAGACGGTTCTACACTTAGAACCGTCTGTGATATCAATATCACAGACGGTTCTGAGTTTTCTAAGTTTAGAACCGTCTGTGATAAGCCTACTATCACAGACGGTTATAAACATAGAACCGTCTGAGATAGTAGGCTTATCACAGACAGTTCTACGTGTAGAACCGTCTGTGATAAGCCCATCCACCCAGTTATTAAGACAAACACCAACCAGCTGCATTCATATACAACACCAACCAGCTGCATTCACACATTTTCACCAACTAGCTGCATTCACACATTTTCACCAACCTCACACAATGTATTTCTTCACACATTTTCACATATACATCACACACATGCATTGTTGTATACATAAATGCCAATTGACATATACATCACACACATGCACATTGTCATTGTACTTGCTTATGTCCTTTAAAAATTAGCCCTTTATCATGATCAATGCGTATGTAACAAGTTTCGTCACGTTGTTCGTCGTCGACCCTTATGCCATTTCCAAAAGGAGGTAACTCGTCAAATTGATTGTATTCTTCCTCGTCCACTACATTATCTACTCCGACAATTCTCCTTTTTCCATGAAGAACTACATGGCGTTTCTTATTTGCCAGGTCGGTTACATAGAAAACTTGAACAACTTGATTGGCGAGTACGAATGGTTCGTCTTTGTACCCGACATGTTGGAGGTCCACGGTAGTGATACCGTACTTGTCAACCTTCACCTGTGGGAGATGCACCCAACGGCAGCGAAATAAGGAGATCTTGAAAACCACATAGTTGAGCTCCCAAATCTCTTCTATGAAGCCATAGTACGAGTTTCTCGACCCATCAGTACTGAACGCATCTATGCGGACACCGCTGTTCTGGTTAGTGCTCTTTACATCATAAGACAGCATATAGAATGTGTACCCATTTATGTCATATTCTTGCCATGTCACAACTGTAAATGTCGGCCCTTTTGCCAACCATGTCAGCGTCTCACTTGGCGAGGTACTAGCGATTTGCTCCTTCAACCATTGGTTGAACCGACTGTTGTGTTGCCTCATTATCCAAACATCCGGCCGCTCCGGATTCTGTTGCTGAAGCACATCCTTGTACTGGTCGACATAAGGCGCCACTTCAGTCATGTGTTGCAACACCGTGAAATGGGCTTGAGTATACGTGTCCATATCTGGAGTGATTGCTTTCCTTCCGATAGTTCCGAGACCTTTCAGCCTCCCCTCATGACGAGATTGAGGCACACCTATCGGTTGAATCTGAGCCATATAATCAACACAAAACTCAATGACCTCTTCGCTTGCATAACCTTCGACGATGTTACCCTCCGGCCGAGAACGAATCCGTACGTAGGACTTGAGAATTCCCATGAACCTCTCAAATGGGTACATGCTACGTAGGAATACAGGCCCGCACATTTTTATCTCCCACACAACATGAACAATGAGATGGACCATTATATCGAAAAACGAAGGAGGGAAATACATTTCAAGGTGACATAGAGTCATCACCCCTCGTCCTGCAGAGCATCTAGTCCCTCAGGATCGATGACCTTCTGAGCAATTGTGTTAAAGAAATAACATAGCCTCATGATTGTCTCTCGGACTTTGATCGGCAAAATATTTCTAATTGCAATAGGGAGCATCTGTGTCATCAATATATGACAATCATGAGACTTCGTGTCCCCTTTTTGAGGACAACATCTAAATCCTTAACCATATCATAAACCTCGTATCCCCTTAAATGCCTTGGAGCTGAATCGTTTTCCTTCTCTCCGTCAAATTGTTTCTTCATCTTGCGGTATGGGTGAGCCCTCCGAAGGAACCGGCGGTGACGCATGTAGACGATTTTGCGTGAGTGTTTCAGCCACACACTCTCGGTACCATCTAAATAGTGAGTACAAGCTTTGGCACCTTTTGTACTATGGCCCGATAGGTTACCAAGGGCAGGATAATCATTTATGGTGCAGAACAATAAGGAGCGCAGAGTGAAGTTCTCTCGTTTGTATGCATCCCATACCTGTATCCCTTCGTTCCACAGTACTTTTAGATCTTCCACCAACGGTGCTAGGAACACATCAATATCATTCCCAGGTTGTTTTGGCCCTTGGATAAGTATCGACAGCAAAATATACTTTCGTTTCATACACAACCAAGGAGGAAGGTTATAGATGCAGAGAGTCACGGGCCATATGCTATGTCGGTTGCTCATGCTACTGAAAGGATTCATTCCATCTGTACTCAGTCCAAACCTTATATTCCTTGGTTCTGCACCGAAGTCTGCAAAACTCCTATCGATGTTTCTCCACTGCGCGGAATCAGCAAGGTGTCTAATTAGCATTCTATCCGTCTTGTGCTTCTCTGAGTGCCAACGCAGCAATTTTGCCTCCTTTGGATTTGCAAAAAACCTTTTCAAACGGGGAATTATAGGAAAATACCATGCCATCTTAGCAGGAGGTCCTTTCTTCACCTCTGTTTCCTCGCCATCATCTGATTGATTGTTACGTTTGTATCGGGATGCGTTGCACACCGGACATACATGCATGTTTGCATACTCTTTACAGTAGAGGATACAATCGTTCGAACATGCATGTATTCTTTCTACTTCCATTCCCAACGGACAAAGAACATTTTTGGCTTTATACGTGGTTTTAGGCAACTCATTTCCCTCCAGAAGCATGTCCGCTAAAAGACGTAGCAGCGCCGTGAAACTCTTGTCGGACCAATCGTTGCTTGTCTTCAATTTCAACAATTCAAGCACGGCCGACAACCTCGTGTACTTGCAGCACGTGAACAAAGGTTTCTCCGAATCCTCCATCAAGCCCCGGAATTTAACATACTCTGTCTCATCATAGTTTTCTTCTACATCGCGAAGCATCTGATCCAGATTATCATCGTGCAACCTATCCAAATCCAAACCACAATCGACATCAGCCGGCGGCATGTCATTCACTTCACCGGCGATGTCATCCGGCGGCATATCATTCACTTCACCGGCGATGTCATCCGGCGGCATTTGATCATTCACTTCGCTATGACTGGTCCAACACGTATAACCCTTTTTGAAACCCCTCCGAATCAAGTGCGCTTCAATTTGCCCTCGGTTCTTAAACATCTTTAAATTCTCGCAGTCAGTGCATGGACAGTACATATATTCCACCCCCTTATTCAACATATCCTCCTCGGCAGCTCTTGTAAAAGCAGACACGCCATTAATGTACTCTTCACTCACACGGCTCATGGCATACATCCAGCTTCAGTCCTATACGTTACGTACATATATAACAACTTAGTATTAAAAATTAAATTAACTAATTATGACTACATATATACCGGCCACATGTATTATATTGAGGCTTAATTTGCTAGCTCAATTCATATTACAAACACAACAGCTATTATATAACCAACAATTTTGCAAACCATTTTTATTTAATAACACTCACCAATTACTTAGATCTAAATTGTAATACATGCAAAGAAAAAATAAAATTCATTACTAACCATATCTAGAGCAACCAGGAAAGTATGAATCTTCAAAGCTCAATATCTACCTCCTCCCACCAAATTAACTGGCCTGAAATCGCCTAGCTTGCCTCCTGAGCGAAAGAGTGCGCAGCAGCTGCTCGATCTGGATCAAAATGAAGATAGATGCGGTCTGAGCAGCGCAATAAATGCCTAGTGAGCATTATCACAGACTGTTTTTAATAAAAAATCGTCTGTGAATTATCACAGACGGTTTTTAATACAGACCGTTTGTGATACTTCGGTATCACAGACGGTTCATGGGTAAGAACCGTCTGTGATACTCGTTTTCTCCGACGCCGCCAACACAGACAGTGTCCAAATTAAAACCGTGTGTGTTAGTGTTGATCATAGACGGTTTTGTCAAACCGTTTGTGATTGGCCGTCTAGTATTAGGCTTTTTGTAGTAGTGTCCTTCTCTTAGACTTTTTTTGTTGCAGACGTTTCTCGAATCTATTACAACATCCTTTGTATTTTGTTGCAGAAAGTATTTTTGATTGTTGCATTATTTTTCTAAAATGAATATAGATCTCAGTAGGTGTTTATCTTTTGCTTGTTGCAATAGTCTCTTTTTATTGTTGTAGTGTCATATTTTGCTTATTGCAATAGCTCTTTTCGTTGATGCAATATAAGTTTTTTAGTAGTTTGTTTTATTTGTTGTAAGAATAGATTTTGTTTGTGAAAGCACCTCACGTCATTTGTTGCGATAGAAGTTCTAATATGTTGCAATAATTTGTAGTTGATTGTTGTAAGATGACAATTTATTTTGATGTAATAGTTCTTATTATTTTATTTGTTTCAAGATAAGTTTTTTGTTGCACGCCAGTTAATTTATGTTGTTCACAGCATTACAAAATGTTACAGCATTTTGAGGATGGAGCGTACAATGGAAACACCACCATCGTACGTCCGGACGCTAGCAACATCCTAGTATTAGTAGAGTTTTCAACTTCTATTCCCGTTGGAACGTGCTTTTCTAAATTACTGAAGTGAACAACTAGAGCTAGCTCTCTTCAATGAATACTCAGAACCTATAACCACTCGCATAGAAAATAAAACGGTGTTCCATTAAGACACCACAACAGTATGGACGACATGACGAGAATGTGACAGTATTACAACGCGCATATCTTTGTTAGAATTGAACACCGGGAGATTCAATTTTTTGCCACTCTTAAGATTGACATCGAGACTCTGTCACTTACATGTGGGGTCACTTGAGTCACTGACAATGGGTCCGGGTGGCAAATCTGTTGCCACCTGAGTCGTAAGGGTGGCAAATAAATTTTCCTTGAACACCCTTACGAGGATCACAGCCTTATACCAAGTTACCAACTGAACAAGATTCCATTATTCGTCTGTAGAAAAGAAAGCAGAGATTCCATTATATACCAATTCGGTTGATCCTCCTTCTCAGATGAGATTGCAGAGCATGCTAGTATTTCCGATTTCACGAGATGATACCATGAGAAAAGAAATTTACCGTACAAAAATCCACTGGTGGAACAAAAAAAAAGACAGTAAATTTTTTGAAGCTCATGGCTCACCTAATATTATTTCCCCCCTTTTTCGTCTACTAGCTAACACTAGACAAAACAAACGTTGAATAATGCTGATGTTGTGCACGAGATCAGCATTTTAGATGGCAAAACAACTGATAACCCAGTGCCTACAGATGTCTAGCCGCTACTATTTCCTATATATGTTGCAATGTAACTGCTAAGGAGTCAGAAGTATCACTTGATTGACTAGTTACATCTGGCATTCATTTATCTCGCTTTTGAGCAGCTGGAAAGCTGGGTTCACCCAGGTTCCGCAACTGCACTGCATGCCTGCCCAGTTGAACGATCCCAATTGAACTTTGCATCCCATGCACGAGAGCTTCTGCGCAACATATCCTAACTGCACTGCAAACAAGAAGCTTTAGAAGAAAATATCAGATGTTTACGATGAATACTCTGCACCAAAAAAGTTTAAAGTATCCTAGATGGGCAAATAGCCGGCTTGCATCCACTTCATGGGCTCCTGAAAGATGCAGGTACATTCAGGTTCCTTGTCAGCCACTTGATACCATTTGCGCCTTTCAAAACACCTGGACCTACTTTGTGGGTAACAACATAATCTTGTCACTAATGCAGAAAATATCATCACAATCGGTTCAAAAATATTATGAGTTTATGAGTCAGTCATGACATGTAGTCATCACACGGTTTTCAAATCATCTGTGATAAGTAACAACAGAGACAGTTTTTAAAAACAACCGTTTGTAATGTGTACGTATCACATACGGTTTTTAAAAATAACCGTCTATGATGTATACATATCACAGATGATTATTTTTAAAAATTGTTTGAGTTTTTACTTATCATAGAAATATAACTATCTGTGATATCGACATATCGCAGATGACTAATAAAAAAACCGTCTGTGATACGTCTGTGATGTGTTATCGCAGACGGTTTTTAAAAATAACCGTTTTTAATATTACTAATCACCATTTTTAGTTTTTCATATCTTTCCTGTGCACTAGAAGCAGTACATATATATTTCGTAGTAACACTAACATATGTAGTCTTACACACCCCACAATTTGGATCCAGTGAGTATTTGCTTCATGTCATTTGAAGCACAAGTGTGATATGGGATCTGACTTTATCTCGAGCTCCCCGTATTACCCTTGGGCTTCAATTGGCATAAAGAAAATCACAAACTGGATTCAATGTATGATTTGCTTCGTGTCATTTGGAGCTCAAGTATGATATGGGATCTGACTTATTTCAAGATCCCCATATCATGCTTGTGCTTCAAATGGCATGAAGCAAATCACACACTAGATCCAATGTATGATTTACTTCATACATTTTGAAACCCAAGTGTGATATGTGATCTGACTTTATCTTTAGCTCATTTAAATTGTAAGGTGTGTAAGACTACATATATTAGTATTAGCATGAAATACATATGTACTGCTTTCAGTGTATGGGGAAAATATAAAAAACCAATATATTAATTAGTAATTGTAGCAAGTGATTCCTTAGTCGAGGTTAGTTAAAGTTTGTCCATGACAACCGCCTGTGAGTTGGTGATATCTGAAATAGAAAAAATAATTTTACACAGCACACACAGAGTATATCTTACAGAATAAGGAATGAATTAATAAATTCATTTCTTATTCTGTAATATATACTTGGTTATTAATTCATTCCTTATTCTATAAGATATACTCAGTGTGTGCTGTGTAAAATTATTTTTTTTACTTCAGAAATCACTAACTCGTAGACGGTTGTCATACGGACCATGAAGCTTGCCTTGCAAAACAAATACATCATACGCAGTTACTAAGAAAGCCATAGCAAATTAATAAGTATTCAACAATGCAACAATTATGCCTTAACAGGAGCCATTTTATGGATATACTCTTATCTTGGTGATGAAGGCACCCTTGGGGGCAAGGATAGTTGTAGATGAAATTGGAGTTCTTGGTGCACTATGGATTATAACCATCAAAACATGTGTTCTTTTATTTTTTTTTGGCTTCTGATTTTGACTCTTGCTTCTCTGAAAGTCAAAAAAGTCAAACATCAAAACAGGGCAGCCTTTTGAAGTGGATTTTACAAACAGCTTCACAAGCACAAAACTGTGTGCGCCATCCACATTGGCGTCTCCATCATTCGCTATCGTGTCGAAAAGTGTAGACAAAACCCATCAGTCGTAGCCCAAAAGAACACCCCCATAATTACATGTATAATTTTGCCTTCAATTTGCAATGAAGTTGGTGGGTATTTCAATTTCCAAAAACCCAAAGTAAACTGCTAATTTTGAACCCTACAATTTGACAAAAACCAACCAACAACCATAATGTTCAAATCATAACTCATAAATTCAATCCATTTGCTTAAAGAAATTGAAAGAATCGAGAGAAATTTAGCAACGCCCTATGTCGATTCAGGATTTAATCCATGTCACCAAGTGCTCGACGAGATGATTGATGGGTGATGACGACTAGGAGACTCGACAGCTGGCGGGCTATAGCCTAGGCCTTTGAGCTTCAACAACCGACAGCTGCGAGCCTGCGATCAAGCAAGAGGATGGATTTTGCTTTCACACGAGATAGGACAAAGGGTGGGATGGAACGAGATGTAGGTGACTGGGGCAATGCGATGCACGCATTGTGCAGCCTTTGCCTGCTATCTTCCCTTCATAGATCGGCTTGGTTGGCCGAGCACCTTAGGCCGTGCATGTGTTAGCTGGACTGCACTTGTGTATGCTAGGCTGCATGTTCAGGGTCTTGATTGTTGTTGTCTTGGGCCCAACTACATGAGCGCCGATGTGGAGCAGTGGGAGGCGAGAGGCCAAGAGGTTTAATCTTTGGGCTGACTAGGTGTCCTTCGATTTTTTGTTGGGGGTTCACACCTAAATTTATATAGCTATACAATCAAAAAAAATAAAATTAGACCCAGTGTTCTGTGCACCCAGGTAGCTCTCTTTGGATCCACATGTGCTTGTAACAAAGAATTGTATGCTCTAGTTCGAACTTTAGAAATATGGCAACATTATTTATGGTCCAAAGAATTTGTTATACATTCTGATCATGAATCTTTAAAATATATTACAAGTCAATCTAAACTGAACCATAGACATGCACGTTGGGTTGAATTTATTGAATATTTTCCTTATATCATTAAACACAAGAAAGGGAAAGAAAATGTGATTGCTGATTATTTGTCTTAATGGTATACTTTGTATTGTAGAATTTTAGGCTTAAAGACAATAAAGATTTATATGCTTCTGATAATGAATTAAAAGATGCCATGTCCAATTGTAAAGATGGTAAAAGTTAAAACAATTTTGTTTTTAATGATGGTTTCTTATTTAGAGCTAACAAGCTATGTATTCCAGCTTGCTTCATTCATATTTTGTTGTTACAGGAGGGCATGGAGGAGGATTAATGGGGCACTTTGGCATCGAAAAGATATATGACATTCTTGCTGAACACTTTTATTGGCCAAAGATGAGGTGTGGCGTTAAGCGCTATGTTTCGCGATGCACTACATGCTAAAAAGCTAAGTCGTGACTGAATTCACATAGCTTATACATGCCTCTTCCTATTCCTACTGTTCTTTAGGAGGATATTTTTATAGAGTTTGTTTTAGGATTGCCTAGGACAAAGATGGGGAAGGATAGTATTTTTGTTGTAGTGGATAGATTTTCTACGATAGCACATGTTATTCTTTTTCATAAGAGCGATGATGCTACACATGTTGCTGATTTATTTTTCAGGAAGATTGTTCGACTACATGGTGTGCCAAAGACAATTGTTTCAGATCGTGACGTGAAGTTTCTAAGTCACTTTTGGAGGACACTTTAGGGAAAACTTGGGATGAAGTAGTTATTTTCAACTACTTATCATCCCCAAACTCTGATGGACAAACTGAAGTCGTCAACTATACCTTGTCAATAATGTTGATGGCTATTTTGAAGAAGAACTTGAAGATATGGGAAGAATATCTACCTCACGTACGTGGAGTTTGCCTACAACTGCTCGCTGCATTCAACCACAAAGATGAGTCATTTTCAGGTAGTATATGGCTATAACCCTCGCGCTCCAATTGATTTGTTACCTCTACCATCTTTAAAAAGGGTAAATCTAGATGCTAAGAAACGTGCTGAATTTATTCTTGAGTTGCATGAAACCATAAAAGAAAACATAGAGCGCATGAATGAGAAATATAATGTTGTTGATAGTAAAGGTAGAAAGAAAATAACTTTTGAACCTGGAGTTCTTATTTGGTTGTATTTGAGAAAAAAATAGATAGCCATAATTGAGAAAGCCTAAGTTGATACCTAGAGCTGATGGTGCTTTTGAGATTATTGAAAAGATTAATGATAATGCATACAAACTTGAGTTGCCTGCAGAATTTGGGGTTAGTCTCATATTTAACATTGCAGATTTGAAGCCATACCTGAGAGAAGATGATGAACTTGAATCAATGATGACTCCAATTCAAAAGGGGGAGGATGATAAGGATATCACTTCCTTGGATACACACAACACTCATCCACAAGATGTTAGGTAAGGAACTATGACGAGGGCACGTGCACAACTGTTGAATTATCAGGTGAGCTCTTTCCTAGGGTTGTTTAATTCAGCTTCTGAGAATGAGTTATTGCCTGATGTATATGATGTGATTGTGCTTAGGAACATAGGCAAGGACCAAACAGAGGCACATAGAGTCACAGACACGCTTTGAATAAACATTGGAGGTCACCACATCACTTTGAGGCCAGGACAACTAAGAATGAAAGTTAGGCATGTTGTAGAATTCAATTCGATCTCCAGAGACAGCGCTGTCTTTAATGAGCATAGAAGATGCATACGAAGTCCAAATGAGGTGATCTTGGATTTATTGGAAAGCTTATAATGTCCTCTTTCCAATGATTTTAGTCTCACCTCAAAAATCTATCTAATCACATCATAATCCATGAAATAATTCTGAATCAATTCTAAACTTGGGCCCTAGGCCTTGTATCAGTTTGAGCCCAACTGGAAAGTTGTAGTGGGATGTTCTCTCACTCTCACAGATGTGCTCCCGTGTCCCTAGCCCCTCAAAAACTGTCAGGGATATCACTTTTAGGGCTTAGACTTGTTTAGATTGATTTTTATTTCGAAAATATCAGTTGTGTACTTGTATCAACTAGACCAACTACGGCGACTTCTGACCATTTCATTGTTCAATGAAACTTTGTATTTCATTCACAAATTCAGATCACACTTATTTCTTTCTTGCTTGATTCTTAATTGCTTGCAGGAAAGATCATCCGTGTTGGGCACGGTTGGTAACGACAAAGGTGTGATGTGGTGATTGCAAGGCGGATTTAATCGTTTTGGTCAAGTAGCCTCGTCATTAACATTATATCAAACAATCATAGTTACTGTTCTCATCGAAAGATCGGGTCAAATCCCCTTATCACCACACATATATGCACAAACCTAGGTTAAATCAAACTGTCGTGGTTACAGACCAAACAGAGAGAGAGAGTATGGTAGTGGAGAGTTATGTGAGTAATGGCTTAGGATTTTTTTCCCATGGCCTGTGTTGTATATATATGTCCACATGAGGAGTACTTTTACCATTATGCCATTACATCAGAGCCTTCCCCTTAGGGGTACTTATATCATTATACATGTTCCATTTTGGGCCTTATATTCCTCTAACAGGCCTGTTGGGCTTAGGTGGGGGCCACCCCTACAACAGGAGCCTCTCATGGTGAAGGGCTTCACGGGCCGAAGCCATGCTGCCGAGCCCTTTGGCCCCCTCCGTCCCTGCGGCCTGTGATCTTTTACAACGTCCGTCAAAGCCTTGCTGCTTGGTGTAGTGTTTGTCCTGTCGCGAAGGTGTGGCGCCAGGCGGCTTGGCGAGGCCTTCATCGCCCCCACGGTCCTACTGTAGTGGGGTCGAGGTTGCCGTTCAGGGCGAAGGTCGAGGTCGGGGTCGACGTAGAGACCGAGGTGTCCGATGTTGGCATAGGGTCGGAAGCGAGGCCGAGATCGCCTCCGATTTGGCGGGGTTTGTGGTTGCCCTGGCCAAATCGGAGGTGTTGGTGGAGTCGGATGCCGAGTGCCCCTGACACCGAGTAACCGCCGGCCCGCCTAGCGAGGCCTGGGTTAGCGGGACGAGACTTAGGCGTCGTGGCCATAGCGTGTTGCGACGTTACTTCTTCTGGCCGTCCACGTGGCGAGATGTGCTTGACGCGGCGCAGGTCTTGAAGCGTCGCGGTCGTACGATTCTGCGACGCTCCTCCGCCGGTTGGACTCCTGTCGGTTGGGCTCCCCTGTTGATGGGGTATATATGTCGCGTTGGTGCGGTATTGTACCTGCATTGTGCGATTGAATAGGTGCTGCTCCCCTAAAATGGGCCCCTTCAGTGCATCCACATTCCGTGGCGGCGTTACGCGGCTTGGGGGGATGTTGATGCATTGATGGAGGCCTATTTTTCTTGAGAGCTTGGTTAGCGGCTGTTACCGGCGACTGTTCGCACTTGTTGCCTTCGTGCTGCGTTTCTGCATATGGCGACAAGGTTTGCCATGTTCTCATAGATAGGTTCACCTTCAGTCGGGTTTTCTGATTGGACCCCTCAACATTACTTTTTCAAGAATGTTGGTGCACCGAAGGTGGCCTGTTTATGAGAACAAGCCAAAACTTGACGTGACATGGCCTCTGCCTTTACCATACGCGGAGAATGCAAATGAGCAAATCCTTGCGCGCGAGCCTGCTCCTCGAAGTCGAAGTCGAAGTGCCTCCTCTGGGGCGGAGATCTTGATGTCGTTGCCGCTGGGGTTGATCGACTCGCGGCTTTACACTGACGCGCACCGGTACGGTCCTAGGGCCGGGCCGGAAGCGAGCCGCCTCCGGGCGAAATCGGGTTAAGTGGCCGGAGTCTCCGTATGGCACTGCTGTCCTTACTCCCGCGGGCGCGATCATGTGGCGGGGTGGCATGTTTCGGAGTTGGAGCGGCTTCCGACACCTTCACAGCGGTGCCCTTTCGCATAGGTGCGGTCAGAGTCGGGGTCCGGGCCTCGCTACTGGGGCGAAGACCCCGTTTGGACTGTTACGAATGGTGGGTCCGAAGAGCCACGCCGACACGCGCCGGAAGCTGTGTCAGGCCGTGCAACCTGCATTTATTCCCTGCGCTGACCGACCCGTGGTGGGACGCTAGCGGCACGTCGTGCGGTGACATGACACTGTACGACCACGGTCATATGTGGCCTACGTGTGCCATCGCGACGCTTCAGCTTCGAACATGGGGAGGTGAACGGTTGTCATTCGCCATCTGTGCTTACCGATGGTGGGAGGTGAGAGGTCTTTAAATACCCCCCTGTGGTACTGTGCCTGCGCCTCCTCCATACACTTTCTGGTTATTTACGCTGCCTCCTATATTTGCTCGTCCTGTTCCTGCGCTCCTTTTTGCCGTAGAGTACTCCGTGGACGCCAATGGCGACTTGCGACGAGCGTGCTCAGGTGGGCGGCTACGCCATCCGCCGGTGGTCCTCGCTGCTTGTGGTGAAGTACGCGCTCGAGGAACGCGATCCAGTGGCGGCAGACAAATGGTGGGCGGCGAAGAAGAAGGAAGGTCCGTACTCCGGCGACTTGGGCCGCACGCTCGTGATGGAGGACACGATCCGGTCACTGCTGCGCGAGGGGAGGCTCTCGGACCGCCAAGTGGTGCGGCTGCCCGCCGATGATGAGACAGAGCCGCGCCCTGAGAAGTCGGAAGCGATCATCTTCGTCGCCTACTTTGAAGCCGGACTTCGCATACCGTCCGCAGTGATTGTTGGGGACGTGTTGCGGACCTTCAAGCTGGAGTTGTCGCAACTGACTCCGAACGCGGTGGCTCGCCTTGCCGTGTACAGCTGGGCCCTTCGCTCGGAAGCATGTTGGCCCAGCGCCTCATTGTTCGTAGATTTGCACGAAGCCCGTGCCAACCGAAGGAGCGGAAGGACGGGACGCTGTCGAAGTTTGGCAGCGTCAACTTCGTTCTGCGGGCATCGTGCGGAAGGCTCTTCCCTGCGAACTCGACGCGAGGGAAATTGGAGTCCAACTGGGCGAGGCGGTGGTTCTATCACCGCGAGGCGAGTGGTAGCGGCCTTGAGTGCACGGGCGGGCCTATTGCATTCAAGACCACACCCGGCCTAACACTTGACCAGGAAGATAGGCGAAGGGTGCGAAGACTTGTGGGGGTGACCGCCCGCTTCAATATGCGTGACCTCGCCGAGGAGTTCATAATGTACGCTGCGACGCCGCTCGCCCGCGATTGGCGCTTCACGGCCGGGGAACGTCGAGACGACAACGTTCAACCGTCCATTTGCTCGCTGCCCGTGCCGACTGGTCTTCGTAAGGCTCGACCGTGCCCTCCTTTCCGTTCGTACGTGTTGCATCGTGTGTAACTGTGCTTTCTGCTCCGCGTAGGAACTCGCCTAGAGGACGCGGAGCGCGCCGCGCGCATGTTCCTTGGGCCATACACCTCCAGAGAGCACGGGCAACACACAGCCGCGACTGCGGAGGTGGGATTGGGGCGGATAAACCGCGTGTGCGAGGCCTTAGGGCTTCCCGTGCCGGATCGCACTCCCCCGGACCCGCAACATCAGGACGACGGTGCCGTGAGGACGAAGTACACCGACTCAGACTTGGAGGAGGGCGTAGGCGCCGAGGGTGTAGGCGCCAGGGGCGGAGGGCGCGCCGCGGGTTATTGGGAGAGGGAGGACTCGTCGCCCGCGACAGACGCCGAGGCAGCACTGGTGTTGGCTGGTAGCACCGGTGCGGAGGCCTCATCCGCAGCCACGGCCGTGGCGGGGTTGCCCTCTGCGGGAGTATGCGGAGCGCGGTCTTCACCAACCGTGGCGACCGAGTCGGAGGTGCCCCACGCGGAGGTCATGATGACGAAGTCCCCGGCCGCCGACGTTGTAGCTGCGGAGACCCCTTCGCCAAATATTGTTGCCGCAGAGGCTCCTTTTGTAACGGCTACCGAGGTGGGGTCTCCCCCTCAGGTGAAGCAGCCACGCCTGCAGTCCCCCCTTCAGCGGACCTCGCGAGGGTTTGTCGTGGCAACCGGTGTTGGGAGCTTGTGGGACTCCGTGTTGAGCGCCGAAGTTCCCCTACCCCGCGCCCTCCCGGCCCCTCGGGCTGCAGTGATCGTGACGCAGGATCGGTTGGCGCTGGGTCCCAACTCGGAGGTCCGTCAGCCCCGCAGGTCAGCGCCGTCCGTAGGAGCCGAAGTTGCCGCGGCCCCGCCTGGGGCTAGGGAGGCTTCCAGCAGAGTCCCCCATCTGCCACCGAGGGTAGGCTGGGACGGCATACCTTTAGCACAGTTTTTTTTGCGTTTGTGCGACAATCTTATACTTCGTCTTGCAGCGGCACTTATCCCGGAGGAGGAGCCATCCCTTGAGCGGGGGGTCCTGGCGCTGGCAACACAGATGTCGTGCGCCCGGGCCCAGCAGACTTCGTCCCTCCATCGGATGCTCTGAGGGCCAGGCGCGGGATTACGGACGACGCGGCCGCCAGCATTGGCCAGCAGGCGTTGCAGACCTATGGGTCAAGGCGCCTTGGGGACGCATTAGAAGTGTCGGGAGTGAGGGTAAGCGTCTGTCTTTCGGCTCACTAGCAGCCGTTTATCGCTTGCTAATCCCTCCGCCGCGCAGACACTCGTGTTGGCCCAGGCCCTGCAAGCGACTCACGCTCGCAAGGAAGGAGCGCTACGGGGCAGGCTGCAGGCCGCTGAAGGGGAGCTGCTGGGAGCTGCTGGGGCATGCTCTGCCCAGGACGCTCGCATACGCCGCTTGGAAGCGGAGTGCACGGAGATGAAGACGCGCACCGAGGAGCTTGTCGCCGTAGCGCGGGAGTCGGCCGCCGAAGCGGTGCGGCAGGAAGCTGCTGCGAAGCGAGACGGCCTGCTGTAGCAAGTCGCTGCGTTGGAGAGGGAGAACAACGAGCTTGCTGCCTCTCTCGCGGAGCAGGATCGAGCCTTGGGCGACGCTTCGGTAGCTGCCTGGGACGCCATGCTGGCCCTGGAAGACACCCTTAAGGGGCTTGTTGCCGATGTGCCGGCACGCTAATTCGGGCCCAAGGACCTGTCGCGGTCGCTTCGGTGGATCGGAGATGCGGCCGACATCGCACGCGGCGCCACGACGACCTTTGGCAACCACTGCGCCTACATGGCGTCGTGCCTGACATGCGCGCTCCTGCGACTCCGCGGGTGTGAACATGTTGCGGGGCTAGCCGATCCTCGACTGGAGATGCCCGCCGAAGGCGGGGTAATGTTCGGTGCCGTGCGCGCCGTTCGCCGCGCCGTGAAATTTTTCCATGAGCGGATATGGGAGTACTGCGGTGAGGCCGCAGCCATAGTCGAGCTGCGGAATAACTTGCACGGCGAGGGAAACCTTGGCTAGTTTCTGGACGAGGTCCCACGGCGTGACGAGAATGGCGCTGCGGCCCTGGAGGACACCGCGAACCCACAGGTGTGACGGGAGGTTGTCGCGTGTTGGCGTGCGTTGTAACCGATGCCGGGGTTGTTTTTTTGGGTAAAGTGCGAAGTTGTTTCACCGCTGTTCTGATTTTTGCCCCCTTGTCCCGAGCAGCTACACAGCCGGGGCCGGCTGCTAATTTCCGACCTTGCGACCCGACGGCGTCTTCGGCGCTGGCGAAGGGCCGAGGAAGCGTTGGATTTTTGGGCGGGTCGGGCATCTTCGAGTGGAGCCTCGGCACGGACGCATGTTAAGGATGAGCCTGCCGAGTAGCGGCCTTGTGCGCCGGAGGTGTTTGTGCGCCTTTGTAAGCGTCCTTAGCGAATGCAAAGAATAGTCTTGATTGGAACTTGCGAAGTGTGTCTCCGCCGGAGTAGTTGCAGTAACCGCACAAGCGCTCCGTCCCTTATCCCTCGAAGTGGTGGCAGCAGAGCTGGCGCCCTAGCCGAAGTAGCGGCGTGAGCGCTTCGTCCACTACCCTTCGAAGTGGTGGCAGCGGAGCTGGCGCCCTAGCCAAAGTGGATGCGCGAGCGCTCCGTCTCCTACCCTTCGAAGAGGTGGCAGCGGAGCTGGCGCCTTAGCCGAAGTAGCGGCGCGAGCGCTCCGTCCCCTACCCTTCGAAGTGGTGGCAGCGGAGCTGGCGCCCTAGCCGAAGTAGATGTGCGAGCGCTCCGTCGCCTACCCTTCGAAGTGGTGGCAGCGGAGCTGGTGCCCTAGCCGAAGTAGATGCGCGAGCGCTCTGCGCGAGCACTCCGTCCCTTGGGGTTGCGCAAGGACAGCCTCTGGTGCCTTTCGCCCGCAGGTGCGCTCGCGCGGGAGCTAGCCTCTGTGCGTCACCTTGGTACTTCGCGGAATGCGCATAGGAGTGGGCTCCCATGGTGCGCTCCGCACTTCGTAGAGTACACCGGGATAGCCTCCGCATCTTTTTTATACTCCGGAGAGTGCGCAGGATCGACATCCACGTCTTATTTATACTCTAGAGAGTGTGCGGGATCGACATCCACGTCTTATTTATACTCCAGAGAGTACGCACAGGAGCAACGCCCATGCGTGCGCGGGGTTCGCGTCTTATTTATACTCCGTAGAGTGCGCAGGGATAGCATCCGCGTCTTTTTTATACTCCGTGGAGTGCGTACGGAGGTAAACCTCAACGCTACGTCTTGTTTAGAGTCCGTGGACTGCGCGCAGAGGCAAGCCTCTGCGCGTTGCGGGCGATGAGGTGCGTGCGGAGGCGGACCTCAAGGCTACGTCTTATTTATACTCCGTAGAGTGCGTGCGGAGGCAAACCTCAATGCTACGTCTTGTTTAGAGTCCGTGGACTGCGTGCGGAGGCAAGCCTCTGCGCGTTGCGGGCGGTGAGTGTTAGTGATATGCCCTAGAGGCAACATGGAGATGTTATATATATCACATACTATGTTTATGATGCATTACTTTGTTGCTTGAAATAGACATTATCATTATTGATCAATGAGTATGTGACTTATTCATGAGACTCTTAATGCTAAAATGTTGCTATTTCTAAATGATCCCTGATCATATATCATATGAGGAACAAATATGATTCAAAGATCAGCATATGTATTGATTGATGATCATGTCTCATGGATCATGGTATGGTGATACCAAATCAATAATATGGACACGTGTTAGTGAACATATGTTGGATAGACCCGCCATGAGACACTGCAGAGATTCCATGTGTCATCAGTTGGTCTCAAGTAGTGTTTATGTAGAATCCTTAGACTTGAGATCATCATGGTTCCCAACATGCGTAGTAGCTTATTTTGGGACTACTAAACACTACTCCGTAACTGGGTAGTCATAAAAGTAGTCTTCGGGTTTGCCATGAAACATGTAGTGGGATGTGAATGATCAAGATAGAATTTGCCCCTCCTTATGGGAGAGATATCTCTGGGCCCCTCGATGTAATGGATTATGAAAGTGCATGGCCATGCCAAGGTGATTGAGGAGTCAATCACAAGTTTATAATCCATCACGGAATCGAGAGAGTGATTGAGCTATTAAGAGGATGACACAGGTCTCTCCTTAAGCTCAATCTATATCGTGAGGCAAAGGGATTCGTACATGAGAACATTACAGGTTCAGCCGATATGATCTTTACGTATACTTTGGGGTTAATATGTCTTACTAGAGGCCGCTATTAACAGGGTGACCGGAAAGGCATTTCCGGGTCACGACCAAGTATACGTGAACCTACAGGGTCGCACGCTTAACGGGTTGGAACACTAATTCGAATATGATTCGGATGTGGGCTCAATTCGGATAGAGATCCGAATATACTCCTATTGGGCCTCGGTCCACAAGGCCCAAGTGAGGATGTCTATATATATGGAGGCGAGGGGCTGAGGAACACACGTTTTCTGTGAACCTCTAGCAAAACCCTAGCCGCCACCTCCCGAGCCAAACCCTAGCCGCTCACGAGTGCTAGTACACTTGCGATCAGCGTTCCAGCCCCGGACGTGTGGACACCGGTGGAGGCACTGCTCGTTGCGGTGTTGATCGGCATCAACAACCTACAGATTGGATCTGCGCATGGTTGGATCGGCTTCTCCAACTCTTCTTCCGCTGCGCTGTGCGTCTAGTGGTAACGGTCCATGATCCCTCCTTAAGCATGATGTCCTTGTGTGCGCGGTAGAAAAGTTTTGTTTTCTGCTTTTGTAGCCTACGCGCATTCCTTTAGTGAGGCGCGTGCGGAGGCGGACCTCAACGCTACGTCTTATTTATACTCCGTAGAGTGCGTGCGGAGGTAAACCTCAACGCTACGTCTTGTTTAGAGTAAGTGGACTGCGCGCGGAGGCAAGCCTCTGCGCGTTGCGGGCGGTGAGGTGCGTGCGGAGGCGGACCTCAACGCTACGTCTTATTTATACTCCGTAGAGTGCATACGGAGGCAAACCTCAACGCTACGTCTTGTTTAGAGTCCGTGGACTGCGCGCGGAGGCTTGCCTCCGCGCGTTGCAGGCGGTGAGGTGCGTGCGGAGGCGGACCTCAACGGTACGTCTTATTTATACTCCGTAGAGTGCGTGCGGAGGCGTCCCTCCGCTCGTCTTTGTTTATACTCATACCCGTGTCTTTGAAGGAGAGTGCGCGCGCGGACGCGTGTCTTTGTTTGTACTCATACCCGTGTCTTTGACGGAGAGTGCGCGCGCGGACGCGTGTCTTTGTTTATACTCATACCCGTGTCTTTGACGGAGAGTGCGCGCGCGGACGCGTGTCTTTGTTTATACTCATACCCGTGTCTTTGACGGAGAGTGCCCGCGCGGACGCGTGTCTTTGTTGCGGGAAAACCAGAAAAATTTGTGCAAATGGTGAACTTTATTAAATTCCCGTTTGCGCGGGTGAGCAGTTACAAAAGAGGGGAGATATCAACCACTAACCGCTTTTAGGACGGGAGCTACCACTGACGAGCCGCTGCTGCTGGGCCAACTTGTGCCCGGGGAGTGCGGGACACTCTCGGGGGGCGCCCGAGGGCTCCGCCTCTGCGCACCCGGCCTAGGTGCCTTGGCGAGCCGCGTGGCATGGACCCCTGGCGCCAAGCTCTATGCGCCGAGCCATGTCCTGGTCGCCATGGACGATGATGATGGCCCGCGGTCCGGGAAGCTTCATGCATAGGAAGCCATGGTGCGGAACTGCCCCGAGAGTGTTTAGGAGCGGCCGCCCCAATATGGCGTTGTAGGGGTATGCAATGTCGACCACGTCAAAGATGGCGTCTTCACTCCTCACGTTGTCGTTTTGGCCGAATGAGACTTGTAGGCATATCTGGCCCAAAGCGCGCAAAGGTTGCCCTCCAAAGCCTTGCAACGGGATGCCTGAGGGGCCCAACCGACTCCGAGGGATCCCCGTCTGGTCGAAGGCCGCGGCGAACAGGATGTTCGCGGAGCTTCCTCCATCGACCAGGACACGCCTGACCTCGCATCCTGCTACGAGGACCCGGACGACCAGCGGGTCTTGATGGGGGAACTCCACGCCTTCAGCGTCAGCGGGCGTGAATGTGACTTCGTGTTGTGCCCACTCCGGCGGCGCCTGCGTTGGGTATGCCGCGACGTGGTGCAGCCTCCTCGCGTAGGCCTTCCGTTGCCGCGCCGAGGCGAATTCCAACGAGGAGCCTCCGAAAATAACGTTTATGACCCTACGCTGGGCTCCTTCCGGGGCTTGCAACTGCAGGAGGCCTCCCGAGGTTGCTGCACATGGACCTGAATTCGCAGGAGGCCTTCCTGGGGCTGCATTCCTTGGTCTTGGGGGTGTTGGACGTGGGCCACGACGGGCGCGCGTGCTTCCGGGTTTTTATCCCTGGCGACGCTCTGCCGGAGCGTTGCGATAGTGGCGCAAGCGCGCATGTCATGGTTGCCTCGACCGTGGACTTCGCACCACTGCCCGTGGTGCTGGTCGTTGTATTCTTCGCGGGTTCTGTCGTCACGACCCCGCCCACGCCCCCGTCCGCGGCCCCAGCGCCCTCTGCCTCTGCGACCTGCGGGGGCGTTGTCTTCGGAGCCGCCCTCGATGTCAAAGACGTAACGAGGTTTCCTGGACTTGCGTTGGTTGCGCCTGGGCTTGTCTCCTGAGTCATTGTGTTGGGAATCTTTGCGTTCGGAGGCGCCCTTCGACTGCTCCTGCTTGCGTTTGCCTTTCGAGGGGCCCTGCTTCGGTGAGCCTTCGCTCTTTGCCGAGCCTTCCGCCTTGTTGGTGTCGGAGTCATCGCCATGTCGCCGTCGCGCGTCCTCTTCCGCTCTGGCGTATTCTTCCATCTTGTCGAATAGCTTTGCGACCGTCTTAATGGGCTTGCGTGCGTTATACTTGGCCATCGGTCCCGGGCGGAGGCCTTGTATTGCTGCGTTGATGACGGTTGTTTCGTTGACGTCCTTGACCTGGCAACGTACTTTCGCGAAGCGTTTGAAGTAATCCCGGAGCCTCTCCTCAGGTTTTTGCTTGACTGCGAAGAGCTGGTCCGCATCGACACGCTCGACGTAGTTTCCCTGGAAGTTGTTGTAGAGTCGATCGCGGATCTGTTCCCACGCGTAGATGGACTGTGGTTCGATGGTGAAGAACCAGGATAGCGCCACCCCTTGTAACGTGAGAGGGAGTCCTTTTGCCTTCATGGTGTCGTCCCCGCCAGCGGCTTCGATAGCGGTCTCATACACGCGCACGAATTCTCGCGGGTCGGAGTCACCCTTGTACGCCTCGATGACGCTTGGGAACTTGAAATCCTCAGGCCATGCCGCCTGCTGTAGGCCCGCGGAGAGCGGGGACTCCGGGTCTACGCGCCGTAATGGGACGCGACTAGACGTAGGGGCGTCGCGGCTGTCCGCCCTCTCCGAAGCGGGTTCCGATGCCACCACCGGGGGGGCATGTTGGCTCCGGGCCTCTTGCATGTCGCGCACGGCTCCGCGGAGGTCTGTCAGCTCCCGCTGAAACGCGCTAAGGGCCGCCAACAGGGCGGTCTCCACCGCGGGCGCGGCTGGGGCCGTCGGTGCACCCGGCGGCACGATTGGCACGGCGGTGACCACGGCCTGCGCGCCCAGGCTGCCCGCCGCGTTGTTCTGGAGGACCCTGGAGCTGGTGACTAGACCCACGTCATCGCCTAGACCGCTCCCCGCTCCTGCGCCGGATGGGAAAGTGGACGTGCCGGGGTTGCCACCGTCGGGGTTGGTCGTCGGGGTGGTGGCGGCGGGGTTTGGCGGCAGTGGCGGGGTTGGGCGTCGTGTCGCCGGTGGCGGCAGGGTCTGGCGGCGCGGCGACAGTGGCGGGGTTGTTCGTTGCGGCGGTGGCGGGGTTGGGCGTCGTGTCGCCGGTGGCGGGGTCGTTCGTCGCGTTGTGAACGCCGGTGCTCACAGTCGTCACACCTGCATCGCCACCCGTACCTGCAGCTGCTAAAGCCGAAGCCCTGGTATTGACGCGAGATTTCGCCGCTTCCGCCTTCTTCGCCGCCGATGGTGAAGCTTTCTTTGGTGCCATCCTCTTTCGGATCTGGAGGCTTGCTCTTGTCCTCCACACGGACAACGCCAACTGTCGTGGTTACAGACCAAACAGAGAGAGAGTATGGTAGTGGAGAGTTAGGTGAGTAATGGCTTAGGGTTTTTTTCCCATGGCCTGTGTTGTATATATATGTCCACATGAGGAGTACTTTTACCATTATGCCCTTACATCAGAGTCTTCCCCTTAGGGGTACTTATGTCATTATACATATCCCATTTTTGGCCTTATATTCCTCTAACAGGCCTGCTGGGCTTAAGTGGGGGCCACCCCTACAACACAAATCATCCCGTGATTCAAATTTTTCAAAATTATTCATTTTGGCAAAATCAACACAAGTTGGCCAACCAGACCGTCGCCTCTGCAAGTTGTCCAGAAAAATCTACAAATTTATAAATTCCAAATTTTCACTTCTCTAAAATGACAATGGTTCATTACAATAAAACATTGGACCTTCTCGTATGGTTCTTCACAAACCATAAGAGATTGCACGTAGTGCTGGAAAAAAACACAAATCAAAACAGGTGCCAGACATGTTGCAAATTTACAGATAAAGGTTTTTTTTTAAATGAACTGCCAATATATTGTTGATCAATCCACGTAAAAGCTATGTCAAGCTGTTGTTCAGCAATGAAAATGCCAGTTCTGTAATTTGCAGTGCATAATACTCCTAAACGAATGAAGAAATGTTCTGTGATTTGAGTGTAAATCATCATCGTACTGTGCCTATCCCAAGAATGCTCTAGATTTTCGAAGTGGTTTCTCACTTCTCAGAGAACTAGTTACTACAATTCCATATCCAACAACACACTTTCAGCTAACTCTTTTCGACAAGTATTCAAGTTTCATTAATGTGGAAATACCAAATACAAGAAATTTATCTGTACCAAAGTTTTATCATATTATATTTCCCGTTAGACAATAAATTATTTAGTATTACTATCCATTAAACCAATACAGGTTTGCCAGACACAAGCACCTCAAAAGCAACCCCTATGTTATTTCGATAGAATCATACAAGTTTAAGTCAGACACAAAAATAAAAGGTTACTTTTGAAGGATATAAGGTATTTGTTGCCAGTATGGAAGAAGATTGAATTCTCTTAGTTCCAACAGGTTGTTTAGCACTATCTAAATCGTAAATCTATTCTGTAAATGTTGGTGGAGAACTGGAGATGTTCTGAAGAACGACTTTAAAAAAGGGGATTCATAAGTGAACAGAATTGAATAAACTTCAGGAGAAAGCACTCTGTTCGTAACCCTGTCAAGTAATGAATAATCTGGCAAAGCTAAGTTTGTAAACATCATAATATAGTATGACCCATCATAGTGTACACTGGTAGTGAAGAATACCAGATTATAATATCCAACAATATGACCGTCTCATATATCAGGTCCTACGTATGCAACAGGAGATGCAATGTTCTCAAGTACACTTGGGCTGTTGGGCAACATGCTGTAGATCTGCTAATCATCAAAATGTAATTTCAATCATATAGCACATTGAATCAACATAACTTTTTACCACTATATTCTGTTAAACAAAACAACTGGGTTGCTAGTTGTTCTGTATGGGAACCAAAGACCTGTAGCATCAGCTCAATCCAGTGGATTCAGAAACACATTATGGCGGATTGGTGATAGCCCCAACTAGGAGGTACCATGCCATCGGACCTAAATCACAACAACCGTGAACTCTGTAACAAATCATAAGCCAGTCATGGCTCAATCCGAAACCTCCAATCAAGCCCGGAACCATGGAATCGCCACCCAATTCAGAACTGGCAGTGTTTCAGGTTGGCCTTTCTTTCCAAGCACACAACTGGAAACCTGCAATCACTTGCGTTTACGCATCGGAATTCTCAAACCGATCAAACCCAGAGCCTCACCAAAAGCCAAACAAAGATGAACCCAATCCCGCCGAAGTCACGGCCCAATCTAGACCATCTAAGATTCCGCGGTGGGGAATCAGAACAAGAAAATGAGATCACATTACCATAAACATGGCACTAATCGCTAAGATCAGGACAGAACAGGCCACCGCGATCCCCAAAACCCTCCGGTTTGGTGGAAGGTTTCCCAAAGTTTTCGTGGAAGGCACAGATCAAATGATTATGGTTCGTTTCCCTACCTATCGGACGGCTATAACTATGATCTATGAGTTTACATTCATATAAGCGTTTTAAGATAACGGCCACTCAAGGTTATACAGTATGCTGGCTGCTCTACTCTCCGCGTATGTATTATTAATCGTGGTTAGAATATAGCGGTTACATTACCTAAGTTATACTAATAACCAGATATAATTCTTGCATTCTTTTTATTTGTGATTTTAGATATCAACACAATGGTTAATCCATCCTTTGACCATTAATCTTTCTGATTAATTTGTTAGAAAAATTATTTAAAATATAGTAATAATATAGAAGTGCTTTCGATAGCAAATCTATTAGTATAATTTTTATGTGATAGATCTAAATACTTTTGTAGACTGTATGTGTTATAAAACGACGTGCAAAAAAAGGAGGGAGTATATTACACCGCAGCTTATTACAATAGTGAATATTTTGTCTTTTGAATATAGGCTAATGTTTGGCCAGGTTTCGGCTCCACCTCTTGGGCTCAAAAAAGCTGGCTTCACAAGAAGCTCAATAAGAATTTGCCCACTTTTAAGGCTTTTGGAGCCAATGGAAATCACCCTGTTAAGGTGTCATTTGGCCAAGCTCCGGCTCGAGGCTTCTGAACAGAAGCTAGAGCTGCCCGGCCAAACAGGTTGGCTCCGATCTCTGGCTCCAGGGAAGTTGCATAGGAACCAATGCAAATTTTACACTACAACACTGAGCAAAATTGAAAACACTATTTAGGGTAAATCGTCGCACTTTTACTGTCAGTTTCAACCGCGTCCGATACTTTGCCCTACCATGTTGCACTACGTGCTCCCGACGCGTGCCATCGTGCTCCTTTCTACGCGTAAAAGAGCCATGATTTGATCTATGATCGCACGGCTCCCACAAATTCCTTCTTCAGCCGCAAAATAGCAATATCACAATTCACAACTTTAATATTTATAAGTTGTGTTACAATTGTTTTTGCCAAAAAATGAACAAAATGCTCCAATAGACACGTGATTAATTTGCACTAGCAACTTTTAACACTTGTAGGAATTTTTATTATGCTCGCTGATTCAACTCAAGAAAAGTAATGGGTCAGGACTCAGGACGGACTGTAGAGAAACAAAAATCGTCTGGTGGATTGTGAAGATTTCGATCTGCACTATAAAGGGAAACAGACCCCCAATGTTGAGACTATCCATATATCAAAAGCAGAACAAAGAGGGAATTAGCCAAAGTCCCAAAATTATGGAAACAATTCAGATTCCAGCGTCACTCTTATTATATCCGATTCAAGCGACCTTCAATTAATCAGTTGCACAGTACAATGGTTATTTGGTTGCAGGAATATTTACAGTACAGTACATCCAACAACAGCAAAACCATAACATGACTTGTATTTACAAATAATCCTGTTTGGATATATGACGTTCATAGATTTTCTCAATTCCCTGCGACCTCCCATCTCATGCATTCCAAGCCGGGCTTATTATGCATGTCCTCAAGATATTGTATCAGCAAAGCTCAGACCATGGTCTTGGCAAGCTCAAGATCATTCTACCATCTGAAAAGCTTGTCTATGATGGCAAGGGCGAAATCCATGGATGTCCCTGAACCTGAAATCTCCAGCAATGGAAACTCCAGTCATGCATTCACTATGATCTGCATTCTGCAGGTGTGTTCCACATAGGACATAGCAGGGGATGCAGTAGCTCTCTCCCAGATTGACGACAACATTTGGTCAGTCTCACACAGCTTCTAGGCAGGATTCCACCACCACGAGCTTCTAGGCAGCGAGCCACAGATCTAAGGAGATTGCATAGCAGGAGCACATGGCTCCATACAACATTAGATACCGTTTTCCTCTCGATCAAACCAATAAGTTCATCACACATTGCATTTGCTGGAGCACCCACCCAAACTAGCCTGTCAAAAAGTTACAGCAAGTCCGAGGGTACATAAGATGAAAAATTCAATGGTTGCTAAGAAATTAGAAGTCAATTGAACTTACAGCGAACATAACGATCTCACATTGCTGCTTAAGAGCATCATCAAACAGCATCCTAGGCACCATCTTTCACTCTCAAAATGGCACTCTTAATGCAACTTGCTATGGTGCAACCACTGAAGTATGTTAACCATCAAGGTGGTCTCCATATCCTCTGCCATCAGCAAGACAGTGGTAGGTACTAGCTTCTGGAAAAGGCAAAAATAAGACATCCAGAAGAGTAATTACCACGATACTACAAAAACAGACAAGCTACAGGGGAGAGCTAAAACATGTATCATGCAGAGCTCCTGCCTTTCCGTTCAATAATAAAAATAATAATAATAGTTCAAATATGTACGCATTGTGCATTCTCCACTAGCAACAAAATCCATACATGACAAGTAATCTGTAACATTGTATTTTTAGCATAGAATAATTGAGTTTGGCACAGCCTGCTCTTGTCTGTGATGAGTCAATTTGTTGCGACATTCAGAATTCATAACTGACAAGTAATCCCAACAGTTGAACAATGCTAAGACAGGTGCAACCTCAACATCTCATGGTGGGGAGCACCCTATTTGGAAGATGGTATGGAGTTTAAAGGTCCTGCCCAAAGTCTTTGTGTTTTGGTGGCGAGTCATCAACAACTTATTGCCGGTACGTGCTAATCTTCGCCATAGACAAGTTGAAAGAACTAGTTTTTGTGAAGACTGTGAGCCTCAAGATGAAACTGCTTATCATACCTTGATTGAATGCACATATGCACGTACTTTCTGGACTACTATGAAGGATAATATGCGGTGCATCCAAGATCCTGGGATACAGATTTACTTGATAGTAAATTGTGCTCATCCGAAAACTTGTCAGTTGTCACACATCAAGAAATGCACGTAGGCATGGCGAAGCGCCTGCCAAGCTTCTGCAAGCATGTAGATTGGCGATACAGGGCTTGACCATGTTCAGGCAACGAATCATGAGACATGGCCAAGACAAATTATGCGCGACATCAAATGGAATCCTCTGCCGACAGGTGCTATAAAGGTAAATGTGGATGGGGCCTTTGATGGGAACCAGATGCATGGAGCATCAAGTGCGGTCGTTCATGGTGACAGGCAATTTCATGATGGTGAAATCAAAGTAGTATGCATGCAGGGACGGTGTACAGCTTGTATCCAATTGGGGTGTAATGCATGTTTTGGACCCAACATGGCAATCAGAGGGGATTAAATGATGCCTTTAAATTCCATCACCCAAAAAGGTATTCCAAAACATTCACTCCTCTAGCTACTGGAAACTAAGAAGATCATATTTGCCCCATGGTTGTCACAGCAAACTTGGCGACCAAGGCGACTGCTAGGCGCCATGACACTATGGCGTCGTCCAGGCGTGGTGTAACAGTACTAGTAACAAAGGCTAATGGTCACTCAAATCAACAGGTTTGCTCAGATCAACAGGCTCATCCGTTTCTTAGAGGCGCACAAAACAACCCCATCTGGAGGGAAACTGTTGTGGGGGTGGCCCAACCCTCAGTGACTGGGCCGTGCAACTAGTCCAACATGTAATAGGCTCAATAGTGTAGAGGAATTTCCATTCCCATTCTACCCCTCTCATGTATATAAACCTCCAGGAGGGGCAGGAGGGGGACATCCTCTCATTCTCACCAACCATTCCACAGATCCGGCTCTCTCTTCCTCTACTAGTCCCCTCTTTCTATTGTTTGGCCTGTAGCCACAACAGATGGCGCCGTCCGTGGGGACGACTAGAAGTTGTGTGTGGAAAAGATTTCTCTAGCACTCAGCGAAAGGTAAGAAGAGGGAACAGTTTTGGATCTTTTCTGTCGATTCGCTCAGGCATTATCTTGCCTTCTCCCATCGTTTGTACTGTAACATTTGCTTATCTTCCTCTTTGATCTTTTCGGTTCCTGGGAGTATACTGCCTTATTCATGGCGTCGGGGCCATCTTGCGGGCTATCGACGGTAGTGTTAAGTAGATCCAGTCGAATCGCCCAGATCCACGAAGTTGATTGGGTGGCACAGGCCGATGCCTCCACACGCTGGGGCGAACCGGACGAACGGCACCATCGGCCACGCGGGATAAGTACAGGAGCTGCGACGTCGACGCGTACTGCCCGGATGACCGGGACCTGCGACTCCGCATCTCCGCGCACGTAAGAAGCTATGTATGTATCCCTTCATGCATATCCAAAAAACAAGCTCCATGCGTGCAGGCAAAAGCCTCATGTCCATGCGGGTGTTCTCGTCGGCATCCGCATGCATGTAGGATTCGGTGAGCACACAGGTGTGTAGGAAAGAAATCAAGTTGAAGAACAAGCGCACCACCGGCCTCCGCGCAGAGGGCCTCCGCGAGTTGACTCCGTGCAGGCCCGCGAGGTCCCGGTCTCCGCGCCACGCCATCGAGCCTCCGTGCGAAGCCTCCGCACGAATCCTCCGCGCGACCCCGAAACTCCGCGACGAGCCTTCGACGGCTTCACGCTTGTCCCCGCGCTGAGACACAGGACTTCGCCATGACGTCCCGACCTTCCCTGGGCAGAAGAAACAATTCAGTGCATGCACGTGTCCTAGGAGATCCTTCACGCCTGCATGTGCACTTATGTCCACGAGACCCTACGTAGGCATGAAGGACACGTATGCATGAAGGATACGTATGCAGGCACAAGGCATCTACCCATCCATACGCGATCTTTATCGTATGCAGGCTCCGCGCGATGGATGGATGTATTTCTTAGTCGTTCCATCCATACGCGATCTTTATCGTATGCAGGCTCCGCGCGATGGATGGACGTATTTCTTGGCTGCTCCCACCCACGCAACGGCCTCCGCGGTGGCAGTGTGTCCGTAACGGCGTAGTCCAAACCGTGTGCGTGCTGACTTGCCTGTCGCATTCCCTGGTCCGCGAACCTCCGCGCATCGGCACCACACGAAGGATGCCCACCTGAACCAAGGACTCCGCGCGGACGAAGACCTCCTCGGCTGGAGACTCCGCACAGATGAAGTGGGCCGCGGCTTCCGCACTCTTCCGGGACGACAGCGGCGTCGAGGCCCTCCAGCATTCATGCTGCACGAGCCCGAGTCGGCTTCGACCCCGCGCGCCTTCCCTCGCCTCGGCCCCCGCGACGACTCTGCTGGGCTTGATCGTGGCCCTCGCGCGCTTCGCCGCGCCACCGAGGCTTCCATGGCATGCGTGCAGCCAATGGTTCTTATGTGTATGATTGCATGTGTGATCGCATGCACATATCGAGGGAGGCAACCTGCTCGGTGACGAGTACAAACTGCCTAGGGAGGTACGCGGCGACGTCGAGTTCCTCCGGGGCGAGCTGAGCAGCATGGACAACCTGCGGCCAAGGCTCGCAGCCATGGAGAAACGTGGAGGGCCAAGCTACGGGATTCGACCGGCGACATTGGAGACGGCATCGATTCACTTCGCCGAAGTCTAGACTCTAGACTGTCCGTGTCTACCTCACCATGGTTTCGTGTCTGCGACAGCGCCTTCGACCTCGACCTTCGCTTCGCCGAGCCTTGCAGCCACTAGCCTTGGTGCAAGGAGCACTGGTGATGCAGGTGCGCAGCAGCTGGCTTCGCATCCTGCATGCGCTGCGCCGGGGGATTCGAGGAAGATAATCAGGAGCTCGCTGGCCACGGCGGCGTTTCGTATCTTCGGCTGCATCGGCGACGGGTCCATCGACGCCGGCGGAAGCGAGAGAGCACTTAGCCTAGTGCGACAGGCGTGCCCCTACAGCTCCTTTCGGTGGAAGACCGCCAGGACGGAGGAAGACCTTCGCACGGCGACTTCGGCGACCTTCTCTCAGCTCCGAGACGAGCGCATGAGGCCGAGCGTGTCCGCGCAGCAAGGTCTCCGTGCCGGCCTCAACGTCGCGGAGCAGGGTCTATGGCGCGGCCTCAACTGTGTAAGAAGCTACCTCCACCTCGCCACCGCGACAGAGGACGTCCACCCATTCAAGCACTCCAAGTTCACATCCATGCAGGCGTCAATCCGGGTGCAAGACGCACGCCCGTCGACTCCGCCTCCGCTCGGCGTCCGCAACCTAGGACTCCGACTCCGCCCGACGGACTCCGCAGGGGGCAGCGTTGGCCTCCGCACGGCGTCCGCGGCCTGAGCTCCGACTCCGCCCGACGGACTCCGCAGGGGGCAGCGTCGGCCTCCGCACGGCGTCCGTGGCCTGAGCTCTGACTCCACGCGATAGACTTCGCAGGGGCAGCATCGGCCTCCGCACGGCGTCCGCGGCCCGAGCTCCGAGTCCGCGCGACAGACTTCGCAGGGGCAGCATTGACTTCCGCATGGCGTCCGCGGCCTGAGCCCCGACTCCGCACAGCCATGCCTCGGCAACGATGCTTTCGGCCTTCGCCTCCGCGCCTCGGACCTCGCCTCCGGGCTTCTCCCGTGCAGCCCGGGCCTCCGGGCTTCTCCCCACATGAGCTGGAGAGGACGTCAGGGTCTCCGCACCCGCGGAGCCTACTCCACGTTGCCACCATCCGGCCCGGTACGCACTGCATGTGACCTCGTACGATGCTTTAATAATCGCCACTGCATTCCTGGTGTACATGGCAACAAAAAATGGATGGTCATCATATCATTTATTGTGGCTACAGTTCCATTCTGAGAGCATTTGATTTTGCCGTGTTTGCTTCTCCAGTTTTTGCCAGCTCTGGGTTACCGTGCTGTCAACTGCTTTTCCAGTACTGCATTCTGGAGCACTTTATTGTCGCAAGCCTTTGACCATTTCTTTGATGCCTCTGTTTTGATCCTCAATTTTGACTTAAATCGCACGATGGCTTCGTGCCTCGGCGTACTCCATGGAGTATAAACAAAGACACGCGTTCGCGCGTGCACTCTCTGTGAAAAACACGGGCATGAGTATAAACAAAGACACGTTCGCGCGCGCACTCTCCGTCAAAGACACGGGCATGAGTATAAACAAAGACACGCGTTCGCGCGCGCACTCTCCGTGAAAAACGCGGGTATGGGTATAAACAAAGACGTGTGGGGGGACGCCTCCGCACGCACTCTACGGAGTATAAATAAGACGTAGCGCGAGGTCCGCCTCCGCACGCACCTTCACCGCCCGCAACGCACGGAGGCTTGCCTCCGCGCGCAGTCTACGGACTCTAAATAAGACGTAGCGCGAGGTCCGCCTCCGCACGCACTCTACGGAGTATAAATAAGACGTAGCGTGAGGTCCGCCTCCGCACGCACCTTCACCGCCCGCAACGCGCAGAGGCTTGCCTCCGCGCGCAGTCTACGGACTCTAAATAAGACGTAGCGCGAGGTCCGCCTCCGCACGCACCTTCACCGCCCGCAACGCACGGAGGCAGAGTATAAATAAGACGCGGATGTTGTCCCTGCGCACTCTACGGAGTATAAATAAGACGCGGATGCCGCGCACGCATGGACATTGTCCTTATGCGTACTCTCCGGAGTATAAATAAGACGTGGATGTCGATCCCACGCACTCTACAGAGTATAAAAAAGACGCGGATGTTGTACCTGCGCCCTCTACGGAGTATAAACAAGACGCGGATGCCGCGCACGCATAGACATTGTCCTTATACGTACTCTCCGGGGTATAAATAAGACGTGGATGTTGATCCCACGCACTCTACGGAGTATAAAAACTGCACGATGGCCGAGACACCAGGGAGTGCATCGCTTTAACGACGCACCAACAGGATATCGTGCCTTCGCGCGTGTTGCACCAGGGAGTGCATCGCCTTTTTGAAGGTGGGGGGACGGCAGTGTCGCCTCCCTGCCTCTGTGCGTAGCGCCCTTGGCCTACGCCGCAAGCGCCCGCTCTCCGCGGGCACTCTTTTAGAAAGTAGGGGAACGGTAGTGTCGCCTCCCTGCCTTTGTGTGCGTAGCGCCCTCGGCCTACGCCGCAAGCGCTCGCTCTCCGCGGGCACTTTTCGAAGGTAGGGGAACGGCGGTGTCGCCTCCCTGCCTCTGTGCGCGTAGCGCCCTCGGCCTACGCCGCAAGCGCTCGCTCTCCGCGGGCACTCTTTTCGAATGTAGGGGAACGGCGGTGTCGCCTCCCTGCCTCTGTGCGCGTAGCGCCCTCGGCCTACGCCGCAAGCGCTCGCTCTCCGCGGGCACTCTTTTAGAAAGTAGGGGAACGGCAGTGTCGCCTCCCGGCCTTTGTGTGCGTAGCGCCCTCGGCCTACGCCGCAAGCGCTCGCTCTCCGCGGGCACTCTTTTCGAAGGTAGGGGAACGGCGGTGTCGCCTCCCTGCCTCTGTGCGCGTAGCGCCCTCGGCCTACGCCGCAAGCGCTCGCTCTCCACGGGCACTCTTTTCGAAGGTAGGGGAACGGCGGTGTCGCCTCCCTGCCTCTGTGCGCGTAGCGCCCTCGGCCTACGCTGCAAGCGCTCGCTCTCCGCGGGCACTCTTTTCGAAGGTAGGGGAACGGCAGTGTCGCCTCCCTGCCTCTGTGTGCGTAGCGCCCTCGGCCTACGCTACAAGTGCTCGCTCTCCGCGGGACGGCACGGCTCCGGCGCAGGACTTCGCCGCAAGCCTTGTAGGCATCGCCTCGGCGGGGCGGCACACCTTTAGCGCTCGACTCCGCCGTCCGCCTCGTAGGCATCACCTCGGCGGGACGGCACGTTTTCGGCGCTCGACTCCGCCGTTCGCCTCGTTGGCATCACCTCGGCGGGACGGCACGTCTTCGGCGCTCGACTCGGATGTCCGCCTTGTAGGCATCGCCTCGGCGGGACGGCACGGCTCCGGCGCTCGACCTCGCCGTCCGCTTTGTAGGCATCGCCTCGGTGGGACGGCACGTCTTCGGCGCTCGACTCGACCGTCCGCCTTGTAGGCATCGCCTCGGCGGGACTGCACGGCTCCGGCGCTCGACTTCGCCGTCCGCCTTGTAGGCATCGCCTCGGCGAGACGGCACACCTTCGACGCTCGACTTCGCCGCCAGCTTTGTAGGCATCGCCTCGGCGGGACGGCACGGCTCCAGCGCTCGACCTTGCCGTCCGCCTTGTTTGCATCGCCTCGGCGGGACGGTACGTCTTCGGCGCTCGACTCGGTCGTCCGCCTTGTAGGCATCACCTCGGCGGGACTACACGGCTCTGGCGCTCGACTCTGCCGTCTGCCTCGTAGGCATCGCCTCGGCGGGACGGCACACCTTCGGCACTCGACTCGGCCGTCCGCCTTGTAGGCATCACCTCGGCGAGACTACACGGCTCCGGCGCTCGTCTCCGCCGTCTGCCTCGTACACATCGCCTCGGCGGGACGACACCTTCAGCGCTCGACTCGGCCGTCCGCCTTGTAGGCATCGCCTCGGCGAGGCGGCACACCTTCGGCGCTCGACTCGGCCGTCCGCCTTGTAGGCATCGCCTCGATGGGACGGCACAGCTCCTGCGCTCGACCTCGTCGTCCGCCTTGTAGGCATCGCCTCGGCATTGTTTTGAAGGTAGGGGAACGGCGGCTCCGCCTCCCTGCCTCCGCACGCGTGGCGCCCTCGGCCTCGCCCCAAGCGCCCGCTCTCCGAAGGCACTGTTTTTGAATGTAGGGGAACGGCGGCTCCGCCTCCCTGCCTCCGCGCGCGTGGCGCCCTCGGCCCACGCCCCAAGCGCTCGCTCTCCGCGGGCACTGTTTTTGAAGGTACGGGAACGGCGGCTCCGCCTCCCTGCCTCCGCGCACGTGGCGCCCTCGGCCCACGCCCCAAGCGCCCGCTCTCCGCGGGCAATGTTTTTGAAGGTAGGGGAACGGCGGCTCCGCCTCACTGCCTCCGCGCGCGTGGTGTCCTAGGCCTATGCCCCAAGCGCCCGCTCTCCTCGGGCACTGTTTTTGAAGGTAGGGAAACGGCGGCTCCGCCTCCCTGCCTCTCCCTGCCTCCGCGCGCGTAGTGCCCTCGGCCGACGCCCCAAGCGCCCGCTCTCTGCGGGCACTGTTTTTGAAGGTAGGGGAACGACTTCTCCGCCTCCTTACATCGCCGTGCATAGTGCCCTCGGCCTACGCTGCAAGCGCCCGCTCTCCGCGGGCACTCTTTTTGAAGGTAGGGGAACGGCGGAGTCGCCTCCCTGCCTCTGTGCGTAGCGCCCTCGGCCTACGCCGCAAGCGCCCGCTCACCGCAGGCACTCTTTCTGAAGGTAGGGGAACAGCGGTGTCGCCTCCCTGCCTCTGTGCGTAGCACCCTCGGCCTACGCCGCAAGCGCCCGCTCTCCGCGGGCACTATTTTTGAAGGTAGGGGAATGGCGTCCCCGCCGCCCTATCTCGGCGTGCGTAGCGCCCTCGGCATACGCATCTCGCGCCCGCTTTCCGCGGGGCGGCAAGGCTCCGGCGCTCGACTTCACCGTCCGCCTTGTAGGCATAGCCTCGGCGGGACGGCACGGCTCCGGTGCAGAACTTCGCCGCCCGCCTTGTAGGCATCGCCTCGGCAGGGCGGCACGCCTTCGACGCTCGACTGCGCCGTCCGCCTCGAAGGCATCGCCTCGGCGGGACGGCACGGCTCCGGCGCAGGACTTCGCCGCCCGCCTTGTAGGCATCGCCTCGGCGGGACGGCACGGCTCTGACGCAGGACTTCGCCGCCCGCCTTGTAAGCATCGCCTCGGCGGGGCGGCACGCCTTCGGCGCTCGACTGCGCCGTCCGCCTCGAAGGCATCGCCTCGGCGGGACGGCACGGCTCCGGCGCTCGACTTCACCGTCCGCCTTGTAGGCATCGCCTCGACGAAACGGCGCGCCTCCGGCGCAGGACTTCGCCGCCCGCCTTGTAGGCATCATCGCCTCGGCGGGGCGGCCCGTCTTCGGCGCTCGACTCCGCCGTCCGCCTTGTAGGCGTCGCCTCGGCAGGACGGCACGGCTCCGGTGCAGAACTTCGCCGCCCACCTTGTAGGCATCGCCTCGGCGGGGCAGCACGCCTTCGGCGCTCGACTGTGCCGTCCGCCTCGAAGGCATCGCCTCGGCAGGACGGCACGGCTTCGGCGCAGGACTTCGCCGCCCGCCTTGTAGGCATCGCCTCGGCAGGGCGGCATGCCTTCGGCGCTCGACTGTGTCGTCCGCCTCGAAGGCATCGCCTCGACAGGACGGCACGTCTTCGGCGCTCGACTCCGCCGTCCGCCTTGTAGGCGTCGCCTCGGCGGGACGGCACGGCTCCGGCGCTCAACTTCGCCGCCCGCCTTGTAGGCATCGCCTCGGCAGGGCGGCACACCTTCAGCGCTCGACTGCGCCGTCCACCTCGAAGGCATCGCCTCGGCGGGACGGCACGTCTTCGGCGCTCGACTCCGTCGTCCACCTTGCAGGCATCGCCTCGGCGGAACGACTTGGCTCCGGCGTAGGGCTTCGCCGTCCGCCTTGAAGGCATCGCCTCGGCGGGGCGGCGCGGGATTCAGCGTAGGAGTTTACTGATTTCTTCGTAGGCATTGCCTCTGGGGTCTGCAAGCTACCAGTTGCATCAGCTCACCACTCAACACCCTCGCGCTTGCTGTCGGGGAACGGGGGGCTGGGGTGGTTGACCACGTCAGCTCGCCCATCGGGACCTCAGCACTTGCTGTCGAGGGAGTACTGTTGTGGAGGTGGCCCAACCCCCCGTGACTGGGCCGTGCAACTAGTCCAACACGTAATAGGCCTAATAGTGTAGAGGAATATACTAGTGTAAATATACCAATGTACCCTTATCCTGTGTAAGTACTAAGGGGTAGAATGGAATCCCCATTCTACCCCTCTCATGTATATAAACCCCCAGGAGGGGCAGGAGGGGGACATCCTCTCATTCTCACCAACCATTCCACAGATCCGGCTCCCTCTTCCTCTACTAGTCCCCCCTTTCTACTGTTTGGCCTGTAGCCACAACAGAAACATAAGGGAAAAACCAAAAAACCAAAAACTCAAGTCTCCCCAAGTCCCTAATCCCGTCGACTCACCGATCCGCTCCACCACCACGATGTTGGCATTCAAGGCCCCAGCAAGGGGCTTCGCCGTCCACTTCAGACCGTTCCACGAAGAGCCACCTCCTCGCCATCGCCTCCCAGCACTTCGGCCTCGTCAGCAACGGCCACCTCCTTGTCCTCAACCTCTCCGTCGCTGGGCCCGACAACCTCACCCCCGCGCCGCTCTTCTCCTTCCCCACCTCTGATGCACTCTTCGACTGCACCTACTCTGAGTCCCATGACTCCCTCTACGCCGCTGCCAATAGGGACAGCGCTGGGGACTATGGAAGTGCTGAACTATTCCTTGGTTGTTGGTGGAGGGAGGGAAGCTCGCCGGAGGGATCACGGCGATGCCAGCAGAGGGAGTGGCGGGGCAGTGGCTAGGGTTCCTCCCAGGTCACCTTCTGTTTGCTCGCTTGCTCGCTATAGTGAGTCTCCACTCTAGTGTGTCGCTTCACTTCACGTGTTCACTTAATACTACTTAGTCCGCTCGGACTCTCCTCTGTCCTCACCTCACGGCGATGCATTCGCCGCAGACACCTTGGCGATGCCGAGACGACCGAAGCTCCTAGGCGCTCGCCTAGCTTGCCCAGGCACGGTGGACTTCCATGGCGTCCTCCCTGCACCTCCGTGACGCGGACGCCATGACATCCATGATTTGCCCACCAACAAAGCAAACACAAAACCACTGAAGCAAATGGAGTTCAACTTGTCAGGGCCGATCTAACCGCTATGAGGAAACAGTTGGACCAACCGAGCGGTCTAACCGCCGGTGACAACCGGTCTGACCGGACTCCAGTCAGACAGCAAGCCTGGGAGGCTGGGAGCGGTCTGATCGCATCCCTGATTCTAGAACTAGAAATCAGCCCTAACCAAAACAAAAAATAGTGTAATCTCTAAAATATATCTCCAAATAATATGAAACTTTGCTAAGGATCTCAAGAACCAAATCCATCCAAGGATCGCATAGATCTTGACTAAAATTCCAATCTTTCCTCAAGATAAACAAGGTTGCAACAAAACCAGGCAAAACTAAAGAACTTAATATATAATTTGCTTGTGAGTTAAAGATGGCTCTAGATGAGTTCCCACATACCACAGCAAGCAACAATACCTAAAGATTCGAGACCAAAATCTCATGAACAAGATATTACTAGAAGAGCTTCAAATCAACCAAACTGGGCAACCTTCATGACCTTGCTATAGCTGGTCCCTAGATAGATAGAATATGATCTTCATGAGGCATCTCCATCATTTACACACCCTTAAAACCCAGTAAGATCAAGAGGGAAAGAGAGGACAAAACACCAATTAAAACAAGTGCAAAATCAACAAGAGCAAGAACACATCATGTAGGATGAATAAGAGTAATCTATTGCAACTTGTAGATGTAGGTTTTACAGCCACTCACCATGGAGGGCAAAGCACTTTCTCCCAAGAGCACCCACCCAAAACTTCCCCTTCAAGGAAGCCTCTTTCAAACACTAAAGAATAGATGGAATGATTCTCTCCACCCATCCCGCTCATATAGATGGAGAAACTAATCTACATCTAACCCTAACGAATACTATCCGTTAGCACAATTAGGGAAACCTGTTAACCCCACATGCACTGGGTTTTACACATGACTTATGCACGCTTCTCAAAGTGCATAAGCTTAAACCCGCTAAGGAGCAAGCTTCCACCACTTTGCCTCCTCAGCTCTCCCAATGCCCTCCAAGTGCCATGGTTCTGGTCCCATCGCCTTTTCAATATTTTGGCTTCCCTGCCAAAACACCCTTGCTTTGACCGCGGACCTCACATCTTCTCTGAACCTAGTCCATGGTCATCTCCTTTGCAAGCAATTACCATGCCTGCAATGTATAGGTTTACCAATAGCTCACGCATCGGCAAGTCTCTCCGTGTCGGTGCCCCCCAACACCAACCGCACCATTCGATGAACCGTTGCTCAAACCTTCCCTTCAACATCCCTTGTCTTCCCTGTGCCTTATTTGAGCTCAATAATCCTGTCCAACTTCCTTGATCATACCTCAGCTATTCCTGAGCCTAGCCTCGGTCCACGCCGTCGACCATGGTTGCATCCAAGCTTCCCTTCACATCAAAGACCAAGAGATCATTTCTGATACCAAGTTCTTCACAACTTGACCCATGTTAATCCAAACATTCTTTATGCACCATGAATACAATGACCTAGAACATCAAAACTCAACTCATGACCATTTCCCACAAATATCCAAAACCCCTCGGAAAACCGGTCTAACCGCCATTGACCGGCCGATCGGACTGCGCCTATCAATCCAGTCAAATGCTAGTAACAGAGGAGCCGGTCTGATTGCTTGACCAACCCCAGTCGAACCGCTACCCATTGGCCGGTTGGACCGCTCATATTTCTCGCACGCACATAAGCAAACACCTGTAGAAAAAATCTAGCCGCCAACTAAAAACCGATCGCACCACACCGATGGTCCGACCGCCCCCAAAATCCGATCACACCGGACTTGTGGTCAGACCGCCCCCACAGCCGGTCAAACCGCCCTAACTAACAGCAAAACTAAAAACTTGTAAACTTTCGCAGATTCAAATTTCAACTCGACGCGATTGCCAATTGCTCAACACAAATGAACCAAGGACATTCTCAATATAATTCTAAAGCATGTCATTGCCAAAACAGACTCACAAAATCTAGTCGGGTTATGGAAGATGCAGCATGACCATCGGGTGGAAATGTTGCCCATTCTGATGGAAATCCAAGAGCTCGGTAGTGGTTTTGCTCCTTTTTCTATTGTTCATGTTAAGACGGATGCAAACTTAGTAGCTCATTTGTGTTCTGAGAAAACATCTCTCTCTTCTCCGGACTGTACCTGGTTGAATCAGGCTCCGGATTTCATTATTTTGTGCTTTCAGCACAACTGTACCCTGCTGATTAATGAAAGTGTTGCTCTTGGTCTGAAAAAACCTACTTACAAAGCAAGTCTGCATCATCAAGCCACATCCCCATAATCTTGAAGCACTTAAATGCAGGAATTTGCACATAGTAACACTGTAGCATTGCATTAACTATGTTTTGATATTTCTCTTACAAAAATGTGAAAATTGAATGAAACATTTTTGTCACCAAAACAAGATAAGTATGTTACTTACACTAGGGATTTCAGAAGCAAATAACTCCAATAGTGGAGATGCCAATATATAGATGACCACATGGGCCACATGGGCCTATAGTATATGGATCTTGATATACTTAACATCCCCCTTCAAACTCAAGGTGGAAGCGGAGGTTCTGAAGCATTGAGTTTGAGCAAGTGAAGCCGATGTTGCTCTCGAGTTTGTGCTTTAGTGAAAAAATCTGCCACTTGCAGTTCTGAAGGCACATACTGAAGAGCAATTATTTTCTGATGACAATGAGACCGAGTAAAGAAGGCATCAACGCCAATATGCTTTGTAAGTTCATGCTTCACAGGATCATTGGCAATCTGTACGGCTCCAGTATTGTCACATAGAAGAGGTGTAGGGGCATCACAAGAAATACCAAAATCTGATAACAACCATCGAAGCCATACAATCTCTGAAGTGGTAGTGGCAAGTGCTCGAAGTTCTGCCTCTGTACTAGAACGAGATACAGCCGCCTGCTTCTTAGACTTCCATGCAAGAGGAGAAGAACCAAGAAGAATACAATAACCTGTGATAGAACGACGATCTGTTGGATCACTCGCCCAGGTGAAGTCCGAGTAAGCATGAAGCTGAAGCGGACTCTCACGAGTAGGGCTGTAAAAAAAGCTCGAGGTTCGCGAGCTGCTCGAGCTTGGCTCGCTCTAGACTCGATTCGAGCTTGGCTCGAGCTCCAAACGAGCCGAATTCGAGCTCCATCCTAAGCTCGCGAGCTTTAACGAGCCGAGCTCGAATAGCTCGCGAGCTTAGGATTTTTACCCCCTCCCCAATTCCCCCCACCCCTCCCGCCTCTCCTCTCAAATTTACGCACTGGCCACCCCAGCCCTAGGCCCCCCGCCGCCACGCGCGGACGCGCCCACGCCTCTCCCCCACCCGTGGGCCTCCGCCTGCCCCACCCGCGGCCCCGCCCCCGTCGCCCCTCGTCGCCCCTGCCGCCGGCCGCCCCCCCACCCCCGTCCCCCTCGTCGCCTCCCTCTTCTCCCCCACGGCCGCCCTCCTCGCCTCGCCGCTGCCTCCCCATCCCCCTCCCTTCCTCTCCCCCGCCGCCATCCCCCCGTCCCCCTCCTCGCCCCCCCCCCCCCCCCCCCCGGCGCCGCCGCCCCTCCTCTCCGCCGCCGCCACCGCCCCTCCTCCCCCCGCTGGCGCCCCTCCTCTCCCCCCGTTCCCCTCCTCGGCTCCTCGCCTCCCGCCCCGCCGCCGCCCCCCGTCCCCTTCCTCTCCCCCGCCCCCCCCCCCCCCCCCCCCCCCCCCCCCCCCCCCCCCGCGTCCCCCTCCTCGCCTCCCGGTCCCCCTCCTCGCCCCCCGCCAGCCACCGCCTCTTCTCGCCCCCCGCCGCCGCCCCTCCTCTCCCCCGCCGCTGGCGCCTCTCCTCCCCCCGGCGCCCCTCCTCCCCCGCCGGCGCCTCTCCTCCCCCCGGCGCCCCTCCTCCCCCCGGCGCCCCTCCTTCCCCGCCGGCGCCGCCCCTCCTCGACTGGGATCCGAGTCATCCGACCACGCAGGTACGCACCGAGCCCTACACGAGCCGAGCTCGAGCGAGCTCGAGTTTTGTCCGAGCCGAGCTCGAGCGAGCTCGAGTTTTGTCCGAGCCGAGCTCGAGCCCAGTTTAAAGTTCGACGTTGATTTTAGGCTCGCTCGAGTTCGGCTCGAGTTTCTACCGAGCTCGAGCTTGCTAGGTCAAGCTCGCTCGAGCTCGGCTCGTTTACAGCCCTACTCACGAGCATAGAACAAACACTAAGAAGATGTCCCCCTTAAGTACCGTAGTACACGAAGCAAATGTCCAAAATGAATGGAAGTAGGAGCACTCACAAACTGACTCAGAATATGAACCGCATGAGCAATATCAGGTCTAGTAATAGTGATAAACAAGGCTACCCACAATATGTCGATATCGAGAGGGATCCTCAAGAGGTGTACCATCGGTAGGACGAAGTTGTAAATGAAGATCCATAGGTGTCGCAGCCGTTCGACTATCTGTAATGCCAGAACGAGCAATAAGGTATTGTATGTATTTGGACTGAGAGAGATAGTAGCCCTTTGCGGAATGCAACACTTCAATTCCTAAGAAATAACTGAGTACCCAAATCAGACATCTGAAATTGATCACCAAGTTGCTTCTTCACATGAGATGTGTTCCACATCATCTCTCGTAATCAACATATAGAAGAAGCAAAGTACGTCCACGTGGAGAGAGATGAATAAATAGAGCAGGGTCATGATCACTAGGTGAAAACCCAGCAGCCCGTATCACATATACAAAGTGCTCAAACCAAGTACGAGGAGCCTGTTTAAGACCATATAGAGCACGACGAAGGCGACAAACATGACCAGGAGGAACATCAACACCTGGGGATGGTTGCATATAAACTTCTTCATGCAAATCACCATGAAGAAAAGCATTCTTAACATCCATTTGAAAGATAGTCCAAGAAGAAGTAGCAGCCACTGCAATGAGAGTACGAACAGTAGTCATATGAGCAACTGGTGCAAAAGTCTCATCATAATCTCGACCCTGAGTTTGCTGAAAGCCTCTAGCAACAAGACGAGCTTTATATCTCTCAATAGAACCATCAGACTTGGTCTTAATTTTGAAAACCCATTTAGATGTAATAGGCATTGCATGTGACGGTAATGGAACAAGATCCCGAGTGCTTGTACGATCAAGGGCAGCAAACTCCTCCGACATAGCAAGCTGCCATTCCGGAATATTAGAAGCTTCCTGGTAAGTGGATGGCTCATCAACAATGGCATTCACACGTGGAAAACCATACTTGTCAGCCGGACCAATAGCAACACGATCTCGTAGATTATATCTTGGACCAACCTGTAACTCATCAGGAACAGTATGAGACTCATCAATATCATTAGAAGCATCAATAGCGGTCGTATCAGGTTTAGCCGTGGTGGTAGAGCTAGATGGAGGCGCTGTGGGGTTTGTGGGACGACGATGGAAAACACGTGTGATAGGTGGTTTAGAATGAAATGGAGGTGGTGTGGGAGGAGGTGTAGTCTCCTGTGAAGGTGGCGTGATGGAAATAGGAGCAGGAATGGGTGTAATATATGGGGAAGGCGTAGTGACATCATTATTGGGTGAAATAGGAGGAAAACACAGGAACGATGTGGGTTCTGTGGGAGAATATGAGGGCTGAGTAGAGAGGTTATAAAAGAAAGGACGGTTCTCAACAAAGGTCACATCACGAGAGATACGTATGCGACGAGAAGAAGGATCATAACACCGATAACCTTTATGCTCAGAACTATACCCTAGAAAAACACACTCAACAGATTGTGCAGTCAACTTAGTTCGCTCACGAGGTGCAAGCAAAACATAGCAAGTACATCCAAAAACTCAGAGATGATCATAGCTGGGAGAGGTACCAAAAAGAACTTCACCAGGACATTGGCCAAACAGTTTGGATGAGGGTTGTCTATTGATGAGATAGACAGCAGTAGAAACAGCTTCACCCCAAAAATGAGAAGGAACAAAAGATGAAATCAAAAGTATGCGAGCAGTCTCTATAAGATGGCGATGTTTGCGTTCAGCAACACCATTTTGAGCATGAGCGTCAGGACAAGAGAGCTGAGCAAGAGTGCCCTCAGAGGACAAAAACTGGCGAAAAGCATCAGACAAATACTCACCACCAGAGTCAGCGAAGAACTCTAATAGGAGTAGAAAAATGTGTGTGAACCATGCGAACAAAAGACTGGTAAATGGAACACAACTGAGAGCGATGTTTCATGAAATAAATCCATGTATAACGAGAATGATCATCAATAAAAATGACATAATACTTGTGACCACCCTTTGTAGCAAAAGGTGCAGGACCCCATACATTTGAATGAATAAGATCAAAAGGTCTAGCGGAATGAGAAACACTAGATGAATATGGTAGTTGTATCTGTTTTCCAAGCTTGCAACCCTTACAATGAAAACTAGACTCAATAGGTGTATGACCTAAACAACCTTTATTTATTAATGTGGACAACCGGGACCCACAAAGATGACCAAGACGATGATGCCACTGAGCGAAGGAAGAGGCGGAAGACGAAGCAGCGGATGACACACGAGCTGAAGACTCAATGGAAGAAGGAAGACGCAAGGTGTCTAGGATGTAGAGGCTAGGAGCACCTTTACGGCGATGGCCAGTCCTAATCACTTTCCCGCTTCGACGGTCCTGAATAAAACAAGATGAGTCATCAAATCCAACAAAGCAATTTTGGTCGGTAACTTGACCAACCGAAATAAGATTCATGGACAACTGAGGTACAAAAGAAACATCGGGTACAGAAAAATGAGAATTGCGAAGTGAACCCTCGTGAGTGATATGACAAGATGTACCATCAGCTGTCTGAATAGAAGCTCCATCAGTGACCGGCTTGCAAGCGACCAACTGGGACTGATCAAATGTCACATGAAAAGAAGCTACGAAGGAGCATTAACAGGCGAAGCAGCAGCAACAGACAGCGAACCTCTAGGAGTGGAACCAGTACCACAACCACGAGCAACACGACGTGCACGATAGTCAGCCAACTTCTCTGGATAATGAGAAAAACAATTCTCTGGAAGATGGCCAGTCTTGCCACAATGCTTACAGTGCTCTAAAGAGGAACTTTTTGGTGCACTAATCCTCTGAGAAGCTGCCAACACACTATGAGGCACAAATGCAGAAGAAGACATAGACTTGAGACGTGTTTCTTCTGCAAGTAAATCAGATAATGCATGTGCCATGGTGAGAGCAGAAGAATTGTGAAGCAATCGTGTACGAATGGAATCATACTTAGCCCAGACTCCCATGACAAATCTGTAAGTAAAAAACTTTTCAATAAACTTATGTGCTGGACAGGAGACAATTGTACACTCAGGTATCATGGAAGTCAATGATCCCATCAGACGATCAAAAACAGAGTAGTACTCATCAATGGACATATCATTCTGCTCAATCACCTGAGTTTGTTGCATGAGATTATGCAAAAGAGCACCACTATCCTGAACATAGCGCTCCTTCAAGTTGTTCCATATGCCCTTGGCTGTTTTGAACTTAGAAAGACTCATAATCACGGATTGCTTAGTACTATTGACCATGGCGGCCATCACTTTTCCATCATTAATATGCCATTCTTTTACTACAGCAGCATTACTACCATCATCCTTAAGCACAGGTTGAGTTTCAGTTAAGTGAAAGAGTAAACCATAGCCCCTCAATGCAGTCTCTACACAGAAAGCCCACTCTGGATAATTCTGACCATCTAGGGTGAGATTGATAACTATTGCATTTATCTAAGACATGTTGAGAAGTGTTAGAACTTGACCAACAGCAGTAGCAGAACAGCAGAACAGAGGCCAGAGAGTAGTTACCACAGTGGTAGTGTTGACTGTGCAGAACAGAGGCTCACGGTCCGACAGCCGCAACGCGAGCTCCAGCGGCAGCCACCGGAACAACCGGCGACCGACGGCGGGATCGGAGCAGCCGCCTTCGATGAAGTCGCCACCTTCGGTGGAGTCGGCGGATCTGACGAGGCGAGGCGGATCTGACGAGGCGCCAAACCTAGGCAGCGTCGATCCGAGCGGACGAGCTTCCCAGGCAGCAGCGGTGGCCCTGATGGACGAACTCCTCAGGCAGCGGTGGCGAAATCCGCGTGATGAGGACGGCCAGGCGGATCCCGACGGACTGGACGATGAAGAGCCGCGACAGGCGGCTGCAGGGACGGCCGCGATGGGCGGACGGCGGCCGAAGGAGCCGCGACGGGCGGCTGCAGGGACGGCCGCGACGGGCAGATGGCGGCCGAAGAGAGCCGCGACGGGCGACGGTGGCCGAAGGGCCGCCTGGCCAACTGGCCAGTTAGATTTGGAACGTGGGAGGACTAAAATAATCCTGACCTAACCCTAATCCGTGGACTCTGATATCATGTTACTTACACTAGGGATTTCAGAAGCAACTAACTCCAATAGTGGAGATGCCAATATATAGATGACCACATGGGCCACATGGGCCTATAGTATATGGGCCTTGATATACTTAACAAAGTATACATCAAACTATTTTTTGTGCAAGATCAACGTCATTGTCATGTACAATATATAGCACCTTCAACATTGAGTCAGACATTGTGAATACATGGATTGAAGTTGTATGACGTGAGTCCCATCCTATGATGCACGGACACGGATACGTCGACACGACACCGACACGGGAATTCGCCGTTTTCCCAAAAATACCGATACGCCGACACGGCTATATATATTTAAATAATAAATAAATAAATTATATATATGTATTATTTTCTATGTTTCCACATGCTTATTATCTGAAATAATGTAAATTGTAAACTTGTAATTTGTAAAATGTATACTCGAAATATGTACCTCATGAATTGTTTTGTTAATCCTGACGACAATTATACTCGGAAGATGGAGGCGGCGACAAGGTGCGGGAGCCGACGGGCAGCGGCGCGGTGCGGGAGCCGACAGGCGGCGGTGAGATGCAGGAGCGGGCGGGAGCGGGCGGCGGTGCGAGTGGCCAATGCGGAGAAGCGCGAGCGAGCGATGGGAATGATGCGTTCAGGAATCGGCGCTTATGGTTAGGGTTAGGGATGGGCCGACCTGGGCCGGCCGTGTCCTGGGCCATTCTTGGGCCGGCTATGTTCTGGCCGTGTCCGACTCGTATATTTACTGTGTCCGACACGTGTCGAGAATTTTAATAATTAAAATTAATTCCAAAATCGGCCGATACGTCGCCGACACGTGTTCGAGACGTGTCCGTGTCGTATCCGTGTCTGACACGTGTCGGACACGGATACGGTGGTTTTGACACGTGTCCGTGCTACAGAGGTCCCATCAAGTACCATCGGATCATGTAAGATTAGTCACTACATGATGGTTTCTTGGAAAACTTCCATTTCCAATTTTTCAACAATATTTTCATGACGGTTCTAAAGAAATGTGTCGCTTTCTTGCAAAAAAAACCAAATGTGTTCACAGTCCTAGTGATATAGTTAAAACCACTAACGACAGGAACATTCCTTGTAACAGAACACCATCAATGGCAATTAGCTTGCAGACTGGTTGAACCGGTGCATGGTGGCCCTAGTTTCAAGGATCAATGAGATTACTGGTGAATTCTTCAATTGTAATTTGAACACAGTTTACTCCTTGGAATATGACAAGGAGTTACCACCAAACTACAAGCAACTTATGATAGACATGTGCATCAAAATTTGGGAACTTCAGAATGGGAAGATAGAAGTTGATCAGAGGACAGTGTTGGATATCAAGAAACAGTTAAAGAAGATCCAGGTGCAATGGATCAGAGAGCACTAAATGGAGAAGAGGTAACCAAACTATGGCAAGAGTTGGAGATACTAATGTATGCCACCAAGTTTAGTTTGTTGATACTATTGCATGCTAAATCGAGTGATAGCAAAGTGTAGGTGTTGTGTGGTTGTATCATTATCCTGCACTATTTAAATAGAGTCAAATGATACACAAAATTCATCAATTCCTATTTTTTGCGACTCCAGCTGGGCCATACCCACTGTATTTTTTGGGGCATGTGTTCACCTCATTAGGTTGTTCCATATTCACAATGTTCCATGAATTCCTTGCTTCACTCCTACTTTAGATTAAACCAAATTTTAATTTCATAATTTAGGTTTGACTATGTGTTGTATTTTGCATATGTGTTCATGTCAGTCCCTTTGTTCACAAATGTATGCCACCATTGTATGGGTGTAGCCAAACTTCTCTAACTTTGAGCATTCATACATGGAAGTATCTAAATTGTCACACAAAAATCATACCACTAACTTCATGGTCAAAAATACTTTCAAGACATTACAATTTTATACCTTTCACTAATAGTTATTATAGAAATCAATGGTCAAAGTTATGTTTTAGAGACCATGAAATGTAACAAGTACAACATACATTTATACATGGACTAGTACTAAAGATATGCCAAAAAATTAAATGATGGGATCCTTTTGGGCATTCCCATATACTATCTGGGTGACAACAGTATGGAAGCTCAAAAAGGAACACAATTTTGCTGCAACAAAAATGCTTCAAGCCCACCTAAAAAATAAGAAAAAGATACGGAAAGAATTTTTTTCTGCCTTTTGATATATCCATGGAATAAGATAGAAATGCGATGCAAAGGACCACATGCAACATCCGGTTCCATAGTGTAGTGGTTAGCACTCCAGACTTTGAATCTGGCAACCTGGGTTCGAATCCCGGTGGGACCTACTTTTTTAAAAAAATAATAATTTTGACACTACAACAAGTATCCATGAATTGCATTTGAAAGCCAAAGGATTAACGACTCAAGATTGGAACAAAAGTTCAGACTAAGCAAATGTGGAAAGAACATAAAAATGTTCTTGCCATGCTAATTTCTGTTTGACTTAAGGGAACATCTAATGCCAAAACTAGCTTAACACCATAGCCAACCTGCTTTTGGGTATTCCCATATTCTATCTGGATGACAACTGTGTGCAAGCTCAAAAGGCAACACAATTTTGTTGCAACAAAAATGATGCAAGCCCACCCAAAAAAATAAGAAAAAGATATAGAAAGAATTTTTTTTCTGCCTTTTGATGTCTATGGAATAAGACAGAAATGTCATCATCAAGGGACCACAATACCACATACAACTTCCGGTTCCATAGTGTAGTGGTTAGCACTCCATACTTTGAATCTGGCAACCTGGGTTTGAATCCCGGAGGGACCTACTTTTTTGGGGAAAAAATAACTTTGACACTACAACAAGTATCCATGATCTGCATTTGAAATCCAAAAGATTAACAACTCAAGATTGGAACAATAGTTCAGATTAAGCAATTGAGGAAAACAACTTTTTTATGTTCTTGTCATGCTAATTACTAATGATGTTTCATACCATGGGTGTTACCATAATTTAAATCAGTTGGTTTTACTTCTTCCATGCAAATCTTCATTCTATTCTTAGCATATATGTCCCAGAAAAGAAACAAATCCACCATTCCAAGGCAAAGAGAAATTACTGAAGAGTGCATGAACATGAGTAAAATAAATGGAAGTATATGAATGTTGAGCTATGTAGGTTTTGTTATGAATAGCGCTCGTATTCATTATGAGGCCAATATATATACATGTACAGGTGTGGCATATATGCAGGAAACCCCTCATACAATATGGTAAATAGACAGCTATGTAATACATATCTAACAAGTTTAACTTTCAAAAAAGGAAACCATCGCAAGGCACCTGAATTCATGCATGCAAACAGAACCCAACTGTGGACAGGTGCTAAAAAACTTCTGTAAAATTTGACAGATAAACTATAGTAACCAGCTTCAGCACAGTTAGGGCGAACAGTTTTAAGCCTAGGAGTCCATTATTAATTTGCATAGACAAACTTGCAAATTCTCAACACTCTTTACCCAGCAGTATCACAATTATTAGTGAGTGATGATCAACTGAAAGATAAAAGGTATTGACCTGCGGATATAAGAAAGAAAGCACCTACGGATAATTGTCTCACTAGGTAGCAGGCAGAAGTTGTTTTAGTCAGTTCTGTTTGACAAAATGGGCAAGGGTTAAAAAGGGTAATGGGTTCGGTCTTGCGAAATTTAGGAGTAAACCAACAAGGGTGTGTAGTCAGATAGCATACTAGTACCAAAACAAAGCCAGGGCATGGCCGGAACTCAACGGTGAGAATGTTTCCACACACAATATCAATCAAAAGCATTACAAATTACTACATATAAGAATGCTGAGCAAAGCCCATACTACCTATAAGCATGGCGGGCGCAGCGCATACTGCAGCACAAATAAAGCTTGGTCTTTCCCCACATGTTTCTTATCCACGTACTCCAAAATTTGCAGTCCGCACACACGGTGATCCTCAAAAATTTGCAGTCTGCACACACGGTGATCCAGGCAATGAGGCGATCCTACCCGCACAATATATCAACCTGAATAGAAAACCATATAAAATGAATGAATAATATGAGACCCTCATAAGCAAGCTTTGGCAAATTGAACAGAAAACGCGGCAAGGGGTAGGTCACCGCGAGGGAGATGGGGTCGAAGACGGCGCCGGGCGAGGACTGCGAGGAGCGCATCGCCGGATAGCTCGACGCCCCAGGCTAAAAGGGTCCGACGTCGGCGACCTCGGCCCCCGCATGGCGGAGCACGTGGGCAGAGATCGCCGCTCGATCGGCGGCGCCATTAAAAGCCGTGCAGGCTGCGACGCCTGCCTCCGTACGGGGAGGAGACGCCATGGATGGCTAAGGGGTGGGAGAAGGAGAACGCCATCGTGCGGACTAGGGTTTGGAGACCTTTGGAGGCGGCAGCGAAATGGGAGAGGAGAGGAAGCGGTGACGAGGAGTGACCGCCGGGAGGGAATCAATTTGGACGAAACAGAGCCGGAGAAGAGGCGAAGAGCGGAGGCGGCAGTCTTGGGGTCAACAAGTTGCGCAGGCCTAAGGGCAGTATAACTCAAAGAGTTTTAAGGTGGGTTCTATCTAAATCTTAAGACCAATTTTATAGTGTATATAACTCAAGGGGCCTTAAGACGGTCTCACTTAACAGATAAAGAAAAATTGTATTTTAATACTTGTGGCCAGGTCTTTAGCTTGAGGACCAGCCTTAAGCTTTTTTTACTTAGGGTCTGCTTAAGGTCACCCCTGTAATGTATAAGGTTGACCTTAAGGTGACTTAAGACCTCCTCTTTTCATACACTACAGATGCCCTAACAAGCTCCAGACGGACGCTTGTACTGTCAGCGGCTGACGGATTTTAGCTGTAAACTGAAAATAAATAGTAAATATTGAAAGGCATAGTTTTTAAAAATAAGAATATAAATGGTGGAAAAAGTATATAAGAGAGCGTGAGACAGGAGTGAAAGAAGTAGGATATGTGATGCTCTCGTAATCTCTATCTTATCTTTAAAACAAGGGAGTGACTATTGCACAGGCGACTGAATTTTTTTTATCTTTCAGTCACCTGAAGTTGCACTCTGAATCACTTAAAGTTGCAAGTATTTTTTTGAGGGGGCTGTAATTTCAGTTGATTGAGAGTGCAATTTCAGGTCACCTGAAGTTGCACTCTGAATCATTTAAAAGTTACAGGTTTTTTTTCGAGGGGGCTGCAATTTCAGTTGATTGAGAGTGCAATTTCAGATGACTGAAAGATAAAAAAAATTTAGCCGTATGTGCAATAGCAAAACTGTTAAAACAAAATAAAAACGAAAAGAATAGAAAAACCATTTCAAAATACCAGCCATTTATGTTTGGTTTTCGATTTTCCCAAACACACTAGTCGTAAGCTGCAGCCAATATGGCCCGACGCCCATGCTAGCTCTGCTTCTTCGGGGACTTTCGGCTCCGCACCGCGCACGTCGGTCGGGAGTGGACGGCGCGGCGGTATCCAATCCACGCGCGCAGATGGGCACGGGATCAGGTGCTCTCGTGTCCCCTCGCCGCTAAATGCTTTCTAGCTCCTGCTCGGCGACACACCACGGCGCCTCGCTCGCTCCTATCCTCCCCCTCGCACGTGTCAGTTCGTCTCCACACGTGTCACGCTCTCGTGCGGCGCCGACCTCCACGGATCAAACACAAACCGCTCAACGGCAATATTTTAAGCCTCCCGCCGATCCATTCAGCTAGCAGCAGCAAGTCTCACCACATAGCCTAGTGGCCCTAGTCCTACACGTCCAGCACCACAGCGAAACGACGTCTTATACGCTCCAGCTTCCCAAGCACTTGACCTCGCTTGCTACTACAATGTCTTCGCAGCAGCAAGCCAGGAAGGTGACTACCACGAAGAAAGACGAAGGCCAAGGCCAAGGCCAAGCGATAGGCCTGGACGAGATCGGCAAGTACCGCGCCGAGGCGCAGCAGAACTCGGCGGACGCCATCCGTGCCGCGAAGGAGCGGTACAACAAAGCCGGCGCGGGCGCGGGCGCGGCGCACGGCACCAAGGGGACGGTGACCGTGACCCAGGCGCCCGGCGCCACAGTGGTTACGTATCAGGAAAGCAAGAGGCAGCCCGCGACGCAAGGGGGCGGCCAGGCGATGGTCCTGGGGGAGAGCGGGAAGTACCATGCCGACGCGCAGCAGAACCTGTCGGACGCCAGCAGCGCTGCCAGGGAGAGGTGCAACAGGGCGCTGGAGACGAGCCCGGCCGCGGCGCACGGCACCAAGGGGGCGGCGACCCACGCGCCGGCGGGCGCCACGATGGCTTCATATCAAGATACCAAGAAGCAGCCCACGAAGCGGGAGGAGGGCCAACGCCAAGGCCGTGGCCATGCAACGAGCCAGGAGGAGATGATCCGCGAGGAGCAGAAGAACTCGGCGGAGGCCACCCGCGCCGCCGAGGACAGGCGCAACAAGGCCAGTGCAACCCCGGCGCACGGCATGAAGGATACGGCCACGCACGCGCTCGGCTCCACGGCGGACTACGCTGCTGCCAAGGGCACCGAGGACAAGGTCGCCGGTGCGCACGGCACGCAGCTCACGACCAAGACGGAGGAGGCCACGGGGACCACGGCTGACTACGCGAAACAGGCCGTCACGAAGGCCAACGACGTCACGCTCGGCGCGAGAGAGACGACGGCGGAGTACGCGAAGCAGGCCGCCTTGAAGGCCAAGGACGTCGCGCTGAGCACCGGGCAGACGGCTGCGGAGTACGCCAAGACGGCCGCGGAGAAGGCGAAGGATGCTGCGTTGGCGGCCGGCAAGACGACGGCCGGTTACACGCAGCAGGCGGCGGTGAAAGCCAAGGACGTGACGTTCGCCACCGGCGCGCAGGTGGCGCAGAAAGCGAAGGAGGTGACGGTGGAGTCGGTGGACACCTCGGAGAGGGTGGCGGAGTACGCCAAGGAGAAGGTGGAGCAAGGGAAGGCCGCGGCCGCCGAGGCCGAAGAGAAGGCGAAGGAAAACGCGGCCCGCGCCGCCGACAAGACGGAGGAGCCGAGCTTTGACACGAGCACACAGACCAAGCACAAGGCGAAGGGCTCAGCTGCAGACACGGCGGACAAGACCAAGAACAGGGGCAAGTACACAACCGGAGACATGGCGAATAAGGCGAGAGACATGGCCGCACAGACCAAGGACAAGGTGAAGGACGCAACCGGAGCCATGGCTCAGAAGGTGGGTGACACAGCCGCATATACCAAGGACACGGTGAAGGACGCAACAGGAGGCATGGCGCAGAAGACGAGGGACACGACTGATCAGGCCAGAGACAGGGCGAGGGACACCGCTTCACAGGCAGAGCGGAAGGCAGGGGGAGCAAAGAACAGAGCGGCGGAGACCGGCAAGAACGCAGCAGAGACCGGCGGCGGCGGCACGACGGCGAGGGCGAAGGTACGTGCGCTTGCATAGCCCTGTCACAAGTGTTCGATACGGTGTTTGTGTAAATGTGTGCGTAGTTGATGGCTCAGTTGTAATGCATGCAGGCTGAGTGTACTGGCGACGACACTACGATAGTGGGCGATGTGCTGGAGGCGGTGGGCGCGACCGTGTTCGGAATAGCCCAGCACACCAAGGGGATCGTCGCTGGTGAAGAGGAGCTCATCCCCGAGGAAGACGAGGCGGCGAAGGTTGTCGGAGCGAAGGAAGAAAGGAAGAAGTTTTGAGTGAGCTTACGCGTTGCAAGTCTGCTCAGTCGCCAGGGCAATCCTTGCTTAGGCTTGTCATAGTCTTGACTCGAGAGTGTTATGTATAGTGCTCTACTACACAATGTTCAGCTGAGTCAAATAATGTGTTAGTATATCTGGGTTGGGCTTGAAGCCTTGGTACATAGTGGGTACCTCACCACTAGACTATAAATAAAGAGTACTATTGACTATTTTGTATACGAAATCAGAAAAAGCAATAAAGAAAGACCATGAGTTCTCTCTACCTCAATGTTTCAATCTTCTATTTTTCTGTTTTTTGTGATTGATCTGATTTTGCATTAGCAGAGGAATCGATTGGACTGGTCGCCAACGACGGTTCCTCGATACGTTATCAGCACGAATTGCTCCGGTGAATCGAAGGTAATCATCGAATCACTAGTAGATTGAATTGTCGGTATCTAGATTACTCTAAATTCACAGGTTTTGCCTTCTAGATTATTTATCTACGGTGCAAATCCACTCTAATCTACCGCGAGCAGACTTGAAGTCGCTGACACAATATCGATCGGTAGATTACACGACAGAGTAGATGTTGATTGCACTTTAGATTGAAAAAAAGAAGAAAAAACGAAATTACGCACGGCCGGCCCCCGTACGACCGCCGTGCGTAAATCCAGCCGCTGCCCATGGCTGCCGCCCTGCTGCCGGCGCCGTCCCGCACGGCCGCCGCTCGGTCGCCTCGGCCCCGCATGGGCGCCGACTATGCCGCCTCGGTCTTCGTGCATCGCCCAATTGCCTCGACTCCCGTAGGGCCGCCGACCATGCTGCCTCGGTCTTCGCGCGTTGCCTCGGTGCCCGCACAGCCGCCACCCCCGTCGCCTCAGCCCCGCACGGCCGCCAACCACGTCGCCACGAGCCCCCAAATGGCCGACCGCCTCCTCTGCTTCGGCCTGACGCGCCACCGCCGGCTCTGCCCGAAACGCTGCTCGTTGGCTCGAAGTCGCCCGTCGCTCCGCCGGCCCTGTCGCGCGCGCCGTCCAAGCCGGTCGGGCTGCAGTCGCCATTGAGCAACAAGAGTAGGGGAAACCCTATCCCCGATCTCTTAAACCGGTCGAGTGGGGCAATTGGGCCTGGTGTAAATGGGCCAAAAACGCCCCGGGAGGGGGCGGTAAAAATTGCAAAAAAACCCTTTGATTTTTGAAAAAATCTCTCGTCACGCATGGCACGAGTATTTCTATGCAGAACAAAGGTAGGGTTTTTGGCCCACTAGCGCTGTTTGCAGGCATAGAAAAGTAACTAAAACACAAAAAATAAACAAATCGGCCCCATTTGGACCGCATGACGCTAATCTCTGCCGCACTCTCATCATGCGGTAGGTAATTTTTTGGTGCTAATTGTGTTGTTTGAACTAATTAATGGCCATGACTAACCACCTGCCGCACGATGGTTGTGCGACTATGAGTTCGGCCGCACGGTGCTCGTGTGGCAGGCCCTGGCCACACGGTTATCGTGCATTTATATGATGTATTGGCTACTTAGGGCCCTCTACATGATGGCCGAATGATAAAAGTGCTATTTTTGACATTGCCGTGCAACCAACGCTATTAATGTAATTAATTTAGACTTAAAAAACAACCAAAAGCGAGAAAAAGTCAGGAGCCGCCTCCTCTCACCTTTCTTACCTTGTCATCAGAGTTATTAAAAGACACTCCCGTCAGCTCGCACGAGAGGTCCTCGCGCGTCCGAGGAGGCCTCCGCGCAGCGACACGTGGCGAGCACCTCGCGGCAGCGTAGAGGCCCACCCCGAGTCTCTCTCTCTCTCTGTCCAACCTCCTCTCCCCATTCCCGCCGCCGCGTTCCCCAAACCTTAGCCGCCCTGCCACCGCCTAGGCTCCCGCCCGCCGCCGACGCCGGCAATGTTCCGCCGCCTCATCCCCCTCCGCCGCCGCTTCTCCACCTCGACCGCATCGAACCCCACCCCTACGCTCTACTCGAGCGGCAGCACCCCCGTGTCCCTCCTCTCCGGGGCCGCGGCGCGTCTGGCCAGCTCGGCGGCGGCAAGGAGGAGCGCCGCCTCTATCCCTCCCCCGTCGCCCACCTCTTCCTCCCTGACCCCTCGCCGCTCCTCTCGCCCACCCCCGGCCGCCCCCTGCCGCTGCGGAGACATCTGGCGTGGAGGTGGGGATCTCCTGCGGGCTCTTCCACTCCGCTCTCCTCGTCGACGGTAGCGCTTGGGTGTGGGGCAAGGGCGACGGCGGACGCCTTGGCCTCGGCAACGAGTCCTCCTGCTTCGTTCCCCGCTCCAATCCCAACCTCAGCGAACTCCGCGTCCTCGCCCTCGGCGGCATCCACTCCGCCGCGCTGACCTCCTCCGGAGACGTCTTCACCTGGTGAGGAAACTGCCACATTGCTCATTTGAAATAGCTTCATGTGATTAGATTTCTAATTGCTTTCTGGATGAATTGCAAGAAGATTAGAAGAATGCATTGCAATTTTTTTGAGAACACAGAAGGCATTGTATTTTGGTTGATGTGGCTGCTGCATCACTCAGCTTACTGTAGCCTGCAGGGGTTATGGTGGATTTGGAGCTCTAGGTCACTATGTTTACCATAGAGAGCTATTGCCAAGGCAAGTGAATGGTCCTTGGGAAGGGAAGATATCACACATTGCTACAGGTGGAGCGCATACCGCAGCAATCACAGACTCAGGTTGGTCTGGTTCATGCTTAATGCTAAAAGATAATTCTAGATCAACTGTTTTTGCATTTTGCAATTGCATAGTGAGAAAGGGGAGAGAAGAAACTTTAGTGATAATCATTTGTGGAGTATTGGCTTTTTGTGATTATCAAACTCCCTCAGCTCTGATCCTTGCACTTTGCTTACAGGTGAACTTTACACTTGGGGTCGTGATGAAGGTGATGGTAGGTTGGTGCTTGGAAGTGGGGGTGGTCCAGGTGAAGCTGGCTCTCTCAGTGTTCCTTCCAAGGTGAATGCGCTGCCTGTTCCAGTTGCTGCTGTAGCTTGTGGTGGCTTCTTCACGATGGCGCTGACTTCGGATGGGCAGCTGTGGAGTTGGGGAGGTTAGGATGTGACTATGCATCCACTAATGACACTAGAATATATAGTTCTCTGTGCACCAATAGTCTTATAAATACTAGGAATAAGTTGTCTGATTGCCTTATTGGATTGATTTTTTTTCTTTTATGACAACAAAGTGAGGGAATTGTGCTAGCAAGACCTTGCAGTTCATATTAACCTGCAGCTATGATCATACGAGGTGATTTTGCTAAGGGTGAAATGTTGTGGCAGTATAGTATTTTCCTCTTAACTAGCTGGCACTTTCATACCTAGATCATTTGTTTCATTCATTGGGCATAAGTTAACTGAGCTTTGATAGTTTTACTGAAATGCTCTTAAGCTTCCCCAATCTGTATCGAAAACAGTATTTGACATGTCACTCTAAGCTTTCAGTTGGCTACCCAAGCAAGTCAACCCTAAAAAAAGCTAAGCTAATATCAGTCAAGAACATAGCTGATTTGGTGTGCTTCCATCTCTTCTCCAATCATCATGGCTCTAGATTCTTCACTTTTAGGCCCGTCAATTTTTATACCAGGTGGAAGTGGAACCACATAGCATTAGTTAGTCTCATAAATTCATTTATCATTTTCACCACAACATTATAAGAGTATGTGTCATTAATATCATAATGTCATTTGTCATTAACACCAAAACCAATTTAATCGGATGTTTGATCTTTCAATCTCCCCTTTAATTAACTTAATCAGAGCTTGATCTTCCCTGCGGTTGAACATATTCCCTGCGGTCGAACATATTCCGATCACTCTCAAACTTTCTTCGTCGTGGTCGTATCACTAACTTGACTTCGATCACTACTAAAACTTGTGCTCAGATTCGAGCACGTTGTAAGTGGTTCGTAACGACTACATTATAAATATTTGGTTAGACCATATTGTAAGCTATCGTTACGACCACATTATCCATGGTCGGTTTCGAACATGTTGACAGTGGTCGGTAACGACGACGTTGTGCGACCACATTAAAAATGTTTAGTTTCGATCACATAGTGAGTGGTTGGTAACGACCACGTTACGACCACCTTGTGCATGGTCGATTTCGACTACGTTGTGCATAACTCAACGTGGTCAGAAGGGATCTCGATGAGCTTATGGGGAGGGGAACGTGGTCGTACGTAGTGGTCGAAAAATGATACGACTTTCATAAAGAAACTGAACGCGGTTAGGTCTGAACAGGAACATGGTCTGAAGGTCTGAACGTGATTGGAACGAACCTTAACCACGTTATGAGCAGATGAACGTAGTCAGAAGGTGCTTCGACCACATTGAGAGTGATTGATAACGACCACGTTATCCAACGACGTTGAGAGTGATTGGTTTCGAGGACGTTGTGAGTGTTGCATAACGACTATGTTGTGAGTATTCGGTTGGACCATGTTGTAAGCGGTCGTTACGACCACGTTATGCGAGGTCGGTTCTAACTAGATTGATAGTGATCGGTAACGACCACATTGTGCGACCATATTGACAATGGTTAGTTTCGACCACATGGTGAGTGCTCGCTAACGACCATGTTCTGCCTGATCTATTTCGAACACGTTGTGCACCACTAAACATGGTCAGAAAGGATCTCGATCAGGTTATGAGGAGGCGAACGTAATCGTACGGGCTGGTCGAAAGGTGATACGACTACAGTAAAGGAACTAGGTGCGGCTCGGACGAGTTACGACTACAATAGTGCAAAGGGAACGTGGTCGATAGCAGTTATGATCATATTATGAAGCGGTGAACCTACCACGCTGTGAGAAGTGAACGTGATCGGAAGGAGCTCCGACCACATTCTGAAGAGCTGAACTTGGTTGGAGAGGGCTCCAATCTCCCTGAGCCACTCGAACTCCGTCCGATCTTCATCGACTTCCGCTACTCAATAGTCGTTACGACCATGCAATCGTTACGATCATGCAACCGCTTCGACTACAGCTTGACTCTCGACCACGTTGTGGTCTTCGACCATGGCCTCCGATCACGTTGAGGCTTTCGACCACGGTCTTCGACCGCGTGGTCATAGCTTCGACCGCGTGGTCAGGAGTTCGCTGAGCGTGGTCAAAGAAGGCTATCACTACGGTGTAAGTGGTCGTAAGAAGAATTACGACCACGGAAAACATGGTCGTAAGCCCACCGAATAGAATGGCAAAGTATCAATTTTCTCTGAATGAAGTGTGAATTAATTTCTGCAATTGAAGTCATGGCAAGGTGCGTGAAGCGCGCCCGATGTTCTAGTTGCAACGAATAGTAATCCAGAATTAACCCCCCTGCAACGGATACAAATTGGAACGAGCCCCCCATAACGGCTAGAAAATGAAAACGTGACCCTGCGGAGTGGTGTGGCTTGCATCCAACGGTCGGAAAAGACCAATGAGTAGACGTATAAAACCTTGCTCTCCACCTATTTTACACAGAACCCCTCAATTGAAACCTACTCCTCTTCTGAGTCTTCTCCCCGTCTCCTCTCCCCTGTTCCCTTCTCTTCTCACAATCCAATTCCTCCGACGAGGGCACGAGGCGGCTGCGGCGGCCGTGGAGGCTCTGTGGAGCGGTGGCGGCGGCGAGCAATCACCCTACATCAGCGGCGTCGAGGAGTACCTACAGAGGCGGGAGGGATCTGAGGCACCTAGTCTCTCTACCTCTCTCAGATCCCCTCCTCCGTCGCTTCGGACTCCGTCTCCTACGCCCTTGTGATCGTCGGAGACGGTGGTGGCTGAAGACTAGAGGTTGGGAGGAGGTGGAGCGGCGTCTCTCCCTAATGCCTTCTCCGCTTCCTTCGCCGTGAGTGACCTACGTCCCCGTGGCAGCCAGAAGGCGGAGGAAGGGGAGCGGCGAGCGGCTGCACGCGCCGACCGGACGCAGTGGTTTCGGTGGCGGCGGAGTACGCTACCGCAAGGCCTCCCTCTCCCTCGGCAAGTACTGGGGAAGCGGTGGTCTGGATGAGGACTGCCGTTTCAGCCGAGGTGGAGTGAGCGTAGGCGACGCACGCACGCTTCCGGCAGCAACCACAAGCCCTTGCTCTCCCTCGGCAGCGACGGCAACGACAAGAACGGGGGAAGCGGCCGCACTTGGCCGGCCGTCGCAGTCGCGCTGGAGTTAGCGTCGGCGGAACACGCGCGCTGGCGGATGCGACCGCAAGCCGTCCTTCCCCCATGGTCCCCTCCTCCTCCGCTTCCTCCGGCGTCGCCTGCGGATGGGGATGGTGGAAGAGGAGCAGCGGCGGGGTAGGAAGCGAAATGGTGCTGCCTCGTGGGTGGCAAGGATGAGGAATCACGAGTTCCCCCAAGATAACATCTTCCTGGCGGTTCGGTGTTTCTACTGGCCTCCCAAGTTCGTGCCCATGTGTACGTCTCTCTGTTCCTTTACGGTTAAAAGTTTTTTTCTTGTGAGCTTTTTGGTTTTGGATGATTTAGAGGTGATAGTTAGTAATTTCTTGGCTGGATTCTTGTAGTTTAATGGTTCATTTCTCCGTAGGATGTCAAAATTGGATAGCGACTGTCCTATTAGAGTGGCATACATTTTTGGCTAATCCAACCTCACTAATTACATCTTGCGGATGTTTATGCATGCTGCTACCTGCTAGTGCTATTGATTTGAGGAATTTTTCTCATGGAACTTGTCTCTGTAGCAGCATTAGCCAGCAGAGGTGATAAAGGTTATTGCTGGTCTAGTGGTTTTACTTGTTTGTCAGATGTGTTACGTTCCTCTGGCCCTGTTGATCTGTGTTCCGTTGTTTTGCAAATTTGTTATCTTGGATGTGTATTAGTGATGGTAGAACTCGCTTTTATGCTTTCGCCTATGTTCATTCTGCCCTGTATTTGCTCTGAAGCATTTTCATCTTTGTAGTTTAGTTAATTTTGCAACATTAATCTTCTATCTGCTGTCTTGCTAATATGTTGAAATGAACGATAGACATATTGTAAAGATGGATGCCAATAGGATAGCTCACTATTTAATTATACTTGAACTGCTAATCTGTTACCTCTAGCATGCTCTTATACATTAGCAGAAAGGCAGAAAATGAGCCTTACTGAAAGCTACAAGCTAAATTGACATATACTCCTTTTACTCATCTCCAAACCACCTTTTTTTTTTGTCATGGGTTCCCAATTTTTTTTAACGCAAGCTGATAATTGTTAAGCTTTCGCAGGTTCATGCTTTACTTGCAGAAGTGGCAGTGAATCATTAGCTGATGATGTACTTCTGCCTTCAAAGATCAAGCAACATGGTACGGTACATCATTTCTGTTTCATGGCCTTAAATGATCCCGTACTGCAGTTTGCCTTATTTCTGTATATTCTGATCCTGGGGGACACTCTTGTACAGGTGCATGGTTTCCCCTAGTGAAGATTGGGAGATTGCAGATTCAACCGGGAGATTGCAGATTCAACCTTGCAATTTTGGTAATATGCCTAGCGCCTTTTTGTTTCATGTATTGCAAATTCTACATTTTCAGGGTTAAATAGCAAACTGGCGAATGCATTTTGGATGAATAATGTCTCCATGCTTGTGTTTCGATTGTGTGCGTGGGAATCTAGGATAATGGTGGGAGTGGGTTCAGTATTTGCTTCATGTACAGCGGTGCCTTTTAACCAATAGCAGGGTCGATAAGGTTCAGAGCACATGATTTTTTTGGGTATTGAACTAGAATTTGCTTACAAGGCGTGTGGAATATATTCTATTGTATAAAACATGTTGTGGTTAAAACATAAATCTGGACAGTAAACTTAGAGGCACATTCGGTCGGATGTGGATAGGGCTGTAAACGAGCTGAGCTCGAGCGAGCTTGGCCTTCCAGGCTCGAGCTCGGTAGAAAGCTCGAGCCGAGCTCGAACTGAGCTCAGGTTGGGATCTGAGCTTGAACTTGGGCTCAAGCTCGGCTTGGCCTAAGCTCGAGTAGGCTCAAGTTCGGCTCGTTGAAACTCGACAGCAATTAAAATAATTTATTATGCACTATTTTTCAATAATAAGAAAATTTTAAATTCGAACTCGGCTCTAGTAAGCTCGATAACAGTCAAAATAATTTAAATATACATTGATTTTCAACAATAAGAAAAGTTCGAGCTCGAGTTCGGTTCGAGTAAGCTCAGTAAGAGTTAATATGTATCACTATTTAAGCTCGAATTGAGGCTCGACTCGGTAAAGCTCGCGAGCTCGGGATCAAGCTCGAGTTCAGCTCGTTTAAAGTTCGAGTCGAGTTCGAATCAAGCCTAAAACGAACCGAACTTGAATAGTTCGTGAGCCTCGAGCTTTTTTTACAGCCTTAGATGTGGAGACCATAGAGGATATAAAGGGACTCAAGGAGAAGTACACAACCATGTCGTCGGTATTCAATATGAGTGTTCTAGGGTTACAAAATGGCCCTCCCTTCTCCCATTATAAGAGGTCCTATTTATAAGGGAGCGACGGGCATGCAAAGTTAAAAGGTTACCCTTAGGGTCTAGCTTACTCCTAGGGGTATCTACGTCATTTACCCCGCATGGGCTCCCCCACGTCCAAGACTTCGCAGTTGGCCTCGCGTACCTCGCTCGGGGTTGGCCTCGGACCCTTCTAGGGTTGGCCCTAACCCTTCCATGGTTGGCCTCGCGTACCTCGCTCGGGGTTGGCCTCGGGCCCCTCCGAGGTCGGCCTCCGTACCTTACCGAGGGTTGGCCTCGAGCCCGCCTTGCGTATCTCGCCCAATGTCCAAGGTTGACTTGGGGACTTAACTCGGGTAGATCCTTCGATGGGTGCCATCGGTCCCACGTGGTCATGGGTCCGAGGTAGCACGGAGACCCTAGTTGCAAAGACACCGTCGAAGCGAAGCTCGACCGAGGCCGAGTCGAACCACGCAGAGGCCAGGCCATCGAGACGTGTTGGGGGCCGCCCAGGTGAATCAGTCAATCTAGAGGGAGCCCTTGGTTGAGGAGGCATTGTCGAGGCGAAGCAAAGTTTGGCCGAGGCAAAAGCCATTGAAGCTGAGTTGAACTACGTCGAGGCCAAGCTGTTGAGGTGTGTTGGGGCTCGTCGAGGCGAATCCATCGAGCCCCCCCCACACAAATGGATTCTAGAGGTGGAGTCCAGGGTGTTTCCGTGTGGAGTCCAGAGGTGGAGTCTGGGGCACCTCCGCGCAGGGCAATAGCTGCAAAGAAACACCAAGAGGAGGCTTGGCTGATGAGAATTATGATATAACTTAAAAGAGGCTTCTTTGACTTGCGACTATCTATTGAGAATACTACTCCTTTCTAGCAGGTGATGCCAGATGTCTTAGCTGCTCGGCCTCTTTGAGATCAGATGCATGAGTAGCCAATGCAATTAAAGCCCTCTTCTTAGGTGAATAATCAGATGCATGACTCATCCGCTCTCTTAAGGAGCCCGAGGCGCATGCCATCTTCGGAGATTAGGGCCATTCACCCCAGGACAAACAATGTCTTGCGTGTCCCAGGGCTACTAGGCATATCCACTTCCCTCGCACCAGCCGACGCGGGGCTTGGCCAAGGGCAAGAAGCTTGATTTGCCATCAAAGCCCCTTTCCAACCATTACCCTTGGGGTGCTTGACGCCACTAACTACAAGGTAATGTGGAGGTGACTACAAGACAAGTGGTGGACTACATGACTGCAATGGCCCTCGGCACATCTCATCGCTCCCAACACCGCTTCAATTCAAGTGGCCACTGACCCGGGCGCATAGAGCTTTCATCCTCGAAGGAGGGAAAGGGGGAAATCCTTATAACCTCCCTCCGCTTGCCCACATGGCGGTGATGAACGGGGGCTCTGTTGTGGCTATTGACCAAACAGTAAAGTGAGAGAGTAGTATAGTGGAGATGATGGATGAACAATGCTGACCCCTCTTCCTTATGTCTAGGGCCTGTATATATATTTCCATAAAGTGTATTTTACAATCCTATCCTTACACTCATGTGCCCTCCATAGGGGTATCTATGTGATTACACACATCCCATTTTGGGCTTTACACCCCTTTAGCAGGCCGGATGGGCTTAGGTGGAGGCCACCCCTATAATAGGAGCCTCTCATGGTGAAGGGCTTCACGGGCCGAAGCCATGTCGCCGAGCCATTTGGCCCCCTCCGTCCCTGCGGCCTGTGATCTTTTGTGTTGTTGGGCGGAGATGATTTTGTCGGTGTAGTCTAGTCGCAAGATATACAAGAGGCCCGGAGCCAACAGGCCCCACCGATGGTCGCATCGGAGCCCACACCGGAGAGGGCGGATAGCCGCGACGCCCCCACGTCCAGCTATGTCCCGTTACGGCGTGTGGACCCGGAGTCCCCGCTCTTGGCGGGCCTGCAGTAGGCGACATGGCCGGAATACTTCAAGTTCCCGAGTGTCATCGAGGCATACAAAGGTGACACGGACCCACGAGAATTCGTGCGCGTGTATGAAACCGCCATCGAAGCCGCTGATGGGGATGACACCACGAAGGCGAAGGGACTCCCCCTCGCGTTGCAGGGGGTGGCGCTCTCTTGGTTCTTCACCATCGAGCCATATTCCATCTATGCGTGGGAGCAGATCCGCGATCGACACTACAACAACTTCCAGGGAAACTACGTCGAGCGTGTCGACGCGGACCAGCTCTTCGCAGTCAAGCAAAAAACCTTCGGAGAGGCTTCGAGATTACTTCAAGCGCTTCGCGAAGGTACGCTGCCAGGTCAAAGACGTCAATGAAACAACCGTCATCAATGCAGCAATACAAGGCCTCCGCCCGGGACCGATGACCGAATACAACGCACGAAAACCGATCTGAGCCATCGAAGGACGCCTCCGAGCGCAAGGATGCCCAGCACAAAGACTCGTCAAGCGACAGGCCCAAGCGCAACCAACGCAAATCCCGGAAACCTCGCTACGTCTTCGACATCGAGGGTGGCTCCGAAGATAACGCCCCTGCTGGTCGTGGCGGCAGAGGTCGCCGTGGCCGAGGACGGGGTCGCGGGCGGGGTCGTGACGACAAAGCCCGCGAAGACTACAACGACCAGCACCAAGGGCAGTGGTGCGAAGTCCACGGTCGGGGCAGCCACGACACGCGTGCGTGTGTCACCATCGCAGCGCTCAGGCAGAGCGTCGCCCGAGACAGAAACCCCGCGCCCGTCGTGGCTCACGTCCAACACCCCCAAGACTAAGGAATACAACCCAGGAAAGCCCCCTGCGGATTTAGGCCCACGTGCAGCAACCTCGGGAGGGCCTCCTGCAATTACAAGCCCTGGAAGGAGCCCAGCGCAGGGTCATAAACGTCATCTCCGGGGGCTCTTCGTTGGAGTTCGCCTCGGCGCTACAGCGAAAGGCCTATGCGAGGAGGCTGCACCATGTCGCGGCGTACCCAGCGCAGGCGCCGCCGGAGTGGGCGCAACACGAAATCACCTTCACGCCCGCTGACGCCAAGGGCGTGGAATTCCCCCACCAAGATCCCCTGGTCATCCAGGTCGTCATCGCAGGATGTGAGGTCAGGCGCGTCCTGGTCGACGGAGAAAGTTCCGTGAACATCTTGTTCGCAACGGCCTTCGATCAGATGGGGATCCCCCGAGTCGATTGGGCCCTTCGAGCATCCCATTGCAGGGCTTCGGAGGGCAACCCCTGCGAGCCTTGGGCCAGATATGTCTCCAAGTCTCCTTCGACCGGGAGACAATGTGAGGAGTGAGGATGCCACCTTCGACGTCGTCGACATTTCGTACCCATACAACGCTATAATGGGGCGGCCAACCTTAAACTCTCTCGGGGCAGTCCCACACCACGGCTTCCTGTGTATGAAGCTCCCCGGACTGCGGGCCATCATCACCGTCCACGGCGACCAGGATATGGCTCGGCGCATAGAGCTCGGTACCAGAGGTCCGCACCACGAGGCTCGCCGAAACACCTAGGTTGGGTGTGCAGGTTCGCAGATCCTTAGCGGCCCCGGGAAGCACCCCGCCGGGCACCGGAGGCTCTCGCCGTGCCCCGCCTCATCGCCGGGCAACGACAGCTGTGGCCGTTCCCGTCCTTAAACGGTCAGTGGTCAATATCCCACCTTTTGTAATCACTCACCCGCGCAAACGGGAAGTTAATAAAGTTCGCCGTTTGCAAAAAAATGTCTTGTTTCCTGCAAAAAGCGCGCGAAGGTAATATTACCTTCGCGCGCACTCTCCATGAGTATAAATAAAGACACGCGTTCGCGCGCGCACTCTCCGTGAACAACACGGACATGAGTATAAATAAAGACACGCGTTTGCGCGCGCACTCTCCGTGAAAAACACGGGCATGAGTATAAATAAAGACACGCGTTCGCGCGCGCACTCTCTGTGAACAACACGGGCATGAGTATAAATAAAGACACGCGTTCGCGCGCGCACTCTTTGTGAACAACACGGGCATGAGTATAAATAAAGACACGCGTTCGCGCGCGCTCTCCGTGAAAAACGCGGGCATGAGTATAAACCAAGATGCTGGGGGGACGCCTCCGCGCGCAGTCTACGGACTCTAAATAAGACGTAACGCCGAGGTCCACCTCCGCACGCACTCTACGGAGTATAAATAAGACGTAGCGTTGAGGTCCGTCTCCACACGCAACTTCACCGCCCGCAACGCGCGGAGGCTTCCGCGCGCAGTCTACGGAGTATAAATAAGATGTAGCGTTGAGGTCCGCCTCCGCACGCAACCTCACCGCCCGCAACGCGCGGAGGCTTGCCTTCGCGCGCAGTCTACGGACTCTAAATAAGACGTAGCAATAAGACGTAGCGCCGAGGTCCGCCTCCGCACGCACTCTACGGAGTATAAATAAGACGTAGCGTTGAGGTTCGCCTCCGCACGCAACCTCACCGCTCGCAACGCGCGAAGGCTCACCTCCGCGCGCAGTCTACGGACTCTAAATAAGACGTAGCGCCGAGGTCCGCCTCCGTACGCACTCTACGGAGTATAAATAAGTCGCGGATGTTGTCCCTGCGCACTCTACTGAGTATAAATAAGACGCGGATGCCCCCGCGCACGCATAGGCATTATCCCTACGCGTACTCTCCGGAGTATAAATAAGACGTGGTCGATAGTCTCACGCACTCCACGGAGTATAAACAAGACGCGGATGCCCCCGTGCACGCATACGCTCCTCAGGTTGGTATGGAGCTGCTGTTGCTACCGCGCAGATTCTTGACCTCCGCTGCTGCCGCACGCGCTGCATCTGCCGCCGCCGCCGCTTCCACCTCCGCTCTAGTAGCAGCAGCTCCGGCTGTCCCCGCTCACTCCTCACCGGAGACGGGCAGCAGCTCGTCAGAAGCAGCCCTCTCTCCACGCAACAGCCCCCAGTAGCGCGCCATGTCCGCAGGGCAGTCTCAGCGCTCGGTCGCCTCGAGCACGCGGCGTTAGCAGACGGCCGAGCTCGCCGCGGCAGAGCAGCGCGAGCGAGCGGCGGCGGAGACCGCTGCGGCGGCGGAAAGGGCGTCAAGGCTGGCAGCGGCGGAGCTGGCAGCAGCCAGAGCGAAGGTGGAAGCGGCGGCGGCGGCAGATGCAGCGCGTGCGGCAGCAGCGGAGGTCAAGGTTCTGCGCGGTAGCAACAGCAGCTCCATCTCTGCTGATGACAGCGCCGACGCGGATCTTGAGCCGCTGGAGAGGGAGGCAGCGCGAGGGCGAGCGGCGCAGTGGGCAGCCGCGCACGCCCACGAGCGCGGTGGCAGCCCAGACAGGCGCAACGCTCCTGGAGGAGGCGCGCACGGCGGCGGCGTACGGGTCGACGGAGAGCGCGGCCTTCACAGGCGACGCGGCTCTCCCTCCCCGGTTCGGTACCGTGGTCACCACGAGTACCAGGCTGTCGTCAGGGACGTCGGCCCCGGCGGCGGGTGGCCTACCCTCACCAAGACCAACTACGTCGAGTGGGCTGCGGTGATGAGGGTGAAGCTCCAGGTGCGGCATATGTGGGATGCAGTCTGGTACGGCGACGTCGACTACGACCAAGATCGACGGGCGCTGGATGCTCTCATCGCTGCAGTCCCGCCCGAGATGCAGTTCTCGCTTACCAACAAGCGGACTGCCAAAGAGGCTTGGGACGCCATCGCTGCAGCACGCATCGGCAGCGACCGCGCCCGCAAGTCTACATTGCAGGCACTACGCAAGGAGTGGGAGCACCTGGCTTGAAGCCTTCAAGCCAGGTGAGGACGTTGATGACTTTGCTCTCCGTCTCAACACTCTGTTGCACAAGTTGGTGCAGTTCGGCGACGACACCTACGGCGAGAGAGCTGTGGAAAAGCTCTTCCGCTGCGTCCCCGAGAAGTACAAGCAGATGGCCCGCTCGATCGAGTCTCTGCTGGACCTCTCCACGATGACGATCGAGGAGGTGATGGGTCGCCTCAAGGTCGTTGACAACGATGAGCCACAGCGCCTCTCGGGACCCGTCACCATTGGCGGGAAGCTCCTCCTCACTCGGGAGCAGTGGGCTGCCGGCCAAGGTGACAGGAAGAAGGGGGAGCCTTCTTCCACGACAGGCGACCGCAAGCGTGGCAAGCGCAGCAAGCCGCGCAAAGACGCCCAGGCAGGGGCGCGAGGACATGCCGAGGGTGATGACCGTGGAGGCGCCCAGGGCGGCGCCGCTGGCAAGCAAAAGCCGGCACGAGACAACTCTTGCCACAACTGCGGCAAGCTTGGTCATTGGGCCAGGGATTGTCGACAGCCACGATGCGGCCAGGCCCACGTCGCGTAGGCGGAGGAGGAGGAGCAGCCGGCTCTGTTCATTGCTCATGCGAGCATTGAACTACCCCCAGCGGCACCGGCCGCAGTGGCTCTCCTCCACCTTGACGAGCCAAAAGCACACGCCCTCGGCTACGGTTCCGGCAACGACAAGACTGACGGGTGGTGCCTCGACACCGGCGCCACCCATCACATGACCGGTCGACGGGAGTTCTTCGCCGAGTTTGACTCTAGCGTCCGAGGCTCCGTCAAGTTTGGGGACGCCTCCGGCGTGGAAATCAAGGGCGTCGGCTCCGTCATCTTCACCACCGTGTCTGGTGAGCACAGGCTGCTCACCGGCGTCTACTACATCCCCGATCTGCGGAACTCCATCATCAGCTTGGGACAGCTGGATGAGAACGGCTCGCGTGTCGAGATCGAGCACGGGGTGCTGCGGATTGGGATCTTCGCCGCCACCTTCTTGCCAAGGTAACCAGAGGCGCAAATCGACTCTACACTCTTCACGTGTAGGTGGCACAACCCCTCTGTCTCGCTGCTCGTCGGGACGACGAGGCGTGGCAGTGGCACGAGCGCTTTGGGCACCTTCACTTCGAGGCCCTGAAGCGGCTCAGTGCCACGGAAATGGTGCGAGGCCTGCCGTGCCTTGACCATGTGGAGCAGTTCTGCGACGTTTGCGTGTTGACGAAGCAGAGGCGATTCCCCTTTCCCCAGCGGGCGAGTTTCCGAGCCAAGGAGAGGCTCGAGCTCGTGCACGGGGACTTGTGTGGCCCGGTGACACCGGCCACACCGGGAGGACGACGCTACTTCCTGCTGCTCGTCGACGACCTCTCCCGCTACATGTGGGTGATGGTCCTCGGCAGCAAGGGAGAGGCTGTGGACGCCATCAGGCGCACGCAGGCTGCTGCGGAGGCGGAGTGCGGCCGCACGCTGCGCACAGACAACGGCGGCGAATTCACGGCGGCTGAATTCGCGTCGTACTGCGCTGATGAGGGCATTCAGCGCCACTACTCCGCGCCGTACAGCCCGCAGCAGAACGGCGTCGTCGAGCGGCGCAACCAGACGGTTGTGGGGATGGCTCGGGCCCTCCTCAAGCAGAGGGGGATGCCGGCTATCTTCTGGGGAGAGGCGGTGGTGACGGCCGTCTACATCCTCAACCGCTCGCCTACCAAGGCGCTCGACGGCAGGACGCCGTACGAGGCTTGGCATGGGCGCAAGCCGACGGTCTCCCACTTGCGGGTCTTCGGCTCCCTCGCGTTCGCCAAGGAGCTTGGCCACATCGGTAAGCTCGACGACAGGAGCACTCCGGGAGTGTTCATCGGCTACGCGGAGGGCTCGAAGGCCTACCGCATCCTCGACCCTGTCACAGCGCGTCCGCATCTCGCGTGACGTTGTGTTCGACGAAGGGCGAGGCTGGACGTGGGACAAGGCGGTGGACGACGGTTCGACTTCGACTCTCAGGGACTTTGTTGTCGACTACGTCCACTTTGAGAGAGCCGGGGGAGCTAGCAGCTCGTCTTCACCGAGCTCGTCCACCTCGACACCTTGCTCGCCACCAGCTCCGGCGAGTGCTCCACCACCTTCGGCACCGGCTACGCCCCACTCTTCACCACCGGCCACTCCACGCTCTCCCGCACCGGCTCACCACTCTCCTGCACCGGCGGCCACACCACCGAGATCGGCCCCAACAGCTTCGGTCCACGACGAGCAGTGCATGGTGGAGTTCGCTACTCCGCTGTCTCACGACGAGGACCGCGTCGACGCCTACCACGACGACGAGCCTCTGCGCTACCGTACCATGGACAACATCCTCGGCAAGCTGCCTGTGGCGCAGCGCGACTTCGAGGCGCAGTTGCATCTTGCATGTGACGACGGCGAGCCTCGGTCACTTGCAGAGGCCGAGAGAGACGCGGCATGGCGCGCCGCGATGCGGTTGGAGATGGATGCGATTGAGAAGAATCGCACCTGGGAGCTCGCTGACCTCCCTCGTGGTCACCACGCGATCACCCTTAAGTGGGTGTTCAAGCTGAAGAGGGATGAAGCCGGTGCCATCGTCAAGCTTGGTGGCACGAGGCTTCGTGCAGCAGGAGGGGGTCGACTTCGACGACGCATTCGCTACCGTGGCACGGATGGAGTCCGTGCGACTCCTTGCGCTAGCTGCCCAGGAAGGCTGGCGTGTTCATCACATGGATGTCAAGTCGGCATTTCTTAACGGCGACTTGAAGGAGGTCTACGTGCATCAGCCGCCGGGATTTGCGATCCCCGGCAAGGAGGGCAAGGTGCTCCGCCTTCGCAAGGCCCTCTATGGCTTGCGACAGGCACCGAGGGCGTGGAACACCAAGTTGGATTCCACGCTGAAAGGGATGGGCTTCAAGCAAAGTCCGCACGAGGCGGCCATCTACCGGCGGGGCAGTGGAGAAAATGCCCTGCTGGTGGGTGTCTACCTCGACGACTTGGTGATCACCGGCACCAAGGATGCGGAGGTGGCGGCATTCAAGGAAGAGATGAAGGCCACTTTCCAGATGAGTGACCTGGGGCCTCTCTCCTACTTGGGGATCGAGGTGCACCAGGATGATTCCGGGATCACGCTTCGAAAGACCGCCTACGCCAAGCGCGTCGTTGAGCTAGCTGGGCTCACCGACTGCAACCCAGCCCTCACTCCGATGGAGGAGAGGCTGAAGCTGAGCCGCGACAGCACGACGGAGGAGGTGGACGCTACGCAGTACCGGCGTCTTGTGGGGAGCCTTCGCTACCTCGCCCACACACGACCGGACTTGGCATTCTCCGTCGGCTATGTTAGTCGATTCATGCAACGACCGACGACGGAGCACCAGCAGGCTGTGAAGAGGATCATCCGCTACGTTGCGGGGACTCTTGACCACGGCCTCCATTACCCGAGGTGTCCTGGCGCGGCACACTTCGTCGGGTACAGCGACAGTGACCACGCTGGCGACATCGACACCAGCAAGAGCACAAGCGGGATTCTCTTCTTCCTCGGCAAGTGCCTCGTTCACTGGCAGTCAGTCAAGCAGCAGGTGGTGGCCCTGTCCAGCTGTGAGGCCGAGTACATAGCGGCTTCCACCGCTTCGACTCAGGCACTCTGGCTCGCTCGACTGCTTGGTGATCTCCTCGGCAGGGACACTGAAGCAGTGGAGCTCAGGGTGGACAGCAAGTCCGCTCTAGCCCTGGCAAAGAACCCCGTTTTCCATGAACGGAGCAAGCACATCCGGGTGAAGTACCATTTCATCCGAGGCTATTTGGATGAAGGAAGCATCAAGGCGAGCTACATCAACACCACGGATCAGCTTGCGGATCTGCTCACCAAGCCTCTTGGAAGGATCAAGTTCCTTGAGCTCTGCTCCAAGATCAGGATGGTTCAACTCTCCCACAAGACGACACACAAGACTTAGGGGGAGAATGATAGATAAGTCTCTGTACTATGGTCTTTGTGGGGTTGTAACAACATGTCCTTGTGCCCCTGCTGCATGGTGGTCTTGCTGCCCTATCTAGGACAGCATCTTTAGGACAGCTTTAGACTAGCATCTTAGACTAGCTTTAGGACAGCTTTTGACTAGCATCTTAGACTAGCTTTAGGACAGCTTTAGACTAGCATCTTAGACTAGCTTTAGGACAGCATCTTAGCATATGCAGACCAGACGGTTGTGGGGATGGCTCGGGCCCTCCTCAAGCAGAGGGGGATGCCGGCTGTCTTCTGGGGAGAGGCGGTGGTGACAGCCGTCTACATCCTCAACCGCTCGCCTACCAAGGCGCTCGACGGCAGGACGCCGTACGAGGCTTGGCATGGGCGCAAGCCGACGGTCTCCCACTTGCGGGTCTTCGGCTCCCTCGCGTTCGCCAAGGAGCTTGGCCACATCGGTAAGCTCGACGACAGGAGCACTCCGGGAGTGTTCATCGGCTACGCGGAGGGCTCGAACCCTGTCACACAGCGCGTCCACATCTCGCGTGATGCTAAGATGCTGTCCTAAAGCTAGTCTAAGATGCTAGTCTAAAGCTGTCCTAAAGCTAGTCTAAGATGCTAGTCAAAAGCTGTCCTAAAGCTAGTCTAAGATGCTAGTCTAAAGCTGTCCTAAAGATGCTGTCCTAGATAGGGCAGCAAGACCACCATGCAGCAGGGGCACAAGGACATGTTACAACCCCACAAAGACCATAGTACAGAGACTTATCTATCATTCTCCCCCTAAGTCTTGTGTGTCGTCTTGTGGGAGAGTTGAACCATCCTGATCTTGGAGCAGAGCTCAAGGAACTTGATCCTTCCAAGAGGCTTGGTGAGCAGATCCGCAAGCTGATCCGTGGTGTTGATGTAGCTCGCCTTGATGCTTCCTTCATCCAAATAGCCTCGGATGAAATGGTACTTCACCCGGATGTGCTTGCTCCGTTCATGGAAAACGGGGTTCTTTGCCAGGGCTAGAGCGGACTTGCTGTCCACCCTGAGCTCCACTGCTTCAGTGTCCCTGCCGAGGAGATCACCAAGCAGTCGAGCGAGCCAGAGTGCCTGAGTCGAAGCGGTGGAAGCCGCTATGTACTCGGCCTCACAGCTGGACAGGGCCACCACCTGCTGCTTGACTGACTGCCAGTGAACGAGGCACTTGCCGAGGAAGAAGAGAATCCCGCTTGTGCTCTTGCTGGTGTCGATGTCGCCAGCGTGGTCACTGTCGCTGTACCCGACGAAGTGTGCCGCGCCAGGACACCTCGGGTAATGGAGGCCGTGGTCAAGAGTCCCCGCAACGTAGCGGATGATCCTCTTCACAGCCTGCTGGTGCTCCGTCGTCAGTCGTTGCATGAACCGACTAACATAGCCGACAGAGAATGCCAAGTCCGGTCGTGTGTGGGCGTGGTAGCGAAGGCTCCCCACAAGACGCCGGTACTGCGTAGCGTCCACCTCCTCCGTCATGCTGTCGCGGCTCAGCTTCAGCCTCTCCTCCATCGGAGTGAGGGCTGGGTTGCAGTCGGTGAGCCCAGCTAGCTCAACGACGCGCTTGGCGTAGGCGGTCTGTCGAAGCGTGATCCCGGAATCATCCTGGTGCACCTCGATCCCCAAGTAGAAGGAGAGAGGCCCCAGGTCACTCATCTGGAAAGTGGCCTTCATCTCTTCCTTGAATGCCGCCACCTCCGCATCCTTGGTGCCGGTGATCACCAAGTCGTCGACGTAGACACCCACCAGCAGGGCATTTTCTCCACTGCCCCGCCGGTAGACTTTGCTCGAAGCCCCATCCCTTTCAGCGTGGAATCCAACTTGGCGTTCCACGCCCTCGGCGCCTGTCGCAAGCCATAGAGGGCCTTGCGCAGGCGGAGCACCTTGCCCTCCTTGCCGGGGATCGCAAATCCCGGCGGCTGATGCACGTAGACCTCCTCCTTCAAGTCGCCGTCAAGAAATGCCGACTTGACATCCATGTGATGAACACGCCAGCCTTCCTGGGCAACTAGCGCAAGGAGGAGTCGCACGGACTCCATCCGTGCCACGGGAGCGAATGCGTCGTCGAAGTCGACCCCTCCTGCTGCACGAAGCCTCGTGCCACCAAGCTTGACGATGGCACCGGCTTCATCCCTCTTCAGCTTGAACACCCACTTAAGGGTGATCGCGTGGTGACCACGAGGGAGGTCAGCAAGCTCCCAGGTGCGATTCTTCTCAATCGCATCCATCTCCAACCGCATCGCGGCGCGCCATGCCGCGTCTCTCTCGGCCTCTGCAAGTGACCGAGGCTCGCCGTCGTCACACGCAAGATGCAACTGCGCCTCGAAGTCGCGCTGCGCCACGGGCAGCTTGCCGAGGATGTTGTCCATGGTACGGTAGCGCAGAGGCTCGTCGTCGTGGTAGGCGTCGACGCGGTCCTCGTCGTGAGACAGCGGAGTAGCGAACTCCACCATGCGCTGCTCGTCGTGGACCGAAGCTGTTGGGGCCGATCTCGGTGGTGTGGCCGCCGGTGCAGGAGAGTGGTGAGCCGGTGCGGGAGAGCGTGGAGTGGCCGGTGGTGAAGAGTGGGGCGTAGCCGGTGCCGAAGGTGGTGGAGCACTCGCCGGAGCTGGTGGCGAGCAAGGTGTCGAGGAGCACTCCCCGGCTCTCTCGAAGTGGACGTAGTCGACAACAAAGTCCCTGAGAGTCGAAGTCCCACGTCCAGCCTCGCCCTTCGTCGAACACAACGTCACGCGAGATGCGGACGCGCTGTGTGACAGGGTCGAGGATGCGGGGTTGGCCTTCGAGCCCTCCGCGTAGCCGATGAACACTCCCGGAGTGCTCCTGTCGTCGAGCTTACCGATGTGGCCAAGCTCCTTGGCGAACGCGAGGGAGCCGAAGACCCGCAAGTGGGAGACCGTCGGCTTGCGCCCATGCCAAGCCTCGTACGGCGTCCTGCCGTCGAGCGCCTTGGTAGGCGAGCGGTTGAGGATGTAGACGGCCGTCACCACCGCCTCTCCCCAGAAGACAGCCGGCATCCCCCTCTGCTTGAGGAGGGCCCGAGCCATCCCCACAACCGTCTGGTTGCGCCGCTCGACGACGCCGTTCTGCTGCGGGCTGTACGGCGCGGAGTAGTGGCGCTGAATGCCCTCATCAGCGCAGTACGACGCGAATTCAGCCGCCGTGAATTCGCCGCCGTTGTCTGTGCGCAGCGTGCGGCCGCACTCCTCCGCAGCAGCCTGCGTGCGCCTGATGGCGTCCGCAGCCTCTCCCTTGCTGCCGAGGACCATCACCCACATGTAGCGGGAGAGGTCGTCGACGAGCAGCAGGAAGTAGCGTCGTCCTCCCGGTGTGGCCGGTGTCACCGGGCCACACAAGTCCCCGTGCACGAGCTCGAGCCTCTCCTTGGCTCGGAAACTCGCCCGCTGGGGAAAGGGGAATCGCCTCTGCTTTGTCAACACGCAAACGTCGCAGAACTGCTCCACATGGTCAAGGCACGGCAGGCCTCGCACCATTTCCGTGGCACTGAGCCGCTTCAGGGCCTCGAAGTGAAGGTGCCCAAAGCGCTCGTGCCACTGCCACGCCTCGTCGTCCCGACGAGCAGCGAGACAGAGGGGTTGTGCCACCTGCACGTGAAGAGTGTAGAGTCGATTTGCGCCTCTGGTTACCTTGGCAAGAAGGTGGCGGCGAAGATCCCAAATCCGCAGCACCTCGTGCTCGATCTCGACACGCGAGTCGTTCTCATCCAGCTGTCCCAAGCTGATGATGGAGTTCCGCAGATCGGGGATGTAGTAGACGCCGGTGAGCAGCCTGTGCTCACCAGACACGGTGGTGAAGATGACGGAGCCGACGTCCTTGATTTCCACGCCGGAGGCGTCCCCAAACTTGACGGAGCCTCGGACGCTAGAGTCAAACTCGGCGAAGAACTCCCGTCGACCGGTCATGTGATGGGTGGCGCCGGTGTCGAGGCACCACCCGTCAGTCTTGTCGTTGCCGGAGCCGTAGCCGAGGAGGGCGTGTGCTTTTGGCTCGTCAAGGTGGAGGAGAGCCACTGCGGCCGGTGCCGCTGGAGGTAGTTCGATGCTCGCATGAGCAATGAACAGAGCCGGCTGCTCCTCCTCCTCCGCCTGCGCGACGTGGGCCTGGCCGCGTCGTGGCTGTCGACAATCCCTGGCCCAATGACCAAGCTTGCCGCAGTTGTGGCAAGAGTCGTCTCGTGCCGGCTTTTGCTTGCCAGCGGCGCCGCCCTGGGCGCCTCCACGGTCATCACCCTCGGCATGTCCTCGCGCCCCTGCCTGGGCGTCTTTGCGCGGCTTGCTGCGCTTGCCACGCTTGCGGTCGCCTGTCGTGGAAGAAGGCTCCCCCTTCTTCCTGTCACCTTGGCCGGCAGCCCACTGCTCCCGAGTGAGGAGGAGCTTCCCGCCAATGGTGACGGGTCCCGAGAGGCGCTGTGGCTCATCGTTGTCAACGACCTTGAGGCGACCCATCACCTCCTCGATCGTCATCGTGGAGAGGTCCAGCAGAGACTCGATCGAGCGGGCCATCTGCTTGTACTTCTCGGGGACGCAGCACAGCTCTCTCGCCGTAGGTGTCGTCGCCGAACTGCACCAACTTGTGAAACAGAGTGTTGAGACGGAGAGCAAAGTCATCAACGTCCTCACCTGGCTTGAAGGCCAGGTGCTCCCACTCCTTGCGTAGTGCCTGCAATGTAGACTTGCGGGCGCGGTCGCTGCCGATGCGTGCTGCAGCGATGGCGTCCCAAGCCTCTTTGGCAGTCCGCTTGTTGGTAAGCGAGAACTGCATCTCGGGCGGGACTGCAGCGATGAGAGCATCCAGCGCCCGTCGATCTTGGTCGTAGTCGACGTCGCCGTACCGGACTGCATCCCACATATGCCGCACCTGGAGCTTCACCCTCATCACCGCAGCCCACTCGACGTAGTTGGTCTTGGTGAGGGTAGGCCACCCGCCGCCGGGGCCGACGTTCCTGACGACAGCCTGGTACTCGTGGTGACCACGGTACCGAACCGGGGAGGGAGAGCCGCGTCGCCTGTGAAGGCCGCGCTCTCCGTCGACCCGTACGCCGCCGCCGTGCGCACCTCCTCCAGGAGCGTCACCGGCGCGTGCGCGCCTGTCTGGGCTGCCAACGCGCTCGTGGGCGTGCGCGGCTGCCCACTGCGCCGCTCGCCCTCGCGCTGCCTCCCTCTCCAGCGGCTCAAGATCCGCGTCGGCGCTGTCATCAGCAGAGATGGAGCTGCTGTTGCTACCGCGCAGAACCTTGACCTCCGCTGCTGCCGCACGCGCTGCATCTGCCGCCGCCGCCGCTTCCACCTCCGCTCTGGCTGCTGCCAGCTCCGCCGCTGCCAGCCTTGACGCCCTTTCCGCCGCCGCAGCGGTCTCCGCCGCCGCTCGCTCGCGCTGCTCTGCCGCGGCGAGCTCGGCCGTCTGCTGACGCCGCGTGCTCGAGGCGACCGAGCGCTGAGACTGCCCTGCGGACATGGCGCGCTACTGGGGGGCTGTTGCGTGGAGAGAGGGCTGCTTCTGACGAGCTGCTGCCCGTCTCCGGAGAGGAGTGAGCGGGGACAGCCGGAGCTGCTGCTGCTACCGGCTGGGGCTGCTGCGAGGCCGGAGAAGGAGATGAGCAGGAGATGCTCAGGCTACAGGATAGTATGGCTCTGATACCACTTGTTACTCACTGGAGTCTTGCTGTTGGTGATAGCAAGATCCTTACTCTCATCGAGAGGATGACACTTGGGGATGGGGCAATTTTCTTGTTTATTTCTCACACAATGCTATACCAACCTGAGGGGTTGGGGATACAAATTTATAGGCTGCTAACCAGCCAAGCATATGCTAAGATGCTGTCCTAAAGCTAGTCTAAGATGCTAGTCTAAAGCTGTCCTAAAGCTAGTCTAAGATGCTAGTCAAAAGCTGTCCTAAAGTTAGTCTAAGATGCTAGTCTAAAGCTGTCCTAAAGATGCTGTCCTAGATAGGGCAGCAAGACCACCATGCAGCAGGGGCACAAGGACATGTTGTTACAACCCCACAAAGACCATAGTATAGAGACTTATCTATCATTATCCCTACGCGTACTCTCCGGAGTATAAATAAGGCGTGGTCGATGGTCCCACGCACTACACGGAGTATAAAACAACGTGTGGTCGATGCATCCATACACCTTAAGTCTCGGTAAGACGCACTAGAGGCTGGCCTCCGCTGGCACCTCGCAGCGATCGCGCCAGAGGCAGCAGAGGCTCGCCTCCGCAGGCACCCTGCAGCGTTCGCATCACACGGAGCGCTCGCGCGTCTACCTCGACTAAGGCGCCAGCTCCGCTGCCACCACTTCGAAGGGTAGGGGACGGAGTGTTCGCGCGTCTACCTGGACCAAGGCGCCAGCTCCGCTGCCACCACTTCGAAGGGTAGGGGACGGAGCGCTCGCGCGTCTACCTCGACCAAGGCGCCAGCTCCGCTGCCACCACTTCGATGGGTAGGGGACGGAGCGCTCGCGCGATTGCCGCGTGCAGGCGAGCGGGCTATATGGTTGTAAGCAAGGATGGAGGCACAGGCGATATTTTTCAACTAAAACCCTTCCCTCCTGTTTATATTCATCGGAAGATGTTTACAAAGGCATGAAATAGAAGTGTACAAACAGCCTCGGAGGCTCGAAGTCGCTACTCGGTCGGCTCCTTAATGCGCGTTCGCGCCAAAGCTTCACGCGAAGAAGCCCGGCTTGCCCAAAAGTCCAGCGACTCCTCGGCCCTCCGCCACCGCCGAAGGCGTCGTCGGGTCACGCAGTCGGAAACTAGTAGCCGGCCCGGGTCGGGTAGCTGCTCAGGACATGCGGGCACACAGGTCAGAACACCGGGGAGGCAACTTGTACTTTATTCATAAGGCAAAGGGCTCGTGTTTTACAATGCACACCAACACACGGAGACCATGACGTCACACCTGAGGGTTTGCGCCGCCCTCCGAATCCGCGGGACCACCCTCGTCACGACGCGGGACTTCATCCAGTCACCGGCCGAGATTCCCCTCGTTGTACAGGCTGTTACGCAGCTCGACCCTCGCCGCAGCTTCCCCAATGTACTCCCAGATCCTCTTGTGGAAGAATTGCACGGGGCGGCGAACAGCGCGCACGGCATTAGACATCACCCCGGCCCCGGTCGGCAACTCCAAACGAGGATCAGCCAGCTCGCCGACATGCTGGCAGCCCCGGTGTCGCAGGAGCGCGCATACCAGGCACGAGGTTACGTAGGAGCAGTGGTCGCCGAAGGTCGTCGCAGAGCTGCGGGCAATGTTGGCCGCATCCCCGATCCGCTGAAGCGTCCGCGACAGCTCCTCGGGCCCGAAGGAGCGGGGCGGTACTTTGGCAATGAGACCGTCAAGGGTGACCTCCAGGGCCAACATGGCGTCCCACGCGGCCACCGAAGTCTCGCCCAGGGTCCGGTCCTGCTCCGTTAGAGATGCAGCAAGCTCGCCCTTCTCCTTCTCTAGCGCAGCAATTTGCTGGAGCAAGCCATCCCGCTCCTCCGCAACCTCTCGTTGCGCTGCCTGTATGGCTGATGACCATGCCGCCGCCACGAGCGCCTCGGCATCCGACTTCGTCTCCGCGCACTCGGCTTCTAAGCGGCGGATGCGATCATCCTTGGCGGAGTGCGTCCCCCTGGCTACGTGCAGGGCCTCCTCGGCGGCCCGCAACCGGTTCTCTAGCGCGTCCCTAAGGCGCCCCGTCTCGTAGGCTAACAGCGCCTGTTGATCAACGCTGGCGGCCGCGTCATCCACGATCCCGCGCCACGCCCCCAATGCCTCCGGAGGAGGGACGAAGTCCACTAAGCTCGCGGGCGCGGGGTTTGCGCGGGCAGCCTCGGAAGCGCTGGACACCCTTCCCGAAGGAACGCCCCCGCGCCCCGGGGATCGCCCGTCCTCGGGGATGAGTTCCGCTGCAAGAAGATGTACCACTCAGTCCTACGAGAACACCGCAAAGCTACGCCAAAGTATGGCAAGGCAGCATACCTTCGGTGGCTGACGGCGGACTTCGTTGGGGCGTCCCCCCAGCTGCGGGTGCGATAACAGGGGCGACAGTCCCCCCAGGCGGAGTCGGCCCTGGGGACCGGGGAGTCTCCGTATTGGGGCCTAACGCCGGCGGCCCCCGCCCCCCGGCCGCTACGGCCTGCGTAGGAGCCGAAGGGACGCTGCATATGGGGGCTTCGGCGTCGGAGTCGGAGTCCCACAAGCTCCCAACGCAAGTCGCCACGGCAAACCCCCTCGAAGTCCAATGGAGGGGGATCGCAAGCGTGGCCGCTTTGCCCTGGGAGGAGAAGGTGAAGGTCCCGCCTCGGTAGCCGCCGCAGAAGGCTCCACGGCAGCAGCGCTCGCGGGCGGGGGTCCCACCCTAGTGACCTCCGCGGAGGGCACCTCCGTCTTGGCCGCCATTGTGGGCGGAGACCTCGTTCCACCGGCCTCCGAGAGGGGCAGCTCCGACGCTGCCTGCGGCGGCGACGTCACTCCGGGGCCGCCAGCAGACGGTGGCTCCACTTCGGTGACCGTCGCGGGCCGCGGGCGGTGGGACTTCCCCCTCCCGGTCGTCCAGGGCACACTCCCTATCCCTGGCTCTGCTCGGTGACCTTTCGCCCTCGTCGTCCGCACCTGTCTCCAAGTCTGAGTCGGCGTACACGCGGTTTATTCGCCCCAGCCCCGCCTCCGCGACTACAGCCGTACGCTGCTCGTGCTCCCGGGCCGTATATGGCCCAAGGAACATGCCGGCCGCGTGTTCCGCGTCCTTCAAGCGCATTCCTAGGCGAGACAAGAAACACGATTAAAAGCGACGCAGTGACCGCAAATAGAAAGGACACGATCAAAGCTAACGAAGGCCGGAGGGCGCTGGTAGCGAGCAAACGGACGGACGGACGTTGTAGTCCCGGAGTTTCCCGGCAGGGAGGCGCCATACATAATGTACTCGGCGAGATCACGCATGTTGAAGCGGGCGGTGATCCCCACGAGTCTTCGCGCCCTTCGCCTGTCCTCGGGGTTGAGTGTTATGCTGGGCGTAGTGTTGAACGCCATCGGCTGGCCCGTACACTCGAGGCTGCTACCGCTCTCGTCCAGCAAGACTCCCACTTCGCTTGAGTCGAGTTCGCGGGGAAGAGCTTCCCGCACGGCGACCGTAGAATAAAGTTGACGCTGCCGAAGTTCGATAGCGTCCCATCCTTCCGCTCCTTCGGCTGGCACCGTGCATCGTGCAGAAGGCGAACATCGAGGCGCTGGGCCAGCACGCCTCCGCGCCCAGCTGTACACGGCAAGGCGAGCTAGCGCGTTTGGAGTCAGCTGCGCCAGCTCCAGCCTGAAGGTCCGCAACACATCGCCAACGATCATCGCGGCTGGGATGCGAAGCCCGGCTTCAAAGTAGGCAACGAAAACAATCGCCTCCGACTCCCCAGGTCGCGGTTCCTCGTCATCGGCGGGCAGCCGCATCGCCTGGCGGTCCGACAGCTTGCCCTCACGCAGCAGGGCACGGATCGTCCCCTTCCGCTCCTTCGGCTGGCACCGTGCATCGTGCAGAAGGCGAACATCGAGGCGCTGGGCCAGCACGCCTCCGCGCCCAGCTGTACACGGCAAGGCGAGCTAGCGCGTTTGGAGTCAGCTGTGCCAGCTCCAGCCTGAAGGTCTGCAACACATCGCCAACGATCATCGCGGCTGGGATGCGAAGCCCGGCTTCAAAGTAGGCAACGAAAACAATCGCCTCCGACTCCCCAGGTCGCGGTTCCTCGTCATCGGCGGGCAGCCGCACCGCCTGGCGGTCCGACAGCTTCCCCTCACGCAGCAGGGCACGGATCGTCTCCTCCGTCACGAGCGTCGGACCCAAGAAGCTGGAGTACGAGCCCTCCTTCCTCTCCGTCGCCACCCACCATTTGTCTGCTGTTGCCGGGTTGCGCCCCTCGAGCGTGTACTTCACATCAAGCGGTGAGGACCGCCGGCGGATGGCACAGCCGCCGACCATTCCCACACGGTCGTCGCCGGGCGCCATCGTTATCCGGGAGCTAGGCGGCGGCAGAAGAAAAGAGTAGTGGGAAGCAAAGCAAAGCAGCAGGAAACGAGACGGGCGATCACAAAGCGCGTGGAGGAAGGCGCAGACGCAGTACCACGGGGGTATGTAAAGACCCCTCGACTCCTGCGACGCCGGTAACCGTAACCGGCGGACGAAGAACCGCTCGCCTCCCCACGACCGAAGCTGAACCATCACGACCGAAGCCGAACCGTCGCGTCCGAAGCCAAAGCGTCGCGACCGAAGCCGAAGCGTCGCGACCGCCCACGCGTGTCGGTCATAACTGCGGTCGTACAAAGATCTGTACGCACACGACGCGCCAATAGCGCCCCGTCACATGTCGGCTCCCACCGGGAGTGAATGCAGGTCGTACGACGCAGCGCAGCCCCCAGCACGTGCCAGCGCGATTCCCGAGACCAATCAACCGCAACAATTTCGGTGGAGCCTCCGTTCCAATAGCGACGCCCTGGCTTCGACTTCAGCTCTGTCCCCGCGAAGGGACACTTCGCTGGGACGCCACGAAGATGTCGGAGGTCATTGCGACTCTAAAGATGCAATCGTTAAACAAAGGCGAATGAAGGCCAACAAAAAGCGCAACCGCTAGCGACCGGGGGTGCGCGTTGGAAGGTGGGCAGCCAGCGCGCGGCGCGCCCTTCTAGGGAAGGGGCGAACGGCCGACGGCCTACGACGCGCCAGTCATGGCCCGCCGCGTGTACACCCCGAGTGGAAAAGCACGTACGACTACAGCAGCCTGCTCTTGCCAGCCCAGGGGTCGGCGCGATTCCAGGAGCCATTAAGGCACTACCGGACCGTGGAGGCGCATTCACCTCGCGCCTAGGGAAAGCCATTGGCGTGACGTCGACCTCCGCTCCAACGGCGGAGCGTAGCCCGGGCCGCCAGGCCGTCCCACCAACGCAGGCACGGTCTCGACCTCGACTTCGACTTAGAGGAGCGGACTCGTGTGCAGGGATTCGTCCGTCGGTATTCCCCACATATGGTAAAGGCGAAGGTCACGTCGCGACAAGTTTTGGCTTGTTCTCATAATAAGGCCACCTTCAGTACATCAACATTCTTTGACAGTAATGCTGATGGGTGCGATCAGCGAACCCGACTGAAGGTGGGCCTGTCTACGAGAACAGGGCAAACCTTGCCGTTGTATGCATAAACACAGCGCGAAGGCAGGAAGCGCGATCAGCTACCGGTGACAGGCGCTAACCAAGCTCCCAAGAAAAATAGGCCTCCATCAGTGCATCAGCATCCCCCAAGCCGCGTAATGCCACTATGGAATGTGGATGCACTGAAGAGGCCCATTTTAGGGGAGCAGCACCTATCCGAATGTACAATGCAGGTACAATGCCGCACCAGCATGATATATATACCCGATCAGCGGGGGAGCCCAACCGGCAGGAATCCAACCGGCGGGAGGAAAGTCCAACGGGCGGAGGAGCGCTGCAGCATCGCACGGCCACGATCCTCCAAGCCCTGTGTCGCGCCAAGCATATTTCGCCATGTGGACCGCCAGAAGAAGGAACGTCGCAACACGGTATGGCCACAACGCCTCAAATCTCGCACCGCGTCAACCAGGCCTCGCCAGGCAGGCCGGCAGTCACTTATCATCAAGGGCACTCGACGCCGGAGTCCGCTGTCACTTGACGCTAGCGCGACGACTTAGGGGCCCGCTGCGCCTACCTCTACCGACGCATCCGACTCCGCCAACACCTCCGATTCGGGCCCGACTCCGACTCGGGCCCGACTCCGACTCTGATTCAAGCTCAATCCCACTACTGCGGGGCCCTGTGGACGACGAAGACTTCGCCGACCCGCCCGGCGCCATACCTTCGCGGCATGGCAAACACTACACCAAAAGCAGCAAGGCTCCGACGAACGTTCAAAAAGCTCACAGGCCGCAGGGATGGAGGGGGCCAAAGGGCTCGGCAACATGGCTTCGGCCCGTGAAGCCCTTCACCATGAGAGGCTCCTGTTGTAGGGGTGGCCCCCACCTAAGCCCAGCAGGCCTGTTAAAGGAATGTAAGGCCCAAAATGGGACGTGTGTAATGACATGAGTACCCCTGAGGGGAATACTCGGATGTAAGGGTATAATTGTAAAAGCACTCCCCATGTGGATATATATATACAACACAGGCAGGGGAAAAACCCTAAGCCATTGCTCACCTAACTCTCCACTACCATACTCTCTCTCTCTGTTTGGTCTGTAACCACAACAATGTGCCCTTGCCGTTTTTCTGTTATTGCACTTGCCCATCAAAGTGGTGGTGGCGGAGCTGGCAACTAGCCGAAGGAGACGCTCGAGTGCTCTGTCCCCTACCCTTCGAAGTGGCGGCAGAGCGGCAGCGGAGCTGGCGACTAGCCGAAACAGACGCTTGAGCGCTCTGTCCCCTACCATTCGAAGTGGCGGCAGAGTACGCGGAGACTCGAAGCCACAACACGATTTTTAATACTTTGTAGAGTGGCTCGGGATGACAGAAGTTCATGACGCTTTATACTCCGCAGAGTACGCGGAGGCTCGAAGCCATCGCGCGATTTTTTATACTCCGTAGAGTGGCTTGGGACGACAAAGTTCTCGACGCTTTATACTTCGCAGATAATTATAAATGGGCTCTCGCCAGTCGCCTTGTTGTGTAATTTGATGAACGAGGGCGGCATCACGGTTGTCTTGCTCAATAGCTGCCGTGGGTAGGACCTCATAGAATGCCCCTTCAGGGAGGGGACTTTGCTGGCTGGCAGCCTTAGCGAGGGCGTCGGCTTGCTCATTGTCCGCTCGTGGAATGGCTTTTACCGTGACGCCCAAGAAATGGCGTTCCTTCGCCCTTACAGCGGCCAAATACTTGGCCAAGTTGGGGTCCTTGGCCTGATAGGATTTGTCCACATGGCCCGCGATCAAACGCGAGTCGGTGCGGACGAGGACCTTCAGGCGCCCAGGGCTTTTAGCTTCGCGAGGCCGAAGAGCAGCGCTTTGTATTCGGCTATGTTATCGTCACGGGGAACCCGAGGCGCGCCAAATATAGCAGGCGGTGCCCTCCGGCATGGTGACCACTGCGCCCACCCCGGCGCCTGGTGCGCCATAGGCCCTGCCTGTGCTGAGGGTCCACACCAGCTCTTCTGGCTACTGCTTGCGTGGTTGAGCCGGCGGAGTCTACTCGGCGAGGAAGTCCGCGAGGACTTGGGATTTTATTACCGTGCGCGAAGTGTACGTCAAGGAAAAAGGTGTGAGCTTGGCCGCCCACTTGCTGATACGCCCCGTGGACTCCTTGTGCAGCATCTCCGCCAGGGGGAACGATGACGACACGGTGATACGGTAAGCGAGTAGTGCCGAAGCTTCCTCGAGGCCATGACCAAAGCATAGGCCAGCTTCTCAAGTTCAGTGTACCACGTCTTGGCGCCCTGGAGACGTTGGAGGGCGCCTTCCTCGAGGACGAGGACTGCGCTGCATGCTGTTGCGGTGGCGGCGAGGTACATCAGGAGGGGAGCCTCTAGTGCTGGGGCGACTAAAGTGGGAAGGCCTGCGAGGTGCTTCTTGAGGTCGTCGAAAGCCTTCGCACAGTCATCATCCCAATGGAACCCGTCACAGTCGCGCAAGGTCTTGAAGAATGGTAGGCCTCGTTTAGCCGCCCTGGATAGGAAGCGGCTCAACGCAGCCATACGCCCGGTGAGCCTCTGGACCTCCCTCGTCGTTTTAGGCGGCTCCATGAAGAGGATCGCATCAGCTTTGTCGGGGTTTGCCTGGATGCCGCGCCTGGACACCAGGAAACTCAGGAGCTTCCCAGCTTGCATACTGAAGACGCATTTGTTGGGGTTGAGCTTGATGCCCGCTCGCCTAAGGTTGTCGAAGGTCTCCTGGAGATCTTGCCTGTGGGAGGCAAGCTGCCTAGTCTTTACAACCACGTCGTCGACATAAGCTCGGGAGGCCAACGCGAGCGCGACGAGGCGCGTGAAGGTGGCGCCCGCGTTTTTTAGGCTGAAGGGCATCCTAACAAAGCAGTATGTCCCTATCGGCGTTATAAAGCTGAGGGCGGTGAAGTCAATACACATGCGCCAGGCCCTGCTAGCTTTCTTCACCAGCACCGGGTTAGCAAGCCAGTCTGGGTGCTGGACTTCGCGGATGACTACGGACCAAAGGAGCTTCGCCACCTTCGCCTTGGCCGCCTGTTGCCGCTCTATTGACATGCGCCGGAGTCTTTGCCTGACCGGCTTAGCGTCGGGTCGGACCGCCAAAGTGTGCTCGATGAGGGCGCGGTCCATGCCCTTTATGTCGTCTGGGGACAACACGAAGACGTCCGCGTTGTCTTGGAGTACCCAGAAGCTATGATGCACGGACACGGATACGTCGACACGACACGACACCGATACGGGAATTCGTCGTTTTTCCAAAAATACCGATACGCCGACACGGCTATATATATTTAAATAATAAATAAATTATATATATATATTATTTTCTTTGTTTCCGCATGCTTATTATCTAAAATAATGTAAATTGTAAACTTGTAATTTGTAATGTGTATACTCGGAATGTGAATACCATTTCTAGAAATAAGAACTCCATTAACATGGAAAAAAGTAACATGATCAGATCGGCAAGACTACGGGAGGAGATGGGGGAGCCGGCAATGCACAGATGTATTCGGTGACGAGACGCGGGAGATGTAGCCAGCGGCGAGATGTGAGAGATGTCAGCGGTGAGATGCGGGAGCCGGCGGGCAGAGGAGATGCGAGTGAGGAGATGGAGGCGGCGGCGAGATGCGGGAACCGGCGGCGGCGCGAGCGAGCGATGAGAATGATGCGCTCGGGAATCGGCGCTTATGGTTAGGGTTAGGGATGGGCCGGCCCAGGCCGGCCGTGTCCTGGGCCATTTCTGGGCCGTTTTGTCCAGGCCATGTCCGACTCGTATATTTACTGTGTCCGACACGTGTCAAGAATTTTAATAATTAAAATTAATTCCAAAATAGGTCGATACGTCGCCGACACGTGTTGACGTGTCCGTGTCGTATCCGTGTCTGACACGTGTCGGACACGGATACGGTAGTTTTGACACGTGTCCGTGCTACAGAGCCCAGAAAGCCCTCGCCGATGGACACGCACTGACCTTTGGCGTGCAGGGGCACCCTCTTGACTGCGCCGTTCGGCCAGGGCTTGGGCGTCCATCCTGAGGCGGAAGGCGTGTTTGCCTTGGGAGTATCGGTGAGCACATGCACCTTCCGATGTGGGCCCCAAGTACCAAGCTCTAGGTCGGGCGAGGTCTTGGTCACCGAAAGTGGTGATGATGCCATGCGGGCCCGGGAGCTTCATGCATAGGAAACCGTGGTGCAGGACTGCTCTAAAGGAGTTGAGGGTTGGGCGTCCCAATATGGCGTTGTACGGGTACGGGAGATCGACGACGTCGAAGGTGACGTCCTCGCCCCTCAAGTTGTCGCCCTGGCCAAAAGACACTTGCAGCCGTATCTGGCCCAAGGCCTTCAACGGCTGACCCCCGAAGCCCTGTAGTGGGATTCCCGAGGGGCCTAATCGGCTTCGGGGGATTCCCATCTGGTCGAAGGCTGCCGCGAACAGAATGTCGGCGGAGTTGCCCCGGTCGACTAGACATGCTTAACATCGCAGCCTGCAATGGCGGCCTGGATGACCAGGGGATCTTGGTGAGGTAAGTCCACGCCCTCTGCGTCGGCAGGCGTGAAGGTAATGTCATGCTGCACCCACGCCGGCGGTGTTTGTGCTGGATATGCCGCCACGTGGTGGAGCCGACGCGCATAAGCCTTCTGTTGCCGCGTCGACGAAAACTCCAGCGAAGAGCCCCTGGAGATGACATTTATGACCTGGCGCTGGGCTCCCTCTGGGGCCTGTATCTGCAAGGGGCCCTCTTGAGGCTGCTGCACGTGGGCCACCACTGGTGGGCCCGCTTCCAGGGCTCTGTCCCTGGCGACGCTTTGGCGAAGCGTCACGATGGTGGGACATGTCCGCGTGAGGTGATCATCGCGGCCATGCACTTCGCACCATAGGCCGTACTACTGGCCTTTTCCTTCGGCGTGAGCTCTATCGTTCCGGCCCCGACCTCGCCCACGCTCCCGACCTCTACGACCCTGTCCTCGGCCAGCGGGGGCGCTGTCATCGAAGCCGCCCTTGATGTCGAAGACATAGCGGGCTTTCTGAGCCCTACGCTGGTTGCGCTTGGGTTTGTCGTTCGACGAATCCTGTTTACATTTGGAGGGATCCTGCGAGGGGTCCTGCTTGTGGTCGGAAGTGTTCTTCGAGAACTTCTGCTTGCGCTTGGAGGCGCTCTTCGGTGAGTCCTCCGCTTGATTGGTGTCGGAGTCACCGCCCCTGCGCCGCTGTGCATCCTCCTCCGCCCTCGCGTACTCTTCCATCTTGTCGAAGAGCTTGGCCACTGTATTTATCGGCTTGTGCGCATTGTACTCGGCCAGTGGCCCTGGATCTGGATTGCTGTGTTGATGATGGTGGTCTCGTTGACGTCTTTGACCTGGCAACGAACATTGGCGAAGCGCTTGAAGTACTCTCGGTGCTTTTCCGAGGGCTTTTGCTTGATGGCGAAAAGTTGATCCGTGTCGACGCGCTCGACGTAGTTTCCTTGGAAGTTTCTGTAGAGGTGGTCACGGATCTGTTCCCACGCGTAGATGTAGTTCGGCTCTATGGTAAAAAAACCAAGAGAGCGTCACTCCCTGCAACGCGAGGGGTAGCCCCTTCGCCTTAGTGGAGTCATCCCCGCTAGCGGCTTCGATGGTGGTTTCGTACATGCGCTATCATCATGGTATCCTACTAGGAAAATCTATCCAACCCCTCGAGTGGATTGAACTCATGACATTTGGAACACAGGCAAATCATCGCGCGGAAGCTATCAGATTCGATGTTGTCAAATTCAACGCTATCATGGGAAGAGCTACTCTCAACCGCTTCTATACAGCGGTTCATCTCTGTGAAGGGTGACCAAGACTTGGCTCGTCGCTTATATCACAAAGCGGCAATTGACTCTGGTGACATCAACTTCCTCATCACTTTCGCAAGGACATGCCAAGGATGTGCCCCCTCCAATGAAGTACTCTCTCAAGCCTCGTTTGGCTGGGGACCTAAAAGAAGTGCGACACTCCAGCCCCTGATTCTCACGGAGTTCCTAAAGTCCAATGTCGACATGTTTGCCTAGACACTATCAGACATGATAGTCATCCCTTTGGAGGTGATCTAGCATCCCCTCGCAGTGAGACCTGAGCGCTCTCCGATGATACAAAAGCTCCGAAATCTCTCCTCATAGCGATGTCAGGCCATAAAAGATGGGATTGATAAGCTCTCAAAAGATGGCCTCCTCCGAGAGGTTTGGCATCCAGTGGCTAGCCAATCCTATTTTGGCCAAAAAGTATAACGGCAAGTGGTGCATGTGCATTGACTTCACCAATCTTAACAAGGCATGTCTGAAGGACGACTACCCCCTCCCACGCATTGACCAACTTGTTGACTCCACCACTGGGTGTGAGTTGATGAGTTTCTTGGACGCATACTCAGGTTACCATCAGGTTCATATGGTGAAGGAGAACGAGGAGAAGGTTAGCTTCACACCCTTGTGGGCACCTTTTGTTACCTATGCATGCCCTTTGGGTTGAAGAACGTCGGAGTCACCTTCCAACACCTCGTCTGCCTCGTCCTCAAAAGACCAATTGTGCCACAACCTGGAGGTTTATGTTGATGACGTCGTCATGAAAAGCATTTTAGCCTCAACACATATTGAAGATCGCCTAGAGATTCACCAACCTCCGTAAATTTGGTGTGAAACTAAAATCCGAAAAATGTGCCTTCGGTGTAAAAGGAGGAAAGCTCCTGGGCTTCCTAGTATCACAAAGGGGCAACGAAGCAAACCCAGAGAAGATTCGCACAATCCTGGACATAGAACCACCTCTGTCCATCAAGGACGTCTAGCGCCTCATGGGGCGTCTGGCTGCGCTAGGCCACTTCATGTCACGATCAGCAGAAAAAGGCCCCCCTTCTTCAAGGTGCTAGGTAGGCTTCAAGGCTTCCTATGGACCCCTGAGGCTCTCGCCGACTTCATGGCTGAATGGGCCACGTCTCTAGCCAACCAAGAAGCACCAACAAACGACATGAACCTCTCTAGCAAGCACTAAACATTATACTTTGATGGCTCCAAGCGTTTGGCAAGAGTGGATACAGGGGTCGCCTTGGTTAGCCTAGATGGGAAGGCGCTTGAGTACGCAACCCATTTATCTTTCAACCCCACATACAATATGGCCAAGTACAAAAAACACAATATGGCCAAGTACGAAGAACTACTTTTGGGTCTACGCCTCACTAAGGCTATGAGGATCAAACGCCTTCTCATCATAGGAGATTCCCAGCTGGGCATCAATCAAATGGATAAAACATACCAATGCCTCTATCCCAAAATGGCTAAATACTTGGACAAATTACGAAAGATGGAATGCCACTTCGCTAGACTTGAAGATTGTCGGATTCCTCGTGGAGATAATAACCGAATGGATCGTTTGGCCCATGCCGCAGGCTCTTTAGAGCCACTTCCTCTAGAAGTCCTCTTTGAAGTTCTAAATACGCTTTCGGTGGAACAAGCGTCTGATCTTGAGTTACCTTGGAAGGTTGACGAGGCTTTAGCCTTGCCTCTTTCTTGGATCACTCCCATCATTAAATGCATACAGGAAGGAGAGGAGCTTAAGGATGCAATTATGGCCCGCAGGTTACTCTCTACAGCTAAGTCATATGTGATTATTGAAGGAAAGATTTACAAGCATGGAGCATCTGCCCTACTTAAGTGCATCACAAGAGAAGAAGGCATTTCGCTTCTTGACGTGCATGAAGGCCTCTATGGCTCTCACATCATGCCCAGCGCAACTGCAGCGAAAGGATTGCATCAAGACTTCTATTGGCCAGCAATGGTACAAGACGCCCTTGACATCCTCAAGTCATGTGAAGGGTGCCAAAGGATGGCAGCCAACCAGCACGCCCTGCTAATCCTTTGCAGATCATGCCAATCACTTGGTCTTTCGCCCAGTCCAAGGGGGGGCATAAGCATGTGGTAGAGACGGAGCCCCTGGCCTCCATCACGTCCCATTCCATGCAAAGATTCTTCTGGAAAAATATCGTGTGTCACTTCGGGGTTCCTAAGGAACTCACCGTCGACAACGGAACTCAGTTTGATGCATCTTCTTTAAGGGATTTCTGTAATTCGATTGGTACCATGCTCTGCTTTGCCTCAGTGGCCACCCAAAGACTAACAGGGCTATGGAAAGACTAATGCGCTAATCCTGCAAGGCATATGTCGCTGCCTCGAGGCAAGTACCCTCGAGCGAGGGATTTGGAGAAGGAGCTCCGTAACATCTTGTGGTGATTGCACATGACTCTTAGCTGGAAGGGCCCCATTCTCGCTCGTGTATGGGGTAGAAGCTGTCCTCCCTGTTGAGGTCCACCATTGTTCCATTCAAGTGGAGATGCTCTCAGAACCTCTGCCTGCTAACTTCACCCAGATCGAGAACAACCACAAAATTGAGGTGGACTTTGCTGAGGAGATTCATGATCAAGATCTCCTTAAACATGTTACCTATGAGTGGGAGGCCACCTGGTTCTACAACAACAGGGTGAGGGAACACGCCTTCCTCCTCGTCAACCAGGTGCTCAAAAAAGTTACTGACCCAGCAGCCCAGGGGAAGCTTCATCCCAAATGGGAAGGCCCCTATCGCGTCTCCTTGGTGCTGGGGTTGGGTTTCTACCATGGAAGACAAGTAACTAAAGCATACGTGGAATGCGGACAAGCTTCGCAAGTTTTACATTTAAAGCTCTATTGTATGACCCCTATGGCACCTGTTGTGATGTTTACATTACGCAGCTTAATGCAATAAAGAAATGAGATTCTCGCAGGCTTGTTTGTCTTGCACAGCCATGGCCTGATCTAAGAGTTGCCCCTCAACATGCTTAACATGCTACTGTTAAGGGGCGATCTTGTCTCGCATGTGTTTTTAACTTGTATGCTCGCTGACGGTTGATGGGAGTCATCTAGGAAGGAGGCAATGCTGAAGCCTTGTTGACTTCCGGAGGTAACTCGGGATCGTACGCTTCTTCCACTGAAGGCATATATAGAACTTCGAATAAGACTTCTGAAGGAAGGGGCTCCTAAGAGCCTGTGACATAGGCCAAACGATCCACTCGGTAATTATCTCAATGAGGGATCTGACGAGCTTCAAGTCCAGTGAAGTGGTATTCCATCTATTGCACTGTTTCTAGGTATTTAGCCATTTTGGGATCAAGGGATTGCTATGTTTTATCCATTTGATTGACGACCAACTGGGAATCTTCTAAGATGAGGCGTCGGTTCCCCATAGTCTTAGCGAGGCGTAGACCCAAAGTTCTTCGTACTTGGCCATATTGTTTGTGGGGTTGAAAGATAAGTGGGTCGCGTACTCGAGCGCCTTCCCGTCTGGGATCACCAAGATGACCCCCACATCCCTCCTGCCAAATGCTTGGAGCCATCAAAGTATAATGTCCAATGTTTGTTGGGGAGGTTCAGGCCGTTTGTTGGTGCTTCTTGGTTGGCTGGAGGCATGGCCCATTCAGCCAGTTGGCGAGGGCCAATGATTTGATGGAAGTCCTTCACACAAGCCTGAGGGAGAAAGGTGCCAGCTCGGTGGCCCATTTTGCTATCCTTCCTGTGGCCTCTTTGTTTCCCATGACCTCATTGAGAGGGTAGCATATTTCTATATACCTCGTCTTGGTACCTGCAAGGGCCTCACTGACATAGTACACCGGATGTTGAATTCCTTCTTTTTCCTTAACCAGGACGGCACTCATTGCGACCGGGGTTGCAGCGAGGTATAGGAGAAGGGCCTCTCCAGGTCTTGGGCTTGTGAGGAGTGGAGGGGCTGCCAGGTAGGATCTTAGTTCTTCGAACGCCTTCTGGGCCTCAGGGGTCCATAGGAAGCCTTCAAGCCTACCTAGCACCTTGAAGAAGGGGTGGCCTTGCTGATCGTGACATAAAGAGCTCAACCGCAGCCATACGCCCCCGTGAGGCGTTGGACATCCTTGATGGACCGAGGCGGTTCCATGTCTAGGATTGCGCGAATCTTCTCTGAGTTTGCTTTGATACCCCTTTGTGATACTAGGAAGCCTAGCAGCTTTCCTCCTTTTACACCGAAGGCGTATTTTTTGGGGTTTAGTTTGACACCAAATTTCACGTTGGTGTCGTCAACGCAAATCTCCACGTCCGATCAGGGAGGTAGTAATTGTCAGAGAGAGGACGTCTAATCGTCGGTTGTTGTTAGAGAGAGACGAATGTAGAGAACAACTGCATGGCGGTTGTTGTCAGAGACGCATGGCCGAAGCGTTGTGCTGTTTTGAGTGGATAAAGCACGTGTTCTATCCACCGCACGAAACAAATTTCCTAGGAGTCTGCCTAGGTACCAATTCATAGATTCTCCGAGTGGTCATCTGGTTGGGAAAGCCGCACAATGGTTCTCCGACTAGGGTACTCGAAAGCAGCCTTTAGAGGTTTACGACCACGGGGTCTTTAGGCATTAATTAAATATTAAAACCGTATTTAAGGATTTATTCAATCCTCATCAGATAGATAGTCTATGTGAGGGTATTCTGTCCTTTTGAAGCATAATTGTAATCTCTTGGTCATATGGCACATACATAGCATAGGTGGCCCCTCATCAATGGTTTTACTTGAAGGTAGGGCTTTCCATTCACCGGTGGCCAGCCCAAGATCACCCAAGTTGGCTATCCCGGATCCCTCTTGTTTTGGACATCGACTGGGAGTTTGTTCGTGTTGCGTCCGAGGTTTGTAAGTGGAGTGGTATTCGGGACTTGATGGAAGAAATGACACTTTTGGATGCTAGCCCCCTGGTTGACGAGAAGCGTGACCATCAAAGTCTCTAAAGATAAATGTGAGCATGGTTTGACTAGTTTTCTCCCCTACTTATGAATGCGACTAATTTATGCAGTAGTTTTCTCCCCTACTTATGACTGCCACTAATTTATGCAGTCCAATATCCCCTTCTAATTTTGTGCTATGGCTCTCCGAGATAGGCAGTTGAGGAGGCCGACTGGATTCTTAGGAAGATGACTGTCACTGAGCGGAAGGCACTTGAGTAAGTTAGCATTTCTATTGGATGGGGGTGCAAAAGTACTGCCAACAGCTTGAAGCTGAAGATGCCCCCTTGAGACAAACCTGTTCCTGATCCATCGAAGAGGAAAAAGGCCAAGGTTTTAGGTCATCTTCAGCTTCAATCTGTTGGCAATACTCTACCCCACGTTAACGCTACTAATAAGTAATCTTCAACTTCAAGGAGAACTGCAGGAGAGGCTGCTACTAAGGGAACCTTAGTGGGGTACAAAGCACCTCTACCACAGTAGCGGCAAGCTTGTGGGAAGGAAATAATTAAAGACCAAAATTACTGGATTAAGATTGAAGAGAGGGGGGAAGAGTAGTACGGGCTTCTATAATGTATAGAGCTAGTGAAATTGGGTGGGACCCCCTCCTAGAGGCTGGCAGCAAGCTGGTACGGCGGTGGGAGGGGTCCAGTGGCAGCTGACGTGAAGATCTAGTTTGGACAGGATGGGCGGAAAGCTCTAGGCTGGTATAGGTGTTTTGCATTGGCCTTGGTTCTTGAAGTGCCACCCCTGGGCACCATGCCTCCCGCCATGCGCCTTCCCTGCCACTGCATGACCCTTCCCACCACTTCTGGCCACAGGTGCTGCTTTCATCTACTTCCAGTGGTCATTTTCCTTCTTACATTTTGTATGTGAAATTTTCTTGCTTATTTCCATTGCGCTGTATAATATTTGTGACTATAACTCAGGATTCAGGATTTCATTTGCTAATTGATAGCGTGATGATCTCAAGGTACTGCAATATATTCATATCTATGCACTACATCAGTATGAGTGGAAGATTGTCATTCTGTTAACCAAATTTAAATTTGGCCTTCTGATTTCTAAAGCAGTCAACTGTATTAATGAAATTTACATTCAAGATTGTCATTCTGTCAGTGATATGGGAATTATCCTTTTCATGGTTCAGAATATACACATGCTGTCAGCCTTCAATCCTTAAAAACTGCAACTGCCTATCAAAACAAGCGCCAGATAATGAATTCTCTCTTTTTCCATTCCTATGGGTTACTTTTCTGTAGATATTGAATGTTTGGTGACAATTCCGAGCACTAGCTACAGCTATTGTGGTATGTAGTTGGAACCCCAGTAGTTTATGGCCAAGTCAACAACAGCCTCCTTGGTTTTATTCTGATTACATCACTAACATATGCTAATTTATTTCTTCTGGGAAGATGTTAAAAAGTATTTTTCTGGCTCAAGTTTAGTTGATGCAATCTAGGTTTGCTGTTTCAGTACATGTGTATATTGTCCGCTCATTTACATACATACAACTATACAAGTCTGCCTCAGAAAAAAAAGAAACAAAAAGGATTGTAATCCATTCATCATCATATTACTTTTGTTTAGTTATGATGTACAAGAATACCTGTGTTTAGCTATATAGTCGTCTTCAGTAATGGTTGATTTTGTTTGAGCTGTGGCCAAGAAACAAAAAGGATTTTGTTTTAGCTATTCAGGCTGATTTTGATAAATTTGACAAGCACCTGTTTGTAAAATTCAGAGTGTGTGAGACCATATAGATGTCACTTATGTGTGTGATGAGTATTTGACTTTACTTTATATGGTTGTCGAAGTTTTGAGTGTGACTTTGTGTCATTTGCTCTCTGCATTTTGCTGCCAGGTTGAGAGCAGTCTGATTAGCCTGCTAAGGTAGTCTGGCCATTGGGCGAGAGCGGTTTGACCGGCCATGGATGGCTATTGAACTGAGATCTAGTGTGACCTGCCATGAAAAGCGGTCCAACTGGAAATGCGGTGCGACCGATTTCTAGTTGGCAATATGTTTATCTAGAGAGGTGTTCATTGTGTTGTGAGGAGTTTTGAGAGCGGTGTAACGGCTCTCAGATCAAGGAGGCCGACTAGAGGGTGGGTTAATAGGCGGTCTTAAAAATTCTTTCAGGCTACTACCAAATTTATAACACGAAAATGTGAACTATTTGGTTTTCACAAGTAAGACCTAAAACATCTAAGTTTGACTAAGTACACCAACGACATAATTCCAAATCAATATAAACAATCTTGGAAGACAAGAATTCTAATCAATTCAATAATTATAAATGCTTGAATATGAATTGCTAGAAGGTAAATTGAGCGCAAGATGACAAACCACAATGACACTTGATGTTTTTACCATAGTGTTTGGAAACTTGCCGGTTTCCGAGGTAAGCCTAACCGAGTTGAACCAGATCTACGAATTAAGCCTAACCACCTCAATCCACTAAGGTTGCTCTTCTTCCATTCCGAAGATGGCGAGCACCACACCACTTACAACGCGCCTGGCCTTCTCCCAAGCTTCTTGAGAAGATAATCAGACCACCGCGTCTCCGAAGCCGTATAGGAGTCGGCAAACTCCAAGAGTAACAAGTTGGAGACTCTCGCTTGAACGAATCAAGAATCGCAACTCAACAGACATAAGGTCCACCACTAAGTGCAACACATGCACTAGGTTATGCTCTCCTCACTCTCTAAGTGCAACACATGCACATAGGAGAAGACTTGTTCTTAGCTCAAGAAATGGAGGAATAGTGCCAGCAACAACCTTCTCAACAGCCCTTGAGGAGGTATTTATACACTTCCCTCAAAAACTAGCTGTTGGAATGAGAAAAGTGCAAGAATCAACCCGAGGGCCAATACTACCGCCAACATATGGCCGGTACTACTTCGGTCCTCTCAACGGCTACAAAACCAGCTGTTAGAATGAAAAATCGGTCAGCCTGTCCACCCAGGGACCAATCTGACCGCCAGGTCTGGTCAGACCGCAAAGGTACCGGTCAGATCGATATCAGAAAAGTCATTCTGGAAAAAACATACTGTAAGAAGAAATGGTAGTTTCGCGGACCGGTCAGACCACTACCCGTATGCTGGTATTGACCGCCGGGTGGTCTGATCGCCACATGCATGCCGGTCAGACCGGTTTGGCTGGTCAAACCGCCATGTATACTCCGGTCTGACCGCTCCACGGTCAGACTGTCCTTTGGCCCGGGTGAAATTAATTAGGCCGGTTTGACCTCATATACAAAGTCGGTCAGACCGCCACCTTGAGGACTGGCTCTGGAGATTAGAAGACAATGCATATTTCTTAGCCACTTTGCACAAAAGCTTTGTAAATTATAGAGATACACATTTAAAGTTAACAAATGACTCCCAAAAGATCATGGAACCTATTTGCAAGTATCTTTTGGAATCACATCACTAGAAGACATGGACTTAAACCAAATTCAAATTGTCTTTTCAAACTTAAGTCACATGTAGCAACAATATTTGCATGAGCTACAATCATTTGAGAGACATCTCAAATATTACCATCATGCCTCAGAGGGGAAATAACATGGACTTCGATGAGTTGCAAAACACATTCGCAACATCCAGTCACATGTCATAAAGGACTTATGCATGAGCTACAATATTTTCAAATCACATTAAAAAATATTAGCATCATGCATCAAAAAGGGAAAATAACATGGGCTTCGACATGTTGCAAAACACATTCGCAAACATCCAGTCACATGTCACAGACGACTTCTCATGAGCTACAACATTTTCAAATTACATTAAAAAAATATTAGCATCATGCTATGGAGAGAGATAGAGCAATTAAGTGAGCTATCAACACTTATTTTGTTCAAGCTACTAGTCGCGACCCCTTTTATTAATACGACATCTTATACTAGCAACATGATCTTCCAAAGTCTTTACATTACTTGAGAATGATCAACCACATAAACCCATCTTAATTCATACATCACCGTGAGACATATCCTGTTAATTCGTCTCAATAAAACTATTAGTCCCACAATTTGATTGTCATTAATTACCAAAATATGTCATTAACTCATAATGACGGGTCTAGATTCTTCAATTTTTCCTTTTTGGTAATTGATGACAATACTCAACAAGTGATGAAATAATTAATTTTTCGAGTATAAACCTTGTACACAATAATTGTATACTCTGGGATAAACTTTGGAATCATTAAATTCATTCTATTTGGCACAATATGAATTTTGAAATTAATGCTTGGCAAAGCTATAATATATAAAGGAAGCTCCCCCTAAACATGTGCATAAAGATTTGAATAAGGTTCATGCACACTTTGTGGATTATCCGATTATGTAAATTTTGGCGGAGTTTCCTCTATATTTTGGATCCAAGGAAATATGTCCACAATAGCAATATAATCAACAGTCAAAATCTCTACTCCTTAAAAATGTGAGTTGGTGGTCATCAGTGCGTTCTCCCTCTTCTCAGCCGTCCGATCTAAACACAGGAATTTTAACCATCTATATTCCCTCTCGCACTAACTGTCCCTCCACTTCTACCTTCGGTTATTCTTTTCTCTCATTCTCTCCAGATCTCTCTCCCACGTTCTCACCCTCGCAGACCCGTCACCTCATCAGCCCCTCTCCTCGCCTCCCATCAGGCATCTCCCCACTGCCACCACCCCATCTCCCCTCTCCCTCCCTTCGACCACCGGGCCAGACTGGTGGGAACTGTGAGGCGGCACGACGCTTGGCGATAGTGGCTGGTGGATCTGAGAAAAGGGTGCTCGACGATGGTGGCTAGTGGATCCGAGAGGCATGCTCGGCGACAACAGTCGGTGGATCTAGAAGGCAACGATCGATGGTGGCCGGTGGATTCGAGAGACGGGCGCTCGTAGACGGCGGTCATTGGATCCAATGGCTGCCCCCTACTCCCTCCTTGCCCTGCCCCCCCGGTGGCGCTGCGTTGCCACGGTTCTCCTCCCCCTGCTGCACCCGCCCCTGCTGTTGCCGTTGCTTGGTGCCGTATGGCGGCTACGACTTCCCCTTCCTGCACCTGCCCATGTGCCCCCCCCCTGCGCCGCCCAGCGGTCGCACGCCCAGTGAGTCTCTCGGGCCATGGTCGAAGTCGACACCGTGGTCAAAGGGGGTCGTAGTCGAAGGGGGCTGAGGTTGAAGTCGAAGATCTGTGATCGAAGTCGGGGCCGAGCAGGCTGGCGCTGGACTAGGAAAAGTTCATGAAGGAGAATATATAGCAACATTCTTGGAGGTACAGACCTCGTTGGTCATTTGTAGTTGAGCGAAACTTTTTAGTTTGTGATATCACTTTTCGATGATGTGACCTCCGTTTCACCAGTGCTGAAGGGAAATTCTTGAGATATGGTGTTGCTCCATTCTCTTTCTTATGAATTTTAAAAATAGAATGCGTCATTTGTGAATTCTGTCCCAGCATATCCTAAGAGCATTAGGTATGGAAAAATGAAATAGTCTCCAACTGTTTTCTTTGGGGTATACGTAAGGTGCTTTCTTGATGAGTTTTGTATATCTGATTAAATGTAGAAGAGCTGATCAGAAGTACAGTGCAATGTTGTTTAGACACTAGAAAGAATTCTGGCACCATGGCTTGAGTGGGCAAATTTGTAACTTTTATGAGAGCATGATGTGGTCAAGAGTGTGAATGCTACATTGATTTGAGCTTCATCTATGCAATCTGAAGTTACAAGGCTTAGTAGTGCTGAATTGCGCAAGGAGAAAGAAGCCATCGGCTATGGGAGAGAGAGAAGAATATCCTAGTTCGTGCGGATGCTTATGTGATTTCTCCTTTGCGTAGTGCAAATAAGACAACAATGCATGGAATTAGAGGTGTGGATGGAGAAGAAAGAAAGTTAGTTTGGCTAAAGAGGAAGGCACAAGATCAATCAAGTTCTCGTGATTGCAGTTCTGTCTACAATGTTCATGAAGTTCTCAACGCCATTTCTGAGGTTTTTTATGCACACAAAACACATATTTGGAAAGCTAATGAAGTCTACTTTCCAACGAATCAAACGGCACTTGATTTGGAGCTTTCTACACAAAGTTATGGTAACTTCATTGGATGCTGCACGAGCTGTCCGGAGAGACGCGCGAGACCTGCCAAACATAACAGGTCCGAGTATTGCAATGCAAGGTTAAAATCCGACCACACCATGGTTTTCCAATGGTTGAGAAGGATTCCTTTTCAGGTTCCAAACGGATTTGGAAGCCCCTTGAACAAGAAAAGAAAACATATACATATTTGAATTCAGTTCGGATTCGGTTCGGGTCAGACAGGAAGCCCAACACTAAAATGCCCATAACTTTCACAAATGGAGTCCGACTTGGGCGTTCTTGGACTCGTTAGAAAGCTATTTCGAAACCCCATACAATGGACAAGGTGCCAGCCACGGAATCCTTATAAGCACGTCGCAAATTGTGAGAGAATCCGGTGGTAGTAGTTTAGATATTTCTTTTTTAGTTCGTATTGGAGTTTGTTTCGGCCTTAGGCCAGGTTGTGCGCGAGTTTTAGTCAAGGCCATGCATTGTGCACCAATATAAGGCCAGGTCCTTAGCCCCATTGTAACTTAAGCTATGATATGATAAGTTTTTATACTTGTGAAATAAAGGAGAAAATCACCATGATGGTTGGTGGCGGCCAGATTGCGTGATTGCAAGTTTTCTCGTTTGGAGTTTGCTGAGTTGGTGCAAAGCAAGAATAGGAGATTCTTCAGATTGCCTATTGAATCTACAAAGTTTATCTCTTCTAATTCGTGTCTTATTGCTGAATTCACGGTTTGGGGAGTTCGGCGGATTGCTTCTAGTGTGCGCCTTGCATACTAGTGCAAATTGCCCTTATCAATATTGTTTGCTGCTCAAGACAAGGAGAAGACTCTATCCAAGGAGAAGGAACCTCGCTGAACGTACCGGGAAAGATCAGGCCATCCCTACGCATCAATTAATTCTTAGTTGGTCTGCATCAGAGCAGCTCTGAAAAACACATTATAACCTTCTTTCAATTGCAGGTACTAGTTTTTTAAAATAGAACATAAAAATGCACTGAGTTTATATGAGCTCACTTCAAACCTCAGCAATATATAATACTTAGAAAAGTTGGATCTAAATAGATTGAAAGCGGCAAATTAGAGAGTATGCTTTTCATTGTTATGCATTTCTATTAGGGAAACTATTCATTTTTTTTTGTCATTACCAATATGTGGATTTGCATTTTTTTTTATGGTCTAGCTCCTAATCTTTATTGCATTGCAGTGGTAGCAGATGAGTTTCATATTTTACATCTAGTTTGATGGGCTATTTGCATATTGAGTTAAGAAGTCCAAGATATACATTTACACCTCTTTCCAACTATTATGATACTGCAGAAGTCGAGCGCCTTGACAATTCACCGTTCAGATGCTTCCTTGGAGAATTGTATGGCGGCAATGCACCCAGAAGCACAATTTCGGTGGGTAATGAGAAGACTGATAAGCTGATGTTCAGGTGGTGTACGTTTATGTTATCCATGACTATAACCAGTGCGAGAAATCCTGGCAAATTATTCACTGTTCATGATTTCTTATTCTGCTGCACTAAGTGCTTGTAGCATTAAGTGACTTTACTGCTGTTTAATCGTTTTTCCCATTATGTTGTGCAAGCCACTCTTTCCAGTTTAATCCTTCACTTGTGGTCATATTGGTTCGTGTACTTATTCGTGTAATGAATTTCTGACAAGCGGTTTCTGCGCCCAAATGCTGCTGATTTATCAGATTATGGATACTTTGTAGTACTGGCTCTAGGAGTTGCTTCTTTGCAAATGATAGGTTGGCTTTTTTCCTTAGATTTTGTTAAATTAAAAGTATATCCTACACACATTTGATAATTCACCCACAATTTTTTGTCAGATATTAGCCTGATTTACCATGTCATTCGTGGCCAGGGTAAGATTATACTCTTTTTAAGTTGCCAAGTAATAAGAGTATACTATTTTTGAGTTACCTTGACATTTGCATTTGATAGTCGGCCTGTGATTTTTTTTTTGTGAGGATGCTATATATTTGTTGACGGTTATATTCCTACAAAATGCTCGCAGGCTCTTGAAAATCTAGAGTCATAAATCAGAATAGGTCCGTGACACCTGTTCTGTGAAATGCCATACCCAACAGGATATTGATGGTGGCAAGAAGTATCAGCAAATTAGGAAGGAATCGACCGTGCATTGCTAGCTGTAGCAGCATGCTCTTGGTAGATGTCTTGTTGCTAGATTGCTGCTTAGCATGCAAAGATGCCACACTAGAAGCTAATGAGAAGCAAGTTTATTTCAATGTTATCTGAGTGATACTTATTACACAGTGTGTGTACCCCATAAAAATCATTGTTGTTTGTCTCAAAATTTTGTTTCCAAGGCATTACCATTCTGAGATACTTCTTTGGACGGTGATATCTCTCTTCAATTTTTTTCCTTTTTGTACTTAAATATGTACAGGTTTAGGATGTAGCAAAGAGATGCACTTCTTTTTTTTGTATGGTACATAATTCTATAATTCTCATGTCGTATATACCTCAAATTTGTGATTATATACTCCTTAAAGATTTTTATACTCTTGAAAAGAGCATATTTCTTTGTGTTATGGGAATGTTATACCATGTAGTAAGTATATACTCTCTTAAATTTTGTTATACTCTTTTTAAAAGTATACTACATTAATATACTCTTTTTTAAATTTGTTATACTCGTTCCGTACAAATTATACTACATTTTTAAAAATCAATTATACTACAAATTTTAACCAATTATACAACGTTGTTTCCTTCTTTGCTGAGAGACATGGACTTGTGTTGTGCAGGTGCATCCGCGAACTAATCCACCACGCATGCATCGGTCTATAGGAGCCAGTTCCGTTTCGCATGCGACTAATGGAAGTATCAAATAACTAATGACCCGTTGGCTCCCATCTCCAAGACGTTGGACGCGGGAGAACATATATGTTAGGAAACCTGGGTCTGGGTGTAAAACCTTGGTCTATGGTAGATACTTTATCACTGAGTTTTATATAGGAAATCATATTGGCTATTTTATACACGTGAAAGAGAAAGTAATAAAGAAAGACCAAAAATTCTCCCTCTATCTCTGTATTTCCAATCTACTATTTGCATCATATGTGTTTGATCATCTCTTTTGTATAGGAGAGGAATCGATCGGACTGGACTCGCCAGCGATGGTTCCTCAATACGTTATTAGCACGAACCACTCCGTGGATCGAAGGTAATCATCGAAGCACTCATAGATTGAATTACATGTATCTAGATCGCTTTAAATTCAATGGATTTTGTTTTCTACATTATTTTCTACGGTGCAAATCCGCTCTAATCTACCACGAGCAAACTCGAACTTGCCAGCACAATTTTAATTGGTAGATTACATGAAAGAGTATATGTTGATTGCATTGTAGATTAAAAAAAAGAAAAAAAAACAATTGCACGGTCGAACACGCCACCGACCCCATACGACCGTCGCGCATGGGCGTCGCGCCGCCTGCAACCGTGCCGGATCGTCGCTGGCCCCCGCACGGGCTCTTCGCCACACCAGTGCCACCCCCCGCACGGACTCCGTGCTGTGTTGTCGCCCCGGCATGAGCTTAAGCGACTTTCTATGCAAGAAAAGCTAAACGAACAATGAAGATTGTCCCAGAATGGATTTATACGATGATCCTAGAATGTATTTCGTATATTCTCAGTATATGTAGATGATCTGAATATCATCGGGACTATGGAAGACATAAAGGAAGCAAGTTCTTACTTGGAGTCTCAATTTGAAATGAAAGATTTGGGTAAAACCAAATATTCCTTAGGCTTGCAGTTCGAGCATGTCCCGAAAGGAATATTAGTGCATCAATCAGCCTACGCCCGGAAGGTGTTAGAAATGTTCGGCTTTGAGAAGGCATACTTATCGAAAGTACCGACGATCGGGAGATCTTTACATCAAGATAAGGATTTGTACCGACCTAGGGAAAAAGGAAAGGAAGTCTTGGGACCGGAATTCCTATAGTTAAGTGTAGTAGGAGTGCTTATATATTTAGCAAACTGCACTAGATCGGGCATTGCATTTGTTATAAACCTATTACAAGGCATAGTGCAGAACCTACCAAAAATGAACTGGCAGGCAATAAAGGACATCTTCCGATACCTCCAAGAAAATAAGGTCCTTGGGTTATTCTACAGAAAGAACCAAGACTTGAATATAACTGGCTATGCGGATGCAGGGTACCTGTCGGACCCGCATACCGCAAGGTCACAAACAAGCTATGTATTCTTGTGTGGTGGAACTGCAATTTCATAGAAATCGTCTAAGCAAAGTCTTGTAGCGACTTCGATGATCACTCAGAAATCATAACACTGTATGAAGCCACTGAAAGCATCTAGGCCCCTAAAAATGGTTTTGATAATTGATGAGTTTATGTGAATATGGGACTAACATGTTTATTGAGTGTTTGAAAGGCTAAGTCTCTAAAGTGATGACAAGACGCATGTTAAAGAACAAATTGACGATCAAAGTGACTCAAGACAAAGTTGTGCTTAGAATAGGATCCTTTTTATTTTTTACCGGTCTTAGGAGAAAAGGTAGAAGACCGGATTATAGGTTAAATATCGTACCATAAAAAGAGATCATGGCAAGTAGCTTGATAGCAAAACCCTTGTGCTATTTGGATCAAATTAGAATAATGCATTCTTTGAAAATCCATTTTAAAAATCAAATCTGTGCTCTGTCTGGAAATCCAGAAGTACCGGAGTTATAACGTCGGAACTACTGCAGAGCGGAAGTTCCGCTGTTCTGAGCGGCACTTCCGGCACCCGGAAGTTCCGAAATCCAAGCGGAACCTTTTTTTTTTCCAAAGAGCACCCTCGGAGGGCTCGGTGCCTGGTCTGGTCAACCGGAAGTGCCGGAGTGCAATATGTGGTACTTCCGCTTGCCAGAAGTTCCGGCCCCAGAGCGGAACGTTTTTTTTTCAGAGAGCGCCAATTTCTGGTTTCAGCTCAAGTGGTAGTACCTTCGGAGTACTCGAGGTGTTTTGGCTTAATTCGTGGAGCTGGTCCAATTCGTTTGGGCTAACCTCAACGTGGATTAGGGGAACCGACAAGTTTCCAAACACCATGGTAAAACATCGATTGTCTACATTTCTTTCATATTTACTTCTAGCTCTTATTTGTTAGTATTATTGTGATCATTTGCTTGATATAGAGCTAGTATTATTTCTCTCTTGACTAGAATTGTGTAGGTTTCAGTGCTTCACATTCTTGCTAAATTGAATTTGTAGAAAATTTATTTAGAAGATAAGAAAATTTAAAAACCTCCTATTCACCCCTCTCTAGTCGATTATCCTTGATCCTACAGCCACATGAGAATATGCTTGGCTCCGACGAATGATTCACCACATTCAGCAGTCATGTGGGGTAAATATTATGCAAGTTCCCACAATTATCTATGAAGATAATGCAGTTTGTGTTGCACAAGTATAGACGGGCTACATGAAGAGTTATCTCATAAAGCATATCAACCCCAAGTTCTTTTATGCTCATAAATTGTAAAAGATTGACGAAATTAATGTACTACATACTAAGGCATGTGAAAATCTTGCAGATTTATTCACTAAGTCACTGCCAGCATCTAGTTTTGAAAGATGCGTACGATGAATTGGAATGATGAGACTTAGAGAGGTGTAGAATTCAGGGGAGATTTTTCTCAAGCTCGTTATTAAAACTTAATCACGAAGATTGAATACCCAAAGAATAAATTCTGAAGATTAAATGAAATTGGGTGGATTGTACTCTTTTTCCTTAACAAGTTTTTCTGAAGTTTATCGGCTAAGGTTTTTAATGAGGCAATTCGTGCAACACAGTATAACATGTATCATGTACTTTTTCTCTACATTTTTTCCACTGGGTTTTTATGGAGTTTCAATGAGGCATGAACATGTCGGATGAGTGGCTAAGGGGGAGTGTTGGGAAACCTGGGCCTGGGCTTGAAGCCTTGGCCCATGGTGGGCACCTCACCATTAGACTATATATAGGGAGTCCCATTAGCGATTTTGTACACGTAAAATAGAAAGCAATAAAGAAAGACCAAGAGTTCTCCCCCTATCTCTGTGTTTCCAATCTGCTATTTGCATCATTTGTATTTGATCATCTCTTTTGCATAGGAGAGGAATCGATCGGACTGAGCTCGCCAGCGACGGTTCTTCAATAATATATACATACTTTCGGGAGCAAGAAACGGGTTTCCTATAGGGGTATATATACACACACACAGACATACATACATACATACATACGTAATACATACATACAGACATACATACACACAGACATACATACACACATACATACACACACATACATACATACACACATACATACATACACACACACATACATACACACATACATACATACACACATACATACATACACACACACATACATATATATACATGTATATATATGTATATGTATGTATGTATGTATATGTTTCCATTGTAGAAATCTTTTAGAAGCTCTGGTACAGACATACCTTGCAATAGACGGAATAGATAAATATTAATATGAAGATTGATAATGACAGTACAATACTGTAAATTAAAAATTACGATGAAATAAATAAATAAATATACATACATATATGTACACATATATGTTACATAGGAATTACCTGCTAACATGACTGCCACATCACGACTGCAAGAGTGACTATGAGAGCTCACAATTTATAGCGAGGGCAGGAGTGCAGCACGCGCTAACGATGCATCAATAATTACGGAAAGGAAATGCGCGGGGGCAGACGCGATTACACCTCGCTTTCGGTGCTTTGTTCTCTCATCGCGCATGGCACAGATATTTCTTTGCAGAACAAAGGTAGGGCTTTTGGCTCACTAGCGTTGTTTGCATGTATAGAAAAGTAACTAAAAACTAAAAAAAACAAATCGGCCCCATTTGGACCGCACGGCGCCAATCTCTACTGTACGGCCATCATGCGGTAGGTAATTTTTTTGTGCTAGTTGTGTTGCTTGAACTAATTAATGGCCACAACTAATCACCTGCCGCACGGTGGTCATGCGGCAGCGAGCTCGGTCGCACGGTGGTCATGTGGTAGGCCCTAGCCACTTGGCTACCGTGCATTTATATGACATGTCAGCTTCTTAGGGGCTCCCACACAATGGCTGAATGGTAAAAATGCTATTTTTGACATTGTCACGCAATTGACGCTATTAATGTAATTACACTAGTCTAAAAACAACCAAAAGCGAGAAAAAGTCAGGAGTCACCTCCTCTCATCTTTCTTTCCTTGTCCTTGCAACGAATAGTAATCCGGAATTAACCATAAATTTTTTTGCTTTTTAGCGCAAATTTTGAAAGTTTTTTACATATGGATCCCTGAAGAAAAGATTTACAAAAATAGACCCTTACCACGATGCCAAATTACATGGCGCCCACGGTACACAGCACGGCGCCATATGCTTTGGCGCCATGCGTGGCCACGTAGGATCCACGGTGGCACAGCTCGGCGCCATGGTGTGCACCAACGGCGCTAAGGGCCGTGGCGCCGTGCTTTGGCACTTAGCCCAAAATAGTTTTGGTGCAGGGCCACATACACGGCGCCAAACAGTCTGGCGCCGTATGTGGCTCATGCGGCGCCAGACACTTTGGCGCCGAGTCCTCTATATACGGCGTCAGCACATTTGGCGCCGTGCTTGCTACACCAGAAAAAACAGCAAGCTTTGTTGTTTTTTTGCAAAACATATGCACATACATATACAAAACAGCAAACATATACATTCACACATAAAACATCTGAAAACGCAAATGACAACATCGCATAATTACCAATAGTCTCAAAATATTACATAACATCACATAAGTATCAAAAGTCTGAAAATATCACATAACTGTCAAAAGTCTGAAAACATCAATAAGTCACTGCCTCTTGGCCTTTCCCTTGCCCTTGGCCAGGGCATCAGACCCTGGAGTGTACGTGCTCGGGGGACGAGCCAAACGACGAGGCCGCTGCGAAGCCTGAGTAGATGGTGCGTCGGGCATCTGCGACATCCCAATCTCGCGTGGGTAGATGCCTCCTCGTCCTCGTGCTCCTCCTCCTCGTCATCCTGCTCCGCCTCGTCGTCGTCATCGCCCTGACTGAAAGTCGGAGTGCGTGACGAGCTCCTCATGGACTGGCGCCTGCCGGCGTGTGATGACGAGGCTGCAGCCACTGAGGCACCCGACCGCTGGGAGGCCGCCGGTATGATCACATCCGAGCGTGCGCGGCAACCACAACGACCTGCCGCCCGACTGAGCCGACGTCGAAGTCTCTGCAAGTAATGATATGTCATAATTGTATACATGTTGAATGGATCTAACTTAACGAATTATCTTCGTACCTGCAGGAAGTCCCTCAGGGGGTGGCTCTCGCTGTCCAGGTGGCTGAGAACCTCGTCGATCTCACGCACCGAGGTTTGGAGAGAAGTCCCCTAAAGAAATAAGTAAACATAAGTGCGAGATAAACGTATGGAACAAAAGTATTGCAAATGTCATGCTTTCCGTACCACTCGATCCAGAATTGGAGCGGCCTCGACCACTGTGCCCTCCCTCGCATGCCTGTCGTACGCAGTGTCCTCGTCCTCGGACGAAGCGAGGTCCGTGTAGTCGACATCGGTCCACTGCTGCCTCAGCCTGTAGCGGGTGGCAGTGTGGTACCAGGACAAGTAATCCCAGAAGCTGGCGTTGTTGTGGGGGGTATTGTCCCGCTCGCAGTTCTCCTCCATCCTCCTCCACCACTCGACGTACTCTCGGTGGTGATGAGCGAAGTCTGTCACCTTTCGTTGGCGGACCTTGTCGAACCTGTACGTATAGCAGATATCAACAATAGGTGTTAGAGTACGAACCAACAAAATTTTAAATAAAGCAAAAATTGTAACTTACTTATGCAACTGAACAGAAGTCGGCACCTCCTTGGGGGGGGGGGTAGAACTGCACGAGGCCAAACTGCCGCGCAACTCTGTGGGGGAGGTGAATCTCTACGGCGTAGAAGCAAATCAGCGGACGCCTCATCCTCCAAAGATGGTAGTCCCTGCGGCACATGGTGCTGAGCGGTAGAGCTGCAACCTGTGGCTCGGAGTAAGGCTCCCACGAGACCTAGCAAGCAAACATACGGGCAAACACACGATTAGCCATGTACAAAAACCAAGAACTGTAAGAAAAATAAATGCATTACCAATTTCTTACCATCGTGGGAGACAAGGTGTCCAGCTCGTTGCTGAAATCTACGTACGCCCGCTCTGTGGTCGTGAACGGGACTGAGACGCTATTCCACAGGTACGCCACTGTGGGGCCGAGGTCATCCACACCCTGTGGACACCAAGGCTGCGCCTGGAACACTCGAGGGCGTCCTACAGGAATGCGTATCCACATCCACACCTGCAGGAGGAAGACGCAGCCACTGAGCGTCGACGTGGGCGCCGTGCGTCTGCAGGCCTCGCAAAGCTGGCGGTAGAGGAACGCGAGGACCGCCGAACCCCAGCTGAACTGTCCAGCGTCGCCCCAGTCCTGAAGGCAGTGGATGTACATCCACGAAGCGGCGTCCCCCGTGGCGTCCGGGAAAAGCACGGCCCCGAACATGTGGAGGACCCAAGCGCGGTAGTGGTAGGTCACCATGGCGTTGTCCGCGGCCGCAGGGTATTCACCAAATGTACCCCGCAACCATCTAATGTGGACCCCCGAGACGCGGCCTCGCCTGGCATTCTCTGGGACAGGAGGCAATGCCGTGCCCAGAAAGGCCTCCACACGTGCCCTCCAGCCCTCAGACACCGTCGGGCCGACCACCGGCTGTCCCCTAATGGGAAGTCCAGGAATCATCGCCACATCCTGCAGCGTGACGGTCATCTCTCCACAGGCAAGGTGGACACATGTGAGTCTCTGGCCTCCACCTGTTAATAGTACACGGAGAAAAGAATTAGTTACGTACGTAAGAATATAAAAATGAAAACAAACAAACCCAATAGAGAAAATGCACCTGTCGACGAGTGCGGTCAAAGTTGCGGGGTTAAAGACCGGCATGCCCCGCCGTACTAGGTTGGCGAACGTGTGAAGCCCAGCACGGCGAAGCAGTGGGGTATAGCGGTCATCGTATCGCATCAAGTTGAACCCATCATGGGTTCGACAACGAAGTATGTGAAGTTCCTGAAAATTGCTATAAAAGTTAGCTGTGTGATGAAAACACATGTATATTTCGACAACACACGTACCTGGCCGTCGTCCGTGAGCCTACCGCGGTGCTCCCTCTCGTAGAACTCGTCTAGCAGCCGGTACCTCGCCATCCTGTGCATTCAAAAATACGTTAATGATAAAAATAACAAAAAACCGTAAAAACATATGTATTTCTAAACATTCATCAATCTCACTCAAACCAAACCCTAAAAACATGTGTATTTCTAAATCAAACCCTAAATCTAAACTTTCATCAATCTCGCTCAAATCAAACCATAAAAACATATGTATTTCTAAATCAAACCCTAAAAACATATGTATTTCTAAAATAGACCCTAAAAACATATATATATTTCTAAAATGGACCCTAAAAACATATGTATTTCTAAACATTCATCAATTTCGCTCAAACCAAACCCTAAAAACATGTGTATTTCTAAATCAAACCCTAAATCTAAACTTTCATCAATCTCGCTCAAATCAAACCCTAAAAACATATATATTTCTAAATCAAACCCTAAAAACATATGTATTTCTAAATCAAACCCTAAAAACATATGTATTTCTAAAAATCAAACCCTAAAAACAAATCTATACACATTACTACTCTTACATTACGCATATATATTGAAAATCCAACCTAAAACCGAGCCAAATTGAACTAATTTCATTTAGGGTTTCAAATCTTCCCACACGAAATGTACCTCAAATAATCCATATTTATTGCAAAAAATCAAGGGAAAGGAGGGGGTTCACCTTGCTTACTCGATTTGGAAGCAAAATCGCGAGAAAAACGGATGGATTTGAGTAGATTTTGAGGGGGAAGAGAGTGGCGGCGGCTGCGGCGGTTGCTCTCGGCTCGGGCTGAACAGAGTGAAGGGGTGGGGGGCCGGGGGGCCGCGCTCGGGCTTAAGTCCCAGAGCACGGCGCCACGGCCGTTAGCGCCGTTAGCGCACAGCTCGGCGCCATGTGCTTTGGCACTGAGCTGTGCCACTGTGGATCCTACGTGGCCACGCATGGCGCCAAAGCATATGGCGTCGTGCTGTGTATCGTGGGCGCCATGTAATTTGACGCCGTGGTAAGGGTCTATTTTTACAAATCTTTTCTCCAGGGGTCCATATGTAAAAAACTTTCAAAATTTGGGCTAAAAAGCAAATATTTTACGAATTAACCCCCCTGCAACGGATACAAATTGGAACGAGCCCCCCAATAACGGCTAGAAATTGAAAAGGTGACCCCTGCGGAGTGGTGTGGCTTGCATCCAACGGTCGGAAAAGACCAATGAGTAGACGTATAAAACCTTGCTCTCCACCTATTTTGCACAGAACCCCTCAATTGAAACCTACTCCTCTTCTGAGTCTTCTCCCCGTCTCCTCTCCCCTGTTCCCTTCTCTTCTCACAATCCAATTCCTCCGACGAGGGCACGAGGCGGCTGCGGCGGCCGTGGAGGCTCTGTGGAGCGGTGGCGGCGGCGAGCAATCACCCTACATCAGCGGCGTCGAGGAGTACCTACAGAGGCGGGAGGGATCTGAGGCACCTAGTCTCTCTACCTCTCTCAGATCCCCTCCTCCGTCGCTTCGGACTCCGTCTCCTACGCCCTTGTGATCGTCGGAGACGGTGGTGGCTGAAGACTAGAGGTTGGGAGGAGGTGGAGCGGCGTCTCTCCCTAATGCCTTCTCCGCTTCCTTCGCCGTGAGTGACCTACGTCCCCGTGGCAGCCAGAAGGCGGAGGAAGGGGAGCGGCGAGCGGCTGCACGCGCCGACCGCACGCAGTGGTTTCGGTGGCGGCGGAGTACGCTACCGCAAGGCCTCCCTCTCCCTCGGCAAGTACTGGGGAAGCGGTGGTCTGGATGAGGACTGCCGTTTCAGCCGAGGTGGAGTGAGCGTAGGCGACGCACGCACGCTTCCGGCAGCAACCACAAGCCCTTGCTCTCCCTCGGCAGCGACGGCAACGACAAGAACGGGGGAAGCGGCCGCACTTGGCCGGCCGTCGCAGTCGCGCTGGAGTTAGCGTCGGCGGAACACGCGCGCTGGCGGATGCGACCGCAAGCCGTCCTTCCCCCATGGTCCCCTCCTCCTCCGCTTCCTCCGGCGTCGCCTGCGGATGGGGATGGTGGAAGAGGAGCAGCGGCGGGGTAGGAAGCGAAATGGTGCTGCCTCGTGGGTGGCAAGGATGAGGAATCACGAGTTCCCCCCAAGATAACATCTTCCTGGCGGTTCGGTGTTTCTACTGGCCTCCCAAGTTCGTGCCCATGTGTACGTCTCTCTGTTCCTTTACGGTTAAAAGTTTTTTTCTTGTGAGCTTTTTGGTTTTGGATGATTTAGAGGTGATAGTTAGTAATTTCTTGGCTGGATTCTTGTAGTTTAATGGTTCATTTCTCCGTAGGATGTCAAAATTGGATAGCGACTGTCCTATTAGAGTGGCATACATTTTTTGGCTAATCCAACCTCACTAATTACATCTTGCGGATGTTTATGCATGCTGCTACCTGCTAGTGCTATTGATTTGAGGGATTTTTCTCATGGAACTTGTCTCTGTAGCAGCATTAGCCAGCAGAGGTGATAAAGGTTATTGCTGGTCTAGTGGTTTTACTTGTTTGTCAGATGTGTTACGTTCCTCTGGCCCTGTTGATCTGTGTTCCATTGTTCTGCAAATTTGTTATCTTGTATGTGTATTAGTGATGGTAGAACTCGCTTTTATGCTTTCGCCTATTTTCATTCTGCCCTGTATTTGCTTTTGAGCATTTTCATCTTTGTAGTTTAGTTAATTTTGCAACATTAATCTTCTATCTGCTGTCTTGCTAATATGTTGAAATGAACGATAGACATATTGTAAAGATGGATTAGTGAAATGCCAATAGGATAGCTCGCTATTTAATTATACTTGAACTGCTAATCTGTTATCTCTAGCATGCTCTTATACATTAGCAGAAAGGCAGAAAACGAGCCTTACTGAAAGCTACAAGCTAAATTGACATATACTCCTTTTACTCATCTCCAAACCACTTTTTTTTTGTCAAGGGTTCCCAATTTTTTTTAACGCAAGCTGATAATTGTTAAGCTTTCGCAGGTTCATGCTTTAGTTGCAGAAGCGGCAGTGAATCATTAGCTGATGATGTACTTCTGCCTTCAAAGATCAAGCAAGATGGTATGTTACATCATTTCTGTTTGATGGCCTTAAATGATACCGTACTGCAGTTTGCCTTATTTCTGTATATTCTGATCCTGCGGGACACTCTTAGTCTCTTATACAGGTGCATGGTTTCCACTAGTGAAGATTGGGAGATTGCAGATTCAACCTTGCAATTTTGGTAATATGCCTAGCGCCTTTTTATTTCATGCATTGCAAATTCTACATTTTTCATGGTTAAATAGCAAACTGGTGAATGCATTTTGGATGAATTATGTCTCCATGCTTGTGTTTTGATTGTGTGCATGGGAATCTAGGATAATGGTGGGGGTGAGTTCAGTATTTACTTCCTGTACAGCGGTGCCTTTTAACCAGTGGCCGGATGCGATTGACCTCGGGTAGGGCAGGTAGGTGGTTGCAATGGGGAAATTAGGTGGCGAAATGGTAGTTAGGGAAGAGGGAGGTCGGGGCCTCGGGAGGCCTTCATCATGGAGGCATTGTCTGGAGAAGAAATGGGGGAAAGAGACCAGAGGGAGGCCAGAGCTTTTGACCGGCAGCTGTGGCTAGCACGTGAAGGCCAATCTCAATTAGTAGACCGCGGGCCCTATTAGCAGGGTACCTTGCAAAGAATGGTTGGCCCTACGTACAATATGTGATGGGCACCCTGCACCGGAGCCAAGCTTGCACCGCACCATCTGCGCTTGCATGCGGATGAATCAGGCCGTCCGTTCGCACCTCGGTGTGCTAGCTGTTGCGATGGACGACTCCTGACTTGCACGAGTGCCCTGGAGCACGAGCTACTGACATTTTGCCGGGAACGCTGTAATTGCAGCACCCTGTAAACTACGGTAGTTGTCACGTGAAGCCAGTCCTATGAGCCTTGGCTTCTGTAGTGGAGCTAGAGGAAATGGGGGAATGAAAAGCAGAATGGAGTGGTTGGCACGCAGAGGTCACGAGAGCCTTGGCTTCTGTAGTGGAGCTAGAGGAAATGGGGGAATGAAAAGCAGAATGGAGTGGTTGGCACGCAGAGGTCACGAGAGCCTTGGCCTCCGTGGTAGATGCATGGGTCATGGCGTCATGCACTGTTCTCCCTTTGGTGATATTTAACTTAGAGGCACCCACGGTCAGATGCAGAGACCGCCGAGAATGCGAAGGGACTCAACGAGAAGCATTATAAGGGTTCCTATTCATAGGAGAGAAAAGCTTACCCTTATTTGCCCCCACACGGGGTTCGCCACGTCCGAGAATCCAGGGTCGGCCCCGGACCTTTCCAGGATCGGCCTTGCGTACCTCCGGGCTTGGCCTTGGGCCCTTCCGAGGTCGACCTCGTGTACCTCGCCTAGGGTTGGCCTCGGACCCTTCCAGGGTTGGCCTCATGTACCTCGCCCGATGTTGGCCCCAGACCTTTCTAGGGTCGGCCTCACGTACCTCGTCGGGGGTTCGCGGGGTCGGCCTCACGTATCTCGCTTAGGGTTGACTTGGGGATTTAGCTCGGGGTAGATCCTTTGACGTGCCATCTCTCCCACGTGATCGTGGGCCCGAGGTAGTTTGAGGACCCTCCCCCAACAAACCAGTGCTGGTGAAAAAAGGAAACTCAGTGACACCTCAAATTACGGTGAAGTGGGCATCTTTGCCAGCAACCATGGCAACTTGGGAGGACTATTACGTGTTGCAGAAACGATTTCCTGAATTCAAGTGGAGGGCGATGGAAGAGGCAACAAAGGTGATGAGGAACAGGAGGAGCAGGACGGGGATTTAGCTCGGGGTAGATCCTTTTTGACAGGTGCCATCGCTCCCACGTGATCGTGGGCCCGAGGTAGTGCGAGGACCCTCCCCCCAACAAACCAGAAGAAATCTTGGATAGAATGCTGGTGAAAAAAGGAAACTCAGTGACACCTCAAATTACGGTGAAGTGGGCATCTTTGCCAGCAACCATGGCAACTTGGGAGGACTATTACGTGCTGCAGAAACGATTTCCTGAATTCAAGTGGAGGGCGATGGAAGTGGCGACAAAGGGTGATGAGGAACAGGAGGAGCAGGACAGGGATTTAGCTCGGGGTAGATCCTTTGACAGGTGTCATCGCTCCCACGTGATCCGTGGGCTCGAGGTAGTGCAATGACCCTCCCCCAACAAACTAGAAGAAATCTTGGATAGAATGTGGTGAAAAAAGGAAACTCAGTGACACCTCAAATTACGGTGAAGTGGGTGGTGAAAAAAGGAAACTCAGTGACACCTCAAATTACGGTGAAGTGGGCATCTTTGCCAGCAACCATGGCAACTTGGGAGGACTATCACATGCTGCGGAAACGATTTCCTAACACAACAGCTTGGGACAAGCTGGAATTCAAGCAGAGGGAGATGGAAAAGGCGACAAAGGGTGACGAGGAACAGGAGGGGTAGGACGGTGAATAGAGTACCTGATGAGTGGGCCTAAGAGAGCATGCGTTGCATGGAGGAGAATTTTGGACGTTTTTGACACTGTAGTTCCGGAAAATTCCAAAACTGGCGTTGAGTAGAACAAAATTCCAATTCTAGCACCCTGTTGACCGCACCATTTAACGAGAGTGTGACACGTGTCAGTGGTGCGCTCCCCGACCGCACCACTCCGCCGCCGTACCTGCCAGCTAGGCACCGCACCACTCCCGTAATGGTGCGGCACCACACCGCACCACTCCGCCGTGGGTCCCACGCCCTCTCACGGGTTAGGGTTTGCACGGGTAGGATTTTAATTGAAGTTATTTTTGTATGCATTTGTAAAGATAATTTTTTAAATAAAAATTTATGTGTATATATGAAATGATGTGTGAAAAAATATGAATTTGAAGTGGAGTCCACTTTACTGCTTGTGCAATTAGTTGTGCAATTTTGAAAATTAAAAATATTGGTTGGTAGAGTACGAACGAAATTTGTGTGAAGTAACGATTAGTGTTTTTGTGATTTTCATATATTGCTGACCGTGAAAAATGTGTTCAAGTGACAATATCAAATTTCGATCATGGTATGTTGTTTTATTGGAAGCAATTTAAAGAAAATTTTTTTGAGCACAAATGTGATATGAACAATTGGAGGAAATGAAGGAAAGTGATATTGAACACGTATGATTATAAGTTTTGTTAATTTTGTAGTTGTGAATCAGAAAAAAATTTGAAAAAATTGTAAAACAAGTTTATGTTGTTTATATGTTGTAGATGCATAAAAAATTAGGGTAAAATTTTTTTAGGAACGATTGTGCGTAGAACGGTCGATACATAAAGTGGTAAATGAATTTTAGGGTTTGGTCTGTTGTTAGGGTTTGCAATCTCCGTGATTGTTTTCAGTTTTGGCAATTTTGTAGTTATAAACTGGATAAAAATCAGATAAAGTTGTAATAAAAGATTATGTTCATTGTAAGTTGTAGATGCATAAAAAATTTTGGTAAATTTTTTTTAGGAAAGATTGACCGTAGAACGGTCGATACATACAGTGGTAAGTGATATTTTGAAGGTGAGGACCGCTATGTTAATATTGTTAAATGAGGTGCTACGTGAATCATGGAATGCGAAAATACGAGATATTAAACTTCATAATACAGTTGGGAATAACATGCCGCGTAGATTTTTATTACATGAATAACGTATAGCATGATATGCGACTAACCCACCCAACTGCTCGTACGACCTACTGTGTGGACCGGAGCCACTTTCCCTTCCTTGCCCGCTCGGTGTTGAACTCCTCCGCGGCCTCTTTTGCCTTAGCCGCAATTTCCCTCTTTGTCTCGCGCTCCCTCTCGCGAGCCTCCCGCTCCCTACGCGTGCACGCTTCAAGATGAGCTTGTGTCTCGCGCTGTATACGCAGGGTGTGCTCGTGCTTGCGGCGCTCCTCCTCCAGCAACTCCTTCTCCTTTGTGACATTTCACTCCTCGAAGTCGAGGGTCCATTGGTCCTCAGGGTGGATCTCAAGATCGATCCATTTGCGGTAGCCACACAGGGGCTCCGGAGACTGTAAATACATGAGGGATATTGTTAGTGCGTTCTGTGAAGGAGAAAATGGTGCATGTGGTCGTTACCGGCTGCCGATAGGTTGCGGTGTCAAAACGGCGGTTGGGGTAGTCACTGGAGTAGTTTGCGCAACCCCAGTAACGCATACCTAGACTGATGCGGTGCTTAGACTTGAAGAACTTGCACACGTCCCCGCACCAACAAAGGGGAGGTGTCTCCCCCTCAGGTGGTAGTTGTGGCGAACGCTCGGTGGGAACGTCCGGGATGAAGTTGTTGCTACGCGGGCGCTCTGGGGGGTACCTTTCATCGTAGCACGTTGGGCTTGTTCTACCCGGGCCTGTATAGCCCTTATTTTCTCATCGCGGGCGGCATCGCGGGTCTCCTCCCAATCCTTCACCATCTTGTCCCATTGCTTCTTCTTGCCTTTGTCCATCCCGGTTGGGTAACGGAAGCGCGATGAAGTATGGGGTTTGGATGTGCAATGTTCGCTGGGAAATGGAATGCATACCAATTTATAGGGGTCGTTCTGTCTCTACTCGTACGTGTAAAGCTGGTCCGCGTGGTCCGCGTGGTCGTAGCAGTGAGTAAAGATGGGAGTGCTGCGATATCACTGAAAAAAGGCCCCGTTTTGTAATGTCTCTGAGCAAAGCTGCCCTGTTTTGTCATCTCACTGAGCAAAGCTGACCTCTTGTTGTCATGTCACTGAGCACAGCTGCCCTATTTAGTACTGTCACTGCCCAAAGCTGGCATCTTTTGTCATCCCACTTAGCAAAGCTGCGCCGTTTCGTCATGTCACTGCGCAAAGCTGGCATGTTTTGTCATCTCACTGAGCAAAGCTACCCCGTTTTGTCATGTCTCTGAGCAAAGCTGCCCCGTTTTATCATGTCACTGCGCAAAGCTGGCATCTTTTGTCATCTCACTGAGCAAAGCTGCCCCGTTTTGTCATGTCTCTGAGCACAGCTGCCATGTTTTGTCATCTCACTGAGCAAAGCTGACCTCTTTTTGTCATTTGACTGAGCACAGCTGCACACAGCTGCTCTCTTTACTAATGTCACTGCCCAAAGCTGGCATCTTTTGGCATCCCACTGAGCAAAGCTGCCCCGTTTTGTCATGTCACTGCCCAAAGCTGGCATCTTTTATCATCTCACTGAGCAAAGCTGCCCCGTTTTGGCATGTCACTGAGCAAAGCTGCCCCGTTTTATCATGTCACTGCGCAAAGCTGGCATCTTTTGTCATCTCACTGAGCAAAGCCGGCATATTTTGTCATTTCACTGCGAAAAGCTATCCTCTGTCATCTCTTTGAGCAAAGCTGCCCTGTTTTGTCATGTCACTGCGAAAAGCTGCACAGTGTTGTCCTGTCACTGAGCAAAGCTGGCCTCTTTTGTCATTTCACTGCGAAAGCAGACCTGTTCTGTGACGAAGAACTGTCCTTTTATTCGTTTGAGGTGAATGCAGCAAGTTGTCTCGTTTGGTATAAGTAGCACGGTTGGGGTCCCAGCACATTGTTAAGTCGAACAAAGAAGTACTCTGTCTTTCGTGCTTGAACAAACCATGTCGGAAGCCGAGGGGCCAGTGGGATTTGGGTCACCGAAGGACGACATTCCCTTAGAAAGGAGGGATATGTTCGGTCCACAGTACCGATTGATACCAAGTCGGCGTGCTCAACCAGCGTGGCCGAAATGCAGGCACAATGAGTACGCAGTCGTCCAGATCTTGGATTCCCCGAACGATGGCGGGCGACGTTTCTTCCGATGCTCACGCTCCTGGGTACAATTTAGTAGTATTACTTTTTTGTATTGCTTATGGACCCGCGAAGTTTACCGTCCTTTTTTTTGCAGATGGCAAAATACGACTTCTCCCGCTGGATCGACCCTCCTCATGAATGGTATGTTGATCGTTATGTGGATACATTATGAGCTCGAATATGGGACTTGGAGTACCGAATGGAGAGTCTCACTGAGGAGAACAACGACCTCCGCGAACAGATGCAACGCGAGAGGGGCAACGAGGAGGTCGTGAATATAGGAAGCTCTTATGATCCCACATGTTGCTGCACGAACCCAAGCTGCATATGTGCATGCCACTACCACGACGGCCAGCCACGTCCGAGGCGGCCCCCTCAGCAATTCTCCATGTGGGTGCCACGAGGCTCGTTTGGCATGTAGGTAACGAGGGTTATGGTTGTGTCGTATTTTAGTTCATGTATGTGTTGGGTGTACTACTTTCCATAAATTGTTGGGTGTACTACTTTCCATAAATTATGTATGTGCAATGTATGTGTTGTTTCGTGTTGTAAGTGCGTGACGCCTTCATGTTCTGTGGCCTCTTTCCGTAACGATGTAATGTGCAACGTTGTTAAGCATGCGATGGATTGGTTGTTATCTTCGTGGAGTTGTTATCATAAGCCACAAAAAATGCAATACTGAGCAAAGATGCCCCGTTTTGTCATCGCACTGGGCAAAGGTGGCATGTTTTGTCATGTCACTGCGGAAAGCTGGCCTCTTTTGTCATGTCACTACGGAAAGCTGGCCCGTTTTGTCAAGTCACTGGGCAAAGCTGCCCCGTTTTGTCATATCACTGGGCAAAGCTGCCCTCTTTTTTCATGTCACTAAGCAAAGGTGCCCCTTTATGTGCGTGTATGATTTGTGTTGTCTGTGTTCTTTGTGCGTGAGGCTGCCCCCCTCCCCACAGCCTATAAAATGGAGCCATCCCTCACATACGCCCTTGCCATGTTATCAGTCACCTCCTGAGTTAGTTGTTCACAATCAGTGTAGTTTTCTTTCGTGCTCACTCCCCCAGACTAGGCAATGAGTCAGCTCAGCACGTCTTCATGGGCACCCACGGTGATGTGCCCAAATTGCAACACCTTGGTTAGACGTAGGACATCACAGACGGCCGCGAATCCTGGGCGACACTACTACAAGTGCCCAAATTACAACAGCACAATTACAAAAATTCATTTATCATCTCGACGCCGCCGCCTCGGACGACGTATCTGATCCTCCGAGAAGGTGAACCTGCTAGGGGAGCGCGGTGCATCTCGAAGATCGTAGTGCGAGGTCTGCGTCAGAGGCGGTGGTGGGTACATCTCTGTGGGGAGTTCCGACTGCTGGCCTATAATAGAGCTCAGCCAATCGGAGGAGGGGTCTACGTCCTGCAATGGAAAATACAAAAAAGTTTATAATCATTATTTATATCATGTGTTATGTTTACTAAATGCGTACATACCCGTGCATACGGCTGTTGGAATGACGATGACGCTGCGAAATCACCCATGTACTCCTGCGCCGTGTAACCTTGGTACGTCTGCCCGAACCACTCGTACTGCCCTTGCGTGTCTGCTCGGGTGGACTGACCGCCAGGCGCATATGTCGCTATCTGCTGGGGTGACTCAGGGTCGCTATCTGTAGGCTCGTCCGTCGCCCTCCGGGATGACGACGGCTGTAGCAATGTGCTATCCCTTCGCAACTGCTGCAAGGAAAACGTGTGTTACGAATAAATGGCAATCGAGTGGACGAACGAACTGATGGAAAATGTCGTACCGCTGGTCCAAAAAGCTGTGAGGACGAGGGAGTGCAGCTGGGATGACCTCCGGACAGCGACGGACGACCGCCGGACAGCGACGGACGACCGCCGGACTGCGACGGACGACCGCCGGACTGCGACGGACGACCACCGTACAGCGACGGACGTGCTGAAGGTGGTGCCGACGGCGGCGCTGAAGGCTGCTCTCTGTGGACGCGTCGTGCATGGACATCATCCCTGTGCTGACTACAGCTCATGGCCTTGATCGCATTCCTGAGGTCATTGAAGATGCTACGCGCCGAAGCAAGAACCCGGTTGCCGCCCTCCCCACGCTGCAGCATCTGAAAAGCCTCGTTCTCAGCATGACGCATATGCTCGCACTGTAGGTAAACAACAAATGAGTTAAAACGCACTGTACGTAAAGAAACAATGAGTACAAACGTACTGCAGGTGCACGTACCGCCTCGTCAAGACGTGCTGCTCGATGACGGTCTGGGCCGGCCTGTATGGCATCTTCGTGCGCGACCTCTGAAGGACGGGGTGGGGCAGGCCCAGTAATCTTGCTGCGGGTGCGTGGAATGTACCACTCTAGGTACGCACCGTATGTGGCGATGTCGTGTGGCCTAGTCTCGTCCACAACCTCTGTGCTCGCTGAGTCACGCCACAGGTCTGTCCACGGTCACTGTGTGGCTGTCCAGTCGTCACCATGGTGCCCTCTTCTTGTTTGCCTGCAAGTTAGTGCACATATTGTACAATTAGTATTATCAACACATTACTACCTTGCGTACAGTTACCGTGCAATGGCTTACCGGTGGGCCTTCGGTGGTAGTACCCGTCCTGGGAGGGGTGGCACGTGCTGGTGGAGGTGAAACTGCCTCAGCACTCTCTGCGGGTTGTACGGTTCGACGAAGTGCGAGAAGACGAGGTGACAGGTCGTCAACCAGTACGTGTGGTCTTGGTGGCACTGAGATGACAACCCGTAGGGGGCAATGAGCTGAATGAACCCTGCATCCCATGGGAACCAGACTATGTCTTTGTCATGAAGCCGCTCGAAATGGTTATGAAAATCTGGGTACACACGCCTCGCTCTCTCCTTAGCCCACCGCAGCTGACCATGTGTCCAACGAGTCCCCATAGTCGGCCCATCTATGGGGTCATGGCCACCAGCCTGACCGTAGAACTCCGGGCGGAGGTCATAAGGGTGCACGGCCCTCTCGATCTTAGGCCTCCCAACCGTGAAGTGCTCCCAAGACCAGTACTGTAGGAGCACATAGCACGCTGCCAAGACCGGCTCGCTGACCTCAGTACACTGACAGGCATCACACAAGCCTCGGTACGTGGCACTAAGGACTGCAGATCCCCAGCTGTACTGCGGCACCTCGCCGGGCAAGGCATCCGCCAAGGACTCCGCAAGGTGTATGTACGTCGGATGCACGGAGACTCCAGTGGTCGTAGGAAACAAGACCCATCCGAACAAAAAAAGGATGTATGCCATGAGGTGCGTCCGCACGACCCCCTCAGGAGCGTCCACAGGGCAGGTCATGAACTCTCGTAGCCACGAGTGTGGCACACCAGACATGTTGTCTGGGATCGGGACACCGAATCGGGCACCCAGGGCGTCCTTCCAATTCGCCGCCCTGGGGGGTGGCACTACTGCTGCACCACGGATGGGTAGACCTATCAGCATGGACACGTCCTGAAGTGTAACAGTCATCTCGCCCCAACGGAAGTGGAAGGTGTGAGTCTCCGGTCTCCAACGATCCACGAGTGCGGACAGCAACGCCGCATCGAACTGCAACGTATATGGAACATCCAGCATGCGAGCAAGTGGCAAAAGACCGGTGTCTCGTAGCAGCGGGATGTACCGCTCGTCTAGCGGCAGCGGGATGTACCGCTCGTCTAGCGGCCAGTGCTCTCGGGGGCCCCTAAGGACGAAGCACGGAGGGCCCTCAGGCATTGATGCCCACGCTGTGCATCGGTGGTGGTCATCCCAACGGGCCTCAAGCAACTCGTACGCCATGTCCTACCGATGATTGAAAACAAGTCAGTACGCAGTGTCATGAGAATATGCAACATACATAATTTGTAGGTAATGATAATACATCGTGACATAAATGACAACATAACATGAACAAACATAATTTGCATCGAACGACAACAAATGATAACGAAATATCGAATAAGTCACAACATAACATAATTTGCAAGAAATAACTCAAACAAATTGTACACGGAAATAATTTGGTAAGTTACATTCAGCATAGGTTACAAGATGCACGATCTTGTGCTCGCATCACAACAAAGGCCCGCTATAGTTACAAAACACGGAACCAGCAGTGCACAATGACAATCCATGAGCTGCATACTATGGAGCGTTACTTGATGTCGACCTGTTTGGGCAATGCCTGAATGAATGGCCAACCGTCTTGCATAGTCTGCACTTCGGGCGCCGAACCCGATCCCCCACGCTGGCTATCATCCATGTCGTTACGAATGCGACGGCTCTGTCTTCGCCCACGGCCGACGTGCTTTAGTGCATCGTTCGGCACCCACTTGATCTGCCCTGGCCAGAGCTCCCTATAATGCATGTCCACCCCATACGAATGGAACTCCGTGCTCCAGGTTTCAAACAGGTGCTTCATGTCATAGTACTTTGAGATGTAATGTGTGGGCGCCTGGTTCCATAACGCGTATGCCGCGTACACGTGGGAGCATGGCTTGTGTAGAAGCTGCGGCTTGTTGTAGGTGCAAGATGCTCTGTCATCAATCGTGCACATGTCGGGACCCCGGATTTCCGAACCCGGACCCTCTGTGTATTACCGCACTAGTCCCAGATCAAAGCTAGTGCACACAGTCAAACAGTGATGATTCGTAACCAACAACGCTTTATTACAATAATTGAGAGTACAGACCGAAAGGTCTCTTATTACAACTGAGGTTTCAAGACCTCACACACACACACAAAACACAGCGGAAGCAGAAATAAATCCAGTGAAGACCCATCAATACGCCACAGGCAATTGACTGGGGAAGCGCGACCTAGAACTCCGGGAAGCCTTCATCGAATCCACACGCGAAGTAGTCGTAGTCTGCCTCCTGAGCTTCGTATTCTTCTGAGATTTATTTTTGAGAGCAACGCGTGAGTACATAAAGTACTCCGCAAGTCTTGGGAAAAATGCATAGATGCAAGGCTTAACAAAGGAAGGCCATATGGTTCTTTTGCACAAAGCAACATTTTAAAATTCAATTACTACTAATTATTTTCGAAGGCATTATTTTAATGAAGTAATGTTTTTACCGAATTAACTTTCTAGTGAAGGTTCCAACTACCAACACTAGCTAACCAATTACCATTGGTCAAGCTTTAAACTGCGGGTTCCATCCACCCTCTCTGGCTCCATCCGCCAGGATTCCCTTCCGAGAGTTCCCTCCACCCTCGGAATACAAATCTTTTGTTTTTAAAACCAAAACCAGAAATCTACCATGTGAATGCATTCCTTGCCCGCCCTTGACCGTGGGCACGGCTATTCGAATAGTTTTACACTCTGCAGAGGTTGTACAACTTTACCCACAAGAGATAAATTATCTTAATAGTCAACATGCTTCCTTTGGCATGAGACCCAGATAAAATATCACAAAGCCTTTCACCTACTCCAGTATAGCTAGAGACCACCCGCTGAGGTTTCACCGCAGAAGGGTTAAATCCGCCCAATCTGAAGCCCCCTCTTGCGCCATATGAGTACAGTAAACCCTGTCCCTCACTATGAGTAACCAGTACACCCTGGCACTCAATACACCACTGGTGATATCTAAACTACACCTTTATAGGTTAGTTAGCTAGGTCGTACCCATATAGACTTGTGGTTGTACGGTTAATGCTCAGTTTGGACAAACACAAGCGTCGGTCCTTAATTGACTAGGGTGGAACATACACTTAACAAGTTCTCGTGCTTACTGCACCAACCCAAACAACCATCCACCCTAATCTAAACCAACTTTCACATTTTTATTTTATTTTAAAATCACCGTGACAACTCCAATTGCCACTTCACTTTCAAACTCAAGGATTTAATAATAAATCATAATTTCCCATTTTCAAGATTTTCCAAAGTTATTAGATAGCAAGACTAAGCATTAAGCTACCCATCTACTATTCACAAAGGTTAATAGTAATCTCATTATTAAGACAAAGGAAGTTCTAGGGTGACAAGGTACATGGCAATCAATGTCAAATGAAGGCATAACAAAGTTGGAATAACTAATTCCTAAAGACTTGAATTAGTGACTTTATGTAAATAGCAATGCACATAATTTAAAATATTTTAAAAACATTTCAAAAGCATAGGCTCAAAATGATCAAAGGAGACTTGCCTTCTTGTGCACTGGTTGGTCCCTCTTGCTGCGGTTCGACAAACTCTTCGGCGACGTCGGGTTCTACGCGCGAAACGACAAAACAAACAAAATAAATTCAAATAAAATTCAAATGAACTCCAAAAACTGCAAACCCAGAACCAAAAGATAGATCTCAATTTTAGATGAATTTAGGAAAAAGATTCGGGTCAATTGGAGTTCGGACGAAGGAGAACGAATGATCTAAAGTTTGCCGGGGCGAGAAAATGCTGGAAATTCCCAGATGTTACTGTTCACCCGAGAGCAATTTTTGGAAAGGAGGCTAGCGTTGGCGAGAGGAGACATGGGAGATGAATCCAACTAGCAAAATGGGTTGCTAGGGACCCAAGGCACACATAGGAAGCGACGGCACGCCAAACGGAGAACGATGACGGCACTGGCGGCTACAACGACATGGGTAGGAGGGAGGAATAAAACTCGGGCATAGGACAAGGAGGCGTAGGGTGAGCACGGGCTAGAACGCGGCTTGGCGAAGCTAGAAAAATTGTCGGCTCGGTCAGAAACCCACTGGAGACGGCGCAATCGACGTTTGAACGACGTCGGGAAGGAAAAAGGAAAAACTTAATATCTTGGTGCTCGGTGAACGAAATCTAAAACCATTTGGAGGGTAGCTACCTGGGATGGTTTGGCACAAAGTGACGCGAACGGATTGGTGAAAACATCACCGGGTAGATGGGGGACGCGTGATGCCATTGGCGGACATGGCGAGGTTCGGAGGCAAAAATTTGTGGAGGCTTTTCGGAGAAACAGAAGTGAGCACGGCGTAGAACGCGACGAGGCAAGTCTAAGAAAAATTACGGCAAGGGCTAAAGCTTACCGGAGGCGACGAATCGACGTCGGGAAGCGCTCTTGACCTAGATTGGGGAAAACTTGATTCCGGGAGATTGGCTGCACCAAAACCAAATTAACTTGACAAGAAGGTAGATGTCATATGATGGCACAATGTGACGCGAAAGGATCACAGAAAAACTCACCGAATAGCTCGAGACGCGACGAGCAAATTCGGGACCAAAGGGCCTCGATGCCGACGGCGTCCTGAGCTTTGAGGGACTTGTCACGGCTTGGGATGAGTTTAGAGGGGTCAAGGGGTCCTATTTATAGGCTTGGAAGAGGTAGAAACCGGCTCCAATTCGCGGATTTCGGTTTAGAGTCCGATTTGGAAAATAGGAGATAAAAGGCAAACGGATGAATGAAATGGAAAGAGGTCAATTGGGATGGATTCCTTGCGTGATTTGGCACAACTTTCCTTTTGGGAGGATATTGAAATAATGCCCGGATTGGAAGTTATGAAGAGAGAGGAAAAGGAAGGAAAACTGTACACAGAGATCGATCGCGCTGAGGTAGAAGACGCATGAACAGTACCGCGCGGGTACTGTTCATTCTCTCTCCTCTTTCTTTTTTTTTTTTGGAAATTTCAAATTGAGCTCAAACAAACTCCGAAAAATTCAAGAAAATACAGAAAAATTCCTTTTGACACAAGGAACACAAATAAAATACTTTTGGCAAATGTTAATATTTAATTTAATCATATTAAATATTTTTATTTAATAAAAATTCCAATTAAGCTTTAATTAATTCCGAAAAAAATTCAAATGGTGAATTTTATTTTTAAAAGCTTCAAAAAGGCTCTGAAAATCAGGATGTTACAAATCTACCCCCCTTAGAAAGAATCTCGTCCCCGAGATTTGGACGGACTAGGAAAAAGAAAGGAGAAGGAAACTCGGCTCTTAGGTCCTCTTCACGCTCCCAAGTTGCTTGACTTCGAATGGTTGCTCTACTGTACTTTGTGGAACTTTATGGTCATGCTTCTTGTGTGGCGTTCAGCTTCCTTCATGATTCTATCTTGTTGGTCGTTTCTCCGAAGTATTCCATTAACTAAGAAATATGGAAGACAACAACAAATCGGACTGGTACATCTTTAGTCGCCTGCAAGCTTTGGGTTAACTTCAATTGCCCTTATCATATCGATTAATTCATTATTCCACCAAAAGGGCTTAACTTCCACCAGTGTTCATCCGAGAAGGACATAATTATTTCAACTCTTCAAAAATTCTTGATTCCAAAATCATATACCACAAATGCACCTTACTGATTTCGACAAATAATCTCATAAACTTTTATTCTCTGCTCTAATTTGAATCGACAGCAAACTATAGAATTTTCTAACAAGAATCCAATAACATTGTAATTGTGATTTCCACCAATTGTTTTATGATCATTATCTAGTCCAACAGATCCATAACTCTTGTCAAATAATATAAAATTAATCCAACCTTTTAGTAATCATCAATCAATTTTAAGATCATCTAAGCCATAATTTAATATTCATTAATCCACCAACATCATTCTCTTCATAATCATCATTTTGGTTCCACCAAATTTGAATGAACTCAATTAATTCTTATCGGACAATCTCTCAATTAATTCTCATTGGACCATCTATCTCCCATAATTAATTTAAATCCTCCAGGTTATCCATTTGAACATCCTTAAATGATCTAGTTAATCCCATTAGTTAAAATCCAATTTTCTAGCAATGATCTATTAAATCCACCAAATTCAAATTGTCATATCAAAGTCCACTTTGCAATGATAAAATTAATCCACCAAGATATCTAAGGGTATTATCTTCTGGAATTCCACTAGTATCCACTCATCATCAATAGGTCCACCAAACTCTGATAATCAAGTAACTCCACAAAATTCATCTACTCTTCATGATTCAACCAAATCACCCAAAATGGAGTTTATGATAATTCAACATCTTAATCTTTTAATCGCTCCCTTTACTTGATCAATCTCTTAATACCAATTCTCCAACAATCACAAATAATCCCTTCAACAAAAATCTTGTTTTGCATCCAATTGCTCCTTTCAATCCTAGATAATAAATCCAAGGTATCAAATTTAGACACTTCCTATGATCTAATTAGTTCCACCAAGTTTACTACTGTACTCATTCTCCATGATCTATTTAATCCACAAGTATTACTTTCTTCACATTTATTCATAATCAATTGATATCTACAAATATGCCTTTTATCTCAATCCTCTCAAATATTATTCAATCTTGTCAATTATAAATCCAAAATATATCACCCTAGCAACAATTCTCCAAATTACCTAACTTGACATGCACTGATTATGACAGCTTTCCTGACAAGAGTACTTCCCATAAATTTGTTATCTTCCATATACAAGAATTCTCCAAACTTGGACTGCGGTGAAAGAATTGGAGCTTGTACTATTGCGGTAACTTGGGTTAGCAAAAGATAAGAGGAAAGTAGCACAGATAAGAGATCAGGGGAACAACTAAACAACATCCCAAACAAACACACAAGAGAGATCAACTAGGAGAAGCTTAGCTTGAAATCAAATTTTTTTAAGGATAGCTGTACTACAAGTATACAAAGACTTGGTACAGTCCACCTAACACACAAGCAAGTAATATATAAGCGTTCTAAAATCGTAGGACTTTACTTGGGCACTACAACTAAAGAACTAGTCCTCGCTCCTTCATGATGACGCGCTTCTCCAATTGCTTCTCAGACGCAGCCTTACTGAGCCATCTATAGAAATTAGAAAGGGAAGGGGGTACAATTACCATTCCAAAAAGGAAATAAGCAGATAGATAAGAGAGAATGCCATGACGAAGGTAAGGATAGAAAGACAAGAACAGACGAGGATAGCACATTATTAACTTTTTATTTTATAAAATAAATTTTGAAGTTCTTCTTTTAACGACCATTCTAACTAGGTCACGTCTTACAGTCAAATTGGTTCTGATACCATCTCTGTCGGGACCCCGGATTTCCGAACCCGGACCCTCTGTGTATTACCGCACTAGTCCCAGATCAAAGCTAGTGCACACAGTCAAACAGTGATGATTCGTAACCAACAACGCTTTATTACAATAATTGAGAGTACAGACCGAAAGGTCTCTTATTACAACTGAGGTTTCAAGACCTCACACACACACACAAAACACAGCGGAAGCAGAAATAAATCCAGTGAAGACACATCAATACGCCACAGGCAATTGACTGGGGAAGCGCGACCTAGAACTCCGGGAAGCCTTCATCGAATCCACACGCGAAGTAGTCGTAGTCTGCCTCCTGAGCTTCGTATTCTTCTGAGATTTATTTTTGAGAGCAACGCGTGAGTACATAAAGTACTCCGCAAGTCTTGGGAAAAATGCATAGATGCAAGGCTTAACAAAGGAAGGCCATATGGTTCTTTTGCACAAAGCAACATTTTAAAATTCAATTACTACTAATTATTTTCGAAGGCATTATTTTAATGAAGTAATGTTTTTACCGAATTAACTTTCTAGTGAAGGTTCCAACTACCAACACTAGCTAACCAATTACCATTGGTCAAGCTTTAAACTGCGGGTTCCATCCACCCTCTCTGGCTCCATCCGCCAGGATTCCCTTCCGAGAGTTCCCTCCACCCTCGGAATACAAATCTTTTGTTTTTAAAACCAAAACCAGAAATCTACCATGTGAATGCATTCCTTGCCCGCCCTTGACCGTGGGCACGGCTATTCGAATAGTTTTACACTCTGCAGAGGTTGTACAACTTTACCCACAAGAGATAAATTATCTTAATAGTCAACATGCTTCCTTTGGCATGAGACCCAGATAAAATATCACAAAGCCTTTCACCTACTCCAGTATAGCTAGAGACCACCCGCTGAGGTTTCACCGCAGAAGGGTTAAATCCGCCCAATCTGAAGCCCCCTCTTGCGCCATATGAGTACAGTAAACCCTGTCCCTCACTATGAGTAACCAGTACACCCTGGCACTCAATACACCACTGGTGATATCTAAACTACACCTTTATAGGTTAGTTAGCTAGGTCGTACCCATATAGACTTGTGGTTGTACGGTTAATGCTCAGTTTGGACAAACACAAGCGTCGGTCCTTAATTGACTAGGGTGGAACATACACTTAACAAGTTCTCGTGCTTACTGCACCAACCCAAACAACCATCCACCCTAATCTAAACCAACTTTCACATTTTTATTTTATTTTAAAATCACCGTGACAACTCCAATTGCCACTTCACTTTCAAACTCAAGGATTTAATAATAAATCATAATTTCCCATTTTCAAGATTTTCCAAAGTTATTAGATAGCAAGACTAAGCATTAAGCTACCCATCTACTATTCACAAAGGTTAATAGTAATCTCATTATTAAGACAAAGGAAGTTCTAGGGTGACAAGGTACATGGCAATCAATGTCAAATGAAGGCATAACAAAGTTGGAATAACTAATTCCTAAAGACTTGAATTAGTGACTTTATGTAAATAGCAATGCACATAATTTAAAATATTTTAAAAACATTTCAAAAGCATAGGCTCAAAATGATCAAAGGAGACTTGCCTTCTTGTGCACTGGTTGGTCCCTCTTGCTGCGGTTCGACAAACTCTTCGGCGACGTCGGGTTCTACGCGCGAAACGACAAAACAAACAAAATAAATTCAAATAAAATTCAAATGAACTCCAAAAACTGCAAACCCAGAACCAAAAGATAGATCTCAATTTTAGATGAATTTAGGAAAAAGATTCGGGTCAATTGGAGTTCGGACGAAGGAGAACGAATGATCTAAAGTTTGCCGGGGCGAGAAAATGCTGGAAATTCCCAGATGTTACTGTTCACCCGAGAGCAATTTTTGGAAAGGAGGCTAGCGTTGGCGAGAGGAGACATGGGAGATGAATCCAACTAGCAAAATGGGTTGCTAGGGACCCAAGGCACACATAGGAAGCGACGGCACGCCAAACGGAGAACGATGACGGCACTGGCGGCTACAACGACATGGGTAGGAGGGAGGAATAAAACTCGGGCATAGGACAAGGAGGCGTAGGGTGAGCACGGGCTAGAACGCGGCTTGGCGAAGCTAGAAAAATTGTCGGCTCGGTCAGAAACCCACTGGAGACGGCGCAATCGACGTTTGAACGACGTCGGGAAGGAAAAAGGAAAAACTTAATATCTTGGTGCTCGGTGAACGAAATCTAAAACCATTTGGAGGGTAGCTACCTGGGATGGTTTGGCACAAAGTGACGCGAACGGATTGGTGAAAACATCACCGGGTAGATGGGGGACGCGTGATGCCATTGGCGGACATGGCGAGGTTCGGAGGCAAAAATTTGTGGAGGCTTTTCGGGGAAACAGAAGTGAGCACGGCGTAGAACGCGACGAGGCAAGTCTAAGAAAAATTACGGCAAGGGCTAAAGCTTACCGGAGGCGACGAATCGACGTCGGGAAGCGCTCTTGACCTAGATTGGGGAAAACTTGATTCCGGGAGATTGGCTGCACCAAAACCAAATTAACTTGACAAGAAGGTAGATGTCATATGATGGCACAATGTGACGCGAAAGGATCACAGAAAAACTCACCGAATAGCTCGAGACGCGACGAGCAAATTCGGGACCAAAGGGCCTCGATGCCGACGGCGTCCTGAGCTTTGAGGGACTTGCCACGGCTTGGGATGAGTTTAGAGGGGTCAAGGGGTCCTATTTATAGGCTTGGAAGAGGTAGAAACCGGCTCCAATTCGCGGATTTCGGTTTAGAGTCCGATTTGGAAAATAGGAGATAAAAGGCAAACGGATGAATGAAATGGAAAGAGGTCAATTGGGATGGATTCCTTGCGTGATTTGGCACAACTTTCCTTTTGGGAGGATATTGAAATAATGCCCGGATTGGAAGTTATGAAGAGAGAGGAAAAGGAAGGAAAACTGTACACAGAGATCGATCGCGCTGAGGTAGAAGACGCATGAACAGTACCGCGCGGGTACTGTTCATTCTCTCTCCTCTTTCTTTTTTTTTTTTGGAAATTTCAAATTGAGCTCAAACAAACTCCGAAAAATTCAAGAAAATACAGAAAAATTCCTTTTGACACAAGGAACACAAATAAAATACTTTTGGCAAATGTTAATATTTAATTTAATCATATTAAATATTTTTATTTAATAAAAATTCCAATTAAGCTTTAATTAATTCCGAAAAAAATTCAAATGGTGAATTTTATTTTTAAAAGCTTCAAAAAGGCTCTGAAAATCAGGATGTTACAGCACATCTGCTTACGATCCCCTCTAGCCTGCCCCATCATGTACTTCTGTCTGAGGCGGACCTCAAACTTCCTCCGTAAGCCATCCATGGTCTGAGCAATATGCGAACGAGCCTTCTCCATCTTCTTATCCATGTAGGCCCGCGCTACCTCGGAGAATTCTTTGCCTTCGACCATATGCTGCTTCGCCATCATGGCTCTATTGACGAAGTATCCAATTGAACAGTTCCAGGTCTCTTCAACGATTGCAGTGATAGGTAGGGATCTCACGCCCTTTAGAACACCATTGTACACCTCGGACATGTTTGTCGTCATGATTCCGTACCTTGCTCCGCCGGTGTCATGCAGTAGAGACCACATCTCCATGTCAGGTGCATTCGATTGCACCCATTGTGTGAACTCCCCAAGTCTCGTGGAGCCTCCCTCCACGGCCCCCGCTTCAGCCTGCTCAAGACGCCTCACATGCTTGCTGGTCTCCTCATCAAGGTGCCTCCACAAGGCATCGAACTTCCTCTTCTGGTTCTGCATACAAAGATTTTTAAACATCTTCATTAGTTCCTTGCTATGGAACCTTCTGTGGAAGTTTGCCGCAAGATGCCTCATGCACCACCGGTTCTTCATGTCATTCCACTGGAACGGAGGCTGTGTCCCGTTCTGCATCGTTCGCATTGCAGACAGCAAGCCTACATTGCGGTCTGAGATAACACACACATCGGGCTGATCTTGTACAACGGCCTGCTTCACATTGGCAAGGAACCACAGCCAGCTATCTGTACTCTCATTCTCTACTATTGCAAATGCCACTGGGAGTAACTGGTCATTTGCGTCTGCTACAACCGCGGTCAGGATTGTACCCTTGTATTTGCCAGATAGGAATGTGCCGTCCATCGTTAGCACTGGACGACACCACTTGAAGCCTTCTATTGCCTGATGGAAGGCCCAGAAGACTCTGTCAAGCACAAAACAATTCGGCCCTTTCGTCTCATGAACTCGCTCGTACTTGTTAATGTACGTGCCTGGGTTTGCTGCTGCAATCTGACTCAACATTCTCGGGACCAGATCATATGCCTCCTCATATGTCCCGAACATACTCCGCAGTACCTTCTGTTTCCCCCGCCACACCTTCTTGTAGCTCACAGCAAACCCCACCGTGTTCGCTACCTCCGCCATGAGAACCTTGGGAGTAATGGATACATTTGCAGCCACAAGATGCCTTATCAGCTCTGCAACATATGACGACGTCATGTTGCGGTGCCTAGGTAGTGGCGCCGCAAGCTCACAAGTGTGATCGTTCAGCACCGTTATCCGGAAGTCCGTGGCAGCGCCTCTGAACCGCTGCGCACGGACCTTGCCAGGGCAGGAGCCGTCCACACACTTCACAATGTAGGTATCAGGGTTGGACCTGTGCACCCGATATGTCCGGCTGATGTTGACGGCGTATGTGGCAATAGCTTACTGTGCAGCACTCTTGTTACGGAAGCTCTGCCCTACAACGAATCTGCCTTCATTGAATCCCCACTCTGCCTCCTCCGCCCGTGGCAGAACTAGGGATTCCGCTGCGATGTCGTCCAATCTGGACGGCACGTACGCACCCTCCGTGGTTACAACACCACCTACCACACCTCCCGCTGTAGGTTCCCCTTCTTCCTCCTCTCCTGAACTCTCTGTTTCCACATCGTCCTCCTCCTCACTTTCCTGCACCTGGTTCTCAAGGTACTCGTGACAGTCAACACGCGCGGCCCACCACCTCTCTGCACCTTCATTCGGCTGAAAATTCTCCACGCGCCTCTGCAGGTCACCATCTTCCATTGACTCATGGACTCCTTCACCAGCATCTTCATGACCGCCGGAGAGTAATGCACGCTCTACATCTCCGCCAGCACCACCAGAGCCACCCATGGCGGATGATTCTGTCCTCTCCACGAATTGAACATACACCATTGGCCTGGCATATATCAATGCGTCTGGGTTGCACACGACCTCCATGTAGTTCGCCCATGAAGCGTCGCTCGTCACCTTTATAAGTTGCCACACTGTCTCCCCTGCAACACCTCCAACAGTGGCATACACTGCCTCGATCCGTAATTTGTTCCTTGCGGTTAGGACTGTGCGTTCGGTTTTTTCTGTTTATACGGTTCGGTAAATACGATTTAATCGGTAAATACAGTTTTAGTATTTCGGGAAATACGGTATTTTTCAAAATATGGTGTGGTATCGGTAAATACCATTTTATTTCGGTACGGTATCGGTTAATACCAATTTTACCAAACTTTGCGCGAATTGCTAAACGTTAACTCTCCATTCTACAATCAAAAATTGAATAGAGCATTATATAGCAGTGCCTCACAGAGTCACTCAGTCACAGCCGATAGCAATACAGCATTACAGGAGCAATCAGCCAAGCCAATCACAGCAACATGCAGCATGTGCATCACTTCACACTTTCACAGTATTCACAATTTCACAGCAGATGAGCAGAACGCCAACACTAGAACTCTAGAAGTCACACATTCACAGTACAGGCAGCACACATCACACCTCACACACTCACACATTCACAGGTCACAGCATCAGTGCATCACTTCACTTCACAGTATTCACAGGACTACCAGCAGAACCAGAACACTAGAACAGCAGTACATAACAGCAGAACCAGAACACTAGGACAGCATCAGTACTACAGCAGCACATAATGACATTAAAACATCCATACATATTACATAATACATAAAAGCAGAAGTAGATGTCAAGCAGTCTCAAGCTGGCAGCAGCACTCCAGTGTTATCTTCAAATGCAAGATATCTAAATTAACCATTAAGTTATCTTCAACAATGCCACTATGCAAGACAAAAATATAAAAAAGGTCTTAGTAAAAAATACCAGGCCATTTTGTACAATTACTTTTTGCTCTAACTATTAGGTCAGTTGTTTATATTCTTGCAAGATACAAAGGTGAAAAATGTACAGAATATAATGTCTGATGAACCACAGCAGTGAACAGCAGGCAAACCTGAATCATGTTAAGTTATCCCTTGCTAAAAACGAGAAAGCATATAGCAATGTGGGGGTCAACCGTTCAAGTCTATAATTTACATCAAACAAAACATGCTCTTTATTAATTCAGAACAAGAACAACAAAGGCCAGATATACTTACAAACGAATTAATAACACCAATTTAAAGAAATAAGATTTGATTGATCCTCTTGACAAGAGCTTAGGGCCATAAGCATGTAGTTTCATAGTAACAGGCAAACATGGTGTGGAACTGTGGATGCAGCCTAATACTTCATACAAAATTGTGGAGCATACTCATGAAGTCTAGTCATACCACTCTACCAATTAATCTACCAATTAATGAAACAGAGAGAAAGCCAGAAAGGACTTACTTCCCAAGATCCAGTTGACTCCGTACCGTAAGCACCGAAGGGCGAAGGAGGCGGTCAGGCGGTGAGGCGGTGAGGCGGAGGCGCGGAGCAATTGGGGCTTGGGGGGCCGGGGGGACCGTCGGACCGGACCGGGGGAGCACCGAGCACCGGTAGGCGGCAACGGATCTGGCGAGCGACGAGGCGACAAGGAGCTCTGATCGGGTCAAGAGGAAGCGCTTCGGGCTTAGGCGGATCTGGTGAGGGGCGTCGCCGATCGCCGCGTTGGTCAGTGGTCACTAACTCAATCACTACTCGCCGCCTCGCCGGTCGCCGCGTCTGGCGTCTGCGCAGATTAGGGATCCGGATTTAGGGGCGTCCGCTAGCGCTAGCTAGGGTTAGGTTACAACCGATACATGCCGTCTGCGGTCTGCACTCTGCTGCGCGCGTGCGTTGGGCTGGACTGCTGGTGGGCCGCCGAGACCGCAGAGGTGCGGCAGTGCTACTGGGCCTTTCGGTTTTTTTGGTTTTTCCTCGGTTTTTACCGAAAAAACCGAATCATACAAATACCCATTTTGTAGCTACCGAACCGAATACCGAAAACCGGTCAAACCGAGTTCACCGGTTCGGTTCGGTTTTTTTGGTACGGTTTTTTCGGTTCGGTATTAAATTGCACAGCCCTACTTGCGGTGTCCCGATCGAATGCGGAACGCACGCATCTCCGTAGCTCCAACAGGTTCATGGTGTTCAGATTGCATGCCCGGATCACAGTTCGGTCACAATTATTCAGGTCTGCCCCGTACGGCCCGTCCCGTACGAGACCACTTCCATAGAACACGAATAAGTCTTGGATGTCACCCATGGCGTACCTAACATAAGCCCAAACTGAACCATCTTAGTATATATAACAGGCAACAAGTGTACCATCATACATAACCTACTGCGTACCACATACAAGCGTACCATTTATGGAGTGCGCTAACAAATTTCTATATAAATCAAATTACTAATGTAATGTACTTTTTTCCAATTTCTATTCTACAAATCTTAATTCTGTGGTACATATATTACAATTTTTTCAACTTCATAGAGTCTAATTTATTTTTAACTTCTCATTGTATTTTTTACTTTATTTGCAGAGCGCGCTAACACATTAAATTCAAATTTTACTGCAAATCAAATTACATTTTTTGTAATTTCACTCCTATTTTGTATTATTATTCTACTAATTAAATGACTAATCGAGCAACTCATTTTTCATCATTTCTTACTTACGATTTCTTACATCGATCAAATAACTACATTTTTTGCCAATCTGTTAGATCCTCTACAATTCTAGTACTACTTCCTCTACATTTCTAGTACTACCCAACAATGTGCCATGCTTCATATATGCAGCGTTACACTTTAACATAGATTTTTTTTACGAACATGCACAGCAAGATCTAATATTATTCAGTGATTTTGGTTACAAGAATGAGTACATGTTAATACAAACAGTACATGCGCAAGTGGCCTTTCCGACTAGCTATGTGCTTCACAATGACATCATTTAAATGTAGTTATAATCCACTTAACAAACAGCAAGATTACTGGTTACAACATCAGTACAAAAACTATTCACATAAAATATAAATTACAGTACTCTACAACTACAAACATTTTATCAAAAAATTGCAATATACTACGACCACAAATAACTACAAATATTTTACATTACAACAACATTACTTCATTTCTTAACATAAAATATAGAATACAACACGATAATTACATAAAATATAAACATATTGAGATCGTTTACGCTAATTACAGGCTAATCACTATAATACCATCTTAAACGCATGGAGATGATATTTACCTTTTCTTGAAGCTCACGAGAGGATCTACAACTTTCACAATTGCGAGAACTTCAGATACCTTCCAAAATTACTCCAAATCCCGTGTTTGCCGTTCTTCTTTCCTTCACTATGAGCTCTTGCTCCCTCTCTGCCTGCTTCTCTATCTAGAGCAAATGCAAATGCACTGGAGCCTTCGAAAGCCATGCCACCCTCTTCCTTTTATCGCGAGACAAAAACGGTCACATGCACAGAATGAAGTAGGGGCCGGTTCTCATATATATACACGTGTTACAATCCTGCAAAAGAACATGCAATAGCAGCAGCACGAGAGCTACTTCCAGCGAAAAAAAGCCAGCAACACGCGGGAATCCTGGCGGCTTTTGGCGACGAGACGCGACGCAGGCATGTGGTGCGGTCGGCCACCGCGGCCACCGCACCACCCGGCCAAATGGTGCACTACCCCGCCGCACCATTGCCCCTGACGTGACCGCGAGCGAGTGGTGCGGTCGGGGACCGCACCACTCAGGTGTGGTGCGCTCCCCGGCCGCACCATTGGACACGTGTCGCGACGCGGTTAAATGGTGCGGTCAGGTGGGGGCTAGAGTTGGAATTTCGTTTCCGAAGACGCTATTTTCGGAATTTCGGGTAGCAACAATGCCAAAAGCGTCCAAATTTCCATGGAGGAGCTAGCCTGGCGTCGATTGGTAAGTGTGCCCGGTTGGGTAGTCGGTGTGTAGGGGTTTAAAAGGAACCCTTGTCTAATGACAAAATCAAGTATTAAGAAAACTCTGATTTGCCTTCTTCCTCGATTGCTTTTGTTCCCCGTCTTGTTCTTCTCTTCCCACTCCCAAATTATCTCAATCTACCACTAAATTGTTACGTCCGGTCGTTGTTGATCATCACCGGAGTCCGGACATAATAGTTCTTTTCACTTGATTTTCAGTTATTGGTTAGTAAACTAAATGAAGATTAGAATGTCTACATCGGAGGGTTGATATTTTAAACACTATGATCCAAAGGTTATTAGGGCATGTACAATGGTATGAACTAGTTACTAGCTCTAAGATAACTTCTCCAATGATATTAACTTTTAGCACATAGCTCATAACATGAATAGTCCCACATGACATCCTCATATAATCTTGGAATGTGTGTATGAGACTAGCTCTTGATCAAGAGTTAGCTTCTCTCTCTCTTCTATTAAAATATAAAATAATATGTTTAGAGCTAGCTCATAAGTCACCATTGGACATGCCCTTACATTCTTGATGGATGTGGCTCAACGAAAAGGCTTGGTTTGTAGTAAATGATATAGAAGAGTGTTGGACCGAAATGGCGACAGAGGGGGGGTGAATGTCGCTCTCAAAATTTTGTCCCCCACAAGTACCCACGATCAACTTTTATCTCCGATAGCTATAAGGAGCTACGAAGATGAAGATGAACTGCACCAAGAAATTCAAATGCACTTGACTGAAATTTGCATGCTGAAATCTGGACTTGACAAGATAAAAGGGCTACTTGAAAAGACTGAAAACTGCAGCAAGAAAAATAAATGCACTAGGCTGAAAACTGCACTTCATGATGGCTAAAAACTGCACTTAACATTGGCTGAAAACTGCACTTTAATTTGCTGAAAACAGCCCTGCAGATTGGCTAACAACATCACTTCAATTTGCTGAAAACAGCAGCAAGAAGAGGCTGAAATCTGCTTAAACTTGCTGCTGAAAACAGGAATTCTGCAGACTGAAAAATAGACAACAGACAAGCAGATTTTCAGATTTGAAGCAAGGAGATTTTGTCGAAATCAAGCGAGGAAGACAATTGAATTAAATCACTTCAAGGGAAAGCTTCAAGGATCTAATCCAAACACATTTGAGAGACCAAATAACATGAGAAATCAACTGAACTCATAGAATTTCAGATTAGCCTAAAGACTGAAAATTACAGGGAGCTGAAAATAGAAACTCAAATTCCTCCCAAACCCTTGATCCTTTGGCACTGAAAATCTGGGCATATATTAGCAATAGCAAGGGGACCTCCCAGACCAAATATCACCTCAAGCCAAGAAAGGAATCAAGGAAATAACCCAAACCCTAGAAATGACAGAAACTGGAATCTTCAGAGAAGAGCTTCAAACAAAATCAAATTACTCCTTCCACAGAGATCTTTTGCACATGAGATTTTAGGGATATAAGAGCAATACCTAGATGATCCCTCAGACCAAATCTCAAGTCAGATTGAGGAGTAAAAACATTTTTCCCTGAAACCCTAGAACTAGCTGAAACTTGAACAGAGAGGGCCAAAATCAAGAAACTGGAATTAAACTCAGTTTGCTATGGGGATTGACTAGCCAAATGGCTTTTAGGCTTCACCCATGTCATAGCAACCCATTTTGGCCAAAACCAGCAAGCAAGAACTCGAAAATCACAAAATCAAGAAATCCACAAAAGAAGGCATCGTAGAACAGAGAGCAAGAAAATGATGAAACTTCAGATTTTCATTGATTTCAACAAGAGGAAATGCGAGGAATCACGATACGCATGTACATTAGAACGAGGAATGATTACATGACTCTCACACACTCTCCAACCTCTCAAACATCAACCATGAATGCTTAGAGGAGGATGAACACACTCTGTTCTCTCAAGAACTCTACGTAGGGGACAGAGGGAGCACTGACTCTGCCTCTCCAACCACTAAAGACTAAAGAAGAAACCAACTCCTAAAGCCTCTTTTGACTAGAGCTAACCCTAATTCCCTCCAAAATGCTCAAGTGGGCATGCAGCCCCTCAATCCTATTTATAGCCTTGGCTAACGGGTCTCCGCCCCGTTACGCCTGCTAAATCCAACGGCGCCCGCTCCCGCTTGTGCAGCCTCGCGAATTTCCCGATTCGCCCCTCCTGCACCTTCCGGGAAGCTTCCGCGCTCCTTGCCTCGCACGCCTCGCAACCACCTCGAGTCTACGTCGTCTTCGACACATCCCGACCGTTCTGACCTCAGCGCCACCTGCGCCTAGTCCGGTCCACGTGTCTCGCCACGACTCCACCCGATGTCCTGCAGCCACACAGACAAAGAACACATCAAATAGCACCGCTCGATACATAAAAGCGTAAATACCATAATACTTACCATAATGAAGTCCAAACCTGTCGAATCATCTAAATATGAACATAAACCCATACGACCAGGAATGACCAAGTCCGACCGAGCCCGACTGCGCCATGCAACGACTCGACTCCGAACTACGCAAACCAAACTCGACTCACTTAGACCAACGTCAAATACTCATCATTCACATGGAGTCACGACCGCATGGTCTCTCAAAGAGAGAGATTGAAATTCTAGAACATTTTATTTTATTAGTTGTTAGTACTCTTTCTTTGGTGTCCGTTGGATAAACTTGCAGTTAATTTACATTGACTTATGATGATAGTTTAATTGTGACAAACTCTTATGCTATGTGAAAAATTCTATATAGCACTTCACATCTCTTGGCTTGCTTTCTACATAGCTGATGGTAGTTGAGTACCTTGTGGATTGATGTTTTTTTTAAACTTCTTAAGTTTTCTTCTAGAACCTTTCACGATTATGTGCAGAGAACACATAGCATGTTGAATATCTATTTTGTGCGACAGGAATCGCAAATATTATCTCCAATAATATGCATTTCGGTCTTGGTTCTTTTTTTCTTAAGGTCATATCAATACAAACAGATTACAAGCATAGACATTACAAAACTACCCTCAACAACCAGAGAAATTACATTGACACCAAACAGAAAGACACGACCTAGAAAGCTCTCGAGGAAGTTCCACGTGTCCAATGTCGGAGTCGTCGAGGATGACCAGAAGAGGCGAGTCTTTCTGGGGGTCATCCGTGTTGATGAAAGTACCAGAGGGCATGGCTGCCTGATAGGTGGTTGAAGATGACGGTGTTGTCTTGTGCGGTTTGCTGGTTGTCGATGGGAGGCGTTGCTCGTCGGAGAGACGGGCCATCGTACAGCCGCCACAAACCAAAGTCGACACGAGGCGTAGCTCATATGGGATGTGAGCCGCCGTGTGCCTGTGGCCAAAGAAGGCCTCCGTTGCTCCCAAAATAGGGACTGGAGGTTGATAGAGGAGCAGTCCAGGAGAGCACCACTCTCCGGCTGATTTGTGCCGAAGTTTCTTGATATTGGTTCACTTGTTCCCTCGCCACCGTATCTACATGAAGAACCCTCCTCAAAGAAACATGTAAAATTTTTGGAAGGTGGAGGGGATTGCGCTCGGAGTCTGTTATGCAGAGTATTTGGGAGGAGGTGCTCCTGCTCTTCACATGATAGTAGAGACGAACCAGGAATAACAAAGGCGATCGACGCCAAGCACCACATGGGCAAATTAGGACCCTTTCCGTGGTTAGAATGCCCCTGCTCTACACAGGTCTACCCCTAGCGGGTCCTACTATGTGAGTGGCCTCACCAGTTCGAGGACATGACCTCAGATGAGGGGCCACTTGTCAGATAGATGCGCATGTGCCATATGACCAAGAGATTACTGTTATACTTAGAAAGGACAGTAATACTCCTCACTTGTACTCATAGACTAGCTATCTTCCTTAGGGGTATTCCAGTCATTTGTATATGCCCAATAGCCTATATTTACCTATGTACCTCATTTGTAACTTGAATTCTAAAGGAATACAAAGAGACATCTCAATCGGTGTGCCTCCAAGAGGACCCCTCACGCAAGGAACCACCCCTGTAGGCTATCGACAAGAGTAGGGCGGTCCTCCCAGACCCCCGAACCTATATAAACCCTGTCACTTTCACTCTTGTGGATGCCGACCAGTAGCATGGCTAATGTCTGCCCCCTCACTTGTGTTTGGTTTCCACACCTGTAACATTGGCACCATTCGTGGGGACCGTAGATGATCAATGAAAGGCTATGGCTCTTACCAAGAAGTACTCTAAGTCCACGAAGCCTCCTCTAGCTCCAAAACATAAGGAGCTCGTGGACGACTCGTCCGCTCTCTAGAGGAGCCCGAGGCGCGTGCCATCTTTGGAGATTAGGGCCATTCACCCCAGGACAAACAATGTCCTGCGTGTCCCAAGGCTACCAGGCATATCCACTTCCCCCTCGCACCAGCCGACGCGGGGCTCGGCCAAGGGCAAGAAGCATGATTTGCCATCGAAGCCCCTTTCCAACCAATACCCCTATGGCGCTTGATGCCAGTAACTACAAGGCAATAGTGGAGGCGACCACAAGACAAGTGGTGGACTACGGGCCTATTTGGTTGGTGCCTAAGCTTGTCATGCCTAAGCTTAGACAATATGTGGCTGCCACAGAAAGTGTGGCTAACAAAATCGAAGCCACACTTGTGGCAAAGTTTGGCAAGAAACTGAGTCTATGACGTGTGGGGCCAAGTGCTAAGAAAGTGTGGCATGCCACAGTTGCGTCAGTGAACCAAACAGCTACCTAAAAACTGTGGCACGCCTAACTTGTGACTAGGCAACTTCTGGTTATGAACCAAACAGGCCCTACATATGATTGCAATGGCCCTCAGCACATCTCACATCTCATTGCTCCCAACACCGTCTTCAATTCAAGTGGCCACTGACCCGGGTGCGTAGAGCTTTCATCCTTGAAGGAGGGAAAGGGTGGAAATCTTATAACCTCCCTCGGCTTGCCCACACGACGATGATGAATGGGGCTCCTTATTGGCCGCTGCACTTGTTGAGCCCCCGGATGGGGAGGAGCTAAGCCTATTCCACTACAACTCATCTCGTCTCCTCAACCTCTTAGGCCCGAGCTCATATCCCTGAGGATGGGAGTTCCAGGCCCTCCTCGAGCTCCTCCACCCGGGCAAATATGCCTGCACCCAGAGATGGTAAGCCAGCTCCCACCAGCCAAAGCAGAGCTTCGCCCTCAAGGTGCTACTTGACTAGGGCGGCTAGAGAGCTCTAGGGCCAAAGGTTGTCCCTCCCCTAGGAGTTCGTTCAACACCTCCAGGCAAATGGGCAGTTCCACCCACTGCAGCCCAAGCACGCTTGCCAAGCCATAAAGACTCATGTAGAGGACCATGGCCAAGACGGTCGGACAATTCTTTACACTGCAAGCACCAAACATGTCACCTGCTGTAACATCCCGATTTTCAGAGCCGTTTTGAAGCTTTTAAAATAAAACTCACCATTTGGATTTTTCTGGAATTAATTAAAGCTTAATTAGAATTTTTATTAATTAAAAAGATTTAATATGATCACATTTTTCTATTTTAGCCCTTTTTTTAAAAAAATATTCACATTTAGACCCCTGTTAGTTTTAATTCCGTTTTTGAACCCAGGGGGTCGGCGCCGTAAGTCACGGCGTCGAGCTGCGTGGGCCGCGTATGCGTGGCGGCAGACGTGGCGGTGACATGGCAGGCACCTCGGCGCCACTGGTCACGGCGTCGAGCTTGGCGCCAGGATCCACGGCGCCGAGCGCGTGGAACTCTGTACTTCTAATGTTCAGAACTCCACCACTAGTCCTAACATGCCTTAGGGAATATAACTTGCTGGGTCTATTACATTTTGTCTACTGGGTGTAGCGCGGTTGTTTCCCCTTTTTCTCGCGCCCTAAAGATGGCTCCGCTGCATCCTTCTTCCTGTCACTCTTGGTCTTGAGAGCTGCCTCACGAGCTTGAAGTTCTTTCTCCTTACGCTTGATGGCTGCTTCACGCAGACTTACCTGCTCCCACCTCCTTTGCAGCTCATCCTCCTTACCCTTCAGACGGATTTCGTCCACCCTCACGCGGCGCTCTTGCTCAAGCCGCCGCATCTGTCGTTCCACCTCGCAAGCCTGAGTCATCTTGACAAAGTATTGTCCTTTATTTTCCACCTCCATTGGCCGGTTCCGTGGCCATGCCGGCGGCACCCGATCCGCCCATTCGATGAACTTGCAAGGCTATGTGTGGCGTGGTAGATGTCATGGATCAAGTTGAAAAACGATAACGAGAAACAAAGGATTTAGTTGTCGTCGTTACCATGAAGTCGTCATCCAGGTCTGGACACTTGAAGAACCTACGGCCGTAGTTGGCTCGTTGTACTCGATCCGTCCAGACGCACAACATCGTCCTAAAGCCGCAATGGCACTTCGCGCGCTCATGCCACTCCGGCACTCCAAATGGGTCGGATCTCCAGGAAGACATTGTTGTGTAGTAGTATTGTGATGGCTTGAGGAGGAGATGTGGTATGGAAGACATAGGAGGCCTTTATGTAGGCAGGTTATCTGGTGCAGTGGGCATAGTCCATGGAGTCTATGGAGAGGACGACATGGGAATCTTTTCGCTTTTTCAGGATTCCAGTGTAGCAATAAATGTCCCTATGAAGGCTTTTCAGAGCCTGTAGTCTCGTAATAAATTCAGAGCTTGGACCATTCAATGTATTTGGTACAACGTAGCCTTTTCAGTCGTTTGTAGGAAACAGTACGTTCCACGAAATAAGTGCTACAACATTGCCTTCTCAGAGACCAGTAATCATAATTTCTGAAACAACAAGCTACGGTCATTGCAAACGTGTCGGCATATCGACTACTTTTATCATGGACGTCAGAAAATTTCGACAGAGTTTCCCCTGTTTTTGGAGCCACTCTAAACACAAATATCACATGAATATAACATATACACATATATACAACAAGTAGCTCATTACAAACCCATCTCAGTCCATATACACATATATATCACATGAAGCACGACTTGTAAGGCCAACCATAGTAATAGTCCATACATCCATACGAACAAAGTTCAAATAGTCCATAACGTTCAAACAGTCCATACAGGTTAAACTACCACAAGTCTACCATGGTCCACAATGTCCAAACAGTCCATACAGGTGAAACTACCACAAGTCTACCATGGTCCACAATGTCCAAACAGTCCATACAGGTTAAACTACCACAAGTCTACCATGGTCCACAATGTCCAAACAGTCCATACAGGTGAAACTACCACAAGTCTACCATGGTCCAAAAGAACAAGTCTCTGTCATGCCTCCTAGTCTTACCCTTACCCTTACCAAGTGCGTCGGTGCCTGGAGTGTAACGGCTAGGCTCGCGGCGGCGTCTGCATGGTAGAGGCTGTGAAGGCTGAGTCGAAGGAGCGTCTACGAGCTGAGACGGGCCTATCTCATCGTAAGTCTGCTCCACCTCGTCCTCGTCCTCACCGCCCTGGGCCGGGAAAGTGTCGCTTCTCGTGCGGGACGAGCTCTGTCCTGTGGACCCTGCAGCTGCGTGGGAAGACGAACCCGGGGTGTTGGCGTTCCTTTACCGTGCCTTCGACAAGACTTGCAGGCCCGGGTTCGTCTTCCCACGGAGCTGCAGGGTCCACAGGACAGAGCTCGTCCCGCACGAGAAGCGACACTTTCCAGGCCCACGGCGGTGAGGACGACGACGAGGACGAGGTGGAGCAGACTTACGATGAGATAGGCCCGTCTCAGCTCGTAGACGCTCCTTCGACTCAGCCTTCACAGCCTCTACCACGCAGACGCCGCGCGAGCCTAGCCGTTACACTCCAAGCACCGACGCACTTGGTAAGGGTAAGGGTAAGACTAGGAGGCAGTGACAGAGACTTGTTTTTTTGGACCATGGTAGACTTGTGGTAGTTTCACCTGTTTGGACATTGTGGACCATGGTAGACTTGTGGTAGTTTAACCTGTATGGACTGTTTGAACGTTATGGACTATTTGAACTTTGTTCGTATGGATGTATGGACTATTACTATGGTTGGGCTTACAAGTCGTGCTTCATGTGATATATATGTGTATATGGACTGAGATGGGTTTGTAATGAGCTACTTGTTGTATATATCTGTATATGTTATATTCATGTGATATTTGTGTTTAGAGTGGCTCCAAAAATAGGGGAAACTCTGTCGAAATTTTCTGACGTCTATGATAAAAGTAGTTGATATGTCGACACGTTTGCAATGATCGTAGCTTGTTGTTTCAGAAATTATGATTACTGGCCTCTAAGAAGGCAATGTTGTAGCACTTATTTCGTGGAACGTACTGTTTCCTGCAAACGACTGAAAAGGCTAAGTTGTACCAAATACATTGAATGGTCCAAGCTCTGAATTTATTACGAGACTACAAGCTCTGAAAAGCCTTCATAGGGACATTTATTACTACACTGGAATCCTGAAAAAGCGAAAAGATTCCCATGTCGTCCTCTCCATGGACTCCATGGACTATGCCCACTGCACCAGATAACCTGCCTACATAAAGGCCTCCTATGTCTTCCATACCACATCTCCTCCTCAAGCCATCACAATACTACTACACAACAATGTCTTCCTGGAGGTCCAACCCATTTGGAGTGCCGGAGTGGCATGAGCGCGCGAAGTGCCATTCCGGCTTTAGGACGATGTTGTGCGTCTGGACGGATCGAGTATAACGAGCCAACTACGGCCGTAGGTTCTTCAAGTGTCCAGACCTGGATGACGACTTCATGGTAACGACGACAACTAAATCCTTTGTTTCTCGTTATCGTTTTTCAACTTGATCCATGACATCTACCAAGCCACACATAGCCTTTGCAAGTTCATCGAATGGGTGGATCAGGTGCCGCCGGCATGGCCACGGAACCGGCCAATGGAGGTGGAAAATAAAGGACAATACTTTGTCAAGATGACTCAGGCTCGCGAGGTGGAACGACAGATGCGACGTCTTGAGCAAGAGCGCCGCATGAGGGTGGACCAAATTCATCTGAAGGGCAAGGAGGATGAGCTGCAAAGGAGGCGGGAGCAGTTAAGTCTGCGTGAAGCAGCCATCAAGCGTCAGGAGGAAGAGCTTCAAGCTCGTGAGGCAGCTCTCAAGACCAAGAGTGACAGGAAGAAGGATGCAGCGGAGCCTTCTTCAGGGCGCGAGAAAAAGGGGAAACAACCACGCTACACCCAGTAGACAAAATGTAATAGACCCAGCAAGTTATATTCCCTAAGGCATGTTAGGACTAGTGGTGGAGTTCTGAACATTAGAAGTACAGAGTTCCACACATGCCACTGGTCGCGGCGCCGAGCTCGACGCCGTGGATCCTGGCGCCAAGCTCGGCGCCGTGACCAGTGGCACCTCGAGGTGCCTGCCATGTCACCGCCACGTCTCGGCGCCGTACGTCATGGCGCCGAGCCTCGGGTCCAAAAACGGAATTAAAACATCCAAGGGTCTAAATGTGAATATTTTTCAAAAAAAAGAGCTAGGTTGCTCCATATTCGGTTAATATGATTAGAATGAAATATTAATAATTGCCAAAAATATTTTATTTGTGTTCCTTGTGTCACAAGGAATTTTTCTGTATTTTCTTGGATTTTTCGGAGTTTGTTTGAGCTCAATTTTAAATTTCCAAAAAAAAGATAGGAGAGAGAATGAACAGTTCCTTCCGTTTTTCTCTCTCTTCATAACTTCCAATCCGGACCTTATTTCAATGTCCTCCCAAAAGGAAAGTTGTGCCAAATCATGCAAGGAATCCATCCCAATTGGCATTTTTCCGTTTCGTTCCTCAATTTGCCTTTTATCTCCTATTTTTGAAACAGACTGTAAACCAAAATCCACGAATTGGAGTCGGTTTCTATCTCTTCCAAGCCTATTAATACGACCGCTTGACCCCTCAAAGCCCAGGACACCGTCGGCACTGAGGCCCTCCGGTCTCGAAATTGCTCGTCGCGTCTCGAGCTATCTGGTGAGTTTTTTCGTGATCTTTTCACGTCACTTTGTGCTTTCATGTCCCATCTACCTTCTGGCCAAATTAATTTGGTTTTGGTGTAGCCAATCTCCCGGAATCGAGTTTTCCCCAATCTAGGTCAAGAGAGCTTCCCAACGTCGAATTGTCGCCTCCGGTAAGCTTTAGCCCTTGCCGTAATTTTTCTTAGATTTGCCTCGCCGCGTTCTACGCCGTGCTTCCTTCCTTTTCCCCAAAAAATCTCCACAAATTTTCACCTCCGAACCTCGCCATGGCCGCCAATGGCATCTCGTGTCCCCAACTATCCGGTGGTGTTTTTCCCAATCCGTTCACGTCACATTGTGCCAAACCATCCCAGGTAGCTACCCTCCAAATGGTTTTAGATTTCGTTCACCGAGCACCAATATATTAAGTTTTTCCTTTTTCTTCCCGATGTCGTTCAAACGTCGTTTGCGACATCTCCGGTGGGTCTTTGGCCGAGCCAACAATTTTCCTAGCTTCGCCAAGCCGCGTTCTAGCCCGTGCTCACCATACTTCTTCATGTCCTATGCCCGAGTTTAGTCCTCTCTCCTACCCATGTCGTTGTAGCCGCCCGTGTCGACACCGTGCTTCGTTTGGCGTGCCGTCGCTTCCTATGTGTGCCTTAGGTCCCTAACAACCCATTTTGCTAGTTAGATTCATCTCCCATGCCTCCTCTCGCCAGCGCTAGCCTTTTCTCCAAAAGTGCTGCTCTCGGATGAACAGTAATTTTTGCTAATTTCCAGCACTTTCTCGCCCCGGCAAACTTTAGATCGCTCCTTTTCCTTCATCCGAACTCTGATTAACCCGATTCTTTTCCTAAATTCATATAAAATTAAGCTCTACCTTTTGGTTCTGGTTTTAAAGTTTTGGAGTTCATTTGAATTTTATTTGAATTTTGTTTGTATTTATTTGCTTTGTTTGTTTGTCTTTTGCGCGTAGAATCCGACGTCGCCGAAGAGTTTGTCGAGCCGCAGCAAGAGGAACCAAACAGTGCACAAGAAGGCAAGTCTCCTTTGATCATTTTGAACCTATGTTTGTGAAATGTTTTAATTATTTTAAATTTATGTGCATCGCTATTTACATAGAACTCCAGATTTGGTCTTAAGGTATTAGTTAAACCAACTTTGTTATGCCCTCAATTGAACTTGAATGCCATGTACCCCTGTATCCCTATGATCACCTTTGTCTCAATAATGAGATTATTATTAAATCTTTGATAAATATTAGAACGGTAGTATAATGCTTAGTCATGCTATTTAATTTTTTGTAATCTTGAAATGGGAAATTATGTTTCATTACAATAATCTTTGTATTTAGAAATTAGTGGCGATTGGAGTTGCCACTGTTCTTTTAAAATAAAATAAAATGGGAAAATTGTTTTAGACTAGGGCGGGTGGTTGGATTGGCTGGTGCAGTTAGCACGAGACTTTGTAATGTGTATGTTTGGCCCTAGTCATTTAAGGACCGACGCTTGTAATTGTCCAGACTGAGCACTACCATACAACCCCGAGTCTATATGGGTATGACCTAGGTGATTAACCCATGATAGTCTAGTTTAGGTGCCACCAGTGGAAAGTGAGTGCTAGGGATTTACTGGTTATTCACAGTGAGGGACAGGGATTTACTGTACTCATGTGGCGCAAGAGGGGGCTTCTGATTGGGTGGATTTAACCCTTCAGCGGTGAAACCTTAGCGGGTGGTGTCTAGTTAGACTAGAGTGAGATAAAGGCTTTGTGATATTTTATCTGAGTCTCATGCCAAAGGAAGCATGGTGACCATTAGGATAATTTATCTCTTGGGGGTAAAGTTGTACAACCTCTGCAGAGTGTTAAACTATTCGAATAGCCGTGCCCACGGTCAAGGGCGGGCAAGGAATGCATTCACATGGTAGATTTTTGGTTTTCATTTTAAAAACAAAGTTTTTTGTATTCCGAGATTGGAGGGAACTCTCAGATGGTTGTCCTGGCGGTTGGAGCCAGTGTGGGTGGATGTAACCCGCAGTTTTAAACTTTATCGGTTAGAGTTGGTTAACTAGTGTTGGTGGATACATCCTTCACTATAAAATGCTTATTAGTTTCAGTTAAAACAACTAATTGGTTAAAATAATGCATTCGAAAATATTTAGTACTAATTGAAATAAAATATTGCTTTGTACAAAAGAACCATATATCCTTCCTTTGTTAAGCCTTGCATCTACCGCATTTTTCCCAAGACTTGCGAGTACTTTATATACTCACATGCTGCACTAAAAATCAACTCAGAGGATTATGAAGCTCAAGATGGAGACTACGACTACTTCGCGTGTGGATACGACGAAGGATTCCTGGAGTTCTAGGTCACGCTTCCCCAGTCAATTGCCTGTGGCGTATTGATGGGTCTTCGCTGGATTTATTTCTGTTTCCGCTGTATTTTGTGAGTGTGTGAGGTCTTGAAACCTCAGATGTAATAATGAGACCTTGCGGTCTGTACTCTTTACTATTGTAATAAACATTGTTGGTTATGTAATCATCACTGTTTGACTGTGTGCACTAGCTTTGATCTGGGACTAGTGCTGTAATACACAGAGTACAAAGTGTGAAGGTTGCTAGCCGAATCCACATATTGCCATGGCCACCGGCAAAGTGTGAAGGTTGGAGCTCACCTGCCCGGAGTTGGAAAGAGCTACCACTAGTGGTTTGAGGTGGAATGCTTAATTTGTGGAATCGGTCGCTTACCTCAACGTGGACTAGGGAGACCGGCAAGTCTCTGAACACCATAGTAAAAAGAAATCGTGTCATTGTGGTTTGTTTTCTTATGCTTAATTTACATTCAAGTAATTTATATTCATAGAATTAAATTGATTGTTTGTCATCCTAAGATTGCAAACCTTTGACATAGACTTAGGTTGTTGGTGCACTTTGTGAGATTAGTTGATTTAGGCCTTAATTGTGCAAAACCGATTTGATAACTCTTCCGCATTATAAACTTGGTAGTAGCATAAAAGAATTTTTGAAACCGCCTATTCACCCCCCTCTAGTCGGTCTTTTCGATTTTACAAGTGGTATCAAAGCTTGTCTCTCATTTATTAGGTTTTACTGTTTAGAGAGTAAATGATGGCCAGTAGAGATATAGTGCGCCTAGATGACACACCTCTATTTAATGGCACCAATTATGCAAATTAAAAAATCCACATGACATATTATTTTAAGGCTATGAGTCCAAAAATATGGCTGATTGTAGATGTGGGTTTTTCTCTATTGAATCATCTTGCTCTAACAATTGAGGAAGAGAAATGCTCATATCTGGACGCTTTATCTCTCTTGGATGTGTTCCTCCTTAATTTGTCTTAAAATTCAAAATTTCGTCTAAAGTGAGTTATTTTGCAAAACAAAAGCGATTTTAGTAAAAGAGTTTCTTGAGGATAAACTGGTTGGAAAAGCTCCAAGTAACTTTCAAAGTTGATTGTGTAAATACTCGATTTGGCTTTGTGCACTGGTCTCAATTTCCTGATAGCAGTCACTGGTCCCAGAAATCGCTGTCCAGATAGGCCACCGCTTCTTTTCTCTGCCCGACCCTTCTCATACCCCTTCGGCCAGACAGAATGCTCTCGGTGTCTCCTCCCCGCACGACCTCTCCTCTGGCGCCTCCTCTCAATCTGGCCTCCAAGGACAACTCTGGCTTTCTCCTCCCTCTCCTCCAACTTTTCACCAAAAGGTTTTGGTCACATTGCTCTCATTCTCATCAAATACGGTTTGAATCCCTCCCTAATCTTGCCGAGAACTTCAAGTTTTCTTCAATCAAACTTCATCTTCTCTCACTCTAAGTGGTAATCTCTCTTACTCTAAGTAGTAACTTCTTTTGACAGCAAAAATGCCTAGGACCAAGGAATCTTGCCGCAAAAATGCAATTCCCTTGTTCTTTAGAGCTCATCATCATCGAGCTGCAGGAAGCTCGTCTTCTCGCCAGCATCCTTCGCAACCTCAACCTCAAGAGCATTTTGAAAATGAAGAAGTCCCTGAGTACAATTTACGACGCCGTGAGGGTAAAGAGATTGCACGAGAACCTGAGATAGAAATTAAGGAGGACAAAGAAAATGATGATGAAGGTGAGGACGAGGAAGAGCCAGAGCGTCCAGATTTCTCCAAAATGAGCCATGAGGAGTAGGCTATGCTCAGACATGCCTATCAATTTTAGTTTCCACCCTCTGCAATACAACATCTCTTTTATACCTTGTTTCAACAAAAGGTTTATCATCAAATCTAAGCTGACAAGAAATTTGCAAATCATCGATATATCACATAGAGCTTTCTGAGCAAGAATCTCATCTTCAATAGTTTATATCCTCTTCTCCGGCGTGTGCACCTTGAGGAGTTTATGACTTTGAGATGTGACTATCACGCAAAGGCTATCAAACAACTTTATGCTACTGTGTATGTTTCCCCAGAATTTGATTTCCTCTCTTGGATGACGGGGACAACACGTGTTCAGGCTACCAAAAGGAAGCTTGAGATCTCCTTGGGCTTGCAAGCATCTCTTGGAATCAAATTTCATGACAAAAATCCACTGCCTCTCACTCATATAAATGAATACTATGATCCGAATCAAAGGTTTGTGCATGGACGAGTGTCGGGACTCTTTCCTCTCCTAAGCATCATCAACAGAATCATGAGAGCCACTTTCTTTCCTAGGAGTGGCAATAATGATGAAATTCATGGTAGAGCTTGGAATACCATTAAGTACATTATGGAAGGAACTCGCTTTAATATTGTGAACCTAATAATTCGTGAGATTGCCTCATCAAAGGGAGACAAAGGCAAAAGTATTTACTATGTTCCTCACATTATGAAACTCATTATTAATATATAACTGATTTCAGTGCTGATTGTAATATGGAGTATAAAGAATATCGTTCTCGAGATGTTTATCCACCTCCAATGCCTCCTCAACCTCATGGTGGGTAGTTTGACCACATGGGATAGCCTTTTGGGCGTGGGGGCAGCAACATCATGGACACCCTGAACAACAATTCTTTGACGATGCCTTCATGAATGAAATGCGTCAAAGTTTTGGACATCTCCCCACAGTGCTCAATAGAGTTGATTCTCGCATGGATATCATAGAGAGAAATCAACAAGAGGCCATCGCCGCGCAAGCTAGGTGGGATTAAAGGCTTGGGATTCTTGAGTAGGGGTGCAAACGGGTCGGATTCAGACGAATATTGTTGTTACCATATCCTAACCCATATTTTTTCTCCGGATTCGATACCAATCGGATTCGGTGCCGGATCGGTCGGGATTAACCCGTTTGTAAGGAATGCATGCAGTACAGTAAATGGAGTAGGAGGACGTACTGTCAAGAACTTGATGTTACTACTTAATATCTAATGTGGAAGATTTTATTTTACCATTGCAAAAGAAAATGAAACGTCAAATAGTAGCACTAACCTGAAATCAAACTTGAAGACGTATTGGATTCGGGCGGATATTACTGTTACCATATCCTAACCCATATTTTTTCTCCGGATTCGGTACCAATCGGATTCGGTGCCGGATCGGTCGGGATTTACCCGACCCGTTTGCACCCTATTCTTGAGCGACAAGTGATTGATTGCCATAGTAGGGTGAATCGTCTTGAGAGAGATGATCCCCCTCCTCGGTTTCGTTATCGCCGTAGTGTGCTTGGTGGCTCCTCCTGTGCTCCTTCTCGTGAGTTCTCTAAAATGGTTTAGTTCTCTTTCCTCTCTTTTATTCTGTCTTGTGGCTAAATCTTTCTTTTTTTGGGTATTGATGCAAAAGTGAGGGAAGAAGATGTAGATGAAGAATAAAAGGAGAAGAAAGTGAAGGAGGATGAAGAAGTTGAGTTCCTAGTTTATTTTGTAGGTCAATAGACCTTGTCATGTGATGGATAAGCTTATGGTCTCTTGTAAAAAAAATTTGTAAGCTTATTTGAACCACGCTTTTATTTGTGGACTTTTGGACAACATTTTCAAATCACATTAAAAAATATTAGCGTCATGCCACAAAAAGGGGAAATAACATGGACTTCGACATGTTGCAAAATACATTCGCAAACATCTAGTCACATGTCACAAAGGATTTATGCATGAGCTACAACATTCTCAATTCACAGTAAAAAATATTAGCATCGTGCTACGAAGAGAGCTAGAGTAATTAAGTGAGCTATCAACACTTGTAAGATTGAGGAGTCCGACTAGAGAGGAGTGAATAAATGGTCTTAAAAATTCTTTTAGGCTACTACCAAAATTATAATGCGGAAGTGTAAACTACTTGGTTTTCACAAGTAAGGCTTAAAACATCTAAGTTTGGCTAAGTGCACCAACAATATAATTTCAAATCAATATAAGCAATCCTATCAATATAAGCAATCCTAGGAAGACAAGAATTCTAATCAATTCAATAATTATAAATGCTTGAATATGAATTGTTAGAAGGTAAATTGAATGCAAGATGACAAACCACAATGACATTTGATGTTTTTACCATGGTGTTCGGAAACTTGCCGATTTTCCCTAATCCACGTTGAGGTAAGCCCAACTGAGTTGGACCGGCTCCACGAATTAAGCCTAACCACCTTAATCCACTAAGGTTGTTCTTCCTCCACTCTGGAGATGACAAGTATCACGCCACTCACAACGCGCTTGGCCTTCTCACAAGCTTCTTGAGAAGATCACCGGACCACCATGTCTCCGAAGCCGTCTAGGAGTCGGCAAACTCCAAGAGTAACAAGTCAGAGACCCTCACTTGAATGAATCAAGAATCGCAGTTCAACGGACACAAAGTCCACCACCAAGTGCAACACATGCATATAGGAGAAGAAATGCTCTTAGCTCAAGAAATAGAGGAACAGTGCTAGCAACAACCTTCTCAACAGCCCTTGAGGAGGTATCTATACACTTTCCTAAAAAAACTAGTTGTTGGAGTGAGAAAATGGCAAGAATCAGCCCAAGGGCTGATACTACAATGTTGGCTGGTACTACCGCGGTCCTCTCAGACCGTCCACACAGGGACCAGTCTGATCGCTCGGTTAAACCACAAAGGTACCGGTTAGATTGATATCAGAAAAATTACTCCTTGCAAAAAACGTACCGCGAGAAGAAACGATAGTTCCGCGAACTGGTCAGACGGCTACCCGTATGCCGGTCTGACTGTCGGGTGGTCTGACCGCCACTTGCATGTCGGTCAGACCGGTTTGGCTAGTCAGACCACCGTGTATACTCCAGCTTGACCACTCCATGGTCAAACTGTCCTTTGGCCCAGGTGATATTAATTAGGCTGGTTTGACCGCATATACAAAGCCGGTCAGACCGCCACCTTGAGGACATGCTCTGGATATTAGAAGACAATGCATATTTCTCAGCCACTTTGCACAAAAGGTTTGCAAATTATAGATATACACATTTAAGGTTAACAAATGACTCCCAATAGATCATGGAACATATTCGCAAGTATCACATCACCAAGAAGACGACATGGAGTTAAACCAATTCAAATTGCCTTTCAAACTTAAGTCACGTAGCAACAATATTTGCTTGAGCTATAATTATTTGAGAGACATCTCAAATATTAGCATCATGCCTCAAAGAGGGGAAATAACATGGACTTCGACATGTTGCAAAACACATTCGCAAACATCCAATCACATGTCACAAAGGACTTATGCACGAGCTGCAACATTTTCAAATCACATTAAAAAATATTAGCATCATGCCTTAGAGGGGAAATAACATGGACTTCAACATGTTACAAAACACATTTGTAAACATGCAGTCACATGTCACAAAGGACTTATGTATGTGCTACAACATTTTCAAATCACATTAAAAAATATTAGCATCATGCTACGGAGAGAGCTAGAGCAATTAAGTGAGCTATTAACACTTGTTATGTTCAAGCTACTATTCCCGATCTCTCTTAATAATACGGCATTCTATACTAGCAACTCGATCTTCCGACCAAACACTAAGACCAGTAAAAGACTAGGAACACATCCTTAGCCCTGTCTAGTCATACCTTTGCCTTACGTATCCACTTGAAGCTTGATAACATATATCTCAACTCCAAATTTGAGTCATGACTTATCAACACATGTGAAGTTTTTACATTGCTTGAGAATGATCAACCACATGAACCCATCTTAAGTTATGCATCATCATGAGACATATCCTGTTCATTCATCTCAATGAAACTATTAGTCCCACAATTTGATTGTCATTAATTACCAAAACATGTCATTAACACATAATGATGGGTCTAGATTCTTCAACGGTGGCCCAACCGGAGGTCTTCGTGCGGTCTAACCAATATGGATGTTGTGGTCAAACTGGTACTTTGTTATCGAGAGGAGTTAAGCCTGTTTGGGGTGGTCTGACTGGCCGTTAGTTGGTAGTCAGACCGGCCTGTGGTAATGAGTTATTTGAGTTGGTTTCAATTGTGTTAGTCATGACGAGAGTCCATACAAGTGTTAGTCATTGCGAGTCCATGCATTGAGGGAATCTTGACATTGGTGTTAAGTGGTGCATATTTTGTTGATGAGAGTCAAGTGCATGCCACTTGTGCTCGGGACGATTGCTTGTTCTTTGATGTATAAGATGCTTGGTGATTGTTGTGGTCAATGGTAAGACCGAGGCTAAGGAAGGTGCCTTGAGGCCACGAAGGGTCGCGTAAGTCTAGGTGGAGCATCATCTCAAGCGGAAAAGCACGGGAGAAAGATAAAGATCGTGATGAGGCAAGTGTATGCATGTGGTGCGCCTTGGATTTGGGCGTTTTAAGTGGTGACGTCCTTAGAGCAAATGTATGATCTTGGCGGCAAGTGATTGGGCATCACTGACTTTGTTGCAGTGGTTGCTTTGAGGAGAAGCACCGTGGAGACTAATGGGTGGCAATTGAGGAAATTATCAAATACTATCGGAACCCGAAGTAACGACTCCTGGATTCTCTGTGTAAATCGCACTAGTCCAGGATCAGCTAGTGCACACAGTGACAACAAATATAAATACCAAGCACAAATGACAATTTCATTAAATAAAGGGTACGACCTTATGGCCAAGCCTTGCATCAACGCTCATTGGCAAAAGTAAATAAAGTAAATAACTGCGGAAGCAAACTGAAAAGAAGCGAAGCCCAAGCCTGCCCACAGGCAAACGACAGTAAGACGCGGCCTACTCGTCCTGATCTTCACCGTAGTCAACGACATCTTCCTCTGTATGGAGATAGCAAGGTGAGTACAAACTTGTACTCCGCAAATCACACGGAGAAATGCAACATAATGATAAAGGCTTCAATGGAAGGCTTATAGGGTTAGTTTACATAAAACAACATTTAAAGAAATACGGTATATAGATTGAAATTGTTGTTTTTAATACAATAAGTAAAACGGTACTTATAGTTGAAAATAATACCGTCAGTGCAGGCTCCGACCAAACACCAACATATCCACGGGCATCCCACCCGGACCATCTTTTCCAAAAGATCACGTATGGATTCCATCCATCCACACGTTTTCACTGCGCAACTCTGACAGATTCCATCCATCCGCAAGGTGTTCATCTCTCGTGGATTCTATCCATCCACAAGGTTTTCAAAAACATTTTCGAAAAACAAAGTCTAATCCATGAAAAACTTTTACTCAGCATGCCCATGACCGTGGGCACAGCTATCCAGGACAGATTATACACTCTGCAGAGGTTGTACAGCTTTACCCACAAGACACGATCATCCCTTTGTATCACTAGATTACACACTTCCTTAGGTGTGCGGTGGGGAGTCGTGACAAGGCCTTTACAATGTAAAGCTTTCAACCTGGCCAAGCAAACTCTAAGATTTCACCCCAGTAAGGAATCCACCAGACCGGGACCCCCTCTTGAGCCTGAGTGAGACTTCTCATGGCTACAACCACACTCACCCAAGTGGGACTTCTCATGGCACCAACCACGCCCACTTTCAACCTACGACTTGACTCAGGTTGGGACTTCGCAAATTATTCAGTCAGGACTGTTCCATACCAGACATGTGGTAGTACGATAGGGCTTTGCAAAAGTAGCTCACAGATCGGTCCTTAATTGACTTAGGCCCAACTGTTGGTGATATGCCCTAGAGGCAACATGGAGATATTGAATATATCACATAGTATGTTTATGATACATTGCTTTGTTCCTTGAAATAGACATTATCATTATTTATCAATGAGTATGTGACTTATTCATGAGACTCTTAATGCCAAAATGTTACTATTTCTAAATGATCCCGGATTATATATCATATGAGGAACAAATATGATTCAAAGATCAGCATATGTATTGATTGATGATCATGTCTCATGGATCATGGTATGGTGATACCAAATCAATAATATGGACATGTGTTAGTGAACATATGTTGGATAGACCCGCCATGAGACACTGCAGAGATTCCATGTGTCATCAGTTGGTCTCAAGTAGTGTTTATGTGGAATCCTTAGAGTTGAGATCATCATGGTTCCCAACATACGTAGTAGCCTATTTTGGGACTACTAACCACTACTCCGTAACTGGGTAGTCATAAAAGTAGTCTTCGGGTTTGATATGAAACATGTAGTGGGATGTGAATGATCAAGATAGAATTTGCCCCTCCTTATGGGAGAGATATCTCTGGGCCCCTCGATGTAATGGATTATGAAAGTGCATGACCATGCCAAGGTGATTGAGGAGTCAATCACGAGTTTATAATCCATCACGGAATCGAGAGAGTGATTGAGCTATTAAGAGGATGACACAGGTCTCGCCGAGCTCAATCTATATCGTGAGGCAAAGGGATTCGTACATGAGAACATTACAGGTTCAGCCGATATGATCTTTACGTATACTTTGGGGTTAATATGTCTTACTAGAGGCCGCTATTAACAGGGTGACCGGAAAGGCGTTTCCGGGTCGCGACCAAGTATACGTGAACCTACAGGGTCGCACATTTAACGGGTTGGAACACTAATTCGAATGTGATTCGGATGTGGGCTCAATTTGGATAGGGATCCGGATAGACTCCTATTGGGCCTCGGTCCACGAGGCCCAAGTGAGGTATGTATATATGGAGGCGAGGGGCTGAGGGGGTATGCTTTTGTTAATCCTGAGCCAAACCCTAGCCGCCACCTCCCGAGCCAAACCCTAGCCGCTCGCGAGTGCTGGTACACTCGCGATCGGCGTTCCAGCCCCGGACGTGGGGATACCGGTGGAGGCGCTGCTCGTTGCGGCGTTGATCGGCATCAACAATCTACGGATTGGATCTTGCACGTGGTGTGGTTGATCGCGTGGAGGAGACGATCTGTTCGGGACGATCGACTAATTCCACTACTACCTCGACACGCGTGGTTGGATCGGCTTCTCCAACTCTTCTTCCGCTGCGCTGCGCGTCTAGTGGTAACGATCCATGATCCCCCCCCCCCCTTAGCATGATGTCCTGGTGTGCGCGGTAGAAAAGTTTTGTTTTCTGCTATCGTAGCCTACGCGCATTCCTTCAGTGGTATCAGAGCCATCTTGCTTAGTTTGCGATCTGGATCAGCGCATATGTTGATATGCGGTTGTAGTAGATTGGATCTATTACAGTCTAGATCAGTCGGTTCATGTGATGAATCGATGGTAGCACGGGTTGATGAGATCAATCGGTGAATAGGGGTTAGATGAAGCGCAGATTGTATCACTACTAGTGCCCTAGAGATTGTCTCGGATCGACATAAGGTGGTTATGTCGAATACTAGTAGGATATGAATCTGATAGCCTCGGGCCAGTGAAAAACTAGTGTGCTAGAGATTGTCTCGGATCGGCATAAGGTGGTTATGTCGAATACTAGTAGGTTATGGATCTGATAGCCTCGGCCCAGTGGAAAAACTAGTGTCCTAGAGAATGTCTCGGATCGGCATAAAGTGGTTGTGCCGAATAGTTTTTCCATAGCGATTTCATAGATTGGATCTGTGAATTTCATGAGGGACCGCCGTGCGTACCGCCCTTGTATAGCGTCATGGGTTCACATCGTTAGGTAGAATGCGATTGTACGTCTAACTTGTTTTTGCAGGGAATGATGTGAATAGTATGGCCCTATATCTTATTGGAATGTATGAGATGTATGTGATGCATGTAACATTCGTTCATGGCCTGCGTGTCATGATTATTTCAGCTATTGTTAGCTGTCTATATTGTATTTAACGACCTGCGTGTCGACCTTAATGCTTGAATCTATCTTTGTAATCTTCAATTTCTAGCTATTATAGGTAGTAGCCTAGTTTTGAGGTTACAAGCTTTCAAGCATGGTGGCCTAAAGGAGTGATGTGGAGGATAGAGATCGTCTACACCTACATGGAGATGGAGATCACCATTTTTTGGGCCATATTACTTCACAGTTAAATGTGTTTATCTGTGATGTTATCTATCTTATTCTTATGCAATGATATTTGTGATATGTTGCTATGGTAGGATAGAATCCGTCATAAAAATTAGGTGTTGATGCCCTTCCATATGTTGCACCAAAAGATAATGATCACCGCATGGTAGGTCTACCAAAGTAGAGTGCCGTCGGTTATCATCATTATTTGGGGTAGATGTCGGACATCTACATGCGGAAGTATTTGGTTTACTTAACAAGGTTATCAAAACAGTTTTGGACCTTGGGGCATAGGTTGGGGCCGGGGCATATTGATGTCACCTAACAAGCAAGAGTCACATAGGGATGTGATTAGCAAGGTGTTGCTTACCCATGTCACTAGTTTTCTAGCCGTGATGCCAAAGCTCACTAGGAATTAGTGAAATAAGGATCTTGACCCACTATGTAACTTAGATGGAGTTTTGTTGCAAAACATATAGTGGGAGTCTTTTGTTAAATAGTTTAATAAAAGATGAACATAAACATAGTACTAAACTTTGCATATTCTTTATTGTAGATCATGTCAGCTAATGCCGCATCCAGTTCTTTTAATTTGCGATCTATTCTTGAGAAAGAAAAACTCAATGGAACGAACTTTATGGATTGGCATCGCAACTTGAGAATTGTTCTCAAGCAAGAGCGCAAGGAGTATGTCCTTGAGTCTCCTTATCCTAATGACTTGCCTGATAATGCTACTGCGGCTACACGGAGAGCTTATGAGAAGCAAACGAATGATTGCCTTGATGTGAGCTGTCTCATGCTTGCCACAATGTCCTCTGAGCTTCAGAAGCAATATGAGAACACAGATGCCTACAATATCATTGTGGGGTTGCGTGGTATGTTTGAAAACCAAGCAAGGGCTGAGAGGTTCAACACTTCAAAATCCTTGTTTGCGTGCAGGCTTGCAGAAGGGAATCCCGTCAGCCCTCATGTGATTAAGATGATTGGCTACATTGAGAGTCTGGAAAAGCTTGGTTTTCCCCTTAGCCAAGAGTTGGCTACTGATGTGATTCTCCAGTCGCTCCCCTCGAGCTTTGAGCCATTCATACTGAACTATCACATGAACAACATGGACAAGACCCTGGCAGAGTTGCATGGGATGCTAAAAGCTGCTGAGGAAAGCATTAAGAAAAGCAGCAATCATGTGATGATGATGCAGAAAGGCAAGGGCAAGCCCAATGTCAAGAAAGGCGCGGTCAAAAGAAAGTTAGCTCTCGATGAGATCGCGAGCAGTTCTAAGGCCAAGCAAGTCAAGAAGGGCGCTGCTCCTAATGCAGATTGTTACTACTGTAAGCAATCAGGACATTGGAAAAGGAACTGCCCAAAGTACTTGGAGGATCTTGAGAAGAAGGGAAGTACGACTTCCACTCCAGGTATAAATGTTATAGAGATCAATCTTGCTACTTCATCCACTGATTCTTGGGTATTTGATACCGGATCGGTTGCTCACATTTGCAAATCGTTGCAGGGGCTAAGAAGAAGTAGAAGTTTGAGGAGGAGCGAAGTGGATCTTCGCGTTGGCAATGGAGCAAAAGTTGCTGCAGTGGCTGTTGGCACCATGCCATTGTCTTTACCTTCAGGATTAGTTTTGGAATTGAATAATTGTTATTGTGTTCCATCTCTTTCCAAGAACATTATTTCTGCTTCATGTTTGCAAGCAGAAGGTTATGACTTTAGATCTGTGAACAATGGTTGTTCTCTTTATTTCAAAGATATGTTCTATTGTCCTACTCTATTGGTGAATGGGTTATATGTTCTTACTCTTGAAGAGTCACCGGTCTATAACATTAATGCAAAGAGGCAACGTTCGAATGATTTGAATCCCACGTTTATTTGGCACTGTCGCTTAGGTCACATAAATGAGAAACGCATGGAGAAGCTCCATAGAGATGGTATTCTGCACTCATTGTCGCGGCAACGGGGAGAGAAGGCCGAGGGGAAGCGGGCTCACCTTGTCGCGGAGCTCGGCGGGCGTGGGAGATGGCCGGCGGTGAGCTAAGAGCGGCGGAGGCGCTTGGGCTTCGGCGCGGCGGCGGTGGAGCGGCCGGGAGGGAGAGGGGAGTGGAGGGGGAGGTGGAGCGAGGAGAGGCAGAGTTGGTGGGGGTATTTATAGGGGCGGAGGGGCGCGTGGGCGGCGTGAATTGCTCGCCGGAGTGGGGGAGTGGGCGGCGGCGATTGCTGCCGAAATGGGGGAGGTGGGCGACGGTTCGGCGCGGAGTGGAGCGCGTCGCGCGAGAGAGGTGGTGGGGGAGTGGGCGGCGCACGCGGGGGAGGGAGAGAGATAGGGCCGGTTAGGGCGGGGCGGCCGTTGCAGGCGGCGGCGGCGCGAGGGAGAAGGGTGCCGCGTGGGGAAGACGCACCCGACAGGTGGGCCTCACGCGCAAAGAGAGAGGGGGGAGGGGAGCGGGTAGCGGCCAAATCGCGGGTCGGGGAATCGGACGGCCGAAGGAAGGGAAGGGGGTGGACGGCGGATCAGGCAGCCATGCAGAGGGCGCGGATCGAGCGGCTAGGGGGTGATGCGGGGCGGACGGGGTAGATTGGGCCGAGGCGGGGACGCGCACGGCTATCGGGCCGTCCACGTGGTGAGCGCGGGAGAGGGGTAGGCGGGATCCGGTCATCGACGTGGGCGCAATCTGGCCGTCCACGTGGCGGCCGAAAGGGAGGGGAGAAGAAATTATTTTATTTTCTGATTTTGGATTTTTCAGAAAAGACTAGGAAATTAATTATAGCTTAGAAAAATATGAAATAAATCCCAAAAATTCCAGAAACATTCTCAGAAGTTCTTGGGAATATTTTGGACTTAATAAAAATATTTCCAACTAATGTTGATATTATATTTTCGTACCTAAAATACTTTTTATTTTCAAAATAGATTTTAAAACTCCAGGAAAACTCAAAAAACCCAAATAATATCCAGATAAATCCAAATAATTATTTTGACATAGAATTTGTTTTATAGAAAATCAATAATATTTTTAGGTTTTCATTTAAAATACTTTTCAAATCCAGCAATTTTCAAAAACAGAAATCTAGGGCAAAACCAAATTAAAATTTAGGCAACAAAAATACTTATTTTTAATTTAAATTTTATTATTATTATTTATTTATTTTTATTTGAATAAAAACCTGGGCTGTTACAAATACTGGGTAAAGAGGCGGATTGTGAAACCGCAATGGTGGCCTAAGTAGTTTATGTCATGTCTTGAAGGATGGAGCATCTTATCGGGCTATTGGAGCCATGTGAAAGTTACGCTTTGAAAAACATGCAAGCATTTGTGTAAAACTCGTTTATGTGCAAGCTATCGGGTTTTCCTATTTGTAAGTATGGGCTGGTTGCTAGAGTTTGGTGGGAGATAAGGAGTCTCCATTATATAAGCCCTTTTGTGTTGAGAGATGGATCATCTCTTGTGAGAGAGAGAGAAAGGTTAGGGTTTTTGTGTTGAAAACTCTCTGTGTGAGCACTGTCCTCTATGAGGAAGTTGCTGTAAAAGATTCCTCTTAAAATGAAATGAATGTCCAAACTTTGTCCAAGTGAGCTGTGCTATAGATTCCTTGTGCTTTTGATTTGTTTGGTTTTCTTGGATGGGTTTCATCTCCGTTTGATTTCTCTTGGTACCAAGGACATGTAAAAGATGGAGATATCTCGTGGAGATCAGATCCCATACATCTAGACACTTTCTATGAAAAGTTGTTTTGATTACCCGGTTTGCTCGAGAGGGGTGATCTTGGGGGTTTTAATCTTGATGGTGTTTTGGCTTAAGTTTGTGTCGTTATCTAGCTTGGTATGATCTGTGAGAACACATTTAAGGTCATCTAGATTATCAAGGACTCACGCGCAAAAGCAAATCAAGATTTCTCTCTTTTGTCTGGTTTGGTGTTAATTTCCTTATTTTGGATAAAAGTCGGAACTTTAGCATTAATCTTCATGATCCATGATTGGAATAATTTTCTGACATCTTAGAGAGGATTTATACCAAGTTACATCCTGTGTGGGTCATTGGTTTAAGAGTTAGCTATTTTCTATCATGTGCTGTGTTGTTTTCAGCTTCTGTTCGGTGAGCAGTCAGACTGCTGTAACTCGAGCGGTCCAAACGGCGGCTGAGCGGTCCGACCGCTCTCTGGCCGGCGGTCTGACCGGTGAGATTGTGTCTCTTTGCTTTTGGGTAGTTTGTAGGCTTGAGTTTTCTACTATATTGTGTTGCTAATACACGAGGAAAGATTTATGTCATTTATCCCCCGACTCGCCATACCCGATCCTACAGTAAAAATTGGAATTGTTAGTGTATCAGTGCATTCATTCACTTGCTTAGTTGAACTATCTGTGGCCACCATTTTTGTCAACAATAATGCATCTGCCTCCCTGAATTTGTGAATTGGCTCATAAGTTATATTATGTATGTATGTAACTTCGTAATGCATGTACGCCAGCAGTCTAGCATGCTATTCTGTCAACTGTGATGCAAGCCAAAAACTATGTCGACTTCCACATCACATGCCTCCTAAAAGAGAGATTTTGTTGCCTTTCACATTTGGTAATGCATGCCATGCAAGCATTTAACACATGATTATTACTCATGCCTTTCAGTTTTCACTGATGAATTGTGAACTTTTTCAATGTTCTTCCATTCTAAGAGAGGAGAACGCAGAGACAATGGAGAAACATTGGCGACAGCTATTTTGTTATGCAGACCCATGACTGATCAACGACGCTGCAACGGTATCCTCTTAGTTTTAGGACAAATCTCAAGTACTTCTGAGAGACCATGTGGTTATGACCCTATGTTTGTGATGAGTAATTGACATTGGTTTAGGAAAGTCGAGTTTGGTTTGTGTGGTTCGGACCATGTTGTTGCGTGGTGCAATCGGCTTCGGTCGGACTTGGTCAAACCTGGTCAAAGGGATTAGGATGCAGATTATGTTGACTTGTCAGGTTTAGGCTATCTCATGCTTACTGTGATTCATTGATGCTATTTATGCTTACATGTGTCGAGCGGTGCTATTTGAGAATTTTTTGTACGGATAATCCATTTTTTATTCGAAATTACAGAAATATACCTGTGGAATTTTTTTTACAAAAATAGGCTCAAGTCGCCCAATGGTTGGGCGACTGGAGCCTTTCACCCAACCCAGCAGCGACAACTGGAAAATCGCCCAACCGTTGGGCGATTAATTGCAGTCGCCCAATGGTTGGGCGAGTGTACCGCATCGCTTTCATCACGAGCAACTTCATCAGCTCCACCGACGTACGGCCCGCCCGAGGTGCTAGCACCTCCCGAAGCATAGGCGGACGCACGAGCTTGCGCAGCTACTTGTAGTGAGCACGGTTGCACAAGCAGGACACACTCGTATCCACGGCGCCGGCACCCTTGCACAAAGCCCTTCCACGAAGCAGAGCGCACCAATGTCTTCAACTCCCATCTGATGTCAGTGGAAGATCGGCTCCAAAGCCCTTGCACAACGACGCTGCACACCTCGGGGTCCAATGAAAAACTCTGGGTCAGCCAATGCTGCACATCTGTCATTCGAGCATTCTCGTCATCCGGAAGTACGAGAGTGACTTGCGGAAAATCGCTCAAATCCACACCAGTCGGACCTTCACGAATCATTCCAACACCATAATACACTCTCAATGTAGTACTGGCCATTAATGATGTATGCCTAGATGTATGATTGAAATTTACGACATGTCAAATAACATGGGAGTTGAAGACTGTAAATACAACATAATTACAAAAAATACCTGGATCCAAATCGATGGAATAGCTTCGACTTCTTCTTCCTCCCTCACCTCCTCTCCTTCTCTTCTCTCCTCCTCTCCTCCCTCTCTTCTCCTCTTCTTTTCTTCCTCTTCCTCCTCTCTTCTCTCTGGGCAGAATGAGGGAATAACGATTTCTGCGCAGAACGAGGGGAATGTGCCCGGGGGTAATGGGCGGCATAATTGCAGTCGCCCTACGGTTGGGCGACTGCAATTTCAGTCGCTCAACCGTTGGGCGACTGCAATTGCAGTCGCTCAACCGTTGGGCGACTGCAATTGCAGTCGCTCAACCGTAAAGCGATTGAAGAAGTCGCCCAACGGTACACAGATTCCCTAAATGTCGCCTCCCGGTTGGGCGAAAGGCAGCAGTCGCCCAATGGGGTGGCGACTGGAGATTATTTTTGTAAAAAATGTTGTCGCGGGTATATTTATGTATTTTCGAATAAAAAACGGATTATCCGTACAAAAAATTCTGGAGCAGATGCGGACATATCTGTAGATGGGATGGAGCAGATGCGGCCATATCTTGCCTTTCGCACGCACTGGCGTGAAGCAGCCATCGAATGGCAGCAGATGGTTGTTGCCCTTCACCCAAGTGACGTACAACCTCATTAATTTTCACTCGTGCAATTTTCTTTTGAATGGCTCCCTTGCCTTGCAGCTGGATACGACCTGTGAGTAGGCTTACCAGCTGCTTGATTTTGGCTCAAGCTCTAAATAAGCTAAGTTTGAGTTTAATTCTAAACTCATAAATTTTAATAACTTAATTTCGAATAGTTTATGAGTCTCGAACTTTTTATATAGGCGACATACATACTAATTCTTACCGATCTTACTCGAACCGAATTCGAGCTTGAACTTTTCTATTATTGAAAATTAGTGTATGTTGAATTATTTTTTTATTGTTATCGATCTTATTCGAGCCGAGCTCGAGTTTAAGTTTTTCTTATTGTTAAAAATTAATGCATATTAAATTATTTTAACTGTTATTAAGCTTATTTGACCCAAGCTCGAGCTTGGGCCAAGCCAAGCTCCAGGATCGGACCCTAACTCAGACTCACTCGAGCTCAGCTCAAGTTTCTACCGAGCTCGAGTTTAGAAGGTCAGGCTAGCTCGAGTTCGACTCGTTTACAACCCTACTTGTGAGTCCATACAATTAAATCTATTTCAACCCCCTGCCTTAGCTACAAATATCATATCTTGAACTACAAAATCAGATATCCTACCCTTAAAGAAACTTTAAACACCGAAGCACTTAAGATTTCGCCAATGTAAAGTAGTTGTGTACATGACAGCAAAACCACCCTAGAGGGGTTAAGGTGCCGCTTCAACTAGTTGCGGCTTCTAGTTATTGATTGAAATTGCATTTTAACTGTTATTAGCTTTTCTAAGTCATTCAATTAAAGAAAAATAAGAAAAACATCGTTATATCTCACGAACAATACAAACAAAAAAAGAGAAAAAAGTTAAAAGCAAACAAGTCAAAATTAAAAACCGACGCGCTCCTACTAACTTCTGAATTAAAAAAGTTGGAAGACAGAAAAAACCGAATACCAAAATCGTTTGAAGCAGGCCTACGTCCTAATGGTATTCGCATTGTTCTGTGGTTTATCCTATGAGTCTAATTGAACAAGTCTTTTTTACTCTTGTCTTAGCCCCAAAGTACAAAATTAGACGTGGAGTAACCATGTAAAGTTGCGAAGCCCGAAGATGGAGAAACCCCTTCTGGAATCTGGAGCTGTTGTTTGTCTCTTCGTTGTTCCAATGGTTGCTTTTCATCACTGTTTAAACGAATCTTTTGTCTGACAAGTGCAATGCAACCTGGATTATGTTTAGCAAATTGGCTGTACTTGCTTTAGTAGTACCCCAGAAATTTGTTTACAACTCACTTGAAAACAAGTAGGGATGGACTTAAAAAAAACTAGGGCTCATGGGCTGCTAGTAACTTAAAAAAACTAGGGCTCGTGGGTAGTAATTTTTTTAAAAAAACTAGGGCTCATGGGCTGCTAATAAGTGCTAACCACATGGCAAGCAAACATGCGAACAAGTCCTACAGATCAGTTTATTAGTTTCTAGGGATGCACTTAAAAAAAACTAGGGCTCATGGGCTGCTAATAAGTGCTATTGTGCTAACCACATGGCAAGCAAACATGCAATAGAATGAACAATTCCTACAGATCAATTTATTAGTTTCTAGGGATACACTTAAAAAAACTAGGGCTCATGGGCGCTAGAAAGTGCTAACCACATGGCAAGCAAACATGCAATAGAATAAACAATTCCTACAGATCAGTTCATTAGTTTCAACCCCCACCTGCATGCACTATTCTGAGTTCACCATACAAGTCATTGTCGAATTTATATTGGAGATTCTTCTTCAGGAACCACGCCATGTTCACTTCTTCAATTAGGAATAGTTCTCGGCACTAGGCTAAATGTTTATAAGTAGAAATATGCATGCGTGTACAAAGAAAATCTCATACACAGCTCATTTCTGTACAAGAATGCACACCACGTTCAGACAAAAGCTGCAGTTTACAGCCGGACAGATTTCAATCAGGGAATCAGAAGCTACTCGAAAAGACAATTAGTGTCATATTTCCCGGAGGCAATATAAATAATCATGTGTCCATTACATTTTAATATTTCTATCGCCAGACAAATAAACAGATCAAGCTTTTGACAGCTCCTATTCCACCTTTGTATGAATTCAATCAAATGGAAAATATACATGTATGCAACATTGGAACTATATGGAAGAACTATTTTCCCTACTCCAGTTCAGTGTACTATTTTGGTACACTACAACATAAGTGCCATGCTCACGAGGATTGGACGATCGGTTGGTCCGCAAAAGGGCCGTATAACCAACCTTTGGCAATATGACGATAAGCAGCTTCCGTCAAGTGAATTCCGTCCCAGCTCCAATGGGTCGTCGGATCAGCACAAGCGGTAGCACCAGGCTCACCACATTTGGCTGTGACATTGAAGTTGTAAGCGGCTTTCGCGACAGACCCAGGAGCCCCACAGCATGCCCTAGGTGGTTGCTTGTAAAATCCTGAATTGAAAAGTGGAAATTGTTAGGCCCCTACATTAATTTGCATTAAAGTTGAAGGACTAATGCTTGAAATGAAGATGCCTTCTGTTTTCGTCAACACTAATGCATCTACATGGTTTTTCTCCAGCAGTTGAGACTTAGAGACAGAAACACAGTCTCTGTCAGAAAAATTACGTGGGTAAAGGCATGCACTAGGAAAGTACAGGATGTGCTTGCTACTACAAGGCAATATTGAAATGGAAATTCTAGAAAACGAGTGCATGTGATCTAGAGATGACAGGGACATGGACATCCCGTGACGGCCAACATGACCACTAACCTATATAGAAGATTTCCTAAATCTAACCGCTGATATTTGCTATTCCCTTTTTTATCTTTTCTTTAATTAAAAAGGTAAAGCATAAAACATAACCAAGGTCCATTGTCCGCAAGGTAAGCAAGCAACAGATGAAAACAAAAGTGGATCACCAAAAAGGATGACAGCTAATTGAGCAATTCCTAGATGTTTATACCTCCCATGATAAGGACTTGTTGAAATTTGTGATTCAGCCATGCTTAGAAAGCAAAGTAGCAAAAGTAAAATGGCCAGGTAGCAAAGTTTTGTTATTTTATTTATCTGTGATAATTTGTGGACACTTTTGCCATTGTGAAAACAACTGGAGACATAAAATTTGAGTATTTTAACAACACCTTGGAGGGGGTCATTGTATACGAAAATGAGTGTGACATTGTAATACAAGAAAATGTGTTTACAGTTCATAGAGTACGTATTCTTTTCAAATTAAGGTTACAAGGATATTATAGTAGCTAGTCCAACCCATATGCAAGGTTGTAAAAGGATTGATGATAAAATATATATGATGGAGACATCAAAACATGACTCTTTTCAAATGGAACTACATCCTACCAAAAAGAAGAGGGTTGCCATGGCCATAATTTTAAAGTAGTGAGAGTGTGGCCTGTGGTGTAAGTTCTCATAGATAGTTTTACTGCCTGAAGAAAAAAGTTGGGCTGCATGTGTATATAGCTTGCATAATAGTCAAACCATCTAATTGTTAGCCCCACATGAACTATTATGGTGGAACCTCTTTTTTTTACAAGGGCCCCCTCTCTCAGGAAGGCAATTAGCAATTGGGGAACTTCTGAACAAAGAGTACGTAGACGTGGTACCCCTTTACAGACTAGATAAAGGATTCTAATGAGCATGGTATTAGGAACTTTGCTTCCAATATACTCTGAACATGAATGAAGCTACTCCGAATGATTTCACCGTTGCAAATTTATCGTAATTTGTATATTCTGCAACACACTAGTAGAGAAAGTTAAGGCACCTCTATTAAGATCTGAATTATCTAGTTATAATATATTACGTCCTTCAAGGAGAGCAGAAGGAAATAGTTGACTCTCGGTAGCAGTAGACTCTGCATCAAAGAAAACTTATGCGCAGAAACACTAAGATCTAAGGAAATTAGAGCAGTAAGAACTCAACAACAGAATTCTTAGCTAAGAAAAGCCCATATAGTATCTATGTTTAACAAGGATAAGAACAAATGCATACAACCACATTGCAAATCACTCAATCATGATGCTTCCTGAGCTAGCTACTACACAGACCAAGAGTTCAAGAACTTACCAAACTTCTCAGGCTGGAGCATGAACTGGATAACTGGTGTGTAGTAATCACCATATATGATCCTCGCATTGGGGTACTTGGGCCGGAGCTTCTCAAGTGCACGCTTGAGATGTGCATTGTGCACCCATGAGAACGTGTTGTACCGACGGACACACCCGCTTCGGGAGCCATACCCATCGGCCGGCTCATTGAGCATGTTCAAGTACACCGGAAAGCACCCAGTGGGCATCACCCCCGGCACAATCAGCTCCATTGCCCCCTCAGCAATCAATTGCTGCACCAGACACGAACAATTGTAGTTGGAATCACATTCCACATGACAATGAACAAATAGGCCACACAAAGAAGCAATCACTACCTCGACACCATCGGAGATGGCCTGGATGACATCCGGCATGAACTTGTAGACCTCCTCAATGCCCTTCCCTGCAAACAGGGGCGCATTGTAGTCGTTGCCACCAAACTCACCGACGACGAACAGCGACTTGGCAAAGAACTCCTTGCATTCTACAGAGACATCAAAAGAACAAAAGGGTCACATACAATTCCCAATTCCCCATCAAAGCTGCAAAGGAGGAGTTTAGGCGTTTACCCTGCTGGGTGGAGTTGCAGAAGAAGGGCTTGAGATCACGGAACCACTGGATTTGGGTCAGGAGGGCGCCGGAGTTCCAGACGACGGAGCCGAGCCCCCTCGCCTCGAAGTAGGGCGTGTCGAGCGCCGTCGCGCCGGTGATGGCGAAGTTGGCCCCGTGCGCGAAGCTGGCGTTCTTTGATTTGGACGGCGGCAGCAGCGGCAGCCCGAATTCTTGCGCTGCAGCCCACCAAACCAAACCAAACGCAAGAAGAAACCCGTCAGCCAGAAGCTCACCAAATGTTATGAGGAACCAAGAAACCAAGAGACCCAAACGCGGAACCCACCGAGGTGATCGATGACGAGGCGGCCGTCGGAGCACCTCCCCGTAGGGTGCCCAAAGTAGGTCTGCCCGTACGGCAGCTGCGCGGTGGCCAGCCGGAAGTCGACGCCGTTCGCGAGGAGGTTGCCGGCGTCGGCCAGCGAGTCCCCGAAGTTGAACAGCGCGCGGTACTTCCCCTTCGCCGCCGCCGCCGCCGCCGCATCCGCATCCCCGGCCGCCGCCGCCGTAAGAACCGCCACCACCGCAAGAACCGCGAGCATCGCCCTTCCCCGCATCGCCCGCGCCTCACTTCGTCGGATCCTTGGGTCGTCGCTCGCGGAACGGAAGATAAGGAGAAGAAGGAAGAGGAGGAGGAGGGGTGGGGGGTTCTTGTAGGAGAGGGATGTGTTTGGTTGGTGGTGGCTGCTAGTGTGGCGTTTTCTTTGGCTAGCTGCGGCCGCTGCTGCTCTACCTCAGTCGGTGTTGGCTGGTTGGTTCGTTTGTTTGGTGATTAGTTTACTCGCTCGCGTTGCGGGCGTCGTGCGAGTTATTGCGGAAGATGGAGCCTGGAAGCGAGGACGAAGGTGACAAGCTGCTGCCACCGCCCACCGGTGGTCGACTTCATTTTCAACAGCAAGTTCGGTTCGTCAGAAAAAAGTGACTTACACGGTTGGACTTTGAACGTTTTTCGGCAGGCTTGGACTTTCGGTTTGAGCCAAACCGCGGATCTCAAAACACGTGGTGAGTGGGCTCTTTCTAGCTGCGGCCGATGGTCTTTAGCTTAGAGCAAATATTGTACGAACAAATCAATAAATTATTTGAAAAAGATTATCCTAATAAATAACGAAGAAATTATTCTATTTATTTATTTGAGAGTTGTTATAAGCCATAAGCTGAATTGAAGGGTATTTATGTACTCTACCATTCCATTGTAATGGCACCATACCATTGTCAAGCTTAGCCATTGGATCAGGTATCAAGGGTCAGCATGTGGCAGGCACTGTAGCAGTCGATCTCGTGCGTTGGTTTTCTTGATCAGACGGCTGGGGTAAAGCAATAGCAGGGATACTGTTGTTGCAATGGCAGAGTGTCTACATCCACGAGGAATGGGTATCCTGTTAAATGGGTGACCGAACGACTATCAATAACAACGAACTAAACATTCAAAAATAACTTACCGGTTACCCCTGCTCAATTGTGCTTCCGCTTTTAGCTTCTAACTTTTTAATTTTGTCTTTTTCTGTTTTTTTTGTTTTTTTTTTGTTTTTTTCTTTTCTTTTTTTCCATATTTCTTTGGAGATCCGGTTCAGTACATTGAATCATCCTTAGCCGTTCAATATAGCACATCTAACGGTTCTGATGATGTTGACACCTCAAGTGCATATGAGTGGTGTACAGGAGTGATACTAAGTGAAAAGGGCATACACGTCATTTCATCATAGTGATTAGAAGTCCCGACACACACCGCGGTATCTAGATCAGAAATCTCCTTGGAAAAGAAGGGATGGAATCGATCATGTACATATGCATCTTAGCATTGTTCTGCAAATGCAGAAACGGAAGGCGCTCCAATTGTGCAAAGAGATGTTTTGTATCAATCTAGTCATGGTTGCAAAGAGATGCAGAAACGCGTCGTTCCCCTGAGCGCTCGGCGCACTCGTGGGCCCATGCTTGACGTGATGAGTCGCCCGTCGCGTACCGGGCCTAGCCTGGCCTGGTGTGGCAGCGAATGGCGGGCGCACTCGTGGACGAGGCCACTCATTCCTAATTGGCTGATTTTTAGTAACCGACTAACCATCCAATAAACGTGAAGCTCTCGAAGCTATTGTACATCTATACCCCTGATCAATTAACGGCTAAATGTAATGGTGGTGTTAACACCTTCAACACCTCTGCATGGACCGAACTAGTGCTCATTTCTTTGTATTATCAGTGATGAGATAACATTTTTATTTTTAAATTTTTTAAATTTAATTTCGCTAAAAAAGCTAACGGTAGCTACAATTGAAAAAAAAAGCTTTAAACAGTAAAAGCTGAAATGAGCAAGTTTAGATCAGCGGGGCTAGGCTGGGTTACTTGCATATCTGGTTTGAAGGATCGTTTATCAAATTATACTGCTAGACTATGAATATTTTTGGAAAATTTGAATTACATTTACACTTAAAACATTTTTTCAGGTTGGACCAGACTCGAGATAAGGCATCGAAAATGTACTAGTCAGTTTAGAATTTCTATATTGGGTTAGGCTTGGTCACTAGCTATTGGGTTAGGTTTGGTCACTAGCCTGTTTGGCAAAGCGATGTCTGCCAAATTTTGGTTGCCAAGATTTAGCTATGTTGTTCAGATTTGATATGCATTTAGTTTATAGCTAAAATTCTGGTAAAATTTTGTTCACATTTGCATACCAATTCATTTTAGCATAAATTTGTATGGCTAATTTTGGAACAAACCAATCAGCCTTCAAACTCATTGAGATCATTAGGCTATTTCAGATAATTAGGGTTGAAAGATTAGGCCATTATCGTGCTGAGTTGCATTGGATTAGCCAACACTTTTTATTGGTCAAGGCGCTCTGGTCACATTACACTTAATTCTCATATATATGCCTAACTAAAGTAGTCAAGTAGGGTTTGGATTTACTTGGGATATTACACTTCAATTTTTTTTTATCGCCATGGTTCCGTTCTTCTGATTAGCAAATTCAACTAAGTGAAAAATGGACAACACATAATGGTCCACATGATGGCAAGGAAATAATTCTTTGAATAGCTAAACTAGTTCATAAAAAAGTAACAGACAAATATTGTTCAATCCTAGTGCTTGTAAGGAACCTAACAAATAGAAACAATGAACAATCATCTTGGAAATCTATATCATATGAAAACCTAATAGATGGAAACAATGCTTTCCTAGCAGCATCTAAAACTTTCCATATTCGAACTTTCAAAATCCAGCGCCAACATTTCTCCCCCCTAGATAGATGACTCATCCTTGAGCTGCAATATAGGATGGAGACCAAGGTTGAATCCTTGGATGGTAGGATAATGGCAACAGGGCACGATGGCAGCGTTGTGCTGCGCAAGAGGCTGGAAAGGCTCTAGTGATAGCTGGAGGTGATGACACGAAGCAACACAGGAACACTTAACACCACGTTGTGCCCCAGTGTTGCGACGAATGTGTCAATATTGCAATCTGATATGCATCAGCCCTCGCAATCCACGCCACAGATGTTATGGCCCTGGTCAGTGGTGCTGAGAGGACACACATGTTGCCTACTCCTGGGCCATGACCGTGCTGGTCTTGCTTTCCATTTTAGATTCACACAACTGCCATCAAGTTCGCCAAATTGGACGTGATCTTGTTTTACTCGCATAGCCTCAAACTTGGTAGCGGAACGTAAGAGTAACTCGAAAGAAGACGCCGTGTGTTATGGTTGAAGGACCGAGGGCTGGGGATAAGACGCTTGCCCTTTATTGATTGGGTGAGAGGCTCTTCCTCCCGCCGTTGATCCAGGGCTCTAACGCCATCTATAAAAAGAATACCTAGCTATCATTATGTTCTTTGAAACAACAGTATTGATTAAAAAACACTAGAAAATTGAAGAAACAAACTGCCACTAAAAGGAAAATGGTTCACACTAAATAATATCACAAATGCCTTACATTACTTTACTAAGCAATGATCATTACAGTGAAAAAGCTAATGCAGTAAACACACACAATTTTCTTATTAAAACCTACCAACATTTCAAGATGAATTTGCAGCATCCGATCCATCTGTAGAGGAGCTATCGCTGTCTGAGTCTGCCAAAAAAGATTGTTTAGCGATTAGGCTATAGTGCAGTCCGGTTATTTGCTCCAAGCTCAATACTAATGCAAATGCCTGCATGTAGCAGTTATGAACTAAAAGTCAAACAAGAAAAGCAAAAACAAGGACAGAAGGAAATATTACCACTAGAAGAGGAACCCGAATCACTACTGGAGCTGCTCGATCTACTTGCATTCTGTCCATTATTATCATTTTGCTCTGATACAGTAGATGTTAATTGCTCGCCCACCATCAGATCTATTCATAAGCAAAATTGTAAATTTATAATCGCCTCCTTGCAATGTGCTTTTAGATGAAGTGGAAAACAGAGAAAACCTATCTTACTTTGCTTTGGAGATTTTTCACCAATATTAGGTTCTTGACTCTGCAATGCAAGAAACTGTAATTTTCAGTACCAACAATAAAATTTACTCGGCTACAGTTCTATTGTTAGATTATGAATGATTGAAAGCTCATACTGTTTGTTGTGCGCGCAACTCTGCATCTTGTCTTGCAAGCATTGCGCGCTCAGCCTTCATCTTTTGCTTGCTCAGATACTTCTTGTAGTTAGCCACAAATCTATCAAGCTCCCAAAGCGTCTCAGTATCCATGCTATCTATTTCAACCTCAATCTCGTCCTCATGCTGCCTAACTGAAAGATTCTTGTTCTTAATGATCTGCACAACAATGTCAAGCTTCTCCGGAGGCAAGTTCTGAAGATTACTGCTAAGTTTTCGCTTCTCTTCTATTGTCATATCTCTCTTATCTGGATCCTTTGCCTTTGGCTTCTTCAATGATGGAGTCCGGACACTGTAAGTGGGAGTATGACTAATCGGCCTTGACTTGGAATCCAACACCATATGGTGTTTCACGGAAGCTGACCTCTCTAGAAAGCGCAAGTCAATCGGGGGAGGTGGAAACTTGTCTGGCAATGGTGGACACGAGGCAAGGTAGTCAACCTCAGCCTCAATCTCAGGCCACTGCGCCTCAAAGATTCCCAACAGCTGCTCAGCCATGAAATGCACATCCTGCCCCTTAGGATTGTACGTCATGGCATTATGGAATGTTAGCCGCACATCATCAGCAAACTCCTTTGGGTTACTGTACTGCCCACGAGTGAGCCGCCCCTTTATTGTGCCAAGATCCATTGGGTGCTTAATAATCGCAAAATAGTCATGCAAGCCAAGGGCAACAGGATCAACAGGCTTGTTAAACACCCACCCAAATTTGTGCTTCGTTAGCCGGGACAGCAGTGACGAAGACTTCTTAAACGCATGAGAGTAAAGTCTCCGCTCAGTGTCGTAACCTGCGCCATGAGCTGCCAAGGAACGGTGTTTCTTCTTGTGGTGCTTCGATTTCTTGCGTCCATGTGAATCTGCAGGCGGGAACTTATCCTTGGCAAGCAAGAACTCTGAATTTTGGTACAGTTGACTTGCCTTTGGTGTCCGCTTCTCCTTCTCGAAGGATTCTGTGTGAATTACTGCAACAGTTAGAGGGCTGCGCTGCAGCAGTGAGCGGACAGGAGCAACAGTAGCAGCAACTTGAACGGGTATGGGCGTCAACGGATCAGTAGCTGAGAACTGTGAGTGCACATACCCAGCAGCCAGCTGAGGCGGTGGCGCCACCACCGGCACAGGCAGGGAAGCCCAAGCATCAACTACCAAGGCCTCAGCAGCAGCCTTCAGCCTCCAGGAGAGCACACGCACCTGGTCGAGCTCTGACGCAAGCTGCCGCCGCAGCTCGCTCCGCGCCCTGCGCTTCCGGGCCTTCTCATCGGCGCCCACCCGAACGTTGCCATGGCCATTCGGAACGGCACCGCCGTCCCGGACAAGCCCCGAGGAGACGTCGTCAGAGACCACAGTAGTCCCGCCATGCGGCACCAGGGCGGGAGGAAGAGGGGAAGGGGAAGTCGGCGCGGCCGGATCGGACCACGGCGCAGCATCCCCAGCCTCCGGGCGACGAATCGAGGCTAGGGTTTGCGCGAGGGGGTAGGGATTGGGATTGGAGCTAGGGTTCGGAGGGGGTTTAAGGTTTTTCCGGGGGTACTTTCGGCTGTAGACCTTGATCTCCGACGCCCACCGGGACTTGACGGGGACCGAGGAGGCGGCCGCAACGGCCGGGGCGGGGCTCGCAGTGGGCTCCTCCCCGCCGCCGCCACCGGGAGGGGCCAAAGCCATGCATAAACCCTAAATCCGAGACCCGAGAGGCTCGAATTGGGGATTAGGGAAGCGGGTGGCGAGGGTTTTGCGAAGAACCCTAGAAAAATCTGTGCTGTTTTCGCGGCTTCGATTTGATATTTTTTTCGAGTGCTATGGCGGTACGAGTCGGGGTGGGTGGCCGGTGTCGGGCGCGTCGGCGTTAGAATCCAATGGACAGGGTCTGTTTGGAGAGCTTCATCAGCTTCAGATCCACGAAAAACAGCTTCACTCCACAAAATTTTACCCAAACGCTCCAGCTCCGTGAAATCTGGATCCACCAAAATCCTAGATCTGAGGACCAGATCCATAGGGCCTGTTTGGGAGAGCTCCACCAGCTCCAGATCCACCTAGAAGGTGGATCTGGAGCTGGATTCACCGTGGAGCAGCTCCATCGTGAATCTGGGATTCGTCAAAGTGTTTGGTACAGCTCCACCTTCCTCTCTATCTCACTTCCACCTGGGCCCCACGCGTCAGGGGGCAAAATGAAAAAAAAACCGGCAGGCGTGGCAGCGGCCGGCGGGCGCGGCCCCGGGCGGCACCGGCGAGGCGCACGGCGGACGCGGGGGAGGCGGCGGACGAACGCGGTCGCGGTCGGACGCGGTCGCGGGCGGTCGGACGCGGTCGGAGGCGGGAGGAGGCAGGGGAGGCGCCGGCCCGGGGGGAGGCGAACGCGGAGGCCCGGGAGGAGGCGGACGCGGTCGGAGGCGGGGGAGGCGGAGGCCCGGGAGGAGGCGGACGCGGTCGGAGGCGGGGGAGGCGGAGGCCCGGGAGGAGGCGGGGGAGGCGAAGGCCGGGAGGAGGCGGTCGGAGGCGGGGGAGGCGGAGGCTGGGAGGAGGCGGTCGGAGGTGGGGGAGGCGGAGGCCGGGAGGAGGCAGGGAAAAGAAAAGAACGAACCGTTTTTTGTGTAACCAGTGGCAATGGTGGGTAATTTTTCCCAACTCCACCAAACTTGAGTTGGTGGAGCACCCCTTGAGGTGCTCCATGGATTTGGTGGATCTGGAGCCAGATCCATGGTTTTGGTGGAGCAGATCCACGGTGGAGCTGCTGGAGCTGGAACTGTTTGGGTTGGAAAAGTGGATCCGGATCTGGATTTGGTGAATCTGGAGCTGGTGGAGCTCTCCCAAACAGACCCTAGATTTCATGGAGCTCCTCAAGGGGTGCTCCACCGTGGAGTTGGGTGGTAATTACCCACCAATGCCACTGGTTACACACCCCATCCCACCAAAAGTGGCCATTCTCACCAAAACCTCAATTTCGTGGATCTGGAGCTGTTGTACAAGCCAAACACTCCATGGTGGGATCCCAGATCTACGGTGGAGCTGCTCCATAGTGGAGTTGCTGCTCCAGATCCATGTTTTTAGTGGTGGAGCTCTCCCAAACAGGCCCATAGAATACCGGATTTGGCTTGGTACCAGTACCGTGAACAATAAAGGCTCGACCAGCAATGTATGCTTACTATCTATACTTTAGGCTTGGCGCATTTTAGATTCAACTTCTGACTTCTAGCTTATTTTTTCTATTCATAAATTTCATTTTTTTCTAAATTTTTGGCTTTTTTAGTATTTTTGCTGGTTCTTTTTTCCCCGTATTCGTACGCGTTGTCCGTAATGAGCTAACATATTTTTTTCTATTTTTAAAATTTTTAAATTTAATTACGCTAAATAAGCCACCTTCAGCTACAGTAAAATTTCAGTCGCTACAGTACAATTTCAGCCATAAACCACAGCATTTCAGCCCAACCGAGCGGGGCCTTGGGAACGACTTTGCGAAAATGCCCTCCGCTTTTTCAGAATGATGTATAGTTTCTTGCTTTTTTTCAAAAAAAACCTCCTCTTCCTTGTAATTACGTGGATGTCCTCTGCTTTCTAGAATTACGCACAGGTTGCTTTTTCCAAAAAAAAACCCCTCTTTTTTGCGAGTGCTATGGCGGTACGAGTCGGGGTGGGTGGCGTTGGCAGACGCATCTGTGATTTTTGTGGGCGATGGCAACGAGTCGAAGAGGAAAGGGGATGGTGCAGATTGCGGTGATGAAGGAGAGGAGGCGCACATGTGATCCTGGCCATTGGAATCCGATGGACATAGCTCGACGGCAATAGCATGATGGTCATATACTCACATGTCCCCTATTGTTCTCCTGCTCTACTGTGAGACTGTTTTCACTCTACTAGTAATTTTATCCATGTTCGTTTTTTTAATGCTGGATGCAAGTCTAAAGTCTTTCTGCTTTCAATTTTGCCAATTTAGTTCAAGTTCTTTCTTATCATGTCCAAGTTTCTATGTTTGGACTAGTGATGCCCAGCCACATTGCTTAAGGCTAAGAAACTGTATCTATGATAGGTGGGTCATAGATACAGCATCTAGTTAATTGGAATCTCTAAACTTCACCCAAGTTAAAAAAAGGAAACAGCCTGCTGAAGTCTACATCTCGGTAGAGTATTTCAAGAATTTATATCACTCCATCGGAGATGAGTTGGTTCGGTTCACTCAACCAAATGCAGAGATAAGATATATCTAGGACCATCCAATACAAGGATACCCTGGTTCACTCAACTAAACACATAGTAAATCACGACGTCCAATGTAGACTTCAGCAGGCTGTTTCCTTTTTGAACTTGGGTGAAGTTTAGAAATTCCAATTAACTAGAGGTTCAAAACTTTCAATTGGAGAACATGGAACTTTTGACTCAGACTGGAGGTTTCCCATTTTGTACTTTTGATTGAAATTCAGAACTTTCGATTCAGTCTTCGAACTTTTTCAGGCGTCACACCGGGCTTCGGGCGTGTCGGGTCGGGATTTACTCGGGCCTTGATACTCGATCAGTCCCGAGGCTTGAACAGGTCTAGAGGAGACATACGAGAAGTTTCTGTTCCGTTTGGGCTCGTGGGCTCCCAGCTTGGGCCTGGTTTTGGGCTCGCAACATGAATTGCCCTTTTTCACTGGCTCAACTACACTTCCCACGTTACTGAGAGGAGTGAGGAGGGCGAATGACCTACCTCTGACTTCGCAGCTCGCCGGCGCCGCCGCTGGAGGATGATGACCTCCTCTCCGAGATCCTCCTCCGCCTCCCCCCGCAGCCGTCGTCCCTCCCCCACGCCTCCCTCGTCTGCAAGCGCTGGCGCCGCCTCGTCTCCGACCCCGGCTTCCTCCGCCGCTTCCGCGCCCACCACCGCCGCAGCCCTCCCATCCTCGGTTTCTTCATCGAAGACATGCGCGGCCTCTCCTTCACCCCTACTCTGGAGGCCCCCAACTGTGTCCCGCTCGGGCGCTTCTCCTTGCAGTTCGACGACGGCGACAACTGCCTCATCCTCGGCTGCCGCCATGGCCTCGTCCTTATCCTCAACCCGACGCGGCTCCAGGTCCTGGTGTGGGACCCCGTCACCGGCGACCAGCGCCGCCTAGCCGTTCCCCCCGGGCTTCGGTAACAGGGAGAGAACGGTGATCTACAACGGGGCGGTGCGTCTCGCTGCCGACGACGTCCACGGCGATTGCCATTCGAGCCCCTTCCAGGTGGTCTTGTTAGGCACGGACAATCAACATACACGAACGTTCGCTTGTGTTTACTCATCGGAGACCGGAATGTGGGGCAATCCCTTCTCAACACTGCTTCCATCCAAGGAATCTGTGACCATTCCCACCATGGTTTCTATGAGCATTCCCAGTACCCTGGTTGGGGATTCGCTTTACTGGTTGCTTGTTGGGAATTCGCCTGGCATCCTTGAGTTTGATTTGGTGAGACAGAGCCTAGCTGTGATAGAGGTACCGGTATGCCAACGGCAATCGCCGCTTCTGCGATAGAGCCTTACTTCTGAGCAAGGGATGAGTTTGATTTGTATGCCAACGGCAATCGCCGCTTCTGGGTTATTGCTTGAGCCTTTTCTGTTATTTCTCCAATGCCATCAAAGAGCGGACTCCATAATCTCTTCGCTCAGCTGTTTTCTGCCTCCCATCATCCTATATTGACAAGCCGCCTCCTGGTTCTCCAGGCCGTCCTTCCTCATCCCTTGCTCAGAAGTTCTCCATTCCCTTCCTCATGGTCTGCTTTCACCCACCTTCCTTCTCTTGTATCAACTGAGGTTCTACCCCCTCTGTCCTGGATATGCACTTTGTCCAGCTGCCTTGCTGCCAGTTTAATTCCTCCGTACTCCCCCGCTTCCTTTTGCTCCAGCAGGCTTTTTCTCCCATTACCTGCTCGGAGGCTCGGATGGCTGATGACTTAGGATCCATCCCCTCTGAGTTTTTTGCTATTATGATACCCTCTAAGTTGGGCTTCGCTGAAATGGTACTTATACCGTGGGCTTCTCCCAAATAGTACCCTTGTACTTAAGACTTCTCTCAAATAGTATTCTCAGGGATTTTAACTCAAATAATTTGATTTTCGAATTTGTACTCCCCCAATTGACTGAACTGCCCCTGCTCATTTTGTTTAACCCTAATTACTTTTATTTTCTTCTTTTCACATCGTTTGGGTTTCATTGGCGACGGCGGCACGCCGACTGGCCGATCGGAATACTCGGCGCGGCGCTGTCAACGCCAGGCGAGAGCGCGGCAAGGATCGCACGGGAGTGCGCACACCCCAGGCCACGGACGATCGCACGCCAGCCAGGGACGGTCGCACGTCGGCAGAGGCAACCGGACCACGTACGCGGCAGGTGTGATCGGCAGGTATCCCTATTGTAGAAGGTACAGAAGGTGCCCCTACCGCGTACGTGGTCCGGTTGCCCCTGCCGACGTGCGACCGTCCCTGGCTGGCGTGCGATCGTCCGTGGCCTGGGGTGTGCGCACTCCCATGCGATCCTTGCCGCGCTCTCGCTTGGCGTTGACGGCGCCGCGCTGAGTATTCCGATCGGCCAGTCGGCGTGCCGCCGTCGCCAATGAAACCCAAACGATGTGAAAAGAAGAAAATAAAAGTGATTAGGGTTAAACAAGATGAGCAGGGGCAGTTCAGTCAATTGGGGGAGTACAAATTCGAAAATCAAATTATTTGAGTTAAAATCTCTGAGAATACTATTTGAGAGAAGTCTTAAGTACAAGGGTACTATTTAGGAGAAGCCCACAGTATAAGTACCGTTTCAGCGAAATCCAACTTAGAGGGTACCATAATAGCAAAAAACTCATCCCCTCTCCCTATTTGTGCATAGGTCTGTGTGTAGAGACCCCGAATCAGTAAATTCAGACTCTCGTATATATTCTACACTAGTCTAGAATCATATTAATACACACAGTATAAACATAGATGAAATATCAACCATATCACTATTTACTAAAAAAAGACTCAAATATTATTAATAATCAGAGTTATGACCTTATGACCAAACTTACAAATAATAGCCTAAAAGGCTTAGGAAACTTGCAGCTCAAAACAAAAATAAGCGTAGTAGCCATTCGACATATCCACAGGCAATCGACTGAAAAACGAAGTTCTAATCTGCGAAGTCGTCGAAGTATCATCATTCGTGTACCTTCTACTTGTATGGTACTTGTCGTAGGGGTGGCCCCCACCTAAACCCAGCAGGCCTAGTAGGAGATCATAAGGCCCAGAATAGGCCATGTGTAATGACATAACTGCCCCCAGAGGGAATAACCAGATGTAAGGGTATAACTGTAAAAGCACTTCTCATATGCACATATATATATGAGCACAAGCCATGGGGAGGACCCAGGCCATTACACTCATCTTCATCACTCTCCACTACCATCTCTCTCTCTGTTTGGTCTGTAGCCACAACAGTTGGCGCCGTCCGTGGGGAGGACGGAGACAAGCCTGAAGACCGAAGGAAAAGATGGCACCGAAAAAAGCTTCTTCAGCGGCGGCGAAGGGAAAGAAGGTGGTCGGCCCAGAGCACCGTATGAGCACCAGGGCTTCGGCAGCGGCGGACGCGGGCGTCGACGCAGGCATGGTGGCCGAAGACGCCGGCGTTCGCGCGGCGACGACCAACCTCGTCACCGGCACCGCGACGATCGCCCCCGGCACCGGCACCGCGGCAACCCGCCCAGCTACCGGCGTCGCGGGGATGGGCCCCGCGGCCGACCCGGCGGTCGAAGACGTCGACGCGGGTGCGGCGACAACCGACCCCGCCGACGCAACGGCCGCCGGCCTCGCCGCCCCCGCGACAACCCTCGCCGGTGCCGCGGACCGGGTGGTCCGAAGTAGCCACGACGGGGCGACCGGCAGCTCGGGACCTCGCGACGCAGTCGTCCCCGCGCCGGTCCGCCCGCTGGGAGTACCAGCGACCCCGCCTGCACCGGCGGTGGAAAGTGCCCTGCTGGCGGCTCTCAACGCGTTCCAGCGGGAGCTGGGGGACCTTCGTGGAGCCGTCAGAGATATACAAGAGGCTCGGAGTCAGCCGGCCGCACCAGCAATCGCGTCCGAGCCCGCGCCGGAGAGGGCGGACAGTCGCGAAGCCCACACGTCCAGCCGCGTGCCGCTGCGGCGCGTGGATCCGGAGTCCCCGCTCTCGGCGGGGCTGCAGCAGGCGCCATGGCCCGAAGACTTCAAGTTCCCTAGCGACATCGACTCGTATAAAGGCGACACGGACCCCCGTGAGTTCGTGCGCGTATACGAAACCGCGATCGAAGCCGCGGGCGGAGACGACACCACGAAGGCAAAGGGACTCCCTCTTGCGCTACAAGGAGTGGCGCTCTCTTGGTTTTTTACCATAGAGCCGGGCTCCATCTACGCGTGGGAGCAGCTCCGCGTCCGCCTCCACAATAACTTCCAGGGAAACTACGTCGACCGGGTCGAGGCGGACCAACTCTTCGCCGTGAAGCAAAAACCCTCGGAGAAACTCCGGGATTACTTCAAACGCTTCGCCAAGATTCGATGTCAAGTGAAGGACGTCAACGAGACCACCATCGTCAATGCAGCCATACAGGGCCTTCGTCCGGGCCCGATGGCCGAATACAATGCGCGGAAGCCAATCAAGACGGTGGCGAAGCTCTTCGACAAGATGGAAGAATACGCCAGGGCGGAAGAAGACGCGCGGCGAAGGCAATGTGACGACTCCGACACTAACCAGGCCAGAGCCTCGGCAAAAACCGAAGATCCACCAAAGGGCGGCTCTTCGAAAGGAAAGCGTAAGAAGGAGTCGTCCAGGGACGCGCCCGACCGCAGGGACAACCCGCATAAGGAGTCGTCGGATCAGCCCAAGCGCGGCCAACAAAGGTCGAGGCGGAACCGGTACGTCCTCGACATCGACGGCGGATCCGACGAGGGCGCCCCAGCGGGCCGAGGCGGCCGAGGGCGCCGCGGCCGCGGCCGTGGCAGGGGTCGCGACGATAAGGGTCGCGGAGACTATGACGACCAGCATCAGGGGCTGTGGTGCTTAGTCCACGGCCGCGGCAATCATGATACCCGTAACTGCACCTCCATCGCGGCGCTCCGCGACAGCGTCGCTCGGGACAGGAACCCGGAGGCGCGCCCGCCTGCGGTGGCCCACGTCCAATTCCCATACGAGGCCCCCATGCAGGTACAGGCGCAGGGGATGCAGGTACAAGCGCAGGGAATGCAACCCCAAGAAGGCACCTTGCGGATCCAAGCTCATGTGCAGCAGCCTCGGGAAGGCCTCCTATCGTTGCAGGCCCCGGACGCAACCTACCGCAGGGTCATTAATGTCATATCCGGCGGCTCTGCGCTGGAGTTCGCCTCGGCGCGGCAGCAGAAGGCCTACGCGCGAAGACTACATCACGTGGCGGCATATCCAGCGCAAGCACCACCGGAATGGGCGCGGCACGAGGTTACATTCACACCTGATGACGCCCAAGGTGTGGACTTCCCTCATCAGGACCCTCTGGTCATCCGGGTCACCATCGCGGGGTGCGACGTGGGGCGCGCATTGGTGGACGGGGGTAGTTCCGCGAACGTATTGTTTGCGGCGGCCTTCGACCAGATGGGGATTCCTCGAAGCCGCCTGGGGCCCTCGGGAATCCCACTGCAGGGCTTCGGAGGACAGCCCCTGCGGGCGCTGGGCCAGATCGGCCTTCAAGTCTCCTTCGGCCGAAATGATAATATGCGGACCGAAGAGGCCACCTTCGACGTGGTCGACCTCCCGTATCCCTACAATGCCATTCTGGGGCGCCCAATCCTCAACTCCTTCGGCGCGGTACCACATCATGGCTATCTGTGCATGAAAATCCCGGGCCCCAGGACCATCATCACCGTCCGAGGCGACCAGGATATGGCTTGGCGCATCGAGCCAGGCACCAGAGGCCCGCGCCGCGAGACCCAGCGGCGCCCTTAGAGCCGACGTCACAGCGCGGAGGTCCGGGGGGTCATCCACAGGCGCCTGCGCGGGCCCTGCAGACGTCCAGCGACTAGAGGCTGCGGCCGCGTCAAGGGTAAACGGTCAGTATATTCACCCCTTGTAGTCGCTCGCCTGCGCAAACGGGGATATAATGAAAGTCGCCGTTTGCCGTTAATTCTTCTTCGTCACATACGAGCACGCGGTGAGGGCGCGCGCCGGCTTGGCCAGCGCGCGCGCCCCCGCAGTATAAACCAAAGACGCACGCTCGCGTGTGCACTCGCCGCTGCCAGGGTGGGCGGGTCTGAGTATAAACCAAAGACGCACGTTCGCGTGTGCACTCGCCGTTGCCAGGGTGGGCGGGTCTGAGTATAAACCAAAGACGCACGTTCGCGTGTGCACTCGCCGTCGCCAAGGTCCACGGACTCTAAATAAGACGTAGCGTCGAGCGTAGCTCCGCACGCGCGAGTCTCCGGACTATAAAGAAGACGTAGCGTCGAGCCCAGCTCCGCACGCAATAGTCCACGGACTCTAAATAAGACGTAGCGTCGAGCGTAGCTCCGCACGCGCGAGTCTCCGGACTATAAAGAAGACGTAGCGTCGAGCCCAGCTCCGCACGCAATAGTCCACGGACTCTAAATAAGACGTAGCGTCGAGCGTAGCTCCGCACGCGCGAGTCTCCGGACTATAAAGAAGACGTAGCGTCGAGCCCAGCTCCGCACGCGATAGTCCACGGACTCTAAATAAGACGTAGCGTCGAGCGTAGCTCCGCACGCGCGAGTCTCCGGACTATAAAGAAGACGTAGCGTCGAGCCTAGCTCCGCACGCGATAGTCCACAGACTCTAAATAAGACGTAGCGCCGAGCGTAGCTCCGCACGCGCGAGTCTCCGGACTATAAAGAAGACGTAGCGTCGAGCCTAGCTCCGCACGCAATAGTCCACAGACTCTAAATAAGACGTAGCGTCGAGCGTAGCTCCGCACGCGCGAGTCTCCGGACTATAAAGAAGACGTAGCGTCGAGCCTAGCTCCGCACGCAATAGTCCACGGACTCTAAATAAGACGTAGCGTCGAGCGTAGCTCCGCACGCGCGAGTCTCCGGACTATAAACGAAGACGTAGCGTCGAGCCCAGCTCCGCACGCGATAGTCCACGGACTCTAAATAAGACGTAGCGTCGAGCTTAGCTCCGCACGCGTGAGTCTCCGGGCTATAAAGCAAGGCAAATTGCGGAGGTCTGCCTCCGCGTACGTCAGTCCGCGGACTGTCCGTTCTAAGGAGCCCTGGCGCAGCTACGTCGCCAACGGCGGCATCAACACACAGCGCACATCTTAAAATGCCAGGAGGCCTGCTTACCCGAAGGATCATATGTACAAAGGTCCGCCAACACCCCGGCCACTCTAAGTCGCTACCCCGCGGGTTCGTCCTTAACACGCGCTAAAGTTGGGGCCTCGCCCGAAGAGGGCCGGCGCGCCCAAAAATCGAGCGAATCTTCCGCCCTTCGCCATCGTCGAAGGCGTCGTCGGGTTGAAAGATCGGCCGCCCGAAGCCGGCCCCAGCAGGGAAGCTGCCCAGGATATAGGTAAAAATCAGCATGCATGCAGAAAGCGTGCGCTTTATTAGCAAAGACAAGGGACAGTACAACGTACGCCTACACTAGGCGCCGCGGCATCAGACCTGCGGGTTCCCGGCGCCTTCGGAGGGCGCAGCGCCGCCATCATCGCGTCGAGCGACCCCGTCCAGAAATTGGCCGAGGCTCCCCGTCCCGTACAGCGTCTTCCGGAGCTCGATCCGTACAGCTTCCGCCCCGACGGGATCCCAGATCCGGCCGTAGAAGGGCCCAAGGGCACAGCGAGCGGAGCGGACGGCGCCGGACATTACTCCGGCCCCGCCGGGCATCTCCAGCTGGGGGTCATTTAACTCGGCGACATGCGTACAGCCGCGGTGCTGGAGGAGCGCGCACACCAGGCAGGCCGAAGTGTACGCGCAGTGGGTGCCGAAGGACGTCGCCGCGTCGCGCGCGACGTCGGCGGCATCCCCGATCTAGCGGAGCGCCCGAGACAGCTCCTCCGGACCGAAGGCGCGTCCCGGCACCTCCGCCACCAGCCCTTGAAGATGGCTCTCCAGCGCTTGGATGGCGCCCCAGGCAACCACCGAGGCGTCGCCCAGCGTCCGGTTACGCTCCGCTAGAGCCAAGGCAAGTTCGCCTTTCTCCTTCTCTAGCGCGCCGACCTGCTCCAGGAGCCCGGCCCGCTCCGCCGCGAACTTTTCATCAGCAGCCGCTGCGGCGGATTCCTGCGCCGACGCAACAAGCCCTTCGGCGTGCGCCCTCGCTTCGGCGCGTTCCGCTTCCAGCTGACGGACGCGGGCGTCCTGGGCAGAGCGGGCGCCAGAGGCTTCGCGCAGCTCCTCCTCGGCGGCTCGCAGCCTATCCTCGAGCGCTTTCTGGCTACGGGCATAGGCCACTTACAGAGCCTGCCCCAGCACGAGTGTCTGCAGAAGGGAAAAGACTTAGCGAGCTCAGCTAGGCTCAGGCGTGGTAGCATGAGTACTTACCCTCACCCCAGACACCTCGAAAGCGTCCCCGAGGCGTCCCGCGCCGTAGGCTTGCAGCACTTGCGGGTCGACGCTCCTGGCCGCGTCATCCACAATCCCGCGCCACGCCCTCAGCGTCTCCGCAGGCGGCACGAAGTCCGCAGGGCTCACGGGCTCGGAGGCCCCGGGTTCCGTCGGATGCCCCTCCTCCGGGATGAGCAACGCTGTAAAAAAGGAGGCGGGTGACCACTCCAAGGCATAAAAATCATACACCAGAGTAATCTCGGCCACCTTACCTTCGGTGGCCGAAGGGATGGTTCCGCTGCGGACGGAAGCCTCCGCGTTCGGTGGGGCCGGTGGCTGCCCCCGCGCGGTGGACGACGTTGTCGGGAGGCCGGAAGGTGCGTATGCCGCAGGGCCCCCGGCGCTCACGCTGGCGTCCCACAGGCTTCTGATGCCCGTGGCCACGACAAATCCCCGCGGTGTCCGGTGGAGCTCCGGCCGCACGCATGGCCGTTTGGCCGGGGCGGCCAGCAGCGCCACCGCCCCCGCAGCCGTGGCTGGAGAGGACCCCGCGGCTGCCGCGCCCGGAGGCGAAGGTTCCATGGCGGCAGTCGCCGAAGGGGGCACCTCAGTCCCCGCTGCTGTCGGTAAGGACAGCGCGGCTACGGGCGCCCCCGCGGAGGGCGCCTCCGGCACCGCAGCGGCCGCCGCCGAGGCCTCCATCTCGGCGACTTCGGCGGGTGGTGAGGCTTCCCCCCCTCCGGCCGCCTGCGGCAAACCCACCGTCCGGGACGCCTGCCGAAGACACCTCACCTTGGGCGCCTGCGCCATCCACGCCCGAATCGGCGTACCTCGCAGAGTCTGACTCCGCGTCCGCCGCGTCCTCGGAAACATTAGCAGCAGGCGCGGCAGGTGCCCCGCTGCGGCCCCTCTTCCGAGACGAGGTCTTCTTCTTCGCTCCACCATCGGCTGGAGCGACACGGCCCGGTGCGGCAAGGCCCAGGACCTCGCACACGCGGTTTACTCGCCCCAGCCCTGCCTTGGCGATAGCGGACGCGCGCTGCTCGTGCTCCCTAGTGGTGTACGGACCAAGGAACACGCGCACGGCTTGCTCCGCCTCCTCCAAAGGAATCCCTGGAGCAAAGGAGAACAGCATCAGCATACAACGTATTTCGCGCCAGCAAAAGGAGGAGCGCAGTCGAGGCTTACGGGGACCGGGCGGCGCTGGTAGCAAGCAAACCCACGGCGAAACATTGTCATCTCGACGCCTCTCGGCGGCAAGATGCCAGTCGTACGCAAGCGGGGCCACGCCGTACATCACATACTCTTCGGCAAGGTCGCGCATATTAAAGCGGGCGGCCATGCCTACGAGCCGTTTGACCCTCCGCTTGTCATCATCATCGAGCGTTCGGCCGGGCGAAGGCTTGAACGCGATCGGTCGGCCTGTACACGCGAGGCCGCTCCCGCTCTCCACACGGTGGTAGAACCACCGCTTCATACAGGAGGACTCCCACTTCCCGCGAGTTGAGTTCGCAGGGAAGAGCTTCTTGCAAGACGAGCGGAGAGTAAAAGAGACGCTGCCAAAGCTCGACAGCGTCCCGCCCCTTCGGCCCTTCGGCTGGCATCGCGCCTCGTGGAGATAGGCGAACAGCGACGCGCTGGGCCAGCACGCCCCCGAGCGCAAGGCCCAGCTGTACACCGCGAGCCGGGCCACGACGTTTGGAGTCAGTTGCGCCAGCTCCAGCCCGAAGGTCCGCAGTACGTCGCCCACCGCGTCGAAAAAGGCAACGAACACGATCGCCTCCGACCCCTCGGGGTGCGGTTCCGTCTCGTCGCTGGCGGGCAATCGTACGTCGTGGCGCCCAGACAGCTCCCCCGCGCGCAAGAGCCCTTGGATCGTCTTCTCGGTCACGAGCGAGGGGCCTAGCTCGTCGGAAAACGTGCCTTCCTCCGCCGCCAGCCGCTCCTGGTCAGCCGCCACCGGGTCGCGCTCTTCGAGCGCGTATTTTACCTCCAACGGCGAGGATCGCCGGCGAATGTCAGGGCCACCAACCGCCTGGCCGCGCTCGCTGCTGGAGGCCATCGCTTCCCACGACGAGACTAGTACGGCGAAGATGGCGCGAAGGTGGAGAAGGCCGAGAAAACAGGAAAAAGGGCGCAAGGGTGCGGGGGCGCTATTACGGGGGCTATTTCAAGCCGCCTCGCCCGTACCGCCGCTACTGAAGCGTCGCAACGATCCGCGTGCAGGATGCAACCGCAGCGGCATAAAGGCCCGCCCCGCACGCTTCCCCGTAATCGAAAGTGAGGGGTCGCGGAGGTCCGTGCACGGGGCGCGACCGCAGTCGTACAAGCGCCCATACGGCGCAACGCCCCACGGGCGCCACTCGCGGCACGCCCCGTGTCCCCCTTGCCTAGGGAAGGCGCGAACGGCTGCAAATACGCAACCGTCCACATCCCGCCGCTCAGCAGTCATAGGATGCCGCGTGCCCCGGGCGCGTCGGGTCGCACGGTACGGGAACCTAACCCTGTCAGGCCAGGGACCGGCGTGATTCAAGGAACCTGTATAACCCAAGGACGCATCAAAAGAAGCCCAAGTCGCGCGCGCGTCTACTTCGACTAGGCGCCAGCTTCGCTGCCACCCGTTCGATGGGAAGGCGGCGGAGCGCGCGCGCCTACTTCGACTAGGCGCCAGCTTCGCTGCCACCCGTTCGAAGGGTAGGGGACGGAGCGCGCGCGTCTACTTCGACTAGGCACCAGCTTCGCTGCCACCCGTTCGAAGGGTAGGGGACGGAGCGCGCGCGCCTACTTCGACTACGCGCCAGCTTCGCTGCCAGCCGTTCGAAGGGTAGGGGACGGAGCGCGCGCGCCTACTTCGACTAGGCGCCAGCTTCGCTGCCACCCGTTCGATGGGAAGGCGGCGGAGCGCGCGCGCCTACTTCGACGAGGCGCCAGCTTCGCTGCCACCCGTTCGAAGGGTAGGGGACGGCGCGCGCGCGCCTACTTCGACTAGGCGCCAGCTTCGCTACCACCCGTTCGATGGGAAGGCGGCGGAGCGCGCGCACCTACTTCGACTAGGCGCCAGCTTCGCTGCCACCCGTTTGAAGGGTAGGGGACGGAGCGCGCGCGTCTACTTCGACTAGGCCCCAGCTTCGCTGCCACCCGTTCGATGGGAAGGCGACGGAGCGCGCGCGCCTACTTCGACTAGGCGCCAGCTTCGCTGCCACCCGTTCGATGGGAAGCGGACGGAGCGCGCGCGTCTATTTCGACTAGGCGCCAGCTTCGCTGCCACCCGGTCGATGGGAAGGCGACAGAGCGCGCGCGCCTACTTCGACTAGGCGCCAGCTTCGCTGCCACCCGTTCGAAGGGTAGGGACGGAGCGCGCGCGCCTACTTCGACGAGGCGCCAGCTTCGCTGCCACCCGTTCGAAGGGTAGGGGACGGAGCGCGCGCCTACTTCGACTAAGCGCCAGCTTCGCTGCCACCCGTTCGATGGGAAGGCGACGGAGCGCGCGCGCCTACTTCGACTAAGCGCCAGCTTCGCTGCCACCCGTTCGATGGGAAGGCGACGGAGCGCACGCGCCTACTTCGACTAGGCGCCAGCTTCGCTGCCACCCGTTCGAAGGGTAGGGGACGGAGCGCGCGCGCCTACTTCGACTAGGCGCCAGCTTCGCTGCCACCCGTTCGATGGGAAGGCGGCGGAGCGCGCGCGCCTACTTCGACGAGGCGCCAGCTTCGCTGCCACCCGTTCGAAGGGTAGGGAACGGAGCGCGCGCACCTACTTCGACTAGGCGCCAGCTTCGCTGCCACCCGTTCGATAAGAAGGCGGCGGAGCGCGCGCGCCTACTTCGACTAGGCGCCAGCTTCGCTGCCACCCGTTCGAAGGGTAGGGGACGGAGCGCGCGCGTCTACTTCGACTAGGCACCAGCTTCGCTGCCACCCGTTCGATGGGAAGGCGACGGAGCGCGCGCGCCTACTTCGACTAGGCGCCAGCTTCGCTGCCACCCGTTCGATGGGAAGCGGACGGAGCGCGCGCGTCTAGTTCGACTAGGCGCCAGCTTCACTGCCACCCGTTCGATGGGAAGGCGACGGAGCGCGCTCGTCTACTTCGACTAGGCGCCAGCTTCGCTGCCACCCGTTCGATGGGAAGGCGACGGAGCGCGCGCGTCTACTTCGACTAGGCGCCAGCTTCGCTGCCACCCGTTCGATGGGAAGGCGACGGAGCGCGCACGCCTACTTCGACTAGGCGCCAGCTTCGCGGCCACCCGTTCGAAGGGTAGGGGACGGAGCGCGCGCGTCTACTTCGACTAGGCGCCAGCTTCGCTGCCACCCGTTCGATGGGAAGGCGACGGAGCGCGCGCGTCTACTTCGACTAGGCGCCAGCTTCGCTGCCACCCGTTCGATGGGAAGGCGACGGAGCGCGCGCGCCTACTTCGACTAGGCGCCAGCTTCGCTGCCACCCGTTCGATGGGAAGGCGACGGAGCGCGCGCGTCTACTTCGACTTGGCGCCAGCTTCGCTGCCACCCGTTCGAAGGGTAGGGGACGGAGCGCGCGCGCCTACTTCGACTAAGCGCCAGCTTCGCTGACGGGGGTCTTGTCCTGCGAAATCTGCCTCGTTTTCCTTAATAGGCCACCTACAGTGCATCAACATACAAGGTAATGCCGGCGGGCTCCCTCAAGAACACCCATTGTAGGTAGGCCTGTTAAGAAAAACAGGGCAGACCTCGCCGTCGCCCACGGCAGCGCGGTGCGGGGTCAGGAAGCGCAGCGGGCTGTCGATAACCGGCGCTGATCAAGCTCCCAGGAAAAATAGGCCTCCTTCTGTGCATCAACATTCCTCAAGCCGCTCAACATCACCCAGGAATGTTGATGCACGGCAGGGGCCCATTTCAGGGGAGCAGCTTCTATCACAATATACGCAGGAGCAACGCCTCAGCAGCGCCATATATATACCCCAGCCAGCAGGGGAGCCAACCGGCGGAAGTCCAACCACCGGAACTCCAACCACAGGAAGTCCGCCGCCATAATTAATGGTCACGACGCCTCAACGCCCGCACCACGCCAAGCACGCTGCACCACGTGGACGCCCGGAAGTCCAAGCGTCGCAACAGCGCGCACGTCTGTTTCGGCCGCAGCACAGCCCCGGGTCGAATACTGGACAGGCTCACAGGCCGCGGGACGGAGGGGGCCAAAGGACTCGACGACATGGCTTCGGCCTTGTGAAGCCCTTTACCATGAGAGGTTCCTGTCGTAGGGGTGGCCCCCACCTAAACCCAGCAGGCCTAGTAGGAGATCATAAGGCCCAGAATAGGCCATGTGTAATGACATAACTGCCCCCAGAGGGAATAACCAGATGTAAGGGTATAACTGTAAAAGCACTTCTCATATGCATATATATATATATATATATATATATATATATATATATATATATATATATATATATATATATATATATATATATATATATATATATATATATATATATATATATATATATATATATATATATATATATATATATATATATATATGAGCACAAGCCATGGGGAGGACCCAGGCCATTACACTCATCTTCATCACTCTCCACTACCATCTCTCTCTCTGTTTGGTCTGTAGCCACAACAGTACTATTTCTTCAATTGAGAAAATATGAATATAGCTGTGAGTACATAGAGTACTCAGCAAGCCATTTGTACCAAAGAATGCAATATAGTATGCAAGGCTTACCAAAAGATGGCCAATTGGTTATTTTGCAAAAAATAATAATTTGAAGTAAATACAATAAATAGATTGACAGTGAACTTTGAAAATTATTAATAAGTAAATAAACAAAAGAATTGAGAGTAACTACAAGTGAACTGACCATTCACTCCAATGAACCACTCGTGAACTAACCGTTCACGTAATGAACTACCAGTGAACTAACCATTCACTTCCCAACTTAATCCAACCAAGTTTTTATGAAAACTCTACCCTCGTGAAATCATTGAGTATTGTCTGTAACTAAGGACACAACTATTTGAATAGCTTTACACTCTGCAGAGGTGGCACAGCTTTACCCACATAATATGACCATCTTGTAATGTCACCGATATAGCATGCTTCCTTTGGTATATCGATCAAGAAGATCACAACAAGGTTTTTACAATGCTCAATCTCAACTTAGTTCTCCTCGCTAAGGTTTCGCCATCGAGTAGGTAAATCTCCTAGTCGTTAATTGCTCCCACTTGCGCCAATGTGGATCCATGGCTAACACCAAACCACACTTATCTTATTGACATAACCGAAATTGAAACATCATAAATTAATCAGCTAGGTCTATCCCATACTGGACATGTGGTTGTATGATAAGGTTCAGATCAATGGCACATAAAGTTAAGTTCTTAGATATTATCTAGGCAAAATATCCACATCCTAATATGCAAACTGCACCCTCTTTACTGCACGATCATTTGTCCAAGTGAAAATAATTTTATATAACCACCACCAATGACACTACACATGCCAAGGTGTACAAATTTTATAACTATGGTTGACCACCACAATTTAATATCTCATTAGGTCAAAATTAATTAATTGATCATATGTGATGACAAGCCCAACGTACTACAAGCACGGCTAAGCATACTAAACATACAACCAATATGACAACTAATATTATATCACTAGATAAATACACATCCTATGGTGACAATGGAATCATAGCATTCAAATTATCAAGGAGAAATTAATCAAATAGGTCATTAACTACCAATACAAAGGTTTTATAATAAAATAGCGATACATGATAATTTAAAACAAAATAATACATAATAGATTTGAAAACTAGGTTCAACATGATCGAAGGATATGACTTTCTTTAGCCTTGCTCCGTTACCAATTTCTTGATCTTTGGTTCGTGCTCTTGCTCCTTCGAAGATGTTATCTAACGAGAGAAAACATAATGAAGCACAAATAAAATCAAATAAAAACGAAATGAAATACAAAAACTTCAAAACCAGAACTAAAATATAGAGCACAATTTTAGATAAATTTAGAAAAAAAAGAATCGGGTCAATCGGAGCTAGAACGTAGTCGAACGAGCTCTTGGAAAATTAAATCTAAAGGAAAAGGCTGAAAATTAAGAAATCCTACTATGTTGTGGACTCGGTGCATGGAATGATTAGTCTACGGTAGACTTGGCTCATGGAATAGTGTACTGTAACTAGGCTGCTGATGTGGCGGCTAGGGCTGACGTGGCAGTGGGGCAGCTCGGTTGCTAATGTGGCGTACACGTGGATGAACACGTGGCAGCCTTGTGGGATTAGGGCTTGCGTAGTGTGCTAAGCCAACGACTGACTCGGCTCGGTCGGTGCATGGGTCTACAGAACAGTGACGCTGGTGTGTGGGACTAGGCTGTCAGCCTCTCGGTGCACGACGAACTCGGTTCATGGAGAAACCGAAGCATCACGGGGTGGGGGTGATGTGGCCAACACGCGGAACGAGGCGTCACCTTGGTTGGCGAGGGGCGGTGCACGAACCAAGGGCGGCGGGGTGGTGCAGTGTGATGAGGTAGCTGGCCGAAGACAGCACGGAGTGAATGGCGGACCATGGTCGACCGGCAGCGAAGTTAGCAGAACGGAGGAGAGGTTGGGTGATGGCTCACTGGTGATGAGAGAGGGTTGATCGAACATGACGGCGACGATGATGTCGGACGGCTCACCGGCGACTTGAGCTCAGCAGCAAGGCACAGATGACGAAGGTGGCAGAGCGAGCAGCTGTAGGATGAGGGAACCGAGGGGGCGCAGCCGAGCTATTTATAGCACGGACACCGAGAGTCCACGAGCGGCACGGCCGGTGGTGGCTCAGACACGGACACCGAGTCTGGGGCTGCTACGACGTGGACACCGAGACGTGCTCGTCTCGCGCATGGCGGCAAGAGATTGCGAGGTAGACGACGCGGGAGAGAGCGACACATGTACGGGCGAGATGGTCGTGAGTAGTAGCCAGATGGTGGAAACGCGTCATGCATCCAACGGGCGAGGCGGACCACCCGATGCCCGACACGTGGCGAAACGGGGATAGGCTGGAGCGGGCTGGCGCGTGGCTGGGCTGGACAGAGAGGATGGATTTTGGCCCAAAGGCCTTTTGGGGGATTTAGGGGATCTTCTTATTTCAGAAATTCAAATAAATGTTTTTGAGCTCTGGAAAATAGCAAATAAATCCTGAAAATATCAGAAAATTCCAGAAAATTACTTAAGGCACAAGGAACCCAAATAAAATGGGTTTTCTTTTAATTGGTGTTTACTTTAGTCATATTAAATCTTTTTATTTATTAAAAATTAATTTTAAGCTTGAATTAATTCCATAAAAAATCCAAATTGTGAATTTTATTTTAAAAGCTTCAAAAAGGCTCTGAAAATCAGGATGTTACACTATGCCTGCTTATAGCCATGTGTGCTGCCATGTGGCCTGTGCCTATGTAGTAGCAGAATGAAAGGCCTGTTTGGCAGAGCTCCACCAACTCCAGATCCACCAAAAACAGCTTCACTCCACGAATTTTTACCCAAACGCTCCAGCTCCACGAAATCTGGATCCATCAAAATACTGAATCTAGCTCCAGATTCATGAAATCCATGGAGCACCTCAAGGGGTGCTCCACGAAACCTTGTTTCGTACCTACTCGTGGAGTTGGGTGGTAATTACTCACCTTTTGCCACTGGTTACACACCCCATCCCATACCACCATAAAACCCGTGGGCAAAACAGACCATTCCCACCAAAAACTCAGTTTTGTGGATCTGGAGCTGCTGTGCAAGCCAAACAGTTTTGTCTAGCTCCATAGTGGGATCCTAGATTCACGGTGGAGCTGTTTTTGGTGGATCTGCTGCTCCAGATTCATTTTTTCAGTGGTGGAGCTCTGCCAAACAGCCCCGAAATACTTTCCCTTTCCTGTGCTTTGTGGATATTTTTAACAGCCTTACTATTACCGGTTGCAACATTGGCTTTGATTTTTTTTGTGTGCTTATAGATGTATTAAGTCCTATTGTGATTTGTAAGTTGTCTGTTATTTTGCAGAAGTAATTGATAACTAACAATACCTGAACTTTTGGCTTCAAACATTCTTTTCATTTATACAGGTTTATAGCTGTTTTAATCTGCCGCTCATTTTGGATCGTTATGATACCTGTGAATTAGTGATTGGCACAGTACTTGAAGAGCATGTCCATATTTAATGTGTATACCACTATTGATCTTAGCGCTTGAAATTACTGTAGTTTTTATGGGCAATTATTCTAGTCTTAGGCGGTTTGCTTGAATATTTTCTCAGCATATCTTTCTGTTTCACTCTAAATTGCATCTGTAATTGGCCATTAGCCAACTATAGTACAATTTCCATTAACTTTGTAATATAGCCTTTTCTGTCCAACCTAGATGTCGCTCGGATCTGTGTGCAATCTAATTTCTTTAATTTTCAATTTTGACCAATAATAGATGTTTAAGAATTTATGTTAGCCGCATGATCAAAATGACATGACTAGATTCGTTTTAAAAAATGCTTTCATCATATCATACTTCCGTAATTTTTAGTGTCATTTTAATAACCTGCAAAGTAAAAAAATGTAGCGTCTATTTGGGACCAAAGGAAGTATCAATTAATAAGATAATGAAGTATCCATAGAGATAATTAGTATGCTAGCCATTTCAGTATTTGCCACTGATGGAGGCATTGAATCACCAATCTTTTAGTTGCTAGTTGCTACTGAGATCAGATGTTGCCAAAGACTTGAGAACATGTCAACAATAGAAGTTTAAGGTATGCCAGTACAAATTAACTGTTCTTCCATGGTTCTCTGTTTCTAATTTTGATTTTGAGATTTTGGTATTAGTTCAGCAGTGGTAAATTTAATGCTTTTTCAACCATACAAAAATTGTGAGATACAATTTTAATGGCTTTTGCATCAATGAGTAGTACAAATTGGTTTAACTGATGAGATTGACTGCTCCGCAGGTATCTAGAGATGTGTTCCGGTGATATGCAGTAATGGCTTATTGGTGTATGTTCTTCCTTTTTGTATGCTGCGGCCTGTGATGCGGTCCATGCTGAAATTGACCCTCTATGTAGCATGTACTAGTCAACTGTGGACTTGTAGGAATCAATTGTCTATTTTGCTGACTTCCCTCTACCGTCTAGTTTTCTGTAGACATTAGTCAACCGGCATGATGACACTGACTTGCTTTGATTAATGCAGTATTGTTGGCTCTGTCAGTTGATCAGTACCTTGTGGTTCATTTGGTTTATGTCTTCCGAAGAAAGCACATTCGAGGCAAGCTGGCCATTCAGTTACCGACTTGGTGCTCCAGTGCATCTTACGCACTCTTGTTCTTGCTTGCATCTTTTCGGTATCCTTTTCTTATGTCCCATGTTGTATCAGGTGGGGAGATTTCAGCGTTGAATTTCTGCTACCGTCAGTCCGTCACTGATAGTTGAATTTGATCATGTTCTGAATGCTGAATTGCACGACTTCAGAACAGGTTCCTGGCACGTTGAATTGCTTGCTGCTGCTGCTACTGGGAGCTATCTGGTGCTATTTGCGGCTGTGAATAGCTGGCCGTTCAACCAGGCCAATGCCACCGGTTACCAAGATGCTAGCAAAGCCTGGCTGCATCGTCAACAACGCTATTTTGCTACAGGGACGCATACAGGCGCATCGGAAACAAACATTTGCTAGAACCGCACAAATCGGCCAATACTGCTGGTGCATACACTTGAAACAAACGAATGGATCGTCCAGACTCAGTAAGCTGAACTGCTGATCTCAATCAACAGCTCAACACTTCCGTTACTCACCGAACCACAGCAATGTGAAGAAACGGGCTCCTGAATGCGCACACATACACAGAAACACATTCCATCTAACAGTTATGCACATTGCCAAGATATGGGTAATGGAACAACGTACAAGAACCATCGAGAATTCAGCTCACGAATTCAATCCATTTCCATTTCATCTATCCTACTCCTACCGATCACGACAATCCATTCCCTAAGTGAACCAATAGGCAATCCGGCTGATGAATTAAAGGAGAGAGAAAAAATGAACGAAGAAAGAATGCTGTGGCTGTGTGACATACATCCTCCAACCAAGAACTGTGCCGCGCGCTATCTGAACTCCTTCCTGAGCGAGTGCTTCACCTTCGTCGCAACCAGCGACCGCGCCGGCACGGCTGCTGAATTGCCCACAGCCGAAGGCGGCCACGGAGCGAGGACGAGGTTGGTGATGTCGCGGAGGGGCGCCCGCCTCCTGGCCTTGACGCCGCGCGGCCTCTTCATCCTGTGACTCTTGACGGCAACAATGCCGTGCGGCGGCGGGACGTTCTCCTTGTTGCTGCTGCTGCTGCTGCTGCTGCCAAGAACGGCCATTTGGGGGCGTGGGAATTGGCTACAGGCGAGGAGATGCGGGTTGGAGCTGGAGATCGAGGGGATGGGATGAGATCATGGGAGGAGGAGCGAGGGTGGCGCTGGTATTTGTAATGGATCGAGCGGAAATGTTTGGGATTCAAGATTCAAGTTTTGGGGGAATCTTGGCTGAGGCGGAAATATTTGGGATTTGAGTTCGGTTCTTGGAGCTAGCGTGGACCATGGAGCCATGGAGGGAGGGAGGCTGGCTGGAAATTTTCCGTTTTGGTGCGGTGCCTCGCGGGCGCGCGCGCGCGCGGCTGGAGCGCGTGCTTGCTTTTGCGCCTCCGTTTCGCGTCGCCTGGAGCGAGGGAAGGGAACCTTCGGGATTTTTCTCCGCGGCCGCGGCCGGCACAATGCAGTGGCGGAACCAGAAAATTTTTTTGGAGGGGTTGAAGTACCTTCAGTTCGACCTCAACCCCTTCTACATTATATATCCATGGCTAAAAATTTAAGGGGGCTCCAAAGGTCCGGTAGCGGTAGGGGGGCTCGAGCCCCCCCCCGCCCCGCCGCTGGATGGATGATCATTCACGCGTAAATGGTAGGATTCAGAACTACAAAAATATATCTATAATTTTTTTTCACTTTTACCTCATGTTGCCGTATGGTTAGAAGATTTAGACGAGACACTTAACCGTTAAGAGACATTTGACCAAATCACCGAACGGTTGGACGATTAGTCCATATCACCTAACGATTAGGCGACGTTGCTCCTAATCGTCCAACGGTTGGACGATTTTAAATAATAATGTAATTATTATATTAATTCGATAAAAATAATTGTGAGGGAGTAAATGGCAAGTCTGATGATACATGGTTCAGAAAACAATAATGAGGTGGATTTGATATGCCAAGTGATGTGCTACATCTAGTCCAGTTAACAGGAGAAAGATGATGCATGGCTCAAAAAAATAATAAGGTGGAGTTGATCTACCGCGTCACATGTGTTTATCTCTCCATATGTTATCATCATCCATGTGTCACATAATATAACCAGTGGTAAGAATAGCTACAAACAACAAATCCACAAGATTTAAACATTTAACTATAAACACATCAATCAGTTTAAGTCAACAGAATGTTGTCATCGAGTAGCATAGATGTAGTGTAATTTATATTCCCGTAAATTAAATCGTAGTATAGTACTAAATGTAGGAAATGAGCTGAGTCAGAAGATAGGACTCCACCTGAACGTGTCTGATACTAAAATTTGCTACCAAATCTCAGGCAAGCATACCCTTGACCATTTTGATCAGAGTATCTTCACGTAAAATAAATTATTTCTCCATTAGAATAATATCACCAATTGCATTGAATAAATTTTCTACTTGATTCGGATGAATGATGATGTGAATGTGATGAATGGTGATTTAGCGGGCTCAACTGATGGAGCAGTTGACCTGCAGTTTAAGTATTTAGTGCGCAGAGGGTGTCTTTGGGAAGGTGTTGAGTGGACGGTTGGGACCCTCTCTATATGGATATGATATAAATGTTTACAAACTTTCACTCATATAATAAGCCTTATATGTCGTATTCAGTGGCGAAGCCAGAAAGAAAATAGAGGGTGGGCTCAAAGCATACTGGTGGTGAGAAAGATTAGCGAAGTCATACTCGGAAATATCGTAGTCTAAACGTGAAAAGCGGCCCAAACAAAATAAAATGAAATGAAATAAAAATGTATAAAATAGGTACTTGGAAGTATAATATAAATGTAGATGAATTTAAAATTTTGAACCACTTGATTTAGAGTTTGGATGGCAGAAAATAGGTCATTGGAAGGTTTGCCCGAGGAGACAGTATAGAACAAGATGAAGGAGACAATGTTCATTGGTGCTGTTTTTGTGGGTGATGCCTATTGATACGGCTGGGCAGTACAATTTTTGAAACAAGTTTATTATGATTTTAATTTGGTTATTATAAACTGGGAAGGAATCGTGCCGTGGAAATCAGCAGTAACTTTTGCTCTCGAGCAACGAAAATGTTTAGAGCGCAGAGAAAGGCAAGAAGTAAGCAAGTAGTAAGCAAAATGGCAAGCATTACTAAAAGTAGGTTGTTGGTTGTTACCAATGGCAGAAGGCTTTTGATTGCTTGTTTTGCTTTACTTTGCTCAAGCAAAATGGCAAGCAGCAAAGCAACAAATAATATAAGGGCAACAAGTAAATATATAAAATCACTTCTACTTTGCTTGTTGGTTGCCATTGGGGGGAGGTGAGGCTCAAGCCTCACTAAGCCCCCCTGCTGGCTACGCCCCTGGTCGTATTGGCCATAGTCCTATATAAGAAGGGTAGAACAGGTTACTTATCAAGTTATTATACATACTCCACATGGGTATGTAGTGTTATCTATGGATTCATGGGCAAGATTTCAATTGGACTTAGGCTCATAAGGGATAAACCTAGCACATATATTTAACGTAGTGGAGTGTCGAGTGAAGATGCGTCTAACCCAACTAACAACTAGGAAATACCCTAGTCGAATGGAGGTATAATATATTGAAATAGAAGGTAAAATTCTGCACCCTGATTTGGGCATCACATCTAAGGAAATGTGAAGAACCATTCGCAGCAAAAAAAAATCAGAGTAGCTATGAGTAAAATGATACAAGTATGCGTAGCGCTATAAATCGTGAATTCACGCATGTCTCCTGATTAGAGGCTACATGGACTAAATGGAGATTCTATCTTGTCATACGAGTGATCAGTAGATTTCAAAATTAAAATATGAAAATTTATCCATCATAAAAACCCTTATTTTTGAGATGATGTGAGATAAGACAGGATCAATTGGAATATTAATTACTGTTTATAAAGTTATATATTTACTATTAATATTTGCTGAGTACATTGTACTCACCCTTATTATTATTTTTCTTTGTTTAGAGACTAGACAGTCTGGAGTTATACTCGGTACTAACGATGTCTACCGGAGGCAGCTATACGAGTGGGATGGAGTTGACCTTGATTACGATGTTTACGAGGTGAAAGCCATATACGAGATGTGGGACAATTAGCAAGCCACTAGTAGTTCATGTACGTGACCCCAGGACGTAATATCATATCTCCCTGTATTAATTTCAGCACTTGTAATATTACTAGTTGAAAGTACTTCTATTTCCAGTAGTATTGTAGAAGTTAGTCAAACTATTAAGTCTTGCTAAAGACTTTAACCCTCTATGACAATATGATTGTACTATTATGATATTATCTCTAGTTATTGTTCTGTTGTAATATTTTGATTGAGTTTATTGGTCGCTAAAATAGAAATTTATTCTATTTTATTAGGTAATAACTACAAACCGATGGTATTACCTCAAGACAATGATAGCATGGGTTGATACATTTGTCCTGCTGGGTTCAGCTCCTAATCGAACGGGGCGAAAAAAAGGGAACTATTTTGATAAAAAGAATGTTGACAAACTACGCTTTCAACATTGGACGCAGTACAAGATCAAACCCAAGTAAAAAACAGTGCGGCGCTAGCGTCCCTAGAAATATTGTACTCTCCATTATTCAGTAAAGAAATGTGCTTCGCACAAAGGCTGTTTCGTCACTAATGTTCAAATACTCAATGCCGTAAGCTTAGGGAAAACAAATATTTGATGTCTTTGTTACGTGCAGAAGCCTCAGCCCGTCCAATCCGGCTTTTCTCTGCGGTTTCTAACTTTTGACTACTTGCTTTTGATAGGAATTACACTCTAATGATTACTAGTTTTTTTTCTAAATTATTCAGTTAAAAAAATATCATTATATCTTCATGAATAATATAAGAAAAAACAAAAAAGTCAAAAACAAAAAAAAGCTAAAAATGAACAGAAACAACATATTTATTTTGACTTACAACTTCTTAAGATCAGAAACAACAAACCGAAGCTAAAACAAACAGTTCCAATCTCATCGATCTGGCCACTCGTGAACCAGGAATTAAAAAAATGCAGTATTCACCAATGCAATTGCAATGTCCCCATAAGCTGTGCATTGGATCACCCATCCACCAGACTGGCTAATAATTAATGCAACTGGCAGAAAATGCACTTTTCACTGTAATCGTGTATTCGTGTAAGGTTTTTAGGCGTTATTAAAGTTAAAAAATTAAAAATAAATAAATTATCTCATCACGAATAACATAAAAATACCAAAAAAGCCTAAAAAATTAAAAAAAATGAAATTACAAAGATAGAAGCTAAAAACAATCCTTCTTACTTAGATGTTTCCTGTCTACTATACCTGAAACTCCAAAGTGCTACCTGCGATAATAGGCTGTTTGGTCCAAGGAATGGGCCAACGCGTAAATAAGATCATTTATCTTGAATGTAACCCAACAAATCTTGCGAGATGGTATATGTAGCTGTAGGTACTATCTTGGAACACGAGTTAAAATCCTAACATAGTTGACACAAAAAACATGTTGCTTCTGCAAATGTAACAATGTGGTGTGATGTCAACTGCACATTGGTCTTCTTCAAGCTAGGAAAAAGGGGCAAGATTGCGGTAATTTCACTGATCACGAATGCGCAAAGTCAAGGTTACAAGTAGAATTACATGCCCATGGTACGAACATTATCCATCCCAATCGAAGCAAATTAACACCAAAACTATATGTACCCAAGGGCTAATCATTGACGCTTCCAAGAAGGCAAGAAGACAGAGATGCAGCACGCGTGCTAGAGCTACCTACCTTTGCACAAAGCTAGATCAACCGCGTCTTAATTTAGAGCGCGCACGCTATAACTGGCTCTCCAGGTCCGGCTGCCGGCCGGCGGGCTCCGCCCCCTTGGGCCCGGCCTTCTCCGGCGGCGGTGGCGGGAGAGCGGGACGCGCGCGGCAGACGGGGCAGGTGGCGTGCGCGCAGAGCCAGGCGTCGACGCACCCGACGTGGAACGCGTGCTTGCACCCGGGCAGCGCGCGCACCGCGTCCCCGTCCAGCATGGCGCTCAGGCACACCGCGCACTCCACTGGCGCCGCCCCGGCCTCCGCCTTGAACATGAACACCGGCATGGCCGCCAGCGCCGCCTTGTCGAGCCCCCCTCCTCCCGCCCTCTTTCTCGCCAGCCCCGCCAGGCCGGAGTCCGTCCGGTGCACGCCGTCGAGCCCGCTCCACCGTACGTACAGGTAGTTGAGGTACAGTATCACCCCGTACAGCACCAGGCACACCGCCGTGAACGCCCCCACGAGCTCCAGCGTCGCGCCCGAGCTGCAGCACCCCCCTCCTCCGCCGCCGCCCCCGTGCGGCTGCAGCGACGCCGCCGTCGGTCCCCCCGCAGTGGTCGACATGCCACTCAGCTACTAGCTAGCTAGGATGCCACTCTAAGCAAAGCAGAGCAGGGCGTCGTGGCGTGGCGTGGCGGGCGTTTCTTGGCTTGGCTTGCTCCGCCTCGTTGCCGGGTTGGTGCGAGTAATAATGGGATTTTGGCGTAATGCAGTGGGAGGCTTGGGATTTGTGGCGCGGAATGGCGGGGCGTCAAGCGTGGCCTTGCTTGTACAGGAGGGGACCCTGATTATGTAAGGGATTAACGTTTAATTAATCAAGTAAATTATTGCGGTTTGGTGTGCCGAATGCTGATGGAGAGTGGAAGGGCGGGGAAAGGGGGCTTTCGTTTCCACAAATGGTGCGGTTTGGGTTGGACACATGCTGCGAGGAACTTCGATTCTGGTAAGTGGCGATTAAGGGGCACACAGATTTTGGATTGGACAGCACAATTCGGTGGGCTTAATTAGCCGGATTGCTCAGATTTAGGATGTATTCTTTTAGACTGATAGTTTATAGTTTATAACTTAAATATTTAAATTCTGACTGTTCATGAGAAGTAGTATGCATAGAAAAATAATTGCATATGATTTTGGCAAGTACAACTGAACTCAGTACACTTTTTACTACAATATTTATATTGACTCGCCTTGAAAAAATACACCGTTTAAAAGCAAGTAACTGTAGGCAGTATGAGCATAAGCCGGTTGAAAACCGGTTCGAACCCAGCCTTAGATGCCCCAGCCCCCAGGTCAGGTGGGTAAAGCTAAGCTTAGATTTTAAAATACAGATATTGAGTTACATGCACCAGTAAATTCATCTAAAAGTCTAACTTAATGAGAAAGACAGGTAATTCACTGGATACCCTCCCTCACGTATAGACTCTCTTAGTCCTAAGATGTGAAATAGAAATGTACTGTAATTATTTTTCAGTTGTGCTAATTGGAGCTTGAACTTAAGACCTCTTGACTCTGATACCATATTAAGTTACATGTATCAGCTAGTTCACTCAAAAGTCTAAGCTAATAAAGAAAAACAACCAATTCACTTACAATCCATCAACAGGATTAAAGAATTCTAGGTAGGTTCAGGCTTGAGTTTCATCTGATCCCGTCGAACATTAACAACCATACGTGTTTGTTTTAAAATTTTCAGGTAATTAAGTACCGTGCACCACAAGTGTAGCAGTGTAGTCTTCACACACACACACAAAGAAAACGTGTAGCAGTGTAATTTACTTTCATCTCTATTATGCATTTTATTGGTGGACAAGATGTTAACATAGAGATTGGCATGGTAGTGGAAGACTGAAAGTCGATACAACAGAGCCGGCCACTTAGGAGTGGAATTAGGGCGAAAAGGGCCCTCAATATTCTTGAAAAGCCAACAATCGTAGTTACAAAGTTGAAGATAAATTAGACTTGTTAGTGCCCCAAAACCCAGGGTAACCTCTAAAAAAAACGAAGGGTAATCACTTGACAGCATGCCAGACTGCCAGTCAGCTCATAAACATGTTTCTCAAATTACATAGATACATTTTTTTAAACATTTGTAGCTAAGCCAAACCGTCTCTGTTTCCACTGATATTTTCCCTACTATTATTATACATTAAAAAAATGAGTAAATTTAGAGTTAGACATGCTGTTTTTTCTTTAAAAATATATTCATTTTTACATGATTACCACTTTAGCATTTTGGTTGTTGCATGCTAGTACTACTCATTTAGCCATTAACCAATACACAAAAAAAAAACAATTTATGGAGTGGTATACAAGATTAACATCGAGGAGACCATGAAAAATCTCTGATTTTTTCTAACTATCCTGCGGCGCATCCGGATTTTTATTCTTGTTGTTGAAGTCGACCTGAGCTGTTTGTATTGATCTGATGAGGAATGAATGAAGAAACAAGCAAAAATAATTCGAGTGGTGATTGAGACAAGTGAATTAGGCAAGAACTGGGCCAGAGCCATCCAAAGCAAGTGGATAATAACTTTGATGTCTATCCACAAGGAACAACCCATGAGCTGCGGCAGCAGCTCAGGGTCTTTCATTTTCTGGAACCAGTCTCTCCTGATTTTTCCATCCAATGGCAAGGTGAAACCTGAAAACTAGTGCCTGATGTGGAGATGTACTTCTGCCCTTCACAAAGGATGTGACAAGGGGAGAAAGAATCAAAAGTTGAGCAGTTAAGCGGCCAGTTGTACATCTTGATCACTTGATTAATTATCCTGATATTTTTTTCTCCCTAGAAATATCCTTTTGATTAGCTAGAGGTGTACCTAAGTTGTTAGTTGTCAATTCAATCAAAGTGGTAATGGAAGTGAAAATCTGAGGTCTCGACCCCTTCGAGCAGGATCAGTTTATTCTTTGGACCAACCACTGAGGAGGTAAACACCAAGATGAAGAACAACTCATTTATCTAGGAATATCTTTGAAACAGGATACAAGTAAATAAGTGTGTGTATGTATGCATGTGTGTGTGTGTGTAGCATTATCTGGCATATGATTTAATTTAGAATTTCACACATTATGTTGTTGACTATAGCGTGGATCGATCGTTCTGACTATGATGTAGGTGCAGACTAAAAACAGATATAATTTGTGCTAGACATGATGATTTAGTGTTTTTCGCATTGGTGATTGCACGTAAGGCAAGGGGACATATATTTCAGTTTACGTGCGATATATGTCTGTTTTTCAGGTTTTCTTTATTATCATGTCACTATTTTCAGTATTGGTGTGTTGAATACTAAATTTGTAGGACCGAATATAGTAACTAGAGGAGATGAATATGAGCTGAAAAGATTACAAGATTTTTTAAATTCTCTCAAAACGGAAGTATAACTCCAAGTTCTTCACTTTAATAACTATGAGAAGTAATAAAGTTTAGAGACCAATCACCCATATGAAAAGATCCAAACAAAACTGAGCAAAATTGGTAGTACCACTACAGTAAAAGTGGTAGTATCATTAAAGTAAAATCAGCACACGAATAGTAAAATCAGCACGATTTCAAAATAAAAAATTAATGAAACCTTTCATCCATTGGTCCAAATGATTTGAAACTTGGCATGTACTTCCATTAGGATGTTAGGAACCTATTTTAATCAATGATTGAGAGAATCGTTGCCAAAGTTCTGATTTTTTTCTATTTGAGTAAAGGGTAATCAAAATGAGAAAAAACGGAAAATTCGATCCTTACTCGTGAAGCCTAGATGATTTAGGTGACATTGGATGGGTTATCAAATATTATAGCAAACTAAATTATAGTACAAATTCAACCCAAAAATCATAAGAGCAAAACCCTAAAATTACATATCTCTCTCTCTCTCTCTCTCTCTCTCTCTCTCTCTCTCTCGGAAAACTGAGCAAACTCAAGAACTTCATCTAGATCATATCTAGATGGATGTGATCTTTTCTCTCGGAAATATCTCCACCTCTTACACCCGCTTGGCACCAGAAAAGATCAAGAGAAGAGAAATCCAAACAAGAAAGACAACAAAATCAAAAGCATATGAGGGGCTCCATGGCACAACTCATTTGGGTAAATTTTAGATATTCATTTCACTTGAAGAGAAATATTTTATAGCTAATTCCTTAGGATGACAGTGCTCTAAGCATAGAGCACACATACAAAAGGCTCCACCACAAGAAACCCTTCACCCTAATCTCTCAAGTCTCACACAACTCAACTCAACACAAGGGTTATATAGTGGAGGCTTTTCACATCTCATTTAACTCAAATAACATGCCACTTCTTAGTAAATCACATCACTTACATGTGTAAAAACCTGATAACCCATACACAAATGGGTTTTATAATCTCATACACTTGCACGCTTTTCAAAGGGGGACTTCCCAAAGGCTCCATAAGTTCGATAAGGCATTCCGACCACAAAGACATGACCTAAACCACTTAGGCCAGCGCCATGGTTTTGAAAACCACCACTCCACATGGATTATAAAATTTTTTAAATTGCCACCCACTGGTCTTCACGAACAATTCAATGCCCATGACTTGTCGCTAAGATCGTACGCCTGTGCCAATTCTGTAACCACTTGTAGCATCCAAGTCCCATGGCACATTAATATCATACCATAATTTGTGATGCCCAATGCTTACCGCCAAGATCATACATTTACTCCGAGAACTGTCACCACTTGAAACGTACAAGACCAATTAGCACACTACATGCATGCATTGCCTCCTCGCGATCCTTGTCGTTCTCCTATGCTCTCGATTTGAGATAATGCTACACCTAGATTTACACGACATGCCATAGTTATAACATCCCATTTTGGGACTTTGATGTTTGCTTTCATGAAATTCAAAGTTTGAATTCAAATTCAAAATTTCAACACAAAATTCAATTGAATTTTAAAATTTTCAAAACTCTCGAGGCCCAAACCCAAGTCTAATTCTCCTTGGGCCGAGCCGAGCCCATCCATCCCTTTTTCTTAGCCTAGAATAGCCCATGCCACCCTCGGCCGCTCCACACCCCCAACCCGCTTCCATCGCGCCCACGCCAGCGCTGTCTTCCTCCTGTGTAGTGCCAATGCCCAACCACCTCGCCATTGTGCATCAACGGCGATGCCAGCTCCGCGCCACCCTCGCTTGGCCTAGATCCCCCTCTCCACCCTGTGCGAACATCACCGCGCCTGCTCGTTGCCCTGAGCTGTCCCCTCCACCTTAATTCTCCTCTCCGCACTGCACGTCGGCTCCACCTCCCACTCCTGTGTTGTGCCGTGCGTTAGCGATGCCACCCACGACCTCCGCGCTCACCATCATGGTGCCCAACAGCCATTTCCTTCCTTCGGCTATTTAAATCGCGAACTTGGCTTTTCGAGCCTTCACTCGCCCCACTGTTACTCCCTCTTCCCTCGTATTGACCGCACCGAGCTACCTTCAAGCTCGCCGTCACCACCGCCTAGCTCTGCTTAGCCATCGTTGCCAGGCCTCCATGGTGAGCTCTGACCTCCCCCAATCATACCATCGTGTTTGCTTTGCTCCTCCTCTCTCTCACCGTGCCTAATCAGCCCCTCAACCCTCGTAGCTCACCGGTGACCCCTTCTTCTCCAACTCTGGCACTCGGTCGACCCGTCGCCTTGTTGCCTCTCTGGACAATTCCTCCCACCCGGGGCTACCTCGCGACTTTCACCGTCGATCCATGCCACCAGATTGGATCACCTTCGCCCTTACATCTCTGGTGTTGTGCTCCTCCCTTGTGCCACCTCAGGCTTTGCCACCGGCCAACCCTATGCCTCCCTAAGCCCTGCCGACACCACCGATGAGTTATTCCTGGACCCGTGGTGCTCCCCTAGCATCTAATAGACTTGTCCCACCATAGTTTGTCATTTTGCCATGCTCTGGTTGCCGCCCCCGTTTAGCTCGCTGCCGGCCACCGCAGCCTTCAAATCCACCCACGCCACCCTACCTCTAGGTGTAGTTCATCGCGAGGAGTCCATTTTTAGCCTTCCCTCCATCCGTCGTCCTCTCTCTCGCTGGTGACGAGCCTCGTCCCTCTCGACGGGAGAATGACTGTAGAGCACTAGTTAGTGTTTAAATGCATGATTAAGCTTAAGTTAATGATTTCCATTAGTAACCGTTAATCCCCCTCTAACGTGTGGGGCCTCCCCGTTAACCCTTTGTCCCTATGACGTGGGCCCCCTTTGGTTTAAAAACTTTTTAAAACTTGGTTTAAAAGTTACAGCCACTGATAAGTGGGCTGTTGTTACTGTGGCTATAATATATGGGTCCCACCTATCAACCTCATAGCCCATTTCTTTTAGAAAATAAATCAACAAATAATTTAAAACCCCATAGGCCCCTTCTATCAGCCTTAGTAGCCTTTGTTCAATAGAAAAATAATTCAAAAATTAAATAAAATCTAGTGGATCCCACCTATCAGTGAGAGAGATTCTCTCTGCTCTATTAATGTTTGGATTTAATCCAAATTTAAACTTTAGAAAGTTCGTTCTCACTCATTTTAACTCCAAATTTAATAAATTTGTATAAATTCAAGATTTATCTATTAGTGGAATTGTTCAATTTGAATTTCATTTGAATTTTCTTTTGAATTTATTTATTTTTCTCACATGTTCATTTGATTTCTAATGCGATAGTCTGAGTAGAGTATGAGGACACAGAAAAGCCGCAGCGCAAGGCAACTCAAGATTTTCAAGACCAACCAGCTTGTGAGCCAGGTGAGTCAATACTTTGATCATATTGAACCTATATTTTATGCAAATTTATATTTATTTAAATTATCAAATTGCATGCTATTATTTTTTATGCAAATGTATGTTAAATTTAAGGTTAGATATATGCCTACTTGACATTGTATTATTATGACACCATCCTTTGGACACTTGAATCACCTAATTCTTGTCACCCTCGAGACTATAATTGTAACTTTACTAGCTATAGGTCATACTTAAGCGTCATGCTAGTCTTGCTTAAGTACCAGGGTATTAATTTGCCCTATCGTCATCTTTTAATCATGAAACTTGTTTTCGGCAGTCATTGGAGGGAAATGACTAGTATATTTGAGATAACATGGTTTTGTGCTTTTTAAAACCCTAAAACCTACTATTACCATATTTGGGTAGAAATTTTAGTTTATGGTATGCACCACCTACATAACTTTAAAGACTGAATCATGTGATGAGTTCGCAGTGTAAAATAATACAACCACAAATCTATAATGGGTATGATCTAGCTAACTAATTTGTATCAACCAGTGTAGGTTTCACCATTAGAGTGACCCACAAATCGTGTCGCTGGTGTAACCCGCTGTATGGCCCAAAAGGGGGTCTGGGTGTGATGGACGTAACCTCACATAGATAAAAGCTTAACGGGTGTAACTTACACTGGAAGATGCATTGTAAAGGCCTTATAGTAATCTTCTTGATTTATATGTCCAAGAAACATTACAAGTTGATTATCTCTTATGGGTAAAGTGTACAGTCTTCGCAGAGTATAAACTGTTTGAATAGTTGTGCCCACGGTCAAGGGCGGGTATGTGAACTTATTTGAGTTAGTTTCTATTTGGGTGGGATGAAAAATTATTGGGCGGATGTAACCCTGATTTTGGATTTTTCTGGGTGGATGTAATCTAGTGATGATAATGGGTGGATGTAACCCTAGTAATCAAAAGTAAGCATATGGTGGATGGAACTATGCAACAGGTTAGTTTAGTTAAAATGTTAAGTCATAGGAATTTCTAATTAATTGTAGTTTTTTCAAATGTTGCCTTTAGTAAATTAAGGAATCTGAGCCTACCTTTGTTGAACGTTGCTTATATAAATTTTGCATTCTATGTGTTGGCTCATGCAGCACTGTAGCTTGTGCTCACCCTCGCTCACAAAAGCCCTCAGAACCTATAGACCAAGGACACTATGCATACTACAGTGCCCTAGGACTTGATGGTGAAGAAGATGCAGGAGATTATAATAGTCTTTAGTGGTTTAGTCTTACCGCAGTCATATTGACTAAGTTGGTGTTTGCGTGCACCAATATTACCAAGGTCTTTGGTTAATATCGGTCGCACACAACTTACCCAGTCGCTTGCCTGTGGCGAGATGTGCCTTCCCTTTTGTTTTCACTTCCATATTTATGTAATGTATCCATTTGGCCTGATCAACCTTTTTATAAACTTGACCTGATACGATCTATTTAAACTATGATGGATGTAATGTATGGTATGGTTACGTCATGTATGAAATGATTCAGGGATGTATTCTGTGAGTATTATCTACTGATTTAGGGAATAATACATAGAGAATTCTAGATTGGGTAAATCCAGGTCCGACAACGGCCACCAAGGCTTGGTCTTGCCGCTGGCTGCAATGCATCATCAAAGCACCTACACATGAAAGACAAAGCAATCGATTCGAGCACAAATGACATGCACTTGACTCTCAATTAGCAAAACATATGCATGGACACACATGACTCACACATGCATAAACTATCCATGACTAACACTTGCATGAACCCTCGCCGTGACTAACACTTGCACAAGGGTCAATCTAACCGTGGCCACCAAGTTGGTTAGACCGCTAACTCTGCACCAGTCAAACTGCCTTGCCAAGGCCAGTCAGGCGCTACACCCCCGGTCATACCGCGATTACAACACCGGTACTACCGTGCTAGGTCTCAGCCCAAAAACTCTAAAAAGACCTCCTCTAGAAAATAGCTACTGGCAACCACAGGCTGGTACTACCGCTTCGGCTGGTCATACTATGATTACAACACTGTTACTTCCATTTCGATCAGTCATACCACGACACCCTTGCTAGTGTGACCCTTAGTTTCAGGCAGCAGCAAATCAAAATGCAAATTCTCAAAATCAAACTAAAACAACAAAAACAAGCTACAAGCAATGTCAAATACTCATCACTCTTGTGGGGCTGCCACCACATGGTCTTACATCTCCCCCTTGATAAGTAATTTGACAAACACCCTAAAGGCAAAGATTTGAGTTTGAATTTTAGACTTTTAAAACACACAAGATGTAAGAGCCACCTGTGGTCTATTTTCAAGAGAAAGAAGGAACATGACCACAGTGACAAGATGTGGAATGGTGCTAAGACCAAGAAAGAGCAAGTTTTCACCAAAAGCTCCATCCACACCTAAAACTCCTCAAGAAAAGTAAAATCTTGCTCATGGTCCAAATAAAAAAAATAATTATTCATCATGATCATTATCATATTAATATAAGGCACCAAAAGACCAAGCAAGAACAAATACAAGACCACTTGAAAGCAAAAGATCCTACATGCAAATTTTCTCACATAAAAGCTCATTTTGCTCTAATGCAATCTCACAAAGCTCATTCTCTCCATTTTTCACCCTTTTAAGTATTTTTCCCTTTTTAAGTTCATTCACATCAAATTCATCCTATTTAGACTAATACCAAATTTTGCCTTAAACATTCTCTCCCTTATAGCAAAATAGTCATCAAGGGTCAAGGAAGCAATGCAAGCTCATAAATACTCATTCTCCCCCCTAAAATGATACATGATACCAATTGTAAATATCAAGGAAGGTAAGAAAGAGCATGTATGCGTGAAAAAAATGCATAACATAAAAAAGTTTTAAAAATGATCCAAAATGAGGTTAAAGATAAAAGATACTACTTGAAGCCACAAAATACATACAAAGTTATCTACATAATGATAAGACATATACAACTAATCTAAGTAAGATAGCATAATTTAGAGCATTAAATTTGATTTTAAGTTAAACAAGGCTTCAAGATGATAAGTTCATTAAAAGGTATCCAAGTATGAGCTAAGCCATGCCAAGAAGGCTAAATGGGACTAGGAAACTCAAATGAATCATGTAAAGTGTTAGAAGTTCGATTTTGGCTAATTATGCTCAAGTACTAGATAAAAGCTATTCTTAAAATTTTAAAAATCATTTAGGCCTTATCTTAGCAAAGCAAGTCCTGAACTAAGAGCTATCCACAACTGCCACTTAAGCTTTAGCCATTTATCGTATTTTTATGGTCTAGCTCAATAAAGCAAGTTCTAGACTAGGAGCCACCTAGAACTACCTCTTGAGCTTCAACCAAATTTTATTATTTTTCATTTTTAAATCTTAAGCCATTATTGACCATCTCAAGCATTACATGGGGTTGGGAACATCGGCGAGGAGCATGATGACCCTGGCAGAGTATCGAAGATGTAACAGAGGTGGAGGTGTACTAGTCGAATCCATAGGCAGCAACCTCGAAGATGGTGCATCCGGTGACGGTGACCTCGGGAATGGTGGATCCAATAGCGATAGGCTCGGTGATGTGTAGGGTGGAACCGTCGGCCAAGAGGAGGCGAGGGGAGTGGAGGCAACGCGGTGGCGACACATGTGCAGGTGATGCGAGGGGAGACGAGGGAGGGGAGGTAGCGGCATCGGGTGGGAGTGGAGGGACTGGATGCATTTTTTATTTACATATAGGGTAATCTCCTTCCTCAGCCTATCCTAGTCACTAGATCTCAATTCGATAGCCGTGAAAAAGGTGATGCGGCTAGCCCCTCGAAGCCTCCACTACTCCTTCCTTCTGTGCACCCCATGCTGCTGCTGCATTAGGATGGTAAAGAAAATAGAGGCGGAGCAATACTCGGTGGTGAAGAAGAGGAGCACACTGGTGCGGACAACGAGGCGTTGGAGTATACCACCGAGGACGACAATGGAACGGAGGTGTACACTGTCGAGGTCAACGATTGGGACATAGAGTACATTGGCTCGGACGAGGTGTACACTATTGGAAGCGAGGAAGAACCGCGAAGCCGGCGACCCCAGAGAGGGTAGATTTGGAGCTGTGATCTCAGCAACGGCAAATCTGGCCACGCCAACCTCACTCTTGATGATAAGATGTTTCTCGTTTTTTAATGTTCATTGTATGATTTAGATAATATTTGATGATATGTAGCACTTTATTTTAGAATCCCGTTGCAACACACAGACATTTTACTAGTATAGAATAAAAACGAACTATAGCTTGCTCCAAAGACTAGTTACATTTCTAATTCCCGTGACAATTGAGATATTTTCTATGAAATTCTTATAAAATTTATGCGTTTCAAACAGCGTCTGATCCGCTCATTGCCGGTATGCACGTCCAAATCTCACTTTCCTCCCGGGTAATTGGATGGGACCCTAATGGAATCATCATCAATAATCTTCTCAAGTTGCAACCATACATAGCACACGGTTTTACTCAGGCTCTCAGCTGCTTACCAAGCAAATCCCAAGTCCATCCATCTATCACATCATAATTAAGCTGAACAAAGCCTTGGCTAGATATGTAGACGCCACCGTGACCAAGGCCGAGCAGCTCACCTCACCAAGCGGGCAGCCAAGAAACCAGCCATATCTGACTGATATCATCATGTCTTCCCACGATCCCAGCAGCACCACCGCGGCCGACGTCGCCGGCGGCTACGGGGTGTGCGACACGGTGGTGCTCGTCTGCCTCGCCTTGACGTCCGGCCTCATCGTCCTCGCCGTGGCAGTCTGCTTCAGGCGCGCCTTCGCCCAGGGCTACGCCGCGGGCGGCCGTGCGGCGCCCCTGGCCGGTGGCGGCAGCAGCCGGCGCGGGCTGGCGCCGTCCGCTCTCGCGGCGATCCCCAAGTTCGCATACCGGAGGGGCGCGGCGCGGCGCGGGGACGTCGCGGACGGCGCCGGCGGGTGGGCGCAGTGCGCGATCTGCCTCGGCGTGGTGCTGGACGGGGAGCTCGTGCGGCGGCTTCCGGCGTGCGGGCACCTGTTCCACGTCGAGTGCGTCGACATGTGGCTCTACTCGCACGCCACGTGCCCGCTCTGCCGGTGCGACGTCGGCGAGGTGGCTGCGGCGGCCAGTGAGAAAGTTTGATCGAGCTGGAGGGGGGGATCTGGATACCATTTCAGAGTCACTCCGAGTTGTGGTTGTCATGTAATTGTGACGGTAAGCATGGTTTGAGGAAGTTCTAGGACCGTGTATACTGTTTCATTTTGACATTACAAACGATTTTTTTTCCCAGTCATCTCTTCGATCCGTTTTTGATATATATGCCCTACTCGTTGGTTTTTGTAGTTTTTTATGTGCCATTATATATGCACGCAAGATGTATATTTAAGTATTGAACATATCTAGATCAGGGGGCCTGACAAGTAACGATCGATGATAAATATTTGGTCAATTTGTGATGCCTGCTCCAGAACTTTCGTGCTCCTAGCTCGAGGCCAAGCTGCCAGCAAAGTAGTATTATCTGAGATCTAATGATCTATAATAACAAAAGGTAGAGTATCATCGTTGCTCAGCCAACGATGGAAATAAAATTCTTGAAAACCTGGTATTGTTACACTGTTTTTTCTTAAAAAAAACCACAATACTATTGGATTGCTTTTGCTTTGGCCCTATTTATTTGGACTTGAGCTTCTGGTTTATTTTTCATTATTCTTAAATTTTCTTTTTTTCTATCTTTTTTAGCTTTTTTGTCGATTCATTTTTTCTCAGTATTCGCTTGTATTACACGTGGGTTAACATATTTTTTCTATTTTTAAATTTTTAAAAATCTAATTATGCCGAATAAGTCATCATCAGATACAATATAATTTTAATCAGTTACAATATAAATTTAACTATAAGCCACTAAATTTAAATCTAAATGAGCGGGCTGAAAATACGGCGAGAAAAAACATCAGCTTTGTGCTGCTGCGTGGATTGAAAGATCACATTTTTTTTTGGTGGAGAGCTACTGAACTGCATGCATCACTGGCCAGTGTAAAAATATCTTGTGTCACTGTTAACATATTCGTTGTCACGGTTCAATAAATTCCCTTGAGTTTGATAGAGCAGCTTGTGCAGAACCTTGAGCTGTCCTAGGAACCAAAAAAAGGTTGACATAGCCAAACTTTGATGGGCATTTCCCATCCATCACGTTGTGTCAAGCACCCATTGGATGATGACACGTGTCCTGTAATGTAACAGTGACAGTCTGACAAACACGCATAGCTAGAATTTTTGGGGTGGAAAGTTTGTGCCACCCTGCGAAATAATACCGTACGAGGATCTTATCAAAGGAGGACACGTAGCACGTACGAATCCTAAAGCGAACTGTCTTTATTCACTCCGAAACACACTCTGCAGTTCGCTCCTGTACTGCGACTCGCGAGTGCAGAGTTAAATTAAAAAAAACTAGCCTCATAGGCGCGGCGCCACGCCGCGCCAGTCACCGTGTGTACCAAAGTAAAAGAGACGTTAATCCGTGAGGAGTTTGTAAAAAAAAATTTTAAAAAATCGAGGGCACATATGTATTTTTGAAAAAGTCAAAGATCTTTTTCGTAAAACCGAGGGCCTGTACGTAATAAATGAGAAAGTCAAAGGTCTTTTTCGTAAAAAATCGAGGGCCTGTACGTATTAAACGAGGACCCGTACGTAATTTAGAAAACCGCGGGGCGCTATCCTGCAAAAATTTCGGTGAAAAAAAACTGCTAGGGATCTTTTCGCGAGGAAAAATGACCTTTACGTAATTATCGAAAAATACGAGGAAAGTGACTCGGCCGGCCGTATGCGAATTCGCTGGACACGCGTCGGCCGGCCGAGCGCGCGGGGCGACGTGGAGGGGCTGCGCGGCCGGGAATCCCCCGGGAATGTATTGGTTATTATGTACTGGGTTAGATTTGTGCTAGCTACGGGTCTCACAGACAAGATAACTTATCAGGGGACTATCCCACGTGAGGATACATCTGGAAGCTGTCCCATCATGTTATCGGATGGCTCTCTAGGAGAGGGCGGTCCCTACAGAAAAACGTTCCCCTGTCTTACAGTGTAATCGTTTTGTTCTTTGCGCAAACTTTATCCCATACGGGAATTAAGTTTCACTCAATTTAATTTTGGGGTATATGACGGGTCTCATGGGTGCATTTTTGGTTGGACAGAGCATTGGGGCCGATCAATGCTACCGACCACGAGTGGGCCGTGAGCTGAGTTTTTTCCCTCTCGTGTTACCAACATCTACTCTTTTCGCGTGATGCAACAATGTAGACACGATTGGGCCGATCAATGCTGAGTTTGCAGTTTTTTTACCATTCTTGGAATGCTCCGTAGCCGTCCATTGTGCTAAGATCTAACGACTGAAAACGCAAGATACCTGATGGTATTGTCTTATCTATCGCAAGCCAAAGGGTGGAGGTACCACCGCTGCAAAGATATGAGGGTAATTTGCTAACTAACCGGTTAGACCCAGCTCAACATCTCGTACCTTGCATAGCATTCTTGATAAGCATGAGCACGCTGTCGCCGTTGTCCATGAGGAGGTTCATCCAGTACTCGATGGCCCTCCTGAGCACATCCATGGGCCTCTTCACCCACAGTAACAGCATCTGCGTGATGAGGGAGACGAAGATGACCCACTAGTACCTCCTGAGCATATTCAAAAATTTCAGCCAAAAGCCATAAGCCGCAGCCGAAAAGAACATGCCCTATGTTGGATTGACTTTTCCTGGTTGCCCAGAGACCCACCAACAACAATTCCAACAATTTGATCAAAAGCCAAGGCTATCAAGGTCAAAAGTTTAGAGATGAGCACCAAAAGATCAACCAACTTAGGTAAGGAGATGTTGTTGCACTTCCGACTGGTGTTGCGCACTGGTTCTATAATGATGGAGATGCATCTGTTGTTGCTGTCTATGTTTTTGACATAAATAACAATGCTAATCAACTTGAACCAAGACAGAAGGTACCTAATTTTTAGCCAATATATAGCATTTGTTAATTGTGCATGTGTATATATTTGAATTCATTCACTGACAAATCATTATTTATTTGATCCAAATATTTAGGAATTTTTATTAGCTGGCAACAATAGGAGAGAGCAACAAATATTTGAACAACCAATCGTGCAACACTCTGGGGAAAACATATTCAGTGGATTCAATATTGAGCTACTTAGGGAGGCTTTAGGTACCAATATAGAGATAGCTAGGAGGCTTCATAGTCAAAACCCAAAGGGAAGAGATCATTCGGAGCGGTGAGTGGGATAGAACGGCTGCGGAGGGGGAGCTTTGATTGGGTGGACGTGGAGGGGTGAGTTTAAGGAGATCAGACGGCAGGGGAGAGTTGCCATCCGACGGCCATCTTTAAACCGCAACAGTTGGAGAGGACGGTGAGGATGGGGCCACGTCGATCTTGATCAACCTCTCGCCGTGCGCGCTTCGCTGCGAGGCAAAGGGGCGGGGCCTCTGCTCTCCGGCGACGGCAAGGGTGTCCGGCGGCCAGGGAGGGCTTCACCGGGTAGGGCTCGACACGGGGAACCTATTTTGGGGTTTTGGGAGGTGGGGAGGTCAAAGGAGAAGGCAGGAGGCAAAAGGGGGAGGTTCGGCTTCCCGGTGGCGAAGGAGGTCACCGGAGCTGATCAAGCCGAAATGGGTGGTGTTTTCATGGTTAGTGGGGTTCGGGGCTCACTTTGGCGGAGGTTGCTGAAGCTCGGGGCTGAACAGGTGAGCTGGCCACGGAGAGACTTTTCGGCCGGTGGAGAGAGACGGCGCCGGCGCTCCACGGGCAACCACCTGGCCAAAAGGGTTCACCAACGGGATTAGTAAATAGAGGGGAAGCTCTGGGGAGAAAGAATTGAAGAATGAGGGAGGGAGGTGGGAGATCGGCTCCCGGGGGTCGCCGGCTCACTGGAAGATGGCGGCGGAGCTAGAGGCGGCGAAGTTTCGATTCAACGCTTAGGGAGCTTCACAGGAGTGTGGGGAACACAATGCAGGGCTTGGCTTAGCTAAAAAGGGAGCGAAGGGAGATGGCGGCGAGGGGCAGGTCGGGGAGGGAGTGAAGGCGCGGAATGGACGGGGCTACGGAGTCGCAGGCGGCCTGGGGAAGGTGCGAGAATGGGCAGGGGGTCGCTTCCTAGCGAAGGGGAGGTGTGACGGGGCGCTGAGCAGGAGTAATGGCGGGGTGGGAAGTGGGAGTAGGTGAGCATCGGCACGGGCGAAGGCGCGCTCTCACGCGGAGGAGGGAGAAGCGGCGTGGCTGACAGGTGGGGCCGCGAGGTGACGGGGCGATGCTTCGCAGGCGACGTGGCACGATGCTGGCGACCGGTGATGGCAGCGCGGCGAGAGCGGGCGGCGAAATTGCTGGTGGGGCGAAACAGCGGGCGCAAGCGCAGCGTGCAGCGCAAGCGCGTGCGCGAGGGGGAAGCGGAAAAAGGGAGGGGCGCCTGCGGGAGGAGGCAGGCGGACGGCCGAAAGAGGAAAGCACATTTCCGCCGGGGTTGCTAAAAAGGGAAAGGCTCAAAAATCACTCAAAAATTCAATGAAATTCACAAAAATTTTTAGGTTTCAAATTTTGGGGTATTTCAGTGCGCCTTTGCCGCCATGGCCGCAGCCCCCCTCGGCGTTGGCTGGTGCTCTTCGCCCCCAGCAGCAGTGCACGTGGGAGCGGAAGGCGCGCGGACACCGATCTAGGAGCAGCCATGCCGGCTGGCGCCGAGTGCGGGCTCACCGACACCACGATCGACGCGCTGCCGGTGTCGGCGTACGAGCGCCCGGCCGGGAGCTGTGGCGAGCCCGCAGGGAGCGCCCCGGTGTGCCTCGAGGACGTCCAGGGCAGCGACACGGTCAGGCTGCTGCTGGCGTGCTGGCACCTGTACCATGCACGGTGCATCGACGTTAGAGGTGGGCATTAAGCCATGTGCTTCGTGCCGCATGTGCTGTGCCGGCGCGGCCCGGTCATTCCACCGTACTGTGCTGTGCTAGCCCGTTTCATCTCCGACTAAACTCAGGCACGTCCCAAAGTCCGTCGTGCCAGCATTCATGCTGTGCCAACCCAAGCCCAGCTTGGAGTAACTACACATGATGAAGGTGGCTGCGACGGTAGTGGCGGCGGCCACCATCTTCCTTTCTTTCGTATCCGACTTGTTAAAAACTAGTTAAAATTGAATTAGTTGCGTGAAAATATGGGCACGTAAATATTTCGAGGGAAAGTAACATGCATACAATATACTAGTCTTTGTGGCGTACATGTATACTTACCAAATGTAGGCATATATGGAATGAGACCGTATTGTATGTTGTATATTTGTATAGATACTAATAGTCTATCAGAGAGAGTGTGGAAATGGCAAGTGTGTCTTTCCTTGATGTTAGGAAGGTCATGAAGTTTGGAACTGCTATTATATTTGTTAAATCTCAAACCAACAGAGTAGAAAAACAATGCAATTAGCAATATTTGCATGCAAGAACAAAGATAGCGCCTTGTGTCTGCATATGTGTAATGAACTAATGACCCGAAAAGCCCAAGTAGCTCAGGACTCACCTTGTACTCTAGTCCCTAAGAGTCTGAGACGATGCTACCAATCTTCCATAGCCAACCCTGCAGTTAAAAAAAGTATGTATTTGCGTGTTTGCAGTGTATACATGATGGAAGACTGTAGACCATGTTCCCTTTGCTTGTGTAAGAGATGATGTCTGGAGTCTGGACTAATAATGTAGCACTTCAGCTTTCACCCTTCATGTTGGGGACAAGATGAATGTGACATGACAGCATACACCATGCATACATGTATTTTGAGATAGATAGCAAAAGAGATGCATGCATTAGCTATTTGAATGATATCTGAATGTGATAAGATGACACAACTAGCGTTGCAAACAAATTTATCTGGAAAGAAAAAGGAGAAAGGAAGTCACATGTACATATTTACTTGGGCTGACCCATGATTTACTCTGGCCCAAGGAGCATTGCTACCTCTCTACAAAAGCCTGCAACAGAATGTTTAGAGTTAAATAACCGCGAAGAACAATTTTTATTAGACATGTGCTTAATTTCTTTCCTCCCTTTTCTTTTTTCTTTCTTTTCTTTTCTTCTCCACTTTTCTTTCTTTTTTTCTTCCTCCCTTTTCCTCTTTTCTTGGGTCGAGCATTGGCCTTTTGGCCTTATCCCCTCCTGGCCTCCCCCATTCTGATTTCTTTCTCTCGGTCTCTCCTCCCCTAAATCCATGGCGCCGACCCCCCGGTTCCCTCTCCCAACCCCCACGGCGGTAGGAGGGGGTTGGGGGGGGGGGGTTGTCACCTGCGCCAGCGACTGGAGGCTCTTGGGAGGCATCTGCTGGGATGGAGGTGGCGATGTTGGGGTCAGAGTGGGAGCGGGCGCCAGTGCTGGCTTCTCGGGCTTGTCTGTATCGTCATTGCTAGACTTGCGGAGGAGAGGGAGGCTGAGGGATGGCTTTGTCTCCGGTGGCTTGGGCCCCCGGCAAAGGAACCGGTGGAGCGGCTTGGGCTCCGACGTCGCCTACTACTTCTGCAGTCGAAGGAGATCCCACCACCTCTGCTTCCGGTTGCTACCCTCGGCCCCGGCTGCCCAGCTCCTCCTCCTACGGCCATCGTCCAGGCTTCGATATACTCCAGTCCTTCCCCACTACTCCCTCTCTCTCTGCTCTGTGATGGCTTGTGGGGATGACCGTGGGATGGCGATGGGAGGCAAGGCCAAGGTGGTCGCCAGTGCTGGCGTGCTGGCCGTGCCCCCCATCCCGATAGTGTCGACTGTGCTCGCTGGGCCGGGCCAGCCCAAGCACGGTACGATATGCCATGCTGTGTCGTGCTGCCCGACGGACTGGCTTTCCAGGTCCGGCCCGGCCCACCATTCGTGCCGTGCTGATATGGTCTGCCACGTGGTGTACTCGTGCTATACTTATACTGTGCCAGGCCAGCTGGGCCTTGGGCTGGCGTGAATAAGCCTGGCCCATTGCCCAGCTTCTAATCGACGTGTGGCTCCACTTGCACACGACGTGCCCGCTGTGCCGCTCCGACCTCTCGCCATGGCGAAGGGCTACGACGAACCCAGCAGCGGCTGGATCATCAGCTGCCGTGTTATTGCCGCCAGAGTAGTGTACATAGCTTAACGTTAGTTTAGAATCTTTGTATATATTGACGTGTGTTATTTACCTTGTCATGCACAGAAAAATGGTACTGTCCGGCAAAATGCAGGTGACGGTGCAGTTATGCGGCAGTCGGCAGATGATGCATAGAAATGAAATTAGAATTATCTTCAAACACATATTTGCCTATGCGTGCGTTCAACCGTTTTATCCAAAAAGGAGGAAATAATCTGTGCAACTAGATAACTAGTTTAGGAAAAGGTTTTGTGTTAGCTAATTACTGCATTGACACGTACCAAGCACATTTCATTCGAATTGCAGGCTGTTAGACTAAGGCCCAAGCTCTATTTAGCATCGCAGTGGACTATGATAATCTCATTTGGTAGAACTGCTTTAAGATATTTTTGTGTTTGGCTAGTTGATTTTTTCTTCTAAACCAAGTGGCAAACGAAGATATTATTGCGTTCCAGATATAACAGAATAAATGAGTGACAATATATGTTAGCGGAACAACCGGTGCTAGGATTATTTCATAACCTCTTTCCCATATCAACTTCAAAAAATAAGCACCACACAGCAGCCACAGACTGATCCTAAAAGTAGAGTGCTTAATTGTTTAAAGTAACTAGTATTGTGTTCGTACGTTGCAACAGAATCCAAAAAAAGATGATACATGAATATAAATGATCCTAAACCGTATAATAAATATCTATATCAGTAAAAAAATCATGTGCGCAAACCCTCAAGTATGCGCATACAAGTTCCAAGTTATGGTACAAAACTACAAATTTTTATAAAACTAACTGTCTAACTGCAAAATTCACAAATATTATGATAAGGTTGTGTTGATGGCTTAGCACCTAGACTTGAGAGGAAATCCTCCAATACACCAATCAGATCACCAAGAGTCAAACCATAAGCATAAATAAGACCTGAAATAAGAAGCATTATAATTAGCTTCCTTGCCAGAACGTTACTTTATGTCATCCAATATATAGACCAAATATCAATCAATAAAACACCCCATAGGCAAAAAGAAAAAGAAAAAGAAAAAGAGAACAGTTACCTTCTATCTGATGGAAACCGCAAGATGAGTTCGGTCCATAGCTTTATTGCAGAAAACACAGCCAATGGAATAATATCTCTTAGGAGCAAAAGGTTTCTGAAAGGTCAATGGTGATTATAAAACAAAATAAATCTCATGAATCATTCAACAGAACATGAAAGCAAATTGATATCATCTCCACTAATTTAATCAAACTAAGATTATAAAGTTACAATATGCAACTACAAAGTGATAAAATAAGCAGTAGCATTTAGTTGCTTTATCACCTGTGCAAGCTTGTATAACATCCTTGTTGAAACTGCAGTCGTGTGAGTACGAAGCATGTTTCTCTCTGCTTCATCTCACTTCCAGTCATAACCATATCTACAAACAGCAATCTCATTGAGCCGTCGTCGCCGTCGATCTACTCTCTTGATTTTGTTGCTTCTCCCCCATCTCCAGTTGATGACGACCACACTCGCTCTCCCCATCTCCGATGGACGATGGAGACACCACCGATTGATTCCTCTCTGATGTTTTCGGCTCCAGCAACCCAATGGTGATTCTACTGTCAAGAATTGGCATTCAGGTCCATAAATAAGAATATAGGATTATTAAGTTTGTGAAGCGTAGCATCAGTTCCAATTCATTAGACCTAGGGGCTGAAATCAGCACTCCAAGGGCAAAACTGACCCTTGCAGCTATGAAAGGAAGGTGGAAAATAAGGGGACTAATCATCCCTCCTATCCATCAAACCATCCTAATGATCCGAAAGCACATCCAAATAGCTGCGAAACCCTAGCCCGTACCCCTTGTGACCTCATAAACAGATTTACTAGCATAAAACATTTGAACATAAAACGATTGGTTTAGTACTTCGCATGTCATTGAGCGTAAGGTTTCAAACTTTCAATGAAAGGGCATTTTATTGGAAATCCTCTTTATATTTGGATAATAAAAAAGAGTATTTTACTAAAAATATATGTGAGCTCCAATGAACTGAATTGGAATACCTTAAAAGATTTAGAAGTATCTATTTCTTAAATATATAGAACCCCATTGAAGCTATGTATGTTTTCTTTTCTACTTCCTCCTGAGATAAGCCTAGTATAGTGGTGTCAACTTACTGCACAAAAAAAACCCTTACGAACTTTTGTTTTATTTTCTTTAGATGCCCATCTTCATTTATGCAGCACTAACTGATGAATTGTGCATTTGGCCATCTAGAAAATGATTCTAATGTGACCGAGGATCCATGTTTCTGCAACTGCAAGTATAGGGCCTAAACCCCAGTTGATTGACCATTGAAATGAACCTGACAAGCAAGGACCAATAATGGATGCAAATGATGCACAAGCACAGAAAAGAATATGAAACAACAATACTAACAACGCAAGAATATAAAAAAGAAACGTTGTTATTCAGACTAGCCATGGATCCAAATAGAGTAATCCAGCCTTAAATTTGCCTACTCCGAAAGATCTTAGCATGCCATCACAGAGAAACACAGCACACCAATTTGGTAAGAGAAAAACTCGAATTAAAAAACTATTTGAGCCAACAATTCGAGATTTTTTTGCAAGACAACACAATCTTCCAAACCACTACACACGAATCAATGACATAGACATGTATATAATCTAAACAAGAGCGGGGCACACAATGATGAGGACATCATGACTGGACCGATTATATGAGTGCGAAATAAAAAGATTAATCAATAAACTTGCTCTTAATTAAATTTGGATTTAATTTACATGAGAACTGGCTACTACCTAATGCTACTATTTTAATTGTTCACAGGTTTGTATGGAAGGCAATTAACAAAGAAAGCAATGCAGAGGAAGACAGCACACAATATTAAAAGTTATGGTTGGAAAGTAAAGAAAGAAATACCAAAGAAAAAAAATCATGCATGCATACCAAGCCAATACATGCATGTATCTAGACGTGACAACTTCAAGCCATGGCATGTGCATGTGAATTGAGAGGGAAAAAAAAGGGAAACCAAAAGAATTACATGCATGCACACGTGACGGAACTATTCCAAACCACAAAGTTATGCACAACCCATGAAGACTTCTAGTCAATTGAGTTATCTAGTTGGTCATGTATTTCTTTTTTTTTGTTTCGAGTCCGAATATGATTTGATATGTAAACCGAGTACGACTTGTTTTCTACGTTCACCGGTGGAGTCGGTCGGGGTCCAGTCTGTATTTATTTTTGGCAGTTGCCGAACAATGAAAGGTTAGACCACATAGAAATCAATTTACTATTTTTCAGAGAGTCATATATTTGTTCCTCCTAGGATTTGGCATATGATTGCAACATAGATGGGAATAGGGCGTTCTTTCCCGTCGTTCTTGTGATTCCTTGTGATTGGCCAGAGCGACGACGCGTCTACTTAGTGGTTGGGTAGACGGGATCACGAGCGTGTGGTTAGACGAATTCTTTTGTCATAGGTTGTTGTTCTAACAGTGGTTGGTGCCATCGATTCGTCAGGTTGTACGGATCCAAACTATCTTCATCGATCCTACGCCATGAAGATCGGGCAATCCCCCGCACCATCTTGGTATTAGAGCGCGGTTGACACGGTAGGATCAATTTACCCGTAGTTAGATCTATTTTTTCCTATACACAAAAAGCCAAAAAAAAAAAATCTAAACCCTAGTTTTTGCATACAATTTTCCGTGCGTTTAGTTAAGTTTTCGTCTATTAGAATTTTGTTTAGGTGCTGATCGTTGTGTTCCTTTGCGTCGCTTGATCATTGTGTTATTTCCTTTGTTTCGCCTAAACCAAAAAAATCCCGATCGCTATAGTGCCGTGAACAATACTGCTACAGTGCCATGAACAGTATGCTATAGTAACCGCGAAAAAATTACGCTGTGGTCGTTTCTGTTAAATATATCCATAATTTTTCGTTTATCTTTGAGACTAGTTTTTGATAATTGCATTAAGGGCTATTCTTGGTATTAATTTACACTTGCTGAAATTTTATTTTTTTTGTGCAAGGGAAAGTTTAACCTTAGTGCCAACTACGAGTAAAAAAAAGAAGAAAACCAAAAAAAAGAGCCTCGCCAAAAAAAGTGAGGTTGGCCAAATTGGGGTGAGCTAATTCTAATATATAATTTTCAGCTTATGTATTTAATTCCTTTGAGCAATCTTGTGCCCTTACATTCATATCATTGCAATTGGCTAGCATCACTCCTAGTACTTGGTGCGAAACAAGCTATTTAATTCTCAATTTCAGATCATCTTTATTTAGCTCACTCCTTTGTTGCATCGAGTCACATTGATCTTTGCGTGTGCGTTCATACACTTCACTTAAACATTTTAGATCAGCACTTAGGCAAAGAATTCTAGCTTGGACTATTATTTAACTTGACAACATCAAGAATTTCAGATTGCATAGGTTAATATTTTCTCTCCAAGCTCTATATATAAGCCATTGTTATAACATTGCTTGTGCAATTGAATTCACTTAATCTATCACCTTGTATTGTCTACCGTCACCAAAGTGCGTGCAGCTCTTCAATTTTATCAAGGACATATAAGAACTTCAGTTGGTAAGAGAAGGTGAGGTTGAGTGAATTCCACAAATAAAACTTTGTATAACCACAAACATAGTTTTTCTTGTTGTTTGCACTAACCATGGCAGGGAAAGAAGAAGAACAAGCATATGTGACCCAGGCGGACCTTGAGAAACTCATAAATGATTTCAACACTCAGTTGAATGATAACATGAGCGTCTTGAGGAGGGAGATACTAGAGGAGTTTCGAAGAGAACGGGGCCCAATTGGTGTCCATGAAGGAGGTGTTGATCTTGACGAGACCGATGAGGAGAGGGCTGCACGGTTCGCTAGAGAAGCTCAACTAGATCGAGCCGTTGCTGACGCGGTTCGACCACCCTTTCCTGGGCGCGGGGGAGGTATTTTCAGCGCTGACCATGGCCAAGGGAGGGGCCGTGGCTATGGGCGCGGTGGTGCCGCCCACAATGAGGACTTTGACGATGACTTGTGGCTACATCGCAACGACAACTACCAACGCCAAGGCCGTCGTCATGATGACCCGCATATGGAGGAGAAATTTGGGAAACTCAAATTCATTATTCCCAAGTTTGAAGGTGCTTCCGATCCAGATGTCTATCTCACATAGGAGTTCAAGGTAGATAAAATCTTCTGAATGCACAATTATTCAGAAGAGAAGAAGCTACACATGGCATCACTTGAGTTTGATGGGTATGCATTGATTTGGTGGGAGCAAGTGTTGAACCAAAGAGAAGAGAATGGAGAACCTCCAATTGCTTCGTGGGCTGAAATGAAGCAAGAGCTGAGAGCACGTTTTGTTCCTAACACTTATAGGCGTGATCTTTTTTGATAAACTGCATAATTTGAGGCAGGGAGGTCGCTCGGTGGAGGATTACTATAAAGATATGGAGCAAGCTATGATTAGGGCACATGTGCACGAAGATGAAGAGCAAACACTTGCGCGTTTTCTGTTTGGTCTAAACAAAAACATTAAACGTATTGTGCAATATCAACCTTACACTACTGTTGTTGATTTGGTGCATCAAGTGACCAAGGCGGAGAAGCAGTTATTAGGAGATTTAAAGCTAGCATCAAGGACAATATCTTTCAACTTGAAAGCTCCATCATCATCAACTAATGCTACCAAAGCACGTTTCAATTTGGGACGAGGTACAATTTCAGCTAGTACTAATTCAAATACTAATGCTTGTTCTTCCTCAATTGTGGTGATAGTCACGGGGATGGGCATAGCCTAATCCGGCTATGGTGATAGTTCACAGATAGTTATTAATAATAACCATCTGTGATAATTGTGGACATCATAGATGATTTCTAATTAGAACCATCTGTGATATTACCATAGACTGTTATTAATACAAAATGTATGTGATGCATCTCTTATATGCATGAATGGTGCCGCGCACTTCATCTCCCTGATGCGTCTCTGATCGCTTTGTCTCCCCGATGCGTCTCTGATCATTTTGACTCCCTAATATGTCTCTTCATTTCACACACTGAATTTATAAAAATGATCATCTGCCATGTACACAAGATGAATCCCCACATCGCTGATACACATATCTATTCTCAAGGACAAACAAATAGCTCTGGTGGCATCTTCCTTGTCATCGGCATTGATGGCCAACCTGGCCATGCTGTACAAGCACCTCACTGGCCGTACGCCTCCCCCGAGCACGAGCAGCTACCTCTTGTCCGAGCATGCCACCTCCTCCCCGGCGTGCCTCCTCCCTCGTGCTAGCCACCTGCCCCCGAGCACACTGCCTCCTCCCCAGTGCGCCTTCTTCCCTGAGTTGGTCACCTCCTCCCCAAGCACGCCGCCTCATCCCCGGCACACCTCCTCCCCCGAGCCGACCACCTCCTCCCCGGTGGCCTCCTTCCCCAAGCCGGCTACCTCCTCCCCGAACACGCTGCCTCCTTCCGGCGCGCCTCCTCCCTGAGCATGCCATATGTAACATTCTTCTTTCTTGTTTATGATATGGCGATGAATAATGTATCATCATTGTTACACGTCTCGAGGATGAATGCCTGGGTTTAAGTTTCAATTATGCCTTTTGATGTCAATATCCTGAAGTCAATAACTCACACAATTATAATTAAATAAAGTTGCACTTGATTATCTTTAGCTGTGCAAAATATGTTAAGTTTGATATCATTATCATCTGAGGAATACAGTAAAAATGAGTTATGCCATCACCCACCCACCCGATGGCCTCCCACCCGCCGAGGTTCATAATTTTACAATCCTAACGATTTCATATCCTATACTAAATGATTCATGAGTTAAATTAGTACTGTTGGTACACTTATGAAAGTTCTAATCTACAGTACACCAAGAACTCCAATTTCACCTACAACTATCTTTTTTCAGCAAAATCTCTACCATGTTCCTTGCCCCCAAGGATGCCTTCATCACCAAGATAAGAATACCACTTATTAATGCTTTCTACCACTTTAATTAGCTTCACGGTCAGTATGACAACTGTCTATGAGTTGGTGATATTTGAAGTGGAAAAAATAAATTCATTCCTTATTCTGTAAGAAATACTTAGTGTGTGCTGTGTGAAATTATTTTTTCTACTTCAGATATCACCAACTCACTAACGATTGTCATGGACAAACTTTGACCACCTCTATTAATAAAGGAACCACCTGTTACTATTACTAATCACCATTTTAGTTTTTCATATCTTCCCTATGCACTGGAAGCAGTACATATATATTTTGTGATAATAATGACATATGTAGTCTTGCACACCTCACAATTTAAATGAGATAGGGACAAAGTCAGATCCTATATCACACTTAGACTTCAAACGACATAAAGAAAATCACACACTGGATCCAGTGTGTGATTTACTTCATGCCATTTGAAGCGCAAGGGTGATATGGGGAGCTAGAGACAGAGTTAGATCCCATATCACACTTGCGCTTCAAAAGGTATGACACAAATCACGCACTTGATCCAGTGTGTGATTTGATTCATGCCATTTGAAGCACAAGTGTCATATGTGATATGACTTTATCTCTATCTCATTTAAAATATAAGGTGTTGAAGACTACATATGTTAGTGTTATCATGAAATATATATGTACTACTTCCAGTGAATGGAGAAGATATGAAAAACCAAAAATGGTGATTGGTAATATCACAGATGATTTTAAAAAAAACCATCTATGATAACACATCACAGATAGTTTTTTATTAGTCGTCTGTGATATGTAGATATCACAGACGGTTATATTTGAGAACTCTCTATAATATGTACACATTACAGACATTTATATTTAAAAACCATCTGTATATGTACACATCACAGATGGTTATTTTTAAAAACTGTCTGTGTTGTTACTTATTATAGACGATTTGAAAACCGTCTATGATGGACACATATCATTATTGCCCCATAAATTCAGACGGCTTATGAAACCATCTGTGATGATGTTTTTAAACCATTTGTGATGACCTTTTCGGTGGTAGTGTGTTATCCCTATTTGCCAAGAAACATATGCATAGAAGATCCTAGAAAAGTGTGGCATGAGCGACTGCAACTCAACGCAAGATCCAATGGAAGCACGACTCAAGTTAATCAAGAAGAGAACATCACCATCAGTTGATAAAACTACATACAAAGGATTAGCTGGAAGCTTGAGATACCTATAAACACAAGGCTAGACTTGGCCTATTCAGTCGGCATTGTAAGCCGATTTATGGAGTCCCCAACAACCAAACATAGGGCTGCTGTAAAGCACATCTTAAGGTATGGTCAAGGGACACTTGATTTGGGCTGCAGCTATGAGAGAAAAAAAGGAGAAGAACTACATTTGGTGGGGTACAGTGATAGTGACATGGCTAGTGATATTGATGACCGCAAAAGCACAACAGGGGTTGCCTTCTTCCTAGGAACAAGTATGATCAGTTGGTTGTCACAGAAGCAGAACGTCATTGCACTCTCATCATGTGAGCAGAGTACATAACAGTAGCAGTTGCATGTCAGGGTGTACGGTTGGAGCGCCTCCTTGGTGATCTCTTGAATCGAAGTCCTGGAAAGGTGGTGCTCAACATCGACAATAAATCTGCCATGTCCCTGTGTAGGAATCTGGTGCATCATGATAGAAGTAAGCACATTAACACTTAGTTTCACTACATCAGAAAATGCATGGAGGAAGGAAAGATTGTGGTCGAGTATGTTGGCACCGATGATCAACTCGCGGACATCCTAACTAAGCCATTAGGAAGACTCAAGTTCTTAGAGATCAGAGGTAAAATCAGGATGTGAGTTGTGAAGAAGCAACAATCAGCTCAGGGAGTTGAATATTAAGTTAAGCTAATTGTGTCATGATAGGTTTCCTTTTTCATTTTGCATTGGGATTGCCAACGTATCAGGCAATACCAAATATAGTTTGCATGGGTGGAAGCACCATGTTTGGTGCAGATTGTGGTAGGCCACGGTGGAAGATGTGGCATAGTTGTAGGGCTAATCTTAGATTGATTTGCATGTAATCTTGGATGACTATATAAGGAAGAGAAAACCAGAAAAGCTACAAATGTTGTACGGCACCAAAACTTGCATTCTTGCGTTCCATCGTCTCAACAATTCTCTCTTTTTTTGAACGGGCAGGAGCACTGCCTTATATTAAAAGAACGATAGTAGCACTGCCTTATATTAAAAGTGGGGAAGAAAGTTTATATACAAGAAGAGGGTTGCAAGCCCAGGAGGCTGCACCCAGAAGGAAATAAAATTAAGGTGCTACAGGACTAGGTAAATGCTCTGCTAGACTGTTGGCTCTGGCTAAGGTCCAAGAATGAGCCTCTTCCTTTATTTTGGCAAGAACGGAAGTGGGGGAGGACACTATGGAATCGAAAATGTGGGAATTCCATTCATTCTAGATCTGCCAAGTGACGAGCATCACTAGCTAAGCTAGGGGTTTGTGAGGCACATCTAGCTTCAGAATAGCGGACTCCCACCAGTGCCAAATAGAGACGACAGTGTGCCAATAGGCTGGGTCTATGGAATCTGAAGTGATCCATTGGCCGATGAGGGTCCATATTGTTTTCGTGTAGCGGCAGTCAGTGAAAAGGTGGATGGCTGTTTTTGGGTGAGTCCTGCAAAGTGGGCAGTACAATTGGTTTGGTCATCCTCTCATAGTGAGGCGGTCAGTAGTCCACAACCTGTTCTACAGTGCTAGCCACACAAAGATTTTGCATTTTTGAGGGCCCAAGTCATCCAGACCAACAGATTCATGGAGGTGTTTATTGAGCCAAACAACTACACTTTGTATGCTGAGGCCATGGTGTAGCTTCCATGCTAAGTGAGTTTTCAAGTTATAGTGTCATCCACCCCTTCCTGAAGGCTCAAGGAAGATTTGTGTCCCTAGAGGGTGATGCGTTCTTGAATGTGCTGTGAAATTGGGCCGTCCGGCCAATTAAGGTCTTGTAGCCATTTGTTTTCTGTTAAGGCCGCATACAGGGAGCGATTTTTTCTTTTTGAGGCAGCGAAAAGACGTGGAGCAATGTCACGCAGGCATCTCCCCTAAACCTAGGTTGAGTTCCAAAACTTGCCTGTTTCTCATTGCTAATTGTAATGGTGGTGGCCACCACAAATTAGAGATTATCATGCTCATCACAAGGGTTTGCATTCCTTTCCACTGTTTGTTTGTGGCTGCCCATTCATACCAAAGCCATCTGATTCGCAGGGCTCATGCAAAGCGTTGAAGATCGAGGAGACTAAGCCTGCCTAGGGATGTGGGTCTACAGACCTTATCCCAGCTGACCTTGAATTTTCCTCTCGTCAGTTGGTCAGAGCCGGCCTAAAGAAATTGTCTAGTCCATCTTTTGAGGAACTGAAGCACTCCACCTGGAGGTTTGATAACCGTGAGGAGGTATGTCGCTTGGGCGTTTAGGATTGACTTTGCTAAAACTTTCCTTCCTGCTGAGTCAACAATTTACCACGGCAGCTCAACAGATGACCAGACACTTTGTCCTACAACCTTTGGAAGTGCAGGCGACGTAGTCTTCAAATTGTAAGGGGTAATCCCAAGTATACCAAAGGGAAGGTAGCTAGAATGGCCGGTACATTCTAAAGAATGACTTGCAAGTCAATCCCTTCACAAAGAATCACTGCCACCTAACTTTATTGTAAGTTGTATGTAGGCCTGTTGCTTCCCCAAATTCGTTGAGAATGTAGACAAGGGCGTTGACATCTGGCTAGGAAGGGTGTAGGAAGATGGTTGTGTCATTCGCATAGAGGGAGGTTCGCAAGGTTCTTGCCTGCCCACGCAAGGGTTGCAGGAGGCCCCATTCCATTGCTATGCGGAGAATGCTTTGGATAGGGTCTATCATTATGATAAAGAGGAAGGGGGAAGCAGGTCGCCTTACCAAAGGCCTTTACGATGTTGAATAATGTTTCCAGGTATGCCATTTAGGAGAACTCTAGAGGTTGCGGTGGAGAGGAGGCAAGAGATCCAATCCCTCCAGCATGGAGGGAATCCTCGGATTGCTAGCAGCTGCAATAGGTAGTCCCATGTACCGAATCGAAAGCTTTGGCGATATCTAACTTGAAGAGGAGGGTTAATGCTCTCACACGATGGAAGGATTTTGCAAGATTCCAGATGTAGAGAAATTTTTTTTGAATGCATCTTCCTTTGATGAAAGCCTTCTGGCTCTGTGAGACTAAGTTGTTCATGAAGGGTGTGAGGTGCAGGGCCAAGGTTTTGGTGATGCTTTTGGAAACACTATGAATTAGGCTGATTGGTCTAAAATCTACTGTAAACTAAGCTCTGTCTTTCTTTGGAAGGAGAATCACATTGGCGGTGTTGGAGTGTTGAAAGTTGGCTGTTCTAAGATTGTAGAAACTTTGGAAGACAACCATAAAAACATTTTTATTATGTCCCAACATGCACGGTAGAAGTTTTCATTGAAGCTATCTAGGCATAGTGCTTTGTCCTTCGACAATTGAAGGATGGCCATGTGCACCTCAAGTTCAGTGATGGTTGCGTCTAGGTGGTCATGGCCCAAGTGCAATAGTTGTAACGTTTTCCAGTTGATGGTGGTGGTTGCCTGCGGGCTATGTCAGAGCATTTGAGAGAAGTGATGAAAGAGCACCTAAGACTTTTTGTCATGCGAGGTCGCCCAACCTTGTCCCCTTATAAGGCGTTGGATAAAGTTCCTTAATCTGCATTTGACTTTAATGTAGAAAAAATTGTGTTTGCGTCTCCCTCACGCAGCTAGTTGATACGTGACGCTTGCTTGGGATTTTTTTGGATTACTAACAGACCCATAACTCTCTTTTTTAGGCGGGCTCAAAGTTCGGCCTCTTGGGGAGACAAGGTTTTGTTTTCTGAACAATGTTGAGGCACAGTATGATCTCTTTGGCCATATGTAGTTGTAGCTTAATATTTGGGAGTAGCTTATTGCTCGAATCCTGAGCCGAGTTGCCTGGTTTTCAATTTTGTGTTGAAGGTGGAAATCAGGTTATTGCTAGGCGTGATGTCTGCCGAAGCCTCCTAGACGACCTACTGAAAGGATGGCAGTCGGGTCCAAAAATTTTCAATGCGAAAAACTTTGGGTGGCCGGAGACCACCAGCATTTGAGAGGAGGGGGCAGTGATCTGACAGGGAACTAGATAAGGCGAGCATGATTGTTGAAGGTGATATTCCAGGCAGTGTTGCAGAAGCATCTATCTAGTTTGACTAGCGTGGGATTTTCTCTTTCGTTGCTTCATGTGTATCTTTGCAGTTTTGAAGGTGAATCTCTTGTAATTCGCAAGTGTACAAAATGTTGCAAAACTTTCCCATAAAGCGTTGGTTGAGGTTCGAGTTATGTTTGTCCGTGGCTCTGTAGATGAGGTTGAAGTCGCCCAAGAGGGGCCACCTGGTGGTTGGCGACGGACATACTTGTGTAAGTTCCAAAAGGAATCTCTACTTGTCCCTGTTGAGCGTTGGGCCATACAACGAGGTGAGGACAAAAGCAATCGTGTAGCCCTTGATCGTCAAGTCGATGGTGAGGCCAAATCCATGATGTCAGAGGTTGGAGGTGGAGACTGTAATGCTGTTCCAAAGGATAAGAATCCTCCTCTAGTTTTCTCCATCGGTAGGAAGGTGAAATAATCTAGTCTATTACCACTGACAGGCTTGGCCAAAGCTAGGTTGACTGTACTCAGCTTTGATTCCTGTAGACAAGCTATATGGCAAAGATTTGTTTCTATCATTGTTTGAACAGTTGTATGGCAAGCGGGGAATTAAGTCCCCTCATGTTCCAGTAGAGAATGGATAGGTTGGGCCCTATCATAAGGAAGATGGAGCTCTTGTGGAAGGGAGCAATCTGGAGCAAGCCAAGGGGTTGGTTCCTTGGAGGACAAGGTGAGCAATTGTGTAGGGCACCCTATGGAACACTCCATTCTTGCCTAACTTGGTGCTAAGTGATTTGATGGGGGTGGAACACTGGGACCAGGAGAGTGAAGTCGTGTGTTGTGGAATGGGGCTTCCCCATCCAAGCTCCTATAGAAGGCCATCAACACAGAAGAGGCAAGGTTCACGGTCGAGCAGACCTTCGCGCTGACGGCAACCAAGGTTTTGAGGCAGTAGCGCGTGTGGCTTGGAGGTGATGTGGTGATGGTTGCATTTGTGGCTTGTTAGACAATGTGGTGGTTGTTGATCTATTGATGATGAATAATTGACGTTTGGGTTGTATTGAAATTCGCATTTGGGAAAGTTTCAATCGATGCTTCTTTTACAGAACTGGAATCAGCATACTTCGATCACGTTTGATTTCAACTAGAACCACGTCCGACTTTGACCACAGCAGAATGACCAGAGCAAGTTATCGTAGATTTCGATCTCAAATAGTGAACCAGTCGTAAGCAACATTTAACTGATTGTAAGCGATAGTGAACCAGTCGAAGGTCGTAAGGTCATCTACTACAGTAATCGATCGATGGTTGTATCTATAGTACTTTTTCATAGTCGTAGACTTTACTGTTCGATACTTGATACTTGTAGACTTTGCGATCTATTGTCGTTGTCTTAAGCTTTTCAATCGGTTATTGTAGACCTCGTGATCTGTAGTCGAAGGCTTTGCAATCGATTGCCATAAGCTTCACGATCGGTACTCGTAGACTTCATGGTTGGTTCGAGTGCTTCAATTCTTGCTATCTTCGAGTACTTCGAATACTTGTGTTAGGCCAGCAGTATGACTGGCTGGTGCATGGTGGTCAGTGATCAGTGAACAGTGCTCGGATGAACATTACTCAAAGGATTTGGTACACGGAAGATGGAAGTACTCGGTGGTCAAATGGTTGTGGCACTCCGTAGTCGGAAGGACTCGGTACTCGATAGTCATGGTTTTCGTGATCGTGGTCAGCGATTTGTTGTCGTAGGTGTTGTGATCTATTATCGAAGACTTGTGGCATGTGATCGGTACTTGTAGGCTTCAAGCAAGTGTTGGGATAGCAGTCTAATTGACTATGTTTGGCAGTTGGACTAATCATAATGGGTGGTCTGAAGTTGGTGTTTTGGAGAGCGTGGAAATTGTGGTCATGGATGACCTGGTTGATGTTCGTGGTTGGTTTGGTTCTTGTCTATGGAAAGATGAGGGTGAATTATACATGGGTGTGCTAATGTCGGTCAAGTTGTGGAGAACTTGTTCTGAGAAAATGTTCTTTGGTCTTTGATGTACAGGTTGGCATGGAGACGAGCATAGTCGGTGATGAGGAGGACCGAAACTATGATGGAGAAATCTGATGTCTAGGTGGTCGAAGATGTCACATGAGGTAGTTGGGCTCACGTTAGAGCACATGGAGATCAAAGGTGATGATGCGTGAAGAAGATACAGGAGGTGCGGTCTCGGAGGCTTCAACACGCGAGGATAATACGTGGAGAAGATACGGGAGGTGCATTCCCAGAGGCTTCAACACGTGAGATGGGTGATGCGTGATGAAGATATAGGAGGTGCGGTCCTAGAGGTTTCATCTTGTATTGAGAGTTTCAATAAAACCTGTGTTCTAAAGGGTTTCGAGTCCCTTGGGTTTCAGTAGAGATAAGGTTTTGAGTCCATGGTTGAGGTGAACACGGTTTAGGGCTCTAGCATATAAAAGCAGGTAGAGACTAAGGGTTTTAGCTATGGCTCTGTGGAGGCTTTTTGTGCTAGAGTTTTTAGAGGTGCCGTGAGGGCGCTTGGTAGCCATAGAACATGATCCAGAAATAATAGATCAGATCTATTCCAAGTAATGTTAGTCGGCGTCGACGACATGTTTTCTAAGCATTGTTTTCTTGTGTCTTCAAAGGCATGCTAACACATCATGATCTTGCGTGACATGAGCTCGATGCCTTCGGTCGTTGACTCAATCCAACCAAGCAGAGCATGATGTTATCTTTGGTGTGTTCTTGTTCGAGCGCTCGAAGCATTCGAGCGGCTAAAGTTTTCGAGTGGATGGAATTTTGACCACGTGCGAAGGCAGTCATAGCGAGCGGTCGAACAATCGAAGTGTTCATCAAGTGCATGTAAAGGAGGACAAGCAAACAGACAAATGACTTGTCGTTGAAATCTACATCCGGTAATTTAGATTGCGTTTTCTTCTGATTTGAGATTTGTTTTTAGCTATAAAAAAGCGGAGGCAATCACTCACCCCCTCTGATTGCGCCATATGATCCTACATGGCTATAGCATCCCTACATGTGGAGGCCGATTCAGAATTTGGCAGGTGGCCTAAAATATCGATGGTCATCATGGGGTTGCGACGAAAAATGGTGTATGCTGAGGAGTTGGTGCAAAGGACCAGCAGGAGGATCGGTGCATGTAGTTGGTGAAGGAAGAGGATGTGCAGGGCACTTGCCAAACAGGCGAACTCATAACATAGAAGGAAAAGCACTATAACTGAAACATCCAAATAGGCAAAAGCACTAAACACCTGATCCAAGTTACAAAAGTAGAGGCTAACAATAGTAGAAAGGTGGCCCCATGCAGTTAGGGGATTCTTCTGAGAAGGCCATAGAATTCGAACGGGCATTGGAGGCCATCAAACTTCATGATCCATCATTCAACTTGTGCATTTGGTCACACCTCGAGGCTCTCGAGATCTGCCACTGTTGCCCGATCGGACAGGGCCTACTCCAGGCGATCGGCTGGCTCAAGGTTGAGCTAGAAGAGCGAGAAGAGTTCTTGGATGGCCTTGGCAGGAGGTGGCCCATTGAACATGGCTGCATATTGGTCGAGCGCTTAGTCTGTCAACTATTGGTGCTCTTCGAGGACACCAAGCTTGTAGGCAAAAATCTCTTGAGCCATTTGCAAGATCAAGGCTTCTGGACATGTTCCTACAAGATGTTTGCTACGACGAGGAGTGAATGTCAGAGCTGGGCCATGCTGAGGTGGTGGGTCAATCTTGGGTGCCAGTAGAAGGGGTGGCGATGGTGCCACGAAGATGTCCTTCATCAAGTTGACCTTGTCGCCGCTATTGCTCCTCTCTTGGTAAGCAGTAGCGGGAGGCCCCATGTCGGGAGAGACATCAAAGGTGGTAATCGACCATCGTTTGAGGCATGGTTGATGTCAGTGAGGCTGAGATGATGCAGCAGGGGAGGCCAACTTTCAAAGCTAGTAGGGCCTAGGGTTGACTAGGCGGCAGGGGTGATGCCATAGAGATAGAATCTGCTTGGTGTGCCGATGACCTAGTGGCTTGAGGATGTGGCATTGGTGACGCATTGGCCTGGAAGCAGGGATGATGCTCACCGGCCTGGATGAGATCGTTTAGGACGTTGTCGACCCCGACCATCATGTCACTTAGCTGCACATCAGCAAAATGCTAATGGTGGGGAAGAAGTAGGCAGGGGTAGCATCTTGGCACACGAGCACATATGCTTCTGACTTGTGGAGCCATGCTTGTCGACGCTGTTCCACCTCATCCTCTAATTGGCGTAGCCTGCTGTCGAGCAGTTGTGTGAGTTCCTAGTGGAGAAGCACGGCATGCAAAGCAAATAAGGCCTATAAGGCAGTATCCAGGAAGTCTTTACACACCTTATCTGTAGTGGCTGCTTAGCATTGTTCTGGTGATCCAAAATTGATGTGTCCCTCCAGCATCTTGGAATGGTGATGACGATCGCCTCTGGTGGAGTCGCGGGGCCAAGGGGAGCGGTCACACATGCGCTTCGGGGCATGGGACATCCCGCATCATGCAACATCATGCCTTGTGGCACTCCGTTGGCCCTGATGGTCACTTCAATAGTGGTGATGGGGGCCTTCATCATCGTTGTTGTAGCGGGCTCTGCTTTGATAAGCATCATAACAATAGGCCTCTTTGCCGGGCCTACATGGACTGCTCGGATGAGAGGAACCCCCTTCGACTTTGTTGCTTAAGGGCGACAGGGTCACTTTGGTGTTGGCCTTGAAGGTGCTACGGGGTCTTCGGGGAACCGTCTACCACCAGGCACCATGACAGGCTGTGCTTCACTATCTTGAAAGGCACAAAATTGTCGGTGGCAAGGTCAACTATGGGGAGGGAACGGCTGAGAAGTCTTCGATGAAGTCTAGGTGGATGAGAACCCAGAAGGTAAGCCCCTTCTTGCAACGGTCAACGTTAGGGCTCACATGTTAGGGGCTTGAAGATGGACCGGAGATGGAACTAGGATTGGCCGTCCAAGCCCAAAGGTCCATCGTATGAACATCTTCTTGAAGGATGGACTTCTTCTCTATGTGATCTAGGAACACTTACTACCTATGAACCTGTTGGCCATGTCTGTAGTCTAGGTATGAAGGAGAATGCCCTCCAGGTAGAGACACACATGGAACCAGAGAGCTGCACCATAAGCATCATGACGGGGCTTCAAAGGGCACTCCTAGAGCTCTAGGTCATGGAAGACGAAGCTGTGGGTTCCAACCACCTCGCTGTGATGACACATGTGCTCGAAGTTGACGAGGTAGTTCTCCAGATAGTGGTGGTGCACGGAGAAGTCAGTAGAGTATAGATTGAATCTTCTTCGAATGGCTTCAGTGATAGTTCTGAGGTCAGGTTCTAGCCTCGTCATGCCCATCCAAGCACGACTGAGCAAGCTTCGCAGTGTTGGAGCTCTCTTTGCAGGTCTCTGGAGGAGGTGATTACGCACGCGTCTTTCATTAGTTGGGTGGCTGGGTCGTCGAGATGGGGATTTGCCATTATATGGATCACAGGTTGACAACCCGTGGGGGCATGCGCCAAGGGTGGTGCGGTAGGTGAGGCGGGGGTGTCCAGCTGAGCACCCGAAGGTGACACCGATGGAGTAGCTGGAGGGGAGAGGTGAGCTGGTGGTGGAGGGAGCTTTTTGGCATGCCCTGGGCACTCCTTAGCTTTATGGCCTAAGCGAAAGCAACAGAGGCACTTCTTTGGGTCACGACACGAACGGGTGAAGTGGTCGCAGCTTAGGCAATTGAAGCATCATCCTCTGGTATAATCCAGGAAGCGTTGGTAGTTGTGGCTTGAATGAGGAGGAGAGAAGCTCTTGGAAATGGTAGCCATCTGGTTGTGTGCTTTAAGCCACCAATATTGGGGCTTACCACAGTCCATTGAGCATGGGACTTGTGCCAAGATGAATGTGCCGCGCCACTTGCTACAAGGGGACAGGAAGATGAAGCGACAAGAGAGGAAGAGCGCCGTTGGGAGCCATCATTCCCACTCATTGGAAGGAGGTCGGGTGGAGTAGTAATGACGGACTTGAGTCGGCATGTGGGGGGTCATCCATGAATGAGACCCTATGTGTCGAGAGAAATTTCGATATTTGACACTGAATACGTGCGCCTTTCAACTTTTAACCCGCAATTCGCACGCCTTTGGAAATTTAACCTTGTCACTGCGAATTCTTTTGATTCAAGGGATTCTCCTCATTTTCTCTCCTTTTATATTTTGACACTTGTCACTGCGAAAATGAAGAGAATCCCTTGAATCAAAAGAATTCGCAGTGTCAGGGTTAAATTTCCAAAGGCGTGCGAATTGGGGGTTAAAAGTTGAGAGACGCACGTATTCAGTGTCAAATATCGAAATTTCTCATGTGTCGAAGGCTTGCCCCGAGTAGAATTCTAAGAGATGCGTGGATTCTTGTCATCAAAGTGCTTGTTGGGCACATCTTCAATGCGAAGGTTTGAAGGGAAGGTTGTAGGGGTAACGGAAGACAAACCCTTGTTGTAGAGGCGCTGAAGGGGAGGCAGCCTCACCTCAACCGGGACTTTAAGAGGTTGGAGACGGGACCCAGGAGGGGGGCGGTGGCTGGCGGGGCTTTAGGGCCTACGAGGTGGGGGAGGAAGGGGGATAGGGAATGGGGCTGCACACCAACACAGCATCTGACCTCTTTTAGTCTTCTAGACCAACTGGCTTCGTTTTAATTCTTTGTTGTGCTGTGAATTGTCGAAGTATTTTGTTATCCCTTCTATACAGTGTAAACTGCATAGATATTATTTTGGTTGATTAGCTCGTTCCCAAGGTGATAGTCTAACTAGAGGGTTCAGTCCTTAATATTGGGTCTGTTTGGCAACGGCTGCGGCTTATGGTTTTTGACTGAAATTTTTGAATTTTGGCTGTTTACGGTATAGATTATGGAGAGAGAGATACTCACTTGCGATTTTGGATGGTACATATGTTGGGCTTTTAACGTGTATATCGTTTAACTTGTAGACCCCGTCTTGAGAAAATACTCTGTTTGAAAGTTAGGTACTGTAGCAAAAGCTAAAAGCCGTCAGCTTCAGAGGAAAAAAACATTTGGCCATTTTATTTATTATTGTTAATACTAATTATATCGATTAAATTTGTTAGAAAAATGCGAAACGTTATAGCACGTACGTCGAGCAATCGAACAACATCCCGTGCCAATTCGGTAGCTGGCGTCTGGACGCCACGGAGTGAGCACGTAAAGGCAAACGCCGTAATTTTCAATCCCGCCGTGTGGTTGTAATGTAGGAAACCATTACTGCGTTAATTATCCATTCAATTTAAGGTAACGCGTGTCACTACAACGGAATCAAAGCATGAAAGTTTGTTAATTAATTACTCGTTGCAGCAGTGAGACGACTAAAGCTAAACCTTGTACCAAACCTCTGATGAGGCGAACACTATTTATTGTCGCGAAAGCCTTCGAACCTGGCAACATTGCATACTACTAATCAAGTTAACTAGAAGCAAGCACGAGCCTTACTTAGTACACTCTAGCCTCTAGTTACTCATCATGCTCAATTTGTACCCGAGGCCAGTGGCGAGATCCGGCGATGGCGACGACGACGTCGACGGCTACCGCGTCTTCTACGGCATCGCCGTCGTCTGCCTGTCCATCTTCCTGTTCTGCGTGCTCGCCGCCTTCGTCAGCGTCTGGAAGGCGTGCGCCTTCGCCGCCACGGCCGCGCTGCTCCTCAGCGTCGTCGGCTGCTTCGCGCCCAAGAGATGGTTTCGTTGGAGGGGGAGGCCAGCGAGCGCGGAGCTTATAATTACTGTCACGACCAATGGGGCAAGGGCTCCAGGGTGCGCATGCGCCCCAGCGAACGCGCCGCCGGCGTTCGCGTACGTGTGCCCGCTCGAGAGTGACCGCGCCGGCAAGCCGGCGGCCGGGAGCTGCCTGATGTGCTCGGTGTGCCTGGAGGACGTGCACGGCGGCGAGATGGTGCGGCAGCTGCCGGCGTGCAGGCACATCTTCCACGTGGAGTGCATTGACATGTGGCTGCACTCGCACCGGACGTGCCCGATGTGCCGCTGCGTGATCTCGCCGCCGCCGATGGTGACAGCGAAAGCGGCGGCGTCAGAAGAGGCGCTGGAGTCGTCGGATGAGGCGTTGCCGCCGGTGTAGCTAGCTAGTGCAGTGTTTGCATAACGAGTGTATGTAAGAGTGTCGTTTACCTTGGCCTAGAAATTATACTGTCACGTCTTTTGTGTGATTAGTTTGTGCAATAGCATTAATGTTCTTCAAACATGTATCTTCTGTACATTTTCCATAAAAAGTGTAATTTTGATCCTACTCCACAAACCTGAAAGGAGGAGAATTATTGACACAGTTTTTGGCTACTAAAAAAAACGATGTCAAATTATTGACACAAATTTGGAAGCAAGTAATATCACGCAACCTACAAATAGCAAAAGCGAAAAAAAGTATAGTTGTCGAAGGGGTAGCCCAACCCTTTGTGACTGGAATTTACAACTGGCCCAATATGTAATAGACCTAATAGTATAAAGAAAGGATATGTCTAGGTATCACCCAGATGTTTTCTTTCTAACAATCATCCAGATTTGAGATGTTAGATTACCATCCGGGTAATGTTTATCAACATCCATAAAGAAATGTACCATATACCCCTACTTTATGTATTTATTAAGGGGTAGGATGGAAAATTACCATCCTACCCCACTTATGTATATAAATCCCTAAGAGGAGCATGAGGGAGTAGGATCACTTATTTCCCACATATGGTAGCTTACTTTCTGCTGTTTGGTCTGTAGCTACAATAACAGTCATTTTCAGTTTTTTTATAGTATAAGAACACTATTTCTCAGCTGATCAGACTGGCCATTGTTGACCTCTCTTAACCTTGCAAATTGCCACATTTTTCTACTGCACAACTTAGTGTACTCCTACTCCATCTGGGCACCTCGGTAAATTATCACGTCGCCTCTACAGTGTCGCTTTCCACCGTGCAGTCAACGAACCATTTAGGCATTTATCATATATTCATATCTCACTGCATGCCAGCAGTTGGCTAATGGCCGGCGCATGAAACTTGACCAGAATCGGCACCTGAACGGCTGAAACACGCACTTCTCGTCAAAAACCACCGAATTTATCTTCCGCGCGCCAAGCGGCGGCTGCGCTCTCCAGAAGCGAACACCGCCGCCGCGCGTTAATTCACGCTAACGCTGCCTATTTCTTGCCGCGCAGAACACCACCACGCCACACGGCAAGCTTGTGCAGTTGCAGGTTAACTCAAAACTTGCAAGTAACAAGCACTAGCGCACTGCTACTAACTCAACGAGGGAGTGATCATGTCTAACTTGTTCGCGAGGCTCTCGACGATGATCCACGGCGGAGAGGACGGCGGGCGGGTACCGCTCCTGCTACGGCATCGTGGTGTCCTGCCCGACGATGCTCCTGTTCTGCTTCTGCATGCTCGACGCCACCGTCAGCGTCTGGAAGGCGTTCGCGTTCGCCGGCTTGGCGTTGGTGGCCTTCGGCCTCGTCGACTGCCTCGCGCTGGAGAGTTGGTAACATTTGGCTATAGCATAAGTGTTTGTGTGAATAAACCAAATGTCAATAAGTCATCTCAAAAAGATTATCCTGATAAACCGCTTCAAACGGTGGTCGAGAAACTATCTTGTTTGTTTATTTAGGAGAAATCATAAGCTGAAAAGAACGGAGCGTATGCTTCTTGCCATTACAGTGGATGTGATTGCAAATGTCCATCGCATATCATGGGTGGAAGTCCGAAGCCTTAAGAATAACATGGGGAAAGAGTTTTGTAGGACCGATGACAAAGCTCAGAGGGGGTGAATGATATTTCCTCCTTTATAACTAGTATAAAATTAACCCCCTCTACCTTCTTCATTCAAATAAATATGAGAAACTAAGAATATCATATATACAACAGAAACAAGAACAAAGTAAAAGCTAACAAGCCAAGAGAACAAAAGAAGCAACAAACGAGCCAAATCATTAGCTGGCCAATCTGACCACAGGCATCACACTGGTCTGACCGAACCTGGGCGGTCTGACCACTCGGGTCACTCTTGTCTGACTGCTCGTCATCCTAGAACAGAGAACAGCCTACCGCCAAGAACTCAAAATGGTCTAACATCTAATCTACTAAACCAAATGAGTTGAAACATAGCTTGCTCAAGATCCTATAAACCTATTTCACCAATGGATTGGCAAGTTACTCAACAAAATTTTGAGCAATGTCCAAACCAAGACAGCTTACATCGAAACTGGACAAACCGAGGCAAACACCAAGAACTTGCTATAGAGTTGCCTAGATGGATAGGATCTAGTCTCTAAGAGGTTCTTCTATATCATCGACATATACTTAGAAACCAGCAAGATCAAGGAAAGGGAAAATCTAAACAAAAACCAAACAAATCAAAAGCACAAGAAGTCTACGACAAAACTCACTTAGACAAAATTTGGATCTTTATTTCACTTGGAGATGGATTTTTAAAGTCACTCCACTCTTGGAGGACAAAGCTCCCTCTCCATAGAGCACACACAAAGTTTCCCTCTTAAAAACCCCAACCCTAACTCTCCAAAAGCCTCTTTTCGAGACATAAAGCGTAAACGTTAAACCAACACCTGTCCATCCTTATATATAGAGGCTCACAAGAAACCATAACCAATACCTCTAGTTATGTTTCATTCACTTACATGGACTAACCCATTAATCCAACATTATACTGGATTTTATACACACACGCTTCTCAAAGCGGCTCATCCACTCCATCAAAGTATCTTCGCATGTTTTGACACACAGCTCATAGTGCACAATAACTAGCCGTCATGTCTTCACACATTCGAACTCCCCCGAACTGTCTCTACGTGCATTAGCCTCATCACTTGGCACACCACATACACCAACTCGTCTCATTGCAATCCTCATGTCTTCTGTGCTTCTAGCTTAAGCCACGTAGCCTCACCCAGATTTACTAGGCTGCATAGACCTCAGCTCTCCTGCCTAGTCCCGATCTATTGTCGTTGACCACTAACGTTCTCCAAGCCACCTGCACATCTAAAGACAAAACAATCTGATTTCGAGCACAAGTTTTATGTGCTTGACTCACATTAACTAAATCATGAATCATACAACACAATACAACTATCCAACAGCTCCCACACTATGCACACACTCAAACCAACTCACACCATGCTCTGACCATACAGGGCTGGTTTGATCGTTAACCACAGGCTGGTCAGACTGCCCAACACCCCTCAAACCATACTTTGGTGACAGGGGACCGGTCTAACCGCTGGCCTAATGCCAGTCAGACCACTTCAAAGCACCAAAAAAACACTACTCTTTAAAGTTTCAGTTAAACTCTATCTAGTTTTAGCTTAAAACTCTAAATTGGGTGACATATAGTGCAAAGATATTCTCAAACATATACTACTATAAAAGAGGCTAAATTGGATGCTTACATCATAGACGGTTCCTAGGAACCATCTATGCTGTAAGTATCACAGACGGTTTATACAAATAACCGTCTGTGGTATTTTCATAAACGGTTATTTATACAAACTGTTTGTGATAATACAATACATCACAGACAGTTCTTATCAGGTTCTTGATAAGAACCGTCTGTGATAATGACAGACAATTATCACAGTCGGTTCTTGATAAGAACCGTCTGTGATAATGGCAAACAATTATCACAGACGGTTTGATAAGAACCGTCTGTGATAATGACAGACAATTATCACAAACGGTTCTTGATAAAAACCGCCTGTGATAATGGTAGACATCACAGACGATTTTTTATTTAAACTGTCTGTGATACTTTTACAGACGGTTTGTATTAAAAACCACCTGTGATAATGAAGTTATCATAGATGGTTTATATTAAAAACTGTCTGTGATATGTTTCCCACCTCGTAATGCCCCAAAATTTCATAATCTAAGTAGAATTCAGTTTTAAGACAGCTTTAATAAAACGGGCATAACTTTTGCATATAATGTCTGTTCTTGTACTCGTTGGAAAGCTAACGACGAGCCCGATTCAAGAAAATGACCAGCTTGCACCAATCACTCTCTAAGACCCTCAAAATTGGCCATCTTTAACCCTAAATTTATATTTTAAGTTTTCAATTTCTGTTTTTGCCAAAACAATTTATCTTCCCTTTGGAATTTGGGTTTCGCCTCAACTGTAAAGTTGTAGATCTCATCGAGACCTTTCAAATGAGTATATATAAGCCATATAAAATTTTGCTACTTTATCTTTTGAGACTAGCTATTTATATTGTACCGATATATTGTCTTTGTGAGGCCATTGTCACTGATTGTTTTTGTTATGAACCGTCAGTGATATCTCCTTTTATCATAGATGGTTTTTGTTATGAACCGTCTATGATGTCCCGCCAAGTCACCGATCCACAGCATATCCCCTAGGATCTAGATCTCACCTATCCATTCTCTCCATATCGAACGGCAAGCACCATTCTACTCCCCACCTCTCACCCCTTATTAACCCCCTCTCCCTACTCGAAGAACCAATAGCACCAGTACTACTCCAACTCATTTGTGCGTGGCAAGGGTGGGAAGGGGTTTGGCAAAAAGGCAAGATGGAAAGGAAGAAGGCAATGGCAAATCCGCACTATTCTAAGTCGTCGGCATAGAAGCTATTGATTTTATCATAGAAGCTGAAAATGGTGTTCGTTGCTGTTGTGGTTACAGACCAAACAGAGAGAGAGAGTATGGTAGTGAAGAGTTAGGTGAGCAATGGCTTAGGGTTTCACCCGTGGCCTGTGTTGTATATATATATCCACATGAGGAGTGCTTTTATAATTATATCCTTACATCCAAGTATCCCCCTCAGGGCACTTATGTCATTACACATGTCCTATTCTGGGCCTTGCATCCCTCTAGCAGGCCTGCTGGGCTTAGGTGGGGGCCATCCCTACGACAGGAGCCTATCATGGTGAAGGGCTTCACGGGCCGAAGCCATGTTGCCGAGCCCCTTGGCCCCCTCCGTCCCTGCGGCCTGTGAGCTTTCCCAACGTTTTGGCGGGGCCTTATTGCTTGGTGTAGTCCTCCTCGCCTACAGGGCCCTACAGTGGCGGGATCGAGGTTGCCCTCCGGGCCGAAGGTCGAAGTCGAATTCGACAGCAAGATCGGAGCCGGAGTCGGCGTACAAGTCGAAGTCGAAGTCGGAGTCGGAGTCAGAGCGGAGGCAAACCTCGCGCCACAGATTCCCCTAGGCATGGAGTGGCTACGGCTCCGCGGTCCGGTAGTGCGCTTTAATGACTCCTGGAATTACGCCGACCTCTGAGCTGTCCGGCTGCTGCAGCTGTGCGTGTTGTCCCACCGACAGTGTACACGCGGCGGGTTGCGATTGGCGCGTCGTGGGCTGTCAGCGATCGCACGACCGTGGCCATTCGCCCCTTCCCTAGAGGGGCAGGACGCGTGGCAGGGCGCCATTGGTGTGCCGTGCGCTGTCCGACGGTTTTGCATCTGTGCCTGTTCGGTTGCCGGCAATTGCGCTCCCTGATCGCGGGGAGCCAAACTGCCAGGCAGTCACCTTATACGGGTGTGTCGATCGGAGTGCCGCTGGTGAGCTTTCGGTCGGCCCGCGGCGCGGCGAATATATATGTGTCATTTTCCTGCGCTATCCTTCGTAGGGGTTAACGCTGACGGACACGGTCATAGAATGGTGATGAACTGAAGGATGCCTATTCTCGAGTTTCGGAAAAGACTTATCTTGGACTTGATGTCGAGCTCTGTGGCCCACAGGGTACGCTCCGCTGCGGCATGCGGTTATCTTTTTAAAAATAGGCCTACCTTTGTTCGCATGCGTTTGACGATTGTGCCTTCTGCCAATATCAACGAGCGTTGGCGAACAAAAGGCAACCCGCTTGTGAGGAATATCGAAGCTCGTTGCAGGAGAGCGACCGCGCCCCTCGGTCATGAGGGCGCGGGGGTTGGGCCTTCGCTGGCTGAGGCCGGAGGGTTGCGCGGACTTCGGAGTCGCATTGGCTTCCGACATCTTCGTGGCGTCCCGGCGAGGTGTCCCTGCGCGGGGGCGGAGCCGAAGTCGAAGCCGGGGCCTCGCTGCTGGGGCGGAGACCCCGTCGAAATTGTTACGGTTGATTGGCCCCGAGAATCGCGCCGACGCGCGCTGGGAGCTGTGCCGCGCCGTACGACCTGCATTTACTCCCGGTGGGAGCTGACACGCGGTGGGGCGCTATTGGCGCATCGTGTGCTAACAGGTCTTTGTACGACCGCGGTCGTGCCCGACACACGTGGGCGGTCGCGACGCTTCGGCTTCGGTCGTGGGGAGGCGAGCGGTTCGTCGTCCGCCGGTTACGCTTACCGGCGGTGCGGGAGACGAGGGGTCTTTAAATACCCCCTGTGGTACCACGTCTGTGCCTCCACACACTTTCTGATCGCCCGTCTCGCCTCCTGCTCTTCTTTGCTTTTCTTGCAGCCGCACTTCCCTTCCACCGTCGTCTAGCTCCAGGACAACGATGGCGCCCGGAGATAAGCGTGCTCAAATGGTCGGCGACTACGCCATCCACCGGCGGTCCTTGCTGCTTGAGGTGGAGTACACGCTCGAGGGGCGCGACCCGGCGGCGGCAGACAAATGGTGGGTGGCGACGGAGAGGAAGGAGGGTCCGTACTCCGGCGCCTTGGGTCCAACGCTCGTGACGGAGGAGACGATCCGTACGCTGCTGCGTGAGGGGAAGCTGTCTGACCGCCAGGCGGTGCGGCGACCCGCCGATGACGAGGCGGAACCTCGACCTGAGAAGTCGGAGGCGATCGTTTTCGTCGCCTACTTTGAAGTCGGGCTTCGCATCCTGGCCGCGATGGTCGTTGGCGATGTGTTGCGGACCTTCGGGCTGGAGCTGGCACAACTGACTCCGAACACGCTGGCTCACCTTGCCATATACAGTTGGGCCTTGCGCTCAGAGGCGTGCTGGCCCAGCGCCTCGATGTTCGCCTATCTGCACGATGCACGGTGCCAGCCGAAGGAGCGGAAGGACGGGACGTTGTCGAACTTCGGCAGCGTCAACTTCATTCTGCGGTCGCCGTGCGGGAAGCTCTTCCCCGCGAACTCAACTCGAGCGAAATGGGAGTCTAGCTTGACGAGACGGTGGTTCTACCACCGTGTGGCGAGCGGTAGCGGCCTTGAGTGCACGGGCCGGCCGATGGCGTTCAACACCACACCCAGCATAACGCTCGACCACGAGGATAGGCAAAGGGCGCGAAGACTCGTGGGGGTCACCGCCCGCTTCAATATGCGCGACCTCGCCGAGGAGTACAATATGTACGGCGTGGCGCCGCTCGCCTATGAGTGGCGCCTCACTGCCGGGAAACTCCGGGACGACAACGTCCGCCCGTCCGTTTGTTCGCTACCGGCGCCCTCCGGCCTTCGTAAGCCTCAACCGTGTCCTCCTTTCCATTTGTGCTCGCGGCATCGTGTTTAACCATGCTTCTTGCCTCGCATAGGAATTCGCTTGAAGGACGCGGAACGCACGGTAAGCGTGTTCCTTGGGCCATATATGGCCAGGGAGCACGAGCAGCGTACTTCTGCAACCGCGAAGGCGGGGCTGGGGCGGATAAACCGCGTGTGCGAGGCCCTGGGCGTTCGCGTGCCGGAACGCGCCCCTCCGACCCTGAGCCAGTCGCGACATCAAGATGACGGCGCCCAAGGAAAAAGGCGCCATCTCGCGGGAAGACTCGGGCTTCTACGACCATCGATGCGGTAGGCGCTGAGTCTGATTCGGCGAAGTACGCCGATTCAGGCCTGGAGACGGGCGCGGATGACGGGGGCGAAAGGTCTCCGGGCAGTGCTAGGGACCGAGAGTGTGCCATGGACGACCAGGAGGGGGAAGTCTCATCGCCTGTGGCAGTCGCCGAGGTGGAGCTACCGTCTGCTGGTGGCACTGGAGTGAAGTCCCCGCCTGCGGCGGCGACAGGGTCGGAGCTGCCCTCCGCGGGGGCCAGTGGAATGAGGTCTCCGCCAACAATGGTGGCTGAGACGGAGGTGCCTCCCGCAGAGGTTACTAGGGTGGGGCCCCCGCACGCGGGTGTTGGTGCTGTGAAGCCTGCTTCTGCGGCAGTTACTGAGGCGGGTCCCTCACCTCCTCCTCCCAGGGTGAAGCGGCCACGCCTGCGATCCCCCTTCATCAGACTTCCAGGGGGTTCGCCGTGGCAACCCATGTTGAGAGCTTGTGGGACCCCAACTCCGACGTCGAAGCCCCCATATCCAGCGTCTCTCCGGCCCCTTTGCAGGCCGCAGCGGCCAGGGGGTAGGGGGACTGGCGCCCCTGTTACCCCATTCGAGGCTGGGGGGACGCCCCGGAGAAGTTCGCCGCCTGCCACCGAAGGTATGCTACCCTGCCATACCTTGGTGTAGCTTTGCAGTGTTCTCATAGGACTAACTAGTACATCTTCTTGCAGCGGCACTCATCCCCGAGGACGGGCGATCCCCGGAACGCGGGGGCGTTCCTTTGCGAAGGGCGTCTGGTGCTCCCAAGACTGCCGACGCGAACACCGCGCACCCGAGCTTAGCGGACTTCGTCCCTCCCTCGGAGGTGTTGGGGGCGTCGCGTGGGATTGCGGATGACGCAGCCGCAAGCATTGACCAGCAGGCGCTGTAAACCTACGGGACGGGGCGCCTTGGGGACGCACTGGAGGTATCGGGAGTGAGAGTAAGTATCTGACCTTATGACGATACGCGGTCGTGTAGGAGCTCGCTGACTCCTTTGTCGTACAGACCCTTGTCTTGGCCCAGGCGTTGCTAGCGGCTCACGCCCGCGAGAAGGGGGCGCTAGAGGACCGGTTGCGGGGCGCCGACGAGGCTCTGCACGTAGCCAGGGGGACGCACTCCGCCAAGGACGATCGCATCCACCACCTAGAAGCAGAGTGTGCGAAGACGAAGTCGTACGCCGAGGCGCTCGTGGCGGCGGCGCGGTTATCGGCCATAGAGGCAGCGTGACGAGAGGTTGCGGAGGAGCGAGATGGCTTACTCCAGCAAATCGCTGCGCTAGAGAAGGAGAAGAACGACATCGGGGAGGATCTGGGAGTACATCGGGGAGGCCGCGATGAAGGTCGAGCTGCGGAACAGCTTGTACAACGAGGGGAACCTCGGCTTGTGGCTGGATGAGGTCTCGCGTCGCGACGAGGGCGGCCCCGCGGACTCGGGGGGCGACGCAAACCCTCAGGTGTGACGCCATGGTCTCCGTGCGTTGGTGTGCGTTGTAAAACACAAGCTCCTTTTCCTTATGAATAAAGTACAAGTTGCCTCACCGGTGTTCTGACTTGTGTGCCCGGATGTCCCGAGCAGCTACCCGACCAGGGCCGACTGCTTGTTTCTGACCTTGTGACCCGACGGCGTCTTCGGCGCTGGCGGAGGGCCGAGGAGTCGCTGGACTTCTGGGCAAGCCGGGCTTCTTCAAGTGAAGCCTTGGTGCGAACGCGCATTAAGGAGGAGCCAGTCGAGTAGCGGCCTCGAGCACCCGAGGATGCTTGTACACTTCTATTGCATGCCTTTGTAAATATCTTCCGATGAATACAAACAGAAGGGGGGTTTTTAGTTGAAAAGTATTGCCCGTGTCTCCATCCTTGCTTATGATCATGTAGTCCCGTGGTAGATTCATGAGACTACACCGTGCTCGCCTGCACGCAGCAGTCCGGGCCTAGCCGGAGTAGATGTACGAGCGCTCCGTCCCCTACCCTTCGAGGTGGTGGTAGCGGATCTGGCGCCTTAGTCGAGGTAGACGCGCGAGCGCTCCGTCCCCTTATCCTTCGAAGTGGTGGCGGCGGAGCTGGCGCCTTGCTCGAGGTAGACGCGCAAGCGCTCCGTCCCCTACCCTTCGAGGTGGTGGTGGCGGAGCTGGCGCCTTGCTCGAGGTAGACGTGCAAGCGCTCCGTCCTCTACCTTTCGAGGTGGTGGCAGCGGAGCTGGCGCCTTAGTCGAGGTAGACGCATGAGCGCTCCGTCCCCTACCCTTCGCAGTGGTGGCGGCGGAGCTGGCGCCTTAGTCAAGGTAGACGCGCGTAGTCGGGGTCCGCGTAGTTAGCTTGCTCTCCGCGAGACGCGCATCGCGGTTAGCCTCTGTTAAGGCTTGTCGGTGCTCCGCGGGATGCTCATGAGTGTAAGCTGCCGCTGCGTCTCATGCCGACTTTACAAGGTGCAAGCGGAGGCGAGCCTCTGCTGCCTCTTGCGCGAGTGCTGCGAGGTGCCTGCGGAGGCGAGCCTGTAGTGCGTCTTATCAAGACTCAAGGTGCGTGGAAGCATCAACCGCGCGTTGTTTATACTCCGGAGAGTACGCATAGGGGTAATGCCTATGCGTGCGCGGGAGCATCCGCGTCTTATTTATACTCCGTAGAGTGCGTGGGACTATCAACCACATCTTGTTTATACTCCGGAGAGTACGCATAGGGATAATGCCTATGCGTGCGCGGGAGCATCCGCGTCTTGTTTATACTCAGTAGAGTGCGCAGGGACAACATCCGCGTCTTATGTATACTCCGTGGAGTGCGTGCGGAGGCAGACCTCAGCGCTACGTCTTATTTAGAGTCCGTAGACTGCGCGTGGAGGCAAGCCTCCGCGCGTTGCAGGCGTGTTGTGTGCGGAGGCAGACCTCGACGCTACGTCTTATTTAGAGTCCGCAGACTGCACGCAGAGGCAAACCTCCGCGCGTTGCGGGCGGTGAAGTTCCGTGCGGAGGCGGACCTCGACGCTACGTCTTATTTAGAGTCCGTAGACTACGCGTGGAGGCAAACCTCCGTGCGTTGCGGGCGGTGAAGTTGCGTGCGGAGGCGAACCTCGACACTACGTCTTATTTATACTCCGTAGAGTGCGCGCGGAGGCGTCCCCCCACGCGTCTCTGTTTATACTCATACCCGCGTTTTTCACGGAGAGTGCGCGCGCGAACGCATGTCTTTGTTTATACTCTTGCCCGTGTTTTTCACAGAGAGTGCGCGCGCGAACGCGTGTCTTTGTTTATACTCATGCCCGTGCTTTTCACGGAGAGTGTGCGCCTTTGTTTATACTCATGCCCGTGTTTTGTGCGCGCGTGAACGCGTCTTTGTTTATACTCATGCCCGTGTTTTGCACGGAGTGTGCGCGCGCGAACGCGTGTCCATGCATGTCTTTGTTTATACTCATGCCCGTGCTTTTCACGGAGAGTGCGCGCGCGAATGCGTGTCTTTGTTTGTACTCATGACCGTGCTTTTCAAGGAGAGTGCGCGCGCGAACATGTGTCCTTGTTTATACTCATGCCCGTGCTTTTCACGGAGAGTGCGCGCGCGAACGCCTCTTTGTTTATACTCCTGAAGAGTGCGTGCGAAGGTAATCCGTCGCGCACTTTTGCGGGAAACAAGACAATTTTTTGCAAATGGTGAACTTTATTAAATTCCCATTTGCGCTGGTGAGCGATTACAAAAGATGAGGTACTGACTACTGACCGCTTAAAAATAGAAATGGCCGCAGCTGTCGTTGCCCAGTGACGAGGCGGGGCACGGTGGGAGCCTCTTGCACACCCAGCCTAGGTATTCCGTTGAGCCTCGTGGTGCGGACCTCTGGTGCCGAGCTCTATGCGCCAAGCCATATCCTGATCGCCGTGGACGGTGATGATGGCCTGCGGTCCAGGGAGCTTCATACATAGGAAGCCGTGGTGTGGGACTGCCTCGAGAGAGTTTAAGGTTGGCCACCCCAATACAGCGTTGTAGGGGTACGAAATGTCGACGACGTCGAAGGTGGCGTCCTCACTCCTCACATTACCGTCTCGGTCGAAGGAGACTTGGAGACATATCTGGCCCAATGCCTGCAATGGGAATCCCGAAGGACCCAATCGACTTCGGGGGATCCCCATCTGATCGAAGACCGCTGCGAACAAGATGTTCGCGGAGCTTCCTCCATCGACCAGGACGCGCCTAACGTCGCATCCTGTGATGGCGACCTGGACGACCAGGGGATCTTGGTGGGGGAATTCCACGCCCTCAGCGTCAGCGGGCGTGAAGGTGATTTCGTGTTGCGCCCACTCCGGCGGTGCCTGCGCTAGGTATGCTGCGACATGGTGCAGCCTCCTCGAATAGGCCTTCTTCTGCCGCGCCGAGGCGAACTCCAACGAGGAGCCTCTGGAGATGACGTTTATGACCCTGCGCTGGGCTCCCTCCGGGGCTTGCAGTTGCAGGAGGCCCTCCCGAGGTTGCTGTACGTGGGCCTGAATCCGCAGGGGGCCTTCTTGGGGTTGCATCACTTGATCCTGGGGGTGTTGGACGTGAGCCACGATGGGCGGACGCGCCTCAGGGTTTCTGTCTCCGACGACGCTCTGCCGGAGTGCTGCGATGGTGGTGCACGCGTGTCGTGGCTACCCCGACCGTGGACTTCGCACCACTGCCCATGGTGCTGGTCGTCGTACTCCCCGCGGGCTCTATCGTCGCGACCCCGCCCGTGCCCCCATCCCCGGCCACGGCGTCCTCTGCCGCCACACCAGCGGGAGCGTTATCCTCAGAGCCACCCTCGATGTCGAAGACATAGCGAGGTTTCTGAGATTTGCATTAGTCGCGTTTGGGCTTGTCGCCCGACGAGTCTTTGTGCTGGGTATCCTTGCGCTCGGAGGCGTCCTTCAATGGCTCCTGCTTACGTTTGCCTTTCGAGGACCCCTCCTTCGGCGAGCCATCATTTTTCACCGAGCCCTCCGCTTGATTGGTGTCAGAGTCATCGCCGTGTCGCCGCCGCGCGTCCTCTTCCACTCTGGCGTACTCTTCCGTCTTGTCGAAGAGCTTCGCCACCGTCTTGATTGGTTTTCGTGCGTTGTATTCGGCCATCAGCCCCGGGCGGAGACCTTGTATCACTGCATTGATGACGGTTGTTTCATTGACATCCTTGACCTAGCAGCGTACCTTCGCGAAGCGTTTGAAGTAGTCCCAGAGCCTCTCTGAGGGTTTTTGCTTGACTGTGAAGAGCAAGTCCGCATCGACGCGCTCGACGTAGTTTCCCTGAAAGTTGTTGTAGAGCCGGTCGTGGATCTGCTCCCACGTGTAGATGGAATTTGGCTTGATGGTGAAGAACCAAGAGAGCGCCACCCCCTGCAACGCGAGGGGGAGCCCCTTCGCCTTCGTGGTGTCATCTCCGCCAGCGGCTTCGATGGCGGTCTCATACATGCGCACGAACTCCCGTGGGTCTGTGTCACCTTTTGTCGGAACCCGGAGCAACGACTCCTGGATCCTCTGTGTAAATCGCACTAGTCCAGGATCAGCTAGTGCACACAGCGTACAACAAAGATAAATATCAACCATAATGACATTTATTAACTGAAAATGGGCATGAATGCCAAAGTTTACATCAACGGCACATAAGCCAAAATTAAGTAATAAGCAGCGGAAGAAAAACCGAAGCGGAAGAAGCCCACTGAGCCTGCCCACAGGCAAACGACAGTAAGACGCGGCCTATTCGTCCAGATCTTCACCGTAGTTGACGTCTTCCTTCTCTGTGTGGAAAAAGCAACGTGAGTACAAACTTGTACTCAGCAGGTCACCCGGGAAAATGCAACATAATGATGAAGGCTTCAACGGAAGGCTTATAGGGTTAGTTTGCATAAAACAGCATTTAGAAATACAGTAAGTAGATTGAAAATGCTGAATTTAATACAGTAAGTAAAAACAATACTTGCAGTAGAAAGTAATACCGTCAGTGCAGGCTCCGACCATACACCAACCTATCCACGGGCATCCCACCCGGACCATCTTTTCCAAAAGATCACGTACGGATTCCATCCATCCACACGCTTTCACTGCGCAACTCTGATGAATTCCATCCATTCACCAGATTTCAAACTCTCACGGATTCCATCCATCCGCAAGGTTTTCATCTCTCGTGGATTCCATCCATCCACAAGTTATCATCCTCTCATGGGTTCCATCTACCCACAAGGTTTTCGAAAACATTTTGAAAAATAAAATCTAATCCATGAAAAACTTTTACTCAGCATGCCCATGACCGTGGGCACGGCTATCCAGGATAGATTATACACTCTGCAGAGGTTGTACAGCTTTACCCACAAGACACGATCATCCCATATTGCCACCGGTTTACACACTTCCTTAGGTGTGCGGCGAGGAGTCGTGACAAGGCCTTTACAATGCAAAGCCTTCAACCTGGTCGAGCCAACTCTAAGGTTTCACCCCAGTAAGGAATCCACCAGACCGGGACCCCCTCTTGAGCCTAGACGAGACTTCTCATGGCTTAACCACGCTCGCCCAAGTGAGACTTCACATGGCACCAACCACGCTCACTTTCAACCTACGACTCGACTCAGATTGAGACTTCACAAATTATTCAGCCAGGGCTGTCCCATACCAGCCATGTGGTAGTACGATAAGGGCTTTGCAACAGTAGCTCACAGACCGGTCCTTAATCTGACTCAGGCCCAACCACATACCCCCGTGCACGACAATCAACCACTGCGGCTCCAACCAACAGGGCATGCCTGCACCCACCACTCTAACCAATTGCCTAAGTCTAAACCAGTTTTATATTTATTTTCAAAATATTTCATAACACTCCTTGACTCACCAAAGTCAAGAGTTCATATCATTTTATGTAAACAGGGTCATCATTTTATGTGAAAGATATCCCAAAACAAAATTATACGATTAAGCAGGGCTAAGCAATTGATTAAACTCTCTAGCCAACACTAATGTATTAACTAGAGTTTGAATCTAGGGTGACAAGGTATAAGGGATTCAATAACAATGGAGGAATTAACAAGTAGGCATTAACTATATTTAAAACTGAATTGAAATACCTTGAATAGAAATACGCATGCAATATAATTTAAATCAACATAATTTTATTTGCAACTCTGGGATCAACATGATCAAGGAGGGTGACTTGCCTTGGTCTTCAAATTGGCTTGAATCTTCGTCGAATAAATTTCCCGAATCGTCGAAGTCTACACGTGAAAATAACCCACCAAATTCAAATAAATTCAAATTAAATTCAAATTGACTTCAAACATTTGAATTGAGGCTAGAAATGGATAGAGGGGAATTTTTGATGAATTTAGAAATTTGAATGGGCTAAATCGGAGTTAGAACGAAGGAGAACGGGCTCCGGGAAGATTGAAAAGAGAGAAAATGGAAAAAGGGAATTTTTGGACTTATTTTCCTAAAGGAAAATCTGGATTATTGCGTCAGCGAGGGATTTCTTTTTCAGCCGAATTATTTTTCAACTGGAAAATCAATTTTCTGCGTCAGCATGACACCAGCAAGGGGGTGGCCGGCTGACAGTGGGCCCATGGTCTATGGACCAGGTTCACGGATGGCAGAGGCGGCTCAGGTGGCGGGTTGCGCTGACCGGGCGAGGGAGAGCCGACGCGGCGCTGAGGTGGCGCCATGTCAGCAGCCATGCAAGGCCCAGGGCGCTGACGTGGCCGGCCGGTTGGTGGCAGCACTCGGGGACGGCGGCTCGCCGGCGCTCCGGCGGGCGGCGGCCGGCGGCGAGGTGCGGAGGAGGGAGAGAGGCGCACGGGGAGCACGACGGTGGGCGCGGCCTTACCGGAGGTGAACGGCGGCGAGCTGACGGCGGGCAGAGGCGACGGTGCGCTCGGGTCTCACACGGCGGCGGTGCCCCGGCGGCGGGGAGGGGCGACCGAGGGCCGGAGGAAGTCGGGGGAGATGCGGCGGAGCTGGGGGTGGGATCGGTTGGCGGCGAGAGGGCTTGGCTCGAGCGCAATTGCTCGCCGGAGCAGCCTTGGCAGCGGCGGGGGCGGGGGCGCAATGCGGGCGGCCGGCGCTCGGGAGAGGGAGGGGGAGGGCGGAGAGGTGGTGCGAGGGGAATGCGAGGCCGGGGAGAGGGTTTTATAGCAGGAGAGGGTGGCCGGGCGGCGAGCTAACCGCCCGCGAAAATGGCGGCGGCGGCGGACGTTGCGGGGGAGAAGGTGGGCGCGTGGGGTGGCGACGGGCGCGAGAGAGGCGGGGAGGTGGGGCGCGGGGCGTGCGGCGCACGTAGGTGGGCGGCGTGGCCGAGGAGATGGCGGGGGTGGCGACCGGGTCACGCGGGCGGCGGTTGCGCCGGAGAGAGAAGGAGGCGGCGCTCGGGCGGGGAAGAAGACCGGGAGGAGGAAGGGGACGGGGAAGAAAGGCCCGACAAGCGGGGCCCAACGGCAGAGAGAGAGAGGGGCGAGGGAGTTGCCGGGTGGGGCCCGGTCGGCAGAGAAACGGGGAGAGGAGAGGGACGCCGACAGGCGGGACCGGGGAAGGAGAGAGAGGGGAGAGCGGGAGCGCCGACAGGCGGGCCAGGGGGCGCAGAGAGAGAGGGGCGGGTGGAGGGGCCGGATGGATTGGGGAGGCGAATCGAGCGGCCGAGGGAGGAGCGCGGGGCGGACGGCTGAGATGGGGCGAGCAGCACACGTGGCGCGCGGGGAGGGGAGGAAAGTGGGATGAGGCGGGCGGCGCGGATGGGCCGGCTGGGGGAGGCGTGGCGCAGATCCGGGCCATCCACGTGGCGGCCGGAGGGAGGAGGAGGAGGAGATTTTTATTTTAATTTCTGATTTTGGATTTTCAGAAATTGACAGGAAATTCATTTGGCCTCAGAACAATATGAAATAAATTCCAAAAATCTCAGAAAAATTCAGAGAATCTCCTGGAGACATTTGGAACTTAATAAAAATATTTCCAACTAATGTTGGTCTCTAATTTTCATACTTTAAAATACTTTTTAATTTTAAAGTACATTTTTAAACTCCAGAAAATCCAGGAAACCAAATAAAATCCAAACAACTCCAAATATTAATTTGAATTAGGATTTTTATAGAAAATCAATATATCTTTTTATTTAATAATATTTTTAGGTTTTCCTGAAAATGCTTTTCGAATCCAGCTTTTTCAAAAACAGAAATCCAGGGCAAATCCAACTTTAAACTTTAGGCACAACAATACTTAAATTTAATTCAGATTTTATTTTAATATTATTTATTTATTCATTAATTCATTTTAATTTTAATAAAAACCTGGGCTGTTACACCTTTGTACGTCTCGATGACACTCGGGAACTTGAAGTCCTCCGGCCATGCCGCCTGTTGCAGGCCCGCGGAGAGTGGGGACTCCGGGTCCACGCGTCGTAGCGGGACGCGGCTGGACGTGGGGGCGTCGCGGCTATCTGCCCTCTTCGGCGTGGGATCCGATGCGACCACCGGTGGGGTCTCTTGGCTCCGAGCCTCTTGCATGTCCCGCACGGCCCCGCGGAGATCCATTAGCTCCCGCTGAAACGCGCTAAGGGCCGCCAGCAGGGCGTTCTCCACAGTGGACGTGGTTGGGGCCATCGGCGCACCTGGCGGCGCGGCCGGAGCGACGACAACCACGACCTGCGCTCCCGGGCTACCCGCTGCGCTGGCGTGAAGGACTCTAGAGACGGTGATGAAGCCCACTTTGCCGCCGGGACCGCTCACCATTCCTGCACCGGGTGGGAGAGCGGACGCCGTGCCGGCGTGGGCACCGGCATTGCCGCCTCCGACCACCCGAGCGGCGCTGTCGGCGACTGTCGCGGTACCTGCGGTGGGGTTACCTACCACGCGTGGAGCGGTTTCGACTGTCGTGGCGGAGGTGGCGGGGTTGGTCGTCGTGGCGGGGTCGAGCGTCGCGGCAGTGGTGACGGGGTCGGGTGTCGCGTCAGTGGTGACGGGGTCGGGCGTTGCGTCGTGAATGCCAGTGTTCGCGACCGTTGCACCCGCATCGCCACCCACGCTTGCAACTGCCAACGCCGAAGCCCTGGTATTGACGCGAGATTCCACCGCTCCCACCTTCTTCTTCTTCGCCGCCGACGATGAACCTTTCTTTGGTGCCATCCTTCTTCGGATCTGGAGGCTTGCTCTTGTCCTCAACACGGACGGCGCCAACTGCTGTGGTTACAGACCAAACAGAGAGAGAAAGTATGGTAGTGGAGAGTTAGGTGAGCAATGGCTTAAGGTTTCTCCCGTGGCCTGTGTTGTATATGACGCGGATACGCTCATGTCTTACACTTCTCAGTTAAATATATTATTTAACTGGAAGGAATTATTTAGCCGCATTAAATATTATCAGGTGAACTCTAATTTAATTGGGTATATAATTATTATATTTAGAGATACAGAGTTACTACTATTTTATTTAATTATATACAGGCCCATACTCGATCTGTACAAACCTAAAGTGAAGATGCGGTTAGAGCAACCCCAACCAGTTCTTTATCCTGCTCTTCATTGTATATTTACCTAATATGACTCAAGAAATGGACTCCAACCGGTTCTTTATCCTCCTCTTCATTTTTATCGAGTCGCTATTTTCTCCCGGCCGCTAGCTAGATTTGGCGAGCGCCTCCTCACTCGCTTCTCAAATAGCTAGGCCATTGGAATGCTAACTCAAATAGAGATCTGAAAATAATAGCTAGCCTCTTCATCCTAGGAAATAGAGAGAGAGAAATGACTAATGGGATGGAGTTGCTCGGTCTCGTCGACACTAGCGTATCGTCCATCACTTCGGGTGTACAAGATGATGAGAACATCACGACTGGATTGATTACACGAGTACGAGCTAAAAAGATTAATCAACAGGTGAACTCGCTCCTAATTAATTTTGGCTTTAATTTATATGAGAACTGGTTACTACCTAATGTTAGTATTTTAACTGTTCTCAGATTTGTATGGGATTAAAGCTTTGGAGAAATACTATTCCAAACATCAAATTTATGTGCAAACCATGAAGCACTAAGAGGCGTTTGAACCATGAACCATGAAGCTTTAGAGAGAGAATCTACATGCATGCATGTGAGAGAAAGCTACTATTCTAAACACAAAATTCATGCACAAGCAAGGAAGCCACTTCTAGTCAAGACTTACATGCACACGTGAGAGTACAATTCCTTGCTGATGGGCCTAGGAGACCAAATGGAAGACGTGTGGAGAGGGAGTCATACTCAGAGAGAAATACGTGGAAGCCGAACCATATAAGGAAGGCAAGGATCACGTTTCATTGAATCGGTTACCATCTAGAGATTGTTTCTGAATAAATTTGGCTTATTGTTTTAGAATTGTGTTCGGTTGTAAGTGCTTAGCACGAATTAGGATTGGGCTTTAGGCCATGTGCGCGTGTGTTTTGTGCTGGCCGTACCCCATGGGTGCCAATATAAGGCCAAGGTGTACCCTTTTTGTAGGGAGACCACCATGAATCAATCTATTATTTTCAGAGAGAGCTATATGCTTATTCTTCCTAGGGTTTGACACATAGATGCAACCTAGAGGGTAATCGGGCGTTCTTCCCCGTCGTTCTTGTGATTCCTTGTGATTGGCGAGAGCGACGACGCGTCTACTTGGTGGTCGGGTAGACGGGATCACGAGCGTGTAGTTGGGCGAATTCTTTTGTCGCAGGTTGCTGTTCTAACAGTGGTTGGCGTCATCGATTCGTCAGGTTACACGGATCCAAATTATCTCCATCGATCCTACATCGTGAAGATCGGGCAATCCCCCGCATCAGTATATATATATCCACATGAGGAGTGCTTTTACAATTATACCCTTACATCCAAGTATCCCCCTCAGGGGCACTTATGTCATTACACATGTCCTAGTCTGGGCCTTGCATCCCTCTAGCAGGCCTGCTGGGCTTAGGTGGGGGCCACCCCTACGACAGTTGCCTTTTTGTTTCTGCTACTTGAAAATTTTCCCACACCACTTATTTTAGATTGTAGTTTAATAAAGGATGTGTAAGTCTAGCTTGCATTAGCCTAAAGTTTCTTGTATTGTAAGCATTTTTCTGAATTTCTAGCTGTGAAGTTTATCTTTGCAAAATTGTAAGTGTCCTCGTGTGTATGCAGTGCTATGGGTAACCTACTCAATATCTTGTGATGTTGTAATGATGGATTCTAATCCTAATGGAAATAAAATGTGTTGCTATATTTTTTTTGTTTTCAAATGATATAGTTCACATTTCTGAGGCTAGCCAAAAAATAGAAAAAATTTAGGTATAGAATGAACTATCACAGATGGTTTTGTAGTATAAACCGTCTGTGAAGAATTATCATAGACGGCTCAAACCACAAACTGTCTGTGATGGGGAAGTATCATAGACGGTTCTATATACCAACCGTCTGTGATACTCACACATCACAGACGGTTGGTAGCTAGAACTGTCTGTGATTTGTGAGTATCACAGATGGTTGATAGCTAGAACCATCTATGATAGTGTTCTTCATAGACGGTTCAAGTTATAAACCGTATGTGATGTATTTATCATAGAAGGCTCACAAACCATCTATGATAATCTCTTATTATCACTGACGTATAAATTTAGATGATTCAAAAAACTGTCTATGATGATAGTTTTGAACCATCTATGATGACCCTTTTTATAGTAGTGACATATACACAAGTGTTTGATGTCTATTTTTCAAAAGATCACAAGGCCAGTATGACTGCTCTAAAGCCGCCAGTCAAACTGCCGTTGCCAGGCCAGTCAAACCGGTTGAAGCCTAACAGCAATTATAAAAACTGAAAAGCATCAAAACCAAACTCAAACTTTGACAAAACTTACATATTAAAGTCAAATACTCATCACATATATGGGATGATTTCTATATGAACTCACAAGCTTGGTGCCTTCACTCCTAGATATCAACAACAGTGCTATTAGACATTGCATCACGAGACGGTTCTAACATGGTGAGAAGGCTCCCTGACTTGGTCATCCAGCGATGATATAAATAGGAGGCCAAGGTGTAACATCCCGAAATTTAGATATTCAAAATATGGAATTTGTAAAACTTTTTCTTGCATTTTGCTGGCGTTCAAATTTCTTTTGTACAATTATTTGAAATCTTTTGAGTTTTTGGTGGCATTGAGATTAATAATTAAGGATAATCTCAAATAAAAATAAGATCATGTAAATAATAAAAATGGGAAAATAATTTTGCAGATTCTGAATCAAAATATGAGACAATAAAATGAAACCAAAAACATTCCTTCTTTTGATTTAATTAGCATACAAAAACCCAAGTTTGGACATTCGAAAATTTATATATATACAATTTATAGCAAAAATTAAATAGAATCGAAAATAGGGGACTACTAGATAATTGAACCAAAACTTAAAATAAAGTTTCAAGTATTAAAAGCAATAATCTTAATTAGGAAATAGAAATTCAAATTCAAGGTTCAAATTTCAAAACTGCTAAAGTTTCTCATTTTCTCTCATTCTCTTCCAAATTTCCTCCCTATTACATGTGGGGCCCACCTTTCCTATTTTTCTCCCCTTTTTCCTCTTTTCCTCCCCTGTGCAGCGCGCCTGTCTCCTTCCCTTTCTTTTCTCCTCCTCCCCCTTCTTCCATGGCTGAGCAGCCTCCACGTCGCCTCTCCCTTTTTCTCTACTCAGTGCCGCCCCGCCATCATCGCCCGTGCACGCCTCGTCCCATCGCCGCTCTCTGCCATGCGCCGCGCGTGAGCAGTCGCCATCACTATGTGCCTCCGCGCGCCTGCCCTGTCCCTGCTGCACGTGCCGAGCCCTGCGCCAGTCGTTGCCCGCCGGTCCTCCGGCATCGCATTCCATGACTCTCCCGCCAGCTTAAGTACTCTCTCGGCCTCCCTAATCCATTGCGCGCTTCACTCCTCTCCACCTTTCCCCTCTTACCGAACTTGCCGCCCCCCCCCTCTGCAGCAAGCTCCTCCGACCATCTCTGTGCCTCCACGCCATCCCGGCCACCCCGGCGACCCCTCCATGAAACGAGCGCGTCTCTTCGCTCCCCGAGGCCCCGCCTGCTTTCCCGTCGGCCCAATTGAAGACCCGTGCGCCGGAGACTCCCATATTTGATTTCTCCCTCACCGCCGGCCAAAGCCGCCGCCGTTGCGCCACTCCCTCTCCGGCGATTCCCTCCTCGATTCCTTGGAATAGGAGCACCACCCCGTCACCGCGAATGCTTCTCCGCCATCGGCCGGCCCTCCCATCGACTGCAGCTCGTTGGCGACGATGACCCACCCCGCGCCGCCGTAGGCTCCCGATGCCGGCTCGCCTCGGTGCCACCCCGGCTCAACCAAACCCGCGGTGAGCTTCCTCCTCCCTTGCTCTTGCTTCAGCGCCGCCCATTTCCCCTCCCCATCCTCCCGGCCGCCGGCGCCCGATCCTCACCTCACCGACGGCCGCCCAAACCGCCGCCCCAGCCAGTCGACTTCACCTCGGGCTGCACCACCACCCTCATCGGCTTCCCCGTCCCCCCAAGAACCCGTTTTTCCGGTCGCCCCAACCTCCCCGGCCGCCGCCTGCCACCGGCGTGCGCAGCACCTAGCGCCGGCCGCCTCCCCTGTTTTGGTCCCTGGCCACCCACACCTCACCTTATTTGCCACACGCTTTCAGTCAGCCCAGGCCGCTGGCCCAATTGGCTAACCGAGCGCTCGTAACGCACCACACGCCCAGGTCCCGAGTTCGATCCACCCAGTCGCGCCCCCTTTTTCCTCATTTTTGCTTCTAATGTTTGTGGTCCATTCCATGTAGGAAAAATCAAGGAAAATAAGGAATAAATCTAGAGAAGCTGAGAACATTTAATAGGGAGGTAAATAAGATTATTCTAGATTTAAAATTTTGATTAGTTCATGTATGAGCAACTTAATTAATTAGAACCTAGTTACTAATTAAAGGCAGGGTGGGAAAGTTTAGTATAAACCTGGCTTAAGTGCATGCCCTCCAAAAATGACGACATAACGAAGATTTCCAAAACAATATATGTATATTTGAATCATAAGACCTTGCATCATAGAAGTGACCACCAAGTGGTTTAGAAATATAACTGATATTTAAGTCTTAGAAATTGCGAGAATCCCTCTTTGAATATTGATTATTGGCGTAAGTATTAAACCACTAGCATTTAAACGGTAAAACCCAAATTAAGTTAGATGTTGCATTACATATAATTGACTAAGGCATTAAATATAAATAATAGGCCGTTAAAAAGTATCTTAAACTCTAGTACTAATAGAAGACACCCTTGGCAGATAGATTGGTAGGAGTATCTATTTATCCTAAGAGGCACACTAATCTACCCATTAACAAATAACGTGATGCTAAGATAAATTGATCAAGCCGTAGCAAAGACAATCTACTAATGCACAAGTAGATAGGAATGCATGAACCTGATAAAGAATTGCAACTACCTAGATAAGTTTAAACCCTAGGGAGGTTACGTGGTCAAGAATTAATGGTGAATAATAATTAAAGTTAACCAACAAAAAGGGATAACATGATAAATAATTCCCTACCTAACATAAATTATGGGATAGACCATTCAAACTAATAAATTGACCCCCTGTTAATTAAAAACACCGTAAAATACCACATGTTGAATTTACAAGAATTATGAACTCCAATATTTACTTGATAAGGTAAACCAATGTGTACATGATGTATAGGACGTATGCCCTGACTCTTAAATATATATATTGAGGGAATAATATATAATCGACACCCAACTAAAATCTCACATCTAAAGGTCTAATTCGACTCATTGAACTTCCTAAATAAATATAAAAATAATAAAAAGAGATTATTAATAAAAAGATCAAGGTAACGTATCCTACCACCAACTTCGCCTCAAATCACCCGAATCACCCATTAACCTATAATAAATCTAAATTGAGTTTGCTCAGATTTATTTGGATCTTTTGAGTTATTTGCTTTTATTTGGATTCAGTCGTCCGTAGCGTAATTAGAAATTGGAAGTCGTGAAGGTTCAACGGATCAAGCGAGATCAAGCTCAAAGTGAAGATAGAGACCAAAAGATCAAGATAAAGCATTGTGTGAGCTCAAGACCGCGGTAAACCGTCCAAACGAGTCAATACTTTGATCATGTTGAACCTACATTTTCTGCAAATTACTTTTGTTTAAAATATCAAAGTGCATGCTGTTAATTTATATGCAAATACATGTTTAATTTAGAATTCTAGTTAAATGCCTATTATCCAACTTGATTAATATTACACCTCCTTTGGAATATTTAAATTGTGAACCATGTCGCCCTAGCAAAAATTATAATAGTAACATTTGAAAAGTAAGTCCGTAATTATATACCATGCTTTGTATTGTTTAGATACTCATGGACGCGAGAGCGTCCAAGCATCACTATAATCATGAGAAAATGTGGTTGGGCAGTCATGGTGGTAATGACTGGTGTATGTTGGATATGGTTATTTTATACTCCCAAAAATCTCAAATTGCTTATTTATCTGGACGGATGGTTCGGGGGTATGGTGCAGGTGTGCACGAGAGTGTGGTTTGTGGTAGAACCGCCCAGATACCACTAAGGACTGAATCTTGTCATGAGCTCCTATGTAAAACAGTACAACCACAAGTCTGTAAAGTACAACTTGGCTAAGTAAATTTATCGAAACCCCCGGACTCATCTCACTGGTAGTGGATGGAAGTGGATACGCAAAGGGCAATGGGAGGCCTAAAGGGACACCGAGTTGGAGGGTGAGGTAACTAGCCGTACTAGCGTTGCTGGAAGTTGAGCCTGTGTCTTCGCTAGTAGACGTGGTTACATCCCGTGCATAGATGGGACCCACCGCAAGTGGGCAGGTTCCCATAAGGTGAGATGACAAAAGGGGCTAGATACTTTAAAAAGTCACTGTGATGGTCTACTCAACCACGTGGCTAAGGAATCATGTAGGGCAGCGAGCAGATTGTCTCTTGTGGTGAAAGTGTACAAACTCTGCAGAGTCAAAACTATTCGAATAGCCGTGCCCACGGTCAAGGGCGGACATGGGAACTTAACCAGATATAGTTCTATTTCAAAAACTTTGTGGGTGGGAATGGAAAAGTGGAGGGCAGTGGAAAGCCCTGATTTGAATTGTCCTGGGTGTCGTCCCAGTGGTAAGTTAAGCGGCTATAACGCTGAAAGATGTTATACGGTGTGATGCCATAAGTATGGAAAATCATGTTAATATTCCTTGAACATTATGTTTTGTTCCAAAGCTGCTAGGTCTCAGGAAATTTTATGTATTGTATTTCAAATAGTAGCATTTCTATTCTTACAAAATAAAATATGGGAGGAATAAACAGGGTCGTGAGTAAAGGAGATGGAAGTTTGTGATAAAAACACAAAGATATTGGTGGACTCAGGTCGATTATAAAAAGGAAATGATAGTGTGGGATTTGGGAGAAGTAATTTGGTGGAGTCTAAATGAGTATATAGGTTAGATAGATGATTTAAATGATTTTTGGAGTATTAGGGATGCAAAGGTAATTGCGGGATTACAACACTGATAACTAATATAAATTCTTGGAAGATGATGGCAGTAATGGGATTAACAGGATTGGATCAAATACTAGATGGATGAATTGAATTTCTAGGAATATTGGAGGAATGATAACAATTATTGGATTATAATCTTGATCAATGATATTCTTGGTGGATGTATCCTAGTGAGTCGTAGACTTAATCATTGATATTCTTGGTGGATGTATACTAGTGAGTTGTAGACTTGATCATTAATATTCTTGGGGCTGTATACTAGTGAATTAGTTAGAAATAGATAGTAGAAAATAAGATTAATTATTGGGATAACAAATTATGGTTTTGGATCAATAACAAAAGGATTGAATTATTAGGAAGTCCCGATACGAAGGATTTCGGTGGATTTAAAAGCAATTATGTTGGATAGTCATTAGAATTTAGAAATGAAGAGTTGATGATTAGCAACCACAAGATTGGATTTTAGAATACAAAAGATATTGGTGGATCTAAATAAAGGATGACCCTCACTGCTTGGAGTCTTAGGCAGCAATGAGTGCATGATTGGTGGATTATATAAATGATGATATTCGCTGTTTGGAGTTTTAGACAGCAACCAATACAGAAAGAATATGATCGATGGATTGAATAGAGGATGACACATGTTGTTTGGAGTTTAGAGAGCACTCAATAAAGGAAGTGTAATTTCGGTGGATTAAGTCAATTATGGCAATCGCTGTTGGGAGTCTTAGACAGCAGTTAATAAAGAGCGTGAATCTTTGGTGGATTAAGTCAATGATGTCATTTGCGGTGAGGAGTCTTTAGGTCACAAAAACAACAATATGATATAATAATAGAAATGCTACTAGACGCATTTTACGGCAAGTAAAACAACCCGAGCCTCTCCTTTGTTAAGCCATGCATACTATTTATTTGCATTCTGTGTATTGGCTCGCGGAGCACGGGGTTGGAGTGCTCACACTCGCTTTTGCGACAAAATTCAGAATCAGGAATCAAATCACCTCGTCTCAGCAACAAGATTGGACAAGTTGGCCGAGAAGATGAAGATGTCAAGGGCTAGGTCGCGAACCTCCAGTTGGCTGCCTGTGGGCGTGTCCTGAGGGTCCCACCTGTGTGCTTCATTCCGCTGCTGCCATTTATTGATTTCGGCCTAATCGACCCATGAGTAAGTTTACTATTATATTTACGCTTCCGCATGATATGTACTTTGATAATCAGAACTGTAATCTGTGAGCACTATCTACTGATCCAGGGAATAGTGCGGTGGAATCACAGAGGAATCCGGATTGTAATATCTGGGCTCCTACACAAGGATAGGAGATTGAGGCATCACTTTATGCCTTGATAAACGATCTCCCCATTATTCTAAAGAAGAATAATCTTACAGTCAAAGCAATGGATAATAGCAGGATGAAGAGACAGCTAGTCCCTGCTCACAACAGGTCAAGGGTTGGATGGGTGCCGCAACTGCGTCAATGCTAAATTTGAGGCCTTCAATCTCTGTGGCAATATTGAGACAGGTAAGATTGATAGCAAGAAGCTCATTGGCGGTAGACACCAACACTGGGAACACCAAGGTACTAATTAGTATAGAGTGCCGCGGAATGACACGAGAGGCCAAAAAGAGAACCTAGCTCTTGAGTCAAACAATGCAAGAACAGGGTGTGAATTCAAGATAACAATATCCTAAAGGTCAGGAAAAGAGGAAAAGTAAATGATAAGATGAGTAGCAATAGGGAGGTAAGGTGTGATAAACTACACCACTCTTAAGTCGACAATGCATAGAGACGCGCATCAGTATCCTTTGGGTATGGTAGCAATTGTAGCAAGAACTGGAGCCGCGTTCTGACTGTCAGCGGTGAAGGTGAAAAACAAGCTAGGTTGCATTGCCAGCTAACCTACGCGGCTGGAGCAACCCACGCGGAAGAATGGAATCAAAATTCAGGAAAGCATAGGATTGAAACAACGTCACAGGATAGCAATGGAATAAAAGAGACGGTAATTAGATGTGAATTCATGGCAATATGCCAGTGACTGGATATGCATGCTTGAATGACTTAACCCGAAGCCTCATGTACGTGCAAAACATTTTTTCTTTCCAGAAACTACAGCCTAGGCTCTGATACCAACAATAGCACCCCACATACCGATGTGGGATACTACTATGGAACGTCAATAATAAAAGCAATAATAGAAATCATGAGTAAATAAACCTTAAAGGTAATTTACTAAAGAATCAACAAAGACTGAAATAAATATTTGAAATATGGGACCGGTCCACTTCTAACCAAATAAAGAACAAATAAAATAACAAATAGCGGTAAGCCACGGTGCTGAAAACTCGTATGCTCCCACCCATGCATGATGCCATCACTCCATTGGCCTTTTCCCTGAGAATGAAAAGAACAAGTGTGATATTTGGAAATCTTAGAAAGTACCCAATAACGGTCGCAACACAGCAAATAAAGGACAAGTAAGCAAGCAAGCAATTGACACAGGTTAAGTGCAATGAAACTAGGTTACCGAAAATACTGATATAGATCAGAGATGGAAATCGCAGAACTAGTGTAATTTAAGAAAATTGTTATTTAGCATGTTATGGCAATGATGCTGGCGATTACTCCCCACATACCCGGTTATATAAAAATAGTCAGGCACAACATTGTCCTCGACTGTATAACCGCAGACAGGGTGTAATATCCTGAGTAACGAGAGTGTACGACCCCCGTACGTTACCAGGTGGGTGGAAATCTCTTCTATATATGGGTAATCTCAGGCCAGGTAACCGTTATATTATTAACATGTTATATGATGTGAATTTAAAGAACTAAGAGAAAGTTAAGATACTATTAGGAAAAATGAGAGGATTTGCTAAGGTTGAAAATGAAGACACATAATTCCCGATATAAGGATGATAATATGGTGATAAGATAACTGATACATCATGGATAGATTATATAGTATGAATTTAAGGAAACTAAGGAATGGCGAGGATAAGGCTACGATAAAGTTATGAGAAGTGAAAAGATGTGCTAGGTTGAAAATGGAGAGACATAGTTCCTGATAAGAGGGCGATGCGGAATAATGATAAGGTGATAGTGATATAGGAATTATTCTAAAGAGGTATTATAATATAGTTCACGCAAGGTTATCAACCAATCAAGTTTTATTACGTGATAAGTGATTATTAGTTAGATCTGAGGTGCACAACTGCCCACACATTCCTCAAAGGCTACGTGCGAACCTACAGGGTGGAACGGAGACGAGTCAATTCAAGGATAAGGCACACTTGTGGAAGGATGGATGGAAGTGCATTTGGCCAGGAAAGATAGCATTCGCCAAGCCTTCTCATGCGTATCGCTATTTGGCCACGTGATTTGCTGTTCGGCCATGCGAACACATCCCATTGTACAACCCAAGGAAACACCGTGCGAAACATGATTCAGCCACACTCCCCGGCCAGCCAAACCACAAAGCCGTGGAAGCCGGCTACTCCGGCCACCGCCGTCGGCCACCACCACTGGCAACCACCATCGGCGGCCCTTGCGCCACGCCGCCTAGGCTTCACGACCGCCTACGCCTTCGATTGTGTGTCGCCAAGCCCCACAGCCGCTTGCGCCCGCGACCGTGCGGCTCGCCGCCTCCGTTGATTGCCATGGCCGTGCGGCTACGCTGCCCCCTGCTGGCCGCCGTCGTCGTCGCACCTAGAGCCTCGGAGTCGGAGCCTGTATCACACCAGCCAAGCCGGAACCGCTGATACATATCGTTGCCCACGCTTCGGACGTCGTGTCGCTCGCGCCCAAGCGAAGCGCACCCGAAGCACTGACTTGCTTGCGGCGAACCCAAAACACGGGCGACGGCGCGAGCCACTAGCCGCCGGCCCTGCTGTGTCGTGCAGGCGCTCGCGCACGTGCTCGCTGGCCACCCCGCACTCAGCCGACCGCTCGCCTGACGTGAGCTCGCCGTGCGCAACCAACGCTCGGTCTGCAGCATCTGCAGTCGCATGCAAAGGCCGCCGCCGCCTCTATTGGCTCCCAGAGCCTGCGAGAGAAAAGAAACAGGAGAGGAGGAATAAATCGATATCCATCGGAGAGAGAGGGATGTAAAGGTAAATATTGGGAGAGAGAGATCGGTTAGGGGTAGTTTTTTCTTTTTCTTTTTTGATGCTACAGTTGGATCTCTATCTAACGGATCCTCCATATCTCACCCCTAAAACAATATGAGTGCTCCGAATCTGGGACATTGGATGTAGATCCAACGTACAAAAGACCTAAGTACTTCCTACCCTATAAAAACACTCGAGTATTCTCTAGACACCTGTTTTCTTCACATTGCAGCCTTGCAGGTCATGTTGGAAGTAGAAGAGGCATTCTTTCACGACGAACGTCATCCCGGAGTATGAGTAGCGGGAGGGCGCGCGGCCAGGTGGCGTGTCGGAGTGCATGGTGTGCCTGGGTAAGGTGGAGAAGGGGGAGATGGTGAAGCAGCTGCCAGGGGTGCCTGCACATGTTCCACCAGCAGTGTATCGATCTATGGCTACACGACCACTCAATGTGCCTAGTCTACCGGTGCAACTTCTTTGCGCTGTTGCCAGCACAAATGGTGTGACATCTTCCTTGTTCTTGTTTCTTGATGAGTTGATGGTGAGAGATGTTGGTAATATGCCCTAGAGGTAATCATGGAGATAATTATATAACTTCTATATTTATAATCTTTTGAATAAATGTTATTATGTTCCTTGAATGAATTGTTATAAAAGTTAGCAAGTATGTAACTTGTTGCTAAAGCCATTTATTTATTATATGATGTCATTTTAAAAATATCTCTGGTCAAATGTCACTATTCAGGACATTAGTGACTTATAAACCAGCGCATATATTGATTGATGACCACATTTCACCAGTCATAGATATCTAGATATCAAATCAATAATGTGGAAATATGTTAAAGAATATAGTGTTGGAATGACCCATCTTGAGACACTGCTGAGATTGTTATATTTTATGTGTTATCAGTTGGTCTCAAGTAATGATGATGTATAATCCTTGTACTTATGATCAACATAGTTTTCTACATATGTAATAGTGTACTTAAGTGTTGCCAAATGCTACTCTGTAACTGAGTAGTTACAAAGGTAGTTTTTGAATATACTATGATACATACGGAGGCATGTGACTGGTCGAATATGCGATTTGCCTCTCCTGCATAACAAGAGAAATATCTCTAGACCCCTCGATGTGGTCGGATAAAGAAGTGCATGGGCATACCACAAGTGGTCGAAGAGTCGACCACATAAAGTTATCCATCACTAGATCAAAAAAAGATTAAACAGTCTGGATAATTTCTCACCTGGAGTTCGATCGGATATTGTGAGGCAAGAGGAGAATACATAAACAGGTTGATAGGTTCGACTGGATGCAAACTGATAGTATGAGTATACTAACTGATCGTGATCTAGTTGGACATGCTTCAAACTGGTTGTATGGGGATATGAACTGGTCGTAACCATATACAATCTGGTTGTAAGGAGTTGTGAGCTGATCATGAGAGACTAAGACCTGGTTATAGATCATATTGTATAAAATTTGTCCAGATTAATATTTGTGTATATTTGGGTCAATATGTTCTGCTAGAGACTGCTACGGATCAGTGATCAAAAAGGTGTTTTTGAGTTACAACCAAGTATACATGAACCTATAGGATCACACACTTAACATGTTGGAACAGTAAGAGTCTGGATGATAGAATTTGAGTGCGATACGATCTCTACTCATATTGGATAAGGAACCGATCGGAGGTTCTCCAAGTTGGATACAGTCCCTAATCATATCGGATGAGGATCTGATAGGAGGATATATATATATATATATATATATATATATATATATATATATATATATATATATATATATATATATATATATATATATATAGAGAGAGAGAGAGAGAGAGAGAGAGAGAGAGAAAGGCATTGGGCTGAGGGTTGTATGACATCTAAGAGAAATATTAAGACACACCCACTGAAACCCTAGCTGCCATCTCTGGAGTGAATGCTGGTGCTAGCATACCGATGCATGGTGTTTCATCCCGACGTGTGGACTTCGGTAGAGACGCTATTGTGACTGTGGTGTTGATCGGGACAATCACGAGAAGACGGTTGGCTCGAGGAATATCAATTAATGCTTGTGGACGATTGACTACTTACACTACATCGACGCGCGCTATGTTGAACCAGACTGATTTAACTCTTTTTTTTGCTAAACTGCACGTCTAGTGGTAGCAATATATAATCTCTTACTCGCATGGCTTCCTGATTTACATGGTAGAATTTTATTTTGTGCTAGTGTAATTTACCCCGTAACCCAACAAGAGACAATTGGATGTTGAAAAATAATGAATGTACATTGGTAATCTTCTTGTGCTAGCTTCTATGATTATAAGCATGTAACACAATTGGATTTTATTGAGGTCACAAGATGCACAAGCAAGACTATGTGGTAGCAACCCTATGATGATGATGAGTATTTGACTTTGCTTATGCTTTGTTGTCATTGCTTGAGTTTGATTTTATATCATTTGAATCTCTAGTTTTTGTTGTTTGTAGCTAACAGTTTAACCAACCCTAGAGTGATGGTTTGATTGGTCAGCGGTCTGACCGGCCAATACATGATGGTTAGACCGTACACGGTAGTACCGACCCTTTGTTGAATCTCTGGTTTTTGTTGTTTGTAGCTAGCGGTTAGACCGGGGTGTTGGGTTGTGACTTGGTGTGGTAGCACTGGCTTTGGTGTTGTGGTATGACCGGATAGGAGCAGTATGATCGGCATTGTTATGGCGGTCTGACCGGTGTGACTTGGGTGGTGTGATCGACATAGTTGCCGCGTTTAAGGCGGCCCCTATGCCAAGTTGAGTTGGTTTTGCTTGTGAGTCATGATGGAGTCTATGCAAGTATTAGTCATAGGGTGTTCATGCAAGTATGAGTCATAGCGTAGGTCCATGCATATTTTTTACTGATGAAATTAAAATGCATGTCATTTGTGCTTTGATTGATTTATTATTCTTTGATGATTGTTGCAGCCGTGGCAAGACTGAGACTACGGAAGGGGTCCTGAGGCCATGGCGCATCGCGTAAGTCCAGGTGGAGCATCATCTCAAGCGAAAAAACTCAGGAGAAAGACAAGAATCGTGAGGAGTCAAGTGCGTGTATGTGGTGTGCCAATTGGACTTATGCATTTTAAGTGATGATGGTTCTTAGAGCAGACACACGATCTTGGTGATAAGTAATCGGACATCATAGACTATAGTGTGATGTGGTGTGTCAGAGAACTCCAGTGTTTTAAGTGATGACAGCATCGAAGCAGGCGTACGATCTTAGTGACGAGGCATTGGGCATCGCATCTTAATGGAAACCAGTGGATAGCAATTGAGGAAATTGTCTAATACCAGTTGGAGCGGTTGTTTGTAAAACTGTGGCGTTGACCTAAGTGGTTTATATCATGTTTTTGTGGATGAAGTGTTTTATTGGGCAATTGGAGCTATGAAAGTTGCTCTTTGAAAAGCATGCAAGTGTGTATGAATATAAAATCCGTTTGTGTATAGATTACCGGTTTCCCCATATGTAAGTGGTGTGATCAACTAAAGAGTGATTGGTTGCTAGGGTTAAGTGTTAGGTAAGGAGTCTCCACTATATAAGTCCTTATGTATATTGAGAGAATTATCAACTCTAGGAGAGATATTAGGGTTTTCTTGAGTTAGAGCCTTCTATGTGTGTGCTCTAAGTTTAGAGCTTTAAGTGGAATGAACATCCAAAGTTTGCCCAAGTGAGTTGGATTATTCCTTGTGCTTTTGATTTATTTGTCTTTCTTGTTTGGATTTATCTTTTCTTGATCTTTCTTGGTGTCTAATATGTGTAAGAGGTGTAGATATCTCTTAGATATCAGATCCCATCCAACTATGCATATTCTAGGGAGAGTTCTTAAATTTGTTCGATTTTCCTTAAGAGAGAGATGATTTTTTGGGTTTTGCTCTTATGGACAATTTGACTTGAGCTACGATCTAACTTGCTATATCATGTGAGAATCTATTTAAGATCATCTAGTACTCATGAGTAAGAGTAGATCAAGGTTTTCCTCTTTTGCCCGATTTTGGTGCAACTCTCCTTATTTTAGATAAATGTCAGAACTTTGACATCGATCTTCATGATCCATAATTGGAATAGGTTCTGTATATCTTAGAGAAGGTTTGTGCCAAGTTTCACTGTATTTGTATCAGTGGTTTGAGAGCTGACTATTTTCTTGGATCATGTGCAGTGCACTTTGCACTGTTTTTTGATGAGCGGTCAAACCGCCGCTGTCAGATAGGCGTGGTAAGACCGGCCAGTGGTCAGACCAGTTGAAACGAAACAAAAGTCCCGAGCGATCTTTGTAATCTTTGGCTCTTAGTTTTGATAAGTTTGTGGGTTTGTGTTTTCGCTGCGTGTTGTTGATGATACTTAAGGAAAAATTTTAAAAGTCATTCACCCCTTCTAACTCGTCATGCCCGATCCTACATTACAGCTGATGACTGTGTACATGCAAAATGCAACTATGTAAAAATGTAGGTGCTACATATTACTGATAGAAGGCTGTGTCAAGATTTGCCCAGCACATATACTATGCTAACCTTACAAGTTACAACTATATCCCCTCGTAAAATTTTACCGAGCTCTCCAGTATTATGGCCTCATTTGAACGCGGGACTTTTTTTTCATGATTCCCGTGGAATTGCTTCGTTCCAAACAGGCCCCACATATTTATTTTTCTAAAAGGATTCGGATACACCATAGTACAGAGAACAAAACTCACAGTGCTATACTGTGGTGAATTTCTCATGTAGAGATCGGCAGTGAACACGCTAGATCAGTCAGAGCGGTATTGGGCACGTTCTTTTCAGCTTCTAAAAGCTGCTTTTCAGTTTTTCTACAGTAATTAACTTAAATAGAGTATTTTTTAAGATAGGATCTACTAGTTAATTGTAGTACATACTTTATTGACTTTATTTATATCGGCAAAAACCGCACGTGAGTTTCTGTTACTCTGTAATCTCTCGTACAAATAGTCCAAAAGTCACAAGCCGCAGCCAAAAAGAACCATTTGAAACTGTTCGTCCTACGTTCCAAATATGGCTTAAAACACAAAACTGATAGTTTAAACAAGTGTTTGAATGTTTTAAGGAAAATTGCCTGAATTTTCTTAATCCTATGCGAGAGTATAATTGAGTTGAATTAATATTTCCACTAGGTTGCACCCTGCTTCTTTCCTCCGAAATTTCTGCGGAGTAGCTTATTTTATTCCGAAGTAACTCTGAATTATAGGATTGTTTTCCGTTTGTTCAAACAATCTGATGTAGGAAATTACGATATGATTCAAATCATCCATGATTACTTTATTTTCCTCCATTAGGTTGCACTTCCTAGTCCTGGGCTCCTGGCTCATAGATTTTTGCCGTATTTTATATGAAGTCAATCATCGAGAACTACTAAAGTACACATCGCCACTCTGCCAAAACAATGGTCTTGTTCATATTCATTTTTGCTTCTACCTTCTATTTTCAGAAGCAAAAGTTAATACGAACACCTTAATTTCTATAAGCCGTTTATATCAGCTGCTACTATTTATTAACTACTATTTTTCGTTTTCACATATTGTAACGTACTTTGTATTTTTATTATATTATAGTTTCTTAAGACCGTCCGAATGTTGTAATGTGTTTTGTTGCACTGTCTTTCTTATATAATGTACTACTATTCATCAACTATTTTTATCAGCTACTATTATTCATTAGCCATTATTATTTATCGGCCGCAACTAAAAGCTATCACCGGTTTATGTTAGCAGCTCGCAGACGAAACGCTTCCTCCGAAAAAGAAAGTAAGATATATCGCCACACAAGAAGACTTTTTAGTCCTTAGCCGAATAGACAACACGGTATCAGCCTCTCCCAAGTACCACTCAGCAAACCCAAAAACCGCGAAAATTCCTAGAAAAATCGTCATCAAACTCCTGCGTCAACGAGACGGAAAACACAAGAAGCGCTCATTGCGTCGCGCGCTCGTATGCACGGTTCGCGGCCATGGATTGCTTCCTGCGGTGCTACATGCTCGCCATCGCCAACACCGTGTACCTCGGCGGCGCTGCCATGGTCATCTTGGGGCTCGTCCAGCTGTCGCGGACGCACGGCAGCGCGGGATCCATCGTCGTGCTCGCCCTCTTCTTGGCCTTGTGGGTCACCGTCGGCTCCTGCTTGTACACCGCCTTCTGCGGCACGTTCTTCCCGTGGTCGTCGCTGCGGGAAGCGCTCGCCTGGTGTGCGCGCGGTGCCGGCCGCTTGGCTTGCTCGCCGTGCCGGTGCGCCCTCGGGCTTTGGCGGCGGAGTGTCGGCCGCGGCGCTGCTCTGCCGCAGTTTGTCGTGCGAAGTCAAAGTCACATGCACGCGGTTACCCGTGAGCCGCCGGTGCGCGGCGGGGCGCGGGTGGCCACGGCCGATGACATCCCGGCGTACGAGCAGCCGGAGGGGGCGCGGCCGGGCGGGTCGTCGGAGTGCGCGGTGTGCCTCGGCGAGGTGGGGAAGGGGGAGATGGTGAAGCGGCTGCCGGCTTGCCTGCACATGTTCCACCAGCAGTGCATCGACCAGTGGCTGCGCGACCACTCGACCTGCCCGGTCTGCCGATGCAACGCCTTCGCACCGTTGCCGGCCCAAATCGTGTAGTAACATTTTCTTTTCTGTGTTCTTGCATTTTTTTTTTATCCGCCTTAGCAAAACATGGTTCGAATCGTGTATATAATCCGTTAATCTACACGGAAGTTCAAGGAAAAATACGTACCAATCATTGTGTGTTCATCCGATCCGAGTATGCTACTCAGCTGCAGTATTGCTTGTGCGGTTTATCAGTACACAAAGGAGCCAACAGGATGGACTATGATCGCAAGTTTGTATTATCTGACTTTGTGGTGGTTCGCTCCAGGTACTCACCCTACATGCTTCATTCCTCTGCTGATGACCCGTAATGACAAACGTAACCATCCTTTTCAAAATCTCTTACAAAGAGGGATATATAATCTCTTGCAAAGGCAGAGGGCTACAGTGTCGTTTCCTTAGGGCTAATCTTGGCCGTTGGATTCAAAGCGAACAGCCTAGATGGATCACTGCAGTAGATGCTACAGCACGAAAGTGCATATAGCGGTACATTGCTAGAGTACGCCCTCAGCTACTTGTGGTGCTCTCTACAGTGGTTTTGCCATTCTTCTTCTTGATTCTTACTGTTTGGCACTGTCACCCTCCCCCCCCCCCTCTAAATATTTTAGCTTGTTCTTTTTGTTTGTTTTTTTTTGGTGCCTTTTGGCTTTGGCCTTTTCGAAAGCTGAAATAAATAGGACGGCTTCTCCAAGCGGTTTTTTTGAATCCGCTTTGCCAAATAGCTTCTCGAGCCCAAAATCATATGTGCTATTCGCGTCAGTGTTTTTACAGTCTACCACCATCTTAAAAAAACACACACACAAAAACTATTAATCATAGCTAGAAATTATTAACCATAGTAAAAAAACATAGTCATTACTTCTTCCCCCTCCCGCACATGCATTTCTGGATCCACCGCTCCACCGACCACAGACCCCACCACCGGATTCAGTGAGATCAATCAGCAATGCGCCGCCACGACGTCGCCCCCTCCTCTCAGGCCGCCACCACCTTCAGCGTTGGTGACAGCACCCAAAAAAAACAAATCTATGTGGAGCGAGTGGGCATTCAACGTTGGTGAAGGCAACGCTCGTGCATAGTTCTCCCAGGCTCTCCTTAGACGGCGAACGCCACAGCCGGGACAGGGATATGAAGATACAAGAATCTTCGAGCGCACCCCCAAATGGTTAGAAATTCAATTGACATCTAAAAAAATCATGGGACTGATGGTAGCATTTTTTAATAGGGGAAATTAATTATTTGCCATTGTCAAAAATGCGTCACTTCAAAATTTGTTATTAATGTCTCATTGACATATGGCTCTAGAACCCATATTTTAGTGAGATATGAAGTAGCAGATTCCGAAATGAACATCTTTACAGTGACAAATGATGGAATAATTTCATCCCTTTTTAATATACAAAATTTTCAGGGTGCGTCACACCAATGTACAATTTACCTGCTTGTTTGCCTGCTAAAATCGGTTGAATGACAATGAATTTGTTACTGTAAATATTTCCAGAAAACCCATGCTGGTTTGAGAATGGTCATACAAACTACTCCAAATTAATTGTGATTTGGCGTATATTGGAGGAGCTGACTATGCCACATAACAAAATATTAGTTGCATGGGAATGGGATTTGATTCAAATCCTCGATAGCTGACATGTGTCCTGCTTCACCGCCAATTTTCGCCATCCACCACATTGTTCGCCGAACCTGAACGAGGAAGGTGTAGGAATAATGGTACTATTCCTTATAATAGTCGAGCAAGCAAGGCTAATAATACAGCCTTCAGCTGGTTGTATGGACACTTACAGCCCACTTATCAGCCCATTCATATAGTAGTTTACAGCCAGCTGAAGGCTGTATGGCCCACCCCTTTCTCTCACAAAGTTTCTTGGTTCTTGTGCTTCAGCTGAGTGTAAACTTACAGCCCACCTCTCTTCTCTCTCCTCCTCTCTCTCCTCCACCTCAGCATACAGCCTACTAACAGCCTCTTATTATACTTGCTCTTACGTGTTACATTCCTCGTAAAGCAAATAATAATCGTCGTAGTTATAACCATAGAATACGATCCTAATCAAAATACATGTATTTGTTAATACGCTATTGGAATGGTAAGAGATATATTTTACAGGCTAGATGCGCTATCTAAACACACAGAAATAAAGCATATCTGATGATAAGAAATTCAATTAAAATAACGAAAATAGTGTTATGTAGCATTTCTGTACGTTGGGTTATTGAAAGTACCGAGAAAGAGAGAGAAGGTTGAACTCCAACTTTCCGAGAACTACTATGTAGATGGAATCTCTTAAGGTAGACACGACACATACCCAAATTGCCGCCTAAATTGTCCTCAAAATAAGGCTTAGTTGGTAGCCCCAAAAACAAAGCAGTTTATTGTACTAAGAAGCTAGGACCGTTTATTTCGGTCTGATATTCTGGCTTTTAGCTTATTTTTTATTATTTCTAAATTATTTTTTTTATTTTAGGTTTTTTAAATTTTTTTGCCAGTTCTTTTTTCCGTATTCATTTTATATTGTTTGTGATTGGCTAACTTATTTTTTATATTTTTAATTTTTTTAATTTAATTATGTCAAATAAGTCATCATCAGCTATAATGTAATTTCAATCATGTACAATACAATTTTAGTTATAAGCTATTTTTTTAGTCAAAATGAGCAAGCTGTAGGACGGCCATGTTATTACTGTCACGGTACGTACTACTAGAACGCACCTGCAGCGACGGCTGATAATTTGGGTGAAATGGAGTGACTACATACGTTCCTCCTCTTCGCCTTCGGCAACGCCGTATGCATCTCCGGCGAGGTCTGGGCTGTCTACGAGCTCGTCACGTTGCCGAGAACACCGCTGAATATGATAATGTACGTCTTCGCCGTGTTTTTTGCAGCTGTCCTCCATCGCGGTTTCTGCTGCAGTTTTCCCGTTCATGCCGGTGGCGCAGTGGCCGGCTCTTGTCATCGTCCCGCTGGCGCGGTAGTTCTGTGGCGCCGTCGGTTTGGTCCCCACGCCGTGCAGGTGCGCGCCGTCCGGGCGCGACGGCGATGCGGTGCTCCCACAGTCTGTTGAGCAACTTGGCATCGACGTGCTTCCGCAAGGGCCACCGGTGCAGCGCTGTCGGACACCGGGTTAGCAAAACCCAGATCCTCTGTGATTCCACCGCACTATTCCCTGGATCAGTAGATAGTGCTCACAGATTCATTACTGTATATCAAAACATATAATGCGGAAGCGTAAATAATACAGTAATACTTACCCATGAGCCGATTAGGCTGAAAACAATAAAATGCAGCAGCGGAAACTCCACAAAGGTGAGACCCTCACGACTTGCCCACAGGCAGCCAACTGGGGTTCGTGACCTAGTCCATGGCCTCATCGTCTTCCAGCTCTGTCGACCCCTTTTTAGCACCGCAGGGCTTGACTTTACCTCCTACCTGACTGACTGATGATAGTTAAGCAAGAGTGAGTACGACGGTACTCAGCAAGCCACCACACAGGATGCAATAATAATATATGCAAAGTGTCAAGGGAGACTTGAGGTTCTTTTATTTGCTAAAGGCATTGTTTTACAATTACAATAAGTAAGAAAAACTCCTGAGACTTAGCAATTTTCACTAAAACAGATTTTATGAAATTGTGTGAGAATGAGGTAATAATTGTAGTGTAGGTTACACCCACCTTTTATAGTGCATGGTTACCTTCACAAATGCTAGTTTGCGCCACTGGAGTACTTCCCTCCAGGAAAAGATCAAAGTCAGAGTACATCCCTCTGATAGGTTTTGCCCCACCCACAAATATTTTTGGAAATAGAACTAACTCGAGTAAGTTCCTGTGTCCACCCTTGACCGTGGGCACGGCTATTCGAATAGTTTTCAACTCTGCAGATGTCATACACTTTACCCACAAGAGATAAATCATCTTAATAGCCAATATGCTTCCTTAGGCATGAGACCCAGATAATTTATCACAAAGCCTTTACCTTACTCCAGTCTAGCTAGACACCACCCGCTGAGGTTTCACCGCTAAAGGGTTACATCCGCCACAGTCAGAAGCCCCCTCTTGCGCCATATGAGTAAACCAGTGCCCTGGCACCCACTTGCCAATGGTGATATCCAACTTAACCTTTGTAAGTTAGTCAGCTAGGTCGTACACATATAGACTTGTGGTTGCACTATTTTACACAAGGAGGTCGTCACAAGATTCAGTCCTTAATTCGTCCGGGCGGTTCTTACCACAAACCACGGGTTCTCGTGCGACATCGGCACCATCCACTCTCACCAACCGCCCAGACAGGTATAGCAGTTTTTGAGGGTTTTGAGATACATAAAACAGTTATAGCAAAGTACTCAGCCATGTACATCCCATGACTGTCCCAAAATAAATTCTTTTGTTGTAAATATTGATGATCAGGGCAACTAGCGCTCTGGGCTTGACCGGACTAGCATAGCATTTTAATAAACTCTATAGCTAGTAAAGATTAACATTAATACCTATGGTGACAAGGAGTTAGTAATTCAGTAATTCAAGTGTCAAGGAATGGCATATTAAATTTAATACAATAGCAAGTGGGCATGTAGCTACCTTAAACTTTGACATACTTTTGCATATTAAATTAGGCATGCAAGTTGATAATTTAAAGGAACGTAAATTTGCAAGAAATAATAGGATCAATATGGTCAAAGTGATGACTTGCCTTTCTTGTTTTACCCCGGCCTTGATTGCTTTAATTCAAAGCCTGCCCAGCCAGTGACGTTAAATTACTGGTCCTCGCTTTTACCCAGTCTTACTGTTCGAATCTGTCGCTCTTCGTCGAATCTTCAAATTCTAATACGCAGCTAAGAAAAGAAAGACCAATAAAACCAAACACTATAAACGCCCGATTAAATTTAAATTGCAAATTTATTATGATTTGGGGATAGAAAGAGAATTCGGATTAGACCACCATGAACACAGCGGTGGCTGGTTTTGAGTAAGAGAATGAGTTGTCTGAATAGCTCTACCGTGAGAGAAAATTTTAGGATAAGGAGGATCAGAATGAATAAGTAACTTCAGGCATTTATTCATTCTGGAAAAAGGTAGCCGATTTGGGGAAAAGGCGAGGCTCGACCTTTTATTTGGCGACTTACTTTTTATCTGACTTACATTTATCAAGGAAGTTCCATGAGCCAGGCAAGACTTATGGTTAGATGGATAAGGTTATCGAAAAGAGGGAATAAGACTTGGTGATTTTATGATACGGGAGTCTTACAGGAGATGGGTAATTTTAATTACTTAATGAAACTTGGATATTTCATGTGATAATGCTTTTCTGATGTTACAACTGAATATAAGTATGGGGTCAATCTTTTGACCAGCTATTATTATGGGCAAGGTCGATTATTTTTGGATGAGGAAAACATTAATTTATTTATTAGCATTTTACAGGTGATTATGGAGGATTTCACCAATAATTATTTTGAACACTAATAAGAGATGACATGATTTTAGAGAGGAGCAATTTAGGGTTAATATTTTATGTGGTAAAAAAACTTGTTAAATTGATTTACTTAGTTTGACATTAATGGATTTTAATTTGGATCGAGAGATGGAAGATACCATTTAGATCATTCGAGTATTTAACAGAATGTGATATTAATGTTCGATTTGTTCGACGCCAAATTCGAGAGTATTGGAATTATCCTTATAAAGCTTCAAATATGCAACTTTAATTATTTAGGATCAACTTATATTATCGTTAATTCATAAAAGATGATCTCCTAATTAGCTTCACATTTTTTATTTCTAATATTAATATCCATTGGATCCACACAAATTCTTGTTATCTGAAAACAGACCATGCATAAACTTGTTTTAGTTATTAATCTTGTTTGGCCAATGTTAAGTTTTTAGCTTATTTACATATATCTTTTCATTATGAACTCGTGAATAATTCCTCATTCTCATTTTTATTTATAACCCGTAGTTCACAGATTTGCTCCTTTGATCATCTGCACAATCCTATTTTGCAAATTAGCCATTCACCACAGAGGGACATGCAGGCAAAAGCTCTTGGGTATACTTGGCTGACTGGGCCCACAAGTCATACACAAGAGGGAGACAAGGGGCTGTCGGCTGTGCTGAGAACAGAGCGGGGCAGCAACAGCAGAAACAGAGGAGGGAGGCCGAGACATGGCAGCGGCGGCGACACCAGCGAGGAAACGCCGGGGAGGCGGCGGCGACCGGTGAAAGGGGTTGCCCGGGCAACGAGGATGCTCCAAGAGGTATCGGCTCCGGCCGGGGTGGAGCCAAGGTGTGCTGGCGGCAGTGGGGAGCGGACGGCAGGGGAGAGCCGGTTGGGCGCCGGTGGCCGGAGAGGAAGGGGAAAGGAGGGGTGAGCCTAACCATTAGGGAGGTACAGGGAGATCACCGGGATGCTCGAAGCGGTCGGAGGGAGGTCGAGTCGGCCTGGCACCGTGCGCAGGCGGCGGTGCGGCCGGGTCGCCGTGGCGGGAACGCTAGGGCGGCGGAGGGTGGTGGCTACGGGACACCGAGGAGTAGCTCCCGCCGCGGGGAATCGGCCTGGGACCGCTTGAGGAGGGGGCGGCGGCGGAAGTGGCGATGGTCGGCCGAAGGCGGAGGAGGAGCAGGCGCGGCGCTCACGGGTGTCGATTCTTCGATTAAATTGGAGGAGAGGCAGAGAACACTCGGGCGCATGCCATGACGCGAGCGGATTGCGGAATGCTCACCGGAGACGGCCGAGACGGGGAGGGGCGGCGGCGGCACACGCAGAGGGAGCTCAAGCCAAGCTCGATTTGAGGGAGGATGAGGAGCAATGGAATGAGGCGAGCCTGGTGCCTCTAATCGGAGTTATTAAAGCTACTGCGGTTTCCTCGCACCACAGCGTTTTGGGCGGCGTGGATACCCGCTGGCGGCGACACGTGGCGAGGCTCCCGCGCGCGACCTGCTCCCTCTCGCGCTGGCGCCCGCCTTCCTCCCTCTCGCGGTCTCGCGCGTACACAGTCTCCCTCCTCCCCAAATCCCCCGCCGCCGCCCCCTCTCCTACCCCTCCTCCCCCCGCCGCCCCGTCGCCCCCTCCCCAGATCCGCCCCCGCCACCCCGCCGCCCCCTCCCCAGATCCGCCCCCGCCGCCCGTCGCCCCCTCCCCCCTCCCCAGGTCTCCGCCGTTTCGGCTTTCTCTTCGGATTAGGGGGGTGTGTGTTCGTGACTGTGTCCCAGGAAAAGTTCAAATCGCGTCGCCCTTCTCTCGGATCGTGGAAAGGTCAGACCTTTCGTAGATTTTCGGGTGATTCTCGTCGAGACTGATCGGCCGGTGTTCGGATCGGGCAGTTTGGTGGGGAATTTTTTTTTGGTGCGAGGAGGAGAGGTTGCTTCGGGAGTTCTTGGCGTTACGGGTGCTGAGAGGCGAGAGATTTGGGAGGTTTCGTGCCGTGCGCGGTGGGGAGGAGCATGTGGTTGAGCGGATTGGAGGTGGAGATGGTGGCTGGGCCGTAGGTGATGCATCAGGTCGTGCCGCTGTTGGAGGCGTCGTTCCACCGGTGCTCTGTTATGGGGGTCGAGGAGGTGGTCGGGGTGTCGCTGCCGGCCGCGATGTCGCCAAAGGCGGATTCAGAGGTCGCCGTCGAGGTGCCCGATCTGGTGAGTTCTTGATTCGACCTAACAAAGGTTTCGGCTTTCTTGTTCGGTTTGATGTTTCGATAGGAGTTCTTGAAACATGGATTCGCTGTTCCGGCAAGTTGGATATGGTATAGATTGGTGCTTGTCAGTTAGGATCGCTCGTGTATTTTGGGTAGCGCAGTCGAATCATTTTAGATTATTAATTGGTGAATTTAACTGAACTTTTGTGTACAATCGATTCTATTTCGAGTGCTCTTGTGGTAAACTGAGGAAATTACTTGCTTAAAAATTCAAAGGTTCATCCTTTTCTGTTGTTGCTTTCTAATCCAGGTGTAATTTCCACTGTTGATGGTGTTTGGGAACATGGAGTTAGAAATGGTTGGTGGAATGATTGGATCGATCTGTCGAGCGTGTATTGATATATTGTCTATACAATATAGGTAGTATGATTTGCTGTGGTTAAATTCATCGCTGGACATATAGGAATTATGCTATCTTGTTTTGAGTACTGCTGTCTTTTACTTTGGAAATGAAATTTTGTATACCTTAAGTAATTGTTTGATCAATTCAGTATTGAATTTGTTCAATTAATTTTGCAATCAATTGAGTTAGTTTGAAATAGCGACATGTGAACGATTGGATGATGGCCTTGTGATTGTTGGCAACTCAAATATCATAATTTGATCGGAGAAGTGGAAACTTTTCCCCATGATATAGTTTCGGTGCTGGGTGTCGAAACGGTATCATACTTAACAGTTGTCTGCTTAATGTAGGAATTTAAGGCATCTGTGGAACCACTACAGTTTGTCCCCAACATTAGATCTGGAAGCTTTGCTGATATTGGACCTAGGCTAAGCAAGTTAAGCAAGTTAGCAGATTAGACATATCTCGAATTGAAATACATTCTCTCTAAACTCTACAATCGCCGAGTCACTTGTGGCAGGCAGCTAAGCAACTTAGACATATTAGCAAAGGCAAAGATTTCTCTCTCTAATCCAAACCTACTATATTAGCAAAGGTTTTCCAAATGATCATGGCAGGGCGCCCAAAGGGCGCCTAATGTTCTAGTAGGTGAAAAAGGGGAGTGATTGAGCTTCAATGCGCCTTCAATGCGATGGAGGAGAAACCGGGGGCGACGCTGGTTTGTCCACGGCGGAAAGAAGAGGGAGGCGACGCGCGGCCGAGCTAGGGAAGACGGGGCGAGGCTAGGCCGGCGGTAGGGCAGTGAAGGAGCGTACGGAGATGAGGCCGAGGCGACTGCAGCTGGTGGGCGCGCGCACGGGGCTGGGCCGGTGAGTGCCAGGAACCGGGGGAGGAGAAAGAAGGTGCAGGGGAAGAGGAGGAAGACGGCTGCGTCGGTTGGGCCGGAGGGCAGAGAAAAAGGGAGCGGCCGAACGGGCTGGGAAAAGAGGAGAAAACGGCCTGGCCGGGGGAAGAAAAGAAGTGGGCCTGGCCCAACAGGGGGTTTTAGCATATTCTGCATTTTGGAAATACAGTAAATAAATTTTGATATTTGCGAGTAGATTTTGAATTTGAAAGCCTGGTTTAAATTTTGGTTTAACAATTAAATTTTAAGATCATCGAGTTCAGGAGAATTAAATGTTGATATCCCGAATTTAAATCTTCAGATATACGAATTGGGTGGAAGAGAGATTTTGTTTTGATTTCAATTTCTATTCCTGGTTTTGAGTCTCGGGTAAATCAAAATTTTGAAGATGAATATTCCAAGGGGATTTGGAATTCTCTCAATTTGATTTTCAACCTTGGTTCTGGATTCTAAGATTTTGATTTCCATTGATCGGGCTTTAGCAAGGAAATCAACTCGAGAATTCGAATAACACTAAAAACTTTTGGAGAAACTCAGGAGAAACAAATAAAATATTTTAAGATTTTTAAAATTACAATATTTCCCTTTTTGGGATGTTACAAGCGCATGCCTAGGGCGGGGGAGGCCACCGCTGGTGATCAGATACCGACCTACGAGCACGGCGAGGGCGGCACGGCGGAGTGCGCGGTGTGCCTCGGAGAGGTAAGGTGAGATGGGGAAGCGGCAGCCGTGGTGCGCGCACTTATTCCACCTGCGGTGCATCCACCAGTGGCTGCGCGGGCAATCAACCTGCCCGGTCTGCCGGTGTTATGCCTTCGCGCGTTGCCGACCCAAATGGTGTGACCTCTTTTTGTCCTTGTTCTTGCTGCAACAATTCAAATGTTGGAATCATGTGGAGTATGTAAATTCATCACCTACACCTAGGAGCTTCATTTGCTCGCAAGCTCGAAAATCTGATCAAATGATGGGTAGCTGTGTACATTCAAGTGCATACCAAGTACCCATAGACAGGAAAACAACACTACCAATCTCAGATATCTCGTCAAAATTGTTGAGGAACCATCGCTGGCGAGCTCAGTCCGATCGATTCCTCTGTTATGCAAAAGACAGATCAATCACAGAGCAATACAAATAGTAGATTGAAACAGAGATAGGGGGAGAACTCCTGGTCTTTCTTTATTATTTTCTTTTTCTCATGTGTGTACAAAATAACCAATAGCACTCCCTATTTATAGCCTGGTGGTGAGGTGCCCGCCATAGGCCAAGACTTCAAGTCTAGGCCCATATTTCTTAACACCCCCCCTTGGGCACTCATCCGACATGTTCATGCCTCATCAAAACTAGGATTTCATTTAATCTTCGGGATTCATTATTTGGGTACTCGATCTTCATGATCAAGTTTTAATAACGAGCTTGGGAGAAATCTCCCCCTGAATTATGCACTTCTCTAAGTCTTGTCATTCAATTCCTTGTACGGATCTTTCAAAACTAGATGCTGGAAGTGACTTAGTGAATAAATCTGCCAGATTTTCACATGACTTAATATACAGTACATTAATTTCATCCATCTTTTGCAATTCATGAGCATAGAAGAATTTAGAGTTGATATGCTTAGTGAGATGACTCTTTACATAGCCCGTCTGTATTTGTGCAATACAAGTTGCATTATCTTCATAGATAATTGTGGAAGCTTGCATGATATTCATCCCACATGACTGCTGGATGTGGTGAATCATTCGTCGGAGCCAAACACATTCTCATGTGGCTTCGTATAGTGCTATGATTTCCGAGTGGTTCGTCGAAGTCGCTATAAGACTTTGCTTAGACGATTTCCATGAAATTGCAGTTCCACCACACAGAAATATATAGCCTGTTTGTGACCTTGTGGTATGCGGGTTCGACAGGTACTCCGCATCTGCATAGCCAGTTATATTCAAGTCTTGGTTCTTTATATAGAACAACCCAAGGTCCTTACTTCCTTAGAGGTATTGGAAAATGTTCTTTATTCCCTGTTAATGCCTTTTGGTAGGTTCTGCACTATGCCTTACTAATAGGTTTATGGCAAATGTAATGACCAGTCTAGTGCAGTTTACTAAATACATAAGTGCTTCTACTACACTTAAGTATAGAAATTCTGGTCTCGGGACTTCCTCCCCCTCTTCCCTAGGTCAGTACGAATCCTTATCTTGCTGTAAAGATCTCCCGATCATCGGTACTTTCGAAGGGTATGCCTTCTTAAATTCGAACCTTTCTAACACCTTCTGTTTGTAGGCTGACTGATGTACTAATATTCCTTTAGGGACATGCTCGAGCTGCAGGCCTAAGCAATATTTGGTTTTACCCAAATCTTTCATTTCAATTCTGACTCCAAGTAAGAACTTGCTTCTTTTATGTCTTCCATGGTCCCGATGATATTCAGATCATCCACATATACTGTGATTATACAAAATCTATTCTGGGATTGTCGTATAAACACACAGGGACAATCTTCATTCTTCGTGTAGCCTTTCTTGCATAGAAAATTGCTTAAGCGATTATACCACATCCTGCCTGATTGTTAAGTCCGTACAGTGATTTCCTGAGTTTCACACTGTACATATTTATATTTGCTCTGTCTTAGTTCGGGATAGGGATATCTTCAGGTATCATCATATAAATTTCTGAATCCAAGTTTCCATAAAGGTATGCAGTTACCACATCCATCAATTTTATTTCTATGTTCAGGTTTACTATCATTGAGATTAAGTATCTAAAGGTAATGCCACTCATGACCGGGAAATATGTTTCTTCATAATCAACAATTGGACGTTGAGTGAAACCTTGTTGAATAATCCTTACTTTATATCTTACAACTTCATTTCATTCATTTCTCTTTCGAACAAATACCCACTTGTGCTCTACAGGGTGCACATGAAGAGGTGTGCGGTTTACAGGCCCAAACACCTCTCTTTTGTTCAGAGATAATAATTCAGTTTCTATTGCCTTTTTCCAATCTTCCCAATATGATCTTTTCTTACATTCAGCGAGTGATGCGAGCTCTGGATAAGATCGATGATTATGGCAATTTTTTTTGCAAAATAGATATCAACATTGGCTATTGACCTATTCATGGATTCTCCCGTGTGCACATAGTTTATAGTTATTTCATCATGAGTTAATTCTTCTTATGCTTCTACTTGCTCACCGCTCCTTCTAGCTGCGACGACAAGTCCCTTTAGTTTTTCAGCTCCAATGTGTGTGCACACATCCATATTGATTTCTCCCTCCATAGGAATGTTTAGATTAGGTATGCCCTTTTCTGAAGGTGTCATACTGGTGCCAGGTCTCAACTGGCTTCCCTTCTAGTTCTGGGGAATTTCAGTGATTGGCTGTGTCAAGTCCTTATCCTTTTTCACCGAGCGTCTCCGGTTACTTAGGGTTTGAGGGGTCGGAGTTCTTGTCCATTTATTCTGAGGCCTCTGGATGGGATTAGGGATACCTTTAAATTTTTTTGGTAGTTCAACCCTCTCCGGTGCATTGCGTGTAGGTGCATGCGACTTGATCATACTCTTTAAATCACTAAAGTGGTTAGACAGTTGGTTTGCTAATACTTGCGAATTAATGATCTTCTTGACTTCTCTATTTGTTTCACTAGTGTGCGGGTCATGTGCAAGGATTCCCGTGGCTTGCCATGTAATTTCCCAACATTTTTCATCAAGGGGTTGATTTCTTCCCCCTAATGTTGGGAACTATCTTAATCAAATATGTAATCAGCGAAACAGGCAGTATGCAAATCTCCTGTCATAGGTTGTAAATACCTGATTATGGATACTATCTCATAACCAATGTATATCCCAGTCTTTCGGAGAGGACCCATTGCAGTACCTGTGGAGGGGGTATAGGTACATAAACCTTGCATCCAAACCTCCGGAGATGAGAAATTTTTGGTGCTGACCCTTGCGCTAGTCGCATTAGTGATGGATATTGTAGGCCGATGGTCTAAAGTTGATGAGAGTTGCTGCATGCAAGACTGCGTGTCCCCAACATATAGCTGGTAAATTACATTACTACAAGCCTGGTAAATTTGAGGGATTGCTTGAGGACCTGGAGAAACCTTTGTTCCCTGACTACAAGCCGCAATACATAAGGTTGTCATCTATTTTTGAACTGCTAAAATTGAAGCCAAGTAATGGTTGGTCCGACAAGAGTTTCATGGCGTTGTTAGGTCTCCTAGAGAACATCCTTCCAGAGGATGTTGCCGAGAACCACCTACTAAGCCAAGAAGGTTATTTGTCCATTAAGAATAGAAGTAGAAAGAATACATGCATGTCCGAATGATTGTATCCTCTGCCGTAAAGAGATGCAAAATTACATATTTGTCTGGTGTGCAAAGCATCCCGATACAAGCATAAGAATGACTTCGATGACGATGAGGGCATCGAGGTGAAGCAAGCACTACTTGCTAGGATGTTATAGTATATTTCTATAATTCCCTGTTTGAAGAGTTTAATTGCGAACCGAAAGAATGCAAGATTGATGTGTTAGCACTCGGAGGACCGTAAGAAAGATGGAATGATAAGACACGTTGCTGATTCTGCCCAGTAGAGCAACATCGATAGGATGTTTGTAGACTTTGATGCAGAACTGAGGAATATAAGGTTTGGGTTGAGTACAGATGGAATGAATCCTTTCGGTAACATGAGCAGCCGACATAGCATCTGGCCCGTCAATGCATGCATATACAACTTTCCTCCCTGGCTGTATATGAAACGAAAGTACATTTTGATGTCACTACTTATCCAAGAGCCGAAATAACCTAGGAGCGATATTAATGTGTACCTAACACCATTGATGGAATATCTTGTGACACTGTGGAACGAAGGGATACAGGTGTGGAATGCGGACAAATGAGAGAACTTCACTCGGCGCGCCATGTTGTTCTGCACCATCAATAATTTTTCTGCCCTTGGTAACCTATCAGGGTTGAGTACAAAAGGAGCCAAAACTTGTCCGCGCTGCTTAGATTATACTGAGAGTGTGTGATTGAACAACTCATGCAAAATTGTGTACATACGTCACCATAGGTTCCTTCCACGATATCACCCATACCGTAAGATGAAGAAATAATTTGACAGAAAAAAAGAGGATGACTCGGCACCAAAGCCTTTAAGCGGGAAAGATGTCTACGATATAGTCAAGGATATCGATGTTGTGTTTGGAAAGGGACATAAGTTGAGGACCCGTTAGAAGAACATATGGAAGAAGAGGCCAGTATTTTGGGACTTGCCTTACTGGGAGCACTTAGAAGTTCACGATTGCATCGATATCATGCATGTAGAAAATAGTGTATGTGATAGCTTGATTGATCTCTTATTGAATATTTCTGACAAAATAAAGGATGGTGTCAACTCATAGCGTGACTTGCTCGCTATGAACATCAGGACCAAATTAGCACCAATAGAGACCGATAAAGGCCAGATGTACGTTTCCCCAGCTTGCTACACTCTGTCTAAGTATAAGAGAACTAAACTGTGTTAGTGCATGCATGGTGCGAAAGTTCCGTCCGATCACTCCACCAGCATGAAGAAATTTGTTTCCATGGAAGATTTAAAATTAATTGGCAGGAAGTCTCATGACTATCATATGCTAATGACACATTCCTGTTGCAATTAGAAGTATTTTGCCAAACAATATTTGAGTGACAGCCATGAGGCCGTGTTATTTCTTTAACGCAATTGCTTAGAAGGTCATTGATCCTGATTAACTAGATACTCTGCAGACTAAGGTGGTGATGACTCTATGTCATCTTAAAATGTATTTTCCTTCGTCATTTTTCTATATCATGGTCCAACTTATTGTCCACCTTGTGAAAGAGATAAAGATATGTGGCACTGTGTTTCTACGTCATATGTACCCATTCAAGAGATATATGGGAATTCTCAAGTCCTATGTACGCAATCGATCTCGGCCGGAGGGCAGCATCATCAAAGGTTACGCAACCGAAGAGGTCATTGAGTTCTGTGTCGATTACATGGCTTAGGTCGAACCGATAGATGTGCCTATATCTCATCACGAGGGGAGGCTAGAGGGTATTGAGACCATCAGAAGGAAAGCAATAACTCCCGATCTAGATGCGTACACTCAAACCCATTTCACAGTCTTGCAACACATGACTGAAGTGTCTCTGTATATTGAAGAGTATAAGGACATGCTATGCCAAGAAAATCCAAGCCAGTTGGAGGTTGGATCATGAGACAGCACAACCGTTCAACGAATGGTTGACGGTGCGATTCACTGGGAGGTCATCAAGTGAAACCCTGCAATGGCTGGCAAAAGGGCCAAAATATACAATTGTGATATGGCAAAGATACGACATTAATGGGTACACATTTTATACAACAGATCAGGACAAAAAGAGAACAGTCTAGAACTCAGGTGTCTGCATAGATGCATTTCATGATGAGCAGTTCAGTACAGTTGCCCAGGCTCCTACTATGGGCTTGTAGAGGAGATTTGAGAGCTCAACTACGTGATTTTTAGAATCCCTCTATTTCAATGCCGTCGGGTCCAACTCCCATAGGGTGTAAAGGTCGACAAGTATAGTGTCACTACTGTAGATCTCGAACGTGTAGGTTACAAAGATGAACCATTCATACTCGCGAGGCAAGTTGTTCAAGTTTTTGTATGTAATCGACCGGCAAATAAGAAGCACCACATAGTTCTTAATGGAAAAAGAAGGATTGTCAGAGTTGAGAATGTCGTGGATGAGTAAGAGTACAATCAATTTGATGAGTTGGCTCCATTCAGAGACAGCATTAGGCTCGAGAAAAAACCAAACAATGAGGCAAGCTATATGTGTGTCGACCATCATGAAGGGCTTTATTTAAAAGGAAATAGCCAAGTGTAATGATCCCACATGACGAACACCTATTTCAAAATTAATCCAATGTAACTATAACAAACTCAGCATGTAATTAAGGAATTATTCCATTATAATTGATTTAATAATTAAGAAATAATTCCATCTATGATTGTATATGTTGTAGGAACTAATCTTGACTATACAAATTGCGTTGAGGCATGGTCAAAGCAACAGTCGTAGGCATGGTCGAAATAGTAGTCGTGACTGTGGTCAAAGTGGCCATGGCCGTAGGAGTTAATTTGTAAGTGGTCGAAGCTTGCTTTTTTCATAGGGCATGGGTAGCACTTCCTGATAAAAATAGGACTATCACAGGTAGTTCCATAATATAACTATATGTGATATAACAACATCACTGACAGTTCTATTATGGAACCGTCTGTGATGTGATTTATATCACACATGGTTTTATAAGAGAACTATCTGTGATACTAATATCATAGACGGTTCTTTTAAAGAACTGTCTATGATAATTTCATCCTATAACTAGTACCCCACTAGGGTTTGCGCCCGCATTCAGTTACTCAACCACATCCTTTTGCCTCCTCACCTCTCCTCTCTATTGCCTTAGTTTGGAGTCGCCCGCAGCTGGATCGACAACCTCACCATCGCCCCCCACCTAATTCGTCGTCGCCCCCAGCCAGATCCATCGTCGCCCCGCTGGTTTCGCTGTCGCCCCAACTGGATTCGTCGTTGTCCCCACCTAGTTCAACCGCCTCTTCTCCTTATTGCCTTAGCTCCAACCGGATCCATCATTGACCCTACCGGTTTTGCCATCGCCCCAATCGAATCTGCCGTTGCCCCCCACTTGGTTCGACCGCCTCTCCTCCCTATTGCCTTAGCTCCAGTTGAAGGTATGGATTTGCTTCATCTTTTCACTTCATTGTCTTTTCTGTCGTGCTAGCAATCCTTGTAGAAATAATTTGAGACAGTGTTTTTTCTGTTAAGTAGAACATATTTTTGTTAGATCTATCTATATAATGTTTTTTCTGTTAAGTAGAACATATTTTTGTTAGAAATACATGCCAAGAGATGAAATAGCTAGGGAATGAATTTAGAGATAAATTGTTGGAGTTATTATTTGTATTGTCTTGTAGTAATAATATATGTCACCGAATGTTCTTACATGTCCCCTTCTCCGATTCGGAGTAGTAGTTGTAGCTAGGGAATAGTCAGGGAATGAATTTAGAGATAAATTGTTGGAGCTACTATTTCTAAGTGAGTTGGAGGGTCGTGCTATTGTCACAAGATCTATTTAGAATGGTATGTTAATGTGTTCTAAAGAGACCTTGTAGCAATAATATATGCCAAAGTGACCTTCGAATGGCATGAAGCAAATCACACACTCTAATGTCCTCTATGATTCACTTTGTTGTTGCCACAAGATCTATTTGGAATGGTAAATCACATATTTCAGTGTGTCAGGTTCTACAGAGTATATTATAGCTGTTGTTTCTTCCTCCTCATCATGTTGTGTGTTAGACTTAGTTGCTGTCTTAGGCATAAAAGAACCTTTGGGTTGTCATGCTCTTCATTTGTAAATAAAGGGCATGACAGCCCAAAGGTTTTGTTATACCTAAGGCAACAACCAAGCCTAACATGCAGAATGATGAGGAGGAAGTGACTCTATCCATAACTTACTTTGTAAAATTTGAGACACTGGGTTGTGTGATTTGCGACGTTAGTATTGCAAAGAGACCTTGTAACAACAATATACGTCGTTGGATGTTCTTATTTCTTGTAAGATCAACCATATGCCAATGTTTATGCTCACAGCTCACTATAATTAGTTTTTTCTTGTAAGAGAGATGTCGTTATCGTCGATGTCACCGAATGGGTTTGACGCTCTGAAGACTAGGGTAACTAAGTATTGCAGAGAAGTACCTAAAAGGTTAGCAGACTGAATGACCATCACAAGGGTCTCTCCGGATAGGGTCCCTCTGCAATCAAAGAAAGTAGCTGCAACATTTTGGACTACCTGCAAGATAATCAAAAGACAACAGGTCCCCATCACCGTAACAAACTAGAAAGGTTTGACAGAAGACAAGAGAAAAGTGTTGTGCATGAAAATTTCAAATTCGTTCAGGATCTCAGCAGAAATCCACGAACTCATGCAACGGCATGCGCTCCTCACGATGGGAAAAGTATGGAAAATTTCCAAGAGCATGCTTGTCATGAAGTAAATGACCAAGGATCGCGTGCCCTTCACGAGGTATCCTTTTGTGTCACCAGAAACATGGGAGGCCTTTATGCGGATGAAGACAACGACTGAATTTCAACAGAAAAGTGCGGCTCACAAGGCTCTCCAGGCACAAAACACTCACTCCCACAGACTCAGCACCACTGGGTACGCAGGTAAAATCCCACAATGAAGGATGGAGGATGAGGTTGCAATCTGATCGGAGGCCTCCCCACCATTTACCGAGATCACAAACGAGCGTGCCCAAAACTGGTTAAGAGTGAGGTCATCAACCATGTCTTTGAGCGTCGCCTCTTTCAGAAACCCCATAGACAAGTAAGTGTCCCAATGCCTGGTAAGATATGTTAAACTACCTAGATGCTAATACGTCCATAACTTTATGGGGTTTAAAATAACATGATTGCCTCTTACAGCAAACAATCTTCCGAAGGTTCCTTCCAAGCAATCAGGGAGAGGGATATACTATCCACCGCCTTGGGAAATAAGGAGCACCTAAGTCGCAAGCGAGGCCTAGGGGTTTACGTATCTTGGAGGCATGGATTCCCAAACAACTTTGAGGCATATAGGAGTAGAAAGAGATCCAAGGCCGAGCGCGAGGAATGTATAGAATGGGACTTTGATGCAAAACTTGAGGACATAACTGTCTCACTTCAAGGAGAGATAGATGTATTGAGGAACAAACTTAGATGAGTCCGCAACCAATCGCAAGCCATCCCCGTTATTACGGTACCTAGTCCCCTCAACGTCAGAGTAGCTGCACGTCCGCGCCACTTTCTTAACATAGCGACGCCCATTTACCTATCGACAACATCCAGGTAATATACATCTCTAGAATGCTACATAGATACACTTAGTGGATACCTTAACTCATCGTGTATCATTATGTGGGAGGCCACACCATGCATCCTGAGAATCAGGGTTGTTGGCTCCATTCCCGTTGACGTTGGGCGATGGTTGGTGTATCCATGCCTGCCAGGGACATTGGTGAACGATGCCCAGCTTGAGACTTGTTTCGTGAAGGTCTAGGTGGACTGGATTAATGATGTTTTCAGGGCCGTCCCGCTAGAGAGGCCCCTAAACATAGAAATCATGACACTAGGGGGATGCTGTCCCCTATCAAACAGAATGCTCTATGACTCTACCTTAAGCTCTTCTTCAGAAAACCAGCGCATCGGCTCCTGTGAAGGCGACGCCGAAAATGTATCACAAGCGAGGCGCCAAAGCTAAATCAAAAAAGATTAAGGTGCCTCCTAGGGAATGGAAGTTCATGCTTGGAGTGTTGTTGGTCCCTAATTCACAATTACCCAGCTTTGGACTGGTTTGCGGAACTTTGCATACTTGGTACATGTAGAAGTCTAACATAAAGCCAAACCGGCACAGTGGATTCACCGTGCGATACACGGAGGTGTATTTCCTCCACGGAAGTGTACTCTACAATCAAGTTCTACATTCACGTAACACCGATAAATGTCATAACTCATTGCATATATATAGATCAATGATCCAACAAGTCCGGCGATAGTGAGAATTGGTGGGTTTCCTCGACCCACACTTGGTCTCTGAGCAATCCATCAGCGATAATGGATCCTTCATCCAAGATTACATAACGAGGGGATCGCTTGCTCACAGTGATAAGGACTACATCATGGTACCCTTCAACCAGGGGTAAGTGTTTCACTAGTTATCAAATAAGTTTCATTTATACTTTATACGCAACATGAACTTAGGATTAATCATTATGGTGACATACATGACTAGGGGTCACTAGATTCTTATTGTGATTATACCAATGTGGAGCAAGATAATATACATTGATTCTCTACTTAGGAGTAACCACGACTTCACTGTGTGCAACAAACAATTGATAGGTAAACTTATTTCCTTCATACATAACTCTATTATAGTCTTCCCATCATTTGCAATGGCCGAATCTAACTTTTTGGAACCACGTAGGTCGTTAGCGCTTACGTTGCCCAAGGAGGGAGATACAAGGAATCCAGCACCACACTACGACACTGGACGCGATTTTCAGTACCCGCTACAACACAACAATCATATATCATACTTCATTATAATGCCCCTAGAACTGCCAATACATATGTATGTAATTTTATTTTTGCAGTGCCACCAGCAGCTACAGGGCAATGTATGTGGCTTCTACGTTTGCCGCCATATGGAGGAAATTATGGACGCTAAGACGAATGATCCAAAGGTTTATCAACCTACCAATAATTATTTTGTGATTATCAATTTATATATTTATATATGCTAATGACTTAACACTACTCCTAGCGACAGCGCGTGGAATTCAATAAAAGTGCAATCGATCTTGACAAACTTGCCAAACTTCGAGAAAAGCTCTCCCAATCTTGATAGCAGATGTCATAAACAAGATTGGAGAGTTTTACCCTGGTAATGATTAGATGTTGAAACATTTGATACAATTGTAATCACTCAATTGTGCTTAATCAAATAATTCATTCAAATGTACATCATTTAGTTGAGATCTGTGCAATGATTGTCGTGTACTATATATGTGATCTGTTTGCTTGTTTTCAAAGGACATGGCTAGCATTTCCTGATGCTAGCCAAAAAACAAGAAATAATATAGGTATTTAAATAGCCATCACAGACGATTTTAAGTATTAACCATCTATGATAACTGAGATATCACAAACGGCTATGTCCGAGAACCATCTGTGATATATGGCATATCACAGATGGTTTTTGGTATTAGCCGGCTGTGATACTTGATATATCACAGACGATTTTTTTTCAAAAACCCGTCTGTGTTGTAATTATCACAGATAGTTTGAGAGCTGTCTATGATAACCACTTATTATCACAAACACATAAATTCAGACGGTTCAGAAACCGTCTGTGAGGACGATTTCGAACTGCCTGTGATGAGCTTTTCTATAGTAGTGTATGTATTCATCCCTTTGTCATAAATTAAATATATACGATGTGTATGGACGTGATCTCAATATTGTGAATATATGTACTGACTACTGATTATAGGACTAGTACAAAATATATATGGTGACTACAGGTGTTCTGCGTGCCCAGGGTCCCCACAGAATGGGTGATGCCAGCGAAAATTTTGAGGCAGAGATGGGGTGAGTGAGGGATGGGGAGTTGTCGGGGGTCTACCAAAAATGAGGAGTCGGGACGGTTTGGTACTTTGATACTTGAGATGAGGAGATGAGGTGGTGGCTTGGTGAATTCAGGCTGAAAAAACTAAACATAGGTCAAATATTTTAACTAGATTATTTTTTTATTCAGGGTGAGCAGAGAAAACCAGCCTGAAATTGTATTCCCTGATTGTGACAACTATGTTATGCACTGAAAAAGGAAGAAGCAAAGATATACTCTTAAGACGTACAAACATACACTACAATCTAAACAAATACAAAACGCGCACAAGCTCAATAGTTTGCATCTGCCAGCTAAGCGCCGCATCTTACAAGGAAGTAGACGGACCCTGAGATGTAGTACGTCCAAGCAGCTAAATTATTTACCGCGCGCGCGCCTTAAATTTAACTCGCCTTCGTTCTAGCATGTAAAACTAATATATCCATCCGCATGATTGAGAGTTAATTTAACCTAAAGGCCAAATCAAGCTTGGCAATTTCGCGTAGAGGAGTGTGCACGAACGTTGCAGCAGAAGTACGCGCGCATGCCCGTCCCGCCGGACACCTGCTACCGGTGGAGCTGCGACTTCGCCGTCGCGCACGCCATCTTCGCCAGCGGGTTCATCACCGCGCCGGTCGCCGTCCTCCACCTCGTCAAGCGGCCGCACTCCGGCGACGCCATCTTCTTCGCCATGTTCGCCGCCTTATGCACCACCGTGAGCCTCATCCTCTGCTGCCGCTTCTACGCCGACCTCAAGAGGCCGCCCTGGCCCCGCTGGCTGTCGGCGTCGACGGAGGCACGCGGCGACGGCCAGCAGCGGGACGCCGGCGGCCGAGAATCGCCGCGGGAAGTGTCGCACGACCTCCGCCACCCTGAGGAGACGGTGATGGCCGGCGGCGAGCTGCAGGCCGCTCTCGCCGCGGACGGCATCCCGGGCTACGAGCACCGGGACAGCGACGCCGAGTGCGCGGTGTGCCTCGGGGAGGTGGAGAAGGGGGAGATGGTGCGGCGGCTGTCGGTGTGCCTGCACGTGTTCCACAGGGATTGCGTCAACCAGTGGCTGCGCGGGCACCCGACGTGCCCAGTTTGCCGGTGCAGCGTGCTGCCGCCGGCGGAACGGCCACCGGAGGTAGTGCTGAACGTCGATTTGTGATGTAAGCTAGTTACCGCTCGTCTAGCTTGAATGAAAACATTCCTTGCAAAAATTGAGCAAATGCCATATTTGTGATGCAAGTAATTATTCTGGAATGGTATTGCAAATATTTTGAGAAGGTTTTTATTATCAGTATTTCTACATTTTTTCCTGGCAGATTACATTTTCGACTTCAAGATATTGAGATGTGGCGCAAAGATTGTCACATGTGAAATGAGAGACTAGCACAATTGTTGTTCTGTTCTTTTTTTTCTTTTTGGGTGCCGACTGACAGCACATCATTCGAAGATGTTCATTGAGAAATCAGTAGATCGGTTGCGTAGTTTGTTTCTGTAGCGTTGTAAAAATAATTTAAGGAAGGGGTTGTCTACCAACCAAGCTTTCAACCCCTGCATGGATATCTGACCACTCTCATAAGTCATAGCCCCCAAACTTCCTACATATAACCTACCTTCTCACCCCTAGAACAAAAAGTGAACTCCTATGAAATACAAGAGAAAATTAATTCTATGCTACTGAGTAGCATCCTCTTCTACAAAATACGACTAAAAATACTCCCACTATTACATGCTATCAAATTGCACCGAAATTTAATTATATGCCATTACCATCAATTAGGGTTCGCTTGCCTCTGGAAAAAGATGATTTTGCCCTCAGTTCAAAAACTACCCATGTTATAAAAAATTAAATTAGGATAAATTGGTTTAGCTAAAAATACTAAAAAAATTTGGTGGAATATTGGGTAGTATACAACTCAAATATAAAATTTCATAAAGTGACCCTTCCATTTTTCAAATTCAACTCCAAAATCAACCTAAACTAGGACAAGTTCACATTATAAAAATGCAAAATAATAATTTTAGGGAGCTATTTAACATCTTAGGAGCATGTGAGAATTATTTCAAAAATTTTAGACCTCATTTTATCTTTGTTTATAAAAAGTGGCCTTTATTGGCATTTAAATTAAAAGTCTGAAAATTATCTTTTAACAGTGCTTTTAAATATATGTTTTTCCTAGCTCAATGATATATTGAACAATACCCCTGTAAATTTTCATAATTTCTAGAGATTGTTTCCTATTTTAAATAAATTTCTCTTCGGTCTTTTGGTAGGGGCATTTTGGTCTTTTTGAGAAGATAACAGCCTCTACTAAGGGTGCACTAATGGCAAGCGAATGCTATTCAGTGGCATAGAATCAATTTTCTTGAAATACAAAGATAAAAAAATCAGACAAAAAACCTCCAACCTAGACAAAAATAATATGAGATGAACCCTACAAATACAAAAACAAATATAACTAAAAGTTGTAGTAATGAGAGACCATGTAAGAGGGTCTAGAATAATGTTGTGAAGAACCATTACCAAGTTTATAGAGCTGAAATATTAATTTTGCAAAGCTTGTATTTTGTCAGGTTTATTATCAAACAAACCGGTCTGACTGTTGGCTAGTTGTCGGTCAAATTGCTAGTGTGTTGCCGGTCAGATCGCGGTGATCTGATCGCCGAGCGGTATGACCAGAGATTTGTTGGCAGTTGCATTATTCTAGAGAGGGTCATTTGCACTATGCTTAATCGGTCTATCCAGCCTCTGGTTGGTGGTCAAACAAGTCCTGAAGCAAAATTTCTCGAATTTTGGGAATTTAGTTTTGGGATAATTTGATATATGTTTGGTCAGTACATTAATATTACATGAAGTATGTTTTGACTAATGTGCGGTCAAATTGTGAAGAACTTATGTTTAAAATGATTTCTTTATCTTTGGATGTGAAGGGAAGCTTGGAGTTGATCATGGTAAACAATGAGGATCGAAGCTATGCGCATGGAGGAGCCAAAGCTCAAAACAGTTAAGGATGCCAAGTGAGATGGATAAACTCAAGCATGGCATAAGGAAGGTGAAAAATATTGATAGAAATGTTCGTGCGACAGGTAGTACAATGTGGTTTGATCAGTCCAAGTGAGGTGTGATCCAGTCGAATCGAAATAGAAGAGACTTGTTGATGCGTGGCAACTGGCAAGCAATTGGTGCATCTATACATGGCAAGTATGACAATTGCTTGTAAGAGAAAATGAAGACCGAGTAAGGAAGGGTATTTTGGTAAGAATGCCAAATGCAAAAAACTGTGTTGCATAAAAAATGGCTGCGGTATTTGAACAGCTCTTGGGAAAGTGGTTTAGGTCAAGAAGATGTTGAGAAAATCAAGTGGATCAAAGGAAGAAAACTTAGTGGATTCAGACTCATGTACTTCAAAAAACATGGTGTGTGAGTAAAACTCGTATTATGTGGGGTTAATAGTTTTCCCCAAATATGTTAGTGGATAGCATCTATTAGGGTTAAATGTGGGCTGGTTACCTCATTTATTTAACGGGTTAGGATGGAAGCTTGTAAATCAACCATCCAACCATCTAGCCAATTATTTCAACCTTGTGGTCTAATGTTAGGGTTTGAGAGTGTGAGTGTTGTGGTGTGCTCTCTTATCCTCTAAACGGGGTGGTAGTAAAACATTCATCTACAAGCTGTAATAGATCAACCTTGCTCCTTATCTATGGTGTGTTCTTGATCTTGTTGGTTTTGCACTTGTTTTGGTTGGAGTTTTTGCTCTCCTATCTTCTCTCTTGATCTTGTCAGTTCCATAGATGTGCAAGAGATGGTAATGCCTCTTGATATATATATCATCCATCTATGAACTTGTTTTAGCAAGATTTAGGAGTTTGCCTGGTTTGGCTTGATTTCGAGCACTTCTTATGATATCTTGATCCAAGAGTTGTGACCTCAAATCTTTGAGTGTTCTAACTTGTTGTGATACGTGAGAATATATTTAGAGCCATCTTGGCCATCCTTAACCCATGAGCAAGTCGTATACTAAGTTTATGAGTTTTGCTCAATTTTGGTGCAATCTTGCTTGTTTCAAGAAAGGGTTACAATTTTGGCCAAGATCCACACAATCCTTAGATGTATTAGGTTTTGACATACTTGGTAAGGTATGTGCAAAGTTTTAAGTCATTTGAACTTATATTTTGGAGATTGCACCTTTTTGTGTTTTGGCTTGAGCTGTTGTTCATCTTCTGGAACAGGGGGCGGTCAGATCGCACCCTTGTGAGCGGTCATACCAGAGGCCGGTCTGACTGGTGCCGTAGTGGCGGTTAGTCCGTCGGCTGGTACAAATTGCTGGGTAAATGGTGGTATGTCCAGTTGCCTAATGTTGAACTCCGTTTTACTCCGCACTTTTGTGATTTTTTCTAGGTGTGCTAATCTGGTCTTCTTAGCTTCCAGTCATTAGTGGAGCAAAGATTTGAGAATACTTGAGGAAAATTTTTGATGCACCATCACCCCCTCTATTGCCATTGTAGTTATACAAGTAAAGATGTGCTAAAATTGCACATTACCTGATACTGCAATTTTAGGCTTGCTACATTGCAAATTTAGGTATTGAATTAGTAAAGCCATTTTTGTAAATGGAGATGTTAAAATTCTGTCTCATGATATTTGTACAAAATCAGTCAAATTTCAAACAATTCAATCTGATTGAAGATTCATGTTTTGGCTGTTGGTCTTGTTCTTCCCTAGCGAGGTCAACCACTGCACTACTATGCCCAAGCTCCAGCGACAACATAGGCCGAGTGTACGCGAGCGCCATAGCAACCGCCGACAATGCCCTCTGTGAGTGCTGAGCATGCGCTCTGGCGAAGTTAGCTCACCACCGCTGACGAAGAATGTTACCCCACTGTGCACACATGCTGCTAAATGCCCTGTCCTACCTCCCTTCTTCTCTTTATATTAAGGAGAAAGGCACCACCACCCGTCGCCAAAGGCGACGGCAAGAAAGAGGAGGTGCAGGAGAGGCCATTGGAGACAAGGAAGAAGGGGCGACAACAGGGTGGTGGTAGAGGAGGTGGGCAGCGGTGGCAACCACATCGGGAGGTGTAGGGAGCGCTCTCGGTGGTCCATGGTGGCACCGGTGAGGCGGCGGAGAGGTAGTGTGCAGGGTGGCTTGCGTTAGGGTTGTAGGCAACATGCAAGTTATGTATGAAGGGGTGGTTGGATGTGGGCTGTTGATGTCCATCGAACGGTAAAAAAAAGAACTGAATGGTTTGTGAGTAGGGAAACAATTGACAGATCTATAGATGCATATTGCGTGCTAGTTGATGGATAAGTCCACGTAATCAATGTGGTTATTGCATTACTACATGAATAGAAGCCACAGTTAAGTTAAACCAAACGGGGACCATCTACTGATATAATGTTGGAGATGTGGGATCACAACTTCATCTACATAAGCTTGTTCTAATTGTCCAAATTACGAACATGTTACGGACCATAAGCACATCTTAGTGAAAAAACACATGATTCTAGGCCAACAAGCAGAAGGAACAATGGCGCTCGGGTGTCAACATCAAGTTCATACTGTATCATCTATCGCACAATATTCATGACTGTATCTTCATGGTGACCTTCAAAAACTTATTCTTTCTCTTTACACTCGACACGCTCGACGCCTCACTCATTCGATGCTGGATACTGTAAGTATGTACAATCACAGCCTACGTTTATATAATGCCTATAAATGTCATATATAACTCATTACTTTTGTGTGTGTATACATGATGAGTGGAGCCAGATTAACGAAATCACCGGTTGGTTTCCTCGACCCACGCTTGGTCGCTATAGATATCATCGAGGAGGATGCATCCTTCATCGAGAATTACATTATGAAGGTATTAGAGGGTCATCGTGACAAGAAATTCATACTTATGCCCTACAACGAGGGGTAAGTATTACGTTAGTGACTATACTTGATGATTTGTACTTTATAAGCAACGCAAAGTTAGGTTTAATGACCATGACATACCTGTGTAGGTTCCACTGAATTATAATTGTAATTGTACCAAAATAGAATATGGTAATATACCTTGATTTCCTAAAGAAGAACAAAACCGACTACACAGTTGTCCGACAAGTAATCGACATGTAAACGCATTTCCTCCATAAATAAATCTATTGTAGTCTTTTCATCCTTTCCAATGACTAAGGCTAACTTTTTAGAATCATGTAGGTCGTTCACCACGTTTGTTGCAAAGGTACGGAAATCCAAAGGAGAGATCGACGCCTTATGACACATTCTAGATTTTTCGGTATTCGCTAGTACACATTAATCCTATATAACACTTTGTAGTAATGTATCTCAAACTAATAAATTCTATTTTTGCAGTGCCACCAGCAGCCGCCAGGCAACAACACTTGCGAATACTATGTTTGCCACAATATATAACTACTTATCAGTTCCACAAAGAACAATCTTAAGGTTTGTCAATCTTGTGATAATTATTTCAAACTTATTAATTTATATATGTATGTGCGACATTGATCTTCCTACCGATAGATTTCGTACATCGCTACAACTCTGTTGGAACAGGTCGACGTTGAAAGATCAAGCTCCATTTAAGTTGGTTTTGGTGTTAATGACAAATGCAATTATGACATTATGATATTAATGACATATACTTTATAATGTTTTGGTGAAAATGATAAATGAATTTATGAGACTAATATGTTTATTTGAGTTTATCTTTGGTTAGTCTCATTTGGATGAAAAGGTGAAATCAAAGAGGTATGCATTCGAAATCGCTTTCTCATTTACAAATGCATTCCTTAGATCCAAAATATAGATTGAACTCTTCAATTAGTCTAAAATGAATATGTGCATATGTCTTAACTATATACACTTGTATGCACACATTTAGGGGGAGCTCTCTATATATTTTGGAGTTTCATAAGTATTGATCCATGCTTCTTTTAATATGCATATTTAGGATCTTTACTTGGAAATACATTCTTGAGTATATATATATCTTGTGTAGTTCATATATACTCATGTGTAATCGGGTTGTCATCTAGCTTCTCCATTATGTGTTGATGGATGAATGATTTATGACAACCGGATAAGTAAGTTTTGATTAAAGCTTATCATAGAGTATACATTTGTTGTGTACAATGTGTATACTCGCAAATCAATCTTATATCTCATGATTTGTTGAGATTGTCATGAATTACCAAAAAGGGAAGATTGTTGAATCCTGTCCCTCCATTATGTGTTAATGGTGAAGTTTGGTAATCGATGACAATTGTTTTGTGGACTAACATTTTCCATGAGTTGGATGAATAGGTTAGGTTCCACAAATAAGGATGATTTGGGATGACTTCATGAGTTGAAGGTCATCAAGTCAAAGTTGATGAAGAAGAGGTAGCTTCATTTGTTGAAGGCTATCAAGACAAAGGCTTCATGTGTTGAAGGCCATCGAGAAGAAGATGCTTCATGTGTTGAAGCATGTCAAAGATTGATCATGTGTTGATCAAGTGAAGATCATCATGTGTTGATGAAGTTGAAGAAAAGGATGCATCATGAGTTGATGCATATCGAGACAATGACCCAAGGCAAAGGTATGACTAGCTAGGGGTAAGGATGTGTTCCTAGTTTTTTACCGGTCTTGGTGTTTGGTTGGAAGACCGGATTGCTAGTTTAGGTTGCCGTACTATTAAGAGGGGTCATGTCTAGTAGTTTGAGTCTCATCATGTGTTGATAGCTCAAACCTCACCACGTCTAGCTCATGTGTTGAAATCTTTGCAACATGAGACTATGCATTGCGAATGTGTTTTGCAAGTGCTTGAAGTCCATGTTTTCATTCTTTGTGATATGAGGCTTATATTTGCAAATGTGTTTTGCAAATGGTTGAAACTCATATATAATCCTTGTGGCATGTGACTTAGGTTTGCGAATATATTTTGCAAATGTGAGAAGTCCATGTACCTAATCCTTGTAGCATGATCTAAGTTTGCAAATGTGTTTTGCAAAAGTTGGAGATCATGCATTATCCCTTGGCGTGGTCTAAAATTATTTGTCGCTATTTCCTTTGATATTAGACCGTGATAGTGACTCTTTGGATGTCTTGTGATTTCTGCATTGATCTAATGTGTTTGAGATCATGCAAATAGGTGGGTTGTGTAGCCCTCTGAATAAGCTTTCCATAGAGTCCAAGATCACTCAATTCCGACATCGGAGTCAAAAGTTATGACCGTTTTTCCGAGTGTCGTCTGTGCTGAAAAACCGGAAAACGGAAGTACCGCGATTTGTACTGCGGTAGTTCCGGATTTTGCGGAAGTTCCGCGATTTGTACTGCGGTAGTTCCGAATTTTCCGGTAGTTCCGCGATTCCGGAAGTTCCGGATTCCGAGCGGAATGTTTTTTCCAGAGAGCGATTTTTTGAATGACTTAGCCTCGGGAAAACCGGTAGTTCCGCGATTTGTACTCCGGTAGTTCCGGATTTGGCTCCAATGGCTAGTTTCTTGTGACCGTTGGTAGGGCGGTAGTTCCGGCCGTTTTAACTGCGGTAGTACCGGCCCTCAGGCTGATTTCAGCCTCTCTTTACTCCAACGGCTAGTTTTTGTGTGTGGGGGTATAAATACCCCCTCAAGGCTGGTTGGAGATGTAGTTGCTTGACTCATTTCATTGTTCTTGAGCTAGAGCGAGGCTCTCCACTCAATTGTGCATGTGTTGCACTTTGTGAGAGAGGAGAGGTGATCTAGAGTGCATGTGTTGCATCTAGAGGTGGACTTAGTGTCCAAGTGAGCTTGTGCATTCGTTGCACGTGGTGAGAGTCAAGTGAGGGACTTGGCTTATTACTCTTGGAGTTTGCCGACTCCTAGACGGCATGGGAGGCGTCGTGCGCGGTGATCTTCTCAAGAAGGTTGTGAGAAGACCCGGCGAACTTGTGAAGGTCGGAGCTCACCTACCCGGAGCGGGAAAGAGCTACCACTAGTGGATACGAGGTGTTTCGGCTTAATTTGTGGAGCCGGTCCGATTTGTTCGGGCTAACCTCAACGTGGATTAGGGGAGACCGGCAAGTCTCCGAACACCACGGTAAAACATCATTGTGTCAATTGTGGTTTGTTTTCTTGTGTTCCATTTATATTCAAGCAATTTACATTCATAGAATTAAATTGATTGCTTGTATATTTAGAATTGCAAACCTTGACCTAGACTAGAACTATTAGTGCACTTAGGCGAATTTAATTGTTGTAGGCGCTATTTGAGCTAAACCAACTTGAATTTAGCTTCCGTATTGTATACTTGGTTTAGGCAAATAGAATAGGTCTTGAATTGTTAGTATTAATTTGTAGAGAATTTTTAAACCGCCTATTCACCCCCCCTCTAGTCGGCCTCCTCGATCTTACAGACGTCAGACATATTCGAGGACAGTGTGCGTACTTCTTGATGTCTAAAGTTATAAAAGAAGATGAGGAGTTCTACAATGTAGAATAAATTTTATTAGGATAAGATTGTGCTTAATTATTTATATGTGTATATGTTCGTGGATGGATAATTTATTTCATTTCTGTTAATTGATTTGCGAAATAGATGTTCTTGTTTCTGAAATGAATGAATGTGAATTGGATGTATATGTACTATGTTGATCTGCTTGTTTCAGATGGCATGGCCAGGGCCGGCCCTGAGGGGGGCAAGAGGGGCGGCCGCCCCGGGCCCCTAAAATCCAGGGGCCCCCCATATACTATGTAGAGTATATACATGCAACAAATAGAAGGCATGGTTAAATACTTTAATACTTATATATAGAATGAAGGGTTTGCTTTGAGTATGATCATTGCCAAAGATATTGCAGCTCAAATGAATGTAGAGCCATCATTTCCAGTTAAGCGACGTGTTCTTAGGAAGAAACAGTTTGATGAAATTGATTGTGATGAAGCAATTTTGCAAGCTGAGAAGGAATTTGAAGTTAATTATTTTTTGTTATGGTTGATATGGCAATCAATTCATTGAAAAATAGATTTCAAGAACTCTAAACATTCGGAAGTATATTTGGATTTTTAATGAGTTCAACAACATTGAAGTCATTGGATCGAACTAAATTAAAAGAATGTTGTACAAAATTTGCAGAAACTTTCTCTCTAGATGGTTCATCTGATGTTGAGTTAAATGATCTAATTTCTGAGTTAAGTGTTATGCAATTGACTTTATCAGATAAACCAATGTCTGCTATAGAGATCTTTGAGTTTGTCAAAGAAGCGGATTGTTATCCTAATATTTCTATTGCTTATCGGATTTTATTTACTATGCCTGTGACTGTGGCATTAGCTGAAAGAAGCTTTTCAAAGTTGAAATTGTTGAAGAATCATTTAAGGTCAACAATGTCTCAAGAGTGGTTAAACGGTTTGACAACTTTATGTATTGAGAAGAAATTATTGGATGAGATTGATACCAATACCATCATCAATGACTTCGCATCTAGAAATGTTAGAAGAAAATTTTAAGGTAATATCTATGAACTCTTTGATATGAATTTTTCTTTAATACATAACGCATTTTAAGTGTTTGTTGGTAAAATTATATATGTGTGTGTAGATTTATATTTAGATATTTATACTAGGGCCCCTATTTCTAGTTTCGTCCCGGGTCCTTAAAATCCCAGGACTGGCCCTGGGCATGGCATCATTTCCTGAGGCTAACAACAAACAGAAATAGATTTAGAAACAAAAAAGAATATCACAGATAGTTATTAACTCGTAACAATCTATGATATATGATTTATCAGGGACGGTTTCAACTACAAATTGTTTGTGATATATCAACATGACAAACGGTTTCAACTACAAACTGTTTGTGATAGTCGGCATCATAAACGGTTTAAAAGTTGTCTATGATAACCTCATATTATTACTGACTCATAAACTCAGACAGCTTACGAAATCGTCTATGATGATATTTTTGAATCGTTTGTGATAACTTTTTGTGTAGTAGTGTTTGATTGGTATATGCAGTGGCATGCAGCGTACGTATGTGTGCCTACTTTATTTTCTAAGATTCATTTTCTAGGATCTGATCCGTAATGCCACTAATGACTTGTGTTGAATCCAACGGCTGTCGAGACACCTCAGTTGCTGGCAGCGTACGCCGCTGCCTAGGTCTGGCTTGTCGCTACCAGATGACATCGCCAGCAGGTAGACTTGCTGACTCGCCATGTTAAACGCTAATTAATCAACCGCGCCATTTACCCCTCGCACAAACAACCGCGTATACCATGTCACTTCGGACAGGGGGAACATAAAGTCATCATGTTCCTCTACCTCGCGCTCACCATCACCCCGCTCGCCGTTCTCGCCTGCGTCCTCCTGTACGTCGCCGGCGCCTCCTGGGGCATCGCCGCCGTCGTCCTCATCCTCGTCGTCCTCTACGTCCATTGGTCACGTCGCTACCTCGGCGACGGCCGTGGCGCCAGGCCGGCAGGGTTCCAGGATCAAGAACCGGCGCGGCCGGAGACGAGCACGGCCGTTGTCATAGCTGCGCTCCACCGTGAGCCGTCCTCCGTGCGCGGTACGGCGCGCGCTTCTGGGGCGGCCGCCGACGCGATCCTCCCCGCGTACGCTTACGAGAAGAGGAGCGGGGGCGAGGGCGACGAGTGCTCGGTCTGCCTCGGCGAGGTGAGGCCAGGGGAGGCCGTGAAGCGGCTGCCGGCGTGCCTGCACGTGTTCCACGAGGGCTGCATCGACATGTGGCTTAGCTCGCATGCGACGTGCCCGATATGCCGGTCTCCGGTCGACGCCGGCGCTGTCGCCGTGTGGCCGGCGGGTGTCGCGGCGCGCGTGCAGCCTTGATACCAAAGATCGATTCCATGGTGTACTCTCTCTTTCTCTCTATCTGCGCGGTGTTTATAGTTCATTTGAAGCCATTCGTTGATTTCTTCTAGTGACAGGTGTTTTCAAACAGAGTAAGTACTTTATAAGTCTCTGAACTTGGGCTCACGTTGAGTCTTACAGATTTATCAGAAGAATATAACAGCAAACTTATTCGTGCCTTAACTTCTGTGACGAAGTGTGCTTCGATGTTCCTTTTTACTCATCGGTTTACAAGTTAAGCCGGGCATGGTTTTGCTTTGCTTGACTGAAAATTTAAAGACTAATTAGAGTATTAATCATCAATTCATGGATCAATTCTAGTTTCAATTATCAGTGTTAGACGCTAGATACACGCACAAATTAAAATATCCAAATTCAGAATGCAAGGTATGGAATTCTATAGGGAAGCGAAGGATAGATTAATACTTTGAATAAATTACCACTAACTAAAGCAAAGATCAAATAGATGATTAAATAAACTAAAATAAACAACACAATGCTATCTAAGTTACTTAAGATCATCCCCTGGGCTAGATTCCATCCCCTGGGCTAGATTCACTTACTGCAATTGTGACTAGATCGATCTAATAGCAATTAGCACTTCTTATACTAGGTTAGTTCTCACCCTACGAATCTACACCGGCCCTTTCCAAGTTTCGCCCCTATCACAGGTCTATCACCATAATCACCACTGGCAAAGACTGGCACTTCTTAAAATGAATCTTCTTGAGATCTATCGACCTAATAGATCTAAACACCACATTTACATCTACAGCTAAGCAAATCCATAAATATAGTAATATAATTACCGAAAAGAGATTTTCAAAAAAAATTCCGAAAAAGGGAGAGAAAGCATAATATGTAGACATAACAATAAGTACTAAAAATATAGATCCAATCATAAGTCAAGAACTACAGCGAGATCGCCACCCGAGGATAAGACTGTAAAAAAAGCTCGAAGCTTGCGAGCTACTCGAGTTCGGCTCGTTCTCGACTCGATTCGAGCTCGGTTCGAACTTTAAACGAACCGAACTCGAGGTTGATCTCGAGCTCGCGAGCTTCACTGAGCCGAGCTCGAATAGTTCGCGAGCCCCGATTCGAGTTTAAATAGTAATACATATTAATTCTTACCGAGCTTATTTGAGCTAAACTCGAGTTTGAGCTTTCTTATTGTTGAAAATTAATGTATATTTGAATTATTTTGGCTGTTATCGAGCTTACTAGAGTCGAGCTCGAACTTAAAATTTTCTTATTATTGAAAAATAATGTATAATAAATTATTTTAATTGTTATCGAGCTTCAACAAGCCAAGCTCGAGTCTACTCGAACTTAGGTCGAGCCGAGCTCAATCCCAGGTCCAGGCTCGGACCCCAACTCGAGCTCGGGTCGAGCTCGGCTCGAGCTTCTACCGAGCTCAAGCCTGAAAGGTCAAGCTTGCTCAAGCTCGGCTCGTTTATAGCCCTGCCCGAGGAAGAGAGAGAACTACTCACGCAACGAGATAAAGAAGAAAGGCTCTGAAACCTCGGTATTAGTTGGCTATTAGAAGAAAATTAGAGGATCTAATTCCAACTGTGGGAAAAGATATCGATAGCAAATGGATTACATCGCACTCCTATGTGAAAAGATATTGGAATTGGAAACATAAGCATAGGGTTCATCTTAGATCAAAGAAGCCGTATGGTCTGGGTGTTTCAAAATTATGCAGTGCTTTCAGCGTGTAAATCGGAGTTCTCTCATCTTATTAGTGCCTGTCCACAAATATGCAATATGTAAAGCTGTAGCCTGCATCCATCCCAGGCAATAGAATAGATTTACAAGAAGCTGATGAGTGGTTCATGCTTATACTGAGTGGTTCATGCTTATACTGAGTGGTTCATGCTTATACTGCTCTCCTCTATATATTAGACGTATCCATCTTGCAGGCCTTACGACCAGCCAAACTTGAAATCAAGGATGTAGACCATGATCAGCGATAACGGGTACAGAAGATAGGCCACGAAGCATGTCCACAGCGGGAACTTGGTCCGGAAACTGGTAAAGAGGCCCATTATGATGCACACGAGGAGAATGATAAGGACCTCCGACGAGAAATCCCATGTTAAGCCCCTCAGGTAAACGAGAGCCAAGAACACGGCCAAGCAGAGTGTGTTGTTCATGGTCACTCCACCATAGATCTGCAGTTGAAGAAGATGGCATCACATGGAATTCTTTTTTGACACATCTGGTGACTGCACAAACTGCTGCATAATTCGAGGTGCAAGCGAAGTATCATACTACTCTACCACAAGGTACTGCGTGCGGGAGCCACAGAAAGAACGGACAACAAACAACAAGAAATTGTGAAATGGCACTTAACAAGCTATTTTAGTAGTTGAACATTAAGTTGACGAAAAGGCAGTTCAGTCCTAGGGCCAAACTTTGAAATTCTGGAAACTCCTAAGGTATTCCATATGATACTATGATGTACCATCCATGTAGTCATTTTGTGTTAATAAAAAACCCAAGGCCTCCTAAGTCTGCAGCCTGTAAAAACTAAACTTCTTAAAAAAAACTAACTTCAATTCTTCCACAATGCACATTGCATTATATAAGGTTAGCACATAGATCAAATAGCTAGGTTAACAATATAGGAGAACTAAATACAAGCAAGTTTAAAAGAAAAAGGAAAAAAGTTTTGAGACTAAGAAATCAACCACAATGATGGTATTTATCTGGGCTGCTCCGATAGTCAACAATAAACGTAGGGTATCCAATTGACATACCTCAGAGAATGTTAGTGACGAAGTACGCTGCTTCTTTCGGCTAGCAAATATTATTGCTGAGACCGCCTCACTGGAATTAGTAGCTAAGGGCATTGCAATGAAGGAAATAAAAAAAGAAGGTATACTTGTAGCATTTGAAAAATTGTGCACAGCATCAACAAGTGGATCCGCAAATGCTGCTGCCACTGCAGTTCCCAGAAGTAAAAGTAAAATTGCCTTAAAGCAGGTCCAGGTTGGATTTTCAATAGCTTCACCATCTTCATTATCCTTGTCAAGCAGCTGAATATGTTCATCCCTTGTTCTCTGCAAAATTGTAGGATGTTACAATTTATCTTTGTGCATAAACAGCTCCAGAAACATGTGATTAAAACAACTTACCATATGAAAATCATTCATAAACTTTTTTGAGTAGACGCCAGAGGGAATAACATCACGTTTAGCTTCTTCGAGCCATCTCAAGATTCCATTAACAAACTCCCCCTTTTCAATGTAAGAATTCTGTGATGTATCGAAGTCAGCCATGACTTGATCTACAGCTATGCTACTATCCAAGTCAATATCTTCAAATTTAACACCAATGATGAAAGCTTGTAGTTCGCCACGTTCTATCTTTTTATCATTGTCCAGATCAATCTTGTGAAATAACCTGCCATATTTTAGGGTCTCATTAAAAGAGCAACTTTTGTGAAATAGAAATACAGCTAAAAGATGTGGTGAGGGCCAGAGGCATACTTCTCTATCACAGGAACATTTGGTGTTCCATCATCATGAAGAAGGCGACCAAAAGCATGCATCTGAGCGTGTCTCAGAAGTCCAGACATTAAATGCTTTAATCTTGCACATTCTAACCTTCTCCTCTGGATCCATGGCTGAAAGATCTGTTTGTACAAGATACAAGTGTTGTTTAATGGAGCAAGATTGATAAAAATACGATTGTAATCAACTTAAAGTAGTGTACAATTCTCCCCAGGAAAACCAGCAACCTGGAAATGAACACTACAGACATGTGCCACCAGATTTCAGATCCTGACCAAATGGAAATGTCTAGAGAAAAGTCATATGGATTTGGGTGGTGGAGAGGCACCATTTCTTCTGGTTCAAACTCATCATCTTCAAGATTTCATCAAGTGTCTTGATGCAAGAACATTGCTTATCTTTTCAGACAAAATTACATAGGCAATAATACTAGAGGAAAATGTTGATAAAAGCAGAAGATGGCAAGATATAGAGTACATTTTCCCGTGAGGTCAGTACAATACCTGATATAGGCAATAAGCAAGCACAAGCAGAGCTGCAACAATAAGCCCAAGCAGGACTGTTAAACGATGGCCAGAATGGAGCTTAAAAATTTTTGGTATCTGAACAATAATAAAGGGAAGAACAGATATCGCCATGATTCTTGCTGCGTAGCTGGTTTGCAAATCAGTTGAAACACCAGAGCCTACACCAATAGAAATGTTATTTAGCAAAATATTAGAAGGATATAATGCATCATATTATAATGCATCATATTTCTACCAGTACAAACCATGCAAATTAGATTATGCTTTTTTAAAAAAAGACAGCATCCACCAGCCATAATGTGATACCATGTAAAAACTTCATATTTCTAGTACAGATAGAACAGATTGAGAAAAAACAGAATTTTTTTAGCTTGCATAACAAACAAATGCCTTAAGTTTCATGAAGCCTATTATTTCCCCCAAACCCTTGAATCCAAACTGAAGGCCAACAGTCCCTATCTAAACTTCTCGAGTGACGTGGGGCATCACATTCTCGAAAGTTAAGTGTATCAAGCTATCATCAGGTAAGATCGCTACAACAGTTTGTTTGTAAGTCCAGATGTCAACTGAAGTTAATGCCATTTTCCCAGGTAAGACCCCAGACTGGCCTTGTTTTTAGTGATTAAAATTGGTTTCCATGATGGAACGATATCAACAACAAAAAATAAAAATGAGAAAGAAGACAGTGAATATCTGACATACCAAAAAGACTGAAGCCATTCGTATCTTGGGAATCAATTGCAGTTGAATTCTCCGACAGATTGCATTTGCCAACAACAACACAAGATCCCCAGAGTAGGGTTAAAAGCATGACCGTTGACCCCGCGAGCAGGCCCATTCCTATCAAAACCTGACTTTGAGCAACCTCTTTAGTTCCAGAGAGCCCAGAAACTGAAATGCAAAAAAACGACACATTAAGTATTTTGCATGTACAGGCAACTCAAGTCTGTGTTCAAGTGTGGAAAAAACATATGATATTTTGATCTAAAATAGGTACTGTATGCAAGCTTAAATCGCCTGGAAAACAAGAAAGGACTAAATTAGTTAGTAGTTGAGTATTACGTTGGTACCCTCCTCAAGGGCGGTCCAACAGATCCATAATAATATAAGCATATGCAAGCCAAAATCATGCTCAACTTCCAAAGTAGTACAGAACTACAGACTTTCTACTATGTTGTACTCATCTCACTGTTGCGGTATCACACTATTTCTCCAAAAGCAAAACAGAATACACCATCGAATACTAAGAAAGCTTCCCTTGCACGACTAAGTTTCGACAATTACTTCATCGGCATAATCAATTCAAGCACATGGCAAACTTTTTCACTCGAACCAGTCCAAAGATCAGGGGCGGAACTACAACAAAAATAACCGGGGTTCACCACTTCATCATATATATAACAATATATATAATTTTCAATCAATATTATGCCTAATAGTAATATGTCCGATAATTTTTAGCATCAATACTTCAATATGATCGATAGCAGTATATGATAATAAAGAAGTAACAATCGAAATACTTACCAAAATAAATAAACCTGATAATAATATTGGTTAGTTGCAGCAAACTGAATTAACTAAGTACGAAATCACATACAAAAAGTTGTTCAGCATTAGTAAAATACATCATCCGATCTCATTGGCCTATAAAAAAGAAAAAGTTTTTAAGTAAAAAAAAAGAATGATCAAATATAAGTAAAAACATTACTTTTTAGTATTTGTGTTCTTTCAAATTCATAAAGCGATGAACCACAATATCATTGGTAATTTTCTATAATTCTTATTTTTTCCACATAACAAATAAGTCTATCATTTATGGAATAATCATCAAATAATTGAAAATGTCAATTAGATATTTGTATGTTCAACAATTCAAGATGGCAATAAGGGCCAAGCGGCACTGTAGCCAAATGGCAAACGAGGGCCACCGGTGGCATCGATTTCTCACGTTTTCTTGTGAATATTTGCTGTCTGATTGGGTGTGGCTGTAGCGGGCGTGATGCACATCTTCTGCATGACTTTATGAGATGAACAGGTGTAGAGGGTTGTGCGAAGTGACATGCTTCAGGATTGATCAAATAGACACCATGACCTATTGCGATCCTCTCTCTTGGGCTGGGTGTTGCAGTGACCTCGTGTGTTGTGGGACAGTGAAGACTCCTCATGGACTACTGCTAGCTACTAAAAATTTAGGTTGCTAGTATTCCTTTTGTTTGGCTTCAAAAAAATACCGGGTGCACTAAGTTTAGATTAGGGGGTTCACGTATGAAATAGAGATATTAATACCTGTAGAAAAAAATTTTGGACCCGGTGTCCTGTGACACCGGGCCCAACCACATAGCTCCGCCCGTGCCAAAGATGACCTTTATAGCATCAAAATAACCATCTTTTCCTCGTGTGTCGACTATCAAAAGTTTAACTACTCTTGTTTTTTCTTAAACAAAAGTTCAACTACTCAACTACAACCTACCGCGAGAAATCGTACATAAATGAGTAAATTTCATAAAATTGCAACTTTTACTGGTGAAACTATCCGCTTGCTGCAATATTTGTTTGGGAGTGTCTAAGTATCACCCGGATATTTTCTTCCTAATTATCATCCAAATTTATGACATTTGAATTATAGATCAAGAGCCCTTTATTTTTAAAGGAGGGATTTTTTTTCAAGTGAGAGGGGTAGAATTCAAGGATGGAAAGGAGAATTCAAGAGGAAGGAAGAATTCATGCCCATTTGTTTTTGGTTTTATGGAGCTGCATCTTTAGCGAGCGAAGTATCACCGAACAGCCGTCAAATCATTTGTCTTGATAGTCAAATCACTCAATGAATCAGCTAGTCAGCAAGGAGTAATAAATCGAAGCACCAACGGTCAACCGATCCGGAAACCAAGAAGAGACTGAAGAGTGATAACCACCGGTGCGGATCTCATCAGTCATCACACGGATGCAAATGCGACGGCTCATCACGATCAAACAAAGAAGAGGAGCAAGGAACTGACCGAGGATGAGCATGGCGTCGGGGAGCGCGCCGAGGATGGGGAGGAAGAGGCCGCCGACGATCCCGGGGCCGAGGATCTCGAGCAGCAGCTCGCTGCCGGCGGAGAGGTAGGTGGCGGCCTTGAACATGAGGAAGCCGTAGGCCAGGGCGAGGAAGAGGTTGCCCCCGGCCGTGTCGGTGCACGGCAGGAACCCGTACGTCATCTCGCACGCGCCCTCCTCCCCGGCCGGCGGGGCTGGCTCCCCCGCCGACGGGAGGCGGAGCACGGTCGGGATGGAGGCGTTGGCGTTGGCGTTCGCCGGGAGGAGGCCGTCGGAGATGAGGCGGCCATGGGCGAGGAGGGGCGCGAGGACGGCGAGGAGGAGGAGGATGAGGAGGCGCGGCTGCCGCGGCATCGTGAGCGAGAGTGGAATGATGCGGCCGGGGCGGCGTAGTGGGGGAGATGAAGTTGCGCGGACGCGGTGGTGGGATCCGATGCCGCGCGGCTGACACGACTGCACGTGGTGGGCCGTCGTACCTCTGCCGGCCGGCACGCGCGGTCTGGATCGCGGCCGCCTACCGTCCGTGACTGCGGCGCGGCACCGTTAATTGCGCGATTCGCGTCTGACGCGTGAGAGTTTGGCAGCATGGACGCGTACGCGCGCCGCGTGATCCGTCGTCGTCTGCCACGTCTCCGCCGACGTGCTTTCTCTTTTGTCAAAGTTGGAAGGGAGCGTACTACTGTTTAAGTACGGCTGAAACACGTAACACCACGAATCCACGACGACAGGACATTTGTGCGACAGACGTCGCCTTTTCGTTGCATTTCCTTCTATTAATTTTTTTTGTCTTTTTTTCTACTTTTGCTATTTTCTCTTTAATTCTTTATTGTCTGTAATAATATAACTGTTTTTTATGTTTTTATCTCTAAAAGAGCAAACAACTATTACAATACGTTTACAACTAAAAATCAAGAGCTACAGCTGTAAATCGAAGCTTTTAGACCGAATAAAACCCCTCTTAAATTATGTCCGGAAGATAAGATTTGGAACACCGACCATCGTGTCGTGCGTGGTCCTCGCCTCGCCTCCGTACTCTGAACCAATCGCTGGGCCTGAATTCAAACTTCCATTTAAAACCTGCACCAACCACATAATTTCTTAAATGCCACAGCCCACAGTGCAACTTAGGAAAAAGAAATGTTTGGCTCTATGTTAATGGTTTGTTTGTGTTTTCATAGCTGCTTTTCATTTTAGCAAAAGCGCACATATTATCCATGCAATATTTCAGTAGTCCCGGCCTGCAGGTGGATAATTCTGATATTCAAGGATTCTGTCAGCATATGTGTGATGCTTTACGTTTTTTATAGTGAGATTATGAACTTTTATTTTGCTTTTTTCGCTGGGAAGGGCAAAAGTGGAATTGTCCTAAAAGAATAATAAATGTTAGTCAGGGAGCAACACGAACAAACTAATAAATGTTAGTCAGGGAGCAACACGAACCAACTCTTTGATCTGTCATTTTCTTCTTAGATATTGGCAATTCTGCAAGCTCTTCAACAAACTAGCTACAGAAGCACGACGTCACACCATGTTAGCTATCACGTAGATCGAAGCAAGAGTCGATAATTTGTAAGAGACTTTTCTGGAAAAATCACGGAACCATACATATTTTCGAGAAAATGAAGGGCTTTTTTGGAAAAAAAAATGGAGGACCCATACGTCATTTCAGAAAAAGCACAGGGCTTAATCATGTAGAAGGAGGGCTTCTTTGAAAAATCAAGGATCTACACGTAATTTCGAAAAAGTGAAGGGCCTTTTTGCAAAAGCGCTATCTGGTAGGGTCTTTTCATAAAAAATCAAGGACCTATATGCAATTTTAGAAAATAGAGGACTTTTCGCATGATTACTAAGGTGGCATTGATTCCGGGGAGCAATCCCAAGGGAATAATAGCAAAGAATGCAGGGATGGCTTGGTTGCAGTTGCTAATGTCCGTTTCAAATGGCTTCGGTTTCTGAGTTTTGACTTTTAAAAGTTAGAAATTATTTAGAACACGTTTGGTTTTTTAGCCTTTTTATTTTTTTCATTGTCCGTAGAGATATAATGATGTTTTTTTTATTTTTAATTGAATGACTCAAAAAAATTAATAGTCGCTATAGTATATTTTAACCAAAAGTCAACAAGCGGAAGCCAGAAACCGTAGCCGAGGGTAATTCGTTGGCAACATTAACGGCTCATGACTCAAAATGTCAAAATAATAACCTTATTAAGCGTCCATACATACAAGTTGAATGACCGAATAAAAAAATATCACACTACTCCATCGTTGGGTTGATGTCACTGGATTTAGCCTAGGGGTGCAAATGGGTTGGGTTAATCCCGACCGATCCGGTACCGAATCCGGTCGGTACCGGATTCGGGAAGGGAATTTGGTATCCGGTCAGATTCGGATAATTCATGTCGGATTCGGATTCGGGAGAGTTGTTATCCGACCGAATAGTATTGGTATTCAGATACCGGATAATTATCCGGTTGGATATTCGGTCGGATATCTGGTAAGAGCTAAGAATTCACCTTTTATTTTGCTAGTATTTGTTTTTTTTATCATGTTGGTTGGTTGAGGTGTACAGTATATAGAAAGATTTCCTGGATCGTGCAAGCTTAAGTTCTTTAAAAGGAATATGATATTCAGTTGTGGCAACTATAAATATACAAATACTAAAATGGTGTTTTATTTCTAATTCTGCTACTTGTGCAATTGGAATCCTAAATTTGCTCATTAAGATCACTCTTCCTAGGTAATGGAATGAAAAGCATGTAATCAGAGTATTATTAAACGATGAATTTTGGCATGCTTTAGTAAATGAACAGGTAAATTTCTCAAAAGTCTATTATCCCAATTGTCTACTGTCTCTACCTTAATTTAGTAAAATTTCTTTAGCCTAGAAAAAGAAAATGCTGTCCGTCAAAAATCAAGAGTCATCTTAAAACGCCACACCTCAATAGGCAATTTTGGGGGAAACGCCACACCATCTTCGGCTGATGAATTATAATCACTATCATGTACTTATGTCTAACAGTTTAAGGTTTGAAGTGATGGTGGTATGGTTTAGTATATGTTCCTTTCCGTATGCACGTACTATCCGTCTACATTATCCATTTTCGATCCGAAACTGTCAAGTATCCGTTCCGGCGGCACTGTATTCGAAATTCCGAATTCGTATTCGTATCCGGTTTTACTGTATCCGACCCCGAATCCGAGAAAACAATATGGGTTAGGATACGGTATGAGTAATATCCATCCGAATCTGACCCGATTGCACCCCTAATTTAGCCTGCTTCACGCTGTTGGCTCCGTCACCGCACTTCGCTACGCACCAACCTCGGTTGAGGGCCTGTTTTTAGCAATAGCTTATGTCTTTAATTGAAATATTTAAATTTTGGTTGTTAATGAGAGAGAGTATAGAGAAAGACACTCGCGTGTAATTTTAGCCGATATAAATAAAGTTAGTATAATGTCTATTATAATTAACTTGTAGACCTCTATCTTAAAAAGATATTTCGTTTAAAAACTAGTTATTATAAAGAAGCTAAAAGTTAGAAGCCGAAAAAGACCCTGCGTCTCGGGGGCTTCCTTTTTGTGGAGGGAAATTTAACTTTTTGCCACTCTTAACATTGCCACCTACTCAAATGCCATCCTCTACATTGCAATTAATATTTTGCCACTCTCCAGCCTACGTGGCGCCTAGTCACCGCCATGTCACGCCCGCGCCTCCCCGCGTCCGCGCCGCCCGCGCCTGTGCCTCCGTCCCCTGCGCAGGCGCGGGCGCGGGGAGGCCGGGCGGCGGCGCGGGGAGGCACGGGGAGGCCGGGCGGCGGCGTGGGCGCGGGGAGGCGCGGGCGTGACATGGCGGTGACTAGGCGCCACGTAGGCTGGAGAGTGGCAAAATATTAATTGCAATGTAGAGGATGGCATTTGAGTAGGTGGCAATGTTAAGAGTGGTAAAAAGTTAAATTTCCCTTTTGTGGAAGCCGGGAATGGAACAGGCCACAGGTAGATTCTTCTCACCGCCGGCCGATGCTCTGCTGTCTGGTGATGGTGCTAAGGCGGCAGAAGCACGAAAAGCCATGTGTTTGCCTTGCAAAAACGAACGCCCAGCTAGTAGCACCAGGCAAGCCCATCATTGGTCCACTTGTGACTGGGCCCATCTTGCTCGCTCGCTCTCGTCGTGCAATCGCGAACCCCGCCCCAAACCCTGCAGCCGCCTCCGCCTGCGCCCCCACTCCCGCCGGTCACCGCCGCGACCTCGTCGCGCCTCCCGCGAGGCCGCCATGGCATTGCACGCCCCGGTGCTCGTGCTCAGTAAGTGCCTTTGCGTCGCGCTCCCTCCCAGTCAGTCTACCACCCTCCCTCACCGCTGCTACGGTTCTTGGCGCCGCAAATTTCCCCCCTTTTTTTTCTGATACGGCACAGCGGGTACGGTTGGACTTGTGTCCTTCCAGTTTTTGGTTCGTTGCCCCCGCCTTCATTTTTGTTTGTTCCTGTCTCGTGATTTGATGTTAGTAGTGTTCATTTAGTTCTTGATCTGATCGCTCGCTCTGCTGCTCTTTCGGTCAATTCTTTTTTCCTCTAATCCGTGCCTTTTCCCTTTTGTATGACGAGTGCAGAGAATTCTTTGAAGCGGGAGTCTGGCGCCAAGGTGCACCATGCCAACATGACATCCAGGCCGCCAAGGTAAAATGGACGCCTCTTTAAGCTTCCTTTTGTTACTCCATGTCGTGCTTCATGCCTTTGTAATCGTTGTTGAGTAAGAAGAATGGTTTGCTTGGGTAACTTCTTCAAAGTAAAATTGTTCGAACCAAATGCTTTGAATATTACTTGTTTGAATAATTCATAGGAGAAGGATTAAACCTTTTGTTGGTATAATTATGGTCTAATGGCTAATCCATGTAAGGCTTAGTTGCTTTTGTTCTGTAGTCTGTTGTTCTTCCTTCTTTTTAGAGCATTTTCCCCTACCGTACTGCACCGGGAAGCAATCGAGCATCATATCTGTTGTTTATTTGTTGTCTAGGCTGTGGCGACATCATACACACTACATTGGGCCCTCGGTCCATGTTGAAGATGCTGCTTGATGCTGCAGGAGGTGCCTAAACGACTCATGAAATTTTTGTTTAAATCATTACAGTTTGCAGTTTGCATTGACGAGTGCATGCCTGTGCTATGTTTGTTTGGACTGAATGAGTGACTTGATGCCATTATTTGGATTTCTGTGTGATATTACTAACTTTCATGTTATGTCATGTTAGCATTGTACCAATTACAATTTACCAGTACATTTCATGGTGTGCTAGAATATCTCTGCCCCTTTTTGTTTCAGAACGACTGCAAGGTGCATTATAGATATACTGTTTAATGGCTTTCGTAGAAATTACTATGTTATTATCATTAAGAGCTGGAGCTATAGCATATATGCATCATAGTAGTCCCTAATACATGACAGGATTTATGATTGAACTCTCCAAATCTGATTTGCTTGTACCTACCGCAGTAAGAACTTAGCACCAATTAATATGTCACTCAGCAAATCTGATGTTATCACTTGAGTGCATTTGCTTGCTTGCTTAGCAGTGATCTATTGTCTTTTTTGGTTCTTTTTCCATGTAATATGCTTTGTTGTTTTGACTATTAACATGCTTACTTAGGAGTTGAATAAGTGTTTCTCAATAATTCGTTGCTTTTACCAAATACAGAAGATCTTAGCTCACCAGCCGATAAAAGTATGCCAAAAGTGTTGGTCAGCAACATTGCTGGAGTTTTTTTAAAATAATCAATTTTTAATTCCAAATTACAGTATTACACTTGTTATTTATTTTCTTTTTTTTGCAGTTTTAACCATATGTCGCTCTACGGTTGGACGACTTGGATTAGTCGCCTAACCATTGGGTGACACGTAGCTAAGTCGCCAAACGGTTAGGCGACTAGTCCTTGTCGCCCAACCGTTGGGCGACAACACCCTAAGTCGCCCAACAATTGGGCGATAATCCTCTAGTCATCCTACTGTTGGGCGGTTTTAAAACATAATATAATTATTTTATTAATCTGATGGAATAATTGTAGGGGTAAATGGCAATTGTTGTAGGTAATACATTTAGCAAATCTTGTTTGTAAGTTATTTTTTTAAATAAAAGGGTAGATAATGTCGGTTGATCCGTTTGTGATTTTCGTAGATTGTGAATTGTACGAAATCTGTTTGATTCGCAATAACATTCATGAGCCTTGAGCTCTTTGTTTAGCCCTGTTCTTCATGCGGGTCTTAATGAATAATATCACCATTTCTAATACTTTTTAATTTGTTTATGCAGTCTATGATTGAGCTAAGCCGCACACAGGACGAGGAAGTAGGAGATGGCACGACATCTGTCATTGTCCTTGGTATGCCCCTTTTTTTTTGTCCCTTGTGCTCTTGTAAACAGGCCAGTGGTTAATTATGTAGAATAGTAAAACAACTGTATCATATTTAAGGTTATCTGAGAGACTGACGCTATAGTATAACTGTATAAGTGTGCGCTCCAGATCGTGTTTTACCTTAGTATTAATTTATATGTTGCAAAATTAATATTTAGCATGTTCCACGTCATATTGGTACAAACTAATTTGGTCTGAATAAAGAAATGCTTGAGGTTGACTTTTGCTGTTTAGAAGGGCAGAAGAATAGAGTCTCTTACATATATATGCTCTATCTGTTTTGTTGATGTACTTAATGAATTGTCTACATGAGCAAATTTCATTTGATTTAAGCCCTTTTAATCCACATGTCTAAGTTCTGGAACTTTTTTTAGCTGGTGAGATGCTCCATGTTGCGCAAGCATTCATTGACAAGAACTACCATCCCACTGTTATTTGTCGAGGTATCTTTGCTCAAAGAACTAGAAATGCCTTTTTCCTTAACTTTGTTTACCTGTTCTAATCCCTTTTTTTTCAGCATACACCAAAGCTCTTGACGATGCTATAGCTGTCCTTGATAAGATTGCTATTCCTGTTGATGTGAATGACCGTAAGTTCTGTGTATTAAATCTTTTCTTGGATTTTAGCTCATCAATAAATCATGTAATAAATATTTTCTTGGATCTTTGCTCACTACTAAATCATGTAGTTGTTCTTTAAGTTCTCTTGAAGGTTCATATTTGTGAGACTTTTCAAAATTCATAATTGAGGTGTTGCAATGCTTGGGCTGGCGAAGAGTTCCATTGGTACAAAATTCACTGGTCGGTTTGGTTACTTAATTGCGGTAAGTACCTTTCTTTTACATAAAAGTTTACTACTGGGTAGTTCCACTTCATTTTCTTTTGTTCTCTTTATAGCTGCTTGTATTGCTGTATTCAGGATCTTGCTATTGATGCCAACACAACAGCTGGTGTTGATCTGGGTCAAGGCATTCGTGAAGTTGATATCAAGAAGTACATCAAAGTAGAGAAGGTTCCTGGTAGCCAGCTGGAAGATTCCAAGGTCCTTAAAGGAGTTATGACCAATAAAGATGTTGTTGCTCCTGGGAAAATGAAAAGAAAGATAGTTAACCCACGGATCATTCTCCTGGATTGCCCTCTGGAATACAAGAAAGGAGAAAATCAGACCAATGCTGAGTTAATGAAGAAGATTGGTAAGGGATCTAAACGCAACTTTTCTGTCAAAATACATGGAAAATAAAAATGTTTTTTTATACTTTTATTGGTGTTGATTTTACCATGGGATTTCATACATACGGCCTATGATGCACGGACACGGATACGTCGACACGACACGATACCAACACGGGAATTCGCCGTTTTCCCAAAAATACCGATACACCGACACGGTTATATATATTTAAATAATAAATAAATAAATTATATATATGTATTATTTTCTATGTTTCCACATGCTTATTATCTGAAATAATGTAAATTGTAAACTTGTAATTTGTAAAGTGTATACTCGGAATATGTACCTCATGAATTGTTTTGTTAATCCTGGCGACAATTGTTGATGTGAATACCATTTCTAGAAATAAGAACTCCATTAATCTGGGAAAAAGTAACATGATCAGATGCGGGAGTACCATTTCTGGCGAGATGCGGGAGCCGGCGACGCACGGGAGATGTAGTCGGTGGCGAGACGCGGGAGATGTAGTCGGCGGCGAGATGCGAGAGATGTCATCGGCGGCGAGATGCGGGAGCCGGCAGGCAGAGGAGATGCGAGTGAGGAGATGGATGTGGCGGCGAGATGCGGGAGCCGACGGGCGGCAGCGAGATGCGGGAGCGGGCGGCGGCGCGAGCGGCTGATGCGGAGAAGCGCGAGCGAGCGATGGGAATGATGTGCTCGGGAATCGGCGCTTATGGTTAGGGTTAGGGATGGGCCGGCCTGGGCCGGCCGTGTCCTGGGCTATTCCTGGGCTAGCTATGTCCAGGCCGTGTCCGACTCGTATATTTACTGTGTCCGACAAGTGTCGAGAATTTTAATAATTAAAATTAATTCCGAAATCGGCCGATACGTCACCGACACGTGTCGGACACAGATACGGCGGTTTTGACACGTGTCCGTGCTACAGAGCATACGGCAATGTTGATTCACTGCTTATTGCAGGCAGGTAATGCTACAGATGGAGGAGGAATATATAGAGAACCTCTGTGCACAGATTCTGAAATTCAAGCCTGATTTGGTTATCACCGAGAAAGGGTTGAGTGATCTCGCAATCCATTATCTAGGTAAGGCTGGTGTAAGTGCAATCCGAAGACTCTGGAAGACTGACAATAACAGGATTGCGAAGGCTTGTGGAGCAGTCATAGTGAATAGGCAGAGGAACTTGAAGAATCTGATGTTCTTGAAGAATCTGATGTTGGAACAGGAGCTGGCCTCTTTGAGGTCAAGAAGATTGGTGATGAGTTCTTCGCCTTCATTGTTGACTGCAAAGATCCCAAGGCATGTACTGTTCTGTTGAGGGGAGCAAGCAAGGATGTCTTGAACGAGGTTGAGAGGAACTTGCAGGTGAGTGCTTCATTTCTTCTTTTTGTTTTCCCTGCTATATTCTATTGTGGAAAGATCTCTACTCACTTTTTTCATTCATAGAATGCTATGTCTGTGGCGAGGAACATTTTGAGAAACCGCAAACTTCTACCTGGAGGTGGTGCTGCTGAATTGACTGTATGTGCAACATTGAAACAAAAGAGTTCTTCAGTTGAAGGTGTAGAGAAGATATTATTCAGAATTCAGAATAACCTATATCTTAATTGATCCATGGTGAACCTGTTCATGTGGATAATAATATATTCCCTTATAATGTGCACAAATATGAATAGGATTTGTGCTCGCATATTGTGGTTGAGTATGATATGAAAGACTTCTCTATATTTCAACTCCAAATATTATTCTGTGCGATCATGATCTGACTCAAGTATGTTTTTTTCCATTTGGGTTCCAGTGGCCCTATGAAGCTGCTGCATTAGCATTTGAGGCAATTCCAAGAACTCTGGCTCAAAACTGTGGTTTGAATGTAATTAGGATGATGACAACTTCAGGGAAAGGTAATGACTACTGGTTCCTTCATTAATTCAGTAAGCTAACTTTAAGTTCATGTCTGTATAATTGGTGTATCGTTTACAGTTTTCTGATATTATTTCTGAGTTTTTTGTTCTCTAATAATGTGCCAAATCATTGCAGCATGCAAATGGTGAAAATGCCTGGATTGGCATTGATGGAAGCAGCGGTGATATCGATGATATGAAGAGCAGAAGGTCTCTCGCTCTCTCCCCCCTCTTTTTCTTGCTTGCATGCGTGTTGAAACCCCATAATTTTGTCTTGCTTCAGATCTGGGATTCGTACAGTGCCAAGCTCAAACATTCAAGACGGCTATTGAGGCTGCTTTTATGCTTCTAAGGATTGACGATATCGTCAGTGGTATCAAGAAGGCTCCTGGAGCCAGTCCAGTTCCAAAGCAGCCTCAAATCGAACAAGAGGGTGATGCAGACAACGAACAGATGATCCCAGAGTAGAATGACTTGTATACTGACACCTCAAGCACATGCGAGTTATGTTATTTAGCAAGACTTACCTAACATATGAAGTTCCAGTCAGTTTAATTTCTTTGAAAAATTTGCATTAGCCTTTGGAATTATTAGCTATATGCACGAGGCACGACATTGTATTTCCTTTTGAAGTTTGCATAGGACCATGGAATTTTTACCATATTAGTACTTCTTGATGCCATAGTTTGTATGCTTGGCAGCTGTTCATGTTTTTTTCAGACTTCAGTGAAGGCTGAATGAGCTTTCTACTAGTAGAAATGTGATCAAACGTTGACGCAGGACTGTTCGTTGTTATTTTGTTGGTTTGTTGCTAACACAGAATGCCTTGTGTTACAAATGAAATCTAAAGTCCTATTGTCCTGTATGAAGTGCTTATTAAATTGTATGGGGATTGTTTGACTTGTGCTGTTTGATCATTTCGATCTCTTACAAATATGTGGTGTTACATAAGGAGCAATGAGGGCTTGTATTAGCTTTCTTTGTTCCATTTATTTGGAAATCTTTTGGCCTTGCTTTTTTAGTCGAACGAGCGAAGGTGAGACGCAGGCAACTAATTTTGTGTTTGGATGTTTCCAATTTTGCATTAGCGGTTTGGCAGCCTCAATGTGCACTCTAGTAGTATGAAGTTACAAGACGATGTAGATTTGAAAAAAAAAGGTTACAAGTTGTAAATTTGTGCAAAATATGAGTTAAGTTTGAGAACATTTTGGGAATCACCAGAGGAGGTGTCCGATATCTTAGTATTTTTTGACATAAACTAAGATTATCTGTAGTATGCAAGAACTCTACAACTGAAGAAAGCAATCACCTTGAAACACTTTACCAACACAAAATGTAAGGACAATCCAAACAATACATCCACAACAAATCCCCATCCCAGCACAACTTTCGTTAGGGTGAGCAAACATCACATACAAATAAACAACAAAACAAGAACGTATCAGACTGCACAAGACTACTAACAGCTGTGTCTTCCACACGATGAATCGCCAAAAATCATTGGTCGCATCAACCGCCTTTCGCTATCGCATTGCAGCTCCCTCGCATGCGAGAAGCCCTTGCTTGGCCTGCATCGAGGCGGCTGCGGCGATGTCGGCACCGCCGGTGGCCTTGATCTGCTGCTGGTGGCGCAGTTTGAGTAGCCGCTCAATCTCCTCCTTCAGTGCCTCTTGATGTGCTACATTGGAAATTCTGGGATGAGTTTATTGTGCTAGCTAAACTAGGGGGCTATCCAAAACGTGTTTCGTAAATTTCATTTCCATTGTTTTTTTCGTCAAAAGAGTATCTGAAGTATGAGTAGAACCGTCCACTTTTTGGTTTTTACCAGCAGCTCGAAGTGTTTAGCGTGCTGATTGGTGCGTGAAACTGAATGTGGTATATCAAAGTCTACAAGCCCTGGATTTGAGACCTATCTAGAGAACCGCAGAAAAACGAAGAAATTCTTAGCCAAGATGGACACAGATTTAATACCATCTTTGAAGATCTTGTCTTGGGCGAGGGCGGCAATTCTTTGCTTGAGTTGGCTGTTGCCGACGGTGAGCAGCGACCGCTGGTGATCCAGGAAGGCCACGCGAGGGGACAGTGCTGACACCTCCATCTGCAGTAAGCAATGACCAATCAAACAAAGGCATCTCAAATGTAACCAGATAAGTTTCCTTTTTGTTGTATCTGAAATGCCTCAAGTAATGGTGAAACTGAACTACCACACCATTCGAAAAAAATGGAGAACAATGGATTTTGGCCATAACTACATCAAGGCATAATTTTGAGAACTTATCGAGTGGAGAAGTACTCAATATATATAGTCTAATTTTTTTCTTTTAGTTTTTTTTTGTAGTTTTTCGTATGTGGTGTGTGAGAGAGAGAATTGAAGTGATCACCTGGAGAGTGGTGACGCTGCGCTCAAGCTCAGAGATGTACTGCAACTTCCTAACTCTTGACCTCTGCGCTGATTGCCTGTTTGCCAATATCCTGAAACAAAAACACCAAACCAACGAAATTGCAGCTAAATCATCACCAGTTGCCACTTCAATTCACGGTGTTTGGTACTGTTTTACCCTGGTAAATGAAAAATAATTGTATTATAATTAAGGGCTACTATGCATCTGACCTTTTAACCCTCTGGGGGTTAGCAATGCCGTCCGCTGCCGCCGGCGCCGCCATTCCGCGCGCGCCGGCCGGCGACGTCGCCACCATCCCCTCTTCCGCCTCCCCCATGTCCATGAGCTGGGCCTCCCCCGCCCTCTCGCCCCCGCCGTCGGACACGGCCGGCGCCTCGACGTCGGAGAACATGGACATGAGCTGCTCGTCATCGAGCCGGTCAAACTCGTCCCCGCCGATGACGTCGTCCATCGGCACGGCCTCCAGGAACGCCGCCGAGTCGCTGGCCGAGCGGCGGTGCGCGCCGCGCCTCGCCGCCGCGAACCCGAGGAACTCTCCCGCCGCCGACCAGTCCTGCGCCGCCGTGCTCGGCGCCCTCGGCGGCAACTGCGCCATTCCCTCGCGCTCTTCTTGGTGGTACTCCTCCTAGCTAGGCTGCTAGCAAACTTGCTGTATAACACATGTATGTATGGCTACAATTGTAGGTGGAGTTGGAGCTATATATTGTGGTGTGAGTGCACATGCATGGTGGAAGCACATTGAATTAGTGATTAGTGTGGGTGCATTGCTACATAGGTTGGTGATTTATAGCTATTATTAGTAGCATCATGCATGTGTTTAGACTTTAGAACTATGTATCAAGATCCAAGAGGTATGGTAGTTAGTACCAGGACAATAGTTTCATGGCAATATGGCATGCAAATGCAAATAAGTTCACCAACTTTGCTAGCTAGCTCCATAGTGTTGTGTTACTTGTAATACTATGTTGTAAATAAGGTAATTGCTGTCATGTGGTGCTAGAGTTAGTAATCTTGTTTTCAGTTTAGAAGTCAAAGTCGTATTCGAGTTTGCAGTGTGCAAGTCGGTTTAAGTCGTGATCGTAGTCGGTTTGTCATGGTCGTAAGTCGTGTACGAGCACGAGTTGTATTTCGAGTCCGTGTCATAGTCGTGTTCGAGTCCGTCGCAGAGTCGTAACTGTCTTCGAGACTAAGTCGTAGAGGAGAGTATAAAAGGCAGTGCCATGTAACCGAGAGGGCAAGAGTTGTGGCCAATGCGATCGATGTGATCAAAAGGCAAGGCAACAGAAAGAGCGATCAGGGTGATCGTAGCGATCAGTATGATCATAGAGAAAAAAACAAAGAAGAGAAGAGTGAATTGGCTCTGGGAAGTCTATCTAGTTCATTGTATTCACAGACGTGGTTGTAACCAGAGTTACGACCACGGCAACGAGCGGAGGTGTTCGCAGGTGCTAAAGACGTTGTCGTAAAGGAGTTACGACCACGATCACAGAACTGAAGATGTAATCATAAGTCGTTACAACCACAGCGAGAAGGCGTGGTCGTACGTGATCATGTCGACAGAGCTTTCGACGTGGTCAACAGTATCACAGCGTGGCCGTAATCGGGTTACGACTACGGTGATCGATCGTGGTCGAAGGAAGTGCAGCGCAATGGCGGTGAACATGGTCGTAACTTATGCTGAAGTTACGACGACGTGGTCGGAGCAGCCACAACGTGGTCGTAACAGCCAGAGGACCAGAGTGGTCGGAGGACCAGAGTGGTCGAAGATCCGATAGAATGGTCAGAGAGCATCGGGACGTGATCGGAGAGGTCACAACCTGGTCGTAACGACTGTCAGCGTGGTCGCAAAACCAGCAGAGCGGTCGTAACGACTCAGGAGGTGGTCGTAGCCTCTTGAACGTGGTCGACAACTGAAGGAGGTGGTCGTAGCGACTACAACGTAGTCGTACGATCCTAGGAGCAGTCGGTAAGACTGCAACATGTGGAAACTAAAAGTCATAGGTGCTGATGTTAAGGATAAATTGCTATTAACTTATACTAATCATCCATAGTTAGGGCCTCTTTGATCGGCAGGATTTCAAAAATGTGGGAATAAGAAAAACACAGGAATAGGATATGAATGTATATGCAAAACAGATGATTGAAAAATATAGAAATCTTGTAGGATTGGTGTTTGATTCATTAGAAGAGTAAGAACACAGGAATTTTAGAGTGAATAGTAATCTCGTTTGCTTTTAGTATAAATATAAGAGATTATCACACTGATTTAACTAGTAGCACATGATAAAATCTTCATTTGTTGGCTACTTACAGGTGGACCCAACAATCAGTTCTTATCCCCCCACTGCATCCCTATCGTTCTTATCTACAACCCACCCTAAGGAAGTGGCAGTAGAGGGATTGAGGCTAGCAACAGCGGGAGCGAGGACGAAGGCCAATGGCAATGGGATCCAGGGTGAAGGTTGATGGTCCCATCTCGGGTGGTAGCAGCAAAGGTGGAGCGAGGGTAAAGGCTGGCGGCACTAGCTCGGGCTGCGGAGATAGGATCTAGGGTGAGCCAGCAGCGCCATCTTGGGTGGCCACGGCGGGAGCGAGGGCAAGCCAGTGGCGCCGTCTTATACAGCGACAGTGGGAGCGAGGGCGAAGGCTAACGGTGCTAGCTTGGGCAACAGTGACGGGATCTAGGGTGAGCCAGTGTCGCCATCTTAAGTGGCTGTGGTGGGAGTGAAGGCTAAGGCCAACGGCGCCAACTAGGGTGACGACAGGATCCAAGGCGAAGGGACACCTTCCACTCCATCGTCCATTTCCTTCCCAACCTCTTGCCCGTCGCGAGCATGCCACCATCCTTCTCCGACCAAGCCAACACCACCCTTATACTCAACTTGGTTATTGCAATCCATTTTTGCCCTTGCTGGTCATCGTCGTCGCCTTCCCCCACACCAGTGCTAAGCTCGCCATCGTGGCCCATGGCGGCTTTGTGTCAGTCATGGCAAGCACGAGTGCCATTAAGATGCAATTTACCTTGATCCCACGTGAGCCAATGAAAAAAAGATATATGAGTGGATGTTTCATTTCCCTTGAAATTCTTGTGTTTTCATAGGATTGCTACAGTAATCCTGTGGAATTCCTCGGAGCGATTCCCACAGATCAAAAGATACTACAGTGTCAAATCCTGTGGGAATCAATTCTCCAAAAAAATCCTTCAAATAAAAGAAGCTTTAGTTAGAGGTTCATTTTTTTTAATGGACAAGGTTGCAACTAGTAACAAGGATGGAAGTCACATGATGGGGAAAGAAGACAGCTAGCAACAGCTAAGTGAGAGAGTACTGTAGACGGAGAGGGATGAGAAGAGTTGTAGTGTGTATATTTTTTGATATTTTTCAGTAGTTAATCATGGAGTTGCAGGGAGAAGTTATCTCTGCTTCTGGACTTCAGACTTCAGCTGGCAGCAGCGGCAGCAGCTGAGCGAGCAGTTCATCAGGTCTCGGCAACCACGTGCTGCTCCCATCCTTCTCCCTGCCAATCTGCCATGCCATGCAGTTCAAACTGGGCATCAATTTACATTCCAGATCCAGATTCTTATAGTTGCATATATGTAAAGGATGGGATTTTTCCAAGCCAAAATTTAAAAATAAAATAAAATAAGAGATGGAAAATTTGCGCGCGCTCTCTCTCTTTTCATGTGGCCAATCTCTCTCCTGTACTCGGGTGGCTTGAATTAGGGCATCAAAGGTTCTATCGGACGATCCCGATGAATGCCAAGTAGTGCTATATATTTTTGTTGCAATTACAAGGGACATATTTCTTTCTTTTCTTAAGAAATCAGGTTACAGAGGGGTAGTATATGTTATGCATGCCAATCTCTCAAAAAGCGAGAGTAAAGGATGGACAGGATGCCAGAATGAAGGAAATGTAGAATGTATTATTTACTTGGTGTGATTTTTGTAAACGTTTACTTGACCTAGAGGGGCTGACGAAATGCTTTATATTCTTCCATTCTGGCATGCGCTGTCTGTTATCAGGATAGAAAATATAAAGCGTAGCATGGGCGGGCACATGAGAACATTGCTCAACGTGGCTGAAAGATACATTTAGGTATACACTGCCTGTGAAGTGGTTAACAAGAAAGCATGTAGGTTAATTATTCTTGCTCCATCAAAGTCCACGTTTAATTTCTTACACACCATGAAAATAAAAGGAACAACTGGCAAGTGGTTAACGAGAGAGAGAGAGAGAGAGAGAGAGAGAGAGAGAGAGAGAGAGAGAGAGAGAGAGAGCAATGGCACATTGGCATGGCGTCGCAAGCAAGTGCTCAAATAATGCGTTGCCCCCCATGGCCATGTGCAGGCTGCCCGTAGGACATTCTCACGAACAAGGTCGATCATTCCACATGCATGTCACATGCACCGGCCGATCTACTTTGCTTGCTCCCAACATGTGTACACTACGCTACTCTATTCACATCTGGCCCGCCTAGCCAATGCATGGTGCCTTCCTTTCACATATCTACCATCTCTTATCCCTTGTGCTCACCATTGCCGTGTCTGCCATCTCTCTCTCTCTCTCTACCCTCTCCATGATGCGCGTCTCTTGCTGTCCTACGGCTGTCCTTGGAACTCTTTTTTTACCCAACTAGGACTAGTCACTACTACAAAACAAGTCTCATCACAGACGGTTCATAGGGAACCGTTTATGTTGTAATTATTACAAATGGTTTTATAAGCGTGACCGTCTATATTATTAACGGTGGTTAGAACCGTCTGTGATACACAATTATCACAGACGATTCTTATTAATAACCGCCTGTGATAATTGCAGACATCACAGACGGTTTTTAATTAGAACGGTATGCGATAATTACGTATCACAGATAGTTTGTGGTTGGAAGTGTGTATGATATGTATTTCTTATACGTATCAATATGGCGCTTTGACTCCCCGATGCATGCATCTCTTCGATCATTTCGGCTTCCCGATGCGTTTCTTCATCTCACACGCTGAACGTATTCGTTGTTGTATAAAAATGATCATCTGTCACCGAAGATTAATCCCCACATCACTGATCTATTCTCAAGCACAAAAAAGGCTCCATACGCTACCTTGTCGCCGGTATTGATGACCTATCTGGCTATTTTGTACGAGCACCTCGCCGACTGTACGCTGGCAGATGTTGCGGAAAGATACTGTGCAAATACAGTGTCCTCCTTTCTATGTTCGAGAAATTGCCAGAGCAGGTGACAGCCATCTTCCGCTATCTTGACATCCTGCTCCACCACATCTTCTGGTTGGTCTCTCACTTCCGGCGAGCTAATCTCACCATCGACATGGTCCTCCACAATGATGTTGCACATCTCCAAGAGGCTTGCCATTGCTTGGGCTACTTAGTCATGGCAGCGAGCGACAGAGTCAATCTTACCGAAACTCCTGAAGTAAGGGAAGAGAGCCTATGGGCTCAAATCAACTTGATTCATCAGTTGAAGGGTCTTCGACAGACACTTAAACGAGTGCGCCAGCAGGTGGGCGCATTTCGGGCTTCGTTCGCTGATGATCCCAAACCGTCCGATGTCGATGATATCACCTATGAAGTTTTGAAGACGAAGATAGCATGCTACCTCCACCACTAGAAAAACTTTGATTATTTAGATACTTTGTTTAATCTTTGTAATCTTTGTAAGAAGCGACTGGCCATGCTACTTTTTTTGTTATCTTTGTAAGAAGTGACTGGCCACACTGTTTGGCCATATATATATATACACATGCTACTACAAAAAGGGTCATCACAGACGGCTCGGAATTGCCATCACAGACGGTTTTTTGAACCGTCTGTATTTATGTGTCAGTGATAATTGGAGGTTGTCATAGACAGTTTGTGAGCCATCTATGATAATGACAACACAGACGGTTTGTAACTAGAATCGTCTGTGAAGAAAGCTATTACAGACAGCTCAAAACAAAAACCGTCTGTAATACTCACACATTAAAGACAGTTCTAGTTACCAACCGTCTGTGATTGGTGAGTATCACAGACAGTTTGTATATAGAACCGTCTGTTATAGTTCATCCTATACCTATGCCCTTTGAAAACAAGCAAATACAGTGGCAAACACAACAGCATATTACATTTCCATTAAGATTAGAATCCACCATTACAGCATAACAAGATAACGAACCCAACTCTTTAACACGGTAAGAATATATAAGAAGCAGATATCCTAGCAGACAATAGAAGCTGGATGCATCGGATGGCAGCCGAATATCACTGGCAATAGAGAGGCAATGGTAGCGCCACCTTTGTGGTACGACGGTGAGACTGCACAAGACACTCTTACGACACTTACGACAAGAGTGTGTTGTGCAATCGACCAAGGTGTTACAACGAAGGCGCTAGCTCATGGCGGTAGTCGGCATCGTCAAGAAACAAGCTGGATGCATCAGATGGCAGCCGGATATCACCGACAATGGAGAGGTGGTGGTAGCGCCACCTTTGTGGCACGACAATGAGAATACAAAAGACACTCTTATGACACTTATGACAAGAGTGTGTTCTGCAGTCAATTGAGGTGTCACAACGGAGGCACTAGCTCACGGTAGTAGTCGGCGTCATCGAGGAATAAGCTGGATGCATCGGATGGTGGCCGGATATCACCAGCAATGGAGAGGCGGCGGTAACGCCACCTTTGTGGCACGACGGTGAGACTAGATAAGACATTCTTACGACACTTACGATAAGAGTGTGTTATGCAGTCAATCGTGGTGTCACAACGGAGGTGCTAGTTCACGGTGGTAGTCAGCGTCGTCGAAGAGAGGAAGCTATATAGTGGATGAACTCATGTGTGACTGCCGGTGGAGTGGTGGGAAGGTAGATGGGGAGCAATTAATAAGGGCTGAGCGGTGGAAAGGTAGATGGGGAGCAATTAATAAGGGCCGAGCAGTGGGAGGACCCGGTGCCTGCCATCCAATGTGGAGAGAATGGACGGGTGAGATCGAAATCCTAGGGGATACGCCACGGATCAGTGACATGTCATTATCAGAGACGGTTTGTTACAGTAACAAACCATCTGTGATAATGCACATATTAGAGATGATTTGTTATACGAACTGTCTGTGATAGTTTCATAAACGGTTCTATTTAAAAACCGTTTGTGATAATGCGTATATCACAGACGGCTTTTAAACCCAACCGTCTATGATAGTTTCAGAGATGGTTTTAGCCATGACCTGTCTGTAATAATCAAAGCACAGACGGCTCCACATGAATCGCCTGTGATGAGACATCCAGTATAGCTTTGTTTTGTAATAGTGACATATTATTGACCGATAAAAAATAATTAAGCAATACATATTTATTATTAAGGCATTACTGAATTTGCATTTATATATATGAGAATATGTCATTTATATGTGAATTTGCATTTATGTATATGAGAATGTGTCATATATATTTAAATTTGCATTTATGTATATGAGAATGCAATTAACTATCTGTGATGTGTATTATTACGGACGGTTCTAATTTAGAACTATCTGTGATGTGTTTTATCACAGACGGTTCTAATGTGATGTACATTTATCATAGACAGTTATAATTTATAACCATATGTGAATTGTTTTATCACAAACACGATTCTAATTTAGAACTGTATGTGATGTCCAACTTATTTATATTCGAACTCTAGGGTTTGCCGCCGCCCCTACTCAAACACTTAATATTCTCTAACTCTCCCCTCCCCCGACCTGCCGCCTCCTCCCCTGAGCCGCCACCTCTTTCCCGAGCACGCCTCCTCCCCGAGCACGCCGCCTCCTGCCCGGCGCGCCTCCTCACTGAGCACGCTACCTCCTCCTATGTGCGCCTCCTCCCCAGCATGCTGTATGTAATATTATTCTTTCCTATTTATGATATGACAATAAACAATGTATCATCATGGTTACCAATTATCTCTTTTGCTCTGTTGTTGTTTCATCAACACAAGTCCCGAAAATGAATGCCTGGGCTTAAGTTTCAATTATACCCTTTTGATGTCCATATCCCGAAGATGAATTGCTAATGCTCTTAAGCATCAATTCCCTAAATAAAAGATAAGTTATATTCCAGTTCTTTTTTGTCCAAATAGAAATAAAAGCAATTATATAATAATCATTGAATCTGATAGTACTCATATTCACACCAACAATACATATATATTTCATTTGTTATATACTTCATAGAAAACTGTTAGTTATATATAGATCTCAAGTCAATAACTCGCACAATAGCTGTATAGATGTGAATAAGCCTGACTGAATCCCATGATGGTTGTGTAGTTGTGAAGCCCACTATGGTTCTAATCCATAGTGCACCAAGAATTCCAACTTTGTCTACAACTATCTTTTTTCAACAAAATCTCTACCATGTTCCTCACCCCAAGGGTGTCTTCATTACTAAGCTAAGAATATATCCACCTGTTGCCATTACTATCACCATCATGGTTTTTTATATCTTTCTCATACACTGGAAGCAGTACATATATAATTTATGGTAACACTAATATATATAGTCTTGCACACCCCATAATTTAAATGAGTTAGAGACAAAGTCAGATCCTATATCAAACTTGGGCTTTAAACGGCATGAAGTAGATCACACACTGGATCTATATGTATTGCTTCCAGTGCATGAGGAAGATATAGAATATCACATATAGTTATTTTTAAAAACCGTCTGTAATAATACATCACCGACAGTTTTTTATTAGCCGTCTGTGATATGTAGATATCATAGATGGTTATTTTTAAAAACCGTTTGTGATACTTACACATCACAGACAGTTATTTTTAAAATTTGTCTGTGTTGTTACTTATCACAGGCGATTTGAAAACCGTCTATGATGATCTCATGTTATTACTGATTCATAAATTCAGACGACTCATAAAACTGTCTATAATAATGTTTTCAAATTATGTGTGATGATCTTTTTTACGGTAGTGAGAAGTCGTCAACTTGTTTCTTTTTGCCAGCCAATAGCAGTATAGCACATGTATGGCGGCCCCTACTTGTGATGTTAAATCGCCATCTTGTAGATTATGTACGTCGAGGGTTAGGGTGTCATAGATGTACGATGCGAAACAAGGCATGGGCATCGACTGATAGTCAAGCTCTTTTCATTACATAGGGATGGCTCTTGATTTGTTTACGAGGACAGGTTTTCATCTGGCCTTGTTCCTTGATTTGAGATAAACAATGTCAAATACTGCTATTGGAATACATTCCAAGATAACCATGGTATTAGGAATTTCGTAGGTGTCAGACTTATGTTATTTCCTACAAAATTCATGTGAAATTATTGTATTTCAAATAAGCTGCAGACTGCAAAGCGTGGCTAGAGGCACCAGTTACAAAAATCAGCCATAACAACTCTTGTGGACCTGTGGCCCCTCGTATCCTACTAGCCAGGCCTACTACGATAATGTTATACTATCATTGATTATGTTACGTAGTGCAAAGCCCTATTTGCATGGAATAAAGCGAAAAGTAAGCTGTGGGCGTCCGATCACACGTGATGGGGTAGGATTTAATTGGGTTACCCATTCACAAGGCGTTTTTTTATTTCAGAAACCATACAATCTCAATCCATAGGAAATATTTGAGTTACCATGGCCCCTGTAGTCCTGAGCCTTCGTTGACAACCTAATCTGTAACACACCAATTTTAGTTTCTCAAACTTTTTCAACTTAAAATTTGCTTTAATTATTTCTCTAGGATTTTTCTTTTAAGAAATAAAGCTTAAATAACATTTCAGGAATTAATCTTGGAAAATGAAATATCAAATATTTCTAAAAATATTTTATTAGAGTTCTTTGTGTCTCAGTGTATTTTTTGGAATTTTCTTCGATCTTTCTAGAGTTGTTTGATATTTTTCTTGACTTATTTGAATTATCTGGTATTTCTAAAAAGAAAAGGCTATTTAAAATTCAAAAAACCCTTCGGGCTGAATTCTTTCCCATGGCCTAGTTCTTTTCTTTCTCCGACCTAGCCCACTCCTACGCTCGCCGCCAGCCTGGCCTAGCCGTCTACGTCGCGTGTGCTACGTGTAGCAACCGCATCCTTCGCTCGCCTGTCGTCGCTGATGTGTGGGGCCCGCCTATCAACTCTGTCATCTTTGCGTAGCCAACTTGGACTCCACAGTAGCACAGTCGTCTCTGCCATGGACTCTGTTTCTCCCATGGATGAAAGGCCACACCGAGCTCAAGAATCGCATCTTCGAGCCACCTCGCGCCCGACACCCTAAGTCGCAGCCTCGAATCGGGTTGGAGTCACTGAATCGAAGCTTGAAGATGTCGCCGTGCCGTTAAGCTCCATTGAGGAATTCTGCCGTTGCCAATGAGTCTTCGTCGTCGCCAACCACCCCGCTAGCTCCACCTCTTCGAGATGTAGCTCGCCCCCACCTCGCCATGCCTCGGAACCTGTTGGACCTGTATCGTTGTCGAGTCCCATAGATCCGCTGCCACTTCTAGCTCACCTCTATTCGCCGTTTACCTCAACATCCTTACTGTCGAGTTCGTTGTGCCCTTCTCTCCTAGATCCATCGTTTTGCGTTTGCTGGAATCCTATGGTTCGCTGACAATGTCTTCGCCAGAGTTGCGCCATCGTCTACCGAAACTTCCTCATTGCCGACTCTAGGTCATCTTAAGTCATTCTTATTTGTGAAATCTAACATATATATCCAACACATGGAAAATATTAGTCCACAAATAAATTGCCATTAATTACCAAAACTTCACCATTAACTCATAATGGAGTGACTAGATATAACGATCTTTCCTTTTTGATAATTCATAACAATCTTAATAAATAATGAGATAAAAGATTGATTTGCGAGTATACAATATGTACACAACACTTGTATACTCTAGGATAAGCTTTCAAAGCGATTAACTCATTGGAATGAAAGTGTTTGTCTTTGAAATTAATTGATAGTAAAGTTTACATATCCGGTTGTCATTAATCATCTAACCATTAACACATAACGGAGGAACTAGATGACAACCAGATTACAGTTGATTTAAATTAAATCAATCATGAGTATATATAAACTACACAAGCTATATATACTCAAGAGATATATTTCAAAGTAAAGATACTTAATATGTGAAAAAGGAAACATGGATCAATACTTATGAAACCTCAAAACATAGAGTAAACCCCTCTAAATGTGTGCATACAAGAATGTATAATGAAAACATATGCACATATTCATGTTTGACTATTTATGAAGTTCAATCTGTATTTTGGATCTGAGGAATGCACTAAGTTATAAGAATGTGATGTTGAATATATAGCTTTGTGATTTTTACCTTTTCATCCAAATAAGACTTAAGAGATATCATAATCAATAAACACATTAGTCTTAAGATAGCATTTGTCATTAATTACATCCAAGTGAGACTATGCAATATCATAACTAATAAACATATTAATCTCACAGTTGCATTTGTCATTATCACCAAAATCAATTTAATAGAACTTGAACTTACAAGTATACACAGAGGGTCTGGATTTGTATATTTAGGTCCCGACATAATCTTAACTGAAGCATGGCAGATTTAATTCATTCATCAAATATTCATGCAAATCTTGCAAAAAAATTAATCAGGTACTTTCTTAGCTTAAAAGATTGTGCAGAAAAGACAAAAATCAGGCTGGTTTGGAACACATGAATTTCACAAGATTTTCATAGGAAACCATCGAATTCTCATAGCATTTGAGAAAGAAAAAAAACATGCGTTCCAAACAGGGCCTCAAGACTCTACTAGTAGGCCTTTTTTACACGACCCAAGAGATGTTCTGGGCCAGAACAAACTTATGGCCTCTTAAGAATGTAGGATTTTTGAAGGAATATTGAAGGAATGAAATCCTATAGGGAAATTTCCTATATAGTCCTTTGGGACAAAGGAATGATCCTCCAAGATTCCTATGAAATGGCACAATCCATAGGAATTTTGGAGGAATTCTAGACCTCATGAAAGTATTGCTTTGTGTCTCGCAGGAACATTCTCTCTCTTCAAATTCCCGCAAAATTCTTGTGGAGCATCCAAACATCTTTCAAGAATAATTTCTCTGTTTTGTGTTCTTGTATTATTGCACCATCATTCCTGTACAATTCCCATTTTTTTCTATTCCTATAATTTTCTTTTCCTGCTTTCAAAAGGCTTTACCCTAATCTTCGGGCTTCTTTGGAACTAAGGAATTTTGTAGGATTTTTTCTTATGGGACCCTTTGGAATGTAGGAATGACCTAATTAAGGAATTTCTATTGGGAACTGTCTTCTACATTTTGGTGGATACTAATATATGAGCTCAAACCTCATGTTAAAATTCCTTTGAGAACTCCAAGGCAACATCACTCTATCTCTCACCTCCATACGTTAATTTCATTCCGAAGTGCATTCCGGTTTACTCATTAGAATGGAATGTTTTGGTACCAGACGATACCCGCGTACCGTTTCAAGACAATATAAATAAAAATAAAATTGAAATGTATCCTTACATGTATTCAAAATATATAATCCATATACATGTATTTGTGCAGCACAACTTTGTTTACATCTAATTAATTAATTAAATTACAATCTGCGCATCACAATAGGTCTATAGGTTTTCATTTGAACAACTTAGAGAAAGAAAGAGCATCCTGTAAATGGGATTTCTTTGTGCACTGTGGCTGCATGCGTAGAAAAAAAGTGACCGGCAAGTGTAACAAGGAGATTTTGGAGCCACTAGATCATTGTGGCCGCATGTATTCAAGGGTCTGTTCTTCTCGGCTACGACTTATAGTTTTTGATTGAAATTTTTAAATTTTGGCTGTTTACGGTACTGATTACGGAGAGACAGATACTTATTTGCGATTTTGGTTGGTACAGATATTGGGTTTTTAACGTGTAGATCGTTTAACTTGTAGACCCCGTCTTGAGAAAATACTCTTTTTAAAAGTTAGGTATTGTAGTAAAATCTAAAAGCCACTAGTTTCGGACGAAAAGAACATACCTCAAAAGAAATGCATATTTTTATACATGTCAGTACCATGGAGAGAGATTGACTTCCTTGGTTAGGTTGCTTGACTTAGGATAGCAGGTGAAGAAAGCACCGTAAAAATTCACATTGAGACCGGTACCGGCTTGACCGGAACTCTAATTCTGGCCAGTACACAACGAAATAGCCGGAATGACCGGAATTTAGGCCGGTACGGGATTGATGCTTTTGCATTCTGGTTTGCCTAGCGAAATGGAACATTTAGTCTATTCCAGCTGGTATCGCAACTATTCTCTCTAATCAGGAGTCATTTTCTTTCAAAAGTCCTGTGGAACATCCAAACAACATTTTGTATAATTTCTATATTTTCAATTTTTGTAGGATTTCACTGGGCATGGCATTCAATTCCTGTTTTTTATTTCCTGCGTTTCAAACGGGCCGTTCATGGCTTAAAAGAACATGCAAGCAATTAAAACAATGAGAACATTACACGAATAGATTTGGTGAACCATCTTACAGAGTATCCTTTTTGTTATCTCCAAGAACCTTATTCACGGGCACAGGGGTGAACAGCATAAAGACGAGAACAATTCTCAAAGCAACAGAAATATTTGATGGCAAAATCCCCCAATCTAATCAATGGAGCATTTCACTAAGAAAGCAGAGACCTGTGCTACTGCATAATCTAACATGACTTGTCCAAGAGCAATATATAACAGTTCCTTTTTTTTTTTTGAGGAAATGAATAGTGTAACAGTTTTGTCTTACAGAAATGGTACGTGAAGATACAACGAATTCTACATCAAAACTGAACTGTTAGATCCGTCAAAGGCATAGACCAAAGAATGATGGATCACACTGTAATACCATATAAAATGTACACCAGAATACAGAAACTTATTGCTATTACCCTGACCAACCAATGGATCATATTCACAATTCCAATTCGCATCCACATGAAACAATCAATTACTTCCGCTTAGTTTTCCCTGCAATGAAAGTTTGGATCTGCAGTTGCCGGGAAAATGCCCGTTGAAAAGAACCCGAGTTTGGATGGCTGAGATAACAGGCATCCATGCTAGCACAGCAATTGGAAAAAAGAGCACAGAACCCATTCCGTAGTCGTAAGCGTGAGCAATGATCCGAATAGGCTCCCAAATTGCATAGTATTCTAGTTTTGGCCTCAAAACTTGAACAATCTGTACGATAAGGGGTGATTAGCGTATTATCGCAGAAAAGAATAACATTATTGCATAAATGGTAAAATGCAGTGTTGATACTTACAAGGAGGAGGCCCCAACCAGTTGGAATGAATGCAAGGCAACAGATGATCAAATCCATGATGGATAGTTGGCAGAGGCAAGAGAGAAAGATTAAGGAAGTCACCACTGCCAGAAATATCAACAATTTGATGAGCCTGAAGATGAGTTGGTGTTTTGAGCTCAATCGACGGCTAGCACAATTAATAAGCTGCAGCAATTTTGTACACAAACATAAGAATTTTCAAAAGGAAATCAGCATAAAAAAAAAAAGCAGCACAATTGCATGAAAAGAGGACATTGAATTTTGGAGATGAAGCATGTACCTTGACCAACCCAACAATGGCAATTATTACAATCCACGAAAGCAAGTAGACAAGGAAAATTTTGTTGTCTTAAGATATCTTGAGGTGATAGACAAGTCCATACTGATACATAAAGAAGCGTAAGGAGAGCAATACGTCAAGAATCCTAGAACTCAGCACCGAGTGACGGAGATGTGCATTCTCGACATTCCACCATGACCATGTTAGATATGTATACATAGCTGTGTATTTACCTTATTGTATGAGGGGTTTTCTGCATATTTACCACATTTGTACATGTATATATTGGCCCATTGGCCTCATGATGAATACATGCGTTATTCCAACATGGTATCAGAGCCAAGGGTTTCGTCATACCTAGGGTTTTACCTGGCTTGCCGCTTGTTTTCCAATGCCGCTCGTCGCCTGTCACGGACCTGATGTCGCCGTCATCTTTCCTGTTGTTTGAGCTGTCGCTGCTGACTCTGCCCAGGCCGCTTTCCTGTTGCCTGAGCCGTCGTCGCCGACTCTACCCAGGCCGCCATCGCCCAAACCGTCGCCGCCGGGCCGCCCTTCATTAGATCCAGCCGGATAGGGCTCGCCCAGCCCAGCCACGCCTTCTTGGTCGCCATCGCCCGAGCCGGCCCAGGTCGCCGTCGCCTAAGCTGTCGCTGCCGGGCCGCCGTTTCGCCGACCAACGAGGCGTCGACCGCTGCTCCACCGGCCGCTGTCCTGCCCGAGACCACCGTCGCCATCGCCGACTCCGCCGTTGCCGTCGCCGTCGCCGACTCCGTCGCGCCGTCGCCGACTCGTGGTTCTTTTGATTCGGCGAAGTGGTGACCGAGTAGTCTCGGTCGGTTTGTAAACCGATCGCATAAAAAAAGCCAAACAAATCCCAAAAAAGGAAAAATGTCTTCTTTTGTAGGTACCGTTTCTGTTCCTCGTTACCCGATGATCTTCGATGGTCTCAATTATCAGGACTGGTTTCAGCACATGCACCTCCACATACGTGATTAGCGCCTTTGAGAGTTTCTTACAGGTGAGTTGCCTTGCCCGTTGATACGGGCGGCCCTGATCTTCTCGACATAAGATCACGATAACTAGTGTGTCTCAACCAATGTCGCTAGCTGTACACCCGTGCCAATGCAAGGACTCACAGCTCTTTGGAAATTCGCCAACATACACCAAAGGATTCTCCACGAGACCACGAGTGGAGAAACGTCGTGCCCTCAATTCCCAATGGAAAAGCAAACACGACCTTAATTCAAGAACGATCGCTCAATTCCTCTCAAGTAATCCTCGCATGGATACTTTAGTGAAAAGAAACAAGCAATATGCTGTTCTAATTTCAATCTAAATTAAAAAGTGGTCTTAACCCTAATGGAGAAAGGGTGGCATCTATTTAAAGACACACGCACGCACACGTTTGGCCTAAGGCTGAGTTACAATCTTGTTCAAATCAAGAAACCGAAACAAACTCTAATTTACATTCTCGAAATAACTAACACAACTATTTGATTTGGTCCGAACTCTTAATAGTCCGCAGCAAACGCGCCTCTGGTTTCAGACGGTCCGAACGTTCAAGGGGACACGTTCGGGCGGTCCGATCGTCTCCGTCTTGGATTCCTCGCGACGCATCACTCGGGTTGCTATTCGGATGGTCCGAACGTTCGAGGGGAAGCGTTCGGACGGTCCGAACGTCTCTTCCTGGAAAATTTTGCAGCGCACAGCTCGCGGAAACTAGGACTTGTTCCGAAACGCATTGACCTTCATGAGTGAGTTCCTCTTCATACCTAAGTACGCACAACACACTAGGATTAGGTAGTATATCGTTCCCACGAGTAGAAGGAAATTCATTAAGAAACAAATTCACCTGGCAATATTTAATGCGGCTCAATACTTCTTTCCAGTGAAATAATGTATTTGACTGAAAAGTGCTAAGCATGTGCGTATCCGCATCATCCTCCCCTTCTTCAAGAAAAGCCGTCCTCGGCTTTTGATAGCCTGAAATTGTACTAAACAAAGAATACAATGTGTATGCATGGTATATGTATTGGTCAGTTACACCCCTTCCTTCTTTCACATTATGATTTCCTGGAGGTGTAGTAAGCAAAAAGAACAACACATATGCATAGTATATGTATGAATCAATTATTGTGTCATTCTCATTCTCACTGTTTTGCACAAACCAATTGATACTACAACAGATATCAAATGCATACATTGCAATATTTTCATTCACACCATTCTCCCTCCCATAAGAAAAAGTTGTTCTCAACTTTGCGAAGTACGTGGACAAGTCATTAATGGGCAAAACTAGATCAAACAGTTCAAATAGGGAAGAGAAAATTTTAAGGGCCTTCCTTGCTTCAACTGCACTACTCTGATTATTTATATATGATTGTTCATCGGAAGAGGAACAAGGAGGCACAAGAAATCTTTGTAAACAGCAAGCACTATTGTTAAACCTCATCTCATTGTGATCATGACGTGGTATAAAAGATTGTTTGTCCAAAGTATGCAAGTTTAACTCAGCAAGCTTGTCACATGTAATGCATATTCGATAAACATAAAAGTTGTCATCTACACCATAATCTCCGATCAAGTTGAACTTATATGTGTAAGCATAAGAACTAACTAGTGATTTTAAACATGAAATTTCGGCAACATCCTCAATGGCACTAGATAGCTCTTTAGGATCATCGAACATGATACAATATAATGAATTATCAGGAGATATTCTAGCAAGAACTTCCTTATGAGTAATTAATTTCACATTATGTACATTGACCAAAGAAATTTCAGAACATGGAATTTTTGATTGAACACATGAGTTCTCACAATTACTCACCTTTTCACTAATAAATTCAGCACCAATATGGTTACCTTTATCATTCTCTTCAGTTGATGCAGGTGCTGTAGATATCAAATCGTCATGATGTAACAACAGAGCAGCAAGTACTTCATCTTCAACTGTGGTTATCTTCTCATCTTTGACATCCAATGATACCAGTTGTGGAACATTCAACTCCTCATCTTTAATGTCAACCTGCATAATATGAGAAGTAACACTAGAAGTAGAGAGTAAGTCGTTAGTATAAAAAGTAATCTCACTTTTTCTATCATCTCTTTCTCTCTTTTCTTTTTGTGTATTCCTCTCATTCTCCACTTGGATGCTCTCAACCTCACGTTTGGTGGAATCACACAACTCACTGTTTTTATCACTTTCATTCAATTTGGCTATGTGGCACTCATCCTTACATGGGTTGTGATACATCTCAAGTGTTGTTTGTAGCGATGGGGCAGCACTACATGTCTTCTGGACCGAAGGGAAAGTCCCATGCTCGGTCATCTTCCCATGTGTCACACTTGTTGAGGCATAAGAATTGAAGTATGGACTTGGATGAAACTGTGGTGTAAGCATATTCATAAGTCTCTTCTCCTCCACAAAATGTGTTCCCTGCTTCATATTCTGCAATTTATCAAATAAAACACGTTTGTAATGACGGGGAACAAACCTGCCACGCATTTCTTGTTTCATCTCATTCCATGTGACGATGGGGTGTTCATGCCTCTCCATACGTGATCGCACAACTTTTTTCCACCAATGCATAGCATACCTGTCAAAACCCATTGACGCAAGTTTCAACTTCTTGTCTTCGGTGTAACGGTTCAAACGGAATAGCTTGTCAACCTTGAGTTCCCAAATGAGATAATCCTCTACGTTGGTACCCCCTGTGAAGGTAGGCATGTTGAATTTCGGCTTGGCCAAAGCTTCCTCGTCATCTTCATTATGTCGAACACCGCGACCTCCTTGGCTGACATCACGACCGGGATAGGGAGGGCATCCTCCATGGCCAACAGCAGGTGGTGCTCTGCGCCGTGGGCCATGTCGTACCAAAGTGGTAAGGTTGTTGATGGAGTCTTGTAACGCACGAACATTGTCATCCAATCGTACTCCCATGTCTTGGATGTCCCTTCCTAGATTGTCATGCACTATCTCTAGTTGATGATCAAGGTGTTGCTTCAATGCTCGTTGTTGTAGACGAGTGACGGGTGCTTCAAGATTTCCTTCAAAATATGCTAGAACTTCATCACCTTCTGCAGCCATGGTTAGTGCACGAATAGCAAGTATGTGTATGAATCACTAAACTCACTATCTCAAATCAATGAAGGTTTTACCGTTCCAGAGGCAATTGAAAACAGCAGATTCTTACCTCGTGGCCACAGGAAATTATCAAAGGTGATATACTTAGCGAATTTCTAGAGTGAAAGCAATGCACAACACAAGGTGTTTGAATGGAGCTTGGAAGGTTTAATGCCTATGCAATCTGAAATTTAGGTTATTGTCAAATTAAGTAACAATCCAAGCTAGAATATTTTTACCTAGGTGCTGATCCAAATGATATAAGTGAAGTACATAAACACACGCACAAAGATTAATGTGACTCGATGCAAACAAAGGAATGAGCTAAAAGAAACAATCAGGAATAGATAGCTCGTTTTGCACCAAGTACAAAGAGAGATGCTAGCCAATTGCAATAATATGAATTTTTAAGGGCACAAGATTGCTCAAGAAAGATAGATACACAGACTGAATTTATGGATTAAGGTTAACTCACCCAAATTCGGCCAAAGCTTTCTCTTTTTTTTTGTTCTCAAGCTGAGGCTTCTCTTTCTCTCCCTCTTTTTTTTAACTCAAGGCCGAACTAGGTTTAACTGTTCCTCAATCGTAAATCCAAAGTTTGTTCAGCAATGTGTAAATAATACAAGAGCAGTCCTAAAGCAATTATCAAAGACTAGTCTCAAGGATCAAAGGATTTAAGTGAAGCTCTCAAACAGGTACGCGAAAGTTCAAATCGTCAAACTTTCGGCTGGTCCGATCGTTCCCACCACCTTGAATGGTTCGATCACAATCAGACGGCGTGGACGTAGCGAGCGCATTCGGACTGTCCGAACGTTTCACGCGGCTCTGGGCGGTCCGATCGGGATCCGACAGCGCGGCTGGGGATGAGCGCTTCGGACGGTCCGATTGTCCCACGCGACTCCGGACGGCTCGATCGGGATCCGACGGCGCGGCTGTGCGCTTCGGACGGCCGAACGTGTCCGACTAGGATTCTTTGTGGCGACAAGGAAAAGGAAACCCTGATGCGTTTGGATATGAAATAGCCAGAGCAAGAATTTAGAAAGTAGATTGAATCTACTATTTTTGGGGATGCTAATTGAAAGATCAACTAGCAGATTTTCAAGAGAATTTGATATGCAACGAATAAGCTACGCGAAAGAAACACAACGATCAGCACTTAAACAGAATTTCTAATGGATCAAGACTTAATAAGACTCACAAAAATAACAGATGCAAACTAGGGTTTGGATTTTTTTGAGGCAATTTTCGGCTATATGGACTATAGGACAGGAAGTAAAAACTAAAATTAAAAGGATAAGATCCTACCGAGTAAACCGATGCTCTGATACCAAGATCATACGGGCGGCCCTGATCTTCTCGACGTAGGATCACGATAACTAGTGTTTCTCAACCAATGTCACTAGCTGTACACCCGTGCCAATGCAAGGACTCACAGCTCTTTGGAAATTCGCCAAGATACACCAAAGGATTCTCCACGAGACCACGAGTGGAGAAACGTCGTGCCCTCAATTCCCAATGGAAAAGCAAACACGGCCTTGATTCAAGGATGATCGCTCAATTCCTCTCAAGTAATCCTCGCTGAATACTTTAGTGAAAAGAAACAAGCAGTATGTTGTTCTAATTTCAATCTGAATTAAAAAGTGGTCTTAACCCTAATGGTGAAAGGGTGGCGGCTATTTAAAGACACACGCACGCACACGTTTGGCCTAAGGCCGAGTTACAATCTTGTTCGGATCAAGAAACCGAAACAAACTCTAATTTACAATCCCGAAATTACTAACACAATTATTTGATTTGGTCCGGACTCTTAATTGTCCGCAGCGAACGCGCCTCTGGTTTCAGACGGTCCGAACGTTCAAGGGGACACGTTCGGGCGGTCCGATCGTCTCCGTCTTGGATTCCTCGCGACGCATCACTCGGGTTGCTATTCGGACGGTCCGAACGTTCGAGGGGAAGCGTTCGGACGGTCTGAACGTCTCTTCCTGGAAAGTTTTGCAGCGCACAGCTCGCGGAAACTAGGACTTGTTCCGAAACACATTGACCTTCATGAGTGAGTTCCTCTTCATACCTAAGTACGTACAGCACACTAGGATTAGGTAGTATATCGTTCCCACGAGTAGAAGCAAATTCATTAAGAAACAAATTCACCTGACAATATTTAATGCGACTCAATACTTCTTTCCAGTGAAATAATGTATTTGACTGAAAAGTGCTAAGCATGTGCGTATCCGCATCACCTGTCTTGTCCTGGTCCACCTGCTGAGCTTGTACACCCGAAGGATGCTTTCGAAGACGCTCGTACAATGCCTTCTGAGGCTTTTGGAGACTTTTAGACTCAGTATGCTGCTTACAAGACATGGATTGATGAAGATGCTCGTGCCTCTGCTATTTTAGTTGCTAGCATGGAGGTGCATCTCACTGGTGATGTTGTTGGACTAGTTTCCGCACATGCGATGTGGACGCATCTACACAGCCGCTACGAGCCATCTGGTGATTCCTTATACCTTGCTGTTGTGCGACAGGAGCAGTTGCTGCAGCAGGGAGATGCCACTGTGGATGAGTTCTATGCTCAGTTGTCTGCGATATGGCGTCAGATCGACTCTTTGGGCCTGTCAGTGTTGTCTGCGTCAGCAGTCTCACATGGAGCTTCGCCGCATCTACGATTTTTTGACACGTCTCCGGTCTGAGTTTGAGCAGACTCGTGCTCACTTGCTGGCTCGTCATCCTCGTGTGACTTTGTTGGAGGCCCTTGCAACTGTTTGTACTAGGGAGATTCGTCTTCATGGAGCGGTTCTGCTATCATCATCATCATCACTTCCTTCGGTTTTGGTGGCTTTGGTTACTCCTTCCTCAGTTGTGCCTCCACCAGTGACAGCTGCTGTTGGTAAGGGCCTTCACTGCACCTATTGCAACAAGGATGGACATGTGAAACAGTTTTGCTACAAGAAGAAGAAGGATCTTCGTCGTGGTGCTCATCCTCCGAGGGGCACTGGAGGTTCCTCCTTTCAGTAGAGTTCTGGTACCCCTGACACTCAGCAGCTTCTCACATCGCTTGGCCGCATGATTGCTTCTGCATCGTCTGGTTCTGCTGCTCAGTCTTCCGGTGAGAGACCACCTTCTACTTCTCCTTCCTCAGGTACATCACCTTGGATTCTTGATTATGGTGCTTCTTTTCATATGACATCTGATTCCACCTGTTTTACTTCCATTAGTTCTTTAGTTGCTCCTATCACTATCCACACAGCAGATGGTACCTCTCTCTGTCACAGGACGAGGCACTCTTTCAAATTCCTCTTTTCATGTTCCTGCTATTTCTCATGTTCCAAAACTAACCATTCAGCTCATATCTGCTGCCCAGCTCACTGATCATAGTTGTCGTGTTATTTTCGATCCTGATTCCCAACGGCTCTGGGAGCTTGACTGGCTTCGCCTTCCTTCCGCTGCCCCGGTCAGTCTTCTCGCCTCCACTACTGCCTCTGCAGCTGCTACAGCCTCCACCGCATCGTTTGCTCAGTAGCATCATCGCTTAGGACATCTTGGTGGTTCCCGTATGTCTTCCTTACTTCGTCGAGATCTTTTAGGGTCTGTGTCTGGTGATGCTTATCTAAATTGTCAGGGTTGTAAGCTTGGCAAACAGCTTCAACTCCCTTATCCTTCTAGTGAGTCAGTGTCTCAGTATTCATTTGATCTTATTCATTCTGATGTATAGGGACCAGCTCCTTTTGTTTCGAAAGGAGGTCATCGATATTATATCATTTTTATTGATGATTTTTCTCGACATACATGGATATACTTTATGTCATCTCGTACTGAGGTTTTATCTATCTACAAGACCTTTGCCACTATGATTCGCACTCAGTTTGACTCTCCTATTCGTGTTTTTCGTGCCGATTCCGCTGGAGAGTACTTGTCGGGAGTCCTTCGTGGTTTTCTTGCTAAGCAAGGCACTCTCTCTCAGTTTTCTTGTCCAGGTACTCATGCACAGAATGGTGTGGCTGAACGCAAGCATCGTCATTTTCTTGAGACAGCTCGTGCGCTCATGATTGCTTCTGCTGTTCCACCACATTTCTGGCCTGAGACTGTTTCTACTACCACTTTCTTGATCAACATTTAGCCATCCTCTGCTCTGCAGGGTGGGATCCCAGTTGAGCGTCTTTGTAGCCAGACTCCTGATCATTCTAGACTTCGCCTCTTTGGGTGTGTGTGTGCTATGTTCTTCTTGCACCTCGTGAGCGCACCAAACTGACCGCTCAGTCAGTTGAGTGCGTTTTTCTAGGTGTAACAGCCCAGGTTTTTATTAAAATAAAAATTAATTAATTAATTAAAATTTAAATTAAAATAAGTATTTTTGTTGCCTAATTTTAATTTTGGATTTACCCTAAATTTCTGTTTTTGAAAAAGCTGGATTTAAAAGGTATTTTAAGTAAAACCTAAAAATAATTACTAATGATATTTTGATTTTCTATAAAAATTCTATGTCAAATTAATTACTTGGATTTATTTGGATTTTCTGAGTTTCCTGGAGATAAAAGTCTATTTTTGAAATTTAAAAGTATTTTAAGTATGAAAATTAAATATTAAAATTAGTTGGAAATATTTTTATTAAGTCCAAAATGTCTCCAGGAAGTTCTTTGAATTTTTATGGAAATTTTGGAAGTTATTTCATATTTTTTTGAGCTATATTTAATTTTCTAGGCTTTTCTGAAAATCTGAAATTAAAAAGTAAAAACAAAATCCCCTCCACTCAACTCCGGCCGACGCGTGGACGGCCCACATCCATCCACATCGCCGCCCGGATCCCGCCTTCCTCCCCTCCCCGCTCGCCACATGTGCGGCCTGATTTCGGCCACGCCACCACTCGGCTCAATCCACCCGTCCGCCCTCCCCTTTCCCCTCGCCCTCCGATCGCCATTCGACGCCCACGCCTCCTCTCTCCCTCTCTCTCTGCCGCCGGGGCCCACCCGTCAGCACCGTCTTCCCTGCCCACCTTCTTCCTCCTCTCGTGTCGACCACCCGCAACCGCCGCCCGCCCTACCCAGCCACCTCCCCCTTCCCCGACCACGCCTACACTCCACGCGCCAACTCCCTCCGCCATCCGCGCGCCCGTTCCCCACTTCCCCCACCTCCCCACTCCCTCTCTGCCCGTAACCACTGCCGCCCCCGCGCTCGCTCCGGTGAGAAATTCCCGGCCACCCTCCCCTTCCCGACCCCTATAAAAGGCCCCACCGGCTCCGCCTCTCCTCGCTCATCCTCCCCCGCCACTCCTCCCTCTCTCCCGACCTCCCCATCGCCGCCGCGCCGAGAGCCGCCCGCCGCCGCCTCTGCCCTCTCGCCGTCGGCCGTCTCCGGTCGCCTCTGGTAAGCCCGCGCCCCTCCCCCGAGTCCCCCTTGGCCTGCTCTCCCTGTTGCCGCCGCAGGCCGCCGCCCGCCAGAGCGCTGGCGAGCACGCCGCCCCGGTGCGCTCTCCGGCTGACTTGCCCACGTTGGCTCCCCCGTGCCTGCGTGGCGGCTGACGCGGCGCCACGCCAGCGCCACCTCGGCGCTGTCACTCCCCGTCAGTGCCACATGCGCAAAAGCCACCCCCTGCCACCTTGGCATTCCCCGGGTCCATGGGCTCGGTCTACATGGTCCGGGGGTCCACATGTCAGTCACATATCCGAAATCCCTCCCCAGGGCTGATGTTGTGCTGGCGCAGTAATCCAATTTTTCAGTTGAAAAATAATTTGGCTGAAAAAGAAATTCCTCGCAGACGTCATAATCCCAGATTTTCCTTTAAAAAAATAATTCCCAAAAAGCCAGATTTTCCTTTTTCTCTGATTTTAAACTTCCCAGAGCCTGTTCTTCTTCGTCTTAACTCCGATTGAGCCCATTCAAATTTCTAAATTCATCAAAAATTCCCCTCTATACATTTCAGGCCTCAATTCAAATATTTGATTTCATTTTGAATTTTATTTGAATTTGGTGGGTTATTTTCACGTGTAGACTTCGACGATTCGGAAAAATTCTTCGACGAAGATTCACCCCAAGTTGAAGAGTAAGGCAAGTCACACTCCTTCATTATATTGATCCCAGATTTCAAAATAAAATTATGTTGTTTTAAATTATTCTGCTTGCATATTTCTATTCAAGTATTTCAATTCAATTTTAAATATAGTTAATGCCTAGCTACTTGTTAAATTCCTCCATTGATATTGAATTCCATACCTTGTCACCTTAGATCAAACTCTAGCTAGTGCTCTAGTGTTGGCTAGATAAGTTTTGAATCAAATGCTTAGCCCTACTTAGTCATAATATTTGTTTTGGGATATCTTTCACATAAAATGATAACCTTTTCACATAAAATGATAAGCTTTTCAAATCTACTCTTGACTTTGGTGAGTCAAGGAGGTTTATGAAATATTTTGGAAAACAAAATATAAAAACTGGTTTAGACTTAGGCAATTGGTTAGATGGTGGGTGCAGGCATGCCCTGTTGGTCGGAGTCGCAGGGTTGACTATCGTGCACAGGGGTTTGTGGTTGGGCCTAAGTCAATTAAAGATCGGTCTGTGAGCTACTATTGCAAAGCCCTATCGTACAACCACATGGCTGGTATGGGACAGCCCTGGCTGAATAATTTGCAGAGTCCCAATCTGAGTCAAGTCATAGGTTGAAAGTGGGCATGGTTGGTGCTATGAGAAGTCCCACTTGGGTGAGCGTAGTTGTAGCCATGAAAGTCTCACTCAGGCTCAAGAGGGGGTCCCAGTCTGGTGGATTCCTTACTGGGGTGAAACCTTAGAGTTGGTTTGGCTAGGTTGAAGGCTTTGTATTGTAAAGGCCTTGTCACGACTCCTCGCCACACATCTAAGGAAGTGTGTAACTCGCGTGGCAATCCGGGATGATCGTGTCTTGTGGGTAAAACTGTACAACTTCTGTAGACTGTATAATCTATCTTGGATCACAGTCATGGGCATGCTGAGTAAAAGTTTTTCATGGATTAGACTTTGTTTTACAAAATGATTTTTTGAAAATCTTGTGGATGGATGGAATCCACGAGTGATGAAAACCTTGCGGATGGATGGAATCCGTGAGAGATTGAAACCTAGTGGATGGATGGAATTCATCAGAGTTGCGCAGTGAAAGCGTGTGGATGGATGAAATCCATACGTGATCTTTTTGAAAAAATGGTCCGGGTGGGATGCCCGAGAATAGGTTGGTGTTTGGTCGGAGCCTGCACTGACGGTACTATTTTCAATTACAAATTTTGTTTTTACTTATTGTAGTAAATTCAGCAATTTCAATTACTTACTGTATTTCTTTAAATGTTGTTTTATGCAAACTAACCCTATAAGCCTTCCATTGAAGTCTTTATCATTATGTTGCATTTCTCCGTGTGATTTGCGGAGTACAAGTTTGTACTCACCTTGCAATCTCCATACAGAGGAAGATGTCGTCGACTGCGGTGAAGGTCAGGACGAGTAGGCTGCGTCTTACTGTCGTTTGCCTGTGGGCAGGCTTGGGCTTCGCTTCTTTTCAGTTTGCTTCCGCAGTTATTTGCTTTATTTATCTTTGCCAATGGGCGTTGATGTAAAACTTGGCCATAAGGCCGTACTCTTTTATTTAATATAAGAAGTCATTTGTGTTTGGTATTTATCTTTGTTGTACTGTGTGCACTAGCTGATCCTGGAATAGTGCGATTTACACAGAAGATCCAGGAGTCGTTACTCCGGGTTCCAACACTAGGCTACAGTGCTGAGCACAAGGGATATCGTTGTTGGGATCCTATTGGCCGACGGATGCGGACTTCTCGGAATATTATTTTTTATGAGTCTCATCCTTTCTATCCTCGTCCTACTCCTTCCTCCACTTCAGCATCTGTTGTTGAGCCACTTTCATTTCTGACTTTTCCTTCCAGTCCTATAGTCACCACCACAGCCTTTGGTCTCTCGATGCCTCCTTCTCAGTCAACCCCTTCTTCACCACCGACATCGTCTCCCGAGGTTGCTCCTGATCTTGTTCCTTCTTATCCTTTCTACTATACTCGTCACTAGCGAGTTGAGGATCTTTTTGATATGCCCTCCTCTTCTGACGGGTCATCCCCTTCGGCTACTCCTTGTTATGCTCTTCGTGATCGCCAGTCTATTCGGCCTCCTGAGTGTTTTGGTCTTATCATGATGCTGTTGTTCATTAGGAGTGGCAGCATGTGATGGCGGAGGAGATCGTTGCCCTTGAGCGTACTGGCACGTGGGATTTTGTTCCTCTTCCTGTGCGTGTTACTCCTATCACGTGCAAGTGGGTGTATAAGGTTAAGACTCGCTCTGATGGCTCTCTTGAGCGTTACAAGGCTCGTCTTGTAGCGCGTGGTTTTCAGCAGGAGTATGGTCGTGACTATGATGAGACTTTTGCTCCTGTCACTCACATGACCACCGTTCACACTCTTCTTGCTGTGGCCTCTGTTCGACAGTGGTCTATCTCTCAGTTGGACATCAATAATGCCTTCCTCAATGGCGAGTTACGTGAAGAGGTCTACATGCAGCCACCGCCTTGGTATTCTGTTCCCGAGGGTATGGTTTGTCGTCTTCGCCGATCTCTCCATGGCCTCAAGCAAGCTCCTCGTGCCTGGTTTGATCGTTTCTCCTCTGTTGTCACTGCAACTGGTTTCTCGGCCAGTGCTCATGATCCTGCTCTTTTCATCCACACTTCATCTTGTGGTCGGACGCTTCTCCTCTTGTATGTTGATGATATGATCATTACTGGAGATGATTCTCAGTATATCACTTTTGTCAAGGAGCGTCTTCATGAGCAGTTTCTTATGTCTGATCTGGGTCCTCTTCGCTACTTTCTTGGGATTGAGGTTATTTCTACTCCTGAGGGTTTCTATCTGTCCCAAGAAAAGTATATCCAGGATCTTTTTGATCGTGCCTCCCTTACTAATCAGCGCACAGCTGAGACTCCCATGGAGCTTAATGTTCATCTTCGTCCTACTGATGGTGAGCCTCTTGTTGATTCTACTCGCTATCGTCATCTTGTTGGGAGTCTTATTTATCTTGGTGTCACTCGTCCTGACATTTCGTATCCTGTGCATATCTTGAGTCAGTTTGTTTCTGCTCTCACTCAGCTCCACTATAGTCATCTTCTTCGTATTCTACGATATCTTCGTGGAATTATCTCTCGTCGTCTCTTTTTCCCTCGCTCTAGTTCTTTACAGCTCCAGGCATATTCTGATGCCACCTGGGCTAGTGATCCCTCTGATCGCCGGTCTCTCTGCTTATTGCGTTTTTCTTGGTGGTTCTCTCATTACTTGGAAAACTAAGAAGCATACAGCAGTTTCTCATTCGAGTGCTGAGGCTGAGTTGCGAGCTATGGCTTTGTTGATTATGGCGGTTACTTGGCTACGGTGGTTACTTGAGGACTTTGGTGTTTCTGTTTCTGCACCGACTCCTCTTTTGTCTGACAGTACATGTGCTATTAGCATTGCTAAAGATTCGGTGATGCATGAGCTTACAAAGCATATTGGTGTTGATGCTTCCTACATGCGGACACAGGTGCAGGACCAGGTTGTTACTCTTCAGTATGTGCCTTCCGAGTTTCAGTTGGCAGATTTTTTCACAAAGGCACAAATTAGGGCCCAGCACAGTTTTCACCTCTCCAAACTTCATGTTGTTGATCCACCATAAGTTTGAGGGGGGTGTTAGATATGTATACATAGCTATGTATTTACCCTATTGTATGAGAGGTTTTCTACATATTTGCTACACCTGTATATGTATATATATTGACCCATTGACCTCATGATGAATACATGTGTTATTCCAACAACTCCCAGCTCTTTTCCGGCTGCACTCCTATGCCCCCTTGGTTCCTCATCCATATATTCCAGTCTGCCCAGTCCTCAACGATCTTACGCCAAGCAAAAGCAGCTGGATTAAAAAGAAAAGGCGCAAACAGCCAAGTCACTGCCATAAACCATGTTGAGTATGTGATCATCACATGTACCATATTGCTCACAAGAGATCTCCTAAAGATATGGTAGACTATCAAAAGGAAGATCAACTCAAATCCTTAGACAAAGTGACTTCGAGAGTACAACTGATAATTTTCTGTAAAGCTTGCACCACCATGAAGAATAGTACGTCCATAATAGTGTGCTTTTGTTCCAAGAGAAAATGTGAAGAAAAAAGAAGCCAACTGCAGTTCCATGAGAATGAAGTCACTGAAAGCTGCTCAAAAGCCCTTTTCCAGACCTAGCTCCATCACCATAGGTAATCCTGTAAGCAGTCCCAGCTGGAGAAAAGATTGAGATGCAAGGGCAGTTTCTAAGGACTTCATATTCTGAGTCTGAGCTTCAATTAACAGAGCTCTCTGTAGGCCACTAAGGACCAAGTACAATTGTCCATAGAGGAAAACATAAACACCTACGATTGATATCTGCACAACATATGGACCCACTGAAACAATAAGACTCACAGCTGGTGCTAAGCTTAATAATTATATTGACACGCAAGATTGGATACGATGGATCACTTAAAAATGTGTGTATGCAAACAACATGTAAAAGGAGTTGCCTCGGTCGCCAGTCGCCATCACCGTTCGATTCCGCCGCCATTGTCTTGAACCGCAGCTGCAACAGACCATCCCGTGGTTGCCACCACTGGATCCGGCGTTCTACGCAGCCGAGTTGCCTCTCCCCGCACCGCCGTCTCCATGGCCGTGCCTCGGATCAGCGAGATCGGGATCCCGCCGGCCTTGTTCCGCTTGGATCTGGTCAGCCGCCTCCATCCGCCGCAGGACCCCATCGCCGTTCGCCAAATCTCTGCTAGGCAGCTACTATCCGGGCCGCTTGTCTTCCGCACCGGCGCCAGAGGTGTTTCATCGGCGCCTCGATCCACGAATCTTCCACTGGCGCCGTCAGTCCCAATGAGAAGAGCCTTCAGCACTTCTGCCAGGACAGGCATGAGTTCATGTGCGTTAACTTGCTTTTTCCTATGGAAAATGCAGAAAGGAGAATGAGAATCACAGTTTGGTTTGGGGGCAGGGATTCAACAATTTTGCATTAGTCTACAGTACTGATTTGCATCTGAGAAAGAATCTTACTTCTCATAGAATGATTTGATCTCTCGACCATCATTTTTTTCCTTCCTCTTCGAGAGGGTGCTCTTGTCATCCTGTTTGAAAAGTAAATCCAACATGAGGCGCATTATTAATCAACAAAGGTAGTGACTACTGACTAGTGACATATCTCAGTGAGACAAAAAAAAAATTTGTGTGTCGTTAAACAAGAAAAGTTCTAAGATGTGATATACATGCAAAGAAATGACACTTCAATCTTCATCATATAAAACTTAAAAGAATGCAATTATATTGTAAACATGTAACTCATCTGCATAGTATATGCACCTGCTCAAGCCTCAGAAGAAGTGCAATTTTAAATTGCCGAACACCCCTCCCTGTTGAACGTGGATCCATCATATGAGCCTTTTCAAAGGCGTGATATCGACCTATCAAAAGAAACATTTTTTTAAAAAAAATCGAAACATATTATGAAGGTAGCTCTTCTAGGCAAGACTCATGTTTGCTTTGCGACATCTATTGAATGATTATAATACTTTGCTCTGCATTGGAAACAAACTCATTAACTAAGAAAAATGCTGAGTAACGTGAAGAAAAGAAAACAGGTTCCAACAGAGTGAAGCAAAACAGTAATTGAGGATTTGGTATTCCTTGAGCTAAGAATTTCCCAACAAGCTCTTGAGTGGTGCAACCCCATGAGATATGCCAACTGATGGGGATAAGTGATCTACTGCAGCCAAAATTAAGGTACTTTTGACGTGCCTGTTGATCTAATCACCTCTATTTCAAGGCTTCCAACAACCTACTCTGCTAATCAAGGGAAATACATGGAACAGCTACTACAGACAAATGTTCTCTGCAGAAGAAATTTTGGCTGATTAGTTGATGATAGCTAACTGACAAATGATTCTGATCAGAGACCATCCAGCCTTAGGATATAAGCAGTTAACATCCAAATATCCAATACCGCATCATATTATTCTTCTCATGCAAAGGAAAGACCAGGGTATTCCAGACGATGATGTGAGCTCAAGCTGCCAAACACCACCTTTCCCTTCGAGGAATCCCCAAAGTACCACTCGTAAGTAAAATAGCATCTCTGTTGCTTAAGCCAAGGTGAACAGCAGAAATAGATGACCAAGCACGGGGAAACTCATCACCACCAACCATCAACTTCCAGTGGTAGAGGATCCGGCACAGGACAGAATATTCCGAAACTGAAACAAATGGCACCAGAACCACCTCGAATCTCGATCTTCTGGCTAATCTCCAAAGCCAAACGCGTGGCAGGCTCGCAGCACGTAAACACGTGGACGTTCAACGTTGCCGGCATTTCCACGAACATGTCGCGGGCACCGCACCAGCGCCGCAACCCCACCGCCTTGCAAGAAGGCAGCAATTAAAAAAAAAAGGGGAATTTGCTCCCATGCCACACAGTTTAATGGCGTTTGTTAAAATGCTCCATGATGTCTCACTGACATATGGGCCCTGGACCCGCATGTCAGTGAGACATTATGGGGCATTTTAACAAACGCCATTAAACTGTGTGGCATGGGAGCAATTTTTCCAAAAAAAAAAAAACTAGAGAACGCAAAGCGTAATCGCCCTGGGGCTTACAGAGGAAGGCGACGCGCGGGGACTCGGCCTCGATCTGGCTGGCCACGCGCAGGAACGGGCGGACCTCCGACACGAGCGTCTGCGGCAGCACCTTGCTGTCGAACTGCTGCGCCACCGGCGGCCCGCTGGTGCCCGCCTCCGCCGCGCCCGCGACCGATGACGCAGCCAACGGCTCCACCTCCACGATCTCCAGCTCCATCGCGCGGCGCGTCCGTGAGGGAAGGAAGGAGCCCAACGCCAGCGCCAAGCCGCCAATGCCATCGCTGCCTTTATGTATGCCTCGCCCTCGCCCTCGCCCTCGCCTTGGCCGCTAAGCTTTACCGCTTTTCCCCCGGCGCAGAGGTGGCGGCTTTTGCTTTTTGGCGATCTCTTTGATTGCCGACGTGGTTCGGCTCGGCGATGGGTGAGGATACCTCACAAGCTAGCGACTTTTAATTTTTACTATAGTATCTAACTTTCAAACAGAGTATTTTTTTAAGACGGAGTCTACAAGTTAAACGATGTATACATTAAAAGCCCAACATCTGTACCAGCCAAAATCGCAAGTGAGTATATGTCTCTCCGTAATTTGTACTATAAACAGCCAAAATTCAAAAATTTCAACTAAAAGCCATAAACCGCAGCCGAAAGGAACAGGCCCGCAGTGCGGGTAAAGAAGGTGGGGGAGGGAACGGAACGGGGCGGCTTTTTGAACGTTTGGGGTGGGGGCAAGCAACGGCAGGTGGCTGCTTTGCTTAATCCGTAAGCTCTTTCTGAACGTGTTAATTTTGTAAAGCGATTTTTTTTATTTTTTTACCTTTGTATTATTTGTAGAGGTATAATATTTTTTAAATGTACTCTTTTTTCTTTAACTAGATGTTTTAGATAAAAACTTACAGCCGCTAAATACCATCGGTCACAGTTAAATTGAACGGAGCATAAGCTTACTACTGTTTTAGGTTGTGGTGGTCTACTGGTCTAGTGGTGAGATTGATTGGTGGCTTTTCTTCTTTTCTGATGTTGTTTGATTCTTTTTTCCTTTCGTCCGTGCTTTGTGCTGTGAATGAGTGATGACTGCGCTGCATTGGGTTAGTGCCTGTTTGGTTGCCTGCATGAGCTGATGCAGCTGCATGAGCGTGGTCAGGCTGAGTAGAGAAGGTCCTCAACCGCATTTCTCCTCAGCCTGACTCCAGTTGATTTTTTGCATCCGCTCGTGCAGGCTCTCACCCCGATGCAGGCAACCAAACACCATCTCCCTGCATGCGCTGGTGTGAGCCACCCCGATGCAGGCAACCAAACAGCCCCTTAAGTGATCTACTTTGTCATCTCGAGAGAAAAGTAATCTACTTTGGGGAAATTGGAGGTGTTCATTTAGGATTACTAAGCTCAAGCTTGTAGCTTTTTTTTGTTACTATGACAGTTTTTTACACTATAGTTATGATAATTTTTCAGTGTAATTAAATTTAAAAAAGAAAAAATGATTCTATCATCACGAATAATACAAAGAAATAAGAAAAAAAGACAAAAGAACCAAAAATAAGTCCAAAAGATGAAATTAAGAAGTTACAAGCTTGAAGCTTAAGCTCAAATGCATGGTTTCTCAATATACTTCGTAGTAGCAAATCCTAAAATAGCGCTTTTATACTCTTCTAGTGGTAATCATGTATGTCTTCTTAATGAGTATGTGTAAAGCTAAAAAAAGTCCTTTAGAAAAGAAGTGAGGAAGTAAAAAAACAATAGAAACGTTGGCGAACGTGGCGATTCGCTGGTTTCAACTTTCAAAACGCTGTACGACTATTTTGGCGTATGTTAAATTGTTAAGGCGTTTTAACTCTTCAGATGCCTCTTTTACACGGTAAAGGTAATATGATTGGTAATCTGGATGGACCATGTTTTCGTGTACTTGGTGAGGTAACACGGTTTAGCTTCAAAGTATGGTCGATCGAAAGCAACAAAAAGCAGCACCTACCACATAAATCCATCATTATTTGATCATTCGAGAAATGTGCATGAACATTAGGGCATGTCCAATGGTGATTTATGAGCTAGCTCTAAATATATTATTTCATATTTTAATAGAAGAGAGAGAAAAGCTAACTCTTGATCAAGAGCTAGTCTCATACACACATTCCAAGATTATATAAGGATGCCATGTGGAACTATTCATGTTATAAGCTATGTGCTAAAAGTTAATATCATTGGAGAAGTTATCTTAGAGTTAGTAACTAGTTCATACCATTGTACATACCCTTAGAGCATATACCTTTACATGTCTTTTCTTTCGTGGGGCATTACTTAGTGCCCAAGCATTGCATATCAAGTCACGTCTGAGACTAGCTAGGGCTCGTCAACCAATCCTTTACCTTTCCTTTCTCCATAAGGCATGAGTCATACTAAATAGTACTTATAAATCCCACACATATATTTAAGAGATACATTAAAGTAATATTTAATGAAATTAGATAATATTTATCTCCAATAGAAAAGGTAATACTATGTCTATCTAATAAAAACAATTATGGTCCAATTTACCCTGATCAACTCGGCTTCGGCTTCTGGCTTCTGGCTTATTTTTCACTATTCATAAGTTTCGTCTTTTTCTGAACTTTTGGCTTTTTGTTGAGCTTTTTTGCCGGTTCTTTTTTTCCTGTATTTGTTTGTATTATACGTAATGGGCTAACATATTTTTTTTATTTTTAAATTTTTTTAAATTTAATTATGCTAAATAAGCCTCTGTCAGCTACAGTGCTTTTTTCAGCCAGCTACAGTGTTTTCAGCCATAAGCCACGAGCTTTTCAGCCGAACCGATCAAAATCTTTATTAGATATTACTTAAATAATATGCTTTCTAGATATACGTGTAGTATGATTTTGGTAATTTTCCTTCTAGATAAATATATATCATATGACGCCTCCAAAAAAATCATATGAGCTCGCCACATGTATAGATTAATTACTCTAGTCAGCCTAACTAGTCATCGAATCAGACAGAAATTAATATGGGAATCGCTTCACCTCATACTTACAATACCACGGTTTCCCTTCAGACGCCCAATCTCACGTCCTTTTTTCAATCCAACGGCTCCCATGAGGCCCACCCCCAGCCCCCAGCAACGAACCATGTGTTTGGTTGCAAGAACTAGATGGGACGGGATGGGATGGACCCATTTTTGTAGGTGTTTGGATGGGAGATAAGCAGAGTCAAGGACATCCCACTAGGAATATTCTTTGTAGATTCGGGACCAAGCAATCCTCTTTTTTTCATGGGACGGAGTCATCCCACATGGGATAGAGTCATCCCACCTCTTTGTTTTTTTAAGTACTGTTTTGTTTAAATTTTTTTAAAAAAAACTCAAAGGCTTATGTGTAGAAACATATCAACAATAGCCTTCAATTTTTTTTAAAAAAAACTCAAATGCCACACATGTCCCATCTTCATCCTTCCATCCAAACAAAGGATGAGACCATTCCATCCCATTTTATCCTTCCAACCAAACAAAAAACAGGGATGACTCTATCCCCCCAACCAAACAAAAAATAGGATCATTCCATCCCAAAACCAGGGACAGGACCATCCCATCCCACCTTGTCCCTAAACCAAACACAACCTAAGTAACCGGCAGCACATTGTGAGCCTTCTCATCCACTTATTCCTTATCCGCTCGTGCTCATCCCAATTCCCATGTAATGACCACAGCTCTTTCTCTCTCTCTCCAATACTCCAATGAGCCTTGGCTAAGGGACATGGCGTTGAGCTGCTGTCGAGAAGGTGGGGCACCTCCTCACCTACTTCGACCGTGGTGCGTGGAGTTGAGCCGTTGTCGAGCCTCCACTCCTTGCTCCAACAAGCATCTCTTAAGGCCCACGACGTCAAGTCACCATTAAGCAGCGCGGGTATCGTACCTTCTCGTCACCAAAGGAGGAGGAGGATGAGAAAAGGTGTATCGTAGGAGCACCGGCAAGAAGTAGTGCTGACAATGTTGGTGGTTGCTGGCTTGAATTCAAATTCAAAATATTTGAATTGATGCAAGAAATGGATAGAGGGAAATTTTTGATGAATTTAGAAATTTGAGTGGGCTCAATCGGAGTTAGGACAAAGAAGAATGGCTCCGAGAAGTTTAAAATCAGAGAAAAAGAAAAAGAAATTTTCTGGAATTATTTTCCTAAAGGAAAATACGAATTATGACGTCAGCGGAGAATTTAATTTCGGCCGAATTATTTTTCAACTGAAAAATCGGATTACTGCGCAAGCATGACATCAGCATCTTCGGACAGCAGCTGACAGGTGGGTCCCCGGTCTATGTAGACCGAGCCCATCGACCCAGGGAATGCCGAGGTGGCAGGGGGTGGCTTCCTGCGCACGTGGCGCTGACGGGGCGGAACGGCGCCGAGGTGGCTGCCACCAGGCGTGCCACATGGCGTCCACGCTGGCACAACGGCGGCACCGGCTGGAGGCGCACGGGAATCGGGACCTCACCGGCGAACGGCGGCGTGGCCACCGGCGGCGAGGGGTGCATTCGGGAGAAGGGCGCACGGGAGTCTCGGGGGAAGGGCGCAGGCTCACCGTGGGCAGTCGGAGGCGGATCGGCGGCGAGAAGAGGCGGCAGCGGCTCGGGCCTAACGGCGCGGCGACGGTTCGATGGCGCTCGAGCCGGGCGGAGGGGTTGGCTAGGTTGAGGGCGGTGCGGCGAAGCCGAACGTGGCGTCGGCGGGGCTCGGGGAGCAGCGGCGCGCCGGGAATTCCTCACCGGAGGAGAGGCGGCGCCTGGGGAGAGGAGACACGGCGCGGGGGAGCTCGGGCGGCGGAGAAGACGAATTTGAGAGCGGAGGGGGGTGGAGCGGGGTGTGGCAGTGCCGGCGGGGGTTCTTATAGGGGTGAGGGGGAGCGGGGCGGCGCGGATTTGTCGCCGGAGTGGGGAGTGGCGGCGGCAGTTGCGAAAGGGTGAGGCCGAGTGGGTGCAGAAATAGAGGAAGGCGGGTGCGGGAGTGGGCTCGTGGCTTGCGGGAAGGAGTGGGGAGGTGGGTGCACACGCGGGAGGAGGCGGGCGGCGCGAGATGGCCAGCGGGTAGGGCGAGGTGGAGATGGGAGGAGAGAGAAGGGGCGCGGACGGAGGAAGAAGATGGGGGCGGGGAAGAAAGGCACGGGGTGGCAGACATGCTGGCCCGAGGTGGCAGAGAGAGAGAGAAGGAGAGGGGAGGCGCGGGCGGCAGGGATTAGACCACGTGGCCAAGAGAGCGGATCGGCAGCTAGGGGGTTTATGCGGGACGGACGGCGGGGATGGGCTGGCGCGGGGGAGGCGGCCGATCTGCGCTGGCCAGGTGGCGAGCAGGGGAAGGGGAGAGGCGGGATCTGGGCAGGCGACGTGGGCGCAATCTGGCCGTCCACGTGGCGGCCGGAAGGGAGGTGAGGAGAAATTATTTTATTTTCTGATTTTGAATTTTTCAGAAAAGCATAGGATTTTCATTAAGCCTCAGAAAAATATAAAATTAACTCCAAAAATTCCAGAAAAATTCACAGAAGTTTCTGGAGACATTTTGGACTTAAAAATATTTCCAACTAATGTTGGTATTATATTTTCATACCCAAAATACTTTTTATTTTCAAAATAGATTTTAAAACTCCAGAAAACTCAGGAAATTATGTTGGACCGAAATGGCGACAGAGGGGGGGTGAATGTCGCCTTATAAACATTTCCCCCAAAGTACTCATGGAGCAACTCCTCTCCACTAGCTACAAAAACTATGAAGAGAAGGCGTCCTAGAACTCCTAACACCACAAAAGTATTCACTCGGAAGCTCTCCTTCAATAGCTAAAAAGCAAAGAAGAAGAAGCATTCATTCTTGCTAGACCTTAAACCACAGAGGAGAGGGCCCAACCCTAGAAACCAGAAAGAAACACCATAGACTGCATCAAAGCAAAGAGGGCCGGTCTGACCGCCGGGTAAAAGCCAGTCTGACCGCTGGGTAAACGCCGGTCTGACCGCTGGGTAAAAGTCGGTCTGACCGGTCTTCTGAATTTTAGGCAACCCGAGAGTAGTCCAGAAAACTGAATTTAGGGCAAACTCTTCAGACCTCCAAAAACTGAAGAATTAAGGGTTTTGCTCCCAACCTTTCCACCTCAGAGCATCACAATAATATTCTAAATAGCAAGGGATGCTTGGGAAACAAAGGAGACCAACTCAAAATTAATAATTTCAGATTTGTCTCAAACTCTGAAAAATACAGAGGACTGCCCAAAAAATTCCAAGTGCCACTCCATCTCCAATCCTTTGGCCATGAGACTTTGCAGATATGTTAGCAATAGCCATTGGACTCTACAAGCCAAATTTCAAGCCATCTTGAGAAGGGAAACATGAAATGCACTAAAACCCTAGAAATGCATGGGAAACTTCAGAGAGAGCACAAAAAACCAAACTGCTCTTGATTCACAAGACCTTTGCCTATGAGATTTTGCAAGAAGATTAGCAATAGCCTAAGGACCTGAGAGCCCAAATCTTAGAGCATTTCATGAAGAAAAACACAAACCACCTCAAACCCTAGAACTGGAGATATGAACAGAGGAGGCTGATGGAGAAAATCTGAGAATAGAATTGATTCGCTCTTGGGGGAACCTGACCAAATGGTCTAAAGATATCATCCCATCACAGAGCAACCCATTTTGGCACCCTCAGCAAGAACCGAGCAAAAACTCAAAAATCACACATGGCGAGCATCGAAGGAAATAAGCAACAGAGAACAATAAGACTCAAATACCACCACCTCATATTGATAGAGATGAAAGTAGATACATGATTGATACAAGAGGAATGATAACAAGCCTCTCAATCCATCCTCTCCCTCTCCCAACTCAAGAACACAAGCTCTCTCTCTACATCAACACACAGAAGGGAGGAGCACTCAAGAATACATCGAAGGGGGACAGAGCACCTGCCCTCTCCAACTACTCTCCACTCCCAAAGCCTCACCAACTAAAGCCTAAAGCCAAAACAAACTTCTAAAGCTCATTTTGACTAAAGCAAACCCTAGAATCCTTGGAGTGCATGTAGCCACAAGGAGGCACCTCCTCCTTATATATAGCCTTCGGCTAACGGGTCTCCAACCCGTTACGCCTGCCAGACCCGAACGGAACCGCTCCCGCCTGTGCAGCTTTGCGTTTTTACCGAAACGCCCCTCCTGCACTTTCCGGGAATCTTCCGCGTTCCTTGTCGTCCACGACTCGCAACCACATCGAATCTCCGCCGTCTTCGACACATCCGACCGTTCTGACCTCGACACCGCCCGTGTCTAGTCCGGTCACCCCGTGTCTCGCCACGACTCCGCCTCGACGTCCTGCAGCCAACACAGACAAGAAACACATCAAATAGCACCGCTCGATACATGAAAGCATAAATGCATTAATGAAATAGCCCAAACCTGACAAGTCGACATAATATGCAATCTAAATCCTTTGACCAGATTTGACCAAGTCCGACCGAGTCCATCGCACCACGCAACGACATGGTCCGAACCAACCAAATCAAACTCGACTTCCCTAAACCGATGTCAATTACTCATCACACACATGGGATGACCTCCACATGGTCTCTCAATCTCCCCCTTGATGAGTATATTGACAAACCCCAAAAAAGCACAAAGTTGAGTTTGAAAAGCAAGAAAGAAGTCAAACATGGTCCAAAGGAAGAAAATGAAGCTAATGACCATGTCGACACAAGGAGCAAAAGAAAGAACAAGTTTTCCTCAAAGCTCCCGAAATGGCTTTTTCTACCACTATTCTCCCCCTTTTGACAATAAATACATCAAGGATGCAAGGAAGAGAACAAGTCATAGAAATGAATGAAATGACTGAAGTTTGATTATTCTAAACATTTAGAGCCATGAGAATTATCCAAAATGACCATTTAGTGTTACATCAAACCATAACTCAATAGAATGCTATCTAGATCATGACAGGATATATATAGGCCAGCTAATCCAAATAGATGACAATCTGAAATTTAGTGCAATTTTAGAGCATGTCAAGTCATCCATGATCAAAGTCTAGCTAGAGGTATCCAAGGATGATGCAAACCATGTCAACAAGCTAAGCGGAACCAAGAAGCTAGTATTGAGCCTAATTAGAGTGCTACAAGCTCAAGAGTGAAACATTTGGTAAAGTACTTGTAACCTTTGAAATTTTAACAAATTGAGCACAAATGATAAGTTTTTCTTTAGAAATCTCATGATTGTTGCCAACCAGATTTTTGTTTTTATCATGTCCTAGATCTCAAGCCTTATGCGACCACTCCAAGCAAGAAGCTTAAGGAGATGATCTTAGTCATCCAAAACTCCCCCTGAGTTTATGCCAAGTGCAATGGCAAGCCGTCTCATGAGAAAGAATTGGTGAGATTATTTTTTTCGCACAAAAGAGATCTTTTTGCTTTTTAACATGTTGTACAAACTCATGCTGCATCAAGAGACTAAAATAGCTCGATCTAAGGCTCAATAGAGATTCAACGCTCAACTTAGCCTATTTGACATGGCATGAATCATAAAAGGATAACTCAAGAAAGACTAGTCTCAAGAGCTAGCATGATAAGTTTTAATTCAAGTTAAGCAATTTTAATAAACTTATCATGGCAAAAGCTAGTCTACACATATGAAGTCATGATCAATCTAACAATGAAGCACAAATCATGGCAGGATGTAACGCGATGTAAACATGTCATGAAAGGATAATAATCAAGGCTCCATGCAGTTATATTACAATACAGAAATGCTGAAAATGCAAGAAAATCCAGCTCCCCCTCAACATGTGATGCAACTTTTAGTTCAAGTTGAGTTATGTCAAAATTAAGCTCCAGAAGCTCCCAAAAGAACTCCCCCTGAATCAAAGCAGTAAATATGAGAAGCTGGCAAAGAAAAATCCGAAAAGGGCAGTCCTTAAAGCATAGACAAGATATAGAGGATACTATGGCTCAGACTGACTCTCATCTACCCCATATAACTTGAGGACTATCAGCTGGTCTACTAACAACCTAGGGAGCAAACACGTACCCTGTCTACCCGAGGGTGGCCCAACCCTCGCTAGAACCCACAAGAAGTGAGTAAGCTCAACCTAGAGAGAAGAGAGACAGCTAACAAGCAGCATTCCAGAGTCACAAGATAAGAGCACGAACTCTAAACAGCTAGTCAAGAGAACCACTCTAACCTATGCTAGAAGGACTAAACTCCATGTACCCGTATGCAATGCAATCAGAAGGAAGTAAGAGCATAATCAATACAATAAAGCAGTAAAGCACAGAGCTCCCCCTCACAATAATCCATAAGGACAGACCACCCCAAGCTCTCCCTGCAGAGCTGAAAACCTCGAGCTATCCAATAGATTGGTAAAGATATCAGCCAACTGGTGGTCACTCTCCACAAACTGGAGCACAATGTCACCCTTCTCTACATGGTCTCTAAGGAAGTGAAAGCGAATATCAATATGCTTGGTCTGAGAGTGCTGCACTGGATTTTAGCAATGTTAATCGCAGAGTCCCGCAGGGTCGAGACCATCCAAAGCACCTGGCTACAGCAATTGGCTGCAGCAACGTACTCGGCCTTTGCGGTGGACTGTGCAACACCAGACTGCTTCCTCGAAGACCAGGAAACGAGAGAAGTGCCAATGAATTGGCAAGTGCCAGAAGTGCTCTTCCTATCTATCTTACAGCCAGCAAAGTCTGCATCCGAGTAGGCTCTCAAGGAAAGACAGGACGAGGAAGAGTACCAGATACCATAGTCAATGGTAGCTCGAAGGTACCGAAGAATGCGCTTCACCGCCTGGCGGTGAGATACGCGAGGAGAAGCCTGAAAACGAGCACACAGACACACAACAAAGTGTATGTTCGGTCTCGAGGCAGTAAGGTACAATAGGGAGCCTATCATGCTGCGATACTCCTTCTGATCAACTGGCTCACCGTCTTCATCCGGGTCAAGTGTGGCGGAAGATGCCATGGGAGTTGACATGGGCTTACCATCACTCATACCTCGACACCGCCCGTGTCTAGTCCGGTCACCCCGTGTCTCGCCATGACTCCGCCTCGACGTCCTGCGGCCAACACAGACAAGAACACATCAAATAGCACCGCTCGATACATGAAAGCATAAATGCATTAATGAAATAGCCCAAACCTGACAAGTCGACATAATATGCAATCTAAATCCTTTGACCAGGTTTGACCAAGTTCGACCGAGTCCATTGCACCACGCAACGACATGGTCCGAACCAACCAAATCAAACTCGACTTCCCTAAACCGATGTCAATTACTCATCACACACATGGGATGACCTCCACATGGTCTCTCAAATTCAAATAAAATCCAAATAACTCCAAATAATTAATTTGACTTAGGATTTTTATAGAAAATCAAAATATCATTTTATTTAATAATATTTTTAGGTTTTACTAAAACATTTTTTTCAAATCCAGCTTTTTGATTAAACAGAAAATCCAGGGCAAAACCAAAAATAAAATTTAGGCAACAAAAATACTTATTTAATTTAGATTTTTATTTTAATATATATATATATATATATATATATATTTATTTTTATAAAAACCTGGGCTGTTACACTAAGGGACATGGCGTTGAGATGCTGTCGAGAAGGTGGGGCACCTCCTCACCTACTTCGACCGTGGTGTGTGGAGTTGAGCCGTTGTCGAGCCTCCACTCCCTACTCCAACAAGCATCTCCTAAGGCTCATGGCGTCGAGTCACCATTAAGCAGCGCGGGTGCCGTGCCTTCTCGTCGCCAAAGGAGGAGGAGGAGGAGGAGAAAAGGTGTATCGTAGGAGCGCTGGCAAGAAGTAGTGCTGACAAGGTTGGTGGTTGCTGGCTTGCAGCTATAGTTTTGTTTTTGTTGCGGTAGTATTTTCTATTTGTTGTCAATAAGAGTTCATCTCCTGGGTAGATTCGTTGATTTGTTGCACCATGTTTCATAATTTGTTGTATCCCTTTTCTTATTTTGTTGCACAAAATGTTTTATTTTATTGCGGTCTAACATCTAAAAAAGTTGTATTATTAGTTATTTTGTTGCAGTCGGTTGCATGACTTGTTGCACCGGAGCAATTTTTTGTTGCAATATGAGATTATGCTATTTTATTGCTTCGTTTGTGCCATGGGTTGTTGTAGCAATATTTCGATAGGTTTTTGTTGAACATTTTATTGATCGTTGTTCCACTAGTTGTGATTTTTTTGTTGCATTGTGGGGCTCCTGTTTAGGCAAAATTGGTGCAACACTAGAAGGCGAAGGGAATTGGAAAGGAATATTTGGTTGTGGATTCTTGAATTTTGGGATCAAGTGAGACGTTGAAGGTGGAAATCAAGGTGGAGGGCTAGAGGTGATGCTCATGGGGCAAGGTTGGAGCTTAAGAACTAATTGTTGCGCTGAATGAATTCGAACTGATTGTTACGCTTCTTGATTCTTGTTGCACAGGATGGAATGACTGAGATCGGTGTCTTTGAGTAAGATCCGACAGGTGAGAAGGACATATGTTTCCATCATACATCCAGACGCTAGTCGCTTCCAATTAATATAGATGTTTTTATGTCTCACACACAACGGATGTAGATCATTTGTCATCTGTAGTGCTATAAAGGCACCAACGGCGGGCCTGTGTGTAACATCCCAAAAATTCGTTTTCTGTAAAAATTTAATTTTAAATTAATTATTTAAAGTATTTGATTTTTATTTGGAATTTCTGTGATTTTCTAGGCCTTATTTGGAGTTATCTGGATTTTATTTTAAAATCTAAATCAAGAAAATGTATTTTAAATATTTTATTAAAGCCAAAAAGAGTTCATTTTATTTTTTTGCAACCATCCCTGAATTTTAAAATAATTTTTGAGAATTTTCTGGAATTAAAAATCAATTTTAAAAGTTGAAAAGTATTTTATAAAATTATTAAAGGCAAATCTGAAATTAGAAATATTTTTCCTAAGTCTAAAACATCTCCAGGAATATTCTATGAATTTTTTGGAATTTTTAGATATTAATTAATATTTTCTAAGTATTTATAATATTTCTAGTATTTTCTGAAAAGTAATCCGAAAATAAAAATCAAATTAATCCCAAGCTGCCACGTGTCACTCTCAGATTGAATCCATCTCTTTCTTTGATTTAATCCTAGCCATCTATAGCCACTTACCCCTTCATTTAAATCCAGCGGCCTTGATTCTTCACTTGCCACTTGTCACCCATCCGACGGCCCGTACCCCTTCACTTCCCCTCTCTCTCACCGACGCATGGGCCCTACATGTCATATGTTTCTTCTACCTCACCTTCTTCCTCCTCGAGCTCTCTCTCCTCCATAAGAGCCGAAATAAAGCTTATAAATGCAACCGTTTCTTCCTCTTTTAATCCCTGAGCAAGTGTGCAATGAAAGCTCCTAATCACCCCTCTCTAACACCGGCCGTTTCCCGTCCTTTAAGCCTCTTTAAAACCGCCGGCCGCTCCTCTTCTTTCTCCACCTATAAAACCCTCCCCCATGCGTCGACTCCTCCCCTTCGGTCTCCCCTCTCCCCACCGCCCCTCCTCCACCTTCCGGCCGCCGCCCCAGACCGTCGGAGCCGCCGTCCTGACCACTGCCGCCGCCGAGCACTCTCTCTCCTACGCGCGCGCCGCCGCTTTTTCTCGTCGCCCCTCCTCTCTCCGGCCATCTCCTGAGTCGCCGCCGGTAAGAGCCGAACCCCAGCCACATCCTCTACCCGCGCCGCCCCTCTCTCCCCTCACTAGTGCTTCCATACTCCATAGCCGCCACCTCTCTGTCTACTTCGTGTGTTTCTTCATTAGGGAATAGCATCTTCTTTGCTTTTCATTCCTTTGTGATGCTTCTTTGTCACAAAAGAACAAATGTTCACATGGTTAGTAGAGGCAAGATAGAGCATTCATGTGGGAGGTGGTGGGTTCAAATCCTAGGCAATGCATATTATTTTTCGGTTAGCCTTGGCCATTTTCTGTCAATGACAAGCGGGACCCACTTGTCATGTATTATTAAAAAAATCTCTACTCAATGACAGCCGGGCCCCACATGTCATACACTCAAATATATCCAAAAATCAGCCAAAAATAAGATTCCAGAGAATATTCCCTCGGTTTTGCATTTTCTGGAATTTCCAATTTATTCAATTTTCCAATCGCTCGTTCTCTGTCGTCCGAACTCCGAATCCAGTGATTCAAATTTCTAAATTCGTATAAAATCATAAACTTTCTTCCAGTACATATTTTATATTTTTGTGATTTTATTTGTATTTATTTATTTGTTTGTTTTGTCGTTTCGCGCGTAGAACCCGACGTCGCTGAAGAGTTTATCGAGCCGCAGCAAGAGGGACCAAATAGTGCACAAGAAGGCAAGCCTCCTTTGAACATTTTGTACCTATGTTTGAGAAATACTTTTTATTATTTTAAATTTAATTGCATTGCTAATTACATAAAAACATTAGATTCTATCTTAACGTATTAGTTAATCCAACCTTGTTATGCCCTCAATTGAAGTTGAATGTCATGTACCTTTGTAACCTAAGGATTTCTTTGTCTCAATAATGAGATTATTATTATTAAATCTTTGACAAATATTAGAACGGTAGTAAAATGCTTAGTCATGCTATTTAACCTTTGTAACCTTTGAATGGGAAATTATAATTCTTTAAACTAGTCTGTTGTATTCAGAAATTTAGTGGCGATTGGTGTTGCCACTGTTATTTTAAAATAAATTAAAATGTGAAATTTGTTTTAGACCGGGGCGGATGGTTGGTTTGTATTGGTGCGGTAAGCACGAGATCTTGTAAAGTGTATGTTCCGCCCTAGTCAATTAAGGATCGACGCTTGTGATTGTCCAGACTGAGCACTACCGTACAACCCCAAGTCTATATGGGTACGACCTAGCTGATTAACTTACGATAGTTTAGTTTAGGTGCCACCAGTGGAAAGTGGGTGCGAGGGATTTACTGGTTATTCACAGTGAGGGACAGGGATTTACTGTACTCATATGGCACAAGAGGGGGCTTCTAACTGGGTGGATTTAACCCTTCAGCGGTGAAATCTCAGCGGGTGGTGTCTAACTAGACTAGAGTGAGGTAAAGGCTTTGTGATATTTTATCTGGATCTCATGCCAAAGGAAGCATGGTGACTATTAGGATAATTTATCTCTTGGGGGTAAAGTTGTACATCCTCTGCAGAGTGTCAAACTATTCGAATAGTCGTGCCCACGGTCAAGGGCGGGCAAGGAATGCATTCACATGGTAGAACTTTGGTCTTTCGTTTTAAAAATAAAGTTTTGGTATCTCGAGAGTGGAGGGAACTCTCGGAAGGTTATCCTGGCGGTTGGAGTCAGTGTGGGTGGATGGAACCCGTTGTTTGAAACCTAACAGTTAGAGTTGGTTAATTAGTGTTGGTGGATAGAACCTTCACTATAAAATGTTTACTAGTTTCATTTAAAACAATTACTTTGTTAAATTAATGCCTTCGAAAATATTTAGTAGTATTTGAAATAAAATATTGCTTTGTGCAAAAGAATCATATAGTCTTCCTTTGTTAAGCCTTGCATCTACTGCATTTCTTTCCCAAGACTTGCGGAGTACTTTATGTACTCACATGCTGCACTAAAATCAACTCAGAGGATTATGAAGCCCAAGAGGGAGACTACGACTATTTCGCGTGTGGATTCGACGAAGGATTCCTGGAGTACTAGGTTGCGCTTCCCCAGTCAATTGCCTGTGGCGTATTAATGGGTCTTCACTGGATTTATCTTCTGCTTCCGCTGTGTTTTGTGTGTGTGAGGTCTTGAAACCTCATTTATAATAATGAGACCTTTCGGTCAGTACTCTCTATTATTGTAATAAAGCGTTGTTGGTTATGTAATCATTTCTGTTTGACTGTGTGCACTAGTTTTGATCTGGGACTAGTGCTATAATACACAGAGGGTCCGGGTTCAGAAATCCAGGGTCCCGACACTGTGTATGCCATTAGATTGAAATCCAATGCTCCAAATCACAGCGCGAGGAATTCAAGGCCTTTGGATATCACGCAATACACATTTCCTCGCCTACCTCAATCCAGAGGCAACACTTGCCAAGCTCCCAACAGTGCAACAAGGAGATTTGCAAGTGTGGCCAGGTGAACTTGAAGTGAGAGTCGATCTAGAGATGCACATCTTGGGATCTTGGGGAAAGCAACCAGTTGGAGGGGACCACAGGGAAGTATAGAATAGAATCAGGAAAATTCAAAAGGTGAACACACACACTCTCTCTCTCTCGCATGTCTGCTTTAGATAGATCGATGGACGAATAGATGTTAGATCTATGCAATTCTTTTAACCATATCACTGCGGCATGCATGCATGCATAGAGGTGGGACTTGGGCCGGGCTTCTTTGGGCCAGCCCGAAGCACGGCCGGCACGGCCCGGCCCAAGCACGGCACGGCCCGACACGTGGCGGGCCGTGCCGGCACGGCACGAACGGTGGGCCGGGCTGGGCCTCAAAATCCGGCACGGTGGGCGGCACGGCACGGCACGACAGATCGGGCCGTGCTCGGGCCGGCACGGCACGAAGAGCACGGTTGACCAGAAACTATTTAAAATTGATTTCTTAACTATAGTAAGTTGTACTCATAACTCTCTTTGAGCTTTTCTATTTGACTAGTTGGGTAGGCCTATGCTAGATTGTCGGGCGATGTCCATGTACGCCATAGTATAATTTGCACCAAGATATGCATTCCATTGAACTAGATGACCAAATTCGGAGGTGGAATGACATGAGACAATGGAATTGAATTTTTAAGTAGGTTTTTAATAAGGCGGATACAAGAGAAAGGAAGATAGCGGCCACCGTTACCATTGTTGCCGTCGCTTTCGTCGTGTATAGTTACTTTGGGCTGGGCTTGGGCTGGCACGGCACGAACGCCGGCACGGTGGGCTTTGGGCCGTGCTTGGGCCTGGCCGAAGACGAGGTGGGCCGGCACGGCACGGCACGACGGGATGACTGGGCCGAACAGGCACGGCACGAAGCAGCCCGAAGCACGGTGGGCCTGGGCCGTGCCGGCACGGCACGGCCCAATTCCCACCTCTATGCATGCAGGTGCAGTGCACACCGATCCACTAGCAAAAAAAGAGGCCAAAAGCTGCTTAATTAGCTCGGAGATGTCAAACGAGTGAGCCACTTGTACAAGAAGAGACTTTTTTCAGCTAGCAATGGGAAGTTGGGAACGTGCTTGGCTGTAGTGGTTACTATGGTAATTCCGTAACTAGTAGTAAATGGTGGTGATGTAAGAGATCTCTACTTGATTGATTGCTCTCCATGTGTAAACCAAAGGATGCAAAACTACCTTCCACGTATGCAGAACTATCGGTAGTTCGCACAAATGAAATCGGAAGGAAGCGGTGGTGCGTGCCAATTAGGGGCATGACCAAGTTAGAAATGACAACATACACCAACCCATAAAAGGTATCGGGATTTAAACCAGTGATCGATGGAAGTTTATGTTTTCCCTTTTTTTTCTAGCATTGGTGAAAGTTCTAAGGACATGTACAATAACTAGATATAAGCTATCTATAAGTTTATAACATATAGAATCTTAGTGATGTGAAAGAGAGAAGGGTAAGAGAGAAAGATGTTGTCTAATATCTAATAGACAATCTTATAGACGAATTTCTATTATCTATATCATTTGCCATTAGAGACAACTATATAGACATTCCATTGTATAAGTTAGTTTCATATCTGTCTATAGATGATATAAAGATATCATTGTATGTGCCATAAGGACGGGTAAACCATCATCTTCAAAAAAAAACATCTAAAAAAGGGAACATATAAGATAGGCCTACCCGACACATGCAGAGATGCATACGACCGATGTGAAAAGCCCAACAGCAAGAGGCCCCATTGTCTCCATGTGGCCCAAACCTCTCAGACCAGCTTCGCCTTCACCCCCAAGTGGCCCATGCGTTCAGCGCAAGCACGAATGCATCCAAGCCCACACGACAAAAGCAAAGACCGCGCGTGTCAACCGAATTTTTTCTATTTTAGCCCTTTTTTTGAAAAATATTCACATTTAGACCCCTGGTAGTTTTAATTCCGTTTTTGGACCCAGGGGGTCGGAGCCGTGACCCATGGCGCCGAGCTAACACATCTCGGCGCCGTGGTCCACGGCGCCGAGGCGCCAGGCCCGCACCAGCGTGGCGGCCTGCGTGGCGCCGACGTGGCAGGTACCTCGGCGTCATGGGTCGTGGCGCCGAGATCGGAGCCGTGAATCGTGGCGCCGAGCTCGGAGCCGTGGATCTTGGCGCCGAGCTCTGGCCAGCGGGCCCCACACGGCATTTTTCCCCTCTGTTCGAGCTGCTGGTTCACGCGCTCGTCCCCACAAACCCTAGCCGCAGAAGCCTCCGCCAGCGCCGCCTCGTCGCATCGCTCGTCGCCTCCGCTGCCTCGTCCGCCGCCTCGTCGCCGCCGCCCTCCGCCTCGTCCGCCGACCGCCGCCTCCGCCTCATCCGCCACCTCGTCCGCTGCCTCGTCGCCTCCGCCCTCCGCCTCGTCCGCCGACCGCCGCCTCATCCGCATCTCCGCCGACGCCCGTGGTGCCACCACCTCCCCGCGTCTCCGGCCGCCGCCCCCTGGTGCCGCCCGGCCTCCCGCCTCCCCGCGTCTCTGGCCGCCGCCCCCTGGTGCCGCCCGGCCTCCGGCCGCCTCCCCAAGTGGTCCTTGCCTTACACACTAAGGTCAGCATCCTGTACTGATGTCTGCGCCACAGCTTGTTATGACCCTTTTGCTGTTTCTGTGCTCTTTGTAATTGTGCATCGCTAGTAGTGTTTGTTGATCTGTGCGGTAGTTATACGATTTTGCGAGGGCAGTTCATGTGAGATATGTGTTCAAACAGAGTTTGCTAATCCTTTTGCGTGTTTGCGAAAAAACAGAGTTTGCTAAGAAGATGTGTTTGTGCAATTGTACATTAGTTAATTGTGGGTGGATGGATGATGGGACTTCTTGTAATGATAAATTTGTAGCTATGGTGTTGTGCGTATTATTTGTTATTAGCTCTGTCTTAGCTAGCATTTGTGCTGCTACCCAGTCTATGATGGATGATTCTAGCTGTCTGATGCTTGACGACAGATCTGCCGAGTGGCAAAGCTTTTACATTTAATCTTCTGAAATTGGCACTGCCAAGTAAATATTTTTTGTTGGCGAAATGGATTGAGTGTGGCACATGGTAGCCGTGGGGAATACTGCAGTCCGATATCTTTTTGCTACATGTCTTTATCAACCATTGTCTTGGAAGCATTTAATGGGTTATCTAGATCAGATCAGAGTAGCAAAATTCTGCCTCTGAATTGGATTGCTCCTACCAATCTTTCTTCCTTCAATAGCTTTGTAAGAATTGGACTTGCTGATCATGGTAGTTCGGGTGCATGCATCGTGCATGATATTATCAATAGTTAGTTTATGTTAAACATGTAGCTAATGTTATTTAAGATGTACTGCCCCTTGTTATTCCTTTACCATGCTTCCCTCTTTGTCAAAAGATGCTCAACATGTTTTCTGTATGAACTAGATGGACAACCTAGTCACCCTATATCATGGAGGCAGTGTGACAAGTGATGATTATGAAAATGTTCGATTTGTTGAAATGCAAAGGGTGCCTTTGATATTCAGTGATCGACCGTCGTTTAGCGAGTTGGTTGCTAGGGCCCGGAGGAGCTACACTGTCATGCAAACGAGGAGAGCATCACAGTTGAGGGGTTACTTCACTTCGGTTCGAAAGACACAATTCTAAGGCGGTTGATCTTAATTGGTTGTGAGGATCAGTGGGACAAATATGTCAAATTGGTTATGAGAAATGAGTTCCAATGTTTGGACATTGTTGTGCGGAAGGTGTCCATTGATCCCACCCCTCACGGTTATTCACCAGTTCGAGTTGAATGTCGGACTGATGATGTCGTGCCGGTCCCTCAGGAGATCCCTTTGACCCAGAATCATCCCAGTAAGTGTCGAGCAACACTTTAACCTTTTCCCGTCATTCCATTCTTTTGCCTCAATCCCATCGTTTTCGTGCTTATGATGCAGGAGACATTCCTGATAATGTGGGTGTTCCTCCCGTTGCTCCATCTGGCAACGTTGAAGAAGTCTGTAGGGACTCCAACAGTGTGGATGTTCAAATTGTGGATGATCTGGAGCCTTACGAGATCGCAAGGGCCGTTGATTCTGATGATGACCGCCCTTTTGGAGAGCTGACCGAAAGTGATATTGAGCCGATCAGGCGTTATTGCCCTGGCCGGGATCCATCAGTTCATGAATGATGCAGCGCTCGTCCCCCATGAGGAGCGACACTTTCCCGGCCCAGGGCGGTGAGGACGACGACGAGGTGGAGCAGCAGACTTACGATGAGATAGGCCCGTCTAAGCTCGTAGACGCTCCTTCGACTCAGCCTACACAGCCTCTACCACGCAGACGCCGCCGCGAGCCTAGCCGTTACACTCCAGGCACCGACGCCCTTGGTTAGGGTAAGGGTAAGGCTAGAAGGCAGTGATACTTATGTGTAGGCTTGTGGTTGGGCTTAAAAGTCGTTGTATATATGTTGTAATGAGCTAGGAAGCACTTGGTAATGGTTGGACTGAGATGTGTTTGTAATGAACTACTTGTTGTATATATGTGTATATGTTATATTCAAGGGCTTATTTGTGTTCGAATCCGTAGTCTGTACTTTGTGGTTCTATAATTACTGCAATGAATTTATGTTTCCTGCAAACGACTGCAAAGCCTACGAACTATGAATTTATTACGAGACTACAGGCTCTGAAAAGCCTACATAGGAACATTTATTGCTACACTGGAATCCTGAAAAAGCCTACGAGCTGTTTCCTGCAAACGACTGCAAAGACTACGAACTATGAATTTATTACGAGACTACAGGCTCTGAAAAGCCTACGTAGGAACATTTATTGCTACACTGGAATCCTGAAAAGCCTACGAGCTGTTTCCTGCAAACGACTGAAAAGGCTACGAACTATGAATTTATTACGAGACTACAGGCTCTGAAAACCCTACGGATTATTTTGAAGGCGCCGAGCTGGAGCGCCACCGGTCACGGCGGCTTTTCTGAATTTTCACAGCTCGGCGCCACGACCCACGGCGCCGAGCTCGGCGCCACGCAGGCCGCCACGCTGGTGCGGGCCTGGCGTCTCGGCGCCGTGGGTCACGGCTCCGACCCTCTGGGTCCAAAAACGAAATTAAAACTATTAGGGGTCTAAATGTGAATATTTTTCAAAAAAAAGGCTAAAATAGAAAAAATTCAGGCGTGTCAAGTCCAAACCTGCTTTGAGAAACGTGGAGTGAGTCACAGGTCAGCGCACACGTTTTAAAAACATATTTGTTTTGGCGAATCAAACGTTCAAGGCATTATATTTTTGAACCGAGTGGTCAATTTACTATGGTGTTCTTACGACGAGATCTTCGTAACAAGATCCCACTAACATATATTTTAACTTAATAATAATATCATATATCATATGATTTGCTTCGTAAAAACAAAATGTTTACTTCTAAGTGTTTAAATAGTTCATGCACAATCTGGTGCATATATTTTGAATTACGGGCAATGAATTGGGTGGCAGTTGATGTTCCGGTAGGTAAAATAAAATATTTCACATATCTGGTTTTGCTCTTACAATAGTTCATCAATAATGTTCCACGCTTTAAATTCTAAGAGGAATGGGATAATGTTCTATGTGTTAAGTTTTAATATTCCAACAATTCATCGATAATGTTCCATGCATTAAGTTCTAAGGGGGAATAGATCAATGTTCTACATGTTTGGTTTCAATGTTCTAACAGTTCATCGGCGATGTTCTAACAATTCATCGACGACGTCCAAAATAAATAAAAAAATTGATGGAACAAGTTAAACATGCTCGCGGAATAATTCAAGACTATTAGTGAAATAGTTGAAAACAATAGTAGAACAAATCAAGGCAATTAGTTGAAACAAAATAAAAATATTAATAAAATAATGGTGGAAAAATGACATGAGGAAAAAACATATTGCAACATGAAAGCTGCAAGTAATTGGAAAAAGAAAAAGAAAGACCCTCCATCTAAATCCAACAGTACAGATTTCATCGTGCAGGCCCATTGCCGTCCCTGGCCAGGCTCGCCCCATATGGTATCTTTTAAGCCGAAAGTCCAATTCACCATCTGTTTCATGTTTCTTACAGCACGATCTTCAAAACAAGACTTCACTTACATATGTTTTAGCTTAGTACAATATCACATGTTCTAATATATATAAATAAAATGTTTCATACATTACTTCCTAAGTGTTCCAGTATTTCATTGACAATGTTCCGATGCATATCTTTTGAATTGAGTAGGGAAAATGAACACGGTGAGTATAGGTGTTCCGATAGGTAAAATAAAATGTTCCATACATTTGGCTCTGATGTTCTAGTAGTTCATTGATGATGTTCAACACATTAGGGTCAAAGGGGAACGGAAATCATGTTAGTGTTGGATGGTCTAGTAGGTAAAATGTGTTGTTCTACATATTTGGTTTCCATGTTCTAATAGTTCATTAAAAATTTTCCACGCATTAAATTATAAAGGGGAATGACTAATGTTCCGCGTGTTTGGTTTTAATGTTTCAACAGTTTATCGACGATATTCTGGTAGGTAAAATGTGTTGTTCCACATATTTGGTTTCGATGTTTCAATAATTTATTAAAGATTTTTCACGCATTAAATTATAAAGGGGAAATGGCTAATGTTCCACATGTTTGACTTTAATGTTCGAACAGTTTATCGATGACGTTCAACACGTTAAAGTTCTATGAGCTATATACAGTGTTCGAATGGTCCATCAACACTGCTTCAATGGTAGGGAAATGTGTATTGACCAAGTGAACGACAAATCAGGTCAATTAGATGAACAAAATAGAAACATTAATATAACAATGTAGTGAAAAAAATAAAAACACAAAATTCAGGGGAAAACTGCAACTAAATGAAAAAAAGAATGAAAGGAAGAAAGAAAAAAAAGAAGAAGAAGAGAAGGATTTACTCACTGCTAGTACAAGAAGTAGGGGTGAAAACGGGCCGGGTATTTCCCGCCCGCCCGCCCGCCCGTATTAAAACGGGTCAAATTCGGGTCGTAAATTCGGGTATCCGGAACCTTATACGGGTATCGGATCCGAATACGGGTATTTTTTGGCGGATACGGTATCGGGTTCGGGAGGTCGGTATCCGACGGATACGGATTATCCGGTATAAAATTCGGATATTACCCGCTTACCTATTCGGGTATTACCCGATTACTTTGCCAGTCGTCGGCTCATAACTCGGATCATCCGAACTCAGTCGCCGGCTCGGCTCCACCGGTCCAAGTCTTCGGTTCAAGCGTTCGGCCGATTCCCCAACCCCATCTCCTTTCCCTTCGCCAGAGTGCCCGAGAGGCGACGCCGACTACCCGAGTGCCCGACGCCGACGGCCGACGCGGCGGCGCCCTTGCCCCTTGGTCTTCCCCTCCGTGGCTCCGTGGACTTCCTCAGGCCAGGCCGCCATCCTAGGATCGCCTCCGCCCGTCCGCAGATCAACCTTGCCGCCACCGGATCTACGCCCGAGTGTGCGACGGCCGACGCGGCGGCGCCCCTGGTCTTCCCCTCCGTGGCTCCGTGGACTTCCTCAGGCCAGGCCGCCATCCCAGGATCGCCTCCGCCCGTCCGCAGATCAACCTCGCCGCCACCGGATCTACGCCCGAGTGCGCGACGGCCGACGCGGCGGCGCCCCTGGTCTTCCCCTCCGTGGACGTCCTCAGGCCGCCATCCCAGCACCGCCTCCGCCCGTCCGCAGATCCACTCGGCGATTCGACCTCACCGCCGTCGATTCGACCTCGCCGCCACCGGATCTACGCCGCCAAGTCGAGGTACGCCAGATCTGCCTAGAGCCCTAGAGGGGATTTGCTTAGCACTTTGCTTGAGGCGATTTAAGAATGGATCCGTGGAATGGTTGGATGGTTTGGGGGATTTAAGAAGTAGACTTGCATGCTCGATTGCTGGTGCTGTAGGGTGATCGGTACTTGGTATGTGGCAGCGGTATGGAGTATGGTGCTAGCATGGGTAGCAAGTGTTTGTAAATAATGAACATGAGCTGGTTTTGACTTGGAGGAAAATGGAAGGATCTAATTTTCTAGCTGGTGCCATAGATTACAACCTAAATAGAATTTTCCCAGATGAAAACAAACAATGTAGTTGAACATGTTATGCATATCTTATGATGAATTAGTAACTTGGTATTTAGCACTGATATTATCATGATAATGGTTGAACTGAGAAAGAAAACAACCAAAATCTTGAGGAATATTAGCTACGTCAATGCTGTTAGTTCATTTCTAGCATTGCTGCTGGTTCAGAATTTGGTTGTTCATTTCTTCGCTGATCAACACATGAGATTAAGAACAACATATGCAGTAAAGTGTTGATTATCTTGACATCCAGTCCAACTATATCGACATAAGCAAATGAGAGAGGGATGAGATCCAACAGAGAAATAATTGTCATATCCACTTGTTGCTTTGACATGTCTTCATATATGTTTGTTCGGTACCTGAAGTGGAGGCTCTTATTGAAAAAAAAGTAGCAACCTAGATTAACAAGCAACCTGTAAAAAGTGTGATGCTGAAGGTCAGGAAGCATTTGAAAATAGATTAAGGCATCTTAATGGAACTAACTGTTAATTAATCAACTTGTTAGGACATATATTCATAAGTTTGTTTAATGCATGCATTGTTTTTTTCTGGATCTATTTAGACAAATGCCATTCTTTGCCCCTGAGTAAAAGATTACCTTGTAACAAGGAAGTGAGTTGAATGCTTGAAATATTTGGAAACATTTGTTCAGTTGGTCAAAAGATTGGACTGGAGATTAATAGACATGCTAAAAATAGTTACTTTGTACATATTGTTGACTGTAGATCTTCTGGATAGTGTACATAGTTACTTTGTACATATTGTTGATTGTCTATGTGGTATAAAATGGTTGTTGCATCGACTTGATATCCGAATAAATATTCGTGACCGATAGTGTCCGTATCCGTCTTGGTACGTATTTGTTCCATATTTGTGCCCGACATTATCCGTGTTTGTATTCGTATTCGATACTATCCGTATTCGACCCGAATCCGATTAGAAAATGTGGGTTAGGATATGGGAAAGGTGAGATCCGACCGTATCCGACCCGATTTCACCCCTAACAAGAAGCTACGCATGTGCAAAGCTGAAATTGCACATGAAATGCGCGTGTGGGCCGAGGCCCATGGGGCGGGCGGCGAGTTGCTAAATACCGCGCGCGCGGCATATAGGATTTGCCGAAGAAGCGTGGCCACATCATTTAGGCCCTGAATTCCTCCTAATCACCCCAGTCGCTTGGCTTTCGCCGAATGAGGATGCACATGTATACGCTGGGGGAAGGAATTCAAGTATTATTGCAGTTTGCCAAGCTTGGCTCTTCCAATCTTTCTGCCTGTATTGCTTGTTACGCCATACATAGCGCAGGCATCATATATCTCTCTACTTGCCGAATAATCAGTGTGATTTTTTTCCTTTTTAATCTTACCTTGATCTTCTAATCTTTTCACACAACCCCTGTGCTGAATTCAGATGAATTGGCCACGGCTGTTCTCTGAAGCAGTTGACGAGGGTAACGCCAGGGGACAGTCGATTCAGTTAGGGCTCTGACGATTTCCAGGTAGAAGGGAATCTTATCGATCATGCAGCTATTTGAGCAGGCGATCTTAGTCTTAGGAAAGCCCATGCTCACGTCGTTGCAGAATTGCAGAGCGTGCCGTTCGCATGAAATTAATGCTGATAGGTGTGATGAAGAGGCCATTTTTGCCACTTCATCTCCATGTGACTCTCCATTTTTGCTGATATGATCTCTCTACAACTCCCTTTACCCGATTTTCCTAGTGCTGCTTATTATGTCTTTTGCATCCCTAAGTTGGTGTTTCTTGGGCATATAATTCATTGACTGTCATTGGTAATCTTCTGACTGGCGGCACTTTTTCCTTGCCCGTGTTAATAATACAGTATTGTCGAATGTTCTGTTCAGAGAAACTGACCAAAAATGAGATAGCGATTAACAAAACTAGCCGCAATTATACTCCAAGAAAAATACTATCTGCGACCCGTGGATTCCCATTTTTCCTCCATAAATCAAGCTATTTCTACACCTCTTTCGTTTTCTCAATCTCATTCCCACAAGGGGCTGTACACTTGCTCAACAGAGCCATGATCTGCATAGTAGTACTGGTGGTCTCTTACCTCATACCCTACAACGCTACCCTCACCCCCCTCCGTGTACACATACCAGCCCCCCACCTCGTGCCCCCCCGGCAGCACCTCCGGCCAGTACCCGAACGCCGCGCCGTCGTAGCCGTCGAGGTCCAGCAGCATGTCCTCGAGCCTTCCACCGTCCTCGTTCGGCGGTCCGGTGCTCTCGGAGTCCTTCATCGGCGCGGCGACGCCACCGTCAATCTCTGCCTCAAGCGACCGGATGACGTGGCTCAGCCGGTCTGCGTCATCGTCTAGCAGGTGGTCGGCCGGTGGCGAGTCCTCCAGCAACTCCATGAGCAGCACCCCGTCGGCCTCCGACAGGCCCATAGCCTGATCAAGGCCTTCATGGCAATGCTCTTGCATGGTGACCCCGTCCTGGCTCCCCATCTGGTCCATCTACGAGGCTTAGCTAGGCTAGCTAAGACGGGACAATGGAACAGTGTATGGAAATGCAAGTGGCTCTCGATCGGAAGATGGAACTGACTGGCTTGGTCTGGTAAAAGGTGCAGGGGGGATTGGGTGCTTATATAGGAGCCTGGCAATGCTCAGTTAATTAGGCACTTGGCTAGTTGGTTCCTTCCCATGTGCAACATGATTGGGTGATTAGACAACTTGGTTTCTTTTAACACAAATAGATTAGTTGATATTGGGTGGCCAAATAAAGGCCGTACTTGCATTGTTTAATTTGCAGGTAAGCTGAGAGATCATGTGGTGGTCTAGAATATATTTGTGATGAATATTTGGTATTTTCGTTGAGTTAAATTTGAATTTTGCAAAAGTTTCAAAAAATTCAGGTTTCAGATTGTACTGTCAGGGTTCAAATGGTCTGACAACTATAGGGTCAGCGGTCTGACCGGCAAATGGCCAGCGGTCTGATCACCATGGGAAGAGCAATCTCAGACCGGCCTTAGACTTTTGGGAAGTTGAACACCAAAAATTTGTGTAGACTTGTTTGGGAAATGAGTTTGCACTTAGTGCCACTGGAATTAGAAACTGGAGTTGAAACTAGATAGAGTTTAACTGAATTCCACATATGTTGTTTTCTGATGTTGTTAAGCGATCAAATCGGCCAGTGGTCGGTGGTCTAACTGGTGTGGTCAGACCAGCATAGGAAGTGCAGTCAGACCGGTGGGTGCGGCTAGTGAAAAGTGAAAATGGATTTTAAGTTGGATGAGTGTGTGTAAGGCATGTGTTCTATTGGTTTGTTGTGTTGTGTTACATGATGCATGGTTTTGACTAATGTGAGTCAAGTACATAGAACTTGTGCTCAAAATGGTTGCTTGATTTTTGGACATGCAGACGGCTTAGAGAACATCAACGGTCGACAACAATAGACTAGGACTAGGTGGGGGAGCTAAGGTCCAAGCGATCGTGTATGTATGGGTGAGACTAAGTGGCTCAAGCGGGAAGTATAGAGAAGACAAAAACCATTATAGGATCAAGGATAACCGACTAGAAAGAGTGTATAGGAGGTTCTAAAAATTTCTTGCTTTCTAAAAGTAATTTTTACAAATTTAGAGCTAAGTAACATTTCAATGTGCCATTCAAGACCTACTCAACTCTAGTAAAGCTAAGGCACCACAAAGCAAGACTCTACTAATGTATTTCTAGCTCAACAAAATATGACAATTATAATTGCTAGAAATATAAATGTGGAATGGTAGAGACAAAGAAATAACCAAATGAAGACACATGATGTTTTTGATGTGGTATCGAAGACTTGCTGGTCTTCACTAGCCCACGTTGAGAAAAGCCCAATCGAATTTGACCGGCTCTACAAATTATGTCTCACTCCTTGATTCCACTAGTGGTTGTTCATTCTCTGCTCCAGAGATGATGATTACCGAGCCACTCACAATTTGGCACCGGGCCTTATCACAACTTCTTGAAGAGATCACCACGCGAACTCCCACCAAGCCATCTAGATGTCGGCAAACACCAAAAGTAATAAATCACAATCTTACTTGACGAAATTCAAGTGCTAAGAATCAATTTAGAATGAATGCACTTGAATTGGGCTCAACTACCTCAAGTGATGCAAATGGAATAAATGAGGTGCTTGAGGAGCTCTACTTGCTCAAGGATGTTCAATGGAGTAAATTCCTACTATCCTTGAGCTAGTGGGGTAAATATATACCCCCCACCAACCAATTCGACCGTTAAGAGCAAGTTCCTGAATTTTTAGCAAATGCGATAGTACCGCCATTCATCGGCAGGTACTACCGCACTTGCACAGTAACAGCTATAACAAATGAATTTGATGCCTTTGAACTAGCTGTTAAATTTTTGGCATAGTAATACCGCCATTGTTAGCATGGTAGTTCCGATGCACGGTAGTACCGTTTTCTCGGGGCGGTACTACCATTCGTCTTGAGGACCAACATTTGGTCCTATCTAGAAATAACATACCACCTACTAAAAGTCGGTACTTTCGGTGTGTGGTAGCACTACTCAATGCTTGCATTCATACCGCAATACGGTAGTACCACCAAATGAACTCTAGTACTACCGTTTTCTAAAGGAGCAAACATGCTCCAAAAGTACCTTTCTAGAATTTACATACCGCCAACTCAAATTTGGTTCGATCGGGGCGTGGTAGTACCGCACTACTGGCCGGTCATACCACACTGTGGTAGTACCGCCATGTAACCTCCGATACTACCGATTTTTCTGAGAATTGCATAATTGGCTTTAAAATTAAATTCTAAGTGCATGCATGATCATAAATTGATCCAAGGGCACAAGAATTTGTTATCAAGTTACTAGTCATGATCCCTCTTAATAGTATGGCATCTGACATTAAATTCAATGTTCAAGTCTTTTCTCCTAAGACCGGTAAAAGATAAAAGATCCTAGGCTATTGATACCTTTGTCTTGGACCATATTGATCTTCATGTTAAACCATAGCATGCATCTTTAGGTTGTCACATTCATCACCGAGACTAAACCTTTGAACACTCGATAAACATGTTAGTCCCATATTCATATTTTATTATTAATTACCCAAATAATTTTTAAGGGCCTAGATGCTTTCTACCATAAAGATGTGAGTTGGTGCATGTGATGCACCAAGTGACGAGGCCGATGCACATAGGGATGGTTTAGGAGAGACTAATTGTGTTAAGACATGGCGACTAGTCATTGAACATTACATGCTACGTGTCAAAGCATACAGAGATGTTTTGAAGTGAAGGTGAAGATGGAGTTAAGGGAAAGTGTCCAGAAGCTTCATCAATGGTATTTTGGTAGTTGGTCAAATACCGAGCTGGTGCTTTGATCAAACCGCAGCGTAGAGAGACGCAAAGGAGATGTGGTTTAGGCTAAGGAGAGCTAGAATTGACAAGTGGATCAATCTAAAAAGTTAGCAGTTGGGCCTTGTAAACGCTTTGATAAGCATGCGTGAGTGTGTAAAACCTGTATTAGTGAAGTTGATGGATTTCCCTGGTAGACTTAATGGATTGGACCCATTAGGGTTGTTGCTGGTTATTAGCAAGGAAGGAGAGGAGATGGGAGATCCAAGGATTCTAAGTTTTAGGTTTTTGTTGTATCACCTTGTCTCTTTTCATGGTTGTGTGAGAGAGAACTTGAGAGAGGAAAGAGTGTTGCTTTAGCTATACCTTATAATCATACATGAGTATGTAAACCTCATCCTCCATTAGAATATATCAAAATTTTGTCTCAATCATGTTCTTATTTGCATTCTTGCTTGATTTTGGTTGTTCTTGAGCAAGATTTGTGATATCATGTTCGTGGGAGTTCTAACCCGTTCTCTTACTTAAATTACCTTACTAGGATATGTGGGAATAGATTTAGAAAACCTCATACCTTAGATCCTCATAAAAAAAGTAATTTGAATTTCAGGATTTTTGGTGTTCGTGTGGTATATATCCGATTCTATTCAATTTAGTGAACTTGAGCCCAAAAATCTTGTGATTCTTGATTGGTTTAAGTTTCTAATGCCTTGAATAAGTTTTATGCAAAATTTAAAAATGTTTAGATGATAATTGAGTAAGTTCTTGAGATTTAAGTTTTGTCCCAAGAGGCTTTCAGGTTCGGGAATAGGGGACCGGTCAAAATGGCCTTGGACCCACGGTCAGACCAGCCTTGTGCCTACAATTAGACCGGCTTTATGCCTGTGGTTAGACCAGTCGTGGTGATTAGATTGACCCATCCATTGTGATCGGACCAGCCTTGGGCTAAAGGGTATCGATTTTATTGGTTTAGGTCTCTAGCCTTGTTTTGGTAAAGCATAGCTGGTACAATCTAAAGTTAGTGACTCTCATAATTACTTGAGTGGAGATTTTGAATATCGCTGGGAAAAAAATCCAACCTATGTTTGTGATGAGTATTTAACTTTGATGTTTGAGTTTGATTTTGAGTGATTGCATATGTCTATGTTTCTTTTTGTTACTAGCGGTATGACCCACATTAGGGCCATGGTCATACTAGCCAGGTGCAGTTTGATTGGCCTAAGGCTGGGGGTCAAACCGACGGTGGTGCGACGGTCATACCAGCATGGGAGTCGTAGTGTGACTGGCCTGTAGTGATAGTACTGGCCTATCATTGGCAGTAGTTATTTTTCAGAGAAGATCTTTCTGGAGGTTTTGGGTTGTGACCGAGTGTGGTAATACCAATGGTGGAGTTGCGGTACGACTGGAGTGTGTTACTATCAGTTGGTGTTGGGCGGTCTGACCAACATGGGTGCCATGGTCAGATCGATCCCCTGTTACCGAGAGTTGGGTTGGTGCAGTACGATCGGCCATTGTGTGGTGGTAGCACTGACCTCTGTTGGGTTGGTTGAGTTGAGTTGGTTTTACTTGTGTTAGTCATAGTGGGAGTTCATGCAAGTGTGAGTCATGGCGTAACTCCACGCATGATTTGATTTGCTAATGAGAGTAAAGTGCATGTCATTTGTGCTCAAATCGTTTGCTTGTTCTTTGATGTGCATAGTGTTTGATGGTTGTTGCGGTCAATGACATGACCGAGGCTGCAGAAGGGGTCTTGAAGCCATGACGCGTCACATAAGTCCGGGTGGAGTATCATCTTAAGTGGAGAAGCACGAAAGCATGATAAAGATCGTTAGTAGGCAAGTGATGCATGTGGTGTCTCAATTGAATTTGTGCATTTCAAGTTGCGACGGTCCTCGGAGCAGGCGTAGGATCTTGGCGGCAAGTAATTGGGCATCATGGACTATGGTGTGATGCGGTATGTCATAGGACTTGGGTATTTCAAGTGGTGACAGCCTTAGAGTAGGCGTACGATCTTAGCGGCGATGCATTGTACATCACATCTTTGTGTGGAGTCCAATGGGTGGCAGTTGAAAAAATTATCCAATACCAGTTAGAGTGGCGGTTTGGAAAATTACGGCATTGTCCTAAGTGATTTAGATCACGTCTTGGAGGATAGAGTATCTTATCAGGCTATTGGAGCTATAAAAGTCATGCTTTGAAAAGTGTGCAAGTGTATATGAGTAAAAAACCTGTTTGTATATGGTTATCAAGTTTTCTATTTGTAAGTGGTTGTATCCACTAAGTGTTGTTGATTGTTTAGGGTTTGGTGAGAGGTAAGGAGCCTCCACTATATATACCTTTGTGTGAGATGAGAAAGGTAACACTCTAGGACAGAAATTAGGGTTTCCTTGTGTTGGAGGCTTGTGTGTGCTCTAGAGTTAGAGCCCTATCCTCTATGAGGGAGTGGCTGTAAAATATTCTTCTCAAGTAAAATGAATATCCAAGTTTACCCAAGTGAGTTGTGCCATAGATCCTTCCTTGTGCTTTTGATTTGCTTGAATTTTTTATTTAGATTTCTCTCTTCTTGATCTTTCCTGATGCCAAGAATATGTAAGAAGTGGAGATATCTCTTGGAGATTAGATACAATCCATCTAGCCACATTCTAGAGGAAGTTCTTGAGGTTGCTCTGTTTTCCTCAAGAGAGAGGTGATTTGGGGTTTTGCTTTTGTAGGTGTTTTGGCTTGAGTTCTTGCTATGACATATCTAAGGTCATCTATATTATCAAGGACTCACAAGTAAGAGTAGATCAAGGATTCTATCTTTTATTCAGTTTTGTTGTAACCTTCCTTGTTTTGGATAAATATCAGAACTTTGGCATCGATCTTCATGATCTATGATTAGAATAGGTTCCTAACATCCTAGAGAGGGCTTGTACCAAGTTTCACTATGTTGGGTCGGTGATTTATAAGTTAGCTCATTTGTTAGATCATGTGCAGTGTTGTTCTGTGTTGTGCCTTGGCGAGCAGTCATACCGTTGTGACCCGAATGGTACGACCGGCTTGAGTGGTACTACCACACCCTGGTTGGCGGTAGTACCAATGAGATAGTGAAGTCTCATTTGTATAGTGAAGTCTCATTTGGTTTGAGATATTTGTCTCTTGGCTTTAGTGAACTTGTGAGTTTGTGTTTCCACTATATGTTGTTGATAATACTTAAGAGAAATTTCTAAACAGATATTCACCCCACTCTGAATCTTCTTCATATATCCTAACTGGTCTTTTGAGCAATGGTATTAGAAACGTATCACAACAAGCCTCTCGTATTTCATGGGATCGACTATCCCTTTTGGAATATAAGGATTCTGATGTATATCCAAGCATAAGGCCTAGCCATTTGGAACAAAGTGAGAAGTCCCATTGTTGTGTTTGCCGATGACATAGTCCTCTATGTTGTTCTATCAGTTGAGATTGAGGCAAATGTTAAGGTACGCAACTTCTTGATCCAAGGTTTAGGAAGAACTAAGTTCAATAGAGTGGCTCATCTTGCATCTACATATGAGGTCTAGATGACCCTCTCAGATTACCATGAGGGATTGTCAAAAATCAGGAAAGTGCATGAGACATAGTCCAAGAAGGACTACCAGAAACTGGAGATAGAACCTGAAGAGTCCATTAATTCCTTATTTAGTAGATTCCACAAGACCATAGGTGATCGAAGGTATGTAGGAGTCACTTACCCAGATGCTGACAATGCGGCTCATGCTCTGATTGCCTTGACATGAGTGTTTGGGAAATAAAAGTCCCATTCATCAGTGATAAGACGGACTTGGCACTTATGACTATTGATAAGCTGTTTTCATGACATAAGATTCACGAGGTAGGTGTCGTGGACAAGAAGTCCAAAGGTCCACAGACGATGGCTCTTGTGGCTGATCCTACTAAGTGTGGATCTTCTCTTGAGAATGCTGTTGTAGGGGTGGCCCCCACCTAAACCCAGCAAACCTGTTAGAAGGTTATAGGGCCCAAAATGGGACATATGTAATGACTTAAATACCCCTGACAGGGAGGTACCGATGTAAGGGCACAATTGTAAAAGCACAGCCGATATGAATATATATACCAAGGGAAAGCTAGGAGGTGGACCAGACGTCATCACTCTCTCCCAACTCTCCACTACCACATCTCTCTCTGTTTGGTCTGTTGGAGATAGCCACAACGGAGCGACCGACAGCTCGGGAGCTCGCGAGGCAATCGTACCCATGCCGACGCGTCCGCTGGGCGCGCCGGCGGCCCCACCCGCACCAGCGGTGGAAAGCGCCCTGCTGGCGGCCCTCAACGCGTTCCAGCGGGAGCTAGGAGATCTTCGCGGGGCTGTCCGAGACATGCAAGAGGCTCGGAGCCAGCAGGCCGCGCCAGAGCCCGCGCCGGAAAGGGCAGACAACTGCGACGCGTCGATCCAGAGTCCCCGCTTTCGGCAGGACTACAGCAGGCGGCGTGGCCCGAAGACTTCAAATTCCCCAGTGTCATCGAGCCATACAAAGGCGATACGGACCCCCGCGAGTTCGTGCACGTGTACGAAACCGCAATCGAGGCCGCGGGTGGAGACGACACCACAAAGGCGAAGGGACTCCCCCTCGCGTTGCAGGGAGTGGCGCTTTCCTGTTTTTTTACCATAGAGCCAAACTCCATCTACGCGTGGGAGCAGATCCGCGACCGCCTTCACAACAACTTTCAAGGAAACTATGTTGAGCGGGTCGACGTGGACCAGCTCTTCGCTGTGAAGCAGAAACCCTCGGAGAAGCTCCGGGACTACTTCAAACGCTTCACGAAGATACACTGTCAAGTCAAAGACGTTAACGAAACCATCGTTGTCAATGCAGCCATACATGGCCTTCGCCCGGGCCCGATGGCCGAATACAACGCACAGAAGCCAATCAAGACAGTGACGAAGCTCTTCGACAAAATGGAGGAATACGCCAGGGCGGAAGAGGACGCACGGCGAAGATAAGGTGACGACTCCGACACCAACCAGGCCGGTGGCTCAGCGAAAACCGAAGATCCGCCGAAGGACGGTTCTTCGAAGGGAAAACGCAAGCAGGAGTCATCCAAGGACACGCCCGAGCGCAAGGACGCCCCGCACAAGGAGCCGTCCGATAGGCCCAAGCGCGGCCAACAGAAGTCGCAGCGAGGCCGGTATGTCTTCGACATCGAAAGCGGCTCCGAAGAAAACGCTTCCGCTGGTCGTGGCGGTCGGGGGCACCGAGGCCGGGGCCGCGAGGATAAAGGCCGTAGAGATTACAATGACCAGCACCAGGGGCTGTGGTGCGAAGTCCACGGTCGCGGCACCCACGACACGCGCGCGTGCACCTCCATCGCGGCGCTCCGCCAAAGCGTCGCCAGGGATAGGAACCTGAAGGCACGCCCGCCTATGGTGGCCCACGTCCAGCACCCATACGAAGCCCCCATGCACATCCAGGCACAAGGGACGCAGCCCCATGAGGGCCCTCTGTGAATTCAGGCCCATGTGCAGCAGCCTCGGGAGGGCCTCCTGCAGCTGCAGGCTCCGGAGGCAGCCCACCACAGGGTTATCAATGTCATCTCCGGAGGCTCCTCGCTGGAGTTCGCCTTGGCACGGCAGCGGAAGGCCTACGTCCGGAGGCTACACCACGTAGCGGCGTACCCAGCGCAGACACCGCCGGACTGGGCACAGCACGAGGTCACGTTCACACCCGCCGATGCCCAAGGCGTGGAACTTCCTCACCAGGACCCCCTGGTCGTCCGGGTCGTTATAGCGGGATGCGACGTGGGACGTGCCCTAGTTGACGGTGGTAGCTCCGCGAACATCCTGTTCGCGGTAGCCTTCGACCAGATGGGGATCCCCCGAAGCCGCCTCGGCCCATCGGGAATTCCGCTGCAAGGCTTCGGAGGACAACCTCTACGGGCACTCAGCCAAATATGCCTTCAGATCTCCTTCGGCCAGGACGACAATGAAAGGGTCGAAGATGCCACGTTCGATGTCGTCGATCTCCTATACCCCTACAATACCATACTGGGGCGTCCAATCCTCAACTCCTTCGGAGCGGTGCCACATCACGGCTATTTATGCATGAAGCTCCCGGGGCCGCGGGTATGAGTATAAACGAAGACGCACGTTCGCGTGTCCACTCTCCGTCAAAGACACGGGCATGAGTATAAACAAAGACGTGTGGGGGGACGCCTCTGCACGCACTCTACGGAGTATAAACAAGACGCGAATTCCGCGCATGCCATGGATGTCATCCTTGCGCATACTCCCCAGAGTATAAATAAGACACGGATGTTGTCCCTGCGCGCTCGGCAAAACGCCAACGCGGCGCGAACCTTGCGCGGCTGTCAATCGTGCACCCCCTCAGAGCGTCGAGGCTCGTCTTCGTGCACCACGGGAGATGTACGCAAGGCGCGCTATGGAAACCCAATTTTGAGAGCTTCAAGAAGTAGCGGCGTAGCGCTCCAGAGGCTGGCCACAGCGAGGGCGCGCACCCGGACTACGAGGTACACCAGAGGCTACCCCCACTTTGGAGGGTAGGGGGACGAGCGTGCCTCCGCTCCACACGCGCCAGTCTACGGACTTTAAACAGGCCGCAGTGCGAAGGTCCGCCTCCGCACGCGCCAGTCTACGGACTTTAAACAAGTCGTAGTGTGGAGGACCGCCTCCGCACGCGCCAGTCTACGGACTTTAAACAGGTCGTAGTGCGAAGGTCCGCCTCCGCACGCGCCAGTCTACGGACTTTAAACAGGTCGTAGTGCGGAGGTCCGCCTCCGCACGCGCCAGTCTACGGACTTTAAACAGGTCGTAGTGCGGAGGTCTGCCTCCGCACGCGCCAGTCTACGGACTTTAAACAGGTCATAGTGCGGAGGTCCGCCTCCGCACGCGCCAGTCTACAGACTTTAAACAGGTCATAGCGTCAACGACTGCCTCCGCACGCGCTAACTCTACGGAGTAATCAACACGCGAGCCCCGCAAGCGCACTGTCCGCGGCCACCCGTTCGACGGGCAGGAGACAGCGCTCGCACGACTATTCCACCAACAGCGCACTGTGAACGTGGGGATCTCGTCCCCGCACAACATGACCACCCGAAGCACAGCATGCAGCGCATCTCCTAATCGCCAGGAGGTCTATATATTGGAAAAATCTTACAAGTACAGAGGCCCGCCAACATCTCTGCCGCTCTAAGCAACTATTCGGCAGGCTCGTCCTTAGCACGCGCTAAGGCCGGGGCTTCGCTAGAAGAAGATCGGCCCGCCCAAAAGTTCAGCGACTCCTCGGCCCTTCGCCAGCGTCGAAGGCGCCGCCGGGTCGCAAGGTCGGACGCAAGTAGTCGGCCCCAGTAAGGAAGCTGCCCGGGACATAGGTGAAATAGTCAGAATTTGAAAAGCAAGCGCGTACTTCATTCACAAGAAAAGCGGGGGACATTGCAACGCACGCCTACACCTGGCCACCTCGGCGTCACACCTACAAGTTTCCAGCGCCTTCGGAGGCCTCAGCGCCACCCTCGTCGCGCCGCGGGACCTCGTCCAGAAATTGGCCGAGGCTCCCCTCCCCGTAAAGTGACTTCCGAAGCTCGACCCGCGCAGCGGCCTCCCCGACATAATTCCAGACCCGCTCGTGGAAGTACTTGACGGCGCGACGAACGGTGTGGACGGCACTAGACATGCGTGCAACCGTGGTGCCGTAGGAGCGCGCACACCATGCACGACGCTACGTAAGCACAGTGGTTGCCAAAGGTCGTCGCGGCGCCGCGCGCAATGTCGGCGGCATCTCCGATCTAGCGAAGGGTCCGAGACAGCTCCTCCGGGCCAAAGGCGCGGTCTGGCACTTTAGCCACAAGCCCTTGGAGATGGCTTTCCAGCGCTTGCATGGCATCCCATGCAATGACCGAAGCTTCGCCGAGCGTCCGGTCACGCTCCGCTAGAGTTAAGGCAAGTTCGCCTTTTTCCTTCTCCAGCGAGGCGACCTGTTGCAGAAGTTCGTCCCGCTCCACCGCAAATACCTACCGCGCCGCCTCCGCTGCCGACTCCCGCGCCGACACGACAAGTCCCTCAGCGTGCGCCTTCACCTCAGCGCACTCCGCTTCCAACTGGCGGATGCGGGCATCCTGGGCAGAGCGGGCCCCCGAGGCTTCGCGTAGCTCCTCCTCGGCGACCCGCAGCCTATCCTCAAGCACCCTTCGGGCACGAACATAGGCCGCTTGCAAGGCCTGCCCCAGCACAAGTGTCTGCAGAACAGAAAGGCTTAGCAAGCTCAGCATGGCCAGGCATTGTCATATAAGTGCTTACCCTCACCCCCGACACCTCTAAGGCGTCCCCGAGACGCCCCACCCCGTAGGTCTACAGTGCTTGCTGGCCGACGCTGGCAGCCGCGTCATCCAAAATCCCGCGCCACGCCCTCAGCATCTCCGGCGGAGGCACGAAGTCCGCTGGGCTCGGGCGCACGGTGATCGCCCCGCTGGCACGAGAAACCCCATGTTCCGCCAAGGGCTCCTCCTCCGGAATAAGCGACGCTGCAGGTAGGGATGCAGGTGAGCAACGCAAGGCACAACGAAGAATACACCAGGGCAAACTAAGCCACCTTACCTTCAGTAGCGGAAGGAGGGCTTTGGGGGCCCGCCCCCTAGTCCCAGGCGGGGTAGCGGTGGCGCAAGTCCCCGCGGAGGGCATGGTCCCGCAAGGAACAGAAGCCTCCGCGTTCGGGGTCGGCGCTGACCGTTCCTGCACGGCAGACGGCGTGGCCTGAGGGGCGGAGGGGGCGCGCGCCGCAGGGACTTCGGCATATGCATCGGAGTCCCACAAGCTCCCGATGCCCGTCGCCACGGTGAATCCCCTCGACGTCCGGTGGAGCTCGGCCGCAGACACGGCCGCTTAGCCGGAGCAAGTGGCGACGACACCTCCCTAGTAGCCGCTGCCGGAGAGGCCCCCACGGCTACAGCACCCGTGGGCGAAGACCCCACCGTGGCAACCTTTGCGGAGGGCACCTCGGTTTCGGCCGCGGCTGTCGGCGAAGACCCAGCTCCGTGCGCCCCCGTGGAGGGCGTCTCCGGCATCATAGCGGCCACAGCCGAAGGCTCCACCTCAGCACCACCGGTCAGCATGGATCCTGTCCCGACGACCGCCGCGGGTGACGAGACTTCCCCTCTCCGGCTGCCCGCAGCGTCCGCGCCATCCAAGCCCGAGTCGGCGTACCTCGCTGAATCTGACTCCGCGTTTGCCGCGCCATCGGGAATACTAGCAGCAGCAGTGGCAGCTGCTATACCGAGCACGGCAGACGCTCCGCCTCGGGCCCTCTTGCGAGACGGCGCCTTCGTCCTTGTTGCGCTGTCGTCTTGGTGTTGCGAGGGCGGATCAGCACGGTCCAGCACGGCAAGGCCCAAGGCCTCACACACGCGGTTTATCCGCCCCAGCCCCGCCTCAGTAGTAGCGAACGCGCGCTGCTCGTGCTCCCTGCCGGTATACGGCCCGAGGAATACGCGCGCGACCCGCTCCGCGTCCTCCAAGCGAATCTCTACAGCAAAGCAGGAGACAAGATTAACATGTAACGCACTCCACGTGAACAAAGGGGGGATACGGTCGAGGCTTACGAGGACCGACGGGTGCCGGCAATGAGCAGACCCACGGCAGAACATTATCGTCTCGACGCTTCTCGGTGGCGAGGCGCTAGTCACGGGCGAGCGGCGCCACGCCGTACATCGCGTACTCTTCGGCGAGGTCGCGCATGTTAAAGTGGGCGGCCACGCCTGCGAGCCGCTGGGCCCTCCGCCTATCCTCGTCGTCGAGCGTCCGGCCGGGCGAGGTCTTGAACGCGATCGGCCGGCCCGTGCATTCGAGGCCGCTCCCGCTCGCCACGCGGTGGTAGAACCACCGTTTCATCCAGTGAGACTCCCACTTCCCACGAGTGGAATTCGCGGGGAAGAGCTTGCTGCAAGATGACTGAAGAATAAAGGTGACGCTGCCGAAGTTCGACAGTGTCCCGTCCTTCCGCTCCTTGGGCTGGCACCGTGCCTCGTGCAGGTAGGCAAACAACAAAGCACTGGGCCAGCACGCTCCCGAGCGCAAGGCCCAACTGTACACGGCGAGCTGGGCCACGGCGTTCGGAGTCAGTTGTGCCAGCTCCAGCCCGAAGGTCCGCAACACGTCGCCCACGATCGCTGCCGCCGGGATGCGGAGCCCCGCGTCAAAAAAGGCGACGAACACAAGCGCCTCCGACTCCTCAGGGCGCGGTTCCATCTCGTCGGCGGCGGGCAATCGTACCGCCTGGCGCTCAGACAACTTCCCCGCGCGCAGCAGTGCTTGGATTGTCTTCTCGGTCACAAGCGAGGGGCCCAACTCGCCGGAAAACGAGCCTCCCTTCTCCGCCGCCAGCCACCACTTGTCCGCCGCCGCCGGGTCGCGTTCGCTGAGCGAGTATTTCACCTCTAGCGGTGAAGACCGCCGGCGAATGCCGCAAGCACCAGCCGCCTGGCCACGCTTGTCACCGGATGCCATCGCTTCTCATAAAAAGAAGAACACAGCGGTGAGAATACCACGGGAGTGTAGAAGGCGATGCAAGCGAGAAAGGGGCGTAGAACTGCGGGGGTGCGGTTACGGGGGCTATTTCAAGACACCTGGCCCCGAAGGCGGCAGCCGAAGCGTCGCGACGGTCCGCGTGCCGGACGCAACCGCAGTCGTACAGAGGCCCGTCCCGCACGATTCCCCATAACCAAGGACGAAGCATCGTGACGGTACGCGCCAGACGCGGCCACAGCAGTGAGGACCGTCAGTGCACGACGCTCCAGTGGCCTCCCACCGCGTGGCAACCCCTGCACAAAATAGCTGGGGTACACGATCCGACGCGCGTCTCTAAGACGGAGCCTCCACCCCAGCAGGAATACCCCCGGTCTTTGGCCCGACCTTCGCACGCAGTAGGGTAGCTTCTGGTGCTCGGACCAGGACCGCACCCGGAAGATGGCCCCTTCACGCAAAGGCCAGATAGCGGGTCACAGCCTTGGCCGAGGGGTCGAAGCCCATGGCAGGAATACGTTCCGCCGCGTGCCCCACCCACGGGAAGGCAGGCTGCATGATGCGACAGCCTGCCCTCTGACAGGCCAGGCGTCAGCACGATTCCAGCCGCCATTAAAAGCGCACTACCAGACCGTGGGATCATAACAGCTTCGAAGCATAGCAGGACAGCCGGCAGTGATGGGGCAGCGGAATATGGCTAAGCGCCGCATGACGCGCCATTCCTCGCTCGCCTCGTGTCCCCCTTCCCTAGGGAAGAGGCGAGCAGCCGCGATCACGCAACCGCTCACATCCCACCGCGCACCAGTTACAAGCCGCCGCGTGCCCCACACACGCCAGGGCGAGTTGCACGGTATGACAACGTAGCCCTGGCAAGCCAGGGGCCAGCGCGATTCCAGGAACCATTACAGCGCATTACTGGATCATGAGGTTGCAATCACCGCAGGTGCAGCGGTGTCCGCTGCTACCCGTGCGAAATTTCAACTCAGACTACACCATTGAGCCTCTACCGCGACAAGCTCCAGTCCCGGCTTCGGCTTCGATGAGTGCGCGCCTACTTCGACTAGGCGCCAGCTCCGCTGCCACCAGTTCGAAGGGTAGAAGACGAAGCGCGCGCGCGCCTACTTCGACCAGGCGCCAGCTCCGCTGCCACCCGTTCGAAGGGTAGGGGACGGAGCGCGCGCGCGGCTACTTCGACCAGGCGCCAGCTCCGCTGCCACCCGTTCGAAGGGTAGTGGACGGAGCGCGCGCGCCTACTTCAACCAGGCGCCAGCTCCGCTGCCACCCGTTCGAAGGGTAGGGGACGGAGCGCGCGTGCGCCTACTTCGACCAGGCGCCAGCTCCGCTGCCACCCGTTCGAAGGGTAGGGGACGGAGCGCGCGCGCGCCTACTTCGACCAGGCGCCAGCTCGGGACGGAGCGCTCGCGCGTCTACCTCAGCTGCCAATCCAGGCATCGACTTCGGCTACGGCCTCAGACCCCGGGACCCGTGTAACATCCCCAAAATTTGAAATTTGAAAATATAAAGCTTTTGAATTATTTTTGCAATATGTTTTATTTGAATTTGGAGTTTATGATGTTTATCTGAGAAATTTGGTGAAGGTTCCAAAAGCTAAAAGGATCCAGAAGAAGCAAACATATTTAATTAATAGAAAATCAAGATTTAAAATACGAATCTGAAAAGATGATCCAGTATAAAGAGGGAAAAACTTGAATTAGGTTATAAAATATCTTTTTAGAGATAATAGCATAAATAGCAACAAGAGTAAATAGATAAAATACAAACATAAATATGCATATACAAGTTGTGCAAGTGAGAGCTTAGAAATAAAATATGCAAAATGAAATAAGCCAGCAAAAATAACAATGAATGAAATTATATACATATATATATATATATATATGTATATATATATATGTATATATATATACATATACACACAAAAAAAGAGGAAAACCAGGCCGGACGAGCAGCCCGGCCCAGCTTCCCCTTCCCACGCGCCAGCTCACCTCCACCCGCGCCCTCTCCTCCTGCCAGGCGGACCCGCGCCCCGGCCGCGCCACCCCTGCCGCCGCGTGGCCTGAGTGCCTCCTCTCTCTGGCCCCGCGGGCCCGAGCACCCGCCCGTGCCTCCTTTCTCTACTGCCGCTGCACCGCGGGCCCCCTTCCTCTCACACCTCCGGCTCTCTACCTGTGGACCCACGGCCCCACCTCGTTCCCTCTCTTCTTCTTTCCTCCTCCCCCGTCCGCGTGCGTCGCGCCGCCTGCTCTGTTCAGCGCCGAGCTTCCCCGTGGCATCCATGCGCCACCATCGTCCCCGAGTCGTCCCTTCGCCTGGTCAGCACGCTCGCACCGCCCCCGGTTTAACCCTTGTCGCCCGCAGTCTAGCGCCACCGCCCGCGGTTTTTTTCTTCGCTCGATCGTGTCGGCTCGGCCACGTGGCGCCAGCCCCCTGCCGCCCAGCTCGTGCGCAGCGCAAAGCTGCAGCCAACAGCATAGTGTCGCACCCGAAGTCCCTTCGCAGGACCTGCCTCAACTGAACGGTCAAGTCGTCGCCTTCTCCGAAGCGACCGCACAGCAGCCACGCCCGTTGCCAGCCCCGCCAGGCCGTCTACAAGAGGGCACCAAGGCCCCAGTTGAACCGCCCTGCTCCACTGACCCTCCTCCCCAAAGGAATTGTGTCCTCCGTGCCTCTAATGGCGCCGGCGAGCCCTTCTTCCCCAACTCCGGCCCCGCGCCCCGCCGCCGATTAGAGTGAAGCCGAGCCGATTCCTCCCACCGACACCCTCCTCGGAGCAAGGTGAAGCTCCTCCGGACCTCGCCCGAGCCTCTCCGAGCCTGTACCTCACCGGCGTCGAGCGCTCCCCGAGCCCGCCGCCACCGCACGCTGCCAACCCCTCTCCGGCGACCCCCGATCACCGACGACCCCTCCAACGCCTTCCACGTGCCGCCGGGGTTCCATCTCACCCATCACCGGCACCTCTCCGGCTGCCCCTCAACGACGGCACCGCAGCCCCCGATCTCCTCTGTTCCACGCCCCTGTTGCGCGCTTCAATTAATATCGCTCCCCGCCTCCTTCTGGTAACATCGAATGGCCAAGTGGCTAGCAGCGCCCGCACCCAGTTCGCTGACCCGAGTTCGATCCCCCATTCCGCAACATTTAGATTAGGTTTTATTTTGATTATTTTGGTAGTAATTTCAGAAAATGAAAAATCATAATACAAAAATTGATTGAGGTATAAATGTGCTTATTAAATGTCTAATCATGGATCAAACATCATATTTTAGTGACTAATGTGCTTTGAATACTTGTCTTAAAGCTTAAGGCATGTTAAGAAATTGAGTAAAAATCTTGTTTAGGTTTATGCTTCCATGGAATGATAATTTAATAAATAAGAATGGTTTAAGGAGTATATCGTAAGCCATTGTTTACTAATAAACTTTATAGGACTAATCATTGCATACTTAAAACCATAACCCTCGTATCCATGCCCACAATTTAACTTGCTTAATATTACACATCCTTTGGAAGATTTAATATGTGAGTAGTTACCATATGTGCATAATTAGTATGCCTTTATTTATCGTCATCTAAATGTTAAGTAAAGGCCTATATCAGAGATTATTCTAAAACTTAATAAAGATATCCAAGTGTTATAATACCTTTGACTGAAAGATTTATAGAATAAGTACAGATCTCATCCATCAGTCCAGTTTGTCTTTACCATAACCTGAGTTGCAAAGAATGCACAACCTAAAGATAAAATTTGTACACTAAACTCCTGCACCCATCTATAGGTCTAACCCGACTCATGGAACTTCCTTGATAAATACAAAAATAATAAAAGAGATTATTAATAAAAGATCAAGTTATCGTATTCTACCACCGACCTCACAACAAATCATCCTAATCACTCATAATGAAGCTAAATTGAGTTTACTTGGATTTATTTGGATCTTTTGAGTTATTTGCCTTTATTTGGATTTAGTTGCTTATCGCGTAGCTAGAAATTGGAGTCCCAAAGAATCAATGGATCAAGCGAGATCAAGAGCGAATCGAAGATAAAGACCAGAAGCCCAAGAGAAAGCAGTGTGTGAACTCAAGATCGCGGTAAACCACGCCAAGCAAGTCAACACTTTGATCATATTGAACCCAGCATTTCAAAGCTATTTCCTTTTTAATTATCAACTTGCATGCTATTATTTCATGATATATGTTATGTTGATTTCAGCAAGTTAGTTAAATCATGTTGTTGCTGTTGTGTATATTATTTTCCTTGCCAATCTTGGAAATGTGAACCTTGTCGCCATAGTAATAATTAACTTATGATTTCACAAATGAAGTCCCTATTTATATGGCATGCTTAGGAATGCTAGCTACTTGGGGTGACACTAATGCCCCAAGGAATACCCTTCAAACTATTATGAATATGATGGGAAACTTATGGTGTGATGCCATAAGCCACATATGGTGCGATGCCATATGTATTGTTGGTGCGATGTCGACAATTAGCGTATGGTGCGATGTCATACGCCGCCCTTGGTGCGATGCCAAGAGGTAACTTATGGTGCGATGCCATAAGGTTAGTTGGTGTGATGCCAACAATAAGCATATGGTGCGATGTCATATGCCGCCCTTGGTGCGATGCCAAGAGGTAACTTATGGTGCGATGCCATAAGGTTAGTTGGTGTGATGCCAACGCATATGGTGCGATGTCATATGCAGCCCTTGGTGTGATGCCAAGAGGTAACTTATGGTGCGATGCCATAAGGTTAGTTGGTGTGATGCCAACATGATTACATGGATTATTATGACTAATGGTTTAAAAATGTGATTTCAAACCTGCTAGGTCATAGGAAATTTTTAAGTAATTGTATTCAAAAGCACTCATTGGCAAACAAAATAGCCCTATGTCATTCCATTGACAAGCCATGCATGTTATATATTTGCATTCTGTGTGTTGGCTTGCGGAGCATGGGGTTGGAGTGCTCACACTCGCTTTTGCGACAGAATTCCGGATCAGGAATCAAATCACCTCGCTTCAGCAATACTTTTGGATCATGATGGCGAAGAAGATGAAGATGTCAAGAACTAGGTCGCGAACCTCCAGTTGGCTGCCCGTGGGCATGTCCTGAAGGTCCCACCTGTGTGCTTCGTTCTTCCGCTGCTGCAATTTCTTGAGTTCGGACTAATCGGCCCATGAGTAGTCTAATATTATATTTACGCTTCCGCATGATATTTACTTTGATATTCAGAACTGTAACTGTGAGCACTATCTACTGATCCAGGGAATAGTGCAGTAAAATCACAGTGGATTTGGATTGAAAAATTTGGGTCTCACAACCCGCTGCAAACCAAGGCTCCGCAAGTTCGGAGAAGTTCACAGGCCGCAGGGACGGAGGGGGCCAAAAGACTCGGCAACATGGCTTCGGCCCTGTGAAGCCCTTCACCATGAGAGGCTTCTGTTGTAGGGGTGGCCCCCACCTAAACCCAGCGGGCCTGTTAGAAGGTTATAGGGCCCAAAATGGGACATATGTAACTTCTCCGCAAGTTCGGAGAAGTTCACAGGCCGCAGGGACGGAGGGGGCCAAAGGACTCGGCAACATGGCTTCGGCCCTGTGAAGCCCTTCACCATGAGAGGCTTCTGTTGTAGGGGTGGCCCCCACCTAAACCCAGCGGGCCTGTTAGAAGGTTATAGGGCCCAAAATGGGACATATGTAATGACTTAAATACCCCTGACAGGGAGGTACCGATGTAAGGGCACAATTGTAAAAGCACAGCCCATATGAATATATATACCAAGGGAAAGCTAGGAGGGGGACCAGAGGTCATCACTCTCTCCCAACTCTCCACTACCACATCTCTCTCTGTTTGGTCTGTAACCACAACTTTTTCTGGTTTTTCTTTGTCCACTTTTCAAGCCAAGAGAGATGAGCAATAGGAGAGTCTTTCCTTAGATGATCTTGCCCCTGTCACTAGCAAATTCTACATGCCTACCACAATGCAAGAGAGCATAGGAGAGGTGGTCCAGTTGTTTGCTTTGTGTACGGTGAGATAGGTCATTTTCATGCTAGTTGTCCTAATCTTGTGAATAGGGGAGAAATGGTCATGGGAAGGACTACAAGATGGATTATAACAAGAAGCCCCATTGATTCATCAAGCATGATGCCATGCTCAAGAAGGCAACTCTTGTAGTGCTTTCATCCCTCGCTAATCTAAACCTAAGTGACATTGATTCTTCAAGCAATGAGGAGGAGAAGATGAGCGGAAGAAGGACAAGAAGAAGGCTGTAGACTTCACTAGCATGTGCTTCTGTGAGACCATGTGGAGGTCACCCCATGGTTGTGATGAGTAATTGACTTTTGCTTTAGAGTTTGTGTAAAGGCCGAGTTTAGTTTTTGAGGTCTGTGCAGAAGTTTGCTGGCTTTACGACCTCTATGTTTGTCTTTGTGTTTGGTAGCCTGTGTTATGACTTGATGGTCATACGACTTTGTTAGACCATGTGGCTAGGTTTAGGATATTTTGGTGATGAATAATTGACAATGGTTAATTGATGATGAATATTTGATAATTTTGTTTAGCGGTGTTATGCGAGTTGTGTCGCGTGTGTGCGGACTGATGTTGGTCAAGTTGAGACGAACTTGTGCCGGAAGAATGTTCTTTGGTCTTTGCATGTGCAGGTTGAGCATGGAGGCGATCATGGTCAGTGACGAGATGGACCGGGACTAGGATGGGGAGATCCGAGGTTCAGACGGTCGAGGATGTCATGGGATGATCAAGCTCATGCTTGGGGCGCATGGAGATTAAAGGTAGATGGTACATGAAGAAGCTACGGGAGGTGCGGTCCTGGAGGCTTCGACACGTGACGCGTTAGAAAAGTTGAAATCTTGGAAAACCCGTGTAGGAAGGGTTTCGGGTCCCTTTGCTGTTGGAATTGGATTAGAACTCGTGGGCTTAGGTTTAGCCCATGTTTTGGGCCCTAGACTATAAATAGAGAGGTAGGGTTGGAGGCTAACCCGGTGGCTTTTAGATGCAATTTTCGTTCTAGGGTTTGAGTGGTGCCAGGAGGGCACTTATAGCCACCATGATTAAGAAATAAATTCTAGATCTATTCGAGAAAAATTCTAACGGCGCATCCCAGTTTCATCATCTCGGTCTCGCGTGCGGCATTGCTTCAACGCCCAGGACGGCGCGTGAGAATACGGAGTGACGCGAGAAAACAGAGAAAAAGTGCTCTCGCCGAGATGAAGCGAAAACAGCTTTCGTGCGGCATGCATGCATACAGGGAGTCTAATGGATAAGAGACTTGTGTTGAGATATGCACAATTCCTTCGTTTTTCAATTAAGTTTTGTGAATTTTTTATTTCGCGTATATCATCTTTTTCTAGTTTTCTGATTCCTATGAATTCTCCATACATTGATCTATGTCTAGGAATTTTTCTTGCTTACATACATGAATTAGTTTTGATTAAAAATCGATTGCAAGATTGAATCAAAAACCGCCGATTGGAATCAGATAGCGATCGGAACTGCTTTCTTGCTGCTACAGTACGCTGCAGTAACTGCTACAATAAAATCAGAAAAAAAAATCTTTTCGTTGTTTTTGGTTTTTGCTGTTTAAACAATTAAAAGGCAGAAAATTAAAAAAGTTTCCGCTATGTGCTGCAATCATTCACCCCCCTCTGATTGCTATCGACGATCCTACAGACTTGGTGGTCGTAACTGGTGTTACGACTTGATGGTCATAGGTACTGTTACAACTTGGTGATCGTAGCTGGTGTTACGACTTGATGGTTGTAGGTGATGTTATAACTAGGTGGTCGTAAGTGTCTTTATGATTTGCTCTTTACGACCACGTTGGGTGTCTCTGTGATCGGCAGTAGCGTTTACGACTTTGTGGTTGACAGCCGATTTTATGACTTTGTGATCGACAGCCGGTTTTACGACTTTATGGTCAGCAGTCGAGTTTACGACTTTGTGGTCAGCAGTTGATTTTACAACTTTGTGATAGGCAGTCGTTTCTACGACTTGGTGGTCAGCAGAGACTTTTATGTCTTCATGGTCGATAGTTGTAGCTCTATCTGGCCATGGTCGATAGTCGTAGCACTACCTAGCCGTGGTCGATAGTCATAGATCTGACTGGTTGTGGTCGATGGTCATAGATTCTACTAGTCATGGTTAGTGGTTGTAGACTCTACTAGCTGTGAGCGATGGTCGAAGTGCTCTGTTTGTGTGATCGTAAGTCGTAGCAATCAGCTGCTTGTGTTCGATAGTCATAAGTCGTAGCGATTGATTCATGGTCGTAGATCTGCCTGATTGTGAGTGACAGTCGTAGCATTCTTTGTGACTGTGCACTTATTGGTCGTAGCATCTGCTACGTGGTCGTAGCACCTGTTTCATGGTCGTATCCATATTTGCGATGGTCGTAACGACTTGCTGAGTGGTCGTAGACTGCTGGAAGGATCTCGTGGGCTATGAGTACCTCATGTCTTGTGCTTCAGAGTACTCGTAAGTTGTTTTAGACTAGTGCTTGCTGAGATTGTTCACTTGGATACATTCTGATTATGCTAATGGATGATCTCTGTGTATTGTGCGGTGTTATGTGATAGTTTGCTTGTTTGTGTTGGTTGTAGGACTTCAGAGCTATGTCATGGTGTGGCATAGGAGGACCAGGACTAGACACAGGGAGGTGTTGAGGTCCAGAACGGTCAGGGAGACTCCGAAGATGATCGAGGCTGGTGAGGTGGTTGCAAGCCGAGACGACGAGGAGCTGGAGCAGGAGCTACCGAAGATGGACATGACAGGCAACGGCGAGGTGGACCAGGACTAGGCTTACGGAGGAGTCGAGGTCCAGACGGTCAAGGATGCCAGGTGCCGTCATGGGCAAGGAGAAGTGTGTGGTGCGTCAAGTGACTTGGTCATTTGCAAGCGAAGATGGTTCGGTGGGATCCGGACGTGTGAGAGGCTTGACGACAAGTCATTGGGGCCACATGGAAGCTACTTTGCGAAGCGTGCGTGAGTAAAATCCAGTGTTAGGTGGGGTTAATGGGTTATCCCCAGTGTGGACTAATGGTTGGATCTATTAGGTCTAGGGTTCGTTTGTGAGCCTATAAAAGGGGAGTGGAGGCAAGAGTTAGTTGTGGCTAGAGGCAGACTGCGAGAAGGTCTAGTGGTAGGTAGCTCTTCCTCCATGGTTGTTAGGTTAGAGAGTGTGTGGTGGCTCTAGGGTTAGAGCTTGGTTCTCCCAAGGGGAGTGGCTGTGAAACCAATCATCAGAGCAATACATCCATCTTTGATCTTCTATGTGTGTATTGTTGTGTGTTTGGTGTTGAGTTGGCTTGGGTCATTGCGCTTTTTATCTCTCTGTTCTTCTTGTTTATTCTCTGTTCTTTGGTCGTTTCTTTTCCCTTTCTATTCTGAGAGAATGTTCTTGTTTGATTTGTTCTTGATCTGACTTGCTGTGTGTTGGAGAATCATACTCAAAGCCATCTTGGCTATTCTGTTCCTATGGGCAAGGTCTGATTGTCTTTTTCATCCCCTCAGACTCGGTCATGAGCACTCTCAATGAAATCTTGTGAAGATCTCTATTTTCTTGATAAGTTTTCAATTAAAATTCAGAGCAGTCTCTTGAGGTCTTATTCTTGCTGTGTTCAAAGGCTCATGACCAAATGAACCGTGAATCAAAAGTTATTCGGAATCTAGATCTTGCGGTCATGCGCCTCCCTGTATTTCTTCTGTTTTCTTGAGAGCGTTAGGACCACATTTAGTTTTGTTGCTTCCTTGTCTTCTTGTGTTGAATCTAAACTAAAGTAGTCTTAGTTGGTGCAAGTCTCGGTCTGGAACGTCGATTAGATTTATGAGTTCATTAGTTTCAACCAAGATCAAGTTCCAGACCACACCGCACTGATTTTGACCACGTTGTTCTGTTGAGTTGCAGACTAGTTTTGACTACATTGGTTGTTCGATCACTTGTTGGCTTACGACCACGTTGGTTCTGGTCTCGATGGTTGTCGACTAGGGCGATTTACGACCACGGTGTCGGGCATCGACCACATAGTCGAGCTTACGACCACAAGCTCTCTTTTCGACCATGTTGTCGTGCTTACGACCACGTTGTCGCATTTTGACCACAGTGCTGGTCTCCGACAACGGTCTATTCTCTGTTGTTCCGGTCTCGGGTATCATCGACTACCGACCATGTTGTACTTTTGTCAAGTAGTTGGACAGCCATCTCTCGGTCAGCCATCAACCACGTTGTTGAGACTTACGACTATGTGGTAAGCTTCGACCACGCTGTCATATTCCGACCAGCTCAGTTTTCCATGCTTTGTTCGGTCTGTCTTCTCGGTTTTTCAGTGAGCTTTCAACCCTTGTCTTCATAGCTCAGTAGCTATTGGAGAAAAAGGGTTAAGTGGATACTTGGGGAGATTTTGAAGGAACCATTCACCCCCTCTGTTGCCTATCTGGTCCTACAGCTTCATGGCTGCAAGCGAGGATAATCACGACAGCAAGTGTGATGAGGATGATCATTACATCGAGCATGATAAGGTAGATACCTATGATGCACTCATGCTTAGATATAATAGAGTTGTGGTTGATCACTTGAAGCAAATTGAGTACATGAAACATGTCATAAGAATGAATAGCAAGGTTAAAACTGAAAATGAGATCTTCAACAATGAAATTGATAGGCTTAAGTCTCTTATTCGTGATGATGATACTTATAACTCTTGCCTTACTCTACATGCTAAGATTGAGAAATTGAGATCATGTGGATCATCTTTACTAGAACAACTAGAAAATGCTAGAGCTAAAATTATTGATATCAAGGCTAGTCCATATTCTAGTTACTTAGGAGTTAGTGACACTTCTACAGCTAGTGCTTTGCCATATTTGAATTGTGATGAATTGGAAAAGAAACTATCAAGTAAACTGAAAAATTAGTCTAATTTAGTCCTAAATATTCCTGTGCATATTGTGAGTTTAGGGAAGAAAAATTAAAAGAATTAATTGACAATCTTAATGGTGTTAGAGCCGAATTTTGTGGTAATTGTCCTAAGCTCACTTCTAAAATTGAATCTCTCATTAAAACTTTGCAACACAAATGTGATAAAGAAAATCTCAAAATTAGCTTTTATCTAGTGCTTGAGAATAATTGGTTAAAATCAAACTTCAAGCACTTTCATTGACTCAATTTGAGCTTTTTGGTCTGATCATTTAGTCTTCTTGATATGTCTTAACTCATATTTGGATATCTTTAGATGAATTTGTCATTTTTGAAGCCATACTTAGTTTGAAATCAATTTGAATTCTTTAAATTGTGCTATCATGAATGCTTTAAATTATGCTATCATGTCTAGATTGATTGTATATGCCTTATCATAATCTAGATAGCTTTGTATGCATTCTATGTCTCAAAGTGGTATCTTTTTAATTTGAACCACACTTTGGATAATTTTCAAAGCTCTTTTTGGTCATGCATTTTCATTCTTGTATACATGCATTATATTTTCTCTCATAGATTTTACAAATTGGTTTTATGCATCATTTTATGAGAGAAGGAGAGGGTTAGTAAGCTACTTAACCCTTGATGACTATTTTATCAAAAGGGGAGAATGATCATGTCAAAATTTGGTTTTAATCAAGAAGGGGAGAAAAATATTGAGAATTATCTTCTAAGGGGGAGAATGCACTAAAAATGTGAAAAATAGCTTTTTGATGTTGCAAAAGAGTAAAATGAGTTTTTATGTGAGAAAAATGTATTTTGGGTCATAAATTTTTTTTTGTGTTGCACTTGTTCTCTTTTGCTCTTTTGGTGATTTATCTTACTATGACAATGGTTATGATGAATAATTATTACTTTATTTGTACCATGAGCAAGATTGTGCTATTTGAGAAGCTTTAGATGTGGATTGCCACTATGGTCATGTTCTTTCTTTCTCTTCAAAATGGGTCACTTGTGGCTCTTCCAATGCCTTTTGGGGGGTGTTTATCAAATTACTCATCAAGGGGGAGATTGTAAGACTACGTGGAGATCATCCAATGTTTGTGATGAGTATTTTACGTTGCTTACGCTTTGATATCGATGTTTGAGTTTGATTTTGAGTGATTGCATTTGTCCCTGTTGCTGATGGTATGATTGGCATTGGGGTCATGGTCATGTTGGCTAGGGCAATCTGGTTGGCATATGGCTGGCAGTCAAACCGGTGGTGGTGCGACGATCATACCAGCATGGGAGTTGCGGTATGACCAGCCTGCAGTGGTAGTACCAGCCCATAGTTAGTGGTAACTATTTTTCAAAGAAGATTTTTCTAGAGGTTTTGGGTTGTGACCGAGTGCAGTAGTACTAGCGGTGAAGTTGCAGTACTACTAGTTGTGTAATAGTGGTACTACCAACCGTTTGCGGTACTATTAGTCATGTAACAATAGTACTACCAGCCGTGTAATGGCAGTACTACTAGTTGGTGTTGGGCAGTTTGATTAGCATAAGTGCCACAGTCAGACCAGTCCCCTGTTACCGAGAGTCAAGTTGGTGTAGTATGACCAGCCATTGAGTGGCGGTAGTACCGGCCTCTGCTGAGTTAGTTGAGTTAAGTTGATTTTGGTTGTATTAGTTATGGTGGGAGTCCATGAAAGAGTTAGTTATGGTGGAGTTCTTGCAACTGTGAGTCACGGCATGATTCCATGCAATAGTGAGTCATGGCATGAGTCCATACATGATTTGATTTGCTAATGAGAGTCAAGTGTATGCCATTTGTACTCAGATCGATTGTTTGTTCTATGATGTGTAGGGTGCTTGTTGATTATTGCGATCAACGGCAAGACCGAGGCTACAGAAAGGGTCCTAAGGCCATGGCATGTCATGTAAGTCTAGGTGGAGCATTATCTCAAGCGGAGAAGCAGGAAGAATGACAGGATCATAAGGAGACAAGTGCATGCATGTGGTGTCCCAATTGGACTTATGCGTTTCAAGTGGTGATGGTCCTCAGAGCAGGCGTACGATCTTGGCAATAAGTAATTGGGTATTGCAGACTATAGTGTGATGTTGTGTGTCATAGGACTCAGACGTTTCAAGTGGTGATAGCCTCAGAGTAGGCATACGATCTTGGCAATGAGACATTGGGCATCGTATCTTCATACGGAGTCTGGTGGGTGGCAATTGAGGAAATTATCCAATACTGGTTGGAGTGGCGGTTTGCAAAACCATGGTATTGACCTAAGTGGTTTAGGTCATGTCTTGGAGGATGGAGTGTCTTATCAGGCTATTGGAGCCATAGAAGTCGCGCTTTGAAAAGTATACAAGTGTGTGTGAGTAAAAGGCTCGTTTGTGTATGGGCTATCAGGTTTTCCCATTTTTAACTGGTTGTATCCACTAAGTGTTGCTGGTTATTTAGTATTTGGTGAGAGGTGATGAGACTCCACTATATAAGTCCTTGTGTGAACTGAGAGAGGTGACACTCTAAGAGAGATATTAGGGTTTCTTTGTATTAGAGCATTGTGTGTGCTCTAGGATTAGAGCTTTGTCCTCCATGAGGGAGTGACTATAAAATATTCCTATTTATGTGAAATCAACATCCAAAGTTTACCCAATTAAGTTATGCCATGGAGTCTTCCTCGTACTTTTGATTTGCTTGACTGTCTTATTTAGATTTATTTCTTCTTGATCTTTCCTGGTATCAAGGACATATAAGAGATGAGGATATCTCTTAAAGATTATATCCCATCTATCTAGACACGTTCTAAAGGAAGTTCTTGAGGTTGTCCGATTTATCTCAAGAGAGAGATGATTTTGGGGTTTTACTCTTGTGCATATTTTGGCTTGAGTTCTTGCTGCTATCTAGCTTACTATGATATGTGAGAATCCATCCAATGTTATCTAGATCATCAAAGACTCATGAGCAAGAGTAGATCAATGCTTTTCCTCTTTTGTCCAGTTTTGATGTAACATTTCTTATTTTTGGTAAAGGTCAGAATTTTGATATCGATCTTCACAATGCATGGTTGAAATAGGTTCCTAACATCCTATAGAGGACTTGTGTCAAGTTTCACTGTGTTGAATCAGTGGTTTAGAAGTTAGCTATTTTCTTGGATTGTGTGTAGTGTTGATATGTGTTGTACCTCGACGAGCGGTCATACCGCAGGGACCCAAATGGTCCTACTACTGTGAACCGAGCAGTAGGACCATTTCATTTGGATAGCACTTATGAGACAGTGAAAATTCATTTGGTTTGAGCTATTTAGCTCTTGGCTTTAATGTGTTTTTGAGTTTGTGTTTTTACTGCATGTTATTGATAATACTTAAGAAAAAATCTAAAAGAGTTATTTACTCTCTTCTGATTTATCATACCGATCCTACGAAAAATTTTGAGAATAATTCATCCGTATGTGATCATCGACGTGGGTCCTACATGAGCAAATTAAAGGTGGCAATAGGACGGGCAGGTTTTAGGAGGCTGCAAGCTAGAGAGAGAAGTGGATATGTGCGAGATGGGAGAGTGATGGTTACCGGTGGGAACAGCAAGAGGTGGGCACGATCCGGCGCTGGCCCGCTTTATGCTCTTATCCACGTCAATGTAGACCGCACGCGTGCCGGATTGTGAATCTGCCGCGTGATCGTATTCCTATCCGATTTTGTTCTTCCCTCGATCGAATGTACTAACGATCGGCATCTTGACGTTACATGGGCGCAAAACTTCAGCATATTTGCGTTTGTTCCCACCTGTTTAATTAGAATGCGGGAAAATTCTGAAAATTATCCACATTCTAAACGGGGCATAAGCATGTATACTGTGTACATGCACTTTGCACGTAGAAACAAGCAATCCAATCCTTGTACACGATTTCAGACCTGCTCGTTTCAGCTTCAGTTTCTGGTTTATTTTTCACTATTTATAAATTTTATCTTTTTCTGAACTTTTAACTTTTTTGAGCTTTTTTGCCGGTTCTTTTTTTTGTATTCATTTGCGTTGTCCGAGATGAGCTAGCATATTTTTCTATTTTTAAATTCTTTTAAATTTAATTACACCAAATAAGTCACCTTCAGATACAGTGAAATTTTAGTCGCTATAGTGTAATTTCAGCCATAAGTCACAGCTTTTCAGCCCAATCGAGCGGAGCCGTTCATCGTAGCGCCAGCTAGCAGGCATGCTTGCAGTGTGGCCTACCATTTTGATTCACAACCAAAGAGATACGGCATATTTCATGACCCTCTTGCCTGTCTCTCGTGTTTTATCATTTGAGACAGAAAAAAAAGGTTCTGTATTTTGCCTGCCAGTAGCGCACATGATGCATGGTTGCTTACAGATCGACGATCTCCGGATGCTTAGATTATTTAATCACCGGCGGCAAAAATAATAAAGGCGATCGAGATTCCGACTAGTAGCGTACTGGTGCGGATTTAATTGACCGCCGCTGCAAGCAAGCCGTCGGCGCGGGCAGGGACACGGGCGTCGGCCTGTGCGTGCTTCGTTGTCTTGTCGCCGATTTGATAGTTGATACCGGCTTTGCGAAAGTTTTATTGTTAGGTCGCGTCTAGTTAAGGCCGACCGCCTCTCACGTATCTTTCTTTTTCGTTGCTTCCCAAAGCAACTCGGCCAACCGCTTGTTTCACATACGGATCATTACTATTATAAAAAAAATGAGTTGTTGGTCGTAGGTTCTTTCTCTTCCAACCGCTCTATTCTTAGCTTCTTATCACTCTTCACTTTTCAACTGATCAGAATATCTATCTTTCATAGCATAATTCTTTGTATATCTAATAAATTTCGTTGCAATGTACGAGCAGATGACTAGTTTAGGATAAAAATTGAGTGGAGGCATAAATAGCTTCAGGTTTAGATTTTTGCTTTTCTGGATGAATGCTAGGCCCAATAAAAACATTCTTGTTGGGCTAGTGGAGACAAAAATAATATAATCTTAGGGCCTGTTTGGATGGACTAGGACTAGTTGTTAGTTAGGACTAGTTGTTAGCTGACTAATAGTTAGCTGGCTAAAGATTAACCCAGTCCTGTTTGGATCCAAGGACTAATAAGTAATACTATCTCAGTACAAAGTCTGTTATACCCCTATGCATGGCGGTCTAGGAGGGTTGGCGTGGGTATCAGCGTCTTTTTTCCATCCTGCTGGTCCTTTAGCCCTCATTAGCTGGGTTTGGCCAACTAGTTGGCTAACAACTAGTTGTGGCTTTGGCTAAACTTTAGCCCACTCATTAGCCCTCCTGTCTGGATCCACAAGGACTGAAAATTAGCAACTAGTTGTTAGCCCATGGGATCCAAACAGGCCCTTAACTGATATTGATGTAGGCTAAATTGAGTGAGCGTTGCCCCGCCACGCTTTTACTAGGTCCATCCGTAACTTGTTTCAACGCTCAACCTTGCCTGTGGCTGGGTTTGGTAGGACTTTCTGTTTTTGCTTTTTATTTTTATTATAATAACTAACTTTTAAACGGTATATTTTTTAAGATGATATTTATAAATAGATTATAGCAGACACTGTATCGAGTTTAGCTATATCAGTTAAAATTATATGCTACAGCAAAAACCACGCCCTTTATATATCGTAGTATAACACTACGCTTGAACTAGAAAGTGTGTAGGCACGCATAAATACTACACGTACCACATATCAAAACTTATCAATATTATTTTGCCTAGAAAAAGGCGGGATTTCGTTGCTCTGGTTCATTGTACATTTTTCATTTAATTTATAAGGCATATTGTAGCCGAGTAAATTTTACAAAATCCCATATATTAATTCACTGGTAACACAAAACCACGTGTACAACATCTCAGGCAATTGGTAACGAAATGACCCGTTCTGTTGCACAACGCGCACCCGCCATCGTGGCGCAAGGCTATCCGCGTGACTCTCGCCATCACCTGCACCATGAGGGATAATCTAATATTGCACATAACGTATATCAAAACTTATCAATGTTAGGAAATAAGAGATGAACATGGAGAATAGGAGACATGAATTTATTGTGGAAAAATTTTACAGGGAAATTCATAGACACATAAAAATGAAGGTGGTGATCGGTTCGGCTGAAAAACTCATGGCTTATGGCTGAAAACACTGTAATTGGCTGAAAAAAGCACTGTAGCTGACAGAGGCTTATTTAGCATAATTAAATTTAAAAAATTTAAAAATATAAAAAATATGTTAGCCCATTACGTATAATACAAACAAATACGGGAAAAAAAGAACCGGCAAAAAAGCTCAAGAAAAAGCCAAAAGTTCAGAAAAAGACGAAACTTATGAATAGTGAAAAATAAGCCAGAAGCCAGAAGCCGAAGCCGAAGCCGTGTTGATCAGGACCGAAAATCGCTACATGAAGATAGTCACAAGCATGGGGTGATTGTTTTGCCCTAAACTTTCTGGACTCTCTCATATGAACCGTGCAACTACATGGTACATTTATTGTTCTTGTTCTACTTTCTCTATTTCTTTTTATAATGTGTATTTTGTTTAGACACAAGGATTAATGAGGTTATAAAACAATGAGAATGTTAAAAGAAAATGACTATAGTAGCCATATACAGTGTTAATGCCTTGGGAATACCCGAAATAAGAGAGAATATGGCACTCCCAATGCGAATATCATAGCCATAAATGTTGAAGAGAGAGGGATAAAAAATAAGGACAAAAGATATCAAACATCATTAAATATGCATGCTCATCTTATATTTTAAAACAGAGAGTAAGTCAGAATAAAGCACGGTTTCAAAAAAAATAGAATAGAGTATATATGAATCCCAAGAAAAACCGCATTTTGTGCCAAACCCTTGACATGTTGAGCAAGAACACGACCAACTTTGTTTTGATCTCTTCTAACCTGCCAAACTTCAATCCTCAAAAGCATCTGCTCGTTGGTTGCATGGATGGAATCTAACAATAGAGAAACCCAAATTAACGAAATTAGGCAAATTGGATTTGATCACGCAAGAGGGAATAAAACCGCAGGACCTACAAAACCCTAGCAGATAGTATACAATGTCCATCTGTTACCAGTGGCGAATCCAGGAATAAAATTAAGGGTAGGCTGAACTATTTATAGATCTAAACTAAGTTGATACAAAATTAGTCTTTTACTCTTATAAAATTTCAAATTTATATAGAAATTATAAATTGGATGGAGACAAACAATGAAAAATAGAGAAATAGAAGGTAGGTATCTTGATAATAGAAAGCGCCATAAGTGCGGGGTAGCAATAAGTCACCTATATATATATAACATATTAAAATTAGTGATATAATAGAAAATTATGAATGACAATGAAAATTTAGATAATATGAAACATACCAAAATTAAGCTAATTTGAATCACGAGATAATAGAAACAAAAGGTGGCATTTTTTCCACACTCTATCTAATGTTCTTATCATTTTCATGACGGGGGGCTCGGCGGCGGCGGTGCCTTTGGGGCACGTGCAAGACCACATCTTGCGGAGCGGTGGCAGAGAGAGAAGATCAACCAGAGGTTTATCGAGCTCTTTACCGTCATCCCCAGACTCAAGAAGGTTCATATATATTTCACTTTCTTTCTTCTTTTTTTTCTTTGATTGATTATCTCTTCTTTAATTTTATGATTTTCACTACTCCTCCTCTTCTACTTCTTCTTTAATTTTATGATTTATATATATTATTTCACTTTCTTTCTTTTTTTGATTGATTGATTAACTCTTCTTTAATTTTATGATTTTAACCTTTTCTCCTCCTCCTCATCGTCGTCTTCTTTAATTTCATACTTGTTATTAACATTCCCATCAAGGAGAGCTAGCTTCTCTTTGAGTTTGTTAATCTCTCTTTCTCTCTATTTTTACTATATATAAAATTGCCATCGGGGGAGGTGAGGTTTAAGCCTAACTAAGCTTTCTCGGTGGCTACGCCCTGTCTATCACTAGATAGACCTTGATGGGTTTTTAGACATTATTGCAAAAAATCACATCACAATGTCAGATAGGCTTGATACTTCCATGGAAGCTACGTGTCATCCACAAAGAGAGGTGGTTTTTGCTGGTGAAGAAAATGGAGGGGAACACACCAGAGGAAAATATATCGCCTCTCTCTCTCTCTCTCTGAGAGGGAAGCTTATTGCTTTTGTTGTGCAATCCTTCCTCACACTAAAAACTGTTTAACCCAGAAACATGGTATTCCCTTCAAATACAAAAGGCTTATTTTCTGAGAGTGGGGAGTGAGAATAATTGGCTAGTAAAGTCACTTTAAGGCTTACAACCCAAGGTTCTAGGTTCAAATTCAAAAATTCATAGTGCAAAATCCATATAAATAGCCCAACTAACATGTGGTTGGTAGGATTTGAACTCTGATCATCGGCCGAAAAGATAAGATGCCACACCGGTAGGCTCTTGGTGAGCTTATCACAAAAAGCTTATTACTACCTCATGAAGATACAGTTAAACTGAAAAGCAATTTTTAGAAGCTGAAAAGGACAGGACTTTTGTGCACTTCAGCCGACACGCTACCCTACGCTACACGGGGGGCGGGCATGCACATGGTGATGTCTCCTCGGTTGCTTGCGCACGACGCATTCGTCTAATAACATTGCCTTAGATTTGCATCTTATCTCCGGAATTTCCCGTGCCGGCAAGCTAGCTAGTGGTGGGGGACGCCGGCCGGCAAGGAAACGGACGGCCACCGCTCGACGTGCACCTACCAACCACCGTGCCGGACGTCCATCCGTGTGAACAGTAGCCTTTGGTGCTTTCCTTCTGGGACGATTCTTGGTGGTGCTTGCGATGTCCGGCTGTCGACGCCAATAATTGACGCATCCACAGGATCTTTACTTCCTAGTACTTCCATTACGAGCTGCCGTTTTCCGTGGAACTGGTACGGGAAGCGATCAAGGGGGTGGGAACTGGGGATTGATTGATCCGGTTGCAACGGAGACCACTGGAGCATGGTTGTAGCTTGTGGGCCGGCTTTCACCCTGTCCGGTTGAAATAGAGGTTCTTTTCTTTCGGGATTTTGATTTCTCGAAAAGTCAAAATAAACAAGATGGTTTCTTAAAGCGGATTCACCAAACGGCTTTTCCGAGCTCAAAATCATGTGCGCTGTCTGCTATCGTCTCAAAAAATCTAGACAAAAACTATCCGTTACAGCTAAAGGTCATCAACCATAACCTAAAAGAACATGAACTGTGAATAGCTCGCATCCATTGAAATTTTAGAATATTTTTTTCAAGAACATGAGTAGTCATGATAGGGTCCCACAATCCTGACAGCCTTGCCAATAGGTAGGCCTGCTAATAGGTTTACACCCAGCCCAAAACCAACCTAACCCATATGAGATAAAGCTAACTTCCCATCCTAACCTAACCCACAAAAGATTTTTCACAACCCCACTCAATTCAAACCACTTTCTACTTAAACTTAACCTAACTCAAACCACTTTCCACTTAAATCCAATCCAACCCAAACCAATGGGTTCAACCCACTTCCCAACCTATTTACCTACCCACTTATTTGTAAAACTTCGGTATTTGAAATTTTAACTTCACATTCACATTATAAAATTTTTACAAAATCGATTGAACTTTATTGCAAATGATTTTGCGTATAGGAGAGTTACTCTGTGTAAATTGGCAAGACTAGACGCACATGTGGCCACATATGTTTTTATAGGAAGCTTTCGTAAAACTTTGGTATTTGAAATTTCAACCTCACATTCACACCATAAAAGTTTCTTGAAATTAATTAAAATTTATTGGAGATGATTCTGCGTATAAAGGAGCTACTTTATACAAGTTGGTAGTGTTAGGCGCACGCGTGGACTCCACATACTTTTATAGAAAGATTTTGTAAAACTTCGGTATTTGAAATTTCAACCTCACATCCACACTACAAAAGTTTTACGAAATCAATTGATTATTGCAAATGATTTTGCGTGAAGGAAAACTACTCTGTACAAGTTGGCAAGGATAAACGTACACGTGGGTTCTACATGTTTTTTAAGGAAGTTTTCGTAAAACATCGGTAGTCAGAATTTCACACCACAAAAGCTTCTCAAAATCAACTAAAATTTATTAGAGATGATTCTGCATGTTGGGGACTATTCTATGCGGATTTGCAGAGCTAGGCGTACACGTGGCCCTACATGCTTTTATAGGAAGTTTTCAGGAAACTTCGGTATCTGAAATTTCAACATCGCATTCACACGATAAAAATTTTACGAAATCGATTGAAGTTTGTTGCAAATGGTTATGTATGTATGGAGCTACTCTATACAAATCAGCAGGCACATGTATGCATGTGGCTCTTACATGCTTTTATAGAAAGCTATAACTGAGTATAATAGTCTAAGCCTATGGACAATCCAAGTGACACCTCATTAAGTCATGCCACGGGTTAAACCCGTTCATAATCCAATTTCAACCCTAAATTTCTAAACCCACCTTACCCCAACATAACCCTTTTTATAAGGTAACCCAACCTGTTCACTCTTTCTAGTCATTTTCGCCCATCTAAAGCCAACCCAATTAAAAGGCCCTGTTTGGATACGCTTAAAATCCGATTCTAGGTAGAATTAAGCGAGAATCCCACCCAAACGCTTTGATTATTTTTCGATTCTTTCAACCGCCGCGGTGGGAAAGATCGGCATTTGCACTGGGAATCCAAAATCCTGTACCGCGAGCCCGAGGGGTCGTTTTTTCCACCGCGACGATTCTTCAGACTGCAAATTCTTCAGACCGCGACTTATCAGAAAATCCTGATCAAATTAAAATCGATTCTCAGATAAGCGTATCCAAACAGGGCCAAAACCCACCCCATTTAATCCGTTTGAACCTAGCTCAACCTAATCCCATTAGCACCCCTACCGATAGAGTTTGCGGTGGACGCTATTGCCGGAGCGGCAGTCAGCGGGACTTCAGGTGGAGCGGCGGTCGACAGAGAAGGCTATATGTATGACTGATCCATTAATTCGAGAATATAGTTTTTATCCAGTCGTGGAGAAAGCCACTATACGTTGGTAGGGTCTAATTGTGCTTCACATTTGCAAGGATTCAACGAAAGGAAAACAAGTTTTCCTAGAATGAAAGGAAAAGGACTCAAAGCCTGTATTTAAAATACAGTTCCAACTAAGAGCTTAGATTCTGCAAACACAATCATTGATCATAGGTGCGATGCGCTGCTAGTTTTCAGCACATCTATCTGTTCGTTGGTGCGGTCCCGAATTCGGATTCTCTCTTTTATGTGCTTTCCTCCGATCTAGTCATAGGTCATATGCAAGCTTTCGTGCTCGGCTGTAAATTAGGTGTCGTTAGCTTTTCCTGCACGTACGCTGAATTTTTTATTAATATTATATAAATATATCATCGCTTAAAAATTTTGCATAAATAACTTTTTATCGTCATTTCAAATGGTGATAGAGACTTTGTCGCCATTTGAATTTAGGACAGAGCTTCTATCGTCATTTTGTCAAACAAATAGATAACAGAGTGCTACGTTAGCGCCACAGCATTTGAATCATCAATTGAAATGGCAACAGAAACCCCACAACTTCAATTGTCATTTCAAATGGCGATAATTTTACGTGCAGTCCCGCGTGGCAGTCAGCGGGTCTCTGTCTCCTATTGAACTGACAATAAAAACTCTGTTGCCAATTAGATTGACGATATACCTTTATCGTGAATCTAACTGGAGACAGAAGCCTAATGACTGCCATACGGGATTCCACGTAGGATTGTCACCATTTTAAATGATGACAGGCTTCTGTCACCATTTGAAATAGCGCCCAATGGTGGCAGTGTGTTATTTATGTAATTTTTTGGTGATGATATATTTATATAATATTAATACAAAATGTATTATTAAAAAACTCGACGTACGCCTACTAGTGCCTAACAACATCGACGCTTTTCCTCGTGCATTTCAGATGCTTTCAAAAGAAACAGCAATAATAATTGCGTAATTGCCAATAGAAATTGTAGAATTATATCATGTACATAGAGTACGAGGGTATGGTATGGGTCCAGAGTGGCGAAATATCAGGTGGAAACCATGCCAAAAGTTTTAAAATATTCATGTAACAATTAACATTTCATGTGGTTGGTGATTCGACCCTAGAGTTAAGAGCTAAATTTCATGCGTTGGAGTTTGATCTCAACTGTCTGTTTTCAATTCAACATTTGTAATAAAATCCAAGTGTGAGATGAAGAATAAATGCAAAGATCATGCGGGATCCACATATACTCCACTGTAAATAAGCTTCGCGGGGTAAAATGTGGGGTGGATGGTAAACTGCTACGGGCCGAATAGGCCATATGTGTGGTTTCATTCTGAACGAAAATGGAACGGGGTATTTCCTCTTGTTCTAAATAAACTTTGCGGGATCCCAAGTCCCAACTCTTCTGATTTGATCGTTGGGATTACGGGTAAGCTATACTAACGTAAATTAAAATTTCTATCATGTAAATCGGAAAGCCATGCAAGATATCATGATTATTACCACTAGATACGCAGTGCAGCGGAAAAAGAGTTGAAGCAGCCTAGTTCAACGTAGCATGTGTCGATGTAGTGGAAGTAATCGATCATCCAATATTCCTGCCAAGGGCGGGGCCACCGCCTGACGAGCCTAGGCGGCTACCCAGCTCGTCAGTGACAAGCCGTTGACTTTCAGTTTATCCTGCCACCAGTAGATGCCACAGGAGCAAGCTAGTCCGGCAGACAACCATCTTGGGCAATAGAAGCTCATGTCTTGGTCTAGAAGATGAAGAAGGTAAGAGGGAGTGGCCATCTTGGGCTGATGAGTGGCACAACGCGTAGGAGCTGGGACGCAGGGTGCACACCACCATGGTGTGCCTGGGCTCCAAACAATTATGGCTTCACCACTGGTTCCTACAAAGGAATCCTCAGAAGCCAATTGCTCTCTAGCGGTAATCGATCTCTACGAACCAATTATCTTCTCTTCGTATCATCTCAATCAACGCCGCAGTCACAGTAGTGCCTCTACCGGAGCCCATACGTCTAGAGATGAAGCACCGTGTGCCGATATGCTAGCACCAGAACACATAGCAGGGCCTTCGAAAGGAGGCGGCTAGGGTTTCTAGTGGGTGGTGCGATGTCTCTCTCTTTTACATAACCCTATTCACCCTTTTATATAGAGTCTTCAATCAGATCCTTATCCATCATGAGTAGAGATTGTATCCCACTCGATGAGCCTTTGATTAGATCTTTATCCATCTTGAGTAGAGATCGTATCCCACTCGAAGAGCCTCTAACTGAATCCTTATCCATTACGAGTAGAGATCGTATCCCACTCGAAGATGTATTGTTCCAACCTGTTAAGTGTGTAACTGTATAGGTTTATGTATACTTGGTTATAACCTGAAAACGCCTTTCCAATAACTGGTCGGTAGCTATCTCTAGAAGAACATATCAACCTCTAAATATACACAAAAATCAAACCGAATGAACCTTACGCAATATGATCTGCAACTGGGCATTAGTTATTCATGATCAGTTTGTAACTACTTACGACCAGTTCATATATGGTTACGATTAGTTCACAGACCAATTTGTGATAAGTCCGATTAGCTCATGACTAGTTCATATCTAGTTGGACTAAATGACATGTTTGCATATTTTCTTTTTGCCTCATCGCATCTGATTGAACTCCAGGTGAAAAATGTGGACTGTTCAATTTTTTCGATCTAGTGATGGATAACTTTATGTAGTCGACTCTTCGATCACTCGTGCATGGCTATGTATTTTCTTTATCTGACAACATCGAGGGGCTCAGGGATATCTATCCTGTTATATAGGAGAGGCAAATCATGTATCCAACTGATTACATTCCTTCGTATGTTTTATAGCATACTTGAAAGTTACTTTTAGAACTACATAGTTACAGGGAGCGTTTGGTTACCTGTAAGTGCACCATCACACATGTAAGAAATTATGCGGATCTTATGTACAAGGTTTATATATCATCATTGCTTAAAACTAACTGATGACACATAAAAACAAAAACCCACCCCTCATCATGGTAAAGCATGAGGCGCACTTGGCTTTCAGGCTATCGTAATCACTAGACTCATAGGTGCGGCGGCACGCCGCGCCAGCAATCATGTGTACCGAAGTAAAAGAGGCGATAAAAAACTGACAGGGACCTTTTTTGCGAGGAAAAAGGACTTTTTCGTAATTTCGGAAAAATACAGGCAAACCGCGGGGCGCTATCATGCGAAGTATAAAAAATTTCGGTAAAGTGGAGGGGTGTTTTCGCGAAAAAAAAGTTTTAAAAAAAAGATACCAGGGGCCTTTTCGCGAAAAAGGACCTTGACGTAATTTCGAGAAAATACAGGCAAACCGCGGGGCGCTATCCTGCTAAGTACACGAAATTTTGGGAAAGTGGAGGGGTGTTTTCGAAAAAAAATTATTAAAAAAACTGCTAGGGACCTGTTCGCGAGGAAAAAGGACCTGTACGTAATTTCCGAAAAACTGGAGGAAAGTGCCTCCTCCGGCCGTACAGGGATTGCCCCGCCACGCGCCGGCCGGACACGCGGGCGGGGGGGGGACGTGGCCGAGCGGGGGGTCGCGAATCCCCCCGGCTATAAGGAGGTTAGTATTTGAGGCACTCGCTCTGCCACAAAGGGAGGAACTGGCAAGAGTAGTTGATATGGTCTTTCTTGGCATTGGCTTTCAATCTCAACAGTGTTTCAAGCTGTATAATTCAACACCATATTTTCTAACATGTTTTTAGATTATTGATTCGATATCCTCATATCTATGATCCGTGAAATATGATCAATAATCAATACATGTGCAGATCTATAAATCATAATTGTCCTACATAATGATAGAACATCAGAGATAATTTAGAATAATATCAAAACATTAATAAAGAGTTCCACGAACAAATTACATACTTGTTGATCGATATGAAATATATTTATTTAAAAGATAAAATAATATATTATTCAAAAGATAATAATCATATAAATGATATAATCATCTCTATAATTGTCTCAACTCTATAATTACCTCCAGGCATTTAGGCCACCCAAATCTTGTGCGATCTCAAAAGAAGAAGTAACGCTTTCAAATCGAACCTCTCACACACGCATCAAGGACAAGGAGTACTACTAATCAGTCCACTTTAAACTAAATTGTCCAACTGCTTCCCTGTCTCCATGGAGAGTGGGCATAACATCTGGACCAGGAATCCTGCCGCTGCTGGCCGACCAATTTGCGGTGCTAATTATGCGTCACTAGCTTTAATCAACCAGCGACCCTGTTGTTGTTGCTGTTTTTGCGAGGAGACCCTGTTGTTAATTTAGCTCAAACTCTTAAAGATTGAAAAGTGATACCTAATTCGGTCACGAGGACATGTTATATTAGAGATCCCTTGTGCAAGGTTGGCATCAGTGATGCCTATGCCCCTCTTGTTTATGCAAGAAAGGATTAGAAAAGACTAGGATGCTTAATTAGCTTGACCCACTATGGGCATAATGCAAAGGTGACATATATGCCGTATATGATTTTTCTATGCTTGTGTGCACGAGAAGATGCGATAAGTGAGCTGGAGACCGAATCTGACCATATTTGATACGCAATAGCCAGAGATGACATAGGGTCCCAATCATCGCGTCGTAGGATCAACTAGCCTCATAGGCGTCACGCCGCGCCAGTCACCGTGTGTATCGAAGTAAAAGAGACGATAATTTGTGAGGAGTTTTTAAAAAAAATCGAGGGCACATGTGTATTTTTGAAAAAGTCAAAGGGTTTTTTTGTAAAAAATCGAGGGCTTTTACGTAAATAAACGAGGACCCGTACGTAATTTAGAAAACGCGGGGCGCTATCCTGCAAAGTGGAGGGGTAAAAAAATTGACAGGGACCTTTTCGCGAGAACTAAGGACCTTTATGTAATTTCAGGAAAATGCAGGGGCTTTTTCGCAAAACTGGTCTCCCGACTGTACCGAAATCCGTCGGCCACGCGCCGGCCGCAGCGCGCGCAGGGGCGACGTAAACGCCCTCTCCTCGCGCGAATCAAACCAAGGACCTTTACGTAATTTCGGGAAAACGCAGGGGCTTTTTCGCAAAACTGGTCTCCCGACCGTACCAAATCCATCGGCCACGCGCCGGCCGCAGCACGCGCAGGGGCGACGTGGACGCCCTCTCCTCGCACGAATCCCTCCGGAAGTAATAGCTTTAGATAACTTGATGAATTGTGAAGGATTGCGTTGTGGCCTCTGGCCTGACGACGAGAAAGCCGCCACAAACGAAAGATTTCGTGAAACGGGTTTTTCAAACGATTTTTTAAATTTAAAATCATTTGTGTCGTTCACGTTATTGTCTCTCCGTTATCTATTGCCGTTTTGAAAAACACAAACAAAAAGCATAAGACACAGCGAAAAACTATAAGCAAAAAAAAAAGACAATTGAAGTTATGAACCCCGACCGACTTGCTCCAATGCTCCCGATCGATAACCAGACCAAGCATCAAAAGTTCAAAACCGATCTTCCATCTCGCACAAAATAGTAGAGAATCCACGAGCCAAAAAGGGAAGCAAGATACCACGCATATTTTCTAGAATAGATGAACGAACTCATCTAAAAGTTGGGGATGCTGTATCCTGCGTTCCTGCTAGGACGGCTGTATCCATAGACATTCAAGGGGGGAAAAGATATCGGAAAAGGTTTAGATATCTCACGGCGAAACTTTGTCACAAACTGTCATACCCCTTGATCCACACCACCTTTGCCTATCTACACCATCCATCAAATGTTATACATAATTAGCATGCAAAATTTAGTAGTGTACCAATAGTTGAGAAAAAAATTATTACTACGTCAGCGCAGAGGACTTGAACAAGAACTACAGATTTTTTTTTTTCTCGAACGCGCAGGAGAACTGCGCATCTTTATAAATATAGAGAGAAGAAAAAAACACAGCCCAAACAAACAAACAACACCACCCTTAACCCAAGAGGAAGTCAAGGGTTTAAACCAACCATCCCTTAACCCAACAGAATGTCAAGGGCAGGTTGCCACCAAACGCCTAAAACTAATTTAGACCGACCAACTCCTGTAGCTTTCGAGCTCCAGCTAGACTCCAGATCCTCATCTCTTCCTCAAAAAATTGTTGAGCATTACTGAGAGAAGGAGAGGCACCATCAAAGACACACTTGTTCCTCTGAATCCAAAGCGTCCAAGCACCCAAGATCACAGCAATGTTAAACCCCTTTTTCTTAGTCTTATCTATCTTCCGACTTGCCTTCCTCCACCAATCCGCAAAGCTCAATTCATTGAGTCGAGGAGCAACTCTTTCAAGACCAAGGCGAACTAACAAATTGTACCAGAATTGTCGAGCAAAGACACAAGTGGAGAGGATGTGCTTGACTGATTCTTCTTCTTGGTCACATAGCACACACTTCTCTAGATGAGGGATAACTATGATGCCACCAACTACAGATTTTTAATACAAAGTAACTCAGATGAACCCTAGTCACACGTAACGCATATAACAAGGTATCCAGTCATGTACCACTACGAATCTAGAGATTGCAGCTTGATTTACAACAAAATCCCAGCGATAACTATGAAATAACGATGCCCGTCATCCTTTTCAGAAAAAAAAAAAATCAACACAGATAGCAACGATACCACAAAATGCAATGATACATCAACAAGCTCATCAAAGAATACTGCTACAAGCAAATTAATTCACTAACGAGGTACACCTTCTATTGAGTGCCAGACTTTTACATGAAAGCGTCCCAAACATCCTTCACTAGACCGATCTTGGATACTTCTCTTAATCTCTGAACACCACACTTTTCTTTTTTAGGGGAGAGCGCACCACAAACCTAATTTCACCTTGTAGAGACCAAAAAACTGGAGGGCAATTGGCAGAATGCAGGGTAGCCCTCACTTCAGTTACAGCTAGCAATGGATGTCTATGCTTGTCCAGATTGTACAGCCTGCATCTTCTGTTGCAGCTTAAATATCTGCATAACAGAAACACATTAACAAAAAGAAATCGGAGAAACCTTCCAAAAGATAACAGAGGTGACTGAATGAAAGTTCATCACTGTCAAATGTCAATGCGTAGTTTCATTTATGGTACAGTAAAGTGAATGGTCCTAACGAAGATGACTACAAGTAAACAGAAATAAATTGTATATTGTACCAAGATCCTTGAACCTTTTATTATGTGGACACCGTAGTCAAAATGCAGGAACCTACACACAATCAAATTTCACATGTGCTATCTTACAGCGTTCAACAACAGAGAAATTGGATCAAGGTACTTTCATGGAGGGGACAGATGCTAAATTTCCATATTTCAGTCCTCTAAGAAGACCAACTAGGAAGTTGCAAACCTGCATGAGCAAACAGACTGCGGCTATTTCAGCAGTTCTAATCCTAAGCCAGCAGAAGAGATGTCTGCGGTTTGTACCATCCTACTGTCCAGACATGTGCTCTAAAGCAGACAGCAGCTTTAGCAGAGGAGACACCCTAGTTGTCCAAAGCAATGAAACCAACCCTAGCAGCTAGCAATCTGAATTGGAATATTCAAGCTAACTTGCAATAGCCATCAAGATAAAGAAAAGCTTAGAATGAGTTGGAGATGCTGTCCAATCCTAATTGAAGTTGGGAATCAACTCACGGTGCTACAACTACTTAGATCACAGTAGTCATGCACGTCTATCCAAATTGTAGTAGTCAAGCAAGTCAAGCTGAACTCATCTCTTAATCTGCAAAGCAATAGGAGTTGGCACTTTAGTTCTTGCTAACACATGAAGCTTGTTCTAGGTACAGAGCAGCTCCCAGCTGTAGAATACCTAACTTACAAAATATGGGTTGGCCATTCTGACTTGGCTTACAAGTTTAACTTCACACATGAATTATGCATGCCAATCCACACTGAGATGGTGTGAGGTCGTGCCTACAATAGGCAAAGTGAATCTGGCGAGGTGGAGGAAAGGGCCATTAAGCATTTCGAGCGGCTATGCATTCTAGGACACCATATATAGTCAGCTGCTCCATAGAGTAGCACAACAGCATAGAGATGGCTCACCAACAGTGAATGCTATGCTTTTGTTCCTTACTACCGGATGCAGAATCTAAGGCTGGTCCCAACATCTTGCAACTCTCAACAAGATTTCATAGCTGGGAATACACCACTTGTTCCATTTTACAAGGTTAATACCAAACAAATTTGGATGATATTGTAATTATTTTAATCTCAGTGTCATGAAAATGCCAACTGTTTTACCAAATCTCTCAAGCTTATGCTAATTTGAAGTGTGTCACAGCCGAACACACTGATTAGTGGAAGGGCTTGCTGCAGCCTAGGGTGGGTTCTTTTCGGCTGCGGCTAATGGCTTATGGCTGCGGTGTTATGAACCTTAGTTCATAATGGGTAAACACCACCAAGAAGATGGCCGGATGGCGTCGGCGTAGGGAGAGAGAAGAGACTATAGACTAGGAAGACTTTGATATTATTCTGCTTGATTACAATAGCATGCGGTAGCCCTCTTATATAGACGACTCTCCCTAACAGATGGAATCTAATCCCAATCATATCTCTAACAGATATAGTAACTAATATCATATCTCTAATTATATCTCTAACACAAGGAAACTAATCTCTAACTCGAATAGAAACCAATCTCTAATTCCTAATAATAACCCGACTGGCCCAAGGCCCACGACTATAACACTACACCCCTCCCGGACATGCAGCTCGTCCTCGAGCTGCTAGACGGCGGCCAATGGAAGACCTTCGCTGCCGATGTAGAAGACGAACGGTGGCGGGGTGCTGCAGCGGATGGAGACGACCGGCCAAATCCAAACGGAACAAGGCTAGACGAAGTGGAGCGTCTTCGGAAATATAACGCCTGCAAAATAAACTTCTTTTTTTATATTTTAATTTTTTTTATTTTTTTTATTTGTTTTTTGATTTTTGGCCTTAATTAACCGGTCGGTTTAAAACCGACCGGCACCCCATGAGGCCCGACGCGTCGGACGAAAACGGCGGCGGTCCGGCGATGGCGGCCCCGCGGCGGCGAAGAGCGGCGGCGGCTGACAGAGCGGAGGTGGCCCGGTCGGCGGCGCGAGCTGATGCGACGACGGTGGCCCGGGCGACAGCGCTCTCGGCGGCGGCGGCTCGGGCGGGGGGGCGGCGGATCTGGCAACGGCCAGATCCGGCGATGGCATAAAGCGACGGCCTACGGGCCGGCAGCCGAGGGAGCGGCGGCGGCGTCTCTGGCGGATGCGGCCCTCTCGGCGGCGGCTCGGGCAGAGCGGGCCGGGTGGCCCGAGCGGTGGCGGTGGCGGCGCGGGTGGAGACCCTCCGGGCGACAGCGACTGTGCGGGAGGGAACGGCGGCGGATCTGGCCCGGGCGGCGGCGGCGGCACGCGTGGCGACCGGCGACAGGCGGAGCGGTCAGGCAGCTGCGATGCGGCCGGAAGTGCCCCGTGCGACGGCAGCGGCGCGGAAGGAGACGGCCACGGGCGGAGACAGCGGCGCGGCTTCGGCCGCCCGGGGAACTCGTGGCGACGACGACGAAAAGCGACGGCGACGGCCCGGGTGAGGCGGCCCGACCGACGGCGGCTGCGCGGGCCGGAGGTGGCACCGGGCTTGGCAGCGATGGGGTTGGATTTGCGGCAACGGACGGAGACGCAGGTGGAGACGGTGCGGACGGCAGAGAAAACCCTGCAGCGATGGGATCCTCCTGGCTTGGAGCTGATGTTTGCGGTGGGGTATTGCCGGCAGCTAAACCCCTCCTGGATACAATTGCTGCAGTCCTGGCGTCGGTTGCGATGCTCTCCCGCGTCAAATCTTCAATCTTGGACTTCATCTCGGCCTGCTGCTACATGATCTCAGCCATCTGCTTCTGGATTGCTTTAAACACTGCTCTCACGGAATTGGCCTCCTCGCCGGAAACCATGGTAGCAGAAGTCGTGAGAAGGGATCGACTGCTCTGATACCAAGTTGTTATCCACCGTCGCAGCATCTTCTCCACCCCTCATCACCCCAGACCCAGCACCGTTGCTCTGCACGTCCGAATCCAAGTCCTCAAAAGCCGTCTACTCGGTGAAGTCGTCGAAGCCGACCGTCGACCTGCATGGGCCACCTCGCCAGATCTGCCGTCGCCCGAGCCGCCGTCTGACCTGGCCAGATCGGCACCGATTCGTCGTCGCCGCCGGGCTGCTGCTCCGCCGGCCGTCGCCGGTCGCCATCGCCGCACGGATCCGACACTCCGACGTTGGATCCACAGCCGTCGCTGCCGGCGTCGCCGTCCCCGGTCGCCATCGCCGTCGGATCCGTGCAAGTCGTCGCCGCCACCGCTCGGGTCGCCGTTGCCCGAGCCGCTGCAGCCGCCGCCGGGCCCGCCTCCGCCCGAGCCCCCGCCGTCGCCTGGGCCGTCGCCGCTTCCCGCGCCGCCGTTTCCGTGGCCGCGCTTCGAGTCAACGAGATCGGGATCTGCCCGGGCCGCTCCGTCCGCTCGGCCCGCCGCCTCCCGGGCCGCCGTCGCCCGGGCCACCTCCGCCGCAGTCGGCCGCTGGCCTTGGGCCAGTCGGTTTATTATTAGGAATTAGAGATTAGTTTCTATTCGAGTTAGAGATTAGTTTCCTTGTGTTAGAGATATGATATTAGTTACTATATCTGTTAGAGATATGATTGGAATTAGATTCCATCTGTTAGGGAGAGCCGTCTATATAAGAGGGCTACCGCATACTATTGTAATCAAGCAGAATAATATCAAAGTCTTCCTAGTCTATAGTCTCTCCTCTCTCCCTACGCCGACGCCATCCGGCCATCTTCTTGGTGGTGTTTACCCGTTATGAACTAAGGTTCATAACAACTTGGTATCAGAGCCATCGATCCCTTCCCACGACTATAACATGCGGCTGATGACTTTTAGCCCTATCGCGCGTGCTTGTACGAATGAACCGAATGCCGATAAACCGCTTCGAATAGGCTATCCCGATAAGCCGCTTCACATAGGCTATCCCGATAAGCCGCTTCGAAAAGACGACAAAGAAACCGTCCTTGTTCGGAGAAACCATAAGCCATAAGTTGAAAAGAAGGGGCCCCCTAGTGTTGGACCTTCTGGCAGTGTACAAGAGTAATGAGATAACAAATAAGCCATATTCCTGGGTGCTACCTAAGGATATTTAGGGGGGTTCACACATCAAGAAAGGAAATCAAACCTACCTTCTCCATCCCATTAATAAGCAACATGATTTTCTTCCAGCAGGAAACAAGCTAATTTACGTGTTTACAATTCTGCTAAACTCCAGTCGGTTCTGTTTGTCAAATGGAATAGAAAAGGCTTCATGACGTTTCGCGTCAAATTTCGGTCAATAACGGCCAGAATATGCGAAACTTGCAATTCAGGGCAATCTGCTATCAGCAAGAATAAACTATATAGAGCCTTTTCTCCTCTTGCATGGAACCTAGATTGTGGTAATACCAGTACAGGATACGGCAATACGTTGATACCGCATGTTTCCAAAAGCACTGATACCGCTATACGGTTACATATGTATTAAACATAATACGAAAATGCATGCAATATATAATTTGATTTGTAGATTACTATTTAGGTTCACAAAAGATCTAATTTTCTCGGAACCTTACACAAGGTATAAGATGCAACAATAATACCCAACAGCACAATATAAGAATAACGCAGCTAAGCAGGGGAAAACTGAACTAACACAGTAACACCCAGGGTACCAAAGATCACCAAAACCGGCCAAACTGGTCAGTCCAGTTTGTGGTACCACGGTTTCAGTTCACCCGGTTTACCCTCCTAAAACTCTCTTTAAATTCATGTTATAGACCAATAGGCTTATAATCGCATCTACTTTATAACCCAAAACTCAAATATGACAAAAAAACAATAAAATAAAAAATTTATAAAAGGGGGGAAATAATAACACACCACCGACATGTATTGGGGCCGTATTAGAGCTGTACCAGTATCTGATACATACCAGGGTACTGGTACAGCAACTCCCAGGTGTATCAGTGCTTCATAGCACAGAACCCAAGCTCCGGCAGACTACTGTTTCATCCACTAGTTCCACCTTCTCGAAGGATCAAAAGTCAAAACCTTTGGGGCTTTGACTAGCATGTCAAGTATTGCTTGTATACCCACGTCACAATTGCTGCCACTAAAATGGGTGCCATATAGGTAGGGGCGTAAGCGGCGGCGGTCAGCCCGTGAGCCCGCTTACCCTACCTGCAAAAAAGCAATCATGTGGCTATTGCGCCAAACTACAAATGTTAAGTGGTCCGACTCGCAAAGCCCACGAAGACCCAACAAATGGACCGCATAGCATCCACAGCGCTGCTTGCCCAGGGCCACCACAGCGTTGCTCGCTTGGGGCCTCCTCGCTGTGCTCGTGCTCTCTTGCCTCCTCACCTCCTTCACCGATTCCCTCAGGGGCCCCGATGGCCACATCTGCTACGACCTCGCCACTGCCCGGGGGCTCTGGCTCCTCGATGACCCACTCGGCGCGCCGCTCTGGACACGTCCAGGTACAGGCTCACGCCCATCGACACCGCCCACACTGTGTTGTCAGTGGTTGTGTTTCTACCCACACCATGTTGTCAGTGGTTGTCTTTCTACCCAACACCAGCCAAGGACAAGATCGTCGTGCGGTGCCTCTACCTATGGCAGCTAGGGAGATAGAGGAGATGCTCGATTTCATGCCGCTTGGCATCGGTGTGCTCTGCAACCTGCTCTTTGTCGCCTTCCCCAGAAGGTGCCATGGCATCAGCTACCCCGTCTCCAACGGCATTGGTGGCACCACCACCTCCTAGATGGAATAATTTTTCAGCAGTCTGCAGCGAATTTACTAGTAGAGGTTGCTAAATGATTTAGTGCCCTGATCATTTGAATGCTAGTTGCTTTGTTTGGTGGCTACCCCAAGCAAACGCACAAATCTAACGAGGCAGGCAGCTTGCCGGCTCACAACTACGCAGCACTTGCTTGTCCGCCAAACCCACTTAAACACAGTATACCGCCAACTCACTTAAGTGGCTGCTGCAAGGCCCGCATAAACAGCATGCAGCCAGAGTGGGCGAGTGCGGGCCATCCGCCGGTCGCCCCACTAACATCCCTACATATAGTAGATAACCCCACATGTAGGAGAGGTTGAAAAGGTAGCATGCAGAGATGCGGCAAAACTAGGCATCAATGTTCACATGGCTAACATGGGGCTTATCTGGTATACTTGTTCCTACTAGTGAATTAAGTCTGCATCCTGCAACATTGAACTATTCACTTGCTGCTAGACTTGTTCATGTCTACAATGTTTGTAAAATATATTGTACATGTAATTAAATATATACTTTTAATTTATTTTTGTTCCCCATGAGCTTGGTACCGAAACCGAAATGTAATTAAATGGAACTGATAAGTATGATTATAACAATGTCACAGCATTGACAAGTCTGGAGTGGTACATCAATTGAACTTGTGATGGAGGTCATTCTACTCCTTTTGCCTAGCGCTACTTATTACTTTCTTCTTCACTTAGGGTCATAGGTCTCCCGTAATTTTCCCTTTCATTACCTCACATCATTATCACCTTCAACATCCATCGAGGTCACTGCATCCAATCCAACTTATCATTTCAAACTGATATACTATGCACACCACATATGCATAACTTTAGAAAGTGCTTCTCGTGTTCATAGCATTTTGCAGCTCCACAAGTTCAAGGACGCATTAGCTATGATCATAGAAATCACAGAGATGGCAGAGCATATGCTGATCATAGAAATCACAGAGATGGCAGAGCATATGCTGATCATAGAAATCACAGAGATGGCCAAGCATATGGTCCACGACTCCCAAACTCCTATCAACATACTGAAAGTTACTTCTAGAGTTCTAGATACGTTTCGCATATCGCCTTTTAATGGCTGTTCCTACATGGTCAAACAACACAAACGAAAGTGCTAAGAAAAGAACATACGGATTCCTTCTTGCTGTTCTGCTTCTCCTCCAAGTCCTTCAGCGCCCGATCCATCCGCTTCCTGCAAAAGAAGCAATCCCCCACCCTCAAGTCAACACAACATCACGACAACGCAAACCGACCAAATCACAAACCAGATCAGATCACAGCGTCTCACAGCTCGGCCGAGATGTACTCGACGCGCTTCTTGACGTTGGCCTTCGCCTCCGCGAGGTCCTGCTTCACCAGCACCGGCCCGATCAGCTTGTACACGTTCGCCCCGTCATTCAGCATCTCCAGCTCCTGCGCACAAACCGCAAACCGAAACTAGATCAAATCAGACAAAACCACCAACCGGTGCTTAGTCGAAGGCAAGCGAGCAAGCGCGGGCGGCGTGCCTTGAGGACGAGCTCGTTCTCCCCGACCTGGATGGTGTACTGCTTGCGGACCTGGTGGTTCTTGGAGATGTCTGCGAGGGAAGAACAGAGCCAGGGTTAGGGTTTGGAGGTGGTCTTTTCTCTTGAGGGGTTTGTGGGGTGGGAAAAGCGCGCCTGCCTTTCTGGATCTTGCTGAGGGCGTTGGCCTGGGACTCGAGTTCCCGCTGCATGTCGCGGACGGCCGCCGGAGTCGATGACGACGACGCCATGGCCTACCGCTGCTTCCTCCGCCGCCGCCGGCTTCGGGTGTGGGAGTGGGAATTCTCCCGTGAGATGGGGGTGTTCTCCCGTGCTGGTTTGGGCTTTCGGCCACGTCAGCCTGATCACCAAGAACTGCTTCGGCAGGGCCGGGCTAGGAATGGGCCGAGCTGATCAAAACAGAATGGGCCGACAAATGGAAAGCTTACTGTTTGGTCTCTCCCCCTCCCGAGGAGGCGGCTTGTGTGGTAAGTTGGGCCGGGCCATGGTGGATTGGATTTTTAGGCCATGACCTTTCCTAGCTTGTTGTAGTAGCAGAAATGAATTGCGTCTAAGTACAAAAGCTCCGAGCTGCAACTTGCACGGTTTCCTCTGCGGCTTGTTTTTTTTAAGCTTATGATTTTTATCTGTGGCTTGTGATTTTTAGATTATTTGTGCGAGAGATTACAGAGTAACAGAAACTCACGTACAATTTTTGTCAATATAAATGAAGTCAGTACAGTATATACTAAAATTAACTAGTAGAATCTATCTTTAAAAGATATTCCATTTAAAAGTTAATTACTGTAAAAAACAGCTTTTAAGAAATTAAAAAGAACAGGTCCATAATATGCTACCATCTCAAGATGAGTGGTTTCCTCTGCACATAATATGCTACGGTCCGTAATATGCTGCGATCTCAAGATGAGTGGAGAAGCTTGAGCAAACTCTTGTGCTTAGAATTCACAGCAAATGATTGGATTGGGCATGAACGTGCAAACCAAAAGCAAGTCAAATGGCACCTTCTTTCCTCCTTCGCATTCCCTCTCTTTTTCAGGAATAATTCCTTCTTCGCGTTCTCTATCTTTTCGAAAATTCCACTGTTCATGCCTGCCTGCAAACATCAAAGAATACTAATCACTAAAACATAAAATGCGTTAGTCACATTGATAGAACAGAACCTTTGGAAACTCATATGTGTGCACGCTTCTCCTGCATTGGTACTACTTGCACGAGGACCGCTATTTTTGAGAATCTGAACCTAACCAGAAGGGAGCATAACCCCCCCCCCCCCCCAACCTGAACCTAACCAAAAGGAGCATCCCCCCCCCCCCCCACTCTCACAAATGCAGGTAGCAGTGGCTTGTAAGGGGTAGGGCTTGTTCGGTAGAGCTCGTGCTCCCGAACTATAAACCGAAGAGTCCAATCAAACACATTGAATCCTTGTTATTTAGAATCGGAGTTATCTCCCTACACAAAATCAGAAGCGACCTTGGGGCAGCTCCTTGCAAGAATTAGATATCCCCTTATCAAAATACCCCTAAAGTTGAAGGTTATTTACCCACCAAATACCATTGCATAAAAAGGCCTGAAACGGCTCGCCTGTGCTCACCTCTTCGTCATTTCTCTCGCCGCTATTCTTGTTCACATGGAGATAGGTGGTGAATAGCACCACCGCGTTGGAATCCACTCATCACCGGCTAGGAGGTCCATGCCGCCGACCTAGAGTTCCCTTGCCGCCGCCGGCCCAAAGTTCCCTCGTCACTGCCAGTCCCTCAAATCCTAGCTGCCATCGACCGGAAGTTCCCTCGCCAGCGGCTTGGAATTACCTCATGATCCTCACCATAGCCCCAGATCTCGTGCCGTCGGCCCTAGATCCTGTCGCTCTGCCTATACTGCTCCCCCGTGACCTCGATGCGCAACGACCTCGTATGCGGCCATAAGGTTAGAGCTCGCCAGCTGCCCTCCCCCTTGGCCTCTACAATTTTATATGTAATTTGTAGATCTAATTAATGCTATTAGATAAACATGTATGTGGTAATTTTTCTCATAATTTTGGAATGCGTTCCTAGATCTCTATAAGATAGATGATTCATACCAGGTGGTGTTAATTTCTTGTTGTACATGATTTGTATTTGTATGCATCACATTCAAATACTCTCGATCCCGAGAAATTTGCAGAGAAGTTTCATAAATTTGTGTATAAATAGAAATGAGCATGATTTCTTGAAGTGACAAAACTAGGGATAGTATGGTCTTTTTACCTCTAATGTTCTCTTCAATGGTTTTTGGAGCCAATTTCTAGCCTGACATTTCCCCTCGGCCAGCTCTAGATATTTAAAAGAGTGGATTCTTAAGAATCAGAGGTAGAAACTGAAAAGTCAAAATCTAGAGCTCTATTGAAGCGCTCTAACCTCACGTACTCGTGGAGATCTCTCGTCAAACGCCACACATAACCAACTCATTTTCGCCATAGTTCCTAGAAAGGCTAATTGCATCGCACCTGCATCCACCGGAGGATCGGTACTGTTCTCCAAATTTGATAGGGAAATGCTAAGAATCGGACGTCCGTTTCCGAACACTCGACTACAATTTTTTTTTGTCATGTTTGCAACATTTTTCAGCTATGTAACAAAAATGAAGAACGATGTGAGTACTCCTATCCGCAATATTTGTTATGCAATATTTGTCGGTCATATATGCAACAAAAAGAAGAAAGAACGATGTGAGTATTCGCATCGTACACTCCGATGCAACTTTTTTAGATAATATGTACAACAATTTTAATTAACGTATGCAATAAAAAATGTCATACAAAAGTCGATGTTGCAAACATGAAATAAAAAATGTTAAAAGAAAAACACGGATGAAAAATATTGCAAACATGAGTAAAAAAATATTATAAACATGGTAAAAAAATATTGCAGCCGAGCGTAAAAAAAACACCCGAATCGGACGTCCGATTCCTAGCGATTCACAATTTGTTAACAAAGGCCAACAGAATCTTGGAGTGCACCCCCACTTAAACTAACTTTCAGCACCAATGGGAACTCCCTATGGTCAGAGGCAGAGCTGGCCCGAGGTCCGGATGAGAAATTTCTTTACATTTTACTGTAGCTAATAACAGTACAAGCTTTACAATCTTTATTTTTAATAGACTAGACCCGAGGTTGGGCCTCGGTCTGGATATGCTGATGCCATATGGTGGCAGTCTATTTATTTAGATTGATATAGTGATGACCAAAAGCTGAAATGACATGATGTATCGCCTGCGTCGGCAATATCCCGAGTTGGCAGCCATTGTTCCGTGCCGAACCTGCACTTTCCGCACTTCTCCGCGGACGGCCAGCGTGTTCTTCGTTGGTTTATCGCTGCGTTCTTCTTCTCCTCCTCCTTTCGGCGCATCCTAATCAAGAGGAGGAGCCGAGCCGATCTAACCGGGTTCCTTCCCAAATCCCAGCCTAGGTGCAAGGACCCCGGCTGGCTGAGATAGTACTACATGTGATACACGAGCATTGACAAGGTCGAGATAGTAACCCTTCGTTGAAATGCCATGCGCCTCGTGTAAACTCTTCTCGAGAGAGAGAGAGAGACCTGCCAGGAATCCGGAGACAGAGAGAGGGTGCACGCGTAAATTCTAGATTGGTGAGTCCAGACACGCACACGATGCAGCTAGGTGCTTGGTGCCTCAGGGACCATGGAAGGGAGACTACTCCATTAGTTAGTCCTGTAAACTCCTGGTTGACCTAATTTTAAATTTATGAGACAGATTTAGGAGAGGACAAATAGCCAACTTATATATAGACTTCATTTGTGATTCATATAGAAACTTGTAAAGGGTTTATATGCTGAATCTCACAATTTCTTGGAATCTTATTTTCTTACTGGTTCATATAATAAGACTAAATTGTGTTCATATAAACCTCTAGATTAAAAAAAAGACCAATACATATTCACAAAGAAAGAGGAAATTTTGGCAAACACTAAGGAATCTACCTATTTATTTACTTATTATTTTATTAAAGCAAAGGCAAAAGAAGACAACAAATTCACTCTCAAAGGCTAGAAATTACCACATTAACTAGAGAAACAATTAGAAAGATCTACAACCTTGATTTTGGTCGGTCCAAATTATAACGGTGGGATTAAAAGAACGGGTCTATGCCAAGTATAATATAGAAATAACTGAAATTCGGAATAAAAATAAATAAAATTAGCAATTTGATTTTCATATAGATTCCTAGGTAAAATATCTAGATAAATATAATTCAAAATAATAATTAAACAAAAAATAGCAATTTGATTTGTAGACTGTTGTGACACAATGGTGATGCTGCCGCCTCCTCTTCTTCATCGGCGCCAGTACTTTGTTCATACCCCCATCCAATCCCCTCCCCTCTCTTTCCCGGTACTTGGATGGATATGATGCATGTGAAAATTATTTGTTGATGCCTTTGTTCTTGCATGTGATGCTTGGATAGATACGGTTAGGATGATTTTGTTATCATAAATAGGCCTGTTTTGGTTCATATACATTCTCTAATTACGCTGTTTTATAGCACAATTAGTGTAAATAGTGCAATCAGATAATGTTAATGAATTGAAAGAGGCCTATTTTTGAGGTTGGTCGAAACTTATCACAGATGGTTCTATTTAGAAACCGTCTGTGATAATATACTATCACAGGCGGTTCGTAATAAGAACCGTCTGTAATAATCGTCATCACAAACGGTTATATTTAGGAATCGTCTGTGATAATTATATCACAGATGGTTTAAAAACCGTATGTAATGCATTTAGGGTATTACAGACCTATAAGTATATACGGTTCAAAAACCGCCTGCGATGACGTTTTCAAACCATTTGTGATGAGCTTTTCTGTAGTAGTGATATGAACTCCAACAAAAAATGACTAAAATTTGGAATAACAAATAAAAGAAAATTTGAAATTTGATTTCCATACATATTCCTAGGTAAAATCCACAAGTAACTAAAATTTAGAATAAATTAAATGAAATTAGCAATTTAATTTGTATACAAACTCCAATAAAAAATAACTAAAATTTTAATTAAAAATATAAGTTATAATAAGCATAGCACAAATGGTGTCTGAAGAGACCACAAAAGAGTGCAATGGTGTAAATATGTCCTACAAGGTAACATTGACCCATGGGAAAGTGAAGAGTTAAAGCGACGACTGCATAAATGAGGACCATGTTGTGCTGCTCACCTTAGACGTTCGACGAGGACAATATCGTGCTGCTCATCGAAGCTATTGAAGAGAAAGATTAGAGTCGAAGGAGCCAAGGGGTAAAATGGTGAGTGGTGAGTATCGACGTTGTTGAAGAAGTCGGTGACAAAGAAGCTCGATGATGGGGAAGCCCTGGCAGAGAGGAGATGAAGCTTTGCATCGAAGAAAAACTATAGATGATATGGGGCCATTGGATAACTAGAACCGTATCATCACTAGTAAGAGACATGATGTTAGTAATGATGGCAAAAAGATTCTTCATATCGTTAGACAACGACTAAAGCAGATATGCCAACATCAGTGAGGAGATAATGTTTTTGCATTGAAGAAAAACTATGGATGATATGGGGTCATTGGGTAGCTAGAAACGTATCATTACTGGTGAGAGGCACGATGTTACTGGCAATGGCAATAAGATTCTTCATATCGTTAAACAATGACTAAAACAAATATGATAGTATCAGTGAAAATGAGATGTTGTTGCAATTAGCGAGGTAGCCATAGCGTTGAGTTAGCCAACATTGAAGAAAAAGAAAGTAATTGACACGGTTGAAGAGGACATCGAGCACATATAACATCATGCGTGTGTTTAAAATGAGAGGACATCGAGCGCGTGTATATATATACATATATACATACACACACATATATATAATTACTAACTGTATAGATGTAAAATAAGCGCACACCCCTAATTGACCCAACCAGCTAACCACTCCACTATCTCACCCCATGCTCAGTTAGTAGCGCTTGTTAATTATGGTAAAGTTACTATCGAATATACATCAAGTTGTCATCTGTAATGCCTGCAGTTACTTTCGGTTACGCATGAAGTTATCATCCATATGGAATGAAGTTACCATCCCTATGGTGAAGCCCCACCAGCCCACTCTATTCCGAAAAGTTACTTTCAGTTACGCATGAAGTTATCATACATATAGAATGAACTTATCATCTCCATACAAAATTATTATCCCATAGTGAAGTTACTATTATATGCACATTAAGTTATCATCCATTGTGAACGAAGTTACTATCAGTAACGAGTGAAGTTACTGCTGAACGCTCACAGTACACAGCAGGTAGTAACTTTCCTCACAACAGGCAGTAACTTCACTCACAATAGGCAATAACTTTCCTTATGACTGAATCTACTAAATTATCACATGCATGCAGTAGTACAATTGACGTGGGGACTTTTTTATCTTGTTTACAACCTAAAAATACAATAACTCTTTCATGGTAAGTCTGATCTGCAACCCGTTTGTGCTATTATGTTTGAAATTACAATCTTAATAAAACAAGATCCATGTTGAATATATGTTGACACTGTGAAATTTATTTTTTATACCAGTCGCAAGTAACTTCATATTTGTCCGATGGTAACTTCACGTATAATAGTTACTGCCGAATCAACACAACTTACACCAAGAAGCCACGCAACAGGACCTACATGTTACCCACACACACACACGAATATAAGCACGAGCATACAAAAATAATGGAGCAAAGAACTCAGAGTAGATATAGCACAACCATAGGGAAATAAGTTGGGGCTACTGGAGATAGCGTGACAGGTGTCTCCGATAGGGATAAGTGATGGTTGCATATGTATACATGCTTGATGTCACAACGGTCGGTATTAAGCAATAATTGGAGAGAAGTGGAAGGGGTAACAGTTAAGAGTGATTGATCAAGAATTAGACTTTCTATTGGAGGTTGAAATAGAAAAGTTGTGACAATGAGAAGAGATAGAAGACATATGGTTCGGTGGGGCAGTCGGCATGTGAGGGAAGATAAGTTCGAGGTAGGCCACGCTATGGTGCATCGGTGTATATGTGAGTAAGATACTCTAATACCATGTAAACTAATAAGATAATTTTTCGCATACATAATCAACATATTGCTTGATATTGAATAGAGGTATATATGTACACATACATTTTGAAAAAGAATAACTAATGGAGGAAGAATAGATGCATGCAGCTATAAGATACTTGCATGATGGAGAGTTGTTATGTTTTTAAGAACCCTAACAACTTATTATGCTCAATGATTTTTTCCATCAAAACTCATACTTCAATTATGTTTCTCAAGTTATATTTTCCTCCAAACTTCTATTGTCATTTTTAATATTTATGATGTCTTAATAATCTAAATAGACAAAAAGATACATATTGAAATAGAGCACCATGGTGCCTGAGCACCATGATTTCAAATGCGTGAATTTAACCCAAATTCGGGTGCTTTTTTGTTTGAAAATATTAGTTTTAGGGTATATACCCATCTATAACAATTCAAATGAAATATATATCTTTCAAAAAATATACTCGATTTCAAAGTTTCGAATGAATTTAGATCACATGCTTTGCTGATTTATATATATAATCAGCATATATCTACAATTAAACTATCACCAAACAAGGCAACTACAATTCAAATTTTAATTCAAACTTGTTTGAATTAGGTTTGTAAACTAGTTAAACTTGACATCCAAAAAATTCCAAATTTTTTTGGATACGATACATAAGAGAAATATCTATTTTAGATTATGGTACCCAGGTATCATGGTATTCCAGTTAATTATACTAAATATATTATCAAGCATCTAAGTTATATCATTTGATAGTATAAATTTTGAAACAAATCTAGCTGTATAAATGCACGTGCCACCCTGCTAATTCCCTCTGAAAATAAGCACTTATTTTTGTCTCATATCATATCCCGAATCTTCATCCATAGTAAGGACTGGCAAAGATTCTTTACTAACTACTATATCTTCAGCATCACCTCTGGAATCATTTAGTTTTCTGCAGAACTTTCACCTTTCGAGAATTCCCCTCCATCTGTTTGAAGAAATTGTACTTCGAATGGGACCTATCCAGCATGGAACGGCAGTAAAAAAAATTACCAGCCAGGATGTGCACACTCAACATGTTATTTTCATGAAGCCAAGTAAAAACATGTCGACAAACACGAAAGATATATATGTCTTATCTCAAATCACAACCAGAAAAATGTTCAGCTATGCGGGATCATATCATCGTCGCAATGTTCTGCAAATATCGGCCTGTCCAAATTTTGAGATATCTGCTGAACCATGAAAAAGAAGAAAATTAGAGACCAATTGTTGTCAGATAAAATAGCACAAGGTAAAATAACAAGAAATCACTGTAAACATGCAAAACGAAAACATATCAACAACTGTCGTCCAGTTTTCAAACAGAATCGTGATACCAAAAAGGGAACATAAAAAGTATGGCTTTATGGGCAAACAAATGGTTCCAAAATGCTGATATTGGAACAGGAGAGCTAGATGACAACACGGAACAGAATCAGATAAGCCAAGCAAAAGTACAGAATTTAAAGAGAAAAGAAGAGCTCACTGAAAATGACTAGTCAGAATGGAACCGATTCACTTATTATTTAAAGATCCGAAGTGACCATGGTTCACAGGAATTTAGCCCTCAACATCTCACATTTCAGGAGTAACTATCACTTGACTAGCATTCAGCCACAGTTAAAACAGCGAAATTAATTTGATTGATAAACAGGTTGGATTTGAACTATAATCAACTTTTGTGAGACATTACAATCAGCATGATCCACATGTGACTGATACTACCCATGTGAAACCATTATCTGTGGTGTTTGAGGCAACATTTGTTTCCACCAGCTCATTATGAGGATGAGCTCCCTTCCAAGCCCCATTCTCCAACAAGAAGAAAGAAGCCAGATATACCATACATAGTTGAAAGATGCAACGAGAAAGGGGCGAGGTAGACACATGCATGCACATGCCTGCAAGGACCGCCACTTCATCGCTCCCCACTCTCACATGGTCACCTGTGATAATGGAGAGGACATTCCAACAGAAGCAAGATATTAGAAACGTACACAGGAGAACATATGAAAGGGGCTAAAACTTTGGTTCTGAGATTGCTTCAAGCCTTCAATTATCCAGTAAAGCAAGCAGCTCAGGATACCACAATTAATGAAAAAGTACAGTGCCATTTGTGGCAAAATTATCAACACAATAGTGTGTGCAAAACAAGCTACACAAGCTAGTTGAGATTGCCAAAACATAAAACTAACAATCCATTTCATATAGACTACATTTCAACATGTCGTAGGGACTTCCATAGTTCCATTGCAGTCCGTTATTTTACTTTAATAATTATTTATTTTTCCAGAAGCGGTGTTGAATGAGTCCTTGCAAACTTTAGCAGAGATTTATTTATATCAAAATCACCATTTTATCATAATGAGTCAATGGGATATGCTCTAGAGAAGTCGGTAAGCATGGAGATGACAAAAGGAATCGACAAGAATGCGTGTTTTGCAAACAGTTCACAATTAGCAAAAAGAGGGATGGGATTAGTGATGACATCCCAGGTAGAGGATGGACCAATGGCCACCTATATAGAATTCCACCCATTTCGAAGTATGGAGGAGCTTACCAGATTGAGACTTGTAAGGTTTAGCCATTCGCCAGGCCCACCTATATAAATGTCTATTTCCTCTTCTCCTTCCAAGAAACACGTGCAATTGCCTAATGATGGACAAGTAGCAATTCTGGATGACTAATGAGGTTATATATGTACTTTTTTAGCTAATAATATTTCCAAGTTCTAGATAAGTTCAGAATTTTTTTCCCCAGAAAAGTGGTTAAGATTGATTCTGCACGGACTTAAACCTTATCTTTCATCCAAACTAGAAAAGTACAGCACAATTACATCGAAGTCCATACCGAGAGGAATTAAGAAAGCAGTAAATAGATTCTGAGTAAACAAAAATTCATAAATAAAAAATATTACAGAAGATGTGCAAAACAAGATGCAGCATCTCCAGTTACAGATCAGAACCATATCATATCACCAAAGTTGGCACCCCGCACTGATGCCAGACAATAAGTGTACTGTATGTAGCAGACAAGCAGCCAGAGCAACCTGCATGACATGTGAGCATCTTTCAAGATAGCAAGTACTATCCAAGCAGCAAAATCATTACAAAAGTAAATCAGACGCTAATTATTCAGTTAGCACATCGTCAAGAACATCAATTAGTGTACCAATAAGAAGGTTTTTTCCCTTCGTCTGGAATCTAAATTTGGGCCCCATCACAAGGCAAGAGATATGAAGTGGGGCACTGTCTGAACAAGGGCTGGTTGGTTCAGCGAGAATGCAAACAAGACAGAACTTCGAATAAGATTGTACACAACTGAAACTTTTGCCAGAAATCACAATAATGGAGAGAGAGAGAGAGAGAGAGAGAGAGTCTTTTCAGTCCTCAACGGTCGCAAAAAAGGGCGGTCCAATCAGTGCACGGGCTAAAGCTTGATGGCAGTAAATGGTAGGCATCAGAACACGGAGGCCAGGATTAGACTTGACAGGATATCTTGGATGAGCGTAATAATAATTCGTCTTCATTAATGAGCTGAGATGACCAAGGGACTGGATCCTCCACATACCACTAAAACAAATCCTACTTGAACCCAACTACCAAAAGAATATACCCAAAGATGATAAGTCCATCACAGCTTACTTCCAGAAATGACATCTACGGTTCCAGCCATGCTGTTCACATTTGGACAAACTTATGAATTATGATTGTAACGTAAATCAGACAAAAGGGAGCATAGAAATTCAGCAATTCATTATGAATCACAGCCACTTCAAAATAAGAATTGGATGTACAACACACCAGCAGAATAATGCACACCACAGACTGTTCTTGGTTGAAGTGGATGATACCAGTCCATAGGAGGGGTTATGCACCAGGGCAAATGGCCGAGAGGAGCCTGCTGTTGCTTCCTCAACAGTAGGCATTGCAAAAGTCTCTAACCTTGCAGATTTGCTAGCAAACTGCTTCAGGGATCTAACTGCTTCCAGAACACCGTGTGATGCACTTTGCCGACTGGGCTTAGCCAACGGCTTCCCACAGCCCCAAAGAAAACGTGCACGCCCTGTTGTTTTCCTCGTAAGGTACAGACACGAGCAGTTTCTTGTTTGCTTCCGAGATTCATTCACTTTGACCCCTACCCATGCATATTCATTGTCTGCAGCATATATATATATATATATATATATATATATATATATATATATATATATATATATATATATATATATATATATATATATATATATATATATATATATATATATATATATATATATATATATATATATATATATATATATATATATATATATATATATATATATATATATATATATATATATATATATATATATATATATATATATATATATATATATATATATATATATAGGAGCCGGCCTCCACACCCTCTGCAGCTAGAGTTGAGTGTTAAAGAACAGCAAAGCAAAGCATGACTCAAGCTCATTCGAGATCTTACTTCCACCAATTCTGGGATGGACTTCAGATCAAGAGGAGCAGCGACAGCGTCTCCATCGAGCTGCTGCCGTCCCTTGGTGCAACTATAAGCCACTCGAACAAGTTGCAGAAGTTCATCATATCGCCTTACGATCCCCGCTATAGGTGAGGTTCACGATGCACACTCTCTGTACTGTATCTATCATCATGTTGAAGGTATGAGAAAACATCAGCTGCTGACATGGTTTCCTCTGCTCTGTCTGTGTTGTCTCTCAGATCCTGGGAGCTGTTCCTTATAGTCCTAGTTATTTACTCCGCCTGGATTTGCCCGTTTGAACTAGCATTCCTGAGGGACTTGCCCTCTAAGCTTTTGCTAGTTGAGAATGTTGTCAATAGCTTCTTTGCGATTGATATTGTTTTGACATTCTTTGTAGCTTATGTCGACAGTAAAACAAATCTTCTTGTGGATGGTCGAAAGAGAATCGCAGTAAGGTTTGTACCTGGTTCATTTGGAACTGAAAAGGCCCCAGTGATTCTGTCAGGACATTAACAAAATATGATCCTCCGCAGGTACCTATCCACTTGGTTCATCTTTGATGTATGTTCAACCGCTCCATTTCAACCAATCATCCTTCTATTTACACACAAGGGGAATGGCCTTGCTTTCAAGATACTTAATATGTTTAGGCTGTGGCGTCTTCACCGAGTCAGTTCGCTGTTTGCCAGGTGTTAATCGTGCCCATCTTCTTCATATTTGGATGATGAATGACAAGTGGCACCGATTTGATCGTCTTTCTTTTTACCAGGCTGGAGAAGGATATCCGATTCAACTATTTCTGGACTAGGTGCTCAAAGCTTATTTCTGTAAGTCTTTCAGAAAATGAAACTCACCTTTCTTTGTAAAAGTTTCAAGCTTGCACAGTACTTTTTTCCCAGGGGAAGAAATTTGCTGATTCTTAGGTGTATAAAATATGTAATGACCAAATGCAGGTCACCCTCTTTGCGGTGCATTGTGCGGGATGCTTCAAGTCTTCAACTATATGATTGCTGATAGATATCCCAACCCAGAGAATACATGGATAGGTGCTGTGATGCCTACTTTCAGATCAGAGAGCCTATGGACTGGATATGTTACTGCTCTTTACTGGTCCATTACAACACTGACAACAACGGGATATGGGGACCTACATGCTGAGAACCCAAGAGAGATGCTATTTGACATATTCTATATGCTGTTTAATCTGGGCTTGACAGCTTATCTCATCGGAAACATGACCAACCTTGTTGTTCATGGGACCAGCCGCACCCGGAAATTTGTATGTTTCTCAACTTATTGGCAAGACATCTCAATGTCAAACTCAGTCCTTCCGTCTTCATAATAAATTAATAATCATTCAGGGATGTTGATTTTTAATGAAATTTATATGCGCTGAGGCACGACAGTTTGTCACACAAGAGAATTTTAGAATTTAGCATGTCATTTACAAATATAGGATATATGATGTCCTTATATTTTACCACAAAAATACAAGTAAGCTGTATTTGGATGCCATACAGCTAAATTATGTCAAGATCTTGAGAACAAGCTAGCCATTTTAGTTATATGTATGGTTCCATACAAAATCATGCTTGTTCGAAGTGCATTTACACAGTTATGTCATACGCACTATCTTGCATCGTATTATAAGACAATAGTTACCAAGTCACAACTAAGAAAAGGGGACTATACTCTAACCAGTAAGCACCATAACATTTAGTAAACTGAATGGGCATAAAAACCATCGTTTAGCTTGACTAGTCCCATGCTGGGAAGATCAAAATTTGTCCAGCTGGACCATTCTACTAAGTTCTTATGCAAAATTCCAGAGGTAGGATTTCGGCCATACAACCAGTCAAGGGAATAGATCAGTAGAATCCTATTCTTGCTAGTATGCCACAAGGTACCAAGTTCTTGTATCCCTGAGTCATTCAACCATTCTAGGTCAAAGAAAAACTCAAGCAACTACAAACAGCACAAGCAACCACTTCACTAAAACAGTTACCTGCATTGTTGTTGCATATGTATACTTCTATATTGATGCTTTTTTAAATGATGCAGAGGGACTCAATCCAAGTGGCTTCAGAGTTCGCAGCACGTAATCAGCTGCCTGAGAACATAAAGCAGCAAATGCTATCTCATTTCTGCCTACAATTCAAGACGGAAGGGCTCCACCAGCAGGCCATGTTAAATGGTCTCCCAAAAGGAATCCGTTCAAGCATTGCATATAGCTTATTCTTTCCAATCATACGGCAGGCCTACCTCTTCCATGGAGTATCCAACAGTTTCATAGCAGAACTTGTAATATGATCAATTATTCAATAGTTTTTCTTACTATCTGAAGAGAAGCATGTTTTATGCTGTCTGTACTAACTGAATTTGTTGGACAATAGGTCATGGAAGTGCAGGCTGAGTATTTTCCACCAAAGCAAGATATAGTATTGCAAAATGAAGGGGCAGCAGATATTTACGTCATAGTTTCAGGAGCAGTGGTTAGTTTGCTATCTCTGATTAAGTTCTGACCCCAAGTTTGTACAAGTGTTTACCAGTAAGCTAATTGCACTTTTCTCAATGATTTTTTTGTAGAATATGTTAACAACAGTAAATGGGAATGAACAGGTATAATAAGTTTCTTCCACTTACATTGCAGTGATTCCAGACATCACATCACTATGGTTTCCATAGATCACTAAAACAGTATGAATTGTTTGAAAGCAGGTATATGCGAAAGTTGCTGAAGGAGATATGTTTGGAGAGGTTAGTGCTCTACGTAGCATACCCCAGCCATTTACTTGCCGCACAGCTGAACTGTCACAGCTCTTGAGAATAAGTAAGACAAGGCTTACAGAGATCATTCAAGAACACAGTGAAGACAGTAACATTCTAAAGAACAATATATTCCAGGTACAGCTTCAATTTTTAGACATGCTTTCAAAAAATTTAAATATAAGATAGTTAATTTCAGCCAAACAGAAGTTGACAGTTGTTTATGCCAATATGCAGAAGCTGAAGCTACAGGAAAGTTTACCTGAAGTGAATCAACCAGACAGAAGATTCGTGAGCAAGCATGAGCTATTCCATGTTCCTCGAGATGCATGGCTGCTACAAGGGTCATACCTACATTACACAGAGCATAAAAGCAAGGATATTAGTAACAAGGTTCCAACATTTGGAGATGATACAGATTCAACAAAGTCACTTGGAGAAGCAACCCAAATGAGGGTGACACAGCAAGAAAACAGCCATAATGAATCAAATTGCAAGTATTGGGCAACATATGGAATGATGGATAAAGAAGAGGATCTCAATGAGGTTCGCATAAATTGTGAGACCAAAACAAGTGCTGAAGAGTTCTGCATTCAGATAAAATCCAAAGACGGCAGTGCAGCAAGCAGCTGGCAAACAAGACATGCAACGGTGCAGCCGGGGTCTCCGCACAAGACATCCAAAAACATAACAAGGAACAGAAATAAAGATTGCAGTTACATAAAAGCAGCCAATAAAAGAGTTACAGTTCACATATATCCTCGTAACGCAACAGGTTCTACAGTACAGAATGGGAAGCTTATCAACCTTCCCGGTTCATTGGAGGAGCTTTTTGAAATTGGCAGTAAGTAAAAATTTCTAGCTTTCAACTATGATTTGGTCATGGAGTATGATCAGTACTTAGCAGACATCATATGTAAACTAAAATTTATAGTGTATTAGATATTGTAACATGCATTTCTCTCATCATATATTTCATAACAACGCAGGTCAGAAGTTTCCAGGTTTCCATCCTACAAAAGTGATCAGTAGAGATTATGCTGAAATAGATGACACTGGTGTTATCCGAGATGGCGACCATCTATACCTTCTTGAGATATAGAAAAATAATAGCATATAACAACCTAACCAGACAACTCAAAGCTTTAAGTGCTCCAATCTGGCAAAAGTAATGGATGCACATCGCGGGGTTCACAACTGAAGATACCAAGAGGAAGGACATTCTGACATTTGTATAAATTGTTTTGATCGTTACTAACATAATGTAAATGTCTGTCATTGTACAATAAACAGGCAGCCTCAATGCATGCAGTCATACAAAAGTCATGAAAGCATGTGGGCAAAAACAATTGCCTTGGTTTTTTTATGGCAAGGGATTTGAATTTGAAAGTGTACATCCGTGCATTTCTTCCAAGGAAAATAAGAGTATGTTGGTGGTCTTAATGCATGGCATTGTTTCTCAATTTCTTCAGGGCACATTCATGGGAATTCGTCACTAATGTATTCTCAAAAACGTGAGGAGCGTTTTCAATCAATTAAGATGAAGCAAATAACAAGTGTAGGCTAGCCTCTAGAGGCAGCGATACAGAAGAAATAAAAAAGAGAAGGGAGAAGAGAGTGAAAAACAAAGAGAATGAGAGACCATGTGGAGGTGACCCCATGTTTGTGATGAGTAATTGACAATTGTTTTGGAAAGATTGAGTTTGGTTTAAGCGTTTTCTGCAAAGTCGTAGCCCTTTTTGAGTGGTCGAAAGATCTCTACGACCTTATTGGTCGTGGTCAAAAGCTCCCAGAGTTGTTTACAGCCACGTAGTCACTGGTCGAAAGCCAGCCGGGTCGTTTACGACCACGTTGGCCGTGGTCGAAAGCTCCCAGAGTCGTTTATGACCACGTTGTGGCGTTTACGACCACTTTGGTCGTGGTCGAAGGCCACCAGAACTGTTTACGACCACATTGGGCATGGTCGAAGGTCATCCGAGAGGTTTACGACCACTCTGGCTGTGGTCGAATGGCAGCTGGTGAATTTACGATCGGTTTTGCCGTGGTCAGAAGTCACCAAAAGGGTTTACGACCACTCTGGCCGTGGTCGAAGGCCATCCGGGAAGTTTACGACCACTCTGGCCGTGGTCGAACGCAGCTACGACCACGTTGGCCGTGGTCGAACGCAGCTACAACCACGTTGGTTGTGGTCAGAAGTCGTAAGTCGGAGCCACGACCACTGCGGTCAGAAGTCGGCGCTGTGGTTTACGACCACGTTGAGGAGTCGGCGTCTTACGACCACGTTGTCGAGAGCTGAAGTGACCGGAAGTCGAAAGTCATAGCCACGACCGCTGTGGTCTAATGTCGGCGGGTTACGACTACGACCACAGTGGGTAGTCGGCAGCTTACGACCACGTTGTAGCGAGAAGCGGTCGGAAGCCAAGGCTTCGACCGCTGTGGTCGGAAGTCGGCAGACTTCGACCTCGACCACGTGGGTAGTCCGCAGTCTTCGACCACGTTGTGAGGCAGTCGAACGTGGTCAGATCGACTCGGGCTCGGTCGGTTGTGGTCGTAGCTGGTCGGACATAGTCGCAATCGGTCGGTTGTGGTCGTAACGAGTCGGAGCTCGGTCGGTTGTGGTCGTAACAAGTCGGATCTCAGTCGGTTGTGCTCGTAGCTCTTCGGGAGCGGTCGGACGCGGTCGGACAAGCCCCGGACACGGTCAGACAAGCCTCAGACGCGGTCGTTTGCGGTCGTATGCGGTCGGAAGTGCTCGGGATGCAGTCGGACGTGGTCGTAAGCGGTTGGACGTGGTCAGAAGCCCTTGGTATTGGTCGTAACGTAGTTGGATGCGGTCGAAACCGGTTGTATGCCCTTCCGAAGCGGTCGTAACATCTCGGAAGTGCCCCGTAGCGGTCATAACGCTTGGAAACCGGTCGTATGGCTTCCCAGAGTGGTCATTTCACCTGGGAATCGGTCGTATGGTCTTGTGTAGCGATCGTAGGTCTTGTGCATCTCTCGTTCTACCTTTTCGACTGGTCGTAATGGATATACGACTTTGTAGGAGTCTGTGTTGAGTACTTTTCTCTGATGAAAATTGATATTATCTGTGTTTCGAGCGGTGCTATGTGATGTGCTCTTGTCTGTGATGGTTGCAGGATCTTGAGGCTAGTCGTGGCGAGACATGAGGTGATCGGACTAGGCACGGGCGGTGCTGAGGTCGAAAGCGGTCAGAGAGATGCCGAAGACGGTGAGGCCAGCGAGGTAGTTGCAAGCCGTGGACAGCAATCTGCAGAGGAAGCTTCCGGGAAGGCAACGGAATGGCATTTTGGAGAAATGCGCAAAGCCTGCAAAGGGAAGCTGTTCTCTGCAAAGCACAGGAGTTGTTGGCGCTAACGGGCAAAGCAGTGAAGCCGTTGGAGTTAACGGGTAAAGCACTGGAGCTCGTTTTTGCTAGCGGGTAAAGCGAGTGGTAAAACCTGGTGTTAGATGGGGGTTAACGGGTTATTCCCCGGTATCTGGTGACTATAAATAGAGAGGTAGAGCTCGAGTACGAGTAGAGGTTTTCGGCAAGTCGCTCGGGTTGTTCTCTCTGTTTTGTGTGCGTTGCTCTGTGAACGAGAGCGTGTATGGAGTGCTGTGAAACCTCCTCTTGTAATCATTCATCTCTATGTATCTATCTGAGCCTCATTTCAATTGAGATGTTTTGATTCCTGTATCTGTTCTTTTTCAGTTTTTGTTTCACAGGTGCTTTGTTGGGTTTGATCTTCATGTGTTGAGTAGAGTTCTGTTTTGAGCTATGTTTCTTGGTCATGTTGCCTCATCTTCTTTCGCTCTGAACTGGGATTCATACTCAAAGCCATCTTGACCAGTTTTTCTCGAGAGCAAGTCTTTTGATCACATGGTTGGCCGAGAAGTCATGCGCCTCTGGATATCCTCTGTTCCAACTTCGACTTCTCGTTTTCTTGTGGTCACGGCTGAGAAGTTGCCTTTTCTTTGTAATTTCTCTTTTTGAAGGTGTGTTATTGCAGTGGTTGAAGCCCCATGATCAAAAGACCCAAGAATCTCAAGTGATTTGGAAATCGGGTCTGGCGGTCGAATGACTTGCATGTCCTCTGTTTTAAGTTCGACCATCTGGTTCTCTTCGACCACAGCAGTGAGTCTTCTTTAGCTCTGTGATTTCTAGTTCTAAGGTCGTTGTGTTGCTCTTGGTGAAGTTACTTGGTCTCTTGTCCCAAGAATTGGAAGTTACACTGTTTTGACCTTTGCAGTGCTTTCGCTCTTCTCTGTTGTTGGCCGAAGTGAGCTGTTGTCAGTCGGCCTATTGTCGGTCAGTTTGGTTTTTCCAGTCTCGGTCTCCAGTGAGCAATCTCATTCTATCTTCATAGCTTATTAGTTATTGGAGTAGAAGAGGTGTGTGAATACTCGGGGAGTTTTAAAGGCACCATTCACCCCCTCTGTTGCCATTTCGGTCCTTCAGAGAAAGAGCAACAGCGAGAAGAGAACTAAGCAGAGACAGGGCGACGGCGGAGTTCTACTGATTAGGAGAGAGTCTAGATTTGAAGCTCCTGCTTTTGCCCAGATGCGACTATCCTGCTGAATGCAATGGATGAGATCGTCGACCCGGAGCTGCTTGCCTCTTTCGTTCTTTCCAAACCATCCAAGAGATCAGGAGGAAGAAGATGTCCAACCCTTTCGTGTCACGCTTAGGCAGTGCCTTCCAGTCTACAGTCCAGAGGTCACTCAAGGTGTGCGTGCTGGTAAAATATGAAGTGGAGGGAAACTGGAGCCATCGAAAAACTGAGAACCAACTGTCTTTGTTGGATCGAAATTGGCGACAGAGGGGGGTGAATGTCGACTTTAAAATTTCCCTAAAATTATCCACTCAAAGCTTTCTCCGATAGCAACCAATGCTATGAAGAAGAAGAAGAAGTTATGCTACCTACTAGAACCTTCAACTTGCAAAGAAAACACAGAAGCAAATAAATCAACAGAAGCAACTGCAAGAAAATAGCTCAAAGGGGAAAACAACATCCGAAGGATGCAGGGCCGGTCAGACCGCCGTATGTAGGCCGGTCTGACCGCGGCATGCAGGCCGGTCTGACCGCCTTGGTAGGTGCGGTCTGACCGCCAAGGGCCCTCCGGTCCGACCGCCCCTCGAGCAGACAGGCTGAATTTTCAGTCAACAAAACTGAAGTTTCTGGAACTTCAAGCAGCAGAGAAATTTGACATTTGTCTCTGATTTTCTCAGCCCAGAACAACAAGACAACACTCTAAATAACAAGAAGAGCCTAGGGAACAAAAGGAAATCAACTCAAGGACAAGAATCAAGGATTTGGGCTAAAATCTGAAAATAGAATTGTGAAAGAGGAAAAATCCAAATTACTCATCGTTCACAAATCCATTGCTCATGAGCTTTTGCAGTCATCTTAGCAAAGATGTCAGGGCTAAGCAAACAAAATCTCAAGCCATTTTATAAAGAGAAACAGGAGATTCCATCATGCCCTGACTAGAAACCCTAGAAATGCAAAAACAGAGGAAATGGACAAAAGGGAATCTTTGGAGTTTCCATTGATCTCTAGGGAATTTGTCTAACCAAAAGGTCTAGAAACATCATCCCATCACTGAGCAATCCATTTTGCTACTCCTCAGCTAGAAACAACACCAAAACACAAAACTAAGAAATCAACCAGAGCAAGAACACGAGGGAGAAAACGAGAGACAGGAGTAACTCAAATCAAATTGATTCATCCCCATGAATGATTGAGTACATAGGAATGACTACATGGAGTCCCCATACATGATTGATACATGAGAATCACACTACATGGTTCCTCTCAAGAACACATGCTCACACAGAGGAGAAACTCACGCAGGAGACAAACTCTGCTCTCTTCTCACCAACTCTCCAACATAAAAGCAAAAGAAGATACAAAGCAAAACCAACCCAAAACTTGAAAGCTACATGCAGGAGACACTCCTCCTTTTATAGCCCCCCACTAATGGGTTTGATTTTCTCTTTACCCACTAAGCCTCCAACAACTCTTGTGCTTTATCTAAATCCACTTCCTTTAGTGCAGCTTTGCGTAATTACCAAAACGCCCCTCCTGCACCTTCCGGGAAGCTTCCTCATTCCTTGCCTTCCAAGCCTCGCAGCCACCTCGAGTTCTCGCCGTCTTCGGCACACCTCAACCGCTTTGACCTCGGCACCGCCTGCGCCTAGTCCGATCATCCCGTGCCTCGCCACGACTCCAACTCGATGTCCTGCAACCATCACAGACAAGAAATACATTACATAGCACCGCTCGAAACACATAATCCTCATTAGCATCAATAAATCGTACTCAAGCACAAAATGGCCCAAATGACCGATCGGGAAGAAGAATACGCCTCAAGTCCGATTAAACAAACCCGACTGAGCCAAATGCCATCATGGCACGAAACGTACAAACCAAACTCAATCTTTCCAGAATACTCGTCAATTACTCATCACAAGCATGGGGTCGCATCCACATGGTCTCTCAGTCTTAGACGTGCTAAACTGGAGTAGCAAATGGACAATTGTTTCAGGCTCTTGATTACAGAGTAGGCAAGCATCTAGAACTTGGATGTTGTGCTTGCACAGACGGGTGAAGGTCCAGCATCTGTGGTGCAAAGCTAGCCAAATAAAGTGTTAGAAATAATCTTGACTTAGAGCTCAAGACGTAGTAGAGTCTGTTTTCGTGTGTAACTCAAGTTGAAATTGTGTCCAACTTGAAGCCTGAATACGTATGCTAGTAGGAGATTATTAGCTTATATATTGAGGAGGATTGTAGCCAGTTTTGGAAGAAGAGAAAAAGAAAAAAGGGGGAGCAAGTAAGAGAATAGAGAAATTCAGAAATTCTCGTGTGTTCTTTTAGTTTATTTGCGATGTGTGCATTTTCTCCCGAAATAAAGTTAACAAGTGGTATCAGAGCCAAGGCAAGAACCGAGTCACTGGAAAAATCATCTCAGCAATTCCGTTTCAGCGCGTCTCGCGTGGCACTATTGAGGCGCACGTCGCTCGTCTTCGCGCAGCTCTCCCGAAAAAAACGTGCGCGGCACGTCCTTCCGTTTCCTCGGTCCAAGAGCCACTTCAAAGTAGCCCGAGATCTTGATCCGTGCTCAAGATCATGTCACATTCTCCGGGATGTGATGTCACTGATGACGAGGCATCATCCAGTATGATGGCGAAAGAGAGTTCCGCTGTCTTGCTGCATTATTTGATGCTCAGGACAAGCAACTATGCGCCTGGGCAATCAAGATGAAGAAAGTGTTTCTTGCTGAAGCTCTCAGCGATGATGAATCAACAGTGCTCTGATGGTGAGTTGAGTCAGGGATGTCGAGAAGATGTGTCGCCATCCAAACTCAAGCAAGGTGAAAAGGAACCAAAATGTTGAGGAGATGTGTCACTATTCTGTGTCAAGTATGAGTTTAGTAAGTCGTAGTTGAGACCGACTGCCTCAATATTTTAGAATCTTTGCATCTGGTTGGACCCGTACTAATTGAGTTGAGTTCCTACATGCAGCTTGCATGTAGAACGCTCCATGTGGAGGCGTGGCTGGTAGTTCGTAATGCATTGAGACTAAAACTAGAGTATATCAAGTCAAGATTAAGATGGAGTTTGTTAGAAATAATCTTGACTTAGAGTTCAAAACGTAGTAGAGTCCGTCTCCATGTGTAACTCAAGTTGAAGTTGTGTCTAACTTGAAGTCCGAATACATATGCTTGTAGGAGATTATTAGCCTATATATTGAGGAGGCTTGTAGCCAGTTTTGGAAGAAGAGAAAAAGAAAAAATGGGAGTAAGTAAGAGAATAGAGAAATTCAGAAATTCTCCTGTGTTCTTTCAGTTTATTTGCGATGTGTGCATTTTCTCTCAGAATAAAGTTAACATGAATAATTTAACCTTAATCAGTACCTAGCTTTTCCAAAGACGTTTAGCACTGGGGAAGAGGGTTGCACCATGCAAAAGGGCCCTATAAGTTGAATTAGCTGAGTAAGTTCCCTGTGATGTCCATCTCCAGATGATCATATCGTCATGTTTAGGTTGAAGGTGGATATCCATAAGCACATTGAGCAAGTGGAAAACTTAGCGCTCGGGATGAGACTTGCGAGCGACACTTTGCTTGGGGAGGCGAGAATGTCGCCGTTCTCATCGGAAAAACTTGGTGTTCGAGACGAGGCTCACGACCAGCTACTTCGCTTGGGGGACAAGAACACCTTCATATTCTATTGAAAAAACTTGGTGCTCGGGATGAAGCTCACGAGTGGGACTTTGCCTCGGGGAGATAACATCGCCATCTCCCATTGGAAAAAACTTGGCGCTCAAGAATGTTAGATGACCTGACCCCCAATGGGTGAGCCATCGTAAGCTTGATCCCAAAGGGGGAATAAACTCAACCCCAGAGGGGGAAAGTAGCTCGACCCTAGAGGGGGGAAGTAGCTTGACCACACAGGGGAAGAAATAGCTCGACTCCAAAGGGGGAGAAGCTCAACCTAGAGGGGGAGAAAGCTCAACCCTAGATGGGGAGAAGTAGCTTGACCCAGAGGGGGGAGACATAGCTCAACCTCGGAGGGGTAGAAAGCTCGACCCTAGAGGGGGAGACATAGCTCAACCTCGGAGGGGTAGAAAGCTCGACCCTAGAGGGGGAGAAGTCATCGACCTGACCCTAGAGGGTGGGTGTAATGCGGTGAAGACACGACCCTGGAGGGTGAGCGGCCATCGACCCGACCCTGGAGGTGGGTGTAGGGTGATGAACACTCGACCCCAAGGGTGAGCGATCATCGACCCAACCCCGGAGGGTGGGTGTAGGGCGGTGAGGACTCGACCATGTGTGTAGGGCGGTTAAGACTTGATCCTAGAGAGTGAGCGGTCGTTGACCTGACCTTAGAGGGTGGGTGTAGGGGAGGTGAAGACTCAACCATGGAGGATCGACGACTGAGCGGTCATCAACTCAACTCCAGAGGGTGGGTGTAGGGTGGTGAAGACTCGATCCCAAAGGGTAAGTGGTCGTCGACCCGACCTCGGAGGGTGGGTGTAGGGAGGTAAAGACTCAACCACAGAGGTAAGCGATCGTCGACCCGACCCCAGAGAGTGGGTGTATGTCCACACTGAGGCCAAGCCATTGAGGCATGTTGGATCTCACTGAGGTGAATCTATCAAGCTAGGGCGAGCCTATAGTCGAGGAGGCACAATCGAGGCAAAGCGATGTTTAGCCGAGGCAAAGCTATCAAGGCCAAGTTGGACCAAAACCAAGGTTGAGCCATCAAGACATGTTAGAGTTTGCCAAGGCGTATCCATTGCCCTAGGGGGAACACCTAGTCGAGGGGACACCAACGAGGTGAAGCAAAGATTGATCGAGGCAAAAGCCGTTGAGGCTAAAGTGGACCATGTCAAGGCCAAGCAATCGAGGCATGTTGGAGCTCGCTGTGGTGAGTATGTCAAACTTGGGGGAGCCCCCAGTCGAGGAGACGCCATCAAGGCAAAGCAAAGTTTGTCCGAGGCAAAAACCATTGAGGCCAAAGTGAACTACGCTGAGGCCAAGCAATCGAGGCATGTTAGAGCTCACCGAAGTGAGTCCACCAAACTAGGGGGAGCCCCTAGTTGAGGAGACACTATCGAGGTGAAGCTAAGTTCGACTGAGGCAAAAGCCATTGAGGCCAAAGTGGACCACACTGAGACCAAGCCATCGAGGCGTGTTGGAGCTCACCGAGGTGAGTCCGTTGAACTAGGGGAAGACCGTAGTCGAGGAGACGCCAAAGCAAAGTTTTGTTGAGGCAAAAACCATCAAGGCCAAAGTGAACCACACCAAGGCCAAGCTATCAAGGCATGTTGGAGCTCCCAAGGTGAGTCCGTTGAACTAGGGGGAGCCCCATAGTCGAGGAGACACCATCGAGGTGAAGCAAAGTTTGACCGAGGCAAAAGCTATCGAGGTTGAAGTGAACCACATCGAGTCCAAGCCATTGAGTCATGTTGGAGCTCGCCGAGGTGAGTCCGTCAAACTAGAGGGAGCCCCTAGTCGAAGAGATGCTATCAAGGTGAAGTAAAGTTCAGGCGAGGCAAAAGCCATCGAGGCCGAAGTGAACCACATCGAGGTCAAGCCATTGAGACAAGTTGGAGCTCACCGAGATGAGTCTGTCAAACTAGGATGAGCCCTTAGTCGAGGACACACCATCGAGGTGAGGCGAAGTTTAGCCAAGGCAAAAGCCGTCAAGGCCGAAGTGAACCACGCTGAGACCAAGCCATCGAGGCATGTTAGAGATCACCGAGGTGAGTCCATCAAACTAGAAGGAGCCACTAGTCAAGGAGATGCCATTGAGGTGAAGCAAATTTAGGCCGAGGCAAAAGCCATTGAGGCCAAAGTGAACCACGCCAATGCCAAGCCACTGAGGCATGTTGGGGGTCTAAAGGAGGTCCGAACATGCGACCTGAAGGGGCTCCAGGGTGTAGATCGAGGGAGCCTAGAGGGGGTCCGTGGCACAAAGTAAGGCCAGACATAGTGGGGGTCCGGACTGCCTTGTAGTGAAATCCCAAAGAGGGTCCGAGCTTCCTGGTGAGAAAATCTCAGAGAGGGTTTGAGGTTTTGAGTCCCCGTGCTACCTCAGGCAAAGTTCACGAGCCAACCTCGGTGACATCCATGAGCCAACACAGGCGAAGCTCAACGTAGCGAGGTGGTCCGAGCCTAAAGGGTGTCTGGGAGTGCGGAGTGGTCCAAACCCGTACAGGGGTCCGAGGACACGAAGTTGTGCAAAGAGCCTCCGCATGAACAGAGTACAAGATAGAGCCCAGAGGACCTTCACACGAACGGAGTCTAGGGAGGAGTTTAGAGGACCTCTACGTGGACAGAGTCTGGGGTGGAGTTCGGAGGACCTCTGCACTGACAGAGTTCGGGGGACCACCGCACGGACAGAGTCTAGGGCAAAGTTTGAAGCACCTCTAAGCGGATGGAGTCTAGAGCAAAGCTCAAAGGACCTTTGCACAAATAGAGTCTGAGATGGATTCCGAAGGGCCTCTCCGATGGTGCGGACCCGCCCAGCGACCTTTTGTGCCTTCTCTTCCTAGGCGACATGGCTTCTCGCTCAAGTCCCCACAGACGGTGCCAACTATCGTCGATACGAGATCGAACAGTAAACTTAGAAGAATCCCCAGTCAGATACGAAGACTGCTGAGGATGCAAAGGAACTCAAGCAGAAGCACCCAAATGTATTCAATATGAGTGTCTAGTGTTACAAATGGCCTTCCCCTCTCCCATTACCATTGGTCCTATTTATAAAGGGAGAGAGAAAGACAGATGAAGTTACAAATTTGCCCCTAAGGCCTAGTTTACTCCTAAGGGTATCCACGTCATTAGCTCCATGTAGGCCCTATCATGTCGGAGACTTTGGGGTCGGTCCAGGGTTAGCCCCAGACCCCTAAAGGGTCGGTCTTGCGTACCTCGCTCGGTTTGGCCCTGAACCCTTTAGGGATCGGTCTTACGTACTTCGCTCGGGGTTGGTCTTGTGTAACTCGCCTAGGATTGGCCTCAGACCACTCTTGGTTGATCTTGCATCCCTCTCCTAGGGTTGGCCCCAGACCCACCGGGGTAAGTCTTGCGTACTTCGTCTGGGGTTGACCCCAGACCCCTCCGAGGTTGACCTTGTGAACCTCGCCAAAGTTGACCCATGGACTTGGCTCGAGGTAGGGCTTCCAATGAGTGTCGTCGCTTCGAGGTGGTCGTGGGCCCATGGTGGCACGGGGACTCTCCCCCAATATGGACAAAAGAGTGCTCGAGGCTGTGATACTCCATTACTCCCTATAACAAGTGGCATTATATTGAAATACTTGTGCTTTTAGAAGGGCCTAAGTGTAAATTCATGTCAACTGGTAGAAAGAGCCAAGGATGGAGGTAGGCCACCTGGTAGGGTGCGACAAAATCGATCGGAGGCGCTGTGCGTGGGAATGGGGTTCCTAACATAGAACGAAGGAATTCGACAACCAAGGAATCGAGGATTGTGGTAGGTTAGTTGATCAAACGCGTGCCACTAACCCTAGAAAAGGGCAAATGCAAGCAGGATTCGATCGCCTCGAGTCAACTATGGAGAAGTGGAACGGCCAGTGCATGGTTAAACCTTGGAATAGCCCGTCGTGTGGCTGTCTGGGACCATAGGGGGTGAAGGCGATGGTTGGGTCAATGTTTGGGTGCTTCAAAAGAAAATTTGCATTTCAGCCTGAGAGACCATGTGGACATGCCCCATGTTTGTGATGAGTGATTGACGGTTGCTTTTGAAAGTTTGAGTTTGATTTGAGTGTTTTCTGCAAAGTCGTAGCTCTTTTGCTGTAGTTGTGGGTCTTCAAGAGGGCGTACGACCGGTTTTGACCATTGTCGTAGCTCTCTGGCCGTGGTCGAAAAGCACTAGGAGCTGTTACGACTGGTTTTGCTGTGGTCGGAAGTCAGTCGGAGTGTTTATGACCACTTTGGCCGTGGTCGTAAGACTGTACGACCACGTTGTGGCATTTACGACCACTCTGGGCGTGGTCGTAGGTCACCAGGGAAGCTTACGACTGGTTTGGCCGTAGTCGGAAGGCTATTCGACCACGTTGGCTGTGGTCGAAGCCTGTTACGACCACGTTGCTCGCGGTCTGAGGTCGTAAGTCGAAGCTACGACTGCTGTGGTCAGAAGTCGGCGCTCGAGTGAACGACCACATTGAGGAGTCGGCACCTTACGACCACGTTAGCGCAAGAGGAAGTCAGAGGTCGAGGCTTCGATCACTGCGGTCGATAGTCGACGGACCTCGACTGCGACCACGTGGGAAGTCGGCGAACTTCGACCATGTTGTGAGGCGGTCGTTCGCGGTCGGATTTGGTCGGAAGCGCTCGGAGCGCGGTCGATTGTGGTCGGCTGAGGTCGTAAGCGGTCGGAAGTGTCCGAAAATCGTGAACATGGTCGTAGACACCTTGAAACCGGTTGTTTGACCTGTAGGATCGATCGTTTGAGCTGGGAATTGGTCGTATGGTTTTGTGTTGAAATCATAGACCTCGTACATTGGATGGTTCATCATTTCGACCGGTCGGAATGCAGTTTCGACTTTGTGGTTTATGATTTGAGCTCTGTTTCTCTGGTATAGATGTTTGAACACATTGTGTTGTGCGGTGCTATGAATGTTTGCTTGTCTGTGATGGTTTGCAGGACTTTGAGACTAGTCGTGGTGAGGCATAGATGGTCGAGACTAGGCACGGGGGTGCTGAGGTCGTGAGCGGCTGGGAGATGCCAAAGACGACGAGGTCTGTGAGGTGGTTGCAAGCGTGATCGGCAAGGCAGGAGGAAGCTTCCGGGAAGGCAGCGGAGTGGCATTTTGGAGAAATGCGGAAAGCTGCAAAGGGAAGACGTGTCTCTGCCAATGCACAGGAGTTGTTGGCGCTAACGGGCAACGCAGTGGAATCGTTGGGTTTAACGGGTAAAGCACTGGAAGTTTGTTTTCGCTAGTGGGTAAAGCGAGTGATAAAACCCGGTGTTAGGTGGGGGTTTACGGGTTCCCCCCGGTAGCAGAAGGCTATAAATAGAGAGGGTAGAGCTCGGGTGCTCGGAGAGATTCTGATCCCCGAGTTGCTCTGTTCTTTCTTGTTTATCTGTGAGTGTGTGGGTTCTCGGGATGGAGCAAGTGTGATCATGTATCTCCCAATTGGAATGGCTGTAGAAACCTCCATTATCAATCATTCATCTCTCTTCCTCTATGTTGAGTTTTTGTTATGTTAATTGTTTGTTTGTGCTTTCTCTGTTTTATCCTTTCCCGTGTATGTCTGAGATGATGGTTCTCATTTGTGCTCTGGCTTTCTTGATCTGAGTAAGCCCTTTGCTCGAGTTACCTTGCTTTCTTCTGCTCTGAACTGGGATCCATACTCAAGACCATTTGGTCAGGTTCTTCCCGAGAGCAGAGATTTCGATCGGGTCCTTGTGCAAATAGTCACGCACGCTCTCTCTGTCTTCGGTCGTTACTGTGTTCTTTCTTTTGTCAATCGACATTTCACTATGAAGTCTCGACTGCTCTGAAACTGCTTCGGTCACAGCAGGGAGTCGTTCGACTACATAGTAAGGTATCGATTGTTTTGGGTTTTGGCCGACTCCATCATTCTTGATTAGTCTCAGTTGACTTCCTCTCGGTTTCCAGCGAGCTTTCATCTTCTGTCTTCGTAGCTTCTGTAGCTATTGGAGAAGAAGTTGGTGAGAATACTTGGGAAGTTTCATGAAGGCACCATTCACCCCCCTCTGTTGCCATTTCGGTCCTACACAGCCCCATGGTTGTGATTTTCTTTCAATCACTAACTGAATTTTTCTAGGTATATGTGTAACTAGATAGTACTCCTTTGTCCACTTTATAAGTCGTATTTCCTCCTGACATGTAGACCAAGAAAATAGTAAAAATGGCAAGATTACCCTTAATTATTATCTCTAAGCACTATATTCAATGCATAGAAGTAGAGAATAGCAAATAAAGCTGCATATTTATTAGGGTATAAAGAGAATACCACACTAATTTTGCATTAAAACATAAAATATGCCCTATATTTATGGGCAAGGCTATTCAAAAAATACACCCTATAAACTTGGACGGAGGGAGTAGTACACAATAGCGGTAGAGCCATATTTTTCTATACCTTGGACATACTAGTAGCAAGGACCAAGGAGTCTAGCATAGGATGCCATGGTTGCTGTTGGTCCCCTTCCTCCACCGCTATTGCATGATGCAATTACAATGTCATGTGATGTTGGCAAAATAACTAAATACTCCACGAGAAAACTGAATCTAGGAAAAAGTACGTGATTTGTATGGGAGTGTTCTTTTGGGTTGGGCTGAAGGCTTTTCAGTGTGATTGATGGCTTTTGTCTATGCTTTTTGAGGCAACAGCTGATGAGGACATCCCCAATACTACTACATCTTCCAACTCTCTAAGAGTGTATGATGACATTGTTCATGATGTACCTAAAGGTCCAATGATAAGAATAAGAGCTAAATTATCAAATTAGCAGGTGCATTTGTTTCTTAATGAGTTTTCTTATGCTTTTCATGAGAATTGGATACTACCTCATGCAAATACATTATGCATTCTTAGGTTTGACAAGCTTGAAGCCTTTGGAACTAAGAGGGAGGAGAGGGAGATAAGGGCCAAATCAATGGAGGAGCACAAGGATGGAGCAGCATCTTATACAGCCAAGCATATGGCATGTGGCCAGGAGAATGAAGCATTGGCCCATGCGTCTAGGCGCATAGGAGGGTTGGCTGCATGGAAGAAGGGGGATCCGCATGGAGAGGAGGCCTAGGTGCATGGAGAAGCCCAAGGTGCATGGGAGCCCAATTCGACTCAAGGAGCTACTATGCACAGCAAGAAAAAACCAAACCGGTTTTCCAAAGGTTCTCCACAAAATTGAAAGCCTCATTGAAGCCAAACTGTGGGCCTGCGTGCCATGTTCTGGACTGAAACCAACTTGTTTTAGCCATGTAATCCCATTTTAGTAGTTGAGTCTGAACCAAACTTTGAGATTGAGGAGTCCGAATCATTTGGGTTGAGTGAGGGAGTTTGTTTCAGTCTCTAGACTGAATAGGAGATTGTTTCGGTTTCTTTGGCCGAAGACAACTCAGAGTTGGCCTTAGACCTTTGTGTGCATGCATGGGAAAGCACCTTAAATACTGTAGCACCCCCATTGTAAACATTATACCATGAATAATAGATTGATTTCTAGAAAAGAGCTACGACATGTGTTTTTCCTAGACTTGCACAGCAACTAAAGAGGGAAATTGGGTGTTCTCTTTCCCGTGTTCTTGCTTTTCTCTTGTGGAATTTGCAGGCATGTCTTCCACTTCCTCATGGTCTGGTGGAAGGACAATCAAGTGTGTGGTTGGGTGAGTTCATATGTCGTAGGTCATTGCACAAGCAATTATTGGCCATGCCAGACTCATCAGGTTACCTAAGTTATATTGATCCTATGTTGAGAAGATCAAGCATCCGCTATATCATCTTAGTATCAGAATACGATTAACTCAGTAGAATTATTTACCCTTATTTTAGATTGATTTATTTCTATGCTAGAGTCCATAAACCAAAAGTTTGCAACCCAAAAATTCCAAAACCCTAGTTTAATCTATTATTTCTTGTGAATTTTGTTAGGTTTTAGTCCATTAGAATTTTGTTTAGTTGCTGGTCTTAGCGTTCTTTTGCATTGCTTGATCATTGTGTCCAATCAAAAGCCTAATAATTTTGTCTATTGAATCCCTTAATTCAGCACAAAAAGTTTTGCACTTGTGTTCGGTTCTAAATCCTAGATCGGCCTACCCCCCCCCCCCTCCCCCAAGTGTTTTCTGCATTGGGCTTGGCCGAATTAATCTGAGCTTCTAGTAGAGTTGGAAATGAATTCCAATGTAAAACCAAGTGGATTGTTGTAACATCCTGATTTTTAGAGCCTTTTTGAAGCTTTTAAAATAAAATTCACCATTTGAATTTTCTTGAATTAATAAAGCTTAAGTGGAATTTTAATTAATTAAAAGAATTTAATATTATTAAATTAAACATTAACATTTGTCAAAATATTTTATTTGGGTTCCTTGAGTCTCAAGGAATTTTCTTGGATTTTTTGGGTTTATTTGCTATTTTCTAGACCTCAAAAGTATTTATTTGAATTTTTGGAAAAAGAAAATCCTCAAAAATCCCTAAAAGGCTAGGCGGGCCGAAGCCCACAAAGACAGCCCACCAGCCGGCCCGGCCTGCCCGCGCTGGCCACGCGGCGTGCATCCGCGCTCGCGCCCGCCTGCCGGATGGTGGCCACGTGTCGACCATCCGATGCTCGCCCGCCTGCATCCGAGCCGCCCGCTTAGCCTTTGTTCTCTGCCGTCTGATCCTTGCCCAGCCATGTGTCCCTCATCCATGCACCAAGGCACTGTGCTTCTGTGCTGTCTCGTCTCAGCCGTCCGATCTCTTGTGGGAACATGTGTCGTTCATCGGACGGTGGTCGCACTATTCACCGTCGTCTCCATTCGGGACTCCGCCGTCCGCCTCCGGCTCGGCCTCGGCATCCGTGTCCGCTTCACGTGCACCACTCTTCGTCCCAACCGGGACACCTCGGCGTCCGGGTATAAAGCCGAGCCACCCCATCTGTTCCTAGCATCCCAAGCCGCCGCCTCGCCTTCTGAGCCCACCGTCAAGCACTCCGTCGCATCCCGTAGCCGCTCACCGTGCGCCATCGCTGGTCTCCCCGAGCTCGCCGTCGCCTGAGTCTTCGTTCTCATCTCCGGCCGTCAAGCCCTCGCTGCCGGTGAGTCGTCGTTTAGCTGCCACCTCTCTCCCGTCTGGCCAGCCACCGTCGTCCCTTCGGCTAGTCCGCCGCCGTGCTCGCTCGCCCGCCGGTCAACCCCGCCGCCGCTCGGTTTCCTCGCCTGCCGTGCGCCGCCCTCAGTCCATGTGCGTAGCCTCGTGCCTTGTGCCCATGCTTGTTAGCACAGACACCAGACCACGCCGCGCCAGTTCGTCTCCCCATAGACCGCATCTACTGTGAGCCGTGCGACTGACACCCTGGGGCCCACCTGTCGGACGCACTATTCCATAGACCATGGACCGAGCCTCGTCAGCGTTGCCACCTCAGCAGCCACCTCAACCCTAGATCTGACGTGTCATGCCATGTCAGTGCCACGTCGGCCAACCGAGCCGTTCCTATGCCACGTCAGCATGCCACGTCAGCTTGCCACGTCAGCTTGCCACGTCACCACGCCACGTCAGCCTAACCCTACCACCTGTCGGCTACGTGTCTGCCACGTCAGCCCTATCCACACATCATCAGCCCAATCACTTGCACTGTTTCATGCACCGGGTTCACCGTAGACCAGCCATTCCATGCACCGGGTTCACAGCACGGTACCTTTTCCGATTTTCAGCCTTTGTCTCCCGATTATATTTTTCGAGAGCCCTTTCTCCTCTGTCCGAACTCTGATTGACCTAATTATTTTTCCAAAATTTATATAAAATTGAGATCTATCTTTTGGTTCTGGTTTTGGAGTTTTTGGAGTTCATTTGAATTTTTTTGAATTTATTTTGTGTTACGTTTTGCTTTCTTTCTCGTTAGATCACGTTTTCGAAGGAGCTGAAGCAGGATTTGAAGATCAAGAGACATCAACTGAGCAAGGCCAAGGCAAGTCATGCCTTTTGATCATGTTGAACCCAATTTTTAAATCTATTATATATTAATTTATTTTAAATTATCATGTATTGCTATTTTTATGCAAACCTTGTATTGGTAGCTAATGTTCAAATTGATTAATCCATCCTTGATAATTTTCCATTGGCGTTGCCCCAGGTAAGAACATTCTCACGGTGGCCATGAGGCCCGATGTGGCGATCGCCTTGGGATTTGAGGTTGCGATCGCTCGGCAGTGGCGCCTTGTAAAGCACCAACGATGAAGCCGACGCCGATGCTTGGGGGCTCGCGCTCCTTGCGGACCATGGGGATCAAGTGTCACCGCGTTGGTCTCCAGCGACGTCAGACGAGTGTTGATCTCTCCAAGCATCATCTCGAAGGCAGCGAATCGGTCGCAAAGTTGCTTCATCAAATCTGATGCCGCATCGCTCTTCTCCTCCATTGCCACCATTGCCTGGGTGATCTTTTCTTTGAACTAATTGAGTCTCGTCTTGGGAGCCAGAGTGGGTAGTAGGGAGCTCTGATACCAATTGTCATGGTCCCATGCGAGAAATTGATGGTTCCGGAGAGAATCGGGGTGGGGATTCTAAGGAGGAGACTTGGGGAAGAGGACAGAGATATAGAGGATTCTGTTGTGTGTTCTATTAGTGAATTTTTTTGGAATTTTGGTTTCTTGATCTTCGTAGCTTTTATAGTTATTACAGTAAAAAATTAATGAATATTTCAAAGAAAATTTAAAGGTACTAAGGTACCATTTATTCCCTCTATTTCCATACTAGTCCTACACGAAGAAAAGAGCTCGTAAACAGTTTGTTTTTTTGAACTGGAACGACAGTTTGCTTTGGTACACTACTAGTACTATTGTGGCGGAGGGAGAAGGAGCGAGACCGCTTCTGCGAGGCCGAGAGGAAGGAGATGGAGGAGGGCATGTTCTTTACCTCACAAGTTGGTGGCTTTTGCTACAGTACCTAACTTTCGAACGGAGTACTTTTTTTCAAGACGGAGTCTACAAGTTAAACGATCTACACGTTAAAAGCCCAATATCTGTACCAGCTAAAATTGCAAGTGAGTATCTGTCTCTCCGTAATCTGTACCATCAACAACCAAAATTTAAAAATTTCAGCCAAAAACCATAAGTCGCAGCTGAAAAGAACCGGCCTGGAGTTCCAGGCAATGTCGCAGCGGTTCGAGGCGGAGGCTCGCAAGGAAGTGCAGAGGTTGAGGGATTTGGTATCTCAAGTAAGGTCCCAATCCTTCCTACTACTGATAAACTATGAGCTTATTTTAGTATCTAGCTTGTTTAGCCTAATTGTTATTTGTACCAACCACGCTGCCAATGGCAAAGCATTTGGGTGAACTCCGTTCGCTGTGCATGTTCATATGGCATTGGCAACAGGGCAGGGGGTTTAAATTAAATAGGGATTAGTTCGTTTCAGTTTATTGGTAGCTTATGCTTATACTGTCTACAGTAACTATCTTTTAAATGATACATTTTTTAAGGCGGAGTCAATAAAACAATTATAATAAAAAGTGTACTGAGTTTAACTGTATCGACCAAAATCGCATACGATTATTTCCCTCTGCGTACTGCCTTTCGCGAACAGCCAGAATTCAAATATTTAAGCTATCAGCCTAAAAGAACACACGCTACATCTTGGTCAGTAGCAAGCAACTTGTCTCTGTTTTTTTACTACAGCTAATGCCGATGACGTTTATTTACGCTTTTCGAAATAGCAGCGGTTGGCACATATGGTTTTGGGCCAAAGAAGCCGTTAGAAAAATCTGCTTCAAAAAATTGTCCTATTTATTTCGATTTTCGAAAAAGCCAAAAATCCAAAAAAAAAAAACAAGGTAATGTAGAAATTGCATTTTTGTTGGCCTGCCCAACGGACCACAGGCCAAGCTGGAAGTTATCTTGTGCCATTAAGGGTGTGTTTGGATGCTAGGATGACCCAGGGATGGAATGGTCCCGCTCCAATTTTGAGGTCATCCAGCTGTTTGGATTGTGGTATGGGGAGAATGGAATGGAAGCAAATGGTCCCTCCCAAAGGAATATTCCTCAAAAATTCGGTATCATGCCATTCCACAAAAAATCCCGGACGACTCCATCCCACAGAAAACTCACGCGCGAGCGGCGGCGCGGGAGGTCGGGCGGCGGGCGGCGTCGCGGGAGGTCGGGCGCGGGCGGCGGCGCAGGAGATCGGGCGCGGCCGGCGGCGCTTGAGGCCGTGCTCTCACCCCTCTCTCTCCCCCTCCCTACTCCAGATCCAGATCCGGGCAAGGACCCGCGCGAGCGGCGGCGCGGAGGCCCGCACGAGCGGCGGCGGCGCGGGAGGTCAGGCGCGGGAGGTCGGGCGCGGGCGGCGGCGCAGGAGATCGAGCGCGGCCGGCGGCGCTTGAGGCCGGCGCGGAACGGTTCCATTCTTCTCCATCCCACTAACCAAGCAAAAAATAGAACCATCTCATACTATGAACCAAACACATGGACGGAACCATCCCGTTCCATCCCAACCCGAAAAACTGGAATCATCTCATCCTATTCCTCCCCATTCCACCAACCAAAACACACCCTAAGTCAACATGTTAGCCTTGCCTTCACCATTTGATTGTAATCGGGACGGTCTAGATCTAAGCGGGTTAGAAATTTTGGTTACGGTTGCCTCCTGAGTAGAATTTGAATTTCAAGCCCGCGTTCATCTGCCCCGACATTTGTGACTTTACTTCAAGGAGAGAAAACGGCTGGTTATGAATATGACAAGTAACATTGATAAAGGCTGATCTGTTTGTGATTTGGCCCGTTGCTTACTAGTTTATTTCAACATTTTAACAAGAAATGTAGTGTGTGTCAAAATGATGATGTTGCCGGTGATGATCATTTGGGCTTTTTTTGGTGGCTTATGGCTGAAAAGTACTGTAGCTGGCTGAAAAAACACTGTAGCTGACAGATGCTTATTTAGCATAATTAAATTTAAAAAAGTTAAAAAAAATATAAAAAAAATATGCTAGCCCATTACGTATAATACAAACAAATACCGGGAAAAAAGAACCGGCAAAAACTCAAAAAAAGTCAAAAGTTCAGAAAAAAAACGAAATTTATAAATAGTAAAAAATAAGCCAGAAGCTGAAGCCAAAATGATCACAGCCTTAGAAGTATAGGCCGTTAGCTAAGATTGTACATGGATCAAGTGTTCACAATGCTAGATTCGTAAAACGAATCATTGCTACTACATAGCTTTTTAACAACTTTGTCGAATCGGGCCACGGCAGCAGGACATGGCTGTCCATGGAAGCTGTGTATAGATTTTATCTTTTTTTGCATCTCGGTCAATTCTCTCTCGTATCAATTAACGGTCGTTTTACTGCCCCATGTTAAGAAAATGATACACGAGGATTCATGGACCACGGTCTGCACAGAACCATTAACTTCACAAGCATACAAATAACATTAATCTGAATTCTTAAAAGGAAACCTGTTCTTGTTGGTAGGAAATTTCACCTTTTTATAAGACATTATTAATTGCTCCATTTTGTTGCAATACAAATTATATAAACCAGCAGCAAGAAACTTTCCCAAATAATATATAGTTCAGGATCTGCTGATCCGAACCAACCAATAGGAAACGATTGCTCAAGGTCTCATCAGACACTTACAAGCTACAGCTAAATTGCTATCTGTCAACGCTGTGAATCCATATTCGACTAAATTTTACTGTCTGCTGATGTTGTGAATTCATATCTGATTGACGGACGGCAACTTTAATGGTGCAGCTGAAATCAACCCTGCAAGAGCTGCATGGCAGCGGAATATACTCAAACAACGCTGAGATCGCTGCGGCAGAAGCCAGCAAGTCTGATCTGACGGCTAAGAAGGCAAAGCTGGACGAGAACACTGCTGCAGCTGCAGCAGCAGCTCCAGGAAGCTTTCGCGTCACAGGTTGGGGATCAGACGGTTGCACGAAACCACCATCTGAACTTCAGGTAGAATGGAATGCTACTAGCCAAACGAGGACACCTGCATCAGCTGGTTCGGTTGCTCCTTTTCCTTTCATGCATCGGCTCTACAGGTGAAAGAAATTTGAATGCATGCTGGTAGATACAGACCTTTTATTTTCAGCTGTGCATCCAAGAACATTTGTTTTTTTTTCTATAGCCGTATTGGAAGTTTTCACGACATTATAGAATGAAAATTAGTACTATTGATCAGAAGGCTTATGCCTAGCCGTGGGAGTACGATTACGGAGTACCAAACATAGGTTGTGATCAAAATGGCTGAAAAGCCCGTGGCTTATGGCTGAAAACACTGTAGCTGGCTGAAAAAAGCACTGTAGCTGACAGAGGCTTATTTACCATAATTAAATTTAAAAAATTTTAAAAATAGAAAAAACATGTTAGCCCATTACGTATAATACAAACAAATACGAGGAAAAAAAGAACCGGTAAAAAAACTCAAAAAAAGCCAAAAGTTCAGAAAAAGACGAAATTTATGAATAGTGCAAAAATAAGCTGAAGCCAAAAGCTCAAGCCATATTGATCACAACCATAATATACTCACCACATAGGCAACAAGATCTTAGGCTTTTTCACGTAGCTTCCTCTCCTAATGGTTTGGTACTGACGCTGCAAAGTGTGCAGTGTACTCCTATCATCAATGTGTAGGCCTAGTCGTCTTCCCATTATATGCTGCCCAGATTGGAGGTACCTCCATTGCACCTACTCGCAACTACTCATGCACTTGTACCATTTGGTTAAATGCTGCACATGAGAACCTTTCTTGCAATGTCACGTACAAATTAATACGTAGATAGCCCACGATGAAATGCGGCTGTATTTCATAAATTTCGGCAGATAAAGGTCTTGTTTATCGCCAAATACATAGATACATCGCACACTTTATACATCATGGATATACAGCTGTGTTTAAGACCGTGTCTGTCTTCGACGCAAAAAAAAATGTAGGCACTGAAAATGCCTAAAAAGGCATAAAAATAAAAGCGAAAAAGACCCTATACTCATCTAGAGAAGTAAAATAAAGCAAACTAACATGCGAGCACAAAATAATAAACCCCACACATTTTCATAAGCAACATGCACATACAAGATGACCTATTCTACACACCTCTAGGCAACAAAATAACTGAGTAACACATTTATGCAAAACATGTAAACTCATACATCTCAAACAATCTTTCACCAGCAACATGCACATATGACCATGTATATAACCCATCCTACACATCACCAACCGAGCAAAGTAGCATGTAGATGCAAAATGTTAAAACCCCTCACATTTGGAACACTCTTTCATTAGCAATGTGCACATACGTCTAGTTCGATGACTCATCATAGGCACCTCCAACCAAGCAAAGTAACATGCAGAAACGTAATGCTAAAAACCATACACATCTTGGACACTCTTTTTCATTAGTGATATGTACATATGACCATGTAGAAAGCCCATCCTACACACCTCTAGTCGGGCAAGTAACACGTGCCCGCAAAACGTTAAAACCTCACACATGATGAATTAACTCTTTTGCCAGCAACATGCACAAACAACCATCTAGATGGCCCATCCTACACACATCTAGCCAAATAAAGTAACACGCAAACACAAAAATGTGAAAACCACACATCTCAAAAACTCTCACTAGCAACATGCCTATATGACATACATATAACCCATCCCACACACCTCTAGCAGAGTAAAGCAACATGTGGCCCACAAAAAACATTAAAACTACTCACATCTCGTACACTCTTTTCACCAACAACATACACAAAAGACCATCTAGATCTAGATGGCCCATTCTACGCACCTCTAGCCTAACAAAGTTACATGCAAGCTCAAAAGCAATACAAGCCTAACACATCCCATCCTTTTTCCCACCTCACAACATATACGTACAACTATCCAGAAGATTCACTGCATACATCATCACCAGCAACGTGCTACCGATGGCTTGACTTTTTATAGTAACTAGTTTTCAAACGTATTGTCTTTTTAAAGTAGGGTCTACAAGTCGATTATAGTAGATAATGTCCCGACTTCATCTATATTAGCTAATATCGTAGGCGAGTATCTCTTTCTCCGTATTTTCTCTCACAAACAACTAAAATTTAAGTTTTTAAGCTAAAATTCACAACCTAAAAAAACTCATTTAAAATAACAAAAGGTTATCAAACACAGAAAAAGCACCTCAAGCTCCCACACAGCACAAACCCAGCCAACACCAGGTTTCACTCACTCAAACACGCGCAACCCACACACACTAGGCGCTAGGCAGCAGGGCACGGGCAGCCGCCCTCCTCCCTCGCAAAACCGCGGCTCTGCCACCGAGAGCGACCGCGGCAGAAGTTGCAGCGCCGCAGTCTCGCGCGCAGCGGCAACAGTGTGTGTAGTGTGCGGTGCGACCTCCTGTTTTGCTTCCTTTCCTCCCACCCCGAGAAAAAACGTATTTTTTTTAAAAAAAAAGAGTAATGTCATTCCTACCTCGCCACCTCGCTCCAGTCCAGACCCGCAACACCGCGTACGCGTGAGTATACCGTATGTATCTACGGTGAGGTGGTGCGGGGCAAGGGTTTCGTCTCCGGCGGTGGAGAGAGGAGGTAGATCTGGGAGGGAGGGATGGGGAACAAGATTGGGGGGAGGAGGAAGGCGGGGGTGGAGGAGCGGTACTCGAAGCCGCAGGGGCTGTACGAGCACAGGGACATCGACCAGAAGAAGCTGCGCAAGCTGATCCTCGAGGCCAAGCTCGCGCCCTGCTACCCGGGGGCCGACGACGCCGCCGGGGGAGACCTCGAGGAGTGCCCCATCTGCTTCCTGGTAACAAAAGGGCTTCCTGGTAACAAAAGGGGGAGGAGATCTCTCCCCCCTCCCATTCCTCCCCCACCTGCAAACTTTTTTCTAGCCGTCGGTGCTTGCCGTGAGTGCCGAGTGTGGTGGCTTGCGGGTGGCTGGGATGGAGAGTATTTATGCGTTACTGCGTATGGATTGGGTCGATTAGTGGCTGCTTTTGTTCGATTGTGGAGCGCCGTTAGATGTGTGGGTTTACACGTGGTTCTACTTAGTGCTTTGCAAACTCTTTAGGAGCATAATTTTACTCAACTTTGGCACATTTGATGACCTGCCTGTGTTTTTCTAGGTAATTAGTGCACTTCGTGATCAAATGTTGCAAAATGTAGTACCAATTGCATCGGTTTTGTTCTATGCGCCTGCGTTGGTATCTGCCCCTTTGGTAGTGACATCATAGTGCATATGTACAAGGTCCAAAATGTGCTTCTAAGTGGCCCTGAGATTGTTATTTCACCACATTTGATTATTTGGTCGTGTTGGTTGGAGTTCTGCCACTCTTTTTTTTTGGTGGCTGGATAGTTGCTATTCTAGGAGGTTTTGGGTGTCACTAATGTTAAAAGTCCTAGAGAAACATTGCATATATTGATATATTCAATGTTCTATGGCCCTATCTGGTGGTAGTGTTGTAATGCATGTGTGCATTGCAAGAAATGCAGTGCTTTTTTATGCTGCAGACCATATAGGAAATTCGACTAATTCCAAAACAAATAATTGGCTAACTGTTCTGAGATGTTGCATGCCTTTTTGAAATCGTCTAGGCTTTAGAGTGTTGCCATGGTGGCATGGGTATATTGTGTGTATGATCAAGGTGAATGTCTTAGTGGTCTTGGGAACTGCAATTGAGAATCTCATTGCCATTGTAGTGCGCTTTATTTGGTTGCCTAAAGGATCATTCCTGGTTCTGGTTAATGGGTTAGCTGTTGTTCTAGGATACTTTGGATGGTTCCGATCTAGCTTGTAAAATAACTGGAAATGGTACTGATTTTGCTTGCGCTTACGTGACACTAAGTAGATGTTTTTAATGTTACTATAGTTGGAATGTTATTGCAATTCTGGTGCATTTGATCATTAGCCTCTAGCCCTAAAATTCACTTGATTGTTAAAGATGGAATTTGTATTATAGAAGGTTCTTATATTTTGCACCGGTGCTGATAGCATTATTTAGCACCTCTATTAGTTTGGAGTTTTAACTTACTAGAAAGAATACCCAGCTAGTATTGTGATTTATTTGTCCTGTCCTAAAATGCATGTTTTCGTTCATTGTAGTACTACCCAAGCCTTAACCGATCAAAATGTTGCTCGAAAGGGATATGTACAGGTAATACATCTATCCTACTACCAACGATTGCGTGTTACTTGTTAGGTGCAAATATCCTTACATATGTTGTTTGGTATTTTTGCAGAGTGCTTTCTTCAAATGAAACCAACTCATGCTGCTAGGCCTACACAGTATCCTTTATGCCATCTCTAGTCTTATTTCATATTCTTGGTAATCTATGGGCCTTGTTATGCAATATACTTATTACTTAACCAATAAAGATGCCCATTCTGCAAAACTCCCAATTATGCTGTGGAGTATCGTGGTGTGAAGACAAAGGAGGAAAAAAGCATAGAACAATTTGTAAGTCTTATGTTGTAATGCTTTCATTTTCTGTTGAATGTTGATATATTCCCAGTGTTTCTTTAGTGTTCCAAGGCCAAATGCATTTTCTTTATCTCTGTAAAACATGTTACAGGAAGAACAAAAAGTCATAGAAGCACAGATGAGGATGCGCCAGCAAGCACTTCAAGACGAAGAGGATAAGATGAAAAGGAAAAAGAACAGGTGCTCTTCTAGCAGAACAATCACTCCAACAACAGAAGTGGAGTATCGGGATATTTGCAGCACATCCTTTTCAGGTCTGCACTAGATGCGACTAATATGCACGTTTAATAATGTTAACTTTTCTGCAGCTTAATCTGATGATTTACAGCATGTTATGTCTGTTACAGTGCCATCATACCGATGTATTGAGCAAGGAACTGAGTGCTGTTCATCTGAACCTTCATGCTCTGCCCAGGCTAGCATGCGGCCTTTCCATTCTAGGCATAATCGGTATGTTATTATGTTTTGTGTTTGATGTCTTTTGTTGAACATCAAACCTAACTGAAGTTTTAATTTTGACAAGAAAATGTCCATATGCCATTTATACCAACTGTTTCAAATGTAACACGTCGAATGAGAACTACTACTCTTAAAATAGGAGATTGAGAAGTAGTGATATTAGCCATTAGATTAAATCTAGATGGCAAAGACCAACCATTGGATTAAATGTAGATGGCAGAGACTAAACCATTAAAAGCCACTGACATTTCTGAAAACACCCCTGAATTATTCCACTTTACACTTGCCCTTTCTGTATTCTAGTGACATGGGCAACTTACCCTGATCTGCACCATTCAAGTTGACACAGCAGCCGTGATTAGAGTTATCATTATTCTATTTTAAGGTTGGTTCCTACCAGATACCATGACCTGTTCCAAATGACACATATTTAATGTTTAATTTAGTAAAAATGTCTATTGAGAGAGCATGTTGTCTGATCAGTGCTTTATGCTGTGGTAATTACATTACAAATTACTGTTTGTCTATAGGAAGTGCAGGAAGACACCTAAACAATAAAATTTGGTTTGAGGGAAACACTAAATAGAAAAATCTTGAGAAGGGATTAGATTTTTTATACAATATACAGTCATTTGTTGTCGTAATTGAGTGGCCTATAGTTGGCCCTGTGACAACAACATCTCCTTTTTATTGGTGGGGGGATTTCTTACAAGTTACAACACTGGCAGAGTTTGGACTTCAATTTTAAATATTGACAGGTCGTTCCCTAGATTTGAGTAGTGTTTTTTAGGGAAATTTTTCATGTTGATCTGATGCCCAAACTGACATGGTCCTCTCTGTTATAGGCGTGGGCCTTGGGCCAATCGGGTATTATTAGGAATTAGAGATTGGTTTCTATTCAAGTTAGAGATTAGTTTCCTTGTGTTAGAGATATAATTAGAGATATGATATTAGTTACTATATCTGTTAGAGATATGATTGAGATTAGATTCTATCTGTTAGGGGAAGCCATCTATATAAGGAGGCTACCACATGCTATTGTAATCAAGTAAGAATAATAACAATAGTCTTCCTAGTCTATAGTCTCCTCTCTCTCCCTACGCCGACGCCATCCGGCCATCTTCTTGGTGGTGTTTACCCGTTATGAACTAAGGTTCATAACAACTTGGTATCAGAGCAGTCGATCCCTTCCCACGACTTCTGCTACCATGGGTTCCAACGAGGAAGACAGTTCCATGAGAGCAACGTTTAAAGCAATCAAGAAACAGATGGCGGTGCTCATGCAGCAGTGTGCCGAGATGAACTCCCAACTTGAAGATTTGACGCGGGAGAGCATCGCAACCGACGCCAGGATTGCAGCAATTGTATTCAGGAGGAGTTTAGCCGCTGGCTACGCCCCACCGGTCGCATCAGCTCCAAGCCAGGAGGATTCCACCGTCGCAGCCGAGGGAGGAAGGGAGAAGGCGCTCACCGCCGGGCCATCCCCGTCTTCCCCCGTCCAGGCCGCCGTCGCCGTATCGGCCCACGTGCTGCCGCCGCCAGATTCGGCCTGCGTGGGCAGAGTCTCTGCGCCACCGTTGATTTCTGAAGTCGGGGGCCGCGAACGCCGCAAGGCTTTCCCCTGTGCCCGAAGCCGCGCCGTGGTCTCTGCTGCTCCGCCGGCCGTTGCCGTCGTCGTCGCGGTCCTCGGGTCGCCGGTCGCCGTCGCCGCAAGTCGCCGGCCCCACCGCCCGGGCCGTCTCCTCCGCCCGTGCGCAGCCGCCGCCAACAGCCGCCCCGCTCGCCGCTGTCCAGGTCGTCTTCGGCCGAGCCGCAGCCGCCCGATTCGCCTCCGCCAGATCCGTGCGAGCCGCCGCCGCCGCCGCTCCTCCCGCCGGCCGCTCCGACTCCGCCGGTCTGCCTCCATTCATAGCCTCCACCGCCGGGCCGTTTCCCGCCGAGCCGCCGCCGCCCGGGTCGTCCCCGCCCGCAGCCGCCGGGTCCGCCTCTGCCCGAGCCGCCGCCGTTCCTTCCGCGGGCAGCTCCGCCAGTCGCTCCGCACGCAGCCGCTCCCTTGGCTGCCGCTCCGCCGCCGACCGCCCCGCCGGCCGCTCCCTCGGCCGCCGCTCTACTGGGCCACCTCCGCCGCGCCGCAGCCGCTCAGCCGCCTGCTCCGCCTCTGCTACCGCCGCCCGGATTCAGTCCGCACGGGCCGCCGCCGGCCGCCGTGGGTCGCCGGACCGTCGCCGCCGCCGCTGCGCCTTCAGCCGCCGCTCCTTCTGCGCCACTGACCGAGCGTTTGGGAGGTGTGGTGACCTGGTGCTCTCGGTCGGCTTTTAACCGACCGATTGAGTTAAGGAAAAAAAAATCAAAAAAAAATCAAAAAAAAAAACTTATTTTGCAGGCATTATATTTCCAAAGGCGTTACACTTCGTCTAGCCTTATTCCGTTTGGATTTGGCCGGTCGTCTCCATCCGCTGCAGCACCCTGCTACCGTTCGTCTTCTACATCGGCGTCGAAGGTCTTCCATTGGCTGCCGTCTAGCAGCTCGAGGACGAGCTGCATGTCCGGGAGGGGTGTAGTGTTATAGGCGTGGGCCTTGGGCCAATCGGGTATTATTAGGAATTAGAGATTGGTTTCTATTCAAGTTAGAGATTAGTTTCCTTGTGTTAGAGATATAATTAGAGATATGATATTAGTTACTATATCTGTTAGAGATATGATTGAGATTAGATTCTATCTGTTAGGGGAAGCCATCTATATAAGGAGGCTACCACATGCTATTGTAATCAAGTAAGAATAATAACAATAGTCTTCCTAGTCTATAGTCTCCTCTCTCTCCCTACGCCGACGCCATCCGGCCATCTTCTTGGTGGTGTTTACCCGTTATGAACTAAGGTTCATAACACTCTCTCTTACACCAAGTGAGTGGTTTGAAGTGGATATGTCTCCTCAGTCCAAAATATAAAATATTTGGTCAGTGAGTAAAGTCTATCTCGAGATTACCTCCTGGTGTGCTAGATTGTGACATATAGTGTAACAGAAGCCTGTGTAACTAGGACAAGTTTTTTCTTATGTTACACAAGTAGTAAACAACAGCATCTAATCAGTTCATACATACCACATCACCGCTAAGCGCTGACTGAGGAGACTTTTCGATGCTGATACAGTGTAGCGCTAGGGCAAAAACTATATGGTACAGGGATGCTCGAACCAGAATGAAGTTGAGGTTCCAAAAGAGTATTTGACCCAATTAAAATATCTCAATCAATCTGAGAATCTTGGTTTTCATACTATTTCTGGTGAAGCTGGTTGATGTTATCATGGTGCCTCTTGTAGTTCTTGTTCAGAAGATTGGTCTGCTGTACTGCTGGCTTGGGAGGGTTTCAACTGCAGCTTAAATCTGCAGAAGCTAGAACTCTACCAAGTACGATTAATAGGGTACGAGTACGACTGGAGGGACTTCTCAAAGAAAATTAAACCCCTCTTGTATCGAAAACCTAAATCTCCACTCCATCAACTTCTCTGCGAAGCCAGTCTATTGGAAGAAGCTAAACTCGAACAAAATAGGCCTTAAATCTCTTCTCAGTTTTATAGTTTACCTTGCAAAGGTTTTCTTCCACTAAGCATATATTGCATGGTGGTCAAGTTAATCCTTTATGCTGTTGAGATTTGAGATCAAACAGGCTTCTAACAATTACGGAAATTGTTTTTTTTGCTTACAGTGATGATAACATTGACATGAATATAGAGGACATGATGGTTATGGAAACGATTTGGCGTTCTATTCAGGTGAAGTGGAATTTTTTCATATGTTCCTCAAATGAACATTAATAAGAATATGACAGTGCATGAATGAATAATATTATGTATGCCGTTTTGTTGTGTCAGGTAATGATTTTGTAATGAGCTGCAGAAAAAAGAGACTGTCGTTTGCATGGAATATGAAACTTTGCTGAATTCACTGCATTTGTAGCTAAAAAAGCATGTTGAATTTCACCTTTTTTTATATAGGAATATGTTTAACATTTTACATATTGTGATAAATGCATGACCTAGTCTGCAAAACATGCTTTTTTTTGCTTCCTATGATAAAAAAAAGGTAATTAATTTGCAGAAAAGCATATTCATGTTACTAAGTAATATAGATTATTGCGTTGTTTAGGTCAGTTTTATTCTTCGTTTGGTAATTTGTACGTTCAAGTACTAGCATAGTCATTACACAAATATTTCATGGTTACTTTTTGAGGGGTTTTAAAAGAGCATGCACAATGCAATTGTTTACAGTGGTCTACATTATAAACAATAAGCTGGATTGGGAAAATCCACGGATTATCTTATAGCACAGAAAAGTTTGCATGCGTATCTGCTTCTAATGTGTTCATGTTTCTCTGAGCAGGAGCGGGGAAGTATAGGAAATCCTGTTTGTGGCAACTTTATGCCTGTAATTGAGCCACCCTCGCGTGAACGGCAGGCGTTCGTTCCAGCTGCTCCCCTGGAAGTACCTCATCCCGGTGGATTTTCTTGTGCTGTTGCCGCTTTGGCTGAGCACCAGCCACCAATCATGGATTTCTCCTACATGCCTGGCAGTAGCGCGTTCCCAGTCTTTGACATGGTCCGCCGCCCATGCAGCATTGCTGGTGGAAGCATGTGTGCCGTCGAGAGTTCACCGGATAGCTGGAGCGGCGTAGCACCAAGCTGCAGCAGGGAAGTGGTAAGAGAGGAAGGAGATTGCTCAGCCGACCACTGGTCGGAGGGTGCAGAGGCCGGAACAAGCTATGCTGGCTCAGACATCGTGGCGGATGCGGGGGCCATGCCACAGCTGCCTTTCGCTGAAAACTGCGCCATGGCTCCAAGCCACTTCCGTCCGGAGAGCATCGAAGAACAGATGATGCTTTCCATGGCTGTTTCCTTAGCAGAAGCTCATGGTAGAACGCACACGCAGGGGTTGACATGGTTGTAGCACGGTGATTTTGACGCCTTGCCGCCCTTTCCCTTGCGCTGCTGTAGCTCTTCTCCCCTGCTTCTGCCTCTTTCTGCCACCCGCTTTTGGCCTTCTTTTTGTCTCTCTTTTTTGCATGTGTTGCCTCATGGTTTGATATAGTTCCTGCTATAGCTCTCCATTGTTATTGCTTATATGTATGTAAAATGGAATATGAGGAAATAGGAAAGAAAATGGGTCACAGTTGTTTCGCTAGTGGGATGCAGTGTGTTTTCGCGTTGAGAAAGCATATAAGAAGATATTGCAAGTTGTAATGTGCACGTGGGTTTTTAGAACCATTAAGTAGCTATGGCATTGGTGATGCACCAAATTTCGAAAGTTGTGCTTCTAAGAGGAGAAAGAAAGGGCTCCAAGCGCATACACCCACGGCCCACGCCCACCCATGGGCTCTAGATGGATTTTGGCTGCTTACTTTTGGACATTAGGCTTACGTTTTTTTAGTTTATACTATATTAATTAGTTTTTACATGATGTGCCTACATAATATCTTTTTAAAATAGAGTCTACAAATCGATTATAGTAGATATTGTATTAAATTTATTTATATCGATTAAAATTACACGTGACTATTTCTCCCTGTACTCTCTCTTATACTCTCTAACAAACAGACAATTCAAAAACTTAAACCAAAAACTATACATCATAATCTAAAAGAACCTACCTTTTATCCAGCTCACTTTCGTCTCGGGTCGCCGAGTAGACGCGACGCAAAGTGGCGAAGGCAAGTCCAGGGTGCACGACAATGGCGCACGCACGAGCATGCGAAGGACCGAACGACGGGCAGAGCCGGCGAGCCCCGCCGGCCGGCCACGAACCAACGACGCTAAGGTCCGTTTGCCACACGTGAATTTCCCTCGGTTCATGTAAGGATTAAGCTATTTCCTGCGAAATTTCTACGAAATCCTGGCGGTCCAAACGGTCAACAAAAAACACAGGGTCCTAACCTATCATCGGTTCATCATCGTCATCAGGAAAGAAAAAGATAAGAAAGCAGTGGGGAAAAAAAAGATTGGGACCACTGTATGTTACTTAGTTTGTCACCCATCACCTAATCGCTAGCTGTATATGAATGCATGTCTCTCACGAATCATGACGCTTCCTTGTTCCGTGCATGCATCAAAGTAAAAGCGTACGGCGAACCTGTGGTTATGCCGTCGTCTTAGCGACTTTTCAAAAGGCGCTAGGAAATACGAACCGATCGCGATCGCCAAGGTAGGGAACGTACTCTCCCAAGTCCCAACCAATCGACCATTCGATTGCCTTTGGCTTTTGCATCTTTCCCGGATGGAGCAACGGCCATGGAAACGAGGACAAGGAGGGTGTACAGCCTATTTCTCGATCGGTTGTTCTCACCAAGCACGGAACAAACTAAAACGAAACAAAAAAAAATGTTACATCGCGTAGGTAGCTTTTAGGGGGATCGTTCCTTAGTTATCAGTCGTACTATTGTCAGCTTGTTAGCCGAGAATAAAAGGCAATTTGTCCGGGCTTCTGTTCCACCTCTTAGGGCGTCCGCAATGGTAATAACTAGTACTAGCTATATAGTCAGCTGACGTGGAGGTGAGAGATAAAAGCAAAGATTATTTTATACTGTTGGACCCACATGCTCCTCTCTCATATTCTTGGACTACGTGAAATAGATCAGCTATTTGCTCGTCGCTAGTGACTACTCTCTCTCCTACTTTTTCCTTGCCACATCAGATCTAGCTAACTAAATAGCCAGCTGTTGGAGACGCCCTTAGGCTAAACGGTTTCGATTTCGGCTTCTGATTTTTTTTTTCTGATTTCTAGCTTTTTTAGTTTTTTTGACTTTTTTCTTTTACTTCTTTCCTTTCTATTATCCGTGGAGATATAATGATGTTTTTTAATAGCTGCTATAATGCAATTTTAACTAAAAACTAATAGCCACAGCCGAAAGTCATAAACTTCCGCCGTATGGAGTGGGCCCTTAGAACCTAGCTTCACATGAAGCTAGCTCCATGATAATTTGCTCACTTTAAGGCCCTGCTCATTTCGACTTGAATTTCTGGTTTATTTTTTGTTATTCCTAAATTTCGTCTTTTTCTAACTTCTTGACTTTTTTGAGCATTTTTGTCCGTTCCTTTTTTCTGTATTCATTTGCATTGTTCATGATGAGCTAACCTATTTTTTTATTTTTAAATTTTTCTAAATTTAGTTACGCAAAATAAACGTCCATCAGCTACAATGTAATTTCAGCCAGCTACAGTTAGGGGTGGAAAAAAAGCTCGTTAGTGGGGCTCGTTGGCTCGGTTCAAAATTACTTCAATTATACTTGTTAATTGGTGAAACATTAAAATGAGTTGATTTCAAATGAATTTGAATTTTGCTCAAGCTCGGCTCGGCTCGGCTCGGCTCGTTAGCTCGTTTCTAAAAATACTTTTAAATTATATGTAAAATGATATTAAATCAAACTGTGTCATTTTTAGAAAAAGCTCGATAAGACGAGGAGTTGGCTCGATATCCACCCCTAGCTACAGTGGAATTTCAGCCATAAACCAGCTTATTTCAGCCCAATCGAGTGGCACATAAGTCTCCTGAAGCCAGTGAAGCTATTACTGGTTAGCTCCGTCCTCCAGTTCAGGTCTTGTTTGGCCGAGCTCGACTTCTTTTTTGGCTTCGAAGCCTAGCTTCAAAAGAAGCTAGAAAATCACAGCTTCAAATTCGCAGTTTATTTTGGGCTCGACTTCTTCTTGGCTTCTCTGTGGCCCGACTTCAAGTCCCACACATTTTATCGAAAAATTAACTTCGAAGCTTAACAAACTAAAACCAAAATCCGGCCAAACAGGGCCAAACTTCTTTAGCTCCTGCTCCGAAATTGCTTGGAGCCAAAAGCGTTTGGCCGGCTAGATCGAACTTCGAGAAGCTGGAGCTTGGCTCTATTTGTTTGAGACTACTGACTTTAAGTTGAGACTCCCTGAATAGAGAGTCGTAATTAAGCTTCTTTCATGCCACGAATCTAAAGTTCTTTATAAAAGTGATGTGACTTTTAGTTAAAATGGTATCGTAGCAGTTATTAATTTTTTCTGATGTATTAATTAAAAATAGATAGAAAAATAGAAGAAAAAATAAAAATATTATTATATCTCTATAGATAATATAAAAAAAGGAGAAAAAATCATATTGAGAAACCAACGAGTTTCAAACGTCCATTACTATTTAGAAAGAAACGTAAAACTATAACTCTCCATCTTTTAGTTTGAAACAAGACGTAAAGTTATAATTCTCCGTTGGTCTGCCTGGGCCTGTTTGGCAACGGCTACAGCTTATGACTTTTGGCTGAAATTTTTGAATTTTAGCTGTTTACGGTACAGATTACAGAGAGACAAACACTCACTTGCGATTTTATCTGGTACAGATGTTGAGCTTTTAACGTGTAGATCGTTTAACTTGTAGACCTCGTCTTGAGAAAATACCCCGTTTGAAAGTTAAGTACTGTAGCAAAAGTCAAAAACCATCAGCTTCGGAGGAAAAGAACAGGCCCTTAGCTTCCTCGATAAACCCCGAGACTCCTTCCAATGTAAGACCCGGCCATGTGGAGAGACAGAGAGCGACTTCTTTCTTCTCGCGTAAACAGCAAGGGTCAACGGCACGAGTCGTCTATCATACGCAGCTTAGGCCCTGTTCGCGTAAAATATTCACATGTTGGTGTAGATTGAGCATTTTTATATTTCATTTATAGAAATATAACTTGATCAAGTTACAAGTAGGATTGTTACAGAGCTAACTAGACGGTTTTGTAACCCTGCTAAACAGCTTAAGTATTCCAAAAGGGAAAGTTAACTCAGCAGTACCCAAAAAAAGCAAAACCAGGAGAATGACATCGCTATCAGCCAATCAGGCTCGACTGGAAAATAACATCATAAACAGGAAAAATACGGCAAATAGCACTGCCATTTAAGTTTAGGAACAACATACCTTCTTCACTAGGTAAATCTCCACCAGTGGCAAAAGTCTCCTTTCCAAGGTCATCCACCGTAACTGCTGACAGCTTCGAAAGTACCAAACCTGATGCGAAAGGGTGGCCTGGGTTGCTACAAAAACAAGTCATGGTATTCTTATATGCATTCTGAAAGAGAAATCCACTAAGAAGAACTTTAATTACCTCTACATCTTCGTATCTGATATGAATATTGCTGATGGACAACTTGATGTTTCCAATTACAGTTCTAATGAAAGACCCAAGACATGACAAATTCTTCAAGGATAAATAGTTCCAGTCGGAAATAAGAGGAGTATGTTAGAATGATCTCAGGGGATTTGGCCCAACGGCCAAATCCCCCCCTTGCTCGCGCCCTGATCGGGGGCGCCCAGCCCATTATGGCTGGTGGGCCCCTGTCGCCAGCGCTATAAATAAAGAGGTGGGGGCCGGGCGGCACGCACGACGAGGTTCACCGTGCCGCCACCTTCCCCACCAACAAACCCTAACCGATCTAAGAGGGGGGCGCTGAAGCGACGGGAAGTTCCACCGCCGTTCAACGCCGCCGCCAGGGAGGTCGCCGCCGCGCCGCCGCCGAGGAGCCCCGCACCTCTTCCCCGACCGTCGCTGCCCGTGCGCAGACTCCACCGAGCGAACCCGCGATGGCCTCCTCCTCCTCCACGCAGTCGGAAGGTTGGTACCCTTCTCTCCCTCTCAGTGTAGAACGTCAAGAACCCCAGAGAAAAGAAGACCCCGCTAGATCTAACCTGGAGATCCTAGAACCTAGTACTAATAATGGTATCAGAGCCTGTCGAAGGTTTAGATCTAGATGGGGAAAAGAAGATCGACCGCCGTCGATTGACCGGCGTGCGGAAAAGAAAATCACAGAGTTCCCCCCCTAACCCTAGAAAACCGAAAAGAAAGAAAAGGAGAAGGGGAGCGGGGCTTACCGGTTGCGTCGCCCGGCCGCCGTCGCCACCACGCCGCCGCTGCGCGCTGCCGCTCCGGTTGGCACCGACGTCGCGTGCGCCGTGCGGCCGCATCTTGCGCCCCGCCCCGCCGCCTCCATGGAAGCGCGCCGCCGCGCTGTCGCGCGCCCGGCCACCGCGCCTCGCTGGGGCCTCCATGCCGCCGTCGAGCCGCTTCGGGGGCCGCCACGCTGCCGCTCCGCGCTCGGAGCCGTCGCGGCCGCCATCGCCTCGCGGGACAGGGAGCCGCCGCTCCGTTTTTTTCGCAAGGGGGCGGGCGAGATAAGGCTAGGGTTAGGGTTTTCGGGTTACTGATCCCCGCCGCGAGCGCGGTCAGCCGTCCGATCAGATCGGATCCCATCGGACGGCTGAGGAAGAGCCGGCCTTTTTTCGGCCCAGGCGGGAAGGCGCTTTCCCGGCCCAGGCCCAGGTTGCGGCCTGGGCGCGGGGGAGGGCGCGAGCGCGCGCGTAAGGCGCGGGGAGAGCAGGCCGAGTGGGCCGCGCGTGGGCGAGGCAGGCCGCGAGCGCTCGCCCGCGCGGGCAGGCCGCCGTGGGCCGTGGGCCAGGCCGAACAGGCCGAAATGCCTATTTGCACAGTAAAATCCCGAAAATTGGATTTATTGTTTTTCAGAAGCTTTTTTGAGTGTATTTGAATGAATATTGAACCAAAATTTCTCTGTAATTTTTGCACCAACGTGTTAATTTTTCCAGAGATTGATGTTTACAGTATAATGCTTCTGAATATTGAATTATTATTTTTAGAATAATTACAGTTTCCGCTGCAAAAGTTAATATTGATTGTTTTTCATTATTAAATTCGAACCAACGGGAGAATTTAATTTTGGAAAAATAGATTGAAATTCCAGAGATTTATGATACTGTTATTTACTGACCAACGTTGTTAATATCAGTATTATAAATTTTTTAATGTTGATTTCATGCATTATTTCTATTTCTGCCCAACGGTGATGTAGATTTAATGTATGATAAAATTGATTTAAATTGTATGTCGTATTTTTGACCAACGTTGGAAATAAGGCATATGATTTTGATGTTACGTTCTCACTGTATTTGAAATATTTTTCAGGAGGATACAACTTGATGAGTTGTATTAGAGAAATCCCCACTCTCAAAGGTGATAATTATGGAGAGTGGAAGAAAAGGCTAGACTTAGCTTTTATCTTGGCTGAGGTGGACTGGGTCCTCACTACAGCACGTCCCACTGAGCCTTTGGCGCCAGTGAGGGAACAGAATGAGGATGACACTGCATGGCAGAACAGACAGAGGGATCATGCCCCCTTACAGATGTCTTATGACCTTGATCATAAGAAATGGACCACAGCCAACAAGAAATGTATGGCTGTAATAAAGAACACAATTGAGCCTGCTATTCTGGGCTCAATTGCAGAGTGTGACACTGTCACTGAATACCTTGATAAAATAAAGAGTCAGTTCACTGGCTCTTCAAAGACTTATGCTACACAGCTGATTAAGCAGCTGGTAACAGAGAGGTATTCTGGCGGTGGCAATGGCATAAGAGAGCACATTCTTAGAATGAGCAACTTGGCATCTAAACTGAAACCGATGGATTTGGCTCTCAAGGATGAGTTCCTTATTCATTTGGTTTTTGCTTCTTTGCCAAAAGAGTTTGACACCTTTGTTGTCAACTATAATATGCAGCCCGAAAAATGGGACATGGAAAAGTGCATAGCCATGTGCGTGCAAGAGGAGGAAAGAATCAAATCCTCACATGGTGGTGCTATCAACTTTGTGAGGGAAAACAAGAAAAAGAATTACAACAGTAACCCCTTCTCAAAGAACAAGGGCAAAACCCATGTACATCAGCCTCAACAGAACAAATTTGCTGTAGACAAAGACCAGTGCCTTCACTGCAAGAAGACGGGACACTACAAGAAGGATTGTCCTGACTACTTAAAGATGATAATGGCTAAGAAAGGTGAGAACATTATTACCTTTATTAATGAATGCCTGTATGTGAAATATTCGAAATCCACTTGGTGGATTGATTCAGGAGCAACTGTTCATGTTGCTAATTCATTACAGGGATTCCGTTCGACGAGGACTACGCAAAGAAAAGAAAGATGCATTAAAGTTGCAAATGGAGTCGAAGCTGAAGTGGAAGCCGTTGGCGATCTTTCATTAGAATTAGCTAATGGCTCTACTCTATTACTTAGAGATGTCCTTTTTGTACCCTCTTTACAGAGGAATTTGATTAGTGTGTCAAATTTGGACAAAGATGGTTATGATTGCAATTTTGGAAATGGCAAGTGCGAAATAATGTTTAATAAAGAATGTGTTGGTATTGCCATATTACAGAATGAGCTTTATTTGTTATCATTGTGTGATGATGTGAATGTCGTATGCGATAATGAGAACGTTGCGTGCGAGAAAGTGATTGAATCCTCGTCTACGAATGTAAACAGAAAACGAAAGAGAACTCTAGATGAGTCGTCGAAATTATGGCACTGTCGTTTAGGCCATATTTCGAGGGGGAGAATAGAAAGACTAGTAAAAAATGATATTCTTCCTCCATTAGAGTTCTCAGACTTAGAACAATGCAGAGAATGCATTAAAGGAAAATATGTAAAGAAAATTAAAAAAGACGCTAAAAGAAGCACAGGAGTTCTACAAATTATTCACACAGATATTTGTGGTCCTTTTCCTGTGAAAAGTGTGGATGGATATGACTCGTTCATAACATTCACAGATGATTACTCCCGTTATGGATATATTTATCCAATTAAAGAAAGAAATGAAGCCTTGGATAAATTCAAGATATTTAAGGCTGAAATTGAAAACCAACACGATTTAAAGATTAAGATAGTCCGATCTGATCGTGGGGGGGAGTACTACGGTCGACATACCCCTTATGGACAAGTTCCTGGACCTTTTGCGAGGTTTTTACAGGAAAATGGAATAGTAGCCCAGTATTCTATGCCGGGCGAACCTCAGCAAAATGGAGTAGCTGAAAGACGCAACCGTACCCTGATGGATATGGTGCGAAGTATGATGAGCTACTCCACACTCCCATTGAGTTTGTGGATGGAGGCGTTGAAAACCGCCATTCATATTCTCAACAGAGTGCCTAGTAAGTCGGTGCCCAAAACACCGTACGAGTTGTGGACAGGAAGAGTTCCCTCATTAAACCACTTACGTGTGTGGGGGAGTCCTGCTGAGGCTAAAGTATTTAACCCAAACCTTGGGAAACTTGATCCCAAAACAGTAAGTTGCCATTTCATTGGCTACCCTGAAAAGTCAAAAGGTTATCGTTTCTACTGTCCAGACAGATACACAAAGTTTGTAGAAACGAGACATACTGTCTTCTTAGAGGATGAAATGATGAGGGGGAGCATGGTAGCTCGAGAGATTGACCTTGAAGAGAAGCGGGTGTTTGCGCCCACTCCGATGATTCAAGAGCCATTCTTCACACTACCTGCTGTCGCTGCACCGACGGTGCAAGACACTGTAGTGCCAGCACCTGTTATTGTTCCTCCCGTGGCAACAATGAATGAGAATGAGGAACCTGTTCTTCAGGATCATATAGAACCTATTGCCACAGATGAGGGGGAGCAACAGCAGCCTCAAATAGTAGATGTACCAAATGAGGAGGCCCCGAGGAGGTCTCAAAGAGTAAGAAGATCAGCTATTTCTGATGATTATCAGATTTATCATACAGAGGAATTTCAAATGGAGGATGATCCCACCTCATTTGAAGAAGCCATGAGAAGCGAAAATTCCTCAAAATGGCTTGATGCCATGGAAGAGGAAATGAGGTCCATGAAGACTAATAAAGTCTGGGACTTGGAAATTATTCCTAAAGGAGCCAAAACAGTAGGCTGTAAATGGGTCTACAAGACAAAGCTTGACTCCCAAGGGAATATAGAAAGATACAAAGCGCGACTTGTGGCGAAAGGCTTTACGCAAAGAGAATGGATTGATTACAATGAGACATTCTCTCCAGTCTCATGTAAAGATTCCTTCAGAATCATAATGGCATTAGTAGCACATTATGATTTAGAGTTACATCAGATGGATGTAAAGACGGCATTTCTTAATGGGGATTTGGAGGAAAATATTTACATGGCACAACCGAAAGGTTTTGTCGTGGAAGGAAATGAAAGAATGGGATGCCGCCTAAAGAAATCAATTTATGGGTTAAAGCAAGCTTCAAGACAATGGTACTTGAAGTTTGACAGTACAATAAGAAAATTTGGGTTTAAAGAGAATGTAGAGGACAACTGTGTTTATGCAAAGTTTAAAGATGGGAAGTTTATCTTCCTAATCCTGTATGTGGATGATATCCTACTAGCTAGTAGTGATGTTAATATGCTACTGGAAACAAAGAAGTTTTTGTCCTCAAACTTCGATATGAAAGATCTTGGTGAAGCTTCATTCGTTCTAGGGATCGAAATTCACCGAGATAGAAACAAAGGGGTATTGGGACTGTCACAAAAGGCATACATAGAGAAAGTCTTAAAGAAATTTGGTATGCATAAATGTAGTCCATCACCTGCACCTATAGTCAAGGGCGACAGATATGGGGATTTTCAATGCCCTAGGAACCAGTATGAGATCGATCAAATGAAAGCGGTTCCATATGCTTCAGCTGTCGGAAGCTTACAGTATGCTCAAGTGTGCACACGCCCTGACTTAGCATTTGTTACCGGGTTACTTGGCAGATTCCAGAGCAATCCTGGAATAGAACATTGGAAATTGATAAAGAAAGTCTTGCGTTATTTGCAAGGAACAAAAGGCCTCATGATGACATACAGAAGATCAGATTCACTCCATATAGTGGGGTATACAGATTCTGATTTTGCGGGAGATGATAGAAAGTCTACATCCGGATATGTATTCACTCTCGCTAAAGGAGCTATATCGTGGAAAAGCTCAAAACAAACCGTCACTACATCGTCCACAATGTATGCCGAGTTTGTAGCATGTTATGAGGCTACGGGGCAGGTGAACTGGCTAAAGAAGTTCATACCCGGTTTAAAAGTGGTTGACGACATCAATAGACCACTTAAGTTGTACTGCGATAATGAACCCGCAGTAACGTATGCCCACAACAATAAGTCAAGTGGTGCTGCCAAACACATTGACATAAAGTACTATGTTGTGAAAGATAAAGTTCGGGATCAAATTATAAGTCTAGAGCATATAAGTACCGCAAAGATGTTAGCGGATCCGCTTACTAAAGGCTTACCACCCAACGTGTTCAGAGAACATGTAGCCGGCATGGGTTTAAGGGAAAGCCTATGATTCCTGGACTAAAAGATGGCCCAAAGATTAAAGTAACTGTTTCAGAACAGAGAGATGTATTGTAACTGTTGAATCTATCGGCGATTGACCGTGACGATGAGACATGTTCTATGCACTAATCTGCGATGGAATGTGTAAAGTCAAAAGTAATTAAAGATAAAGTATAGATTGAGATCAAGGGGGAGAATGTTAGAATGATCTCAGGGGATTTGGCCCAACGGCCAAATCCCCCCCTTGCTCGCGCCCTGATCGGGGGCGCCCAGCCCATTATGGCTGGTGGGCCCCTGTCGCCAGCGCTATAAATAAAGAGGTGGGGGCCGGGCGGCACGCACGACGAGGTTCACCGTGCCGCCACCTTCCCCACCAACAAACCCTAACCGATCTAAGAGGGGGGCGCTGAAGCGACGGGAAGTTCCACCGCCGTTCAACGCCGCCGCCAGGGAGGTCGCCGCCGCCCGCGCCGCGCCGCCGCCGAGGAGCCCCGCACCTCTTCCCCGACCGTCGCTGCCCGTGCGCAGACTCCACCGAGCGAACCCGCGATGGCCTCCTCCTCCTCCACGCAGTCGGAAGGTTGGTACCCTTCTCTCCCTCTCAGTGTAGAACGTCAAGAACCCCAGAGAAAAGAAGACCCCGCTAGATCTAACCTGGAGATCCTAGAACCTAGTACTAATAGAGTATGCTAAGATGGTTGCAAAAAATGTAGCCTAGATTGACTATCCAAACCATTCTAAAACAACATCTAAAAAAGAACGGATGGAGCAATACAATTTACTTCGTGCATACTGAATATTTCTGGGGGCCGTACTAGATCATTCGTTGATAGAAAGAGCATTTTCACAATTCTGCAATGCAATCAAAATGTTTACTTCTACCAATTAACACGATTACCAAGAGCTTAGAAAGTCCAATTTCCAGCTTAAATTAATTGTCCATCTGTAGGTTGTAAGTTCAGATTGGCGTACCTAAGTCAATAAATCATGATGCTAGCAGATATATCTAAATCATATAAATATTTTGTAATAATTATTCAAAAGAAGCCTCTGCAGTAAATTCTGTGGGCAAATTCTAAACAATAATTCATAGCACTTACAGATTTCCAAGGAAAAGATGTCCATGGAACAAATAGTACCGACTCAGTGATACATTTAATCCAACTGATGGTCATCGTGCCACAATCAATCAAACAAAAATGCAAAGTATGAATTGATGTCCTGTTAATAAATGATAACACAAACGTGTGAACAATGCCCAACCTATAGGTAAAGTCAATTTCAACTACAGCTTGAGCGAAATCTGGACCTTGTTAACAAAGCGCCTTCCATACGGTGTTCTTGTGAGATGGCATTTGTTCTTCTGCGACTCCTCAACATCAGGCGCCTAACAAGAATATTGTATTATTATGGTGGATTTTTTAGGTAAAGCAAGAGCATGCTTCAGGCATTGCCTATTGAATAAATGAGTGTGGACTCTGAAAACTAGCAACACAGACAAGAGACAATGGTGCTATGATAGTGCCTATTTTTAGGACATCCAAGATACAACTCAATTCAGCACAATGTCTCCTCAAGATTTCAAGCTGCATCCTCCCCCAAACTTTCAGGACCCTAACAGTGCAAAATTCCACATTCGTCGCGGAAAAAAAAAGAACAAGGAGATAAAGGGGTATTCACCGGCAGCACGGTGGGGTCGAGCGCGCGGTGGATGGCCCCGGGGTCGCCTCCGGAGTCGACGGCGAGGCGCACCAGCTCCAAGACCGGCGCCGGTGGCCACATCACTATCTCATCCGCCTCAGCAGCATCACAGCCTTCCAGAAGAACCTTCCGGGAGCCCCTCCAAGAAGAGGCCTTGGTGTCAGCAGGGTCGACCGGGGAGAGGAACTAGAGGCAGGAGTGCAGGCACGCCGACTCCCCAGCCGGCACGCGCACCGCGGCGCGTGGGCCGGCGAGGAAGGCCGGCGGCTACGGTCTGGGGAGACGGAGGTGGAGACGGGGAGCTGGCCGAGGAGAGTGGGGAGGAGGAGGAGACGCAGGAGACGGAGAAGAGACGGCGAGGGAGACGGTGAAGGCCAGCTTCGCTGAGAAGAGGGGAGACCTTAACCGTAAGCGTACCATCCCCAGTTCCTTCGCGATGACGAAACGCCGAGCATGTTGGACGCCGCCGCCGTGCCCGTCGTGCCAGGGCAACTCCAGCACGGAATGAGATCCTTTAACTTTGGGGTCAAAGTCACTCTGACTTTGATGTATTTCAACCGTTGGATCTAGATTTGAATGGTTAGGATTAATTTTCAATTTCTTACGAGATAATCATAATTTCTCTTCCACATCAATCCTAACCATCCAAATCTAGATCCAACGGTTGAAATGCATCAAAGTCACTCTGACTTTGACCCCCAAAGTTAGAGGATCTCATTCCCTTGAGCACGGCACGCCATGGGCTCTATTTATTTTTTTCAGTTTTTGTTTGTAATTTTGACTTTTCTTTAATAACTATATCTTTTTAAAATGAAGTCTACTAATTAATTATAGTACAGACTGTACTGACTTCATTTATATCGGCAAAAACTACACGTGAGTTTCAGTTACTCTCTAACCTCTCGTACAAACAGTCTAAAAGTCACAAACCGCAACTAAAAACCATAAACATCGGCCAAAAAGAACAGATCCATATCAGACCGATCTAGGCCATGCCACCGGCCTAGCCCTCCATCCGTGCTACGCTAGCCTAACCCATCATATGTTGTGTCATGCCAGATGAGCCTCCGACTAGGTCAAAAAAGTCTGGCTCGACTCTCACATCTAAGTGTTCCTATTTATATATTAAAAGCAAAAATTAATATAAATCAAAACCAATTATAGATATATTTTAATTAGATGATCTAATCAAGCCCACATACAGTATGGTCAATTATGCCATGTTGACCCCACTAGCGTCATCCGTGGACCAAAGAATTTAATACGGTTAATTTCATCTCGAATAAGTCCGCGACCACCTAGCCGTAAAATTGCTATAGGTACGTGCACCCCTGCCGTTCTTGCCTGACTCGTTTGGGAAATGGAATGGCGATGGGCTGCACAAAATTTTTACATCGTCTTTAGCATTTTACCATGGTTGTTTGTGACAGTTTCACTAGTTGTTGTTTTTATTTTATTTTTTTGATTCATTTTTCTTAGTTATTTGGGGTGCAAATGTGACATATTTGCTTTGTATATTATGCGGAAAGATTGCTTTTATAGAAAAGAAAATTGAGTTCATAAACTACATGTTAAATTCACAAGTCCGCCTATAGCCTTTCTGACATAAACTTTTATTTTATTACTTTTAACATATCGACTAATGGATGCAAGCTACTTTTAAATTTTATAATCAACAGCTGTCTATAGTACATTTGTCTTGTAGCTAACAACCAAGTTCGAGTGTCACAAACTACATATTACGTGAATTTATTGTATATTTTTCCATGATTTAATTCTGTGGCTTCTTTGGTTAGTGAGCCTTAAGTATAACCATGATAGCTAATTACACTCTTTTGAAAAAAAAAATCTATAGCAAAAATACTGAACTTTTGTCTAAAAATTAGAAACATGTACTAGAGTAGGCAAATTGCTCTTGCGTTCCAAATGGGCTCTTAGTACATATCAGATTCCTCATGTTTTTACTTTCACCCATCTCAAATATCTTTCCGTGGTTCCAATTGGAGGAGCTGTTGGTCGAAAATACATACACATTTTTGCACAAATGTAAGTATTTACCCAGTAGCAATTACATTTCATCTGAAATGCTATAACAAATAGAAATGTGCTCCTAAAATGTCTCAGAAATTATTTTTGAAACAAGAAGTGTCCTATAGATTCCAGGGTCATAATTGGACCATTCCTCTGCTCCTCCTCCTCTCTCTCTCTCTGTGGACTACTGTAGTGGCATTAATACCCTCGTATGTCTGTTGCCTGGTACTGATAGCACTGACAATTTTCCTCCAAAAGTGAGTAGATTCTGCGCTAGCATGATAGCATCATGGGAAGGGGTCTTTGAGGCAGTACCAATGCAATAGTTGTAGTACTCCTTTGTTTTTATCCTTTTGTTCTTTTGAGGGAGGGAAAAAAAATATGTGGTACGATCAGCACAGCGCAGAATCATCGCCTCCACCAGGTACGTCGAATTAAATTTCTCCAAACAAACTGCTGAATTTCGTGCGTGCAAGCCATGTTCCGTTTATTTCCTTCTAAGTTAGTTTACGATTGATTGTTGTGCTGTGTTATACGGTGCTATTTTTTTTGAACTGCTGTGAAAAAGCAGTTGTGAAATTAAATTTGATTAAAGTTATAAAAATTTTGTTATTCAATGGTTGGAACATTACATTTTCACGTGTTTGTTGTATTATTTGGTACACACTAATATTTTCATTTGCAACTTGGTTTAGAAAAAAAAATAGATTGCCAAACACCGGAACATATAAAAGCGATTCTACCAAATAAGATTATCATAATCCATGATTTTGCAAAAGAAGCCTTAGTCACGTTTCCCTATTAATGCCTCATCTGGAACATGTGATTTTTCTAAATTCCTACATAAATTGAACTATTTTCTGTAAAATTTATGTGTTCTAAACTTTTGCCTACTTATCTTGTACTTCTTTAAAATGTACTCTTTAAAAACATGCATGATTCAAGTATGTTTCCTCTAAAAAGAGGTTTTCGCTATGTATTAGGTATCCCATCTATTTTTTCAATGAGTTTGCGCTTTTTAGACCATTAAATTGCTTCATATATGCGATAAGTCGAAGTTAGTCATCCCTATAATCTAGGTAGCAATGACCCAAAATATGTTGGAAATATTTTTTTTTCAATTGGGGTAGTAAGCCATTGCAAACTGGTATGCATTCCCACAAAAAAGAGAGTAGTAACTACTTTATAAAAAAAAACCTAAATACTTTCATGTTTTTCACTTTTGTACTTATTGATTTAATTTTTTTAGTGCCTTTGTGATGTGTAGTCTTATATTAATGCAAAATATTATCCCAAATCAGGACGTCAAGTGGATGAAAAGTTGGTCCCAAGTCAGATGCTCTTGGACAGGTCATCTACTGCTAGTTTGTCGAGCGCCCGTGCCACATTGGTGTAAGGCATTTTCTTTTACACCAAGTGTTGCAAAAGTCTAAGGTCATGTTTAATTCAGCTTTTTCTAATAGTTTTTGTACAAAAGTCGGTCCTTATTTTTTGGATGTTTGACTTTTAGTTTCTTAAATAAAACTGCTTCTTGAAATGGATTCTCCGAACCCAAATCCATGTGTGTCGTTCATGTCGGCGTCTCCACTGCTTGCTACCTTTTCCGAAAACACAGGTAAAAACTATTAGCCGTAACTAAAAAGCCATCAGCTACAGCAAAAAAATATGGTCTTGGCTTTTACCTAAATGACACTATAACGACTGTTATTTATTTTTTGAAGCATTCAATTAAAAGAAACTAAAGAAAAAGAGGAAATATAAAAAACAATGTTATATCTTCATAAACAATGCAAAAGAAAAGAGGAGTCATGTTAAGAAGCAACATATTTCAAACGATTTTTGTTTTTCAAAAGCTAAAAACCAAAATCTATTTAAAACGGTACTAAGTGATATGATGACCCAGCTGACGAGTTAAATTTGCTTTCAAACTCCAACACTACTTGAACTCGCTGCCTATTCGTGCGTATGCAAATCCAAAGGCCTGCTTGTGGTTGAAAGACCTTACTAGTAAAGTCGTCCGATCAAACACTCGAAATGACAAAATAATGTACGAAGTTCTTTAACGCTACAAATAGATATATTGATGGGTTTAAATCTAACTCAAAATCAACACAACTCATATAAAACAAAATCAACTTCTCACATCAACCCAATCCACAAAAGATTTTTCACAATCCCATACCTCCACGTGATTCTACGTGTTTTTATAGGAAGTTTTCGTAAAATTTCAGTATTTAAAATATCAACTTTGTGTTAACACCACAAAAGTTTATCAAAATTAATTAAAATTTATTGGAGATGATTCTGCATATAGGGGAGCTACTCTATACAGATTGGCAGGATTAGACGTACGTGTGGGCTCCGTATAATTTTATAGGAATTTCAACATCGCTTGAGTTTGCTGTAAATGGTTATGTGGGTATGAAGCTACTTTGTACAAATTAGCAGGCGCATATGCACATATGACTCTCATATGCTTTTATAAAAAGGTATAACTGAGTATGGTAGTTCAAGCCTATAGATAACCTAGGTGTCACCCCATTAGGTTATGCTACGGGTTGAATCCGTTCATAATCCGATCTCAACCTAAAATTTCTAAACCTACTTTACTTCAACCCAACTCTTTTTATAAGGTAACCCAATCTGTTTACTCTTTGAATCCGTTTTCACCCATCTAAAACCAATCCAATTAAAAACTTACCCTGCTTAATCCGTTTGAAACCAATCTATTAGCACCCCTAGCCACAAATGGTTAGATTAGAACTTTGTTATCGCTACGTCAACAGTGACATAATAGTTGGACTACTGATAGCATTGCACACAGAGCTTGCATTTTTTTTCTGTAGGTCGTGGATCTGTTGACTGTTGCACCAGCGCAGGCATGGCCCTTCCACAAAAAAAAACCCCGTCCGGACATAGCTCAGCGGAAAAATAAAGGGCGTACGGCTGCTCATTTGGCTTTGTTTTAACTCATAGATTATTTTTCATTGTTTGACATATAGCAGACTTATTTTACACTATATTTGTTGGTACTTTTTTGTATAATTAAATTAAAAAAATTAAAAATAGAAAAAACAGGTTAAGATATCACGGATAATGTAAAGGAATATAAAAAAAGACAAAAAAGCCTAAAAGAAAAAAGAAATTAGAAGCTAAAAGCCTAACGGAGAAACATAAATGAGCAGTGCCACATGTACCGTCGATTGCCCGATCGGACGGCCAGAGAAAATCTGCAGTTCCCTCTGGATCCGCATCTCTTCTCTCGACCAGGGCGGTGACAGAAAGAAGGGGGGCAGAATCTGAAGGAAGCCAAGCGGCTGCTGCCTGCTGAGGAGCGTAGCGAAGCAAAAAAGCCCCATTCACCGATCGAGCAGCGCACAGTAGCCAGGCAGCTGCTGAGCAAGCCTTCCTCCCCCCGATTCCCACCCCCTCCACCGCCGCCGCCGACGTCGCGGCTCTTCTCCGGCCGCCGCCTCCTGGCCTCGATCTCCCCCGGAACCACCGGCCGCGGCTGCCGCCCCGCCTGCTCCCCCCGCTGGAGATCCACCCGGGGTGGTATTTCTTTTTCTCGGTAAACCCTAGCCTCTGTTGATTTGAGTTTGCCCTCGTTCGCGCCGCGAAAAACCGAGCCTTTGCGCGGGCTGCCGCCCGGCCCTTGCGGTGAGCGCGTCCGTTGCTGTTATCGCTGAAGTAATCCATTCATGGGTTGTTCCGCGGACGCTTGTTTCGGTGGGTCTGCGCGAGAAATTTCGGCGGGCGCGTTCTCCTCTGGTTGCGTGCTTGGGATCTGGGAGATTGTAGGGTTCTCATTTGGAGCTTAGAGCTGCCGCCGTGTGAGAGGACTCTCTTCTTTTTTTGAGACGTGTGAGAGAAATGTGGTGTCCATTGTTTTGTGGATTTCCCAAGCTGTAGATTTACTGTTTGAGTGTTTTTTGATGTCCATCTCATACTCGTAAGCTGTTGTACCAAAGGTTTCTTTTAGATAAACTGTGCCAAAGATTTCTCTGAACTCTAGGGTATTTTGTTGGGAGTACAGGTGGAATATTGGAATACGATGGATAATAGTTTGGACGCATTTCAAGAACTATTTTCATTATTTTCCACAAACCCGTTGCATGTACAATGTTAATTTTATTTTGTCAGTCTCGATGCCGTTTCAGGTAGAATTTGGGGGGGTATTACAGCGGTAATGTGAGCAAGCCTTCAAACCTTTTTTTTTTACTGTGGTTAGCATTCTCACGTAATTAACCATTTAGGGAAACCAATTATTTCTATCAGCAGTGTAATACTATGGTATGGTTGTATAGAGTTGGTATTCTTACATTTTCATCAATCTAGTTTAGGATTTGGACCTAGGAAGTTAAGAGCCTGTCGGCCTATCTTTAGACTATGTGCTATAAGCTGAAGCCATGGCCAAACACCATATAGGTTAAGCCAACTTTGTACTAGAAGGCACCAATAAGCTGAAGCCAGTGGGAGTGAGCTTCTAGGGCGTATAAAATGAAGCCAGAAACTTAAGCTTGTCCTAGGCTGTAAAATCTTTGGAGGCTTTAGATTTTTCTCTGTCATCTTCCACTTTTGTGACAGTGGAAACTGTAAGCTTATGTTTTCATAAGTTGTTTCCTGTAGGTCAATCAGCAATCTGGAATGTTTTTCCTAGCTGAAGCAAAGAACTTTCGGAGCTGGATAATAGTATTCTGTTAGGGACATGCTCCAACCAAGGGAAGCTGATGTGCCTGCACTCTTTGTTGTCTTTGTCGTACTTCCTGTGATAGCTTATTTTCTTCTTGGGAGATGGCATGATGCTGTAAGTACAAAGGCAAGGGTAAGTGTGCTTGCTCAGCGAGCCGCAGAAGAAGCCTTTAAAGTGGAAACAATGGCTTGTCCAGATGCTATATTGCCAGGACCTTCTTTGAGACCCATGCCTTATTTGAGGCCTGCACCTTCTTTAAGACCTGAATACCATGAGTGTGCTACTTGCCATGGCCCTGCAAAGACTCGCTGCTCCAGATGCAAATCTGTTAGATACTGGTAAGATTCTTGATTTTGTTCATTGGTACCAACTAATAAGTAATAACCCCTAAAAATATGTTTAGGTTCTGATAGATGTTTGAATCTTGCTCTATCAAGTGCTTTATATCAATTATAATCAATTTATTTACTGAAAGAATCTATACTGGCATGTGCTTCTTTTGAAATTCAATCATCTGGTCTACCTCTCATTTTTCTTAGTTTGGTTTGTTTGTACCACTATGTACCTCGTCTTCACATTGGAGCCAGCACACGATTAGAGGAAGCAGCACAACTAATGACTTGGATCTTTCTGTAATACATAATATGATTCTATTCTTTGCGATTGATTGGTTCCATTTGTTCTTGCACCATGACTTATCTATTTTTTTATCATGTGGTCTGTCTTGAGTGGATGATACTTAATGTAGTGTAAGAATTTTCTTGCCCTCCTGTTGCGGACACTTCATAATGCCACTTTGAATGTTCTACAGCTCTGGAAAGTGTCAAATAATACACTGGAGGCAAGGACATAAGCAAACATGCCAGCAATGGCATGGCAGCAGTGCTAGCAGCTCTGGTGGCCTACCTCCCACTGAGGATTCTGAACAGATGCCAGTCTTGAGTAGCTTGAATTCACCTCTTCCATGGGGTGATGTGCACCTGCATGACATGAATTTTGATACTGTATCAGAGCCATCCTTTGCGACTACGGATAGCTATAATCTAGATGTTGATCCATTTCCAACAGACAGAAGCAACACGAATAAATCAAACCAAGGTCTTCATACAAGTGAAAATGGTGCTGCTGTTGCACCTTGTGAAAAGAACAATTACAGAGTTGATGAAGAAACTCACTCTTCTGAGATTTTATCAGGAAATAAGGTAGCTTAGCCATGCTCTTACAATTCAATTTTTATTCTGAATTTGTTTTATTGAACTGATTACTTCTGAGATTTTATCAGGAAGTAAGGTAGCTTAGCCAAGCTCTTACAATTCAAATTTTATTCTCTGAATTTGTTTTATTGAACCGATTACCTTATGCTTTCAGGTTTCAAACAACAGTTCTGGTTGTTCAGATGAAAAGAGTGGCAACCGTGATGTAACTTATCCTCTCAAAAGTACGGTACAACAACCCAATAGTTGTGCTCCAGAAACAAGAAAACGGCCCAAAGCAATCATCACGGTTTATGAACCTGATGTGGGTGTCTATTTAACTTCTGATATGATCAGTTCTTGTGAGGGGCAATATGCTTCTGCCCCGGAGTCACTACAAAGGAGTAACTCATCTGGAAAAACTGGGAAAGGAAACGTGATGCATAAGAAACCGCCATATCCATCATGTACAGTGGCTCCATCACAAAAATCACAGGAGAAGGTGTCGACATCATATCAGTATGATGGCCATGAAAAGAATCCTTACAACAAAAATGAACAAAGTTAGTAAATGATTTCTTCTCTGATAAATGCGCTATCTTTATCTTATGGCGCCTTCGTTTATTTCATGTATTTCTACATTGTGCAGGATCTACCAAAACAAGTGTTTCAACAAGCAAAAATTTACAAGGATGCAATGGAACCTCAAAGTTAGGAACATCCAAGGTTGAAGTGTTGAAGAAGCCCTCAAAATTTTTCAAAACCAGCCTTGTGGGGTTGATCAATGATAACAAGCGGAGCAAGGTTTGGAATCATCTATGACAAATCTTGTCCTGTAATTACTTCGCAGTTTCTGTGTGAAAAGAATGAAGGCTTTGCTTCTAAATTGGCATTTCAGGTGTTGTTCCCGTATGAGGATCTTGTTAAGTTTTTTCAGTATGAAGTACGGGGCATCTCTCCTAGAGGTCTTTTCAATTGTGGGAACAGGTATTAAGCATTGCTTGTGTAGAATTGTTGTGCTGACTTAAAAATTGTTTTTGTTATTTTTATGTACTTCTGTCAAGATGAACAACTTGTAATATCTTCTGCAAATAACGGAGCCTAAGAATCTTAACAGGAGGGATGAGACTGAATTTCGAATAGGAGATATGTTACTAATATTAATTACATAGATAGCAAAATTAGCTAATTGAAAAATTAAAATTGGTGCAAATAGAATTAAATCCTATTTGATGTACAACTAATTGAAACAAGCAAAAACCTTGTTTTCCAATAATAATAGCGAAAGTATCAGTTTAAATAAGGTGTACTTTCTTAATTTATCAAGTAAATTGATATTCAAATATTGTTTGTTTCATCCTCATTTCTGTGAATAAAACATTTACTTGCTTAAATGGCAGCTTTTCATGAAGCTATCTGACAATTTCTCCTTTTTTTTGCAGCTGCTATGCTAATGCTGTTCTACAATGTCTCATGTGTACAAAACCCCTGATGATCTACCTGCTTCTGAGATTGCACTCTAAAGACTGTAATACTATATCCCAACCAGTTTTTTTCTGCAATAATCAATACAATTGTCTATCTTTCTGTGTCTCTGCTCTCTTGACTTTGATTACTATCCTCTTTTAGGCTGCTCAAAGAATTGGTGCCTTATGTGTGAACTTGAGCAATATGCTTCAACTTTACGTGAAAGTGGCGGACCCTTGTCTCCAAGTAGAATCCTTTCTAATCTGAGGAATATTGGATGTCGCTTGGGTGGTGGGAGTCAAGAAGATGCTCATGAATTTTTAAGGTGTTGCAACTGTTACATGCTAGATTTAGTTCCTGTTTGTGATTGCTTGCTATTGTTCAGATTGATCTAATGATAAAGTAGCTTCATTACAATATGGGAGCAATCGTTTGAAAATTCGATTCAAAACTTATTTTGCAAAAGGAATCTATTGCTGGCTGGCTAGAGACCTCTTTTAGGCTGCTCCTTCAGCTGCCGCTCCTCTGCTTCAATCCTCCACGCGGACACTTCAGCAGGACAGGGACTCTTTAATAAAAGCCAGGAGCAGTGAAAGGAAAAAAAAACTTATTTTGCAGGCATTATATTCCTGAAGGCGTTACACGTCGTCTAGTCTTGTTCCGCGTGAATCTGGCCGGCCGTCTCCATCCGCTGCAACACCCTGCCACCGTTCATCTTCTACATCGGCGTCAAAGATCTTCCATTGGCCGCCATCTAGTAGCTCGAGGACGAGCTGCATGTCCGGGAGGGGTGTAGTGTTATAGGCGTGGGCCTTGGGCCCAGACGGGTTATTATTAGTGTAGGAAGACAAGAGTTGGGTGGAATTAGATGTATTGCATTCAGCCTCTCGGGCGGTATATATAGAGGTACAAGACTTGGGGGGCAAGATGGTACAAGGGATTGTAATCCCAATTGGACTCTATCCTACCAAATATGTATTGTACTCTAACATCCCCCCGCAGTCACAACGGGAGCGTCGCAAACGGTGAGACTGGAGAAGAAGCCGAAGAGATAACATCCCCCCGCAGTCATAACCGTCGATGCGGCGCGTATGCTGTGACTGGAGCAGGAACCGACAAGTAGCTCAAGCAAGGCGGTAGCCCTTTGTGCCGATGTCGAGGTAGCCGAGCGCGAGGGCGGAGTAGTCGTGGTCGAGGATGTCGTGCTGGAGATGGCCGTGGTCGACGTAGTCGTGGTCGGGTTACCGATGTCGAGGCGGTCGCTCATGAAGCCACGGGCGCAAAAGAGGCGCCATGGTGATGACGGAGACGCGTCGAGGCAGTCGTCGTGGAAGGGGGCGATGCCGAGGTCGACGCAGTCAGGGCCGTCGAGGATGTAGGTGAAAAACGGCGATGCAATCGAGGCAGACGGGATGGGAACGGGAGGGTCGATGCCGAAGTCGATGCAGTCAAGCCGCTAGAGCCGAGGCGTGTGCCAGGTTTGCCGGACCCGGCAACGCGTCGGGGACTAAAGCACGCACTGGTGTTGCCAGTACCGGACGTACAAAGGAGAGGGCCCCAACCAGGCGTGGTTGTGCTGGAAGAAGAAGAAGCAGTGCGGGAGCGGACGCTACTACCCGAAGGCGAGCAGTCCGGGCAGACGCTCTAGCGCGAAGGCGAGCAGTCCTGACGCAAGGTACGGCGGCGGCGGTAGCGCTCGATGTCGGCGATGAAGGCCCGATCAGTATGACGAAGACCATGTGCAGACAGATCGCGCACAAGAGGTTGCGCAGCACAGTCGTCGATGCACAGGGGACGGCGATGTAGATGCAACGGCGAGGGGACACACGTGCGGTGGTGCTGCGGCCCGAGGAGGCGACACAGCAGCAGACCTGTTGCTCGGAGAAGATGCACGTAGTACTCGACGACGGACGTCACGGGAGCCGGGTGGATCGCGCACAATCGGCTGATCAGACCGAGTACGCGCGAGGCGGAACGACGATGGAAGAAGTCGGTGGAGGCGTCCCGATCTGTGGTGGCGATGACGAACCGGCGATGAAGACGTGCGACGGGATGATCGAGACGCGACGCGCGAAGGCGTCCCCTCGACATCGCGTACCCGGCCTAGCCGCACAGTCGAAGAGCCGGTGTAGTCGACGCCGATGTCGGAGTAGATAGGTGCGAGGTCGACGGGCGGTGGGCGACTCAACCCCGATCAGTGATCGGGAAAAAAAGAAAAGATACAGCAGCAGCAGTGGGATCCTCCATATGCAACTCACTGGGTATATCTAGCCTGATGCCGATATGGTCGAGGATCGGAGCAGGACGGAGCGCCAGATCTGGACGAAACAGTAGTTATTTTTTTTGTTACCTTTAAAAGGTAACACCATCCCATCCGATCCGATCCGGATCTGGCTCTCGGCGGGGCTGGCACGGGCGGCCGATCGGCTCGAGGGCAGCAGGCGCGGGTGGCCGGCGGCCGGAGACGGGCGACCGGCGGCGGGCTTCCGGCTAGCGGGGTCGAAGATGCGGCCCGGGAGGAGGTCCAGGGGCGGCGGCGGCAACCCGGGAAAGGCGGCGGCTGGGGGCGTCGGCGACCCGGCCTGGGGGGAGGAAGAAACGGCGTCCAGGGGCGGATGGGGGCGGACCTCTCCAGGCAGCGGCCCCGGGCGAACCTCTTCAGCGGCTCGGCGGCGGACCTGAAGAGGCGCGGCTCCGTCCCCGGGCGGTGGTGGTTCGAGTGGTGGCTGCTGCACGGATGGAGGGGCCCGGCCGTGCGAGGATGTTGGCGGCGGTCGGCGAGTAGGGACCCGGCGGAGGAGCGGCGCAGGAGGAGCGGCAGGTGGTCCAGATCCGCCCACCGGCGGCGACGCTACGACCGGCGTGGGGCGCGCGTCCTGGCCCGGCCGCCACCATGGCGGCTCAGGGATGGGACGCGGCCTTGCCCGGCCGCCACCACGGCGGCGCGGGAGAGGGGCGCAGGCCAGCCGCCTCCACGGCGGGGTAAGGACCAACCGCGACGAGGACGGAGGTACGCCCGATCTGCTGCTTACGACGACGACGACGATGGTGGCTGGATCAATAGGATCCGCCGCCTAAACAGTGGCGCTGCCCCCGGCGGAGATAGATCTCCCCGGGGGCGCGCGGTGCGGAAGCGAGCGGCGGCTAGGGTTAGGATCTAAACCTAGGCGTCTGATACCATGTAGGAAGACAAGAGTTGGGTGGAATTAGATGTATTGCATTGAGCCTCTCGGGCGGTATATATAGAGGTACAAGACTTGGGGGGCAAGATGGTACAAGGGATTGTAATCCCAATTGGACTCTATCCTACCAAATATGTATTGTACTCTAACAATTAGGAATTAGAGATTGATTTCTATTTAAATTAGAGATTAGTTTCCTTATGTTAGAGATATAGTTAAAGATATGATATTGTTAGAGATATGATTGAGATTAGATTCGATCTGTTAGGGGGAGCCATCTATATAAGAGGGCTACCGCATGCTATTATAATCAAGCAGAGCAACGTTTGGTTGCAGGCTTCCCTGCGGAATCCCCTCTATCCACCGCGTTCTATCAATAAGTATCCATTTTTATGTGGTAGTTGAGCATAATTTACCATAGTTATAGTTTACCATAAAACATGATTTCAAGGTAAATCAAAGCGGCATGGCAATTTACAATTACAATAATTTATGACAATATATATGGTGGCTGATGGTAATATGATGTAATTACTGCTTTGTGCACTACCTAAAAAATACATATTATCATGTTTGTGCAAAAGGAATCTATTGCTGGCTGGCTAGAGACCTGCCTCAACAATAGACTTAGAATGTTGTCCAAGTGAATAGTTGATTGCTGTCTCCCATAACCTGGAAAGGCAATGTACTGATGTACTCTGAATATTCAAGAGGCTTTCAATGTGTCCTCTTAGATTCCCATGCTCTTGTATTTTTTACACTATACGAAGTAGGTTGGGGAGAAAAAAAATTGGAAAGAAAAGATATTGTAAATTTGTAATTGAAGTGTTCAAAATCTGACAAAACTATCCCTTTTCTGTTGATCATACATTCACATTTTGTTTATAACTTGCCTCAATTTGAACACTACCAGGCACCTTGTGATGTCTATGCAAGCAGCATGCTTGGATGGACTGGGTGGCGAGAAGCAAGTAGAACCAAGCTCGCAGGAAACTACACTGATACAACAGATGTTTGGTGGCCGTCTTAAATCTAAGGTAACTTGATAGGTTGCCAACTTCTGGGGTAAAATTTCTGATATTTTGAAGAATACTGCTAATTTATTTAATGTTGTGCTTAAGTTATCCATTCATATTTCTTGTGAATATGTTTTCCCCATATGTAAAAGATGCAATTTTGTCACTTCAGTTCTCTTCTGTTCATGCCAACTCTCTCGCTAGTTGGTCATGCATTGTGTTCCATCTATCATAGACTAACCGATTTAGTTAATGAAACAAGGTTAAGTGCCTCAGATGCTACCACGAGTCTGAAAGATATGAGAATATAATGGATCTTACTTTGGAGATTCATGGTTGGGTGGAGTCCTTGCAAGATGCTTTGACGCAATTCACTGCTCCTGAAGATTTAGATGGGGAAAATATGTATAAATGTGGCAGGTACTGTAGCAACTAACAATCTTGTTTCCCATCATTTTGATTGGACCACAGCATATCAAAACCTCTTAAATCTTTACTGCAGGTGTTCTGCTTATGTCAAAGCTAGAAAACAACTTAGTGTGCATGAGGTGCCGAACATATTAACGGTAGTTCTGAAAAGATTCCAGGTATTGTTATATTTCATGCAATATTGATCTCTTCCCAGTAAATGTTTGTATTATGACTAATGTTCAGCTACATGTTTGGAAGCATATGTTCACACTTGTGTTGTCATGAGATATACATTTATCAGTATTTGAGAATTTTCACTTGAAATGACTAATTTGTAATAGAATTTCATGATGTTATGTTCTGCACCTTATTTCAAATTGCAACCAAACCCCTCTAATTAAATGTAATGAAGCACATTTTGGGCAATTTTCTCAAGCATGTGATTCGTTGGTTGGATCACTTATTATATGACTCGTGTTTAGTTGTTTACTGCTCCAGCTACACTGCAATCACATAGGTACCCGACCTTTTCTATATGAAGGAACTAACTGAACTTTTTCTTGCTTCAGTCAGGGAAGTATGGCAAGATTAACAAATGCGTCACTTTTCCAGATATGTTGGACATGGTTCCTTTTGTGACTGGGGCTGGTGATAACCCTCCTCTTTACTTCTTGTATGCTGTGGTTGTACATTTGGATACAGAAAATGCATCATTCTCTGGGCATTATATATCATACGTCAAAGATATGCAAGGTACATGGTTGAGAATTGATGACTCAGAGGTACGTGTTACAAAACAGTGGACAAAGATATACTGTAAAGTTTCCTTGAAGTAGACTAAGAACCTGTATATATGTTAGAAATTATTCTGGACTCATGGAATCACATAGGTGTATATTTATTGTAAAATGAACATATTACGAGATTAGATGTCCAATGAGTCATAACACGCTCTCTTTCTCCTATTGCAATTTTGGTGTTAACTTACTGTTTTGGTGCTTATGCCATACCGACAGGTTTTCTTGAACAAGACAAATAACCTATATATGTTTGTCTTTCAGAAGTTATTATGGACTCATGGAATCACATAGGTGTACATTTGTTAGATGAGATTAGATGTCCAATGTGTCATAATATACTCTGTTTCTTCTAATGCAATTATGCTGTTAAACACTGTTTTGGTGCTTATGAAGCTTCATTATGCATTAAAATCTGTTTGCACCAAAGAGCTTTGCGATGACAACAACAATTAACTTCACATTTTACCAACATGTGATGTCCTTTTTCTTAGGAGGTTGTTATGGGCTCATTTACGTGAAATGTGAAAAACAAAATCTGAGAATTGTATGAGCTGATGTGGTAATTTGTGTGTTATTGTATGCAGGTTAAGGTTGTATCACTGAATCAAGTTATGTCAGAAGGTGCATATATGCTATTCTACTTGAGGTACATCCAACCTGTGATATGTGCACATCTAAATTGGCACTTTGAATTTTTTCTGTGTTTGCAGCTGTCTCATATTTATAAAACCTTATTCAGATCTTTTCCTCGCCCACCGAGGATATACATTGAAAAGGGTATGTTGCCTGTTCCAACATCTGCAAAGCGCCATTCATCAAAATCCTCCAAGGGCTCTAAACAAGAGCAGAAGCAGACAGAATTTGCTTCCAATGGTCAAACCTATGGTATTTATGATTTTAGACTAGATGGGGATGGGTACATACACGATCAGCATGCTGAGCTGAGGTCCAGAAATTTCTATTATATGGATGATGCTTTTGCAGACTCGGTTAGCACAGACTTCTCAGAAGCTACGCCAAGTGAATGGTCGCTGTTTACCAGCTCTGATGAATCCTCATTTACCACTGAAAGCACTAGAGATTCATTCAGTGTCATGGATTACGGTGACAATGCTGGCCTTGATCCAATTTCCTCTATATTTGGGCCATATTATGCTCCGGACCATCCTCCTGCCAATTTCGCGTCATCTACAAGGTCCTCGCCTTCCAATGCACAAACAAGGTACTTTTCGGAGAGCACAGGCTTTGTCTCGGATTCTTCCTTGCCGACTCACCTGCGCGGCAATGTACATAGAGGAAGATATCCTGACAGGGCTTGCGCTTCTTCAGCTGAACCTCTTGCTTCAGCAAGTCAGCGAAGCGTGTATGGTAGGCATGGCCTTAGTAGAGATGGTTTTGTTCAAACATCTGGATTTTGTCATATGTAATGGTCTACATTTAATAGTTTTAGCTGGAGCACGGCAGCTGTGGTTAGCCCTGCCGTTAATATCGCCTCATGTTCTTTTATTTCAGATGAGGCATATTTAATCATAGCTGCATATCCTAGAGGTAGTTTTGTGGTTCAGTGCAGCAAAGTAACTAGATGCTGTCTGGATGCTTATCATTTCAGGTGATGTTAGAACGCAGGGACAGGCTTTGTGCCGGCCATTGTTCAATTCAATCTAAAGCCGGTCAAGCATTTATTTAGTTGTATGGAAGAAAGTTCCATTTGCTTTCAGATTTCTAGTATTCCTTGGTCATAGAAAGAGAGAAGAAAGTTCGGCCCCAACTGGCTTTAGCTTTCGGTTTTCAATTGTGGCTGTTGACTTTTATCTGAAATTGTACTATAGCAGCGGTTAGTTTTTTGGTAAGTTATTCAATTAAAAATAAAAAAGAGAAAAATATGAAAAACACCGTTATAACTTCACAAATGGAATAAGGTAAAAAAGAAGGGGAAAAAAATCAAAAAGCTAAAATAAGTTGATGTGACTTCTGACTTGTTGAAGTTGGACGTCAGAAGGTAAAGCCACTCGTAACGGCCCTTGAGCATTAGAACACTGTTGATTTGAACCTTGGGCATTTGTTCAGTTAAATGCATGAAGTTGTTGTCAAATTTTGGGATGCATACTTTCCGGGGAGAAATTGGTAACATCGCAAAGAATCGGACTTAAGAAATAACATTGCAAAGAGTCAACTACTAAATAGCATTGATTTTTATCATCTGGTACGGAAAATAACACTTGTGGAATGTTCCATCACAAAACTTCCAAAATAACACAATTACCCTTCCTGCTCCAACTCCGGCGTCATGGGCTTCTCTTGCCACTGACGCCGTCGTGTCGGTGGCCTTCGCGGTCCGGCTGCCCGTACCACCACTGCCCACCAGCCTCTGCGGCCTCCTAAGACCTCAACACCAATGTCTAGAACCTTCGGTGTTAGTCTCCGTCGAGCACTGAGACGACGCAGCAGCATGGGTGGAGCAAGGGGGTGCCGGGTAGCACAGACACCACCAAAATTTTGAAATCTATGTGTATACCCTTTTTCGCTATAGGTTCTAATTGAAGTTGAATTTTATTGCAATTTGATAATGTGCGAGAGAATTATATGTAAATTGTTTTTAATATCCTCTTTCAGGATTTTTTAGATAGCCTAGCATCTATTTTTTTTCTCTGCCTATGTAGCATCATGTGAATAATATGAAAGTACTTTATTTTTTATTACAAAAAAAGATTCACACACGCATACACATCACTATGCTACACACATGAGTGCGGCGCAGGTTAGGATAAATCTACAATCTTATAAAATTAATACTGAAACGTCAAGTTTAAACCATAATAGGTTTGAGTTGTACACCCACAACTCTACTATGCCACCAAAGGTGGTTGCCGTGCTTTTATTTTATTTAGCTATTATAAACGTTTTAGTTTCTACCTCAAAAATCAAGTGCTTGATTCTCTATTTGTTTCAACCATAGTGACCATTACTCTGAATGCAATGATTCAAAATTAATATAAAGTGTCTTATGTGAGACATTTTACTTAAAAATATTGACGTTATATATGATGTGAATATGCCACATCTATATTGTTGTATTAAGTATAAATGTAATAAAACTCTCGTGCTTTTCGAGTGGTAGAGTATACGAACTGTCATATGAGTTATGTAGTGTATTAATAAAAATCTATGGAATTTATTTGTTAATGTTAGTATTTGTTATCGTTATGATGCTATAAAATTAAATTATTTTTACAACTAAATATGTAAAGTAACTAATTAATTGGGATAAAATCCCAACTAATTATATAGTAATGTTAATGTATCATGTGAATACAATATTCACAATGTATGGCTTACACAACACTAATATTGTATTACCCCCTCGGTTTTTTAAGTGATATTTTTTTATTTTTTACGGTTTACAAGACGTGATTTTAACAATTACTACTTATAACTTTATCTTATTATATACTAATGAAATTGTAATATTATGAAAGTATTTTTAGTGATAAATCTAGATAGTTTGAAATATATTAATAGTCAAACTTTAGAAAGTTTGGTGGCATAGTTTATATGCTATTAGTTAAAAATTTATGTAGGTAGCATGACGAGTTGACAACTCAACGCCACGAGGTGTCCGGGGGCCAAGGTGAGAGTGTGCATCCAAGAAAGTGTAGCATAGCGGTTGGGGCATATACAAGGAGATACAGCACATGCAGTGTGCACACATAATAAAAATTTTTTAGCTCTGTTACTGTTATTGTGTAGCAGCCAAATGCTCTAGCTCGCTGACGAGCTTTTTCTTGCTACTATGAACGAATTTTAGACATAACCAAAAGAAACCAAGTATGAGAACAGGTGGACAAAAGAAAGGAGTGACCTTTCCCCGCGGCTCCCAACCTGAATCAATTAAATTTAAACCACCTCCCCATCCTGTTTCCCTCCGAAAAGGATTCGAGGAGAAACACCAAACCGAGAAGGGAAACAGGCCATGCATGGGCGCATGGCGAATCAAAGCTTCAGCATCTGCTAGGCCAGAGGGAAACGATCGTAAGAGGTTAGAGGGGTAAAATCTGCTAGGCCATCTTATTAGAGCATGTACAATACAGCCGTTTAGAGATGTGCTTAGCAATGAAAAATTATTTTTTCTTGCCATATAGGATAGATAAAGTGCATATTTTGAAGCATCGATGCTTAAATAAGCACCAGCTTAGTAGATGCTTATGTATATAACTGATTCTATTAATAGAAAATATAGCATCTAAGCACCCATAGAAGAGATGCTTGCATTGGAGGAAATAACTTTTGCATGAGTGCTTGATGATGTGGTTATATTCTCTCTCTTTAAGCATTCATATATAAGCATCTTGTATTGTACATGCTCTTTAGAAGTTAGTGTTCAAGTCTCGCTAACTAATTGTAGGACGGTTATTTGCAGGCATAAAATCGGCAAAAATATTATACGGTGAGAAATTTCTTCTCAGAACAAGCGTACTGGGTAGGAAAAACATTTTCAGAATTCGGTTTTCACCACCTATCCTAAAATTAGCCTAATTCCATCTTCTCTCTGTCTCTTTCTCATTCCCCATCGAGGCGGTGCCGACGCCAGCAAGGGAGGGGGAGGCAGCAGCAGCAGCAAGGGAGGCGGCCATGGCCATGGTCGGCATCGGCCTTGGCAGTAGGCTACTCAGTCTGGTGCTCAGCTTCTCCGCCGTCTGTCTCTGACGCTGAGCCACCGACCGACCACACGACGACCATGCCCAGCGAGGAGGGCAAGGTCTCCCACCTCATGCTGGAGTACTGAGCCCAGCCGAGCTGACGCGGGGATGCTTGGCTTCGCGTAAAGATTCCGTCTTGCAGATGCAGCGGAGGCTGATGCCGATAGATTTGGGTTACCATGATTGGATCCTTGAGCTGGATGCTTGATCAGACCATAGCAGCCATCTTCTCGCAGCAATTTGGGTGTCAGAAGCTGATCTAGTTGGAATTTCTTGAATTCAATTTGTTTTCTTGAATATTTTGACCGAAGTTTGCTAACAAACTGCAACTATCATAATTCGGTTTTCTCGGAGGGGTCCGAAAATTTTTCTAAATCAAAATTATTTTCTCTGATACAGGGCACCTCCCTTACCCTGCAAGAATCCTTGGTTAATTTAACCAAGTCTCTCTCTCTCTCTCTCACTACGTACATGACCAGGATGCCCTTGCAAGTTGCAACACAAGTTTCTCCTAGCTTCTAGCACCGTAGAAACTAGGAAGCCTTCTCACCTCACCAAACCAAACAGCACGCATGCATGAATGCCACCTCATCCTCATTTCCTTCGCTCCCCTGGCCTCCTCCCGCAACCAAAGTGGATCTACAGTAGTTTATGGGTGTTCAGCTGAACACCTAAATTTTTTGACAAAAAATCTAGTATATACAAAATATAATATATATGTATATATATTTAGTTGGGCCAAAATAGCTATATTTATAGCCATGAATCAGCCCAACAGACGCCTGGGTCTTCTCCGTTTTTCCACGCGTCTGGCCGATCGGTCCATCGGCCCACCCGGCCGCTCCCCAAACCCCACCCCACCCCCTGTCCCGTGCTGCCATTCGCAAATCGGCATTCGCCTCTGCCTTCGCGTGACCGGCCGTCGACCGCAGCCCGCACCGGGCTCCGTAGTCTGCACCGTGCCTCCGCAGTGCGCACCGGGCTCCGGCTCCGCGCCGAGCGACCGGCTGCCGCCGTCGGCTTCGTTTCTTCCTCTTCTTTCGCCATCGTCGGCCACTGCTGCTCTAGCCCCTGTCGCTGACGTTGATGATGCCCTCGCCAAAGGTTCGATCTATATCTCTCTTCACATCCACTTCGATTGGGATTGGGAAATGGTCCTGATTATTGATCCCCCTTCCTCCACGTTTCCTCAGTCCAAACCCTAGGCGCCAGCCTCGCCGACAGATACCGTGTCCAGTCCATGTCCAACCTCCTCATCGAAGGTATTATCCCCTTTCATCTTCTATCCCCTATTGGTCACAGATTTTGGGCGAATCTCATGGTTGGATAATGATTTGTTGTATCGGAGGCGTAGTCATCTATGGATTTGATTTTTTGGTCTTGATCCAATCAGGATTCACGAAGCTCCATAATAGATGTGTGTTTTGTTACATCAGGATGTGCGCTTGCCTAGGAATTTGTTGGATCGGAAATGGCGACAGAGGGGGGGGGTGAATGTCGACCTTTTAAAATCCCCCCAAAGGGTACCCACAAAAATTTCTACTCTTCGGTAGCTATAAAAAGCTAGGAAGAGAGAAACACAGCTCTCAGGAAGATCAAAACAAAGAAGGACTGCCAACAAGGAGCAAAGGACCCTGGTAAAAAGAAGCTACCAAGAGAACTAATATAGCATCAATTTACTCCAAGAAATATTGGCAACAGAGCTCTTGACAGAAAGAAGGATACCCTACCAAAAGAAATCAAACCCAGCTGCTCACACTGCTGGCCGAACAAAACAACAGATAAAGCAAGGCAATCGAAAGCAAAACAAAAAAAATGGACAGGGTTCAATTCGGCCAAGACACAAGTATTGAGATTTATTCTTGAAGTGAGTCCATTTGGCTGGACTGCAAGCTGGGACTTCAAGTACTCAAGCCTCTGCCAACCGAAACAAGAAGGTGCTACTGGAAGCAAATCTGCCGACCAAAAGCTGACAAAAAAAATGCACCTACAATTTGCTGCCGAAAGGTCACACTGCAGCCGAACACATGGCTTTTGATGCTATCCAAAGAGAGAGCTGGCTGAAACTTGAGAACCATGAATCGGTTGGCACAAATAACAGCTAGAGAAAAGAAGAGAGAAATGGAAAACCGGACTGCATGCAATACAGATAAAATTAGCCTAGATTAGCAATTAACCAGCAAAAAATTCAGCCGAAATCGAGGTCATTTGGACTGCATGCAGCAGGGTCAAAATCAGCACAAAAACAAGAAAAACATGACTTCTTCCTTGTGCCATTTGCCCCGAAAAAAATGAACTGTAGACAGATTCTTTGTTGGCCGAATCAATTAATGAAGAGAGGCAAAACAAAAGAACCTGGAACACTTGGTTACCGAGAAAACAAGAAAGCTTGAGAAAAGAAGCCAAGCAAGATCACTAGAAATTAGAAATCACATAACTTTGTTCTTACAGCCACCTCACATGGGATTTCATATCCTGGGCAAGACTTAACCCAACATCCCCATTCATAGTTGAAAGGAAGACAAGAACACAAAACAAGGAAGAGACAGACACGGGAAATCAAAAAACTCAAACCATTTCTTCTAAAATCTGCGATTACATGAGTCCCCATACGCCCGGAGAGCATAAAGAGAACCTCTCACCTTCTCTCTTTCTCGATTATTCATACATGAAGAGAAACAAATAGAACCCTAACTCTTACACCCACTCTCTCACAATTCATGCTCAAAATCATGAAGACTACTAGAGAACACCCTCTCTATTTATAGCCTCCACTAATGGGTTCACCATTGCTTTACCCATTAACCTTTTGCGCTTTACTCACAATCCACTTCTTTTAGTGCAGCTTTGCGTATTCACCAAAACGCCCCTCGCGCACCTTCCAGGAAGCTTCCTCATTTCTTGCCTTGCAAGCCTTGCAGCCACCTCGAGCCCTCGCCGTCTTCGGCACACCCCGACCGTCCTGACCTCAGCGCCACCTGCACCTAGTCCGGTCATCCGTGCCTCGCCACGACTCCGCCTCGATGTCCTGCAGCCAACACAGACAAGAAACACATCAAATAGCACCGCTCGATACATGAAAACGTAAATAGCATAAACACATCATACTCATGCATGACGAAGTCCAAACCTGTCGAATCATAGAATAGGCATCCTAACCCCAAACGACCAAGTTTGACCAAACCAACCGAGCCCGTTGCACCACGCAACGACACGGCCCACACCACCCAAACCAAACTCAACTGACTTAAACCCTTGTCAATTACTCATCACTCTCATGGGGTCACGACCACATGGTCTCTCAGAATTTGAAGTGAAATAGGGAGAAATTAGATTGTATGGTATTCCCAGAACTATGACTTTGTTTGTGGAGAAGTAATTTTAGTCCATATGATAACTTGATTAAAGATTTGCTATAGTTTGTTTTGTGAAGATGAAATATCATATAGACTGTTCTCTAGCATTTCTAGTTTTTTTGGCAAATTAAGATGGACTTTGGGTTAACTTTATTAAAGTTGGGTAGATTATGATTGCATATGCTAATATGCTATGCATCTCAAGTTCAATAGAGAAATGAGGATGAATTGCTCTTGCTTCTGTTATGAATAGCGCATGTATTCATTATGAGGCCAATAGGCCGATATATATATACATGTACATGTGTGGTAGATATGCAGAAAGCCCCTCATACAATAGGGTAAATACACAGCTATGTATACATATCTAACACCCCCCTCAAACTTATGGTGGATCAACAACATGAAGTTTGGAGAGATGAAAACTGTGCTGGGCCCTGGTTTGTGCCCTTGTAAAAAAAAATCTGCCAACTGAAGCTCGGAAGGCACATACTAAAGAGCAACAACCTGGTCATGCACTTGTGTCCGTATGTAGGAAGCATCAACACCAATATGCTTTGTAAGCTCATGCTTCACCGGATCTTTAGCAATGCTTATAGCACATGTACTGTCAGACAAAAGAGGAGTCGGTGCAGAAACAGAAACACCAAAATCCTCAAGTAACCACCGTAGCCAAGTAACCTCCGCAGTCAACAAAGTCATAGCTCGCAACTTAGCCTCAACACTCGAACGAGAAACTGCTGTCTGCTTCTTAGTCTTCCAAGCAATAAGAGAACCACCAAGAAAAATACAATAAGCAGAGAGAGACTGGCGATCAGAGGGATCACTAGCCCAGGTGGCATCAGAATATGCTTGGAGCTGTAAAGAGCTGGAGCGAGGGAAAAAGAGACGATAAGAGATAGTTCCACGAAGATATCGTAGAACACGAAGAAGATGACTATAGTGGAGCTGAGTGGGAGTGGAAACAAACTGACTCAAGATATGCACAGGGTACGAAATGTCAGGACGAGTGACACCAAGATAAACAAGACTCCCAACAAGATGATGATAGCGAGTAGAATCAGCAAGAGGCTCACCATCAGTGGGACGAAGATGAACATTAAGCTCCATGGGAGTCTCAGCTGTCCGCTGATCAGTAAGAGAGGCACGATCAAGAAGATCCTAGATATACTTTTCTTGGGACAGATAGAAACCCTCAGGAGTAGAAATAACCTCAATCCCAACAAAGTAGCGAAGAGGACCTAGATCAGACATAAGAAACTGCTCATGAAGCCGCTCCTTGACAAAAGTGATATATTGAGGATCGTCTCCAGTAATGATCATATCATCAACATACAAAAGGAGAAGGAAGTGATGATGATGATAGCAGACCCGCTCCACGAAGTCGAATCTCCTCAGTACGAACAGCTGCAAGGGCCTCCAACAAAGTCACACCAGGATGACGAGCCAGCAACTGAGCATGAGTCTGCTCAAACTCAGACCGGAGACGTGTCAAAAATCGTAGATGCGGCGAAGCTCCATGTGATACTGCTGACGCTGGCAACACTGACAGGTGCGGCAAACATCTGGCCCTAAAGAGTCGATCTGACGCCATATCGTAGACAACTGAGCATAGAACTCATCCACAGTGGCATCTCCCTGCTGCAGCGACTGCTCCTGTCGCACAACAGCAAGGTATAAGGAATCACCAGATGACTCGTAACAACTGCGCAAATGCGTCCACATCGCATGTGTGGAAGCCAATCCAACAACTTCACAAGTGAGATGCACCTCCATGCTAACAACCAAAATAGCAGAGGCATGAGCATCTTCATCAATCCATGTCTTCTAAGCAGCATACTGAGTCTGAAAAGTCACTATGGCATCCTCAAAAGCCTCAGAAGCCTTTGTACGAGCGTCTTCGGAAGCATCCCTCGGGAGTACAGGCTCAACAGGTGGAGTAGGACGAGACATACAAGACAACTCACCAGTAAGAAAGTCCCAAAGACGTTGACCACGCATGTGGATGCGCATGTGCTGAAACCAGTCCCGATAATTGAGACCATCGAAGATCACCGGGCAACGAGGAACAGAACGATGCCTGCAAAAGAAGACATTTTTTGGCCTTTTTTTTTTCTTTTTTTCTTCTTTTTTGCCTGTTTTTCCTGATCATTTTGCAAACCGATCAAACCACCAAACCGACCGAGTCGCCCCCAAAAGCAGAGAAGAGTCCCAAGCGCCGGCCCGCAGGCGGTCTCAAGCGGCGGCCTGTAGGCGATCTCAGGCGACGGCTTGCGACGCCGGCGGCGACAGCATCGGGGGCGGAGGGCGGAGTGACGGCCCCGGGCGGATAAGCAGAGAGGCGGCCCGCGACGGCAGACGGCCTCGGGCGGGATCTAGACGGCGACCCTGAGGCGGCGAAGCGGCTGGTCGGCAACGGCGGGATCGGCGACGGCGAGAGACGGCCTCGGGTGGGGCCAACAGCGGCAGTCTCGAGCGGCGGCCCGCGACGGCGGCCTTGAGCGGGTGCCCGCGACGGCGGTCTCTCTTTGCTGGTGGTCTTCACCGACGGCAGATCGGCTTAGATACGGGTGGAATCGGCGGCGACCGACCTCAAGGTCTTCGTCAGATCGAGCTCTCCGTCGGATCTAAGCCGATCTGGACGAAGTCGGCAGTAGACGGCGACGAAAGCAGAACAAGCGCGGCAAGCCAGGCAAAACCCTAGGTATGACGAAACCCTAGGGACTAGCTCTGATACCATGTTATGAATAGCGCATGTATTCATTATGAGTCCAATAGGGCAATATATATACATGTACAGGTGTGGCAAATATGCAGAAAATCCCTCATACAATAGGGTAAATACATAGCTATGTATACATATCTAACAACTTCCACATTTCTATTTAGCATTGCTGATGTTCTCCCATGTATCAGAAAATTTAGAATACTATATTAATTTCTGATTCATAGAATTAACCTTTCCCCATGTTTGTATTAGATCTAAAACTGTCTTGTCTTGTTTGAGGCATTTTTTTGAAGATGGAAACCGGTGGTTCAAACGCTTCAGCAAACGACCAGCAAAACATCAAAGGTCCATTGTGGAAGCATGTGAGTCTCCGAAGACGACCAGCCAACAGAAGCCAGAAGGTACTATGTTTCCTCCAAAGTATTTTTTTTATTATGTAGTATCCTAGTTGGCTGATAACTTGATATGCACAATAAACCTGAATTTTTAATGCATTTTGATTCAGTTGGGTTGCATACTTGCATCTAGACCATGATTTAATTTTGATGTTATGCTGCTTAAAACAAACAGAAACTCTTGTTTCACAAAACCAGAAATAGACAATAGTGCCTGGCCTGGTTTGGCTTCCTTGTGTTTGCATTTACATGCTGGATTCCTGTATTGTTGTGATTTTGCTTATACTATTACATTTATAAATATGCAATAATAATTACACACACATATATATAGCCGTGTCCCCGTGTCGGTATATTTGGGAACATGGTGAATTCTCATGTCCGTGTCGTGTCGTGTTGGACACGCGTGTCTGTGTCCATGCAACGTAGGCTTTATATCGTCTATTGTCTCATAAGAAATCGTTAATTTCTATATTTTTGTATTTTTATTACATCTATATACACGTATCCTTGTATTGGTATTTTGAGAGAAACGACGTGTCGCGGTATTGACATATCCAAGTAATCTAGATCCGAAGTCCGAACACCCATTTTAAAAATTCTGAGCCCGCCACTGCCGGCAACCTCCCCGCAACCAGCCGCCGGTCACAAGCCATCCACTCGCCGGCCGTTGCCGCTCGCCTGGGAGTCTTCCATGTCGCAGCGTTTGCAAGAACGCCCGATTCCGATCGCCGTCCAATGGCCAAGAACGGTGGTAGCAAGCGGGCAACGGCAACGTGGAGCAGGAGAGGCAGAGAGAAGAAGGGCGGCGGTGGCTTCGGCGAGCGGACGTCCTCGGCGATGCTGCCGAGGGGGTTCGTACCACCGTCGGGCTCGTCGGCGTGCCACAAGCCCACAACGACATGCTGGACGGCGACGACGTCCGGTTCTTCGCCTGCGGCGGCACCGCGGCGCCGTGACGTGCGCACATGACTTGTTCTTGCATTCATATGATTTGTTGGGAGTTCAGTGCCAAAATACTTTGGCGGTTGCATCGCTGTTGATCCTTGATCGTAAGTCGTAACGCGTGAGTTCATGCTGTGCCTGCCATCTGTTGCTCCTATTATGAACCTGCTCGATCTTGTTGTCACAAGTGCAAATTTAAATTAAAGGTCAAGTTTTGATTTGTTCATGTGCAATCAAACAGGATCAGATACCTCAAAACTGAGGCAAAGATCGATGTACGCTAATTCTCATGCTATGTTCTGATTGATACCACCATGATATGACATTCTGTGGCTATACTAACTAGCTAGTGATATATATTGCAAGTTTTGAAGCTTTAGCACATGGTTGAGTTGCTATCTGTACTCATAATTGTTCAGCAGACATTCAGGTATTAATATTAGTCGAAAGATTAGCCGGTATTTGCTATTTATATCGATCCAATTAATGTAATATTTTCTTACCTTTCCTCAAAAAACATGTGCTATTTTGTTCTACAGTGGCACAAATCATTTTTTTTCAAACTTTTTGTTATTGGATATAAGTGGTGAGTATTATTTTCAATGAATTACAAGGCCAATAGGCCAGACTAGGATGGGCCTATCTGTGGGGGAAAAAAGAAAAAGAAAGAGAGAAGCTTCGCAAGCCCATGCAAACCAAATCTGGTCCAAAAGCCTACACCAATGGTTACTAGAGTCAATTTGGCCCATGGGTCTGCAGCGGTGGGATCAGTCGACATAATCAGTTCAAGCTAGTCGTGCCAAATCTGCGGACAAAACTGGCTTAACCCTTTTGCACGGAGCAATGGAAGTTTTTTTTGTGTGCCGGAGATTACGCCACATCTGTAGCAACTCGTGCTCATACTGTTAGGTGTGTTTTTTCGGCTATGGCAGATAATTTTTAGTAAGATTATTAAAATCACGATTCTAGTCGTAGAATCATACGATATGCGAAACCAACCTGACTCAAATTGCATCTTGAGTTATACCAGGTAGAATCATGATTCTAGTCGTAGAATCACAATAGAATCATGGTAGAATCGTATAATCATGCAACATCCAATATTATAAAAGATTTTAGTGTTTTGTTGTGTCATATCTCTCAATTCAAGTTGTACGTTAAGTTTTAAGTTGTTAGTAGTTTAGACATTAATATTCGGAGGTTTGAAATAATGCGAATTAATTTGATTATTTATTTTACTTTTTATGTAAAATGATCATATTATCACAATATTGATAATATCACTCTTCTAGTCGTAGCTCTCATTGACATATAATTTAAACCACGATTTTAGTCGTGAATAAGATACATTTATTAATAAAATTAGATGCCAAATGACTAACTAAACACTCATATCACTTTTGGAATACACGGTAAATTGAAAAAAAGTTTTTGGTAGAATCGGGTAGGATCTTAGTACGATTCGATGCTAGAATGCGATCCTATCAAAGTGTCTTCGATCCGATTCATGGTTACGATTCTGACAACCTTGGTTTTTAGTGTTAGTGCGAGTGTTTATGTGAATAAACCGAATACCAATAAGTCGTTTCAAAAAGACTGTTCCAATAAGCCGTTTTGAAAAAAAATAACGAAAAAGCCGTTTTGTTTGTCTACTTATGGAAAACTATAAATCATAAGTTATAAGCTGAAATAAGGTGGCCTTAATTGACTTCTTTAGCTTTATCTACAAGGTAGCCTTACGCAGCGGGAAGATTGATGATGGCCGAAGTAGATCAATTCGTGCGAGCGTCTCACTGGAGGTTGCGCGCACACCGAGCGAGGACGGTGCGACGTGCGGTGCTCGAGAAAAACAAACTGGCTCTGATACCAATGTTGGGTTTTCTTAAACCCTAGATTAATTCTGCGGAGGCTTTCGGTCTACCCTCTATTCCTCTGCCTTTTCCGTGGTGCCGCTCACAATCCATAATGAGGCTAGAGGGTAGGGACTTATTTATAGACTCCACTTCCAAGTGTTATAAAGTGATCCACCTATTTCTGGTATCCTGTGAGACTTCTGAACCATGTCACCAACCACGATCAGACATGCCAGTTTTATGAGTCTAAAATATATTAGTCCCAAGCACACATGTGTGAGTCACGTGCCATGATCAGATTGTTTATGAGATCAATTTCAATTTGATCATGTGGGTCAACAGCCTGTAGAGCCGAACTTGCAAAACAAACCTAGCTATTCTGCCCTGTGCTGTGCCCGGGTTAAGCAAATGCATGCATATAAAATTCCAATAGACTTGATCTCAATAAATATGTCTACCATATTCCAGCACAGCCGTCCTCGGCACCTCGAGTATTAATTCCTCGAGTTAAATTCCGCATCAAAATATTTCCTATCACTTGCATCAATAATATAAATAATTTCACATTAAGTAAAATAGACAATAATCATAATAAATATTGAAAGCCATATAAAATTCCCAATATACTTGAGTTATCCAGCATGGTAGCATGACGAGATGGATGGGCCTGAGTAGAGGTGGCCAAATGGGCCGGGCCGTGACGGGCCGCACCGCGGCCCGTCACTGTAGACCCGGCCCGGGCACGGCACGGCACGGCGGGGCGGGCCGTGCCTGGGCCGAGGGCGCGGCACGGTGGGCCGGCACAGCACGACCCGTTAAGAAATCGGGCCGTGCCGGCCCGGCACGGCACGGCACGGCCCGCCCAACGGCACTAAACGGGCCGTGCCGGCACGGCACGGTCGGCCCGTTAATTTGAAAAAAATAGCCGTTTTGTGACCGTTGGGGGGTAAAAACTTCGGAAAAAATAGCAAACAATTCAGAAAAAATCTGAAAATTTTCCTATAAATAGGGAGGCATCCGGCCTCAATCTTCCACACCTCAAATCTCATTCTTCTCTCTCGGTTTAGCTGTGAAAAATCTGAAAGTGTTAGCGCAATTTTGGTCAAAATTCAAGCAAAATTCCGAAAATTCAAAAATCTTCAAATTTTTTTGTGAGAGCTACAAAGGAGGTAATAATGCTGTCTTATTTTAATTTTTTGGTATTATTTGTTGGTTTAATTTTTTGTTATTATTTGTAGGTTTAATAGTAAGTTAATCGTTTTTGCTATTTCAATTTGCAGTTGATTACTTGATTTAATGGAGAACTACGATTTTCAACTCTCCGAATACGGTCTCTCGGCGGAGGATATGCAATCGTTTCAACAAGCATATCCATCCGCGGAAGGTCCACATGTACAAACTGGAGATGCCGAAGAAACGACGGCCCCGGTGGCGCAGGGTCCAATCGATCCATCTTCTGCTGGCTCAACAAGTGCATCCACAACCCAAAGCACGGGTGCAAAAAGAGCAAGAGCTAGTACATCAATAGTTTGGAATTATTTCGACAAGAAGATGAAGACCGAAAGTGATGGAACTGAAGTGAGGTATGCTGTTTGTAAAATTTGTGGTAATGAATTGACTGCAAAATCTTCAGGTGGGACGGGTCATCTACAACGACATGCCGCAAGCTGCAAGAAAAAGCAAGGAATACAAATGCGCCAGACACAGCTGCAATATAACCCCGACGGCTCGGTACGTTCGTGGGAGTACAACCCAGAGGTAGCTCGGGAATCTCTTTGTAGATTAATTGCTTCTCAAGATTTACCTTTAAATTTTGGTGAATCTGATGCTTTCGAAAAATATATTAAGATTGCTCATAACCCTCGATTTAGTACTGTATCTAGGCAAACAACAACTAGAGATTTAATTAAATATTATAATAATTGTCGTGATAAATTGAAAGAAATATTTCATACATGTACATTCTCTATTGCTTTGACATCCGACATATGGAGTGGTAGGGCTAGAGAGGATTATATTAGTGTTGTTGCTCATTATGTTAATGATGACTGGATAATGGAAAAAAGAATTATAGGATTTAAATTAATTAATGTTTCACATAATGCTGAAAATATTGCAGAAAGCATTATTAAAGTTGTAGAAGATTTTGGTCTCACGGATAAGATTTTTTCCATAACTTTAGACAATGCAGCTGCAAACACTAAAGCTATGGAAATTCTTACTCCTTTGTTTAATAATTATGCACAGTCTTTCTTATTGCATCAACGTTGCGCTTGTCATATTATTAATCTTATTGTTAAATCCGGTTTAAAAAGATTAGATGCTTGTATTAATTCTTTTAGAGATGCAATTTCATTTATTAATTGTTCTAACCAACGAATAGCCGCATATAAGAGTTTTTGCGTAGCAATGAATGTTCGTCCTAGAAAATTTGGTTTAGACATGCCTGTTAGATGGAACTCTACTTATTTTATGCTTAAACATATATTGCCACATAAGAGCACTGTATCTGTTTTCCTTCACACCCAAAGTCATCAATCTCGTAGCTCCTCAAGTAGAACCCAAGTTAGAGACCCTGAACTTACTGAGGACGATTGGGATGTTGGTGAGAACATATTTCCTTTTTTGAAATTTTTCATAAAGCTACAGTTTGTCTTTCTGGAGTATACTATCCTACATCTCCCATGATTGTTCATAATATTGTTGAAATTGCCACTCACCTAAAGGCTTTTGAAAATGATCCTATACTACGGGATGCTGTAGGTCCCATGAAATCTAATGTTTTAAAATATTGGAGCGAAATTCCTATTTTATATGCATTTGCTTTTATTTTGGATCCTAGGGCCAAACTCCAAGGATTTATAAATGTTTTACAAGTTTTAAGTGAGGCTACCGGTTTAGACTATTGTTCATACTATACACAAGTTAAGGATAAATTATATGAGGTATATAATAAATATGAAAATAAATTTGGATCTGTGCTATCTATATTAGCGCGGGATGTGTTGACTGTTCCTGTCTCTACAGTCTCCTCGGAGTCAGCATTCAGTCTTTCCGGAAGAATAATCGAGGAGCGACGAACAAGTCTCTCCAACGAGATGGTCGAAGTACTTATGACCGTCAAAGACTGGGAACAGGCTGAATCAAGACTCCAACATACTGCAGATAATAAATATTTAGAAGAATCTTTTGAGAATTTGTATTTAGATAGCAATGAATAGGATTTTCAATATTTTTCTTTCACATGTGGTCAATAATGAGCTTTATAGGCTGTACTCTTTTTTCTTTACCAAGGTTTTCTCAAATTGAGTTTTTACTTGGTAAAGTTTTTAATGAGGCAGCCATCCCATGTAATTTAATAAATTAATAAAGCTCATTATATCATTGCAAATATTTATTTTTATGAGTAACAATGTCTACAATTTTCTATATTTTTTCTGAATTTTCTACAATTTTTCTGAATTTTCTACAATTTTTCTTAATTTTTCTTTTTTTTTCGGCTAAACGGGCTAGCCGGGCCGGCACGGCCCGTTTAGCCTTAATCGTGCCCGGGCCGGCACGGCACGGCCTCGGGCCGTGCTTGGGCTCCCGCCGCGGCCCGCGGGCCGGCACGGCACGGCCCGTTTAATACACGGGCCTTAACGGGCCGTGCCGAGCCCGGGCCTGTGCCGTACCAGCCCGGCACGGCCCACTGGCCACCTCTGGGCCTGAGCTAGAGTTTGCCTCTGCAGCACAGCAACCCGAGCAAAGGACAAGAACTGCACAAGAACAAGATGCACCCATTATATAATGCATGCTTTTCTTTTTCTTATTATGCATGCATGCAGTGCTCCATCTCCATGTGGTCACTTGCTTAAACTGCTCACACCAATTGTTGGCTTACTTAGGTGTATGCAGCCATGCAGGGGCGGAGGGAGAGGCGGCTGACAGTCTTTTGACGCATATTTGAAGTAACTTTGTTGTTGTTTGTGTTATTTGCCTCTCTTATTGAATGTAATTATACTGTATAATTTATTTGGTCCTCTCACTCTTAAATCCTGGCTCCGCCTCTGCTTAGAGCAACTCCAGCAGTAGCCCTCAAAACAGGGCCCCTACTTTTTATTTGAGAGCTCTCCCTACTTTTGAGGGCTCTGTTTTTTGAGCTACACTCCAGCAGGAGCCCTCAAAACAGGACCCTCAAATTCATTCTTAGAGGGGATGACACATAGGACCCACCCTCATCCTACTTTTGAGGGCCGAGGGGCAAAAAACTCACTCCAGCGGGGCCCCTACTTGAGCCCTCAAAAACATGGGCTCCCTCCAGACCCCCCAGGAATGAGGGCTCGAGGGGGAGATTTGAGGGCCCCCTACTTTTGAGGGCTCAAGTAGGGACCCTACTGGAGTAAGTTTTTTGCCCCTCGGCCCTCAAAAGTAGGATGATAGCTCAAGTAGGGGCTTTGCTGAAGTTGCTCTTAGCAAAGCTAGCCTTGAGTCTTTTGTTACCGCAAATGATAAATTAATTGCAGCACAGCTCTGCCTCGGGGGGGGGGGGGGGGGGTCTCTTTTGTTCTGTGGCTCTTTACAGTTATTGTATAATGGGAAAATGACAACAATAACAGGTCTCTGCTTAAAGTGTTTCTTAGAGGGGTTGTGCACTTGTGCTTGAATAGTTAATCGAAGTTATTAGGAGATTAGCATCTGTTTTTAGTTGCGACATATGCTTTTCTTCTGTTCTCAGAGACACAATACACTTTTCTCTTCATAGGGAGTATACCAAGCAGCAGGGCAGGGTGATGAACTAGTTCAAATGTTCAATCACTTGTACAATCATTTACCACTATATATACCATCTTTTCCTTTTAATTCCATCTTGGACTATTAGTCATGATTCTTGAAAATTAAAGTGGTTGTGGTCTTATTGAAGTTGTGAGTCCGTGTTGATATATGCTTGTGCCCTGATGGTCCATCTTAGAGGCAGTTCAGGCATTTCTTTTGGGCAAGTACGTACTCTTGACTAGTCAAAACAGGAATTGGTGAGTCAATATATAAGCTTGACCAAATGTATTCAGCACCCAAAACATCTCATGCAGTTTGGCTGGTAAATCTTGTAGAAACATTTCCAATGCTTATGCATTGAACTCCCTGGAAGTCATGGAACCTCTTCTGCTCGTGTCTCTGAATTTACCTGTGACATCAGTGATGATAGCATGCTGATTTTGATACCTGTTTCAGTCTCAGCTTTATGCGATATACAACATCAATGTCAACTGACAACTGCCAAAGGGCATGGTGATGTGGCAGCAGGACATGGAGTTACACCATGCTTTCTTTTTTGCTGATGTCTGTAGCCTAATTTGTTTTTTTGTGTGTCCCATATTCAGTTTGTTCGACAAGACTGAATATGATCTGAAGAAGATACATGTACCTATGGCTGCTCCTTCCGAGAAAATATCAAGCATTCAACCTTGGAGAAGACTGGTCAGCATGTATTACTCTGGCAAGTTAGACTATAAATTCTGGTGGTTTCACATGGTTCCGATGTAGGAGATGAACATGTGTGACTAGAAAAAAAAGCTTCTTTCTAGCATGTGTGACTAGAAAAGTGTTGTCCATTTACAAGAATTGTATATAATATGCTACGGGTTAATGATCGATAGAGTACTAGCTAAGGTTAATCTAACAGCTGATCATGGATCATAATACTGATTATTCAGTACATAATACATTTTTGAGCAATGTTTCAATGCTTTCCTCTCTAATAAGAGTAGTACTAATCTCAAAACAAACGAAGAGATAAGTAGCATTTATCAACTATTCATCATGCTTTAAAAATTATACAAATCACTGTTGAGAAAAGTATAGAACTTGTCCAAGTCTCAACACATAGACAACAAGGAAGTTATCTAGACCAAGGATACAAAATCCAGAACCAACGGTAATCGGTCAGTTACTAAAAATCTCAGGAAAAACTGGACAAATTTCGTGATTCAAATTTTGAATTTGTAGGTTTGAAACCGGTAACCAGTCAAAAAATCAGCAAAACTGCTAGAAAACCAAAAAAAGTAGAGAAAACATGGGATAACAATAATTGATACGTACTTACTTCATTTAATAGGTAATCTAGCACAATAAATATCTAAACTAGCGTAGAAAGTGTATTATATAATCATAAATTTAAATTTACATTTGAAAAATTCTAACTGATTTTTTCTCTCTCGGTATCCACCAGTTTTTTCGGTTACCGTCGGTTTTTGATCCATGATCCAGACTGAATCCCGAAAAGTCCACAAATCCCAAAGATATCTCACCAACACATGCTGTTGTTTTTTTTGGCCCAACATGGTGTTGTTGGGGCTTCAACATTGCCGTTTCACTGGTCGAATAACTCAGATACCAACACGGACCACGCTGGTTGGCTTCGATATTTGGTTTCAGCTGGAGGGACCACCCTACAGTGCTGGTGGACCAGTACCATCCTTGCTTTTACACATGCTCTAGGCCTGTTTTTTTAGCTGCGGCTTATACCTTTAGGCTATTTGTACGATGATTATAGAGTAACAGAAACTCACGTGCGGTTTTTGCCGATATAAATGAAGTCTGTAAAGTATGTACTACAATTAACTAGTATACTCTATCTTAAAAAAATACTCCATTTAAAAATTAGTTACTATAAAAAAGTTAAAAAATAATTTTTAGAAGCTAAAAAGAACAGCACCCTAGTCTTTGCCCAGCCAGCCCTCATCCCTGAATACCCTTAGAGTATCTCCAGCAGGAGCCCTCAAATCAGAGCCCCTACTTTTGATTTGAGGGCTCCCCCTACTTTTGAGGGCCATATTTTTTGAGTTGAACTCCAGCAGAAGCCCTCAAATCAGAGCCCTCAAATTCATTCCAACTGAGAATGACATGTAGAGCCCACTCGTCATTCTCAAATTTCTCTACCCCTCCTCTCCTCCACCCGTGCGCTCTCCGCTCGTCCACCGCGCCTCCTCCTCTCCTCCACCCGCGCCTCCTCCTCTCCTCTCAGCCCACCCGCTCCCGCTCCCACGCCCCGCCGCAGCCGCGCGCCTCGCCTCGCCCGCCCTCCGCCTCCGCTCGGGCCCCTCCCTCTCCGCCGCGCTCTCCACGCTCCTCTCCGCCACGCTCTCCGCGCTCTCCACGCTCCCCTCCCCGCTCGGGCCCCTCCCTCTCCGCCGCGCTCTCCACGCTCCCCTCCTCGCCGCGCGCCTCCCGCCGGGCACCCACTCCTCCGACCTCCTCGCCCTCTTCAATGACGCCCTCGCCCACCTTCAACCCCTGGCTGACTCTTCCTCACCCCCGGCTGGCCGCCGCGGTTTCCACCGCCGCCTCCCCATCGGTCGACCCCGGACCGATTCCGCTCGGTGGGAGCCGCACCCCGGCACCCTGCAGCCTCCCCCACCGCTGGCCGACGTCCTCCGCCACGCGAGCTCCCCCGCCACGGTCGCCTCCCCGCGCCGTTGCCCGTGCTCGTCGCCGGCTCAACCCGGCCGCCCCGGTAGCTCAGGTGAGCTTCTACCACCTTGCTCGTGCTCGCGCACACCTCCCTTCTTTCCCCCACCCCTTCGGCCACCGGCGCCTCTTTTCTCCTCCACCGCCGGCCTAGAGTCGACGGAGGAGCGGGGAGCGGGAAGACGAGCAGCCGGGCAGGGGCGGGCTGCCGGGCGATGGCGAGATCTGGACGGGGGCAGGCCGTCGGAGGGGAAGAGGAACCGGGCGAAGGCGGGCGGCGGCGCGGAACCGGGCGAAGGCGGGCGGCGGCGCGGAACTGTCGATGCCCGCGAGTGAAAACCGTCAAAACAGAAAAATAGGGGCTCCCTCCAGACCCCCCAGGAATGAGGGCTGGAGGGGGGATTTGAGGGGCCCCTCAAATTTGAGGGCTCTAGTAGAGGCCCTGCTGGATCTCTGTTTTTGCCTCAAGCCCTCAAATTTAGTTTTAGGGGCTCAAATAGGGGCCCTGCTGGAGATGCTCTTACCACATCAACTTTAAGGCGGATCTGCTGTTGATCATGTACCAACCTGCCCCTGCAATGATTTTTTCCAACACGTGTGTTTTCTTTCAGTTGCGACTGATAATTTTTGGTTTTAGCACTTGTATGAATGAATTAGACGCTGATAAATCACTTCGAAAAGTTACTGTAATAAATTATTTTGAAAAGACGATAAAGTAATCATTTTCTTTATTTATTCAAGTGAAACCATAAATCATGTAAGCCAAGCTATAATATAAAAAGAATGGGCCAAAGGCCTTTGTTGTGGTAGGTCATTTTTGCGATGGACAATTTTAAGGACCATCGCTTGCTCCAGCTGCACAGCTAAAAGGCCTCTAGTTTGAAGTGGCAAAGGCAGGACGGAAATGCAAGTGATTCCGGTATATATGCTCTGCAAAGATCGATGGCTGGAACAAATGCAGATTGCTTTCTCTGTTTTCTTTTTTCTTCTTTCATCGTTGTTCATCGTCGGTTTGTAAACAGTTAAGCTGAGGTAGCGTTACTTGCCACCGTATATAAGCTGACGTGTTAGTTTATACAGTTATAAGTATAAAACTATGTATTCTCTGACTTCAACACAAACAATATAACACTTGTAGTAAAAAAAAAGGAAAGAAAATGACATTTTTGACTTTTAAAAGTCTTAAGATTCAACTTTTGACGATTTAATTTTACCACCATATATTTGGAAAACGTTGTAGAAGTATGATGGCATAAAAGTATTTTAGACGACAAGCTTACTCATATTCCTTCCATATATTCAGCCTAAGCATTCACAATGATACGTTTGGATAAAGCTATAATGGTCTGACTGCATGGAGGGGTAGTGTTTTAGACCCAAAACTATTAACACATTTAGGCATGCATCATGCTCGATTTTTTTTTTGTCGCTTTTGAAGCCGCTGAATAAGGTTTTACTCATTTGAGCTTCTATTTTTGACTTTTTAATTTCATCTTTTAATTTTTTTTAGTTTTTTTTCCTTTTCCTGCTTATTTCTCTGTATTGTCTGTGATAATGTAATTATTTTTTATTTTTTAGATTTAATTATACTAAAAAAACTACCAGAGTTAACCCAAGCTTTAAGGCCAAATGAACACCACCCTAGAAAACGAAACGGAAACTTTGATCGTCGCAAAATTCAGAAACACCTCGAAATCTCTGCATATTGCTTTGGAGGCTTCGGTGTGGCGTTTTTCATGCATTCGACGTCCTCCATCCGACATGCTTCTGTCCGACATTTTTCACGCGTTCGATATCCTCCATCTGATTATCTATATCACGATGATTATGACCTGTGCAATTGTTTTTGTCCATGGCCAATCTTTGCCAATTGGCAAGACAAGGACGGCTCCCGTAACCTAATCTCTCTCCATTTTGTCATTACGGTCTCACCACCACCCTTGCGTTGTCCACTTGTCCTGTTCCCCTGCATATGCCCTATGTGATCATCCATCCGATTCACCAAAGCTTTCAACTCTTTCATTTCACGATTGCTTGCTTGCGGTTAGGTCATTTCGAAAGGAGGATCACCTGCAGCAGTAGCTATGGTTAATTACAGTAAACACTACCAAATCTGGCCTTGCCTGGTCTAAAACCAGGCAAATCCAGAATTTAAAGTCCGCTGGTCTGGGATTTGCTCTGGTCTAGATCATAACAATAGAATTATAGTCCGTATTAATGCATTGTAGAAGAACCAGGTTATCACGACATCTATTTCTGACTAACCATACACGTGGACGACATTGTACCTAAGGCAGCAAAAGCCATCATTTTCAAGGAGCCCACTGAACAATGCTGCTGTGTGTTTGGAGTATTCTTCCTACTCTTTTCATTTCCTCTCGATTATGGAGCATACTTTTTTTTCTTCTGAAACTGATTATGGAGCATACTTTTTTTCTTTCTGAAACTGATTACGGAGCATACTACTGCAAAACTCTGTTCATTCTCTAATTCTCTTTCCAGTGGCTGGCTCAGCAGCTGGTTGATTGATTGGTCAACTGGGACAAGCATGGGCGGATCTTATATGGGGCATGGGTGTTCAACCGAACACCCAAATTTTTTTATAAAATACCAGGTATATAATAGGTATATTAGATGTATATACTATTAGTTGTGTTAAAACTATATTTTATGCCTATAAATAAATTCAATCCGCACTCCCCGTATCTCGCGCACAACCCATGTAATACATTAGACCCATTTTTCTTTCCACCTCAGCCCTCCTCACACCCAAATAAATAAAGATATAAACAAAATCCTAATATTTGTTCTATTTCTCATCTTGTGGCTATCTGTGTGGGAGGTGGTTTCGGCCTTCAAGTGGCGAGCGAGTGGAGGTGTAGGCTAGAGGTGAGTGACGATCGGCAGACGTGGACGTGGTGCCATGATGTGACGATAATCATGCGTGAGGCAGCGTGTGGTGCAAGGTGGGCATGTGGTAGCGCGGGCGAGCAGAGAGGTGTCGCGGGCAAGCGGGCAGTGGCACAACGAACATGGAGGTAGGGAGCGGACGACAAGAAGGGAGTAGCGCGGTAGCCGGGAGGGAGCATGGTATTGGGAAGTAAGTAGCACCTCCAACTTATTGTTATCGTTCTCTCTTCAAATCTATGTGTGCTCCACCCCACTCCACTTATTTACTTTCTTGATCTGTTTTGCTCCATAGAAGGAACATACAATTTCCTCTTAGATAGACAGTTCTTACTGATGGGGAAATAGCAAAAAAAGGTAAGATCAATAAGATATACAACTCTCATTATCTCTATAATTTGTTGTTTAATTCATATAATTATGCTCGCCTTATGTCGCATATTTTCTCATAAGAAATCATTAATTTCTGTAAATTATGTATTTTTATTATATCTACATACGCGTATCGTTGTATCGGTGTTTTAGGGAGGACGGTGTGCTACAGTATCGATGTATTCGAACAACTTAAGCTCCAAAATTTGAACACCCATCCTAAAAATTTTAGATCCGCCACTGCTCCTTGTCCGGGTCGTAGATGCGGTGCTCCGGCGGCAGCTTGGTCATCAAGAACGCGTTGTAGCCTCCGATGGCCATCACCTCCTTCCGCGTCAGAGGCTTCAGCCCTGCCGGTGTTGTGCGTCGTTGCACGGTACTCGTCAGTGGTGATTTGGTATATCATTTGTTTCAGCGCGACCGATCGATGGTTGGAAGTATGCGGTGATCAGGTCTTACCGTTGGTGCTTGCGCAGAATTTCTGCGAGTGGACGCTCTTATAGTCCTCAGGACGCACCTTGTGGACAAGCTCCATCTCCCAGGTTTTCAGCAGCCGCTGCACCTTCTCTTCCAGAGACATGGGCGGATCTTATATGGGGCATGGGTGTTCAACCGAACACCCAAATTTTTTTATAAAATACCAGGTATATAATAGGTATATTAGATGTATATACTATTAGTTGTGTTAAAACTATATTTTATGCCTATAAATAAATTCAATCCGCACTCCCCGTATCTCGCGCACAACCCATGTAATACATTAGACCCATTTTTCTTTCCACCTCAGCCCTCCTCACACCCAAATAAATAAAGATATAAACAAAATCCTAATATTTGTTCTATTTCTCATCTTGTGGCTATCTGTGTGGGAGGTGGTTTCGGCCTTCAAGTGGCGAGCGAGTGGAGGTGTAGGCTAGAGGTGAGTGACGATCGGCAGACGTGGACGTGGTGCCATGATGTGACGATAATCATGCGTGAGGCAGCGTGTGGTGCAAGGTGGGCATGTGGTAGCGCGGGCGAGCAGAGAGGTGTCGCGGGCAAGCGGGCAGTGGCACAACGAACATGGAGGTAGGGAGCGGACGACAAGAAGGGAGTAGCGCGGTAGCCGGGAGGGAGCATGGTATTGGGAAGTAAGTAGCACCTCCAACTTATTGTTATCGTTCTCTCTTCAAATCTATGTGTGCTCCACCCCACTCCACTTATTTACTTTCTTGATCTGTTTTGCTCCATAGAAGGAACATACAATTTCCTCTTAGATAGACAGTTCTTACTGATGGGGAAATAGCAAAAAAAGGTAAGATCAATAAGATATACAACTCTCATTATCTCTATAATTTGTTGTTTAATTCATATAATTATGCTCGCCTTATGTCGCATATTTTCTCATAAGAAATCATTAATTTCTGTAAATTATGTATTTTTATTATATCTACATACGCGTATCGTTGTATCGGTGTTTTAGGGAGGACGGTGTGCTACAGTATCGATGTATTCGAACAACTTAAGCTCCAAAATTTGAACACCCATCCTAAAAATTTTAGATCCGCCACTGGGGACAAGATAATGATAATGATGCCTCTGCCAACCTAAACGGTTCACATAGTAAGCATCCCAAAAGAATAGGTTGCAGTGAGCGAGCAAAGTTTGTCGAATTGACCACTTGACGAATATTCTCGTGATTTTTGGCGACTCTTGATGCTCTGCGTTATTACCAAGCGACTTGGCGTACGTAGCTTCGCTTGCTCCACCGGCTGCTGCTGGCTAGTCGTGTCGCCCGTGACAGCTTAAGGCTGTATTGTAAACAGCTTTTAATTTTTAAAAATCAATTTTTAAATATAGTAGTTTCTCAAGTTGGATTTTATAAATTATTTATAGAAGTCACTGTCGGAGCCGCTTTAAAAGTGGCTTCTCAATACGAGTGTTCTTTACTCTCTCAATCTGAGAGAACATGTGGAGGTGATCCCATATTTGTGATGAGTAATTGACCCTTGGTTTAGAGAGATTGAGTTTGGTTTTTTTGAGGTTTGTGCTCTATCTAGTCTTAAACCTTTACGACTTGGTTAGCAGTTGCTCTTACATCCATGTGGTCGGCAGTAGCATTTACGACCATGTTGTCGGCAGCGTCATGGTCGGCAGTGGATTTTACGACCACGTTGGTCGCAGTCGGTTTTACGACCACGTTGTCGCAGTCGATTTTACGACCACGTTGTCGCAGTCAATTTTACGACCATATTGTGTCTCTGTGGTCGGCAGTCGAGTTTACAACTTTGTGGTCGTAAATGTCCTTACGACTCGCTCTGTACAACCACGGTGTGTGTCTTTGCAGTTGGCAGCCAGTTTTACAACTACACGGTCGATAGTCGTAGATTCGACTGGTCATGGTTGATAGTCGTAGATTCGACTGGCCGTGGTCGATAGTCGTAGCTTCTACTGGCCGTGGTCAATGATCGTAGACTCCACTGGCTGTGAGCGATGGTCGTAGGGCTCTGTCTGTGTGGTCGTAAGTTGTAGCGACTGCTACATGGTCGTAGGCTACTGGAAGGATCTCGTGGGCTACGAGTACCTCATTTCTTGTGCATCCGAATACTCGTAAGTCGTAGTGACCAGGTTTGTCATGGTCTTAGCGCTCTGTCTGGCTTGAGCGATGGTCGTAGCACTCGGTTGGTGTGGTCGTAAGTCGTAACGACCTTGTGCGTTAAAGTCGTAGTATCTGTTTTCATGGTCGTAGCCACCTGTGTGGTGGTCGTAACGACTTGCGGTGTGGTCGTAGGAAGCTGGGAAGTCTTTTAGGGCTACGACCACCTCATGATCAGTGCATACAAGTGGTCGTAGGTGGTTTACAATCAGTTGTTTTGCTGTGTTTGCTCACTGAAATACTTTCTGATATATGCAGATTGATGAATCTTGTTAATAGTGTGGTGTTATGTGATGGTTTGCTTGTTTGTGTTGGTTACAAGACTTCGGAGCTAGGTCATGGTGAGGCGTAGGAGGACCGGGACAAGGCATAGGGAGGTGTTGAGGTCCAGAACGGTCAGAGAGACACCGAAGATGATCGAGACTGATGAGGTGGTTGCAAGCCGAAACGACGAGGAACCGGAGCAGAAGCTACCGAGGTGGACATGATGGGCAATGGCGAGGTGGACTGAGACTAGGCTTAGGGAGGAGTTGAGGTCGAGACGGTCAGGATCCCAGGTGCCATCATGCACAAGGATTGGACGGCAAGGAAACAGAAAGCTTCCAGGAAGGTGTAGAGGGGCATTTTGGAGAAATGCTCGGGAACTGCAAAAGAATGTTTTCTGTTAAAGCTGTCTCTGTCAAAGCACTGCTGTCTGCTTGTGTTAGCGGGTAAAGCATGCATGAAAAACCCAGTGGTAGGCAGGGGTTAACGGGTCATCCCCGGTATTGAGAGACTATAAATAGGAATGGGCGGCTACCCATCCAGGAGTCTTTAGGGTTTTTGTTCTTTCGTGAGTTCGTGTATTCGGTGTTGGAGCACGTGTGCTCTTGGTCCTCCTGATGGAGTGGTTGTAAACTCTTCTCCAGAAGCTATATATCATCATGTTGGTATATCTGTGTATGCTCGTATGCGTGGAGTTGAGTTGGTTTTGTTCGTTTGTATGTTTGCTCTCTTGTTTTCGGTTTTGCTCTTTCGCTTCTTAATCTGATACTTTGCTTTCAGTTGTTTTGTTGATGATCTAACTTGCTTGGTGCTGGGAAATCTTACTCGAAGCCATCTTGGCCCTTATATTACCACTTGCATGGTCTGATTATCCTCTCGTCTTCTCAGTCTCAGTTTTTGAGCGCATTTGATGAAATCTGGTGAAGATCTCTATTCTCGTGTTAAGTTTTCAATTCAAGTTCATAGGAGCCTCCTGAGATTTTATTCTTGCTATGTTCAAAGGTTCATGATCAATTGATCCTTGAATCAAAAGTTATTCGGAAATTTGATCTTGCAGTCGTGTGCCTTCCTGTCTTCCTCTGTTTCATTTACAACCACGTTCTCTTCTTCGACCACGTTGATCGTTCGACCACTAGTTGGCTTACAACTTCGTTTTAGTCTCGGTGGTTATCGACTAGGTCGATTTCCGACCACGTGGTCGGTTGTCGACCACATAGTCAGGTTACGACCACTATCTGCTCTCGGCTTTGTTTCCAGAGTTTGACCACGTAGTCGAAGACTTACGACCACGTGGTAAGTATCGACCACGTAGTCAGATTCCGACCAGTTCAATTTTCTTCGCTATTTTGCTTCTATGTTTTCTGTGAGACTTTAACTCTAGCCTTCATAGCTCAGTAGCTATTGAAAAAAGAGTTAAGTAGATACTTGGGGAGAGCTTGAAGGCATCATTCACCTCCTTTGTTGCCTATCTGGTCCTACACAATCTCTCGCAATTAGCTAAAAGGTAAAAGCTACAACACTTTTGAATAGAGCCTAAGACGACTTTGCTTTTAGATTATTGTGAGATTTCCTTAGCCTTAAAACGAAAGAAATATCTTGAATTTGAATAGTTGTTTGTACTTATATAGGTAGATATATACTAGGAATGGCTACGGTACAACTTTTATCTTCAAAGAGGTTTTAAATTGTCTTCCCATGCTTTCCACTAAACTTGAAGGATTACTTTTAATCGCAAGTCCAAAACAATTAATTTCCACGCGACCAGCTTAATTTTTTTGACTGCATCAGTAGTCAAAGTTTAACAAATTTGTTTGCACTTTAATATTCGATCTACTTTGATCGGTTCGGCTTAAAAGCTCATGACTGAAAACACTGTAGTTGGCTGAAAAAAACACTGTAGCTGACAGAGGCTTATTTAGCATAATTAAATTAAAAAAAAATTAAAAATATGTTAGCCCATTACGTATAATACAAACAAATACGGAAAAAAAAGAACCGGCAAAAAAGCTCAACAAAAAGTCAAAAGTTCAGAAAAAGACGAAATTTATGAATAGTGAAAAATAAACCAGAAGCCGAAGCTGAATTGATCAGGGAGTAGAGGAAGAATTGATTTTTCAATTTGAGATTCTCCCTACTGTTGGATTAATTGCTAATTGATTTGAATTGTTTTTACGGCGCTGACTGTGTATCTTTTTACTGTTACAGCAGTAATAATACGGATGCATAAAGAGGATGACGTGCGTCCGGGATATCAATGGTTGAGGTTTGGTTTCTGGTACGTTCCATCCCGTTCACGTTTTCGTGTCCCACATTATTCTGAAAACGAAAACTTTGTCCTTTTATCTGAAGAAAAATGGTACAAAAGATTGTAAACTTTTATCTTCGTTTGTAATTTCTCGATGTTACCTTTTCGCTCACGTGCGCCAATTGAACATGTAGAGATTTCTTGCGACCATAAACTTTATAGCTCGTCATGTAGGGTTTTGAAATAATACAGGCAGACCGGATCAAATTTTTATGCATTCTACTGCTTGTCAGTACCATGAGATCATTCTGTGTTCTGGTGTGGGTTCTTTTGTACTGTAACTTTGGATTTTGGATTATGGTTTTTGAATTCAGGTTGTTTGTGAGAGACAGTACGTAGAGGAAAATAGTTGCATGTGATTTTGACCGGTATAGCTGAATTCGGTACAATGTCTATTATAACTATCTGTATACCCCGTTTTAAAAAGACGTACCATTCAAAAACTAGTTACTATAACTATAAGTGATAAGTCAAAGCCAAAACCAAAAAGAACCTAGCCCTGTTGTTGCCACCATCATCATTGACTCATGGTTCTTACCAGTGTTATCAACCTGGACTGGCCATTGACCTGGCCGAGGTCTTGGATCACTAACCCGGTGGATGGCCTGGCCGAGGTCTCGGGTCATTGACCCGGTGGTCGGACCGTTAGGTCATTGGTCGGACCGCATGCTTTTAAATTAATTTTTTTATAAATAAATATCTCAAAAATAAAAAATCAACAATACAATAATAGCAATAGTAATTAAAGAAAGTGAATGATAAATAATAAATAGCCAGTGATGCTCATAGAAACAACCTTGAGGTCCATGACCATTAAACAATAAAGTAATGTATAAGTCGATAAGATAAAATCAAGTAAGTACGTGGTAAAATCACAACAGCCTAAAATTCATATACATTGTTCTAGCTAACAGATTTGTAGGTAGATAACCACTAAAACCCTAGTAACTCTCAAAAGTCAAGTATCATGCCATTTTTCTTTTGAAAAGTTTTTTTAATTTGAGGTTAATCTTGTCTTTTGGCCTCACGGACAAAACTTGGCTGTGTCAATAAAAAACCGGCCGGGTTCATCGGGTTTTTCCGGGTCAATTGCATCTATGGTCTTGTGAGCGTGATTAATTCGGCGTAGCTTTTAGGTTTGGGTTTTCCGATTCAACCGTCGGGACGGTCTAGATCTAATAACTATGGTTCCTACCCGTCATCGTCACCCATTGTGCATATTGCCACCCCTCAGTTATTATGGTTCTCAAATTTGTTATTGGAAGTTGATGATGAAATGGGAAAGAAATTAAAATTATCATAGAGATCCCTAATCAAAATGCAATATCCTATTTGACTCTACTAAAAAGATAAACAAAGATTTTTGATATCCTAGTAGACATTGTTTATTTGCCATATATTCAACTTAGGAATATCCTATTGTATCTTTCCCTCAATAGCTATTGCAATTTAAACTTCAATACACCGTATGCACAAGCAAATCTCCATTCTTAATTTGCCATTATCTATTTCTTTAAGTTGTGGAAGATATGGCCTGCTTGAATGATCTTTTAAATAGAAATGGGACATTCTCTATTAAAAGTAAATGATGAACAATGCACAACTAAATAGACTAATTCCTTACTATCTCTAATGTAAGACAGACCAATACAGATGGATCGACACATCATTATTAACATCAAGTATTGCAGGAATGCTTTATGTATCTATCTTTCTATTGGTAAATGGTTATCATGATGGACAAGACGAGATCAACAAAATGACTAAATGAGTTGTGCCATGTAACGCCCCCGTTTCCAGGGGCGCGTACGGACACGGCACCCCGCAACTATTCACGCATGAACAGTTATGGAGTGTCGCGCAAGAGTATACCATTGCATGCCTACAACAAAAGTTCAGCATATATTTCACATACGGATTAACATCCATTTTCAACAGCGGGGCGTGCAAGCCCAAAGTATAATTACATTACAGAAGCTCCAAGATCCGCTTGAGCGCGGCCAAGACCTAAAGCCACGGATCCTCGTCGAAGAAGCGACCTTCTGGGACTTCCTCAACGGGGAGGCAAACACCTTCGTCTTGATCCTCTAAAGAAGGGCAAAAGCAAGCCGTGAGCCAATCAACCGGCTCAGCAAGTCCCAAAGGGACCCTAACTTATTACATGCACGGAACATCAAAGGAAGGGAGTATACTTGGTTTATTAATTTGAGTGGATGCAGTTTTATTTGCAAACATTTTTAGAAGACGGACCCAAAACTACTCCTCAAGAACTCAGGGGTTTTCAACAAGAGTTCATTAACCAACCTAAACAAGTTAATCATGTACAGAACTACTTAAGCTTCGCTGCTGGAATCACCCAAGTGACACAGCTCCAATAACCGGGAGCACGGCGTATTCGAATACCATTTATTTGACTCTGCAGAGTTTGCTCAGCTTTACCCACACGATTTCTTAACTCCCGCGTCCGGGTTAAGAAAGCCAGGTCGTTTCACTGCTCAACTCTTTATATAGGCTCTACCCGGTAGAATTCACTCGGGTCTGGCTCGCTCACACACACACACACAAAGAAAAAGAAAACGGTGCCGCTTCGAGTGAACTCTACCGTTGTTAGGCACCCGCAGCACGGCCTGCCTAACCTTTGTTACCCAAACACCTACTCCACAACACCTGTAGAGTTTCAATCGAGTTGAGCAGCTACTAAACCAGTGTTGACAAGTCAACTCCTGTGGTTGAGCGATCACCATGTCATTTGCTTAGCGTAAGGGTCTGGTCCTTATATTTTTTCCTTAGGGGTCCGCAACCCCTACCAGGTCCGCGACCTGCAACCTAGGGTAAGAGGCGGGCGAAAACCGTCTTGCGGCGCACCGCAGCCCCCCTTACCCTATCCTGCGCATGCCGACAATCTCCGCCCTAGGGCACGGTGTCCCATACCACCCTGCCCTAGAGCCGGGTTTTCCAAATTCTATTGGCCCGCAGCCACAACCTTATTAGTATAAGACTTTGCACGATAATAATAACTTACAATTATCTAGAATAACAGATAATTAATTCTAGGGTTACAAAGGCATGGCTACGAGTTTAACATGGCATTTATCGGTGGTAGGGTTAACTATGTAACATGTCATTCTAAACATTTTATTTTATTTTGAACTAACATTTCAGAACTAGCTCAATGCAAATAGCGTAATAACATAATTAAATAATATGGGTTGCAACATGATCAAAGGATTTGGGACTTGCCGTCAATCCGAATGATTTCCGCTAGCTCGAACGAAGAACCTCCTGGCTCCTGTGACTGCACTTGAACTTCCGGAGATTCCGACACTAGCGCAAACAATTTAAAAAGTAAATCCGGCTTGCAACTAAACAAGCGAGGAAAAATAATCTAATTAAAAAGAAATAAAATGCATAAACACTCCAAATGGAATTTTAGGAATTTTTCTAGGATGAATCTGTGGAAATGGATTTCACCAGAGGGTCTGGAATAATATTTGGAGCAAAGTGGTGAAATTTGGGAATTTTTGGAATTTTCTGTGATTTTCTAGGATTTATTTGGATTTTTCTGATTTCTGGAAATGAATAAATCCTCTGGAAATTCATTTAAACAGTGATGGGCCGGCCCGGTCTACAGTGCAGCCCGGCCGGGATTTCGCCCGCGCGGCCGAGCAGCCCAGGCGGCCCAGACAGCCCGAGCGCACGCGCGCGCGCGAGAACGGGGCAGGCCGAGAGGCCGCGGCCCAGACGTGCGTCGCGCCCGCACGGGGTGGATGGAGGGCGCGTGGCCGGGACGGACGGGAGGGATGCGGTAGGCGCGGACGGTTCAGATCAAGGCGGGAGAGGAAATCGGATGGCTGTGACATAACGGGGACGAGCGAACCGTTACGGGGATCGAACGAACGAGGGGAGGCGAGATTAAGTGGATCGGACGTTGGTGGGAGGGCCACGTCGCGGCGAGGGGGATCGTCTTCCTCCTCCCGCTGCTACAGTGCTCCCGGGGAAGGAATACGGCGGCGGTGGCGGCCTGGGCGCCAGAGGGCTCGCCGGCGGCAGAGGAGGGCACCTACGGGTAGCTCTTGACGCAGGCAACCCGTTTTGGAGCTTTGGAGAGGGAGAGAAACAATGGAGGGAGCGGGAGGCCGATGGGGGAGATTCGGTCCTTTGGTGGCGGAGGGGGTCACCGGTAGGGCTGGACGAAAAACTCGAAGCTCGTTAGCTCGCTCGGCTCGTGGCTGGCTCGGCTCGGCTCGGCTCGGCTCGTTAGGATAACGAGCCGAGCCGAGCCAAGATTTTAGCTCGTTAGCTATAACGAGCCAACTCGAGCCAGCTCGCGAGCCGCTCACGAGCCAAACGAGCCATGCTTCCAGGAATTTAGATATGCATATGCTGCTTCCATGGACCTAATTTGTACTCTATTGCATGTGTTAATGTGTAAATTTGTACTCTATTGTACCCAAACGAGCCATGCATGTGTTAATTTGTACTCTATTGTACCCAAACGAGCCAAACGAGCCAAACGAGCCAAACTTCCATGGATGAATATATGATGGAGATATTTTTTGGCCCTGGCTCACGAGCCAAACGAGCTAACTCGAGCTTTTTGTCGAGCCGAGCCGAGCTGGCTTTTTAGCTCGTTAGGTATAACGAGCCAGCTCGAGCCAGCTCGTTATCCTACCGAGCCAGATCGAGCCGAGCCGAGCCGAGCCGAGCCAGCTCGATATCCAGCCCTAGTCACCGGCGGCGAGAGAGCTCAATCGACCGCGGTTACACGGACAGGGGGTCAAGAGGCTCACGCTGGTGGCGGCGGGGTTAGCTGAGGAGCGTCGAGGATGGCTGGCCACGGGCGCACGGTAGGGGCGGCGGTGAGCTTCGGCGTCGGGCTTCCACAAGCTCGCACTGGGCCAGGGGAGTTCACCAAAAGCGTCAGGGGGCCGTGGAGGTGCTCGAGGACAGATGAATTGGAAAATGGGGGAAGGTTAGAGGGGGATTGCCTTTTGGGGGTTGCCGGCGCAGAGGGAGATGGCGGCGGAGCTCTGGGCGATGCGGCTTCGATTTACAGCTCGGGGAGACTCCTTGGAGGGGTAGGAAGAGGATGGAGGGGTTGGGGGAAGCTTGGAGAGCAAAGGAGAGGGAGGGAGCGGTGAGGCGGCTTTTATGCCCGGGCGGAGGGAGGGGAGCCGTAGGGGAGAAGGAAAACGGGCGGGGCCTGGGCAGTCAACAGAGGTATGGGGAGTGGGTGGCGAGTCTTCTCCGCGCAGGGGGGGGGGGGAAGTGACGCACGGCCCTGCACAGTGCACTGGTGACGCGACGGGAGTAGGTGGGGCGCGGCATGGACGGAGGCGCGTCCGCGCGCGGGAGAGGGAGGCACGGCGACTGCCAGGCGGGGCCAGAGCAGAGGCGGGCGACGTGGCGCGAGGATGTCCACGGCTTCGGACCAGGGCGGTCGGGACGGCGCGGGCGGAGCCAGGGCGGCGCGGAGACAGGCACGGCGCGGCGCAACGCGCAGCGCTCCGCGCGTGCGCGGGGAGGAGCAAGGGCGCCAGCAGGGGAAGGGAGGGGAGCGGCGCCAGAGAGGAGAGGAGAGGCTGGCGGGTGGGGTCCCGGTGGAGAAGGCGGCGGGGTGACGCGGGCGCGGTCGCGGCCCGGGTGCTGGCGCAGGGCGTGCGCGAGGGAGGGGAGAAGCGGCGCCAGCGGGGAGAAGGAGGAGAGAGCGAGCGCGGGCGCCAGGGGAAGGGGAAAACGGGAACAGGGCGGGGCGCCAAAAGGAGAGGGAAAACGGGGAGGGGAAGAAAGGCGCCAGAGAGAAGGAAAAACGGATTAGCCAAAAGAGGAAAGCGTATTCTGGGGAAACTTTCCGAAAAGGGAAAGTTTCCAGAATTTCAAACAAAAATCCACAAAAACTAGAAAATTTTCTGGTTTGAATTTTTGGGGTTTTTCATGCCATCTGCTAATACATGACCGTTAGCTTCAGCTATCTAAGGGCATATACTATGATGACATAAGTTATCTATAAGAGGCGACATATATGGATTTTGCTGAGGTGGATGAAAGAGAAAGAAGAGAGAGAAGGAGGTCGACTGTAATTTTATAGACGTTCGAAACACATAAAAATAACCTGTTATAGACGGTTTTTGTGCTATTATATCATATTGTCTATAAATAGCATGTTATAGACGGTTTTTGTACTATTATATTAATGCTGTCTATATTTTACAAACAACCTATTAGACCAGTCTCAATGGGGGTTTCAAAAGAGTTTCATTCTCATTTAATGCAGTGACACATCAGCAAATTTGCTGAGTTGGCAAGAAATTTATGAGGAGAGAGAGCAACAGAGTTTCATCAGGATGAAACCCATCCGTCCCGGTTACCAACACGATGAAACCCAGTGAAACCCCCACTGAGACCGGGTCGTTTCGTTCTCAGGCGCTCCCGAGGATCTGCTGTGCATTCATATATATGCGAATGTACTCATGAATATTGGATTAATTAATATATTTTATTTGACCATGATTATTTGTCGGCATGAGATATATTGTAGTTACCAAAGTGACTATGTTTAGTTTAGATATATTTTCAAACGGCTACATAGTTTACATGGCACATAGGATCACAACATCATGCATACATTAATTGCTGCAGCTTGTCTATGAAACAGTGAAATGAAACCCCCCACTGAGAGATCCAGTTTCATTTCTCAATCCAAGTCTGCAAAGCTGACAGAACAGTCTTGGAAACTGGGAAATGAAACCCACCATTGAGACTGGCCTTATAAACAATTTACAAACAATTCATTATAGAAGGTATCTTTAGTATTATCTACAGATGACATAAAAAATACTATAGATAATAACTATCTATACCACTATTATCAATCCGAACTTATAATCTTATAAACACACCAGCCGTTCCAAGATGGCAAGAAACCAGCAGCTCATGTTACTGCAGTCAAAGGCGTTGCTGGCTTGTTACTGCAGCCGAGATCAGAAAATCAGGGGGGAAATAAAAATCTCTGGGCTCGTATCGGCCTAAATTTAGCCGCAGAAGATCGGGTCCGAGGCTGGACTGCGCTGTGCATGCCCCGGGTGGGCCCCCTCTGACCGAGGCTCGCGCCTCCCGGTTCTCCCTCCCCAACTACCTCACATGTTATTCTTCTTTTTTTTCTCCCTATTTTAGTTCTTTTTTCTATGCAAAAAATCGTTTTCATCCAGAATAAAACAACAAAAAAAATCGATATCCTACGTGCTCCTTTTTCTACCAGTGTAAAACATTTTAAATTCTCAATCTTTAATCCTTTTTCCTACACAAAAATATTTATTTCCATTTAAAATAAAGCAAGAAAAAAACAAATATCGGTCTCTCTCACGCTCTCTGTTTCCCTGTTCCCAAAAAGACCTTTTAAAACAATACCTTACAAAACAAAAAAACCAAGATATAAAATAAGAGAGGAAAAAAATTGTATTTTGTGCTGCTATTTATAAGCAACCTCACCGAAAGCGATCGATACTCACATTTCAGTATTCCACCCCCACGCGAAAGAGAGAAACAACAACAACGCAAACCAACCAGCGAATCCAGAGAGAGAATTCGAGAATAATAGTGGAGTTGATCTCTCCTCCTCCGAGTCTGTGAGGCGAGGTAGACTAAGCTAGCGTGAACGAGGCAATAATGGTGGCCGTGGAGGCGGCGGCGGCGGTGGCGGTGGAGAGCCCGATCCGGGAGGAGGCGAGGGAGGCGGAGGCCAAGGCGGAGGTGGAGGTGAAGGGTGATGCGGCGGCGGCGGAGGAGAGGGAGTACAAGAGCGACTTGAGGAAGCTGGAGGAGCTCATGTCGAAGCTGAACCCCTGCGCCCAGGAGTTCGTACCCTCGTCGCGCCGCGCGGCGGCGGCGCCGGGGGCAGGGCTCTCCGCCGACGCGCCTGTGTTCGTCTCCGCCGCCGAGTACTTTGGTGCCGGCACCGGCCAGCTGCAGGTGGGTGGAGGCGGCGGGAGGGACTCCAGCAGCGATGGATCCAGCAACGGCGGCGGGCAGCCGCAGAATCGCCGGGTCGGTGAGCTGTGAATTGTGATTTTTTTGCGGGGCTGCGGGTCCTTGGGTTTTGTGTTACTACGCGGTTTGATTTGACGGCCTTGGTTTGACCTTTTTGCGATCATGATCGCCGGGGGATTTGGTGATTTACGTCTTGCGATCGCACGAAATAATGGGGTTTTAGGCGGCGGTAATCGTTTTTACTTCTTCAAGATTTTGTTTTTGTCCTTTTGTCTTGTTTATAATATATTTTTTTTAATAAAAAAATTGAAGTCTTGAGCAGGGAGGGTTTTTAATTCAGTTGCATATTTATGTTTTCCGAATCATCTTATTAGGTTGTCAAATGAAAAATCATTTCCCAGAGATGAACATTTTAAGGACCGATCAATCTGATCGTGTTATGTTACAAATGTGCTAATCGGAAGAGTGCTCAATGTTCTGTGGTAGTGGTACGGCGATTGCTGAGAATTTGATTCGTGAATTTATTTGATGTGATAGGCGTACTGTGCTTGATGTTAACAACTGGTTTTGGTGGACCTCCGTTTCGGTTTTAATTTCTCAGAACAAATGCAATGCTAGTGATAATGATAATTGTGTGTACATTGATTAACTGCTAGTATCATGGTGAATTGACCGTGCTTTCCTGATAACAACAGAGAAGGAATAGCTTCAACCAGGGGAGGAGGAGGATGGGAGGCCGGACACGGCGAGCTGACAGGGAGGATTGTGTGCGGAGGACCGTCTATGTCTCTGACATTGATCAGCAAGTGAGCATACTAAATAGAGTGATGCTATGTAAATGGGTTCTTTTTGTATCTTGTTTAATTATCTTCCTGCTGCTCTGTAGGTGACTGAACAGAAGCTCGCCGAAGTGTTCTCTACTTGTGGACAAGTAAGCGCTAAGATCCTTTTGAGGAAATGTGGTAGTTTATCTTTCCCATCTTAAGAATGTGATTACTGCTGGTAGTGACGGAATGCCTTTCATTGCCTTGTGAAACATAATAGATAACGACATTAGCAGGCCTTCTGGGTTTCATCTTTTGTTGGAAGATACTTGTTATGGTTTGGATGCTGGCATGGTCTCAAAATAGTTGACCGTCCTTAAAAGTGAGAAAAGAACTCATTTTACTAAGTAACATTGTTGCGGCAAGGCATGAGCTTGTGCTGTAACTAAAATGCTTCTTCTTTTTAGATTAAGGAATATAACATTCCGGCCTCTATCATTCACAAGTGAATGAGTACAGCCAATTCCAACACACACATAGTACTTAGACTACAAACCACCTTACGGTGTACAAAACACGGAACAGAGAAATGGAACTCAAGTCCCAGCCCTATTCCTACCTCATTACATAACTTGCTAAACAAAGCCAAATTCTTTGTTGCCTCCATCAAGCGACTGTATTCCTCTAGTGAAGACAGCAGCACTCGATGCATCACATTGACGCTCAACAGGGAGGGCCTTCGGCAAGCACTTCATCTTCTTCATCCAAATAGCTCTCTCTCCGGCCAACACCTCTAACCTTCCTCGGACCTTCTAACACCGTATAGCGGGTCAGGAGATGAGGGAAGACACGGTGCCGAGAGCTTCTGGCGAACTATACATATGCAAACAAAGCACGAGCAGCGACAGAGCCAAACGGCAAGCACCAATCAGCTGAGCTGAAATTGCCTAACGACGCCTTCAAGAAGGTAACAACGCCCAAGGCGCTGGCGCCGCCAGTCCACCATGGGAAAGGTTTTCACCTGCAATCAACCACCGGGTGGGGGGATCCGGGGAAGAGGTACAGAGAGGACGCCTCCAAGGAGGAAGCGGCGTCCGCAAACGTTGCCGTCCAAGCTTTCGCCCTGACCTCAAATCACCCAATTGCTTAGGCTGCCTGTACGTCGGTGTCGAGACAAGGGCCGCCGCCATCGCGTACACCGCCGCCCTGACTCCAGCCCCGCTGCTGCAGCCCAAGCGTGGCCTCACTGCCGCCGTCGCGCTCGCCAAGCTGCGCGGCGCCGCCGGGCCGCCCCACCACAATCCCGCCGGCGCCTTCCGCTACCACGCCGGCCGTGCCACCCGCTTCCACGCCGGCACCCCCCGAAGAACCCACCGGCAGCTGCATCACTGGCGGAGGCGGAGCAGATACCGCCCACACACCCCGCGTCGCCGTCGCCGCACAGCCTCCGCACAGCTGCTGCCGACGCTTCCAAGGGCACCGCCACCACGCCTCATGGAACCAAAAGCCGCAGCACGGACGCCCATCAAGGCGCCAACGAACGCGCTGCCTCCGCCGGGAGGGGAGTCGGCGCTGGAGCGCTGGGGAGACGAAAGGCCGCCCGCTCGCCTCCGGCCCCGGCCGCCGCTCACGTCGCGCTGCCACCGCCAGCAACCTCCACAGGGGCCCGGCCGCCTCAAACCCGACGCCTAGATCCAGAAGCCACCGTCCAGATCCAGGTGAGAGAGCCCCGCCGCCGCCTTCCTAGCATCCGCACAAGCCTCCGGCGGCGTGCTCCAGCAGCGGCAAGGCGAAGGAGAGAGGAAAGAGAGGGGAGTCGGCGCTGGAGGGCTGGGGAGAGGAAGAGTCTGGGGAGAGGAAGAGTCTTCTACATCCTCTCTTTTGCAATTTGAATTGATGCAATCACTAAGATAATTGTTATTTCGTGATATGGCTTTTTTTCAGTAGTATTGTGTGAGACTTTTTAAAATGTGAAGGCATCTACTTCCAAAGCTTGAGGTGCACGGCATGTGGTGATGACCAGATTGGCTATTTTGAATAGGTCGAAGAGAGTCTGATGAGCAGCAGGTGTAGGAAATAACAAAGTGAAGAGTGTATTATTTTGATTGTGCCTCCACAAAAGTTGCAGGAAATAGGAGAATTGAGTAAGAAGCATCACCTTATGTGAGGAAATAGACTAAACAACAAACTGTAGAGGTCAACAATTATATAAAAAGTACAGGTGCATTAGTTTGTTTCAGTGAATTTCTTTAGTACATTGAATAAATGATGATTGATAATATTTTCATTCTACAATCTTAATTCATGACAGCACAGTATGCTGTGGAGCTACCAGTAAGGAAGGTTAAGCTACACTGTTGAGTTTGTTTGACCAGCTAACTAGTAACTATTTGATGGTCTGTGGAGATATTTATCCCTGGCGCACACTTTGTTTGGAGTGCAAAGAGGAAGGACATAGACATATTTCACCATATTAAAAGTTAGCCAGTTTGGGCTCTCTGATAAAACGCGCTCTTGTGTCAAAGGAGTTAACAACTAATGGTGGAAATGAGCAAGCGTTCTTTGTTATTACAAATTTTCTAACTTATGAGAAGAAGTTCACCACGTGAAAAGTCAGGCTTCTGTTATTTAGTGCCTTTGTCTTACCTGTAGGACTATCAAAAGAAGACAGATATTACTATCAGAATATTATAGAACAGTGTTCCTTTATGCTTGTTTTTTTGTTGAGATGACTACTACTTGCTTTAGAATCAAGTTAAAAACTCAACTTAAATGATAAGTGATCTGAAATCCAAGTTGCATACTTGCAGTCCATCCACAGGAAATGCCAAAAAGGCAAACCTTTTTTATAACTTTCTTGGCTGCCATGAAGCTCAGCTGAATACCTAGTTTAATTTTGGTGGGCTGCCTTTTCAAATTGGAACTTGCCCGAACCAAAATGGCACCTTAAAAACAAAATTGTAGCCATCTAAGACTACAACTAAACAGACAAATCATTTTGGATATTGAAATTTTCCTAATGTTTGGAGTATCATTCATTCAGTTATGCACGTATGTTGATTGTTAATGATACTGGGTGATTTTTTACTAGTTTCTGTCCATGGGTTATATTGGATAAATATAGCTAGCTTAGCTCTTGGTAATATGATTATCATCTTCTTACTCATCCTTTTTACTTGTAGGTGGTAGATTGCCGTATCTGTGGTGACCCACATTCAGTCTTGCGTTTTGCCTTCATCGAGTTTGCTGATGATGGTAACACCTTCAAGACTATTTTTTCTTTTATAGTCTTGTGTATGGATAAACAGCAATGGTGAAGTTCTCCTTTGTGTGCAGCTGGTGCAAGGGCAGCACTTACACTTGGGGGAACCATGCTTGGTTTCTATCCTGTTAGAGTTTTACCTTCAAAAACAGCGATTCTACCTGTGAACCCTAAATTTCTTCCTCGAGTAAGTAGACGATAGGTTGCATACTTCAATCTACTTGGAACTTATACTGCCAGTTTTTCCTTTTCATGTCAAAGATTTCTACCAATGTTGGTTGTATTGCTCTTTTATGTACAGACGGAAGATGAGAAAGAAATGGTCTCAAGGACTGTATATTGTACTAACATAGATAAGAAGGTATGTGAGTCTAATCTTTTGGTTGTGCATGTGATTACAGTTGTAATTCTTAATCATACTTAACCTCTTAGTCTTGAAATCTGAAGTATTGCATTATGTTGCACTGCCTTTGTTCAATAGGTTTTGTAATCTTGGTCATTTTAATTGAATGGAATGAACATTTTAAAGAATACCACAAAGCAGTTCAAAGCCTACTTAAGCAACTTGATCTGTTTAAAAATAATGAAAAAAGGAGGGTGAGATGATAGTGAATCAAAAAAAAAACTATACTAGTGGTTGATTTTATGTCATTAAGAAGTGATACTTAAAGATTTTTCTCTGCTAAAATTTATGTGCTAGTTTTTCCTTGAAAATTCGAATATTTGGAGATGTGAACAATCTCCATTATGCATAAGCTGAGCATTTGCACCATTGCTAACCCATGAACACACAACAGACCATGATTCAGTGCACAACTAAAACTCTACCATCTTAATCAAGTGTGTATTCTTATTTGTTACTACTGTTACACTCTACTATGTGCATTTGAAGTATTGTAGACAACATTGCTCTTCACTCATCCATTCTTTATGAGTGCATAGATACATAAATTTTGAGGTACTACCAAGTGCCTACTGGATATATATATATTTTCGGGTGCTACCAAGTGCCTTCAAGGCAGATATACATAAGTGAATAGATATGTTAAAAGGATTAGTCTGATAATATTTTCCCCCTTTTGGTGGTTAACTAGATCTCTTACAATAATATTGGTCTTGGAGGTTGCACTGATCACAGAGTTTTGTTAGTTATTGTTTTTCCAACATTTCTGTAAAAAAAATTCATTTTTTCATATTATAGCTCTGATTTCTTGCTGTGGTGAATTTTGAACTGAGATTCAGAAATGAATATGGTGACAACAAGGAATGATTTGAAATGCTATGGTTTAGAGTATATGTGTTAAAGCCCTATTCTTTGATGGTCAAGCTGCTTTGCTTAGTTGTCTTCTTAATTGTGCAGGTTACGGAAGATGATGTAAAGATATTCTTTCAGCGGCTCTGTGGGAAGGTACGCCATAAAAGTAGTGGGACTAGTTTTTCATTCATTAAGTCCTTTTTCTGAAACTGTTGGTGCCTTCCCTTTTTTTTCAGGTTTCTCGACTGAGGCTCCTTGGTGATTATGTACACTCCACATGCATTGCGTTTGTTGAGTTTGCTCAAGTAAGTAGAACAAGGTTTTTCAGCATTATAATTTTGAAGTAATCAATTTAATTATTTAATCTTCAGAGTGCTACTGATATGTAATTAACTGCCTAGGAGTGAGAATTGTGCAAACTAATTTGATTTCTTGTTTGAGGGATATCTGGAAAAGCTGTTGATAAACAATATCAAATGAAAAAAGCAAACAGAAAGAAACAGATGGTATGGGCATAAATAACTCTTCCCCACACAAGTTGAAGAAATCCCAAATGTTCGACCATACTCAAGTCAAACAGTTCTGATTTGTTTCTAAAAATTTTATAATTCTGTCTTCAGTCCAGATTTGGATATTCAATTTAGTTTTTCTTTGATTTCTGTTCTTTTTACCCCCCATTTACTCAAACCTCTGTTCAGTTTAGTTGTAGAAAATTCATTCATAATGACTTGCATAGATGTCTGCAAATTAGAAGAATCATGCTATTAGTGTTTTGTTTGGGACTTTTGAGACTTGAGTAGGTCAAGGAGTATGGATGTCAGAACTAGTCATCTTTTAAAATTTTCAACTTTGGTGGAAATATATGCCAATAATGCCTGCCAACTGAGCATAATTGATTCTATTTGCTTTACGTTTTGTGGTTGTGCACAACTTATTCCCCTTTCCGCCAGGGCATTATCTAGTCACCTTCCCTTCTTTCTGCTCCAGCCGCATTTCATTTGACACCTGATTATGTTCTGGAAATGTGATTAATACTGAAAATTTTATTTCATTTTGTCCTCACTTTTACTAGATATAATATATTGTAGGCATGGTTCCAGGGCAAATTTCGCAACATTACATGCTTCTCCATGGTGTAACATTGTCAATATATATATATATATATATATATATATATATATATATATATATATATATATATATATATATATATATATATATATATATATATATATATATATATATATATATGAAATGGGACACCATGGTGCAAGTAGACTTACCTCTTTAAAAAATTGATGCATCCAAGCAATCTTATTGGCACATTCTCAAAGCCATTCTAACCCATAGGCTTCGTACTTAATTCAGCGTTTTTGACTCACCTTTTTCAATGTTATTCTTTGCAGGCAGAAAGTGCAATTCTAGCCCTGAACTATAGTGGCATGGTCCTTGGTTCGCTTCCTATCAGGTAAAGAGTGGATTAGTCCATGTTTAGAGTTCCTGTAAGAGCATCGTGAATCATCATGTGCTTAATCATATAATCCTCAATGGCACAGGGTGAGCCCTTCGAAGACACCAGTGCGTCCGCGGTCACCTCGCGTGATGTCAAACTGAGTCCGTCTCGTTCCAAGCTGTCGTCCTTCCTGAGGCTGCCATCAATGGCAGGTATCCCATGCAGAGCTTTTCTAGTCATGGCCTTAGAACTGTCGCTTCGCGGATCAGTAACCGTCGTTCCGGGGGTACTCCAGTGTCTAGTCTAGTAGGAGGCCAAGTTGCTAAATGCTAATGTTCGTCCGTCAGAGACCCATCTGTATGTTGGGGCAGGCACCATTTTCGTTTCTTTCGTTTGATATCCTTCTGTTAATTATGGATGGATTTTATGACAGCCTTTGCAGGCATCGGAAGAATAATGTCTATGGCTTTTTGTTTATTCTCTGTGGCTGAGAGCTCCTCTCTTACCGATGTTCCTAGTCTTGCATGGTGCATTGCTGATTTGCTCTGAGACTTGCTGCGTTTTGCCGTGACACGATCGTGCTGATGTTAATTCAGGGACTTTGCAACTTTGTTTACGACCTGTTTGTTAGGTTCGTGAATATTAGCTTGTCTTTCCAAGTACCGTGTTACTTTTGTACTTTAGTTGTTGGGCCTCTTTTTTTCAAGTCAAATGGAATATCTTTTTAAGATGAGATTTATGAATTGATTGTAGTATATATTGTAGCCACTTCATTTATATCGGTCAAAATCGCACACGAGTTTCTCTTACTCTGTACTTTTCCTCACGAATAGTCCATAAGCCGTAGCAAAAAATTATAAGCCGTAGCAAAAAATTATAGGCATGTCATCTTTAACATTAGGACACAGTGACTATTAGTTTGGTTGGTGTGACATGCGTTCTGTTATCCTTTAACGCCAACCTTTACAACGAAGGACCATATAAGAAGTTTTAGGTGTTTGTTGTAATGAATCATTGTTAAATTGAAGGAACTAGATTTTAAATTTTGCAAAATTTAGTTTTTCAGCTTTTGATTTAGACCTACGAGTCCGACCAGCCACCAGTTAGACCGGTCAGCTTCAGCGGTATGACCGGTACCCAACAGCAGTCAGACTGGCCAAGGCTACCGGTCTGACTGGCCTAGCAGTGTTGCTTCGGTTGAAATTTGGAAAATTGAGTGATGGTGTGTTTTGGTTTGACCTAATTCAGTGTATATGTGCTGCATGAAGTATGTTTTACTAATGTGGGTCAAGTTATGAAGAACTTATGTCCAGAAATGATTTCTTGGTCTTTGAATGTGCAGGAAGTCTTTGTCAAGACCCAAATATACAAATTCGGACTCTCCAGTGTATTCTACACCAGTTCAGGATCATGCTAGTGCACACAGTATAAACAAAGATGAAATATTGACTATATCACGATTGACTAAGAAAAGACTTAAATATTATTAATTATCAGAGTTGCGACCTTATAGCCAAACTTATAAATAATAGCCTGAACAATTTAAAGAAACTAGCAGCAGAAAACAAGAATTAAGCATAGTAGCCACTCGACATGCTCACAGGCAATCGACTAGGGAGCGAAATCCTAATACGTGAAATCGTTGAAATATCCTCCTCCAGGTATCTCCTGCTGATCTGGTCTTTCTTCCTCAACTGATCAAATAGGGATATAGACGTGAGTACATAGAGTACCCAGTAAAACGTTTGTAACAAAGATGCAATATAGTATGCAAGGCTTATCAATAGATGACTGAAAGGTTAATTTGCACAAAGCAACAATTTAAAGTAAATACAATAAATAGATTGAAATCGAACTTTGAAAATGATTAATAAGTAAATAATCAAAGAAATTAAGAGCAACCACAAGTGAACGGACTATTCACTCCAACGAACCTCCCGTGAACTACCATTCACGTAATGAATCACTAGTGAACTAACCATTCACTTTCCAACTTAACCCATCTAGAATTTTATGAAAACTCTACTCCTCATGTAAAATCACCGAGCATTGTCCATAACCGGGGACACGGCTATTCGAATAGTTTTACACTCTGCAAAGGTTGCACAACTGTATCCACACGATGTGATAATCCTCACATTAAAGAAAATCACAACAAGACTTTTACAATGCTCCATCTCAACCTGACTTCGCTCGCTAAGGTTTCGCCGTCGACTAGGCTAACCACCTACTCGCTAAGGTTTAAAGTTGAGAGTTCACAAATTGTTATGCCAGGTCTATCCCATTTTAGACATGCGGTTTGCACGGTAAGGCTCAGATCAATGGTGCACAAAGTTAAGTCCTTAGACATTACCCAGGCGAAACATCCACATCCTTGAAGTGTTGACCACACTTCCCCCTTTACTGCATGATTATTCGTCTAAGTGAAAATCATTTTTGTATAACCAACACCAATGACACTACCCATGTCATGGTACTCCAATTTTATAACTGTGGCTAACCACCACATTCTAATATATCATTAAGTCAAAATTAATTAATCACATGCGATGACAAACCCAATGTTACTATAAGCGTGGCTAAGCAATTTAAGTGTACAACCCATGTGACACCTAATATTGTATCACTAGATAATTACCCATTATGTGGTGACAATGGAATCATGACATTCAAATTATCAATGAGGAATTAATCAATTTGGACAATAGCTACCAGGTACAAAAGTTATATAATAAAGTAGCGATGCATGATAATTTAAAACAAAATAATAAATAATATACTTTAAAAATAGGTTCAACATGATCAAAGAAAGGTTCAACATGATCAAAGAATACGACTTGCCTTGGCCTTGCTCAGTTAATGGCTCTTGATTTTCAAATCTTGCTTCAGCTCCTTCGAAGGCGTAATCTAACGAGAGAGAAAACGAGACAAAACAAAAAATAAATTCAAATAAAATTTAAATAAACTCTAAAAACTTCAAAACTAGAACTAAAAGGTAGAGTTCAATTTTAGATGAATTTAGGAAAAAGAATTGGGTCAACCAGAGCTAGGACGAAGGAGAACGGGCTCTTGGAAAATCTAATCTAAAGAAAAATGCTGAAAATTAGAAAAGATTATTGTGTTGTGGACTCGGTTCATGGGATAACAGGTCTTCATGCAGCGAGAAGGCCACAAGGGGCTCTATAAAAGGTGGTTGAAGAGATTTCTGATAGAAACACTACACAAGCAAACCCAACACTATGCTGGCGCTTGCTTCACCACACCGGGATGGACAAGAGGCAGAAGAAGTAATGGGACAAGATGATGAAGCAATGGGAGGAGACCCGCGACCTAGCAAGGTCAGCTGCCGCCCGCGATGAGAAAGTAAGGGCTGCTGCGGCCTGGACAGAATAAGCCCAGCGTGCTACGAGGTCAGCTCCCCGCAATGACGCTACCTGTAGCAACAACCTCATCCTGAACATTCCTACCGAGCGTTCGTTGTAATACCTACCAGGGGGAGACGCTCCCTTTGTTGGTGCCGGGACCCGTGCAAGTTCTTCAAGTCTAAGCACTGCCTTAACCTAGGTATCCGTTACTGGGGTTGCGCAAACTACTCCAATGACTATCCCGACCGCCGTCTAGACACCGCTACCTATCGGCAGCCTGTAAGGACTAAGTACACTGTTTCCCCCTACTTTTTCTCCTTCAAAGTACGCACTAACAACCTCTCCTATGTATCTACAGTACCCGGAACTTCTATATGGCTACTGCAAATAGATCGATCTTGAGATCCACCCAAAGGACCAGTGGGCCCTCGACTTCGAGGAGTGGAACGTCATAAGGTCCTATGAGATCTAAGAGGAGCGCTGCAAGGATGAGCAAACCGAGTGTATACAACGGTAAATGAAAACTCATCTCAAGGTGTGCACGCATATGGATAGTGAGGCTCGCAAGAGGTAGCGCGAGAAAAAGAAAGAAATAGCAACCAAGGCAAAAGAGGCCACCGAGGAATTCAACGCCGAGCTTGTAAGGAAGGAAAAATGGCCCCGATCTATGCTGTAGGTCGTACGAGCAGTTGGGCTGGTTAGTCGCACATGATGCTCTATGTTATGCATGTAATCAAACCCTACGCGGCATGTTGCTCCCAACTATATTATGAGGTCTATTTTAGTTTAGACAAGCTTATTTGTAACACCCCGCCCACTCTCTGGGCCAAGATGCTACCACCTTTACAACTCTTACCAATTCATTATCAACTAGTAGGAATTTAAACCAACAATAAGTTTATTCATCTTGCTAAGTTCAGATACATCAGAGCAGTTCTAGTGAATACTCTAGCCTAACAAAGCTAAAGTACACTGACAAAAGTGATACAAGAGTGCTGCTGGTTCGTGCCAGTTGTCCATGTGCTACTCCCGCCCGTACATGTCGTCCTCAACGGTCACCTAAAAACATCAACAAAGCAAGGCTGAGTCCATCGACTCAGCAAGTACAAAGCAAAACAGCAAATAACATGTTCATTCATTAGACCATTATCATTCCAGTTTCATTAATCACTTTTCCATTTAACCATTTCAAGACCCAATGAACTATCCATCATGCACATGCCCCTTTCTCATATCCCTATCGGTTCTCTTCCACCGATCATTATGCATATGCTCACGCACATGCTCATGTATTTCTTTCTTAACTCTTTAGCCTATACTACTTAACGGTTATCACTTCCCATCTCTGTGGACCGCACCTCACTATCTCTGTAACTATTCGACCGTCATCACTTCCCATTTCTGTGAGCTATACATCACTATTTCTGTAGCTATTTCACTGTTACCACATTCCATCCTTGTGAACTACACACCACTATCTCTATAATTATTTTACTATTATCACCTCCCATTTCTGTGAACTATACGTGACTATCTCTGTAACTATTTTACGGTTAACTCTTGTATGCAGTACAATGCATCTGTAACTGTATCTCTATTCAGATATGTTTTCATGCAATGCAATGCATCTGTAATGCGTCTGTAACTGTAGCTCATACCGGTATAGCGGAGTGTCCACCCGTCGATGGACCACTCAATCGCCTCGTCCTTTTCCATACGAGGTCAACCTCCACTCCCGTGGAGTACCTACCGAAGTAGGATTTACTCAAGAGCACTCAGGATTAGTCCACTAGCTCCACTCGTAGCTAGGGACTTTCTCACCGCCCTCACTCTTGAGTGCACATAATGCAAATGCATATGCTATTGTCATTATCATGGTCATCCATAAGTATGCAACATGATGCGAATGCATGTATCCATTGTCATTGTCATTACCATTGACTTTGTCATTAGTATCATCGTAAGTAGGGTGGCATCGCTACTCACCCCGCTCTATCACTATTGCCACTATTAATCAAACATCAACATGTCATGTAAACATTTCAGTTCCATATAAGTATCATCATATCATGTAAACATCACAGTTCCATATAAGCATCATCATATCAGGTAAACAACGCATATTTTATAAACCCCACGGTCTACCGCCCTACCATGCGTTTGTAAATTCATTTATACTTATCAACTTGCCATGTCTTAACTTCATCATTCGTCGTTTACCAATTTGCACCCGGAATAGGTAAACTTACCCCCAAATCATTCAATTTAATCGAAATCACTACCCGAGTTCACCACTTTACAATGCACTTGCCTGGTTAACCTCGGGAATGACGCGTGAACGGCTCCGACCCGGGACCTCCACCTGCGTACATGTTAACCCGACTCAACGGCAGATAAAACAAGAGCTTTAGTGGATATCAACAACACTAAGCGCAACTCCTGGTCTTCGGCGTAAATGCACGGGTTTTGAGGGACCTGTCGCGCAGGTGCCGAACCCATCTCTTCTCTTTCTTTTTTTCTTTTCTCTCTTTCTTTTTCTCCTCTTTTCTTTTCTCTTTTTTTCCCCTACTCTTTTTTTCCTTTCTTCTTTTTTTCCCTTCCTTTCCTCACCTACCCGGCCGGCCGAACCGGCCTCCCCTCTTCCTCTTCCTTTTCTTTTCTCCTTACCTCACCTGGCTTCTCTCTCCCCTATTCCACTCGGCTGAACAGGCCTTCCCAGGGGCGGCGCGGCGGCGCGCAAGACCGGCCGGCCCCCCTCACCGCCGGCGGCCCCTCCCGCCGGCCCCTCTACCTTCCTCTCCTCCCTCTCCCCCCTGATCTCCTCTCTCTCTCGCGCAGCCGGATGGCCGGCCCGATCTAGGCCAGAGCGGCGCGGCTAGGCACGGCGGCGCCGGCCCGTGGCCCGCCGCCGATGGCTCCTCCCCACCGGCCGCCTCCACGGCGTCAGCGCCTCCCCCACCGGCTCTCCTGCTCCTTCCCCCGTCCCCCCTCTCGTCTACACGGCCGGGAGGCCCTGGGCGGCACGGCGGCACTTGGCAGCGCCGGCCCTTGGCCCGCCGCCAGCGGCTCTGCCGGCCCCCCCGCCTCCCGCCTCCTCCGACGCTACTCCGCCTCCCTCGGTCGCCAGCGCCACCTCGCCTCCCTTGGCTCCCCTCCTTCACTCTCTCTATGTGTGCGTGTGGCGTTCCATTGATTGGAACCTCACCTTGCTTACCTGGTGCCGGCCGGAATGGGTGGCTTTGTGGCTGTTTTAGTTGGGGAAGAAGAGAGGAGAAATGAGGAGTGTTGTTACTGGCTTTGCTCCCTATGCTATGCTCTTTCCTTGGCCGTGAGGGGAATGGAGGGAGGGTTGCTACATATTGGCTTTGTTCTTACCTTGGCCGAGAGAATGTTGGTGGGGAAAATGTGCTTGGCTGCAATGTGATGGCTCTTAGTATATGTGGGCACGGTTGGGGGCTTGCCCTTGCACTTGTGGAATGACCGAATTGTCCCCACTTAATGCCCATGCCCCTCTCACATAGGCTAACTGCCCAAGGGCATTTTGGTCCACGGCTGTTGGTTTGGTTTCTACTGCAGAGGTAAGTCGGTAAAAGGTAAGGTAGAAATTGCCGGATGATGAATACCCGAAACGCGAGGCGGTGCCGACTGTCCCTAGGCGGTCCGGGAACCTCTGAGAGCGCTTATTCTACGGCTCTCTAGACGGTGCCGACCGTCCTGGGATGGTCTGGGAACCTCAGCGCGCGAAACTAAATCGACACTCCAAAAGGTCGATGGGTCTGACGGCAAACTACGCTCTTTATTTACTCTTCGTAAATCTGTGGTATTACATTATTTTCTCGTCTTTTCGCATTCAATTATTCCCATAACAAGTCATCCAACAATATTAACAGACTAGTTCTCCTCCGTGTGCAAATTCCCGGTAACATCACAATATCACTTACTCTCGTACTTACTGATCGTTCTTAAAAAAGTTTCAAGAATTTTTTGCACTACAACAACATACAATGATCATAAACTCTTAGTACGAATCTAGCAGATTATCTTCCGGTCATAATCTACAAAAATCACAAAATGGATTAACCCAGACTGCATCTTGTTTGCAGTCGCTGCACAGTTGAGCGACTGCAGTTGCTGTCACCCAGCCATAGGGCGATAGGCTCCAGTCGCCTAACTGTCGAGCGATTGGAACCTGTCGCCTAACAGATTACAGACAACTTTTTTTGTCGCAAGACCGTTGGGCGATAGACTCTAGTAGCCCGACGGTTAGGTGACTGCAGCCTATTTCTGTAAAAAATGTTTGTGTGGGTATATTTCTGTTATTTCGAATAAAAACAGAATATTCATAAAAAAATTCTTTGGTGTAGACCAAGGTTCCGAAACCCGGAACCGGAAGAAATCCCGGCCAGCGACCGGTAACGGTAACCGGCCGGTTACTGGAAAAACCGGCAAAAAAACCGATCATAATTTGAAAATCAAAACTTAAATTTTAGGATGTTTTGAAATCAGTAATCGAAAAAACAAAAAAAAGGCAAAAATTCAAAAAATAAAAATTGATATCAGCCGATTTTTTCGATTACCGGTCTCCACCGGTAAAAATGATAACCGACGGTTACCGACCGGTAACCACCAGGATGTTGAACCCTGGTGTAGACCATAGTTGGACAACTGGTACAACACCTACTTCGCACATAATTTCAGCGCTAGCAATTCTATTAAAGTAAAGCAGATGCAACTATGCAAGGGAAAGTTGTTCAAGCTCCGAATAAATAATAACATGTGGTTGAGATATAGCAAATCCCTTTACTAAATAAATAGATTTCTTTACTAGATGTTTAGAATCCACTTATCGATTCTGAATCAGTTCTCCTTTGGGTGCCTATACGAAAGTAGAAACCGATTGCTCACATCTGGAATTATATACAAATATAATTATGAAGGAGACAAGCTTATTATTAGACACAGCAGAAAATCATTGTTCCATGTTCGGATCAGGCTTGTACAGCCAAATAAGCTCCCCTTGACATTTACAACAAGTAGATAACCAAAAGACTCGGACGTGAGAAAATCCTCCAGAGTTCACTAGCATCGGCGAACTAGCTAACATATTCCTCACCATCTGATGGAAGGAGTTATTTATACACCGGGAAGCAATCTAGACGCTCTAGCCTGTGTTCTGCATGCCGGCAGCAATGCCCTTCATGGTCAGGATGAGGGTGTCCTCCAGGCCCGGCGCGTACTCGCTCCCGGGGTTCAGCTGCACCAGCTCAGCGGGCTGCCTCTCGTCGGTGAACTCCTTCGACAAGGGTGGCTGCGGCTTCACCTCGAAGCTAGGGTCTCTTATTCGCTTCAGGGTGTATGCTTGGCAAACGTTCAAAGTTGTGATGTAGGACTCACGCAACCGCAGACGCTGCTTCAGGTAAGGATCCCCTTCGAGAACATCCTTGTGACCGGCAACCTGCAGAGGATTGGCAATGGTTAGAATTTGATATTGTTAAGGGCTACTCAGTTGTGACAATTGTAAGCCATGAGCAGATTCAGCAATAGCGATGATAAAGACTCAAGTAGTTTTTTCAATGATTCGGAACAATTAATTGTAGTTCCAGAATTTTTGAGAGAACATTTTGAAACTAAAATCTTTCAATGATTTCTTCAGGGTCATTTCATCTACACCCGAAAGCGACATGAACCAAACTTTGAAAACGCCACACCAGTGGGAGTAATTAATCGCATTATATATCATCAGGAAGGAATTCAACTAATCATGTAAAAGTCTTACTGCCAATATTTGGTGACAAAATACAAAGTATCTTCAATGCAAGCAAAACTAAACATTGAAGTATAATCTATTAAGATTTTTGAGCATATGACCTGAAGAAGTAGCTGTTTTGTCTCTTCAAAGTTGTTTCTCAGCTGTTCCCCAAAGGATTGAAGATCATCAGCGACAAGCAATTTGTCATATAAAGCAGCAATTCCTGGATCTCCCTTGGCAAAAACCATCTCAAGTAAGTCAAGTGTGACCCTGAAGAATGGCCACTCATTGTACATTTCTTTCAAAGTATGAATGTTCCTGATGTCCTTCTGCATGATATGTTTGAATGCTGCACCAAATCCAAGCCATACAGGAAGATGAAACCTTGTCTGTGTCCAAGCAAAGATCCATGGAATTGCACGGAGCGATTCTATGCCCCCACTAGGCTTTCTCTTTGATGGCCGGCTACCAATATTCATCCTACCATATTCAGTCTCAGGTGTTGCCTGAAACAGCAGATGGACAAGTTAAGTACACATCAGAAAGTTCACATTCTCCAGCTTCTAGCCCAGTTTAGCAGAAAGCACTTAGATTTGCCCCTCAGTGAGTTATACATTGTTGATAACGTCAACAAAATAAGTGTCCTTCCATATGGTGGTTCAGTAAGTCAATGATCACAATTCAGAGAATGCACTTGTCTAACAACAATGTGAAATAACCAAAACTCACAGTCTACCTAGAAATGGAAAAGGAGCATCCCTTGAAGAGTGTCTTGGTTAAAAAAGATTGCAGAAAACCGTGAACATGAAGCTTACAAAAATCATGGCCTACAAACATTGTCATGAACCTTTGAAACAAACCACAACTTTATGCTTTGTGCAAAGTATTCTTGGGTATAGCTAATTAGCTAGAGAAAAATTGTCTTGACTGTTGACAAGCAGCCTTGAAACAAATCACAACTTCATGCTCATGCTAAGTGCAAAGTATTTTATTTGTAAGAATACTGGATACAGGTGAACTTACTGATCGGAAGTATTCAACAAAGCGTGGTTCTTGGAAGACGATTGATCGATATTCTTTTGTTGCCACAACAGCCATCTCATCCATTAGAGCACGCCATTCGGGCTTGGGGGAAATTGGAGGATGCATTCCATGCTCAAGAGTAGCTGCAGTGAAGCGTTGCAGTGTTCTAAAGCACAAGTGTTCCTCTCCAAATGAGTGCTCAATAACCTCGCCTTGAACTGTTACACGGAGTGATCCATGTATCGTGTCTGGTGGCTGAGACAATATGGCAAGATGACTGGGACCACCTCCTCTGCCAACTGTTCCACCTCTTCCGTGAAACATTGTCAACTTTACTCCGTAATGCTTTGCCACCTTGATGAGCTCCTCTTGTGCTTTATACATTTGCCACGCTGCAGAGAGACGCCCAGCATCCTTGCCAGAGTCTGAGTATCCAATCATGACCTCTTGCTTGCCGTTAATCCTATTCATGTACCAGTCTATTGAAAAGAGTCGTGCTACAGCTGCTGGAGCTGCTTCAAGATCTGCAAGTTTCTCAAATAGTGGAACAACTCTCAATGGCTGTTTTATATGGCACTCACGCTGTAAAAGCTCAACAGCAAGCACATCAGATGGGGCAGTTGCCATTGAGATTATATAAGCGCCAAAACAATCTGCTGGGAGCTCTGCAAGGACATGAAATGTGCCTAAAACATCAGCAATTTCTTCAGTCTGAGGAAGATCTGGGCCAAACAATGGGCGTTTGCCCCTTAGTTCGGACAACAGCCAATCCTGACGTTTCTCCTCAGACCATTCAGAGTAGGAACCGATCCCAAGATGTGTAGTTATAGCATCAAGGACATCAGTGTGTCGATCAGATTCCTGCCTGATGTCAAGTTTCACAAGAGCAAGCCCAAAAGTTGATACTTGACGCAAGAAATCAAGAAGGCTTCCATCAGCTATAGGTTTGTCACCACAAGCACATAATGATCTGTAACACAGCTCAAGAGGCTCCAGAAACTGCAAGATAGGAGGGTCATAATTAGGCAACCATAAGTATGGCAGTAACATTCACGAAGGTGTCTATCTCATAAAACGGGCTAACCTGTTCAACATTATTAAAAGTTGCCTCCTTTGGAATCTCAGAAATTCCAGTTGTCAATAGATGGCGAGAACGTTCACGTGTATAGTACAATTTATCCCTGACATCATCAAGTATGACACGATAAGGTTCATTTGGAGGAATTTGCTTCCAGAATTCTGCAGCAATAACATTCTCTTAGTAATAGCAAATTCAGTAAGCAAGTCATTCTTAGCAAAAAAGCGGAGTGAAATCAAGCAATTTACATAATTATGCATGATATTCAGTACCAAGCCGCTCAACAAAAAAAAGTACACAAATCAAGGGCAAGAACGGTGAGATAGAATTAGTCAATGTAGTGATGCTGAAAAGTGGTGCATCCATGACAGGACAATAAAGATTCTAGTCCACTGTAACTAATAGTCCACTTGATTGATGTTTTTAATGAGAATTTAACAGCCTCTTAAATGAATATCAACACTTCAATCTCAACTAGCTTTATCAAATTGTATCTTTTCTTTTCTTTATCTTTACTAATATAAAAGGGGAGTTTGTCAGCTCACCCCTCTCGTCTTCGGTCTTTTCTTGCATGCGCCAACACTTGGGCCCGTGTCATGAGCCTCCAAACTGCTCTGTCGTTCGTTCTCGCTTAACTACTTCGCCATGTTCCACACTTTTCGCACTATTCACACATAGCGAGGCAACAACTGCCTTCGATTTGTTCTCTCTCCTCGGAGCCACCGCTATTCCTTCCTCCTGTGCGCCGCCATGCTGCTGCTGCACTAGGACGGTGAAGAAGAGAAAAGAGGCGGAGTGGAACTCTGTGGCAAAGAAAAGGAGCACATCGGTGCAGATGATGAGACGTTGGTGTACACCACTTAGGACGACAATGAAACGAAAGTGTACACTGCCGAGGTTGACAACTGGGATGTGGAGTACACAGGCACAGACTGCGAATAGGGAGATAGAGTACACCGGCTCGAACGAGGTGTACACCGTTGGAGGTAAGGAAGAACCGCGAAGCCGGCGGGGTCAGGCAGGGCAGATCCAAAGTGGTGATCTTGTCAATGGTGGATCCAGCTGCGCTGACCTCACGGATGGCCGATCTGGCGGTGGTGACCTCGAAGATGGCAGATACAGTGTGTTGACATTGGGGAAGCTGGATCTAGCGGCTGTGGGCTAGGTCACCCTTGGATCGGTGCCCTAAGCCGAGGAAGAGGGGAGACCCAAAGGCCGGAGGGGACGAATACATCGGATCCGACCGTCTCCTGGCACGCCGCCATGGATCCGACCTCTCCCAACCATGCTCGCCTGCTCATCGCTACCCACCGTTGGTCATGGTGCCACCACCCGCCGCCGGTCGCTGCGTTGCAACCCGCCGCTATGTGCCACCGGTGGAGGGGAGAGAGAAAGGTGAGACGAATGGGGAGAATGAGAGGGGGGTTAGATAGGTAGATATATAAGTGCAGCCTATTGAATTGTTTTGCTTTTTGTTTGGGATTGCAAGATGACATTTCACAATGGAATGCAAACATGCATAGCCACTTCACAATTATTCTACTTGCTTTATTTACCATTTTGCTTGTCATGTCATTCTTCGTATTAGGGGTGTGTTTTAGTTGAATTAGTAGAAACGAGCTCTTGTTCGTAGTTTTACAAAAGAATGCATTTAGACTTGCATTTTAAAAAGGTTGATATGGATGAGAATTAATCAAGCTACCTATCGAGAGCTTCCTTCACATGTTCTCGTACTGCCTCCCATGTTTTAATGGTTATTGTATGATTTGGGTCATATTTGATGATATGTATCACTTTCTTTTGGAACCCGTTGCAACATACGGGCATCTTACTAGTTAAATAGAAATCATCTGTGTACCTTCAAGTTTTAGAAGATTTTGAACTAGCAGATGCACTTTTCAAATTATCTGACGAACTAGAATTCAATGATAGTGTCCACAACATATACTAAACTAAAATTGGTAATTGGCATGCACATTTTTTAAATGCAAAAGCACTACATGATACCTGATAAATTCAAAAAGTAAACACAGTTAAGATGTTCTAATAGATAAGCTTATGAGATGGTTAAACTGACAAAGCAGAGCCAAAAGAAATGAAGAGGGCAGTTATTTGCAAAAGAATTATTCTTTGCACAAGCTTTGTATTATAACTCTCTTGTTCAAGTGCTTATCCCATGTGTCAAAAGCAAAGTAACCAGAGAAAAATGTCAGGTTTTTCCTTTAGAATGATAAGCTAATAAACAAATATGCAAATTGAACCAAATTCCCTAATTATCAAAATTATATTCCTGTTACCTATATAGTGCTTTGCAGCTTTTCTGGAGGAGCGATGTAATTCATCTGCACGGAACCGAAGTTCATCACTGCAGCGCCACATAGAGAGCTAGGAAAATATCTTATGATGTTAACACTGGGAAACCAATATTGCAGGACTGCAGGAGTACTTTTAAGTATGTAAAAGAAGTACTTCTGCTGTTACAATACCTCAAACATCAGGTCTTCTATCTGAGAGAAGTACAAGTTAGCAGCCATCATTCTCGCCAACAAGCATACATCCCATGTAACCTCCGGTGTAACTCTTGGATTTCCTAGAAACACGATATCTTTAGAGAAGTTCTAACTTTATCTACACATAGGGAAGCAAAAACGGACTGCAGTCCTACCTAAAATACTAAGATCTGTGAACAGTATAGTTTATGAGAACAGAAAAGGAATCTTAGTTGACTTAAAAATGGAGAACAAATAGCCAATTGCTAGGAGAACTGATATCATAATATCATTCAGAGGACCCACGATTCAATTTTCTGTCACAGGTACCACTGGAAGTCTGGTACGAGTGACAAAAAACTCTTCACAAAGTATTATTTTCCTTTCCAAACAAACACTGATGAATAAAGTGGCATAGGAGAGGATACCATCACGGTCACCACCCATCCAGGAAGAGAACTGAATGAGAGGAGCATTATAAGGAAGACGCTCATCAATGCCAATATTTTTCAGAGCAGTGTCAATACGGCGCAAGAATTTTGGTACACCCTTCCATATAGTTTCATGAAAATAGCTCATCCCAGCACGCATTTCATCCTGAGGAGTGGGAGGTGTCCTGCGGATTTCATCAGTTCTGAAAGCAGCTTGGATCTGTGAAATGAGTTAAACCATAATCAGAAAAAACATGATCAGAACAGAGCAGTAGAAAACATGTCATTTCCATATACGTTTAACTTTGGGAATATAGAATGCTACGGGCTATGGTCTGGCGAGGCACTGCAGCAAGCCGACGAACAGTACAGTTGGTACTGTAGCACATAAACAGTATCGCGTGGCACTAGTGACCATATTAGGAAGGGTTCGATGCATATCTTCATATTAAGAATAATTAGATACATATTTTCATATTAGGAATAGATAAATGTATATCTTTATATTAGAAATAGATATCTTAATATTCAGATAGTATGGATTTGATATTATCTTTAGTTGATTGGTTGCATTAGATTGCGTTAGTTCCATATTGTTATGGGCTAATCTCACCTATATAAAAAAAGGAATCGAATCATTCATAAGCAAGCAATAAATACACAAAGTTCTTAGTCTCCTAAAATCAGGTCTCAAAGTCTTTCTAGCACGTTAGGAAAGAACCCTGCCGGTGGCTAGATGAGAGCGAGCGCTCTACCATCGACCCGTACCCAACCACTGACCACAACATAGGCAATAATCTACCACGTTGAATTTGAAATTTTTATTGCATTTTCTTGTTTGACTGAAGATGAATTCATGATCATTTCGTTTAGATCATATACCATGATAAGCTCTTATTTCAAATGTATCATAAAAACTATCAGAGGTGGGCTTTGTAGCAGGTACGAGGAGGTATAAAGTGCAAACTAGATAGGGGGATTGGATCATATACCCTCCCCTTAGTTGGGGAATTCAGGATTTACCCTCCTACCTCAATGACATGTGGGGTCATCATAAGTCACTGACGCGTAGGCCAGGAGGGTAAATCCTGAATTTCCATCTAAGGGGAGGGTATATGATCAATAAAACCAACTAGATAATGGGCAGTTCCAGCCAAAGACACAAATCTGGCTACGGTAATACTAAATAGTTCCGAACATATAAATATGCAGTGGACAGTTCTTTTTAAAGCATTTAATTCAGCTTTTCCAGTAAGAATGGCTAGTAGATCAAACAATCAAGGCCACACTGCCATATACAAACAGTCGGTCATAATATAGAACCATATTTGAACAGACAACAGAACCTTCCGATTTTTGCAAAGGCCTGCCTTTGTCAATGGTAGCATTGAAGCATCCTCCATTGTACATATTTGATCATTTCCTTTCCATTCACCTTGTCTCATGCAAACATGGAAAACTCCAACAAACAAACTTTTTAAAAAATGTAGAGACAATGAAGGAAGGCTTCATTCAAAATATTCAGTGGAATCCTAGAGTACAGCATTGGGCACTTAGCAACTAAGTTAGAGGAAAAAAATGCTGTTTCAACATTTTGATGTTACAGGTTTCAGAACTACTTGTGATAACAATAATCTGGAGATGAGAGTCTGTACGACAAACAATCATGTCAGCAATTACATACACAAAAAGCCTATAGAGGAACAGCACTATAGTTCAAAACCTTACACCTTTTGTAAAATCTCAGCCTTTAGTTGGTTGTATCATCAACTAATATCTATTGGACATATCAATATTGCCTTTTTCAAGGGAAAAAAAACTATACCTCCATGGCTCCATCTATCTATTATATTATTAAAATGATAGAAAAAAAGCCAATCAAGCCATCACGTTCGCCCTGAGAAGCTAGAAATTCCCACATTAATTAGAAAAAGAGAAAGGTCTACACTGTTTTTTTTTATTGGTCCAAATTATAATGGCACAGATTAATTAGTTATATATTACAATTGTATACGAAATACAACTATATATTTTTTAATCGTAAGCATTAGAGTTGTTTCTACTATACAGCTCTATGTATTGTATCTAGCCGGAATTTCTTGTTCAAGGTCTTACGTGTCCAATAAACTAATATAAAAGAATGGCGTACAGACTATTGAGATTAGTTCTATCCAAATTATTTGGCAGGATCTCAGAGTATGACAGGCACCAGATGGATAAAGAGGCACAAAAATGATATTTCACTTCAACCAATTAACCTCAAGAACGAGACTTAATTCTAATAAAAATAATTTGGAGATGACTAAGCTATGGCATGGCATGAGAGTATTTGCAGAAGCCACTCGTTAAGCCCAGAGCCCCATACATCATGAGGGGGAAAATGTCGTAATCAAAAGGTTGTAGTGGACACTTGCTATTATGAAACGCCATGATTGACTTTATTATATTCTCATCACAAATTGACATTTTTTTTAATTTACCTCCCTCTGCAGAGCCTCATCAAGCTCCTGCTTGTCATCAGCAGTGATGTCCTTCGCATACAACTGCCTCAGGCAATTCCGGATCCTGCACAACAAGTCAATATCACAAACATTCAGCATTTCCATGAGCATGAAAGCAATGGAGAAGAGATCCATCCTCGCACCTCGCGTGCTTCTGGAGCAGGGACCTCCGGATGGACTGCGTGGGGTGAGCGGTGAACACGAGGTCGACTGTCTGGTTCTTGAGCGCGTCGAACACCTCCTCGCGGGACTTGCCGAGCTGGGAAACGAGCCGCTTGAGCGTCTCCTCGATGTCGGATTCGGTGGGCGCGGATGCCTCGTCGGCGAAGTCCCCCCGCTTGAGCTTGATCCGGCGGCGGTGCGCAATCTGCACCTCCTCGGCGAGGTTCGCAAGGTTGAGCATGTGAGAGAAGGAGCCGGAGACGACGATGGAGCTGCCGGGGGGCAGGCTGGTGAGCTTGCTCCCCAGCTCGGCGAGCCGCGCCTCGTCCCGGTCGTTCTCGTACTCCGCCGAGAGCTCGTAGCACTCCTGCACCTGCAGGGGCGAAGAGAAACCAAACCAACGGTGTGAGCATAGCGTCGAACAGGTGGTGGACAGATCTGGAAACCAGAGAGGAGGGGAAAGGAAACGCGAGGGGCGTACGAATTCGCGGAGGTGGGGGCCGTGCAGGTCCTGGAGGATATCGAGGAAGCGGTCGACGAGGAGGGCGTCGTACTCGACGAGCTTGTCGTCCTCGGAGACCTTCCCGGGGGCGAGGAGCCGCAGCTGCGCGTCGATCGACTGGTGCCGCTCCACCGCCGCCTTCCCCGTGGGCGCGGCCATCGCTAGCTGCGCGGAACCGCGAAATCCAACCGAATCCCTCACCAGAGGAGGGGGAATCTCAGCGCCGCCGGCGACGCCCTCGCGGATGCGCGTGCGCTGGAGCGGCGGACGCTAAGTGTGGCGGTGGCTCGTCGGCGAGAGAAGGAGATGGGGTATAGCCGTATAGGGAGGAGAACTGAGTGAGATGCAAGGGGAAGTTGGAGAGTCTTCGTATTTGTATGGGATGGTGACTGATGCGACGTGAAGTGGGGATCAGTTCGGTTTGGACGAGCTCACTCGTGGGAGCGGTTTTGCGAATTGGTACCTGCCCAATCTCCCCTACTTTCCTCTTCCATCTAGCTTCTAAAAACTATTTTTAATTTTTTACGGTAACTGATTTTAAAATATTATCTTTTTAAGATGGTATCTATAGAAAAATTATAATACATACTATAACAACATCATTTATATCGGCAAAAATTACATATAAATTTTTGTTACTCTATACTCTCTTTTATAAATAACTCAAAAGTCATAAATCGAAAAAAAAGAATGACCCTTTACTCCTCCCAATCTCCCCTACTTTACTAACCTGTCCGAGTTGGCGCGTCCCAAGCAGCATTCTGTGCTCAACAATCGGTCACCAACCGCTGAATTTCTTATTCAAGCAAGCAGCGGCTAAAAAGGGCTAAAAGACTGCTTTATTACTGGTATAAATTGTACAAGAATTACAGATTTTGCAGGGGGCTTATCTGGAAAACGGCCTTGATCCAGCTTCGCCTCGGAGGGGGAAGCTGGGGGATCTGAGGCGAATCTTGATTGGATCTACCACCCTGCCCTGCTGCCGGTCATGCTGGCAGCCGTCGCTATCGCCTGTCGCTGCACGAGCGTCCCCTACTGGTCAGTTGTGGCGAGCGCACCGCACGCTACTGGGCCGTTTTCTTATTGGATTTTTATATAGCTTTTGACTTAGACTTGTATTATTATTCATCAAATCTATCGACAGTAGTTAAATGTTATCAGTGGTAGTATAAAAGAATAGAGCCGCGCGCTATACCATCAAAGGCCCAACTCAAGCTACTCGTCCTGTACTTCTTTGTTGCCGTTGGAGATTCTCAACCGCTGGACTTCAGATGAACAGTGCAGATCCACCGTTGCAGTAGCCTTCCGACGTTGCAAAGCACTGTTTCTAGCACAGGGCCTTGCTGCCATTCCCCCACAGCTCCTCCTGCACCGTGCTTCTCTGGCAGCCATGGAACGTCAAGAGGACTCTGTAGTTTCCCTTTGTCTGCCCTAACTGGGGTACCAGAACGGCGTACTGTGCCTTAGAAAAAACGAGCAACTAGTATCTTTTCTTTACTATATAAAAGAAGGAGTTGGTGGTTGGTGCGGCCTCTCCCATCACCACCCCTTCTGACAACAATAGGTAGTCTGACGTGTGGGCCTACCCGCCCCCACCAACCGCCCGTGCGCCTCCTCCCCCACGAACCCCTGCGCCTCAACCGTCCGTGCGCTCCCCCTCCCCCGAATCGGTGCGCCTCCTCCCCTGATTTCTCCCTCGGCTCCTCCCCCGCCCTCCGCTCCGCCACCTCCTCCCTCGCCCTCCGCTCCGCCGCCGCCTCCTCCTCCTCCCCACCTCGCGCCGCCGCCTCCTCCCCTCCCTCCCACCCCGCGCCGCCGCTACCTCCTCCTCCCCCCACTCCTCCGCTCCGCCGCCACCACCCGCCGCCGACGCCATCATCACCGCCTACCGCGACCACTGCGCCTACCTCGCTCGCGGCGGGGACGTCGTCGCTGTCTTCGCCGAGCTCATGGGCCGCCACTACGGTGGCGCCCTCGCCTGCACGATTCCGTCGACCGCCGCCCTCGCCTGCACCGCCCGCCTCCCGGGCCGCACCGCCCCGGCGCCCCCCTCCCGATCTGCGCCGCCCGTCTCCCAGCGACCCAGCCAGCGCCACTCTGACACCCCCTCCCGGCCAGCGCCGCCCCAACTCCCCTCCCCCCTCTCCTCTCGGATCTCGGCCAGCGCCGCCCCCTAGGCCCACCCTCATCCCGGGTTTTTTGTGGCGAAAGGGTCGATCTTGCTACTAGCAGGGAAATTTGCATTTGAGTTAGGATTATATGGTACTAATTTCATGTTCTTCATCTTTATGTGACATGTTACTTGGCCGATGATTACAGAGAAACATGACAAGCATATGTCTGAAATTTTCATGTGGATTAAGCCAAATCTTCTCTATGAGGCCTTTTGCATTATCATATATTTTTTTAACGTAGGTTTTAGTTTTGATGTACAAAGCTTATTGCACTATTAGTCTGTTTGCTCCTTTGTTGTTTGCTATGCATTTGCATTCACTATCTTCATAATTGCACTCTACAGATGGTGAGGTTGGATGATGATCAGATGCATAGTTCAAATGAACATTTGTAATGACTGATTACACTTAATGTCTTTTGCTCTTAACTGACGACCTTGTGTGGAACTTTATCAACTATCCAGAAAATTTCTAGGATGTTTGTTTAATTGCAGTATCTGAGAGTGATTTGGTTAATATTTTACCTTTGCTTTTATTTGGGAATGAAGTTTTCTGATTGCTATGTAATTTTCTAAAAGGACACTGCAAATGTTTATAACTCTCCCTTGCTTCTGGGTACTTAGGTGTCCACCATATGTGTGTTATTTGTAGAAATGATGCTTATATCATTGTGTGTTTGAGCACATACATGACTTCCACTTGTGAGTCATAATAGGTAGCATTGACAACTACTTGTGCATTGCTGCTGGATGCCTATTTAAGTGTTCATATAACTGTAGGATGTACAATAACATGGTCAGAGGGAATGCGGCAGGGTACGCGGCGAGGACATTCGTCGAGCAGGGCATGGCTGATGGCCGCCTTTGCATCGTCTCCAAAGAGGTACTGCTAATCTGTTTCAGTGTATTCACTTTGCTATGTTAATTGCAGAAGCTTATTTGTCCATCATGTCATTGTGTGGTTGTTTTTCCATTCCCATGTAATATATCGTGCTGCAAAGTATTAATAGTTCAATTTGTGAGGTCATGTGTTGGTTTATGATAGTGTGTGCTTTCTGTTATACAGGCATTTCCGCCATATGAGTGACCAGCCCTGACAAAAGGCTATCTGGTTCCTCCAGACAAGAAGCCTGCACGCCTACCTGTAAGTACCTAGGGCAACTTAACGATGAGGAGTAGCATTAAATCATGATAATAGTGATGGTGTGCAGATTTGGGATATTGAACTGCTTAATCCTTATTTATTGTACTTGTACATTCTTCACACAATGGATAAATGATGAGTTATCTTCATGATACTTTGTCTGGACTTTAGTGGAATCTGCCTCAGTGTGTCAGCATTACACTTTTATATTTTGTTGCTATATGTAAATAAGCTTTCTTTTAGCTGCTATGAAAGATTCGTGCACTGCACAGTTCATCATCAAGATTAAAGCTGCACATGCAACCTCAAGGGCATGAACTTTGTCTTGTGGCAGGGTTTTCATACCTGTGTTGGATCTGTTGGGCAGAGGCAGACTGTTGAATGGTACAAGGAGAACGGTATAGAGGTAGTGATGATGCAATTATTTAGGCATTTAGGCCATTTTGTTGTTATAATTCTGACATGGCAAAGCAGTTGGTTTCTTAACCTCTTGTTCTTGGAAAAAGTTGGGTTACTATATTTCACTGTCGTTAGTCTTACAGTAATGTTTTGGTGTAATGAATTTTATGCCGAAAGTTCTAGCCCAATGTTTGGTAGGAACAACTACAGGTATCAATACCTGAAATTAGTTAGCAGCAAAACATTGGTGACCAACAAAAAGTCTTATGACTCAGAGTTGCTTTGTGATGGATTCCTCATTAGGTGTTTCAGATTTGTATTTTTAGGTTTGATTTGAGCAACTAACTTATTGAGACATGCCTCTTTTGCTATCATGCCCTAGATCTTCTGAATCGCATTTTGTGGATGCAAAGGAGTCCTTTGTGTTCGGACAATGTGTTGTTGTTTAAGACATCTGTCAGCTTTGTTGATCATCTGCAGGAGTTACTTTCTGCTGTGTTGACTTGCACAACGCTTGTCATTCCTCCCAATGATTGGAGAGCTAATCCAGCATCCTTGGCCAACTTGATTAAGGTTACTTGGCCTCCGTATGTGTGTTAATCTTTGTTATAGTGAACAATTTTGCTATGATTGTTTGACATGAAATAGTAGGGGAGAGAATAATGATTTCGTTATTTAGGCAGTTAGACTTTTCCATAAAATATTTGACCCAATTGTTTCTGCTTGATGAAATAAATTGCACCAGTGTACAGGGATAATATCTCACAGGAATTTTGCAAATATAGCTGCATTTTGGAGCATTCAGTTTGAAATTATGCCATTACCAAATTACCATTTATTGTTGGAAAACGAGGATGAAAGCGGGGATCCACATTTGGTTGGCATGCTTGCAGACTAGCTTGTTGCAAAGAACCCTACTGTCCATTCACAATGCAAAATTTGGGTAGTTAGGTTTTCGATTTTACTAATACAAGTCATATGTGTTCATCTATGTCCATATGTGCCTAACTTTTAGTGTGTTTTACTGTTTTAGCATATTCCTTTTCCTTCTCATTATCATTGGCAGAGATATAGTACTATGTTATTATGGTAGTAAACAGTGGTTTTAGTATAGTACCAGTGTAATCAAGGTAGGCACTATAGTCTGTAGCTCTTTGCCGTTTCATAGAGATATATGCTTGATGGTGAATCATTACATATTACACTGCTAGATATTACCCTCTGTTCTTTTTGGTATGACATTGCCCTTGCATTTTTGCTTATTTTTGTCCTAGGCATACTGTATATCAAGGATGACTTTGGTTCCATCATTGATGCTGAAGAAATAAAAGCACACCAAAACGCCTTGATCTAATTATGTACTTGGGCTTGCGTCTGTTACATAATAGCTTGAGCCGTACATCAAGAGGATTGCCAAGAGGAAGGATCACGAGGAGGAGATCGACGAAGCGGTGGATCCAGGGAGACCGATGCACTTGCCATTCGCCTCTTGCAGCGGCCGAGCGTTCTTTCACGCTATTATGTAACAGTAACACTACTACTGGCCGGCCTCACGGTCACCGGACGACGGGAAGCGTTGCTAGCTTGCTAACTCGAGGAGATGGCCAGTTTGCTTCTTTTGTCCTAAGCTCCGGTTTTATTCGAGACGGCGCGGTACCATGTACCAGACTAGCTGAATATCTGTGCGTTACCACGGATCTTCAAATTTACATGTTCTAAAACTAATGGGTGTTAAAATTTGTTGGAACGTGCATACAAATATGTTCTAATTTTTTTTAAATTCGTAGCAACGCACGGGCACCTTACTAGTAACTTTGTATGAATTGACACTGTACCTCGGAAAATTTAATCATTTGCCACTCTTATGAGTCCAGTGGCAACAGATTTGCCACCCTGGCCCATTGTCAGTGACTCAGGTGACCCCACATGTAAGTGACAGAGTGAATTGGTCAATCTTAAGAGTGGCAAAAAATTGAATCTCCCGTACCTGTAGACCCCCTGAATAAGTGAATTGCATCTTGGGTAAATCCGTCTGGTAGCCTTACTTCTTTTCTTCATTTGCACGACACACCGTGGTGTATTATCTTGATACTCTTGCCGGACTGCCTGTTGAGTATGCAAGAGATGGCCGGCAACATTGACAAACTTACATCGGTGTCATCGATCGTAAAACACAACGTATCAGGAGGGACATTTTTCTCTTGGCCGTTTTGTCTGCCATAGTGACAAGATTGTCCTGCGTTGCATGCATTTTTCTCACGCCACTTGGAAGTGTGTTTTTGGTGGTCCCATTTGTTTGGAGTATTCTGATTGGTTGGTTTTTGCTTCATGTTCAGAGCACTGCGCCACTGCGTTGCGAAGTGCCATGCATTCGTTGGAGAGATGACTGTTTGGACAGATGTGGGTAAAATACTGGCGAATGAAACGGAATATGCAAATGCCATTCTCACTTGGATATGCAACAAGCAAGGACGAGGAGAAAGAGACCTTTCTGTCTTCTTCTCCATCTCAAAATAAATAACTAAAGACAGGATGAAAACACAGGTTACAATTCTAGTTGTATAGATCGTAAGAAGCGCGCTTATATTTTCACTTTCTTTCGCTTTCATTTTCCATAACTCCATAAGAAAGCTGCTCAAGTGGTGGAGAATATTCGTCCCCCACCATCTTTGCTCTCCATGGCTCATTGGCTAGCTCCATTACTCTTTTCAAAGTACAGTGCATTTAGTCAAGAAAGGCCTGTATTCCTACCGTATTTTTATATACTGTGTTAGTTATTCTCATGGGATACAAATACAACATTGATAGGTGGGACCAAAGGCTATGGCATTAGTAAAACTCAATATATTAGTAACGACTGCAAAACTGAAAAAAAAAGAAGCCTTAGAACTGACCACACAAAATTATGCAGAGAAAGGTTGTCCGACCGTCTTGTGAGACAACTTAGAAAAGCTTTCCATTTCCCTTCCCTCTCATTTTCCCTAAGAAAACTGCTCAAGTTGTGAAGGACATTCTTCTCCCACCATCTGAATTCTGATTTTTAATTTGTCCTAATGACTCTTTACTAGAGGTGGTAAAAAAAGTTCACAGTGGGACTCGTTGGCTCGGTTTAAAATTACTTCAATTATATTCGTTAATTGGTTAAAAATTAAAATGAATTGATTTCAAATGGATTTGAATTTTGCTCGAGCTCGGCTCGGCTCATTAGCTCATTTTTTAAAAATGCTTTTAAATTATATGTAAAATGATATTAAATTAAACTACATCAATTTTAACAAAAACTCGATTAGATTAGAACTAGCTCAATATCCACTCTTACTCTTTACGCTTTTCAAAGCATAGTGCTAGGTAAGAAAGGGAAGAGGTAGTATTCAATTATTCTAATGATTATTAGCCCACTACACCGCAACTAAAGAAGCTAAGTCTACAGTGCAATCGCACTCGTACCGACAAAAATTAATGGCAATGGGCATCACATGGGGATCAGATTCAGCAATTGACACTCATGGTACGTTCATTGGGTCACTAAAACCTTTGCAACAGATCCACAGTCACAATGCACCTTGGAAACGAAGCAGGGGGAAAAAGAACCCAGTCAATCAGACACACTCTCCTCGCTATGTAAAGTAGCGTAGTTGATGAAATGTATGAATCTTTGTAGTTTTATTACATGGTCGGTGGCACTTAATACATGTTTTAAATTTTCTTTACATGACGACTAATCCATAGCGCCTTTATAGCTATTTTGGAAAAATTCATGTGGATAATTTTGCATACCTAACTGCAACTTTATGGTTTGTTGTGTCTAATTTTTTTTTACATATGGTCTTATCCAGTAATTCAAGGAGGTGACACAAACCAAGGTAATCCAAAATAATGCGATGTTACTTTAGTTGGTCCAAGAGCCAAATCATATATGACCCTTTTTTAATATTCGTTAAGCAACTTGTAGCCTGGCCTTTGATGCATATATGACAGATAGACAATGGACAATCTAGGATGCTGGATATGCGGTCTAAAGAAGTACATAGATATAAGATAACTTCACAAGATTAAACTACGCATATCAAGAAAGATGATTGATCTGCATAGTGCTTTTGGATAAAATACAAATGGTGTTTGTCGAGTGTATGATTGAATACCGTAATCAGATAGGGGCGGGGGGGGGGGGGGTGAATGATGAATGATTGCCTCCGTTTTTTGGAATCTCTTAGTGCTCGGGGAAGGTTTTGACCGCTCGGTATTCAACTTCTCGCTCGATTACTCAATGTTCAACCGCTCGCTTGATCGCTCGGCTGTCGAAGATTTCTTGCCAGTCGTAAACTACGACCGCTTTAGCCTTTGATCTTTGGCCGGTTTGTACGTACTCGAAAACTTCTACACCAAAAGTCGAACCTCTCGAATACTTCGAGAAATCAGCGCCTTCGAGTAATCGTATTTCCTCTATTTTTCTGGCTTCTATTCAACACCTTGCACGTAGTCATAAGATTCAATCCATCTATAATCATCAACACTTTTCAAGCAAATTAAGAACCAGATTAATTCAAGATAATGTTTATTACTGAATTTTCATGGATTTACAAAGTGCTCTTACAAACACCCCTAAAAGTATAGCCAAAACTAAAACCTCTTCAATCTTCTCCCAAAAACCTTACCAAAGCCACAAAGCCACCAGAAGACCCTCGGTTAACTCCTAACCTCTCCCTCCTTTTATATGCTAGAGCCCTAAACCGTATCCCCATCAAACATGGACACAAAACTCTATCCGTTCTAAAAATCAAGGAATCCAAAACCCTTCCAACATGGGTTTTTCATAATCCCTAAACCTTCTAAGTTATGGACACCTTCTATAACGTCTTCCAGCTCATCACAATCGAAGCCTCTAGGACCGTGCGTCCCGTAGCTTTTCCACGTATCATCCTCACGTGTCAAAGTCTCCACGACTGCACCTCCCGTAGCTTCATGTGCTCCAGCGTGAGCCCGACCACCTCGTGACATCCTCGACCGTCTGGACATCAGATTTCCCCTCCTACTCCCGGTTCTCCTCGTCACCGGCTATAACTGTCTCTACGCCTAACCTGCACATGCAAGGACTAAAGAACTTTTTTTGGCATAAATTCTTTCCAATTCGATCAACATCAGTTTATGCACGTATAACACACCCTTGTTCACCCATCAACACTAACCGAGTCATCCACGACCATAATTTCCATGCTTTCCAAACATCAACCTCAGACCACTCAAAAAGATCAGTATGACCACCATGCACAGGCCGGTTAGACCACTGGACCAACGAGTACTCAGGGTACTCGAGAAACACAACCATCGTAGCACTTGAAGCCTATGACTACTAATCATTAACCAGTCACTGTACAATCGACCACCGATTACTGAGTACCGACCAGGTACTGTAGCGCTGACTACCGATCATCGAGTACCGACCTGATATTGTAAAACCGACTACCGAGTACCGACCGATCACTGTAGCCCCTTCTATTGACCAGTCATTCTAGCTCCGACCACCGTCTGGTTACTGTAGCTCACAACCTTTGACGGTTACGCTAGCTTATGACTTTCGACTGATTCACTGTAGCTACGACCGCTTTACTACATCTATGACAGTTCACCGTACCATGGAGGATTTCTGACTCTGGACCAAGGTCGTTTCGCTGCGGTCATTAAACCATGGTTGTTCTGCCGTGTTCGACTTGCCGTTGTCGATCTTCAGTGGTTGATCTGTCATGGTCATCTGCCATTGTCGACCTGCCATGGTCATCTACCGTGGTCATTCTACTGTGATCGATGCCTGTCGATCGAACCTGCCATCCTAAATATTCCAGCAACAATAGCGCATCGACAGAAACTTTCATAAACACAAATTTTAATGTAACCTAAATGACAATTATTCATTATCACTGTATGCATGACCTATCTACATGGTCTAACAATCTCCTCCTTGATGAATACAATGACAACACCTCAAAATCTTTTGAATGAGTCGTGTTTTGAAAGAAAAACAAAATTTGTGAAAAAAAGTTAAAGTTTCAAAGCCGCAGGAAATTTGACAAACCACAGCAGAAAACTCTCTCTCAACACAAGAGAAATTTGAGAGCAAAATTCTCCAATTCCACAAACCACAGTAGAAAACTCCGAAAACTCCCCCTCAACATAAGGGAAGCAAATTTCTCTAATTTCTCCCATTTTTGTCCAAATTCTTCCATTTTTCTCCCCCCTTTAGCAATGTAATCATCAAGAACTTCAAAGAAGGAATAATTATAATAAGAAGCAATGAGAGTAAACATTCAGAGTGTTTGTAGATTATCTAGTCACTTTGCATCGATTTAGTAATTTAACCATGCCAACTTTTTGAGCAGAGATACCTAGATCATATAAAGTCATACATTACATAGCAATGCCAAAATAAGTTTTTCAACATAATTAAGTGATTTATACCAATAACAGGCATCTTAACAATGACTAAACCAATTATAAAGAGCACAATGAGATATCACAATAAAAAGTCAAATTCTAAAAGTGAAGCAAACTTTAAATCTAGATGAGTTAACAGTCTCATATAATAACCTATTGCTCCACAATTAATTTTTAAGCATATGGTATGCTTGTAGCATACTTCTTTTCATGATGTCATACTTGTAACATACTTCTTTTAAATGGTAGCATGCTTGAAGTATATTTCTTTTTATTTGTGCACTTTTTGTGTCTTTTCTTTTTGTTTAACCATAGCATACTTGTAGCATACATCTTTTCAATTGTCTCTTCCTCATCATTTTTTCTTACATACCAGACTGAGTGTCCATAAAAAGATTGTAATAAGAAATAAATGAGCCTCATAGCTAATATTTAAAATAATACTCACAATCAAGCTAATATTTTTAGATGAACATCGCAAAGTACTATATATAATCAATCTAGTCAAAACATTCTACCATGTCATATTTTAGTTTAAGTATATCAAATTAATTTTAATGAATGATGATCAAAACTATAAAATATATGAGTAAATATGATAAAGAGAGCTCAACAAATCATTTGATTTCAATGGCTTGGACTTGATGAATTGTTTGACAAATATAATAAACAAAGCTTCTGAAACACCTTTGAAGAACAAGCTCTCCCTCAGAATAATCCTAAAGGATGCAATATGCCCAAGTCACTTCACAAAAGAGCAAAACGAAAAGAATCAAGTGGTTTTGAGAGAATATGATCAAACTGAAAAATTAAACTCACAAGGTGTAGAAATAACATCATGCTTTCCACGTGGTCTCTCAGGTAGTGAAATCTTTTAGAAGCCATCAAAGAAAGTGAAGAACCATCAAGTGTTCCAACTAAGCAATGGCGTAAAAGATTGGAACCCAATAAAGCGCATGTTCTCTATCCCGCGTTAGCTGGTCTTACATCATAGAAAACATCAGTCTCATAGTACTGGGGTTAGTGAGATAAGATTTAGAAATCCAGTACTGAGATACATAATGAATAGAAGCAACAACAGGCAAAGATAAAAATTTAAGTAAAGAATTAGCGTCTGCAAGTTTCTGGTCAAACCACCGTTGAAGTGCTGATCTGACCATCTGGCGGTTTGACCGCAAGCCGGTCATACCACACCATCAATGGTGGTTTGACCGCCTGAGACAGGTCTGACCTTGTGGAAACCGTCAGTTTGATCGATCATGTCTCAAAAAGTCCTGAACCTATAGAAAATTGATTAGAGGGACCAAAGCAACGATAAGTAGCTTGCACAAACTACACTCCAGAATGAGAGCTTCTTTAACCTGTTTTTCTTTTATTTCTTTGCTTTTCAAAAGCAAAATTGAACCAAATGATCATCTCTACCACAATGGGTGTATTGATACTTAACTTGATGAAAAGTCATATCAGTTGTCTTCACAATACCCATTTTGGTAGAGGGATCCATTGCTATACCAGCAGATTTAAACATAATTTATTTTGGTTCAGATTTTACTTCAAGTTTTTTATGTTCAATAAGCTTAACTATCTTAGGAGGCTTATTCTTAGCATGCTCAAGAGAATTAAATCCTAGACCACAATTTTTCACACTTGATTTTGACATGTCTAGAGTCATATTCAGATTTTTCTTGCCAAAAAATATCTCTAAAGTATCTTCAAGATACTCATTCTCCTTAGTTAATGAAAGACAAGATGTGCACTCAGCAGGTTCATTCACTAAATTCTTAGAAGTATTAGACCGAGCCAATCTATCTTTTTCAGCAAAATTATTAAGTTGTCTTGTCAATACTTTTATTTCAATGTTAAGCTTAGAACAGTTAGAGCAAGAAGCAATAAGCAATTGACAGATAAACTCATTTTCTCTATACATAACTCTATTATAGTCTTTCCTTCATTTGTAATGGCCGATGCTAACTTTTTGGAATCACGTAGGTCGTTCAGTGCTTACGTTGTCCAGGGAGGGAGACACAAGGAATCCAGCACCACACTCTGACACATGACGAAATTTTCGGTACCCACTACAACACAATAATTCTATATCACACTTTGTAATAATGCATCTAGAATTGCCAATACCTATGTATATAATTCTATTTTTGCAATGCCATCGGCAGTTACATGGCAACGTATGTGGATTCTACGTCTACAGACATATGTAGAAAATCATATGCACTAAGATGAAAGATCTAGAGATTTGTCAACCCGCCAATATTTATTTTGTGATTATCAATTTTTATGTATGTATATATGCTAATGACTGTAACACTCCTAGTGACAGGGCGTAGAATTCGACTCAAGTGCATTTGATCTTGACCAGCTCGTCGAAGTTCGAGGAAAGCTCTGCGAATTCTTGATGACGGAGGTCATTCAACATAATAAAGTTCAACCCCGACGAAGATGGTAGCCACTAAGACGAATGATCTAGAGGTTTGTCAACCTGTCAATAATTATTTCATGATTTTATATTCATATAGAAATGAATTCAACGCTCCTAGTGACAGGGTGTGGAATTCGATGAAAGTGCATTTGATTTTGACAAACTCACCAAAGTTTGAGAAAAACTCTGCGGAGGTCATTCACCCGAATTGAGAGTTCAGCCCCAGCGATGATGATTAGATGTTTAAATATTTGATACAATTGTAATCACTCAATTGTACTTAATCAAGCAATCATTCAATTGTACTTCATTTAGTTGTTTAATGCATTTGTGAGATCGGTGTAATGACTATTATATGCTATATATGTGATATGTTTGCTTGTGTTTAAAGGGCACATCTAGCATTTCCTGAGACTAATCGAAAAACAGAAAATAATTTAGTTATTCAAATAGCTATCATGGACGGTACCAAACCGTCTGTGATATATGGCATATCACAGACGGTTTTTGGTATTATCCTTATGTGATATGTAAGATATTACATATGGCTATACTTAAGAATCGTCTATGATATATGACATTCCACAGATGATTTTTGGTATTAGCCGTCTGTGATATGTCAGATATCACAGATGGTTAATACCAAAAACTATCTGTGATATGTCATATACAAAGACAGTTTTTATCATAGACGGTTTGATAGCCATTATCACAGACATATAAATTTAGACGGTTCATAAACCGTCTATGATGATGGTTTTGAACCGTCTGTGATGACTCTTTCGTGGTAGTGATTGTTTTGGATTACATTTGAATTGCAGGCACTTACATTGCTTTGGCAGGCAGTGAAGAAAACTTTGACCAGGGTTTGTTTTGTTGCTTTTCAAGCTTGTAAATACGTTGTACTGCTTTTCAGCTCCTTTGGGACGCACTTGGGAAGCCCTTACTACCCTCCCTCAATGCTGTCTGTTGAGCTTGAATTGCAAATTTTCCTGATGCTTGCAGTCATGCGCTCGATGCCCTATTTATAGAGCTCAAACCCTTATCCTCGTGGCCTTGCTGTCAATGGTTGCGATTCGATCTCATCGCCTTTTTTCTTCTTCTTTTTCTTCTTCTTTAGATGGATAAACGCCCCTGAGGGGCAGATTTCATTTAACACAAACACAATAGACCTTACCAAAGTTTGCCAACACAGCTATCGCCTTTCTTGGCCTTCTCCGGACGCATTACATTCTGTCCTTGCGTGCTTCACGTACGTGTCTGTCTCCTTGTCGTGGTCGGTGCACACTACGCGTGGCATCCCTTCCTCGCTGCTTGCCGAAGGGAACATTGAGCAGGACTGCAACGCTTTCACAAACTGATTGCGTCGCCTAGACATAGATTTACCTTTTCTTCCGTCTCTTTAGTTTCAGTAGCTTTCTTCTCTCTCAAAAAGAAACAAGTTTCAGTAGCTGAAATGTCCTATAGCTAGAAAAAAAAAGAAGACTCGAGTTAATTGACATGCACACCAAGCTACGTTTTCCTTATCTTGAACGCTTCTAATTATCTCCTCTGTAGTTTCCTTTACTCTATTGCAATGAAATTAGCAGATCTGCTGCTATTTCAGAAAAAAAAGGTTCGTCACCTGAAGAGGCGTGCATGAGAGTGAGCGTCCATTGGCCAAAGAACTACGCAAGGCAGATGCGTGGAATCATGTCCGTACGTGTAGCTATCGATCGACGAACAGAAATGAACATCTGTACATAAATCTGTTGAGAAACCGTCGCTGGCGACCAGTCCGAACGATTTCTCTGCTTAGAACAAGAACGAATCAATCACAGAATCACAGAGAGAATAGATTGAACACACAGAGAGGTAGAGAGAACTCCCGGTCTTTCTTTATTGCTTTTCTTTCATGCGTACATAATGAGGGGGGTATGGCTCTCTATTTATAGTCCACGGTGGGGGTGCCCAATTAGATCAGGACTCTTGGATAGAGTCCTGGTTTCCTAACACTCCCCCTTGGGCACTCACCCAACATGCTCATGCCTCGTTAAAACTCCATAAAAACCCAGTGGGAAAAATTTGGAGAAAGAGTACATGATACATGTGATGTTGCGATGCACGAATTGCCTCATTAAAAACCTTGGTCGAGAAACTTCATGGAAAACTCGTCAAGGAAAAAAGAGTACAATTCACCCAAATTCATTTGGTCTACAGGACTTTATTTTGGGTACTTAATCTTCATGATCAAGATTTATTAGCGGGCTTGTGAGAATTCTCCCCCTGAATTCTGCACTTCTCTAAGTCTCATCATTCCAATTCCACGCACGCACCTTTCAAAGCTAGATGCGGGGAGTGACTTAGTGAATAAATCTGCGAGATTTTCACATGACTTAGTATGCAGTACTTTAATCTCGTCCATCCTTTGCAATTCATGTGCATAGAAGAACTTGGGGTTGATATGCTTTGTGAGATGACTTTTCACATAGCCCGTTTGCACTTGTGCAACGCAAGCGGCATTATCTTCATAGATAATTGTGGGGTTCTGCACAATGTTCATCCCACATGACTGCTGGATGTGGTGAACCATTTGGCGGAGCCAGGCGCACTCTCGTGCGGCTTCATACAGTGCTATAATTTCTGAGTGGTTCGTCGAAGTAGCTACCAGGCTTTGCTTAGACGATTTCCATGAAATTGCAGTTCCACCACACAGGAATACATAGCCTGTTTGTGACTTAGCGGTATGCGGGTCTGACAGATACCCCGCATCTGCATAGCCAATCAAGTTCAGATCTTGATTCTTTCTGTAAAACAATCCGAGGTCCTTGCTACCTTGGAGGTATCGGAAAATGTCCTTTATGCCCTGCCAATGCCTTTTGGTGGGCTCTACACTGTACCTTGCTAACAGGTTCACGGCAAATGCAATGTCCGGTCTAGTGCAGTTTGCTAAATACATGAGTGCTCCCACTGCACTCAAGTATGGGAATTCCGGTCCCAAGACTTCCTCCCCCTCTTCCCTTGGTCGGAAAGGATCTTTTTCTTGCTGTAAAGACCTACCGATCATCGGTACTTTCGAGGGAAATGCCTTCTCGAAACCAAACCTTTCAAGCACCTTCTGGGTGTAGGTCGACTGATGTACCAAGACTCCTTCAGGGACATGCTCAAGCTGCAGGCCTAAGCAAAACTTGGTCTTGCCCAAATCTTTCATTTCAAATTCTGACTCCAAGTAGGAGTTTGCTTCTTTTATGTCTTCGGCTGTCCCGATGATATTCAGATCATCTACATACACAGAGATTATACAGAATCCATTCTGGGATCGCCGTATAAATACACAAGGACAGTCTTCATTGTTCGTGTAGCCTTTCTTGCAGAGAAAGTCGCTCAAGCGATTATACCACATTCTTCCAGATTGTTTCAGTCCATACAGTGACTTTCTGAGTTTCACACTGTACAGATTTCTATTTGCTCTGTCTTGGTTCGGGAGAGGAATTCCTTCAGGGACTTTCATGTAAATTTCCGAATCCAAGTTACCGTAAAGGTATGCAGTCACAACATCCATCAATTTCATTTCCAAATTCAAGTTCACTGCCATTGAGATCAAGTATCTAAAGGTAATTCCACTCATGACTGGGGAGTAGGTTTCTTCATAATCAACTCCAGGACGTTGAGTGAAACCTTGGGCTACCAGCCTTGCTTTGTATCTCACTACTTCATTTCTTTCATTTCTCTTTCGAACAAATACCCACTTTTGCCCAACGGGGTGTATGTGGGGAGGTGTGCGGCATACGGGCCCAAACACCTCTCTTTTGTTCAGAGATAGCAATTCAGTTGCTATTGCCTTCTTCCAATCTTCCCAATCTGATCTTTTCTTACATTCAGCGAGCGATGCAGGCTCGGGATCAAGATCGATGATGGTGGCAATTTTCTTTGCGAAGTAGATATCGATATTAGCTGTTGTCCTATTCAGGGACTCTCCCGTGTGCACATAATTTATAGCTATTTCTTCATGAGTTGCTTCTTCTGGAGCTTCACCTTGCACATCGCTTCTTTCAATTGCGGTGGCAAGTCCCTTTAGTTTTTCGGCTCCGATGTGTGCGCACACATCCATGCCGATGGGGATATTCAGATCCGGTATGCCCTTTTCGGAAGGTGTCATACTTGTGCCAGGTCTCAACTGGCTCCCCTTCTCATTCTGGGGGACTTCAATGATCGGCTGTGACAAATCTCTCTTATCCTTTTTCGCCGGGCGTCCCCGGTTACTTTGGACTCGAGGAACCGGAGTTCTCGTCCTTTTATTCTGAGGCCTCTGGACGGGATTAGGGATACCTTCAATTTTCTTTGGTATTTCAACCCTCTCCGGTGCATTGCGTGCAGGCACATGCGACTTAATCACGCTCTTCAAATCACTAAAGTGATCAGGCAGTTGATTTGCTAATGCTTGCAAGTCGATGATCTTCTGGACCTCTTTTTCAGTTTCACTAGTGCGCGGGTCATGTGCATGAATTCCCGTGGCTTCCCACGTAATTTCCCGACATTTTTCATCAACGGGTTGATTTCCTCCCCCTAATGACGGGAAATTATCCTCATCAAAGATGCAATCAGCGAAGCGGGCAGTATGCAAATCTCCAGACATGGGTTCCAAATACCTGATTATGGATGCAGTCTCATAACCAACGTATATCCCAGTCTTGCGGAGTGGGCCCATTGCAGTTCGCTGCGGAGGTGGTATCGGTACATAAACCTTACATCCAAACCTCCTAAGATGGGAAACTTTCGGTGGTGACCCTTGCGCTAGTTGCATAGGTGAATGGATGTTGTAGGCCGAAGGTCTAAGGTTGATGAGATTCGCTGCATGAAGGACTGCATGTCCCCAACATGTAGCTGGCAAATTACATTTATGCAAGAGGGGTCGGGCAATAAATTTAATTCTCTTAATTAAAGCCTCTGCCAAACCATTCTGAGTATGGACATGCGGTACCGAGTGCTCAACTGCAATTCCCATTGCCATGCAATAATCATCAAATGCCTTCGAAGTAAATTCTCCGGCGTTGTCCATTCTGATGGACTTGATATGATGATCTGGAAACACATTTCTGATGCGAATGATCTGCGAGATCAATTTTGCAAAGGCGTGGTTTCTTGTGGACAATAAACCCACATATGACCACTTCGAAGAAGCGTCAATGAGCACCATGAAATACTTAAATGGCCCTGAGACGGGCTGAATGGGACCACAAATGTCTCCCTGGATGCGTTCCAGGAATGCAGGGACTTCATCCTTCACTTTCAGAGTGGAGGGTCTAGTTATTAGTTTCCCGGTGGCACATGCAGGGCACACAAAATCTTCATGATTCGGGAAATTCTTCACATTAATATTATGCCCATGCGAGTTATTTATTATGTTTCTCATCATCCTAAGACTTGGGTGGCCTAATCTGTCATGCCAGAGACAGAAGAGTTCAGAGCTTCTAAACACTGTTTTCAGAACAGTGTACGCTGCAGGCGCTTTAATTGTGGTATAATATAGCCCAGTTTCAAGTGAAGGAAGCTTTTCTAATATTCTTTTGCCATTCTCTTCGCGCTTTGTGATGAGCAGGTATTCCTTACCGTACTCTTCGTCAGTCTCAACGTGGAAACCATTGGCGCGAATATCCTTAAAACTTAGGAGAGTTCTAGTCGATTCTGGGTACAATAAGGCTTCTTCAATGACCAAAGTTGTGCCCATGGGAAGTATAATTGTGGCTCTTCCAGAACCGATTATACATGCATCGCTTCCGGCGATTGTCGTAAGGCTGCCATTGCTCTTACGGATCGACTGGAAATACTTAGTCTCTCTTAAGATGGTATTCGTTGTGCCGCTATCGGCAAGGCATACTTCCTCCATAGGGCGCCACACGTGTTCTAATATAACGTATTTAATTAACATGTATTAGAAGGCATTCAACACATAAATAAAATACGCTAATACCAGAACAGAACATGCCATCATAAACTGAATAAATGAATGCTTTATTCCAAAATCATCCAACCATTACGAGAAAGCAAAATCCTAAAGCACCAACCATGCAAGTTCTAAACTTGTCCATTTAACACGAAATAAATGACATTTAACGTCTCATGCATTCTGTGCATCAGACGGAATCAACTAGAAAATCATCGACTTCTTCGGCTATTTTCTCAGCAGTGACATTCTCTTCAAGAGAGATCATGGCTGTGGCTGCCTCTAAGTCGTAAGGGGGTGCTGCTGCCGGGATGGATTCAACCTCCATCATCTCCGGCAGCTGCTCAGGCTGCTCCCCCTCAACGGCTGCAAAGTGGGCTTCAGGTTGCCCTTTGCCATTCTTCTTCTGAGCTTGGTGGGCATCAATGACATGTTGCGGTGCTTTGCATATCCGCGACCAATGTCCCCACTTGCCACATTTGTAACAACCCTGGTTCTGCTGGCCATAGGTCTTGTCACTCTTTTTAGCCTTTTTGTCGTTTGGAGCATCTGACTTGCCTTTCTGGGCAACGATCTTACCCTTCTTCCCCCTTTTCTTCATTAAGGGCTTTTGCACCTTGAGGCTGCTAGCGTTGGCTTCATGGCCAGCGGAGCTGCCTTGTGGCTGCGAGACGTAATTCTTGCGGAGAAGTTCGTCCTGAGCCTCGGCTACCTGCATCATATCGATCAATTCGGCATACTCCTTGTAGCCGTTTTGACGATAGTTGCGGGCAACCTGTACAGCACTGGGGTGGAAAGTGGACAGGGTTTTCTCGATCTTCTGGTCCTCTGTGATCTCCTTGCCACAGAGTTTAAGGTTTGTACAAATCCTGTGCAAGGCAGAATTGTACTCCCCGACCGTTTTAAAGTCGGCAAACCTCAGTCTGATCCACTCCTGCTCTGCTTGAGGAAGAATGGTGTACTTGAGCCTCTCAAACCGCTTCTTGAGTGCGGTCCAGAGTGCTAGCGCATTTCTCTATGCCATATACTCATTCTTGAGAGTTGAGCAGAGATGGTGCCTGAGAAAATGAAGTGCCTGATCATTCTCCTCAGGTGTGGGTGTAGCGTCTTTCTGTCCGCTTATCCCAATAGCTACGCCGAGCTTCCGGCCCCCAAGCACAATCTCGACATCGGATGCCCATGTCAGATAGTTTCGGCCATGCTGGGCCAGCTCCTCGAACTCCCGGTTCGAAATTCCAGTCATCTACATGTGTATGAACGAAATAAAATAAGTTTACTGCAGGTAAACATGCATGGAAAATTTACTACAGGTAAATAAAGTGGTGCAATAGTTTCCCATAATGTTTCATAATTTTCTGTGCATTTTCTATAATTTTACTGCTAATTTCAGTGATTAAAAGTAATTAAAACAATTACAATTAACCAAAAACAGTAAATAAATACAGAAAATACAGAAAGTAATAATGGCATAAATAAATAAGCTTCAAATGCTAAAATTGATGCAAAATTCGGATTCCCGAGGCCCTTTTTATGCTAGAATATGAAATTTCAGCAAATTCTGCAATTTCTGGGGGTTTTTACGCAAAATTTCAGTTCAGAGAAAATTTTGCGCAATTTTCTGATTTACAGAGGGGTTTTCTGAAAATTCTGGACCCGCTCGTAAATTTGAGGGCTTATTCGCAATTTTCGGAATTACGAGGCCTTCCCTGCAAAAATTCGGGACTTAAATTAAATGATTAAGGGCCAATCGGTAATATTCAGGACTTGGGTCCTTTTTTGTAAAATCCGGCGCCCCCCACCGACCAGCCTCCTTTTTTTTTTTCAGCCGTCCTCCCCCGGCCCAATTCTTCTCGGCCCATGTGGCCTTGCCCCCCCATCCGATTCGGGCCGGATCCGGCCCGCTCCCACCTGGCCTCATATGGCCCATGGCCGGCGCGTGAAAGAGGGGAAGGGGTAGGGTTTACCCTACCCCGTTCACACCTAGCGGCGGCGGCGCGGGAGGGCCAGGGCGGACAGCGCGCGGGCGCGTGCAGGCGCCGGCGGGGTCGCAGCCGGCGGCGGGAGGAATCCGGGCGGGCGGCGCGCCGGTTCATTCGGATGGAGCGGCCGAGCGGGCGAGGGTGGTGCCGGCGCGCGGCGGCGGGACCGGCGCGGGCTGCGGGGCCGGCGCACGGTCGGGCGGTGCGGCGGCGAGGAAGCCGGGGCGGCGGGGCCGGGCGCCATGCGGGGCGGCGGCGAGGCCGAGGACCGGCGGCGGGGCCGCGCGCCATGCGGGGCGGCGGCGAGACCGGGCGCCATACGGGGTGGCGGGGCCGTGCGCCATGGCTCGGGCGGCGCCGGCGGTAGGAGGCGGCGACCCGGGCGGCGAGGAGGCGGGCCTGGTGCGCGTGCGGGCGCACGGGGAAGCCGGGATGACGGCGGGGCCGACGCGCATGCGGGCGCGGCGGGGAAGCCGAGGCGACAGCGGGCCGGCGCGCATGCGGGCGACGGCGGGTTGGAGCCAGGCGGCGGCGCTTGCTGGCGCGGAGCCGACGACGGCGGTGGCGCAAGCGTGTGCGGGCGCGTGCGCAGGGAGACCCGGCGGCAGGCCGGCGACCGGCGGCAGGCGGCTTCAGGCCAGCGCCAATCCCCTTTGTCCCCTCCTCTCCTTTTTTCATGCAGATGTGAAACTTTAACAGAGAGATGCAAATTTCCTTTCCACTTTCATGCAATGATATTGATGATGCCGTGCAGAGAAAAGGAAGATAAAATTTTCCAATCTGCAATGCTGAGCAGAAAATATGAAATCATTGCATATATTTCTTGTGCTTGTGATCATGCGGGATCAAACAACACTATGCAAAAATTTCTAATCTATGATGCAATCAACATCTACCCCGTTTTCGCAATCTACCGATCGACATTGTGCCGGCGATTTCAGATCTGCTCGCGGTAGATTTAGGGCGGATTTGCATCGTTCTACGGCGCAATCAACATCTACCCCGTTTCACAATCTACCGATCGGCATTGTGCCGGCGACTTCAAGTCTGCTCGCGGTAGATTAGGGCGGATTTGCACCGTAGAATTTCAATCTAGAACGCGAAAAGAAAATACAGATTCAAAAGCGATCTAGAAAATCAATCTGTGCTTCGATGATTACCTCGTTCACCGGAGCGAAGTCGTGCTGATAACGTGTTGAGAAACCGTCGCTGGCGACCAGTCCGAACGATTTCTCTGCTTAGAACAAGAACGAATCAATCACAGAATCACAGAGAGAATAGATTGAACACACAGAGAGGTAGAGAGAACTCCCGGTCTTTCTTTATTGCTTTTCTTTCATGCGTACATAATGAGGGGGGTATGGCTCTCTATTTATAGTCCACGGTGGGGGTGCCCAATTAGATCAGGACTCTTGGATAGAGTCCTGGTTTCCTAACAAAATCAAGCAACGAACGCCTCAAATGGAAAGACCAACGCAAGGGAAACGCCCAAGCATTCACCCCACCACGAGCCTGCGAGTAGTTCTATACTTCTATTCATAGAACCGATCCATCTTCCAGTACTTCACCATCAATAAAGCTTTGATCGACTTGTACAGTCGACTTCATCTCTTCGTCGATCTGCTTAAAAATCACCTGGGCACGGTGTAGTTGATCGAAAGTTTCCAACGGCAACACTAGTATATATCGCACTTCAGAATGATCCAGCAATAAATTGATAAGATGAACGACAAAATCCAAACAATGTGGCGAAATCACCGAAAGTGACTGAAGCACGCCGATCAGACAAATGATACCATTTAGGCTAGGCGTATGCCATGTATCGACAAATACTGCCAGATTGAGGGTGTGACCTTGTGAGTGAGTTGAAGCACCAAGGAGTTCTAGAGCCGGATCAAATTAGGACTTGTCCAAAAGTCCAAACCTCAAAAGGCATTTCACGGAGAAACATTTCTGCAACTGGGTGAGTGAAATGGATAATAGGCTACCCAAAGTAGGAGCTATGGTATACAACTTCGAGCCTGGAGAGCTGCCATCAAACAGTTATCTGAAATTAGGGGGTGCTTATGGGAAAGTTTGTTCCTTTCATAATTTGCAGAGGAGGCTTTGGAGAACACAATCAACTGAATTGGACAAATTTATATTTGCTCAACAAGTTAGGAGATAATATAGATAGGGAGACAGACGAGTCGATTGACCTGATAAACTTGGAAAAGGATATTGAAATGACAAGGTACCTACCAAGGAGATTATCGCATGAAATACAAAAGCTGCTGGAAGGATATGAGACTGAAGATCAAGTCTGAGTCCTGAATGATTTGTGGAGTGGATCTGAAAATATATGAACTCAAGAGAAAAATTCGAGATTTAAGGTAAGACATGAGAGAACTGAAATAAGGTATAAGGGAGATAGTAGAAAGGTTAGACAGGAAGGGCAGATACAGGGACTGTTCAACATACATGGCTAATAGGTTAATAGTAGACATAACGCATCACATGGCTAATATTGATCATGAACAAAACCAAACCAATCATAAGAATTCTCCACGCAGATGATACCTCTTGGAGATTCAAAGTTTTGAACCTTGATCAACATTCCTTCTGAGGGTAACATGACCGAATCAACCAAGTAATTGTATAACCACATAACATAGAAAAAGCAACACCCAGACAATGTAGAATTTAATTTTCTGCGTTCAAAACCATAGCTCACTACATGTGAGATTATCTCCTAAGGTCAGAAATTTGCAGATGAAGAGGGCATATAACAGTGTTTGGGTTGCCAACCAGTTATTATTGCATTCCAAACTTGCCAGGACAAATAAAGCTAAACCAAGCAATTTATGTTGCAGGATATGGTGCATTAGGGATACATCACATAGGATTACTTTGTTCCAACAAAATTTAGCCTGAGGCAATGTTGCAAGTCCAATACCACAAAATAGAGATAAAAAAGCATAACATCCAACATGATACCAATATAAACATGAATAGCTCATAATGCTAAAATCCAAGTAATAAGAACATGCTAGGTAATTCAGAGTTCAGACACCCACATGCATGCTGAAAGTAGCAATAAAACACACGAACACATTACTGTTAAGGGTATTAGAAATAGAACTCTATCTCTAATACCCTTAACAATTACAACACAAACAAGTCAATTTGTCTAAATTCAACCAACTCTTTATTGTTCAACCCTATTAATGACAACTAAGTCAAACAACACAATACCCATAAGATTTTTTTAACTAAGCAACCATTACCTTACCACAGATCACAGACCACAAATAACATAAATAAAAAACCTCAAATAACACAAACCACAGATCAGGACAGCCGATAAAAGCCTCTGTTCATACCAGACTACCCAGGATATCACAATTTTAGGCTTAGCTGCCCTAAATATCAACATCAACAAAAGGCAATGCTATGACCTGTCAACAGGATTAAATCACCAAACTTATCATCGTCGAGGCCAATATAAGATCACTAGAACGAAGCGTACGTATTGCAAAATAATTACTTAAACTCCACCTATAATTACCCAATATGATAACATAGCACAGATCACTAGTCAACTGCACTAAATGCCCTTATTTTATGTCTGACAGATGGAAGTTCAACATATTACTGCTAGATTATGCCAAGAAAGCCTGCAAGGTTGTCAATGTAGGACAATATGAAGTCCCAGAGAAACTGTGCCAACAAAAGAGCAAGTGTCCATTCTTACATTGTAGGATCTAGGTTTAACATGCTTCTCATATCTCATTATATGCTTGTTATAATCAACTATCACATTGTGTAATATCGACTTGCTACCATTCTATATGTGACAAACTAATAGCATATTTAATACAACATTTTTCTTTTTGTTGTGGAGCTTCAATGATTTTAGGCCAAACAGGTAGTGAAGTACTAACATATTGTAGTTAAAGAAAAAGAAAGAACAAGGTACCAGAAGCAACTTGTTTTTGGAAATAGTAGTAGTTTATCTTCCGATTGGTTTGAGGTTGAGTTGTGATCAGGCTTTAATGGAATACAGCCCAATCTTGCAAGTTATAATTGACAATCTATGCAAAGTCTACTTAATTAACACCACTCCAATTACAATCCATGCATATCATCTCAATATGAACACAATATTGCCATTCCCAATCTCACATATATTCACCTAAACATCCAAATTACCTAGATAACACTACAGAGCAGCCCTATCCATTATCCTAATGCAAAATTCTCACTTATTTACCCTAACATCAATGTTGAAGCATGCTAGCAACGTATCACAGTAATACAAGTATTCAACATAGGAAGAACTTAACCAATTTGAGAATTAGACAACAATGAGATCATTATTTCAATTTCTTTAACTCATAAGGAGTTAATTCACATGTACTAGTATAACCAATGCAAAGCTCAACAGAAATAGCCCAAATCACTTGACAATTGACATACCAAAGGCGTTTTGTTACATTGCTCTCGGATCACTCCCAAATGGCCACACGTAAATCATCTCGTCCCACCCTGTGCTCGCAAGTAGCCCCTCTACAAGCACGCTCATGTCGATCCCAGCTACGAACTCGGTGTGGTGGCCATACCTCGTGAGCAGCGCGTCCTCTTTCCGGTAATCCCACATGCACACCGTCATGTCGTAGGAGCAGGACATAAGCATGCCCTGGCGGTGTGGCGAGAACCGGACACGCTTGACGGCGTACCCGTGCCCTGCAAGTTGCGCGAGTGGCGCCTGCGGAGCGCGGACGTCCCAGACGCGAATGGACTTGTCTACGGAGGCGGTGGCGAGGATTGAGGGGTCGTACTTGTCCCAGTCGAGCGAGAGCACCTCGTGGTCGTGGGCGGGTATGACGAGGGTGGGCGCTGGCTCGCGCACGTCCCACACGCGCGCGGTGCGGTCGCCGGAGGCGGAGGCGAAGACGTCGGGGTGGCGCGCCGACCACGCGGCGGCGTAGACGCAGTACTCGTGTCCGCGGAAGGTGCGAACGGAGGCGGGGCGGTCGGGTGACCAGAGCTTGAGCGTGTCGTCCCAGGAGGCGGAGAGGAAGGCGTCGCGGCGGACGGGGTTCCAGTCGATGCCATGGACTTCGCGCGCGTGCTCGCGGAGGAGGCGGACGGGGTTCTGCGCGGGCGGCAGCGCGGCGTCGAAGAGGCGGACGGAGCCGTCCCCCGAGGCGGCGGCGCAGAGGGAGTCGTGGGACTCGGACCAGGCGCAGTCGAAGAGCGCGTCGGAGGTGGGGAAGGAGAAGAGCGGCGCAGGGGCGGGGCCGCCGGGCCCGGCGGCGGAGAGGTCGAGGACGAGGAGGTGGCCGTTGCCGACGAGGCCGAAGTGCTGGGAGGCGGCAGCAAGAAGGCGGCTCTCGTGGAAGGGGCTGAAGCGGACTGCGAAGCCCGGCGCCGGGGCCTTGAACGCCGGCATGGCGGCGGCGGAGTGGATCGGTGGGTTGACGGGATCGGGGACGGGGACTCGGGGAGACTTAGTTTTTGCTTTTCGTTTATTTTATTTTTTCCCTCTTAATATCTGGTTCTGGTTGTGCGGTGTCGCATTTGGATGGGGTTGTTTTGTGCGACTGCCGGAAAGTAACTTGCAAGCCTGTCGATCAAAGCAGGCAGGACTTACTTGGCCCTGGTCTCTGTTTTTAGCTTTTTAGTTAAAATAAATTATCAGTTTTTTAAAAACAAATTCTTCAAACAGCTTGCCAAGCTTAAAATTATTTATATTATTCACGTTGATATCTGTGCCATCGATTGTTATATCGAAAAATACAAACAAAAAGATATCAGCAACAAAACCTTAACTCCATAACACCAAGTAGCCATGACATAAAATGATGTGAACATGACTTGCGCTTTTTCTCATGGGAGGGGAAGATCTGAACGAAAAGTGAGCTAAAATTTATACATCAAATACATCATATGATCACTATTGTGCTAAATAGATTGTATGAATCAACCAACGAGAATGACACTATACATAGAGAGAGAGAGGAAGTCTTTTTCATATTATCAGGAGTACATACTTCCACTTCTAATGTACCACTCAAACGAATATTTTATACATCTTTATCACTTTCGGTATACATAAATACTAATTTTAAGATACTCCAATGCGACTTGGTTGAAAAAGTTTCATCAGAACACTTTTTTTTTTGGTACATACACCTTTTCACGTGTAAAATGAATACATACACAAATTATGTTATAAAAATAGACTTTGATGAAATTTTTCATAGAACTAAAAATCACTTTGGAGTATTTTATAATCGTTATTAGAGTATACTCGAATAGATAAAGAGGTATAATAACACTATTAAAGGTGTATATTAGAAGTGGAAGTACATACTCCCTAGAGTATATAAACACACACACACACATACATTGCTAAAATGCTAAAACTTCTCTGGAGCCATCTGATCTAGCCTATACAGCTCGGATCGAGGAGGGTGGAATCCTCCCACCTCACTTAATCAATCTTTCACAAAACCCTCTTGCGTAGATTATTTTTCAATAATATACCCCTCAGCCATCTCTCCTCTCCTCAGATCCATCCCGATCTGCTCCTCCCGCCCTCTCGCCTCCCTCCTCCTTGGCGCCATCCTTTCCAGCTTCCCTCGGCGCCTCCGCCCCTGGCTCCCCCCGTCTCCCGTAGGCCACCAAGGCCGCGCTCGTCACGTCCAACTATGTAAGTGAATTGGAGGATTCCACCCTCCTCGATCCGAGCCGTACATGCCAAATCGGATGGCTCTGAAAAAGTTTTAGCATTTTAGCACTAAATAGACCTTTAGCACTAGATATGCTCCATACACACACATTATTCTCTTTGTTTAATACACTTTCACGAAATCATGATGCGCTAAATAGAAGGAATGTGGATGATAAATACATATACCATGCATATGCATTATTCTCTTTGTTTAGTATATTTTGAGGCTATCAAAAGCCAATGATGGCTTTTCTTGAAGAACAGCAGAACGATGCAGATATTCCTAGCATCAACACATTCTTTACAACTACACTTAATCCTACACTCGATTATACCCATGATAAGGTAAGCACATTCTTAACTAATTCTAGATTGAATAAGGATGGATTGCTACCTTAAATTGTTACATTGAATTGTAGGATTAACGATGGCGTCCAGCGAAAGGTGAGGAGGAAGAGTGCTATGAAAAAGCCATGCGTGACCAGTGGGAGGCGAGGGAGGAAGAGCACACAAAGCGAGGATGAACTCACACGACAAAGGACTTCATGTGTATGCCCCATGCGGTGAGCGCGCGTGCGTGCGAGCCAAGCGGCACACGCGTAGAAAAGGAGAAAAATGAAAAGAGGAGAATCCCAAAAGTCCAAAGCCTAAGTTTTAGGTAAGATTTCCATGTCCAATTTGGCTCCATCTCGAGCCCATCCAAATTCTGAGAGACCATGTGGAGGTATCTCCATATTTGTGATGAGTAATTGACGCTTGTGTTAGAGAGTTTGAGTTTGTTTTGGGTATTCCAGGGTTGAGTACCTTTTTACTAATGCTATTGTTGATTATACTGTTTCGTGCGGTGCTATATGACGATTTGCTTGTCTATGTGGCTGTAGGACTTTAGAGCTAGGTCATGGTGAGGCGTGGGAGTACCGGGACTAGGCACAGGAGGTGTTGAGGTCCAGACGGTCAGAGACGTTGAAGATGATCAAGGCTGCTGAGGTGGTTGTGAGTCAGGAGACGAGGAACCGGAGCTAGAGCTACCGGTGGTGGACACGATGGGCAACGACGAGTGGACTGGGACTAGACTCAGGGAGGAGTCGGAGGTCCAGACGGTTGGATGTCGGTTGCGGTCGTGTGCGACGGAACAGACCAGAACTAGACTCAAGTGGAGTCGGAGGTCCAGTCGGTTGGAGTCGAGTAGACACGACGGGCAGCGGCGAGGTGGATCAGGACTAGGCTCAGGGAGGAGCTGAGGTCTAGACGGTCAGGATGCCGGGTGCGGTCGTGTGCGGCAAAGCGGACCGGGACTAGACTCAGGGAGGAGTCGAGGTTCAGACGGTCAAAGTGCCGGTTGCGGGAAGCTTCTGGGAAGGTGCTTGAGGGGCAATTTGGAGAATTGACTCAAGCATGAGTGGAGTGGCTGGTTTTCCCTCCATTTCTTGTGTTGACTTGACTCTTGCGTCTTATGTGTATGGAGCAAGGGAGTGGAACTTGGCCTGCACTTCTTGATTTTCTTCTTGTGGCTGTGAGTCTGGCCTTAAGAAGATGTGTTGGCAGTGCTGGAAGTAAGTGAGCTGAGCAGAAGCAGTGGTGTGTGTTCTGCGTGTGTGTTCTTCTCTGAGAGAGAAGCATGTAGTGAGATGAGTGCATTTTCTCTCAACTACGTATGGGGCCGATGTAATCATTTCTCTCTTGTAAACATTCATGATGTTGAATCAATATGAGAAGGAGAGTTGTTGGGTTGCATTTATATCCTGTCTTATGCTTTAGTGTGTTTTCTGCTGTTTCTTCTGTCTTTGAGTGTTTCTTTGGTTAAAGATTGCAAAATGGGTTGCTTTGAACTGAGAATAATCTCAAGGCCACTTGGCTAGCACATTTTCGAAAGCATTCATTTTATCTCTGCAATTTTCTTCCCGAGAAATGAGGTTGAGCATTTACTCTGTTCTCACAAACCTAGGGTTTGGAGGCAGGGGACCTTGAGCTTCTTTGATTTCCCCTCGAAAGATGGTTTCAAATTTGTGCTTCTTAGTTGTGAGGTCATGTCTTGGTGAATTTCAATGTCTCAAGATCAAAGGAGCCAAGAATCACTTGCAAATTGAAATTTGTCTCTCTTCCTGTGTTCTCCCTGGCAAAATCAACATTTCCTATTTCAGTTGATCTTTGCCTGCATTTCCTTTCTCCCTAAGTTCCCTTTGCTATTAAGTTTGAAGTCTTGATCCCCTGTCCAGAAACCAGCAGCGAGTAGTCATCAATTTCCTTGCTTTCGAATCTGGTCAGTATTTTCTGTGTGCCGAAAATATTTAGTTTCTGGTGTCTATTCTTCTGCTTCCTCTGTGCCCTGTTTTCAGCTCTATTTGAGGTTTTTGCTATGCCGAGACTTTGCAGTCAGCAGCCCCTGTTGTCGGTTTTTGAGTCCTCTGCTAAACCAATTGCATTTCAGCTGGTTCTTCAGTGCTGCTTCTTACTGCTAAATTTTTGGGCTGCAGTCTCTGTTGAGAAATGTATTCGGCTGACTGTAGCCTCCTGCTTCTTCCTCTTTTATTTCTCTGCCGAGTGCCTTTTCCTGCCGAGAGCTTCTTCTTGCCGTCGGTTCCCAGTCTGCATCTTTCTCTGTTGTTCGGCTATTCTCAGTTTTTGCTGCTATCGGCCAAAGCTCAGCAGTAAATCCGGATTAAAGCACAGCAGGCGCTCCGGCCAAAATGCAGCAGTCAAACCGGGAGCTTCACTCCGGTCTGACCTGCAGCTTCACACCGGTCAAACCGACCCCTGGTCACTAACCTGCATGTAGTTCTCTCTGTCATGTCTTTTGCTCTTGGCCGGGATTTTGAATTTCAGTTTTAATGTTTTTGTTGGTTCAATTTCAGTCCTTATCTTTGCTTAAATTTTCAGGTTTTCAGTCATACTCAGTTTCTTGCTCTCATTTCTCTGCAAGGTCTATTTCTTGGTTTAAAATTCTATTTCACTGACCTGTGAAACATAATTGTTGGTTTGTAGCCTTTTTGGCCAAGCTTGCTCCAAACTCTTTTGTCAGTCTGTTATTAGTTTTCAGTGAGCTTTTGGTTTCCTTCTTCATAGCTCCTATAGCTATCGGAGAAAAGATTATGTGGATACTTTGGGGCGATTCTTTAAGGCACCATTCACCCCCCCTTTGTTGCGATTTCCGATCCTACAAATTCAAATTCGGATTGAAATCCGAAATTAATTTGGGCTAGGTTCGGAATAGCCAATAGGGCTTGCATTAAAAAGCTCGTAACTTTCAAAAATGGAGTCCAATTGGGATGCTCTTGTACTCGTTGGAAATCTTTTTTCAAGGCCACACAATGGATAAGGTCCTAGCTTCCGAAACCTTGTGGTCATGCCACAACTTGAGAAACAATCCAATGGCTGTAAATTTAGGTTTTCTTTTTTGTGGTCGCATTGGAATGCAAGTATTGTTAGATGTCTTAGGATGGCTATATAGCCAAGTGGTGTGTACAATGTATTAATCAGATGTCAATTATTTAGATTAATCAAATACTCTTGATTCCAGGGTTTGAGCTACAATGCCCCATTAGAATAGATAGTTCCAATATGTTCTTATTGTTCGATTGTTCTTATGGTTTTTGTGTGAATTGCAGGATCATGTCTACTTCTTGGTGTGATGAGTGAACAAGGATCAAAGCGTGTTGTTGAGCGAGTTCAAGTGACACTGATTTCGGTTACCCATATCATTGTTGGCACCTCTGTTTATCAGGTTTCGCGTGTCCTTTCGTGTTAGCTACACTAGTTATCAAGCTACCAACAACCCAAGTTGTGAAGATTGAGATGATGTTTCAATAGGTGATATGTCCTCAAACGCAAAACAATATGTATTTTTTCAGTAAAGTACGCAAAGAAGCAACATCTATATATGAAGAGAGAAGAGCAAATCCTATTTCAGCAAGTAGAAGGGCTAAGAGTTGGCATATAAACACTTTTTTTAAGGAGGCATATAAAAACCCAATAGCATAAATTAGCATTTTTTTTTCAAAAAACACTCGTGTTTTTCATAATTGCGTGCAGGTCCCCATTGGCGAGGGCTGTCAGCCATCCGATCTCGCTCATGGAGGTCAATCTGACTGTCCACGTGCCCTTGCACTGCTCCCGATCTCCTCTCTTTGCCTCCATTCACCCGTGTGACGCTGTCGCTGCCGCTCCACCCACCGATCTTCCTCTCCTCTCTCGTGCTCGCCTCTGATGACAGGAAAATGGGAAATGGGCATGAACCCACCTCCGCGCCATTAGAGACAAGTTTATTTAATTGAAAATGAAATATAGAAATCATGTATCATAGGTCCATTACTTCCAGAATTAATTCATTTACATAAAAATTCTGTTAATTACATCTCTTTACAGGAAAACCCCTGATTAAGAATTTCAACATACACATTAAAACAAAATAAACATATGACAATTACACAATTTGAGAAAAATGGCCATCAATCTTGTCGTCGCTGATGGGCGTTTACTCGATTTGCTGGTCATAGCTATAGATGGTTGTAGCATGCCGAATTTGGAGATGGTCATAGATTTGGGATTTTGGATATGGTTGGAGCTACTGAATTTGATAGATGGTCATACCTACCGAATTTTAGAGATGGTTAGAGCTATCGGATTTGACAGATGGTCGTAGCTACTAAATTTTGGAGATGGTCGTAGATTCGGGATTTGCAAATGGTCGTAGCTACCGAATTTTGGAGATGGTCAGAGCTACCGGGTCTTGGAGATAGTCATGGCCATGGGATTTGGAGACAGTCGTAGCTATCGGCTTTACAGATAATCGTAGCTACGGTATTTCGGGGATAGTCGAAGCTATCGGGTTTCGGAGATAGTCATGGCTATCGGATTTGCAGATAGTCGTAGCTTCAAAATTTTGGAGATAGTTGAAGCTATCGGGTTTTGGAGATGGTCGGAGCTACTGTGCATGCAGATGTTTAGCATTACATATTGCTCGTGAATATCAAGCGTTTGTATGTACATAACCGAAGATAAAGTATTTTCTTTCTTCCATCCTTTATTATTTTACACCGCCTTGTATTCCTACTAGCACTGCAGATGTAGCGTAACCCAGGCAAAGGCTGCATTTTATATTTTATTTTGGTAGCATATATTCACTCTTAGTTCATATCCATTTGAGAGGACCGAATTGAAAAGTTAGGGTGCTCTTTCAACTTCTCATCCCTGGTTTGTATCCATTTGCAAGGGACCGAATGGAGGAGACGAGGTCTTCATGCCTTGCCTTGATTCGTATCCATTTGTAGGGACAAAACCTCAGAAACGAGGGATCAAGCACTCGTTCTTTGGGTTTGTATCCACTAATAGGACCGAATCAAAGTGGGCCAGAATGTAGACAAAATGGAGAATCTTGATTCGTACCACGATGGCCGAACCAAGGGTGAATGAAAAGAGGAAGAACAAGGGCCAGAACTTCACCTTCTTCCCTGGCTTCGTCGCTTTTAGGCGTGTTTGTGTGTTCTTCTCCTAAAGTATGCCCATCGTTTCCTCCTCTAATAGCTTTTTTTTTGTCTATTTGTGTATTTTCGTGTATATCCGTCCCCCTTTCTCTCCACCCTGTGCCCCTATTTATAGAGCAAGGATGAGAGGGTGGCTCATGGAGGGAAGTTATGGCAACTCCTCTCTTTGATTTTCTTTTCGTTGAATTTTCTTTTTAAAACCGCCATTGTGGCACACACAGGCATATAGATGTGTCGGATGTGAGCATGGAATTACAAGGTCAGTTGGAGAGTTGCGGCCCATTTTGCTTGTGGTCGTGCACAACGTGGGCTATTTGGACTCTATCCATTGGTTACTTGACCGAGCACGCATTGCTCTAGTTTCAATTGATGGTTGTTGAATGTGCATTATCTGGGACTAACATGCATTCTTTTGATTTTCTGAGTATTATGGTTCTGCATGTATGTACTTATGGCACCACTTTCCTATCAGCACAGGAAAAATATCCACATATGCATTTGGTTGACCAGTGCGTCGTTCAGCCCAACGTGGTCGACATCACGTGGTTGAAATATCATTCTCAACTAACGTGGTCAAAATACCATTTTTGACCGATGTGGTCAAAATATCATGGTTGAGCCACGTGGTCGAAATGTCGTAGTCGACTAACGTGGTTGAAAATATCATGGTTGAACCACATGGTTGAAAATAACATGGTCGACCAACATAGTCGAAATATCAGAGTCGACTAGTGTGGTTGAAAATAACATGGTCGACTAATGTGGTCAAAATATTGTAGTCAACCAGCGTGGTCGAAAATATCATGGTCAAACTATGTGGTAAAAAATAACATGGTCGACCAACGTGGTCGAAAATATCATGACCGAACCACGTGGTCGAAATATCATGGTCGACTAATATGATCGAAAATATCATGTTCGACTGACACGGTTAAACCACGTGGTCGAAATATCATGATCGACCGACATGGTTGAAATATCATTGTCAACTAACGTGGTAAAAAATAACATGGTAGATCAATATGGTCGAAATATTGCAGTAGATCAACATAGTCAAAATATCCTGGTTGATCAACCTGGTTGAAATACGTCTTTGAGGATGAGTGTTTTGCCTGAGGTGAGCTTCAGGCAAACTTGTCCAATGCTGCGTACTGTAAAATGCAAGCAAATTACATTATGCTTTTACACCCAAGATTAACTCAAAATGCAGGCAAAATCACATCATCTCAACTCTCAAGTGCAGATTGCAGAAGCAGAACAGATCAGCAGAACAGATCATCTCAAGTGTAGATTGCATTGCAGAAGCAGCAGAACAGATTGCATTGCAGAAGTAGCAGAATAGATCGGTATTTGCAGCAGAACAGATTGCAGAAGCAACAGAATAGATCGGCTACATTAACATAGCAAAATCACATCATCACATCAACAGATTGCAGAACAGATTGCATTGCAGAATAGACAGCATAACAGATTGGCATACATTTACATAGCAAAATCACATCATGACATCAACAGATTGCAGAACAGATCGGTACAAAAGCACATATTAGTCCATATGTTCTGAACATATAGACTCGGGACAATAAAGCTGTATGTCTCACAAACAGTGCTGCCATTTCATATGTAAGAGCAACATTCAACAGCCAGTGGATAAAGGCCACTCAGGTGACGCAGATTAACAGTAAAGCAAAATTCCCCCACATGTTTTGTTTGGAACCCTTCAATAGAAATTGAACCATCTTCTGAAACCACAAATGCTCCGGCTTCTATGATTGATAGAGCTAAATTGTTAGTTTAGAACGCATGGTACAGTTATAATGTTTTGGTAGATAGACTTACAATCCAGTCATGAACTTCATCATTGTCCTAGCTGCTAGCCACCACACCCTCAGGAAATGGTATAGATTCGGCATCATCCTCATCATCTTCTTCCTGCAATAGAAAATCGAGTTAGACTCAATAGTAACAAAGATGATAGGTAAATGAGTTAGTGTGGAACAACACACCACAAACATTGGAGGTGTCATGTCATTGTGCGAACCCCGTATCCAGCTATAAGCACATATAGTCTTTCTACCAATAAATTGGTATGATGCATTCATATACCTCATCAACACATTAAACCAAATGTGCTCTACCATCTTAAATGGATACTCATGGACAATTATCATCTTTGCAATTAATCTACGAGTTTCCTCATGGTCATATTCACTAGGATTAACAAAAGGTAAACTTGATCCCTCAGGATCATAGTTGAGTGTACCTTGAGCCTTCTGCCTTCCCACTTTGTTTGAATAGGGTGCACACATGGGAATGTGCCTTTTCAGATGTGAAGTGGCTCCTCCATGCTTGTAAGAGAACAGTCCATAACAAAACCGACACTTGGCCTTCGTCTCTGTCACCCCTTTTTCCTTTTTGGATGGGACATTGACCACCTTGAATAGCTTCTAACAATCTGAACGCTTTCCTCTACCCTTTTTGGTGTGAGACACTTCAATTCCCTTCTTCCTTTTCACTCTTCTGTTGGTATCGTCATCTTCCACCATGACTGCTACCGCATGCACATCATCCACTACTAGTTTTCAGGTCTAGGACAACGGAGCGAAATCGTTGCAATAGGGCCAAAATAGATGCAATATGTACCTATTGCAACACATCACTTCCATTGGCAAGCGTGGCAAGTACTTGCATGCTTAAAAGATTGTGCAACGGATTGTGGTTTCGTTGCAATACCTATGGTTATTGCCATGCAATATGTTGTGGCAATTGTTTGTTGTTGCAACGAATGATGTCGTGGCGATATAGGTTATTGCCACGGCTGACTCCGTGGCAATAGCTTCTTTTGCCACGAAGTTTGGTCGTGGCAATAGTATCATTTGCCACGAAAATATTGCGTGGTAATAGGTTCTATTGCCACGCCAATGGTTCGTGGCAATAGACCCTATTGCCACGGAGAGCATTTAGTTGCAACAGGATATATTGCTACGGGAGGCGTTTCGTTGCAGCAGGTTTAATTGCCACGGGAGGTGTTTCGTTGCAATATGTTTTATTGCCACGGAAGGCATTTCATTGCCATAAAGTTATTGCGACGAAATATGTTTTCTGGCAAATAGATCCTATAGCAACAAACATTGTTCATGGCATATAGTGGAATCGCAACATAGTAGCGGCATTGCAACTGCCTATCACAACGAAATACCAATTTTGCATACAGGTTTATCGCAACGGTAAAATTTGCGGTAGCATATTGAGCATATGATAGTTTATTATAATTTGTTGTTGCAAATTAATAATCAAATTAGGAACACGGCTGGATCAAAAACACATATATTAATTCAACACATAATAATTTAAAACTGCCACCACTCATGCAGGAATTACATATCAATCTCCATACTTAAACTACAAAGTTTGTAACTAATAACAAAAGTAATATCACTTCCATTCCATTTGTCCGTGCTTCTTTGCCATGTTGAATTTCCTGACTTGACGACGCCACGACTCTGGTTGCTCTGATGAAATTGTTTCATCCTGATAGAACATGAACAATAAAGAGGGACCTTAATGTGAGTATTGTCCAGTAGCACATACTTGTACATCATAGTGCAAGTTTAGAGATACGAGTTACAGCTGAAAATAGCAATCCTGAGTTCTCTAGTTCAGTTGCGTAGCAAAGTATTTGGCAAGTGATTCCAATAGAATTATTTAATTTCATTTCATTTACCGATATATAGTAGCCCTACTTCACCTGGCATAATTTTTTAGTAGTGTAGAACAGTATGCTATATTTGACATAAGAACAGTAATAGATGAAGATTAGTCACATTTTCATTTCATACCTGCTGGTCCCTCCTTTTCTTCGAACGAGTTTGTAATACCCCAAAAATTAAATCGGGAGAGAATAATTAAATCGGGAGAGAATAATTAAAATCGGGAGAATATTTCTTTTAGCAAAGCGATTGAACAGGAGAAAGAGGGGTTTTAATGTAATACTCCAATTTATTCTACGAAAAAAAGCGTTCAAAAGAGAAATTAGACAAAAAAAGGGGGTTTCTGCAGTTTTTCGGCAACTTGGGCCTTGGGCCTTGGCCCAGGAGGCCCATGAGGGGTCGGCCACCAATAAAAGGAAGGGGAAAACCCTAGATGCACTGTAGCTACAGTGCCGCCGCACTGTAGCATGGCTACTGTAGCACACCTCTCCTCCATGGTGGTGCCCCCCTCCATTGGTGCCTCCCTTCCTCGCCGTCGGTGCTCCCTGCTGCCGATCAAGTGAAGAAAGGAGAGAAGATCAACTTCGTGGGGAGAGTTCATCATCTTGCTGCGATTCTACAAGGGTAACGTCGCGTGTTCTTCGTTGTTTGATGCGTAGTAGTTGCGGTTGATGTCGTTTGGTAGATTGATTTGCGTCGGTTTAATAGATCGCGTTCTGTCCAGATTATTGCGCGGTCAGTTTCGTGTGTTTATAGGCCGAATTAGGAGTTTTGGTTTCCTAGAGTTATGTAGATAATGTTCTTAGCTTTCAGTGGCCGCCAAGAACGCCAAAATCCGATTAACGGTTAGAAAGTTATGAATTGTTTAGTGCCGCTGTCTGGTTAATCTGTCAACATCCTGACAGTCTGTAGAAAACTGAGTTAATCTATTAGTTAAAGACGAAATCAGAGGATCTCAATATAACGAATATTGTAGGTAATTTCCATACCTTTTCAGAGAGATAAAGAACGCAAGATTTGGACTTTCGTACCAAAAGTTATGGTGGTTTTAGTGTACTGTCCAGAGAAGCCGACGTGAAAATTGTTGTTCTGTAGTTTGGCTTGGTAGGGGCAGTGGATGGCTTAATCAAAAGGGCTCCCCAAATAAGTTTATTTAGGTAATTTAATTACCTTTCCAGAAAGTCTAAGAATACCTCATTGGACTCCTGAGCAGAAAGTTATGTATTTTAGAAGTTGAGTGTCCACAGAGGGGACAAAGCGACATCTAGAAATTGGGGCTGGGTTCGCGCTAAAGGAACTTTCGTGAGTCCGTGTTTACTTTTATGGTTTGAGTGGTCCTCTATTGCTGTCTTAGCATTTCTTAATTGAATGTTTAGGTAGGGGACTGGTTCCGGAGGCGGCACCCTCTTCTCGTCCTTCGTTCCCGCTCGGTTGAGGCAAGTGCATTGTTTGATCCTTGTTTGTGATTGCTTGGATATGAATGCGGGTTTGATGTTTGTTAATGTCGTGTGGCTATTGATAAGTGTGCATAATCAGAGTGGTGAATGTTCAAACTATGGATATGCTTTATTCATGAATGTTGTTATTGCCTTTATTCATGAATGTTGTTATCGCCTTAATTCACGAATGTCGTTGTTGCCTTTATTCATGAATGTTGTTACCGCCATTGGTGCTTGATGTTGAAAAGAGATGGTGCATATGCATTTTGATATCATGTTGAGGCCTGGTCTTGTGATGACCAAGTATGCACATCTTTGAGGTCCCCGTCATGAATGTGACGGGCTTGAGATCCCCACACTCGTGGAGTGTGGGCATGAGGTCCCCAATACTTGCGGAGTATTGGGCAATTGGTCCCTGTGCGTGCGCGCACAGGCATGGGTATGCAGCGACGGTTGCATACTTTGCATTACCAGTGTAATGCACAAAGAGATAGAGAAAAGGAATCCTTGAGCATTGCATTTGCATGTGGAATGATTTAGTGATGTGCTCCTGAATATGGATGCTGACGCTATGGATTGAATTATGCGTCTGTTTATTTATGTACTTGTTGAGTCTGTGGACTCACTCTTGCTTTCTTGTTGTTGTTAGGTACCCAGTTCAAGCGCAGTATGCAAGGGAGGGAGTAGCGTTATGCTTTGCACGCACACTGTCATGAACTTTAATTCTCGGACCATGCCTTATTAATTAAGCTACTGATCAAAGATTTGACCTGTTTATGTTATCGTATCGGATTATTTGTAATAATGATGAGTAGTCTAGTTGGAAGTTTGAGGATTTGTTCAGTCGATTAGTAAGTTCATGAGTACTTCTTGTTGATCCTGAATATTGCAGTACTCCGTTATAACTCCCTTTTAACTGTTGAAACCCATGTGATGTTAGAAATACAAAGGAGACTCTGCCGAATTTTAGTAAAGTATCTTAGTTTAGTTTTGTGTAAGGTTACTTTAGTAGCATTCTTGGCTCTTGTGGAGTTGGGGTGTTACAGAGTTGTAGCAGTATTCTTCAATTGTTGTGGAGGAATGAAGTTCGATGAACCATTATTAACAGCGACATTTTGGAAGAGGCTTCGGTTAATATTAGAAGCTTGAGTGATGCGAATAGGTGGCCTAGCATCTTTTTGTGTGGTCAGGATGCTTGCTGGGTCATTCTGCAAATGTAAAATGTAGAATAAAAAATATTAGCATCCTGATGTGTACTACTATTAAAATATGTTCAGCATGCATGCATCAATTTAAGTTCAGGGAAGGTAAACATCAGCAGATCATTAATAGAATGTACAAAGTCCAAATCTCTTATGGCAGCAAACTATTTGCAAATTTTGTTACCTGTTGTAATGTTTCTTGCACATGTTCAGGTGTCTTTTCTGTGGTGTTCAATGTACTATCTGGGTTAGCTTTGTCCAATGTTGTCATATTTTCGTCTTCCTCACTTAGATTAGCCTCGCTTTCCCTTGTGTTCAATATACTTCCCTGGTTAGCCTGCATATGGACCTTGAGGAAAAACATTAGGACCTGTTAGGCTGGGTGGCTGCTGCAAGCCATCAACAACAAACAGGCAGCAGCAGCAGCTGCGTATGTACAGATGTATTACCTGTAATGTTGCTTCTCTCTGTTGTGCTAGCAATGAAAGGAACTCTTGCCTAAGTTGTTCTCTTGCGTTCCTTTCCTTCTCCAGTTCCTCTTGCATCTCTCGCCTAGTTTGTTCCCTTTCAGCAACTCCATTTGCAATTTGTTCCTTTAACATTTGCACCTCATCTTCGAGCTCATTATTTTTTCGCTGGGCTGCAGTTGAAGCACGGGATTGTTCATCGAGTCTGTCTTTCAACAGTTGGCTTCGTGTGGGATATTTCGCCATGTATCCATGACCATGAGCTTTGCATGATTTGGTATCGGTGCTTTCCTTGTAACTTGATTGGAAAGCAATGTTTTCCTCTTCAACTGTAAGGAAGTCTTTATCTGGCTCTGTTGATAGGTCAGTAATTTTGAAGGCTGCATCATCCTAAGTGTGATAAGAGAAAATAAGAAGTTAAATCAGTTAAGTTTTATGCACAAAATTCTGAAAAATGTACTAAGTCATGAACAAATTAAATTTACTACTCACATAGACATCCCTAGAAGCGTTGTTTGACCATTCCCCGTTCTTCGTGTGGGTAGTCATCCAAAGAGTCAGATCAGTTGGCTCTTCTCCAGTATTTGGGTCTATCTAAGATGGCAAACATTGTGCCTTGTGAACAATTGATCATTTAAGAAAAGAATCAGATAAGTTTAATTTTTCATTACCTGCTCGTAGCTACATTGGGAGAACGGTTTGGATCCCATTAGATGCTTGGTCTTCTGTTTTTGACGGTTTTCAGAGTTTTGGCTGCTGACCCTCTGCAAAAAAGTTTACAAGTGCACTCAACAAAGCATTCTTGTCACCATATATGTATTAAAAAAAATAAAGTAAGACAACAATGTTCAAATTCTTCGGCTAAGGTAAAATTAATAGTCAAGAAGCTAAAATTATAAAACTACTGCTGTCACTAATCAAATAGGTCATTGATCAATAGTCAACTATTGATACAAAATGATGTATGTGCCTTATTTTAACTACTACTTACAAAGGTGTTCTGGAGGTAACTCCTATATGCCTTATGCAGCAATTGTTCAAGTCTAAATAAGAATTATATGCATCCTAAATAGTGGTAGTAAAAAGCATATATGTCTGTAACACATGCTGCTGCATATATTTTGTAATTGCTATTGCTAATGCATCAACTGTACAAGTCCATACATTAATGGTTATTATCTCAATTCCATTCACTAATTGGTAATTGCAGAGAGAAAAATTGAACCTTGAATTTTTCAGTTCCAAAATACATTATCAAGTAGTGCCATTCGACAATGTCTATATCTTCAGGCTTATGTTTCATTCGCTCAGCGTAAGTGTTGTATGCCTTGTATGTAGAACTGAATGTTGATCGCCATCCTTTGTACCGCTCTTTAGCAATGTCCCATATCTTTTCCGTTGCATTCTCAATGTTTGGAAAATCCCACCTACTCTGCTTGTATTAAAACAGAAAGTGAAGGTGAAGTCGTACGTAATTACAGAATTAACATGCTTATTTACCAACAAATAAAAAGATGCAACTTACTAGCAAATCCTCTGCTATTGTAATTTTGACATTTTGCTTTATATCTTTCCACTTTTTGACTCCAATAAGTGGAGCCCTCTTTCTTGTAAACATTACCACTTCATCCACAAATGTTTGGGAGTTTTCTCCTACGGGGCCTCCTAACCTTGCTGAAAATTGAATTGATAGTTTCTGAGATGCATTCTTCACTCTCTTGTTAGCTGGTTTTAAACCTTTAAGGCATCCACGTACACCTTTCTTGCACTGTTGGGAGCCACCTCCTTATGAGCAATTTAAATGTCATTTAATGTACACATTCAGCAAAAACCAATTGAACCTAGCAAATAGAATTGACAGAAGGATAGCATACCATTTTGTTGTTGCTTGTTTTTCCGAGCATGAGATGGCCTCTCTGGTGGTGTTAGGCCGCTGTCTTGACTTTCCTCATCTTGAAAGCCAGCTGGATTGTTGGTATGGTCTTCTTTCAAAAAGGATACTGCACACATTATAATACTCATCAGAGAAATACATGTGAGTTTGTAAAACTAATAATATGCTTGTATAGTTCATTGAAAGATTTGAAAATTACAGATATCATCAAGATGGCCTTTCCTCCTTAACCATTCCTTATATGTTTTGATTGTTTCATCCCTGTAGTCATCTATAAATTCTGTGAGCCATGAATATATGTTAGTGCAGTTGCCAATTCAGTACTTCTGTTAAATCAGCGCGATTAGTGTAGCAACATATATAACTTACCCGTGTGTTCTTCCTCGACTTGCAGATTCGCTAGCCAAACCTTGTATGCATCAAGTTGTTCATTTGTAATTGGATCATCACTATTTTGTTGACTCCTCTTTCGCTTCATGGGTGTTATGGTCACCTGATTGTCTTTTACTCGCTCCCTTGACACTACTAATCGGACTTCCCTTTCATCTTGATTGCTTTCTATCATTCTGTCTGCATCACGACTATAATCGATCGGCTCCAGAGTTGCTACCGCCCTGCCACATCGCTCCTTATAGTATAAGAAGTCCCTAACTGAGTATCCAAGCTGTTCTTTTAAACTTAACAATGTCATAAATGATACATTAGTCCTATCAAGATCGCACTCGAAGAATTCTTTTTCTGGTGGTGCTCCCTTGCATTGAATAACTAAAGTCCACTGCTGACCCGACCCTTGTTTCGTTCTGTATGTTTACATAGAGAAAGGTTAAATAGTCAAAATGCAGTTGTCAGTATGCAAAATCTGAGAGGAAAATAGTAGATGATCAGAAGGAAACAATAAATTTGTAATGAGTGTGCACGTGCATGGGTATGCTATTACATCTATGAACACTCTTAATGTCCAAGGCATGTCATTGTGAACCAAAATAAACCCCTTGAAATGTCATACAGTTAATGCTAGGTCATCCCTGTCTAAATGTGCAAGGAGAATGTCAAAAGTATATCAGAGGACCACGCTTACAAAATAGCTTTGCCTTAAGCTAGAAGAAAGAAGTTTCAGAAACAATTTTGTAGGCACCTCCAAGGCAGTACACAAGATATTAACACATAACAATCAATAACAAAGTTCAAACAAACTGAATTAGCCAGGTTTCTATCCACAAAACTAACTGGGTTGCTGATTTTGGATTCCTGCCTAAGTAGAGCAGCTATTCTGCTCCACAGAAAAGTTAGGCAAATTTGCATAGAAGAAAATTCAAAGGTTGATATGGCAGCCTATCAGAGTAACTATGACAACAAGCCTCACATGGAAATTAATCCATAGCTTTGTTTGATATCATCATCACATAGGGCAGCCCACCAACATAGATTTCAAAGAAAATCACAGTTAATTAAAGGACAAACATGAAAAAAAAACAAGTCAATAGAATAGTCACAGCGATCAGCACAACCATGATTGTGAATCTTAAAGTGTGTACGCTTAGATGAGGGCTTGAGATTGCATCCACTGCACTTGATCCTTGTTTATCTAATCATTACCACTTCAAAATTTGCATTCATTTGTTTAGAATGAGCATAAATGCACACCCCCAGAATCCCTATGGTTTGCTGTTACGTCATTATACCATGTTCATGAGTAAGGTGATTGCCCTGGCTAAATATCAAGTGTTTTATGAGTAATCTTCCATTTCAGACTTTGGTAGATAAATAACATTTTGAGCAGTACGACATGGCTTCGGCTGCCATACTTCTTTGACGTCAACGATTACATATCATACTGTCCAAGTACATCATCATAACTGAATGTGTCCTAAAACACTTTCTGAATTTTGTTTTTCGTTTTATTAGAAGGAAAAGCAATACTGGTTCCCATCTCTGCTCCAGACAGCTCAAGGGAAGTGATGGCTGCAGGTTTTCGTGACCCTCAGAGCCACCAACATTTCTGTGTGGAAGCTTCAAAACATGATGCACTTCTAAGAGGAAATATCCAGCATCAACATACACTAGATAAGGTTTCTGGATTGGGTTCTCAGGGCTGTTTGGACAATGATATAGATCTATGATATTTAAACTAAAGATTTTCGAGGTATGATACGGGCATGATCCTACAATCCAAGACTACCAACATGAAAACGACCCTACCTAGAAAACTAATCCGGACAGCCTTGCCTGCAATTGATCTTACGACCCTACTTCATATATATGTCTCAGTATCCTGCGATGGTTATTGGTAAGTAATCTGAGCTTTCACCTTTGATGACAGGAACGCGTTGGATGCTTCAACTGCTCCTTCTACTTCAATTACGGCAATTACCGCAACTTGTATCCAATTTGGGCTCTTGGAGAGTTTCGCCGCCGACTAGTTGCAAAAAACTAACAGATCGAAACCAATGAACATGGTTTGTTACCTGGGGAGGGAAGCATCATCCGTGCTGTCTTCTTCAGCGCCAGAAGTTCGAGGTGGAACCCGTCGGTCGGCCCTCGTGATGGCGAAATCCTCGTCGGTGGCGTTGGCGGCGGCTGAACCAGTGATCGGCGTCGTCGATGGAGTCATCGCCATGGTCTTGTCGACCTAGGTCTTCTCCGAACCGAACGGAGGCGGAGGGGGCGGTGGGCGGCGAAGGGGCCGGGAGGGCGAGCCGGGGAGGCGGAGGGAGATGGGGAGGCGGGGAGGCCGGGGGAGGTGGGGGATGAGGCGGCGTGGGAGGGGGTCCCGTGGGAGCGGGCGCCGGGCGGAGTGGGGGAGGCCGGGAGGGCGAGCTGGGGAGGCGGAGGGAGGCGGGGAGGCTGGGAGGCCGGGGGAGGTGGGGGACGAGGCGGCGGGGCGGCGTGGGAGGGGGTCCCGTGGGAGCGGGCGCCGGGCGGAGTGGGGGAAGACGGGAGGGCGAGCCGGGGAGGCGGAGGGAGACGGGGAGGCGGGGAGGCCGGGGGAGGTGGGGGACGAGGTGGCGGCGGGGGAGGTGGGGGATGAGGCGGGAAGATTTAGGGGTGTATATCCCGCGATGGTTTTGGACGGGGGCTGAGGAATTTGGGCGGGATGTGCGTATTGTGGGGAAGTTATTAGGGAGGGAATTTTTTTTTATGTTTTTAAAAATATAATAAAAATAAATAAATAAATAAAAATATATATATATATATATATATATATATATATATATATATATATATATATATTTATCTTTACTATTATAAATAAACGGTGTTGCAGTCTAGTGATTCAGAGCTGAAACGTTTATTACAATAATAATTAGAGTGTTGCAGCAGAACAATAATTAGAGACAAAACACAATATTACACAAGCACAAGGTTCCCAATTTAAACCAAAAAAAATCATCATCTCCATGTCCTACAGAATTCACAGGTGCGACAATTCCATCATCTATGTAGGTGTCATCATCTTCATCATCATCATCTAAGTCCTCATCATTGGGTTCAGGTACAGGAACCGCCTTATCTATGACAGAAGCATCAACACTTACCCCTTCCATGTCATTCCTTTTCCAATTTGTCAAGTCTTCATGTAGGCGGGATACATTCATGTCTTCCAGTCCGACGACCAGCGACTCAACATCGGGTTCTCCCTCCTTTTCTGCACCTAGTGCTTCAGGCATGGAAAACAAATTCCTAGGTTTCATGCGAAGCACTCTGCACCAATTCGGTTTTGTCGCACAAGGCACATAAAAAACCTGCTCAGCTTGTGTCCCTAAAATGTAAGGCTCATTGAAATATCGAAAACGAGTCTTATCAACATCGATGATCCCGTATTGATCCCTACTGAACCCTCTTCCTTTCTTCGTAGTAGCAGCAGGTACATCGTACCAGTCACACTGAAAAAGTATGACTTCTTTTTGGTTGGCAAAATCTAGCGTGATAATTTTTGTAATCACGCCATACCAGTCCATGTTGCCGGTGCTGTCATCGCCCTTCACAGCAACACCACTGTTTTGTGTAGTTAGGTTCTTCTCTATGGCAGCCGTCCGAAACAGATATCCATTTATGTAGCATCTGTTGAAAAATCGAGCCCGATGGTCTGGTCCCCGGGAAAGGGCATACATTAGATCACCACATATTGGACACGTATCCATCTTAGCATAATCACCTCGGAATAACACACAATCATTCTCACATGCATGTATCTTCTGGTAGTCTAGCCCAAGATCTCGAACAACCTTTTGCACTTTTTCCAAGGTGTTTGGGATACAATGTCCTTTAGGGAGCACAAGCGAGAACAGATGAAGTATGGACTCCAAGGAACTGTTACTAAGACCATACATGCATTTAATCTGAAATAGCCTGACAATGAAAGAAACCTTAGTTGCCTCCTTGCAACCTGGATACAATTCCTTCTGTGCCTCATTTAATAATTTAAAGAATTTCTTTGCTTGTTCATTTGGCTCTTCAATATTAGAACCGATGATGTCGCCATGAATAGCGCCACTGATTATTGAAGAAACTAGATCATTGATAGAAGCCCCATCACCTGTTGCACCTTCATTGCAATCTCCTTCATCTTTGTTGTCATCGTCAACCAAAGCTTCACCATTACCTTGCTCTTGGATGAAACTTTCATCAAACCCTCTAACTAGCAAATGTCTTTCAACCTCATATTGTAATCTATAGGACATGCAACGACACCTTGAACAAGGACATGGTGCAGTTAAACCTTTAGATGTGCCTCCAAAAGTAGTTTCAATGAATTTCTTGAATCCTTTTTGCCACTCAGATGTTGACTTATCCATCCGCATCCAACTACTCCCATCATGTGACATGCTTCCAATGATTATCAATCAAAGTATAGCAAATTAAAACCAATCTGGCCAAATTAACACTACCTGCAAGACCACAACATACACAATTTAAAAAGCTTATTAATGAAACAGAAAACGCTTATCAACCACACAGCATAACAAAACACACTAATTCTAACAAAACAAATTAATACATAATAGATTAGAAAACTAGGTTTAATAAAAAAGTATGTTGACTGACGTGTAGGCCACCCCAGCACGCCCTTGCGTCCCCCCTCCCGAACCGCCCCCCACCCACCACCTCTCCCGAACCCGGGCTCTCCTCCCCTCTGATTTCGCCGCCGCCTGCCTCTCTGCACCGAACCCGTGCGCCTCCTCCCCCGCCGCCTCCTCCTCCGCCGCCTCCTCCCCCGTCGCCTCCTCCTCCCCTCCCTCCTCCGCCACCGCCGCCGGCCTCCCCCACCGAACCCGTGCGCCTCCTCTGCCGCCACTCTGCCCTCACCTCATTTCTCCGTCGCTCCTCCCCTCCCTCCTCCGCCGCTCCGCCCTCGCCTCCTCCTCCCCACCCCGCGCCGCTGTCGCCTCCTCCTCCCCCCATCCTCCCCGATCTCCACTCCCTCCGCGGCTCCGCCTCCCCCCATCTCCTCCCTCGGCCTCCACTCCCTCGGCCTCCCCCATCCTCCCCCGCGCCTCCCCTCTCTCCTTACCTCTCTCCAATTTATCCACCGGTGAGTTGGATATTACTCCTTACCTCTCTCCTTGGGGTTTACTTGTCAGGTCCCCGGGATCGCAGGGCGTACTGGTGGGAAGCTCGCGGTCGCCCCTGCTCCCGGCGGTTTACCCTAAGAACTTTATTCCTCCAGAGAAAATGAGAAAATGTGACTGATCCAGGGAAATGATTATGTGCTATCTTAGTCACCTTTGTGAAGTTGAATTCAATCAAACATGTAATTAACTGCACTTGCTACACGTAGGTCATTCCTTTGTTTGCTGACGCACTGCTCTTTACGTTCCATTTCAGGTCCTATGTTGAGCTCTGGAATGTGCACTGAAGTATTCCAATTTGATTTATCTCCCACGTCAGCTAATGCAAATGGCATAGTTTCTGTCTACTCCAACGCTATGTCGAACTCATCACAGAATTTTACTGAAAATCTCCCTTCCAGTTGGGCTCAGAAGGTCAAGAACAGGAGGATTTTATACTTCGAGGCCATTCCTATACAAGGTTCGACATTGTTTTATACTCCGCCCCATTTTCTTATAGTTGTGTTGAACGGAAAAGTAGTGATCTGGGTTTTGGAGTACGAAGGGAGTATCTGCAAACAGATTGCACTATCAATCAGGCAAAACCTTTTTAGTTTTTGTCCCTAAGCATTAAATGGATTGGCATAAATTTTCAGGCGGAAATGTCAATATAAAAAAACAATGGCAGATCTAGAACATACAATGATAACATCACGTGCTCGTTTTATATCGTCCAGACCATATAAAATTTTCTCTGTCTTCGCCTCCTGGTAAGGAAGACAAAATGAGTATGGATAAGATTCATAAGAATATAACATAAGTTCACACACCATAAAAAGGAAGAGCACCACAAACCTGTGAAAATTTCTTAGAGACTTCCCTGTATTTGCAGCCAACAAGGACTCCATCACGCCTATAGGTAAAAGCGATAACTATCTGTGAATGAAACACCATACTTACAACGCTATCACAATATATATGTTGTGTCCAAAGTAGAACCGCCTAAACAGTACAGCTATACCTTTTTGTCATTCCAGTTACGTTGCATTACGCTGTTCCTTCGAAGTGTTTCCGCCGATAACATTCTTTCAGAAAAGTATGTTATGAGCTGCCAAAAATAAACGTTTAGCAGAATGCCCATGTTCAAAAGCTTTTAACAGCATACATCAAAGAATGCAAAAGAAAGCTATCAAGAGGGTTTCAGTATTATTCCTAGAATTTAGTAATTTAAAAAAGCCTATCCTAATAATACTTTATGTTTAATATGTAGTAAGTACATATCAATAGCTTTGACTCATGCACTGATCTAGCTAAAGGCAACAAGTATTACTTCTTCACAGGAAGTCAGCTGATCAGCTCTCATTCACGACATGTGTACACTTGAGCAGTATGAAATCTCTTACGTCAAATCCTTCAATTGGAAACAACAATTAAGGGTAACAGATAAATAACAAGGAACAATACATTTATCTTTTTATCATGTTCCAACCAAAAGGAGTAAATTGTTCATGATCAGGTGATAAGAATATTATAGGCCTGTTTGGTAGAGCTCCAGATTCTCATTTTTCAGCTTCTGCTCTGGATTATCTGAGAATCCACTTCTCTGAGAATCTGGAGCTGCCACTGAAAAGCGTTTGGCTAGTAGGTTAGCTCCAGATTCATAAAAGGGGGGATTTGATGAAAATAGACCATGTTACCCCTAGTTTTCACACAATTATCTTTTTGCTTGTTTTTTTGTTTATTTCGGATACATGATTAAAAGAAAATGAATATGATTAAAATAGATAAATAATGATACTTTTTATGATATGATAAATACACGAAAATACCTTTTAATTTCTAAACACTCGCAGTTTCCAGAATATATGCAAACCATCACCAATTCCAGAACAGTAGATTGCTTGGATTTTTGTTAACATGGCCATCCTTGCTAAGATTGATTTACCTTTTAACTCTGATGTTCATTGTTAACATTGGATGACATAACTCAAGTGAATGGAAACAAAGGAATTACCGTGACATTGAAATTACCACAACTTAAAACATTGAATTCATGCCCCCTCCACTTTTATCCGGGCTTGGGACCGGCATCGGCAGTGTTAGGCATCCCCCACCCCCACACATACCCCAAAAATAAAGAACATAGGCACTATAGATACTACTGCAAGCTAATTGGTAGCATTTTCCAACCGATTAGAACCCGGGAACATACGGCACTAAAATTAATTAGTATCGCAAAAGTAGCCGCAAGTAATGATCACATCAGTATTAGTAAAACTTAATTCAGAACAAGACCAAACAAGTGCACTACAGGGCAATAGATGGTATACCATAAATAGACCAACAATCATTTTCTTCTCAACAGAAAGCAGCAAACCATTGAGAGCAGCCAGCTTCGTAAGAGAAATGAGCATGGGAGAATTGGTTCCCAAATTTGATAGGTGAATCATGTGCAAAAACCTCTTCACTGCCATTCAAATTTATGCCAAGAACCTCTGTCTGTATGTATGGATGCCATGTATGGATGTATGCCAAAATCATTTTTCACTGCCATTCAAATTTATGCCAAGAACCTCTGTCTGTATGTATGGATGCCATGTATGGATGCAAAATACAAAACATTCCATTACTTCACTGCCATCAACTTGGTTCTTCCTCTGATTTGCCACTGTGCCGCAGTGTATTCTAAAATTTGCCACTGTGCCACTCTGATATACAAAACAACATTTCATAAAATTGTTGTGTGATAATCATGAAATTGTCGGTGATAATGAGCAGTGTATTCTACTCATCTGGAACAGCTCAAAAGATATACCATGAACAGCCAGTTGAATACCATGAACAACAAGTGAATACCATGAACAGCAAGTGAATAACATAAACGCATACAACAGCTAAGCACAATTACAGTAGCAAGTGAATACCATGAACAATTACAAGCCCAAATCTAGGGTTAGGAGAGAGGGGGGAGATTAGGGTTAGGTGTTCACCTTGCTGAGGGGAGGGGGGAGGCGGCGGTCTTGAGGGGAGTGGGGAGGCGGCGGCGGCGGCGGTCCTGAGGTGCGGAAGGAGGCGGCGGTCCTGAGCTGGCGACCGGAGGAGGTGGCGTCGGACGAGATCTGGAGGGAGTCGGCCGTGTGGAGTGGAGGAGGCGGTCGGCGCGAGAGGGAGGAGGCGGGAGGGAGGCGGCGGCCGGCGCGAGAGGGAGGAGGCGGTACCGGTGCTGGGGACGAGATTTGGAGGGAGGCGGCCGTGTGGAGTGGAGGAGGCGGAGATCTGGAGAGGGGCGGGGGGAGGGCGGCGGCGGAGATCTGGAGAGGGGCGGGGGGAGGGCGGCGCCGGGAGAGGGGCGGAGGGAGAGGGGAAGGAGGTGGCGGCGGTGGTGCTGAGGGGCGGGGGGAGGGCGGCGCCGGGAGACGGGAAGGGGAGAGGGGAGGAGCGGGAGGGCGGCGGCGGGGCGAGAGAAGGGAGGGAGGCGGCGGCGGGGCGAGAGAAGGAGCGGGAGGGCGACGGCGGGGCGAGAGAGGAGCGAGAGATGGGGGGAGCGGGAGTCGCGTGCGGGAATGGAGAAGGGGACCGGTGGGAGGAGTGGGGGTATTACCCCAATGGCAATTGCGGGTAATTTTTGCGACTTTTGACGAATCTAGAGCTGTGAAGTGGCCTGAACCCTGCTCCACCACTGTAGTACTATTTTTGAAGTGGATTCACCCTGCTCAGCTCCAGATTTTTGCGAATCTCCGTCCGTTTGGCACGGCTTCAGCTCCACCAAAGATGAATCCGGGAGCTGGAGCCCTGCCAAACACGCCCTATGTATGTCAAAGGAGCCCATGCATGGCATAACAGACCTCATTTGCATCTTTGCAGATATCTGTCTCATTCTTCTTTGGCCAGTTGACCCTCCAACACCTGATTGCACGAAATTAAAAATGGCAAATGAAATAAAATTATGGTTTGCATAATCATGGTTACTTATTTATTACAAAGGCTCATGATTGCAACACACTGATACACATACCTTTCTTTACCAAGCCAACGAGCAAGTTCCTCAGCCAGAGCCTGCCCTGGAGGATCAGCATCTGTTGCCAGTATTATCCTAGATGCCTATTACCATATGGTAAAATAAATTCAGTAAAGTGATGCCTGCGTATCTCAGCAATAGAGTTTATAAATAACTGATTATGAATAAGAAAATTCCCACCGAGTCAAGATATTCTTTGCAGTTCCACAGATATTGGTACTTCTTATCCTAGCTCAGGGAATATAAGAGATGTTAGGTCGCAGATTAACTAAGATTGCAACTACAGATCAACACCATACTATAGGACTATACTAATATTTAAATGAACATGGGTATGTTTGTGACTACTTCAATTGATAAAATGGAAGCTTATGAGAATATGTATATGCATGTTTTTTAAATTCAAGTAGTCTATATGTCCAAGTATATCTAAATGAACATGGGTTAATGTAATTCTTTTGGAATGGTAAATAATTATGTTGCTCTTTGTGTTGCAGATAATTTGAATTGAGTTAAAATTCTTGGAAGGATCATAAGTGTTGACAATGTCAACATGTGCAAGGTGGTATAGGAGGAGTACGAAGACAAGCAACATGGAAAGGAGGTTCAGGTGTCTTGACAATGTTAACAGTACCAATTTTTCATGGCTTTGTTTTATTGTTAGGAGGCCCAAAAGGGTGCTATGCTCTCTGATGAAAACATCAAAGTGATAGCAATTGGAAAGGAGGTTCAGGTGTCTTGATTATGTTTCAGTATAGATCGGCCTCATTTTCTGAATTTATTTAATCTTATGTTCACAACTTGTGTATGTCTTGTTATGTTCATGTACATTAGCTGCACCATGAGTCCCACTGAATTTGTTTGTTGCTATGCGACATTAAATTTGTTGTCAGGATCACTAACACTAGAACTTGATAGTAAGATTGATGGTACAAAATTGAATTAAACATAGCCCCTAACTCTGATTTTCCAATACTCTCCAGAAAATTTATGGGAAACTACAAGATTCCTCACTTCCCAAAGACTTTTGCATAGAGGAACACCCTTCAATGGATGTATGTATCAATGCAGACCTGACTATCCATCAGGCCAATCATCCATGTAAACATGCGTGCAAGACTATGAAGTATCCATCAACCATGCATCATCGAATCTTCAACCAAAAACACGGCCGCTGCTCTAATTTTTCTCTCGTACGAGTCAGCCGCCGCACACCCGTATTTTTCACGTACAAGCCGCCGCTTTCTGTTTTTTTTCTTCGCTCAAAAAACGGCCAACACAGCACACGCGTCTCTATCTTTTTTATACAACCAACTTCCTCTCCTATTCAATCTCTATTTAAAATCCTAATCTTTCATAACATGGGTTTTTAAATTAAGCTAAATTTAATTAGGAGCGAGTTCACCTGTTGATTAATCTTTTTAGCTCGTGCTCGCATAATCGGTCCGATTAGAATGTCCTCATTATCATGTGCACTCGAAATGATGGACAATGGACTAATGTCGACAAGACCTTCTAAACGCATCTTCACTTTAGGCTTGTACAAATCGAGTATAGGCCTGTATATAATTAAATAAAATAGTAGTAACTCTATATCTCTAAATATAATAATTAAAGACCCAATTAAAGTAGAGTTCACATGATAATATTTAATGTGACTCAATAATTCCTTCCAGTTAAATAATATATTTAACTGAGAAGTGCAAGACATGACGTATCTGCGTCATCTATGGAGGCGGGGCGATTGCTAGGTAGCGGCGTTTGCGCGGTGGCCGCGGATGGTGGAGGCGGGGTGACTGCTGGGCGTGCGGTGGGAGGTGCCCAAGGTTTTATATGACAGGTGCTTACCATGCTTAGATAAATAGAAATTTACAATTATAATTGACAGTGGGGTACAATAGTCTGGTGGTAAACGCCTTGGCCTCCGAGCTAGGAGGTTGTTGGTTCGATTCCTCCACACCCTATGGTTTTTGTTTTTATTTTTTCTATTCTAATTTTTATCCTCTCCTGTTTTGTCAAGTGAGACCTCCTCAACTGCGTTTTAGTTGTCACTTTTCAATTTTTTTTATCTCCTCTAGCAATTAATAACTATAGATAATATAATTGCTCCACACCAATTTGGCCCTTGCGTTGAGCAGTTAGGCCCACGAAAACAAAGCGTTGCAATAAGAGATTATTGCCACGAACAATCATCATATATAAAAACAAATTTATTTCGTGCCAATACAAACTCATTTCATACGCATTGTATAGGAACCTTTTGCAACGCAATTGATGACTATGACAACGCAATAAAATTGTGGCAATATTGTCACCCACTCGCAACACAATTCTATAAGGTGGCAATACCTCCTAACTATTGCAACGAAAATCAATATTATCACAACGCAAGACAACCGTGGCAATAAAGTCATACTACTCGCAACCATTTTCTAAATGGTGGCGATAAAGCCACCTTATTACAACGAATTCAATGACTATCGCAACGCAATATTTTAGAGGCAATACTGTGCACATATCGCCACGATTTTGGCAAAACGTTGCAATAGTACATACCTATTGCAACTAATTTAGTGTCGTTGCGATGCGTTTCGTGGCTAAAGGGTCGGAATCTAGTAGTTCGCTTGCAGAATCAAGGGATACATGCGAACCTTCACTGTCATTTGACAAATCAAGCATGTCCGACGAGACAGACTGCTCGCACTGCACATAGTATGCACACAACACACATACATGCTAAATAAGGCACATTTTTACAACAAATGAGACGACCCATGAGTATGAACAAACATATCGTTATATCAAACCATCTAAATATAAGGCACTATCTAAAAAATTCTACTCATTCCGCTCTCACATATTTTTACCTAAGCTTCCATTAAAAGAAAAATCCATCTGTAACTACAATATTATTACCACTTCAGACTTCAGAGCAACAAAAACTTCCAGAACATAGGAAATAGCCCTTACAAACTCGACATCAATTTCAATTTACCAACAATGCTACAACTACAGAACCAGTAATACATTAGGCCATTATGGATGAAAACCAAGCCTAAAAGGAGGAGCACGGATAAATTCTCAAGAACCAGTGATACATCTTTATAGCCTCACATAGTCACACGGGACACGGCACATAACAATGGCGACAGCAGAAGCATGGATAAATTCTCAAGAACATGGGTTAGCTACTTTACCGAGGCTGCCGGTGCCGGGGTCGGAGCTGCTTTGCCACAGGAAGGTGGCCATGGACAGGGGTTGGGGACGCGGTTCACCACTGGGGTCGATGCCGAGGTGGAGCCGGACCCGGACCCAGAGGACCTCCTCTCTCCGCGCCCGTGGTTTTTCAACTCCATGCTGGCCTGCGCGTGCCGCTTCATGCGCAAGACGCCGATGAGAGGCCGATGGCGAGTGGAGGTGCGGCACTGTGGCGGCAGATCTAGGGCGGAGAGGGGATCGGGAAGGCGCCGGATCTAGGGCGGTGGAGACTGAGGCGAGGAAGAGGGGAGGGGCCGGTGCTGGCAGACGGCGAGGGCCGAGGGGAGGCGCGGCACCGTGGCGGCGGATCTAGGGTTGCGAGGGGATCGGGAGGGCGCCGGATGTAGGGCGGTGGAGAGTGGAGACCGAGGGTCTGAGACGAGGAGGAGGGGAGGGGCCGGCGCCGGCAGATGGCGAGGGTGTGGTGCCGCACTGTCGCGGCGGCGCCGGATCTAGGGTTGAGTGCGCCGGATCTAGGGGATCGGGGATCGGAAGGGGATCGGCTGATCGGGGATCTGTGCTGCGGACCTGCGGTGTCGGTGCAGTGTCTTCACTCGCGCATATGGCTGAGATGGGCCGGCCGCGCAGATGGCTGAGATGGGCCGCTCGACCGCTCGAGACAGTGCCGTGTGACCAAGCCAAACGAGCCCCACAAGCGGCTCGTGAGCCAGCTCGGGCTCGGCTTGTTAAGTAGCCGAGCTAAACCTCTGGCTCAGCTCGGCTCGTTAATGCCACGAGCCGAGCCGAGTCTGTATCGAGCCGAACCGAGCCGCAAACCTCGAGCCATATGTCCACCCCTAGTGCCTAACCTTGATTCCTGGCCTATGAGCACGGAGAAACCGAGGTTGATGTTGTTGTCTGACACTCAGGATGTCTCATCTCGTTGAATTTTCTTCGCGCAGCATAGAAATTTGAGAACTTCAGTTACTCGACTACGGCTCGTTTCCTTTGGTCATGCGCAATTTATACCTCATATGAAAGCACAATGTGAGCCGTCGTACTTGTACTGTACTGTCGTGCGTTGTTATTTCCTTCCACTTAATTTGCCAGGAAAATGCACGGTATCCTTAGCGCACACTGCACACCAAGAAAACTAAAGATGGATGTACGTATTCCCAAGCATGAGAATATTTGGGCAGATGATCTGCGTCAACACGTTGCGACCAAGACAAATGTTTCAGGGCTGGTCAAATTACGTGCTGAAAGTACGAGAGAGCCTATTCATTTCTTTCACCATGCTCTAACTAGCTTGTAGCTGCGGATTTCGGCTGCTAGCTTTTAGTTAAAATTTGATGGTAGTGGCTGAAAGAAATTGATGCTTATTTTGAGGTACTCAATTTGGTTAATGGCTTATTGGGTTGTGTTGAGTTGATTTTTTGATCGTTGTTTGTGACACATTCACAATATGGTACATGCATTCGATCCCCGTGTATTCATACCTAAATATGATTTCACTACAAACATCGCATACGGCACAAGTACACCTACATCATACATACACGGGTATTTTCCTTTCGCCATGCCGAACCTACGTGCTCACCACCAACAACGCTGCTATCCAATCACGTGTGAGGTCCATCAGTACCGAAGATGCTCCCTATAGAACAAGCGATACTGCGCCCCCACCCACGCCTGAAGGGAGCGTGTGCTCCCCTTATGGGTCTGCAATATCTCTCGCAGGTATTTCACAGTGAATAATGAAGTTGTGCAACGCCATCATACTCACAATTATCGCCTTCTACTTGGATGCCTCGTAGTTAGGAATGTTGTCAAGTATGCGCCATTTTATCTTGCACATGCCAAATGAACGCTCGATAGTATATTCCTCAAGGACGAGTGATGAAAGTTGAAAACCTCCTACATCCCGAAAGGCTACGTGCTGTTCTTGAACTCCGAAAGGTGATACCTCTGCTGGCGATATGGAGCAAGGCATCCTAGCCTATTGGGATACCCAAAGTCCACGAGATAATACTTGCCTGCATCGTTAACATGTCTTACAAATGAGTATCGTTTAGTCATCATTGTGCAATGCATGATCAAATTGAATGTAATGTGTGAACGTATTACCTTTCGATGGATGTGGGAACCAATCATCGTACTTCGCCATTATCTCGTGTAGGACACGCGTGTCATGTACTGATCCATCCAGTGCATACAAAAGTGAATCTACAGTTGAAATCATATACCACAAGCGTATTTTGACTTGTGTACCTATGTCTATTGAAATGCCTTGCGCGCTCCTCATTACGAACTGTGACTTTCACACGGATAATATCAATCACTCCTATGCAATTCACAAAGTGGGGGATAGAATCTTTGCTGAAGTAGCTTCGAATGCACAATCTAGTAAGTAGGATCAGATGATGCAATAACGTCGCCTGCAAACTTGTACACACACTTCAGCACATGATTGAACTTTCTACTTATTGTACCAGCTGAATGCTCAAATCGGTTCATTGCCTATCTATGGGATTGAGGCGCTCCACAAGTCCAAAAACACAAGGCGAGTGCCTCTTTTGAGGTGACTTCTATGGAGGACTTTAGGCCATAGTTCACTACAAGAGGATCATGTAGCCTATCAAACACAGGCTGGTACATCCTGAACATATTGTAGCATTGTTGATCATTTGCAAGTTGCAACTCGGCCCATTACAAGCTGGTCATTATTAGAACTCTCGGGGGTGCCCTAGTATTCTGATACTACTTCCACTCCTGTCCATATAGATCCCGTTTACTTTGTTCGGTCAAAAAAAGTTGTTTTTAATTTTTTTATAGTTGATGAGATGCTACTTTCACTACTAAATGCTATCATTATATTTTCAAGAAAAGTTATAAAAGTGTAATATTATGAAAGTATTTTTCGTGACAAATTTACTCGTACCATTTTCGTATATCCAAACTACATATTTTAGATAATATCTTTGGTCAAAATTTATACGATTTGACTACACGTACTTTAGGACGACATTCTTTTGTGACAGGAGGGAGCAGCTTGTCTGTTTTGGTATACAAATAGATGCTATGTTACGTATTCGAGGTGTTTTCTAAAAAATATCCCTAACAAATTATTATTGTATTGGTGTTGGAAGACAATATACAATCCACAGGGACAAACTATGTAAAAGATAAGTATTAACATGTTCCTTATTCATGTTCGCAAAAAAAAACATGTTCCTTATTTAGTTGTTGTTCCACGTAGAGCTAAAAGGACAAGTAATTCAAACCGGACCGGAGGTAGTAAGTAAGTCATTAACTATCAATCTTTTTGTATATATATATATATATATATATATATATATATATATATATATATATGAAAAATATCTTTTACTTCTGGGTGTAATTACACCCACCTCTAATATACCACCTAAATAAATTTGAAATACTCCTTTATCACTTTAGGTATACTCATATACTAATTATAAGATATTCTAATGTGAACCACACGAAAAAATTGCAAGGGAGTCCATAGTTTTAGCGTATTTTGTAAATACCTTTATATACGTACATAAAAATAAGTATGTTGAAAAAAATGTACATACTACCTCTGAAAAATTGTTCATACCACCTATATAGTCTTAAATACTCGTATACTACATGTACATACTCCTCGTTACGCGAGATACTCGCTTCGTTGTGAGATATGACATAGGGTGTAATTACACCCGAGAGTAGAAAAGATGCTTCTACTACAGAAAGCCTCATAGTAGACGCCTCATCACAGACGGTTTTGTGATTAACACTGTTACAGACGGTTGTAATTTGGAGGCCGTCTGTGGTATTTGTGGCGGGAAAAAGGATTATCACAGACGGTCGGTCTATATTAAGAACCGTCTGTGATAATCCCAGATTATCACAGACGGTTTTTAATTAAAAACCGTCTGTGATAATGACTCTAAGGCATTTATTGCGCTGCTCAGACCGCATCTGTCTTCATTTCGATCCAGATCTAGCCACTGCTGCGCACTTTTTCACTCGGGAGGAAGCTAGGCGATTTCAGGCTAGTTAATTTCGTAGGAAGAGGCAGAGATTGAGCTTTGAAGATTCAGACTTTCCTGGTTGCTCTAGATATGGTTAGTAGTGAAATTTATTTTTTCTTTAATTGCATTACAATTTAGGTCTAAGTAATCCATGAGTGTTATTGAAGATGGTTAATTTGCAAAATTGTTGGTTATATAATAGCTATTGTGTTTATAATATGAATTGAGCTAGCAAATTAAGTCTCAATATAATAAATGTGGCCGGTATATATGTAGTAATTATAATTAGTTAATCTAGATTTTAATACTAAGTTGTTATATATGTATGTAACGTAGGACCGAAGCTGGATGTATGCCGCGAGCCGTGTGAGTGAAGAGTACATTAATGGCGTGTCTGCTTTTATAAGAGCCGCTGAGGAGGATATGTTGAATAAGGAGGTGGAATATATGTGCTGTCCATGCACTGATTGCAAGAATTTGAAGATGTTTAAGAACCGAGGCCAAATTGAAGCGCACTTGATTCGGAGGGGTTTCAAAAAGGATTATACGTGTTGGACCAGTCATGGTGAAGTGAATGATCATATGCTGCCGGATGACATCGCCGGTGAAGTGAATGATATGCCGCCGGATGACATCGCCGGTAAAGTGAATGACATGCCGCCGGCTGATGTCGATTGTGGTTCGGATTCGGATAGGTTGCACGATGATAATCTGGATCAGATGCTTCACGATGTAGAAGAGAACTATGATGAGAGAGAGTATGTTAAATTCCGCGGCTTGATGGAGGACTCGGAGAAACCTTTGTACACGGGCTGTAAGTACACGAGGTTGTCGGCCGTGCTTGAACTGTTGAAATTGAAGGCAAGCAACGGTTGGTCCGACAAGAGTTTCACGGCGCTGCTAGGTCTTTTAGCGGACATGCTTCCGGAGGGAAATGAGTTGCCTTAAACCACGTATAAAGCCAAGAAGGTTCTTTGTCCGTTGGGAATGGAAGTAGAAAGAATACATGCATGCCCGAACGACTGTATCCTCTACCGTAAAGAGTATGCAAACATGCATGTATGTCCGGTGTGCAACGCATCCCGATACAAACGTAACAATCAATCAGATGATGGCGAGGGAATAGAGGCGAAGAAAGGACCTCCTACTAAGGTGGCATGGTATTTTCCTATAATTCCCCGTTTGAAAAGGTTTTTTGCAAATCCAAAGGAGGCAAAACTGCTGCGTTGGCACTCGGAGGAGCACAAGAAGGATGGAATGCTAAAACACCTTGCTGATTCCGCGCGGTGGAGAAACATTGATAGGAGTTTTGCAGAGTTCGGTGCAGAACCAAGGAATATAAGGTTTGGACTGAGTACAGATGGAATGAATCCTTTCGGTAGCATGAGCAGCCGACATATCACATAGCCCGTGACTCTCTGCATCTATAACCTTCCTCCTTGGTTGTGTATGAAGCGAAAGTACATTTTGCTGTCGATACTTATCCAAGGGCCAAAACAACCTGGGAATGATATCGATGTGTTCCTAGCACCGTTGGTGGAAGATCTAAAAGTACTGTGGAACGAAGGGGTACAGGTATGGGATGCATACAAACGAGAGAACCATTCATACTCGCCAATCAAGTTATTCAAGTTTTCTATGTAACCGACCCGGCAAATAAGAAACGCCATGTAGTTCTTCATGAAAAAAGGAGAATTGTCGGAGTGGAGAATGTAGTGGACGAGGAGGAATACAATCAATTTGACGAGTTGCCTCCTTTTGGAAATGGCATAAGGGTCGACGATGAACAACGTGACGAAACTAGTTACGTACGCATTGATCATGATGAAGGGCTAATTTTTAAAAGAAATAAGCAAGTACAATAAGAATGTATATGTGAAAATGTGTGACAATTTTGAGATGTATATGTGAAAATGTGTGATGTAGTCAATTTTGAGATGTATATGTGAAAATGTGTGATGTAGTCAATTTTGAGATGTATATGTGAAAATGTGTGGTGTAGTCAATTTTGAGATGTATATGTGAAAATGTGTGGCGTAGTCAATTTTGAGATGTATATGTGAAAATGTGTGATATAGTCAATTTTGAGATGTATATGTGAAAATGTGTGATGTAGTCAATTTTGAGATGTATATGTGAAAATGTGTGATGTAGTCAATTTTGAGATGTATATGTTAAAATGTGTGACAAAATGTATATGTGTATTGGCATTTATGTATATGTGATGTATATGTGAATTGGTATGCATTTATGTATAGAGCTAGTTGGTGTTGTATATGAATGCAGCTGTTTGGTGGTTGATATGAATGCAGCTGTGTAGTTATTGGTGTTGTCTTAATAACAACAGTCGGCAAAGGCTTATCACAGACATTTCTAAGTTCAGAACCGTCTGTGATAACCTCCCTATATATACTCTCTCGCTAGGGTTTTCCGTGTGCACTGCAGTTATTCGATCTAGATCTAAATCCCGAGCCCGTCGTCGTCGCCGCCTCCCTGAGCCCTCGCCGGCTGCCTCCCCGAGCCCTCGCCGGCCGCCTCCCCGGACGAAGACGTCGCCGTAGCCTCCTCCTCCTCCGTCGCCGCCTCCCCGAGCCCGTCGCCTCTTCCTCCTCCGTCGCCGCCGCCTCCTCCTCCTCCGTCACCGCCGCCTCCTCCTGCGTCGCCGCCTCCTCCTCCTCCGTCGTCGCCTCCTCCTCCTCCTGCGTCGCCGCCTCCTCCTCCTCCGTCACCAAAACCCTAAGGTCATCAAAACCCTCCCCGAGCTTCATGCTTACTGTTAGGGTTTAGGGTTGATGCTTGATGCTGTTAGTATTTGCTTACTGTTAGTTGCTTACTGTTATGTATATGCTTACTGTTAGTTGCTTACTGTCATGTATATGCTTACTGTTAGTTGCTCTAATACTGAGATTGGTTCATATACTGAGATTGGTTCATTCGGTCTTTGAGCTCTAATAGCTGTCGGTTCATGCAGTTTTCAGGTTATAGCATGTTATTAAATTGATCTGTTAGGATTTAATCTTGACAAGTTAAAAGACTGAATTATTGGGCAAAGTTAACTTGTATGGTCTTGATCTGTTAGGATTTATTCGATCTTGAGATTGTAGAGTTTGTATCTAGAGCTCAAAATACTGAATTCATTATTTGGCATAACCAATCAAGGAAGAGTATATATGTAGGTATAAATATGTATATGTATGTATATACACATATATATGTATTGTAATCGCCTATATTGAGCGAAATAGATAGATATTGCATTTTCTTATCTTATGGTATGACACTTTCTCATCTTATCCTAATAGACCCACAAAATGAGCAACATGTCACCCGCGCATTCTTCAACATCATCGCCGGAGGCGTCCGCTCCAACATCAAGACGCCAAGGAAGAGGGCTATCGAAGAAGCCTGAGGGCCGACAGACCATCACAGCGGTAAACGCATCTGGGGTCCCTATCCTTCCTCAAAAAGCGGTAAACGCATTCCGAAGCATGGTCAGAATAGTTGCACGAGAATGAATTGAGATCACATACAATTCGTGGAAGAACGTGCCTGACACTCGGAAACGTGAGCTGTGGACCGAAATTTTGGCATCGTTCGAGTTCCCAGAAGAACACCTATACGCTGTGCAACAACAAACCTACCTAGCGGCGTGCAAAGCATGGAAGAACTTCAAGAGCACGCTTGTCAGGAAATACGTGGAGACGGACGAAACGCCTTTTCATAAATACCCATTCCTGGAACCACAATGGGAAGAGTTCAAGGCGATGATGACATCCGAAGATTTCAAAAGTACAAGTACGACGCACAAGGCCCTCTAGGCAAAAAACACACACCCCACAGACTTGGCACAGCTGGGTATGCGGGTAAAATCCCGCAGTGGAGGAAGGAGGATGACCTGGCAGTTGCACAGGACATCGCCCCGCCGTTTTCCAATATCCCGGATGACCGCGCTCGAAATTGGATTAGAGCAAGGTCATCTACAACGACATCGGGGGACGTCTCCTTTCGAAACCCTGCAGACCAGCAAGTGTCCCAGCACCTGGTAAGATATCGATAGAACTACGTAGCTTGTAATTACTCCACAACTTCGTATGAATTGAAATGACATTTCGTGCTCTTGCAGGAAGAGTTGAGTTTTGAATCTACCCTGGGATCATTCCAGGGAACAAGGGAGAATGATATGCTCTCCGTGGCCCTGGGAAACAAGGAGCACCCGGGTCATACGAGAGGCCTTGGGCTTTACGTTCCTTGGAAACATGGTTTCCAAGATGACTCCGGAATGTATCGGCGTAGGAAGAGAAACAAAACGGAGCGTGACGCACAGCTACGAGAAGAGATCAAGGAATCTCTTAGAGAGGAGCTAATGGGTGAGCTGGCTGGTGTAATCAGAGATGAGGTGCGGAAACAAACATAAAGTCAGCAGGCCGCTACCGCCGCTCCTGTGCTAGCTAGCCCGCACAACCATCCGGGTAGCTGCGCGTCCAATCCGACGCAAACCCCGGCCAAATTTCCTGTGGACGACATCCTGGTAATAATTATTACCTCTCGAATGCTTGCTCCATTGATAGGCCTATTCGAGTAGCTAATTTTATATCGTTATGTAGGAGCCTACGAAGTGCAGGCTCCAAGTGAGATATGGCTCTATTCCCTTGTACGCTGCTTGGGGCCAGGCATATTCGTCTGGTATCGGGGCCATGGTGCACGGTCAAGCTTTAGCGCCAGGCTTCGCAAAAGTTAATGTGGATGGTGTGCATGTCAATTTTGAGGTGGTCCCGCTACCGAAGCCCCCCAACGACGAGATCGTGACTCTAGGACAGGCCATTGGAACAGTCATCCAGTGGCCCAAAAGCGACATCTCCCTGGAGGCTTGTTCACCGGTGGCAGGACCAGAGCAACATGCACTGCTGCCATCTCCATTACAAGACCAGTCAGTTCCACCACCGGATACTGCACCGGTGCTATCTCCACGGGTCATACTCTCGCCAGAGCAACATGCACTGGTGCTATCTCCATTACAAGACCAGTCGGTTCCACCACCGGATACTGCACCGGTGCTATCTCCACGGGTCCTATTCTCGCCAGAGCAACTTGCATCGCTGCTACCTTCAAAGTCGACTGCCGTGAAGTCGACCTATAGCCGAGGCAGCAAGGCCAGCAAGGGCAAAGCAAAGAAGACCAATGATGATATAGCGTACCTACCTTTGGCCCGCAAATTCGTGCTTGGCCAGCCGTTGCTCGAGCAAAAAGACCTCCAAAAGCTACCATATAGTTGCATGCAATTGCACACGTGGTATATGTAGCAGTCCAATAAGCTAGAGGGAGAACGGACTTCAAGTATCACTGTCAAATTCACGTCGAATGATTTATACCACAGTCTTCAAGAGTGTATGTTCGTGGTCACCTTTGAGGATTTATTCGATCTGTTCACGCTCAACGCTCTTGACGTCTCAATCATTCGATGCTGGACGCTGTAAGTGTGTACAATCACAGTCTCCGTTAATGTCATACCGATAAATGCCATATCTAATTTGTTGCTTTCGTGTGTATATATATAGACACATGCTGACTAGAGCTAGATTATCCAACTCATCAGCTCGTTTCTTGGACCCACACTTGGTCGCCAAGAATACCATCGACCGGGATACACCCCTCGTCGAGAGGTACATTGCATCAGGACTGCTGGGTTGCCACAATAAGGATTATGTACTTATGCCCTTCCATCAGAACTTTCATTGGATTTTAATAGTAATTGTACCAAAATGGAACAAGGTATATTACCTTGATTCCCTAAGTAAGAATCAAATGGACTTCACAGTTGTCAGCCAAGTAATCGATAGGTAAGCACATATTCCCCATACATATCTACATTGTACTCTTTCTAATTCCTTCCGAATGACTAAGGTTAACTTTTTCGAATTACGTAGGGCGTTCGCGATGTACATTGAAAAGGGAGGTGACTCGAAGCGCGGGGCCAAAGGCCGGTTGACACATGTTCGAGATTTTAAGGTATTCGCTATTTCACATTAATTAATCCTATGCAACAGTTGGTACTAATGCCTCTTGAACTAACACATTCCATTTTTTGCAGTGCCATCAGCAGCAGCCGGGCAACACATGTGGATACTACCTTTGCCAACATATGGAACTACTCCTCCATTCCTCGAGGCTCACCAATCGCAAGGTTTGTCACTCTTCCCACAATTACTTTATACTTATCACGTGACATATATACGCACATTGATTTTTCTATCGACAGGTTGCGTACATCCCGTCAACTGCGTTGAAACAGTCTGATCTTGGAGGGATTCGAGGAGAGTTGGCGTACTTTTTGCTGACTCAAGTCATAAAGCCAGGAGGACGGTTCCACTGCGCACCATGATTTCTTATTGGTCTTATCACTAAGTGCAAATGCAGTGTAGATCTTTTGTAACTGTGCATTTGTTAATGGATATTTCATTTCAATTCAATTAATTGATTTGCGAAATGGATGCATGCTTTATGTTTGTGAAATGAAGTGCGATGTCAATTGGATGTTTTATGTCTGTGAAATGTATCTGAAAGGAAATGAGATGTGTGAATTGTATGTTTTTTGTCTGTGATTATCTGCTTGTTTCAGAGGGCATGGCTAGCATTTCCTGAGGCTAGCCAATAAACAGAAATAGATTTTGATTTAGGAGGAACGAATATCACAGACGGTTTTTAAGTAAAAACTGTCTGTGATATGTATCACAGACGGTTTTTCATTAAAAACCATCTGTGATTATGAGATATCACAGACGGTTTTTATTTAAAAACCGTCTGTGATATCTGATAATCACAGACGGTTTTTAATGAAAAACCGTCTGTGATATCGCATAATCACAGACGGTTCGAAAACCGTCTGTGATAACTTCGATTATCACTGACCTATAAATACAGACGGTTCACAAAACCGTCTGTGATGACGTTTTCGAACCGTCTGTGATGACCTTTTCTGTAGTAGTGATATATCCAAAATAAAGCCAATAAGTCCATTTTACTAACCCCTAACTCTTGGCTATGTCCGAAAATCTCCTCACAACTCCAAAACCGAGCTACATGACCCTCTCAAGCCAATCTAAAATGATTTTCATCCGATGTAAAACTGATGTTACGGTGGTTTTAACATGTAAGATGATTTTAGGATGATAAGGCAACCAATCAACAAACTTTCCTCCATTATATTTGCTATGGGAATTCACCATAAAAATTGGTTTATTGCTTGCCTCATTAGAGCTAGGTGTCATGCCAGGTGATGTGTTGGGCAATGTGATAGACATGTAGCATCTACATCAATGAAATTTAGGCATATAGGTGACATGCCAGTCAAAAGGGGGTGTTTTATATCGATTCTAAGTTTTAAGTGTGAAAAGCGAACGGTTTTAAGATTGAAGGAAGTGAACGGTTTTAAAATTAAAGGGTGACTTTTAGACTCAAGAGTTGAGACGAGTGAAATGAATTTATTTTAAAAAAAAATTCAAAATCCTAAAAAATTGACCTTCCCATGTCTTCTCTTGAGCCACCATGGTGCAAATTCAGCAGCGATCGTGGTCGGCCACCCCATCACCACCAGCTGTCCAACAGCAGGTAATCGTCTGCCCCAACACCATGGTTTCGGTTGTCAGTGGCAGCTGCCTAGGCTAACGATTTTTGCGCCTAGGAGGACAGCTCCAGTTGACATATCACACGTGACTACGTGAGCTTCAACATGGTGACGTACGATAGTCCATATATGCGTGGCACGCGAGCTCCAGTTCGACCTTCCCCACATGGCCAGTGATTATGTTAGTGATTTGAGACAGTAAAATAGAAGATTATAAAATTTCTATGTTTAGAGATACTCATTTGAATTTAAAGATTTAATTTTTAGCTTTTTATACTATTTGATGCTTTTTGTACTATAGCTACTATTAGTTTTTTCAATGTAATTAAATTAAAAAAAGGTTACATCACGAACAATGCAAAGAAATAAAAAAAGAAAAAGGTAAAAAACCTAAAAAGCCAAAAAAAGACGAAATTAAAAATTCGAAGCTAAAAGCTAAAGCTCATATGAGCACAGCATAATCTTTTAAACAATATATTATTTTGCACCTTGAATAAATAAATTTTGTATTGATTATCAAGTATATGATTTATTCATGACTCCTTATTCATGTTTTGATGTTATTCTAAATTATCCTTGATGTTATATCATTATGTGGGACAATTATATTTTATACATTAGCACATATATTGATTGATAATTACTATTATAAAAAGGCTAATACTAGACGACTTATCATAGATGGTTAACCAAAACCGTCAGTATTAAATATAATCACAAACAATTTTGGTTTAGAGACCATTTGTGTTGCTACCAGCGCTAAAAACTGTCTGTGAAGAGATAATATCACAGACGGTTCATAGTGAAAACTGTCTATGAAGTATCACAGACGGTTATTAACAATAACCGTCTGTGATATTACCAAATATCACAGATGGATTTTTATTTAAACCATCTGTGATACTTCATAAATGATTTGTATTAAAAACCGTCTGTGATAAATAAGTCATCATAGACGGTTTGTATTAAAAACCATCTGTGATAATTTCACTATATTAATTGCAAACCCGTCGACCCTCACGGATTTATTTTAAATTTCAGATCTGTTCTCACAGGTTGCTGCTTTGAGAAGGTGGAGCTTTGAGGCCATTTGGTGAAAGGAGACCGCGGATTTGGTAAGAGTGATTGTAGATCCATTAAGTTCTTGACTTTTTACGGTTAGTAATTTATTTCTAATTGTATTATATTTTAGATCTAGCTTTTGATGAAAGAAGAATTGTAGATAGTTTAGATCTAGCTTGATGTAGAGATAAGATTATTTATATCTAGTATGGTTTAGGATTTAGCCAATTCATGATAGTCCATTTCTACTTCATTCAATTTAATTAATTATTCTTGCTATATATAACTACTTTAGATCATATATATCTAGTATACTAATCAATTAATTCAATATTTGATACTAAATTGTTATATGAGTAACGTATGACCAAAGCTAGATGTGCGTTGAAAACCGTGTAAGTGAAGAGTACATTAATGGCGTGTCTGCTTTTACAAGAACTGCCAAGAAGGATATGTTAAATAAGCAAGTGGAATATGTGTACTATCCATACATTAACTACGAGAATAGGAAGATGTTTAAGAACCGAGCGCAGATTAAAGCACACTTGATTCGAAGGGGTTTCAAAAGGGGTATGCATGTTGAACTAGTCATGGTGAAGAGCAGATTACACAGAAAGGTAGTAATAATGACATCGCCGATGAAGTCAGCGATATGCCGCTGGATGAAGTCGATTGTGGTTTTGATTCGGATAGGCTGAATGATGACAATCTAGATCAAATGCTTCGCGATGTAGAAGGGAACTGTGATGAAAGAGAATATGTTAAATTTCGGGGGGTTGATGGAGGACTCAGAGAAACCTTTGTACATGCGCTACAAGTCAAAGTACGCGAGGTTATCGCTGTGCTTGAACTATTGAAGGCAAGTAATAGTTAGTCCAGCAAAATTTTCATGGCGCTATTTGGTCTTTTAGTGGACATGCTTTCGAAGAGAAACGAGTTGCCCAAAACTACCTTCAAAGCCAAGAAGATTATTTATCCATTGCGAATGAAAGTAGAAAGATACATGCATATCCGAACAACTGTATCCTCTATTGTAAAGAGTATGCAACCGTAAAAGAGTATGCAATCGTAAAGAGTATGCAAACATGCATGTATGTCCGGTATGCAACGCATCTCGATACAAGCATGTTACACTCTGTCCAAGGCTGAGAGAATTGAACTGTGTCAGTACATGCATGGTGTAAATGTTTCGTTTGGTTACTCCGTCAACATAAAGAAACATGTTTTGATTGAAGATTTGAAGTTAATTGGCATGAAGTCTTATGATTGTCATGTGCTAATGACATAGATGCTGCCTATTGCAATTATAAGTATGTTTCTGATCAAGGTTCGAGAGACAATCATGAGGTTGTATTATTTCTTTAACACAATTGCTCAGAAGGCCTTCGATCCCGAAGGACTAGATGCTCTGCAGTAAGAGGTGGAGCTGACTCTATGTCATCTTGATATGTATTTCCCTCCATCGCTTTTTGATATCATGATCCATCTCATTGTTCACATTGTGTGGGAGATAAAGATGTGCTAGCCCGTGTTCCTACGTAGTATGTACCTGTTCGAAAGCTTCATGGGAATTCTCAAGTCTTATATACGAAATTGATCTCGGCCGGAGGGCAGCATTGTCGAAGGTTATGCAACCAAAGAGGTCATTGAGTTCTTGTCAATTACATGGCTCAGGTCAAACCAATAGATGTGGCTCAATCTCGCCATGAGGGGAGGCTCAAGGGTATCGGGACCATCGGAAGGAAAGCAATCACTCCAGATATAGGTGCGTATGCTCAAGCCTATTGCACGGTCTTGCAACACATGACTGAAGTGTCCTCGTATATCAACTAGCACAAGGACGTGCTTCGACAACAAAATCCAGAGCGGCCAGATGTTTGGATCATGAGACAACACAACAGTCAGTTCAACCAATGTTTGAAGGAGTGAGTCGCTAGGAGCTCGTCAAGTGATATGCTAACATGGTTGGAAGAAGGGCCAACATTTCTAGTTGTAACATGGCAAGGATACGATATAAATGGGTACACAATCTATACACAGGCTTAGGATGTAAAGAGAACTAACCAAAACAATGGTGTCCGTATAGATGCGTTCAATACCGATGGGGTTGAGGAGCTCCTACTGTGGGTTCATAGAGGAGATTTGGGAGCTCGATTACGTGCTTTTCAAGATCCCTTGTTTTGGTGCCATTGGGTCCATCTTTTATAGGTGAAGGTCGATAAGTACGGTATCACTACCATAGATCACAAATATGTCGGATACAAAGATGAACTATTTGTACTCACTAACCAAGTTGTTCAAATTTTCTATGTAACCAACCAGGGAAATAAGAAGCACTACGTAGTTCTTAATGGAAAAAGGAGGATTGTTGGAGTTGAGAATACAGTGGAGGAGGAAGAATACAATCAATTTGATGAGTTGCTTCCTTTCAGAAATAGCATAAGGGTTGAGGAAGAACAATGTAACGAAAGTAGCTATATACGTGTCGTTTACCATGAAGGGCTAATTTTTAAAGCAAATAAGCAAGTGAAATGATGAATGAATTATTTATGTGTCATATGTTATGTATTTGCATTTATGTATATTTGAATGTGTGATATGTATGTGAATTTGCATTTATATATATAAGAATGTGCGATATATGTGTGAATTTGCATTTATGTATATGAAAATGCGCGATATATATGTGAATTTGCATTTATGTATATGAGAATGAGTCATATATGTGTGAATTTGCATTTATGTATATGAGAATGAATGTGTGATATATATATGTGAATTTGCATTGAGTGGGTATCGCAGACGGTTCCAAAGTAGAACCGTCTATGATGTGAATTTATCATAGACATTTATAAAGTAGAACTATCTGTGATGTGTATTATCACATACGGTTATATTTTAGAACCATCTGTGATGTCCAACCTATTTATATTCAGACTCTAAGGTTTGCTCATGCTCCCATGCACTCAGACTCCCGCCGCCTCCTCCCCTGAGCACGAGCTGCTGCGTCCTCACTGGCATGCCTCCTCCCCTAAGCCCGCCGCCTCCTCCTCGAGCACGAGCCGCTGCCACCTCCTCGAGCACACTGCCCTCCTCCCTGGTGCGCCTCCTCCCCGAGCAAGGTAGTTACCTCGGTCATGACCTCAGTGCTCTTCTCTGTTCTCATGGCTCATGGCCTCATGAGGTACATCATTCTTGCGATGAGCCATGCCCGTACTGCCTTCTCAGTGGCTTGGATTACCACTGCCCAGTGAGCTTTTACTTTCTGAAATTTCTATCCCGTATAAAGTTTGCCATGCTTGTAGTTCAGCTCATTATCTTTGAAAATCTGTGAATAGTACTAGCACTGGGAGGACTTTTGCATAATAGATTATGGGCTGTTTGAGATCGCTCAATGAGGAAACTTGTCATATTAGAGATCATTGTGACTATCAATTGAAGTATTCTGCTAGCTTTTGATTTTGTCGATTGCTAAGATATATACTTCTGTTTCAATATAGTTTACTGCTGTCCTAATTATTGCTGATTCAGTTGATACCGCAATAGCATATATTTGTTATATACTTCTGGTTATTGCCGAAACTCTGTTTGCACTACAGTAGCAGTTCTCTGTTTCTATTTGTGCTTATAGCATGCAATTGACTTTGTCTTTTATCTGTGGTAATTTATACATTGTCAGACTAGCAGAATAGTAAAGAGATAGTCACTTTGATTATTCATATATTGACAAGAGTGGAAGAAGACCAAGATTTAATCTTGTGCAACTCCTCAACCGACAGCAAATTCACAACTTTAATTTGTGCAATATGCAGTTCATAAATGCCCACTTTCCTATACAGTTTAGCATATTATCTTGTGTTAAAGATCTGAATGTATTATCTATTATGAGATATACTAGGTTTATCTTCATGCCATTTATATATTGCTGGATATATACTTTGTTGTTAATACTTGGATTTGGAATTAACCTAAATTATTGCTAAAACCACCTAATTTCCAACAATCCAAGCCACCGAGAAGGTAGTAGGGGCAAGGCTCGAATTGATTATTATTGTCATTTGTTACTGTCAGCCAATTCACTAGTACTCTCTATTTTTTCATCACTTCTATTATCTTGTGAAGATGTTGTCCGCTTATTCTTTGCCATTGTCGCCTGATGCGTGTGATGCACCATACTTTAGAAAATCCAAGTGCCATGAAAGAGGGTTATCGAAAACACCCAAGGGCCGATTTACCATCATGGATGTCGATGCATCTAGGACCCCTCACTACTAGGGATGTGTTCAACAATGACGCTTTGCTTTCGTCACTGAAGACACCAAATTCGTCACTCAGGCTGTTTTGTGACGATATGGGCTTCGTCATGGAAAGCGCGTCACATTTGGCCTACCGTGACGAAACGATAATTTTCGTCATCGATGTGCACTCTTTCTATGACGAAAAGGTCACTGTCATAGAAGTGGTTTCTTTCTATGACGATTTATTTTCGTCATTGAAAGAACACCTTTTTCGTCGTAACCTGCCGTCTGTCAGGCAGTCAGACGACGTCTGCCACGCTGGCTGCTGACGTGGCGTGCCACGTGGCAGTTGATTTTGCGTGGCACGTGGCAGCTGACGTAACGTGCCACGTTGCAGCTGACGTGGCGTGCCACGTGGCAGCTGACGTGTTTGGCGGCGTGGCAACTGACGTGTCCTGTGACGTGGCTGTTGACGTGGCCAGTGACGTGGATTGTCCACATGTCCACTCGTTTTCGTCACAGAAGTGGTTACAGATTCGTCACAGAATTAGTTTCAAATTCGTCACAGAAAGCTCACAGAATCATCACAGGTGCACCATGCTGATTTCATTAGAAAATGCAAATAATATTCAAAGGACCAAAAGCTTCCATAAATTAACAGATCCAGTATTCCAGTGACCATACAACTTAATCAGCAATATTAAACTTGGTTCACATTAACATCACATGCAAATAATAAAAAGTTCACTACTAAACTCGGTTCACATACTTGACATCACATTCCACCAGCAACATAAGTTATTGCATACACAAAATCACCAGCACGGACCAGCAGCTATAAGCAGCGCTCATGTCGAAGAAGCATTGTTGAGGGACAAGATACGCTTGAGCAGCGCATTGTTCTCCTCCATTGCCTTGTTGTTTGTCTCTGTCAGCTTCTTGTACTCCTCCACCTCCTTTTGTGTCCTCGCCAGCTTTTCCTCAGCTTCTTCACTTCTCTTCTTGAGATCTTTGAGTTCACCTTGTACAGCAGCCCTAGCTTCAGCTGCTAGTTGTTCCCGAAGCTCGCTTTCATTTGATGATGATGATTTGGAGGGTGCCACTGGTTTGATGCCAACACTCTTTAGGAAAATGTGTGAGCTGTTCTGGGACAGCACCTGGGACACAACCTGCACACTGGAAACTGCTGGCTCTCCTTCAGCAATAGGTTGTGCCCTCAAAGCTTCCATATTTGACTGAAACAGCAATGACCCATCATTAGTTGATACTTATTGCATTAATTCGAGGAGGAAATATCACACAAGATGTATTTTACAAGATTAAAACCTATGCTGATCTCTAACCATAGTTGTAATATAAATAGGTCGATTCATAAAACATCCTGAAAGAATAAGTGTTTGAACTTTGCAGAAAATAGATAATGTCTTTTGCAAGCATTACAAGCTCAAAAAGGACCATGAGGCTGCTACTTTCCACAGAAAGCTACCAGAATAACGTTAGCAGCTAGAGACATAGCTAAAGTTTCAAAAACTGCACACTGGTTTGACAAGTACAATGAAAAGCTGATAAGATGCAAATGCTCTACACAGAAACTGCTGCAATGAAATGCAATGTGCTCTACACTGGTTTGCAACGCTGGCTAGCTATCTCTTGTTAATACAAACAGGTTTGCACATTGCAATGCTAGCAAGGAATGTCCTGTTTACCTGTTTATAGAAACAGGATCTGCACATCTACAGAATGTCAAAGTCAAAAAAAAAACAGGAGTACAGTAGAGTAGTGCTTCCTTCCTAATCTATTGGGTGGGGGCACTCCTACTTGGGAACTCACAAACCAATCCTCTGCAAGGTCAAAATGCTTGTCTGAAGCTTTGCTTAGCAGCTGTAGCAGCAGCACGCACTAGTGTTTACTGTCCAAGAGTAGTGAAAGCTGATTTCATCCATGGATGCCTTTCTCTGCTTGTTTTTCATCCCATCTTTCATGAGCATCTGTCCACAGCTAGCATCTAAGTACTAATTAATGGACTACTCCCAGTGGTTAATTTAATCCTGGAGATGTATTGACTTTACTAAGTATTTGTATTTTGAAGGTGTCCCAGGCCTATCTATGTTGAGCCTATGAACTAAGTAGCATTTTAGTTAAGAATAGACACCCAAATTTGCCTCCATAAGCACTTTAACTTAGATGGTCAGGTGTACAGTTACGCCCTCAACCAACTAAGATAGGTTTCTTATCATTAAGAAAAAGAACTAAGGTAGGTTTAGTTCCCAGGACTGCAAGTACAAGCACATGCATATAGCAGATGAACTTATATGCTCAACAGGCTGAGACAAAAAAAAACAGGCTGACAGTAACTATATAAGACTGGAAGCCATCCCATGCTGCCTAAAAAAATGAGTCATATTTTACGCTCAGAACTGAATGCCAATTGTAAAACTCCAACACTAGTCTTTAAATGCTGGATTGATGCAAACTATACAAAATGGATGCTGGATTGTAAAATTTCACCTTTGCTTACAACTCAAATTTCAGATCTGAACAGGAAGACTGTCTGCTATAGGAATTCCCCTTATGCACCAAATAGCTCCGGCTGGGGTTAGAACACAGGTTCTGTTCTTCAAGCTAACTGGCCTAACATTCATATTGAATATGCATACTCCCTCAGTCCCGAAATAATTGCAATTCTAGGAACTGGCACAGCAAGCAATGACAGACAGAAAATTGCAAAAATACATGAGGCCAAAAAGGTATGCAATCCATGTCGGGACTTACGACTGCTTCTCTTGCTGGTTCACTCAGACCATGTTTGGAGCTGGTATGACAGGTCTTGAATGCCTCCACCGCATCAAGTTCTTCATTTTGTTCTAAGCTGGGTTCTGCATTGTTTCTCTTCTGTTTCTGTTTAGTAGATAATCAATTGCAGCAAAGTTTTCTCAGATGAAATGCAAAATAAGTTGTTTAGTGCATGTATGTACAAGGTACTCTTTACTTACATATGCATGTAAGTGTGCCACATAGCTGCGAGAACCCGTAGCCTGATGATACTTGACTTTACGGCGATTCTGCTTGTTCTTTTCACTTGATTCCTACAATAAAATGAACATGTCAGATGACATCATAGGTTTTAAATGAGAATATCATTTGGAAACTAAATGAGATAGAACATATGACAAGATACCCATACCATGTTCTTTGGATCAGACCACTTTGCAACTAGTGCCCTCCACTGTGCATCAGTCATGCAAGCAACAGGAGAAGTTGTCCTAATCTCATTTGCAGGCACACCATTGAAGTATTTCTTCTTGAGCCGATAACGCATTTGTCGCACCCCAGAGCGCAGCATATCGGTGCAAGCTTCGTCTGTTGGCTTGTCCTCTCTGTTAATGGCCAAGCGCCCCTAGTCACATGACAATTCCACATTTAGTTAGTCATTTCAGGTTAAGCAGATGTACAAGTTAACCATAGAAACAGTAATGCACTTACAGAGAGCTTTCCCACAAAGTTGTTGTAACATTGTTCGTCTTTCTTGTAATCTTTCCAATGAGGTAGGACAGGAACCTTATCCCGAATGATAACACCAGCCTCAGATGCAAACTTTGCAGCTTGAACAGGTTCTTGAGGCCTTCTTTTGCCTTCAGTAACAGCTATGGGCATCCTCCTTCCCATAGCTTTTGTCATCCTGTCCAGCAGTGTTCCCTTGGTGGGTGGCCTGGGTCTCCTTGGGGCTCGCTGTGCAGGAGCTAGAAAATAGAAATTGCATTTAAATGCTTTAGGTTCATGCAAATCAGCAAAAGAAATGACATTTGAATGACAAAGAAACTACAACTTGCCTTCATTGTCTTCCTCTCCAGCTAAATTGTCTTCATCAGCACCTGTACTATCATGAGCTGCTCCACTGTCTTCCTCTGCAGTAGTGTCCTCACCACCACCTCCATTGCCTTCCTCTGCAGCAGTACTGTACTCACCACCACCTCCATTGCCTTCCTCTGCATCTGTATGAGACCATTGTGGTATTTCATCATGAGCATCTGTAGGATCCTCTACATTCTGCCCATCTCTCGCTGAAGGTTGAAGCCTTTTTTATTGTCTTCTTTGGGGTTGCAGCTGTGATCCTTCAGATGCCCTCACTCTCTTACTATTCATAACTCCTGGCGGCATGTTGGGATTTGTCTTCCTCTTCTTTGAAGTGTGGACTGGCAGCCTATACCCTGGAGGATACTGTGGGAAAAAAACAAGTAAGTCATGTGCATTAATAAGCAAGACCATAAATTACAAACAGGTATGAACGAAAGAAGGTGCATCTAGAAGCAAGGGCATATATTAAAGAACAGATTAAAAACATTCAAATGCAATTCAAATATTTCCCATCTAGTATTTTGAAGATAGAAGAAGCACCTTAGTTGCTAGGGGCTGTGGCTAGTCATCCGATTCAGTGTCATCATCATCACTATCTCCTTGATCATCATCGTCAAGGAGATACTCCGATGAATCCGAATCTTCACTACTTGTTTTCTTGTTTGCTGATTTTTTCCCGTCTGATGCAGATTGTGGTATAGAATTATTAAAATCAGTAGATAGTGTTTTCAGTCCGAGGTCTTGCATCTTCTTTAAATTGTCGGCCACGCGTGCATCCCGGATTCTCTCATAATCAGTTTTTGGAGGTTCTTACAAGAACAAGCAAATTGTGTCTATTAGAAAATAAAAAGGAGTGAACTAAGAGCTAAGAGGTAGTAATACTAGATACTAGATAGATAAGAGGTAGGAGCTAGTAGTGCCTGCTGAAGAGCTAAGGGATAAGAGGTGATAGGATATAGGCAACAAGTAAGAGGTCACAGCTAAGAGCTAAGAGCTACAACTTTTTGTGTACTGAAGGACAAATACTCAAAATGGTATATATATACTTATCAACGCAAATTAGATTGTATATTAGCACACAAAACTTTATAGTGACCAAACATTTACAGGATAATGGCAAATAAATGCTAGGTAACATTAGTTATTGATGAACTTGATCACTTGGAGACGGTTGCACCCTACATATCAATGTCAACAGATGACAAATGGATCATGCTAACCTGGTTATTTAACATGGGACACTGAGTTTAAGAGTAACAGATACTCACAGAGCAACTTCTAGAGCTACCAGGATCTGAACACATGCTAACCAATTGCAAACAACAAGGCTTGATTTAATCTAACGAAACTAAATAGCAAACCATTACGATATAGATCAAACCAAATATTGGGGCTTGCAGATCCATGAGCACTAACAAAATTAGCTCAGGAGCTATCTTTTGACATAGATTGGGGGGAACAAAATCTTGAGTGTCTAACAGAATACTGAAAGGAGATTGACAACAGCAACTCAATTGTCAGAAATGCTGCCCAAAGTTAAGACTTAAAACAGAACTTATTCATTTTTTTTCTATAGTTGCGCCAATCCTTCATTAAAAAAATTCTGAAACTCTGTGAGTATACTATAGCCTCCAAACCTACAGGTTTGTAAACTACTGATTTCTAATTTGAATTCATCCTTATCAGGTAAAACCGGTAGGGGTAAACACCCTCTAAACTTAGCTGAAATCACCTGATCACAGATTTCCACCCCTTAAAAACAAAATCATATAAGGACGCAGAGAAAAAAATAATATAAAAATGGCACGGACACTATCCGCCTCCATATTTATCTAGCTCCGCCACTGGCACAGACAACTCCCAACTAGCAATTAAAGTGTACTACTACTTCAACATACAACAGCATACATGAATAGATAAAAGACAAGATTTTTTTCTTACCTTGTTCTTGTTGTGCAGGTCTCTTCCTACCTTGACCCCTTGTTGCCACCATTGCGGTTGTGGCTAAGATGTGGATGTAGACCAGGTGCTCGTCGACAGGGAAGTAGCTACAGCGCGGCGAGGACCCACAATCCGGCGGTGGTTAGGGTTAGGTTGGGGCGAGAAATAGGTGGATGGGGCGAGATAGGTGGATGGGGCGAGATAGGTGCATGGGGTGATGAGCGACAGGGGGATGCGGCGATTGATTTCGGCGACGGCGCAGCTCGACGGCGAGGAAGCTGGTGGTCGACGGCGGTGTGTTCCGGCGGTGGCGGCTAGGGTTGGGAAATGGGGGGAAGAGAGGACGAGTGGCCGAGGGGGTGAGGAGGGAGTGGGGAAATGGATAAATACGTGACAATTTTGGCGGATTTTTTTTGCGGGATGGCGCCCTCCAAATGATTTTTGGCGCGGCCCGAGAGGTTGCAGTTTTCTTTTTTTGTTTTTGGCGATGCGGGATCTTATGAGTTAACTAAAATTGCGCTCAAGATCTACTGAACCCACTTGAATAGCGCAATGGAAAGGCACATTGAGTTGGATCTTGAGCTCCTGGGTTCGAAACCTATGGAAGCCATTTTTTTGGTTTTGCCAACTATTTTTGTGTTTTATTTTTTATTTCTCTATGTTTATATTTTTTGCCAGATTTGTAATTAGTATAATATTTCTTACTGATTTACCTAATTTACATTTTAGTTTCAAATGTTTTTGACATAGTGGTACTATACATCCCCCGCTACCATGAACATCTCTCACAAGGCTATATGTGAGACATGTATGCCCTTGTGAGGATGTGCATGACCACTTTCTCAGAATCAATTGAAACTTTTTTTGTCGTCATTATACACCAAAATGAGGTATCCATCCAAGTTTGAGATTTTTCTATATACCCTAGGGTATTTTAACATTTATCCTTCACTAATCCAAAACAAATTACAATAATAGGTAAACTTGGTCCGAAAATTGCACAGATGCACACAACATCATAGTTTGGTTCCATAAACATGCCATTAAAGTTTCAAATGATTCTGAGAAAGTGGTACTATACATCCCCTAGAAGCATCAACATGTCTCACTTAGTCACAAGGCTATATGTGAGACAAGTATGCCCTAGTGAGGATGTGCATGACCACTTTCTCAGAATCAATTGAAACTTTTTTTGTCGTCATTATACACCAAAATGAGGTATCCATCCAAGTTTGAGATTTTTCTAGCTACCCTAGGGTAGTTTAACATTTATCCTTCACTAATCCAAAAAAAATTACAATAATAGGTAAACTTGGTCCGAAAATTGCACAGATGCACACAACATCATAGTTTGGTTCCATAAACATCCCATTAAAGTTTCAAATGATTTTGACATAGTAGTGTCCATCTAAGGTTTTAGTTTTTTGTAGCTAGCTAGAGGTATTGTAGCTTTTATCCTTTAGTCATTCAACAAATAAGTACAATAATGTTGGCAGAACCAAAAAAAATTGGCTACCACAGGGTTCGAACCTAGGAGCCCAACTGGTTCGACTCCACCCTTCCTCCTGCAGCTCCCCTCTTTGGTCCTCGCCGGCGCTCTCCTCCCCCACCAGCACCACCGCGCCCCAATCGCCCAATCCGCGTGCATCCGTCCGCCATGCCTCCTCCCCGCCTCCCTGCCTCTGGGCGTCGTGAGGCCGCGGCGGCGGACGGGGCACGACGCCGGCTGGGGCCCCTGCCTGGTGACGCGAGGCCGCGGCGGGGCGTGCTGCCTCTGGCCGTCGGGAGGCCACGGCGGACGGGGCACGACGCCGGCTGGGGCCGTTGCCTGGCGACGCGAGGCCGCCGCGGGGCGCGCCGCCTCAAGGCGTCCGGAGGCCGCGGCGAACTGGGCGCGACGCTGACTGGGGATGCGGGGGTTCTGGATCTCGCCGGCTAAGCGGCGGACAGCCCTGTGCTCGCGTTGTAGAAGCCGCGGCCACGCCTTCTTCGACCCACAGACGGCAGCTGCAACCGTCCTCGACTGCCTTGCAGCAACCTCGCCGTCCAGCAGCCCTCGCCGAGGTCCTCCCTCCGTCGGTGCCTCGAACGCCTGCTTCAGCCCCGCCGTCGCCCTCGCCGAGCATGCCACCAGGTCTGTTTTCTTGGCTTCGTCCTGGAGCTGGAGGACCTCGGTGCTGAGATTCACAACAACATGTACCAGCCTGCAGAAAAGGGTTCACAACAAGCTCACTGTTTCTGGCCTTAAGTATATCATTCCGATAACTGATAAACTAACCACAATCTGTTATACATTCAATTCTGCAATCTTAAACAGTTGAATGCCATCACAGGCATATCTAAATAAAAATAGAGAAAGCAAAAAAAGAATAAATACAAAAAATGTCACTGCTCCATACTAGAAATCATCATCTTCATCGTCTAGGGACATGTCATCATTGTTGTCATTGCCACCATCACTACAGTACTGCAGTACTGTCTCATCTTCCTCCTCATCCTCACTATCTTCACGAGTAATAGGTTGCTTCTTGCTTCTTATAAGGTCTTCTAAATTTCCTTCAATTATAGTGACTTCTCCACCTTGAATATTGTGCCTAACCTCATTATCATCACCTAGTTGCACTACATGCTCAGTATCAAAACAGTAATCATCCTGATGCACATCATGACTGGCCTCATCTTTTTCAGCCACATCATAAATATTCCTATGTTCAAATTTCTGCACAACTCGCCAATCTTTACCTAAAGATGTGTCTTGCAGGTAAAACATCTTTTTCGATTGAGTTGCTAAGATGAAAGGATCAGTCTTGTACCATAATGACTGCACATTGACGGATTTGAAATGTCCGTCATCTCGAAGGCCTCTTGTCTTTCCTTCTTGGTTGAACCAATCGCATCGAAATAGAACCACCGTCCGACGGACTTGAAGATTCGAGTTATATTCCAACTCAATTACCTCTTTAAGGACACCATAAAAATCCATGTCTTTGCCATTATGTGAACCTTCAGTCATTACACCACTATTTTGTGTCAGCAGGAACTTCTCACGATCCACGGTGCTATACCGCACTCCATTAACCTTGCAAGCTGCACAAGTCTTAACCCGCAGATCAGGTCCACATGACAGTGCCCACAGTCCTTCGCTAACCGATTCTGGATTCTCCTTGCGTTTGTTCTCAATCTGTTGCAACAAAAGTACTCAGTTCACCAATTACATATGGATAATAATGAATTTACTAAACCTAGAATCACAATGTGTAGTGACTTACATGGCTCCTAAACCACTTTGCAAATCCTTGTTCAACCATTCTATCAACATCATGTGCACCTTGCTGCACTAGATTGTCCTTGTACAAGCTGCAGGGCAAAGTTTAGTCATAAGAAAAATTCGAAAATTTAGAAATAACATAAAAACTAAATCTCTAACATCTAAACGATACTTACTCCAAATATTCCTCAACTTCTTCACAATTATTTAGCACATACCAAACTAACTTATTGAAGACAACATCATCAATGTAGTCACTCCTATCAGATCCAACAAGAGTAACACAATGCTTAAAAACAGAGATGTCATCAGGCAATGGCATCTCTCCACCACTACCATCATCATGGTTAAATCTATTGTCAATATCCTCCATGTACCTAGAACAGAAAGTCAAGGTGTCACTTGCCATATATGCCTCAGCAATTGATCCTTCCGGCCTAGCCCTATTCCTTACAAAATTCTTCAAAGTGCCTAGCCGCCTTTCTATTGGGTACATCCATCCATACTGAACAGGTCCTCTAAGCAGTGCCTCATCAGGAAGATGGACAGCCAAGTGCACCATGACATCAAAGAAGACAGGTGGAAAGATTTTCTCAAGCTTGCATAGGATCAATGGAATTTCTTCTTTCAGCCGTTTCACAACATCTATCCTTAAATTTCTACTGCATAGTTCCCTGAAGAAGGTCCCGAGCTCTGCAACTGCTTCATATACATCCTTCCTCACCAGTCCTCTTAGGCCAGCATGTATGATTCTTTGCAGGAGTATGTGGCACGAATGTGTTTTCAGCTTTCCCTGTACCTTCGAACCATCTTCACTTATGTATCTTGCTAGGTTAGCCGCATATCCATCAGGAAACTTGATTCCTTTGAGAAACTTGCAAAACTCGATTTTCTGATCCTTCCCCAAGACATACGGAGCAGGTGGAGTTGTGACTGAGTTGCCATCCTGCTGTAAGTGCAATTCAGGTCTTATGCCCATATCATGCAAATCTAGCCTAGCATTGGTTGTGTCCTTGGTCTTGCCCTGTACATTGAGTAATGTGCCAAGAATGTTTTCACATATGTTTTTCTCTATGTGCATCACATCGAGATTATGCGGAAGCTTCAAATCTTTCCAATACGGCAATCTCCACAACCCAACTTTGCGGCTATAAATCCTTGGACCCTCATTGCGCTTCCTTTTATTTCCAGTAATTTCAGGATGCTTCCCTGGCCTAACATCTTTCACCTTCTCTAGCTCCTCTTGGAGCTCCTCCAAAGTGAACTTGCCTGGCTGATCTTTGTTTTCACGCTTACCATCGAAAGCCAAGTTTCTCCGCCATGCATGTGTCCTTGGAAGGTAACGACGATGTCCAATGTAACATAGCTTACCCCTTATTGCCCGAGACAACGGATCCTTGTCGCAATGAATACATGCATAATACCCTTTTGTTGTTCGCCCTGATAACGTGCTCAACGCTGGAAAATCATGTATACACCACAGCACGGCAGCACGAAGGTCAAACTTCCGACCAGTACATGCATCGTACGTACTGACACCCTTCCATAGATCGAGCAGCTCTTCAATTAGGGGCTCAAGGAACAAATCAAAATCCTTTCCTGGAGATTTTGGACCTGGGATGAGTAAAGACATAAAGCAGTTTGCTGGATTCACGCATTCCCATGGTGGGAGATTCAGCGGTGTCAGAAGCACTGGCCACATACTGTACTGGGTACTCATGTTGCCAAATGGATTGAATCCATCGGTGGCTAAGGCAAGCCTCAGGTTCCTCAGATCAGCTGCAAAGGTTGGTTCCCTCCTGTCGAACTCCTTCCATGCTTCCCCATCAGCTGGATGGCTCATTACATTGTCGACTGGCATCCTCACTTTCTTGTGCCATTGTGTTTCCTCAGAAGTTCGCTTTGCAGCAAAAATTCTTTTCAACCTTGGAAAAAGTGGAAAATGCCTCAATACCTTGTGTGGAACCTGCTTGGTCCCAGTGTCATCTTGCCATCTAGACGCCTTGCATACTGGGCACACATTCTCTTTAGCATACCTCTTACGAAACAACACACAATTGTTCTTGCATACATGGATGTTTTCGAATCCAAGGCCCAATTCTCGAAGATATTTCTCGGCCTCATCATATGATTTTGGCAACTCACTCTGAGGGTATCCTGACGACAGCAACTTCATAATTGTGGAAAATCCTGTATTGGGGATTCGATAGCGAGACTTGATATACAACATCCTCACCAGAAAAGAGAATTTTGAATGGCTAGATCCCGGGCTAAGTGCCTTCTTCGCATCTTCAAGGACTCTTGCAAACCTTGGTTGTTCTCCATCAGCCTCTGCCGCAGCATACAGATCTCCTATCATCTCTGGTACTCCGTGATCCTCATCATAATCATCATCGGCCACATCCACATGTATCCCAAAGTCATGATCACCTCCTTCGACCTCCTGCTCCAAATTGTCAACTACTGCAGTATCTGCCGACTCCCCATGGTGAATCCACCTGGTGTATGTAGCTGACATTCCATAAATGTGTATATGGTCACTTACATCATCCTGAGGCCACAAACTTTGATTAAGACAGTTGCGGCACAGACAAAGTATGTGGCTGTCTTCGGGGTATCTTTCACTAACAAATTTCATGAACTCTTCAACTCCTTTCACATATGCATCTGTGAATTGTCTCCCGAAAATCCAGCTTCTATACATCTGTTTTGACAATAAAATAAACCTTGTTCTCAGTCCTTAAATTAGAGTAAAATCAACAAAATTCAATAACATATCAAACACATGCATATTATATGTAACAATATTAAAAATCAATTCAAACCTTGTACTATGCCCGCGTAAGTCGCGTCGCCGCAGCTCTGTCCCACGCGCGCCGCTGCTACCCGGCGCACCTCTGCCCGCCCCACGCTCGCCGGCGCTGCTGCTCAGCTGTGGCGGAGCCAGGAATTATATATAGCGAGGGCCAGTCAGCTGACAAAACACATATAGTGTATATATATATAATAGGAATTTAAATATATTTATATATAAGTATACAGCTAGAGTTCGATCATCATATATTGAAACACTGAAATCTATATTCAATAAATAATTATGTATGCTGTGATAATTTGCTATGAAAAACAACGATTGTAATCTGATGTGTACGAGTACGACCAATTAGGCCTTAGCTCTAATCCGATGGACGTAAAAGATAGAAAAGAACATACGCCGATGAATTGATGATGCCTGAACGTGTGCTGCTGCTGCGGACCTGCAGTCTCACTATCTCGGGGACGATCGCAAACTTGGGACGGGTCTTGAACCCCGAAGGCCGGACGGACTGACGGACGATCGGAGGTGCGGCCTTGCCCTCGCGGCAGGGCACGTGCTGGCGTGCCGTGCGGCGGCGGCAAGAACAGCAGCGCGCCGCCCTCCGGCCACGACTCGCGAGTTGGACTACGTACGTACATGGGCTTGGGCCATATGAAACAGAATGACAATTATCATGTTTTAAAACAACAAATAAAAAAACATGCTTACCTATACCACGAACGGTTGAGTACTCTAGTGGTAACGCTCCAACTTACCTAGCGGCAAGTCGCAGGTTCGAACCTCCGCTGGGAGGAAATTTTTTGCCAAAAAAAGGGAGGGAGAAGGCAGTTGTCCCGCATTGGGACCCGCCTGTGGGACCACGGCGCCACATCATCACGGTGGGACCCGCTGGTGGACCCCGCTGGCCACGTCATCGAGGTGGGATCCGCTGGTGGGACCACGGCGCCACATCATTGAGGCTGGGACCCGCTGGTGGGACCGCATGCCCACGTCATCAAGGTTGGGACCAGCTGGTGGGACCGCATCGCCACGTCATCGAGGTCGGACCCGCTGGTGGGACCACGGCGCCACGTCCTCGAGGTGGTGCACGAGCCAAAAATCTATGACGATTTAGTTTTGTTGTTTTATGACGCTCCGTTCGTTTTCGTCATTATTCTTCGTGCCAAAACTCCGTCACTTGACACTAATGACGAAACTATAAGTTTCGTCATTGAAATCGATAGTTCTGTGACGAAAATAGTAAACGTCACGAGTGAATCGTCATTGATGAACACATTTCTAGTAGTGCCTCTCAATCCTTGCTGAGCAGTGACCGCATTTTGTTGAATGGTTGGAATAGTTGCATGGAAATGGATTGAGATCACGTATGATTGATGGAAGTTCGTGAGCAAAGTTTGGAAAAATGAGCAGGCGAAGGAAATTTTTCGATCGTTTGAGATTCCGAAAGAACAACAGGCCTCCGTGTGACGACATGCGTTGCTAGCATCATGCAAAGCATGGAAGAACTTCAAGAGCATGCTTATCAAGCAATATGTTGAGAAGGATCTGACACCCTTCCAGAAGTATCCGTTCTGGAACCACAATGGTAAGAGTTTGTGGCGAAGAAGATGACAGATAATTTTAGAAGTGAAAGTGCGGCGTAGGGCCCTCTAGGCAAAAAACACGCACCCCCATATACTAGACACCACTGGGGGTGCAGGTAAAATCCTGTAATGGAGGAAGGAGGACAAGCAGGCAATCCTGCGGGAGGCCTCCCTGCCATTTGCCAGGATCCCTGATGAGCGTGCTGGAAACTAGATAAGAGCGAGGTCATCTACCGTGTCATCAGGGGCCATCTCCTTTTGAAACCCCACAGACGAGGAAGTGTCCCACCACCTGGTAAGATATAAAATTACCTAGTTTGTAATTACTCTATAACTTCATAGGAAGTGAAATGATATGTTGGGCTCTTGTAGGAATTGCTGAGTGTAGAATCTTCCCAAGGCTCATACTAGGCAGTCAGGGAGAGAGATGTACTCTCTGTGGCTCTGGAAACCAAGGAGCACCCAGGTCGCATGAGAGGCCATAGTTTTTATGTTCCAAGGAAACATGGTTTCTTAGATGACTTCGAAGCGTACCAGAGTAGGAAGATAGCTAAAGCTAAGTGTGGGGCATGGCTATGAGAGGAGCTTAAGGCATCCCTTAGAGAGGAGATCGCCGATGCTGTCGAAGATGAACGGTAGATGGAGAGTAGGCAGGAAAGGTCTAGGGAAATTCAGTTGGACGCCTCCGCTGCTCCTATGGTAGCCACCCCCCGATCATCGGAGTAGCTGCGCGTCCAGTCCTACCTCGGAAAGCAACCACAGAATCCTTGTCGATGACATTCTGATAATAATTATTACCTCTGAAATGATTGATCCATTGATAGGCTTGTTGGAGTAACTAATTTTATATTGTTATGTAGGTGGCTATGAAGTGCAAACTCTAAGTGAGATATACCTCCATTGCCCTGTGCGCTACTTGGGGCCTGGCATATCCATCCGGTGCTGGGGCCTTGGTGCATGGTGTAACTCTAGCACCAGGTTTTGCAAAAGTGAATATGGACGGTGTTCATGCCAATTTTAAGGTCGTCCCACTACAAATGCCCCCAAACAATGAGGTCGTGACTCTAGGGCAAGCCATTAGAATATTTATCTAATGGCTCAAGAGGGATATTTACCTGGAGGCTCCTGTACCGGAGCCAAGTCCATAGGAGCTATCTGCATCGGTGCAAAGTTTACCAGAGCTACCTGCACCAGTGCCAAGTCCACCGGAGCCAAGTCCACGGGAGCTACCTGCACCGGTGTCAAGTCCACCGAAGCTACCTGTACGGATACAGTAAGGGCACGGTGGATCATATGCATCTACATCTCGTACCCAGTCAACTATCATGAAGTCGACCTCTAACAACTAAGGAGGTAAGGGCAAACTGAAGAAGACCGATGATATCCCCTACTTGTCGTTGGCCCTGAAATTCATGCTAGATGAGCCGTTGGTCGTCTCGATAGAGAACATCCAAACCCTAGGATTGGCTTGCCAGAGTTTTCGTGCATGGTACATGGAATACGCCAACAAGCCAAAAGAACAACGACACTTAGGTGTCAACATTATGTTCAGACCGCATTATCTTCTGCACGACATTCATTACTGTATCTTCACGGTAACATTTCAGGACTTGTTCTTTCTCTTCAAACTCGACGCCCTCGATGCCTCACTCATTCGATGTTGGACACTGTAGGTGTGTACAATACAGGTCTATGTTCAACTAATACCAAAATTTCATGTATAACTCATTGCTTTTGTATATATATACATATAGATACATGGTGACTAAAGCCAGATTAATGAAATCATCGGTAGGTTTCCTCGTCCCATACTTGGTCTCCATGCATATCATCAAGAAAGATGCATCCTTCATCGAGTGTTACATGATGACGGCATTGATGGCTCATCGTAACAAGAAATTCATTCTTATACCTTACAACCAGGGGTAAGTGCTGCACTAGTGGCTATACTTATTGATTTGTACTTTATACACTGCTACAAAAAGGCTATACTGGACGGCTACATCACAGACGGTTCCTATGAACCGTCTATGCGGGAATTATCACAGACGGTTCACACTAACAACCATAAGTGATATTTTCATAGACGGTTATTTATACGAACCGTCTGTGATAAAGCAATACATCACAAACGGTTTGTATTAATAACCGTCTGTGAAAATATCACAAACCATTATTAGTATAAACCGTCTGTGATAATGCAAGACATCATAGACGATTCGTGTTAATAACCGTCTATAATATTTTCATAGATAGTTATTAATACTAACTGTCTGTGATATATGCATTATCACAGATGGTTCGTATAACAAATCGTCTCTAATAATGCCACGACACCGATCCGTGGCATCTCCCTAGGATTCTAATCTCACTCATCCATTCTCTCCACATTGAATGGCAGGCACCGATTCCTCCCACCTCTCACCCCTTATTTATTACTCCTCCCTCTCACTCTGAGATAAGTTCTACCAGCTGCTCCTAGCTAGTTCATCCACTCCTAGCTTGTTCCTTGACGACGCCGACTACCGCCATGATCTAGCACCTCCGTTGTGACACCACGGTCGACTGCACAACACACTCTTTGTCGTAAGTGTTGTAAGAGTGTCTTATGCAGTCTCACTATCGTGACACAAAGGTGGTGCTACCGCCACCTCTCCTTCGCTGCAAGGCACCGCAGAAGCAGCTAACTAGCTACCAAGATGGTGCTCAAGTCGACATCAAGGACATTCAGCTTGCGCAATGCTAGGATCTCTCCTTCTTCTATATTTTTGCCAAGGGTTCATAGGATTAGGATGTGGTCTTGCCATGTTTAAGAGTTGGGTTCATAGAATTATGATGTGTTCTTGCCATGTTTAAGAGTTAGGTTCGTAGGATTAGGATGTGTTCTTGCCATGTTCTTGCTATGTTAGATGGATAACCTACGCATTATTTGTGATGCTATAATGGTGAATTCTGTTGGAATGTGCTGCTGTGTTTGCTGCTATATTTGCTTACTTTCAAAGGGCATAGCTAACATTATTTCTTGAGGCTAGCCAAAAAACAGAAATAGATTTAGAAATATAAAAGAACTTATAACCGTCTGTAATAGTTGGCTATCATAGGCGGTTTGTAGTAGAAAACGTTTGTGATATCTCATAATTCATAGACGATTTCAACTACAACCCGTCTGTGATAGTTTAATACAGAAGATTTCAACTACAAACTATTTGTGATAGTCAACTATCATAGATGATTATGAGTTAATAACCATCTATGATTCGTAAATAACTGTCTATGATTGTATGAATCACAGATGGTACGAAAACCATCAGTGATGACCTCATGTCATTATTGAACTATAAACTCAGACGGCTCATGAAACCATCTATAATGATGTTTTTAAACAGTCTATGATGACCTTTTTTGCAGTAGTGAATCGTGTTTCACAGATAATGGATATGGGGATATCTAATCAATAATGTGAACATATGTTAGAGGAAATGATGTTCGATGGATCTACCTTGATACATTGTTGAGATTGTTATATTTTTATATGTCATCAATTGGTCTCAAGTAATGATGATGCATAATTCTTGTACATGAGATCAACATAGTTTTCTACAGGTGTAATAGTCCACTTAGGGGTTGCCAAACGCTACTTCATAACTGGGTAGTTATAAAGGTAGTTTTTAGATATGCTATAAAACACACGGAGGAATGTTATTAGTCGGATATGGGATTTTCCCCTCCTACATAACAAGAGAGATATTGGCCTCCTCGATATGGTCTGATAAAGAAAGTGCATGACCACACTATGAGTGGTCGAAGACTCAACCACATGAAGTTATCTATCACTAGATTAGAAAAAGATTGAACAGTCCATGAATGACACGTTTCTCACCTAGAGTTCGATCAGGTATTGTGAGGCAAGAGGAGAATAAGCAAAAAGGTCGTTTATTCTTACCAGATACGAACTAGTTATGTGGGTATATTTACTAGTCGTGATCTAGTCAGATATATCACAAACTAGTATGCGAACTGGTGATAACCAGATATGAACTAATCATGAATGACTAAGACCTGGTTGAGATCATATTGCACAAGATTCATCCAGTTTGATCTTTGTGTATATTTGAGGGTCGATATTCCCTACTAGGGACTGCTACTGACCAGTCACTAGTGATTTGAAAGGTGTTTTCGGTCTATAACCAGGTATACATGAACTTACAGAGTCACCCACTTAACGAGTTGATATAATAAGGGTCCGGATGACAGACTTCGAGCGAGATACGATCTCTTTTCGCATTGGACATTGGGTTATAAGAAAAGATAGAGAGATCACACCACCTACCGAAACCCTAGCTGTCTCCTTCCAAAGATCCTGTTATGCGCTTTGATGTAGCACACCGGCGCACAACATTCTATCTCTAGACATGTGGACTTGGTAGAGGCGTTATTGTGACTACGACATTGATCGAAACAGTCAGAAGAGAAAATGATCGACTCGTGGAGATTGACTACTGCTAGAGGATGATCGGTTTCCGTAAATCGCTTTCAAAAGACGTTAGATGATTGACTACCCCTACTACACCGACACACGCTATATTGAACCGGGCTGTTTTAACTCTTTTCTACTGCACTGCGCATTTAGTAATAACGATATATGATTTTTTACTTACATAACTTTCTAATTTACATAATATAAATTTTAATTTACGCTAGTGTAGTCCCTACCGTAATCCTTGTTATTAAACCTTGTAACAATTTTGATCCAGGAGAAAACGCACACATCGCAAATGAACTGGGAGAGAACACAGAAGAATTTCTAAATTTCTTTATTCTCTTACTTGCTCCCCCTTTTTCTTGCCTTTTCTTTCGCTTTTTTCTTTGTTACAAAACTGGGTACAAGCCTCCTCAATATAAAGGCTAAACTCTCCTACTCGCAGACGTATTCGGACTTCAAGTTGGACACAACTTCAACTTGAGTTACACATGGAGACTGACTCTACTACGTCTTGAACTTGAAGTCAAGATTATTTTTAATAATATCCCCCTTAATCTTGACTTGACGTACCCTAGTTTTAGTCTCAATACATTATAAACTACTAGCCATGCCTCCACATGAAGCGTTCTACATGCAAGTTACATGTAGAAACTCAACTCAACTGGTACTGGTCCATCCAAATGCAAATATTCTAAAACATTGAGACAGTCGAACTCAACTACGACTTACTAAACTCATACTTGACACAGAACGACGACACATCTCCTCAACGTTTTGATTTCTTTTCACCTTACTTGAGTTTGGATGGCGAACACATCTTCTCAACATCCAACACTCCTTGAGCCTTCATGTACACCTTCATCTTGATTGCCCGGGTTGCATAATTGCTCGTCGTGAGCAGCAGATAATGCAGCGAGACAGCGGAACTATTATTCGCCATCAACTGGATGATGCCTCATCACTGGTGACACCACTTCTCGAAGAACGCGACATGATCTTGGGCATGGATCATGAAATTGGGCTACTTTGGAGCCGCTCTTGGACCAAGAGAATGGAGAGAAAAAAACTGCGTTGTTTTTTCTTTTTTCCTTGAACTTGCTCCTTTTGGAGTACTGCACGCAGACGAGTTGATTCTTTTCGCTCTGCCTTGCGTGCGACTCGGAGACCACATCAGCTCGGAGAAGGACAACAAACGACTCGGAGACTGCCACGCACGGACCGAACAAAAATTGATGCGAACGCGGTGCTGCATCGATTTTTTCAAACGGACAGATGGAAAAAAAATATCTGAAACCACTTCTCTTCTAATTTGCTGCTGTCTTTCTGACACTACGCCTGCTTTCTGCGCTGGACCAAAGAGAGCCGGTGAAGATAGCAAACTTCTCTCTCTGCTGTCCTTGTCTCTTCTCTTTCCTACACGAAAAAACTATCTGAAACCACTTCTCTTCTAATTTGCTGCTGTCTTTCTAACACTACGCCTGCTTTCTGCGCTGGACCAAAGAGAGCCGGTCAAGATAGCAAACTTCTCTCTCTGCTGTCCTTGTCTCTTCTCTTTCCTACACAAAGGTGTTTTCTCTTCTGCCTTGCTACACTTTTCCTTGTGTGACGTGATGCACGATTGGATAATGCAGTGAATTGTTAGCCTCTCTCTCCTATCTTGTTTCTCTCTTCCTGGCGCACTGGTCCTACACTGATTTTTTCTTTGCTTTTTGTTGTGTCGGGTTGCGCTGCTCCTCTGAGATGGCTTCTTTTTTCTCTTGCGCAGGACACAAAGAAACCAAAAACGCTGCTTGCTTTTTGCTTGCTCTACGTAGACTTGGGGTAGGTAGACGACGTGTGTCTCGGGGGCCTCGTTGGATAGCTGCCTTCGGAATCGATGGACCGCGTCGAAATGGAATCGCTGAGATCATTTTTTTCAGCGACTCAGATTTCCACCTAGGCTCTGATACCACTTGTTACAATTTTGATCTAGAAGAAAACGCACACATCGTAAATAAACTGAGAGAACACGGAAGAATTTCTGAACTTCTTTATTCTCTTACTTGCTCCCCCATTTTTCTTACTTTTTCTCTCGCTTTTTTTCTTTCTTACAAAACTGGGTACAAGCCTTCTCAATATATACGAATAAAAAACTCCTATTTGTATACGTATTTGGACTTCAAGTTAGACACAACTTTAATTTAAATTACATATGAAGACAAACTCTACTACATCTAAAACTTGAAGGCAAGATTATTTTTAACAAACCTCATAGTACCTTGCACTGGCTGCTAACCTTGTCGTCACTCGTCACCGAGAGACAGATGGAATCTACGCTCCCTTGCACTGGCTGCTAACCTCATTATCGTCACTAGTCATCGACTGGCTGCTAACCTCATCGTCGTCACTCGTCACCGAGAGACAAATGGAATCTACGCTCATTTTAGTAAGGCAAACTCGGTTCATTATCAACTCTGTGGTATGCGCGACATGTGCAATGCCATCAGAGTGTTGCAAGAAGCCAAAGAACCCGGCCGATGGAGTCGTCGACTAGCACAGGCGCCGCGCCAGCGCCACGCACCGAGCGGCAGACGCCGCACGTCGTCCTGCTCGCCAGCCCCGTTGCCGGTCACCTCATCCCGCTGGCCGAGCTGGCGCGGCGGCTTGTCGCGCACCACGGCTTCGCGGCCACGCTCATCACCTTCGCCGACCGCTCCGCCCAGGACGCCCTCTCCGGCCTCCCTGCCTCCGTCGCCACCGCGGTGCTCCCCGCTGTCCCGCTCGAGGATCTCCCCGGCGACGCCCGCTTCGAGATCGTGCTCTTCGAGATCATCCGCAGCTCCGTTCCACACCTCCGCACGCTCCTCCTTTCCATCAGCTCCACTGCCCCGCTCGCCGCGCTGGTGCCGGACTTCTTCTGCTCCGCGGCGCTGCCCCTCGCCACCGAACTCGGCGTCCCTTGTTGGAAGGTCTTACGACCTCCCAGGATCTTTTACGACCGGTTAGAGTCGTTTACGACTGATTTCGACCACTTACGATGCCGTACGACCACTCAAACTCGCCACCGATTGCTTTGAGTCGTGGTCGTAACTTCACTGTAGCAGTTTACGACCGCTTTGAGCTATCTTCCTCCAGCCGCTTGATAATACCGTGATCGAAACCCTTTATGATCACGCAGTGATGCTGGTGATCACTGTTCACCGTGGTCGAACTTGGTTCTGACCACGTTCAGACCTCCCTGATGAAGTCGCTGCTCCTTACGACCACCCTCACCGTGGTCGTAGCCTTCTCTACGTGGTCGAACTCCTTCTACGTGGTCGGTAGTCCTTTACGACCACGTTCTGCTCTTCATCATCGTGATGAAAAAATCTCTACGATCACGTCTATCAGATGGCTCGAGAGAAACCAAAACACCGGGATTGCGTTTCTCCTCTTTTTGTATTTTCTCAATTGCTTGGTATATTGAATACATGGCTCTAAGCCTCTTTTTATACCCTGGCTGTTCGAATTCAACACGGGTTCTCAAACCTACTCCGACTCCGAGTCTAATATGACTTCGACTCTGTTTCCAACTACGACTTTGAATTGCGGCTGCAATTCGACTTCGATTACACTCAAATTTTGCACATGACTCTAAAACAAGATTATTTACAACATCCCTGGCTACATCTTCGTGCCCAGCAACCTCAACGCGATCGCCCTCATACGCCGCGCCGTGGAGCTCAACGACGGCGTTGCCCCCGGCGAGTACCGCAACCTCCCGGTGCCTCTCGAGCTTCCAGGGGGCATATCGCTGCGACGCGCGGACATCGTGGACGGGTTCCAGGACAGTAACGATCCGGTTTATGCGCAACTCATCGACGAGGGCCGGCGGCACCGCTGCGCCGACGGCTTCCTGGTGAACACCATCTATGAGATGGAGCCCGCCACCGTGGAAGAGTTCAAGCAGGCGGCGGAGCAAGGTACGTTCCCGCCGTGTTACCCGATGGGGCCATTCGTACGGTCATGCTCCGACGAGGGCGGCGCGCCGGCCTGCTTAGATTGGCTGGATCGCCAACCAACGGGATCGGTGGTGTACGTCTCCTTCGGGAGTGGTGGCGCGCTGTCCGTGAAGCAGACGGCCGAGCTAGCCGCCGGGTTGGAGGCGAGCGGCCACAGGTTCCTTTGGGTCGTGCGCATGCCATGCCTGGACGGCGACCTTTGCATCTTGGGGACCGGCCACGGCAATGACGAGGACCACGGTAGTGACAAAAACCCACTGGCATGGCTTCCTGAGGGCTTCTTGGAGAGGACGAGGGGAAGGGGCCGGCCTTGCCGTCGCGGCGTGGGCGCCACAGGTGCGCGTGCTTTCTCACCCAGCGACGGCGGCCTTCGTGTCGCACTGCGGGTGGAACTCGACGCTGGAGAGCGTGGCGTCCGGCGTGCCGATGATCGCGTGGCCGCTGTGCGCAGGGCCGGTCCTGGGATTTTAGGGGCCCGGGGTGAAACTAGAAATAGAGGCCCTGGTATAAATATCTAAATATAAATCTACATACATACACACACACACACACACACACACACACACACACACACACACACACACACACACACACACACACACACACACACACACACATATATATATATATATATATATATATATATATATATATATATATATATATATATATATATATATATATATATATATATCTAATTTTACCAACAAACACTTAAAATGCGTTATGTATTAAAGAAAAATTCATATCAAAGAGTTTATAGATATTATCTTAAAAATTTCTTCAAACATTTCTAGATGCGAAGTCATTAATGATGGTATTGATATCAATCTCATCCAACAATTTCTTCTCAATACATAAAGTTGCCAAACTGTTTAACCTCTCTTGAGACATTGTTGACCTTAAATGATTCTTCAACAATTTCAACTTTGAAAAGCTTCTTTCAGCTGATGCCACAGTCACAGGCATAGTAAATAAAATCCGATAAGCAATAGAAATATTAGGATAACAATCCGCTTCTCTGACAAACTCAAAGATCTCCATAGCAGACATTGGTTTATCTGATAAAGTCAATTGCATAACACTTAACTCAGAAATTAGATCATTTAACTCAACATCAGATGAACCATCTAGAGAGAAAGTTTCTGCAAATTTTGTACAACATTCTTTTAATTTAGTTCGATCCAATGACTTCAATGTTGTTGAACTCATTAAAAATCCAAATATACTTCCGAATGTTTGAAGTTCTTGAAATCTACTTTTCAATAAATTGATTGCCATATCAACCATAACAAAAAAAATAATTAACTTCAAAAGGCCCAAAATAAATCTTCAAAGTATGTATATACACTACATAGTATATGGGGGCCCCTAGATTTTGGGGGCCCAGGGCGGCCGCCCCTCTTGCCCCCCCTCAGGGCCGGCCCTGGCTGTGCGCGGAGCAGAAGATGAACGCGGTCATCTTGGAAGGGAACGTCGGGGTGGCGCTGCGGCCCCGCGCTCGGGAGGACGGCGGCATGGTGATGCGCGAGGAGATCGCGGCGGCGGTGACGGAGATCATGGAAGGGGCGAAGGGGCGCGCCGTGCGGCGCCAGGCGAGGGATCTGCAGCAGGCGGTGGCGCGGGCGTGGTCGCCGGGGGGGTCGTCGCGCCGGGCGCTGGAGGAAGTGGCCGTCAAGTGGAAGGCGGCGCTTCGCAAGCAGAAGTAACGGACATGCAAGTGGCAAGCCGTGATGTATGTGCGTCCACCATGCATGCATGCATAGAGTCGATCATCTTTAGAGTAGCTGACCATTTAGATCCATAAATTTCTAAGAATTTCAGTCGGATTTTCTCATCTTTTGATTTACTTCAACAAGGTCGTGCGCCGACTTCCCGGACGAACGGGCTCTCTCCTGAGCACATCTCGAGTCCCAAACCGTTTGGTTGACACCCTCCATCTGCAAAAATCAGGCGACATACCCACTTGACCCAATCCAAACATGTTTATATCCAATGCGATAGTGGTTTTGGGATGACATAGAAACTAGCCTGCAGAATCAACAAATGGACTGTGTAGGCATCACCCAGATGTTTTCTTCCTAATTATCATCCAAATTTGTGACCTTTGGATGAGAGATCAAAATGCCCCTTATTTTTAAAGGGGGAGATTTTTTCAAGGAGAGGGAGTAGAATTCAAGGGGAGGGAGGAGAATTCATAGCCATTGGATCTCTAATCCAATGATCCTAAATCTGGATGATAGATAGAAAAAAATATATATCCGGATAACATTTAACAAAACCCTCAATAAATAACCTCTTGACCCAATCCAAACCTGTTTATATCCTATGCGATAGTGTTTATTTTCGTCCTCCTCCATTTATTATGGGAATCAACCATGTTTTTAGGATGAGAGAATACTCTCTCATCTTAAACCACTATGGTTTCAGCTGAAACCATAGTGGTTTAGGATGAGAGAGTATTCTGCACTGGTTTTTAGAGTTCGGTGGTGAAAAAGAATGGCTTTGGAGTAGAATGGTGTTTTTCAGACTCAGGCAGAGTTGAGGGTGATGAAATTTACTTGTTCCTTAATGTTTGTTCGATCTGATCCATGGTCAATGCGCCTGACGCTTCCAGAAAGGAAAGCTGGAACATGCTCAAGACAAACTCGGTTCCTTATCAACTTGGCTCTACCGCGAGTGTTGGTCTCAAAGTCCTACCCAGCATTTGTTTATTAGCCTCATTAATTAAGTGCGTAACTATTGGATTTCTAATATTTTCATTGGCCTGGATGTTGTAGGGGTGGCCCCCATCTAGACCCAGCCAACCTACTAAGGGATTGTAAAGTCCAAAATAGGATATGTGTAATGACATAAGCACCCCTGCGAGGGATACATGAGTGTAAGGACACACTTGTAAAATATTCTCCATGTGAATATATATATGGCTTCCCTGGACATGGGGAAGGGGCGAGCATTGTTCATATGTCATCTCCACTACCATACTCCTACTTTACTGTTTGGTCAGTAGCCACAACAGTTGGCGCCGTCCATGGGGATGATTGAGCAAGCCTGGGATCTGAGGAAGGATGGCACCCAAGAAACCTTCATTGGAAACAAAGAAGAAGAGGAGCACAGCGGCGGCGCTTGTCAACGCCAGGGCCTCCGCATCAGCAGCTGGTGCGGATGGCAGCACTGGTGCTACGACCGTCGACGTCGACACCCGCGGCACAATGGCCGACCCCACCGCTGGCGTGGCGATCGGCGTTGGTAGCACCGACCAGCTTACCGGGAGGGGTGACACCAACACCCGCGCTGGCACGGCCACCGCCCTCGCACCCAGTGTGGGAACGACGAGTGGTTTCGGTGGCAACGTTGGCCTCATCATCGACCCCGGAGTCCACCGCACCGGCGTGCCGAGCAGTTCCCGAGCACAAGCCGTGGTCACCACCAACCCAGGAGTTCATGTCGGCGCTCCTGCCGGTGCAACCATGTTGGCGGTGAAGAATGCCCTATTGATGGCCCTCGCCATGTTGCAACGGGAGCTGGCGGACCTTCGCGGAGCCGTGCGGGATATACAAGAGGCTCGGAGCCAACAAGTCTCGCCGGCGGCGGTGGCGGAGCCTACGCCAGAGCGGGCAGATAGCCACAACGCCCCTACATCCAGCCGCGTTCCAATTCGGCGTGTGGATCCGGTGTCCCCCCCTCTTCGTGGGCCTATAGTAATCGGCGTGGCCGGAGGACTCCAAGTTCCCCACCATTATCGAGCCGTACAAAGGCGACACGGACCCCCGGAAATTCGTGCATGTGTACGAAACCGCCATCGAAGCTGTGAGAGGGGACGACTCCACCAAGGCGAAGGGACTTCCCCTCGCGCTGCACGGAGTGGCGCCCTCTTGGTTCTTCACCATAGAGCCTAACTCCATCTATGCGTGGGAACAGATCCGCGACCGCCTCTACAACAACTTCCAAGGGAATTACGTCGAGTGCGTCGACGCGGATCAGTTCTTCACTATCAAGCAAAAACCCTCGGAAAGGCTCCGAGAGTATTTCAAGGGCTTCGCTAAGGTTCGCTACTAGGTCAAGAATGTCAACGAGACCACCATCATCAACGCAGTGATACAAGGCCTCTGCCTAGGTCCATTGGCCGAGTACAATGCGCGCAAGCCAATCAAGACGGTTGCTAAGCTCTTCGACAAGATGGAAGAGTACGCGAGGGCGGAGGAGGATGCACAGTGGCGCAGAGGCGACGACTCCGACACTAATCAAGCAGAGGACTCGTCAAAGAAGGAGGACTCATCGAAGAGCGCCGCCAAGCGCAAGCAAGAGTCCTCGAAGGATGCCTCCGAGAAGAAGGACACCCCCAAATGTAAATAGGACTCATCCAATGACAAACCCAAGCGCAATTAGCGTAGATCCCAGAGGGCCCGCTATGTCTTCGACATCGAAGGCGGCTCTGAGGACAATGCCCCCATCGGTCGCGGATGAGGTCGCAGAGGCCGGGGGCGAGGGCGCGGCCGAGGTCGAGTCGATAGACCCCGCGCAGAGCAAGAGGTCAGGATTACGGCCTGTGGTGTGAGGTGCATGGTCATGGTGATCACCTCACACGGACATGCACCGCCATCGCAGCATTTCGTCAAAGCGTTGCCAGGGATAGAGCCCTGGAAGCGAGGCCACCAGTCATGGCCCACGTGCAGCAGCCCCAAGAGGGCCCTTTGCGGATACAGGCCCCGGAGGGAGCCCAGCGCCGGATTATAAATGTCATCTTTGGGGGCTCTTCCCTGGAATTCTCCTCGGCGTGGCAACAGAAGGCCTGCGTGCGGAGGTTGCACCACGTTGCGGCGTATCCTGTGCAAACATCGCCGGCTTGGGCGCAACATGACATCACCTTCACACCTGCTGACGCGGAGGGTGTGGAATTCCCTCATCAAGATCCCTTGGTCATCCAGGCCACCATCGCAAGTTGCGATATCAAGCGCGTCCTAGTAGATAGAGGTAACTCCGCCGACATTCTGTTCGCGGCAGCCTTCGACCAGATGGAGATCCCCCGAAGTCGCTTGGGCTCCTCGGGAATCCCATTGCAAGGCTTTGGGGGTCAGCCGCTGAAGGCGCTAGGCCAGATACGCCTGCAAGTCTCCTTTGGCCAGGGCGACAACTCGAGGAGCGAAGACATTACTTTTGACGTCGTCGACATCCCGTACCCGTACAACGCCATATTGGGACGTCCAACCCTCAACTCCTTCGGAGTACTCCCGCACCATGGCTTCCTATGCATGAAGCTCCCGGGCCCACAAGGTATCATCACCACTTTCGGTGACCAGGACCTCGCCCGACGCATAGAGCTTGGTGCTCGGGGCCCGCACTGCAAAGTGCATGTCCTCACCGACACTCCGAAGGCAGACACGCCCTCTGCCCCGGGATGGACACCTAAGCCCCAGCTGAACAGCGGGGTCAAGAGGGTGCCTTTGCAGGCAAGGGACAATGTGTGTCCATCAGCAAGGGCCTTCCCCCGGAAGTGGAGTAGGACCTACTCCGGGTCCTCCGGGATAACGCGGACATCTTCGTGTGGTCCCCAAATGACATAAAGGGTGTCGATCATGCCCTCATTGAACACACCTTAGCAGTCCACCCCGACGCCAAGCCGGTCAAGCAAAGACTCCGGCGCATATCGATCGAGCAGCAGCAAGCGACCAAGGTAGAGGTAGCGAAGCTTCTCCAGGCCAGGGTTATCCAAGAAGTCCAGCACCCGGAGTGGCTTGTCAACCTGGTGCTTCTGAAAAAGGCTAGCGGTGCCTGGTGCATGTGCATTGATTTCACTGCCCTCAACAAGACGTGTCCGAAGGATAATTACCCATTGCCACGGATAGATCAGCTAGTGGACGCCATGGCAGGGTGTGAGCTCATGAGCTTCCTTGATGCATACTCCGGATACCACCAAATTCACATGGCCAAGGCTGACAAAGACAAGACCAGCTTCATAACGTCGGTAGGGACATACTGCTTTGTCAGGATGCCCTTCGGCTTGAAGAACGCAGGTGCCACCTTCACTCGCCTCGTTGCACTGGCGTTGGCCTCCCAGCTTGGGAGGAACGTCGAGGCTTATGTCGATGACGTGGTCGTAAAGACTAAGCAGCTTGCCTCCCACGGTCAAGACCTCCAAGAGACCTTCGAAAACCTTAGGCAAGCGGACATCAAGCTCAACCCAGACAAATGCGTCTTCGGCATGCAAGCTGGCAAACTCTTGGGCTTTCTGGTGTCCGGGGTGGCATCCAGGCGAACCCCAACAAGGTCGACGCGATTCTCTCCATGGAGCCGCCGAAGACGACGAGGGAGATCCAGAGGCTTACTGGATGCATGGCCTGCCATTTTTCAAGACCCTTCGTAGTTGCGATGGGTTCCACTGGGATGATAATTGTGCGAAGGCTTTCGACGACCTCAAAAAGCACATCGCAAGCCTTCTTACCTTGGTCGCCCCAGCACCAGAGACTCCCCTTTTGCTCTACCTCGCTGCCACGGCAACGGCGATCAGCACAGTCCTCGTCCTCAAGGAAGGTGCCCTTCAGTGGCCTGTGTACTTCGTCTTCGAAGCCCTACAGGGCACCAAGACGCGATACACTAAACTCAAGAAGCTGACCAACGCGTTGGTCATGACCTCGAGGAAGCTTCGGCACTACTTCTTGGCCAACCCGATAACGGTGCCGTTCTCGTTCCCCCTGGCGGAGATGATGCACAACAAGGAGTCCATGGGGTACATCAGCAAGTGGGCGGCCGAGCTTGCACCATTCTCGTTGACGTATGCTCCGCGTATGGCAATAAAATCTCAAGCCCTCGCTGACTTCCTTGCCGAGTGGACTCCAGCGGCTCAGCATCGCGTGCAGCAACCAGAGGAGCCGATTTGGACGCTCAGCACTGATGGAGATTACGGTGCTCCGGACATCAGAGTAGGCATAGTAGTCACTACGCCAGAGGGACACCGCCTGCTGTACTCGGCGCGTCTTGGGTTCCCAGCGACAAACAACACGGCTGAGTACGAGGCGCTTCTCTTCGGCCTCGCGAAGCTCAAAGCCCTGGGTGCCCGAAGGATCCTAGTCTGCACCGATTTGCGATTGGTCATAGGCCACGTCGACAAATCCTACCAGGCCAAGGACCCTGAATTGGCCAAGTATTTGGCGGCGATGAGGGTGAAGGAGCGCCACTTCTTGGGTGTCATGGTCAAGGCCATCCCACGAGCGGATAATGAGTAGGCCGACATCCTTGCCAAGGCCGCCAGCCAACAGCTCCCTCTCCCTGAGGGAGCGTTCTACGAGGCCTTAACTACGGCAGCAATCGCTCAAGACAACCGCGACATGGCCCTCGTCCACCAAATTACCCAGTGGGGCGACTGGCGGGAACCCATCTACGGCTTTTTGCAAGGCATAGCGGAGCCAGACGACCCCCTCAAGCTGAGACACCTGCAACACTACGCCAGGTCCTTTCAGGTGTTGGACGGTGTCATCTACAAGAAGGGAGTCTGCGCCCCACTCCTACGATGCCTCTCGTGTGACGAGGGTAAGCACCTCCTCGCAGAGATTCATGCCGGGCTCTACGGCTCACAAATTACGTCGAGGTCCCTGGTAGGCAAGGCATTCAAGCAAGGCTTCTACTGACCAACCGCCATCGTCGATGCACAAGACCTCGTGCGTCGCTGTCAAGACATGCGGAGGCAAGCCTTCACGCGCACTCTTCGGAGTATAAATAAGACACGCGGAGGCAAGCCTCCGCGCGCACTCTTTGGAGTATAAATAAGACACGCGGAGGCAAGCCTCTGCGAGCACTCTTTGGAGTATAAATAAGACACGTGGAGGCAAGCCTCCGCGCGCACTCTTCGTAGTATAAATAAGACACGTGGAGGCAAGCCTCCGCGTGCACTCTTCGGAGTATAAATAAGACACGCAGAGGCAAGCTTGCCTTCGCGCGCACTCTTCGGAGTATAAATAAGATACACGGAGGCAAGCCTCTGCGCGCACTCTTTGGAGTATAAATAAGACACGCAGAGGGATGCCTTCGCGCGCACTCTACGGAGTATAAAAAAATGCGTGATGGCCTCCAGCCTCCGCGTACTCTGCAGAGTATAAAGCGTCGGGAACTTGTTGTCCCGAGCCACTTTACAGAGTATAAATAAGACATGTGGAGGCAAGCCTCCACGAGTACTCTTCGGAGTATAAATAAGACACGCGGAGGCAAGCCTCCGCGCGCACTCTTTGGAGTATAAATAAGACACGTAGTGGGATGCCTTCGCACGCACTTTACGGAGTATAAAAAAATTGTGTGATGGCCTCTAGCCTCTGCGTACTCTGCAGAGTATAAAGCGTCGGGAACTTATCGTCCCGAGCCACTCTATGGAGTATAAATAAGAAGCGCGGAGGTAAACCTCTGCGTGCACTCTACGGAGTATAAATAAAACGCACAGAGGCAGGCCTCTGTGTGCACTCATCAGAGTATAAATAAGCACAAAATCGCGTGTCTAGATGCCAGCTCCGCTGTCGCCACTTCGAAAGGTTGGGGACGGAGCGCTCGAGCGTCTACTTCGGCTTGTCGCCAGCTCCGCTGCCACCACTTCGAAAGGTTGGGGACGGAGCGCTCGAGCGTCTACTTCGGCTAGTCGCCAGCTCCGCTGCCGCCACTTCGAAAGGTTGGGGACGGAGTGCTCAAGCGTCTACTTCGGCTAGTCGCCAGCTCCGCTGCCACCACTTCGAAGGGTAGGGGACAGAGCTCTTCGGAACACTCGCGAGGTCTATGCCTATGTGGGCAGGGTCATTGGCCTCTGTTCCTACCCTAGCTTGTGCGTATCGCGTACAGTGCGCTGAGGGCAGGGCCAGCGAAGGCCGCTTCACGCCCGAAGTCCTACGTGTTGGTCGAAGACAAGTGAAATTGCAAGAATGACAAGGACAAGGACACGTATTTACTTCAACCAAGGTTTTTATTGCATTTACAAAATGATGATTACAGAGACATTCGGGTGTTACATTTGCGCGGAGCAATGTTTACAAATGTCTTAGAGCGATCGGGGTTACTCCACGCCCGGCTCTTCTACCTTAACGTGCTCTCACGCTGAAGTCTCCCCCTCCGACCTTCGGGCTCCCCAGAAGTGCAACGAATCCTCCGCCCAACCCCAATGCCGAAGGCGCCGCCGGACCATGAGGTCCGAAATTAGCAGGCGACCCCTGTCAAGCACCTGTCCACAGTAGAGTAATACATGATCAAAACACTTGAGCAATTTTCTCATTTCATTGATAAAAGGGGGCCATGGGGCACCGTGTTACAAGAGTTAACGGATACGAGTCGACGCACACCTACACCCCTAAGTCTTCGGCGTCACACCTGTGGGTCGACGCCTTGCCCCGTGCCAGCGGCGCCATCTTCGTCACGCCGTGGGACTTCGTCGAGCCATGCAACGAAGTCCCCTTCGCCGTGTAGAGTCTTGCGCAACACCACCTTCACCACGGCCTCCCCGATATAGTCCTAGATCCTTTGGTGGAAGGCCTGGATGGTGCGGCGGACGGCGTGCACGGCGCCGGACATGACCCCGGCTCTTGTTGGCATCTCCAACCGGGGGTTCACCAGTTCGCCCACATGGTGGCAGCCCCAGTGGTGGAGGAGGGCGAAGGCGATCCGTGACGTCACCACGGAGCAGTGGTTGCCGAAGGACCGAGCGATGTTGAGGGTGAGGCCGGAAGCTTCCCCGATGCACCGAAGTGTCTACAACAGGTCCTCGGGGCTGAAGGTGCGCAGCGGCATGACCACAGACAGGTCTTCCAGGGTGCCCTCGAGAGCCTCCATCGCGTCCCACGCTGCCACTGAGGCGTCTCCCAAAGTCCAGTCCTTCTCCGCAAGCGACGCGGTTAGTTGGGCCTTCTCCCCCTCCAGCGCTGCAATCTGCTGGAGTAGCCCGTTGCGTTCAGGGGCGGTCGCCCGCTTCGCTTCCTCCACAAGCTCTCGGGCCTCCGCGATGGCCTGCACCCTCCATCTCTAGGAGATGGATGCGATCGTCCTTGATGACGTTCGCCTCTTCGGCGGCGTAAAGGCGGTCCTCCAACACCCTTCACTCGTGGGCGCGGGCTGCCTGCAAAGCGCGAGCAACGGCGAGGGCCTGCACAACACAAGTGTCACTTCGGTCCCCAAACGTAAGCGCACGTACAAATCAATGCCACCAACACTTACCCGTATCTCCGAGGCCTCGAGAATCCCCTCCAGCAGCTCTGAGCCGCATGACGCTAGTGCCCGCCGGTCCAGCCCGACGTCCACGCAGTCGGCAGCCGCATGTAGAGCTCGCAGTACCTCCGGCCTGGGGACGAAATCAGAGACGGTCAGGCGCCAAGTCTCCGAGTTGATGACCTCCATGGCGGTGGGGGCGACATAACGTTCGAGACAGGTGTGTCGGAGATCTCACACCCGCTGTCATTGGTGGATCCTTGTCTGTGCCCCGGAGACTGTGTCTTGGCTGATGTCGACGAGGGGAACAGCGAGCAGATCGGGGAAAGCTTCGCAAAGTCGTAGGGGGAGAAAGAGTTTTGCCTACTTTCAGTATGGATGGGCGAGGTCCGTTCCACCTCGGACTAAACCACAGGGGCGCCGCCTGTGTCTGGGGCAGCGGGGTATTCTTCGGGCCTGACGGCCTCCGTGTCGGAGTCCGACTCCGACACACCCCCGACCCCAATCGCCACCGCGATTGCCTCCTTCACCTTGGACGGCGACTCTATCCAAGGGCGCTTCGCTCTCGGGGACTTGGGCGATGCATCCTCGGCTTCTACGACCAGCGCGGGCGAGGAGGCTTCGCCCTCCTGGATGTCTGCACCGCACCCTTGTCCATTGCGCCGCCCAAGGACTCCTCGTCGGAGTGGCGCGCTCCGGCACAGGAATGCCCAGAGCTTCGCACACTGTTGATCCGCCCCAGCTTCGCTGTGGCGGTCGCGGACTCGCGCAGGGTATGCTCCTTGGCCACGTACGGCCCAAGGACCACAACCACCACGTGCTCCGTGTCTTCCAAGAGAAGTCTTACATATAAAGTGAGGCAAGGTTAAAAAGAAAAAAAGAAAAAAAGGGAGATGTCAAATGTACTCTACGAAGGGAGAACTTATGAGGGTCGGAGGGCGCCGGCAGCGAAGACACGGATGACCAAACACCGTCGGTCCGGACGGGCCTGGGCTGAAGGTGCCACCGACAGGATAGCAGCGCCACCCCGTACATGACGAACTCCTCCGCGAGATCGCGCATGTTGAAGCGGCGAGTGATCCCAACCAACCTTCGCGCCCTCTGCTCATCATCGCGGTCGGGCTCCACGCTCGGTGAAGTATTGAACGACATTGGCCGCCCTGTGCAACGAAGGCTGCTACTGCTCACCACGCGATGGTAGAACCACCGCCGCATCCAGTTGGATCCCACTTCGCTCGGGTCGAGTTAGCGGGGAAGATCTTCGTGCACGGGGACTGCAGAACGAAGTTGACGCTGCCGAGGTTGGAGAACTCCCCTACCTCGAGCTTCTTCGGCTGGCACCGCGCGTCCTGGAGGAAGGCGAATAGGGAGGCGCTGGGCCAAACCCCCTCTGTCCGCGTCACCTAGCTGTAAACAGCCAGGCGAGCGGTGGCGTTCGGAGTTAGCTGTGCTAACTCTAGCTCGTAGACATGAAGGACGTCGCCGACGACCTTGGCCGATGGGATTCGGAGCCCGGCTTCGAAGTACGCCACGAAGACGATCGCCTCCGACTCTTCTGGGTGCGGCTCCGTCTCGTCCTGAGTAGGAAGGCGAACCGCGCTCTAGTCCGCCAATTTTCCCTCGCGGAGCAGAGACTGGATCGTCTACTCTGTCACGAGGGTCTGCCCCAGCACGCTGGAGCAGGAGCCTTCCATCTTCTTCTCAGCCGTCCTCCGCTTGTTAGTCTGCGAGGATTGCGCCCCACCAGCATGTAGTCCATCTTCGTCACCGACGAGCTGTGCCGGCTGGAGGAAGCGCCATCGCTGGGCCGGCGAGCGAGCTCTTCACAGCGAGCCATTCCTTTTGCTACACTGCACATTTAGTAATAACGATCTATAATTTTTTACTTGCATAACTTTCTAATTTACACATTAAAATTTTTGATTTACACTAGTGTAGCCCCTACCGTAATCCTTGTTATTAAACCTCGCAGTCCCTTCCACGGGCTGCTAACCTCATTGTCGTCACTCGTCACCGAGAGACAGATGGCATCTACGTTCATTTTAGTAAGGCAAACTCGGTTCATTATCAACTCCGCGGTATGCGCGACATGTGCAATGCTTGTCCGATGTTATCCAAGGTCAATGCTGCTGACGCTTTCATGAAGGAAATTTGCAAACATAGAGTAACACAAGAAACCCAAAAAATAACTTGACTCTGCCGCCATTGTTGTCCCAAAGTCCTATGGTCTGAATTCCGAAACAGAAATCGATATATCCACCGCAATCGCAGTGCCATCAGAGTGTTGCAAGAAGCCATAGAACCCGACCGATGGAGTCGTCGACTAGCACAGGCGCCGCGCCAGCGCCACGCACCGAGCGGCCGACGCCGCACGTCGTCCTGCTCGCCAGCCCCGGCGCCGGTCACCTCATCCCGCTGGCCGAGCTGGCGCGGCGGCTCGTCGCGCACCACGGCTTCGCAGCCACGCTCGTCACCTTCGCCGACCGCTCCGCCCAGGACGCCTTCTCCGGTCTCCCTGCCTCCGTCGACACCGCGGTGCTCCCCGCCGTCCCGCTCGACGATCTCCCCGGCGACGCCCGCATGGAGACTGTGCTCTTCGAGATCATCCGCCGCTCCGTTCCGCACCTCCGCACGCTCCTCCGCTCCATCAGCTCCACTGCCCCGCTCGCCGCGCTGGTGCCGGACTTCTTCTGCTCCGCGGCGCTGCCCCTCGCCACCGAGCTCGGCGTCCCTGGCTACATCTTCGTCCCCAGCAACCTGAACGCGATCGCCCTCATGCGCCGCGCCGTGGAGCTCAACGACGGCGTTGCCCCCGGCGAGTACCGCAACCTCCCGGTGCCTCTCGAGCTTCCAGGGGGCATATCGCTGCGACGCGCGGACATCGCGGACGGGTTCCAGGACAGTAACGATCCGGTTTACGGGCAACTTATCGACGAGGGCCGGCGGTACCGCTGCGCCGACGGCTTCCTGGTGAATGTTAGAATATAATCTTGAGCATTTACTAGTTATTTGCATTAGTGTTTAGTCTGAACCCTGAATAGCCGTAAGTAGCAGACTTAGTCTTTGTCTGTTGGCAACGGCTAAATAATAGTCCGAGTCAGTCGGACAGTTAGATCTTTTGATTGATTCTCGCGTTGATTGTTTCCTGATGTAACTAGTGCTACATTTTAGCAGTCAATAAACAATATAAAGAGAGTCTCGGATCCACCGAGAAAGGTGCGCTCTGCATCATTCCGTTGTCTCACTGTATTTCCCATTTTTGTCGGATTCTCGTCAGGCTAACTGCTCACGCCTGAAATCTGTTTTCTCTGAATGTGAGAGTTCAGTTAGCGCTGGCATCCTTCTGAGGTTTTGATGCAGTAGCTATTTCTGACATTTGGTATCAGAGCTAGTTCTCAGATCCATGTCCACGTCCAAATCTCCAAGCCGCTACACGCCACCAGGGAGGAGGAGCAGCACGGGAGGCACCGGCGACAGTTCGGGCGGCGAGGGAATTTTCTCACCGGCGATGCCACAGCAGACGGCCAGGGAGTCGGGAGTGGCGTTGAGATACCCGATGCTGACGAGAACCAATTACGCCGATTGGGCGTTATTGATGCGGGTCAATTTGCAAGCCCAGGGCGTTTGGGGAGCAATTGAACCCGGAGGCGGCGACTTCAAGGAAGATCGCATGGCTCTCGCGGCAATACTTCAGGCTGTGCCGCGGGAGATGCTGAGATCGCTGGCGACGAAAGATTCAGCAAAGGCGGCATGGGAAGCTGTCAAGACGATGCGGGTCGGAGTCACTCGTGTGCGCGAGGCTAGACAGCAGGCTTTGCGCCATGAGTTCGACTCCATCCGGTTCAAGGAGGGTGAGTCCGTTGAAGATTTCGGCATGCGCATCACCGGTCTCGTCAATGATATACGAGACATGGGGGGTGTGATCGAGGATGAGCATGTGCTCAAGAAGCTCCTCCGTGTCGTCCCTGCGAAGTACCGGCAAGTGGCAATTGCCATCGAGCAATTGCTGGATCTGAAGACTATGCCAATGGAAGAACTCGTCGGTCGTTTGTCTTCTGTAGACGAGCGATACGGCGATGACGACGACACCGGCGTGGGGCAACACGGCGCCAAACTCCTTCTCACAGAAGGAGAGTGGATGGCCCGTATGAAGCAGAGGGATCCAGACGGCGGGAATAGGAGTGCTGGGAATGGCTCCGGCGGCAAGCAAAACTATTGGCGTCCGAAGAATGCGGGGCCGCAGAAGGATCGTGATGGCAAGGAGACGTCAACGGGCGGTGGCTCACGAGATCGCTCCAAAGTGAAGTGCTACAACTGCGGCAACTTCGGGCATTTCGCAAAAGAATGCCGTAAGCCGCGGCGAGAGCGCAAGGAGCAAGCAAACCTGACGAAGACCGAAGAAGAGCCCGCTCTCCTCATGACACAGCTGTGTGCACTCTCCACAGCTGGAGTTGTGACTCTCGGAGAAACACCCGTTGATGAACAGGTGCATCTCAATGAGACGAAGGCAAATAGCGTTGAACTCCGGGAGAGAACAGATGAGCTCGTCTCCGACATATGGTATCTTGATACAGGCGCCACAAATCATATGTCTGGCACCAAGAAGGTATTCGCCAATTTGGATACACACATCACTGGGACAGTGAAATTTGGAGATGGCTCCGTGGTGGACATCTGCGGGCGTGGCACTGTGATATATGTCTGCAGGAATGGTGAGCACCGTATTCTTGAAGATGTCTACTTCATTCCCAGATTGAAGAACAACATCGTAAGCATTGGACAGCTGGACGAGCAGAAGTTCAAGATCCATATTGAAGATGGGCTTCTTACCATTCGAGATCAACAGAGCTTGCTACTTGCGAAGGTACATCGGAGTTTGAACCGGTTGTATCTCCTTAAGCTCAATTTGGCACAGCCTGTGTGCCTGGCATCCACCTGCACCGAGGAGGCTTGGAGATGGCACTCTCGCTACTGTCATCTCAATTTTCAAGCGCTCCGGAAACTCTCGCAAGAGAAGATGGTCTGTGGACTCCCTGTGATAGATCATGTTGATCAATTGTGCGATGGATGCTTGGCGGGAAAACAACGTCGACTGCCATTTCCAGACAAGGCGAAGTACCGGGCGCAGGCGGCGCTCGAATTGGTGCACGGTGACCTTTGTGGTCCGATTGCACCGGCGACTCCAGGAGGGAAGAAGTACTTTCTGCTGCTCGTGGATGATATGAGCCGGTTCATGTGGATTCAGCTGTTGTCTTCAAAGGATCAAGCAGCAAAGGAGATCAAGCTTTTCCAAGTTGGTGTTGAGGTGGAGACAGGAAGGAAGCTGAAGATACTCCGCACTGACCGGGGTGGTGAGTTCACTGCGGTTCAGTTTGGTGAATACTGTGCAACCCAAGGTATCAAGCGCCAACTTACCTCTCCGTACTCTCCTCAGCAAAACGGAGTTGTCGAACGGAGGAATCAGACCATTGTGGCAGCTGCACGCAGTATGCTCAAAGCTATGAAGATGCCTGCACAGTTCTGGGGTGAAGCAGTGGTGATGGCAGTGTACGTGCTAAACCGATCGCCAACAAAAAGCTTAGAAGGAGTAACACCTTATGAAGCTTGGCACGGACGGCGACCCAACGTTGAGCATCTGCGGACCTTTGGTTGTGTGGGTCACGTGAAGACAGTGAAGCCCAACCTCAAGAAGCTTGAAGATCGCAGTACAAAGATGATCTTCATTGGTTATGAAGAGGGGTCCAAGGCCTATCGGATGTATGATCCGGTGGGGAAGAGAGTGTGTGTGGCCAGAGATGTTGTGTTCGATGAGACGGCAAACTGGCCGTGGGGAAGCTCGAACACATCACTGGGATTGGATCAAGAAATTGGTGAGTTTGTAGTTGAGCATTTCACTACTTTTATGCCTGGAGCTGCAGCATCAGAGACAGGAGGAGCTGGAGATGTCAGGGTAGAATATGGCAATGGTGCAGGAGGGAGTTCTTCTCCGACATCAATCCCAGGTGGGAGCAGCTCATCGTCAACCATGACACCAGGCTCGGCGCACTCTCCTGTGGGAATCCAATTCTGCACACCACCGAGTGATGTCTCCACCAACACTGATGAAGCACCACGGCGATATCGAAGGCTTGATGATCTCAACACAACCACAGCTCCAGTTTCAGACTTTGATTACTCAGATCAATGTCTGTTAGCCGAGGAGGAACCAACAAGCTTTGATGAAGCAAAGAAGCAAGATTGTTGGCGCAAGGCGATGGTTGAGGAACTGAGCTCTATTGAGGACAATTCCACTTGGTTCCTGACTGATCTCCCAGCAGGACACCGAGCAATTGGTTTAAAGTGGGTTTTCAAGATTAAGAAGGACTCCAGTGGGGCAATTGTGAGACACAAAGCCAGGTTAGTGGCAAAGGGCTATGTGCAACAGCATGGGGTAGATTTTGATGAGGTTTTTGCTCCGGTTGCTAGGATGGAAACTGTGCGGTTGCTATTAGCACTTGCTGCACAGAAGGATTGGCAAATCCATCACATGGATGTTAAAACAGCCTTTTTGAATGGAGAGTTAGAAGAAAATGTATATGTGGTGCAACCTCCAGGATTCACAGATGAGAAGAACCCAACTAAGGTCCTGAAGCTGAGGAAAGCCTTATATGGTTTGCGGCAAGCACCTCGGGCTTGGAATTCCAAACTGGACGCAAGCTTGACAAGACTGGGTTTTGTCAAAACAGCAACTGAGAGTGCTGTATATACCAGAGGTATGGGGGTGATGAGGATCATTGTGGGTGTGTATGTAGATGATCTTGTCATTACAGGGGCTCAAGCTGCAGAAATTAACAAGTTTAAGGAGCAAATGAAGACTTTATTCAGTATGAGTGACTTGGGTTTATTGACCTTCTATCTCGGGATGGAGGTCTGCCAGACAGACAACTACATCACCCTGTCCCAGTCAACATATGCAGCAAGAATTCTTCAGAAAGCAGGGTTGGAGGATTGCAATTCCTCTCAAATCCCTATGGAGCCCAGACTCAAGTTGAGTAAAGAAGGAGCAGGTAATTGCATTGAGCCTACCATGTATCGGTCCATTGTGGGAAGTCTGAGATTTTTGGTGAATACCAGGCCGGATATTGCATATTCGGTTGGATATGTGAGTAGGTTTATGGAAAAGCCAACCACTGAACATTGGGCTGCAGTAAAGCATATATTGCGGTATATTGCTGGAACTCTCAATTTTGGATGCAGTTTTAAGAAGAAGCAGGAAGTGGTTCCCAAGTTGGTTGGTTTCACCGACAGTGACATGGCAGGAGATATTGTGGATCGGAAGAGTACCACAGGGTTTCTGTTCAAGTATGGAGAAAGTTTGCTCAGTTGGCATTCACAGAAACAAAGGATTGTGGCGCTCTCTTCATGTGAAGCAGAATATGTAGCAGCTGCAACTGCAGCCTGTCAAGGCTTATGGCTCGGACGACTGATTGCAGAACTTTTGGAGGAGGAACCCTGCTGTGCAGTACTGAAGATTGACAACAAGTCGGCCATTAGTCTTTGTAAGAATCCAGTGTTACATGACCGAAGCAAGCATATTGACACCAGGTTCCATTTTATCAGAGAAAGTGTTGAGGAGAAGAAGATTGCAGTGGAGTATATCCGGTCTGAAGATCAGCTGGCTGACATTCTTACAAAATCGCTTGGCCGAGTACGTTTCAAGGAACTCAGAGACAAGCTGGGTTTGGTTCAGGTTTGAATGCTTCAAGATTAGGGGGTAAATTTGTTAGAATATAATCTTGAGCATTTACTAGTTATTTGCATTAGTGTTTAGTCTGAACCCTGAATAGCCGTAAGTAGCAGACTTAGTCTTTGTCTGTTGGCAACGGCTAAATAATAGTCCGAGTCAGTCGGACAGTTAGATCTTTTGATTGATTCTCGCGTTGATTGTTTCCTGATGTAACTAGTGCTACATTTTAGCAGTCAATAAACAATATAAAGAGAGTCTCGGATCCACCGAGAAAGGTGCGCTCTGCATCATTCCGTTGTCTCACTGTATTTCCCATTTTTGTCGGATTCTCGTCAGGCTAACTGCTCACGCCTGAAATCTGTTTTCTCTGAATGTGAGAGTTCAGTTAGCGCTGGCATCCTTCTGAGGTTTTGATGCAGTAGCTATTTCTGACAGTGAACACCATCTATGAGATGGAGCCCGCCACCGTGGAAGAGTTCAAGCAGGCGGCGGAGCAAGGTACGTTCCCGCCGTCTTACCTGATGGGGCCATTCGTACGGTCATGCTCCGACGAAGGCGGCGCGTCGGCCTGCTTAGATTGGCTGGATCGGCAACCAACGGGATCGGTGGTGTACGTCTCCTTCGGGAGTGGTGGCGCGCTGTCCGTGAAGCAGACGGCCGAGCTAGCCGCCGGGTTGGCGGCGAGCGGCCACAGGTTCCTCTGGGTCGTGCGCATGCCATGCCTGGACGGCGACCTTTGCGCCTTGGGGACCGGCCACGGCAATGACGAGGACCACGGCAGTGACAAAAACCCACTGGCGTGGCTTCCTGAGGGCTTCTTGGAGAGGACGAGGGGCAGGGGCCTTGCCGTCGCGGCCTGGGCGCCACAGGTGCGCGTGCTTTCTCACCCAGCGACGGCGGCCTTCGTGTCGCACTGCGGGTGGAACTCGACGTTGGAGAGCGTGGCGTCCGGCGTGCCGATGATCGCGTGGCCGCTGTACGCGGAGCAGAAGATGAACGCGGTCATCTTGGAAGGGAACGTCGGGGTGGCGCTGCGGCTCCGCGCTCGGGAGGACGGCGGCATGGTGATGCGCGAGGAGATCGCGGCGGCGGTGACGGAGCTCATGGAAGGGGCGAAGGGGCGCGCCGTGCGGCGCCAGGCGAGGGACCTGCAGCAGGCGGCGGCGCGGGCGTGGTCGCCGGGGGGGCCGTCGCGCCGGGCGCTGGAGGAAGTGGCCGTCAAGTGGAAGGCGGCGCTTCGCAAGCAGAAGTAACGGACGTGCAAGTGGCAAGCCGTGATGTATGTGCGTCCACCATGCATGCTGTGCTGGTATCTGGTGTGTGTTTGTTTCGAATAAAGATTTGTTTGGCAACGCGGTCATGTTAATTCATGCATCGAGTCGATCATCGAAGTAGCTGACCATTTAGATCCATAAATTTCTAAGAATTTCAGCCGGATTTTCTCATCTTTAGATTTACTTCAACAAGGTCGTGCGCCGACTTCCCGGACGAACGGGCTCTCTCCTGAGCACATCTCGAGTCCCAAACCGTTTGGTTGACACCCTCCATCTGCAAAAATCAGGCGACATACCCACTTGACCCAATCCAAACTTGTTTATATCCAATGCGATAGTGGTTTTGGGATGACATAGCAACTAGCCTGCAGAATCAACAAATAAAAAAGATGGTGTGACCTACATGCACCCTCCAAAATTTCTTCCTCCTCCATTAATTATGGGAATCAACCATCTTTTTTATTTGCAAACTCATTACGTAAGGGTGTTGTGGAAATTTGGGCACGTGGGTGTCCCGTCAGTTGAAACCACTCCATTACGTGAGGGTGTTCTGAAACCATAGTGGTTTAGGATGAGAGAGTATTCTGCACCGGTTTTTAGAATTCGGTGGTGAAAAAGAACGGCTTTGGAGTAGAATGGTGTTTTTCAGACTCAGGCAGAGTTGAGGGTGATGAAATTTACTTGTTCCTTAATGTTTGTTCGATCTGATCCATGGTCAATGCGCCTGACGCTTCCAGAAAGGAAAACTGGAACATGGTCAAGACAAACTCGGTTCCTTATCAACTTGGCTCTGCCGCGAGTGTTGGTCTCAAATTCCTACCCAGCATTTGTTTATTAGCCTCATTAATTAAGTGCGTAACTATTGGATTTCTAATCTTTTCATTGACCTGGACTTAGATGTGCACTTAAGACAGCATAACAAAATAACCAAGTACATATTTGGGGAGGATGCCCACTACTATGGAATAGGAAAAAAGTACTAAAAACGTCACCACAAGTGTGGTAGCCTTGTAGGATAGGATTGCCTTGTAACCCTGTAGATGTTGATGTTACCACGAAGTGTGCTCTAACACCCTCGCCATACCACCCTTCATTGGAAGCTCTGATGAAGTCAGGGTTGATAAAATAACAGCGCCACCATTGAGAGAACCATCTCGAGTTAACCACACATTTCAGACCTTAATTATAAGAATATTAAGTAGGAACAAAGAATAGGACAAATAGTTGACGGGACAGGATAATTCAGCAAGACATTGGCTAAAGGGATCAAAGCTGTCATAGTGATCAAACCATCAACTTTTGCACGCAGCTAAGAACAAACAACTGGACAATTCTTGCTTCAGAGTTTCAACATGGAATTCTAGCGTCATGAAATTGGAAATTTTTGAGTGGGCATATATTCAAGCTAGCATATATCATTATATTTTGTGCTACATGCTGAAAAGCTAAGTGTGATTACTCGGGGGTGCAGTCCCATAGCTCTACAAAGTATCATGCAGGCTGAAATAGACTGCAAATTTACGAAGGAAAATTCAGTTAGAATGGATGTGGACGTCCGGACAAAGTACTTAAAAATGCAAGCAATGCTCCATCCTACGCGGCTACGCCTCGATCGTGCTAAAGAAGGAACTATAGTAAGACCAGCCCGCATGATCCCTTTACAGGTTATGAACTTCAAAATGTCAAATTATAGGTATGTTTTGCTATCACTTGTCAAACCGTACTATCACTACTTTGCAGACCACAAAAGTCAAAAATTACATTACAAATGGATATTGTCAAACTTGAAGTATCATAATTGGGATTTGAGACGCTAGCACTGTATGCGCACATCAAGAATTGCATAAACAGAGTATCATAAACTTGAAGACACTGCAGAGTTCCCAATCGAAACGTGCAGCCAAGGAGGCATGGAAGCACAGGATCTGCATAAACATTCTGGGTGGGTTCTTTTGGGTTGATGGCTTATGGTTTAAATATTTGAATTTTGGCTGTTCGCGAGAGGTAGTACGCACAGGAGAATAGTCATATGTGATTTTAGCCGATACAGTTGAACTCAGTATACTTTTTATTACAATCTTCCTATTGACTCTGTTTTGAAAAACGCATCGTTTAAAAACTAGTTACTGTAGACAGTACAGCCATAAGTCGACTGAAAGTCGAAATGAACTCAGACAGAGTAATTTGGATGGTCCATCAAATCAAGAAGAAAATTCTAAGGAGGACCTTGAACCCCTCCTTTTGAGGCCCTCCCTAGATGTTTGCCACGTGTTAGCCACAATCTCAAAGCAACTCTCTTCATCTCCCTTTTTCACCACTCTCTCCCATCTCTCTCTTCCCAGCGTCGTAGGCAGCCTCACAGCGGCACCACCGTCCACCGTGCCTCACCGTGTGCCACCCACTGCGCCTCCACCGATCGCCCCGCGCCGTGCTCGAGCCTCACCGCGCAGCCTTGCACCGTCGTGAGCCTCACCGCGTAGCCTTGCGCCACCACGAGCCTCGTCGTTCCCCACATCCACCGCAACTACTCATTGCCTTCCTTAACTGCCCCACCAGTCCCTCCTCTGCTCTGCCTCTGTGGCTACCTCAACCACGTCGTCCTTCACATCTCCTCTACATTCGTAGCAAATCGAAGGCCTCCCAGCTCCTCCTCCAGCTATCACCTCCTCCCTCCTCCTCTGTGCCGCTGCCATTGTCGAATTGAGGTCACCGCCAAATCGACCTCGCCACCTTTGAATCGCCATCTCCTCCAAGCGTCAGCCTAGGGCCGAGACGACCGAGCGGCACCGGGAGGCCATGGCCAAACTGCAGAGGGGTGGGGCGGCCATGGATCCGGCCAGATCCCGGTAGAGGAAGCCGGAGGGGAGGTCGAGCCATGGTGGCAAGAGCTGGGAGAGGGAGAGCCGAGTTGGGCCGAGCTGGGGGAGGAGACGGCCGGAGGCGCAGGAGACCGGAGGTGGAGGAGGCCGGGTTGGGTGCAGAGAGCTGTGGATGTTTGCTTCTATAACATGTACGAATGCTTGAACATGTAATCTTGGTTATTTACTTCCAGTACCATCAAATTATTATGAACGCTTGGACGTGCTACTAAATTGCTTCTACTTTTGGTTAATTGTCTGATAAGTCATTTGTCTAATATTATCGGTATAAAATGATGTCAGCATAATTAATGCAAAATAGTTCTATATATGTATGGTTATGTACATTTTAATTTGTAGCAATAGGTTATTGCCACAAAATCCAGCACGTTTCATTAAGCTATTGCCACGAAATCCAGCACGTTGTATTAAGTTATTGCTATGAAATCCAGCATATTGCATTAAGAAATTGCTACAAAATTCAGCACGTTGCACTAAGCTATTGCCATAAAATCTAATATATTGCATTAAGCTGTTGTCACAAAATCGAACATGTTATATTAAGCTATTGCCATAAAATTCCTTCCTACCAAATCAGCTACGCAAGCCCTCTAAAAGCTCTAAGGAATAGAAGCGGTCGGCAAGCAATTATTTGTTGGCAGAAAGGAGAGGTCGGCACTTGTCAAAAAAGCACATCCAGTAGTTCCGGGTTCTATTCCTTTCTCCGCACCGTTCAAGCAAGAGTCATGGGTGCTTTTTCGGTGCGGAGCCCAAAATGGGGAAAGGCACAAGTTACTGCAACGATGTTTTTGTCAATTGGCTAACAGATCGTCCAACTTTGTAGGTATGGTTTCTTGAGCACATCAGGTTAGGCTGTTACGGTCAGGTCAACATGTCATCAAGTGGTACTACAATTCAAGTGACGTACGGCTACAGGACCTAGCTAGCTAGCGATTTGGCTGGAAATGACAAGGCAATATGGCGTTAGCGTCGTTACGTCGTGCAAGTGCAATCCTACATGGGCAGCACCTACATGGGCAAACAGATACATGGGCTAGTGCTCCTGGCGCGCGGCAGAAAGCCCAGCGGTTGAACAACGTCGGCTGAGCACCCTTGCTGTAATTAGAGGTAGACGTTGGGTTTATTCGACTATATAATATGGTTTATTTGACATAAAAAAAATTTAGTTTTACAAATTAGAAACTGAAATAAGTAGAAAAAAATATAAACCGCACTAAATTAACTGAACTAAATCGGTTCGGTTAATTCGGTATTTGGTAAAACTACATATCATCAAGGCAAACTGAAGACTGCTGACTGCTAAGTAATCGACAAGAAGCTCATGCACTAAATATTCAGGATTTAGAAGACTGATGCAAGTTATGTTGTAGGCCCTTCATGAAGAACTGATGGTGCAACAACTTGGCAAAAACGCATATCATCAAGGCAAACTGCCGGATTATCTTATAAAACCAGGCATTGCTATACGTCACAGGTGCACTTGTGCACAAAAAATGAGTGATGTCATGAAAACCTGTAGGAGAGGAAAGGAAAATTTGCAAGTGCATCATCTTTCTTTCTGACACTTTAAGGATAAAGGATGATGTCAAGAATCATTCAACCAAGATCCAATTATAGATATTACACTATTATATTGGACCCACCTGAAATCAAACAAAATGTGCAGATTTGGCCTCTGGGGACTTGGGCAGGACCAGCGGCAGGCGGCGCCGACATCTGGAGATGGCGCCAACAGACGGGTGCGTAGGGCAGCGTTGACATCTGGAGATGATGCCGACGGACAAGTGCATAGGGCAGCGCCGACAGCTAGAAGAAGCGCCGACGGGCGGAGGGCCGGAGGTGGCGGGTAGTGCCGACGGGCGAAGGGCCGGAGACAGCACGGCAGGACACGGGCGGAGGGCCAAAGGTGGTGTCGATGACACACGAGGGAGGACCAGAGGCTACACCGACTGGAAGAGGAGGAGGGCTGGAGGCGCCGATGGCACGCGAGATGCGGCGCTTACGCCCTTGCCTCCTACTTTCCTAGGGTTAGGCCAGTTAGGGTGGAGTCTCTCTAGGCTCTCACAACTCACGGTCACGGGTGGACCGCAGATGGGTGGGTTAGGAAATTGGCGGCCTGGTGAGTGGGCCTTCAGGCCTTGCGCTTGTTAGGCTTGCTGATTAATGAATCAACGAATACTACAAGTTGAAATTGTGGTATGTCTTATTAGGATTTTTATAGTAAAAAACCGCACCATATACCGAAAACCGAATAGAAGCACAACAAAAACCAAACAGTAAACCAAAAACCAAAAAAATTGTAATATTCAGTTTGTTCGGTTTGGTTTGGTTTGGTAATTCGATTTCTGTAAAATAATGCCCACCCCTACCTGTAATACGGGGATTTTTCTAACCCATCTTTTGCTGGCCTTCTTCTCTCTCAAAGAGAAATCTAGAGTAGAATGATGGTCTGCATGGTTTAATTTTGCTGGGATGGTTGAATAGCTTGAAGTAGTGGCAAAATTGGAACATGACGCTTTAGGCGACTTTAAGTTGTGATTGGTGCACACACAATCCCTAGTCTAGAATGTGAGGAATAAAGATTGATGACACCGTTTGCAACGCCAGACATTTTTCCGATTCATGTTGGAATTGAAATGTTCTTGTAAGATTTCTAAAAATTTCTTTCATTTCGAGTGGGCCCAAAGAACGAGCATGAGTTGCATCCCAGGTAAACAGCAAGGAGTTAACAGCATACGTACCAGTAGAGCTGGGAGTTGGGCCGGGCTTATCCATGCCAACCCGATGCCCGACGAGCCCGGCATGGCCTAAGAACAGCACGGGCATGCCACGTGGTGGGCTGTGTCAGCACGGCACGGATGGTGGGCTGGGCCAATGTTAGACCATGTGGTTAGGTCTTGGATATTTGGGTGATGAATAATTGATAATAGTTAATATGTGATAATGAATAATTGGTAATTTTGTTTAGCGTTGTTATGCGAGTTGTATCGCGTGTGTGTGGATTAATGTTGGTTAAGTTTGGACGAACATGTGCCGGAAAAACATTCTTTGGTCTTTGCATGTGCAATGCAGGTTGGGCGTGGAGACGGTCATGGTCGGTGACAAGGAGGACCGGGACTAGGAAGGGGAAATCTGAGGTCCAGGCAGTCGAGGATATCACGAGGTGGTCGGGCTCACGCTGGAGCACATGGAGATCAAAGGTGGATAATGCGTGGAGAAGCTACGGGAGGTGTGGTCCTGGAGGCTTCGACACGTGATGAGTTAAAAGGTTGGAAGTGTGAAAAACCCGTGTTGGGAAGGGTTTCCAAAAGCCTAGTTGAGGTAAAAAGGCCCAGACCTGGTTGGATGAGTTGTATTAGGGTTTTGAGTAGGAGAAAAACTAGGGGTATAAAAGGACGGGCGGCCGTGTGTAGGGACGCGGCCGAGGAGATGGGAAAAATACGGCGCGTGAGAACGGGACACGAGATTGGAACAGAAGAAAAAGACGGCACGAGGCGACAGAGGAAAAATCGACGAAAAAGAAAACACTCAGGGAAGAGTGTACTGTGCTGATGGATAATTCACGTGAATAGTGCTCACAAATTTTCAATAAAGTTTGTAAGTTTTTTAATTCGCATATATTATCATTTTTCCTGATTTTTTGATTCCTAGGGTTTCTCCATGTATTGATCTATGTCTAGGTATTTTTCTTGCTTACCTACATGAATCAATTTTAATTAAAAATCGATTGAAAGATTGAATGAAAATGTGCACTTTTAACAATCCATTATCTAGTCGCTACAATAACTGCTACAGTAATCGGTACGGTATTGCTATAGCGTCTGCTACAGTACGGCTACAGTACTGCTATAGTAAAATCAGATTTGTTGTTTCTATTTTTTTTTGCAGATTAAACAATTAAAAGGCAGAAAATTTGAGAAAAAGCTTCCACTGGCGCTGCAATCATTCATCCCCCTCTGATTGCCATCGACGATCCTACAGCCAGGCCTAGAAAGCCGGCCCGTCGGGCAGCATGGTATGGCATATCATGTCGTGCTCGGGCTGGCCCAGCCCAATGAGCACGCCAGCGCCAGCGGCCACCTCAGCCTCGGCCTCACCTCCCGCCTCCTGCCTCTCGTCGCCCTCCCCCTGGTCGCCATCCCATGAGCATTACCATTTCATGGTCATCCCTACAAGCCATCCCAGAGCATAAAGAGGAGTATAGGGAAAGGACTAGAGTATACCAGAGCCCAGAGGTGGCACTTGAAAGACCATGTGGTCGTGACTCCATGTGAATGATGAGTAATTGACAAAGGTTTAGGATAGTCGAGTTTGGTTTGTGAGGTCGGACCATGTCATTGCGCGGTGCAACGGGCTCGGTCGGACTTGGTCAAACCGGGTCGTATGGGATTAGGATGCTTATTCCATTGTTTCGACAGGTTTGGACTTCGTCATGAGTAAGTATGATGTGCTTATGCTATTTACGCTTTCATGTATCGAGCGGTGCTATGTGATGTATTTCTTGTCTGTGTTGGCTGCAGGACATCGAGTGGAGTCGTGGGGAGGCACGGGTGACCAGACTAGGCGCGGGCGGTGCCGAGGTCAGAGCGGTCGAGGTGTGCCGAAGACGGCGAGGACTCGAGGACGTCGAGGCGGAGTCGTGGTGAGGCACGGATAACCGGATTAGGCGCAGGTGACGCTGAGGTCAGAACGGTCAGGGTGTGCCGAAGACGGCGAGGGCTCAAGGTGGCTGCGAGGCTTGCATGGCAAGGAATGAGGAAGCTTCCTGGAAGGTGCGCGAGGGGCATTTTGGTGAATACGCAAAGCTGCACTAAAGGAAGTGGATTGTGGGTAAAGCTCAAAGGTTAATGGGTAAAGCAATGGCAAACCCATTAGTGAAGGCTATAAATAGAGAGGTGCTCTCTAGTGCTGAAATTGAGAGAGCGGGTGTAAGAGTTAGGGTTTTATTAGGATCTCTCCATGCAATGAAATGAGCATGAAAATGAGAGGGTAGAATTTTTAAAGAGATGAGCTGAAAAATCCCTCATATGTAATCGTGTCATCTCTCTTCCTCTAAATCAATATGAGAGATTTTATTTGAGTTGCTATAGCTTCAAGTTTATCCTTTCTTGCTTGGTCTCTTTTTGTTCTGCAGTGATCTTTAGTTTTTCGCTTTTGCTTTCATGCATGATCACTTTCTGGCTGCATGTAGTTCCTGTGCAGTTCGGCACTTCTAGCAGCTCCTGCTCTCAATCATTTCATGTGTTTGTGTTGTGCCAATCCTTGTGTTCTTGAATGCTATTCGGTCTAGAATAATTCTGCATGCCAATCATTTATTGCTGCCTAGTCTCCAGCCGAAATGAGCATTCTTCTTTATTTGGTTCGGCCAGCAGTGATGATTCTGGATGTTTCTTACCATTAGCTCTACTTCCAAGGACTTCTCTCGTTTATTCATCAATAGTCTTTTGCTTTGCTGTTGTACTACATGCACTTCTCAATTCTTTCCTTTTGACTGGCTGCACTACCATTCTTTAGTCTCTTTTTGAGCAGTTTTTGGACAGCATGTCCTTTGCAGTTTACTGCTGTCCAACAGCATGCAATGCATTGCTTCTTTAATGCAGTTCGGCCAGCAGAACTTGGCTTTTGTTGAACAGCAGTTTTTGACCTTTTTGACAACATTTATTGATCCTTTTGGCAGCAGATTTGCTAGTATTTCTTGCAGTTCATCCAGCACAATATTAGCTGCTATTTGAGTTCTTGGTTTCGGCATCCCATGAGCAGCAAGAGCATTGTTCATGAGAGCAGTTATTGGCATACAAAAACAGCAATAGGGAGCTTCTTTTTAAGTACTATTTACTGCTATTTTTGGTGTTCCTCTCTGCTTGTTGTCTCATTTGTTTGGAGCTTGCTTTCAGTGATTTTTCTTGCGCTTAGCTTAATTTTCCAGTAAGCATTTGCTCGCTTTCTTCGTAGCTTCTATAGCTATCGGAGATAAGAGAAATCGTGGGTACTTGTGTGGGGACAAAGTTTTAGTGATTGACATTCACCCCCCCCCCTCTGTCGGCCATTCCGATCCAACAATTGGTATCAGAGCCGGTTAGCTCTTTTCAATAGATCTTAACCGGTCTCAAGAGCCATGGCGACAGACAAGTATTCCACCAAGCCGCCCGTCTTTGATGGCATCAATTACCCCTTCTGGAAAAGCCGAATGGAGACATACATCCAGGCCCAGGGGTACGCCATCTGGCGCAAGGTCAAGGTCTGGTTTGTTGTTCCTGCCGATGAGAACATCAATGCTGGAAATATGCATGATGTAGTGATGACGGCGTGCCATGGGGGCTGTGCAAGAGGAGGAGCCGTCGGCCATAGGGGCCGGAGGAGCCAAGTAGATAGTGGGAGGGGGCTGATCGGTGTAGGAGGCGAAGGCCAGAGGGGAAGCCAGTGGTGGTCGACAGTGGTGACCTCCCCTACCCTTGCACGGCAGGGACCTCCCCCACCCACACATGATAATGGCAACCTCCCCCCACCCCCGGACGATGGCAGTGACCTCTCCCCACCCCCGGAGCCCTGGACGACGGCGCAGAGGGGGTTGCCAGGGGAGGCATGGCGGGGGTGGCAGGAGGTGGCCGGGGGAGGAGGATGACGATGAGGAGAGGGTCGCTGGGGTGGACGACAGCGTGGGTGGGGAGGTGAAGGGTGTGGTCGGTGATAGGACGGAGGTGGGCGGTAGGCGCGGGGTTGGGCGGGGTTGGGCGAGGGAGGCGTGGCTGGGATGGCAAGAGACAGCTGAGGAAGGAGGGTGACGGGGAAGAGGGGGTCGCCTAGGTGGACGTCGGCATAGGTGGGGAGGCGAAGGGTGTGGCCAGCAGTGGGACAAAGGCGGGCGATGGGCGTGGGGTTGGCCGGGGAGGCGCGTCGGGGTGGCAGGACCACAGGAGGCGGCATTGAGGCATTAAGGTGGGGGTGCGGGGAGGAGTATACTAGTTCTTCTAGTAGTACTAGTAGTAATAGAGTTGAGGAGCTTTTTTATGTTTTCTGTATGTATCATGACAAGTTTGGTAGCAGTACGAGATAGAAGGCCTCACAGCAGACGCAAGAAGCAAATACAAGCTCGACATCACATTTATGAAAGAAGCTAAAGGGTAAGTCTACTTCTTTGTCTTCTTAGCTTCAGGCGGCCTCCAAGTGGAATTCTGTCTCAGAGTTGAACCACTACTTGAAGCATGATTTTGCACATATTGATCCTGATCTTACTAGCGGAGGGAGGATAAACTTACTCGGGTGGTGGAAGAACAAAAAGCGGATATTTCCTATGCTATCACATTTCACACGGGATGTTCTCCTGGTGCCAGTGTCCACCGTCTCTTCAGAAGTGATGTTCAGCACGGTAGGGAGAATAATCGAAGAAAGGAGATCATCTCTCATGCTCAGGATGGTGGAGGCAAACACATGCGCCAAAAACAGGGAATTAGCTAAAGAGCAACAACAGCATCAAATGTAAGATCCTGAAATCGTGCAGGCATATACTGACCTTGAACGCATGAACAACCTAGACATTGATGAGTAGATACTATGTATGCATGTTGTTATAGTTAGTATGTACATATATTATTACTGTACTCTTTTACTTACTCGGGGAACCCCACTCTAGGGCGTAAGGTTTTTAATGAGGCAGTAACATTGTATTTTTAAAATATCAAGAAAATTCCACTTTTTCCTAAAATATTTACGTCATTGTGTACCAATGTTTTTATGCGACTAATTCAATTTTAACTAGTTTTTAACGAGAATGGTACGAAAGAAAGGAAGATAGCGGCCACCGCCACCATCGTCGCCGTCGCCTTCATTGTGTATAATTACTTCAGGCTGGGCTTAGGCTGGCATGGTACGAACGTCGGCACAGCGGGCCTTGGGCTGTGCCTGGGCTTGGCCGGTTGCGAGGCCGGCCAACACGGCATGGCACAGCAGGGTGACCAGGTCGAGTCGTATCAGTGGGAATTTGGGAAAGTCGGGCCGATCGGGTGTCTTCATTCAAGTGAGGGTATAGAGGAAGAACGAAACGAAGTGAGAGGCTGGGGTAGGGGAAAGAGTCGAGTCAATTGACCGGGAGAAGCAAAATGAAATCAGGATTTGGCTTCGGGCTGAGAAAGAAAAGAAGGAATTTTAGCTCAAGGTTAGCCAGACTAGCTTCTCACTACGCTCAATCAAAGAAAGAGAAATTGAATAAGAGCTACTCTCGAAGCATGGTGGGTCCGGCGCACGGTATGGCCCAATGCCCACCTCATGCCGGGCTCAGATGTGAGCACAACGTACAATACTAATTACAGAGGTGCAAAATATCTTTGTCACCATTAGCTACAGAAACTTGTCCTTTTTGCTGTCGAACAAACGGCTTTATAGTGTTGATTTTACTTAAGAGTCTCCGTATTTCTGTACTGCTAGTCTGAAATAGTCGATCAGGCGTTGACGGCCCTCAGTTGCGCCTGATCTGGCCGGTGGTTCCGGTGAGCGGGCTGATGTTTCCCATGTTCATCATCGCCGCGACGAAGTCGGCGAAGAAGAGCGTGTTGTTCGAGCTGTACTGCTGCACCCGTGCGTCTTGCGAGCCGCCGTTGAACAGCTCCTAGTCGGAGTGCAGAAGGCCGCACTTGGAGTCTTGGAGAGCAGATTAACATAGTAGACGTTGTCAAAGTCGAGCTGCGCGTCTGCACCTCCAGCGGCGCCAGGTTGCTGTCGGTGGGGCCCGGCGAGGACGAGAAGTTGGCCTTGAGCTGCGCGGCGAACGCCGGGTCGACGTCGGCGTCATTGTAGATGTGGCCCCGGAAGTTCTTGCACTGCGCGAAGTCGACAGGATGGTCTATTCGATGTAGTCGATCGAGGCGTGATGCAGGAAGATGTTCGCCGTGCAGTCTCGCGAATAGTTCAACACCAGGAAGTAGATGACGTACGTCACAGATTGAGCAGTCGCGCCAATGCGCTCCCCAAAAACTTGATCGCCCGTCTACCCGTGCAGGTACGCAAACGGACGGAGTTTCGGAGGCCTACTCGCCCAGAACCCTTTGCGCGCAAGGTTCTGGACCGGAGATTGCAAAGAACAGCAACAAAAACAGAAACAGAATACTGTTCTTGCTTATCCTTTATCGTATGGAGTGGAGAGCCTTTTTATGCTCTGTACTTTTGTAACAGCAAAAACGAAGAGGCCAGAGTGACTGCAACCATTAATCACTAGTAACTGTAGCCATTACTCGAAAGTAACCGCAGCCATAATTCACTAGTAACTGCACCGTTACTGTCAGCCATTCATTAATACTATTTACTGCGAGTCAGTGCGTTTCGATTTTCGAATAGATAAAGAAAAACGCGCCCGCACCCGACACGCCTGCGCACACGCACGACACGGCACGGCTCGGCTCGGCGTGGCGAGGCGAGCGAGCGAGCGCGCGCGTGTGTATTGGCTCTCTCCAATTCCACAAGGGGGTTACCACGTTCCACCTTTTAAAGTGGTGTAACTCCCATTCAATTCTCCATATGGGACTAAACAGTTTTTTCATGTGGGCCTGGGAATTTCATTTGATTAATTGCTAAATTAAAATGGACCAAGCCCAATTAATCCAACATGGCATGATCTTCAGGCGCTATTCACTGTCCAGCAACGGCATCATCCCGATTTCTTTTGCCGTCGCACCTTTTCGGTCTCTTGCTGCCACGTCTTTGCCTCGTCAACCCGTCATACTCCTCATCTACCTTGACAACCTACCAAATAGGCCAAGCCAAACCCAAGTTTGCCGCCGCCACTCCCCACCATCTCACAGCCGAGCACCCCAAGCGGCAACTCTTGACCGCCGCAATACGACACAAGAGGAAGCACAAGGAAACCACCCCATCGTGGAACACTCACCACGGACCTCCTTAGCTTGGACCACCACCACCCGAGCCACCCCTATGACCCCAAAATGTTTAAAAAGCAGTCAATTTCAAGGATGAGTCTCTCTGTAGCTCAGAAGCAATAGAAATCCATTGCAAGTTCTTCATCGACATTGACCTGCTACAGAGCCTTTCAAACTAAGCCAAGCCCTAAAATGGATTCCCCTTATTCCCAGGATTTCATCCATGCCCTTGGTTTCTGATGGAGTTAACGGTAGTGTCGGGAATTGCTGTAGCAAAAATCCTTTGTTCGGCCGCTACAGTGCCTGTGCAGGAGGAAGACGATGAACAGTACTCGACCTGGTATTGTAGTAGTCCAACCTGTCAGCAAACAGTGTAGACCTGACACTGTAGCGAATGGACCTGGTATGCACCCACTTTGATCGTCTTGAACCTATCTACACTATTCCCATCTCTTATCTGTCATTCTAAACTCCAATAAATCTCTAAACCACCCAAATAATATTTCGAACTCAAAAACCCAATGCCGTCCATGCCTGCAACCCATCGCCGAAACCCATATCCACCTATATAGCCATTTCGATTATATTGACTATTCCAAGCCAATTCCTAACTCCAATCAGGCAAACAAAACACCACCTAAACTTTTACTCTTTATGGTTATTTATTGGTATTTTGTTCCCAGCTTCTATTTTGCAAAGCAGGAACTCATTTGTATTCATCTTCCACTCTAGTACTCGGACCACACGAGTAGGTCAACGGAAGGACTACAATAGCAATTAAAGAAGTCAGTATCCAATCTGAAGACTACAATATAAATAATCAGAGACTATGGACAAAGAGGCAAGTCACATGTCTTTGATCATATTGAACTTATATTCCTTTAATTGTTTAGAATGACATGATATTAGCTAATGTCCTACCACCCGAATAAGCCCTATTTAATTTGACGGCCATTTTTACATTTACAAAACTTAGTAATATTAAATATATAATTAAAGTAATCATGGTAGTTCGGGAACTCAATAAATTTTCCACTACTAAGAGACTTGACATTTTGCTGATAGAATTTTAAAAGTAGTTCTAGGTAAGGAAGTTTCACAGGAAGCCATGAGTTGCCCAGGTCTCCTGACCTTATCCTAGGGTGGAGGCTTGGACCGGAAAGGTGGCAGTGCAGTGGGCACTGAAATATGGGTTTGTGGGTGAAAGTTGCCTCTGAGAAAACCAAGGACTAGAACCTTATGCCAAGTAAAGAACATAGCAAATGCCAACCGCAAGCGTTGATTCGTCAAATCTGGTCTAGTAACTGCTCAAGTTCGATTGAATATCTACAACTGGTGGGGGGAGACCGAGGGTGAGTTCGTATGGGAAGTGGTTAACCATACAACGGTAGGGCTACAACAAATCGGGCGAAGCCGTGTGGGCCACTCGAGTTTGTTGAGATCAAAAACCTACTAGGTAGAGGCTATATAAAGAATTGAGCAGTGAAAAGGCTTATTTTCTTGAACCCGGACGCGGGAGTTAAGGGATCTTGTGGGTAAAGCTAGTTAGCTCTGCAGAGTCATGATTAATGGTACTCGAATACGCCGTGCTTCCGGTAAATAAAGTTGTGTTTAATTGGTGATTCCAATAGCGAAGCATAAGTAGATTTGAAAATGTTGAAGTCTGGTAAGCAAGTTTTAAACTCCAATTCCTTAAGAAGTTATTATTCTTTTGTGTTTAAAAATATTTACAAATAAAACTGCATCCACAACTACTTAATCAAACCCATATATTCCCATCCTTTGGAGATCCCGACAAGTAGTTATAGAGCATTTCCCCATATGACTTGTTGAGTACGGTTGGTTATACTCAGTCTTGCTTTATTTTTTGTTCAACACAAAGATCAGAAGAAGAAAAGATGTTACAAGTTTTCGTGTTAGAGTTACGACCGCACACAAGCGTTCCTGTGGAGTTTTCTTTAGTTCTTCTGATTGTAAGTTAAGTTTTGAGCTAGACGTCTTTAAAATTGTTAAAATTGACCGTTAGATCTTTGTTTTAATCAAGTTAACTCTTTTTAAATGTTCGTGAGCAGGTATGATATTTATTTTATCCGTAACTGAATTTCTGGGTTGTTGCGGGACGTACCCTGTTTCAAAAAACAAAAGCGTTACGGTGTGTGCGCCGGTCAGGCAACGTGGTGGATGCTGGAGTTGCACGTTTGCTTGTTAGTACATATAAATCTAAACTGTAGATGAACTAGGTTAGGGAGATTGAATGGGCATGATTTTCTTTACTTTATGATTAATAAAAAAAATTCTAATTTTTTCTTTTCTTCAATTAATACGGTACTTTTTAGTCTTTTATTTTCTGGTATTAATACGGGAGCTTCTATCGGAGTATTCAATTAGTATAGTCTATACAGATAGAGATATAGACAGCAGAAAGTCTGCCCACTTGGATGATTTCCGGATCCGTCGTTGGGTACAACTACGAGCAGTTGTCAAGATCGGTGCAGGTGCTCACGACGTGCGGCTGGCAGCAAGTCAGCCTCAGCACGTCGCTTCATGGTTGCACGTGTTTGCGACCAAAGCTACCTAGCTCGCGCTTAGCTCAAGGCTTAGCATCTTTGGACTGTGATAGTATGATTTGTGAGTGAAACCTTTTATATATTATTTGGGTTTGGCTGATTGCTCTATTTAAAACCACGTAGGAAAAGAAAATAGTATTTGTTAGTTCTAGATAACAGAATATATATATGTGCAGTTTAGCTAAGAACATAAACAGGCATTCAACGTAAACTGGCATTTGGTGTATATGGGCGGTTTTTTTTGCTGTGACTTATATCTTTTAAATTCTAGCTGTTTGTAAGAGATATTACGAAGAATGAGACAGTCGTATGTGATTTTGATCGGTATAACTGAAGTCAATATAATGTCTACTATAATCGATTTGTAGAGTCCGCCTTAAAAAGACGTACCGTTTAAAAGTTAGTTACTATAGCAAAGTACAAAAGTCATAAGTCACAAGCCGAACCCACCTTATATCACACATCAACAATAAGCACATGCACATGCAACACAAAATGCGTAAGAACTATGTGTTGGAAATGAAGACAATATTTTAATTATAAATTTTACTAGAAGATAAATACAATAAAAGTCTAATGATATAATTAACAAAACTAATAACAACCAACTTATTGTATTTCAGAAAATGCACAAGAAAATATTATAATAGAGTCAATCGATTGGAAGAATATGGTGGTGTGAATTCATGGACTATTCCATGCTCAGAACAGTATTGGAAAAATTCATGAGAGACATACTCTCCTCCACGATCAGACTTCAATCTTTTTATTTTCTTCTCTAGTTGGTTCTCAACCTCAGCCTTATAAGTTTTAAAGTAGTTTAAAGCTTCATCCTTAGTTTTCAGCAACAAATACACGTAGCAATAGCGTGTTGTATCATCAATAAAAGTTAGAAAATATCTTTTGCCTCCTTTTGTCAATAATCCATTCATTTCACACAAATCTGAAAGGGTTTTCGAGGTTGCTTTGCTTGCACACATGACTGGCACTTTGATCCTTTGACAATTTCACATTTTGGAATTAAATCTAATCTGGACATTCTAGCAATACTATCAAAACCAATATGACAGAAACGAGAATGCCAAATATTTACCTCACATTTATTTAAACCAGTTGCAACATTCAGATTATAACAAGACTCTAAAATACTTAGGCGGAACAAGCCTCCGCTCTCATAGCCTTTACCAATAAATTTTCTGAACTTAGACATTACAATTTTATTTGACTCAAAAACTAGCTTGTAACCATCCCTGCATAGGAGAGAACCACTAGCGAGGTTCTTCTTTATTGTAGGAGCATGTTGCACGTTCTTCAAGTAGACAATCTTTCCTGAAATAAGCTTCAGACCCACCGTGCCAACACCAAGAACAGAAACATGCGACCTGTTTCCCATTAGGACGGAGGAAGCCCCTGCTGCCTGATAAGAAGAAAACAAGGAAATATCAGAACATACGTGAATATTAACTCCAGTATCAACCCACCAATCAGTGGATTGACAAGCTGAAAAGACAACAGGTGAATTACCATACCCTCCTGAAGTCGAGGCTTCGCCTATGGTCACGTTAACAGCCTTCTTCTTAGTCTGTTCACCATCTCTGATCTTGCGGAAACGACAGTCCTTCGCCATATGACCGTCTTTTCCGCACACAAAGCAGGTGATGTCCTTCAAATCTTTTTTCTCAGTTTTCTTCTTAAAGCTAGTTGTCTTGTTCGGTTTGTTGGATTTGTACTTCTTAGCAACAGTCTTTTTCTGTATGACATTTGCATTGTTCTGGCTAGATGTGCTAAGTGCATCTTTTGCTCTTGCTTTTTCTTCCACATTGAGGGCTGTAATGAGATCCTCAATAGAAATCTCTTTCCTCTTATATTTCAAGCTAGTAGCAAAATCTCACCAAGAGGCAAGGAGTTTAGCAACAATGCCCGCAGCCACAAACTTTGGAGGCAACACACAACCCAAGTGCGCAATCTCACCGACTAGTAGCTGGAGGTCATGAGCTTGTCCCACTATGGACTTAGCCTCATCCATGCTAATGTCGAAAAGTTGCTAACATATGTAGAGCCAGCGACCTACCTCTGCCTCTGCATATTTGTGCTTTAGTGCATCCCACAACTCTGTGGCGGACTTGCAGTCCATGTACACATCATAGAGCTGATCTGCCAGAACAGTCAGAATGCAGCCAAAAGCAGTATTGTTCGCATTTTCAAACTGCATGTACTACTCAATCATAAATGGATACTGCGGGTGGATAACCCACCACAGCCCCAAAGACATGAGCCAAAACTTGGCTCTAATATGCCATCTACGAAAGTTCTGACCAGAAAACCTCTCAGGTTTCATCGCATCAGAAGCACTAGCCATTGCTGTATTGCAACAAAATTCACAATAAGGTTTCTGGACTGTTACAAATGTGGGCAATATTTTAATTCCAAGTTTTATTAGGAGACAAAAATAATAAACTAATGATGCAAAACTCACAACTAACAGCAAGCTACTCAACATACTTCAGACTATACACAAGAAAAAACAATATAATAACGAACTCAAACGTGCGCACGAACGACTTACTTGTTAGCCTGATGAAGAACAGGAAGCCGCGCAGGCTTGACGCAATGCAGGACGTAGATGTTGCAGTGCAGTGAGCGGCCGTGCAGATGCGCTGCCCAGAAACCTTATTGCCGCCCCGTGCAGGTACTCTCTGCGGCAACGGTTCGGAGATATCCGCTCTCCCTCCTTCCAGGTGCACGCCGGGAAGAAAGGTCGACGAGGTTCAGACGACGAAGTACAACAGCACAAGATGACAGAAGTAGAGATGCAGGTAGTAAGGGATTCTCTCTTCTGTATACCTTGGACGTCTCCAGGTATATATAGATATGCAAATTATTCTCTAGTAACTGCCCCATTGAACTAAAATAATTCACTGGTAACTACTCAATTATTCACAGGTAACTGAAAACATTTAACTAGTGATTTACCCACTGAAAACTGTCTGTCATCAAAACCAATTAAGCCTCAAATTCAAACGTTTGAATCTCATTCAAACAGAGAGAGTTAGGTGCATGGTTCAGCAAAATAAAGATGGACTTGGTCTGCCAAGTGGCACGCCACGTCATAGCACGGTCGCGCGTCGCAAGTCACAAGTCACACGATTTTCACGCGAAAATACGCGAATACGCGCAGGCGTGTGACTAGACAGCACCATCCTCATACCATCTCTTTCCATATTCAAGGAGTGGGGAGGACTCCACCTTATAAATCGGTCTTCCTCACCCTGCCTTAGCAATATGATACTAAACCATGCATGCTTTGGAATTAAGGAAATAGACCATAATTAAATGCGCCAATTTCTAACAAATTCAACCGTACAAATCGAAAAGTATCAAGTCAAGAATACACTAACCAAACTTGAGCTCGATCCGATAACGTTTAATGCTCCAATCGACGTCTGGATGAAGACTGCATATGATCACTCGAGTTAGAATAGATCTTCTCTTCTTCTTTTCTCTCTCCCCTCTTTCTTTGTTGTGTGTGTGTGTTGCTCTCTGCTCACCAGCTCCCTCTCACCAGCAGCTGAAGGAAGATGCTAGGGTTTTTTCTCCTCACCAAGGAGGAGGCATCTCAACTGCTAATTATGAGAGCAATCAATGGTTCGTAAGCTTCCAACTTTATGGGTTGATTTTGGGCTTCTTCTCCATATGGAGGGAGTCCAACCCAACAAACACTCCTCCTGACATCATGTTGGTTTTTGCCACCTTGCTTCAACTATACCAGCAAACTGCTAGCATGCGTTGAGCTTTTCCCTCGTCACTACCTTAGTCAACATATCAGCACCATTGTCATCGGTGTGGACTTTCTCAAGCTACATTTGCTTAGAATTCAACACATCTTGAATCCAATAATAACGAACATCAATATACTTCGACTTTGAGTGGAAACTTGAATTTTTAATCAAATGGATGGCACTTTGGTTATCACAAAACAACACATACTTGTCTTGATCAAAACCAAGCTCACCAACCAATCTTTTCAGCCATAATAGCTCCTTGCTCACCTCTATCGCTGAAATGAATTTAGCTTTAGTTGTAGACAATGCCACATATTTCTACAACTTACTTCTCCATGATACAACTCCCTTTGAATATGTAATCAGGTACCCTGAAGTAGATTTACTGCTATCAACATCTCCAGCCATATTTGCATCCGTGTATGCAACTAACACGGGCTCTCTTTTTTCAAAGCAAAGCTTCATCTTTATGGTGCCCCGAAGATATCTCATGATCCACTTCATAGCTTCCCAATGTGGCTTTCTAGGATTTGATATAAATCTAGTCATTATACTAACTGCATAAGCAATGTCTAGCCTTGTACACACCATAGCATATATCAAGCTTCTAACTATTGAGGCATATGGAACATTCTGTAATTCCTTCTTTATCTCTTCAGTAGAAGGACGTTGCTTGGTGCTCAACTTGAAATGAGCTGCAAGTGGACAGCTCTTGGCTTTTGCATTGTCCAAACAAAACTTCTTAAGTATCTTCTCAATGTACTTATCTTGTGATAGGTATAACTTGTTGGAGTTTCTGTCCCTCTCAATTCTTATACTAAGAATTTGCTTTGCTGACCCCAAGTCCTTCATAGCAAAAAAACTTGCTTAACTCTTTCTTCAGCTTTGCAATCCTTGAGATATCATCAACATAGAGCAACAAGATGATAAAATCATCACTTGAGAATCTATGAAAGAACACACAAGGGTCTGTGTTATACCTCTTGTAACCTTGCTCCCCTACAACAGATTCAAACTTCATGTGCCATAAAAACTTTTCTTCAGTTTGCACACATAGTCTTTTTTGCCCCTCTTAACAAACCCTTCAGGTTGTTCCATGTATATCCCTTCCTCCAAGTCTACATAAAGAAAGGTTGTCTTCACATCCATTTGTTCAACCTCTAAGTTGTGACAAGCTACAATGCCAAGAACCACCCGAATGGATGTCATCTTCAACACTGGAGAAAAGATCTCATCAAAATCAATTCCTTTCCTTTGGCCAAACCCTTTCACAACTAGCCTCTCCTTGTATCTTGGATGTGATGTGAGCTCTTCTTACTTGATTTTATTAACCAACTTGCCCTTTATCAATTTCACCAGCTCATATGTATGATTTTTATGCAAGGAATCAATCTCCTCTTGCATAGCCTTTATCCACTCCTTTTTGTGCTCATCTTCAATTGCTTCTGCAAAACACTCAGGTTCTAAACCATCAGACAATAACACCACATAATCATCTGAGGAATATCTGCTAGAAAGTCTACAGACTCTGGTGGATCGTCTAAGTGGAACTTGCGGTACTTGTGGTTGTTGATCATGATCATCAAATTCATCATCAGCCTCGTGCTACTGGGGAGCATTCTCACCACCTGTACCATGCACATTGTTTTGTGCATCATCTGCAACATTGCCTTCAGCCTATTGTGGAGATGGAAATGCATGAACTGGGTCTAAATCAACCATGTCTTGTTGTTGAGGAACTTGCACCTTTGCCTTCACAATATCCTCAATTGTTTGGTCTTCAACAAACACAACATCACAGCATCTGACAATTTCTTTGCTATAGGATCAAACAAGTTGTAGCCTAATTCATCCAAATCATAGCCAAGGGATATACACTGTCGTGTCTTTGCATCAAGTTTAGACCTTTCATCTTGAGGAATATGAACAAATGCCTTGCACTCAAACACTTTTAGGTGATCATAGGAGACATCTTTATTGTACCACACCCTGTTAGGAACATCTCCCTACAAAGGATAACATGGTGAGAGATTAACAAAATAAACTACAGTCATCAAAGCCTCACCTTAATAAGACTTTGGTAGCCTTGCATGTGACAACAAGAATCAAACTCTCTCCACTAATGTCCTGTTCATCCTCTCAGTAACGCTATTCAAATGTGGTGTCTTTAGAGGTGTGACTTGATACCTAATCCCTTGTTCTTTGCAATATGCATCAAATGGCCCAATGTATTCTCCTCTATTGTTAGTCCGAATATACTTTATCTTCTTCTCAGTTTCTCTCTCAACTAAGGCTTAAAATTGCATGAATGTATTCAACACTTGATTTTTGGACTTCAAGGGATAAGCCCAAACTTTCCTAGAAAAATCATCAATGAAAGTAACAAAGTACTTAGCACCACCAAATAACATTACCGACATCTTGCACACATCAGAATGCACCAAATCCAGTAACTTTGGCTTCTTGTGAGGAGGCTGACTTTTGAAAGATTTCGATGCTGCTTCCTCACTAGGCAATCTGTACAACTCTTCAATTGCACACTTGAAATCCCTGACAAGAGATTCTTTTTTACTAGCACAACCATACCCTTCTCACCCATGTGTCCAAGCCTCTTGAGACATAGAACACAAGTATCATTTTGCTCTAATGTATTGACAGAAACACTAGAGAGTTTAGCATGAATACAATACAAGAGAGAAACCATTTTACCTCTTACAAATACCATGCTACTTTTGGTGAACTTGTACTGTCTATTTTCAAATCTGCTGGAGTACTTCTCATTATCAAGCAATCCCACTGAAAATTATGTTGAGCCGCAATGCTTCAACATATCTCACGGACATGAGAATTAGTAGTGTGCCAGTCTCCAAATGCACATCTCACTTTCCAATTATTTGAGGACGATCATTGTTTCCCACCTTCACAATGCCAAAATCACCAGCAACATAATTTGTGAAGAGCCTTCTATGAGATGTAACATGTATGGTAGCACCACTATCAGGTATCCAAGTCATGTCATCATCACCCACAAGATTGATGGTTGCATCATTAGAAATAACAGTGATCCTTTCTTCAACAGTGGAACCAATCTTACCATTATCATTTTCAACAATGACTACCACCATGTCCTCAATCACCGAAGTAATACGACCAACATCACTGTCACTGTCACTGTCTGGTTTCTGTGTCTTCTTATTTTTCTTTTTGTTCTCCCGCTTGAGTTTTTGACAGAACCTTTTAATGTGTCCCTTCTCATGGCAGTGATGGCACTCAATATCTGAAAGTTTTCCACTTGACTTGCTTCTACTTTCAACTGAATTCTTCGGTCCTTGGCTCTTGCTTCTTCCCTGTGACTCAGTGAACAATACCTTGGGTTGAGGAGGAACTCTCCCTTTCAGCAAGTCTTCTTAATTTCATTTATCACTTTGGTCTTCACAAGGTTCCAAGAGATAGTACCATTTGGAGCTGAATTGCACAAAGTGACTTTGAGAGTCTCCCAAGTATTCGACAAAGAACCAACTAGTAGCAAAGCCTTGACCTCATCATAAAATGAGATGCCCATAGAAGATAGCCGATTTATAATGCCTTGAAATGCATTTACATGATCAGCCACAGGAGTGTCATCTCGGTACCTCAAATGCATCAATTGCTTGATCAAGAACATCTTATTGGTACCTTCCTTCCTTGCATACAATTCTTTCAATTTCTGTCGTAAGGTGTGTGCATGTGTCTCATCACTAATATGGTTCAACACATTGTCATCGACCCACTGTCGAATGAACCCAGAAGCTTTACGGTGAAGTACCTTCTACTCATCATCAGTTTTGTCTTCCGGCTTCTCGATGGCAAATACTGGCTTGTAGTACTCCTTCACATAGAGAAAATCCTCTATCTTACCCTTCCAAGCTTGATAATTTGTGCCATTCAGAGATATCATTCTGCTAGTATTCACCTCAATCTTTCACTGCAAGACATCACCAAAGCAAACACAAGCTCTGATACCACTTATTGGGACTAACACATTGCAACTAACAAAAGTTCAACACCTCTACTTATAGTGAACCAATGAAGATAGTTTCAACCAGCAGTTAAGCAGTGGAATTAACAACAAGAATATGTACAAAGTGACACAACAATTTACGTGGAAAACCTCCTCAATATGAGGAGTAAAAACTACGAGGTTTGCACAACCCACTCCCAAATCTTCCACTATAATTGACAATAGGTATAAGGACTCTTCTCTAGAACATCTAGAGGTATATCACAGAAACAACAATATCATCAAGATATAATCTTGGTATCATCATCAACTACCACACACAATTAACAAGAGGTACACTAATAGCAAAGCAGAGAAGATACAGTTTCTGTCCCCTTCAGTTATCAGTTCATATCTTGCAAACTATAGATCCCATCATGTGAAATTCTGCAGGAATGTGGATACATGAGTCCCTAACATGTTGTTGAAATTTCAGCCAAATCAAACATCATTTGAACCCCCAAATAGATCATCTACCAAGACTGCACAGTGCTGAATCTGCTGCAACCCAAACTGAAAATACTGTTCTAAAATTTGATGTTCATCTATTCCAATCTTCAATCCACTATACAAATTTAAGAGGAAGTTAATAACACACTAAATAAGTTTGAGCTCGATCTGATGAGTTTGATGCTCCGACCGACGTCTTGATGAAGACTGCACATGATCACCTGTGCTGGAATAGGTCTTCTCTTCTTCTTTTTCTCTATCCTCTCTTTCTTTGTTGTGTGTGTGTTGTTCTCTGCTCACCAGCCCCCTCTCATCAGCAGCTGAAGGAAGAGGCTAGGGTTTTCTTCTCCTCACCAAGGAGGATGCATCTCAACTTTTGATTGCTAACATAGTGAGACCTTACTCTTTGCAATTATTAAGAGATAGGATAGGAAATTTTTATCCTACCTTATTAATGTATATAAAACCCTAAAGAGGGTATGAGGCGAGGGGACTGTCTTATTTTTGCTTACTAGCTCTCTGTCTCTCACGATTAGCTTTCTCTAGCTCTCTTGATTCCATATCCTCAGGGGGGGAAGGGTAGAAATCTTTTGGTGGTATATAAGGAAATTTCCCTAAAGCATATACTGCACACGGGACACGATGGTATTTCGATGATTGGCTTGACAATATTTTTTTCTCTAGAATCAATCTTTTTAAAAAAAAATCCTCTTGTGATATTAATAATAACACAAAATTAAAGTACATAGGCATCTCACTTTTACATTACAGATTTTAGATGAACAATTTGTTACCACCTAACCCTTGAGTCAATGTTGATTTTTTTATCTTGCTTACCGTAGACTTCAGATCTTATAACAGTAATATGATTGCCGACGATCACCAAAGCGGGAAGTGAATTTCAGTGACCTTCATTAGCTTCAAGAGACTAGAAATTCTCACATTAGCTCCACAACGGAGGTGGCACAACCAGATCTTGCCATTACAGAGGCTATCCGTGCCAAGCTCACTTAGCCGGGACGACGCGTCTGGAGCTTGCCACAGTGAAGGTGGTGGAGGTAGCGTGACCTTCGGCAAATACAATGCCGGAGGTGGCGAGGTGACAAAGCCTGCCCAATTCAGTGGTGCAGCCTGAGCCCTCCTTTGGTGATGACACAACAAGCTTGCCTACCGCCCCCTACTACAGCGACAATGGCATGAGTGTGTGACATCCAATCTTTATACGAAGAATCTGAATGACCAGAGAAGCATGAATTTGGCCTAAATCGCATGGATTAAGAAGGAATTTGAAGAATGAGGAGAATTGGGGATGAGGTTGAGATGAACTGAGATGGGGAAGTTGGATTCATTCAATTAACAACTCCTTCATTGAAGCTTGCCCTCAGCAATGATGAGCTTGGCCTTGGCGATCGTGCAGAAAGCTCTGCTGCTGCACGGCAAGGACACAGCCTGAGCTTGTCGCTCCTCGATAGTGCTGCAAGCTCGTCCATGGCAGCCTTGTCATTGGAGCTTGCCCTCTGTGGCTATGGCACTACTTTAGCAATTAGCTTGGTGTTGATGGTGCGACTAGATATCACCACTGGTCTCCACACACACTTGTGGTGCTCATTGAGGAGCAGTGGGATCCAACTAAAACAAAATAACAGTATGTTACTGATGGCATCTGTTTGAAAATTCTACCAATTTGCAAGGGAAAAAGAGTCCTTTCCACTAAGTTAATGGACATCGACCTCGTCGGAGTGGCATTTTCCAATGAAGTTTTCAAATCTAGTGGCACACTCCCAATTAGATAAGAAGCAATGGCAAAACCTCAAAACATCCAGAGGTACAAACTGATTTTTCCAACATAATATGGTTTTTTTGGCCAGTTTTTTGATCCCAGCAGTTGCGGCCGATGGCAGAAACCTACACAGTGGCATTTAGGCTTCAGAAAATTCGGCATAGCACGGCCTACTTGGTTGGTGTTTATAGGTGTGACCGTGATTGAGGAGAAGGCGTCATCGGCTAGGCCTACCCAACGATGTTTTTTTAATCAAAACTAGCAGAATTTACCATGCAATTATGCAGTCAGATATTTTAACATAATGTATTTATTTTATAACTCTATTGCCTTTCAAAAAATTGTTGTGTTTGCTATACAATTGTAACACATGTAATATTTATACATGATTAATCTGCACTATTACAATTTGGTTTTACCAAAATAAGTGGTTTAGATCTTCTTCTTTTTCTCTTGATTAATGAGAAGATTTCTTATTTATATATGATTAGCCTGCATCGTTATAATCTAGCCCCAACAAAATAAGTGATATACATCTTCTCTTTTTCTCTCAATTAATGAGAGAATTTTTAGGAGTTTTGCCTTTTTATTTAAGGATTATTGTGAAATTTTCTAGACCTCTAAAGTGAAGGAGATACCTTCACTCATTGTTTGTGAACCTGACTAGATTAGCGAACCTCGCCCATTCCTACTAAACACATAGGACGATCAAGGCTAGATCCCACATTGAACCAGCAAGTAGATTTTTGTTTCTAGCCATTGTGGGGACACATGGTTTTAAGGGGGTGTCCCGTATTCCTTTAATTGTCTAGGATTCCAGTCACAAACAGGTTGGTAAATAGTACCTACTTATGATCACATTACCATAATAGAGGTTTTACATAAAATATGACATAGTTATCGGTATAGAGTTCACGTGCCTCTAGGCCAAATGTACCTATATATATTACAAACAAAAGACCTAAAAGATGGCAACACCACTGGCTACACTTGAGTGTAGGCTCAACCTAGAACTTGTCTCTACTACAAAACAAGCAATACTGGACGTCTTATAACAGACGGTTCATGTGGAGCCATCTGTGTTTTGATTATTACAGACGGTTCATGGCTAAAACCATCTCTGAAATTATCACAAACGGTTAGATTTAAAACCCATCTGTGATATACGAATTGTCACAGATAGTTTTTAACTAGAACCATCTATGAAACTATCACAGACGGTTAGGTTTAAAACTCATCTGTGATATACGAATTATCACAAATGGTTTTTAACTAGAACTGTCTCTGAAACTATCACAGACAGTTTTTATTTACAACCGTATGTGTTTTGTCATGTCATATGAACTACAGAAGCTACGTACTAAGACAAGAAAAATTCAAGGCAAATTTATTACAAAAGGCCCAAAAAAAGATATTCCAAAATCTTTGTCTTCTGGGCTTCATATGCTTCTTCTTTGACTTTTGGAGTTGGAGGATCAGCCGCTGAGTTCTCAAATGCCGTGAAGATTGCTCTTGCCCTGTGCACTTCCTCCTTTAGCCTGGGCAAATCATTAGCACGGTCCATAATCTCATAGAGGTTGCCATAATAAGCTTCCTCAGAATCGGCCACTTCTGCTTGATCGGCAATGTTATCTTTGTGTCTCTCCACTGCCGCAAGAGCTTCTTCCGCTTTGTGCACATTGCAGAGAAGAACGAGGCTAAGGGCGGTTTCCCTTTGCTGAGCGGCACCGAGACACCTCTGTCGATGATGGGTGATGAGGTCCAGCTGACAGATGGAAGCGAGTCGAGGAAGGAGAGCAGGGCGAGAGCGGAGGAGTTGCTCCATATGTAATTTGCTGGCCGCCTGTGTAAGGTTGTGGCTAAACAACTCATAATAGATAGATGAGAGAAAGGAGATCAAAAGAATATTAGATACCATTATTGAGAAATCTGGTGAAGAAGATGAGAGGACAGTTTAGAAGAGTTGGATTAGGGCGTGCATATTTAAGCATTATCACAGACGGTTCATATTCCAAACAATCTCTGATATTAATATCATGGACGGTTCGTGTAACCTTATCACAGACAGTCCGTATAACAAACCGTCTCCGATATGTGAGTTATCACAGACGATTCATATAACAAACCATCTCAGATATGTGAGTTATCACAGACAGTTCATATAACAAACCGTTTTTGATATTGTTATCACAGACGGTTCGTATAACAAACCATCTCTGATAATGACACGTCACCGATCCGTGGCGTGTCACCCAAGATTTCGATCTCACCCGTCCATTCTCTCCACATCGAATGGCGGCACCGGTTCCTCCCACTGCTCGGCCCTTATTAATTACCCCCATATACCTTTCCACCAGTAGTCACGGGTGAGTCCATCCACTATATAGCTTCCTGCATCCCCCTCCACGACGCCGACTACTACGTGAGCTAGTGCCTCCGTTGTGACACCATGGTCGACTGCGTAACACACTCTTCTCATAAGTATCATAAGAGTGTCTTCCACAGTCTCACTATCGTGCAATAAAGGTGGCGCTACTGCGCCTCTCCATTGCCGGTGATATCCGACTGCCATCGATGCCTCCAGCTTGTTCCTCAACGACGCCGAATACCGCCGTGAGCTAGCGCCTCCGTTGTGACACCTTGGTCGAATGCAGAGCACACTCTTGTCGTAAGTGTCGTAAGAGTGTCTTCTTCATTCTCGCCATCGTGCCACAAAGGTGGCGCTACCGCCGCCTCTCCATTGCTTGTGATATCCGGCCGCCATCCGATGCATCCAGCTTCTACTATCTGCTAAGATCTCTGCTTCTTATATATTCTTGCCATGTTAAAGAGTTGGGTTCGTTATCTTGTTATGCTGTAATGGTAGATTTTAATCTTAATGGAAATGGAATGTGCTGTTGTGTTAATTTGCCACTGTATTTGCTTGTTTTCAAAGGGCATAAGTAACATTATTTCTTGTGGCTAGCCAAAAAACAGAAAAAAAATTAGGTATAGAGTGAACTATCACAGAACCATCTGTGATGTGTGAGTATCACAGACAATTTTTGGTTCGAGCCGTCTGTAATAGTTTTCTTCACAGACGATTCTAGTTACAAACCGTCTATGTTGTCTTTATCATAGACGGCTCACAAACCGTCTGTGATAACCTTTGATTATCACTGACACATAAATACAGGCAATTTAGAAAACCGTCTGTGATGACAATTCTGAACTATCTGTAATGACCCTTTTTGTAGTAGTGTGTATTCCTCACCGTCATAGTACTAGTCTCCTTCTAGTACTTCTTCCTCATAGAATTCATCATCTAACCAAAATATGCAATCATTAGTACATTCATACTCAACAACATAGCTTTGGTAAGCAATCCAAATCCCATATACCAGACCACAATAAGCATTAATTCAGATGCATCAACTTGTGATGACGGATAACAATGCGATAAGAGTACAATTTCCTTATTTTGCTAACATACTAATCTAAAGTATAATGTAATAGTCCTAGGGTTATCAAAGGGGAAGTGGATTTTAGTGACCTTCATTAGCTCTAAGAGGTTAGAAATTCTCATATTAATTGGAAGAAAAATAGAAGGTTTTTTGCTATTATGTGGTGCTTCTGTATCATAATATGAAATTTTGCAGAGATCTTCTCTAGGGAATTGTGAACCTATTCCAACAAACGATTATGAAAAACATGGCCAAAGTTGAGATATTTTTCAGTTTTTTGGAACGTTGTACCAAAACCGAGCTAAAACCAAAATCAGTGTATACAACTTGCTTGTGGGATGAAGATGACCAAGAAGGGTTTAGATGTATTCCCACATGTGACAACAAGTTAGTTCCCTATAGAAACCAAGACAAAAACCCTCGGATCAAGATATGGACCAAAGAGGCCAAAGTCAACAAAACCAGGTTTTCTCGTGATTCTTGCTATCAAAGTGCCTAGATAGATGGAGATGTATCCTCAAGGTTGTCTCCATCTCTTACATGTTTTTGGCACAGCGAGATCACAAGAAGGAAAGAAGAGAGATCAAAACCAACCATTCCATCTTAAGAGGGACTCAAGAGTTGTACAAAGATTGACGTATTGCTTACTAGAGATAGTAGGTTTTACAACCATTCCATCTTAGAGGACAAAGAACACCCAAGGTACTCACTCTCAAACCCTAAGCCTAAAGAAGAGAGTACAAAAGATGGGATGGATGGTTAACCTTACATGTCACCATCCCAGCCCCCTTTTATATGTGGGCAACTAGCCAACTACACCCCTTAATAGCTCCTATCCACTATTAGAATGAAGGAAACCCGTTAACCCTACACACATAGGTTTTACTACAACAAAAAGTTTATCCACATGTTAACATCATCCCCTACTATTGTGAAATTGGGGAAGTCCTACAAAGTTACTCCAATCCACCTTTACAAGGCATTGGGGCTATCTGAGAGACCATGTGGAGGTATCCCCATGTTTGTGACGAGTAATTGGTGGTTGTGTTAGAGAGTTTGAGTTTGTTTTGGATACTCTAGGGTTGAGTACCTTTCATTATTGCTAATGTTGATTATGCTATTTCGTGCGGTGCTATGTGACGGTTTGCTTGTCTATGTGACTGCAGAACTTCGGAGCTAGGTCATGGTGAGGCGAGGAGGACCGGGACTAGGCACAGTAGGTGTTGAGGTCCAGACGGTCAGGGATGCCGAAGATGATCGAGGCTGCTGAGGTGGTTGCGAGTCGGGAGACGAGGAACCGGAGCTGGAGCTACCGGTGATGGACACGACAGGCAACGACGAGTGGACCGGGAATAGGCTCAGGGAGGAGTCGGAGGTCCAGACGGTTGGATGTCGGTTGCGGTCGTGTGCGACAGAACAGACCAGGACTGACTCAGGTGGAGTCGGAGGTCTCGGTCGAAGTCAGGTGGACACGACGGGCAGCGGCGAGGTGGATCGGGACTAGGCTCAGGGAGGAGCTGAGGTCCAGACGGTCAGGATGCCGGGTGCGATCGTGTGTAGCGGAGCAGACCGGGACTAGACTTAGAGAGGAGTCGAGGTCCAGACAGTCAGGGTACCGGTTGCGGGAAGCTTCCAGGAAGGTACTTGAGGGCAATTTGGAGAATTGACTCAAGTTTAGAGTGGAGAGGCTGGTTTCCCTCCATTTTCCTGTGTTGACCTGTTGCCTCATATGTGTATGTGAGGTTGGAGTGGGTTTGGGCTGCCTCTTCTTGATTTTCTCCTTGTGGCATGTGTGCTCATGTGAGCTCCCTCTATATGAGGAGGAGAGTTGGCTGGAGAAAGGAGAAGCAAGCAGTGGTTGTGTGCTCTGGAGTGAGTTCTCACGGTTGAGCTGAGAGTGTGTGTGTGTTCCTCACTCAAGCATGTAGTGAGATGAGTGAATTTTCTCCTCAACTGTGTATGGGGATGTAGTGAAACACTTTTTGTAATCATTCATGGTTATGAATCCATCAAAGAATCCTTGAGGTTGAGTTCTATTTGTCTTGCTGAAATGTGCCTTCATTCTCTACTTCTTCTTGATTTTGAGTGATTCTTGTTTGAGTAGCAGGCTCTTAGTTGCTCTGTGATGGGAAAATACTCAAGGCCATTTGGCCATTCCATTCCCAAGAGCAAATGGAAGATTCAATGATTTTTGTGATTTCTTAGTCCCTCGCTCCATTTCCTCTGTTCTGCATTTCTAGGGTTAGGTGTCAGGGCAACCCTGGACTCTTGATTTGTTAGTGAATTGATTGCTCTAGGTTGGTGCTTTCTGGCTGTAAGAGTGTCTCAAGCTAAGATTCAAAGCTTCAAGATCAATGGTTGTGAAAGTCTCAAGTAATTTGGATTTTATCCCCTTTTGCTGACTCTTTGTCTCAAAAGCAGCATTCTCTGTTTGCTTCCCATTCTGAGGATGTATTTTCTTCTCTTGAGGTCAATTTGGTATTTAGATTGAACACTTGATCAATTGATCTGAGAAGAGCAGCAAGATTTGATGATTCCACTGTTTTATGAAATCTGGAGTATTTTTTGTTCAGTTTTCAGTCTACGGCAATTTTTCTCTACTCTGCTCTTGCAACCCCGGTCAAACCGCTAACCCTAGTGGTCAGACCACTCTCTTGCCGCCAGTCAGACCGGGGAGACAATGGCGGTCAGACCGGTGCCTGTTGAGCGGTCAAACCGGTTGCATGTTGGGAGTCAGACCGGGCAAGAAGGGGCGGTCAGATCGGCCTCTAGCTGGCGGTCAGACCGGTCTTGAACCGGCGGTCTAACCGGCGCCGGTTAGGCGGTCTGACCGGCCCATACATAGCGGTCTGACCGGGCTGGGTGTTTTTCTCTTAGCTATCTTCTGTTGCCAGCTTCTTTATGTCGCTTTAATTGCCGATCTTTCTCTGTGTACTAGTAAGTATGAGTCGCCTTTTCTTCATAGCTTCTGTAGCTATCGGAGAAGAGATTGTTGTGTGAATACTTTAGGGGCAAGTTATAAAAGGCACCATTCACCCCCCCCCCTCTGTTGCCATTTCCGATCCTACACTATCATGCATAGTCCCCGCTATCGAAACCAATTTGCAAGTTAGGGAAGAGTTCCCCCGACCCATCTCGTCTCTGAAGTTGGGGAAGTTAGGAAAAGTTCCACCAACCCATGCCCAATTATGGAAGTTTGTCTTATCAGGGCAATACACCAATGAAGTTCAATGAATCCATCCTATGGTTGAGCGGAACTATGTTCTTCACTTGGCATAAGATTCTAGTCCTTATATGCTTCAGGCGAGACATCCAACTATAACCATGTGCATAGCACATGAGCACTCCCTCAACCACTGTCTCTCAACAACATAACTTTGGCAAGCAATCCAAATCTCATATATGAGACCACAATAAGCATTAATTCGGATGCATCAACTTGTGATGACGGGCAACAATGTGATAAGACAGTACAATGTCATTGTTTGGCTAACATATTAATCAAAAGTACAATGTAATAGTCCTAGGGTTATCAAAGGGGAAACTGGATGAATTTATCATGATGGGCGTATAATCATGTAATTAAAGGGAATTAAAAATTAATGATTTAATAAAATATTGTTGGAAAAGAAGTAGTGCAAGAAATAACCATCCACCCAACTAATAGGTTTGCAACATGATGAAGGATCATGACTTGCCACTTTGCTCAGTGGCATATAAGGGATAAGGTAAACTTTTGGTGGTATATAAGGAAATTTCCCTAAAGCATATGTTGCACATGGGGCGTGATGGAAAAATCCTCTTGCGATATTAATAATAACACAAAATTAAAGTACATGGGCATCTCACTTTTACATTAAAGATTTTAGATGAACAATCTGTTACCACCTACCCCTTTAGTCAATGAATGTGTTGAACTTGTTTATCTTGCTCGCTGTAGACTTCGGACCTTATAATGGTAATATGATTGCCGATGATCACCAAAGTGCGAAGTAGATTTCAGTGACCTTCATTAGCTCCATGAGGCTAGAAATTCTCACATTAGCTTCAAGAGGCTAGAAATTCTCATATTAATCGGAAGAAAAATAGAAAGTTTTTTTTCCCGTTATGTGGTGCCTCGGTTTGATAACAATGCAAATTAAACAGATATATTTATAGAAAGTAAACCTGTTGTGGTTGTATAATAAAACTATATTTCAATCTAGGTTCTATAATTGTATAACATATACTATGCTCTTCTCTTTTATTCAAATATGAATATATGTATTGCACTATATCTAGACAAAGAATTGTGTGGGCAATCCCGCTTGTTACACTAACTAGAAAAATTCTAGACTATTAGCCTATGTTGTTCTTATTCTAATTCGTTCCATGTCCTGCCTAACTGCCTAAGCATCTAGTTAGACATGACATAAGGGTGGACTTAAGAACCTTAAATAATCCTCATTGAGTATTCTAGTCACATAGTATTTCCACTATATATAGTGACATGTAGTTGTGAGCAAATATTAAGACAAATAGATAGATATGCATATCTCGTGATTGGTATCTCTTGTGTTACGTGCAATGCACCGATATAACAGTTTTGAGAAGTAAACCAAAGTAAAAGAGCTAAGGCACGCACCTGGTACACCTCTGATGACTACTACAAAAAGACTTATATTAGACATTTCATCACAGACAATTGACCAAAACTATCAGTGTTGAAGGCAATCACAGACTGTTTAGGTTTAGAGACTGCCTGTGTTGTTGCCAGCACTAAAAACCATCTATGAAGAGATAATATCACAGACGATTCCTGGTTAGAACCATCTATGAAGTATCACAAACGATTCTTACCAAGAACTGTTTGTGATATTACCAAATATCAAAGACGATTTTTTATTTAAACCATCTGTGATACTTCATTGATAGTTTTTATTATAAACCGTCTGTGATAATAAAGTTTTCATAGACAGTTTGTAATAAAAATTGTCTGTGATATGTTTCCCACCTTGCAATCTCCTAAACTTTCATAATCTCCCGCTTGAGTCCAAGTAGGTTTACATTCCGCTGGTGTTCGTTTTTGATGTTCTTGTACTCATTGGAAAGCTAGCGATGAGCCTGATCCAAAAAACAATTGGCTTACACTAGTCACCCTCTAAGACCCCCAAAATTGGCCATCTTTATCCCAAATTCATGTTGCAAGTTTTTTATTTATGTTTTTGCCAAAATTTTCAATCTTCCCTACGGAATTTGGGGTTTGCCTCAACTGCAAAGCTGTAGATCTAGTCAAAACCTTCCAAATGAGCATATATAATACATATAAAACTTTATTATTTTATCTTTAGAGACTAGCTGTTTACATTGCACCGATATATATATATATATATATATATATATATATATATATATATATATATATATATATATATATATATATATATATATATATATATATATATATATATATATATATATATATATATATATATATATATATATATATATATATATATATATATATATATATATATATATATATATATATATATATAATGGTATATAGAACTATCTGTGATACTCGTACATTATAGACGGTTCTACCTATCAATTGTCTGTGATGGGAGAGTATCAAAGACGGTTTGTATATAGAACCGCCTGTGATAATCTGATAGCTGGGCCTGTCGATCCTCCCTAACCCAATCCTAACCAATAGAAACCCACCAACCCCCACCCCACGGATCATAGCTCTACATCTCAGTCCCCGCGCCTAAAAATTTTCGTACTCCAGCCTCTCCCTCTCCTATAAATACTCCCCCAAACTCAGCCTCCTCGCCTTCCTCTTTCTCGACCCTTACCGTAATAGCTCACATGAAGCAGACAATGCGCAAGTCTACGAGAGGCAAGGCGCCACGGAAGCAACTATCTACCAAGGCAACGCTCAAGTTGGCGCCGGCGATGGTGGGCGTCAAAGATGTCCAGCTCGTGCACTGCATCAGGGGCGAGAGGGCCTAGGCATAGAGGCCTCGTCGGCGCGGTTGAGCTTGTACTGTTTGCTAGGATCTTTACTTTTTCTCTGTTCTTGCCATGTTTAAGAGTTAGATTCGTAGGATTATGAGATGTGTTATTTACATGTTCTTGTTGTGTTAGCTAGATACGTAACTTGATCGTTATCTTGGGATGTTGTAATGGTGAGCTCTAATCTTAATGGAAATAGAATGTGCTACTGTGTTTGTTGTCGTATCTGCTTGTTTTCAGAGGACATAGTTAATATTTTTTGAGGCTAACGAAAAAAGAAAAATGTAAGTATAGAATAAACTATAACATATAGTTTTGTAATATAAACTGTCTGTGAAGGAATATCACAGACGGTTCGAACAAAAAATCGTTTGTGATACTAGCATATCACAAACGGTTCTATCTACCAACTGTCTATGATAGGAAAGTATCATAGAAGGTTGTATATACCAATCGTCTGTGATACTAGCTCATCACAGATGGTTGGTAGCTAGAACCGTCTGTGATTTATGAGTATCACAGATGGTTTTTTGTCCGAGCCGTTTGAGTAGTGTTCTTCACAGACGGTTCTAATTACAAACCGTTTGTGTTGTGATTATCACAAATGACTCACAAAGTGTATGTGATAACCTCCAATTATCACTCACCTATAAATTCAGATGGTTTAGAAAACCATCTGTGATGACAGTTTCGAACCGTCTATGATGGCTCTTTTTGTAGTAGTGGATCCCTCCATGATGATGGTCTCGTGGAAGACCACGTACTATAGATCGGTGAGGTGTAGACCGTGTCGAATAGCAACTTCGGCTAGTTGCGGCACTGTTGTTCACCAGCGTGTACCCCCTCTCTTGGCGTAGTCCTCCAACGCCACGACCGGCCGGCTCTGGCCATCGTCCGTCACCTCAACGTTGGAGCTGGAATCGGCGCCCTCGCAGTCCTCGCCGCGGTGGATGCTATGGTCCGCGTGCATCATCTGGTGCAGCCGGCACTACGTGTGAGTCACGCTCACCGAGATGGCGGCGCGGGCAATCTTCTTCTTCTGGCTGCCCCGTAGGACGTGCTTTTTGCTAATTTTTATTTAATTATTATTGTGAATTTACTATTCATAGATGTTACTTTGGAAGTCGTATGAAAATCAAATTGCTAATTTTTACTTATTTTTAATTTCAAATTTCTCTTAGTTTGGATTATATTTGACATGGACTTTCTTTTAATCTGAGCCGTTATAATTTGGGTTCACCTAATTAAGGGTTAGATGTTTTACTTTTTTGTAAGAATTTTTAGTATATTTCTCTTTTTTAGCAATTCTAAAAGATCTGACATTGACTTTTAGTAATAAATAGATGATGGCGGTCCTCCAAGTGATTGCATGTTACACACAACACCCTAATGATTCATCCAATGGTCTACTCTAGATTAGATTGTAATGAAGAGCAACAAACTTCAATTAGGTAGAAAAAGATATCAAAATATTACACTTGGTGAAGCACTCTGCAGGAACGAGAGGAACGATCAATAGACTTATAAGGAAAATGATGGGCATAAGAACAGAACCTTGACGAGGTATTAGACAACGTCCACGTCCGAACGCGGAAGACAACAACGTTCTCCTTGATTCAGAATTATTGGTTTACCTTTCTTACGTACTTTTGTGATTTCATAATTATTATTTACTATTAATAAAAAATTCGGTTGTTCCCGTTGTTTCTGTTTCCTCGACTGTATTTTTGCATGTTCACATTGTTCCCCTGAGGCAATGCATTATACCACCAGTGTATGTATTTTTGTAGCTGATAGAAGGATTTATTCATCATATACCCTCCTCATAGATGAGAATTCAGGATTTACCCTCCTGGCCCACATGTCAGTGACTTACGATGACCCCACATGTCATTGAGGCGGGAGGGTAAATCCTAGATTTGCAAAAAAACGGGAGGGTATATGATCAAGTTCCCCTGATAGAACGTACGCGTGATTTCGTTTTCAAATTCTTGTAGGTGTATATGGAAATGACCTTTTTTGTACGCAGAGAGCTAACTGGTCTCTCTGGTCTTATTTGCTGGGATGATTGGTTAGCATGCGTGAGCAGTGGCAGAATTAGAACATGACGTTTTGGGCCACAGTTTTTGGCTTATGTTCTGAGTCCCCAACGGAAGCTTTGCCCTGTTGTAACGTGCAAGTCAGACTGGCAGGCCGTCATTAGTGGTATACGCTGTTTCTTTTTCTTAAACAAAAAGGCTTAACTTGTACCCTATGGCATGAGATAATGGTTCGTAATTGGTAGCACAAATACTAGAGGCCGTTAAAATCATCAGCTAGCTAGCGTTCAGCAATCAGCACCACTGATCCAGCCAATGGTCATATACTCATATATCATCATCAGTTATGCTCATATTTTGCATGGGTCACAATTAATAAGTATAGCTAACAACAAAACAAGCTCACGGAAAAGATTTAGTACAATGTACTTATTACAGAGGTGCAATAACTTCTTAAATCCTCACCAGTAAAAACAGAAACTTCTGCACGCATGCTTCCCGACCAAACTACGCATTTTACTTCAATTCTCAGTAACAACGGAAAGCCTAAAAGAATTAGCTGCGGTTAACGGCCCTACAGTTGCACCTGATCTGGCCGGTGGTTCCGGTGAGCGGGCTGATGTTCCCCATGTTTATCATCGCCGTGACAAAGTCGGCGAAGAAGAGCGTGCTGTTCGAGCTGTACTGCTGCACCAGTGCGTCTTGCGAGCCGCCGTTGAAGAGCTCCTGGTCGGAGTGCAGCAGGCCGCGCTGGACGAGCAGGTTGCTGTAGTAGGCGTTGTCGAAGGTAAGCTGCGTCTTCTCGTCGAGCGGCGCCAGGTTGCTGTCGCCGGAACCCTGCGCGGCCGGGCAGTTTCCTCGGCGCAGCGCCCCGAACGCCGCGTCGATGTTGGTGTCGTTGTAGATGTGGTCCCGGAAGTTCTGGCACTGCGAGAAGCCGATGGTGTGCGCGCCGGAGAGGGCCGTGAGGTCCCGCGGGCTCAGGTTCTTGTTGCGGAAGGCCGTGGTGAGCGCGTCGAGGTTTAACGTCGGCGCGGGGAGGTCGTTGTTCGCCGCGTCAAGACTCGCTGTCGTCGAGTCGCGCCGGCCGAGCGGCACAGGCCAGGTTGGCCCGCCGAGCTGCGACAAAATACATGCATGCATGCAGAACGTGGGTCAGCTGCATTTATATAACTGTACGCGTGGTACCATTACCGCCATTGTTTGGCGAGGTACACGCATGCACGTACGTACCAGGTAGACGCCGTCCCGTGCGGCCAGGGCGACTATGTCGGCGCAGGATACAACGCCTGGGCACACGAGCTCCACGTTCCTCTTGATCTCGTCGATGACCTCAAAGCCGCGGACCGAGTTCACGTTGGGGCCGGCGGTCTTCTCCCCCGTGAAGTTCCTTGCAGGCACGTCGTCCAGAAGAATCGATCCGTCGCAGCCCTAACAAAATTTCATCGCACGTTAGAGTCGTTTGAACTACTTTGATCGATCATCAACGCATATTTCAGCCGGAAGACGATCCGGAGGAGGGGAGGGATCAGTACTTGAACGAAGCAGTCATGGAAGAAGAGCCTGAGGAGGGAGGCGCCCATCCGGCGCTCAGTGATGATGGCCTTGATCATGGTCAGGCGTACGATGGGCCCCAGCTTCGGGCAGCTCGAGTCATAGAACCACGGCGTGAGCTGCCCGTAGGCGGCGGAGGAGAGAAGGGAAAGGGCAAGGAGGCAGTGCCAGGCAGTGGACGAAGCCATTACGAGCTAGCTCACAGTTAAGACTTTAGTACCAAGGGAGTGTTATCTTCCTTTGGCACTGGCACGAGCTGAGGTGTTTGTATGGTGCCCTATTTATAGTGTTGTCTTGCGCGCGTTGCATGCATGCAATTTAAAAGCTAGGCTAGCTTATTATTTCTGTCCCCTTGGCTACCTGGCCATGTGGATTATCCGGAGAAGGTTATACGACAAGTTTATCTTAAATTCTTAATTGTGTTTCTGTCCGAGATTCCTGGATCCGTCGTTTGGTACAACTACGAGCAGTTGCCGGCGCCACCGACATTGTTAACGCAGGGACATTGTCCTAATTTTTCAAGGCGCGACGTCGTGCGTTCGACCGCTCCATCAGTTGCATGCATTGATGCATGCGCTCGCTCCCGACACGCGTAGCCACGGCGCGCAGTTCACATCATGCTCGAGACGTGTTTGCAATCGCATCCTAGATAGCCAGCTAGCTCGCGCGACCCGCGTTCAACTAACATGGAAATTTCGGTCCATGCATGAGAATGCATCGTGAGCTGAACTATCAGTATACACATCACACCTCACTACCTCAGTAGTCAACAACATGCACATGCAGCGAAGATTACGCAAAACTACGACGAACCAACAAACGTTCGTCCTTCAGTCTTCAGACCAGGAGGGACGACTAATTAAACTAGATTATATATGTGTGTTGTGGGGTGTCTAGCCCTCGGTTCGTTAGGGTGAGCTGATGGGTCTTAGAGCAAGTCCAATAATATAATGTGATCTTACTCTTTACAATTATTGAGAGGTAGGATAGGTAATTCTCATTTTACCCTATTAATGTATATAAACCTCAAAGAAATGTATGAGGAGAGGGGACTGACTTATTTTTAGTCACTAGCTCTCTCACGATTGGCCCTCTTTAGCTCTCTTTATTCTATATTTCCATGGAGAAAAGGGTAGAATCTACTCATTGTTATGACTTCAGACCACAGCCACTTCTGACCATAGCTTATGACTTTTGACTACTTCCGACTTCTGACTGCTTCCGACTAACGACCCGACTTGGTGAACCAACCTCTCCAAGTCTGAATTATTAATAATAGGCCTCCCCTCTAGCCTCGCCAAGACTAGCTCCGACGCGACGTCGGCCTTTGCCTCAGCTTCGTCACCTCCGCACCGGCATGACGCTAGGCTTCGCTCCACATCCAGCTCGGGCTCGACGCCGACCGCCACTCTAGCCTCTGATAAAGTTAACCTAGTTGTGTTCAGGTCTAGTTGAATCTACGAGTATGTTCTACGACCACGTTCAAGTTCTCTAATGGTTGTAAGTTGTAAGGTAGACTGTAGCAGTTGTAAGGGGTTAGGAGACTGAGTCTGTTTAGATTCAGAGTTAGAAAGTTGGGTTGTTTCCGTATTGGATTCTAGCGCTATATAGCTCTGATACCAATTGTTGGAGGAATTGCCCAGGGAGTCTAGACAAATGATGGTTGTTAACCTCTTAGGATCACACACACGTGAAACACAAGTAGACATAAGTCAAATTTTGCGACGCGATGCAATGCGATGTGTCTACGTCCTTTTCTTCTTTCTTATATAGAGGAGCAACATACACGACTTTGAAACCAACACAGCATACCGCGCTAAAATCCAATACGGAAACAACCCAACTTTCTAACTCTGAATCTAAACAGACTCGGTCCCCAACAATTGGGGACGAAGCGATGGCCGATAATGCAAGTAACCCATCGAAGTCAGGAGAGCTCTATCCATCGAAGACAGGCATGCTCATCAAGTCGATGACAAGAAGCGCTACAATCCCGATTCAATACCCAATGTTAAGCGAAACGAATTACGGCATATGGGCTATCAAGATGAAGTTAATATTGTGTTCGCTAGGGATTTGGTTGGCTGTCAAAGATGGAGATGATGACGGTGACAAGGATCAAGGCACGATGGTGGCCATCTTGTAAACTATGCCTGACAACATGATGATGTCGATCGCCGAGAAGCAGACAGCGAAAGAAGCCTGGAGCGCACTTAGGGAGATGCGAATAGGCGAGGATCGCGTCAAGAAGGAGTACTCCATGAAACTCATCATGTTGGTGGGTAAGATCCATTCGCTCAACGTGAAGCTGGAAGAAAGCGACATGGTCGAAAAGCTGTTCAACTTAGTTCCAGACCGATTCCTTCAGATTATCAGCATGATTTAACAGTTTGGCGATGTTGAAATGATGTCAGTCTCAGAACAAGGCTTGGTATCTAGATACCGGCACAATCAACCACATGACTGGATGTATTGAAAAATTTGCTAAGATTCACACGAAGATAAAAGGCTCAGTCAAATTTGGAGATGGTTCGGCTGTGGAGATACAAGGAAGGGGCTCGGTACTATTGGAGTTTTCCACGAGTGAACATCATATTCTCACAAATGTTTACTACATCCCAAGGCTGAGAAGCAATATCATTAGCCTCGGACTGCTGGATGAAAATGGTTGCAGGATCATAGTCGAAGGACACTATCCTCCTAACACTGATGCAGATTTTGATGACTATGTAACCGACGCGTTGACCACGGTGGGTGAAGTTGGAGGATCCAACCACAACATGGTCGTAGATTCTAATGACAACGTGGTAACTTCTAATGCTACAACCATGGAGAATGAAGTCAGAGGACATGACCATGTTGCAAAATCCCTAGGTACAACCACGGGAGGTACGAACACTGGCTTGCCTGGCTCGACTACACCGTGCACTCCAGTAGAGACAGTGAGAGCACCAGTCACACCTAGTGCTCTGTGAAGACTGGAGCTCGATGCGAGGTCATCTGAAGGACCTCGATGGTAGTGCAATAGCAAAAGCCTCTATGATGCCACATCTCCGATCGAGCTGGAAGACTCCGAGTTTTGCTTGCTCGGAAAGGAGGAGCCAGCGAACTTCGAAGAAGCAAAAGGAAAGCCAGAGTGGAGAAGAGCGATGAAGGAGGAGATGTCCTCTATCTAAGAAAATAGAACTTGGCAGCATGTTCCATTCCTAATCAATCACAAGCCGATTGGACTAAAGTAGATGTATAAGGTGAAGAAGGACACCCAAGGCGTAATCGTAAAACATAAGGCAAGGCTAGTTGCAAAAGGGTACGTTCAAAGATAAGGAGTTGATTTTGACAAAGTCATTGCCCCTGTTGCACAACTAGAAATGGTACAACTACTTATTGCGATCACGACACAAGAAGGATGGGAGGTTCATCATATGGATGTGAAGTCAGCCTTCCTCAACGGCGATTTAGAAGAAGTTTATGTCATGCAACCTCCAGGTTTTGAAAAGAAAGGAGATAAACACCTGGTACTACAACTGTACAAAGTGCTATATGGTCTGCGTCAAGCCTCAAGAGCTTGGAATACGAAGCTAGACAAGCCTCTAGTGGCACTCAGCTTTGAAAGGTGCCCGTTAGAGCATGCAGTGTACAAACGGAACCAGGGAAGAGGGAGTCTATTGGTTGGAGTTTATGTCGATGATTTGAAATGCTAGATGAAGAAGTTATTTTGCATGAACGACCTCAGGTTACTCAGCTACTACTTAGGTATTAAGGTATGACAATGCTACAAGAAGATTACTCTTAGCCAGACCGCGTATGCAACTAGAGTGTTGGACAAATGCGGCATGGAGGATTGCAATCCAACGAAAACTCTGATGGATTCCCGCCTGAAGATGAGTAAAGATAGCACAAACCCACCCATAGACAAGACTTTGTACAGAAGCATGATCGAAAGCTTGAGGTACTTGATATACACATGACCAAATCTGATGTTCTCGGTTGGGATAGTGAGTAGGTACATGGATAATCTGACAACAAAGCATATGAGTGTAGTAAAATGCATCCTAAGGCACATAAAGGAATACTGAATTATGGGTGTGTCTACGAGAAGAAGGAAGAAGGTTGGAGCTAGTCAGTTACTCAGATAATGATCTAGCTAGTGATACAGATGATCAGAAGAGTACTTCGGGCGTGGTGTTTTTCCTGGGGTCAAACCTAGTCAACTGGTGTTCGCAAAAGCAAAAGGTGATCGCACTGTCTTCCACTACTACAAAGAGGCTATACTGGACGGAGGAACCGTCTGTGCTTAAACTGTCACAGACGGTTTATTCTAGTAACCGTCTGTGATGCTTTCACAGACGGTTCTTAACACGAACCATATATGATAATTGAGACATCACAGACGGTTCGTGTTAATAATCGTCTGTGAACTTTCACAGACGGTTCTTAACATGAACCGTCTGTGATCATTGAGACATCACAGACGGTTCGTATAACAAACCATCTCTGATAATGAACTAAAGAAACTATTGAGGCGAGAGTCAAATTCAAGGCAAATTTATTACAAAAGTCTTCAAAAAAAGGAGATTCCCAGATCCTAATCTTCTGGGCTTCATATGCTTCTTATTCGACTTTTGGTGTTAGAGGATCAGCCGCTGAGTTCTTGAATGATGTGAAGATTGTTCTTGCCCTCTCCACTTCCTCCTCTAGCCTGGGCAAATCATTAGCATGGCCCATAATCTCAAAGAGGATGCCATGATAAACTTCCTCAGAATCGACTGATTCTGCTTGATCGGCAAGGTTATCCATGTGTCTTTCCACTGCCGCAAGAGCTTCCTTCGCTTTGTGTACATTGCAGAGAAGAATGAGGCTAGGGGTGGTTTCCCTTTCCTGAGCGGCAATGAGACACCTCCGTCGACGACGGATGATGAGGTCCAGCTAACGGATGGAAGCGAGTCGAAGAAGAGCAGGGCATGAGCGGAAGAGCTGCTCTAGACATAAATTGCTGGCCGCATGTGAAAGCTTATGGCCGAACAACTCATGATGGATAGATGAGAGGAAGGAGATCAAAAGAATATTAGATATCATTATTGAGAAATCTGGTGAAGAATATGAGGGAGAGGATCTCGCAGTGTAGAAGAGCTGGATTAGGGTGCGCATTTTAAAGGGTTATCACAGACGGTTTGTATATCAAACTGTCTCTGATATTAATATCACAGATGGTTCGTATTTCAAACCGTCTCTGATATTGACTTATCACAGACGATTCGTATACCAAAACGTCTATGATATGTGCATTATCACAGACAGTTCGTATAACAAACCATCTCTGATATTCATTATCACAGACGGTTCGTATAACAAACCGTCTCTGATAATGACACATCACCAATCCGTGGCGTATACCCCAGGATTTCGATCTCACTCGTCCATTCTCTCCACATCGAATGGTAGGCACCAGTTCCTCCCACTGCTCGGCCCTTATTAATAACTCCCCATCTACCTTTCCACTGGTAGTCACGCGTGAGTTCATCCATTAGCTAGCTTCCTGCATCCTCCCCTCCGTTGTGAGCTAGCGCCTTTGTTGTGGCACCATGGTAGGCTGGACAACACACTCTTATCATAAGTGTCATAAATATGTCTTGTTCAGCCTCACTATCATGCCACGAAGGGTTCGTTAGCTTGTTTTCCTATAATAGAATGTGTTGTTGTGCTTGCCTCTGTATTTGCTTGTTCTTCGACTATGCCGACTACTGCGTGAGCTAGCGCCTCCATTGTGACACCACGGTAGGCTGGACAACACACTCTTGTCGTAAGTGTGTCTTGTTCAGCCTCACCATTGTACCACGAAAGGTTCGTTAGCTTGTTATCTTGTAATAGAATGTGTTACTGTGCTTGCCTCTGTATTTGCTTGTTCCTTGACGACGCCGACTACTGCCGTGAGCTAGCTCCTCCGTTGTGGCACCACGGTAGGCTGGACAACACACTCTTGTTGTAAGTGTGTCTTGTTCAGTCTCACCGGCATGCTACGAATGGTTTGTTAGCTTGTTATCCTGTAATAGAATGTGTTGTTGTGCTTGTCTCTATATTTGCTTGTTTACAAATGCCATAGGTAACATTATTTCTTGAGGCTAACAAAAAAACAGAAAAAATTAAGGTATAGAGTGAACTATCACAAACGGTTTGTGCTATAAATCGTCTATGAAGGACTATCACAGACATTTTTATATATCAACCGTCTGTAATACTCGCCAATCACAAACGGTTGGTAACTAGAACCGTCTGTGATGTGTGGGTATCATAGACGGTTGGTAATTAGAATCGTCTGTGATGTGTGGGTATCACAAACGATTTTTGGTTCGAGCTGTCTGTAATAGTTTCTTCACAAACGGTTCTAGTTACAAACCGTCTGTGTTGTCTTTATCACAGACGGCCCACAAACCGTCTGTGATAACCTTCGATTATCACAGACACATAAATACAGACGGTTTGGAAAATCATCTGTGATGACTATTCCAAACCATCTGTAATGGCCCATTTTGTAGTAGTGTTCGTGTGAATTAGAGTACATTGCAGTTTCTGTGGTGGCTTGTCAAGGGGTATGGCTGGGTCGATTGTTGGCTGACATATTGAAGACGAAGGTTAAGAATGTAACTTTGAAGATTGATAATCAGTCGGCAATTATGTTGTGCAAAAACCTAATCTATCATGAGAGAAGCAAACACATCGACACTCTGTTCCATTACATAAGAGAATGTGTGGAGTCGGGGGTGATCGACGTGCAGCATGTCTGCACGGAGGACCAACTCGCAGACATCCTGACCAAATGACTCGGAAGAATGAAGTTCGTGGAGATGAGGGAGAAGATTGGTGTGCGAAACATCGAAGATGGAAGACAACAAGGTTAATGAGGAGATTGATATAGTTAACCTAATTGTCTTCAGGTCTAGTCGAATCTACGACCACATTCAAGTTCTATAATGGTCGTAAGTCGTAAGTTATATGGACTATAACAGTCGTAAGTTAGATTGTAGTAGTCGTAAGTTGTAAGGGGTCAGGAGACCGAGTCTGTTTAGATTCAGAGTTGGAAAGTCGAGTTGTTTTCGTATTGGATTCCAACGTGGTATGCCGTGTTGGTTTTAAAGTTATGTATATTGTTCCTCTATATAAGAAGGGAAATTTTACCATCCTTGAGGGGGAAGAGGTACCAAATTTAAGCCGTTGATCACACTGATCGAACGGCTGAGATTTGACAGTACCTAGTGGTATCGGACGCGAGGTACCAAGAGGTACAAGGTACCAAATTTTGAGCCGTTGATCACACTGATTGAACGGCTGGATCTAATTTGGTACCTCTTGGTACCTCCTCAAGGATAGGAAAACTGCTCATATAAGAAAGAAGAAAAGAACACAGACGCATCGCATTGCATCACGTCATAAATTTTGACTTGTGTCTACTTGTGTTTCACGTGTGTGTGATCCTAAGAGGTTGACGACCATAGTTCGTCTAGACTCCCTGGCCAATTCCCCCAACAGCCTCGCCACGACCGGCTCCACCATGATGCCGACCCTTGCCACGGCTTGGCTGCCTCTGCCAAGGCTCCGTCGCCGTCCTCGCCAACTCTGCTCAGGCTTCGCCACGCCGAATCCCGTGACGCTAGCCTCCACTCGGGCCTCGCCATGATCGGCTCCAGCATGACGCCGGCCTACACCTTGGCTTCACTGCCTTTGTGCCAGCGTGATGCCGGGCTTCACTCCATGTTTGGATCTGACGCGACGCCGGTCTCCGCCAGCTCAGCCTTCGTCTCTGCCGGACCGACCTCCGTGTCGCCGAGCTCCTAGCCGCCTAGCCCCACACTGGCCTCCGCTATGCTCTGAGCCAATCTCCGGCATCCGCCTCCAAGCAGCTGCCTTTGCACCGGCCTCCAACAGGGCATGCCCGCTTCGCGCGAATTGCTCAGTACGTACGAGTCAGCTCAACCTTGTGACTAGGTATGTGGCGTGAGTGCATGCTGGATGGTAGCACGTTTCCAACTTGCTTAGGGAGCCGAAAAAGTAAGGGGCAAGCACGGTGCCTTGGACCAAGGGGTGTGTGTGTGCACTGTTACGCCGTTTAAAGCTACCGTGTCCTGGCAGTGTCTCCTGATTGTTTGGTTCCAAAATTTGCACTCTATGGTGTCTTGCTATTCCTTTCTTACGCCACTGTTTTGGTCTGGTGTACTCTATGGAGCATACAAAAGTGTCGGGACCCTTGTACATTCCGGCCAGTCCCGCGGTACTCTAAACAAATCGCACAACAGCCTCGTACCCTGGTGCACTCTACAGAGTATAAAATAAACGCTAGGATCCTCACATGTCCCGACTCAGTCCCGCGGGACTCTAAACAAACCACACGATGGCCTCGTGTCCCGTGTACTCTACTAAGTATAAAATATGCGTCGGGACCTTTGCACATCTCAGCCTAGTCCCACAGGACTCTAAACAATCTGCACTATGGCCTCATGCCCCGGCGTGCTCTACTACTTTACGGAGTATAAAATAAGCGATGGGACCCTCGCAAATCCTGCCCAGAACCATGAGACTCTAAACTAACCGCACAGTGGCCTCGTGCCCCGGCGTACTCTGCGAAGTATAAAATAAGTGCCGAGTCCCTCGTGCATCCCGGCCCAGTCCCGCGAGACTCTAAACAAACCGTACGGTGACCTTATGCCCCGGCGTACTCTATGAAGTATAAAATAAGTGTTGGGACCCTCGTGTATCTTGGCCAAGTCCAGCAGGACTTTAAAAGAACTGCACAGTAGGCTCGCACCCCCGGTACTCTATAGAGCATAAAATAAGTGCTGTGACCCTCATGTGTCCCGGTCTAGTCCCATGGGGCTCTAAACAAACTGCACAATGACCTTACGCCCTGGTGTACTCTACGTAGTATAAAATAAGCAATGTGACCCTCGTGCATCCCAGCCCAGTCCCGTGGGACTCTAAAGAAACTGCACAGTAGCCTCACATCCTCGCGTACTCGATGGGGGTATAACCACACAGGGACCTACGTGCTTCTAGGCCACTCTATAGAGTCAAAAACAAGTATATAGGCCGCTGTACGTGTCCCACTATGGAGTCCTCCACTTTAGCGGCGCCCTAGTACATATCTCATTGTCATGCATGTCCCACCAGAGAGTCCCCGCATTTGCAGTTTCCTTGGTGCATATCGCACCTTCACGTGCGTCTCACCAGGGATTCCCCCAGTTTAGTGGTGTCCCCAAGGCATATCGCACCTTTGCGCATGTCTCACCAGGAAGTCCCCCGCTTTAGTGGTGTCCCTGGTGCATATCATAACTTCGCGTACATCTGTAAGTTCAAGCTCCATTAAGTTAGTTTTGATGATAATGGCAAATCTAATTATGATACTAACTTGTTTATTGATTATGTTATTGCTTAGTCTCACTTGGATGAAAAGGTGAAAATCATAAGAGGTATGCATTTGACATCATATTCTTATATCTTAGTGCATTCCTCAGATTCAAATATAGATTGAACTCCACAAATAGTTAAACATGAATATGCGTATATGTCTTTATTATATATTCTAGTATGCACATATTTAGGGGGAGTTCACTCTATATTTTGAGGTTTCATTAGTATTGATCCACGTTCATCTTTCCACATATTAAATATCTTTACTTTGAAACATATCCCTTGAGTATATATAGCTTGTGTAGTTCATATATACTCATGATCGGGTTGTCATCTAGTTCCTCCATTATGCATTAATGGTTGGATGATTAATGACAACTGGATGAATAAGATTTGCTTAAAAAGCTTATCTCAGAATATACAAGTGTTGTGTGTATATTGTATACTCAAAATTCAATTTCTATCTCATTATTTGTTGAGATTGTCATGAATTACCTAAAAGAGAAGATTGTAGAATCTAGTCACTCAATTATGAGTTAATGATGAAGTTTTGGTAATTGATAACAATTAATTTGTGGACTAACATTTTTCATAAGTTGAATGAATAGGTTATGTTCCACAAATGAGGGTTACTTAGGATGACTTCATGTGTTGAAGATCATCAAGTCAAGATGTTCGAAGAACATGGCTTCATGAGTTGAAGGTCATTAAGAAGATGATGTATCATAAGTTGATGCATGTCTAAGAAGAGATGATCATATGTTGGTCATCAAGTCAGGTGAAGACCAATCATGTGTTGATGGATTTGAAGTAAAGGATGCATCATGGGTTGATGCATATCAAAACAATGACCTAAGGCAAAGGTATGACTAATTAGGGCTAAGGATGTGTTCCTACTGTTTTATCGGTCTTGGTGTTTGGTTGGAAAACCAAATTGCTAGTATAGATTGCCGTACTACTAAGAGGGGTCATGTGTAGCAGCTTGAGTTTCATCATGTATTGATACTTTAACCTCACCTCTTCTAATTCTCCTTGGCATGAGGCTTATATTTGCAAATGTGTTTTACATATAGTTGAAGCTCATTTGTCAAATCCTTGTAACATGGAATTATATATTGCAGATGTGTTTTACAAGTGTTTCAAGTCCACGTTACCTATTCCTTATAGTATGAGGGTTATATTTGTAAATGTGTTTTGCAAATGGTTAAAGCTTATTTAATCCTTGTGTCATGATTCCAAAAATGTGTAAATGTGTTTTTGCAACTTGTTGGGAATTATGTTTGATCCTTGTGTGCATGATACTAATGTTGATGGTGGGTGCCAAATGCGAACGCTTTTGTAATTCTGTTTCTTTAGTTCTAAAATTCTCTTTGATCTTGAGAAGGTTTCATTCCTAGTCTACCTTAATTTGTTTGGGACAAAAGGTTTTGGTGTTGTTTATGTTGTTGTTGTTGTTGTTTGGCCGGTACTAATTAGCATATGGTGGCCTACTTTATCAGCTTGTTATTCAGGGAGGAACAACGATTGCGGTCTTTGTTCCCTGCTTTGTCGACAGCAAAGGGGTGAAAATGGAAATGGAGCATAGGCTTCACATAAGGCACCCTAGAGGAGCTCATGCAGCATTATCTGTAAGTAATAACGAACATACCTGGGCTGGTAATAGGCATCACTGCTGTATTTTACTTACGAAGCTCACACTTTCCTGTATAAAGTTTTCCACGGATGGCATTTGTCATCTTCACTTTATACAGTACGGCAGCACTAGGTCAGCTCTTCTTCTTCCATGTTGTGCTTAGGCTAGTCTCAGTGAAGGTTTCATGTCCCAGTTTCCAACACACCCATATTTTGGAAACAGTGCAGAAGAGTTTCATCCCCATGAAACTCTCTCTACTCGCATGAAACTTTTATCATCTCTCTCTTCATCAATACAGTGCCATGTTAGCGTATTTAATGCCCATAAAACTCTATGAAACCCCCACTGAGACTGGCCTTATGAGAAAGGTGTGCACTTTTTGTTGAGCTTATTTAGATTACTGGTATAGTGTTCAGGAATAGCCTCTCATTCATGTCAATTTAATTTGTTCATGATACACTGCAGGGAATGAGGACGTATGATTTCATCCTTGCTATGCGAGAAGCTGCACAAGCATTTGATCCTTTTAATGACTCTGATTCATCATCCGACGAGAGCATTGACTTTGACTTGCCAGAAAGGCCATCTTTTCTTTCAAGGATATTTTGTAGAAAATATGAAGTAAATGAAGTACGAAGTGATAAATTACTGCACTAGTACTATTACCAGTCAAGATACCTTAGCAGGGGCGGTCCCACAGGTATGTTCGTTATACCAACTTAATCCTTGAATTTAAGACTTATCATATTATTTAGTACCTGTATACCGGATTACGGTGCAAATTTTACAATTATTTACCGAATTGGCAAATGGTTTTTACCGAATTTCATATGAAAATTTTGATGCGGTATACCCTTTGGTAAAATCCTGGATCCGCCACTGCTCGAGAGGATATGCCAATTAGCTGCGCCAGCTCACCCCCGAATCTCGAAACTTGTTGTTGAGGGAGTACTATTGTGGGGATGCCAACACCTCGGGCCGTTAGGATTAGCTGGTGGGCCTTGGAGCAACCTCAATAACATAATGTGGTCTATCTAAAGGAATGTACCGATATACCCTTACCCTTTGCAATTTATTGAGGGACATGATAGGAAATCCCCATCCTGCCCCATAATTTATATAAACCCCTAGGGGGTGAGAGGTAAGAGGACTGAGTTATTTTTACTCACTAGTTCTTTTTCTCATCTCTTTAGCTCTCTTGATTCCATATCCCAAGAGGCAAAGGGTAGAATCCACCCATGGCCAATGCAGTGTACCTCATGATCGTTCGAGCTGGCGGCTGGTACATATAGGCCAAAACGAAATGTGTCCCTTCTCCTTCACCACTCCACTTTTTCAATAAGCAAAAGAAGTGGTGGTCACGCTATTTGAGACATCGTCATTTTGTAGAGATGCGATGAGACATGTTAAGAATTCTATATAGAAATTAATCTATAAGCAAGTCGTGACGTAGAATTGAGTTGGTTGGTGTGGTTTGTATACTTGGCCACATTTGGATCATTTGGAACACGAGAATATTTGAAACACAGTTATTAAGTTGTGTCCTAATAAATTCCTACATTTCCAACGAGGCCTATGTGTTCTTTTTACAAGGTTATATTTTAAAACTAATTTGCATTACTACTCTTGGCTTATTTATTGCCCAAAGCCAAAGCCCCAAAAGTTTGACCCGTACGTGAGTCATGTAGCGCTGAGCGTCGTATTCTCCATAGAATGGTTTCGATTCATACACACTAAACCATTTTAAGTGAGTTAGGTTGATGTAAATGTGTACATTTCAGAAACCCTCATGCAAATTCTGGTCAACTCTAAACTCCAAACATCCGGATTGATAGGATTACTAGATCCTCTGCCTTGCCTGCGTAAGTGGCCCATTGGGTTCCTCGGCCGGACAAAAATTTTAGCCGTCGGCCTGATGGGCTGCTTTGGAAGGGCCCCAAAAACGCAAGCCGAGCCACGCGACGGCGTGAGAAAATTCCGCCGAACATGACCGGAAAACTTTGGTTTATGCTATTGGTTGTTTCACAGTTTTGGGTTTCGCAATTGCAATCGCAAACTTCTTTTGATTTTACCACTGTGAGATTACTTTTTATCAAATTTCCAAAATTGCCTGTCCACTTTCTTCTCTCCCTTCTTCCTAAAACTTTCTATCTCCATCTTCCGACCAAGCAAAGGCATCAGCCCCTAATCCCGTCCACGACGGCTATGGCACCACTTTAGCACGGCGTTGATGGTGTGATTAGATATCGCCATTGGTCTCCACACACACCTGTAGTGCTCATTGAGGAGCAGCGGGATCCAACTCAAACCCGCTTTTCCTGGCTAGTTTATTTTTCTTCTTGTTTCTCATAAGAATCAGAATCCACTAGTTTTGAGAAGTTGGGTGTTTAGACCCTGTTTGGTACAGCTTCACCAACAGCTTCATGAGCTGTTGTGAGCTGTTTTTTTGCCAAACACCCTTTTTGCAAACAACTTCATGGATGAAGCTCCTTAAATCATGCTCTCACAAGGGAATGGGGTGGGGTGAAGCTGAAAATAGTAGCTTTTCACAGCTCTCTCCCTCAGGCTCGCATTTCTAGGAACCCACTGCCCTTGTAGTTGACAGAAATTACAGCACTTTGCCACTGGGTCCCCACGCCTGTTTCCTCTCCTCCCGTTCGCACTTCTCTACTATTCGCACTGATTTTAATTATTTAATTATTTTAATTTTTTAATTCATACTCATTCAAATATATTATTTTTTAATTCATATGACCATATACAAACATACAACTCCAAATGTTAGAACAAGTCAAGTAGACAGGGGCATCTTGGACAATTGCCCTCTCTCAGCTATGCATGAAGCTGTTGGTGAAGCTGTTTTGCCAAATAGTTTTCCAAAACAGTTTTAGCTTCACCGGTGAAGCTGCTCGTGAAGCTGAAACAAAAAAAAAACAGCTTCACTAGTGAAGCTGAGCTGTGCCAAACGGGGCCTTAGTATAGCTCCACTAGATCCGAACGGAAAGCTAGGAGCAGAAACTCTACCAAACAGCGGCTAAGAGTATATTACTAATGGCATCTGATTGAAAATTCTACATATTTGCAAGGGCAAAATAGTCCTTTCCACTAGTTCAATGGACATCGACCTCGTCAAAGTGGCATTTTCCAATAAAATTTTCGAATCTAGTGGCATAGTGCCAATTTGATAAAAAGCAATGGCAAAACCACAAAATAACCAGTAGCATAAACCAATTTTTTCCAACATAACATGGCTCTTTCGGTCGGTTTTTAGAGAATTTTAGGCAAAAATGACACTGTGGATCATCAAAATACCAGATCTAGCCTCCTAACAGCAGTAATTCCATTTATGGAGTGAAATCATGCGGTCCCCGACCACACAATCACTGTTCATGTACTAGTCGTGCAGTCGGGGACTGCACGACCACTGTTCATCCGTATTTTTTCCCATTTAGTGTTTGTTTGAATTTTTAAATATATCAAATAAGCTCCAAAAATTACAAAAATTTATATACAGTCTCCCGACACAACGTTTTTCGTGGTGCAATTTTTGGAAAATTTTATCCATGGCGAATCTCGCTCAAAAATTCATACAATTTTAATATTTTTACGAGTTTTTACATATAGCAAACAAGCTCCAAAAATTACAAAATTTTATGTGAAGTCTCCCAATATAGTAATAGTTATTATCTATATTTTTAGGAATTTTATGTGATCCGAATTAGCCACGTTTGTTAGAGTCGTGCGGTCGTACTGTAGACATGCAGATCGTGCGGTCGAGGACCGCATGACTCGGACAAACGTGGCTAATTCGGACTACATAAAATTTCCAAAAAATTACATAATAACTATTACTGCATTGGAAGGTTTCACATAAAATTTTGTAATTTGTGAAGCTCGTTTGCTATATGTAAAAACTCGTAAAAATATCAAAATTATATGAATTGTTTAGCACGATTCGCCATGGATAAAATTTTCCAAAAATTATACCGTGAGGAACGTTATGTCGGGAGGCTGTACATAATGTTTCGTAATTTTTTGAGCTCATTTGATATAATTGAAAATTCAAACAAACACTAAACGGGAAAAAGTATGGATGAACAGTGGTCGTGTGGTCCCCGACCGCACGACTAGTACGTGAACAGTGGTCGTGCGGTCGGGGACTGCACGATTTCACTGTTACTGCTGTTAGGGGCTAGATCTGGTATTTTGGTGATCCATAGTGTTATTTTTACCCAAAATTCGTTTTTAGATCCCAGCAGACGTGGCCGATGGCAGAAGCCTACATAGTGGCATTTAGGCCTAAGAAAATTCAACATAGCTCGGCCCGCTTGGTTGGTGTTTACAGGTGTGATTGTGATTGAGGAGAAGGCATCATCATGGCTCTTTCGGTCGGTTTTTAGATCCCAGCAGACACGGCCGATGGCAGAAGCCTGCATAGTGGCATTTAGGCCTGAGAAAATTTGGCATAGCTTGGCCCACTTGGTTGGTGTTTACAGGTGTGACCGTGATTGAGGAGGTGTCATCGGCAGGGGACTGGGACTACCCAATCAATGTTTTTTAATCGAAACTAGCATAATTTTTCGTGCAATTGTGCTGTCAAATATTTTAACATAATGTATTTATTGTATAACTCTATTGCCTTTCGAAAAAATTCTTGTATTTGCTATACAGTTGTAATACATGTAATATTTGTACATGATTAATTTGTACCATTACAATTTGGTTTTACCATAATAAGTACTTTAAATCTTCTCTTTTTCTCTCAATTAATGACTAGATTTCATTTTTATATATGATTAGTCTATACCATTATAATTTAACCCCACCAAAATAAGTGATGTAGATCTTCTCTTTTTCGCTCGATTAATGAGAGATTTTTTTTAGGGATTTTGCCTTTTTATTCAAGGATTCTTGTGGAATTTTCTGGACCTCTAAAATAAAGAAGATACCTTCACTCATTGTTTGTAGATATATATAGATTCTCTAGACCTCTAAACAGCATCAATATGTGTGCTAAACCTGACTAGATTAGCAAACCTCGCCCATTCCAACTAAGCACATAGGTCGATCAAGGCTAGATTCAACATTAAACTAGCAAGTAGATTTTTGTTTCTAGGCATTGTGGGGACACCTGGTTTTAAGGGGGGTGTCCCGTATTCCTTTGACTATCCAGGATTTCAGTGGCACACAGGTTGGTAAATAGTACCTACTTATGATCACATTACCATAATAGAGTTCTTACATAAAATATGACATAGCTATCGGTATAGAGTTCACGTGCCTCTAGGCTAAACATACATATATTACAAACAAAAGACCCAAAAGATGGCAACACCACTGGCTACACTTGAGTGTAGCCTCAACCTAGATTGTGTATTCTTCACCGTCATAATACTCATCTTCTTCTGGTACTTCTTGGTCATAGTATTCATCCTCTAACCAAAATATGCAATAATTAGTATATTTGTATTCAACATGCCACGATTGTAAACATTTATGCATGCAATGTATTTAATGGATGTCTTACATGGAGGATTAGTTGGGACTTTATCTAACAAACATTTTGATTGAAACAAAGATATATAATAAAACAACTCAATTTTTAAGGGTATAAGTAATTATTACAGTTACCACCATTTAACCATCAAAAGACTATTATGCCATGAGTTTAGGAATCACCCCACAAACACAGCCCCATTAACTAGGAGCACCATACATTTGAATGATTTAAGTTATATCTGTAGAAAGTGCTCAACTTTACCTGTTAGATACCTAGACTTGTATGGGCCGGAATAACAAGATTGTAATACCACGCAAGACAAGTCTCACTTTTGTCCAATGGGTTTCAGTGACTAGTTAACCAGAGTGGCAACCACCAAACCTACAACAGAAGTTTATCCACATGTTAACATCATCCCCCACTGTTGTGAAATTGGGGAAGTCCCATAGAGTTACCCCAATCCACCCTTACAAGGCATTGGGACTATCAAGTAGAGTACCCATGATCCAAACCAATTTGCAAGTCAAGGAAGTCATGTAGAGTTCCCCCGAACCATCCCATCTCTGAAGTTGGGGAAGTCAGGAAGAGTTCCACCAACCCATGTCCAATTATGGAAGTTTGTCTTATTAGGCAATACACCAACCCAGTTCGATGAATCGATCTTGTGGTTGAGCAGCAACTATATTCTTTATTTGGTACAAGATTCTAGTCCTTATATACTTCAGGTGAGACATCCAACTATAACCATGTGCAAAGCACAGGAGCATGCCCTCAGCCACTCTCTCTCAACAACATAGCTCTGGCGAGCAATCCACATCTCGTATACCAGACCACAATAAGTATTAATTCGGACACATCAACTTGTGATGACGGACAACAATGTGATAAGAAAGTACAGTTTCATTGTTTTGCTAACATATTAATATAAAGTATAATGTAATAGTCCTAGGGTTATCAAAGGGAAACTAGATGAATTTATCAAGATGGGCATATAATCAAGCAATTAATGGGAATTAACTAACAAGCATGACTGTTCACAATTAATGATTTAATAACATATTGTCAGAAAAGAAGTAATGCAAGAAATAACCATCCACCCAACTAATAGGTGTGCAACATGATTAAAGAATGTGACTTGTCTCTTTGCTCGGTGGCATATGAGAGATAAGGTAAACTTTCGGTGATCGATATATAAGGAAATTTCCCAAAAGTATATACTGCACACGGAGTGCGACGGTATTCTGACAATTGGCTTGACAATGTTCTTTTTCTAGAATCAATCTTTTTTTAAAAAAAAATCCTCTTGTGATATTAATAATAACACAAAATTAAAGTACACATGCGTCTCACTTTTACATTAAAGATTTTAGATGAACAATCTATTAAACATGTTTATCTTGCTCGCTGTAGACTTCAGATCTTATAACGATAATATAATTTCCGGTGATCACGAAAGCGGAAAGTGGATTTCAGTGACCTTCATTAGCTCCAAGAGGCTAGAATTTCTCGCGATAGCTCCAAAAGGTTAGAAATTCTCATATTAATCGGAAGAAAAATAGGAAGTTTTTTGTCGTTATGTGGTGCCTTTGTATCATAACCATGCAAATTAAACAGATATATTTATAGAAAGTAAAGCTGTTGTGGTTGTATAATAAAACTAATATTTCTATCTAGGTTCTAGAATTGTATAACATATACTGAGCTCTTCTCTTTTATTCAAATATGAATATATGTATTGCACTATATCTAGACACGCAATTGTGTGGGCAATCCTCCGAGCGATTGCATGTTACACAACACCCTAATGATTCTTCCAATGGTCTACTCTAGATTAGATTGTAGTGAAGAGCAACAAACTTCAATTAGCTAGAAAAAAGATATCAAAATATTACACTTGGTGAAGCACTCTGCAGGAACGAGAGGAACGATCAATAGACTAAGGAAAATGATGGGCTTAAGACCAGAACCTGGACGTTCTTAGCGTCCATGGCTGGACGAGGTATTAGACAACGTCCACGTCCGAACGCGGAAGACAACAACGTTCTCCTTGATTCAGAATTACTAGAATGGTAAGCGCACTACGCTGCACCGAGTATGACAACAGTGAGCACTTGTGAAAAATTCGTGCAGATATATATTACTCAAGCACAGAAAACAGGAAACTCCTCTCCCAATTATATAACCGAATGGGTCAATTCTACATCTTTTTATGGGTCAATTCTACATCCTTTTTTCTGCCTGGTATTCGTGTGGCTTAGCCCACACATCCAGGCAATCATTGAGGGAAAATGGGTTCATGGTAATTCATGATTCATGTTAATTTGTGCAAATACATATGTAGCACATCATATTTAAGCTTTGGTTCATGAAGTGGGATTCCGCAACTGATCCTTGAAAAAAATGCTACCCTAGCAAATCAGACCAGGATAGAAGTTTGAATGACATTGCCGAAATCCTCGAGTATTTGCAGTTAATCATTTCAATTTAGTCAACATAAAACTATAACGGCAAAGCAGGACACTACACCATGACTGTATTAAGGGCAATCAAACTGCTGGAGAAAACTGCTTTGGAAAGCAAATTATCTGCTGAGAATGTGTTTCCTGGCACTTATTGCCTGCCCGGTAAAGTGCTGCCGGGAAAGACATTCTCCCGCAGATTGTCAGTCTTGTCTATGTTGTTCTTTGTTGATTCAATTAGGATTGTCACAATTTTGCCTTGCAGCTCCATTTGATAATCCTGCACTTTGCTCCAAAATTCTTGAAAAATTTTACACAAATCAACGGTCCTAGTAGGACTGCATCAAATCAGCTAATTTCCATCATTTATAAGCTGCCTAATCTCTGTTTGTCTTTGACTAAATGCTTATGTAGGCCAACCAAGTTGCATCTGTTTGTCATAGCCAATCTCCAATCAAGCTGGAGAAGAGTCCATGACACCATGACCTCAACAAGCTTCAACATGTTAGTTCATGGATATTTTTCTTCTATCTATTCGATCCAGCTTTTCAACAAGCTTCTGTAGTAAATTTATTGCATACATAGTCAGAATGCCAGTATAATTATCAAGTGATCGAGCTAACCTTTGCACACCCTTCTGCAATCTGTGCAAGTGTGATGAGTGCAGCATGATGCTTCTACCACTCAGGAGCAGAAAGGTATTGGGGAAGCAGCTCAGATGCAATCGGCACAATTGCATTTCCACCAATTGCAATGGCAAGGCGGTCAAGGCACTCTTGCGGCACTCCATAGTTGTTCCCTTCACCTGCATCTTCATCCTCAGTTTCTGCAGAGCGGCAAGCAGGGTCATCCTCTACACCAAGCAACATCCGCATGAGCACTGCAAACTAGTATTACCAGGACTCGGACGTGGGTGTTGGAGTCCGACTTAGATTCGGGTGTCCAATTCGGCAAACTTTATAAATTAAGATTTTAGAATTCACCTAATATATATATTTAGGAAGGTCTAAATAGGAAGATAGTTATTGAAGAAAGGATCTATTCGTAATTCTCAGAAACTCCAAAGACTAAATCACAAAAAAACACCCTCCCCTTACTACATAATCTTACCTAACCCTAACCCTTTCCCACCCGACCCCACCGCCTGGCTCCCACCCCGCGCCATCTCCTGCTCTGACCCCGTGCCGTCTCCCACCCCGACCCCACCGCCTCCCACTCTGCCCAAGCCTCTGTTCCTCCACCGCCTTGGTGCCGCCTAGCCGCCCGACCAATCACCGCGCCGAGCTTGCATCCCGCCATGTCGGACGCGAGTCGACGTGGAGATACGTGTTGACGCGCCAAAAAAATTTTGGGACACGTGAGTCCTAGTAACACTGCTGCAAACAGCCTGCCAACAAACTGGTAGCCACCGCATCATCCCTGGGAACGGGGCTTCCCTGTCCCCTCCCCTGTCCCCTAAATCTGAGCCGTTGGTAGCTCATCCAACGGCTCAGTTTTTATATTTTCTCAATTTGCTCATTTTCATCTCAAATTTAAAAATAAAAATATGTTAATACATAATAAATAATAACAAATACATAAAAATTAAAAAATTTATTTTTTATTATTTTTAAAATAATAAAAAAATAAATTTTTTTATTTTTAATGTAATAAAAAATTTATTTAAATAATAAAAAATAATTTTTTTTATTTTTATGTATTTGTTATTATTTATTATGTATTAACATATTTTTATTTTTAAATTTGAGATGAAAATGAGCAAATTGGGAAAATATAAAAACTGAGCCGTTGGATGAGCTGCCAACGGCTCAGATTTAGGGGACAGGGGAGGGGACAGGGACCTGGGGACAGGGAAGCCCCGTTCCATCCCTGGTGCCTGCTCCCTCGCCTTGTGTAGTACTGTGTACGTATAAGAACTCCCAGATCCTAGGTTCTACCATATCTCAACAGATTATCGCAGTGACAACAATTTAAAAATATGGTAATAATCAAAGAAGTCAATGCCATCCTCACGGAGCAACAAATTCCACAAAGTGTTCCCAAATATGTGTAACAAACAAACATACTAACTCCAAACTACCCAAAGAACAGTACCGATGACTAAATGACCAATTAAAAAGCTTACCTCCATGGCCAACCCAAATGCTGCCCCTGTAGGTGTGAAACCACTAATTTGCTAAAGGGATAGACTATTACACAGGCGACTGAAATTTTTTTATCTTTCAGTCACCTAAAGTTGCACTTTGAATCACCTGAAGTTGCACATATTTTTTTTGGAGGGGGCTGCAGTTTTAGTTGATTGAGAGTGCAACTTTAGTTGCACTCTGAATCACCTGAAGTTACAGATGTTTTTTTTTGAGGGGGGCTGCAATTTCTTGATTGAGAGTGCAATTTCAGGTGACTGAAAGATAAAAAAATTTCATTCGCCTGTGCAATAACAAAACTGTTTGCCTGAAACACCCAAAATACCCCTTTCCACTGCTTTGATAGAACACAGGCATTAAGAACCTACAAAACCAAAGGTTGAAGGTAAGGGACAACACAACCAATTTTTAAAATGAGTACAAGACTTCTTCCAACAGGGAGCTAGGAGCACAGAAAGAAAAGAAAAGCATCAGATGCTATCCTCATTCCTCACCGAGTTAGACCAGTCTCAGTGGAGGTTTCATGGAGTTTCATGGCATTAAATACGCTGACATGACACTGTATTGATGATGAGAGAGATGATAAAAGTTTCATGGGAGTAGAGAGAGTTTCATAGGGATGAAACTCTTCTGCACTGTTTTCAAAATATAGGTGTGTTGAAAACTGAGATATGAAACCTCCACTGAGACTGGCCTTATAAATGAGAACATCTGGTTCCAAGGAAGGATCCCAATCTTTGCGTCGCGTCTTCATTAGCCTTTTTGAAGTCTTCTGTCTCATATGCTCTGTTATCTTAATTAGATCATTTATAAGTCCAGCTCGACCAAGTGTAACAGCAATACTATGGTATGCAGCCATATCAGAGTATAGTTGAGCATCTCCCTGATGTGAAGCAAGATAAAATGTCTATGCCATTTAGTTTTCTGATTTTTGTAGGTGGAGACAAATGAAATAATAAATAAATAGAAATAATTTTGATTGTGTAGGAAAAAAACTCTACCCACATGATGGCGAAAACTCGAAGCGCTTCAGTTGGCCTCCATGCTTTCCCAAGGATTGACAGTAATTTCGTATACACAAACTTTCTATTAGTTAAGGGCGTTGATATTCCAGTCCAATCTTGTAGCACAAATTATGTTTGCAGTGACCTGAAAGCATGAGGTGACTGCCAAATGAGAGCATACACAGAAAATTACCTGCTTTTTCGATGCTTGTAACTGTTATCATTGCAGAGGTAGAATACTATGCATTTCAGGTGTCTTAAAAAATGCAACAAAAAATCATCAGCCGTAACTCCAAAAAAATAGAGCCTTAGAACATGATGCTTCGGACGTCAACTTTATTGTATGTTCAGAGTCTCCTACGGAAGCTTCTTCCTGATGTAAAATGCAAGATGCACCTCTACTTAGGACTATTTGTGTTAGAAATAGGCAGCTCTCCTTTACACTGGAGCGGCTCCTACATAATGATACACGATTAGCTAAAATGTCCAACAGATTTATCTATATAGTATTCTAGAGATGTACACAACCTGAATGCCGTTGATAGATAAGTGAACGTTGCTATGTTTAGAAAGTGGCATGGACACACAGCTGCTCCGATGTTGAGGGGGACTGGCTCTTACAAAAATGGTGCTGGCTTGCAACTGGTTGAGGACTTGATTCAATTGTTCCCTCAATGATGCTACCTCTCCTCGAAGTTCTATGGCTATCTCTCCTCGAAGTTTTGTACAAATGTCCTATTTCAATCATTCCTCACGCTCGGCCTTGGATCTCTTCCTACTTCTATACACCTCAGAGTCGTCTGAGAATCCCTGCCTCCAAGGTACGTAAACTCTAAGGCCTCATGTGCAACCCGAGTGTTCCTTGTTTCCTAGGATTGTGGATAGTATATCCCTCTTCCTGACTACTTCGAATGAGCCTTGAGAAGATTCGGTAATCAATGTTTGTTGCAAGAGGTAATCATATTTATTTTAGACCCTATGAAGTTATGGACTTATTAACAACTAGGTAGTTTAACACATCTTATCAGGCGTTGGGACACTTCCTCGTCTGCAGGGTTTTTAAAAGAGGAGACGCTCAAAGACGTAGTTAATGACCTTACTCTTAACCAGTTTTGGGCACACTCGTTTGTGATCCCAGCAAATGCAGGGAGGTCTCCGATCGGATTGCGACCTCATCCTCCCTCCTTCATTGCGGTATTTTACCCACGTACCTAGCGGTGTCGAGTATGTGGTGATGAGTGTTTTGTGCCTAGAGAGCCTTGTGCGCCGCACTTTGCTGTTGAAATTCAGTTGTCATCTTCATCTGCACAAAGCGTCCCATGTATCCAGCAACACGAAAGGATACATTGTGAAGGGCATCCGATCTTTGTTCACATACTACATGACAAACGTGCTCTTGAAGGTCTTCCATGCTTTTTCGATCGCGAGGAACACCTACTGTCACACGAGTCCCTAGACTTATATTGGGATCTCGAACAACCTTGAAATTTCCACCGATAGCTACTCTTGTTGTACTTCTATCAGAGACTTCCAGCTTGCTATGGTGATGGGGACCCATTCCCTTCCAACTATCCCACGGGTAGTCTGAAATGTTGTCGCTGCTTTCTTCGAATGTAGAGGGACCCCACCCAAAGTGACCTCAGTGGTGGTCATTTGGCCTTCAGGCCTTTTTGATATTCCTCTACCACGCTTAGTTACCCGGTCTTTGGAGTGTTAGACATTCAGCGATGTTGATGACAGTGGTGATGGTTGTGCGAACGTCATGTCTCTTACAAAAAAAACTAATTTCAGTGAGCTGTGAGCATAAACATTGGCACATGGTTGTTTTTATGTACTTTAATGTTCTTAATGTGGTTGTTAAGAAATAAAAACAAGAATAGCCTAAGTAGTTTTCAGAAAATTTTGTGGACAATTGGTTCTCTATTTCTCATCTTGGTGTATATTATTGCTATAAGGTCGCTTTGCAACACCAACATGCCATTCTAAATAGATCTTATAGCAATAATATATACCAATACATCGTAAAGATAACTAATTGTCCACAAATTCTTCTAGAAAGTAGCCAGGCTACTCATGTTGGTATTTCTCATTAACCATAATAGGAACATTAAACCACTATACACCTGGGCTTCAAAGGGCATGAAGCAAACCACACACTAATTTACTTCAAACCCTTTGAAGCCCAAGGGTACAGTGTTTTAATATTCCTCTTATACAACTACTACTCTGATTTACAGTAGAAGGTTTATTTTGCACCCCTAATGAACTGCTCACTTCTAACATTAGTATTTCCATAACTTCAGCCTTTGCGATGGTACTAGACAATCGATAATGACTAGGATGGTATTTTGTTAAACATCACTCTTTGGAAGGATATGTGTTGACCTAATCTTCCTTTAAAGCTTTCATCTTTGCATCGAATTCATAAGAATTAGTTTAAATTGTATACCCTCGCTAATGAGACAAGGTGTCAGTTGTTGAATCACTTTTTGGCGCCAATTATAACTGGTCTAGTAGATACACGATTAATTTGCATAATTAAAATCAAGCTCCACAAATCTAATAGTGCAAACCCTTTTTTACCTAACTAACAAGATAATTTCTATGATTTTTTAGTTTATCCACGGGAATTTCTACCTCTTAGAGAAAATGATATGCCTTAATTTAGTATCAATGGCTATTTATATTGGTATGATTAAAATTTGCAAAGGTACAGGTAGTTTGACAAAACTATTGCAAAACTACACATTTAAATTTTCATTTCAGTGTAAAGTACTAGGCCCCAATAGTATTCGAGTTTTGGTGTTCAATGAACACTGAATTATTTGGACTAATACGATATCAATATTGTTAATTGTTTAATTAGGTCCCTATGATGGTATTTGAGTGACTTCGATTTGATGGCATGGCACCATGTATGAAAATTCAAAGTGCAATAATATAAATGAAGGTTAAGGATGTTTTTATATATTTACTAGTTAGACCATATTGTTAGGTAAGGGCTTATTTTTCTTTTAACTGTACTGTTAAAAGGGTTTCCTTCCATTGGTCCAAACCTTAGATCCAAATCCTAGGACATAGACAAACTACTCAAGGCTAACTCATAAGCACATAGACAAACTGCTAACTCATATACAAATGGGGAGTAATACCAGTAGAGGAAGTTGGTGAAGATGCCATTGTGGTTGGGGAAGAAGAGGTCGAGGACGCCGACGATGAAGACGTCGTTGTGGTTAGGGAAGAAGAGGCCGAGGTCATCGAGGTTTGAGAAGATGAAGACATGAGAAGATGTGGCTACGGTGGATTTGCACGAGGAGGCGGCCAAACGGGGAGGCGGTGCCAGATCGACGCAAGAGATGGAGTTGGGGAGAAGGTGGCACTTGAGGAAGCGACGGACGGGTGACTAGGGCAAGCGTGTGAGGAGCAAGGGCGCAAACCCTAGCGGGGCTCTACTTATAGAAGGAACTATCATAGGCAATTCTATAAAAGAAACGTATGTGATATTAATATCACAGATGGTTCCATAATAGAACTATTTATGATATTTTATGGTTCGTGCCACTAAACTGTCTACGATAGTTCCTTCCATAGCTACAATATGCCCTATTTTTTGGATAGCCTCAGAAAATGCTAGCCATGCCATCTAAAAATAAGCAAGTAGATATAATCACAGATGAAATTATTTCTTAATTAATAAATCAATTACAATGGAATAATTTTTTTAATTACATGCCGAGTTTCTTAATTACATTGGAATAATTTCCAAATAGGTGTTCATCGTGTGGGATCATTCCCCTTGGCTATTTTCTTTTAAAAAACCCTTCACGATGATTGACACGCATATAGCTAGCTTCATCACTTGGTTCTTCCTAGAGCTTGATGTCGTCTTCGAAAGGAAGCAACTTATTAAATTGATTGTATTCTTCCTCATCCACGATATTCTTAACTCTGACAATCCTTCTTTTTTCATGAAGAACTATGTGGCGCTTCCTATTTGTCGGGTCAATTACATAAAAAAAAACTTGAATAACTTGCCTTGTGAGTATGAATAGTCCATCTTTCTTTCCTACACGTTCGAGCTCCATAGTAGTGGTGTCATACTTGTCGACCCTTACACCTTGTGGGAATTGGACCGAACGGCACCGAAATAGAGGGATCTTAAAAAGTACCTAGTCGAGCTTCCAAATATTCTCTACAAGCCTGTAGTAGGAGCTTGAGCCAGTGGTACTGAACTACTCATGAATTGCATATATGCGGACACCTAAGTTCTGGACTATACTCTTTCTATCATGATCTATTATATAAAATATGTACACATTTATGTCGTATCGATGCTATGTCAGAATTATAAATTTTGGCCCTTTTGTCAACCATTATAACATATCACTTGATGACCTCCCAATGAATTGCACCTTCAACCATTCATTGAACCGACTACTATGCTGTCTCATAATCCAAATATCTGATCGGCCTGGATTCTCTTGGCGTAGCATGTTCTTGTGCTCATCAATACACGAGGACACTTTAGTCATGTGTTGCAAGATCATGAAAAGGGTTTGAGCGTACGTATCTAGATCATGAGTTATTGTTTTCCTTCCGATGGTCCCGACACCCTCTAGTCTCTCCTCGTGACGAGATAGTGGCACACCTATCAGTTCAACCTGAGCAATGTAATCTATGCATAACTCAATGACCTCTTTGGTTGCATAACCTTTAATGATTCTGCCCTCCGGTAGAGATCGATTCCGTACATAATATTTGAGAATTCCCACATACCCCTCGAATGCATACATATGAAGAAGAAATACAGAGCCACATATCTTTATCTCTTTCACAACATATCACAATGAGATGGACCATGATATGAAAAAATGATGGAGAGAAATACATCTCAAGATAACATAGAGTCGTCATCACCTCAACTTGTAGAGCATCTAGTCCATTGGGATCGATGACCTTCTAAGCAATTGCATTAAAAAATAACACAGCATTATGATTGTCACTCAAATCTTGTTCAATAAAATATTTCTAATTATAACAGGAAGCAATTGTGTCATTAGCACATGATAGTCATGTGACTTCATGCTAATTAATTTTAAATCTTCCATGGATCAAGTTTCTTCATGCTGACGGAGTAACCGGACGGAACTTTCATACCATACAAGCACTAGCATAGTTCAGTTCTCTTGGCCTTACACAGATTGCAGTAAACTGGGCGAAGGTACATTCGGCCTTTATTGGCCTCTGCGGAGCTAACTTAATTCTAATGTTCATAGTGACCAAGTCATATCATTCATTGACACCATCCTTTGTTTGTCACGAATATTTAATAAGAGACCAATCAAGCTATCACATATATTTTTCTCTACATGCATGAATTGATACAATTGCGAACTTCTAAGTGCTCCCAATAAGGCAAGTCCCAAAATATTGATATCTTCTTCCACATGTTCTTTTGATGGGTTATCAACTTATATCCTTTTTCAAGCACAACATTGATATCCTTAACCATTTCATATACCTCTTTCCCGCTAAAAAGTCTTGGAGCTGAGTCATCCTCTTTTTCATATCAAATTATTTCTTTATCTTGCGGTATAAATTATACCTTGGAAGAAACCTATGGAGAGACATATAAACAATTTTACACAAGTTGTTCAACCACGCACTCTCGGTATAATCTAAGTAGTGCAAATAGGTTTTTGCTCCTTTTGTACTCAACCCCAACAAGTTATCAAGGGCAGGAAAATCATTGATGGCGCAGAACAACATGGTGCACAGAATAAAGTTCTCTCGTCTGTCCACATCCTATACAAGTACCCCCTTCATTTCATAATGTCACAAGATCTTTCAGGAATGGTGCTAGGTGCACATCAATATTGTTCTCAGGTTGCTTTGGCTATTGGATAAGTAATGACATCAAAATGTACTTCCGCTTCATATACAACTAAGGAGGAAGGTTGTACATGCATACATTAACGGGCCAGATGCTATGTCAGCTGCTCATGTTACCGAAATAATTCATTCCATCTGTACTCAACGCAAACCTTATATTACTTAATTCCGCACCAAAGTATATAAACATCCTATCGATGTTCCTCCAATAGGCAAAATTAGTAGGGTGTCTTATCTTTCCATCTTTCTTATACTCCTCCGAGTGCCAACATGGCAATCTTGCATCCTTTCAATTCACAAATAAACGTTTCAAATGGGGAATTAAGGCAGATACCACAACACCTTAACAGGAGGTCCTTGCCTCACCTCGATGCTCTCACCATCATCAGAGTCATTCTTACGCTTGTGTCAAGATGCTTTACACATTGGACAAATATGTAAGTTTGCATACTCTTTATGTTAGAGGATACGATCATTCGAATATGCATGTATTCTTTCTACTTCTATTCCCAATAGACAAAGAACCTTCTTAACTTAGTAAGTGGTTCTCAGTAACACATTTTTCTCCAAACGGATGTTCATTACAAGGCCTAGCAACACCGTGAAACTCTTGTCTGACTAACCATTGCTTGCCTTCAATTTTAGCAATTCAAGAATGGATGGCAACCTTGTGTATTGCGGCTTACAGCTTGGGAACAAAGGTTTCTCCGAGTCCTCCATCAAGCCCTCAAATTTACCAAACTCTCTCTCTCTCTCTCTCACTATAGTTCCCTTCTGCATCGCATAACATCTGATCCAGATTATCATTGTACGACCTATTCTCATCTAAAGTACAGTCCACATCTGACATATCGTTGTCTCCATCAACGATGTCATAACTACCATCCTTTATAATCTTCTCTTTACCGTGACTGGTCCAACATGTGTATCTCTTTTTCAAACCCTTTCAAATCAAGTGAGTTCTGATCTACACTGAGTTAATAAATATCTTCAGATTATCACAATCAATGCATGAACAATACATATATTCCATCCCCTTCTTCAACATATTCTACTCGGTTGCTCTTCTAAAAGTAGACATGCCATAAATATACTCTTTACTCACATAGTTCTCGACGTACAACCAGCTGCGGTCCATCCACGCTATGCATGTAACAAATTAGTATCAAATTAGATTAATACTTCTATAGCTAGCTAGCCTAAGACTTACACATAATTGTCATTCACCTTAAATTGTCCATCTAAAGTAGCTAGCTACGTACTATTCATGAAGCAATATATATATATATATATATATATATATATATATATATATATATATATATATATATATATATATATATATATATATATATATATATATATATATATAAAAGTAAAATAGGAGTAGTGACCCATTCTTAAATTGGAGTAAACTACCAAGCTAGATCTAAATCTAGTTATCATCACTCTTTAGTATAATGCATATAGTTAGAAGAAAATGCTAACATCAAATAACCAAGAACAAATCAATCTACAAGCAGGCATGCAAATCTGTAGTATGCTTTCTCCAAACTCCCCAAAGTCGGTTGCCTCCTTCAAAGCAGCACAATGTAGAGCAGACAGATCTATTAAGACTAGCCTGGTGTGGTATTTAATAATATGATATATCACAGACACTTCCAACCACGAACCGTCTATTATAATTATTTATCACAGATGGTTCGTATTAAGAACCGTCTGTGAATTATCATATACGATTTTTAACAAGAACCATCTATGACAATTCAATACGGTTGTTTATTAGAATTGTCTATAATAATTCACAAATAGTTCTTAATAACAACCATCTGTGATAATTATGTATCACAGAAGGTTCTATCCATCGCTACTAACATAGACGGTCGCATATGTAAAATCATCTGTGATAATTAAAACACTAATGGATTTGGGGAATCGTATATGATGTAGCATCCAGTATGGCCTTCTCTGTAGTAGTGTAGCCACTATCAACTTATCTCGACAACATGCTCTCCCTCCTAAACCTAATAGATGCAACATTGTAAATGAGATATTTGTAGGGTGAGAGTAACACACTAGTGTTTAGAGACCCTACAAAAAAACTACTAGAGGCTACCCAAAAACTCAACAAGAATACAGTCGTCCGTCTTTCAATATGACAAAACCGTGGGGAAAAAAGAAGGCAAAGAAAATAACGAAGCAACCATATCAAGACTCACAGAAGGAGACCTCCACCTTTTGATTGTTGATACACTTTGTGATGATTTTTTAATATTTCTTTCAATATTGCAAACACATGGTTATCTGTAATGCTTTGTATGCATGGATGGTGGTGCTATTGATTGGAACTCCTTGTTTGGAACTTGTGTTAAATGTCTTAATATTGTATGCTTGTAGTGAACCTTATGTGAATCTCCTAAAAATGTGTTGATACTTAATGAATCTGAGATGTTGCCACACTAAACCTTCTTGAAACATTTTTAAAACTTGAAGTTAAAATTGGCTGAAGCTTTAAGGTCACTTGTGGATGGGAAACCGCATGAAACTTTGTGATAAGAAGATCATTGGTGAAACCTAATGGTAAAACCTATGTGAAACATGGCTGAAACCTATATGAAACATGGCTAAAATCTAGTTAAACTATGATGAAACCCATGTGAATGCTAACAACATACAAATGACATCTAATCAAGCTATAGGTGCAAGGTCTCTTCAAAGTCTAAGTTGTCTACTTGGGAATATCTTGAGCTACAATCCTAGCCTTGTTACGAACTACCAACCCATCTTCACTTTGCTTATTCCTGAAAACCCATTTTGTTCCTATTACATTGTGATTAGGTGGAGGTTCAACTAAGGTCCAGACTGGTTTCTTTCAAAGTTTTTAACTCTTCATGCATGTGATCAACCCAAGAAGAATCAGATAAAACATGGGTGATATCTTGGGGTTCAAAAGACGCAACAAAAGTAGAATGTGCATAAGAATCTAGAGAGATAAACCTGGAGCGAGTAACTCGCTCATAGAGATCCACAATCATCTACTCTGGAGCGTGTCATTGCTAAATATGAAGAGGAGGTCATAGTGCAGATGTGAACCCTACCTTATGGGCTGTGGAGATAGGAGCAGAGCTACTTGAAGCGCCAGTGAAGGTGCGATGAGGCAGCTCTTCTAAAGCTGGAGAAATAGAAGCAGGCTCTCCAACCAACTCAAGAGTGACTAGAGAATGGATTGGGTCCTCATCCTCTATGTCAGAGTCATCATCGACGAAGATGCTCTTCTGATCACCGTGTACCTGCGTACCTACACCGTCAGTTCTAGTGCTAAGACTAGACTCATCAAAAGTGACTTCACACATCTTAATAATTTTGTTAGTATCCAAATTAAATACACAATATCCACAAGAATGAGCAGGATATCCAAAGAAACTACCATCATAACATCTAGATTCAAATTTATCTAAATTGTCATGTTTAAAAAATAAAGCACTTGCAACTAAATGTCTTGAAATGAGAGACTCTAGGTCTATGACTAAATCTAAACTCAAAGGAAGACTTGCCTATAACCGATCTCAAAAAACCCTATTGGACACATAGCAAACCATAGAGATCTCTTCAACCCAAAATCTCCTACGGGTGCTGTGATCATCTGGCATGATCCTAGCCATCTCTACAAGAATTCTATTCTTCCTCTCTATAACCCCATTCTGCTAGGGGACTCTAGGTGAGAAAAACTAGTGCTCTAACCCTCTCTTAGTGCAGAAAGTGGCAAAGAATGAGTTCTTGAATTATGTACCATTGTTACTCCTAATAGCTCTTACGACCCCTAGGAAGTCAACTGCTAGTCTAAAGGCCAACTCTCTACAATGACAAGTATATACCACTGCTCTCATGCAAACTAGATTGTAGAAGGGCCAACTGTGTCTAAGTGCAAGGGTTGTCCAGGAACATTTGTCATCACTAAATTAAGAGGTGAATGAGAAGTAGAAATCATCTTACCATGTCTACAGGGTGTGCGCATTAGGTCTCTAGTACTCTTAAGTTTAGACAATCCTCTAATAAGGTTCTTGCTACTAACTCTAGTCAAGTGGTCGAAACCTATGTGTCCAAACCTATGATGCCACAACACTAAGTCATAAGAGTCAGAAGCCATAGGACACCTAGGGCTAGAGGTAGAAAAGATACTGAAATTAGCACTAAATATCCTCTCAAACCTAGAGATCCTAAAGACATACTCACTCAAGGAGTCTAGAACTCTACACTCACTACTCTTGAATCTCACTTCCAGACCCTCATCAAGAAGCTGGAAGATAGATAGCATATTATACCTCAGCTTACATTCCAAAGTTACATACCTAAGCAAGCAGTCGTTGTTGACGTGCATTGTGCCTTTGGCTGTCATAGTCTTGGTAGAAGCATCCCCAAATATGATCAACTCATTGCTATATGCACGTGTGAGGAAGGAGAACCATCTAGAATCTCTGGTCATGTGTCAAGAACATCCGGAGTCAACAAGCCACACATCCCCCTTCCTCACACATTGGACCTATATGGCATAAGTAGTACTGACCACATGATGTCTAGGAACAGTGGTAGAACCAGCAATAAAATAGTTAGTAAAATAATCATGAGAATGCACACGAGAACCACCTAGACCTCTCAAATTTGCCTACCAAAAGGCTAGTACTCCCCATGTCTAGATGCTACTCATGATTTACCCTCATGATATCCTAACTCAAAACATTGCCTAGAGCCATCAAAGGAGTCAAAGAAGTTATGCACAAACCTAGGCCTATGTCTAGAAGGAAAGATTGGCTACCTAGCTCCAGAGGCACTCATGGGTGAATGAACTCCTCTAATAGACCTCAAAGTACACACTCACTCTTTCCTCTCAACCTTGGGCCTATGGAAGCAGAACTCAAATATGTGGCCATCCTTCTAACATAAGGTGTAATGGTACTTGACCTTTTGAGGGATCTGACCTGCTAAAGTAGAATGACCTATCTTATTAGGAGGAGTTTGGGAAAAATATGCAGATCTGAAGACTATCTTAGACGACTCAGGGGGTTTTACCTTAAACTTGCCACTCTCAATAACTCTTACAACCTTAGATGGGTGGTTCTTGGAATGCTCTTGGAAATTAAATTCTAAGCCTCTCTTCTTCACACTCACCTTAGATTGGTTAAGCATTATATTGATATTCGTCTTGCCACTAGAAAATCTCTCGATGGTCTCTTTAAGGTAGTCATTTTCTTGGGCTAGGTTTTCACATGTGACACACTCATTTATTTTGGTTACCCTAGTATATCTCTCTTTATGGATAGCTATCTCAAACTTTATAGCCTCATAAGACACACAAGGTGAATTTCTAACCCTAGCCAATTGCTGCTTATACTTGACTCTAAAAGCCCCATGCATCTCATCTAATCAGTCCTAATTTTAGCACAAATTGCACAAGAAATAGAATTGATTAATTTCTCAGATGTAGTCATGGATATGGATCTTTCAAATTTAGATTTCTCTTCTAGTGTCTTGTTAAGAGCATCAATCTTAGTTTGTGAGTTTAGGACAATTTTCACATGATTCTGTAACACCCCAGCCAATCAATGACCTGGAACGCTACCAAACTAATAACATAAGAAGGAAACTAATATTCATCTTACAAAATTTCGGCAGAACTTCCTTTGTTTATTGAGTAAATCAAAGGTTTCAACAAGCATAATCAACTGATATGAATACCAATAAGCAATAAGTTCATTTATAAGCAAAACTAGGTTATGATCACCATCACACTCATAACCATACTACTTAGATAAAGAACGGAATCAAAGCAAATAAGTTCTATTCTTTATTACACATTGAACCTGATTGACAATAATCAAATACCACTTAAATTATTCAGCAAATAATGTTTAATGTTCTTTCTTCCTTCCATGGTGAATAGACCGTGCATGTGCATCAAAACTAATCCCTCTTTATTCCCATGCATGCCGATCTCATGTAGGTACCTAAAAACAAACAACAACCACAACAACAAACAACAACAAGAGTGAGTTCAAAGACTCAGCAAATATAAATAATGGCAGCAAGGATAAAAGTGAACATCACTTCACAAATTCATCCATCAATCATATGAATAAACATGCTATGCAATATGATCAAAAATCTCTTTATCTCTTCTCTTGCGCATTTTACCGGTAATGCGGAGTGTGCATCCGTCAATGCACACCCATGCCTGTACCCTCTGGTACAGGGACCAATTGCCCATACTCCACAAGTATGGGGACCTTTAGCCCGTCATGACAACAACATGCCGGGGACCTCGGCGCTTGGTCATCTCGTGACCAAGACTTCAATAAATCAGCATGATGCACAAATGTGAATGTCTCAACAAATAAAACTTGCATTCACAACAACTATGCATCATAAATTCTCAGGAACTCTTTCAATTGCAATCTACCATAAACAATATCAACATATCATTATCATGATCAAGATCACATATTCTCAAAGCATGGAACAACCATCTTCATAGCAACAATCATCAACAATCCACACTATAAAATTTAAACCATCATTATACTTGCCTTAACCACGAGAAAATGGGGAATGATCAGAAGGCGCGGCCCCTGGAATCCTTCCTCCTCCTGAATAATAATTATAATGATTGCTAGGACAACAGCAGCAAGTTTTTAGATTAAATAAAAGAACACCCCCAAACTAACCCAACGTGTTTAGCTTGAACCAAAACCCCAAATCCTTTCGGCATCCTGTCCCCCTCCACGGACAGCCAACTTCAGAAATTCATATCTATTGGTACAGAAGTTCGAATGGGGCGTTCTCAGCATTTCTGGAAAGATAATTAAATTATCTAACTAAACCTAGTTGGTGAGCCTTTCTGATTCGGCCATGTTCTACCCGCACCAACTGGTTTTCTTAAAACGTCAAATTCTCGTCAGGCTCTCTGGACCGAGCGCTAAAAATACCATAACTTTCTTTACGAGTGTCCGAATCACGATTTCTTGGACTTCCCGGAAATCTAAGACAATTACCTACAACTTTCATTATACTGAGGTTCTCTAATTCTCCCAGTTTCTAATCGCAAAACTCGATCTCCCAAAACCTGACGGAAAACCCACCGATCTGCAGAACAGTTCCGCTAATAAAATCATAACTTCTGCTACAGAGATCCAAATGACGCGTTCTAGCACTTCATGGAAAGATAATGACACCCTTTCCAACTATCTAGGCAAAGTACAGACCTAAATCCCCACGAATCTTCCCCAAAACAGCCGACTAACCCGATCTGTTCTAGCAGTCCAGAATACCGACATTGATTACGCAATAGAATATACATCTATTAGGGGAAGAACAGGGATTACCCTTGGCGAATCGCTGTAGAAATACCACGTATACTCCACGAATTCCTCCTCTCCTTTTCCTCTTTCCCCTTCTTCTTCTTCCCTTCCTCCGAACCCAATCGCCTAGCTGCGCCTTAATCCTTTCCCCCGATCATTCGGCAACAATTGGAGGTCTTGATCACCGGCAATGGAGGAGAGGGGAGGAGGAGTCGCTGCTGGACGGGGCGAGGCAGAGGGGAGGGGGTGCACCACAGAGGGGGCGGCACAAGGGAGGGAGGGGCGCACAAGGGGAGAGGGGGGCGGCTAGGGTTAGAGGGGAGGTGGCGCCTCCCCCCCTTAGGCTGAAATCCACCTGGGCCAAAGCCCAGGCCCAGGTTGCAATAAAAATTCAGAAATTCCCCCCTAAAACTGATATTTTTACTTTTCCCTTTAAGGTCCTTCTCCCCGATTAATTGATTATTCGCCAAAACTCTTCCGGGATATTACATTCTACCCCCCTTAAACGGAATTCGACCCTGAATTCTAACCACGCTTACGCCAAGAAATATAATCACAGCTAAATCTTACTAACATTGCCACGTACCTGCTGTGAATAACTCCGGATATTGCTCGCGCATGCGAGACTCCAATTCCCAAGTGGCCTCTCTCTCGGTCTGCTGCGACAAAAACACCTTGACGTACTGACGTGTTACGCCTTACTACTTGTCCCATCCTTTCAAGAGTCACTCGACGGACACGTCTCGAAGGCACGGTCTTACCCAAGGGTCAACGGCTCAAACGAAACTTCATGCTCCAGATTCCTCCAGTACTCCCTCGACACTAGGTCATACAAAACGATCTGTGCGCTACGCTAGGACTCAAGACGGTTCTAGCAATACGCTCTCTACCAAGTCTCTCCAACTTTCAGAAACAACCATTATTCCTTGGGACAACATTCCCTTGGGTACTAAACCACACAACGTGCACAAACACACAAAACTCTTGATCCTTGTATCAATCGATCTCTTCACTTTAATAATGGGCACCTCTTTTAACCAGGGACGCACAACAGTTCCCGACTGAAAACAAAAGAGTCTTAATGCAACCAACTCAAAACCATCTTCCCTTCAGAAGAGCCCAATCCAAAGACAAAGACTCAACATGAAAACTTTTCCACCTTTCAAGGAGACAGTTTAGAAATAAATGCCACATAAGCCAAAAACGAAACCCCTCGAATAACCCGATTAACCTTTTTTTCTTAACTGGAAAGAACCAGACAAACCGACAAGAACCCACTCAATATGTAATAGACATCCGTCATAAACACAAAGCTCAAATAAAACTAAGAGAATATCTCACTAAGCAAGATCACGCTCTTTTCCACCATCTTTCTTTTAAGAATTTAACTTTCTCTTAAACCATAGGATCCCAAATCGTCGCATAACATTCTAACTCTTTTCTCTTAAATTAGCAACCTCATGGCTATGCTCAAGCTGAACACAAATTCCACACCTATGCAAAGAGACTCTTTCAATCCACAATAACATACCCTGATCAACTTCTCTAGCAGAGGAATTACTTTGATAAATAATTCCCAACACACCACGATATAGCTTATAGCCACATTCACATCACCTGAATCTGTTAAGGATGATCAACTTTAAATTCACCACCTTCATGCTCATTTACTGCTTCCAAGGATTCTATCAAACATCACCATGACTCTTGGAATCTAATCATGGAAAACCAAGATGCTAGCATAAAAATGCAAAGCCCACATTTCAACCTTTAAGACTCTTACAATGAATTTCTGGTATACTTGATAGGTAATCCTCAGATCTAATAACTAAACTTTTCACACAACTCAACAATAACCTCAGTCACTAAGGTCAACACTTCTCACCAATCAAGTAACCGCCCAAAGCGATTCATTTCACCAATCTTAGACCTTCTCTAACCCACACCAATCAAAATTAGCTACGCGACCACAAAGTAGCCATTTCTAACTGATTGACCAAGTTATCCTTAGAGATAATCTATCTCACAAAGGGTTACTCACTGAGGCCGAGTCATCCTTAACAATAACTCAACCATCCTCGCTATCCCATTAATTAACACGACTATTAGATTCCTCTATACTACTACTCTCATCATAAATCTTCTACACAATCTTACCGAGTACCCAAAAAGCGATACTCTAAGAAACTAATCAAGATTTCCATACTTGCTAATTCTAATATTTTATCAAGATGAACACAAGATCTTGGACCACATCTCGCTATAGGTCCTACTAGTTGCGACAACGAAACCTATTAACTCCAAAGACAAACATTCTATTTAAATCAAATCCTTTCCAAGGATTATTCTAATAAATCGATTTATTGCGCCATGCATCTCAAACATCTTGACACCTGAAGCCTCACAGAATCATCTACTCGACCACCACTATCCAGTTGCCAACATTCATCTTTAAAGGCTTTGCAACATGAATCAGTTAATCCTTTCTCAAAAGAAGAGGCCAATAAGAATAATAATAATAATTTCAGCACTCAGATAAACGTTTACCAATCACGGTAAACACCTGACCAAGAGGAACAGTCAATTGGCAATGAACTCGGAAAACATAAGGGGAGTCCACAATTGAAGGCACAATCCCCCAAGAAGAGGATATCAAATCGCAAGATACGAAACTTGGCTTCAGACCTCAAATACTCCTAATGCACTCTTTCCGTTAACATAGAAAACAATCCTTTGACTACAACAACACTTGGTCAGCTCGAACAAGACAAGTTCTTAAGACCAAACCACAAGAACCAATAAGATCTTTCACACTTCACTTTGCTCGGAACAGTTCAACTACCAAATAAATCATGAGATCCAAATGATCTCCGCCGCAAAACTCGAAACATCACGAAAGGCAATCAAATTAATCTCTTCTTAAAGGAATCAATATCACTCTAGCAACCATAACTGCTAGTCTTTCTAACATCACATCACGCACTCCTGGCATGAACCAACATAACTCACTATCCCATCATTAACCTTCCCAGGGAAACACAATAACCTATTTCATATATTTTTCTATAAGGTTGCAATACTCAACCTGGTCAAGAGGATAACTAATGCACAAACCCCACTATCGAAGTAAACCGTCTTTTAACTAAGGCATGCTGCCCAGGTCATCCTCACAACACACCTATTTAGATCACCCTTAAATTCCAATCATTAACCTATTAGCAATGCTCAACATCAATTTAGTGCACACCAATTCCAATCTAATGGTTATCGTAAATAGTTGACGATTATACCGTCATGGAAGGATTTATGGTCATTTCTCTATTTGCGTTCCAACTAGCAAACATATGACCATCAAGAAACCAAAAACATCCTTATCTCTTCCTTCCTACACAGTTAAATTAATCCATTGAGATCAAGTAATCCAACCAGTTTAGTAAACTAAACAATTTTAAGGATCAACCTTCTCATCAAAGACATACTATTATCCTACCACTCCACCATCAGGTAACATAATTCACCAATTACATTCCATCAGTTCATCTCCTAGTGATGCTCAAAACCATACTTCGATACGTAATAAATGCACCTAGCAATTACATATGATCAGTACCTATCCATAAAAGGTAACTCCAAGATTAATATCCATTATGACAATATTCTAACATCTTCTGGAGTTATCCATCCCAAAGGGTTAGATTAATCCGATGAGACCCGCAGGTCCACTCTATCCGAGAAGCTTATCAAAATATATCACCTATAGTGATCAAACCAGTTTCGTCAACGTTCCCTACTTGTTATTACCTCTGTTGATTCCACCTAAATATAGTCATACTCACAGTCACAGCTCATCAAGAACTACTAGAGAACAACCTCAACTTATTCAACTTTCCTTTCAAGGATCTTAGCTAAGATCAATCATGCACACACTGCAACCCAATCTTGATAATTCATATCATATTCATTAAGTGCTTTGATTATAACCTCTCATCTTATCATGACAACACATCGCCAAAGGGTTTAACATCTTCTTTCATAAAAGATATCCATTAAGCTTCAACACTCAAAATACCCAAGAGAGATACAATGAGTAAAAGCCTCCACGAACTAAAGGACTTGCAGAAGGAAACTTTCATTAACCCAAAAACATCAAGCGAATAAATGGATCAAGATTTCCCATGAGGAAGACAAAACTCCAATATAAAGGTCAAACTTGACCACCAACCAAGTTCACCAGTCGTAAGAATAACTCATCGGCTGGGAAAACAATGATTGCTTTACAGGACAAATTCAGCCCAATCAAAACACACTATCCTTTCTCAAAGCAACCGACCAACCGTAATGAACTAATAACCCAAGAGAAACTCATCGAGCCCAACTGGACTAGAGTTGACCAAATTCAAAGTCAAAGAAGAGGACAGCTCTTCTAGAGATACTCACTATCAACGCCTATTCTAAGATATCCGAGGTAACCGCCTTCATATTCTCATACCGCTAACGGTGGTGTAACCTGGTACAGCCCAGGGCCACAACCTCAACCTCTCAACATGGGTTATCCCCACACATAATATCTATAGTTTTATAATATAGATATAATATATCATCTCAAACCACAATCATCATTACAACATAACGGAAACGTAAATGCAATGCCTCACCCATTCCCATCCTACTGTGCACTGTGTGTCAATTTAATTATTCAATTACCACGGACCTAAAGCCCGCTCTGATACCAACTGTAACACCCCAGCCAATCAATGACCTAGAACGCTACCAAACTAATAACATAAGAAGGAAACTAATATTCATCTTACAAAATTTCGGCAGAACTTTCTTTGTTTATTGAGTAAATCAAAGGTTTCAACAAGCATAATCAACTGATATGAATACCAATAAGCAATAAGTTCATTTATAAGCAAAACTAGGTTATGATCACCATCACACTCATAACCATACTACTTAGATAAAGAACGGAATCAAAGCAAATAAGTTCTATTCTTTATTACACATTGAACCTGATTGACAATAATCAAATACCACTTAAATTATTCAGCAAATAATGTTTAATGTTCTTTCTTCCTTCCATGGTGAATAGACCGTGCATGTGCATCAAAACTAATCCCTCTTTATTCCCATGCATGCCGATCTCATGTAGGTACCTAAAAACAAACAACAACCACAACAACAAACAACAACAAGAGTGAGTTCAAAGACTCAGCAAATATAAATAATGGCAGCAAGGATAAAAGTGAACATCACTTCACAAATTCATCCATCAATCATATGAATAAACATGCTATGCAATATGATCAAAAATCTCTTTATCTCTTCTCTTGCGCATTTTACCGGTAATGCGGAGTGTGCATCCGTCAATGCACACCCATGCCTGTACCCTCTGGTACAGGGACCAATTGCCCATACTCCACAAGTATGGGGACCTTTAGCCCGTCATGACAACAACATGTCGGGGACCTCGGCGCTTGGTCATCTCGTGACCAAGACTTCAATAAATCAGCATGATGCACAAATGTGAATGTCTCAACAAATAAAACTTGCATTCACAACAACTATGCATCATAAATTCTCAGGAACTCTTTCAATTGCAATCTACCATAAACAATATCAACATATCATTATCATGATCAAGATCACATATTCTCAAAGCATGGAACAACCATCTTCATAGCAACAATCATCAACAATCCACACTATAAAATTTAAACCATCATTATACTTGCCTTAACCACGAGAAAATGGGGAATGATCAGAAGGCGCGGCCCCTGGAATCCTTCCTCCTCCTGAATAATAATTATAATGATTGCTAGGACAACAGCAGCAAGTTTTTAGATTAAATAAAAGAACACCCCCAAACCAACCCAACGTGTTTAGCTTGAACCAAAACCCCAAATCCTTTCGGCATCCTGTCCCCCTCCACGGACAGCCAACTTCAGAAATTCATATCTATTGGTACAGAAGTTCGAATGGGGCGTTCTCAGCATTTCTGGAAAGATAATTAAATTATCTAACTAAACCTAGTTGGTGAGCCTTTCTGATTCGGCCATGTTCTACCCGCACCAACTGGTTTTCTTAAAACGTCAAATTCTCGTCAGGCTCTCTGGACCGAGCGCTAAAAATACCATAACTTTCTTTACGAGTGTCCGAATCACGATTTCTTGGACTTCCCGGAAATCTAAGACAATTACCTACAACTTTCATTATACTGAGGTTCTCTAATTCTCCCAGTTTCTAATCGCAAAACTCGATCTCCCAAAACCTGACGGAAAACCCACCGATCTGCAGAACAGTTCCGCTAATAAAATCATAACTTCTGCTACAGAGATCCAAATGACGCGTTCTAGCACTTCATGGAAAGATAATGACACCCTTTCCAACTCTCTAGGCAAAGTCCAGACCTAAATCCCCACGAATCTTCCCCAAAACAGCAGTCCAGAATACCGACATTGATTACGCAATAGAATATACATCTATTAGGGGAAGAACAGGGATTACCCTTGGCGAATCGCTGTAGAAATACCACGTATACTCCACGAATTCCTCCTCTCCTTCTTTTCCTCTTTCCCCTTCTTCTTCTTCCCTTCCTCCGAACCCAATCGCCTAGCTGCGCCTTAATCCTTTCCCCCGATCATTCGGCAACAATTGGAGGTCTTGATCACCGGCAATGGAGGAGAGGGGAGGAGGAGTCGCTGCTGGACGGGGCGAGGCAGAGGGGAGGGGGCGCACCACAGAGGGGGCGGCACAAGGGAGGGAGGGGGCGCACAAGGGGAGAGGGGGGGCGGCTAGGGTTAGAGGGGAGGTGGCGCCTCCCCCCCTTAGGCCGAAATCCACCTGGGCCAAAGCCCAGGCCCAGGTTGCAATAAAAATTCAGAAATTCCCCCCTAAAACTGATATTTTTACTTTTCCCTTTAAGGTCCTTCTCCCCGATTAATTGATTATTCGCCAAAACTCTTCCGGGATATTACAGATTCAATCCTAAAATGAAGAAATATCTCAGTCATTTCTTTCATTTTAATTTTGCCATCCACACAATGAGAGCAAGTATAATCAGGATTAAATTTATGGAAGGACAAGAAAGATTTATAATTATCATCAAGATTAATGGATTTGAGCCTAACAACCTCTAGATTTAAGTTGTCAATCATAATATTATAATTTCTAATTATTTTAGCTTGTTTTTTAGTTTTTGTTTAGCAACAATAAGAGCACATTTCATTGCTTTGAAAGAGGGGTGTACCTCACCGAAATCACTGTAGGGCTCATTATCATCGTCGGAGTCAACGTCGTTGCTACCCTTGGCCATGAAGCACATGCTAGTAAAATCCTGGACCTTCTTCTTGCCATGGGAGTTGTTCTCATCATCCTCCATCCCTGAGTTCATGTCAACATTCTCAAGAGTGGAAAGGACCCGATTGATGAACTTTCAGTAGTTGGGCTTCTTGGCCTTCGCATCTCGAGTTTGAGGATACCTCCAGAGGTCCTTCTCCTTCTTGTCCTTCAACTTGGGGTACTTAGCCCAAATGTGATTTGGCTCACCACACTCAAACCAAGTAACAGGGCAACCCCTCCTCTTATTCCTCACTTTGTTGTAGGCTCTCGTAAATTTTATGGATAGGAGGGCTAAATCATCCTTAAATAGCTTCTCTAGCTGCTCATCACTCAAGGAGTGCAAAGCGGATAATAAAAATATAGATGAGTCAAAATTCAGGAATCGGAAGAGCTACTACGAGAATGGTCAACACTAGTGCCATTGACTTTGCCTTAGAGAGATGCAAGATGAAGTCAATCTCATGTGTCTTCAACCTCAAGTAGAACTTATCCATGATGAGCTCACTCATGACAGTGTTGTCATTGATGAAAGTGATCTTCACCCCTCAACTCTCATACCAAGTGCACTCAAGAGCTGGCGTGTATTCTCAAATTTAGAAAACACAGGGCCAACAGCACGCAAGTTATGAATGATCTTAGAAAATCTTCCCCACAACTCATCTAAAGATTTACTAGGCATTTGCTTGATCTTTAAGTACTCTTTCTTAAGTTGGTCCTATCACTCTTCATTGATCATGTTAGAGCCCTCATGGTAGTTAGCGAGGGTCTTTCAGATGTTATGAGCATACCACAAGTAAGTAACACGATCAAATTCAGATCGAATAAGCCCTTGAATCAAGAAATTCTGAGCCTTGATGTTTGCCGCCATATTAGGTGTGATCATATCGTCATTAGGCGGCACTGCATAAGGATTCTTGACCTTAAGCCAAATTGAGTGCTTGTGAGCCTCGATATAGGCATGCATGTGAGCCTTCCAATAAGAGAAATTAACTCAATTGAAAATAGATGGCTTAGTAGAATATTTGTTTGATGCCATGGCTCCTGAGATCGGTTGAGATCTATGAGAAGAGCTAACTGGGCTCTGATATCACTTACAAACTAGTATGGCAATAGAAGGGTGAATGGTGCCCCAAAATTTTTCTCCAAGTATTCGCCAATCCTTCATTCTAATAGCTACAAAACTATAAAGATTAAAGATAAAGAGCCAACACAAAACCTAACAAATCAAGAAGTTAAAAATTGAGAAATGAATAGTAATAATGGTAGTACTGCTATAGTATCGATAGTATCATTCTACAGTAGCAGTGGTTCCACTAGAGTGAATTCAGCCTGATGAATAGTAAACTTGTATTTCAAAATTAAGAATACATGTAACGTTTGATCCATATTTCCAAATAACTTGAAACTTGGTATGCATCTTCTCTAGGATGTCAGAAATCTATTCTAATCAACGATCAAGAGAATTATTGCCAAAGTTCATACCTTATTTCATTTGAAGGAAGATCACACCAAAATCGGGCAAAAACTAAAAAAACAGTGAATACGACTTACTTGTGGATGGATGATGGCCAAGAGAGTTTTAGATGTATTCCCACATATAACAGCAAACTAAAACACCCAACGAATCGAGCTGAAAACAGCTAGATCAAGAAATCTCTCGGAGAGGCCAAATCAAGCACAAACTGTGCAACTCCAAGAACTTGTCATACCTTATGCCTGGATGGATGGAGATTGATTTCCATGGAATATCTCCATCATTTACATGTCCTTTACATCTAACAAGATCAAGAAAGGGAGAGAGTAGATTAAAACAACCAAATTAAAAGCAAATCAACCAAAACATGAAAGATCTATGGAGATGAACAAAGATTGATATATTGCTACTTGAGGATCAAGGTTTTATAGCCACTCTACCTGAAAGATAAGAGAGGACACAACAGCACTCAACTCCTCTCAAACTCCAACCCTAACATATGTGAACACTAGTCTCAAGAGAGGATGACTGAATGGTTAACTACTAGTCTCCATCCCAACCAGCTAAATAGATAGGCTAGCTAGCTACATCTAACCCTTAGTAGATATTATCCACTTAGCATATTGGGGGAAACCAATAACCCCCCCCCCCACACACACACAGGTTTTAACTCACACACTACACTTATGCACACTTTTCAAAGCGTATAAGCTCGAATCTGCTAAGCCCTTAGCCTTGATCCATCTTGATCATCCCAACTTCTCCTTGACCTAAACTACTCTCCCAAGCGCCACGGTTTTAACCCAAGGTAGTTTCAAGTATTTTCGTCAAATTATCAAAATACCCTTTCTTAATTCGATCTTCATCTTCAGCAATCGTCATGCTTGCCACGTGTAGGTGCACCACTGGTTTACCACGCGGCAGTAAGTCTCTCTCATTTTGGTTCCACCGGATCACACCTCACTTAGACCAACCAAGCCATATGTTGCAACCCATCGTTCGAACTTCTCTTCAACATTTCCCGCCTTTCTTGTGTCATGCTGGAGCTCACCACCTTACCTGGTATCCTTGATTGTTCTGGGCATCGACTGTTCCATAAGCGTAGCCCCGACCATTGATCGTGGTTGACTCCAAGTGACCCTATATATCCAAAGACAAAGAAATCATTTTTAGATATAAGTTCTTCACAACTTAACCTACGTTAGTCAAAACATACTTCATGCAACCTTAATGCACTAACCTAAGTCAACCCATGACTCTATTTTCCAAAATATAAGAATTTCCCTCTCGACCGATACCAGCACTCACCACTGGCCAGTACTACCGCACCCCCACACCTTGCAGCTGGACCTCTCTGAAAAATAGCTACTACTAAGTAAACCATGATACTATCACTCTGTGGTATGCCTGCTCCTATATCTACGATGTGACCAGTTTCCTTAAAAAACTAGAAAATGATACAAATAAAATGCAATCTTTGCAAAATCGAATAACCACTCCACAAAACTTATAATGGTTCATCACAATATTATCTTGGATCTATTCACATGATCCTTCAAGTTGCTACAAAATTATTATGCCAATCTAAGGGAAAATCGAACTGCTTTGAAATAGAATGTTAAGTGAGGTCTAACAGCTACCCCAAATGTCTAATCCTAGCATTCAAATCAGACATCCGAGCAGTAGTCATTCATAAAAAATTACATTAGAGTATGGAACAGGCTCACAAGCTACATAGGCCAACGCATAGCCTAAAGGCTAAAGAGGGCGGGTTGCACTATGGGCTCTTCTTTTTCTATATTTTAGCCCAAATTGAAGGCCCATAGTACGGCAGTAAGCACCCCTTTAAAAGGATGTGCCTTTGACGCTGGCGGTCCCTGGGACTTTTCTGGTTCCTCTACGCATCAGCGGCGGCTGCTATGTTCTATCGCTAGTCACTCCCATGGAATGGCTGCACCAAATCGAATTGATTGTTTTACGCCCATTGGTTTGTAAATATTTGGAGTGTTTCTATTGTCTCTCTTCATTATTGAATATGGTGTGCTTCTTTGCCTCTGTATGTGCGATGATTTTTGAGTCTGGGGTGTTCTCTTGTCAACTTAGTGAGATGATCATTGTTTTCTCTTGTGATAAGTCAGAAGGAGTGAATACTTCTTCAAAATCTTTTTTCTAGCATTAACAATCTAACGCAGTGGAAATATAAACTTATAAGTTCACCAAAACCAAGAGCCAAAGATCACAAACTCATGGAGTTCTCTACCCCAACTGGTCTGTCTGTTGGCCTAGGTGCGGTCTAACCGCTAGGGGCACCGGTCTGACCGGAATCAACTAGTCTAACCGCTTGGGTTATTTGGTTTGACTGCTTGGCAAGACAGAGTGTAGAACAACATTGCACATGATCCAAGAAAAAATTCAACTTCTAAACCACTGATCCAAACATAGTGAAAGTTGGAAAGAAAATCGGGCAAACACCTAGAACATACCTAGATGGATGGGATATAATCTTCAAGAGATATCTCCACCTCTTACATATCCTTGACACCAAGAGAGATAGAAAGAGATGAAATCCAACCAAAAAAACCAAGCAAATAAAAACATAAGGAATAATCTATGGCACAACTCACTTGGACGAAATGGGATGTTCATTTCACTTGGAGAGCTCTAACCCTAGATCATACACACAAGGCTGAAAACACTAATCTATCTCAAAACCGTAAAACCCTTATTCCTCTCAACTAACACAAAGGCTTATATAGTGGACAATCTCTTCTCACACCAAACTCTAACCAACCACTCCTTAGTAGATACATTCAATTACAAATGGGAAAACCTGGTACCCAAACACAAACGGATTTTACATTCACATACTTGCACGTTTTTCAAAGCATCACTTCCATGACTCCAATAGCCCAATAAGACGCTCCATCCTCTAAGACATGATCTAAACCGCTTAGGCCACCACCACAGTTTTGTAAACTGCCACTTCAATTGCTATTGGATAATTTCCTCAATTGTCACTCACTAGACTCCACGACGCTTCTTCTCGAAACAACCTTTATACAAAGATGTGTTGCCCAGTGGCTTGTCGCCAACATTGTACACCTGCTCCGAGGACCATCGTCGAAACATCCAAATCTTATGAAACACCACACCATAGTCCGTGATGTCCAATTACTTGCTACCAAGATCGTACACCTGCTTTGAGGACCATGACAACTTGAAGCGCACAAATCCAATTAGCACACTACATATAGACACTTACCACCTCACGACCCTTGTCTTTCTCTCATGCTTCTCTATTTGAGATGAAGCTCCACCCAAACTTGCTTGATACGCCATGGCCTCGGGACATATTCCCTAGACTCAGTCTTGTTGTTGACCACAATAATCACCAAGCACCATACACATTAAAGACCAAGTTACTAATCTGAGCACAAATGATATGCACTTGACTCTCATCAATAAAACAATACATGCATGAACTCACGCCATAACTCGCACTCCCACATGCAGGGACTCTAGCCAAAACTCACACTATCGAAACCAGTAGCTCACTGAAAATCACCAGAGGCCGGTCTAATAACCAACCAACAACCGGTCAGACCACCCCAAACCGACCTACTCTCCCTCTCTTAGCAATAGGGGCCAGTCTGATCGCGGCAGTCAAGCCAATCAGACCACCTACTCTGTAGGTCAGATAGTCATGCAAGGCAGGTCAGACCGCCTCTCCAAATTAGTCTACTTGCCTATGCAAGCCAATCTGACCACTGTCTCTCAGATAGCAAAACCAGTGAGCAAACAATGCAAAATTAAACTCAAACTATGACACTGTATTGTAGGCATAGTCAAATACTCATAACAAACATAGGATGACCTCCACATTGTCTTACATCTCTTTCTTCTAGATGTTGTTCACTCAAAACTTTTTTCCTTCTGCTTGTTTACATTGTATCGCTACAAATAGCTGCGATGCGATTAGTGGAAACCTTGATATTTTCCCCTCTGGCATGGTTGCAAGTGTACTTTGAGGAGTTGTTGTGCTCAGATATGAAACCATGGAGTTTGTCGGGCTTCCTTCGTGCTCTCCTCTGTTGTACGCTTGGAGTTCGGAATACTCTCCAACATTTCCTCCTAAATTTTGAAAGTGGAACTGTTGCGTTCGTTGTCTGAAATATGTTTAAACATGGTGCATTATATTCATGTTTTGTATTTGACAGACATCATGATCTTAGGAGGAGCAGTACTTCAGATTAGTCTTGCAGAACGAGCTAAATGTGCTCGAGTGATCTCAATTAATTACCCATGATTGTTGAGGGCTAACTAAATTAGACTAATTCATTTTTCAAGCTCTCGACCTGGTCATCTTGCTGAACCAATGACAAAACATCTGAAAATTGCTTTATAAAAAGAACTGGAGAATGCATAGCCCCAAACTGAAGCAGTGGTGTACTAACTCCCTACCTAGTGTTGAAATAGCAGATAAGATACATCATGTATTCTGAAGATATATTAGATTTGTTTAGATTCAGATGATGTTTGTTTTAGAGATAAGTTTGTTATTTCTGTTACAAGGCTTGCGCCTGGACTGTAGCCGAACTGGCAATACTGTGTATAAATATGCAAACAGCAGGAACTAGCGATTGAGCTTTTCCGCCTCCAAAATACTGTTTCTTCCTGAGTCCATATTTCTTTATGGTATATGAGTGATCTAGCATCTCCGACGAGATGTCTTCGTCAGCGACGTCTGGGAGTGCTGTCGTCACGCCATGTAATATCCCAAATTTTGGAATGTTCGAAAATTTTGAAGAATTTAAATTTCTATTTGCCTCTTATTAGCATTTGGCGTTTTTGCTGAAATTTTATTTGAATTTTCCCCAGTGTTGTGCTAAACAAAATAATAAATGGAAGTAATTCTCAAATGCAACGAAGAAATGTGACGATAAAAGATACAAATTAGTTTAAATGTGAGTTAAAAATGTTAAGAACCAAAATCTAGAAAATCAAACTAAATAAAATGAAGTATAGAGAAGTATTAGATCTTATACCTAGATATTTAAAACAAGATTTGAATTAAATTAAAATCAATGGTCTTAAACATGAAATAGAAATTTAGGTTAAAAATTCAAGTCCCAAAATTATGCTTAAAAATTCTTTCCCCTTTATCTTTTCCCTCCCTTTCTCCCTTGCCATGTGGGGTCCTCCTCTTTTCTCCGTCCTCCCTCTGCAGCCGGCCCCCCATCTTTCCTCATCTCTCTCCCTTCCCTTCCTTTCCTTCTCTCCCTACGTGTGGGCCCTCTTCCCTGTTTTACTCTGTCGATGGGCCGAACGCCACTGCCGCCTCCCTTCTTTTCTTCTCCCACCGTGCACTGTCTTCTCCCTGCTCGCATCACCCTCCCTCCCCCTCCGTTCCTTCTTCCTACCCCCATCACCCGTCACCGCACGTCGCCACGCCAACTGCCCGTGTCGCCTCCTTTACGTCGCCGAGCACGCCCTCTCCTCCCCTGTTCTGGCGTCATCACCTCACCCCATCGCCATCACCGTGCCCGAGCGCCACGAGTTGCCGCACCTGCCCCGCGTCGCCATCGCATCTCTTCCGCCATACCCTGCCGAAGGTAGCCCTCATGATGCTGCCCTTAAGTCAGCCGGCCCCTGTAGCCATACTGGTGCCATGGTGACCACCATCACCGGCCCTACCCCGCGCCCAACGCCAACCCATCCCCGTCGCCTATAAAGGCTGCCGAAGCCCGCAATTGCTTCGCCATCTTGCGCTCTAGCTTCCACTCCAGGCGATTGGTCCCCCGTGCCCTCTTGGCTCGCCGGCGCCTCTTCCTTCCCCACGGCCGGCCGGCAAGCGCGCCCCCGTGTCAAGCCGCTATAACCCAATTCCTTCTACCAAAAGCCTCCTCGGGACACGGCAAAGCCGACGCCCCCCTTAGCCGAGCTCTCCGCCACCTCTCTGACGTCGGTGTCGATCTCCACCCGAGCCCGCCGCCGCCCGCCGCCGACCCCTCCCCGGCGTCCCCCGGCCCCCGCCGATCCCACTATCGGGTTCCTCGGCAACCGAGCATCCCATTTTGGCCACCACCGCCAGCCCTCCGGCAGCCCGTCGCCGACCGCACCGCCGCCCGTCCCCGGTCCCGAACTCCTCTGCCCAAAGGTACAGTTGGGTTGGGTTAAAAGGATTATGCACCCTATACGGTCGAGTAACATCGTGTGACCGAGTGGTTATCAGCGCTATCCCCCCCCCCCCCCCCCCGACTCCCTCAGCGCGCGTTCGAGCCGCCGGCTCCGCAGCGCTGAGGTCGAGTTTTCGCTAATTTTTCCGCTAACCCGGGTGGGTCCCACCTGTCATAGCCCGACCACTGACATGAGGGCCCGGTCCCCCGAGGGGTCCCGCCTGACAGGGGCCTCACTATGTGGGATTTACTGCCATATGGGCCCCACCTGTCAGCCTCTGTTATTATTTCCCTTTTTCTTTTTCTTTTGAATTTAATTACTCTGAGAACTTCAATTATTTGTAACTAATTCATTTTAGCACCAAATTGAATGGAACAAAATTCTAAATTCATCTAAAATCAAGATCTACTCATTGGAACTAAAATGCTGCAAAATGGAATTTATTTGAATTAATGGTAATTTAAAAACTTGCTAAAATGAATCCCACCCAAACTTCAAAAGTCCATAACTTCTTCATTCCAACTCCAAGTTGAGTGAAACAAATTTCTATAGTCGTCTAAATTTCACAATTACCTCTTGAAACTAAAAATGTGAACTTTGGAGTTATTTGGTTTTCTGGTAAGTGTTTATTGATTGTTGATTTGTTTTATCCAAATTTTCGCGCACGATAAAACTAGCTTACGAGGCTCAGGAAGAAGAAGCCGAGGCAGCAGCTCTAGAAGCTCAAGACAACCAAGAACCACCCCACTGTGACCAAGGCGAGTCAATACTGTGATCATGTTGAACCTACATTTTCTACAAATTACTTTTGTTTAAATTATCAAAATTGCATGCTGTTATTTTATATGCAAATACATGATTAATTCAAGATTCTAATTATATGCCCATTATTAACTTGATTAATATTACATCTCCTTTGGAATATTTGAATGTGTGAACCTTGTCGCCCTAGCAAAATTACAATAGTAACCTTTCAAAAAATAAGTCCCTAATTATACGCCATGCTTAGTACTTCATAGATACTCGGGGGCGTTGAAATGCCCCAAGCATCATTATCATTTTTAATCATGAGAAACTGGTTTGGGGAGTCATGGTGGTAATGACTGGTATATGTTGGTATGATTATTTTATGTTCCCAAAAACCCCAACCTGCTTAAATATCTAGGCGGATGGTTCGAGGGTGTGTGTGGGGTGCAGTGGAAGCACAAAGTGTGTAGTGGTTGAACCGCCCAGATACCCCTAAGGACCGAATCTTGTGACCTCCTATGTAAAACAGTGCAACCACAAGTCTGTAAAGTACAACTTGGCTAAGTAAATTTATCGAAACCCCCGGACTCATCTCACTGGTTGTGGAAAGAAGTGGATACGCGAGGGCAAGGGGAGGCCTAAAGGGACACCGAGTGGAGGGTGAAGTAACTAGCCGTACTAGCGTTGCGGGGAGTGGAGCCCAGCTGCGCTAGTAGACGTGGTTACATCCCGTGCATAGTATGGGACCCACCGCAAGTGGGAGCAGCCCATAAGGTGAGATGACAAAAGGGACTAGATATTTTGAACAGTCACTGTGATGATCTGCTCAACCACATGACTAAGGAATCGTGTAGGGCAACGAGTTGATTGTCTCTTGTGGTGAAAGTGTACAAACTCTACAGAGTCAAAACTAATCGAATAGCCGCGCCCACGGTCAAGGGCAGACATGGGAACTTAACCAGATATAGTTCTATTTCAAAAACAACTTTGTGGGTGGAATTGGAAAAGTGTGGGCAGTGGAAAGCCCTGATTTGAGTTGTCCTGGGTGTCGTCCCAGCGGTAATGTAAGCAGCTATAACGCTGAAATGTTGGATAGGGTGCAGAGGCCATGTAACGGTGGATGGAATCTGGATCATTATTATTATTGCAGACTTTCACACATTATGTTTTAGTCCAAATTGCTAGGTCTTAGGAAATTTTTATGTATCATACTTCAAAAGCAATTTCTGGCAAACAAAATAACCTGAGCCTCACTTTGATAAGCCATGCATATTATCTACTGCATTCTGTGTGTTGGCTCGCTGAGCACGGTGGTTTGTGCTCACACTCGCATTACCAAAATCAGATTCAGGAGTCCAAGATCATTATGCATATGAAGATGCCCCCGCTGCAGAAGGAGGGAACAACGCCAAGAACTAGGGCGTCTTTTGCACATTTTAAGTCCTAGGTAGATAGACTATGGTGTAGTGTGCCTATAATTATTGCCTTAGCTTAGGTAATAATCATATGGCACCTATTTACCCCCAGTCGCTGCCTGTGGATTAAAGGTCTACCTTGCTTTTGCTTCCGCTGTTATACTTTTGTACTGAGAACATTTGGCCTGATCGGCCCTTATGTAAAACTATTGCCCGACGTGGTATAATTCAAACTCAGCCATGTAATATTATTATGTGTTGATGTGAATCATGCGATGTATGAAATGATGCAGCAATGTACATGTGAGCACTATCTACTGATCCAGAGAATAGTGCAGTGGTTTCACAGGAGACTCTGGATTGAAAAATCCGGGTCTGACACGCCATCCTTTGGCAATATGGTGACTGTGCGGCTATCAGATGGCAACTATCTCTTATGGAAGGCGCAAGTCACAGCTTATCTCAGGGGCCAGGACTTGCTAGGATATGTCGACGACACGACGGCGTGTCCCAGTGCGACGATTGGCGCCGAGACGTCGCAGGTTGTCAATCCTGCACATTGAGCCTGGGTACAGCAGGATCAGCTTATCCTTAGTGCCCTTCTGGCATCTCTAACTGAAGAAGTGCTTTCACAAGTACATCTTCTCACCACCGCGCAGGCAGTATGGAATGCTTTAGCGAGTATGTTCTCGTCACAGTCGCATGTGAAGGCCATGCAGATCCATTTTCAATTGGCCAATACCAAGAAAGGAGATTCTGCGGCCGCCTACTTCAACAAGATGAAGCAGCTTGCTGACACTTTGGCTACAGTCGGCCAACCCCTCCGAGATGACGAGGTCATCATCTATATTCTAGCGGGGCTTCCTTCAGAATATAATCAACTTGTTACATCGGTTACAATCAAAACTGATGCAATGTCTCTAAACGATCAGTATTCTCATCTTCTGAGTTATGAGATGCGTTTAGCGACACAAGATGGCTCAGCCATGATTAGCTCGGCTGTTGGGGGAGAATTGTTTATCAATATTGCCTCTCGGGGTAATTCACAAGTAGGCAAAAGGCACTGGAAGAACAACAACAACAACCGTGGTGGCAAATCAAGGAACTATGATGGTGGTCGTCCTAATGGTCGTTCTTCTTCGCATCACAACAATGGCAACAAAGAGCGACCAATCTGCCAAATCTGTGGGAAGATCGGCCATACTGCACTACGCTGCTACAATTGCTTCAATCATGGCTATCAAGAGGAGCGCACCATTGCAGCATACACTGTTGATACAAATTGGTATGCGGATACCGGTGCTACCGATCATAATACATCAGAATTGGACAAATTAAGCACCAAGGAGCGCTATCATGGGAATGATCAGGTTCACACTGCGAATGGATTAGGTATGGATATAGCTCATATTGGTCATTCACAAATTTCAACCCTATCTAAACCTTTGAGTCTTAAGAACATTCTGCATGTACCTCACTCTAGCCGAAACCTTCTTTCAGTCCAAAAAGTAGCCTCTGATAATCGTGTGTTTTTTGAATTTCACCCTGACTTCTTCCTCATCAAGGATCAAGTCACGAACGACATTCTTCTTAAGGGTACAAACAAGGGAGGTATGTATCAGATTCCGTCCAGGTCCGGTGTCCATTCCATTGTCAAGCATGTCAGCAACTTAGCCACCCTTTCGTCTACAGATTGGCACTCCAGACTTGGTCATCCGTCTTTTGCTACAGTCCAGCGAGTTATTGAGTCTAATAAATTGTTGTGTTCTTCTAAACATGACAATAGAGTGTGTGATGCTTGTATGCAAGCAAAAAGTCATCAATTACCTTTCTCCTTGTCTAGTAATGTGTCTAGTGCTCCTCTTGAGCTCATTTGTTCAGATGTTTGGGGGCTTGCTCGAACCTCTGTAAGAGGCTTCAAATATTACATTAGCTTCATTGAAAAGTTCAGTAAATTTACTTGGATTTATTTGCTGAAAAGTAAAGCTAATGCATTTAAAGCCTTCTTACAATTTCAATCTCATGTTGAACGCATACTTGATAAGAAAATTCTATGTGTTCAGACCGACTGGGGGGAGAATATCAAAAACTCCACTCATTCTTCACACAACTTGGTATCTCGCATAGAGTCTCTTGCCCACATACACATCAACAAAACGGGACAGCTGAACGCAAGCATCGACATATTGTGGAGACTGGTCTTGCGCTTTTAGCACACTCTTGTGTTCCTCTTCGTTTTTGGGACGATGTCTTCGTTTCCGCTTGTTTTATAATAAATCATCTTCCCAGTCGAGTCATCGATTTTGAAACTCCCCTGGAGCATCTTTTTGGATCAAAACCAGATTATACTTTTCTTCAGACCTTTGGTTGCACTTGCTAGCCGCATCTTCGGGCATACAATGCTCACAAACTTGATTTTAGATCACAACGGTGTGTATTCATTGGCTATAGCAGTATGCACAAAGGATACAAATGCCTAAATCCATATTTCCAGGGATGTGATTTTTGATGAGAAAATCTTCCCTTTTGCACTACACAATCCAGCCGGTCATACTTCTGTTTCATCTTTAGCACTGTTGTTACCCTCATTTTCTTCATCAGCACCTGCAACTTCTTTTCAATCCAATTCTGTGAATGATTCAAATGAGCATATACATACTCCTTCTATGTGTGCTGACGTTCATACTGCAGGAGCTTCAGAATATGCAGGTAATCCAACTACTGCAGGAACTTTAGAGCATGCAGGAAATCCGACAAAATGTGCTACAGTTTCAGCAAGCCCTGCAGTACCGAGTATTGAAGCTAATGATCACTCTGCTGTTGTTACCGAGCAGTCTGCTAATGATTTGGATTCTGAAGATAATATGCTGCTGACTGCTGCTCCTGTTGCGGTGTCACACAACATCCATCCCATGATGACACGGCTGAGAGACAATATCAGACAGCCCAAGAAGTACTCTGATGGCACAGTGTGCTATCCCATGAAGCGTCATGCTTTGCTCAGTAGTAGCAGGTCTGTAGATACTCTTGATACTCCTGAGGAGCCTGCTGATCATGTGGAGGCTCAAGCTCATCCACAATGGAGAAAAGCCATGGATGATGAGTTTAGTGCACTTCTTAAAAACAAAACATGGCGACTTGTACTGCCGAAAAGTGGTGCAAACATCATTGATTGTCGTTGGGTGTTTAAGGTGAAGAAGAAGGCTGATGGGACAGTTGAAAGGTTCAAGGCACGGTTGGTAGCCAAAGGCTATAAGCAAAGGTATAGTCTTGATTATGATGATACATTTAGTCCCGTCGTTAAGCCTGCCACTATTCGGTTAGTTTTGTCTATTGCTATCTCAAAGAATTGGAGCCTTCGGCAATTAGATATTCAAAATGCTTTCTTGCATGGATATCTTGAAGAAGAGGTATACATGAAGCAAGTGCCTGGCTATGAAGATAAACATTATCCCAATCATGTTTGTCGGCTTAAAACATGCACCACGTGCCTGGTTTTCAAGGTTAAGTTCCAAGCTTCAAACACTTGGCTTTGTACCCTACAAAACTGATGTGTCTCTATTCATATATAGCAGCAAGGAAGTCACCATATACATGCTCATTTATGTTGACGACATTATAGTAGCAAGTTCTTCGAACTCTACAGTTGAGAATCTTTTGAAATAACTCCGCGATGATTTTGTTGTTAAAGATCTTGGTGACCTGAGTTTCTTTCTCGGTATTGAAGTGCAGCGTGGCGCTAAAGGTCTTGTTCTGTCATAGCGAAAGTATATTGGGGAGTTGCTAGCCCGAGCTAGAATGCGGGATTGCAAGGGAGCTTCCACTCCGATGTCTTCCTCAACGCAACTCACCAAAACAGATGGTGAACCATTATCAGATGATGATAGCACAAAGTATCATAGTATTGTTGGAGCCTTGAAGTATCTTACTCTCACACGACCTGATATTTCTTTTTCAGTCAATAAGGCATGTCAGTTTCTTGCTACTCCGACGAGTTCCCATTGGATGGCAGTCAAACGAATTCTTCGGTATCTTAAACTCACTTCAGTCACCAGGCTGATAATTCAAAAGTCTTCCTCCAATCTGGTCAGTGCTTTCTCTGACGCTGACTGGGCAGGCTGTCCCAATGATAGGCAATCAACTGGGGGATATGATGTGTTTTTTGGTCCCAATCTGATCGCATGGAGTTCACGGAAGCAGAACACCGTGTCACGGTCCAGTACAGAGGCTGAATATAAAGCTTTGGCAAATGCTACAGCTGAGGTGATTTGGATACAATCGCTCCTTCGTGAACTGGGTATTTTTCAGTCTAGACCACCGTGCCTTTGGTGTGACAACTTGGGAGCTACTTATCTTTCAACTAATCCAATGTTTCATGCGCGCACAAAACACATTGAGGTGGATTTTCATTTTGTCAGGGAAAGAGTGGCGCAGAAGTTGCTAGATATTCGGTTCATCTCCTCTAAAGATCAGCTAGCAGATATTTTTACAAAGCCCTTAGCTGTTCAATCATTTACAGCTCTTAAACACAATCTTAATCTTGGTCAGATGTTATCAAGTTCAGGTTACAGAGATTCTGACTGAACTGATTGCTGAGATTTCAACTGAATTGTCAACAGTTTGACAGCAGTCTGAAAATGCTGGGCAGCAGTCTGATAGTGCAGGTTATTGCTGCACATTCCCAACCTTGATTTTTTAACTCGGTTGTGACTGAGGGGGGCTGTTGAAATAGCAGATAAGATACATCATGTATTCTGAAGATATATTAGATTTGTTTAGATTCAGATGATGTTTGTTTTAGAGACAAGTTTGCTATTTCTGTTATAAGGCTTGCGCCTGGACTGTAGCCGAACTGGCAATACTGTGTATAAGTATGCAAACAGAAGGAACTAGCGATTGAGTTTTTCCGCCTCCAAAATACTGTTTCTTCCTGAGTCCATATTTCTTTACCTAGTACATAGAAACTCAATAAGCAAAGTCGCCACTGTATGATGTCCAATGGAAGGAAAATGCCACCTACGTCTTGATCAACCTTTCAGTTCTAAGTCAAATAATACTTCACGACGCCATAATTTATTCGTACTCATCTTAACGCAAACTCGTACTGAATTGCTTATAAAAGTCCATTAGTGGTGATGCACGTTATGCTGTACACGTAAGCATTTGACACTACCAGCTTTCTACTTCAGCGTTCCTGGTTCCCTGCTGGCTAAAAATACTCCCAGTCCTACCCGAATTTACGGTATTTCGCGCGTATCGTGACCATTTGTTCTTGATGTAACACCAGGGTGAGAAAAGAAGCACCGGAAATACGGTAGCATTGTTTCACAATTTATATTACATCGAATCGAGGTCGATGTAAGATTGCGGATAGTTCTTGCATGCGGAAAGAAAAATGTAGAGCCTTCGCTTCTTTTGCAGTTTGCTTTTGTACTCTGCAGTTGATTTTGTCGGACTGTTAGCAGTCCTACAAGTAGCATTTCAGCGCCGAACTCTAGCGAGCTAGATGGCAAATAATTCCTTTCTTCTCCGTAGCTTTTCGTTGATCCGTGGTATCTCTTAGCTGCGGCACAAAATCTACATGGCTAGAACTCTAGATTCGCCAGCGCTACATGTCCAAAGAGATCATCGGCATACAGGCAGGGAGAGCATTCGCTGCTAATGATCCCTTTGCTCGGTGCTCCACTGTCGTGCGAGGATGCGAATTCCACTGCAAACTCCTTCGCTCCAAGCGGGGCCTAATGGGATGACTCACGCCGGAAGTTCGCGTGCTAGTGCCGTAAGTATGCAGGATTGCCACCAGATACATACCACGCAGGTAGGTATGCGGCGGCGGTGCCGATTAAAGCGTCTGGTGCGTGCATGCGCATGGGGCGGGAAGCTCGCAACGTGCTGCGTCCCCCCAAGTTGGTGATGCGCCTCGACCAATCCTCGCGCGCGCGCGGCGCATGCCGACATCGAGCAATTTGGACCATTGTTTCCCTCCCTCTCTGCGGAGCGGCGATGTGGCTTTCTGGGCGTGCCCGTGGTGCGCCGTGCGCGTATGGAAGTCACTGTCCTACGTAGTATAGTGGCACGAATTGGAGCCTTTTCTTACGTCGTTCGTGGGTATTCAAGCTTGTGAACCGTTTGGCTACCGTCGAATATCGACACGGTGAATTCCTCGCAGGAGGAGGAGGAGATGATGAGATGAATTCCTTCCACCCAAGTTAATTTTCGTTCTTTGATCGAATGACCTGTATGTATTGCTCGTGTTGTAAATCTTATGTTTTAGCTGGATTTATTTGAGGTATCGATCCGCATCATTATAAGCTGCTTTTCGCTAGCTTAAGTTTATCTGGAGCTCCAAACGTACAGAACTATGCATAATAAACCTAATAAGCAGTTCGACATGTTTGTTCTAGCTTTAGCTTTGAGGTGCACACATGGATTCGGTGCAGTTGCTACTCTAAAAGCAGTTGCAGGGTCCAAATATGTAAGGCTTAGATTCCCCAGCACCACAGCTGGAAAACTGTAGCAAAATTGCAGAAGGTAATGTTCGGCGAGCACTGTAGCAGACAGTCCAAGCCATCGAAATAGATTGCGCCAGAGATCGCTATTGTGCCGTTAGAGCAGGTACAATAAGGCTTAGCAGCAGGCTATAGCAAATATAATATCAATCAAATCTTATGTGGCAGAGAGAGAAAGGAAGAGAGAGAAGGAAGCTGGCTACTAAATTACAGCTAGCTATAGCACGTAAAAATATGCATTTCACTCTCTTACACGTGGGGCCAAATAGTTATTGTAATAGCTACCTTATTGTATGAACTATTTTTTTGAAGGCTATAGATGAAATGGACAAGTGTTATAGCCACTAGTTGGCTATACTATTGTACTTGCTCTAATAGCAATTGTAGCTGGTCTGGTCTTCGACCCCGTATGCCTGTAAGTTGAAACTTGGCCAAACAGTACAAGAGCCAGGTAAAGCAAGTGTTTTTTTGTGATGTTTTCGGCAGGCACATTCCTGTGCAAGTTTTTACATGGTATAACTTAACTTCTTTGTCCTTTCCCCATTTTGCGAGCAATACAATTTATTTTATAAAAAGGAGGGACTAGCTAGATTTTTTTTTCCAGGAACGCTCTCATAATTAGTTCCCCTTTCCAATTGCAATTTGACCATTGCTTCGGCAATTGGGCTCGTGGTAGCTTCGCATCATAGCCCAGTGCGAGCTAGTGCCCATCATCAGAACAAAAAGAAAAGAACCTGACAGGCAAGGCACAACGAGTGAGCCCATGATGCAGGACCTGGATTGGCCAGTGCCTGCAAATCTTCATAGAAAAATGCAATAAAAATTGGAAGAAAAGGCGAGTAGCTTCTGCAGGTAATCACCATTCCAAAAGCACGGACGTGCTCACCTGCCATTATGCTACGAGACAAGCAATCGAAAGGATAGGCTGTTGGTTTCGGTACTTTGACCCAGAGGCGAATGAAGAGCACCGCACCACGCTAGATTTTCTTCGTCCAGTCCCCCCACAATTATGCACGGTCGAAAAGGCGACCCATAATGCGCCGAGTGGCACGGCCATTGATGCCATCTGGCACAGCAAGGCGACACGCCGTCGACACGAGGTGAGGGCGTGATCATTCTGGCGTTCCCTCGAGGGGCAGCCCACACATAACTAATCTCTTGTCACTAGCTGCTAGATTTTGGATCTTGCATCTAGGCACTGGTAGTAATAATTAGTATTTTCTACAATTCGTATCGTTAATCTTTCTAAAATTTCATTACCAACAGATTTAAAATTATCTAAATTAGTTATTCGAAAATTATATCATTAGATTTATCGTTAAAAATACTTTCATAATATTATAATTTTATTAATATATCTTAATATACTTTAAAAAGAAGTACCATTTGAAAGCGAGTTGCTGTAGCAAAGGATAAAAGCCAAAAAAAATCTAAGCCCAATCGAACCCAACCCTAGGTGAAAACAAGCACAGACGTTACAAATTAAGGTTCGATGGTTTTACGATCGAATACCAAAATAAATCGGATTGTCGCCTTCTTCAGCTTTCATGGCGGTCTATCCAGGGTCGACACTTACTCCTCCGATGGATTGTACATGTGTAAAGCCATAATAGGGTTTTAGCGGATCGAAATCTTGCCTGTCTCTAACTCATGCATTTTTGTTTTGGTCAAATATTACTATGTGCTTGATAAATAATGAAAAGATGATCATAATTGGATTTGTTTTACTACGAAGCACTCAGTGTGGGTGGTTTGTTTTGGTTGGGGTGACTCACCATCATGATGCCAAGGGAAAAGGCTTTGACCTGATTGGGGGTTAATGGTGGCTATTATTAAAGAGATAACAAGGTCAGGTCAGAAGGTCTTAGTGGCAGTGGAGCCAGTGGAGAGGGGTTAAGTCATAAGTGCTGTGCCCCAAGCTTGGTTCTTCCAATGTGGGCAATAAACGGCTATGTGATTTCACTTTTCTATTCTTTCTCTTTTTTTTCTTGGCACGAGATTATGGGGTATATAGGGAGCTAGTGTCTTCATTTCACTGAGCAATTTGGCATGTGTCTATTGGAATGCTATATAGTCTTAAGCTCAGCTCCAAACAATTTTAACTTCTAACTTCCTAATTTCGTATATTTTTGTTTTTTGAGCTTTTTTTTTTGTTGTCCTCTTAATCCTTTGTATTGTTCTTGATGATATAACTTTTTATTTTTTTTATTTTTTAAATTTAATTATAAAAAAACTAACAGCCGCTATAATATAAAAAAACAAAAGTCATAGCTTACAAGCCACATTGAGCATAGCATTATTTATAACAAGATGCACTTGAGGATATATAGTTGCGCATCCGATAACATGGGGTTTTGACTAGTGATTGAAAAATCAGCGGTCACTAACCGGTCACGTGATACTACCAAATACTGGAAATGCTCGAGGCATTTCTATACCGTGCACTATTCTTCGTTTTGAAATAGGTTGTTCCAATTTTATCGGAAGTCTCTGAAGAGACTTGCTTAGAAATAAATTGATGGTCGACAATTTTACATGCATCTATGTGGAGATAAAGATGAGCATGAATTTAGGTAGCTAGTAGATCCAATCCTCTCACCGGTCACCACCCCGTGCACTTCCTGTTACATAAGCGTGCGAACCCGTGCGTCTTGATTCATTACCCCCATTGTTAAATTTAAAGGGAACATTTCGAATGCCACTACTATAAAAAAGAGTCATTACAGACGATTTTCTAAACCGTTTGTATTTATGTATCAGTGATAATCAAAGGTTATCACAGACGGTTTATGAGCCATCTGTAATAAAGACAACACAAACGATTTGTAACTAGAACCGTCTGTGAAGAAAACTATTATAAACGGCTCGAACCAAAATCCGTCTGTGATACTCACACATCACAGACGGTTCTAGTTACCAACCGTCTGTGATTGGCGAGTATCACAAACGGTTGGTATATAGAACTGTCTATGGTAGTCCTTCGTAGACGGTTTATAGCACAAATCATCTGTGATAGTTCATTTTGTACCTATACCTTTTGAAAATAAGCAAATACAATGGCAAACACAACAACATAATCCACTTCTATTAAGATTAGAATCCACCATTACAGCATAACAAGATAACAAACTCAACTCTTTAACATGGCAAGAATATATAAGTAGAGATCCTAACAGACAATAGAAGCTGAATGCATCGATGGCAGTCGGATATCACCGGCAATGGAGAGGCGACGGTAGCGCCACCTTTGTGGCATGACACTCTTATGACACTTATAACAAGAGTGTGTTGTATAGTCGACCGTGGTGTCATAACGGAGGTGCTAGCTCACGGCGGTAGCCGGCGTCGTCGAGAAACAAGCTGGATGCATCGGATGGCGCCCAGATATCAATGGCAATGGAGAGGTGGTGGTAGCGCCACCTTTGTGGCACGACGGTGAGAATACAGAAGACACTCTTATGATACTTACGACAAAAGTGTATTATGCAGTCGACCGTGATGTCACAACGGAGGTGCTAGCTCATGACGGTAGTTGGCGTCGTCGAGGAACAAGCTAGATGCATTGGATAGCGGCCGGATATCACCAGCAATGGAGAGGCGACGATAGCACCACCTTTGTGGCACGACGATGAGACTGCATAAGACACTCTTATGACACTTACGACAAGAATATGTTATGCAGTCGACTGTGGTATCACAACGGAAGTGTTAGCTCACGGTGGTAGTCAGCGTCGTCGAGGGGAGGATGCAAGAAGCTACATAGTGGATGAACTCACCCGTGACTAACGGTGCAAAGGTAGATGGGGAGTAATTAATAAGGGCCGAGCAGTGGGAGAAACCAGTGCCTACCATCCGATGTGGAGAGAATGGACGGGTAAGATCAAAGACCTGGGGGATATGCCACGGATCGGTGATGTGTCATTATCAAAGACGGTTTGTTATACGAACCGTCTGTGATAATGCACATATCAGAGACGGTTTGTTATACAAACTGTCTGTGATAGTTTCATAGACGGTTCTAATTAAAAACCATCTGTGATAATGTGTATATCACAGACGGCTTTTAATCTTAACCGTCTGTGATAGTTTCAGAGACAGTTTTAGCCATGAACCATCTGTAATAATCAAAGCACAGGCGGCTCCACATGAATTGTCTGTGATGAGACATCCAGTATAGCTTGTTTTGTAGTAGTGTGCCCTTTTCTAAGGGAGTTGCTATAGGATGGTATACTGTTGAAAATATTCCTAATGTTATAGAGCTTCACTAAGTTCCAGCAAATTTCACCCCCCTTTCCTCTCCCTCCTCTTCTGTTGTTTCCCCTCCCTACCTTCTTCTCTGGTGCCAGCTACAACTCCGCACCCCTCCACCACCTCCCCCCATGCCCTCATGCCCCACTATTGCCCACGGTGGCCTCACCGCCTCGCTGTGCTACCATGCCTCTCTCCGCCGCCACGGCCACCCCGCCCAACCTAATATTCAGAGCATCACCGCCTCGACATGCCCTCCTCCGCCACCACCCACGCCGGTGTAGGGACAAGGAGTACGATTAGAGGAAGGGGTGAATAGGCATTTTTAAATTTTCTTTGGCTAAAATTGAATTTATAATGCAGAAGCATAAATCTAATCATTTTTGCACAATTAAGACCTAAATCAATTAGGTTCACCTAAATGTACTAACACTCTAATTCTATGTCAAGTTTTGCAATCTTAGGGTAACATCGATCAATTCAATTTATATGAATATAAATTGCAAGTAAATTAAGCTCAACATGCAAACCATAAGTAACATGTGATGTTTTATCGTGGTGTTCATAAACTTACTGATTTTCTCTAATCCACGTTGAAGTAAGCCAAAACAAATTGGACCAGCTCCACAAATTAAGCCAAGCACCTCAATCCACTAGCGATAGCTCTTTCCCCTCCGATTAGATGAGCTTCAACCTTCACAACACTCTAGCCCTTTTTACAAGCTTTTTTGAAAAGATCACCAAGCACAATGCCTCTGCGCCCATCTAGGAGTCGGCAACCTCCAAGAATAATAAGTTAAGCCTCTTGCTTGATAATCACAACATGCAACGAATTCACAGGCTCAATGTGGATACAAAATCCACCTCTAGATATAACACATGCAACTAGATATCTCTCTCCTTACTCGCAAGATGCAACACGTGCACAATTGAGTGAAGAGCCACACACTTACTCAAGAGAATGGAAATAAGTGTAGAAACATAGCCAATATGAGCAACAACCTTCTCCCAACCGACCAAGGAGTATTTATAACCCACACCTCAAAAACTAGCCATTAGACTGAAATTAGGAAAATCTGGTAGTACCACCATGCAAGAACTAGTACTACCGCGACCTTGTAACGGCTAGAAAACAAGATGTATAGGTGCTTACGGTCGTACCGCCCTCACAGTTCGTGGTCATACCACTTGGTCCGATCAAACCGCCATGAAAGCCGATTGTTCCGCATGATTTGAAACCAGAAGTTGGCGCTCTCTTGAAAATACTTATCGACAACAAATACACAGTAGTACCGCAAAGCCAATGTACTACACCACATAAGCCGGTACAGTTGGAGGCCGGTGTTATTGCTCACACAAAGTCAGTTTGACTGCCACGATCATACCACCATGCACAGGCCGGTATTACTGGACACCGATCTGATCACTCACACAAAGCCGATCTGACCACCCTGGTCATCCCGTCATGCACAGACCAGTCATATCGACTTGTATTTTCTAGCAGAGATAAGAGTGTATATAGTTCAACAAATTTGTAAGACACATTCTTAAATTATAATACCATGCACATAAGGATTACCCTATGATTCTCAACAAGTTGTAAAATATATTTACAATTAGAATCATGACAAAAGATTTAAGTACATGGACTTAAACCATCTTCAAAACATATTCGCAAATCTAAGTCACATACCATAAGGATTATGCATGAACTTCAATTATTTACAAAACACATTCTCAAATCTAAGCCTCATGTCACAAGGAGTGGGAAATATAGACTTCAACCATTTATAAAACACATTTACAAACTCTAGGCACATGTCACAAAGATTATGCATGAGTTATAACCATTTACAAAACACATTCGCAAATACTAGCGTCATGCCATGGAGAGTTAGAGCAAGTGAGACTAGGCTATCAACATATGATGAGACTCAAACTACTAGATGTGACCCCCCTTAATAGTATGGCAATCCTATATTAGCAATCCAGTCTTTCAACCAAATACCAAGAACGATAAAAGACTAGGAACACACTTAGCCTAGCTAGTTATATATTTGTCTTGTGTATCCTCTTGAAGCTTAATGATGAGCATCCTCACTTCAAGTCCGGATCCTTGTCTTAATATGCATCAACCGATAATGCATCCTTCACTTGCCCTCCATTAATACATGATGATTCTTTTCTTGACTTGATGATCAATATATGATCATCTCCTCTTAGGTATCTTGATGTTTATCAACACATGATGTATTCTCTTCTTGATGGCCTTCAACTCATGAAGCCATCTTCCATCCCAAATTTTGACTTGACGATAATCAACACGTGATGCCATCCACAAGTCATCTATCATCATGGAACCTAACCTTTTTCACAAACTCAAGAAAAATGTTAGTTTTGCAAATGGTTGCTTGCTCAAAATTGTCACGAGAGACCTTACCTTTATAATATTTCTTCATGTCAAGGTTCAACTTGGTGACTTAATCCTTGTGCTCTTTATTTTTATCTACAAGGTTAGTCTCATAATGTATAGAGGAAATATAAGCACTTTCATTTGAGCAATAAGGCATATCAATCAAATCATTACAAGATGTGGATATACTAACCTTAGATGAAATACAAGAGTTATGAGCTACACATGGCAAATCATCTAGTAAATTACATGTGATGCCTATATCCACATTTGACTTGGTAAGGTCCTTGAGAAAGAGAGTCTCATGCTCACCCTTTAGCATATTATAGTCACTTTGAAGAGCAATATGCTCTTTCTTAAAAATTTTATACTTAGTCTTCCCCTTCTCAAGATACTCATTCAAGTCTTCAAGCATATCCATCAACTCATCATAAGAGGACTCATTATCATCTACCTCATCATGACTTTTTGCCATGAAACTTGTGGATTTTTCATATAATGATAGAGCCTCATTATTTGTTAGAGTTGCTGATGGATCCTCCTTGATGGCAAACACGATAAAATGCCTTCTTTTGCCGTCTTTCTTCCTTCTTGATGGTGACTTGGGCTCATCATCCTTTTTCTTGTATGGACACTTTGAGGCAATGTGTCATTTTCTTAACATTCAAAGAATGTGATAGTCTTGTTGTGCTTTGTCTAGGAGGATGCGATTCTTCTTGAGTCATCACCTTGTGAGCCACGTCTCTTCATGATTTTCTTTATTTTTCTCATGAGTGGTCATTTGTTTATCGGTGTCCTCATGTCCACACTCGGTTTCATCATCATTTGATTCACGCTTGGCCTTGAATGCATGAATTTTCTTGCTTGATGACGAGGCTACCTCCTTGATCTCCAATTTGTCATTTTTGTACATCTTATTGGTAATGAAACTACCCAAGAGATTAGTAGGAGTCATTCTTGGTAAATCAGAGGAGTTGAAAAATAGAGTCACCAATGTCTCATATTTTTCGGTAAAGCTCTAAACATCTTACGCACAATATCAATATTGGTTAGTTCATAAGATAGAGCTTTGAGCTCATTTACTATGTTGTTGAACCTAGTATATATCTTATTGATGTTATCATGAGATAATATAGTAAAGTTCTCATATTTTATCCTCAATCTATACAATTTAGTTTCCTTGACTGGGGATTTTTCCTCATGAATATCTATAAGTGTCATCCAAACATCATAAGCATTTTTAAGATTGCTTACTCTATTAAACGCATCCCCGTTTAAGGTACTAAAGTGAGCATTTAAGGTTTGAGCATCGCCTTGTGAGTTTTGCGCTTCCCTTTGAGTTAGATGTAGTGGATCAATAGGAGTAGCAAAATCTTCATCAACAATTGTTCATATTTGAGGATACATGGCATTTAAAAGTAGACAATCTAACCTTTCAATATGCATAATTTGTGCCATCAAAATGTAGAACCGTACCGGGGTACACAACCTCTATAGTCGTCATCCTTTACTCTCTAAGCGGTAAAGACTAATAAATGAGAAACTAACTCTGATACTACTTGTAGGGATGACGAGGCAGACTAGACGGAGGATGAATAGGTGTTTTTAAAAATTTTCTTTGGCTAAAACTTAGTTCATAATGCAAAAGCATAAATCAAGTCGGTTTTACACAATTAAGACATAAATCAATTAAGTTCACTTAAGTGCACCAATATCCTAATTCTAGGTCAAGCTTTGTAATCTAGGGTGACAAATAATCAATTTAATTTCTATGAATATGCATTGCAAGTAAATTGAGCTCAAAAAAGTAAACCACAATTGACACGCGATGTTTTACCGTGATGTTTAGAAATTTGCTAGTTTTGTCTAATCCTTATTGAGATAAGCCCAAACAAATTGGATTGGCTACTCAAATTAAGCCAAGTACCTCAAATCTACTAGTGGTGGCTCTTTACCCCTCGAGGAAGTAAGCTCCAACTTTTACAATATTTTGGGCCTTTTCACAAGCTTTTTTGAGAAGATTACTAGGCACAACACCTCCCCAGCCATCTAGAAGTCATCAACTTCCAAGAGTAATAAGTTAAACCCCTTGCTTCTATCTCTCACCTTGCTCATAATGTACAACACATGTACAATTGAGTGGAGAGCTGCACACTTGCTCAGGAGAATGGAAATGGGTGTAGAAACATAGCCAATATGCGCAGCAACCCTCTTCCAACTGGCCAAAGGGAAATTTATAACCCACAACTCAAAAACTAGACATTGGGCCGAAATCAGCAAACATCCAATAGTACCACCATGCAAGAATTGGTATAACTGCAACCTTGCAATGGCTAGAAAACTTGCTGTTACAGGCGCTGATGGTAGTACCACCTTCACAGGGCGTGGTCATATTGTTGGGTCCGATCAAACCGCCACGAAGGCCGATCATACTATATGATTTCAAACCATAAATTGGCGCTCTCTTGAAAATACCTACCAGCAAAAAATGCCAGATAGTACCACAAAAGCCATTTGTACCGCACCATACAAGTTGATACAATCAGAGGCCGATATGGCCGCTCACATAGAGCCAGTCTGCCCGTGACAACCATACCGCTGTGCACAAGCTAGTATTATTGAACGCCAGTCTGATTGCTCACACAGAGCCGATCTGACTGCCCCGATCATACCACCAAGCACATACCGGTATTACTAGACGCTATTTTTCAGTAAAGACAAGAGTGCATATACTTGAATAAATTTACAAGACATATTCGTAAATTATAGTACCATGCACACAAGGATCACCCCATACTTCTCAACAATTTGCAGAACACATTCACATACTTTTAGAATCATGACACAAGGTTTAGGTACATGGATTTAAACTATTTACAAAACACATTCGCAAACCTAAATCACATGCCACAAAGATTGTGCATGAGCTTCAACTATTTGTAAAATACATTCGCAAATATAAGCCTCATGCCACAAGGAGTAGGAAACATGGACTTCAACTATTTGCAAACTCTAGTTACATGTCACAAAGATTATGTATGAGCTACAACCATTTACAAAACACATTCACAAATATTAGCATCATGCCATGGAGAATACGAGCAGATTGAGCTATTAACACATGATGAGACTCAAACTATTATATATGACCCCTTTTAATAGTATGACAATCTTATACTAGAAATCTAGTTTTCCAACCAAATAATAAGACCGGTAAAAAACTAGGAGCACATCCATTGCCTAGCTAGTTATAATTTTGCCTTGCGCATCCTCTTGAACCTTGATGATGAGCATCCTTACTTCAAGTTTAGGTTCTTATCTTGATATGCATCAACCCATAATGTATCCTTCAACTGCTATCCATCAATACATAATGGGTTTTCTGTTGACTTGATAATCAACACATGACCATTTCCTCTTTGAGATTTTGATCAATTCATGATCATCTCCTCTTCAGGATCTTGATGTATATCAACACATGGTGCATTCTCTTCTTTATGGTTTTCAACTCATGAAACCATCTTCCATCCTAAATTTTTACTTGACGATGATCAACACATGATACCATCCACAAGTCATCTGTCATCATAGAACCTAACCTTTTTTCACAAACACAAGAAAAATGTTAGTTCCACAAATAGTTCTCATCAATTATCAAAACTCACCATTAACAAATATGGTAAGGCTAGATTCTTCAGCCGGACACCGCCTCTCCAGCCTTCCTCTACATTCGGAGGCGTGAACCCATCGGTGGCTGGAGCTCGAGAAGGTAGGAGAGAGAGAGTTGAAGCGCTGGAGCAAGGGCCATACCATCGAGGCTAGAGCTCAAGCAGCCGGTCAACCTTGCCCCTGCCGGAGGACGATCAGATCCGACAGTGCCATGGTTGAGGATGGCGATACATGGCGGCACCAGGACTAGAGACGATGGATCCGGTGGTGGCAACCCTCCGTCGGTATGAGTAAGAGAGAGATTGAGAGAGCGAAAATGAGAGAGATCAAACAATAAGAAACTACACCATTGTCTTTGAGTGAAACGATATACCGCTCTTTAGTTTTTTTTTTCTTAGGCCTCCATTCCTCGCTGTTCTTTTCTACGCAGGTTAGCACGCAGCACTTGGCCTGGTGCTCATGCCCGCGTGCCGACCCCCACTCCCAAACTGGATTGCAATGCATTTCTGCTTGTGATCCTCTGCGACCTGCACTGCATGTGCCTCCCGCTTAAAAGTCAGCATATCTATGTACAGTCAGCATATACGTGTACAATTAGCATATATGTGTACAATCTCTGTGCTCTACAGTCTACACGATGCAGATCGAGGTGCAGTGGCATGATGATTCTCGGCGATACACAGACAGCATTGTGCTGTGCTAAAAGGAAGGAATTAGGACCGGGGGCCGGGGTTTGTCAATTATCCAATGTACAAGCAGAAGCAGGTCAGGAAAGGAGCTACGCGGCCTACTGCAGAGGATCTACTGCCGTCGCCATCATGCCGCATTGCTGCGGTGCCATGCTGCATTAGCATTATGCGGTTTCTGCTTCGCCCTCTGTGCGCGCGCTCCATTCGATCTTTCCGCGGATTTGTTTTCTCGGCGCCTGTCCGCTTCCTCCACAGCTACATGCACCCACACTGGCGTACGTGCCCTATATATTGGCGTCTAGACATCGTCGGCAATTTGCTTCTACACCCACAGTGCAGAGCTAGTTGGACTAGCCATAGCTACATTCATCGCCCCTGGCTCTTGATCTTGTTGCATTGCCGTCTGCTCGTAGATCAGGTGTCTTGTACGTCGTCTTCGAACCGTTTGCGACAGGATGGTCGGGGCTGTGCAGGAAGGTATAGTTCGCGAGATGAACGGGTTTGAGACGAATGGGTATGACAGGGCCGCCATGACGAAGCAGCAGCAGCAGAGGGCAGAGGAGAGCAAGTGGTACGAGGAGGAGATCGACGACGACCTCAAGCTCTGCTACGCGTTGAACAGGTAAAATGCACATGCACGCATGGCGGGCTTGCGTGCGCATATATATCGCATAGCCAATAACAGAGCAGATATCGCTCGCTTGTAATTTAGTTGTTCCTCTTTTAAAAAATTAGCTTGGGACCCTTTTTTTTCTTTGACTGAACTGTTTTTTATGTAGTCTCCGGTGAAAGGATATATAGGAACCCCAATTTCTACTAGAGTACTAAATTCGGCGAACTGGATATACATGTCCATCTTCTTGCTGCCACAAAAGTGGAACTGATAAAAGAAAGAAAGCCAAACCGTTGAAATTACTCCTGATCCATATCTTGTAAAATATGTCTTGAACAGTTCAGTACACACTAACTCTTTTTAGCAAATTTTAAGCTATGCAACTGAACTGAGCTACACATGAAAACTGGATTGTGACATCTCGCACGACACTTATCGATCGTAACTGTTGAGCTATTGGCCTATCGAATGATTTTTTTTTTCTACTAAGACTGATCCATTTTTGTGGTTGCAAGTGTTCTGCACCGGGGGGCAAGCAAGTACCAGGAGATAGCTCTTATTGATACAAAGCATTTTGGGAAGGTATGTTGTATATATGCATCCATTTCTGTTCTTGTTTATCTTTGTGTAACTAGTACCACAGTCTACAGTAGCATGTATGCATGTTTGATTTGGACATGATGTCGTTTCTGTTTTCATTAGGCTTTGATAATAGACGGGAAGATGCAGAGCACGGAGGTGGATGAGTTCATCTACCACGAGTCCTTGATACACCCTCCCCTTCTCTTCCACCCAAAGTGAGGGATATTTCCTTTGAGCAACTCTTGCATGTTTGATTCCCATTTACTTTGGATTTCTGTTGCCGATCTTGCAATGACATAGAACTATGCTCTGCTAATTTTATTTCCATTTGCTGTGGTCCACTCAACGGAGTGCTAGACTGGGATTTCGACTTTGTCTTAACTTTGCTGTCCATCTTGACTGATCACTGATGCATGCATGCGTCTTCCCGGTGAAATAATTGCACAGCCCAAAGACAGTGTTCATTATGGGAGGTGGTGAGGGCTCCGCAGCAAGGGAAGTACTTAGGCATAAAACCGTCCAACGGGTGGTCATGTGCGACATAGACGAGGTTCGTACTGCGTATACAAATCACACCGTAGGTTCTTAAGCTTTGTTCGTGTTCTATGTCTGAACACGCATGCTCACGATGATCGAGCAGGAGGTGGTGGACTTTTGCCGGACGTACCTGACCGTCAACTGGGACGCGTTCGCCAGCGACAAGCTCTGCCTCATCATCAACGACGCCAGGTACAAACACAGTTGCCTCACATGTCACTCCCTCCCTGTTCATGCATGCTAGCTCAAGATGGAATTAGTTTGGACTTTGGAATACACTTCGTCAGTTAATCTACTGTTTTGAAGGGTAATCTATTGATCACTGTATAGCCACTAATGATGTAATTAATATGTGGCAATGCTGCAGGGCTGAGCTGGAGAAGAGCCGGGAGAAGTTCGATGTGATAGTGGGAGACCTTGCAGACCCTGTGGAGGGAGGTCCCTGCTACCAGCTCTACACCAAGTCATTCTACGAGCACATACTCAAGCCCAAGCTCAACGACCGCGGCATCTTCGTCACACAGGTTAAAAAAAAGCATTCTTCTGCCCTCTTCTATGTAATCAGTTTTTTTTTAATTTTTCGCAGATCAATATGATGCAACATCTTTTTTCTCCTTTTTCTTTACCTGTTAATGATTCTGTGTGATAGGCTGGGCCAGCCGGTGTTCTCACCCACAAGGAGGTCTTCTCGTCCATCTACAACACCCTTAGGCATGTCTTCAAGTGTGAGTACATACCCTAGTTCTTACGAATACGGCAAATTCTTGTGTCGTTTTTTTATGGGAGGACAATCTGCCCTAACTGCGTATATGCATGCCTGATCTTGATCACAGATGTCAAAGCATATACTGCTCATGTGCCATCCTTTGCTGACACCTGGGGCTGGGTCATGGTAGGGATCTTGCTTAATCTGGGACTGAAAAGTACAAATTTTCTTTCTAGCTAGTTTTATTATATAGACGTGATGTGTTCTTCTTCCCAACATGTAGGCATCGGATCATCCATTTAGCCTCACTGCCCAACAAATCAACGAGAGGATAAAGGACCGGATCGATGGGGAGCTGGTGTACCTTAGCGGGGAGTCCCTCATTTCTTCCACCACTCTCAACAAAAGCGTCTGCCAGTCGTAAGTTCCCGGTGCCCCCGTTCTTTCCGGCGGCTTTAAGCTGCTGAAGCATATCGTAACTGAATATATCGCGAAATAAATCTCTCTTTTCTTTCAAAAAAATTGCAGGCTGTTGAATGAGACGCACGTGTACACGGAGGATGACGCGAGGTTCATCTACGGACATGGGAGGGCACGCTGTGCTTAATTGAAGCCATGGATTACTGGCTACGCCGTATGCAAGAACAGGAAAGAAACGAAGTGGTCGATCGATGTAGAACTTGTGAAGCTTTTCGTGTTTTTCCCCTACAAGAACGATGACAAGAGAAAAATTTCAAGGGAATAAAAATTATATATTGGTCTGCCTTTCATGGACTTGCTTGCCCTGTGCAAATGAATATCAGGTGATAAATCGCGGTTTGCTGGAGCTTGTGCCTACAAAGCTAGCTTTGAGGGATAAGCACTGTTCTGCACGCAGTATGCTCATTGATTCTTGAAATTTGTTAGACAGTACTAGAATGTTTTTTTCGTTTGTGAACACTCAAAAGTTTTTAGAAGGCGATTACAGACTAGCCGCGTGTCCGTTGGTCATTACTCACACATATGCCATAAAGAGCTAAACAACAAAATAGCTCAGAGACGCGTCTCTTCTTACCAACACTCCATTCATCCAACGCACACCCGTACCCCACCCCAAGGCACACTTATACAGTAAGCAAAAAATAACATATGCAAGAAAATTTGAGATAGCTCAAAAGCAAAGTCAACATCATCTTGCAGAGCAAATAAATATAAATTTCAAAGCAAATTCAAAATAATAGTTAGAACAAATCGATATAAGTTTGAGAGCAAATCAGAATAATTCATAGAGCAAAATTCAAGATAAGTTTTAGAGCAAAAGGCAGCATAATTTCGAGAGCAAAATTCAAGATATTTTTAAAGCAAAACTCAAGATAATTTTGAGAGCAAATCAATATAAAATTCAAAAGCAATTTTAGAATAAGTTTGAAAAGCAAATTCAATATAAGTTTTGAGAGCAACTCAGTATAATTCTAAGAGTAAATTCACGATAATTTCGAAAGCAAATTTGGCATTGGAGTATGTTACGGAGGAGGCATATTTTTTATAATAAGTTTTAAACAAAAGAACGATTATTACATATATGCATGTGCACTAATAATTTATCCATGATTAGGTTGCCACTTGATCTACAAGGTTCATTAGGCATGTAACTTATATATACTACAAGTAATTAATTATCTTAGCAGATACAACAAGTGTCCCATTATTGACATGCAACATGCACATACGTTCATGACTGTTTGGTAGCACGGGGGCCATGGGAGTTCCATCGAAGCAGCATTCATACCATCGACGTCATTATGTAAACAAAGGAGTGGGGCCTAGCATCCCTTTACTGGTATTAGCCAGCCTTGCATGCATGCAACCTTCAACCATCAACGCGGCATGCTCCCCGAGGTGGGCGTTCCAGATGACCTACTCCCCGATCCAATGGCTCGTTGAGGTGTGCGCTTTGACGAACCAAAGAGCGCATGCATTGAAACAGGGATTTCTCATTTTTTATACATCGATGTTACTTTGTGATCCATATTGTGTTTTTATGATTTTGACTTTGTGTTTTTTCTCCCGTTTAACAATGTGATAAAGGAGCAATCAATTTATTTAGTGTCATTAGGAGCCACATCATAAACGAGCAAGTAGAGTTTTTGTTATGTTCCTTAAGTTTATTTTGTTCATCTTTTCTACAATCTATCACATCATTTTTTTAATAATTTGATCTGTGTAAAACAAGTATATAATTGATGTAAAAAGGCCATGCATAAAAGTATAATATGTATTGAAACGTTCCTTAAAGTATCACATCACATACTAATGACTAATGAGCAAACTAGTGAAGGAGGTGGATATGCATCTAACGTCTAAATAATTGAGTTTAAATAATGAAGTACTCCTTGACAAAATAGTACTTGAATAAGATGAAAAGAGGCAAATTGATTTCATCCATTAGATCTAGATCTGGAGAATCAAAATTTGAGTATTATTTAGGAACAAAGCATTCAAGAACTCCTTAGACATCATCTTGATTTTTATCTTTTTTTTTTCAGCCGTAGCAACTTCTCGAAAGTAAAGGGATGACTGGGAGGGAAAATACTAGCAAAATGGCCTTTGTCATCCATTGGGCTTTGGCCCATCAGTATACCCGCCTTCCATTTCTTTTTTATCTTATCGTGAAATTTCACGCGCTTTTATCCTATGGGCCATGGCCCATGAGCGGCGCGGCGGGTGCGACGTGCCGCCTCTTCCGTCGCACCGAGTGGCCGACATGAGCTGTCGGTGAACTGTTGCACACTGCTGTCACCATGCTCCAGTACGCGGCGCTGCCGTATCGATCTCCAACACTTCAAAACATTCAGAAACATTAAAGAACATTCTTCAGGAGTACTACAGCGACAAAAACGTGTTCCTTCATACTATATAAAATCTGGTGATACGCCTGTTTCAAATGGCGAGCGAAGGAGCCGTTTAGGATGTTAGTTTTTAAAAATAGTTTTTATATATTATTATAAAAATATAACGTTGTTTTTTATTTTTCATTTTCTCTTTATCTTCTTAATTAAATATTTTAGAAAAAACTATCAATTGATACAATATCATTTAAGTTAAAAGACAAAAGGCACAATACTTGTAACGATGTTTTTTTTATTTTTTCTTTAATTAAATATTTTAGAAAAAAGTATCAGTTAATATAGTGTTACTTCTGTTAAAAGATAAAAGGCACAATGCTTTGGAAGATGACCTTAGATTGCAAATGCTGGAACGGTTCAAGAGAGATGTCTGTATGCACAGTAAAAAATTTGAGGGAAAATGTTTCTTGAATACAGAGAAGGGGAGAGAATAAAATGGAACGAGGTGTTTGAAATCCTCTGAGAAGCGTACGAAAGAAAAGCTTCCAATGAATTTGTTAAAAGCATTCCTAGTTACCTAGGATCCAAATGACATCAAAGGAAAAAAAAATCCTACATAATTCAACTCCTACCTGACAACAACGAATAATCCTTCGTTCCAAACACGAGTGTTCCTGTACAAGTATGAACTACGAGTACGTTCTTTTTCCTTGCGAGGAACAAGCAACAACTACCTGTCTTTACGTGATCACTGATTACACATTTTTGTACTGGATGTCTGCATGTATCAACAAATAAGTTACAAACGAACAGTATAGAATGGTCAAATCCTATGTGATCTTGTGTCCTTTTGCATGTACTATACATGTTTACGTGCTAATGATGCAACCTATATAGCTAACTAGTTGGGCTTCCGGCAGTTGAGCCTGATCTCCACCGGTGTCCCGGCCGCCGGCGCGAGGTCGCCCATCTTCACCATCGCCTTGGCGAAGTCGCTGGCGAACGTGGCCGCATTGCCGGCGTACTTGCGCACCAGCGCGTCCTGCGACCCGCCGCCGAACAGCTCCTGGTCCGAGTGCAGCAGCCCGCGCTGCTGCGCGAGCCCCCGGAAGTAGCCGTTGTCGAACGCGTCCGGCGTCTCCGCGTCCAGCGGCGCGAGGCTGCCGTCCCCGACGCCGGTGCCGGCAGGGCACGCCTGCCGGAGCTGCGCGGCGAAGGTGGCGTTCACGTTGGCGTCCCCACCGTTGACGCGGCCGCGGAACGTCTGGCACCGCGCGCGCCCCACCGTGTGCGCGCCGGACAGCGCCGTCATGTCCCGCGCCGAGAGCCCCTTGGCCGCGAACGACGCGAGCAGCGACGCGAGGCTGGACCCGGGGCCCGGGAGGTTGGCGTTGGCGGCGGCCTGGCTCGCCGTGCGCGCGTCCTTCCTGCCCAGCTTCACGTTCCACGTCGGCCCGCCGAGGAGGCTCACGGCGTCGCGGGAGGCCAGCGCGAGGACGTCGGCGCAGGACACGGTGGCTTTGCACGCCGCCTCGACCCGCCCCTTGATCATGTCGATGACCTCGAAGCCGCGCACGGAGTTGAGGTTCGGGCCGGCGCCCTTCTCGCCCGTGAGCCCCAGCGCGTCGTCGAGGAGGACGGAACCGTCGCAGCCGTTGACGAAGCAGTCGTGGAAGAAGAGGCGGAGGACGGAGGCGCCCATGCGGGGCTCCGCGGCCACGGCCTGCGCCATGGCCAACCGCACGACGGACTGCACGCCGGGGCACGTCTTGTCGTAGTACTTGGCCGACAGCGCCGCGCCAGCACGGCAAGGCAGCAGGGCAACGAGCTGGAGAGCGATGGCTAGCAAGAAGATCCTTGCCGAAACGGAGGCGGCCATGGCTGATTAAGCTTCGGAGATGGAGATGGCAGTGGGTGTGAGACGCATGAAGTGGCGGCAAGGTGGTATTTGTAGTGCTGGGCTTTTTATGTGATGGAGATAATGACATTGAGGATTTTTTTAGTTTTAAAAAATTATTTTTTTTTTTTATAGGAACTAGTTTTTAAATAAAGTATTTTTAAAGTGAGATTTATAAGTTAATTATAATATATACTATAGTAATTTTATTTATATTAACTAAAATGGGGTTTCTATTACTTTATATTTTCTCTCATAATAATTTAAAAAAATGTAAGTCACAATTAAAAATGATATGGTGGTGATCGGTTCGGCTGGAAAGCTCATGACTTATGGCTGAAAACACTGTAGCTGGCTGAAAAAAACACTGTAGCTGACAAGGCTTATTTAGCATAATTAAATTTAAAAACATTTAAAAATATAAAAAATATGTTAGCCCATTACGTATAATACAAACAAATACGGGAAAAAAAGAACCGGTAAAAAAGCTCAACAAAAAGCCAAAAGTTCAGGAAAAGATAAAACTTATAAATAGTAAAAAATAAGCCAAAAGTTAGAAGTCGAAGCCGAGTTGATCAGGGGCGGTGGCCCGTGGTCGGTTGACCGCACGCGGAATGGCTGCGTTGTGCGCTGAGTACAATTACTATAGTGCACATTATCTCTCTGGCTGGCATCCGTCTGGTCTGACACGAGCCAGCTATGGTGTGAACTGTCGACTCAGAGCAAAGCAAAGGGAAGTGTAGGCCCTGTTCCTATATCTTGGAAAGTATCTTATATCTAGTTATATCAATTAATTAATTATAGTAACATTATAATAATTTTATTTATATTATTTAAAATTGTATATAAGTATTTCTTTATAAATTATTACTATTTGTAAAGTAAAATCAAAAGTCGAAGCCCAAGCCATCTACAGACATTACTACGATCGGTACTGTTGCTTTGCTTCCACTGCATCTATGCCCTCTGCTTTTCTTGTATGTTGTTCAAGGGTGCAAATGATCAACTGAAGGATCGAGAGATCGCACGCCCGGTGTCACACGTAAGAACTCGACAGCTCAAGAGGATTTGCCCGCAAATTCTGCACAGGTGATGGTAGCATTCTTCCCTTGAAGCACGCTCGTCGTAGTACACCTGGTCTACTAGCTGCTGCCGCCGTTCGGCCGGAAGTTTCCTCGCGCACGGCCCAACAGGACGGCGTGGAACCGCACGGAGCGTTCGCACGCGCAGACCCGACAGCTGACGATGGGTTGGACGCGTCCGCAGCTGGTCGGCGCTGGCGAACACTGTGCCGCGCGCTGCCGTGCAGGGAGTGCCACTGCAAATCGTATCTGTTTTCTCGAGACAACTGAACTGACAGGCAAATCTCCAGGAGTGGAGCTTCTCCAGGCCAGAGGGCCATGGTTCCCCTCATAGAAAAATTGCTCAAAATCACTTTGTTTTACCATCCAAATAGTAATATAACACTAAACTATCTCTATTCTTAAGTTATCTGAGTATATGATGTTAGATTGGTCCCTCTGTATTTTTCTCCAAGCAACTAGGGAATGCAACTACTGTCACGATTTTGAAATCGCACATTCCTGAAAATTATTTGCGATCAAGAATGCCAGCCGAACCGCATGTTACAGGGAAGGTTAATGCTGCTATCATCTGTAAAAGAACAGACAAATAGATATTATCACTAAAATAGATTCAGGAAGTCAAATATATATCCACACCAATAAATAGATATTATCACTAAAATAGATTCAGGAAGTCAAATATATATCCACACCAGCCAAGACGTATCTACAATACAGCAACATAGATATGCCTTTACTTACCCTATCAAATTGGAAAAAAATTGTAGTCGCTTTCATGATTAAAAACGTTAGCATTTGCCTAATCTGTGTACCTCGAATCACGTACGGTATTTAGCAGGCAAACAGAAGTTGAGGTGAACTGAATTCTCGATCCTTCACATACATAGAGTGTTGTTAGGGTGTGTCTTCTACCCTCGTGTCTTAGGATTTAGAAAGATGTACTATAGAAAATTCTAGATAAATCTTACTAAAATTAAAACTCGTACTTCTATTTAAATTAGAATTCCCACTCTAAATTGTAGAAGGGCTAGAACAGACTATATAAACTATAGGGTGACTATGAAAAAACAACTAAGCACCATAGCAATCAAGCATACTCATCCAAAGCAAAGGACGCATAGTGGATTAGAGGTTAGGATATTCTTTAGCACTAGATTCTTGTATAGGGTAAGGATCTGAATGTTCTAAAAGATTCGAGAGGGTTATGAGTGAGCGACAATTCCTTGTACTCTTTTGAGGTTATGCTTAAAAAATTTGTGGTCGGTTTCACCAAATCTTTTATCTCTCGTCATGGTTACTTCAAAGTCATTATTTTAGCTCTCTCTAAAATTTATCTTCTTTGTTTTTGATACTATGTACACTCGTATCATATCTCACAAACTCTGATCCGATCCAGGGTCTGCTGTGCATAAAAAGGGGTATTAGAGTATAAGAAATGATATCAGAGCCAAAACCATATTAATCTTATTTGTGAGAAGGTCGATAAAGCGTCAGGTGGTACAAAATCAAGACCAATATCGATGATGTGAAATCAAATAGAGAAATTTGACGGTGGAGGAAATTTCAGCGTGTGGCTATGCGTGCTAAAGGTTGTTCTGGTCTAGCAGGGGCTAATCCATGCTCTTGAAGGGGATAAAACAGAAAAGATGTTCGATGAAGATGAGAATATGATGGAGCAGAATGTTGTCAGTACAAACCGTTTATGTCTTTCCGATGAGGTAAAGTACTCGATGATTAAGGAGAATTAGCCAAAGAAATTATGGAAGGATTTAGAAGAATTGTATATGACAAAGTCACTGATAAACCGGTGGGTGCTGAAGCCACAACTGTACATGTTGCACATAGAAGAAGGTACACGATTTATTGACCATCTCAATATCTTCAATGAGTTTATTATATAGCTAACTAGTGTGGATGAGAAAACTAAAAAGAACGATAAAGTCGTCATACTAGTATCATCTCAACATCATCATGGGAGCAATTGATGATGAATATTATTATCAGAAAAACCACTCTCAACTTCAATGAGGCAACTGCATATCTGTTAGAGGCAGAGTTTTTGAAAAAGCCATCAGAATCTTCATCCTCAGGTGATCAAACATTGACTACAGTAGGTATTACAGACAGAAGCATAAGTCACAGAAAGAAGAATGGCAAGACCTAGGGCATATGTGTATGTGATCTATGTGGCGAGAAAGGTTACATGATAAAATATTGGTCGAGTTTGAAGTAAATGAAGGGTGCATGCTTAGCGACTATACCAAAGGATGATTCGGACATACTAGTCGTCATTCAATCAGGTACTTCTCATAGATACATATTAGATTCAAATTGTTACTTTCATATATGTTCGACGAGAGAGATGTTTGACGAATTATCTCTACGCCTGGTACATAGAACTGTTCACTTAGCGGATTGCAAGAAGTATGCAATTACTGAGGTGGGAATGGTTACATTCGAGACGTATGATAGAGAATATCGCACATTACCAGGAGTTCGACATGTTCCTGGTTTAAAGAAGAATCTAATATCTATGAGGTCTCTTGAACTTGAATGTTGTGAGGTATCACTTCGAGGTGGAGTTATACGAGTTACTTGCAAAAGACAAGTAATCATGTAAAGTATTTAGAGTAATAGAGGATACCAATTAAAGGGAAATCTTAAATGTAGAGAAATCAATACGAGGTATGATAAAAATCCTGGTCAAGAGAAGAAAACTGTATTATCAACAGTAGGTACTCAGATCTCATCTATACTTATGTGTGGAATTGCAAAGATGGTTGCAAAATCTAGCAGACACAAAGGCAAAGGTGCGAGTTGTTGAAAGGAGGGAAATTTGGTGGGACCAACCATGCGGTACCGGTGAGCCGATGAAGCTCAAAGGCTATACAAACCTATGGCACTGAAGGCTGTAGGAATAGGAGGTGCGGTTAATCAAACTATACAATGAATGAGCTCTCAAGTGGAGGGTTTGGGTAGGCTAGCCCAGACACTGACATGCACGTTGCGGTGATATGCATGAGCCCCTATGGTGAAGGCACTCCTAAAGGTGGGAGGAAAAAAAATGTGGAGTCAACTTGGAGCAAGTTCTTAGAGGAATATAATGACTTCAATAGATAAGAGTCAAGGTGGAGATTTGTTGAGTTAGGGTGTGACTCATATCGTAGTATTTTAGAATTAAGAAAGGTGTGCTACGAAGAATCCTAGATGAATCCTATTAGGATTAATACTCTTACTCCTATTTGGATTAGGATTCCTACTCTAAATTGGAGAAGAGCTAGAAGGGGCTATATAGTAATTAAGCCTACTCATCAAAAGTAGAGGGCGCACGAGAGCATAAGAGACTATGATATTTTTTAACACTAGATTCTTGTATAGGAAAAGGATCCGAGGGTCCTAAAAGATTCGAGAGACTTGTGAGTGAGCGATAATCGCTTGTACTCTTTTGAAGATGCGCTTAAGGAATTTATGATCAGTTTCACCAAATCTTTTCTCTCTCGTCGTAGTTGCTTGAATGTCGTTATTTTGGTTCTCTCTACGAAATTCATCTTCTTCGATCTTGATACCGTGCACGCTTGTGCCCACCTCATAAACTTGGATTCGATTCTAGGGCTGCTATGCATAAGAAGGGGTATTAGGGTGTAACATAAAATTATGACCATCAATTTCTATAGAGTAAATTTCACAAAACCACACTAACTTTGGTAAAACTATTACAAACCACCTTTTTTATGATCAATTTCAGAGAACCACACTTTTCTTTGCATAACTTTTCACAGAAACCACATTTCTAAGCATTGTCGTCGTATCCAATGAGCCTAATACAATCACTAGTAGTTGTCATGTTAGATAAGAGCTAACACATCAGCATCAATGACTACATGACTAAGTAGAAGGACCCATCCAAGTACAATGAAATTTTGCCTCAAATCACCACCAATAAATAACTAACTTGCCTTCTGCTAAAACTTACCATGCCATGTAGTCATGCTGATGTGCTTTATCCAGCATGGCAACTACCTCCATATTAGTAAACGGAAAAAGGATAGTCTTGTGAGAATGGCAAGTGGGACCAACCTATCAAGCCCGTTGGATATGACGACAATGCTTAAAAGTGTAGTTTTGTGATAGTTTTGCTAATGACAGTGTGGGTTTATAAAATTTACTCATTTCTATATAGTAAAATAAAAATAATTATAAATTATGAAAGTATATTTCATGATGTATGTAGTAATACCAATTTTCATGTTGGTAATCTAGGTAATTTTTTACATATTGATGATCAAACCTAAAAATATTTAACCGGCGCAAATTCTAGGTTGGCCTATATTTGCAATCAGAGCTAGTATATTTGAAAGCTATAAAAACCATATCTTTTAATCTTAACTAAAAATGCACATATTCACTTGGTTAATAGGAAAGAATACATGGGTCCTTTGATGGCGAGGAAAGGAACAACAAGATCTTCAATGCAACTAGTAGGGATCAACAAGTTCTATTCTCGAGCACAAAAGAAACGGCCTTGCTTGTAAATTGCCTGATTCTTTTTAGTATAAGTTTCCTAACCATTGGATTATCTTTAACAGATGTGAGTATTTGATTCGAATCAACAGTAAAAAATGGAGATAATTGATTCTATGCCGCTGAATAGCGTCCGTTTCTATAAAATACTATTAAAAACACTCTCTCTATTATATGTCACTTAATTACAGCAAAATTCAATTATATGCCATTGCCATTAGTTGACTGTTAGGGAAGACTGTTATATTCTAAAAAGACCAAAATGCCCCTACTAAAAGATGGAAGACCTGATTTATTTAAAATGGCAAAAAACCTTAAAAATTATTAAAATTCACAGAGGTTTTGTTCAATATGTCAGTGATCTAGGAAAAAAATTTCAAGGCACAGTTCAAAGAAAATTTTCAGATTTTTAATTTAAATGCTAATAAAGGCTACTATTTACAAACAAAGAATAAATGAGATCTAAAAATTTTGGAAAAATTCTCACATGCTCCTAAGATGTCACATAGATCTTTAAAATTATGATTTTTCACTTTTCTGTAGTGAATTTGTCCCGGTTTAAAAAATAGCTCAAATAGGTTGATTTTGGTGTTAAATTTCAAAAATAGAAAAATGGAAGGGTTAGTTCAAGAAAGTTTTTATTTGAGTTTTATACTGCCCCAATGTTGAAATTTTTTGGCTAAGCCAATTTGCCCTATATTTAATTTTTATCATAGGAACAGATTTGAACCGAGGGCAAAATCATCTTTTTCTATGGGCAAACGTACCCGTACTGATGGCAATGACATATAATTGAATTTCAGTATAATTCAGTGGTATATAATAAAAAGAGTGTTTTAGTAGTATTTTGTAGAAACGGACGCTATTCAGTAGCATAGATTCAATTATCTCTTAAAAATATGACTTATACTTAACAAAATCCGGTCACCATTTAGTAGTAAAAAAACTAGTAACCTTATAAATAGACTAGGACTTGGAATTAGGCTGACGCCCTGTTGATCGTCGCTAGACACTTTGTTGGTAAGGTTTTTTCTTTGAGAGGATGCTAGTATGAAATTTACGCGCGGTACCAGTCTTGCACTGGGTTTAAACCGTGACTGTGTTGAGGCCATAACTCGGCCTTGTGTTCGGTTTGGCTATGGGTTTCTCTAATTAGGGCTTAGTCCGGTGGCCCAATGGCTGATTTCTGTTCCAGGCAACCATCAATGTAGAAAAACTCTAGTCCCCTTTCTTAATGCACTTTGGCCACCAGAGATTGCCTTAATTTCACTCTTTTTCAAATGAAATAACTAATTTTGTTGCCTCCACTGTTAAAATTACTTTGTAGATTCTGAACTCAGTTCATATTGTCTGTGTCAAATCTGTTTTGCACAAAACAAAGATAGAAAGAAAAACTCCATTTTTAACCTCGAACTACATCCTCGATTCGATTTTCAACTCTCAACTCCAAAACTAAATGAAACACAGCCCTCAACTACCAAAACTAATTCAATTGATCCTCTCGACCCATTTTAGTCTGGTTTCGCCTCGACATGGGACCTACATGTGAGTGGCTTTCTCACATGGCAATAAATTGGTTCTTTACTGGCTTGACTTTTTCCACCCGGTAGTGGGCCCACACGTCAGTGACTATTAAAAGAAAAAAAAATCAAATATATTCTTGATAGCGACGGGCCTCTCGAGCATGAACAGTGGTAGCTGGTTTTGGACTCTCAAGCATGAGCATGTCACGCCGGATGTACTACACCATGTGTATCATGCAGTGTGGGCTGAAGATGGGGTCCCTCGCCTCGGTGCCACCACGCCACTCACCGCCGAGGTCTAGGTATGCACCCTCTAGGCTCCAGTTGCTTTGCCGCGTCCTCCACAACGGTGATGAACTCGTCAAGCAGCCAACCCACGCACTGGAGCAGGTGCAATGCCATTGCCACCGCGACACCTCCACCCAAGGGCAAAGCCACCGGGTGAGCTTCGTCAGCCTTTAGCCCACCCTTCGGCCCACCCTCAACCCCCACCCCCTAGCAGTGCGACGGTTTTCTCAAAAAAAAAAAAAGCAGTGCGACGGTTGGTTGTGCGGTGGTTCAAGCCAGAGGAATAGTAGAAGGTGGTAGTGGGCAGCCCACAGCCAGCACGGTAGGGTGGCGGGCCAAGCTAGATCTGGCCAGCCGGGTGGGGTCATGCCGTCCGGTGATCGGCGGGGTTGTGGGGAGGCGAGCTAGCGCTGTGGAGGCAGCTGACCGGTCGGGCCAATAGGGGATTGGATTGGAGGCACAGGGAGGCGAACCAATGGAGTGGTAGATTGAGCGAGCCGACAGCTGAGAGAGCAAGAGGTTAAGGTAAACTTATTTAGTTCTTTTCTGCTGCGGTGTGTGCAGCCTGTTGAATTCCACCACGGCACCTTATGATTCGTAACTTCGTATGTCCTTCTTGCATGTCTGTTATGATGAATTAGATGTGGATTGGATTGGAAATGTTGGACGGAGGAGACATGGTTGTCACTGAAACAGAATGTTCGGAGTAGATCTCGGGTAATTTATTTATCTTGTGCTTTTGGGGGAGGAAATGCCTGTCATTTTCTGTCTACAGATTGGTACTATCGATTTTGTGCATCATGCCCATTTAATGGTATGATACTTGTCTTTGAGGCTTTTAGGTGTGATCGAATTCATGAATACGATATATTGTAGGTTTGCATAAATGTGAATGGTGAGTAGCATCCTTGACGGCTGTAGACTCGTATTACTGGCATATCTGAGCGTCCCTGGATGCAGTTCCAGACTTCCAGTGAATGCTGGTTGCTTCGTTCAGGGAAACCTCAATCTGTTTTGTTGCTTTAGGAAATCCATTTAAGCTATTTTGTTTTTTTACCAATACCTGCTCCAATCTTCTACCTTGGTTTGCGATCATGCATGGATTGCTGTTTCTTGGGTGACATTGGTGGCTTGTGTGATTTATCTACCGTTTCAAGATGCTATCACTTAGTAGCGGGGAAGACAGGAAACTAATTAATTAGTTTTGTAGTGCCTGTAGAAGTGATGTCATTCTGCAACCAGAACAACACTGTTTTTATTTTGGTTCTCTATAATTCAATTGTTAAACTTGAGTTGATGCATTTCCTACTAAAAATTTCTGAATTTGTTAGCTATGGCCACTTGAGTTAATCTATTCCATGTTGCTCATATAGAGGGGTAAAGTTGGTCTTACAAAAAAATTTCTTTCATAAATTTTAAGGCCTATATTCTGTGCGCTAGCAAGCTCCATACAACTGCTATATGCTGTAAAAACATGTATGCACCTTTGTATGAACCGTGTAATAAAATGTGCTAATATGTTTCAGTGATACTGAGCCTGCAAAGTTTTGTCGAACTATACCTTGTGGAGGATTGTTGAAGACTGATCTTTGTGCAAACCATGGTTCTTAGTAGTTTTTTTCACTTCCACATGTGATAGTTGTTGTCATATATGGACAACTCATTAAATATTTATGTTCAAGAATTTTCATGCTATTTTGACTGCATGGAGGTGCTACATGACCAGTGGACTCTCGACTATAAGGAGTGGAATGTCAAAAGGGCATGTGAGATCCAGGAGGAGGAGCACCACAACGACGAGCAAACCGAGTGTATACGTCGGGAGACGAAATCTCATCTCGAGGCATGCGAAAGGGAGCGCGAGAAAAAGGGAAATGGCGGCCAAGGCCAAAGAGGCATCCGAGGATTTCAATGCTGAACTCGCAAGGAAGGAAAAATGGCTCCGGTCCACGCAGTAGGTCGGCCGTTCCACACTAGTCCCCTGAATGTCCAATTTATTTTCATGCCAAGAAGACGCATATGTATCGTAGGAGTACTTCAATTCGTTGCATCATGCATGATACTGTTTCTTATGCACGTAACCAAATCCTGTGCGCCGTGTTATTCCCATGTTATTATGAAGTCTATTTTAATTACAACATCAAATCTCATCATCTTTTTGCATTCAATTCTTCGCAAGCTCAATATCACTTTCCTTCGTACTTATCAATCGTTCCTATCCCAGTTGTCCTCACAAAATTTTTCATGAAATTTCTTGCACTACAACAATATACGATGGTCGTAAAATGTTATTGCGAATCGAACATATTTTTTTTACCATTCATAGTGTGCAAAAATCACAAATGGATCAAAAGTAAAATACTACGCTTGTATCAATCTAGCTTTGTTTATCTTCTATTCACATATTGCTTTGTTTATCTTCTATTCACATATTGGATTTGAATTGCACAAAAGTAAAATACTATGTTGTATCAATCTAGTTTAGTCCTTCGAGGTTTTGAGCCTACCCTCTATTTCCATCCTGACTTCGCCATTGCTCAACTGACACGTCGACTTCCGTGAGCATCATCTCTACGTCCACCACCCACGGTTTCTTGCCGCCAACAACTCCCATTTTGATGTATGTATGTGAGTACGTGTATAGGATATGATTGATAGTTAGCTACAGATCTATGAATGCATAATTTTTGGCATATATAATGTATTTTGAACTTGTATTTACAAAATAGCTGTATGAACATGGTATTGATAAAAATAGCGTTTTTGGTCCAGTCACCGGGTGGCAACGCTCCAGAGGTGACACATGGTGCCTGCCGTCCGATCGGCAAGCGGCAGACCTAGCCACCAGATGGCAGGCCACCTGCTGTCCACCCACAAAACGGTAGGTGATTAAGCCAGCTAATTAGCTAGCTTAATTATAAAACTTAAATTCGTAATTTTATACCATATTTTTGAAGCTTTAAATATACCAAATGTGCTAAAAATTACAAAATTTTATGGCAGCCTTCTGACACAACATAATTCATTGTGTAATTTTTTGATAATTTTATCCACTTTCAATGTTGCTAAAAAATTCGTACGATTTCGATATTTATAGGAGTTATTACATATAGTAAACGAGCTCCAAAAATTATAAAATTTTATGTGAGGTCTCCCAACACAGTTGACCTAATTGTGTAATTTTTTAGAAATTTTATGTGCTCCAAATTTGTCACATTAATTTGTGTTGATTTAATTATAATTAGCGATATGCGAGAAGGGATGTCCCCCCTTGGTGCTGCCCCATTGCCCTCAGAAATGTTAGTCTATCCATATTGTCCCCCCTCCTATAGTATAGACAGACTGACATTTCAGCCAGCAAAGGAGGCAGCACCAAGGGGGACATCCCTCCTCGCACATCACTAATTATGATTAAATTATCATGAATTAGCATAGCAAATTCGGAGCACATAAAACTTCTAAAAAATTATACAATTAGATCAACTATGTCGGTAGGATTCACATAAAATTTTGTAATTTTTGGAGCTCGTTTGCTATATGTAATAACCCCTACAAATATCAAAATTATATAAAATTTTAAGCAACATTTAGAGTGAATAAAATTATCAAAAAATTATGCGATGAAGTACGTTATGTTTGGAGGTTGCGTATACAATTTTACAATTTTTGAGCTCATTTACTATATTTAAATTTTTTAAAAATATGACATAAATTATGAATTAGACAGGTAATTAAGCCAACATAATCACCTACTGTTTTGTGGGTGGATGGCAAGTGGCCTGCTGTCTAGTGGTTGGGCTGTAGGCACCTGCCGGCCGAACGGTAGACGTCACGTGTCACCTTTGGAGTGCTGTTATATGGTGATCGGACGACAGAAATGCTATTTTTATTAATACTTATGTATATATAACTATTTTTATAAATACGAGCTTAAAAGATGCTGGGAATGGCAAAATTTTATGCGTGCATGCTGAGAAGTTAGCAGCCACATGCTGTACTAGTTGTTGTTGGGGCAACAAACTTAGCTAGCCGCTGGGCAGCTTCACTCCAGTCACGACGGCGACCTTCTAACATGCCCTGGCGACCGCTCTACTCTGTGTGCATGCGACGCTGCTCCGGGTGTTGTGCCCATCTCCACTGAATTCCAGCCGAAACCCACCTTCATGTTCCTGTCACACCGGTGATGTTTTCACAAATTTTTCACATCATATCATATTCCATCTATTTCTAAATCTATCTACCAAGTTAATTCGATTTCCGTGCTCATAACTCAACAAATTGACCATTTTCCTCCTTTATCTCTCGTCATCTTTGTGGAGACCTCTCCATGGTGACCTGAGGAGCAGACCCACACTCGTACGGCTGCCTAGGATTTAGTCACACGTACATAGAGTTAATACACAACACAACTCACGGATACATTAGTAAACTAAAGTTTGATACAAGAATACGACTTAGTAGTCGGAAGCAATTTTATAAGGATACAAAACCGCTCGGAGGCCCTAAGTGCAGGCTACTCAGGATCTCCGACCAGTACTCGACAGGCTACACTTTAGTGTAGGCACGACCTAAAATGTGAAGTCATCTCTGATGATGTAGCCTTTACCCGTGGCTACTTCATCTTCATAGTACTCATGGTCTAAACCAAAATATGCAAGAATGAGTACAAAAGTACTCAACAAGCCACGACTAGTAATCTTCATAATGCAATGCAAGGATTCAAGGATAGTTTACCAAATAGAAACCTATTCCGACTAATATAATACCAACAGTTTCATGCATCAATTCGAGAATCACCCCTTGACACAGCTCCATTTACCAAGAGTACGACATATTTGAATGGTTCCAAATCTCCCCCTTAGCAGAGAGTATCCAGCTTTAGCCATAGGATACCACAACTTAGCTAGAGTCGGGATAACTTAACTCATGACTGATTCATGACACCAGTGGCGCCTAGTACAAATAAAGGTCCTCTCTCAACAGTGGTCCTGACCAGGCCTAGGTTTGGGTAACTCATCTGCTCGTTCCCAGGGGTCAAACTGTGGCATAGATTGGTCTATGAAATCGACAACACCAAACCTACCTGTGAGTCACCCCATTAAACTACTACAGCAGTCGAGTTAGGCCTGACAGAGTGATCATGTGGTTGGGTGATAAGTATGTCCTCCCTTAGCACAAAAACTTCACACTTGCCACTAGTCGAATGGAGACCACTGACTTTTATGGCATAAATCACCACAGACTATAGTCATTGGAGCAACCATGCCGCACCAAGGTCAATAACAATCAAGAACACCACTCTACACAAGTGATGCAACTTAATTTACCATACTCCACCAACATGAGAGCCACATGGAAACACGCTTTGACCCATCAACTCGTGAAGGCGGGCAACAACAACAATAATTATTATAGTTTTGATTTCATTCAATACTAAACCAGTTGAAGGACTGATATTCTAATCTTAATGGCTGCAAAAGATGTTAAGATAGAACAAGCATCAAGGATAGCAATATAAACACATGTTAAATTGAGGAGCATAACTAAGCATGATTAATTGATAGTAATTGATAACACATGACATTTTCATGTAAGGATATGAAAGTAATCCTATATAGAATATACCCAACTACTGCGTTCAACATGATCAAGGGTTTGTGACTTACCTTGCAACTCATAACCTTTGCTGCTCACTACAGAGTAGTCCTCGAGATTTCCTCCTCTGGTTCCTAGAGATCTAGTGGTCTGGTAATAATCTAGCACAACACACAAAACACCAAATAAGTCTATTGCAATAACTACAAGACTTGTGAATAAATTCACCAAGAAAACAGAGGAAAAAAATCATAAGAGACTTGGGAGGCTAAAATCGATGAGAATGCGAGGGTGCACAATGATAAAAGGGCACCTTTATGGCAGGACCAAAGGTTAGGCAAATGGTAGAGCTCTGGTATTCTTCCTTGGTGGTAGGAGCACAGACGATTCACTAGCAAACAAAGAAACCAACAACGAAGAGCTCAGACTTCATCAAAAATGAGAGAAGAAGTGAAGGGATGTGAGGGCAGACGAGTTCTTGAACTCAGCTTCTCCCACGCTTGCAGCGATACACAGGTCCCATGCATCAACAATAATATGACTTGGCGACATGGCACTGACATGGCACTCATCCAAGAGGACAGTAAGTAGATAACGGAAAATGAGACTAGTGCAGGATACACAAGGTGACGCATGATGGGGTGGAGTGACCAGTGTGCAGTCGGGACTCTGAGAAAGGATTGGTGGCTGGTGCTCGGGTGAGGCGACTAACGCTAAAATTTTTTAGTGCTATCGGGCACGGTGGGTACGGGTAGTGCTCGCCTATACACGTACCCGCGACTCTGATTTATGCCCACGAGTATACCTGCGAAGGACGACGGGTGAAAAACCTCGCCCATACCCGTCGCCCGTGGGTACCCGTTGCCCGTGGGCATACCCGTTTACTCGTGAACTGAGAGTCACCATCTAAGAGTTGAACTACAGGTACATATAAGCAATAGTTGTTGCTAGGAAATATAATAGCTATCAAAAAAGTTTATAACAATCAATAGCAATTACACATATGCAAAAGTTTATAACAATCAATAGTAATTAGAGATATTGCTATGACTGTGCCACCTGTCAATCTATATCGCGGGTAAACGGGCGGGGCGGGTACGGGTGGAGCTTACCAATACCCGTGCCTGTTTACCCGATGGGTAGAGTGTTCCCCCATTTCCATACCCGTGGATAAAGAAAATATCCCATACCCAACTCCGCTAGGGTATTTACCCACGGATATATGGGTAAACAAGCACAATTGTCATCCCTACTTTTAACACACATATGCCCTCATTATATCCCACGAGATTGCCCCGACATAGAGCACGAGTAGCAGTGAGTGCGTGGAGGTAGTTGTTGGCTTCAAACATGATGAGGAAGGAGGAATAGAGTTGGAGGGGTGGAGTAGGGATGGGGATGGAAGGGGCAAGGTGTGGCCAGAGGCGGCAGTAGGTAGGGAGGAGCAGCAGCTTGGAGAAGGGCTATTGCTGGTGGCTATAGGAGGAGATGAGAGAGGAAGAAGAAGAATAGGGAGGGACTGACATGTGGATCCCTCCATCCTTTTTAATCAACCAGTTTGTTAGATGATGTGTTGCATGATGTGGCATCCACATCATTCAAAACCGTTTTGGATGTAATGTTTTAAATGGTTTTGATACTTCAAGGTTATGTTTTAGACGGTTTTGCGATTAAGGTTTGAAAAGCAAACCGGAGCTATAGTTACAGGTTGTAAAATGAAGTTTTCTGAGATAAAACTGCCCAGTTCGTGACCACCAATGGATCTACGTATTGTTCGTGACTACTCTGTTTGTGCAATGCACGGACCATGTGTCGCTCTCCTTAAGCTATATTTATAACGTGGGAATTCCCTAACAATTTTGTAGAAAAAGGAAATATTTTGTAACGCCCCCGTTTCCAGGGGCGCGTACGGACACGGCATTCCGCAACTATTCACGCATGAACAGTTATGGAGTGTCGCGCAAGAGTATACCATTGCATGCTTACAACAAGATCCAGCATATATTTTACATAAGGATTAACATCCAGTTTTTGACAGCGGGGCGTGCAAGCCCAAAGCATAATTACATCACAAAAACTCCAAGATCCGCTTGAGCGCGGCCAAGACCTAAAGCCACGGGTCCTCGTCGAAGAAGAGACCTTCCGGGACTTCCTCAACGGGGAGACAAACACCTTCGTCTTGATCCTCTAAAGAAAGGCAAAAGCAAGCCGTGAGCCAAAAACCGGCTCAGCAAGTCCCAAAGGGACCCTAACTTACTACATGCACGGAACATCAAAGGAAGGAAGTATACTTGGTTTATTACATTTGGTGGATGCAGTTTTATTTGCAAACATTTTAATAAAACGGACCAAAAACTACTTCTTAAGATCTCAGGGGTTTTTCATGAAGAGTTAATTAACCAACTAATCAAGTTAAAACATGAACAAAACTACTTAAGCTTCGCTGCTGGAATCACCCAAGTGACACAGCTCCATTAACCGGGAGCACGGCGTATTCGAATACCATTTATTTGACTCTGCAGAGTTTACTCAGCTTTACCCACACGCATCCTTAACCCTCATGACTGAGTTAAGGAACCGGGTCTTTTCGCTGCTCAACCCTTGGTATACACTCCACCCGATAGATAATAATCCCGCACATCCTCGGGCGTTCGCTGGCCATCGCGGAACGCCGGTCCCGAGTTGTGAGGACCTATCGTTGTCTTGCACTGACTCCCAATGCGGGGTTTCACTTAAGTTGAGCAGGTACTAAACCAGGGTTGACAAGTCAACACCTGTGGTTGAGCGATCACTATGACATTTGCTCAGCGTAAGGGTTTCAGTCCTTATATTTTCACATGGCCCGCAACCTTACCAGGCCCGCGACCCAACCTAGAGTAAGAGTTGGGTGAATAATCATCTTGCGATGCACCACAACCCCCCCTTCCTTCAATCCTAGGGTAAGAGATGGGTGAATAATCATCTTGCGATGCACCACAACCCCCTTACCCTACCTTGTGCACGCCGGCACTCTCCGCTCTAAGATACGGTGTCCCATACCACCCTACCTTAGAGTCGGGTTTTGCAAAGTCTATTGGCTCGCTGCCACGACCTTATTAGTATAAGACTTTTGAGTGATAATAATATCTTACAATTATCTAGATTAACAGATAATTATTTCTAGGGTTGCAAAGGCATGGCTGCAAGTTTAACATGGCATTTGTCGGTGGTAGGTTTAACTACATAACATGTCATTCTAAACATTTTATTTTACTTTGAACTAGCATTTCAGAACTAGCTAATGCAAATAACATAGTAACGTAATTAAACATCATGGGATACAACATGATCAAAGGATTTGGGACTTGCCGTTGACTTGGACGATCTCGGCTAGCTTGAACGAAGAAACGCCTGGATCCTGAGCCTGCGACTGCACTTGTACTTCCGAGATCTCCGACACTAGCGCAAACACGTAAAATAAGTAAGTCCAGCTTGAGACTAATCAAGCGAGGAAAAATAAACTATTAAAAAGGAGTAAAATGCATAAATCCGTAAATTGGGAATTTTAGGAATTTATCTGGAATGAAATTGTGAAAATGGAGGTCACAAATGGGTCTAGAATAATATTTGGAGCAAAGTGGTGAAATTTGGGATTTTCTGTGATTTTCTAGAATTTATTTGGATTTTTCTGGATTTGGAAATTGGAAAAACATTTGGAAAATCGAATGAATAGTAACGGGGCCGGCCCGAGCTACAGTGCAGCCCCGCCGGGGAACGGCCCGCGCGGCCGCAGGCCAGCGCGGCCCACGGTCGCTCACGCGCGCGCGCGGCACGGGAAACAGGCCGAGGACGCGGCCCACTCCCGCGCGCCCACGTAGTCCGGATGGGCGACGCGTGTCTCGGTTGGGCGGCCAGGATGGGGGCGGGGCGAAGCGGTACGGCGGGGAGATCCGACGGAGGAGGAGGGTGATGCTTATGATCATCGGACGGCTGGGGAGACGCAGCATCCGACGGGCGAGGTTAGACGGCACGGTTGGAGGAGGATGGCCCGGATGAAGCCACGTCATCGTCTTCCTCCTCCAGCCGCGACAGTTCTCCCGGAGCGGAGGTCACGGTGGCGACGGTGGTCCGGGCGCTAGGGGGCTTGCCGGTGGTCACCGAGGGCATCAACGAGAGCGGCTCGACAAGGGGGTTCCGCTTTGGGGCTTAGGAGGAGAAGGAGATCAATGGGAACGGCAGGAGAGAGAAGGGGGTGGCTCGAGTTTGCGGTGGTGAGGGAGGTCGCCGGTGGCGAGGGAGCCCAAACGGCGGCGACTACACGGGCAGGAGCTCAAGGGGCTCACGATGGCGGTGTTGGTTTCGGCGGGGAGGCCCTGGAGTGGCCTGGCCACGAGAGGGGTGCGGCAGCCGGGAAGGGACTTCGACGCCGGAGCTCCTTGGTGCTTTGCCTGGCCAGGGGAGGATGTCGACGTGTTTAGTGGAGGGTGTAGAAGCCCTGGGCGGCAGCAATTGGAGAATGAGGGAGGGGTGGAGGAGGAGCTCGGGGAGGGGGGGGGTTTATACCCGGGCGGTGGGGGATGAACCCGTGGGGAAGGGGGCACGGGCGGCCAAGGGGGGAAGAACCAAGCGGCCAAGGGGGGAAGAACCAAGCGGCGAGGGAAGAGGGAAGGGGGAGGCTGCAGGTGGGGCTGAACGGAGGAGCTGCGACGCGCGGCGACGGTGCTGGCGTCAGCACGGGGAAGGGGGAGTGAACCCACTGGCGACGACCGGGGCGGTCGCGAGCACGTGCGGCGCGTGCGCGCGGAGGAAGACGGGGAGGGGCGAGGCGCGAGCGAAGGAGAGGGCGAGGGAGGCGCTGGGAAAGGAGGGAGGCGGGGAGAGGCGAGTGGCGCCAGCGGAGCGAGGAAGGAGGAGGGCGCCGGGGAACGGAAAAAAAGGGGAAACGGCGGGGCGCCAAAGGAAGAGGGAGGTGTCCGGCCAGAAAGGGAAAGCGGAAAACCGAGGCGACTTTCCAAAAAGGGAAAGTTCCCAAAATTCCCCCAAAAATCAGCAAAAATTCACAGAAATTTTGGAGTTGAAATTTTTGGGGCTTTTCATATTTACTATCACTATATGTGATGGTGACAGATTAGACCTACTTACCTGCAGGATGGTGTCCACAGGAACACAAATACCGCCGGATGTACACTCTCTTAATTTGTGGCCATAACACAGAATCTTTAACGCGATGGGCATGGACCAACAGGGATCGTATAAATCGACTCATCGATGTACCGGGAACCAATTGGGGTACTACTATCTGCAAATCCGGACCCCAATTGCACAGTGCACCAAGTACAGACAACTTGGGCGCATTTGTTGGGCGACGAGTCCCTTTCCAAACGTTTTCAGAGCCATTCGGAAACCACATCACGCTCGAGTCTCGACTTGTGCATTTCGCCGGATTTTCGTCGCGTGCTAATCTATCCATCCGATCCGTTCGGCGGGCGGCCAAAACGACACGCTATTCCATCACAGGAAGTGTAGCCGTTCACGGGCATCGCCCACTGCTCCGAACGCCGCAAAACACGACATTTTCAGCAATTTGTAGCTATGCTCTTTGTTGAGTACTACCGATGAACAATTATTAGGCTATTCTTTTTAATTTATAGGTTATAATTTATAACTTTTTTTATAACAAATTAATGGGACCGTTTCTCCTCGATATTTCAAAGCGGGCTATCGGGATAATCTTTTAGAAACGACTTATCGGCTTTCGGTTCTTTCGCACGAGCGCTCGTACTAAGACTAAAGCACATAAACCACAGCTGTAAGCCTAAACCGCAGCCACAACCCAAAAAAACAGACCCATTATCGGAATCAGCTGAACATGCATGTCCCTACCGTAAACCAAAGAAGGCAATACCATGTCAAAGCGTATAAAAATGTTCCCAACTGAGTTATGTTCACTACTTATAAAAACCGAGTTGGCCAATGTGGAGTGATGCCACTAGTCACACAACGATCAACAATGCAAGGCTAGGGGGCATTCGTATTGGCTTCTGTTGATGGCTTTTAGCTGTGGCCGAAAGCTTTTGGCTGAAAATAAATAGTAGTGGTTGAAAGAAATGGTTTTTAGAAGAAGGGGTGAGTGGTGTAAAATGTGGGGAGAGATGCATGTACGAGACAGGAGCGGGAGAAATAGGGTACATAATGCGCCCATAATTCTCTGACTTATCCTCAGAGCGAGACGAGAATGAGATAAGTGAAGAAATCGTTTTGAGAAGCCAGGTGAAAAAACCAAAAGCAAAAGCCAATATGCACATAGCCTAATTGGACTAGTTGATTCATGTTATAGGCCTGAGTTCCATAATACTAATCACTTTTGAAGTAAACAAATGAATATTCGCAATATGTGTGTGTGTGTGCAAGAGAGAGAAAATGATTCTATACTACTAGATGTATATACTCCCATTTGTTATATACTATTTAAATGATGTTGTTATATCTCTTTATCATTTTGAATATACTCTAATAATGATTATAAGATACTCCAAACTAAGTTATATGAAAATTTTCATTTTGATGTATATACTCCTCTTACATATGAAAATATGTATATAGCAAATTAAAGGGTTCTGCTAATTCTATTCAACTATGTCATATTGGAGTATTTTAGAATTAGTATTTAAGTATACCGAAAGTAGTATATAAGTATAACATATTTATATATATAGTCTTTTCTATACTCCCGGAAGTACATACTCTCACTTCCAATATACCACTTAAATGAATATGTTATACTTATATACAACTTTTGGCATATGTTATACTTTAATTTTACTATATACATATCTTCATATGTAAAAAGAGTATATACATAAATTATACTATAAAAATGGATTTTGATGAAATTTTTTATGGAACTCACTTTGAGGTATCTTCTAATTATTATTAGAGTATGTTCAAAAAGATAAAGAGGTATAACTTATTTATTTAAGTGGTATATGACAAGTGGGGGTACGTACTCCCAAGAGTATGGAATCATTTTCCAGACATCAAAATGGGACACCATGGTGTCAGGGCACCATGATTTTAAATGCACGAATTCAACCTAAATTCGGGTATATTGTTTTTAAAAAAATACCAGTTTTAGGATATATATATACCCATCTATAACAATTCAAATAAAATGCATACCTTTGAAAAATATACTGAAATATATCACATGCTTTGTTGATATATATATATATATATATATATATATATATATATATATATATATATATATATATATATATATATAAATATATAAATATAAAACACATACCTAGAATTAAATATCATAAAGAAGAAAACTACAATTCGAATTATAGTTCAAACTTATTTAAACTAGTTAAACTCGACATTCAACAAATTCTAAATTTTTTCGTACATGATACATAAGGAAAATATCTATTTTAGATCATAGTGCCCTGACACCATAGTATATATATGTATGAAGGATCATGTGAGAAGGTCTAAAATGTTGTGATGATGAACCATTGCCAGGTTTGACGACTTGAAAGTTTGAGTTTTGCAAAGTTTGCGTTTTTTGGTTCAGTCTTGGCTGTCAGACCTGTTATATTTTGTGATTCAAATTTGGTCGAGTCGGACCACTGATGGTGTTTCTGACTACCTAAAGAATTTGATCAGGAAAGCAATGTGAATTGATTGGGGGCTATCACTGGGATCATCTTCGAATTTGTAATAGACTCTATACTAACCTGCATCAAACATGGTGCTCTAATATGTGTGTTCTGACTGGAGTCTGACGAGAAGGTTACTATTTGAGTTTCTGATAAGTCTCATTTTGTTACCGACTAGGATTATGTTCCTTTCTCATTTGGCATTCTTGTTCCTAAGAATATTTATATCCTCTACAAGCTACTTGGTAGAAGTAGCAGAATCACATATACACCAAGAGTGTTTTATTACTTCCCCTCATATAGTGATTTTGCCGATCATGTGGCCTTGTTTTTTTACATGAAAGGGTTTTCCATGTTAAATATATGTCTCGTGCTTTTGATTGTTCTTCATTTCTTTCGTGCCCTGTCTTGTCGATTTCATAACAGGTGGTATTTGATCCTAACAAGTGGTATCAGAGCTATGTTCTTCGCCCAGATAAAATTTAGGACACTCTCGATATGACAACAATGAAGTATGATCTTCTGTTGCTTAACCGAGACACAAGATTTTCCTAAGCTAGATCAAGATACCAGCTATTCTAGCACAACTCGATTTGGATGATGTGTTATTATGAAATGACAAGATGCCTATTACATGGTCTACCAAGGAGAAGCAAAGAAGAGATTGTAAGGCTCTCTCTTAGATACATCTTCATCTTTCTAATAATATTCTCTTAGAGGTCACAAAGGAGACCACCACTGCTACGTTATGACTAAAGCTGGAATACATCTGTATGACTAAGGATCTGGCCAACAAGATGCTTGTGAAGTAGGTTTGTCTCACTCAAATTGGCAGAAGCAGATCTGTGTCGAACTATTTGACCGCTTTTAAAAATATCATCGCCAATCTTGAAGCGATAGAGGTCAAATATGAAGATGAAGATTTAGGTCTTATTCTACTATGCTCGTTGCCCGATCCATTCTTTACATTTAGAGACAATTATTTATAGTTAGGATACTCTCACCCTCAAGGAGGTTTGTGATGCTCTACATACAAAGGAGAAGTTAACAACCATAGTGTCAAGTGAAAGCTCAAGTACATATACAAAAGATTTGTCTGTTCATAAAAAACAAATTCAAATGTCTCCAACCAGAGATTTCAAGAGTAAGATCAAATTTCGAGGCCATTCCAAGTCAAAGAACAAGAAGTTATGCCGTTATTGCAAAAAAAGTGGTCACGACATATCCGAGTGCTGGAAACTCCAAAACAAGACAAAAGGAAGAATGGTTCTAAGAAAGATCAACAAGACTAAGAAGCCAAAGCCACTGTTGTTACTAAAGAAGGTTTCAAAGGGGATGCCCTTGTTGCCTTTGTCGGTGATTCCAAAACCGACGATGAATAGATTCTTGATTCAGCTTACACTTTCCACATGAGTCCAAACCAAAATTGGTTCATTAATGTTGAAGCAACCCTAAGTAGATCAGTATTGATGGGAGATAATACTCCATGCAATATTGTAGGCAATGGTTCTGTACAGATCAAGATGTTTGATGGCACCATTAAAACCTTGTCGGAAGTTTGACATACAAGCTTGCAATAGAGCCTTATCTCATTGAGTACTCTTGATGCCTGAGGGTACAAATTTTTAGGTAGGAGTAGGGTCCTAAAGGTCTCCAAATGCGCTCTTGTTGTGATGAAAGTAGCAAATTTATACCATCTTCAAAGCACTACGCTGGTCAGAATAGCTATTTTTTCTTTGATCAAATTGTCTGATACCGATCGAACTAATCTATGGCACATGTGTCTAGGACACATGAGTGAAACTGGTGTAAAAGAGTTGTGCAAAAGAAGTTTGCTTCATAGTCAATGCGTCGATTAGTTGAAATTCGGTGAACACTGTATCTTTGGCAAGCAAAAGAGGGTAAGCTTCAACACTGCTACTCATTCTTCAAAGGCATATTGGATTATGTTCACTTCGATTTGTGGGGAAAATCCCACATTCCATCCCATGGAGTTGCAAACTATATGTTGACCATCATTAATGACTACTTGAGAAGAGTTTAGGCATACTTCATCAAGCACAAGTAGATGTATTCAAGACATCAAAGAGTGAAAGTTTATAATAGAGAAACAGATCAGCAAACATATTAAGAAACTCCAAACATATAATGGCATGGAGTTTTGCTCAGAAGAATTTGAAACATTGTGACAATTGAAAGGCGTCGTGAGGTACTATACTGTTCCAGGTACATCACAGTAGAATGGTGTGACCGAGCACATGAATAAAGCCATCATGGAAAGGGTGTGTTGCATGCTATCAACATTAGGCCTGTTAAGGAGTTTTTGGGCTAAAGCCGCTTCCACTACATGTCAATTGATCAACCGATCACTAAACACTGCCATCGACAGAAAAACTCCAATTGAGAAGTGGTCGGCTTCTCCCGCTGACCACTTGAATTTGAGGATTGTTGGCTGTCCTACTTATGCCCATGTCAAAAATGAGAAATTGGAGGCAATAGCTATTAAGTGCATCTTTCTAGGCTATAAATTTTGTGTAAAAGGCTAATCTTGAAACTAGAAAAGTAGTCGTAAGCAAAAATATTACATTTGATGAGTTTGGTCTGATGAAAACAACACAAACAGTGCTACTCCTAAGAAGCAGCAGAAGACTAGCATGCAGGTGGAGCACGTTATTGATTCAAGATTCTCACTAGAAGCTAACAAAGAAAATTCACAGGAAGTTCATGTTCAATCTCCTACTAGTAGTTATCTAATAGGAACTGGTCAGAATCATCAATCCATTGTAGTTGATCGGGTAAGGAGGACTATTCAGCCACCAAGGAGGTTAATTGAAGAGGCCAATGTTGTGGATTATTGTTTAAATGTGGCAAAAAGACATTGAAGGTATTACTGAGCCTGCAACTTATTCAGAAACCATTTGTTCTAATGAGTCAAAGAGGTGGATAGCTGCTATGCACGAGTAGATGGAATCTCATGAGAAGAACTCCACTTGGGAGCTGGTCAAGCTCCCGATTGAAAAGAAACCCATACATTGCAAGAAAATTTACAATAAGAAAGAAGGCACATCACCAACTAACTGGGTCAGGTACAAGGCGAGGCTTACTGCTAATGGATATAGCCAAATCCCAGATATTGATTTCATAAATGTTTTTCCCCTCTAACAAAGCATAGTTATATTCATACTCTACTCAACATTTTGGCTACACATGATTTTGAACTTGAGCAACTAGATGTTAAGACCATATTATTACATGGGAAATTAGAAAGAAAACATCTATATGAAGTAGCCAGAAGGTTTTGTCATTCCAAGAGAGGAGGTTTTTGCTTACAAGTTAAAGAAGTCTCTTCATGGGTTAAAGCAATCACGTAGATAATGGTACAAGAGATTTAACTCCTTTATGATATCTCAAGGGTTCAAGATATCTGTCTATGATAGCTGTGTCTATTTGAATACTATTAACAGTTCATCTATTTATTTGCTCTTATATGTGGATGATATGCTGATCGTGGCAAAAAAAAGTCTGAAATTTTAAAGCTGAAGATACAATTGAGCAGTGAATTTGAGATGAAAGATTTTGGTATCGAAAAGAAAATTCTTCATATGAAAATCATTAAAGATCAGCAGTTTGGGAAATTATAACTAAATCAAAAAGGGTATATTGAAAAAGCTTTTCATCGCTTCAACATGTATAAGACCAAATTGACCAGTACACTACTAGCTGCACACTTTAATCTCCCTTTGCATCAAGTTTGCAAATAATTGAAGAAGTTGAATATGTGTTAAGTGTTCCGTATACAAGTATAGTCGAATTACTTATGTACGTTGTGGTTCGCCCTCGCTCTAATCTATCTCATGTTTTGAGTGTTGTCAGCAGATATATGGCCAATCCTATCAAAGACCACTTGAGAGTTGTTTAGTGGATCTTTAGGTATTTAAGGGGCACTTCTGATACTTTTTACATTTTGGACAGATTAGTGCTAAGCTGGTTGGATATGTTGACTCATACTTAGGAAGAGATATGGATAAGCGAAGATGTCTTATTGTTATGTTTTTACGATCGAAGAATGGGCTGTGAGTTGGAAAGCCAGTTTGCAAGCTATTATTGCTCTCTTGACCACTGAAGCCGAACACATGGCTTGTTTAGAAGCATATAAAGAAGTTGTTTGGCTAAGGTGTCTTTACACTGAGCTTTATGGAAGTACATCTTATACTGACATTTTCTGTGACAATCAGAGAGCTATTTGTCTTACAAAAGGCCAAATGTTCCATGAGAGAACAAAGCACATTGAAGTTAGATATCATTTTATTTGAGGAGTTATTGCACAAGGTGATATCAAAGTTTGTAAGAATAATACTCATGAAAATCCAACTGATGTGATGATAATGCTAGTTTCTTCTACTAAGTTCAAGCACTGCTCAGACTTGGTCAGTATTACTCATTAGTCCTTTCAGACATTTGATGCACAAGAGCCATTCTTTGATTTCATTGAGAAGTTCTTCAGTTCGTTTTCGCTACAGGAGGAATTTGGCTCAAGGTGGAGTTTTGTTATATTTTGTGATCCAAATATGATCGGGTCTGACCACTGATGGTCTTTTTGACCGCTTGAAGAATTCAATCAGTAAAGCAATGTGAACTCATGCATTCATGGGTTTTACCCATAAGGATTTTCCACATTAAATCTCTGACTCGTGTTTTTTTTTATTGTTCTTCATTTGTTTCGTGCCGTTGTGTCGATTTCATAATAGGTCTATTTTATCCTAACAAGACCAGTAACCGGTCAGATCGACTATGCCTAGCGGTATGACCGACCTTTGTCATTAGTTAGACTGGCTGAGCTTAGCGGTCTAACCAGAGGTTTGCGATTTTTGGCAGTAAATTTGTGTTTTGGGAATTTTGGTCATGGTTTGGATTTTTTTGGGACCTAGCTCAATGTATTTATATTGCATAAAGTATGTTCCCAAAAAATGTTAGTATTAAATATAATCACAGATGGCTTTAGTTTATAAACCATCTATGTTGCTGCCAGCAATAACAACCATCTGTAAAGAGGAAATATCACATACGATTCATGGTGAAAACCGTCTGTGAAGCATCACAGATGGTTAGTAACAACAACCATCTATGATATTACCACATATTATAGACGCCTTTTTGTTTGAACCATCTGTGATACTTCATAGACGGTTTGTATTACATACTGTCTGTGATAATTAACTCATCACTGACGGTTTTTAATAATTCCACACTATTAATTGCATGTAGACCCGTCAACTCTCAGTCTTAAATTCTAGATCTAGGCTGTTGCTTTGAGCTGGAGGTGGGGCTTTGAGGTGGCCATTTGGGGAAAAGAGACTATTTGTGAAGAGTGGTTGTAGATCTATTCATTTTTTGACTACCTATGGTTTGTAATTTATTTCTAATTACATCATGATTTAGATCTATAACTTTTGGTGAAAGAAGAATTGAAGATGGTTTAAATCGAGAAAGCTTGATGCAAAGAGAACATTATTTACATCTAGTATGATTTATGGTTTAGTCAATTCATAGTCTATTTCTAATTAATTAAATATTCTTGCTACATATAGCTATTTTCTTACAAAACATGCGCAAAATCATTCATATTGTTATATGCATAATATAGGACTGAAGTTGGATGTACGCTGGGAACCGTGCGAGTGAAGAGTACATTAATGGCATGTCTGCTTTTGCAAGAGCTGTCGAGGAGGATATGCTGAATAAGAGGGTAGAATATATGTACTGTCTATGCATTAACTGCGAGAATCTAAATATGTTTAAGAACCGAGCGCAGATTGAAGCACACTGGATTCGAAGGGGTTTCAAAAAGGGGTATGCACATTGGACTAGTCATAGTGAAGAGTAGATTACACAGGAAGGTAGTAGTAATGACATCGTTGACGAAGTCAATGATATGCCGCCAGATGATGTCGATTATGGTTCCAATTCAGATAGGCTGCATGATGACAATCTAAATCAGTTGCTTTGCGATGCAAAAGGGAACTGTGATGAGAGAGTATGTTAAATTCTGGGGCTTGATGGAGTACTCGGAGAAACCTTTGTTCATGTGCTGCAAGTCAAAGTACATGAGGATGTCAGTCGTGCTTGAACTGATGAAATTGAAGGCAAGCAATGGTTGGTCCAACAAGAGTTTCATATCACTGTTAGGTTTTTTAGTAGACATGCTTCTAGAGGGAATCTATTAGATGACGGCGTGGGAATAGAGGTGAAGAGAGAACCTCCTGCTAAGGTGGCATAGTATCTTCCTGTAATTCCACGTTTAAAATGGTTTTTTGCGATCCCAAAGGAGGCAAAACTATTGCGTTGGTACTCGGAGGAGCGTAAAAAGGATAGAATGTTAAGACGCCTTGTTGATTCCGCCCAGTGGAGAAACATCAATAGGAGGTTTGCAGATGTTGGTGCAGAACCGCGGAATATAAGGTTTGGATTGAGTATGGATGGAATGAATCCTTTCGGTAACATAAACAGACGACTTAGCACTTGACCCGTGACTCTCTACATTTATAACTTTCCTCCTTAGTTGTATATGAAGTGAAAGTATATTTTTTTGTCGATAGTTATTCAAGGGTCAAAGCAACATAGGAATAATATTGATGTGCACTTAGCACCATTGGTGGAAGATCTAAAATACTATGGATTGAAGGGCTACAGGTATGGGATGCATATAAATGAGCGAACTTCACTTTACGCTCCTTGTTGTTCTGCACCATAAATGATTATCCTGCCCTTGCTAACCTATCAGGCTAGAGTACAAAAGGGGCTAAAGCATGTATTCACTGCTTAAATGATACTAAGAGTGTGTGGCTGAAACACTCGCACAAAACTATATACATGCGTCATAACAGGTTCCTTTGGAGGGCTTACCCATATCGCAGGATGAAGAAACAATTTGATGGAATGAAGGAGAATAGTTCAGCTCCAAGGCATTGAAGCGGAAAAGAGATCTATGATATGGTTAAGAATTTAGATGTTGTGCTCAGAAAGGGACATAAATCAATGATGTGTGAGAAGAACGTCTAGAATAATAGATCAATATTTTGGGACTTACCTTATTGGAAGCACCTAGAAGTTCACCACTACATCAACATCATGCATATAGAGAAGAATGTATAATACAGCTTGATTGGTCTCTTACTGAACATTCATGGTAAAATAAAAGGATGGTGTCAATGCACGACTTGATTTGGTTGATATGGACATCAGGCCTGAGTTAGCACCGATAAAGGACGAACTTACCTTCCCCTTGTTACAGTCTATCCAAGCCCGAGAGAATTGAACTGTGCCAACAAGATTTGAAGTTAATTGGCATGGAGTCTCATGATTATCATACGCTGATGACACAGATGCTCCCTATTGCAATTAGAAGTATTTTGCCGATCAAGATCTAAAAGACAATCATGAGGCTGTGTTATTTATTTAACACAATTGCTCAAAGGGTCATCGATACCGAAGGACTAGATGCTCTGTAGGATGAGGTGGTGATGACTCTATGTCATCTTAAGATGTATTTTCCTCCATCATTTTTTGATACCATGGTCCATCTTATTGTTCAAGTTGTGTGGGAGAGATAAAAATGAGTGGATCCGTGCTCCTATGTAACATGTATTTGTTCTAGAGTTTCATGGGTATTCTCAAGTCTTATGTACAGAATCAAGTGGATCAAAGGTTATTGACTTAGCAAATTCGGGCTCATGTGCTTTGAAAAACATGAATATGTTAAGTGTATAAGTAAAACCCGTGTTGTGTGGGGTTAACAGGTTTTTTTCCAAATATGATAGTGGATAGTATCCATTACGGTTAGATGTGAGCTTATTGACTCATCTATTTAATAGGTCGGGGATGTAAGCTTGCAAGCTAATCATCTAGCTATCCCAATCACTTCAACCTTGTGTTCTAGGATTAGGGTTAGAACAATAAGTGTTGTGGTGTGCTCTCTTCTCCTCTAGGTGGAGTGGCTATAAAATCTTCATCCTTAAGTAGCAATAGGTCAACTTTGTTCGTCACTCATGATGCCTTCTTGTTTTGATTGATTTACTCTTATTCTTATTGGTTTTGATCTCCTCTCAGATTCTTTATCTTTCTATATGCCAAGGATGTGTAAGTAATGGAGATGACTCATGGGGATCATATCACATCCATCTAGGCACCAAATCTTGCAACATTTCGAAGTTGTCCAATTTTACTTGGATTTGACCTCATCTTGAGATTTCTTAATACTAGAATTTTTTGCTTTGAATCTTTGTAAGAAATATCTTACTGTGATATATAGAAATTTATGTAGAGCCATCTTGGCTATTATCTTTCTACGAGCAAGTCATATCCCAAGATTTTAAAGTTTGTCCGGTTTTGATGCAATCTTGCTTATTCTTTGGTAAGATTGGAATTTTGACCAAAATCCTTATGATTTTTAGATGAAATAGGTTCTTGAGATCCTAAGCAAGATGCATGTAAAGTTTCATCACTTTTGGTTGCAGATTTTAAGAGTTACACCATTCTTGGTGTTAGCTCAAGCTAAATATCTGTTTTGGAAACAAGGGAAGCAGTCAGACTGTCTCTACACCCGGTCCAACCGGCCACCAATCATACCGCACTCTTTGTGGCAGTTAGACCGCTGAGGTGCTGAAAAATCTTTCTTGGATTTTTAAGATTATTGTCTTGTTCTTGGATTTTTTTTATTCTAATTCTTGTAACTCTATAGCTATTGGAGTAAACAATTTACAATACGGAAGGAAAAAATTTTAAGACACCTTTACGCTTCTGTTGCCATACGGGTTTACGTATTGCGTTAGATGAGTTTGAACAAATTGAAGCTGTACACCCTCTCGAAAGAAAAACAATCAATCAATTCACTAATTGTTTGACACATTTCTATTCCATTGTCAAATCATGCTTCATTCATTACAACAAATTAACATGTTAATTTCATGTATAAATCACGAATTCACTTTCCTGCAGTCAAGCCTGATCTCCCCGCTAGATCCAGTCAACGGGCTAATGTTCCCGAGCCTGATCATGGACGCGGCGAAGTCCGACGAGAACGCGGCAGCGTTCGTGCTGTACAGCCGCACTAGCGAGTCCACCGGACCGTTGTTGAACAGCTCCTGGTCGGAGTGCAACAGCCCGGCGCCGGCCACCAGGTTCTGGTAGTATCCGTTGTCGAACTCGGCGGGGCTGAGCGAATCGAGCGGCGCGAGGCTGCCGTCGCCACCGGAGACGGGGCAGGCCTGCCGCTGGTGCGACGCGAACATGGGGCTCACGTTGGCGTCGCAGTAGACGTGCGTGCGGAAGCTGGCGCAGCGCGCCATGCCGACCGTGTGCGCGCCCGAGAGCGCGGCGAGGTCTCGCGACGTGAGGCCCTTGGCGGAGAAGGCGGCCACTAGCCGGCCGATGTCGGAGCCCGGGCCCGGGAGGTCCGTCGCCGCGCCGGTCGGGTTTGGGGACAGCGCGTCGCGCCGGCCGAGCGGCACGGCCCAGCTCGGCCCGCCGAGCTGCGTTGCATGCGCGAGACTTTCAGAGCAATTAATGCACTAGCACGAGCGGTGGTTACACGTAGCGGCTAGAGGGCTGACCAGGTTCACGCTGTCGCGAGCGGCGAGGGCGAGGATGTCGGCGCAGGAGACGGTGCCGGGGCAGGCGGCCTCGACCTGCGTCTTGATGGTATCGATGAGGTCGAAGCCGAAGGTCGAGCCGCCGGCGTTGGGGCCGGCGCCCTTCTCGCCCGGCGTCGTCGGCGTGTCGTCGAGCAGCAGCGAGGCGTCGCAGCCCTGGAATCGAAGGGAGGCGCAAGCTAAGCTAGCGAACAATTACGTACCCGCCCTACACATGCAGCATGTTTGCGGGCGCAATGCTTGATCGTTAGTAGCACGTACATTGACGAAGCAGTCGTGGAAGAAGAGGCGGAGGATGGCGGCGCCGATGCGCGTGTTGTTCATGACGGCCTGCGACATGACCTGGCGCACGACGCCGTGCACGGTGGGGCAGCTCGCCGAGTAGAACCCCGCCGAGAGCTGCGCTTCGGAGCCGCGCGCGACCAGCACCACCGCCACGGCCAGGAGGAGGGGTCTCAGCCCCACTACGGGGAAGGCGGCCATGGCCCAGTTAGCAACGGAGCTCTCGGAGAAACGAGAAGGCGATAATGGAGCTAGAATGCAATGGTAACAAACAATATCATCACTATGCAAGCACTCCCTAAAGCGGGGGCACGTACTGGCGCACAGTCAACATGAGGCAAATGTGCAAATTATTGTGGCCGTGTTGCGTGAACGGAATCTTGCCTCGGGCACTGGGTTGGGTCCAGCGTCGGCGTCGGGCTTAAGTGGCACCGCCCGACAACTGCTCCAGCCGGACGCACCTGTAATTTCCAGCGCCTTAAAAGTGGTGCGCCGATTTCGTGCAGCGCATGATTACACGCACGCACAGTTGCTGATTTGTTTTCGTTGCGCGCGTTACAAATCCTCATAAGTTGATAAGTCAATTTAAAAAGTTATTTTGATAAATTGTTTAAAAAACGATAAAGACACTAGTATTCTATTAAAGTCACTAGCTGAAAAGGATAAAGCCGAAATGCTTGCGTTGAGCTGGAGAAAGAGGGAGAGAGAGTGGTGGTTTCGAGCTTTGCCGCCGTGCCCAAAGTGCCGATGGAGCTGTGCGACCGGCCGTGCGGGGGCGGGTGGTGAGGAGGAGGCGAGAATGCATGCAACGCGCCCGCCCACCGGCTGGTTATCAACTTCTCGGGAAGAAAACGCCGGCGTGCGTTGGCGACCGTGGCGCGTGCTGGTGGGTGCGGGCGCCGCGCCTGGTGGGGTTCGGTGGCGAACGGAACGGTTGCTTGCACGCCTTGTGCGCCACGCTGGCTGCGTTCGCGTAGGGAGGCGCCGTCGATGGGTTTGGGACCTTTTGGCAGACCAAGTTTTGATCGACGTGGATTGGATATGCCCCGGTTTGATTCGGCGCCCACCGGAGACGCGCGCTTCATGAGCTTCGCGTCCAAACCCAAACCAAACCAGTGGCGAAGATGGTGCGTTTTTGCAGCTGAGGGTTTGGGTTTCTTTATGGCTCCAGGAGTTCTGGTTCTAACGTGATGGCTTTGATAGAGATGACTGATGCTCCTATTACTGCTCAGCAGATTGAACAAGATTTTACTATAATGCTCCCTAGGAATTGGGAATGGCATGTTAGAGCATCTCCAAGAGTGCTCCTATAATTGATCCCCTATAGTCTTAAATAGGAGCTATCCTAAACTCCAACTCTCCCTAAAATCCTGATCTCCAACAGCAGTTCCCCTATATCTCCATCTCCTAAAATTTTAAACTTGCCATGTCATCAATTTGGCCCACTTGCAGATAACAGAATTCTTGTTGGGCCCTCTCCCGCGGAACGCCAACAGATTTCCACCATGCGCCAATAGAATTCCGCCGATGATCCTGCAACCCCAACTCGCAATCACCAAGTCAACGTGAGCCATCACAAGAGCCAAGTCAAGGTTTCTGCTATTTTAGTTAACAATCGAGAACGTTCTGTTTTTTGGAAGATTCAGGGACCGGAATGCAGTAGCAGACTTTTGTTTAGCAGCGCGGTAGTCGAGAACCTTTTTCTTTGCATGTAACCAACACTCATGAATAATAGTCTGAAGAAAAACTCCAGAGGAACTGGAGGTTCACCCAATTCTAACCGTTATCTTTCTTACTCAATTCTAGTCGATGTGACAAAAAAAATCACTGTTTACAGTTTAACAATATGTAGCAGTTCATACTGACAAGCAAGATACTGACTGAAAAAGTGCATGCATAATGTGTAGCAGTTCATACTGACAAGCAAGATACTTTGAGCATAGAGACAAGTTCAGGATTTTAATGCAAACCAAGAAGAATGAAAAATAAATAAATTAAGCAACTAATTTGTACTACGTCTAGCGATGATCTCATCCCGAAGGAGCCTATAGTACTGCTGCTGCTGGACATCCATGCCGCTAATATCCACTGTCATAATCCGCTCTTCCTCTAGTGTTCTCTTGAAGTTGAACTCTTGTTTCTTAAGCGCAAACAATTCTTGTTCTAGTGCATGTGCTTGTGCATATCTCTCCTCTTTCTTGCGCTCTTTCTCATCATCAGCTTCTTTCTTCTTGGACCACAAATATTCTAACGCCTCGCTGTACACATGACCTCCTCCTTGATGTGCTGCTTCTTTTGCCCTCTTCCTTCCCATTGGTCTCTTTAGGACATGGCATGTTGGACTTCTAGAATCGCTGTCATCAGGATTAGTAGGAGTACAATCTGTGGGACTTGAATCAATGGTAGCCTTCTGCTTTTTATGAGAGTGATTTTGAGCTGACAATTGTTTTTGCTTTGCAATCCACTTTGGCTGATGTTCCAACATATTCCAACAATGCAGGAATTGAAAATTTCTATGTTTAGGATCTTGGGCCTTGAACAAAACTTTTGCCTGCACAATCTGTACAATTCACCAGATGAAAAAATGTGTTTGTACAACCAGATAAAAAAAACGAGAGCATATAGGTGTTGGCGTTACCTTGTCATGGGCTGTCACACCGCTTTGCCTTCTACCCTCAATCTGGGCTACACATCCAGTAAACTAATTAACATTTTCTTGAATAACACCCCAACGATGCGTGAGAGAATTTGTGTTGCGATCTGAGGAGAAGTCCTTGTTCGAGTGGAAGTACTCGTGTATTCGATTCCAATATGTCGATCTATTTTGATTGTTGCCTTGAATAGGATCCATACTCACATTGAGCCATGCCGACACCAATAGTTCATCTTCCTTCATGCTAAAATTCTGTGTTCTTTTTTGGCTAGTTTTCACACTGGGAGTATCTTCCACATTTAGCTCTTCAGGATTGCTACCCAGTCCATCCCAAAGCAACGGATTACTCCCATCATTCAACAAATTAGTAAAATATCCATCTCCTTCCATATGCCCTGTAAGAGATTAGTATAGTTCTAATCAAATATTTCTACGCAGCCTAAACATAAAAAAAATGTATTCAGCGTGAGTTTATCCAGACAGCATTAAACAGGTTGATCTCTGTTTCAAGAAATGAAGCTTTAAAACTTGACAAATATATCTCCTAACAGATCAATACAAGAGCATGCTAAAATCTGAAAAACAGAATGAACCGAAAGGCATATGAATACACCAGAATCTAGAGACTGACTTCCATAGTCACAAATTAACTATGACAGCAGGATTAATATTGTCTATAGTTCAAAGACTAATGAACCAATCTTTGTGAAAGGAGATGGCTCCTAAACAACTAAACACGGGCAACCACCAAACGTTTTTCTAGATTATTATTCGAAGATCAAACTTTCTTGTCCTGATTTTGTTTACTTTAACTGCAAACAAGTTTCTGAAGCAACTTGAAGTTTTGTCCAAGTTACCACAGGCACCTGATGCATTTTTCACAATATGGCATTATGTACATTACACTATATAATGTTAGATGAAGTGGATCAGTTTTGTTTGACTAGCTTTTTATGCTGGAATACTCGACATGCTACTTTAGTTTTAGCATGTACTACTTGTATGGGTTGTGTAATGGCTACCTTGTTGATCAATACCACCTTTTCCGATTTGGGTGCATTCCAGCATGTTGGTAAATGTCTGCTGTTCACGTGGGTTATTATATCATGGATGAACTTCATATAGCTTGAAGATCTCCACCTGACAAACACTTTAGTTTTTGAGTTTAACAAATCTAGAGCAATGTTTTTCTATTAATTCATCTGCTATTATTGGAGTCTGTTTTAGCACTTTCAGAGTAGAGGTCTTGACTTGCAAGTTGCGAATTTTCTAACCAGTTTTATATTTTCTTCTTAGGAACCTTGTCTTCTATGGAGGATGCACAAAGATTTGAGTCTATCTTCAAAATGCCAAGAAGAACCTTCAATTACATCTGCAGTTTGGTGAAGGATGATATGATGGTAAGGGCTAGCAGCTATACCTTTCTTGATGGGACGGTGCTGTCTTTAGCGGGGGCGGTGTCGGACGACGGGAGCAGCGCCGGAGGACGGGGGAGGCGCGGGCGATGCGGGAGGACGAGGACGACGGGGGCGGCGTCGGACGACGGGAGCAGCGCCGGAGGACGGGGGAGGCGCGGGCGATGCGGGAGGACGAGGACGACGGGGGCGGCGTCGGACGACGGGAGCAGCGCCGGAGGACGGGGGAGGCGCGGGCGATGCGGGAGGATGAGGACGACAGGGGCGGCGCCGGAGGACGGGGGAGGCGAGGGCGATGCGGGAGGACGAGGACGACGGGGGCGGCGTCAGACGACGGGAGCAGCGCCGGAGGACGGGGGAGGCGCGGGCGATGCGGGAGGATGAGGACGACAGGGGCGCCGCCGGAGGACGGGGGAGGCGTCGGACGACGGGGGCGGCGCCGGAGGACGGGGGCGGCGCGGGCGATGCGGGAGGACGAGGGACGACGGGAGCAGCGCCGGAGGACGGGGGAGGTGCGGACGATGCGGGAGGATGAGGACGACGGGGGCGGCGTCAGATGACGGGAGATTTTGGAGGGGGAACGAGCGCAGGATAGTGGGAGAAAGGGTAGAGTGCGCGCGTAGGGGAAAAAAATTACGCGCGAAGAAATTTAGGGGTGGTGGGAGTGCTCCTACTTTTGAGAGTTTTGAAGGATGATTTAGGAGCTCATTTAGGATAAGAGTTTATTTAGGAGTATTGTTGGAGAACTTTTTTTTCTCCTAAATACCTAAATTTAAATTTAGGAGACTGGTTAGGAGCACTCTTGGAGATGCTCTTAGAGAACATGGCCCAAACTTCTTCCTGACAAGGTCTCCCAATGCTGCTAACTGAATTGGTTAGGTTTCCTTCTTTCACTTCGGGCAAATCTGCTAAGGTAACACGTCGGACCTCAGAAAACACGCCTAAAGCTAAGTTATATCTTCTATTGGTGAGAGCTTCAGGTGTCCCTGACTCCATGATGAATTATTTCGGAATATGTGGAGTGAGGTCAATGATTGGAGCCGTAGAAGAAGTTGATATGGCTAGTCTATGGAGACATGATATTGCAAGGTTCAAAGTCAGGGTTAAGGATCCAAGCAAGAATACCTGTGTGTGAGACCATGCGGTAATTACTCAATGAGTGTGATGAGTATTTGACTATACTTGCGCTTTAATGTCAAAGTTTGAGTTTGATTTTGTGTTTTTACTCTCTGATGTTGCTATCAGGGTGGCACCGGTCAGACCCGCCTACAGAGACAGTCTGACCGCTGTGCAAGTGCGGTCAGACCGGCCTGTAGTGGTGGTTCGACCGGCGGCGGTGTGACCAGCCAATAGGCAGTCCGACTGGCTAGAGGTGTGCGGTTCGACCAGACGTGGGAGGCAGCCCAGCCAGAGTAGCAGTAATACCGGCCTTTAGTTGGTGGTAGCTTTATTCCAAAGAGGTGTGTGTTGAGTTTTTGTTGAGCGGTTTGACCGGCCAAGGGTTGGTGGTATGACCGATGGGTGTTGGACGGTCTGACCAGCATGGGTACCATGATCAGATCGGCCCCCTATTAGCGACAAGGTGTTTAAGTCGGTTGTTAGCGGTATGACCAGCCGTTGGTTGGCGGTCATACCGGCCTATGTTAATGTGGTTGAGTTGGGTTGATTTCAGTTGTGTTAATCATGGTGGAGTCCATTCAAGTGTGAGTCATGGTGTGAGTCTATGCATGCGGTGTTTTGCTAATGAGAATCAAGTGCATGTCATTTGTGCTCCGAACGGTTGCTTGATCTTTGATGTGCAGGGCTCTTGGTGATTGTTATAGCTAATGGCAAGACTGAAGCTAGGGAAGGATTCTGAGGCTGTGTCATGTCACGTAAGTTTGAGTAGAGCATCATCTTAAGTGAAAAAGCACAGAAGAAAGACAACAACAGCGAGGAGGCAAATATCTACATTTGGTGTGCCAATTGGACTTAGATATTTCAAGTGGTGGTTGTCCTCGGAGCAGGCGTATGATCGTGGTGGCAAGTAATTGGGCATCACGGACTGTGTTATGGTGTAGTGTGCTATAGGATTTGGGTGTTTCAAGTGGTGTCGGTCCTCGGAGTAGGTGTACGAACTTGGCGACAAGTTATGGGTATCACATCTTCATGTGGAGCCCGATGGGTGGCAATTGTCCAATACTGGTTGGAATGGTAGTTTACCGCAAAACCACAGTAGTGGCCTAAGTGGTTTAGGTCAAGTCTTAGAGGATGGAGCGTCTTATCAGGCTATCAAAGCCATGTAAAATCATGCTTTGAAATGCGTGCAAGTGTGTGAGAAAAAAATCGTTGGTGTATGGATTACCGAGTTTTCCCATTTATAAGTGGTTGTATCCACTCAGAGTTGCTGGTGTTAGGGTTTTGTGTGAGGAGAGCCTCCACTCTATAAACCCTTGTGTGAGTTGAGAGAGATCATGTCTTTGTGAGAGAGACTACGGTTTCGAGAGAGATTAAGGTTTACTCGTATTGGAGCCTTGTGTGGTGCTCTAGGGTTAGAGTCATGTCCTCCATAAGAGAATGGCTGTAAAATATTTCTCTCCAAGTGAAATGAACATTTAAAGTTCGTCCAAGTGAGTTGCGCCATGGATCCCTCTTTGTGTTTTTGATTTGCTTGGTTTTCTTGTTTGGATTTTATCTCCTTATGATCTCTCTTAGTGCCAAGGATGGCTAAGAGGTGGATATATCTCTTGGAGATTAGATCTCATACATCTAGGCACATTCTAGAAAAAAGTTATTATGGTTGCCCGTTTTTCTCAAGATAAAGGTTATTTTCAGGGGTTTGCTCTTATGGTTGATTTGACTTGAGTTCATGTTGTGAACTAACTTGCTATAACATATGAGAACCCAGCTAAGACCATCTACAACTCACGAGTAATAGTAGATATTTCTCTCTTTTGCCTGATTTTGGTGCAATCTCCTTGTTTTGGATAAAGGTCAGGGCTTTGGCATAGATCTTTATAATCCATGATCAAAATAGGTTCCTAACATCCTAGGGAGGACGTGTGCCAAGTTTCACTATATTTGGATCAATGGTTTAGAAGTCAGCTCTTTTTTGGATCATGTGTACAATTGTTTTGTCCTTTGCCTTAGCAAGCGACCATGCCGCAGTAACTTGAGCAGTTAGACCAACCAATCCTGGTCAGATCGGTGACCTAGCAGTTAGACCAATTGTCGAGTTATCAAACTGACAAAGCAGTCCAACTACTTTCTAGCTAACGGTCTGATCAGTGGAGACAGAGTTGTCTTGGGTGTTTTGTGCACTTTCGCTCTTGGCATTGGTGAGTTTGTATTTCCACTGCATTGAGTTAATAATACCAGAAGGGAGGCTCTGAAACAGTCATTCACCTCCCCCTAACTCGCCATACTGATCCTACACAATGTGCATTCTGATTTGGCAATCAAGCCTTTCCTGTATGAGATATTTTCATATTGAAGTTGTTGTTGAAGCTAGAGGACCTATGAATGTGATGACGGGAAAATGGGCGTGAACCCACCTCCACGTCATTAGAGGCAAATTAATTAAATTTAATTGAAAATGTGAGACAAAGAAATCAGGTATTACAAGTCCATTACTTCAAGAATTAATACATTTACATAAAAATTCTATTAATTACATCTCTTTGTGAGAAAAACCCTGATTAAGAATTCCAACATACCCATTATAACAAAATACAACATATTATGATTACAAATGTAAGAAAAATGGTCTTCAATCTTGTCGTCGCTAATGGGTGTTTACCCGATTTGATGGTCATGGCTATCAGATGTAGATGGTCGTAGCTACCGAATCCAAGAGTAGAGGGAGAAAGGAAGAAGAAGAGCAAGAACTTCACCTTCTTACACGGATTGGCTGCTCTCCCTTTCTCCTAGAGTTTGCCCAGCGTTTCCTTCCCTTGCCAAAGCTTCTCCGTCCGTCCTTAGCCTCAGTCCCCCTTTGCCTATCCTTCCTCCTTGCCCCTATTTATAGAGCAAGGGTGAGAGGGCAGCTGCTTTGAGGGAAGTTACGGCAACCACTGTTTGACTTCTTCCCTCTGCTAATGGGTTGTTCCAACACTACAACCGGCTTTGTGCGCGGTCGTGCAGGACGTGGGCTCTTTGGACTCTGTCCGTTGGTTACTTGATCGGGTGCGCAGTGCTCCAGCCACAGTTGATGGTTACTGAGCATGCATTATCTAGGACTTCCAGGCGTTCTTTTGATTTTCGTGTATTATGGCACCAGTTATCGACATGTGAAAGGTATCAGCGTATCATTCACTGCTAAAAAAATAATATGGTCGAAACATCATGGTCGACATATAATGATCCACCAACGTGGTCGAAATATGGTGGTCAACCAGCATGGTCAAAATATCATCGTCAGCCAGTGTAGTTGAAATATCATCGTTGGCCAATGTAGTCGATCTATCATGATCGACCAACGTGGTCGAACATATCATGGTCGAACCACATGTTGAAAATATCAGGTCAAACCACGTGATCGAAATATCATGGTCGACCGATATGGTCGAACTATCATGGTCGACTAACGTGATTGAAATATCATGATCGACCGTTGTGGTTGAACTATCTTGGTTAACCAACGTGGTCGAAAATATCATGGTTGTTCGACATGGTCGAAATATGGTGGTCGACCAGCATGGTCGAAATATCATCGTCGGCCAACATGGTCGAAATATCATGATCAACCGTCATAATCGGACATATCATGATTGAATCACGTGGTCGAAAATATCATAGTCGAATCACGTGGTCAAAATATCATTGTCAACCAACATGGTTGAAATATCATGGTCGACCAATGTAGTCGAAATATTATAATCGACCAACGTGGTCAAAAATATCATAGTCAACCGACATGGTCAAACTATCATGGTTGACCAACGTGGTCAAAAATATGATGGTCGAATCACGTAGTTGAAATATCATGGTCAAAATATGGTGGTCGACCAGTATGGTTGAAATATCATCATCAGCCAACGTGGTAGAAATATTATTTAGATATAATTATTCATATTTTAAGTTCAGGACAAAATCAGTGTCAACAAATGCCTCCTCGAGGTCTGGATGCGAAGAATATTTATTTTCGGATCTGGAGCTCGATATGTATATATGCATCATGTGTTTTTATATATTTTTTGTTTTTAGGTGCATTTTGGACATCTCTGATACATATACTTGGATGCAAACGTGCTCGAGCTATTGAGCTATATATGAACACATTTCCGAAACATGCATATACGTGGGCCATACCGCCATGCCATGCATGTTTTAGCTTTGACCGTACACGAAATTTGAGGTACGAGCCCTCATGTCATTAGTGTTTTATCCTAATGGAACCCCTCTTGTCTTTTAACACTAAAGAAGCTAATTTGCATGGCGTCATGCCGTTTGACCGATCTGTACACGATCTATGTGCTAACTGGACACTCACGTTATCAACCTTCGTTTTTCATGGTCACTTCTCTAGAACTGAGAGTCAAGTTTTCTTCTTCTCTGATCAAGTCATTGACACTTCTTTGTCACTCAACATGATTGTCTTCTCCATAATTGGCTTTCACCCTCTTCTATACGGAATAACCCTTTTTGATTTTCACCATAGAAGGATTGGATGCTGCGTGGCATTAATGACTATCTTCTAATTATGTTTAGTGCGTCAGCTTCTTTTTAGAAGGTAAAATTTCCCAATCCTCTCTCTATATATTTTTTTACAGATTACATTATACTTCCAGATATTGCATGCATAATAATGGTACGTCATCTCGGATCACGTATCTGGCGATAACATTCCCTCTACATGTGTATATATATTTTAGAGCGTTTCTTTAATCCGCACTACATGTATATTTGGTTTTAGATGGCGGGGGAACAACAACCCTTTTTGTCCCACTCAATGTCACTTTCGAAGGTGGCAAGAAGGCAACTTTTTGAGCCTGATCTTAGTGAGGCTGCCTACCCTGTAATGAAAGAACAAGAGATGCCCTAGGGGATTATCAATTTTGGTCATCGTGGGTGGAAATCAGGTTCTTCATTTTAGGTCTTTGTTATTATCCTTCATCACCTTTGCCCTGACCTAACAAAGCGGTTACCCTAGGAACCAGGATGGTCGAAGAAGGCCTCGGCTGGGAGAATCACAACATTCAACATATTTCATCTCCAATTAGGTATGTTGAATGGGGAACAGAAGTCCTAAGAAACCATTCTTTACATTTATGATGCCATCTATTCCTCTCTAGGTGAATATTCCATTTCCCCTTCTTTGCTGAGGTCCCTAATAGAAAAATGGAACCCATACACAAACACCTTTCTATTCTGCTGTGGCGAGCACACCATTACCCTTCTTGACATGCGTCAAATGGCTAGGTTGCCTTTGGATGGAGACATGTATGAGGAATATGTACCACTGACCCATGAGCTTGACCTATCTTTATTGCTATATCACAACTTCTTGTCCCATCTCTTAGACGTATGGAATAATCTCGCAGTAGGCGGTAAAGTTTCCTTCCAAAATGGTGTGACTATTTTCATAACAACAGAGATGGTTCTTTATCATTCTCTTCCCTCCGAGATAAGCACGTCTATATGGCGACTTTTCTCGCTCTTTGGCTTTGTTGTTTCGTGGTTGTTGGAGGTGGACCATACATCCACCCAGGTGTGTTAGTAATGGCATCTTGGATATCATTGAGGTGCCCAATTTCCTTAGGTCCACACCTTATGCTCCTTGTACTATTCTTTGTGGTTGATCAACACTCATCCCACCGGTCCCTCCTACACAAAGCGACCCTAATCAGTCCATTTTGTTATTGGCTGGATGGGTGTGTATTTATAGAGGATCTTTGGCAATAAGGTGAAAACACCCTATTTCCCTACTTACAAGCACACGGTGCAGAAGCCAACTATGGCGAACATTATGTTTAGGACTCCTAATCACCTCTATCCTATAGATGCACATGATTTTCTTTTAAAATTTTCTAATATTCCGTGGCATCCTTATGATTTGGCAAAACCCCAAGGTAAGAGTCACCGAAGAAAAGTTTTCTTGATTTCTACTCGTCGTGGCATCCTCCCATGGAGGCGTGCCACTATGTGCACTAATTTGTCTATCATCAAGCCATACCATCCCGATCGTGTGGCTTGATAGTTCAGATTCGACCAAGTCATGCCTTTCCCACCCCTGCTAAATTTGTATACAAGGGATGATGTCAGGATTGCATATGCTCCTTGGACACATTCATTGCACCCAGGAAAAACATAATTATATCACATCCCAGATGACTCTCATGATGGCAGCTCTTCAGTGGCTTGGGTTAGATGGTGGCATGGATTTATACAGCCTTTTACTTTCGTATTGGGCAAACTTCGTAATGGCATCGTACTTGGTCGAATTCCTTATGATAGAAGGAGGATGAACAATTCTACCCAATATGGCCATATTTATGCACGCAAAATTTCTCTTCATCTAGAGGCATCTGCTCTGGTACTCTAAGACACTTCTTCAACAGGGACACATAGAAGACGTTGTGCACATCTGACAACTGCGGTGGAAGCTTCAACTGGCATGCAACTTCTCCTCTTCTAGCTAGAACAGGGAATGGTCCAATGAACCTAGGAGCAAGCTTCCCACTAACTCTGAAATGATGCATCCCCTTGAGAGGCGAAACTTTCAGATACACATGATCACCGGGTGTAAATTCTAACAATCTGCATCGATTGTCTGCATAACTTTTCTATCTTGTTTGTGTTTGTTGATGTTTTAATATTGATCTTACGTATGATTTGTTTGGATTCGAGGAACTTTAAGAAGACCCGGTGTATGCACATGCGGAGTAAAGACATGGGAAACTTTATCCTGGTTCAGGCCTTCTCCTAAGAGAATAACAACCCTACGTCCAGTGTGATTCCTAATTGCTAGAAAGGGGAATTACAATAGAGAATTATGCTAAAGGTTAACACTATCTCCTCATTCAATCAAAATTGCCCCTTCTCTCTTTGATGTTAACCTTTATATAGCCAATGAAGCAATTGCAATTGTCCCACTCTAGAAGACTTCTCAACACTTTGGATGATAACTGCTTGACGAAAGTAACTATCAGAGAGACATATAAGGTCGTTCTCCATGTAGCGGTTGTTGTCAGAGAGAGATCATGTGCAGTTATGGGATAAATGCACATTCTAACTATCTTATCAGATGAACCCACGATGCAATTGTTCATTGTAGACAAGTTAGTCAGAGATAGGTTAGTCTCAAGAAAGACTATGACCATAAGGTGATCGCAAGACAATTTACGACTACATGGTCATAGAAGGACTTACGACCAGGTAGTAGTCACAACATGATATACGATTATGTGGTCATATGAGGACTTACGACCAGAACATAGTTGTAGTAAGACTTACGACTACGTGGTCGTAGAAGAACTTACGACTATATGGTCGTAGAAAGATCTACGACTACATGGAGTAGTTGCAGTAAGACTTATGACTACATGGTCGTAGAAGGATCTACAATATCATGGAGTAGTCGCATTAAGACTTACGACTACGTGGTTGTAGAAGGATCTACGACCACATAGAGTAGTCATAGTAAGACTTACGACTACGTGATCGTAGAAAGACTTACGACAAGGGAGTAGTCACAGTAAGACTTACGACTATCCTGTGGGACTTCTCCCCTTCTAATAAGGGGTATATTCAAGAAATATGATGATGTAATAATTTAAGGATTATTCTATCCTTGTCAGTGCTACTTTCAATCTGTCCCGAATCAAGCGAATTTGCTCTTATGCTTGCTTCAACATATTTGATCCAAACACTTGCCCTCTCCGATCTCTTTCCAATACAATGGTGTCCTGCATTTTCTGCCATACAAAGCTTCAAACGGAGACATTTGCAAACTAGATTGATAACTGTTATTGTAGAATAATTCTGCATAGGGCAAACTTTGATCCCAACTAATTTTATTTGCCAAGGCACAAGCTCTCAATATGTCTTCCAATATTTGGTTTACTCTTTTTGTTTGACCATGTGTCTATGAATGATATGGTGTATTGAAATTTAGATTTGTACCCAAAATTCCATGCAACTTTTGCCAAAATCTTGAAGTGAATTGAGATCATCGATCTAACACGATCTTCTTGGGAACTCCATGCAAAAACACGATCCTTGACATATAAAGCTCTGCGAGTCTATCACTAGAGTAAGTGGTCTTCACTAGAATGAAATGTGCAACTTTTGTCAGACAATCTATAATAACCCAAATTGAATCATACCCTGACTTTATTCTCGACAATCCAGCTATAAAGTCCATACCAATTTCTTTCCATTTCCACTCAGGTTTTTGCAAAGGTTGCAAAAGTCCGGCAGGTCTCTGGTGTTCAACTTTAACCTGCTAGCCAACATCACACAGAGCTACATATTCAACAATTTCCCTTTTCATACTTGACCACCAATATCTTTCTTTGTGGTCGTGGTACATCTTTGTACTTTCAGGATGGCTTGAATATCCATATTCATGTGCTTCCCTCAGAATTAACTCCTTTATTTCTTTTTGCTCGAGTACAAGTATTCTTTTTCCAAACCAAAGGATACCTTCTTCATCTTCTGAAAATCCAGGTGCTTTACGTTTCTTCATATTATCTTTGATTTTCTTGACATATTTGTCCTCTTTTTGAGCTGCCTTGATCTGGTTCTCTAAAGTTAGTTGAACCTCTAAAGTAGTTAGAAATCCTTCTGCTACTACTTCCTGATTGAGTTGCTGAAATTCTTCATGAAGTGCAGGCTAACTATCTTGAATCATCTGATTATTACAATAGCTCTTCCTGCTCAAGGCATCAGCTACTACATTAGCCTTCCTTGGATGATAATGTATTCTAACATCATAATCTTTTGTTAAATCAAGCTATCTTCTTTGTCTCAAGTTGAGATAAGGTTGGATAAATATATACTTCAGGCTCTTGTGGTCCACATAGATCTCACAACGATTACTAATCAGATAATGCCTCCATATTTTCAGAGCATGCACAACGATGGCTAACTCTAAATCATGTGTTGCATAGTTCTCCTCATGCGGACGCGAACGTAATTGTCTTAATGCATAAGCTACCCCTTTTCCTTCTTGCATCAGTACACAGCCAAGTCCTTGTCTTGATGCATCACAGAAAACTTCAAAATCCTTTCTAATGTCTAGAAGTGTTAACACAGGTGTAGAAGTTAACCACTTTTTCATATCTTGAAAGCTGTCCTCACAAGTTTCAGTACATTCAAACTTCTTTTTCTTCTTTAGCAACTGGGTGAGAGGTCTCACAAGCTTGGAAAAACCTTCAATGAAGTAATGATAATACCCTGCTAAACCCAGAAAACTTCTGATCTCTGATACTGATTTGGGTTGTGCCTAGTTGAGCACATCTTCTACTTTTTCAGGATCTATAGACACCCCTCCTGTAGAAATCACATGACCCAAGAAAGCTACTTCTTTCATCCAGAATTCACACTTGCTAAATTTGGCATACAACTGGTGTTCTCTGAGTCTTTTCTACAACTATCCTTAGATGTTCTTCATGTTCTTCCTCATTCTTGGAGTAGATAAGAATGTCGTCTATGAATACAACAAGAAACTTATCTAAATATTTCATGAACACCTTATTCATCAGATTCATAAAATACATTGGTGCATTTATTAGGCCAAAAGACATCACTGTAAACTTGTACAATTCATATCGAGTAGAGACTATTTTTGGTATATCCTCTGGTCTATTCTTTACTTGATGGTAACCTGATCGGAGATCAATCTTGGAGAAAACATATGATCCTTTCAACTAATCAAATAAATCATCGATGTTGGGCAAAGGATACTTGTTCTTGATTGTCGCATCATTCAAAGATCTGTAGTCCACACACATGCGAAGACTATCATCCTTCTTCTTCACTAACAGTACTGGTGCTCCCCAAGGCAAAGAACTTAGTCTAATAAAACCTTTCTCTTGTAGCTTCTGAATCTGCTTCTTAACTTCAATTAGATCATTTATTGACATACGATACGGTCTCTTGGAAATTAGCGCTGTACCGGGTACTAAGTTAATAACAAATTCAATCTCTCTGTCTGGTGGCATTCCTGGTAAATCTTCAGGAAATACGTATGGATGCTCTCTTACTACAAGCACATCTTCCATAGTTATTCCCTTCAAGCTATTCAACACACATCCACTCTTTGAAGGTGTATTTCACTTACACTCTACTCGAATTCCTTCAGAATTTGTAAGAGTAATTGCACGATTGGCACAATTTATTTGTCCTTTATACTTGTTTAACCAATCCATACCAAGTATTACATCTATGCCCTTGGAGTCCATTATAATAAGGTTTTCTTGGAACTTAACTCCATTTATATCTATGGTTGCTCTTGGGCAAACCATGTTAGTCCTCATTTCTTTTCCAAGTGATTGGACTGGCATAGGGTTCATTAGCAAATAAACATCCCAATTATATCTTTCAACAAAAGCTTTTGATATGAAAGAATGCGAAGCTCCAGAATCGAATAATGCTAATGTAGGTACTGATTGACAAGAAACTTGCCTCGAACTACGTCTGGTGCATCCTGAGTAGCTTCTATAGTGACATGATTAACATGTCCTCTGCCCATTCGTTGTGGAGTCCTTGGAGTTTGAGGTGTCCCATGCTCCTTACCTACAGATGGAGCTCGTGCTGGTGTAGTTCCCATGTTGAAACAAACAGGGGTCAAAGCCTAGCACTTTTGAGGGCAATTATTGGCATAATGTCCTATATTCTTTCAATTGAACCATTGTACTCCTGCAGTAGTAGTCTTGTTATGTTGGGCTAGCAACCATTATTTGCTCGAGTTGCTTGTGGAACAGGGCGGGGTCCGGTGAATGGCGTCCTAGGCACACATGGCACTGAGGACCTACTGAGTTGAGATGGATTAGAATGATGCCGAGAACTACTAGCACCATGCTGAGCTTGTAATTTCCTCTCCGAGACTCATGCAGTTGGCATTGAGCATCTTCTTGTACAATGGCCTTATTCACCATGTGCTAAAAGGTCAGAAAATCATTGGAAACCAATTGCACCTTGATGTTGGGGTCGAGTCCTTCCATGAAGCGTCAAATCTTAGCTACATCTGTTGTGACATCTTCTGGTACATTCCTTGACAACTAAGTGAATTGGTTAAGATATTCAGACACATTGAGATTGCCTTCCTGCAATTTACAAAACTCTCTCTTCTTCATCTCCATCATTCCCATAGGAATGTGTGCAATGCAGAAGACTTCAACAAATTCAACCCAATTGATGGCCTATACATCCTAATGGGTAGCATAGTAATTCTCCCACCAACTAGTAGTAGTTCCTTGGAGTTGATGAGCAGCATACAACACCTTCTCATGATCATTTCACTGAGCCAAAATCAGCTTCTTCTCCACATCCTTGAGCCAGTCATCAGCTTCCAACGGATCTAGTGAACCGGTAAAGGTAGGCGGTCTGGTTCTCATGAACTCCCCAAGCTTAGATTGCGGTGCTGGGATTGGTGCTTACTGAACTTGGTTGACTTGGTTCTAAGCAAGAGCTTAAAAAAGTTGCAATTACATGGCCATCATCTGCTCTAGGTTAGGGGCTTGAGCTGGAGGTGATGGAATTGGGGCATTACTTTCTGGCTGAGCATTGGCACCATGGTTGTTGCCAACGTTGTTCCTTGTGTTCACCATCTGAAGTGGCAATCAGGGTTAGCAAAAGGTAAGTGGGAAGTAGCACAAATAAGATATCGGGGAACGACTAAATAACATCCTAAACAAACACACAAGAGAGAAGCGAATACCAACTAGGAGAAACCTAGCTTGAAATCAAAATAGTTTTGAGGATGGCTGTACCACAGGTGCACAAAGGCTTGGTACAGGCCACCTAGAACACCAAAAATTTATATTTATATTTATATATATATATATAAGCATTCTAAAATCGTGGACTTTACTCGAGTACTACAACTAATGAACTACTCCTCATTCCTTCATGATGACACACTTCTCCAGGTGCTTCTCAAACTCGATCTCACTGAGCCGTCTATAGAAATTACAATGGAAAGATGATCCAATTACCATTCCAAATAGTGAATAAGCAGATAGATAAGAAAGAATACCATGACAAGGTAAGGATAGAAAGACATGTAAAGATAAGAATAGCACATTATTAAAATTTTATTTTATAAAATAAATGTTATGTTTTTCTAATAATGACCATTCTAACTAGATTACATCCTACAATCAAATTGGCTCTGATGCCATCTCTGTCAGGACCGGATTTTTTAATCCAAACCCTCAGTGTATTACCGCACTAGTCCTAGATCAAAGTTAGTGCACATAGTCAAACAGTAATGAATACATAACCAACAACGCTTTATTACAATAATAGAGAGTACATGCCTTATTGTCACTTTGTTACAACTAATTGCAGTAACTGAAACTAGATAACATATCCAGTGAAGGTTCCAACCACCAACACTAGTAGATAGGCTTTAATGACCAAGGTTCAAGACAATGGATTCCATCCACCCAGACTAGCTCCATCCACCAGGACACACTCCCGACAGTTCCATCCACTCCCGGGATCCCAAAATTTTTACTTTGAAACCAAAACCAAAGATCTACCTTGTGAAAGCTCACCTTGCTCGTCCTTGATCGTGGCCACAGTTGTTCGAATAGTTTTACACTCTGCAGAGGATATACAGCTTTACCCATAAGAGATAAGTTATCTTAATAGCCAACATGCTTTCTTAGACATGAGACTCAAATAATTTATCACAAAGCCTTTACCTTACTCCAGTCTAGCTAGACACCACCCGCTGAACTTTCACCACTGAATGGTTAAATTCACCACAGTATGAGTAAAGTAAATCCCTGTGCCTCACTATGACTAAACTAGTACACCCTGGTACCCACTTACCACTGGTGATATCTGAACTAAACCTCTGCAAGTTAATCAGCTAGGTCGTACCCATATAGACTTGTGGTTGTACGGTAGTGATTAGTTTGGACAATCACAAGCGTCAGTCCTTAATTGACTAGGACGGAACATTCACAATATAAGTTCTCATGCTAAATCTGTACCAGCCAAATCTTACCCTCCGCCCAAGTCTAAAACCAATTTTCACCATTTGTTTTATTTTATAAACAAATGGCAACACCTGTTGCCAAACACTTGATAAAAACTATTGCTTAAATATTTGATAGCATTATTCCCAACCATAGGGTTATATTGATTGAACATCTTGTCTAAGCAGTTACTACCGTTCTAAAATTATCAAATAGTTATATAATCTCAATACTGAGATAAAGGAAACCTAGGGTGACCAAGGTACATGGATGTCAACATCAAATGAGGGTATAACAATTATCGAATTAACTAATAACCCAAAGACAGAAATTAACATTTTAGGTAACATAGCAATGCAATTAAATTTGAAATATTAAAATGATTTTGGTAAACATAGGTACAAATGGTCAAAGGAGACTAGACTTCTTGAATGTTGTCTAGACCTTCCTACTGCGGATCAGAAAACTCTTCGGCGATGTCGGGTTCTATGCGCAAAAATAAGAAACCCAAATAAATAAATAAACACAAATAAAGACACAAAAATACAAAATATATACATACTGAAAGGAAGATATTGAATTTAGAAGAATTAAGAAATTTGAAATGAGTGCAAATCGAGCTAGGATGCAGTAGAAGCTTCTGGAAGTTTGAAACTTCAAAAAAAAAGAAAAAAAGGAGATTTTCTGGATGGCTTTGGAATAGATCGGAGTAGTTCGATCAGCACTAGGAGACATTCGGACCAGTCCGAAAGCTATATAGGGCCTGTTTGGTTCCCTTCTCAACACAGCCTGGCTCGCACGAGCCAGCCGGGCCACCGTTGGCCAGGCTCAGTGCATGCAAATAGGGCGTGTTTGGTTACCTGGCTCGTTGCAGCCAGGACAGAAGCAGCTGGTGTTTGGTTGCATGCATTTGCATCAGATTCAAAATAAAAAGCTGCATGAACCTTGTTTGGTTGCCTGCATACAAGCTGCATGGCTGACTAGTTTTGTTGAAGTAGTAAGATTACCAACATTGAAGTCCAAGAACATATTGTAGCATACAAGTTTGTTTGCATTGCATATTACACCGATTTGGAAAGCAAAATTAGGATCACTAAAGCCTGAACTAGTATTATTCCACCCTCCACTAAAATAACAATGTCTTTCCATTTGTAACCTCCCATCTTAATTTTAGGTACTCCAGGCTCTACTAAAGCCTGAAGTTGTGCACCATTGAATGTCGTAAAAGCTTCTTCTCTTGTCTTATATTTCCTATAGCAAGCTCCTTTGAAGCCGATTACTTGCTCATGGCATGCCTCCCATGTGGAAAACACACCTGTTTTGCGGCCAGCATGCACTACGTACCAGGACATAGAGGCTGACAATAAAAGCATAAACCATGAATTAGAATGAATAATAAGAGTAACTTCAACAGCAAAGAAAAAACCAACTCTTCCTACAGCAAAGAATAATAAGAGTATCTTCAACAGCAAAGAATAATAAGAGTATCTTCACAGTTATGGAGGGGTTCAGGCCGCAGGCCCTAAGGCACTTGGTATTGCTAACCCAATAAAGCTGGCTGTGTGTATTTGAACATTAACAGTCAAGGCTTCTCATATGGCATACACCATAGCATGTTTGATGTGTCTGTAAAAAGTCATGTGACCCAAGTCTCAAGTTCCAGTGACATTTCATTTTTCCCAGAGAAAAACTAGGGCTCCAAATCAGAAGCTATATGGCATACAGCATAGCAGCTTTCATTCAGAAAGGGCGTAAGAAGCTATACTAGGCATTGCACTCCAATGTAAGCATATCACTTCCTCTAAACTCCCATGGACACTTTCCTTCTGTGAAGTCCCAATGAAGTATGAATATGAATATGAAGTATGAAGTAAGAAAAGCTCTCCACAAAATTGCAAATATGAAGTAAAAAAGAATGCCCACAACTATGTTGAATATCAAAATGAAAACACAGCCTGGGACTATACAAATATTGACAAATTCAATAGTATAATATAAGAGTGCACAATTAAAGCACCTAGGACTGGAAATCTTTGTAGCAAGTGCAGGAGGGGCATATCTAGTTATTGCACAAAGGATTTCAGCCGCATTTGCATTAGATGAGACAATTCATTAGAGACAATTCATTTGAATACATAGTTTCATCAAAAAAAAGTCAGAAAAGAGATATGGCTGCATAATTTCATTAGAGAAAAGGGCTGAAAAAACCATACCTTCTTGTACATGCTCAGAATTAAGAAAACAACATCACTGGCTGGAGGCATATGCTCAGCTGGTTGAAAAAACAGAACCAAGCCCAACAGTACATGCTCAGAATTAAGAAAACATCACTGGCTGGAGGCATATGCTCAGAATTCAAAAAACAACATCAGTGGCTTGAGGCAAATTATGCTCAGTTTTAAAAAAACACAACATCAGTGGCTTGAGGCATACATGCTCAGAATTCAGAAAACATCACTGGCTTGAGGCATACATGCTCAGAATTCAAAAAACAACATCACTGGCTTGAGGCATATGCTCAGAATCAAATCATCTAGTCATAGGCAAGCAGGCCCATGCTCAGTTTAGGTTAACAGCATCAAGGTTTAGTAATAGTGGCACATTGAAGTCACTAACTATATGTTAGTGTCAGTAAGAAAGCAGGATCAGGTGAGCAAATGTCTTTCCCTAAGCAAACTGCATAGCCGGAAAAAGGGAGCCCTTCTCATGCGAAGCATCTTTACACACTCTACATCATTACAGTTGTAAATCAAGTCCAGATTTTTTTGGCGCTCTTCATCCATCTTGCTAAGGGGCCCATAAGTGAGCTGAGGCCGTGAACAATGATGCAGTCTAAACCTAGTAAAAATGAATGCGTACATGGCTGTGATAAGAGCGGCAGCCCGAGCAAAAAGCAAGCGTCTCTTCTCTTGCAAATCCATCTATACAAAGAAAGGTATTTGACAGGACTGAGTAACCACGAACTCAAGAACAGCATAATTTTTTTCTACAAAATAACAGGACCACAACATTTGAGTGCAATGGACAAAATGATCAGATTATAATAGCCATCATCATAGACTTGGACATATGCTCAGATTATAATAGCCATCATCATTGAAAGTGGGGACGAGAGAGGGGATGGGATGTCTCATATGTACCGAACACAAAGAACGCAGAACAAGTTGGATCCGTGCCTGATTGCCAACCAAGAACTCAGATCTGGTGAGCCTGAGGCGACAGTCCTACAAAAGGTGAGTGATGGTGTCATCACCATCATTAGGGTTACGAGATCAAGAGAAGAGACCAAAAAAACACAAAGAATGGAGAACAAGTTGGATCTGTACCTGATTGGCAACCAAGAACTCAGATCTGGTGAGCCTGAGGCGAGATTGCTACAAAAGGTGAGTGATGGTGTCATCACCAAGCATTAGGGTTACGAGATCAAGAGAAGAGACCAAAAAATACACAAAGAACGCAGAACAAGTTGGATCCGTGCCTGATTGCCAACCAAGAACTCAGATCTGGTGAGCCTGAGGCGACAGTCCTACAAAAGGTGAGTGATGGTGTCATCACCATCATTAGTGTTACGAGATCAAGAGAAGAGACCCAAAAAAACACAAAGAACGAAGAACAAGTTGGATCCGTACCTGATTGGCAACCAAGAACTCAGATCTGGTGAGCCTGAGGCGAGATTGCTACAAAAGGTGAGTGATGGTGTCATCACCAAGCATTAGGGTTACGAGATCAAGAGAAGAGACCAAAAAAAACACAAAGAACGCACAACAAGTTGGATCCGTACCTGATTGGCAACCAAGAACTCAGATCTGGTGAGCCTGAGGCGAGATCCAGACTTAGATCCAGAGCACCTCGAAGACAACGAGCCAGAGAGGGGAAGGATCAGCTCGCCATGAATCAGTAAACAAGAGCACAAAGAAGAGGAGACCGAGGGTTCGAAGGTGGATGACCTACTTCCGGAGTCGACGGGGAGCGAACCGAGGGGATGGCGGCGGGGGAGGGGGATATATACGCGGTGAGTGGCGCGAAAGGGGGAGCGAACCCTAGCGAGTTCGCGCCATCTCCCGGCGGCCAGATTTTGCCCCGCGCGCGCGTCCGCGGCTGCAGCGCAAGAGCCAGGCCGGGGAGAAACGCCAGAGTTCTGCGTTTCCACGGAGCCTGGCCGAGGGGGTCATTTTGCACGAGCGGGGCCTGGCCGAAGCAAGTACCCAGGCAACCAAACACGGGTAACCTGCACGAGCGGGGCCTGGTTAAGGCGGGTGCAGGGAACCAAACACGCCCATAGTGGTCGATAGGATTTGGGCAGTTGAACAGCCATGATCGGATGGCTGAACGTGGTCGAAAATTTAGATGTTGCGATGGTCGAAGTGGCTGTGAGTGGTCGGTGGTCGAAATGTGGTTGGAAGGAATGGTCAAAAAGTTTGAAGAGGTCGAATGACTGCCGTGGTCGAATAGGGGAGTGGTCGAACAAGGGTGCGGTCGAAAGCGAAGGTGGTCGAAGTATATAACATGGTCAAAAGTTATATGTGGTCAAAAGGCTTTATGTGGTCGAAAGGTTTTATGTGGTCGAAACCTACGAGAATTGTCAGACCACCTAGACTGGTCGTAGCCAATGAGGTTGTCATAACCGACCAGAACAATCGTAACACTGATGGTGATCGAAAGCGGCTGTGGTCGTAGGATCGGAGGGTTCAGAGAGGTCGAAGGGTTCGAAGGGTTCGAAGAGGTCGGAGGGTATAACATGGTTGAAGGCTAGAGAGATGTTCAGACCATCCAATTGACCAGAGAGACATCTGGACCATCTAGTCAGCCAAAGAGACGTTCGAACCATCCAGCCAGCCAAAGAGATGAGGTGGTACGGAGAAGGTTTTGGTCTATGGTTGCTTTATCGGAGATAGATCGGTGGTGAGGCGGCTGAGGTTTGCACGGTCACGACGAAGATAAAGACAACATTAGCAACAGCGGAAGACGGCGGCGAAGGAGTGCTTTGGTGAGGGAAAGTCTCTAGTGACAGCCTTGGACGGTGAAGCGGTCGACAACGATGAAAGTCGAAAACGGCCGATTCCATGAAAATTCAATTCCTGACAATTTACAGAGATGGAGCTTTGTAAAGGCAGCCGGGCGACGTATGCAAGCAGTGTACGACATGTCTTCGGCCAACCTCAGGGATTTCTCTAGAGGAAGAAAGGTTTTGGGTAGATGAAAAGGAAGGCGATACGATCATGGTGTTTGAATTTGTAGCTTGGGCAAAGAACGGAAATCGACGGAATTAACGGCACCATGCAAACGTTTCTCTGCATTAAGGACGTGTACATAGCTTAAATTGGGGCAGTTTCCAAGTAAAAACGATGGGGAGAAATGGCCCTTGGCCGATTGGAGATTTGAGCCTATTGGTCTAGGCGCAAGGTAGAAGAAAAAGAATAGTAACTATGGCCTGAAGGATAAAAGGAAGGAAAGAAGAAAGCTAAATGAGAAAGGAAGAAAGAAGTATGGTGGCTGATGTTGTTCGGCTGCGGATTAAGCGAGCCACATAAGGGTCAGCAGAGGGATGGATTCCCCCAAATGAATTTTCTTTTGATTCGTATTAAGCTTTAACTAATTCAAGAAAAATCCAAATAAAATTTCAAAATTTTTGAATAATTAATTTGAAATTAATTCTTTTTAAAAAACTGAAATTTTGGGATGTTACACTATCAGAAAGAAGGAAACAACGAATAAGAATCACTGGAGACAAATCCTCCATACTTACCTTTCTGATGACTAGGCTGTTGAATCTCCACGACAACCTACCTCAGAAAGATGATATCCATATATTTTTGTATTTGCATTTGTAATAATATCTCATGGCCTGTATCAATTTTATCACGCCTCTCTCTTTTTGTTTGCAAGGCAAAAGGGCAACTCACCCAAAGACATAGCAAATGGCTCTCTATTTAATTTTTTTTACCAACAGAGAGTTTGCATGTGCCTGTTGTGCCAAAGAATTTGAAATTAAGTAACATTGATGTGCTTCCCGAGAAAAAGGAAAGCGTAGACCACCTCCGATCATTTCCGTTGCAGATGAGAAAAAGACCAAAAGCTAAGTGCAAGCTCACCATTGAAAACGAGATGAAATTTGATCATGTACCTTCATTGGACATCCCTAGTACTGATGATTTAGTAAGTAATGAGGAGCTCAACCGCATGCTTACAGGTGAAGGCGTTCACGATCTTGGTGAATTCTTCAATATATCAGTTGAAGATTTTGATATAACCGAATTGAGTATGAACCAATCAACTTCTATGCCGGCAATAGCTCACAATCTGCCCCTAGACTCTGAGTTGTTAGATACCATAACTTCTTCCATTCACGGTAGCCTCATATGCATTGCATGCGTGTTAGCATATATTTTCTTATTCTATTTCTATTCAGCCTGCATATGTACCTTTCCTCTTGCTCTTTTTTTTAGGTTGTGAACAAGAAACTCACCATTTGAAAAGTAGTGAAGTATCACCACCAAGCATGGACCTCTCATTTGTTGAGAAAGCATTCATGGATGCCACTGATATGGTGTTAACAAAGGCTATTGAAGGGTTAGATGCTACTTCACTAAGTGACCCAATTCACGGGGCCTTCTTGGAAACCATTTCTTCACAACTCCCTACTCATATACCAGGAGTTTTCAGAGATTAGGAAATATTACCCAGCTCATCACTATTTCAAATCAACTACAGCAAGCACATTTAGATTTTGAACATAGCTCTGGATAGAAAGGGAAAATTGCTGCTAAAGCCAAACATGAGCTCACATCCCATGAAGACACTATCAAGTGTATCTCTCAAGAGATAAAATCTGCAGATGCAAAGTACTCCAAGAACAAAAAGTTGGCAATAGATCTTAGTGCTCAACTTAGTAAGGTCACCAGTGCGTTGAAGGAGCTCCAGTAGGATAAGGAACGTTTTCAGCAAGCGCACACTAGACAAGACTCCGAAGTGAAGAAATGGGGCAGCATTCTTGTTGATGCTAACCAAAGACTTGATCAAGAAGCCAAGGTTCTCCAAGCGAGAACAGTGACTTTGGGGCAAGATGTCGAGCAACATCTTAAGGCTTTAAAGAATTGGCGCTCTAGACCAAACTAAGGATCCTTTGCTCAACTTGCTGCAATTTACTATTTAGATATTTTGGTTGGACCTGTAAGACTTTAATTGTTTGATATTCAGCTCTTTCATATTAAGCCCATCTATGTCGACACACTATTTATGCACTAAAGTTTATCTATGTCCTAAGACTTCATGCTCGTAAGAGACTGGTTATTTATCATTCGACTTGCAGTCTTATTTTTTTATTTTATAAGTGCCCCTTTTTTAAGACCATATAAGCGCCCTTCCCTTTTCTTATGGAAGTGCTTGTTTCTGCCCATGGACACATTGACTTTGCATGATGCATGCTTATGAGTGCTATTAGATCGAGGTGCATGCCTTGCAATTCATTCACGTGTGAGGGAGTGCATCGTTCAGTACATGTCAAAGAGAACAACATGATCGTCCAACGCGGTCAACCATTGTGGTTGAACCAACGTGGTCAAAACAACGTGATTGAACCGACGTGATCAATGCAACATGGTCACCACAACGTGGTTGAGACTCACGCGGCGCTGGAGTATAACCCTTTATGTCGTAACCTAGTCTCACACGGTTTTGACGTGATTTTGTACCACAGTTTAGGCTCATAAGGTTTTGGAGCTTTTCGTACCACAGTTTAGACTCGTAAGGTTTTGGAGCATGTTTTTTTAGGCGTAATAATGCTTTAAAAATTTCCATTTATCGGTAGTGGAGAATATTCACCGTCCAGGGAAATAATTTTATACACGCCACAAGAATAAACTTCTTTTACGATGTAAGGGCCTTCCCATTTAGGCTCAAATTTTCCTTGCATCCAATGTGTAATATTCATGGGGTGATAATAGCGAGAACTAAATCTCCTTATTTGAATGACCTTATTTTGAGGTGCTTATCAAAATCTCATGACATCCTTGCATCCGATATGTAATGCTTGAAGTCGCTTCTCTTCAAGATGTTCTAATTCCTCTAATCATAGTTTAGCGGCCTCTTCTTCTGAGAGCTTCTCATGCATAGCGATTCTCAGTGAATTAATTTGTACTTCCAACAGTAAGACCACTTCTCCTCCATACACCAGGGAGTAAGGTGTTTTATTTTAAATTTTGGGCACAACATTTCCATATGTCTATTTTTGAATGGTGATCCGTTATCGGATATAATTCGTGAAGGGACGCCAAAGTGATATATGAGATGAGCTCTCACAAAATTCTCTACATTTTCTGCCTTAACTTCTCTTAATGGTATGAGTTCCGCCCATTTAGAGAAATAGTTGGTCGCTGCGAGAATGAATTTATACCCTTTTGATGATGGTGGTTGAATGAGTCTGACTATATCCATTCCCCACATTTTGAAGGGCTAGGACATGCTGGTGGGATGCAGTGGCTCATGTGGTTGATGGATGAAGTCGGCATGTACCTGACATTCGTGACACCTTGGTGCAAATTTCAGGGCATCTTCAAACATTGTAGGCCAATAATAGCCTAAAAGTTTTAGTTGATAATGCAGTTTGGAACCAGATTGGTGTGCACCGTAAACTCCGGTATGCACTTCCCTCAACACTTCCATCACCTCATTTCTAGCGAGGAGCGCAGTAGGATGCCATCATATGAGCACCGAGAAAGCATATTGTTTGTACATGTGTAATGGATTGACCTTCTCCGGATTCTTGTTCTTTCACTAGAATCAAGGAGTAGATAACCATGGAGTAAATAATCGAGAAATAGAGTTCTCCAATCTCCCACCTCGATTTCACAAATATCTGTTGTCATTGATATAGAGGATGTTATTTCCTCTTCCTTAGTGAGTATCGACATGACTCTCCACTTCTCTATGTGCATGTCCATTGTCTCATAAGAATTTAATGATATGCTGGCTGCCAAACTTGCCAACACATCGGCTTTTTAATTTTGGCTTCTAACAATATGTTGCATACTTAAGTTAGTGAATATAGGCATAAGCTCCTTTTCTTTTCGAAAATATGGCATTAATTTTTCTTTCTTTACCATGAAGTTCCAAAAAGTTAGTTAATGACTAATTGGGAACCACCATACACCAACAGTGTGTTTAATCCCATATTTAAGGCTATTTTTAGCCCAATAATTAAGGCTTCATACTCAGCAAAATTATTTAAAACTGCCGAGGTTAAAGTGAACAAATATAGAATTATTCCTCCACTAGGCGTAATAAAGATAATGCATGTGCCTACTCCTGATTTTCGGCAAGAACCATCAAAATATATTTGCCATATTTAATTGGTGACTGATGTGACCAATACTTGTTCGTCTGCTAAATCATCATTGATAGAAAAATCATCCGAGATAGGATGTGTAGCTAGAAAGTTTGCCAAAGCTTGTCCTTTCATAACTTTTTGTGATAGGAATACAATGTCGAATTGTGATAGGAACATTGCCCATTTAGCTAATCTCTCTGAAGGACCATTTTATTTAAGATGTATTGGAGCAGATCAGCATTGGAGCAGATCAGCCCTTGAAATGAGGTGCACGGTGTGCTCTAGCATATACTGGCACAACTTTTGTGCCGCAAATACCAAGGATAGACATTTTTTTCATTTCTAGATAATTGCATTCTGCCCCTACAAGGGTGTGACTGAGATAATATAAGGACATTTCTTTTCCTTCATCATTGCTTGTGCCAACAGAGCGCCTAATGATGTTGGCATGGCTGCCATATAAAGAAGCGGTGGTTGTCCTTTAATTGGCGCATTCAAGATAAGGGGATTTATTAAGTATTTCTTTATATCTAAAAATGGATTTTGGCATGCTTGATCCAATTGAAAAGAAACACCCTTTTTCATAAGCCGAGAAAAGGGTTTGCATCTCTCGGATAAATTTGAGATAATCTCCTAATATATATTAACTGACCTTTGAGGCTCTTCAATTCATGAAGGTTTTTAGGTGGCGGCATTTTAACAATCGCCTCTACTTTAGTCGGATCAATTTTGATTCCACGCTTTGTAACTATAAAGCCAAGTCTTCTTGTACAGCGAGTCGATGTACTGCCACGGTTGGGTCTAGCCTCGTCATTTCATCATATGTCCAAGCAAACACATCCCTATTTGCGGAAAGAAATTTATGATATTCTTTATTATTTTCCTTGGATAAATATTTGATGATATATACTAGGCGAGGATCATTAGGCGTTCCAATATTAATTTCTTCCAATTCATCAACGGTGGATTGATCTCTATCCTCCCTTTGTGGAGTTGCTGCTGTTGTGTTTATAAATTCAGCCGAGGTCATACAGACATCATAACCCAACCCATATATCTTTTCGTTTAATGTTTGATCTTTGTGCAAGGCTTCAGGTTGTGACTGGAACAACACTTTTTCAAATGGTGCAAGCTACCGCCAGCCATTGCATAAAGAAGGACCTTTGAATATATCATAACCCATTTTATATATCATATAAAGAACTTTATTATCATATAAAGAAATAGGCAATGATTCATCATCGTTATTTGACAAGGTGATCTGAGCCACAGCTCTTCTTTTATTTTTGCTTGTGCTAGAGTTATGCAATTGATATTGACCTTGCTTTATTTTATGTTGTACCAAAGGAGGTAAGGGTGTCGAAAATTTAATACCTTTATTAGAGATTGACTTATTCAAGACACGAAATATTGGATATTGTTTCTTCCTTTGGTTACTTAGTATATATTGATATACCTTCTTTCTTGATGAGGCTTCCTTAGTATCTCTCTTTATGAAATTTGATTCCAATACAAACATTGACTTTGGCTTGTGCACTTTATCAACGGACTCAAAGTAGAATTTTGCATCAGCATAGAAGGATTCAGCTATCGTGAATGGCTTTTTATTAGCAAATATCCGTATTGTCTCCCCTGACTGATCCCTATATTTGATGCATTGATGAAGCATAGATGGTACGACTTGATTTCCATGAAACCATGGGCGACCAAGTAGGGCATTATATGAGGTAGCCGCATCGATCACGTGAAAGTTGATATATGTGCGTAATGCTTCCAGCTTTACAACCAATGATATGGTATCCATTCCTTCCTGGCCAGACTGACTGAAGCCATGAATAACCACTTTAGATTGACTCAAATCCTTTTTGGAATACCCGATTCTTTTTAGGGAACGTAAGGATAATAAATTTATGGCAGATCCACCATCTATCATTATGTGATTTATGGACATTTCATCAATCTCACTGAACATGAGAAGTGGTCTATTATGCTTTTTAGAATCTAATAGCATGTCCTCCTCAGTGAACGTCATATATAATGATTCAGGTACCTCTATCTTGCGACACTTCTACTCTATAGTATTCAGGGAAAGAAAGCGTCATAACAAAAGCCTTGTGCAAATTAGATGAAAGACACAAAGCATCATACACAGAAAGCATAGCTGGTATTTTCTTTAAGTGAGATATTACATCATACTTGATTGACATATTAGCGGTGGAGTCAGTCATTTCATTCGGGATTACATCTTTGTCTTTGGGCTTCCTTCTAGCAGGAAGATGAGGATCAACTAGTTGGCGACCTGATCTAAGTTGAACTTGGTCAACTTTTGGACATTCTTCTTTAGGGAAATAAAGAGAGTCACCATCATCATCTTTGAAGATCCCAATGGTGAGGACATTGAATTCTTCATGAGCACCACTCGCATGCATCGTCCATCTTTGCTCTATTCTTGATGTCGAGTGTGTAGCCTCATCTTGTGTCATCATTTGCCACAGTACGTGGCCTCCTGACCACCACTGCCCCCTATCTTGGACTCTTCAGAAAGTTGATGGGTTAAGCTTTGTGGTATGGATCCATCAATGAAAAGCCTTTCTTTAGGTTGACAGCTGCATCTTTGCTGCCGACCATGGCATGATGCATGGCCTAAGAAAATCATTGGAATAAAGTCAAACTCTAATATCAGCATTCTTTTATCATAAGCTGATGTCATATTATGAGTTGGTGCCATATTCGAAGATGCATAACTCACCAAGTCATCTTGAAAGGTGGCGATGTTTGTTGTAGCTATTTTCTTGCCTTTCTTGAAGCTTTTAAGGATGTCTGCATCAACTATCCCTTCAACAATCATTTTCTAGTTAATATTCTTTACCACAAAGCAATGTTTAAGCGTGTGCCCTAAGATGCGATGGTAGTGGCAAAATTTGGCTCATTGAACTTGGAAGTTTCTTCTATTCTTTTTGGCTTAGGGAGTTCTATGAGATTCAACTCCTATAACCCCATAAATAAGTCCTCAACATCCTCATTTGGGAAGAAGTACTCTCTATTTTGTCACTCACTAAGAGTTGGTCTCCTGCAAGCTTGTGTTCCCGTTTGCTCTTGATTTCTTGTGGTGGCTCCCCTGGATTGCGATTGTGGAATCACTGCCATCGCTTCCATGGCTTGCACCTACTTTGGTTTAGCAGGCAACTTATCACGTTGTCCCTCTTTCTCTACAGGCTTGATGAATGTCTTTGTTCGACATGCAATATGTTGCATATAATTTGCAACATCTATAGCCTTAGAAGCCAGCTCTTTAAAAGTGACAGGCCGCACGCCTCGCAAATAAACGGCTATGTCAGGGCACAAATTGTTCATGCACATCCGCACCACTTCAGGCACGGTAATTGGATGTGGGCAGTGGAGGTTTAAATTTCTCCACCTATTAATGAAATCAGCAACCTTTTCATTTGCTCTTTGCTCTGTCTGGGTCAATTCAGTGATGCCTACTATTCTCTGAGTGCTATAGAAGCACTCGAGAAAAGCATCTTGCATTTGTTCCCATGTCTTGATCGACCCTGGTATTAACTTGTTGTACCATGTGAAGGCCAAACCAGACAGTATTTGCACAAATTGTCACAAGAGAAGCACCCCATTATAGGTTGTATCTTTACAGGCTGCTAGAAAATGAGCTATGTGCTTGTGAAGAAACCCGGTTCCATTGAACTTGCTAAATTGCGACTAGCGGTAATTGCTTGAAAAAGGAACCATATCAACATCTAGTGGGTACAGCTTAACATACTCCGGACGCATCAAGTAGTGAGCTTTCATATACTGGGCTTTAACCCCCTCAGCAATCATTTTTTGAATCGCCTCAAGGCTAATTGCAGGCAATGACTGATGACTACGATGACTAGCAGCAGCATGCACATCATTATCTCAGCTTTTAGATTTAGCTATTTGATTACGTAGAGTAGCCAATTCATCTTCTTTTTGTTGAAGTGCTATTGTAAGTTAGGCTAGCTGCTCGTCAACTGAATGTGTTTCATTTGCCGCAATAACTTGTTCTGTGCGGCATGGCTCAAAACTACGGGAACACGGTTCATAAGCATTTGTAGCATGCGAAATATCATCTTCAGGTGAAGAAGAGGAATCACTATGTAGGGGATTATGAGACCCTAAGTAATTCAAATCATGCACTTCATTACTCGAATTTGTTTGACTACAAATTATAGGACGATGACCATTTACAACACTCTTTCGAGCTTTCTTTCTTTTGAAGTGTGTCGATACTGAAAACGCTTCGCTCGTGTCATCTGCCACCTCTATGACTTCGACCGGCATCAAGAGAAGCACCTCGAGTGTATTTTTTTAAGGCTTTCTTTCGAGTTGGCTAGGGAGCCATCACTGTTGCCGCCTTCTTGGATGTGCTTGCTGGTTTCTCCTCCACTTGGGTCTTACCACCATGATTTGATGAAGGAGAGTCTGCTCCTTGAATTTTGCTAGTCTTCGAGTCAACTCATACTGCTAACTCCATTTGCTTGTAGGCTGCTCATTTTGCATGTACACGGGTAGCTTGGGTGACGTAATTTTGTCGCCGAGGGTCTTACTCAATGAACTCTTGGTACTACTGCCACTTGGTGAGGGCTTCCGCTCACCACAAAATGGCACCCTCAACATCATTTGCAGATGTGGACGTGCCCAGAAGTATCTCCCTCAGATTTTAGTAGATACTCCATGTGATATATGCATCTAGGGCAGGATTCATTCTTCCTCGAATTCTCGGGCGGTTCCTCCTTACCCTACTCCAAATGGTATTGCCCACTTGCTCACATTGACAATTTGCCATGATAGTCAATCGCCATAGGGAAATCAACCCACGCACACTAAACATTGCGTTGATGATGACAATGCCATGATAAAGAAAATAAATCTTCAAAGGAAGGTCGTGGAATTGGGGTAGATGACGACGTAGGATCTGAAAGTGTATCCGTTGCATTCACGTGGCCCTTCTTGATATCACCAGGTGTAAGGTACACTCCTTCCCACAGGAGCATACGCTTGCGATCTAGTTCGGGCACCGACCTGCTGGGTTTGTCAGCCAGTGCAAGGATGAACTCCGATGCATCAACTCGGAGTCGAGTTTGTGCATGACATGGTTTGTCTTGGGATGATGACATAGCATGCTCTACCATCACAGCCTTCCCTTTGCTAATTGGTTGCGGACAATGGGATTGATCTAGCACCACAGTGTTTCCTTTTGAGGTCGATGACATGACCAAAGCCGCAGTCTTGGAAGGAGCTGCCCCTAATATGCATAGGGCAGGCTTTGATGAGCTCACCCCCAACAGCTTATGAGCAGTTTAGGATGGTTTGACACTTGATGCAGATGAAGTGCCTGCCTTCAATGATGGGTACGTATTTGCCCCCAGCATTGTACACAATGTCAATGGAGAGACCACTCCCTTCACTTTAGAAGTTGTTGGGGAAGGGGTCATAGTCTGTTCACGTGGCTTTATTTCCATTGGACCCATCCACTTTGCACAAATAGGCCACTCATGCAGTGTTGCGTGACGGAATCTTGACGATGATTCTTGACTTGCAGACTTGGCATGTGCTACCTTGGAAAAGCCAGCAGGAACTGAGTCAAAGGACCTAGCCTCGCGTACTTTAAGGTGCTGCTCATGTGAGTTGGTTTCTGAAGCTTTTGCTGCAACCCTCATCCTCCTCTTGGCTGACTTGGACAAAATAGGAATGAACCCATCCTGGCGGGCAGAAGTGATTTCTGCAGTGAACTTGCACTAGTAGTAGCCTGGAAAGGCCCTACCAGCACATCTAGCCACAGTGACCCAAAGCGTAGGGTGATGAATTGTTGAACACGCCCTTCCATCCCTTCAAATAGAGAAAATTGTATATAGCTTTCTTACATACACATATATTTCAGCGAGCTCGAAACGACGTGGTTGAACCCAACGTGGTCACAACACTATTCCTTTGAGTGCTCTGAGTACTCCACATTCGGACTCAAATATGGGCTATGATCGCTTCGCACTCGGAATCTTTAACTGCAGCGTACTCCAAATTTTCAACCGATGCTGCTCGAACGTTTTGACTTCGAACTCAAAGCTTTTGACCATTTTGCACTGACACGAATGTTAAGATTGAGCACTCCTGTACTCGTTACTTTTCAGCAGGATATTAGTTCCAGCTATTTTATATTGCAATGGATTTTAGCCGTTAGCATACTTTGATGATTATTTAGATATATTTACTCATATTTTGAGTTCGGGACAAAATCAGTGTCAATAGAATGGAGGTAATGGTAAAAGGAATTTTGAAGAAAATGAGGAGGACTTACAAACTAATGAAACTCACAAAAGAGGCAAGAGACAAAAACACAAGTGATGACAAGCTTGTGCACAATTCAAATGCTGCTAAGTGGTGGTGAACATGCTCTCCATGTAATGAATGCTAGTATAATGCAATTGAAACAGATTGAAGAGGGCAAACAAATGGCACAACAACTTCAGCTTTTGGACCAGCAAAGGCAGGATGTTGATTATCAGGGGGAGGTGAATGTGGATGAAACTCTTCAAGGTCCACTTGTGAGTACAGATAAAATGGTAAATCAATCCATGTTAAAAGAGAAAAGGGTTGCTGATGAAGAAACAAATATTAGTACTGGAAGGATTTAGGAGAAACCAATTGTGTTGACAAATGAAGTGCAAATTGAATAGAAGTCAGCCACACATGATGTTGTCTAGGATAGAATACATTGTTTAGATAGTGGTAGCTCACATTATTTGGGATCTCAAGATTCTACTTTTGGGAGGAAGCTGGGAATAGAAGTTTTTGAAAGTGTCATGCAAGAGAAGGATATCAGTGTTGATCAAGCTCTTGAAGATAAATCAACTCACAAGAACATGCTAACAGCTAGGCAGGAGACAATACAACTGCAGCTAGTGGTCTGAGAAGGAGTGCTAGAATTAGAGATACCAAAGAGATAATGTCCTGGACAAGGCTAAGGAGAGAGCCAAGCTAAAAGGTCTTGAGACTCATACAGGTACTTGAGAGACCCTGTACAAGGTCAAATAAATGTTTGTGATAACAATTGGTATTTTAGTTGAATTGAATTTAAATTTTACAATAGTTTCAAAAAAACTACATTTGCTGCCAATGTTCCTGATCGGACTGTTGGGAGGAAGCGATCGGACCGGCCTATGAACGGTGGTCTGACCGGTAATCTGGTGTGACCAGATATTGGGTGACAGTCCGACCATTGGGGTGGTATGACCAATTCCTAGTTAGTGACTGCTTTTTCCAGAGAGTCTTTTGAAGTTGGCATCGTGTGGTCAGACCTGCCATGGTTGGCGGTCAAACTGGGGTGAGTTGGCGGTGCGACTGGTATTGAAAATGAGGTCACACCGGGTGGCCGGTCAGACCGGCTAGTGTTTGGCAGTCTAATCACAGCGGTTCGATCGGCATGAGTAGAGTGGTCAGACCGGAGGCTGCAGTGAGAAAACAAGTTGAGTTGAGTTGGTTTGAGGTTAGTTCATGGCTTGGGAGCTTTCAGGGTTCGTGTTGCGTTGCATGATACATGTGTTTGACTAATGTGAGTCAAATACATAGAACTTGTGCTCGATATGGTTATTTGGTCTTTGGATGTGCATGTGGCTTGGAGGACGTAGAGGTTGGCGACAATGGACTAAGACTAAGTAGAGGAGCTGAGGTCTGAGCAGTCATGTAAGTCCGGCTGAGGCTAAGTGGCTCAAGCATGAAGCATAAGAGAAGACAAGGATCGTGAAGAGACAAGTTGATGCATATGGTGTGCCTAGTGATGAGGCTAATACACGAAAAGACAGTTCGAGGGAGTTGAATGCGTGAAGATGTGACGGCTAGCCATTAGGCACGATGGGCTACATATCAAATCATGGAGAGATGCTTTGAGGTAAAAGTGAAGACGAAGCCAAAGGAGTGTGTCTGGAAGTTTCGTCGAAGGTATTTTGGTAGTTGGCCAAATACTAAGTTGGTGACTTGATCAAAATCATGGTGTGGAGAGGCGCAAAGGAGAAGTTGTTTTAGGTCAAAAGAGCTAGAATTGACAAGTTGATCAATCGTTAAATAATTAGTGGGTTGAGTCTTGTAAATGCTTTAAGAAGTATGTGTGAGAGTGTGTAAAATTCGTGTTAGTAGGGTTGACAGGTTTCCCCGGTAATATTAATGGGTTGGACCCATTAAGATTGTGCTAGTTATTTAAAAGAGAGGAGAGAAGGTGGTAGATCCAAAGATTCTAGAGTTTAGTTTTTTGCTCTACTATCTTATCTCCTTTCATGGTTGTGAGAGAGAGAATTTGAGAGAGAAAAGGGTGCTGCTTTAGCTACACCTTATAATCATCCATACGTATGTAAACCTCATACTCCATTAAAGTATATCAAAACTTTGTCTTAATTATGTTCTTATATAGTTTTGCTTGTTCTTGAGCTAGATTTGTGATTTTGGGTTCATGGGAGTTCTAGCCTAATCTCTTATTTAAATTACTTTGCTTGGACATGTAAGAATAGATCTGGAAGACCTCATGTCTTGAATTGCCTCTTTTGTGGTAGAAATGAAAGTATCAATCACTTGTTCTTTGGTTGTTCTCTCTCAAGATTCATTTGAACCATAGTTTCTTGTGTGTTTGGCATTCCTAATTTACTTGAAAATGTTGATCACATGCTGAGAGGTTGGCTATGCAGTTTTACAGCTAAACAAAAGAGGTTGGTTGTTGGATGCGCTGCAATCTGTTGGTCCATATGGAAAACAAGAAATTCAATCTGCTTTCAGCGCAAACAACTCTCTGATCCTTCTGAAATTATACACCTTGTATCATATTGGTTAGATTTTTTGTCTGTTTTACATAAGCACGAGTACCACGGTGCGTTCCACAAAGGGGTTGATCAGCTCCAGTGGATGGCAGTGGAGGTCCTCTACAATACTTGAAGGGGATGGGCACCACTTACAAGAAGGCTTGATGTTGGTGTTAGAGTATATTGGCATATCTCTATATTTGATAGTTTATGATTTGTAATCCCAAAATACCTACCTTACCTCTAGGAGAGACTTCTTGCCTTCTAAGCTTTGTACTCTATATAAACTACCCTTAGCCTCAATACAATCATCCATTGCAGTATATTCATCCTCCTACATGGTATCAGAGCGGCACCGCTCCTAAGCCGCTGCCTCCACAGCTTCCACTGTGCCACCCCTGGGAGATGATCTCGTCTCCATAATCTCTACCGGGGCCGCGCAACCCACACTTTAAGTCGTGTCACCAATCATCCGATCGGCTACCAATTAGAGTTTTCCCTGGTCATCTTCAGATCGAGTTTTTTTCTAAATTTTTCAATCATAGATCGGTTTGTGTCGCCCTACTGACCCCTCGATGTTCCTCGGCTCCAGACTACACCGCCTTGGCTTCGACCTCTCCAGCGGCTCCTCTTCACCGATGTCATCGTGGCGTGACGCAGCGTGCTCGTCTACATGGCCCTCCCTCCGCGGCCTTCCGAGCGCCCCATCTACCATCGTCATCACACTGGATCATCATCGCTGGCTCGTCATCTGCAAGTACAAGCCGTCGCACCACCAGGAGCCCGCACTTGTGATCATGCCATTAACATGCACGGGTTACCACTACATCTCCCCTTTGGGCTACAGTGTCACTACCCGTGGTCACCATTGCCATCATCGACGCTACCGTCCTCATCTTGACGCTTCTTTGCGCCAAAGGCTCCAACTTTGCCGCCTATCTGCTCTCCTCGGTGGTCTTTCTGCCTGGATCTAGAGTCGGCTCGCTCCGCCGCTCATCTCTGTTGGCTCCAACGCCATGGATCTCCACGCCGGGTTTGGATCCGGCCAGATCCGAGCTCCCGACAAGCGGCCCTCCTCCCGGCTGCAGTTGTCGTCGCCCCCAACTGTCAATCATGCCTGCTATTGTGATTGACTACCACTTCGTCATCCCCCTCTATCGTCGGTGACGCCAGCTATTCCGCCAATATCTTCTCCTCCCCCTCTTCTGCCAATGATGCCAGCTGTTGCACCTTTCCTCCCACTGCTCCATCCACCGGTGTGGCTCTCCAACTTCACCGCCTCTTTGCTCCTTCCTCGGCAGATCGACCACGACCAAATGACCTCGACACCCGCTACCTCGAAATGGCTCCCTCCTCCATGGCTACAACCATGGTCACCTCGCTCTCAGTACCTCGCCAACAAAAGGCTATCATTAACTTAAGCAAACTCGTTGGTTCCCTTTACAGTCACCGCGTCCGCGACGCCACAACAATCCCCGACGCTCCCACTACGATTGCGGGGGATGTCAATCCAACGGTTCCCCCACCTTCGGTTTCCTCTCCAGTCTGACCATCCGCGACTCTACCACTACGACTGCGGGGATGTTAGAGTATATTAGCATATCTCTATATTTCGTAGTTCAGAATTTGTAATTCCATAATACATGCATTATCTCTAAGAAAAACTTCTTACCCTTCAGTCTTATATTTTATATAAACCGGCCTCGAACTTCAATCATCCATTATAGGATATTTATCTCCTACGGTTGGCTTACCTCGCTGATTGTTTCTGCTTTGTGTAGCTAGTTTCTCCTAGTTGTTAATCAGTAGGTGAGAACTTTTGTGGTTAACTCTGCTTTCTGAAAACGGTCTGGCATGGCGGAGCATCTGTTTTCAGGTTTTCAGCGTCTTCATTTATAGCTGGCTGTGTTTGCAGTTGCTTGTAGGATTTTGAGGTGTACAGCACGAACGGATGAGAGGATCAGTGTCTACTCAGCTGGTGCAAGCGAATCATTGATTCAATTCTGTTTCGAAAGAACGTACGCCACAGCTTAATAATGTAAAGTACAGGGCCAGTTGTTGCAAGCTAGTTCAATCATGCGATGGACACCACACAGAACAGGAGCCACGCGAATTAGCTCACCTCAATGCATGCACCAGACGCCCTATCCGGCCCGTCGCGAACAACTCTTCATAGTACCGCACTGTTCACAAGGAGCGCTGCAGTACCCTGATTCGGTTCGATCTGATCCAAGAGACAACTGCGCTCGGTAACTAACGCCTTCCTTGGTAACACAAACAAGCCATTATACTATTTCCGGATTTCTGTTAAAAAAAAACAGATCCAAGACATCTCTTTTATTTTGATAGGCAAAAATTCAACAATAATCCTAAAAAGAAAAAAATTAAATTCTTACATTTATCAAGAAAAAAGAAAAACATCGCCATCACTTATTTTGATAAGACTAGATTATAACGATACAAATTAATTATATACGTATATTAGAATTATATAGTAAATATAATTATATTTTAATTATAAATAATAAAGTTATATATTAAAAATAAATTGTATCATAATATTTAGTTGTACAATTACATGAATAAACCCATAAGCTCTCGTAAGGATTTCGTTTTGTTGGGTCCTGTCCGAAAACTAACACGTGCAGCTCCTGTTACTTCTGCAGACGTTGGTATAATCGCCGTGTGCCCGTGGACATGACATGACATGAAGCACACCACATGAACATACAGTGCATTTTTATTTATTTCTTCGTCTTTTAAGTCAGATTCTTTATAACTGGGAGAATGGTTTATTATTGTAGCTAATATTTTTTTATTTTAACGTAAGTATTTATATAAACAAATGAAATACTAATAAACTGATAAATCGTATTAAAAAGGTTATCTTAATGAATCGTTTTAAAATAATATGGAAGAATCTATTTTGTTTGTTTGCTCAAGAAAATCCTAAGCCATGAACTTACGCTGAGCGTGGCCAAAATAATCGTCGATCGATCGAGCCACGTACGTACAAACTTACAGCTCAAATTATTAATATTATCACCATCATATGATACAAGAAAGAATGCAACCAAAGCAAAGCAATGCCGATGCCACTGCAAGTGTGATGTGTCGCCGGGCCCCACCTCCCTCTCCCTTGACAGCGCCACTCCAACTAATTATTTCGTTCGCTTCCCGCGCACTCCACTCCACCCCACCCTTTCCACGAAAAAAGGCCACGCACCTCGCTATGCTAGCTCCCTCCCACTCTTAGCTGGCAATGTCGCGCGATCCGAGCCGTCGATATATCTCAGCACGAATCTTGAAGAGCAACCCACTGGTCCTCCTAGTTGGGTTTCCGGCAGTTGGACCGGATCTCGCCGCTGGAGCCGGTGAGCGGGCTGAGGTTGCCCATCTTGATCATGGAGGTGACGAAGTCGCGGGAGAAGGCGGCGCCGTTGGCGGCGTACTGCTGCGCGATGGAGTCGACGGGCCCGCCGCCGCTGAATAGCTCCTGGTCGGAGTGGAGGAGGCCGAACCGGCCCATCAGGTTGCGGAAGAAGCCGTTGTCGAAGCGCACGGAGCTGAGCGCGTCGAGCGGGACAAGGTTGCCGTCGCTGCCCTGCGCCGGGCACACCTGCCGCCGCCGCAGCGCGAACCCGGGGCTGATGTTGCTGTCATTGTACACGCGGGACCGGAAGCTCGAGCACCGCGCCGCGCCGATCGTGTGCGCGCCCGACAGCGCCACCAGGTCGCGGGAGTCGAGACCCTTGGACGCGAACGTCGAGACAAGCGTGCTCGCGCTCGACGACGGCGAGGGCAGGTTGCTGTTCGCCGCCGCCTGGCTCGCCGTGCGCGTGTCGCGCCGGCCCAGAGGCACCGCCCACGTCGGCCCGCCCAGCTGCACGTACGTCATGTAAAAAAAAGGACATCAAGGTTATTTAAAGAGAGCAACAAAGATGGACCAAACCATGCTCAGCTATCACTGGTACTGCTGCTGTGTTTCACTATTAGAATCTACGCCATTCATGCACGAAAAAAGTGACTGTCTAGTTCAGATTAAGCTTCCAACTCCAAACGATCTTAGCTTTTGGTTTATTTTGACTTTTAGTTTATTTAAATCAAAAGCCCTTCAAATATATTGGCTTCTAATTTTAGTTTATTTCATTTTATTTTTTCTTTTTTTCACATTCCTTTGTATTATCCGTGATAATATAATAAATTTTTTTATTATTTCTATTTTTCTATAAAAAAAATTAGCAACTATTACCATGTAATTTAATTCATAAGGCACGGGCAAAAACCATCCTATATCGTGCAACGGCAGCAACCTAGGCGCTAGCAAAGGATTGGCCCACATGTCAGACGGGCATGTGCTGACTAGCTTGTCGCGCGTGCGTCGGTAAAATGGAACGACTTTTTGACATGAGGGCAGCTAGTTCGTTGTACGGGTGTCGGCTGGTGTACGTTAAAAGCTTTTCACTGGGACACGGTAATTGTAGTGACTTTACCAGGTTGACGCCGTCGCGGGCGGCGATGGCGAGGATGTCGGCGCAGGAGACGGTGCCGGGGCAGGAGCCCTCGACCTGCGACTTGATGGAGTCGATGACCTCGAAGCCGCGCAGCGAGTTGGCGTTCGGCGCGGCGTTCTTCTCCCCCGTCAGCGTCGACGAGTCGTCAAGCAGCACCGACGCGTCGCAGCCCTGCCATCGATGCCCATTTCAGCTAAGCATGCAAGGCAGCAGCAGCAGTAGGATCTAGTAGCATTACAATAATGCAAGATCAGAGTAGTGTGGATTTTGATGGCGTACGTACGTTGACGAAGCAGTCGTGGAAGAAGAGGCGGAGGATGGAGGCGCCCATCCGCGGCTCGCTCTTTACGGCGGCCGCCATCCCCGACCGCACGATGGACTGCAGGCGCGGGCAGCTGCCGTCGTAGAACGTCGGCGAGAGCTGCGCCACGGCGCCGAGGGCGAGCAGGGAGGCAATGCCCAGCGTGGCCACGGCCACTCTCCTCAGCAAGGCAGCCATTGCTAGCTAGCTAGCTCTCGCTCTTACTCTCTCTCTCTCTACTACTTCGACTTGGGAGTCGTAATAGAAGTAGTACCACCTCTGAGCTGCGAACCTCTCTTCCCGTGAACTATATAGCGTGGCCACTCCAGTCTCCTGCCGCTTGCGGCGGTTGCATGGAGACCGAAGGAATGAATTAACAATTGATCAGGGGGTTGTAACTCGTGACCCACCTGGTGAAATTGCTCGATTATTCAGCACTCCAAATATTTAATTAACCATCTTGCAAGCTAGCCATCAATCTATCTATCTTGCCTTTTGATGCACTCTTAGAATCTGTTGTTTTGAACTGTGACTTTTGATTATTTTTTTACTTACATTTTATTAGTCTAATACATAATAATTGCTAAAAAATCAAAACTAAAAATCGGTTAAAAAGCCGAAAAAACGGCGAAATAGTTAGGAGATGCAGCACCACTGTACCAGTACGAAATGCCACCAGCAGTACAACGTTTTGTCCCGCGTCGTTACGGTGGCGTGTCTGGTAACGCAGATGGTAATTAGCGGTAGGTGAGCCGATCGCTAATTAACAATCTAGGGGAATGTGGGACCCGCAATCACCTAGCGTAGCAGAAGCAGGCATGTGTCTGTGTTGCGGCTTGTCGTCAACTTTTTTGGACCCGGCCCCGTACGTCTCTTGATCAGGAAGAGCCAAATCTCCGATCGACTGTTCGACGCCATACGCACCACGTACGCGTGCACGCATGGTGCAAACAAAAGCAGCACCAATCGATTCATTCTCTGTTCCTTCCCTCGATCGATGTATGTGATTGGGGGCATATTGTAGTGTTTGGAAGTAAAACCAGGCTCATATTTATCTGCCACCTTTGTCTGTAAAAGCCAGTCTCATTTGGAACATGAGAGCTTCACAGTATCTCCATATGAGCTATACTATTGTCTGCCAAAAAAAAACCGTATACATCTCTTATATCGAAACAAGTTGTGGCCAGTAAGGTATTGCTAGTGGTCGGAGAGGGTGGCGACAGGGGCCGGGAGGGAGGGCGGCACCACACCACCACGTCCGAACCCTAGCTCTCTCGTGCAGCCTCAATTGGAGAGCGGCGTGACGGCCAAGAGGGGGAGGGTGTCTCCGGGGCTAGAGGAGGGCAGTGCCAAGGGGTCGAGCGGGCAAGCGGGAGGTGAGGGTGGGGCGTGCCAGGGGCTCGAGCTATTGAGAGAGAGGCTTTCTGAATGGGCTGAGACCTTATTCGCAAAAGAATTCAATCACGCAGGAGGTTTTCTGAAAAAGTGTGTAACTAAGTTGGGGCCTCCCGCCCTTCTTGATCCAAGCCGCACATGCTAGATCGGATGGCTCTGGTGAGTTTTAACATTTTAGCACTAAAAAGCCCTTTAGCACTAGATAGCATTTTTGCAAATGATTAATTAGAACAACTAGCAAGAAGTATTTCCAACCAAAGCAAATCGTCAGAACTCATAACAGAGGGCCAGGAAGAGTGGGCGACCAGTAGGATGAAGAAACAAAAAAGAAAACATTGAGAACTATATGCAGGGAGACTTCTCCTCATGGATTGATCAGGAACAGTAAGGTGAAGAACTTACCTTACGCATGCAATGAAGAGATCTCCTCATTGCTAGAGACCTAATCGCCACGATGACACACCAGCAAGATGACAGTGTCCAGGCCGCCGGCGAACTGGTCAGAAAGAAAATCTTCAGGGAGAGATTTCGGCGTCCAGGAGGTTAACGACGGATCTAGACGAATCTGCTTGTAGGTCTGTTGGCCAAAATCACGGAAATTGCTCTATGGAGAGCAAAACTCCCAGAAGATCTCAATTCATATCAACACTCACAGAAGATACTAGATGGGTGAGTATTCCGTAATCTAATTTGGATCGAGTCGTGGAAATAACCCGAGACTTTCAACTCCGTTAGGCTCTAGTGAAGCATGAATCTCAAAAGGTTAATCACGGTGGATGCAAAGGGTGTAACTACACGTAGGTGTAGAATGTGCACTGGAAAATTACTACCGTATGTAAGTGAAGTTACTACCAAACACATATAAAGTTACTATTAGTTATAACACTATAAAACTAGCAGTAACTCTACATGCATTTGACAGTAATTTCACTCACGCACGATAGTAACTTTGTGTGTGTATATATGTAGGAAAAATACATTTTACTCCCAGGTATAGTTACTCTCACTCCTGATATACCATCTAAACAAACTTAACGTACTCCTTTATCACCTTAGTTATACTCATATACTAATTCTAGGATACTTTAATATGAACTACATGAAAAAATTACAAAGGGGTCTATAGTTTTAGCATATTTTGTAAATACCTTCATATACACACATAAAAAGGAGTGTGTATAAAAAATATGCATACCATTTCTAAAAAAAATATACATACCACCTAGATGGTATTATATACTCGTATGCTACACATACATACCCTCTGATCCGTTACACGAGATGCTCTCTACATTGTGAGATGCAACATAGCGAGTAACTACTCCCAGGAGTAGAAAAGAGGCTCCTCTACACACACACACACATATCTACTAATATAACATGGGAGTTTAGCCGTTCACTTCCCTGCTCCCATCCCACGTGCGCAGCGTGCAGCCCCCAACTCCTGTTCACCTTCCTCCTCACGCACAGTCCCCATCAATTTTGGCTTACGAGTGGGCCTCCTTACTCTGGGGCCTGTGTGTCACTATATGTATGTGCATTGCGCATTCCTGTCCAACAAATTCATCTCTCTCCCTCCCCCGATCTCTCTTCTCTCTCCTAGTGGGTGGCTACTACTGATGAGCAAGCAAACAACTACGGTGCATGGGTCTTGTGCGCCATGTTGGGCCGATGTCTGCGACGCTCCGTCACTGCACTGGGACTCTCTGCTCTGATATTTGCCCCCTCCCTTGCCACCTCTCCGGTGACCATCCGTCCCCTTCCCCCACACCGTCATGCAGGTCTGGTGCTGGTCAACCTCCCATCTCCACTTTGGCCCCCCTACATCCATCCAGGTCCAGCTCACCAGATCTGGGTTCCCCAAGGTCGACCTCACCTATAGCTCTGTCGCCTCACCTATAGCGCTACCCCCTCCCCCAGGTCCGGTGCCAGTCAGACCTCCGCTCCTCTCTCAGCCACCCTCCCCTACCGCCTCACCGGCGGCCATCCATCCCCTTCACCACGCCGCCGCCCGTCCGGCGCCGATCAACCTCCCCGCTCCGCACTCGGCCCCCCTACATCCATCCATCCCCTTCCCCACATACGCCACAAAATGCGGAGTCAAATATGCACAACGGTTGGAAGAAATGAGGGAACGTGCACGACAGGCAGTTGCCTGAGGAGAAACTACAAAAACATCAGCTCCTCTTCCACTTCTTCTTCAAACACTTCAATTTCTCCTCAAAAATATACGAGGTAAATACTTTAGACTCCTCTCTCTTTCCATTTTGTTCATGAACATTCTTCTAATACAACTTAGATTTCTTGGCAGTGCATTTTGCTGGCGACACAGAGGCAAGTGGAGGAGGTGGGGATGACACAGTGGGAAATGAGGGCGGGGCAGACACTGCCGTTCTCGCTGCTCCTACTCATCGTCTTTGTGCGGCAGCATCTCCAACATTTGGGTGTGTTGATGTTTGTGATGATTCTGTAGTACAAGAGATAACTTTGTTCCAATATGTCTGAACTTGCCTTGCCTATGTTTTCAAATTATGATTGTTACATGCTATGTTTGCATTCATGTTAATATAAAATTTAGTTGTTAGTAAAATTAGTTAGATTGCTACTTGATGGACCTTGTTTGTATAGAATTTTGTAATGCATACTGTTAAGAGAACATCACCTATGTTGGTCTAGAAGCTCCAAGTTACTGGTCCGAAGTTCAGAACTGAAGAATTGCCATCATAGATGACCATTTTTCGTCTTTACTCATCCCACTATTTGCATATATGTATATTATAGAACATTTACCATCTCCCAAATCAAAGCAAACCAGTGACTTGAGCTCTTTTGAGGTCGTTTGTGTGTGAAGTTTCTTCATGTTGTACCATTATGTCTAGATGTTGCTTTTCATAAAGTGTTCAGTGGATTTTATCACCTTCGCCGATGGCAGGCGCGCCACCACCAATTGTAGTGGCTAGTAGTGTGGTCCCTCCACCTATGCCTTCCTTCCACTTGAGAATAGTTGTGCGGTTCTGTGATTATGTTGAGTTGTTTTGCTTCCAATTTTGTAACATACTTGCAATGAGGGTTTGGGTCTGATGCCTTCTATTGAGCGAATTGCATGGTTCTATATTTCCATGTACCATCAATTCGCCTCGTGTTTAGGTCTTGATTTTTGCATGTATGCTTACAAATCCACAATGTATTCATGTTCAATGCCTAGCCAGTGTGTGTTGGATATAATCTTGTTGTTGAGTATGGTTGTGTGTCGAGTACTCATGTGTTCGAGTACTGAGTGGACGTGTGTCAAGTACTCGTGTGTTCGAGTACTATGTGGTCGGTATCGGGTACTTGATGTGTTTGAGTACTACGTGGTCATAGTCGAGTACTCAATGTGTTCGAGTACTATGTGGTCATAGCCACAGTGGTCGTAGCCAAATGTACTCGGTGTATTCGAGTACTGCATGGTCGTAGTTGAGTACTCGGTGTGTTCGAGTATTGCATGGTTGTAGTAAAGTACTCGGTGTGCTCAAGTACTGCGTAGTCGGTGTGTCCGAGTATGTGTAGGATTTAAAGACCCAGAGTCAGAGAGCGATCGGAGACTTCGGACCAATTGAAGGTATGGTCGACAAGCCATGGTCGATGCCATGGTTGAAGCCGTGGTCAATGTCATGTTCGATGCCGTGATCGAAGAAGTGGTCAAAACCACAGTGACTCAGTCGGTACTCAGAGGAGTATTGTCACAATTGTTAGTCAAACTATGTAGTGGTCAATGGTCGATAGTTATAGCTACAGTGGTCAATGGTCGATATTCGTAGCTACAGTGGTCAACGGCCGATAGTCATAGCTAAAGTGGTCGATGGTCGTAGCTACAATCGACAGTCGGTGCTAGATGACCTATGTGGTTAGGGATGCAGTCGAGGTACTGTGGTCGACAAGCCTTGGTCGGTGATGTGGTCTACAAGATGCAATCAAAGCCGTGGTCGAAGGGGCAGATTGCTATAGCAGATGTGTGTGCTGGTTGTGGTCGAAGGCCTGGTCGATACCGTGATTGAAGCCACGGTCGAAGGCATGGTCAATGCATGGTAGTAGCCACGGTTGCAGCTATAGTAAGACAGTCGGTGCTCAAAGACCTGTGTGGTCGGTGAAGCGGTTGAAGAGAAGCCATGGTCGAGCAGCCGTGGTTATGAGGTGTGGTCTAGACACCGTGGTCAAAGGCATGGTCAAAAGTGTGGTCAAAGCTACAGTTGAAAGACTCGAAGCCTATGGTCATGGTCGTGGTGCCTATGCGTGGAGTCGAAGTACGTGGTCATGGGCGCAGCTGCGAGGAGTACTATAGTAGTCATGTGCGGCTAGTCATTGTAGTAGTTATCAGTCACTGTAGCAGTCATCAGCATACTGTGCGGTGTGGGCAGGCGGCTGAGCGGCATGGGCAGATGGCTGATCACTGTAGTAGTCATCAAGCGGCTGAGCGCCATGGGCAGGTGGTTGAGCGATGTGGGTAGACAGCGCGGTAGTTGAGGCTAGAAAAACCAGATTAGAGAAAGTGGCCGTTAGAGTATGCATCAGTAATGGGGTGCGTGCATAGGTGGTGTAACCATGTTTATTTTCTTATAACTTAGCCTTCTTCTGCCGTTTAATGCACACAAGCTTGTTCTAAATATCTGTGTACCTACCAAACGGTAACAGTAGTAGATTCTTGCTACACTTGCTCAAGATTTTGGAGTTTGACTACACTTGCTAATAGTAGTAGATTCTTTATGATAGAAAACGTCAATTGATGGAAAGTTTTAGGGGTTTTGTAACTTCAACTTGACAAAATAGAATGTTCTAGGTTGAATAGTGTTAATATCTCGAGACTTAATAGGCTATTATTTCTTTCTTATAGCCTTATTTATGCAAGTAAATCACTTCATTGAATGGATACTGCGTAAGTCTTACGTATGAGATTGCATGCGGCAACTGAAGCTTGTTCGTAACATAAGGGCTCAATCTGATCCATGGTTTTCTGACTACTTACTGCGTGTTGGGAATGGCACTGAGAAATCAGTCGAAGATGACTATAGGCAGCTTCCAGATGAGATATGTGTGGCATACACTGGGCGGACTCTAACATTGATGCCTTATAGACACTGTCTTCCCAATGTTAGCGGCAAATATCTCTGATCCGAGCTACATTACTCTCGAGCTATTCTCTATATATGAAATGAGTATGTTGATACAATAAATATGAAGTTGATCGAATGCTTTCCAGGGAAGGAGATGGTATATCACAATTTCGATCATGCGGAAGATGACCCTAATAACTACTTCCCCTCTAAATTTGTGAATTCTCACACCTAATGGATTGCCTTCACATGTCCTCAAACTGAAGGTCAATTGCCCTGTGTTTTTGCTAAGGAACCTAGATTCAGCTAATAGGTTGTGTAACGGGATAAGGTTGGTAGTCCAGGCCTTCCAAAGGCATGCAATAGATGCTAAAATTGTGTTGGGGCAACATGCTGGAAAGAGGGTTTTTCTGCCTCGCATACCTTGTGCCCGTCCAATGATGAAATGTTTCCATTTAAGTTCGAGAGGAAGCAATTTCCTGTCAGGCTAAGCTTTGTAATGACCATTAATAAGGCACAGGGGCAAACAATCCTGAATGTAGGTGTCTACCTCCCTGGTCTGGTTTTCTCACATGGACAACTATATGTTGCTCTCTCACGAGCTACTGCTAGGAGCAATATCAGAATACTTGCTATGCCAGGAAAGGATGGTAGTTCTAATTCTACTAGTACATTTACCAAAAATATTGTCTACAAAGATGTCTTTACTTCCTAGATGTCTTATGTATTTTATTTTTGATCATGTTGCGTAAGAAACAATATCAGCTACTAAACATGAACATCTATTTCTAATTTAATTTGTTTATGAGTTTATACATGTGTGCTTTGCTTGATACATGTTTTTTGAAAGATAAAATCGATATTCAATGTTTAGTTTGGGATCATTGTTTGATAATATGAATCACCTTCATTTGGTACTCCGTTGCAACGCACAAGCATCTTACTAGTATGTGTGTGTGTATATATATATATATATATATATATATATATAAAAGCAAAGTAGTTAATATTAGATATAGGCAAATATGCATAACCTAAAAAAAAATATGAAATCGAAGATTTGCCCGTACCTTATATTCAAATCTACATTTCTATATCTAATCTTCAATTTGATTTATTTTTATAGTTTGGTACAGATTTATTATCACCTAATATTAACTATTTCGCTGTAAGATTTGTAAAGTTTTTAAAAGAGGTGTACCAAAACAAACCCTTTAGTTTTTTTTTTAAGACCGGCTATATATATGAGTTGGACTGTGGACGATATACTTGTAATGAAATTTTGAACTAGGTCTAGGACCTCTTTGGATTGTAGGATTTTTGGAGGAAAAAATAAGAATCCAAATTACATACGAAATTTCGCTACTCACTCCTTTGGAACTAGGAATATGCTATAGGAAAAACAAAGGATTGGCTTCCTGTTCCTTTGGTTTCATAGGAATTTTGTAGGAAAAAAGCATCCACCCACACACCTATTTGTAGGGCCTGTTTAAACGCAGGGAAGGAAAACACAGGGATTGGGAAAAACATAGGAACAGAAAAGGAACTTAGGTGTAAAACAAAGGATAGAAAAACACAGGAAAAATAAATAAATTGATGTTTAGAATGGAGGCATGAAAAAACACAGGAATCAAAGGGTTATAACGAGATTTTGGATGTGTGCATCACCTACATGCAGGTCCTATCAAATAGAAGGACATGCCTACCAGCGTCATGCCTCCAATCCAAGGAAAATTTCCCACAAGTAGAGGCAGATGTTTTCTTTCCTGTGAATCGTACATGTAAAGGGAAGTTTCCTAAGGAATTTTTGGATGCATTCCTTTGCTCCAAACACATCTACAGTAGCCCAATCCATAGGAATCCAGATTCCTTTGATTTTCCTCCATACCAAACAGCCTGCAGAAGTTTTCAGGGAAGTAGTATAATTCTCGTGAGAATCATACAAAATTCATGATTTCAAAATAGTTATTTTTTCGTGTGTGGCCTTCTAACAAAGTACTAATTAGGAGTGTATCTGCCTTATGATTCACGTTGTTAGTTCACAACAATAACAGAGAATGATTTTGTTCTACTCTGGTTAATTTGTTCTCCAACACACATCTGACTAACGTTCTACAAATGGACAAAGTTCACATGCTGATCAGTGACAATATTCTCGACCGACAATTGTCGGGAGATAACACAGAATGGGGAGAACATACGTCCATAACAATAATTCATCTGTTCATCAAGATTCAAGGCGATATTGTCGGATAGAAGAATAAAGAGATCATATATATCAAAGAAAAGAAAGAGGGCAACTTTAATCATTCCAATTGTGCAAAGTTGGGGCATCGAGTGGGCTATTGGTGGCTTCTAAAATTCACAATCATTCAAAATGATAATCATTGCTGCGTAGGACGATCTTGCTTAATTGGAATCGATCCGCTCCATCTACGGATCGAAAAAAATAGACATGTAATCGCAAGGTTCTGGGTCTTTGGGGCCTCGTAAGTTGTCGTGCTCCTCTCTTTGCTGGAAAGAAGCGATTCCCCTTGAGAGGAAAGAGTGTGAAACACATCCGTTCCAAATTGCAATATCAAACATATTATTCTACTATAGTTAACTTTGCTCTCGAGATGACATTTCTTTCCCAAGTTAGTACATGCTTATGCATCAGTGCTTAGACCGCCCCCAGTGGTCTAATCGGCATGGTAATGGTGTTCGGATTGACTGTTGGCAATTTGGTTCGATCAAACTAGGATCAATGAGGATTATGTGTGTGCATAGCGTGGGTACCATGGGTTGGTTGCATTGCAGTTCATCATGCATGGTTTTAACTAACGTAAGTCAAGCGCATGAAACTTGTGCTTGATATGGTTGCTTGGTTTTTAAATATACAGGTGGTTTGGACGATGTAGTAGTCGACGACAACAAACCAGGACTAGGCAAGAGAGCTGAGGTCCGAGTGGTCATGTAAGTGGGTGAGATTACGTGGCTCAAGCGGGAATCACGGAAAAGATAAAGATCATAAAGAGGTGAGTTGGTGCATGTTGTACGCCATGTGACGAGGCCGATGTATGTAGAGACAGTTCGGGAAAGTCTGAATGCGTGAAGACGTGGTAGCTAGCTATTGGGCACTTCAGAATGCATGTCAAAGTATGAGAAAATACTTTGAGATGAAGATGAAGGCAGAGTAAGGGAAGAAGCCCAAAAACTACGTCAAGGATATTTTGATAGTTAGCCAAATACCGAATTGATACCTTGATCAAAACCACGGCGTAGAGAAACGCAAAGAGAAGTGGCTTAGGATAAGGAGAGGTTGAATTGACAAGTGGATTAATCGCTAAAGAATTAGTAGGTTCAGTCATGTAAGCACTTTGAGAAGCATGTATAGGTGTGTAAAACCCTTGTTAGTAGGGTTGACGGGTTTCTTCGGTAAGCTTAATGGTTTGAACCCATTAGTGTTGTGCTGATTATTTAGAGTGGGGGAGAGGAGGAGGTAAATTCAAGGGTTCTGCGGTTTAGTTTTTGCTCTACCACCTTGTCTCATTCCATGTTTATGAGAGAGAACTTGATAGAGAAAAGAGTGATACTTTGGCTGCACCTTGTAATCATCCATGAGCATGTAAATCTCATCTTTCATTGAAATAGATCAGAGTTTTGTCTCAATCATATTCTTATTTGTGTTCTTACTTAGTTTTACTTATTTTTGAACTAGATTTGTTATTTTAGATTCGTGGGAATTCTAACCTAATATCTTGCTTAAATTACCTTATTATGATATATGAGAATAGATATGAAAGGCATTGTGTCTTAGATATGCACGAGCAAGAAATAATTTAAGATTAAAGGTTTTTGGTGATCTTGGGAACTAGATTTAATTCTCTTCAATTTGATGAACTCAAGCATAAAAACTTTATGATTCTTAATTAGTTTAGTTCTATTGCCTTGAACAAGTTTCGTGCAAAACTTAGATGTGTTTTGATGAGAATTGGGCAAGCTATTGAGATTTGAGTTTTGACCTGAGAAGCTTTCAAGTCTGAGAATAGAGGACCGTTAGACCAGCTCCAGACTTGTGGTCAGACCAATCACAGACCGACAGTCAGATTGACCAACAATCAAACTGGTCCTTCAATGGCGGTCTGACCACCCCTGTAGAAGCTACTGATTTTATTAGTTTTTGTCTCTAGTTATGTTTTGCTTAGCTGTGTTGGTGTGATATGAATTTTGTAACTATCATAGTCACTCGATGAAAGATTTTGAATGTTTTAGGGAAAAAAATTAAAAATCATTCATCTCCTCTTATTATCAGCGCCAGTCCTACAGTATCCCAAAACAATAAAAGAACGTTTCCTCAGTGACCGGAGGGAGACTGCAACCGTGAAGAGGATCTAAGATCTTTGAGTGACATCTATCACCTACTGTTGCAAACTATTGACAAGAACCATTTTTGCACTGGTATCAGCAGCCAATTAATGTTAACCAGTTAAAGTGCTTAACTCTATTTGGACCAGAAACACACAGTACAATTTTCCGTTTCTCTTGACATCCAACCACCAGCTAGTTACGTACCGTTGATATTATAAAAGTGAGGTGTTTCCTTTTTTTTTTCACTCTTATTGCAAAAGCATATAGAAACGCTGCCTCCCCCCACCCCCAAGTGATCGAGTGGGTTGGTAGGTTGTCTCTGCCCCTGGCCTACTTCAAATATAGGGTCTATTTTTTTATCGCTATGATTTATAATTTTTAGTCGTGGTTTGTAGTTTTTGATTGTTTATATGAGAAATTACAGAGTAACTGAAATTCATGTGTATCTTTTGCCGATATAAATAAAATCGATACAGTATGTACTATAATTAACTGATAGACCCCATCTTAAAAAGACACTTCGTTCAAAAACTAATTACTATAGAAAAAACAAAAGTTGAAGCTAAAAGCCACAAAAGAATGTACCCATGCTCAGTTTTGGAGGCCGACTGCTGCTGCCTGCTGCCGCCGATCGACGGATCGAGATCTGACTGACTGCGTAGGGACCGTACGTACCCCCCGCATCCAACGGTGGATGATTGGCGCAGGATCTGTGCCGCTGCCGGTTGGGCTAGCGCTATCATCCTCCCCATCGATCGCCATGTGAGCTGTGGAAATTAGGAGCATTGTATTAATCATCGAGAGCATCTCCACCTTTCCAATTAGCGCCACTCCTTTCCCTCTCCCCCCAACCGTATCCATGCAAAGCAAGAACCATGCATGGGGCCTAAGCCTAGCTACTAATTCACCTTTCTCGATTGATTCGGTGTGCAGCTTAATTAATCCATTAGTTAGTTCGATGCTGACGCTCCAATCTGAGATACACAGGCATACGGCGTCAGGACCGCGGAGAACGTCCTTTCAGAATGGAGAACGCGAAGTGATCTAGGTGGATAGCCGGACTAGCTAGCTAGCTTCTTAGACTCGCTGGGAAGCTAGCGGTTCCAACATGATATGATTCTAGTCCCGGTTTTGCTATTGTACAATCGACTGAAATTTTTTTATCTCAGTCACCTGAAGTTGCACTCTCAATCACCTAAAGTTACGGTGTACTAATTCCTCCACTCTTGAAGTTGCACTCTCAGTTATCTAAAATTATAGTATAAAAAAGTGACTGAAGATGAAAGGAAAAAAAACAGCCATCTATGCAATAGTCACTCCCTTCTAGTCCATGATTTCCATACTGATCGAATGGCTCGGATAACCATGCCGTTTCAAATGGAATTCTCTCTCACATGACAGTTGATACGCTTAGCCTAGAACCACCATACCGGACAAAATGATCAACCCTGTCTGTAACCGGCAATTGGGTAGAGAAGAGGCCAGAGCAATGTGCGCTGGCTGACCATGTCTTCTCTTCTTCTTCTTCTTCTTCGAGGTCCTGGCTGACCATGCCGGACAGGGATCAGTACGTCTGTGCATGAAGATGCAGACGGCCGATGTGGACTCGTTGCGCTGTTTGCACAGCCACACGCTAGCTGGTGTCCATTGGACGTTTCCCGGCCTCCTCCGATCCTACGTATGGTACGTGCATACAGCCACTGCGCCAATCACCGGTAGCTTGTATGGCTCGAGGTGACAGAGTAGCTAGCAGCGGCCGGGCATGCATGAACGCATGTGCGACCGACGGTGCGTCGCGCGCGCGGCACATGCAAGATTTGGAAGCTTGTGATGGTAGGGATGGAAGAGACGGCGGGCACATGCAAGATTTGGAAGCCTGTGATGCATGGTAGGATTGGATGAGATGATCATCTGTAACATTAGGGATACGCTACTTTTTTAGACTTTGTTGCTTACTATGGTTTCGTCCTTTTGGAGTTTTGGCTTTTGTCTTTTGATTTCTCTGAAAGTCAAAATAAACGGGACGGTTTTTTAAAATGGATTCTCCAAATGGTTTCTGAGTCCAAAACTGTGTAAGTTATTCGCGTTCGCATCTCCACTATCCGCTATCATCTCGAAAATACAGATAAAAATTATTAGTCGTAACTAAAAATATCACCCATAACTCAAAAGAACAAGTCCTATAGTAAGGACGGAACGGATAGAAGGGGAGCAGTGATGTCAAAAGTTTTCCCGTGGCAGTTCTTGACATGGCCTGTTTGCGCCCACTGACGATTGGTCTGGTCCATCGACTGGAGGAGGTGGGTAAAGCGAAGACTGGTACCTTGGGATGGGAAGTCGTTGTGGTCTTGCACGTGTATGTTGTAAAGATCTTTGTCGCATTGAGCAAAATAGCTTGTGCTACTACTGTTATTCTTCAAGAGGATCGAGTTAACTTACTGGATGGTGTGTGTAACGTATCTTCAAAGGTGATGTATGAAAGTGATGCTGAAAAGCGAACATTAACGGATAGCCCAACCAGTGTCATGCTTCAGTTCTCTCAGGATGCTTAGAGCAACTCCAACAGGAGCTCTCAAATCAGAGCCCCTACTTTTGATTTGAGGGTTTCCCCTACTTTTGAGGGCCCTGTTTTTTGAGTTGAACTCCAGCAGAAGCCCTCAAATCAGGGTCCTCAAATTCAATCCAACTGAGAATGACATGTAGGACCCACTCGTCACTCTCAAATTTCTCTCCTCTCCTCCACCCGTGCGCTCCTCCTCTCCTCTCAGCCGCCGCGCCTCCTCCTCTCAAGCTGCTTCCCCCGGGTGCGCTGCTCCTCCGCCGATGTTCCGGGGGCCGCCGCCCTCCCGCTCCTCCGCCGATGTACCGCCGCTCCCCCTCGCACGCCACCGCCGCCGCATCTCCTCCGCCACGCCCCTCCCACTACAAGAAATGTGTCATTTTTTGACGTATTTAGCATGACAACAGGTCATAATGTCATTATATCATCCGGTTTATGACATTATGTTTTAGGCATTTCGACTTAGTGACAATAAAAAATTGTATGTCACAAAAAAATATCATACAACTAGTCCAATTCCATCCAGTGACGGTATTTGCTATGTCATAAGGACTAATTTATGAATGTCATAAATCTATGACAGAGGTTGTGTGTCACAAATTATTTTATTGAATTATTTTAAAAATTCTTATCCTTGTTGGCATGCCCTATTGCCACGTGGTCGGTGACATGCGTCATTTTTATATATATTTACCCGTCATTTTACTCTCATATTCTTCGCATTTGGGACCATTTATCATCATTTACACGTTTTTCCATATTTAATTGCTCAAAATGGATCATTTTACATTTTTAAATACTTTTCCGCAGGCCGGCGCGATCGAGGCGTATAAATGACAAATTTGGTCAGCCGGGACTGCTCCATACAGAAATACGCTTCGACAAGAGTGCGTAGGATCTTTCCGCGATGAAATCGGAGTTTCTGAGGACCAAAACAGAAGAATTCAAATGGGAGATGGACTTCTTTGTAAACCCTAGAAATTTTTGAGGACTAAACTGCAAATTAGAAAATCCCCATCTCTCTCAAAACACCAGCCGCCGCCTGGGGGAGGGCTGGAGCCCGGCTTCCCTTCTTCCTTCATCCCCTTGCTTCTCCTCCTCCTACCCCCTTCTTCTCCACCGTCGGCGCCGGCGAGGGCCGGGCCTTACCTCGCCGGTCGCCTCCCTTTTTCACCGCCGCCACTCCTCTCTTCGCCCCTTCTCTCCTCCGGTGCGCCCCAGCTCGCCACCGCGCCACCATCTCCCCGCCGCAGCTCATCCTCAGCGCCTTCTCTTGCTCTCCCTCCGGTGCGCCGCCCCTGTGCTCCCACTACCTCGGCGCCCCCACTCACCACCGTCCTCACCTCTCCCTTGCCGCCTCTCTCTACCGACCGCGCCGCCAACCCCCCTTCTTCTCGGTCGCCTCCCTTCTCCGGTGACCGCTCCCCTTCTCCGACACCTCACCACTCCACCGCGCCGCCCTTCACCCGCAGGTCCTCCTCTTGCGCCGCCCCTCTTCTCTCCTTCCACCGCGCACGGCTCCCTCGTCCCTCTCCTCTACGGCTCCGCCGCCGACCGCCATCCATCTGCTCCCTCCATTGCTCCGCCCATCTATTCCTCCCTCCATAGCGCCGCCCCTCCAGATCCCCTCTCCGGCCGCCTACATCGCCCGTCTCCTCTTCACCCGAGCGCCGCCCCTGCGCCATCACCGTCAACCGACCGCACCGACCTCCTCTGCAGCGGCGACATCTCCACGGCAGTTCTTCCACCGGCCGCCCTGCATCAAGCCCTCAGCATCCTCCCCACCGACAACTCCCTCTACTATTTGCTCTTCGGTCCATCTCCAACCCTTCTCTTTTACTCTTTTTACTGACTTTTATTGCTCAGTGATTGCTTCGGTTAATTGCTAATTTCTGTTAATTGTGCAATGTTAAACTGTTGATTAGTGATGTTATATGAACTGTGAATGTTTGGGAAGCAATGTGATTGTGTTCTGTAATGTCTCTCTGTGATGGATGCATGTGATCAGAGGATATGCTTCTCTGTTTGTTCTAAAATTGTTGAGAGATTGATTTAAAATTGCTGTTACTCAAGTGTTGATACTGTTGCAGTATTTTAATTATACAATCAGTTCCTGCAATTTGTCATCTATGTTGATGTTGCGATCTTTGTGTTAGTTAAATGTGATGTGAGTAGTTTGCATTAGTAATTGGCATTGAATGTTCTATGTTTAGCTATGTCCCTCGTTCTCTTTTGAAAACCTTAAGTACATTTTCCCCTAGCAATACATGAAGTGATGAAAAGTGTGAGCAACAGAAGTTGATGCAGATTTACTTTATTCATTTATTGTCTACCACTTTAAATCAAATTGGAAAACTAATCTAAGGATATATAAAGAGGGCAAAGATAACGAAATATAACAGAATGTACACTCTTTAGGGACATGTGTGAAAAGATCAGACCATCTCTCTCATCAATGATTTCTCTAACTCATTTACAGCCAATCTATGTATGATATCCCACAAAATCTCTTGAGCTCCAAGGGTATCATACCCAATCTGTGCACACACATGCTGAGGCAAATGTACAGTTAAAGTTAACGTGTTTAAGCCCTAGTAAAAATTCAACTTTGTCTTTAATCATGAACCATGTTTCAGTTAATGTTTCCTCAGTACAGTATTGCATAGCTGATATTTGTTTATCCAGTACTGCTGTGTTCCTCTAAGTGCATTGATCATATAATTTTCTCATTATTTTTCTTCATTTTCTCGTGCGAGTACAGAGGCTCCAATGACTGAATATGAGAGGATGAAGATGGAAAACTTGATGCGGAACAGTCGGGTGTTCCGCAGTCTTGGAATAGAACAGGCAGCTTCAATTCTGAACAGCACAAGACCAAAGGCCATTGTTGCTACTCGTGAAGACTCTGGCTCATTGTATCAACCTGGAGATGATGAAGATGTTGAACAAGGAGTATTTGATAAGGTACCTTCATGAAAACCCAACACTCATTTTGAACAGCACATTATATCAACATTCATTTTGTATCAACATTCATTTGTGTATCAACCTGGCAGCAAAGAAACTGAAAGAAGCATGAAGCATGAAGAATCTGCAGCAAAGATGCAGCAAAGAAGCATGAAGAAGAAACTGAGAAGCTGAAGCAGCAAGGAAGTGAGATCCAAAGCTTCCTTCGTTTGTTGTTTGGCAGCAAGTATGCATCACCTGATGCTCAGCAGTAAGCTCTCAAATTCAATTAGGCTCTAGATGATATTTTGGTGACATCTGTGACTGTGAGGCTGTGGATACTATTTTGGTGATCGACTTTAACTTCCAACAGAAACCTAGTGTGGATGTAGATGCTTTTTTGATATGGTCATCTGTGATTGAGGTTGTAGATGCCATGTGTGGTGAATTTGGCAAGCTCCAACAGCAACCTGAAATTTGAGACTTTGAGACTTGGTCTGGATGTGTGCTGAATTGGGTGATGGATGTAATGATATTTGATAGTTAATTTAACACTTGTGGACTGGTTATGATATGCAATCATATTTCCATATGCTGTTGGTTGATTTGAATTTGATTTTTGTATGGGCTAAAAGAAATTATATGGGCTGAATTGTGTGTGCTGAAAAAATATATGGGCTGAATTGTGCGGGCTGAAAAAAAATGTATGGGCTGCAATCATAAAAAATTGTATGGGCCAAAAAAATCTAAAACCAAATAATGAGCCAGGAAGAAACAGCCCAAATAATGGTTGTGACCCATGAAGAGGCTGCCTGCTACGTGGGCTTTAACAGGCCAAAATTCATTTTATGACATTTTTATATTCTGCCATGTCAGCGCCACGACAGTTTTTGATCTTACGTGGCATTTGCCCATGTGGCAAGGCCTAGGATTTTGTGACAACAAATGAATGTCATAAACCTCTGTGACACTAAAAGCCAATGTCATAGATTTGTGACATGAACTATACAGACGTCACATAATAAATTTGCGACGCGTGTTTTTTGACATTACGATTTTCGTCAACCGAATGTCACAAATCTTGAATTGTGACATGAATTCCATATATTATGACAAAAATAAAATGTCAATAAATGACACATTTCTTGTAGTGTCCTCCCCCGCGCGCGCCCTCGCCGCCTTCGTCCCCCGACACCCCCACCCCGACGGCGACCTCCTCAACCCACTCGTCCACCGCGCCTCCTCCTCTCCTCTCAGCCGCCGCGCTCCTCCTCTCCTCCACCCGCGCCTCCTCCTCTCCTCTCAGCCGCCGCGCTCCTCCTCTCCTCCACCCGCACCTCCTCCTCTCCTCTCAGTCGCCGCGCCTCCTCTCCTCCACCCGTGCCCACCGCTCGGCGCCGCCACTCTCCACCTTCTCCGGCCGCCACGCCTCCGGATCCTCCTCCGCGCCACCACTTCTCCGCGGACGGCACCACCCCAGCGAGGCGGCGGGTGAGCCGAGGCGCCGGGCAGAGGCATCGAGCGCGGCGACGAGCGAGCGCCGGGCGGAGGCATCGGGCGCGGCGACGAGCGAGCGCCGGGCGGAGGCGTCGGGCGAGCGGAGGTGCCGGGCGGAGGCGTCGGGCGCGGCGACGGGCGAGGCGGCGGATTTTTCACGGAGGCGCCGGGTGGAGGAGGTGAGCCGAGGCGTCGGGCGGAGGAGCCGAGGAAGCGGAGGAGGCGGGGGGCGAGCAGAACAGGAGGCGGGGGATTTTTCACCGACGCGGGGAAAAAACGGAAGGATGAGAGCCAGAGTAGGGGGCCCCTAGGAATGAGGGCTGAAGGGGGGATTTTAGGGGCTCCTCAAATTTGAGGGCTCTAGTAGGGGCCCTGCTGGACCTCTATTTTTGCCTCAAGCCCTCAAATATGAGGTTTGAGGGCTCAAATAGGGGCCCTGCTGGAGTTGCTCTTACACCCAAACCTTGTTTCCCACCACCAACAGGCGGTGTGTTGCTCGTGTGTATTTTGTGACTATAATTTTACACTATCGTTGTAGTAAGCTTTTTTTTGCGATTAAACGTGGTAAGCCTTAAGATAGATAGATGGCTACAGTATTTAATTGTCTCGCTCCAAGAAAAAGATAACCTCGTGTGCGTCAGATCTGTTTGAGAGTTGTGACTAAGGCCCTGTTCTTTTTCACTTTTAGTTTTTTTATAGTAACTAGCTTTTAAATGAAGTGTTTTTTCAAGATGAGGTCTACTAGTTAATTATAGTATATACTGTATCGACTTCAATTATATTAACAAAAACCGCACATGAGTTTCTGTTACTCTGTGATTTCTTGTATGAACAGCCCAAAAGCCACAAGTCGCAGTCAAAGAGAACAGGCCCTAAATATAACTGCAAAATATCACATGCTAGAAAACTGCATTTTGTCACCACAAAATGAAATGTTATGTTTCTTGGGGTGGGAAGAAATCCCTCTAAGAAGGCTGCAGGACAGTCGCATGACGAGCAGCCAAGAACATTAATGTTGCTACTCCAAGCGGGAAATTGTCAGACAAGCGAGCTGCAAATCAATGCAAGCAGTTGCAGCTAGGCTTTCTCTGATCCTCTCGTTCTCTCAGAACTGTTGCCTGCAACTAACACAAAAGCCCTACTCGATTGGGCTGAAAAATAGTGATTTATGACTAAAATTGCACTATATTTAGTTGAAATTACACTGTAACTGAAAGTAGCTTATTTGACATAATTAAATTTAAAAATAGAAAAATATGTTAACTCATCATGGGCAACGCAAATGAATAAAAAAAGAGCCGGCAAAAAGCTAAAAAAAACCAAAAGTTCAAAAAAAGATAAAATTTATGAATAGTGAAAAATAAATTAGAAGCCCAAATCAAAATAAACGAGGCAAAAATCATTGGATCTCATCTGGTCCCGGTTACACTTTATTATGCCGGAGACGAAGCTAGATAGATCGACACGCGCGCATTTGCCGATACATATGTACGTACGTACATGCATGCAGGAGGATCGATCGATGTGGCTCAATATGATGAACAAATTCATGCGTGTACTGCGAAGCAAAATCAAGCAACTGCCGTGCATTCGATCCTCTCTCTCCCGCCGTCGAATGTCGATGACTACTACCGGATCGATCCCCTCGATCACTCGATCGATGGCTCGTGCCTCGTGGTCGTGCCGCGGTGGTGGTTAACCGGTTGCGTCGGTCATCGCTGGATCACTGTGCTAGCATGCGCGTTAGCTCAAGTGATTGCCGCGCGCGTCGTTTTCCCGGACGATGGTTTGACCTCTCCGACCGAGCGAGATCAGTGGGCGCCGCCGCACGTACGTAGGTACGTTTGGAGGGAAACGTCGCACCAAACGCCTCGGGAGTCGATCGGGAGCTGCGAGCGGCCTGGACATGGCGCCCATGCCCATGGAGAGGAGTGGCTGGCTCGGATGGTGATGGAGCCAGCAACAGCCGGCAGCTGGTGCCAGTTAACTTGCGTACCCTGCTCAGCTTCATCGAACAAAATCATTAGCGATAGACTAACAGTACTGGATTAGGCTGTCTTTAGGTTAGGCTTGTGGCGCCAAAAGTTCATAGATCATCTTATTATGGCTTCATAGATCATCTTATAGGCTCCGTTCGTTTTGGCTTGAGTTTCTGATTTATTATACACTATTTATAAATTTCGTCTTTTTCTATATTTTTGGCTTTTTTACCGGTTCTTTTTTCTCGTATTTGTTTACATTATACGTGATAGGCTAACATGTTTTTCTATTTTTAAATTTTTTTAATTTAATTATACTAAATAAGTCTTCGTCAGCTACAGTGTTTTTCCAGCCAGCTATAGTGCTTCTCAGCCATAAGCCACCCAAAAAAAGCTCTTTTAAGTAGGGCCTATGTCTGGTGCACAGGTGCAGCATACTGGCAGCACGTACGTTACTAGTCTTAGGGTCCGTTGGATCCAGCTTTTTGGATGGCTTCAGTTTCTGGCTTCTCGACTAAGAAGCCAGATCAAATGCATTGGCTTTTGGAAGCGACATATTTGTCCAGCTTTTATCCCCATCCCCTCCTTAACATCTCGTTAGTGTCACTCCTATCTGCTCACTCACACCTTCTAGCTGTAGGGTTTCCTATCCTGTTATCGCCGCGCCTTGGAGAGCTGACGCCCCCCCCCCCCAGATCTGCCCGCCGTCTCTCCTCCGAGCTCTCCTACCGGCCGGATCCACCCTAATCTGGCTCCGGTTCGACCACCAGCTGAGCGCTCTTTCTGGACCCTCCTCCTCGTCTAGCAAGCTTTTTGCGTCGTTCGGCATGTGCTTTGAGCTAGCGCCTCTGGATTCCTGTCCAGGTGTGCCTCCTCCTCCGCCGGATCTGCATCGGCCACGGCCTCTAGGTACACGTCATCCTCAACCGCAGCCTCCGTCCCTGCATCAAACTATGCGTCTAACATTCTGCCACCGTGAAACACCGTCTCCCCCTCTGTTTGTGAGCCCTAGGTGCACGCCGCCTCCCTCACCATGTGTGAGGCTCTACTGCACCCCGCCTCCCCCAGCGTCCTTAAGGCCGTCGTGCACGTCGTCTCCCCACTGTCATCGAGGTCGTCCTACGTAATACCTCCCCCTCCAAGACTGAGCCTTTGCAGAGTTTGCAACTAGTGGGCGACCACGAGAGCGTAAGGAGACGTTCAACTATCATCATTCGTCCCTACGCAACGTTATGGAGCGTGCGTTTGGCCTTTGAAAGATGAAGTGCCACATATTGCAAAACATACCAGGGTACAAAGCAAAATTAGACCCTAGGACATGGATGATAACAATTCAACATTGGCTGGGGAATATGTAAGTGAGGGAGAAGACTTTAGTTCTAACAGTGTGCACATTTCATCGAGTGATGCTTACATGAATCACGTACGTGATATCGTCGTGGATGGTCTAGTCGTGTGACACTATTTGTAATGTACTACCTCATATGTACATGTAACGAACGTATGTACATATGTCAGTTTGTATGCAAGACACGCTCTAGAGTATCCGGTTGTGTATTTTAATTTAGGCTGTACGTGCCCACGTGCAAATTGGTGCAATGCAACTCAACGTGATCCTTAAATCAACATAATCCGCAAAAAACTAAAAGAACACTACGACTTCTACTTTAACCGATACTATTTATTAGCTGCAGGTAAAAATCATCAGCCTTATTCTCATTTCCACTGGATTTCTGTGCAGCTTTTATTTCTTCTTTTTTTTCTCAAGAACTTTCGTCGGCCCAAATTAATTCGTGGAGGGGTTTGGTGCCGTCTTAATTGCATATCAGGAGCTTCGTTCCAGCCCAATAGTGTATCACCCCTTATGGGCATTTTATGGTTTGGGCCGTACGAGTTCAGAAACTGAACATCCCGAAATAGCCGAAATCATAATTGGGTTCGGTTCTTGTCTGCCAAGACCATCTCTTGTTTTGTTTGGCGGCCCATCATACTAAGGGTCTTTCTCTATTTTTGTTTTTCTAAACCCCTTTTTTTCATTTTATAACTAGCTGACGACGTTGAGGGGCTCAAAATTCATAACGAATAGAAAGGAAATGGAAACACAGGACGATGAGGTCAAAATGGCCTAACTTTTGAACAAACTATATAAATATTATTTGATTTCACAAAATTTTGTATGTTTAAAAATAGAGAAAATCTAAATAACGGTATACCGTTCACAACTAAAGTGATGAAATAGGACGCTGCTGTCTAATCCAATAAAGTCCAACAACCTACGCATATGATCAAACCATAGTCACTGACTCACTGCATACCCTATATCCCACCTCCCCCACATGCACTTCCACTCTCCAACTGTCCTCATTTCTCTCTCCATCCAATCCATAGTTGCCCAACATTCTCCTCATGTCTTTCTATCCCTCTGTTCTCACACCGATATTTGGAGATGGTGATGGGGTAGGGGCCACAGTGGGGTACAATGTGTGGTGAGCTAGTTGGATCCAACAGCGGCACAGCTCGACGATGTGGAGCTCAGGCTAAAGCAAGGGAAGAGAGAGAAGGAGGCTTGTAACATCCCAATTTTTTAGCTTTTTAAAATTTTATCAAGAAAAAGGTTTTACAAAATTTCCTTGATTTTTCTAAAATTAATAAAGCTTAATTAGTATTTTCAAAAATAGAATGATTTAATTTGATTAATCCAAATGTCAACTAAATCCAAAATAGTTTTATTTAAGTTCCTGAGGTTCCAAAGTATTTGTATGAATTTTCTTGGAATTTTCTGAGCTCATTTCCTTTTTTTGGCTTATCTGAGTTCTTTGTATTTTCTAAAATGAAAAGGCTATTTAAAATTCTGAAAATTCTTTAGGGCCAAATTCTCATCGCCCAATATCTTTCTCTCTCTTCTGACCCAGCCGTCTCCCTCTCTCCCTCGGGACAAAGCCCAGTTCTGCTCCCCGTGGCCCACCTCTCCCGTCCCAACTTCACCACGCCAGCCTCTCTCTCTCTCTCTCCTTCTCTTACTGACTGCATGGGCCCGCATGTCAGCATGACTGTTCTTCGTCTTTGACTCAGCGATAGAGTCCACATCGTCCATGACTGTAGTGCAATCGTGCTGCCTCGAGACTTCACTTTGCCCACCGCCTCTCGCATGCATAAATAGGATCCCAAACCTTCGACTTCCGCACCCCAAGCCGTCTCCCTCTTCGTAAGCCCTAGTGAACCTGAGATTTTGCTTAAAGCCACTATTGCCCGCTTCTACTCCGACTTCTCCAGAAGCTTCGATGTGTCAAGTGCTTCATCTTGGTGCCCTCGCCTTCGCCAAAAGATCGCCGGAGGATGCCGTTCCATGCAACTGATATGCTCCATCACTTGAATCTCGATGCAGCTAAGCTCCAATGACTATTGGCCCCCACACCCAGTCCGATAGCATCACCTAAGTCCTAGGAAGCCACTGCTCGCATCCAAACCGCTAACTGAGCCCATTCTCGCCGTCGCACGGTCAAGCGAAGTCGTGCCACTGCCCACTTTGCCGTCGACCACCGTACTGAGCCCCTTTGACCAATTCGACATGGTCGAAGACTAGAGTGATCGAACCGATGTGGTCGGCGACCAGCATGGTCAAACCGACATGGTCTTCGACCTGTGTGGTCAAAGACCAAAGTGGTCGAACCAACATGGTCAATGACCAATGTGATCAAAGACCTGTGTGGTCGAAAATCAAAGTGGTCGAACCAGCATGGTAGAGCCGACATGGCTGAACCAACTTGGTTAAACCAACGAGGTTGATCGATGACCTGTGTGGTCGAAGATCAATGTGGTCGAACTGACGTGGTAAAGACCTATGTGGTAAAAACTAACGTGATCGAAGATCAACGTCATGGTCGGAGAGCTGTGTGATCGAAGATTGACGTGGTCAAAGATCGACATGGCCAACGTGGTGGAGACTTGTGTAGTCGAAACCAACGTGGTCGAAGATCGTCATGATCGGAGACCTATGTGGTTGAACGAGACAACATGGTCAAGGACCAGTGTGGTCGACGATTGGTAGTACTAGCTCTGTATGAGCGGTACGACTGGAGCATGATACGACCGCTTGTGTAGTGGTACATTTTTTTTCTAGAGAATCACCTGTTGTAAGGTTTTCTCCTCCCTAGGAAAATGATACTTAGTACAGAAAACTGTGTGACGGTACTACCGATCCAGTCTCTAACGGCTAGTTTTCTGACCGTTACAGATGGGAGTGGTAGTACCGGCACTTTGCCTGTGGTACTACCGATTTCCCTTATTTATGTCTCCAACAGCAAGTTTCGAGGTGTGGAGTATAAATACTCTCTTGTGGCCAATTGGGGTAAAACTTTTAGCACTCTATTTCATTCTCTTGAGCTAGTGTGAGGTTTTTCTCTCAATTGTTCGTCGAAGGCCGTGAGGACGCGGTGGAAGAGCTTCTTGGCTTTGCCAAGGTTGCGGTACTTCTTCTCTTTGCTTGCGGGCTTCTTGTTGCGGTTCTTGTTGGTGTAGTCGTTCTTGCTCGAACCGCCGTAGTCGTTCTTGCCCTTCTCCAGCTTGGGGCAGTTAGCTTGAATGTGGTTGGGGCCACCACACTCAAAGCAAATCACAGGTCCTCCTCTCTTTCTCTCCCTAACCCTCATAAACTCCGATAGCCTTGATTGTGGAGCATGAGCTGGCACAAGTGGAGCTGGTGGTGCAGTTCTGTTGATGGTCTGCGTTAGTAGTTGAATGAGCTGGTTCTGGTTTGCCATCATCTGAGCCCAATCAAGCTCATTTGCTCGAGGGGAAGTGGGAACAAACTGACTTCCATTGAGGTTGTCGTTGCCATTGTTCCTTGTGTTCACCATTTGCTTGTTGCTTTTAAGAATTAAGAGAGAGGAGACTCAAGGCAAAGGAAGGAATAGGGGATATTTTACGTAACCCAAAACAAAATTTCAACTTTATTAAAACCTTTATTAATCACTTAGTTAGTAATAGTTACGGTTGCCGTCAACAGAGAAAGCTTGACAACTCATAACAACGTTTTATTACTAGCCTAACAGAGAAATGGGTAAGGGTCGTCTTGGAGTCATCCTGTGTGGCTCTCGAGATACAACTCGTGATCCCTCGATGCGGAGGCTGAAAAGGTGTCAGGCACCCAGATTTTACAATCCGGATTCCTCTGTGATTCCACCACACTATTCCCTAGATCAGTAGATAGTGCTCACATATTACAGTTCTGAATATCAAAGTACATATCATGTGGAAGCGTAAATATAATAGTAGACTTACTCATGGGCCGGTTAGGCCGAAATCAATAAATTGCAGCAGCGGAAGAACGAAGCACACAAGTGGGACCTTCAGGACATGCCCACAGGCAGTCAACTGGAGGTTCGCGACCTAGCCCCTGACATCTTCATCTTCTTTGCCATCATGACCAATAGAGTTGCTGAGGCGTAGTGGTCTGATTCCTGATTCTGGATTTGTTGTGAAAGCGAGTGTGAGCACAAACCACTGTGCTCCGCGAGCCAATACACAGAATGCAAGTAAATAATATGCATGGCTTATCAAAGGAAAGGCTCAGGTTATTTTATTTGCAAAAATCGCCTTTAGTAGCTTTATTATATTTAATCATTGTGTTATTGTTGCTACCTAAACTCCACATAACGATTGCCATAATTGACTTAATCCACCAAAAATACACTTTCTTTATTGTTTGCTGTCTAAAACTCCAAATAGCTAGTGCCATCATTTACTGATTCCACCGAACATACTCTTTCTATATTGAGTATTGTCTAAAACTCCAAACAGCAAGTGACAACATTTAGTTAATCCACCGATCATACATTCATTGATGCCTAAGACTCCAAGCAGTGAGTGACATCATCTATCTAATATCATTTAATTAATCCACCAACATCTTTTGTATTCCAAATTCCTAACAATCCAATCCTTTGTGTTGTTGATCCACAACCATAGTTTGCTCTTTCAATAATCAACCTTATTTCCCCATCATCTATCCCTAACTAACTCATTAGTATACCTCCACCAAAAATATCATTGATCAAGTCTACGATTCACTAGTATCCATCCACCAAGAATATCATTGATCAAGTTTATACTCAAATAATTGTTATCATACCTCCAAATTCCCAAAACTTCAATTCGTCCATCCAGTAATTGATCAAAGCCTATTAATTCCATTATCGCCAATATCTCCCAAGAATTTATATTAATTATCAGTGTCATAATCCAGCAAATACCTTTCCACTCCCTAATTCTCCAAAAATCATTTAATTCATCTATCTAGCCTATATATTCATTTAGGCTCCACCAATTTATTTATCCCAGAATCTGCACTATCATTTTCACCTTTTATGATTGATATGAATCCACCAACAATTTTATATGGTTAACACAATCAAGCATCTACTTTTCTTACGACTCTATCAATTCTTCCTGACATTTTACTTTGTGAGATGTATTAACATTATTCAGAAATATAATACATAGAAATTTTCTGAGACCTAGCAGTTTTGAACAAAAACATAATGTGTAGAGAATGCAATAATAATAGTGATCCAGATTCCATCCACCGTTACATGGCATCCGCACCATATAGCATATTTCAGCGTTATAGCCGCTTAACTTTCCACTGGGACGACACCCAGGACAATTCAAATCAGGGCTTTCCACTGCCCTTCACTTTTCCAAACCCATCCATAAAGCATTTTGAAATAGAACTATATCTAGTTAAATTCCCATGTCCGCCCTTGACCGTGGGCACGGCTATTTGAATAGTTTTAACTATGCAGAATTTGTACACTTTCACCACAAGAAACAATCAACTCGTTGCCCCACACGATTCCTTAGTCATGTGGTTGAGCAGACCATCACAATGACTTTTCAAAGTATCTAGTCCCTTATGTCATCTCACTTTATGGGCTTCTCCCACTTGCGGTGGGTCTCATCTATGCACGGGATGTTCCCCACAGTTACTAACGCAGCCGGGCTCCACTTCCCGCAACGCTTAGAACAGCTGGGAAACTTCACCCTCCACTTGGTGTCCCTTTAGGCCTCCCCTTGCCCTTGCGTATCCACTACCGGTGAGATGAGTCCGGGGGTTTTGATAAATTTACTTAGCCAAGTTGTACTTTACAGACTTGTGGTTGTACTGTTTTACATAGGAAGTCATGACGAGATTTAGTCCTTAGTGGTATCTGGGCGGTTCTGCCACTATCCCACTTTGTGCTTCCACTGCACCTCATACACACACACCATCGAACCATCCGCCCAGATATTTAAGAAAGTTGGGGTTTTTGAGATCATAAAATAATCATGTCCAAATATATACCAGTCATTCCACCATGACTTCCCAAACCAGTTTCTCACGATTGTAAATGTTAATGATGCTTGAGGCATTTTAGCGCCCCCCGAGTATCTATGCAGTACTAGGCATGGCGTATAATTACGGACTTATTTTCGAAGGGTTACTGACATAATTTTTCTAGGGCGACAAGGTTCACACATTCAAATATTCCAAAGGAGATGTAATATTAATCAAGTTGAATAATAGGCATATAACTAGAATATTGAATTTATCATGTATTTGCATATAAAATAACAGCATGCAATTTGATAATTTAAACCAAAGTAATTTGCAGAAAATGTAGGTTCAACATGATCAAAGTATTGGCTCGCCTAGCGCGGATTTTCTGCGGACTTGAGCTCACACGATGCTTTCTCTTGAGCTTCTATTCTTTGTCTTCTCTTGCTCTGACCATGCTTGATCACACGACTGAATCCAAATAAAAGCAAATAACTCAAAAGATCCAAATAACTCCGAATAAACTCAATTTAGATTTATTATAAGTTAAAGGGTGATTCGAGTGATTTGAGGCAAGATCTGTGGTAGGGTACGATGACTTGATCTTTTTATGTATAATCTCTTTTTATTATTTTTGTATTTATCAAGGAAGTTCCATGAGTTAGGTTAGACCTATGTATTGGTGTACGGATTTAACTGGGTATTATTTTGTCGAGTGCTAATATTCAGAGTATATACGCGATATAAAATTTTTTAGCTAATCGAATTATTCTTAGAGTCCACGTTTATAGTATTTTGTAGTATGTTGTTTTATTCATGCTTTTATTTGATAATTAAATCTCAATTAACTATTTAGGATATTTTAGTTATTAATTTAGTAAATAACTAGATATTAAATATTAAGTAACCTTATTTTACCTCCTAATTAAATTTACTACATTCCCTAGATTATTCCCAAATTATCTATAATTTTCTCCAAAAATTCATATGAGCTCTAAAATTCTTGGTTTTAGCCCCATTTGGGTAGATCTTGAATTTAGATAAATTTAGAAATTTGTTTCACTCAATTTGAAGTTAAAATGAATAAGTTATGCCCACTTGAAAAATCTCAGTTCTGTTAAATTCAAAAATTGTCAAATTTCTGACAGGTGGGTCCCATATGTCATATTTTACATTTTATCCTTTTATTTTATTATTTACTTTCTGTGTCTATGGCCAGTAGGGCCCACAAGCAGCCAGCGCAGACAGACGGTCGCTGACAAGCGGGGCCCGGCTGTCAGCGCATAAACCCAAAAGAAAGGCTCAACCTCAGCGTGCGGAGTTGGGGGCTCGAACACGTGCCGAGGGAACCGGGGGAAGGAAGAGATAGCGCTGATAATCGTCTAAGCTCTCGGGTGTTTCTTACCCTATAAGGGTAAATATACCTCTTAAGGTGGGTCTGGGAAGGGGTCGAGCAGAGGTGGACGGTGGCGATGGCACCGGCGGCGAGGGGTGGCCGGAGGGGTTCGGAGATGTCCAAAAATGCGACCTTGGTGCAGAGGGGGTGCCGATGGTGTGGTCGTCGGGGAGCAGTGAGCACCGGAGAGTGGTCGGCGGCGTACGGTAGCGGCGGCTCGGGAGGAGCTCCGGTGATGGCGGTGTACAGGCGATGGGAAGCTCGGGAGAGGCTGGGGTTGTCTTTGCGGTGGGCCGGGGATGGTGTGATGGCGAGGGATTGAGCCCTAATGGCTTGGATCGGCCGATCGGAGTTCGCCGGAGTTGGGGACGGTGTCCAGCTCGCCGGCGGTTGAGGGGGTTTTAGCTCGATTGCTTTCGGGGTAAAGACGATGAGAGAGTGGCGATGCAAATGGGGTAAGTCCCGGGTTTTATAGGCGATGAAGCATGACCAATTGTGGCGGAAGACGTGCGCGCACGTTTGAGGGACAGCGGCACGGCCGGGTATGGCGGCGGCAGGCGGCGCGTCAGCGGCGACAGCGGGGTATGGCCGCGGGATTTGTGGAGCCTCAAACGTCGGCCGTGCCGCGCCCGGGTCTCTCGGCCTTTTTGACCGGTGCTGCGCGGAGGAGATCGATCCAGCGCACGAGGGAGGAACAGGGAGAGAGGAGAAGAAGGTGATGACGGCTCGGGCCCACCCGCAAGAGAGAGAGAGGGAGCGCGAGGGGGGCGGTGCCACTCGGCAGTGGGGAGAGCAGGGAAAGCGGGCCGCAGGCGAAGCGCACGCGGGGGTTGGGCCGCGAGGGTGGAAGCGGGGCGACTGGGCCGTCTGGCTGCAGTGGAAGAGGCGCGGGGAGAGATGGGCTGGGCCGGGGTGATGGCCAGCCTGGCTTTTCCTTTTTTTCCTTTTTATTTCTTCCTTTTCTTTTGTTTTTGTTTTAAGCATTTTGAGTGTGTGTATATATAATCCAAGTTTTATTTGTTCTTTTCCTTGCTCTCCCAGATTTTCTGCATTTATTATTTTTAACATTGATTCTATAGGTGCCAATTTCCTATTATGCATAGATTCCTATATATATATATATCCATAAATGCTAGCATTTTTATTTTGTTTATTCCTTTACTATTCATACCATTTATTTTTAGGAATGAGATTTTTATGATTAAACCAAATTGTCCCCCTTACTCTTATGGATCATCTTTTCAGATTCTTAATTTAAATTGGTAATTCTCTATTATTAAATATGTTTGTTCCTTCTTGATAATTTTTATCTTTTGGAATCCTTCACCAAATTTTTAGACAAAACCTCATAAGATCCAAATTCAAATAAAATATATTGCAAAAATAGTTCAAAAGCTTCATATTTTCATATTTACATTTTTCAGGATGTTACAAACCTACCCCCCTTAAATGAATCTCGACCCCGAGATTCCGGTAGAGTAGAAAGAAGCAAGGAAGGTTAAATTTGGCTAGCAATAGTCTATAGAGTTTAGCTTGTCGTGATGATTCTGCAAATCTTCTGGTTCTGGTTCAACTAGGTCTAATACAATCTGTTGCACCTTCAAGTGGTCATACATCAAACCAGTACTTCCAAAAGTAATGATACATCAAAGTGGTTCTTCCACAATCTTTATCTCCTCTTGCTACCCCCCTTATAATAAATTTCAACTTACATTAGTTATTTCTCTTAGCTTTGGGAATAACAAGTCCTATGGCGGCTTGGAGACTCATCCGTTGTATCTCAGCTGCTTTGGTCAACAACAGATTCATGGGGCAGTCCTTGGGGCAGTGGTCTTGACCTTCGTAGAGAAAACAGGTGATCCTTCTCGTTGGACACTCTCCTGGCAGGTGGTCTCCTTCACAGTTGGGGCAATTAGCAGTACATTGACTTCTCTCATGTCCCTTTTCCCCACAACGCCTACAAGCTATTAGGCTCGTGAGGCAATCGTCTGGGTAATGATATTTCTTACAGTATATGTAGTAGGGGACTAGGCAATTGTAGCAGTAATGACCGGTTTGCCCACAAGTGAAACAGGCTCCTTGTCCAATTTGTCGTAATGGAGGGCAGTGTTGTGCGACATGTCCTGCTTTGCCACATTCAATGCATATTTTATTTAGTGTAGCTTCCTGGTCTAGTGACAGAGCTTTTGCAGCTTGTTCTTCTTCGTCGGAGTTGAGGCTGATGGTAACGACATCCATTATTTGCTTGTCTTTCCTCTTGATGGGGCAATTCTTCACATAATGCCCCGAGTCGCCACATCTAAAACACTTGTCTTGCTTTCTCTGAGGGCACTTACCAGAGCGGTGTCCAGTATCCTTGCAATAGAAACAGATGATGTTGTTTTGAGGTTTACTTGGTGTAGGGCTACTATTATCTTCATGATGATGACTTCTCTTTGACTTCCCTCGCAGAATGAGGTCATGTGATGGCTGGTACACATGGTTGGGGCTATTGTGAGCATCAATTATTATTCTTCCTTTCTTACTTTTGGTTGGGGTAGTTGTCTTGTATCCATCCATGGCCTGATAGGGTTTTCCAGAAAAGGTGAGAGGGAACATCATGAGATGAGTGTCACATCGTAGAGATAAGATATTCTAAACCCATTCAAATTTTAAGAGAGTATACCCCGGAAGCCGGGGTGTTACAGAACCACTCAAAAAAAATTAAAAGCAAGCTTTTCCCGTGACTACGAAATAGGACGCCCGAGAGCAAGAAGGGAGTGCACAGGGTCCAATGAAAATCTTGCGATAGTACAACGTCTACTCGGAAAAGCACATATAAGAGGGCGCAGGGTCCATACTCACAGTCCATTTAAAACAAGACCACTTTGTCTTCCTGACCATCTTCATCGTTCCTAACCTTAGATCTTTGGAGTAAAGATACGAGAAAAGGATCAAAATTTTCCTCTGGAATTAATAAACAGGGGAGGGAAGTATTTGGGGTAATTTGGTTGATATTAGCACTCACTCTTGTATTATTGTTTTGAATTGGAAGAGGAAGAGTTGAGGGATGAGAGAAAGAAAAGATCGAGGGGTAAGAATAAGCATACATAGGTATATATATACATATATATATATTTGAAAATATTGTTCAGTAAAAATAAATCCTTAGGGTCTGTCCATTCGATTCTACCTACGGTCACATCTTAGAGTCGTCATGGCTCCGATACCATCTTTGTCGGAACCCAGAGTAACGACTCCTGGATCCTCTGTGTAAATCGCACTAGTCCACGATCAGCTAGTACACACAGTGACAACAAAGATAAATACCAAGCACAAATGTCTTCTTATAATAAATAAAAGAGTACGGCCTTATGGTCAAGTCTTACATATACGCCCATTAGCAAATATAACAAAGCAAATAACTACGGAAGCAAACTGAAATGAAGCGAAGCCCAAGCCTGCCCACAGTCAAACGATAGTAAGACGCGGCCTACTCGTCCTGATCTTCACCGTAGTTGACGTCATCCTTCTCTGTGGAGATAGCAAGGTGAGTACAAACTTGTACTCCGCAAGTCACACGGAGAAATGCAACATAATGACAAAGGTTTCAATGGAAGGCTTATAGGGTTAGTTTACAAAAAAAACAACATTTAATGAAATACAGTAGATAGATTGAAACTGCTGCATTTAATACAATAAGTGAAACAGTGTTTGTAGATGAAAATAATACCTTCAGTGCAGGCTTCGACCAAACACCAACCTATCCACGGGCATCCCACCCAGACCATCTTTTCCAAAAGATCACGTATGGATTCCATCCATCCACACGCTTTCACTGCGCAACTCTGATGGATTCCATCCATCCACCAGGTTTCAATCTCTCACAGATTCCATTCATCCGCAAGGTTTTCATCTCTCGTGGATTCCATTCTTTTCGAAAATATTTTTGAAAACAAAGTCTAATCCATGAAAAACTTTTACTCAGCATGCCCATGACCGTGGGCACGGCTATCCAGGATAGATTATACACTCTGCAAAGGTTCTACAACTTTACCCACACGATCATCCCATATTGCCACGCGATTACACACTTCCTTTGGTGTGCGGCGAGGAGTCATGACAAGGCCTTTATAATGCAAAGCCTTCAACATGGCCAAGCCAACTCTAAGGTTTCACCCCAGTAAGGAATCCACCAGACCGGGACCCCTCTTGAGCCTGAGTGAGACTTCACATGGCTTAACCACGCTCACTCAAGTGAGGCTTCCCATGGCACCAACCACGCTCACTTTCAACCAACAACTTGACTCAGGTTGGGACTTCGCAAATTATTCAGCCAGGACTGTCCCATACCAGCTATGTGGTAGTACGATAGGGCTTTGCAACAGTAACTCACAAACCGGTCCTTAATTGACTTAGACCTAACCACATACCCCTATGCACGACAATCAATCCTGTGGCTACGACCTACAGAGCATGCCAACACCCACCAATCTAACCAATTGCCTAAGTCTAAACCAGTTTTTATATTTTGCTTTCAAAATATTTCATAAACCTCCTTGACTCACCAAAGTCAAGAGTACATACGAAAAGCTTATCATTTTATGTGAAAAGGTATCCCAAAACCAAGATTATATCTAAGCAGTCTAAGCATTTAATATAAAATCTCTCTAGCTAATACTAATGTACTAACTAGGGTTTGATCTAGGGTGGCAAGGTATAAGGAATTCAATATCAATGAAGGAATTAACAAGTAGGCAATAACTAAATCTAAAACTGAATTGAAATACGTTGAATAAAAATATACATGCAGAATAAATTAGAACAACATCGTTTTATTTTGAAAACTGGGATTAACATGATCAAGGAGTGTGACTTGCCTTGCTCTTCAAATTGGTGCAAATCTTCGTCTTTGAATTCTCCCGAATCGTCGAAGTCTACACGTGAAAATAACCCACTGAATTCAAATAAATTCAAATTGACTTCAAATATTTGAATTGAGGCAAAAAATGGCCAGAAATGAATTTAAAAATTTGAATGGGCTCAATCGGAGTTAGGACGAAGGCGAACGGGCTTCGGGAAGTTTAAAATCAGAGAAAATGAAAAATCTGGATTTTTGGAATTATATGTGTGGGAGAATTTTCTGGCTAAGAGGGCTAGTTGGTTTTCTGGAAGTTGGTCTAGTTGGTCATCACTCATTTTGCAAACAGCAGCAAGAGAGAATCCAGAAACAATGTCAGAAGAAGATCCAGAGGCAGGACTGGGGTCGGTGACCAATGCCATCGACCGTGACTTCGACTTGCGAGAGACAATGTCAATCTCGTAAGTCTTGAGGCGTGAATACAACGCATCAAGAGTCAAAGTCAAAAGATCTGTCATGTCCTTGATGGTGGTCATTTTCATCTCCCAAACTCGCAAATCCAAGCCGCAAGCATCTGTCGAGCGTTGTCCGAGTCGGGGTATGTGAGACCGACCGTTCGGAGGTTGCTCAAGATCTTGTGAAACCTCGCAAAGCACTCATCAAGGGACTCTCCAGCGAGCATTTCAAACTTGTTGTAATCTCGCTTGTACTGGTCCTGTCGTACCGTTTTGATTTGGGTGGTGCCCTCATGGTAAGCATCGAGGGTCACCCAAATGTCATGATGTTCCTTGCGATCAAATTCGCTTCGGCACAGTCCTTGGATTATGATGTTCCTTGCCTTAGCATTAGCCTCAACATCGGGCCTGTTCGCCACATTGATGTTCTCATCGGCAGGAACGAGAAAGCGAGTTTTGACTTTTCGCCAAATTGCATAGCCCTTAGCCTGTATGTAAGATTCCGTCCTACTCTTCCAGAAGGGATAGTCGATCCCATCAAAGATAGGGGGCTTGGTGAAATACTTGTCCATTGCCATGGCTCATAGACCGGTTAAAATCTATCGAGAAGAGCTAACCGGCACTGATACCAATTGTAGGATCGGAATGGCAACAGAGGGGGGTGAATGGTGCCTTCAAAATCACCCCAAAGTGTTCTCACCTACTTCTTCTCCGATAGCTATAATAGCTATGAAATAAGAAAATACATGCTCACTGGAAGTCAAAAACAATTTTGCCTAACATTGAAAGGACTGGATGTCATAAGAACAAGGTTGCCCAAAGACTAAGAATGCTCACTGGAGAAACAAGCTATACTCACAAAAATCTTTTCTGAAGAGACAGAAAGAAATAGACAGGAGCAGCAGAGATAAACTAGACAAAGCTAAATAAAGGACAGCTTGCAAACAAAGGAACACAATAGCCTTGCTCAAAAACCAGAAAGAAAACAGCTGCTGCAAACAGGTCTTACCGAAGACTAAAAGGATTCAAAACTACACAACAGAACTTAACAACTGAGAAAACAAACAGAGAAGGAGGCAGTTCAGAGGGCAACAGCCAAACCTTAGAAAGGGGCGGACTGACCACAAGAGGTATGGCGGTTTGACCGGAATTGAGGAGCCGGTCTGACTGCCTGAGAAGGCCTTACATTTAGTTCTGCATTTTAGTTTACAGAGGACTGAACTCAGACAGCAAATAGATCATCTCGTTGGTAAGACAAAAACAGAGCAGAAAATAAGAGACAGCTCCACAGAAGCCGACACAGGATTAACACACATCCAACACAGAAACTGCAAGCAAAAACTGAAGAAAACTGAAAACAAACAGCTGAACTAGAAACTGACAAAACAAAGAGATAAAATCGAACCAAAATTGAATATCGACAAAACAGGAAATACTAAAGAAAACAAAGGGCAGAGAAAAGATCACCGAAGGCTAAAAGAATCAAAACTGCAGACCAAACTGAAGAGACAGGACTACTGAAAACAGGAGCACAGTAAATACCGAATTTGACAAAACAAATACAGGACATGAGACAACAGGAACTGAAATTGCCGAAAGAACAGGAAACTGCAAGGACTGGATTTTGCCAAAGGAACAGGGTCCGTCAGATTCAGTTTTGCTTTTGAATTTTTTGTTTCTGAAAACTGAAAAGCAGAGGAGCAAGACTTGGGGCAAAAGCACACTGAAGCAAAAGGGACTACAAAAGGATGAAAACCAAGGAGAAGCTTGAACTTCCACTGCTCTACTCAGGATCTTTGAACAGAACTTCAAAATAAACAGTAGATCAAACTCAAAAGGAAATAGATGCTTGACTGAACCTGAGAACTAAGAAGTTCAGACCTGACAAAAAGCAAAAAGACCAAATACCAAGAAACTTGAGATTCCCTCATCTTTTGAACCTGAAACTTTGGATTTCAACAGGAAATGATCTCACAACAGGAAAGCACAAATATGAAGCCATCTTTTGAAGGGAAATCAAGAGCATCAAACATCCCCTGCCTCCAAACCCTAGACATGAGTGAATAGAGGAAATTGTGGCACATCACTGAGAGAGAGGAAAACCCATTTAATCTGCCTTTTGCTCTCGGGAATGGATTGGCCAAATAGCCTTGGGGTATTTCCCAGTTCAGAGCAATCCATTTTGCAACTTCAACAGAGAAGAACAAAGAATAAAAAGAAATGGAAGCACATCACAGCAAAACAAAAACAACTCAAACTCAAGGATTCTTTGATGGATTCAGAACCATGAATGATTTCATAATGAGGAATGATTACATTGGATTGTCTTACAAGCATCTCATCTCATGGTTCACATTCTGACCAACTCACACGAGAGACAAAGCAAGAATACAGCCACAGCTCTCAGGCTCAACCACAAGAGGAAATTCAACAAGTGGCAGCCACAACCCACTACATGCTTCTTGCACAAACTAACACACACACACACATGCAGAAAAGGGAGGGAAAAAAGCACACTGCTCCAAACTCTAACCTCCTCTATTTATACCCTCTCACTACCGAGTCTCCAACCCGCTTTACCCGTCAAGATCCGCTTCCATTTTACAGCCTTGCGTATTTTACCCAAATACCCCTGCAGCACCTTCCTGGAAGTTTCCTCTTTTCTTGCTGTCCACGCCTCGCAACCACTTCGAGTCCTCGCCGTCTTCGGCATCTCCCGACCGCTTTGACCTCGGCACCACCCGTGCCTAGTCCGGTCATCCATGCCTCGCCATGACCTAGCCTTAAAGTCCTGCAGCCATCACAGACAAGAAAACAACACATAGCACCGCTTAAGATAATGTAATCAATATTAGCATTAGTGAAAGGTACTCAAGCATGAAATACCCAAAACAAACTCAAAACCCTCTAAAACAAGCGTCAATTACTCATCACAAACATGGGGTTACCTCCACATGGTCTTTCAATGATTATAATAAGCTAAAAGGAAAATATGAAATTCTCCTTCTCAAAAAATATTCTAAGCCTAAGGTGGATATAGGCATTGCTTGCAATTTACTAGATGATATGCCATGTGCAACTCCAAATTCATGCATTTCATCTAACGTTAGTATATCGACCTCATACGAGGATTTAATGGATATGCCTTGTTGCTCTACTGAAAATGTTTCTACTTCCTTTATGCATTGCAATAGTAACATTGTAGAGAAAGATAATGAGCTCAAGGCCCAAATCACAAAATTGAAAAATAATTTGGAGAAATGCTACAAGGGAAATGCCTTTTTTTTGATAAATTTTTGAGCAATCAAAGAAAGTCAGATAACAAGAGATATATTGGTTTTATCTTCAAGAAGAAGAATAGCAAGACAGGGCACAAGGCAAGACACATGAAAAATATGTCAAATGCCATGGAAGCAACAAGAAGGGTCACTTTGCCTCTAAATGCCCCCAATGAGGTAGATGACAAGACAAAGTCATCAAAAAAGAGGCAAACTGTCAATGAGCAAGACAAGAAGACTAGAAGGAGTAGCAAATGTCAAACTTGCTACAATTGCCGAGAAAAAGGAAACTTTAGTAAGATTGTCCCAAAGATATCATTCTTAAGCCATTTCTTTATAATGATCATTATTTTCTAAGGAAGAATAGAGATTGCAATGTGTTTGCTAAGAATGTTAGTTTACAAAAAAATTATTGTTAGGGTCATTTGAGTGTCCGAATCTATTGTAACTAACATTCATAAACTCAACTAAGTTTGGATACCAAAATATACATAAATGCTTAATAGGTACTTGGAGAGGCATTGGAGGCTTGGCTCATTCATGAAGAGGTGAATTCCACCATATGCAAAATGAGAGCCAAGTTTAAGGATGATCTTGCCACATCATAAATTAATACCATCTCGGTAACAAGTACTTACATTGAAATATTTAGCACTTGCCTTGTGTTGGTTGCATTATATGAAAATCTTTTAAAAAGAGTGTTCTTGCACTTGTTCTAAAATTTCATTATTGTAATCATGAGTAAGATGGAAGTGGCACATTAAGAGATAGCGCTAAATCAAATTCATGTATAAAACATCTCTATGTGTGCCAAAATTAATGAAGTGCTAGTATTGATTTTCAGAATTGAGCGATTTAGCCAAAAATCAAAAACTTGAAATTATTAGTATATCTATGAAAAACTAGTTAAAAAATGTATATAAATGCATTTCAAAGGTTTTTCAAAGGTTTTGGATTTAGAAAATTTTATTTTAAGTAAAATTGAGTTTCTAACCCAAAACTAGAAATCTAGTATCTTGTTTTGACTTTAAACTCAAAAATTAGCTAAAATCTATTCTAAAATGATTTTGAAAAGGAGTTCAATACTAAAAACCTAGAGTTGGCTATTTAAAATATTATAGGTGTTCAAAATTTTTTCAAAAATCCAATCAATCAAAAGTTATTTAGTTTTAAAACTCATCCAAAAATTTAAGTCAACCTAAGTGGTCACAATTTAATACTTAAGTAAGTGTTGCTGTTTGAACTAAAGTTATTGACCTATATTGGCTCACAGGGGTATTTACAACTCATACATAAAATTGAATGCTAAAAATACCATCACTTACTCATTCTTGCAGATTTCATTGAAAATTAGTTTGTTATGAAAAATGAAATCATGATTTGCTGGAAGTTATCTTCAAAAGAGTGTTAATCTTGGCATATAGTTGAAAATGATTCACAAGTAGTTTATGTTTCTTTGTGAGAAACTTTAGAGCGAGTTACAACATTATATCAATCCTCATCTTTGAAATTCAAATCTTGGCATGCATTTTGTTGCAGTATGGTACTACCACAAGCTTCCAAGCAGTACTACTGCAGAACGGTATGACCGCAGTCTGAACAACGGTATGATCGCATCTGGGAAAAATGGCTGATTGTTCTAAAATTTGTTGATTTCCTTTTCCTCAGCCATTCTCTTTGCTCCTAAAAGTCAAGTTGATCATTTTTATCCTTGGTAGCTACCCTCACATAATCTCTTGAGTTTGTATGCCATTTTGGTCATATTGTGATGCTTTTATCATAAAATGGTATTATCTCTAAAAGTGATAGTCTTTTGATTATCTTGACCTCACCATGAGTTTCATCCCTGTCTTTACAGGTAATATCTAGTTTCCCCTCTTGCCGAGCAAAATCTTTTTGTAACCAAGCTCTCTCTCATATGATATCTCTCATATATGGTACCCTCTCGAATGATATCATCCTCGCCTTACAAGTGATATCCTCTTCAAATAATATCAAGTGAAAATCATTGAAGATCTCTCAAGATTATTTCAAGTGGTCTACAAGTGATACCTCATTTATTGAAGATGAATTTAAATTGGTATTCACAAGTGGATTTAAATCCTTCGAGAGAAAATCAGTGCCCAAATTGACCTTGTGGGATACAAGTTGATCATACAAATGGCATCAACTTTTACAGATAAAATCAATCACACTTAGTGTCATATATGCTCACAAGTGATATCAAGTTTTTACAAATGAATTTAATTATACTTGATATCATTTAAACTCATAAGCGTTATCAAGTTTCTACAATTGGAATCAATTATACTTGGTATTATTTATTTTTACAAGTGGTATTTTTTCATATGTGATATCTAATATCATCATAAATGATATAAATGTCAAAGTGGTGTACGCATTTCATAAAAAAAGACAAAAGAACCATAAAAAGTTAAAAGCACCTATGATGGAAAAAAAGAAGTAATCTTTGATTCTTAGAACTAGATGACATAAGGAGAGATAGTTTAAAGGAAGAGATGTAAAAAAGAGAAGAAAAATAATATAGAGGAGAATCATTTGTGTGTCAAAAGAGAATAAAGAAATGCCAATAGAAACCTTTGTGTGAAAGGGAGTTTTTCTTTGTGAAAAACCTACATAGTATTTTGGGCGGTACTACTGATCCAATCTATAACGGTTAGTTTTGTGATCATTACAGAGGGGAACGGTAGTACCAGCACTTTGCTTGCAGTACTACCGATTTCCCTGATTTCTGTCCCCAACGGCTAGTTTCAAGGTGTGGGATATAAATACTCCCTTGTGGCCGATTAAGGTATGACTTTTGACACCCCATTTCATTCTGTTAAACTAGTATATGAGATTCTCCTCTCAATTGTACATATGTTGCATCTTGTGAGCAAGGAGAAGGACTCTAAATTGCATGTGTTGCATTTAGAGATGGATTTTGTATCTACTTGAGTTGTGTATTCGTTGCATATGGTAAGAGTCAAGCAACGGGTTTGACTTGTTACTCTTGGAATTTACCGACTTTTAGACGGCGTTGGAGGCGTCATGCGTGGTGATCTTCTCAAAGAAACTTGTGAGAAGACCTAGCATATTGTGAAAGTTAGAGCTCACCTACTTAGAGTGGAAAAAAGCTACCACTAATGAAATTGAGGTGTTTTGCTTAATTCGTGGAGCCGATCCAATTTGTTTGGGCTTAACTCAATGTGGACTAGAGGAGACCGACAAGTCTCCTAACACCACGGTAAAAAGGAACTGTGTCTTTATGTTTTGTTCTCTTATGCTCATTTTACATTCAAGCAATTATATTCATAAAATTAAATTGATTGCTTGTTATCCTAGAATTGCAAATCTTGATATGGACTTAGGTTGTTGGTACAATTAGGTGAATCTAATTGATTTAGACCTTATTTGGGCTAAATCAAATTGATTTACGCTTCCGCATTATATACTTGATTTAGCCAAATAAGTGATAGAAGAGAAAATTTTAAAACCACTTATTCACTTTCTCTAGTCGGCCTCATCGATCTTACAGTAGTGCAAAAAAATTGCTTACGGTTGATAGTAAAATTAGTTGTGTTAGGGTTAATGCACTCTTATAAGCGTGAATGAGTGACTTGGCGGTAAAAATACTTACGACTCAGTGATTAACAGTAAAGTTACTTATGACTATCAATAAATTACTTATAATTGATAGTAAAATTAAAAAATAAATTCGTTTGACTAAGTGTGCTCGGACCGGTCGGCACGGTCCGACTTTTTTTCATATTATATCTGGACCAAATAACACACATATGAACCAACATAACAGGACAGATAACATATTTGGAGCGGTCGTCCGATTTGGCCACGTCTGTCCCCAACCCCCATCTGCCCCCAGCGAGAAAATTGATGATTTGCCATCTTCAAGAATGGGCTTCGCACTTTTGCCACTCTCAACGTTGGCTTCACAAAAATGCCATGTAGTACATTAATCCCTTGATTAGTATGTCATTTCATCCCTTTAATTCATTTTCTTTTTCTTTTTCTAATTTTAGGGACTGAAAAAGACCCTTCTACCCCTAGTTAATTTCTCACATAGATGCATGGAGGGATTTCGATAGCTGCCATCAATTTTCTCGTCGGGCAGCGCATCCACCATTTCCAATCCGCAGCACGGGAAATACTGAACGGAAAAAAGAAAGAGAGAGAAATCGCTCGCGTTTGGATTTGGGGGGAAGGAGAAGTGGCCGCGGTGGCCGGAGCAACAGCGTCGAAGATGTCGTCCAACTTCTCGTTCCCGGAGATGACCCCGGTGCAGATCGCGGAGTCGCTGCACACCTACGGCCTCGCCCCCGCCGCCAGCCTCCGCCCCGATGACATCGCCAAACCCCAGCCCGACCTCCTCCCCTCCATCCTCTCCCTCTTCCTCGCCTCCGTCGTCGACCCCCTCGGGTACACTGTTATATCCTCCTCCTCCTCTTCCCCACCCACCAACTCACCGCAGGCCGGGTTTCCTATTCCTTATTTTCGGGGTTTCCTTTTTCCAGGGACGACCTCGACGGCGCCGACGCGCAGCTAGGTTTTGAGGCCCTGGAGGCGCTCGACAACCCCGAGCACCACGCCGAGGCCATCCTCCGCAAGGCGCGTGGCTTCCTCGACTCCATCCAGTTCTACGGATTCACACTCCGTGTTCTCCTCTGCCCCGACCCACGCCGCGTCGCCTACATCCTCAGTGCCCTCATCAACTTCCTCTACTACAGGGACGACAAGCTCAGCCTCCTGCAGCCCATCGTCAATGAGTTCCCCAACTCCGATGAGCGCCGCATGGAGCTCAAGGCCAAGATTGCCGAGGGGTTCACTGTTTATGCAGATATCTCACTGGGGAAATGCTCGCAGAAATTTCAGCTCTCGATCGAAATCCCTCCATGCATCTATGTGAGAAATTAGCTAGGGGTAGAAGGGTCTTTTCCAGTCCCTGAAATTAGAAAAAGAAAATGAATTAAAGGGATGAAATGTCATACTAATCAAGGGATTAATATACTACATGGTATTTTTGCGAAGCCAACGTTGAGAGTGGCAAAAGTGTGAAGCCCATTCTTGAAAATGGCAAATCATCAATTTTCTCGCCCCCAGCCCCCTACTTCCTCACCGAGGAGAGAGAAGAAAGCGGAGGTAGGAGAGAGAAAGCCAGAGCCGAAGCAAAGGAGAGAGAGAGGAGCTCCATTTCCACCTCCTCTCCGCGCCAACACCCCACATGCCCACGCTGCGGGGCGGGCCCCACCCCGCCGGCGCCGCCTCACGTGCCGCCGACCCGATGCAGGTCGACCAGCCGCGCGCCGCCGGGGCTGCCGCCCCCGCCAACGAGAAGGTGAGCGACCTGTCTCCGGCTCCTCGGCGACGTGGGGTTGGGTACCCGCGGCCCGGAGCGGTTCCGTTCTTCAGATCTGCTGCGCTTGTTGCTTCTGCCGTTTCGTCTTTTTTCCTCTTGTTGTCGTTAGGTAGTTCCGCGTTTGATCCGCCTAGATCTGCGCTGCGCGGCCTAGGCCTCGTGTCTTTTTCCGCGCGGTTTTCCCCCAAGTTTGTATTAGCCTTAGATTAGGGGGGCGGAGCGGAGCGTTCTTGGCTTGGAGGAAATGCGCTGCCTTCCTTTGGGGATCGTCTTTGCGTGTGCACCATGCAAGCATCCCCATCTCCTGCTGCCAAATTGGTTGGCTAAAGGCGCGGCTTTGTGCGTCTTTGGGAGTTTTCTTGTGGTAGTACTACTAGTTAATTATTATGGCTTAGATGTTCTACATGGGGTCAATTGAATCAGTTAATTACGGCTTTGTGTGGCAATTAAATTGAGCCCTTAGATTCGTGCCTAAGAGCATGTACAATATTATAAATAGCGGTAGTATGTAATACACCTCTATGTCATCTATAGACAGAACTAAAGACAATACATACAATGGCCTATTGTCTATATAGTTGTCCGTTACAATTAATGTGTTATATAGACAGTAAAAAGCTGTCTATACAATGGTATAGATAATAAAAAGCTGTCTATAAGACCGTCTGTTAAATATTAGACAATATCCTTCTCTCTTCTCCACATCACCCAAAATACTATGTGGTATGCGTTTACAGACAACTGACATGTATCATTGTACATGCCCTAAGGTGTTCGAGTGGTTAGCAAGGTTTATGAGCCATCTTGTAGTCTTGTTGGGGCACTAGCTTAGGGTATGTATAATAGGGTGACATAATCTGTCTATAAGAGGCGCCACATAGGAATTTTGCTGAGGTGGTTGAAAGAGAAAGAGAATAGAGAAGAAGGTCGATTATAATTCTATAGACGGTCGAAATGCGAGAAAATAGCCTGCCATATACAGCTTTTACGCCATTGTATCAATGTTGTCTATAAATAGCCTGCTATAGACGGCTTTTGTGCCATTGTATCAATGCTATCTATATTTTACAGACAACCCATTATAAACAACTTACAGACAACCCATTATAGAAGGTGTCTTTAGTGTTGTCTGTAGATGGCATGGAAGGGTAATATAGACAGCAGCTGTTTGTACCACTATACACATCCTTATTTATATGGATAAGGATTTCCTGAATTGTAGGGTAATGGCAGTATGCAGTTAATTTTGTAATAATTAGCCTTACTAGGTGAGCATTTTTTTTTGTGTTTTGAGTTCCGTAAAATAAAGGCGGGGAGTTTCCATTTTAAGCAAGCCTGGTTTATGAGGGTTAGCGATACTGTGTTGCACTTGGATTTAGTAGTTCTACTGTGCTTTGTTTATGTGCTGCCTTGCCTGACGGTTGTTACCACTTGACAGCGTGGCACTTCTCTTATCGAAGGGAGTGATCCGGTCACTGGTCACATAATCTCCACAACAATTGGAGGGAAGAATGGAGAGCCTAAAAGGGTAATCTTGAACAAACACAGAAGTTACAATACATAATTGAATTTTATGCATAGAGTGATCACTTTCCTAATTTGCACTATGATGTTGTGCTTCTTAGACCATTAGCTACATGGCAGAGCGAGTTGTGGGAACTGGAACATTTGGAGTTGTCTTCCAGGTACAGTCACAGTTGCTTCATTGTAAATTTCCCTTCTTAGTTAATTGGCCTCTTATTTTGGTATCGTGTTTTTGTTTATGCATTCAGGCAAAATGTTTAGAGACTGGTGAGACTGTTGCCATTAAGAAGGTTTTACAGGACAAGTGCTACAAGAACAGGGAGCTGCAAATAATGCGATCAATGGATCATTGCAATGTTGTTTCTTTAAAGCATTGCTTCTTCTCTACCACAAGCAGAGATGAACTTTTCCTTAACTTGGTCATGGAGTTCGTCCCTGAGTCATTGTATCGTGTGTTGAAGCATTATAGCAACATGAACCATAGGATGCCACTTATATATGTCAAACTGTATGTGTACCAGGTAAAAAGTCATTGTCAATTTTTTGGAGCTTCTTAGTACTTTTGTGAGAGAGTTGTCATAGTTTGGTGCTGTGATATTGATATTGCTTAGTCTTTCCATGTAGATATTTCATGGTTTAGCTTACATTCATACTGTACCTGGAGTTTGCCACAGGGATGTGAAGCCTCAGAATCTTTTGGTATGTCCTTTTCATGACTTTTGGTTAACAATATCTAAATATATGTTTATTCTCACTTTATTGGCTTTGATAGGTGGATCCTCTGACTCACCAAGTCAAAATATGTGATTTCGGGAGTGCCAAAATGTTGGTAAGTTAATGCACAGTCCGATCCTGTAGCACTTCAAGTTAGCTACAGCTAAATACATTAAAGTAGTTCTTTATGGTTTGCAAGATGATGTAATTCAGCAGTTTGATTTGCATGGTTTTAATTGTTGAAGTAGCTGTAGCTCACTTTTTTAGTTTTATTCAATCTAAAATTCAGGAAGCTACATAGTTCATTATTCCTGCTTTAATGTGGACCAATTAGAAACTGCTATCAATGCACTTCTTGATAAAGGTCATGTAGTTTTTTTTCTTTCTTTTTTTTGCCCGTCGTAAAAGAAGGATCACTTTGCATAAGTTCTTAGCCATTCCTTTTGGGGAGTATTTAATGTAGTATGGTTGTTATTTTCAGATTTTGTAGCTTTTCAAGTTTTAAAATATGTGCAATTCTAATTTCCTCACTTTGGTCCTCTTTTCAATTCATGCACTCATCAGGTTAAAGGCGAAGCCAACATATCATACATATGCTCACGGTATTACCGTGCTCCAGAGCTGATATTTGGGGCAACTGAGTACACAACATCAATTGATATATGGTCAGCTGGATGTGTTCTTGCTGAGTTGCTTCTTGGCCAGGTTGGCTTCTGTTTATAGCTTCTTTGGCAGATGTCTTTTCTGCACCTTCTGGTCATATATCCACCTGAGCAGCAAACTTTGGAATAAGCATCTTCTTTTCATTCAATTTTATCAGCCTCTATTTCCTGGTGAAAGTACAGTGGACCAGCTTGTTGAGATAATAAAGGTACTTTGTTATATACTATTCTGCAGTAAATTAGTTCTGAAGAAATGTTCTTATTATTGTTGTGTTTTCATTAACTGAATGAGGTTTCTTTTCTTGCAGGTTCTTGGTACTCCAACACGTGAGGAAATCCGCTGCATGAATCCCAACTACACAGAGTTTAAATTTCCTCAGATAAAAGCTCATCCATGGCACAAGGTATGGGTAAATTTTATTTATTTATCACATTACTTCATTAGTTGATGTTATGATGCATAACTACAACTTACAATACCATTAATGTTGCAGATTTTCCACAAGCGGATGCCTCCAGAAGCAATAGACCTAGCGTCGCGTCTTCTTCAGTATTCACCTAATCTACGTTGCACTGCCGTAAGTTTCTCATCTCGAGTTTGACTGATTCAAGTCAATTAAAGAAGCCATCTACCTATTATTTAATGATTGCCAAGCACTAATAATGACATTAATTGTTTCTTCCAACTTGATTGGTCATGTTCTGCCCATGGTTGTTGAGTCGTCGGTATATTGGCGATATATCGTCGGTATATCGGCGTGGCGGACTGGAGGGCCATGCCGTCTGTATGGCGATAAGGCGTCGGCGGCGGGCGCCATGGGGGATGGGGGGAAGTTAAAAGTCACTCAAGTCAGTCCAAACGCATACCTTAGTACTTCATGGGTTGGGGTTTTGGGAGAAGTCTCTGCCGCCGCCGCCGGATCCGTCGTCTCCTCCGCCGGATCTACGGTCTCCTCCACTAAATCCGGTCTCCTCTGCCAGACCAGGCCTCCTCTGCTTCGCCAACACCTACTTCGGTCTGCCGCCACCTCCTCCAGTCCGCCACTGCCTCCTGCTTCGCCAGCCAACTCTTCGCCGCCTCCTCTAGTCTGCCGGCTGCCGCTTGGGGGCGGTGGAGAGTGGCGGCGGGAAGAGGGAGTGGCCGCCGATGAGCTAGAGGAGATGGGGGAGGATAGAGGGAGAGAAGCAATGGGGGGGGGGGGGCGTGAAGCAATGGCCGGAGGTGAAAAAAATTGCAGCGGCAACTAGGGTTATGAGGGGATTCGGCATTTTGTGATTTAGCCCTCTCAATGTTCTGAAACTGCAATAAAGTCCTCTCTTTGTATTTCTTCTGTTTGGGCCCTCCGGAGGTCCGATATTGTTGTGTGTATGGCGTCGCTACGGCGTGCGCTATTAGTGATATTGTTGTGTGAAGGTGGTGAGTCGCCGCGCCTCGCCTCACCGCCTTAATAACCATGGTTCCGCCCATTGCTTTCTATTTTTATTTGTTAACATGTTCTATCATTATATTTTATTTGACCTGACATGCTTTATTTTGTGTGTATAAAGCTAGTGGTAATGATTGGATTTGGATAGGATAGCACTGTTATGTTTCTGTCTGATATTCTCCTGAAGGGTGTACAATATTTCACATGATATCCTCTGAAAGGAATAACTGCTCTATGAACTTTTTCTCCTCTTGGAAGTGCCTGTTCATGTTTGAAAAAAAAAATCGATCTTTGTTTGCCTTACTGGTGGTATAAATTTCACTCGCTTATGTAGTTCAAGAAGTTGTCACTATTTTGAACCTAGATGCTTATATAGGTCACTCATGGGTGTCTACTTTGTTTTTATTCCTATATTGCTGGCGTCCTCTGATCTTAATTTTATACCATCATCAATTTCGAATCATATTAATATAACTCTGCAATGTATGTTTATTGTTCAATTGCTCCTCTTTGTTGATTTCATTGCTGATCTGATTATCATTGCAGCTTGAAGCATGTGCACATCCATTCTTTGATGAATTACGAGAGCCCCATGCAAGGTTGCCAAATGGACGTCCATTTCCTCCACTGTTCAACTTCAAACAGGAAGTAAGTAATTTCAAGGCGGATATACCTTATTAGCATGGTTGTCATGGCGTCGCCTTGGTGACACCTAGGGGGGATGCTCCGTGGCTGCCCCCGTCTTCCTTGGCTTCGGCCGGCGGGAACGGACGGATCTAGATTCGGCAGAAACAGGGCTGGAGGCGGTAGGGAGAGGAGGCACCGGGGGGAGGAGGTGACGGGGAGGGGGTGGCACCGGGGAGAGGAGGCGGTGGGCACAGGGAGGAGGCGCCAGGGAGAGGAGTCGCCGGGCGGGGGAGGAGGCGGCCGGCGGGGAGAGGAGTCGCCGGGGAGAGGAGGCCATGGGGGAGAGAGAGGAGGTGGGTTCGGGAATCGGGATAGAGGAGGTGGGTTCGATATATGAGGTGGCTACGGCTTGTATGTGCAATTGTGTATGACTGTATGCATGTATGCATGTAGACATACATGCTGCCTCGCTGTGGCGTCCCGGTGCCTCTTAGGCGCCGTGGTCGCCATTTACGCCGTGACAATCATGCTTATTAGTGGCTAGCATTTGCAGTTTACCGAGAAACTAGGCAGCTGTGTGCACAAGTATTAGTGCCTTCTATGATATGGTAATTTAGGCTTGCAAGCCAGGCAATTTGCTGTCAACAACAAAAAACTGCTTTTCTAGAGATGAGACCAACTTATTTGTTTGCTTGTTCATCTGCAGCTAGCAAATGCTTCACCAGAGCTCATTAACAGGTTGATACCAGAGCATGCTAGGCAACATTGTGGGTTCAATTTCTTGCCTGCTGCTGGACCATAGCGAAGGCTGTACGTGTTTTTATTTTGCACAGTGCAAATACTTGTTTTTGCCAAAGGGCAACCTGCATGTTGTCACATTTAAGATGTAGAATCTGACAATTATTGGAGAGCCGAACATGAGCTGGCGCCAATGTGTTATATGAGGGGAAGGGGTGTGTTTACGCAGCCAGCCCCTGTCATTTTAATGCTCCAACTCCATTATGGGGAGGCCATGGTGGTCAGGGTTAGCCAAGAACTGTGCAGGTAGCTGGAGGGAATGGGATGGTGTATTGTTAAGCTATGAAGGGATTAAATCCCAACTACTGTACTGCCTCCCACGTTTAATGTTGTAGTGCGCCTGTAAGTGTTTCACGTATCCTGCTGTCAGTTGATGTAATTGTGTAAATGTTCCTGATGGGAAAAAAAATCTCATGTCATGATGGTCATTAACCTCCCCTTTCCATTCTCATCTACTGGCCTGAAATTATTACCTGTGAATGCTGGTACCACATGCTACTAGTTTTCACTGCAGTCACCTTGAGCAGGGATCAGAAGATTGTTTTCACCTGCTTCCTGCAAACTGGAGTGGGGAATTTCTGACCATTCTTGTCATGGATGAACTGAGCCTGGATGATATAGATGTCATGAACCAGGCATGTTTAAAGCAAGACAGAAGATCCGACAATCCTATAATGGGAGAACAAAAGCCACAGTTGAGGACCAATGGGTTGTGTCGGCTATTGCCGTGGTCCTCTTGCAATAGATGCTGTTTGTTAGCGCGGTTGAGCAGAGCACTATTTATTCGCTAGCATGATGATGACACACCTGCTCTGTTCTCGTCTCACTGGTTTTGCTGGTTGACTATTGGAAGGTTAGAAGCCTGTAAACAATGCAGTAGTTAAAATGTTTTTGTTTTTGCTGCTTTGCAGGCTTCTTGATTTCACACTGTCTGATTGACTCATTGCCCTCCCTGTCAGTGCTCCATGGTCAATAATCACGGTCTGACCGGCCGTCTGGCATGTTGAAAACTAAAATCAACGGTGCTGCAAGTTTGTACGCCAGCAGGTGAAGCCGGAGAATCTGTAGGACAAGGACCTAATTTAAAGGCCGTCACGATCTTGCACGAGTCGGCATTCAAACAGGCAATGCAGCAGGTCTGCAACGAGTAGTTTTGCCGGCTAAAAGGATAAGGATAAATTCAACGCCGGATTGGCAATTGTTTAGTTCCAATTCAGGCGTTGGTTAATTACGCTTAAATTGCCTGTGACGAGTTATTGGGCCTGTTATTTTTGGCTGAGGCTTGTGGCTTTTGGCTGCAGCATGTGGTTTTTGGGCTGTTCGTGCAAGAAATTACAGAGTAACAAAAATTTACGTGCGGTTTTTGCTGATATAAATGAAGTCAATACAGTACGTACTACAATTAACCAATAGATTCTATATTAAAAAATACTCCATTTAAAAATTAGTTACTATAGAAAAGTTAAAAACAGAAACTAAAAATTGAAAAAAAAACAGGACAATTGACGCGCTGAAGGACGCATTTTCAGAGCATGGCATGTGCCGAGAGAGACAGTTTCATGAGCTGCACAGATTGACCGAGAGCATGCGCGCATAGAAAGTAGCCAAGCAGGCGGATTTTCATCTACATGTGTATCTCACTTTGTTCGATTGCAGGAACAGCATTGTGGCGCAAGTTACAGAGAACCTTATTTGAGTAGTATATGTTGGTAAGCAGTACATAACCCGAATATTGTGCCCTAGCCGTTGCCAAACAAATCGGACACGGACGTCCCTTGGTTGCAGACTCGCGGCTTGTTTAGTTCCCGTCCAATGGAATACCATTCCGACGTACGTTAAAATCCGGCAACTCAAGATAGGCTTGACATCTTTGTACGTGACTCAATATTAATATAATATTTCCTCCAATCGACCGGACTGTCGAGGACAAATGCAATCCACTGTTAGAGCATGTACAATAAAGCTTAGTCAGCAGGCTATAGTAAATATAATATCAACAAAATCTTATGTGGCAGAGAGAGAAAAGAAGAGAGAAGGAAGGAAGCTGACTACTAAATTATAACTAGCTATAGCACGTAAAAATATGTATTTCACTCTCTTACACGTGGGGCCAAATAGTTGTTGTAATACCTACCTTATTGTATGAACTATTTTTTTGAAGGCTATAGATAAAATAGACAAGTGTTATAGCCACTAGTTGACTATGCTATTGTACTTGCTCTTAGTCTCTTTTGGCCGGTCCTATGTACCAAAACAATTTAAAACTAAAAACCGGCCTTGAACCTTCCCGACAAGAACAAACAATTGTGTCAGAAGAAGAAAAAGATCAGCACCAATAAAGAACAAACGAGCAGCGGGAGTAGTGAGCTGCGTTCTTCGGAGCTATGATGGATGATTTTTGATATAGTCGGTAGTTTTTATTTTTATCTCTTTTTTGAGGTAGTACTGGATAATAGAGATGTTAATATAGACGATATATATAGAATTAGATTTAAAAAAATATTCAAAAAAAGCTACTTTGAGAAATTATTTTATTTATTTTAACTTTTAAATAATTAAAACCCAAAACTAAGAAAAAGGTAAAATGTACAGATCCATGGCAGACCAATTTCCTCGCCACCCTGCTCCATCTGGAGGAAGAGCCGTTTCCATCTCCATTTCCACAAGAGGAAAAAAAAACAAACCCTAAATAAAAAACCTAAAAAACCAAGTACTGGGCACAATTCCCGAGCCTCGAGAGCCACAAACCTGCACTCCCCAGTAATTAAGGCCCAACTAGTGGCCATCATTTTCTTAGTTGCCTTTAATTACCCAATTCCCAAACCAAATTGCCTTAATTAACACCAGACTAATCTAATCCCCCCGCGCCTGCGCAGCGTCGCTGCACTCGATACGGTAGCACAGACAGACAGACAGTATTATACCCCACCATGGCCAAGGCCAAGCAGCCAAGCTCCTCGCGCTCTCTCCCCCACTTGCCATGGCGAGACCCCTCGCCGCTGCCGTGGTGGTGGTGGTTGTCGCTTGTCTTCTTGCCGCCGGTGGGGTCGCGGCCGGGGACCCGCCGCTCTCGCCCAAGGGGCTCAACTACGAAGGTCGGTGGCGCGGGCGCGGCTGGGGTTTGGGCGGAACCCTAGCTGTTCGGGATGCGGTTAGGGTTTAGTGTTTGGTTCGAGGAGCTGTTTTCGTGATGCGTCTTTGGTGCGCTTGTGTGTGTGGTGTTGCAGTGGCGGCGCTGATGGCGATGAAGAGCCGGATGCGGGACGAGAAGGGGGTGATGGCCGGGTGGGACATCAACTCCGTCGACCCATGCACCTGGTCCATGGTCGCCTGCACTCCCGACGGATTCGTCCTCTCGCTGTGAGATATTTTTTTGCTCTCTCATCTCCCACCTTTTTTTTGCTATCTAATTCTGTTTGGTCTGTCCTCCCTTATTGGGTTGGGTTGGATTGCAAGGATGCTTCCTTGGTAGCGTTATTGTTGCTTGCTGTCGATGATGATGATGATGTTGTGGCGTTTTGTTTGGATGCTGGAGTTGCAGGCAGATGGCAAACACTGGATTGTCCGGGGCGCTGTCGCCGATTATCGGAAATCTCAGCCACCTGCAGACAATGTAAGGGTTTTCGTAACGAATTCACCTTGCTGATAACGATTCACACTTGTTGCTTTTGTTTCATTAGTGCCTCTTAACACCGCGTGTCTTGCGACACCATAAAATCAGTATGCTTTCGAGCTGAATTGGTGCAAGAACGAGAATGTTCATGTTTGTGCGTTTGAAAGTAGGAAATTTTCTAGTGTGGTAGAGCAACATTTTGTAGTTTGGTGGGGTCAATTTGCCCAACTGATGTTTAGGTGGTTCCCTGATTTCATCAGTGACTGATGTATCAGTGTCACGATGGTTAGAGCTGCAAGGTAGGGACTTTACAATACAGCTCTTGCCATATAGTTGAATATATGAAAATCCCATGTAGGTTCCATGCGCAGTTGCACACTAACTCTCATGGGTCAGGACAACAATTGGGGAGTAAAATATATGGCTGGGATATGATAGATGCCACACCACAATCCCTGCTGACCAAATTCTCTTTTCTTTATTTGACAAGAAGGGAACATATTGCCATCCCCGTTTTTTTTAACCTAACACGAACAAATCAAGCTTACTTTGGATGATTGACAATGCTACTACAGCTACACTTCCTATTCGTTGTCTTCCACCTTTTGCATCTTCTTGAACATGCATATTGCTGCCATGTCATAGCATTCGACTATTGACCAGCTGCAACACTATGTTGGTTATGAAGTACTATTGCTGTAGTATGTCTTTTGCATGGATTCATATTTCTTTAGGTTAACTCAATAAATTCTAATGATCGATTGTGCTGCATATGAGGACAAATGGTATTTAATATATGACCATTATACAAGTTACGTGAATATCTAAAATCGGCCAAATTGAGCAGAAATTCAATCTGAATTTGTATTTAATATTCATTTGATCCGTATTTGAATATGAGAATAATTGAATTCAACTTAAAAATAAGGATACGGATATGTCCCAAGACTCCCAACGAATATTCAATATGTTTTCACCCTTGTAAGAGTACGAGCTTAGTACGAATTGCATGCATCATGTTGTTTGTCTATGGTACTTTTTCTCAATCACGGAATTATATTCTTTCTGCTGCCTGTAGATCGTGTTTTGTTGGTTTTCGTCTATACTTATGAAAACAAAACTAAACACCAGCGTTGATTGCTCATTTTTTTATCGACCTCTTTCAGGTTACTACAGAATAACAGAATATCAGGTGACATTCCTCCAGAGATAGGGAAGCTGACCAATCTGAAAACTCTTGATCTTTCTGGTAACCAGTTTGTTGGTGAAATCCCAAGTTCATTAGGGCAGCTGACTCAACTAAATTATCTGTGAGTTGATGTCAAAATATTACTTCAAATTTTATGTCACATATTTTGTATTAACTGTTGTTTTCTCAATCCTTCAGGCGCCTTGATAGGAACAACTTGTCTGGACAGATCCCTGTTGAAGTTGCAAAGCTTCCAGGTCTCACATTCCTGTATGTCCCTTTTTACATGTTTATTCTCTTTTCGCATAGGTGACATACTGATATGTGTAAGTGTATTTCTTGGTTTTTAAACTGACATGGGAAATATGTTTCAGTGATTTATCATCCAACAATTTAAGCGGACCAGTTCCAAAAATCTATGCACATGACTACAGGTAAGGGGGTGAGAGAGTATGTACGACAAGCTCCATTTTTTCTCCTTATTTTCCTCCTTCGTCTGCTCATCCAAATTCTTTTGGCAGCTGCAAATTATGATATCCTCCGCTAAAACTGAATATGTGCAAATCATTCTTTCTTGTCAATCTCAATACTTTGCTGAACATTACTATACCTCTGCTTTCCAGTCTTGCGGGAAACAGGTTCCTTTGCAATTCGTCAATTCTACATGGTTGCACAGATCTGACAGTAGTAACTAATGGTAAATTTTTTACCTGACATCATCTCTTTTACATCTGTATCCTTTTGAACTGACTTACCTTTGATTGCAGAAACAACAACGTATAGACCGTCAACAAAAACCAAGAACCATCATCAATTAGCACTGGCAATTTCTTTAAGCATCACTTGTGCCGCAATATTTGTTCTGTTGTTCGTATGTTGGCTAAACTATTGCAGATGGCGCTTGCCTTTTGCTTCTACTGGTAATTCTCTAAGCATCTATGTTCTTACTGCCGAAAATGTAAGATGTATGATCTGATAATCATTTTTTTTGTTTACATCTAGATCAAGATCTTGAAATTGAATTGGGCCATCTGAAGCATTTCTCATTTCATGAGCTGCAAATTGCGACCGACAATTTTAAGTCAAAGAATATATTAGGTCAAGGTGGCTTTGGTATTGTTTATAAAGGCTGTCTGAGAAATGGAACTTTAGTGGCAGTAAAGAGGTTAAAAGATCCCGATGCTACTGGTGAAGTTCAATTCCAGACAGAAGTTGAATTGATTGGCCTAGCTGTGCACAGGAACCTTTTGTGCTTGTATGGCTTTTGCATGACCTCAAAAGAAAGGTTGCTTGTATATCCGTATATGCCAAATGGCAGTGTTGCTGACCGCTTGAGAGGTAACTTTAATTATCCACAACATTTTGACGATTGTGATTTCCAGCTATAATTATCCACAAAATTTAATTACTCAAAATCTGATGCTTTCCTTATAAAAAGCTTCTTTGTGATCCCTGTTTTTGGCTGGTTTTGGGCCACAGCCATTGTTCTATTATTCGTGTGTTTTTCTATCTTGTACTCTTTCTAATGTAAAGTTGAAATTTGCAGATTTCCATCACGGAAAACCATTCTATTATTTGTGTGTGTTTCTATCTTGTTTGTACTCTTTCTAATGTAAAGTTCAAATGTGCAGATTTCCATCACGGAAAACCATCTCTTGATTGGAGCAAACGTATGCGCATTGCTCTTGGGGCTGCCAGGGGACTATTGTATCTTCACGAACAATGCAATCCTAAAATCATTCACAGGGATGTTAAAGCAGCAAACATATTGCTTGATGAAAGTTTTGAAGCTGTTGTTGGGGATTTTGGATTGGCAAAACTTCTTGACCGACAAGAATCACATGTTACTACTGCAGTTCGGGGCACTATTGGACACATTGCTCCAGAATATCTGTCAACAGGACAGTCTTCAGAAAAGACCGATGTTTATGGGTTTGGTATTCTACTGTTGGAACTGATTACTGGACCTAAAACCTTGAGCAATGGGCATGGCCAATCTCAGAAGGGGATGATTCTAGATTGGGTAAACTCTTTGGCACGTATTTATATACTATTCACTGTATCTAACTCCCAAGCTGGAGAGATTTGACACCCATATTCCTCTGCAGGTTAGAGAACTCAAGGAGGAAAAGAAGCTGGATAAACTGGTTGATAGGGTTCTGAAAGATTCGTTTGATGTAGCTGAGTTGGAGTGTTCCATCGACGTGATTCTCCAATGCACATTGGCCAATCCTATTCTGCGGCCCAAGATGTCAGAAGTTCTACATGCCCTTGAAGCTAAAGTCACGCTGGCAGAGCGCGACGTAGAGTTGAATAGAGAAGCGCCGCCTTACGGAGGCTCTTGCAGTTTCTCTGTGAGACATGAGGATCCATATGATTCATCGTCCTTCATAATAGAGCCAATTGAGCTATCTGGTCCCAGATGATAACAATTGTAGGTTTCGGGTAAAACAAACAAAGAGAAACGATGAAAATTGTACAAAACAAGTATAGCCTTGATGTAGCTCTACACGGAGGAGTTTGCTGGGGTTGCTGCGCTTGCAGTCTTGCAGACCATTTTGAACCTAACTAGGAAGATCATTCTGGTCATTTTGGCGCATGTCACCCCTGCCTTCTGTTTTTCGCTGCCATATTCAAATTCTCTCTCAATATTCATGATGGAGATGACACATTTCTGCAACTCTTCACTTTAAAATACGGGCTACACGCTGCTTGCGAGCGACCGTTGAGGTGGCTGAATCGCTAGACAGAATAACAGTGAGCTATAATGCTGAGAGAAGGAAACGCATCCAAATGCTACCATTTATGTTCTTCAGCGTCGTGTAAAAGATGACACAGTGATCTGCCACGGCATAACATTTGCCGCGACAAAAGAACAGGATCAGCATCTGGCTCTCAAAAATGGATGAAGTGACACATCTCTAGTTCTCCATACAAGTCAAATCCGCGGGCCAACCCCAACATGTTGACTGGAATTTATTTCTCTAGTACAAACATTTTCGAAGTCAATAACCAAAAACAGCCGCTTGCAAGCCTCATGTCATTGGCCGAAGAGGGAAGAGGAAGGAACCTCAATTCGGTTTGGTAACCTCATGAATAGCATTAGCCAAATATGCCACATTTCGTGTTGTTACCCCAGCCATACTGAAAGAGATGACATCAACAAAGTAAGATTTTTTTTCTTGTTCTGCAATGAAAAGAGAAATCAAGGCATCAACGTCATGAACAAACTGAGTAGTCTTATGCCTTATTCTCTCGTTGCGGGTCATGTAAATATGGTATTCATATGTTAAGCGATCAACTTGTTCAGGTGTCATCCAACTGTAGCAGAACATTCCAATCTGAAAAAAAAAACATATTTAGTATTTCTTTAAACACAAATCCACCATAGAAGTAACTAACAATACAGAGTTGCATGTGGAATCTCAATCTCCAAAGAAAACAACGTTAAAATAAAATGCAGAGATGTAAAAAATTGTAAAAGGAGATTTAAGCTGCAGAGCATTCTTGTCCAGCTAAGTAACAAAATGATATTGGTCTACAGTGGTATACTTAGAAGGTGAATTACTGAGGCAAGTGAGACTGCTCAGTTTGAGACTTTGAAAGTTCCAATTAAAGTATACCCAGACACAAGTTAATAGATATTGTATAGTTCTCCCTTTCTAATTGACTAATTGTTAAGACCAAGGAAAGCCAGCTCACCGAGGCCTTAAGACACGAAATAAATGATCCAAAACCCACAATGCCAAGTTATAGTTTGCAGTAGTACCTCAAGCACCTGTCCCGCAATAGAGAATAAGTACATAACTACACATAAATTTTATTCCTTGATGAACTAAATTCTAACAAGATTATGGTACAACCCGACGATCTACATTGGGCATTGGGGATGCTAGCAACTACTGTGAACTGGTACAATTTGCATGTCAGCTAGCAATTACTGTGGACTGGTACAATTTGCGTGTCACTAAAATTATATTCAGAAATGCCATGACCGCATTTCTCATGGTGCTATTTACCTGATTGGTGATATGTTCCCATGACATAGGTGAACCTAGCTTTTCAAGATTCTCCCAAAGTGCCTTCCGCATTCCAATGATACGGTTAGCCATACCCTCAGAGGCTCAGACAACCAATAGTAATTAAAAACACTAAACTCCCTTATTTACATACATAACATAGATTTAGGTATTTAGTTAATTTAGGTAATTGAGACTAAAGATAGAGGATCTACAGTTTACCTTGACCATTTAGGTAATTGAGACTAAAGATAGAGGATCTACAGTTTACCTTGACCATTTAGGTAATTGAGACTAAAGATAGAGGATCTACAGTTTACCTTGACCATTTAGGTAATTGAGACTAAAATCAGAGGGTCTAGAGTTTACCTTGACCTCTTCCAACCATAAGGGGCTCGTTCTTTTCAGCTGTGGCTTATGGCTATGACTTTTGAATTCTGACTGTTCGCGAGAGGGAGACAATGGTAGCTGATTTTGGCATGTACAGTTGAAGTCGGTATAGTATCTACTACAATTGATCTATAGAACCCGTCTTAAAAAACACTCTGTTTGAAAACTAATTACTCCAGCATAAGTCATAAGCCGAAAAGAATGGAGTCAAGCTCTTCAGTTCTAGATCATTAAGGATTATACAAACAACTAGTGAACCATGAATAGGTGGTCTCGCGATCTATTGCAATTGGCTCTTTATAGCAGCTGCCTGCATCTCATTCTCACATAGAACACTGCAATAATAGTAGCATCAAACATTATAGTCATCAGAATACGATCATCGTTTATTTAAACACAAGATGACAGAAATGACAAATTGGACCATTCACAATGTCATACATGAAGATGCATCAAGAGAGGAGGGTTTGTTGAGTGTGGCACACCCACGGGCCTCCTGAGCCGCTCCCACGGGTGACTAAGGGGGCAACCCAGCCCGCGCTGACATCCCCCTCGCTGCCGGTGCGGCGACAGCGACAAGCCCCTCAACTGTAGCTCCTCCCCTATTTTTCTTGCCATTCCTTCCTCACCAATCGTTGAAGCAATGGACCAAGAACTATTGGCAAGACTCATGTTACAAAAATAAAAACTTGTAGCCAACTAACTGAAAAATTGGCTCGAGACTTTGCCTCACTTACGCAAACAAAGAAACAAGTGTTTGCTAAGAAGAAGAAAAAATACATTGATGGGGATATTGTGGGAAGCGATGAAGAGACAGAAATTCCAACATCTGATGCAGTGGAGTACCAATAGTCTGACGATAATACCTCTTCGTCGTCTGATGATGGTGCTGATGGTGGGACATCTCACGATGGAGTACAAGACCAACAAGACACATGTCAACTATTGGAATTCACCTGTGAGAAAACTTTCACGCATGCTATCCAGGATGAAGACCATGGTTGTCACGCATCAAGAATAATCAAAAAGACCTACACAAGAGATAAGGACCGCCAACGAGATCATCCTCAGCCACAAGACTCTTGTTCCTACGCATCCTATGGTAGCTCATACTCTTTGCCGACTTATGGGCGTCGAGATGCCAACCTACTATCTTCTGCTGATGATTTTCATTCGTCTTCGGACATTTTTTATCCTCCCAATGTAAGAATTGTTTACTAGTGGGCGGAATCGGCATATTACCAACAAATTTATAATCATTGGGTACAACATGCCCATCCTATATACACTTGGGATCAATACAAAGCCCACCTAGCTCATTCTGAAGGACGTGTCCTCATTGATAACAATGAGTATATTGCACAATCTTTGCATTTCTCAACAATGTATTGGTACGAATTGATCCTCCATTAGTGTTTTCACTTTTTAGTATACTACTCAAAGTAGCATTTATTACTCTTAACTTGTGTTTTTATTATTTCAGATGCGACACGACGCTACGACGAGAGGGTTTCACCACATGGTCAAGATAGTAAGGAGCAATTTTTATGTACAACTTGAGGTCTTCATACTTCATTAAATACTTTTCATTTAATATTTCTATTACTCAACTATCTAACTAACATTAACCGAGTTTCCACCAGTTTATCCGGTTTTTCCACCGGTTTTCCCGCTTTTCGACCGGTAACCGGTCCCATCCTGCTTCCCCCCAAATTTCCATTTGCTAAATTTTGACCGATTTTTAACCGGGTTTTTAACCGGTTACCAGTACTGCCCGGCGGCCGGGATTTGGCCCGGTTCCGGTTTTTCGAACCTTGGCAATACATCTTTGTAACAGTACTCAAGAAATAAATCACCTTAATATCGTCCATCAATCCTACAAAATCAAGCCATCTTGACTCTGGATGATAATATGTGAATGTCCTTTGTGGCACTTGAGCGTCCCTCCAAATATTGTGATGACTGGAGAAGTTTCCCACATTAAGGTTTGCAACTAAGGGTGTAAATAGTATTGAAGGGTGAAGACATCTGCTTAGAGAATCTTGGCTGGTTAGCATAAAAGATAGAAATAAGGTTAGACAAACTATTTCTCGAACAAATTGCACTGGAATCTACTCAACCTCCTTTTCACTTCCGCTTTCTTTTCTTACAACATTTTGAGAAGTAAACTGTAAACAAAAGAACAATTGGTATCAAAGCAGCATATCAACTTACTTGGACCATGTTGGTGTAGAAATGTAGATCTGTGAATCTGGCAACAAGCGCTTCTGGAAATCAACAAAGAGCCGACATGCGCCAGTGCCTGAAAGCACCTGCACTGCCGCAATCCTCTTATCTTTGATGAACTCAGAATCCTCCCCATATGCCAGCTTTAGTGACTCTTCAATCATCTTAATACTTCCTCTCATTGGATGGTACGACCGGTTTTGCAAATTTAACAAAAAATAATGATCAGAACTCATGGAACCCTTCCATTGTTTAACACTGAAATGATACAGTATCAACCACAAGATAACATGTCTCGGATGAACAAATCATTTTCATGAAAGAACAGCCAAAAAGAGGCATTTGAAAATCATCCTGCAACAAAATTCTTAGACGAAGTCCAAGGTGGTGCCCTACTAAGCTGAAAATACCAAATGCTACCATTGGACATTCTTGATTGAAGGAGAAAAAAAGGCATTCTCGCTCCCGTACAAGAACAAGGCACGCGTTGAATCATTTTTTTATGAGAGAATCATTAACCGTTCCAAGCATCTAACACGTTATTTTTCACAAAAATCGCACAAAAAAGAATAAGACTCTTGCAACTAATTTGTCAATCAGCAGCGGCAAAGCAAGCAAATAGCTAAAATTCCCAGCATGTACAAGAAACAAAGAACACCAAGGTCAAGTCACTACCTAGTTGGCGGATTCCTCTGGCCAAGAGCATTATTCGTGCCAGCAATTAGCAAGAAGAACGCAAAGAAAAGAGGATAAAGGGATGGGCAAGATCACAAGGAGGAGATCTCACGTGTTGAGGTTGCCGGCGCTGCGCCTCGCGCACGCAGCCGAGCACAACGGGCTGGCCGCTGCCGTCCCGGTAGGCGCCCTGCAGTTTGTTCAAGCTCGAACAGCCCCCATTTCAGAACCAAACCAAGATCCGAATCGCGAGAGAATTGAACAAGCTACCACGAGTGATCGGGGGTAAGAACGTACGACGCCGACGTTGGCTTTGTCCGGGGTCGGGTCGGCGAGGACGGCCTCGGTGACGCCGAGGATGGGGGTCCTTGGGCGCCGGCTCGACGTGCGCGGACAGCGACTCCATCGCCCTCGCCGGCGCGCCCGGGAGCACGGGCAGTGCCCCGCGCCGCCGAATCGCGGAGGCCGCGCGGGACAGCGCCATGCCGGAGGAGGAGCTGGCTTCTTGGGCGGCAGAGAGAGAGAGAGAGAGAAGGGGGAGAGGAAACGTGAAGAACCTATGATGGCAAACAGAATTGTAGCATGGACAACATAATTTGGCACAGCATAGCAAATATGGCCATTACAATCTATACAGTACGAAGTATTGGCTGATACACTAGCAAGAAACACAGATTGCATCTGAACTGTCAACTCTCCGAGACCAATCCACCCTGCTTCTGTATCTTCTTTCTGGCCACAACCAGAGGAGGGATGCTCTGCTCACTCCAGAACACCTGCTCAGGATCCACCTCACCCTTCACCATTGCCAGCCTCCTGAAGTTCCCCCTGAAGTACTTCTCCCCCCACACCATGGCTTCCTCATAGCTTGTGTTGCCCTCCACATTCTGCCCCAAGTCCAGGTCCCTGAAGTTGATGTATGCAGCTCTAGGCCTCTTGCTCACATAGGGTGTCATGAACTCATGCACCCCCCTGATCCAACCCAGATGCTTCTCCTCATATGACACATTCCTGTCACCTCCCCACTTGACAAAGTACTGGAGATTGTAGAGGTACCCTCTCCGGTGGGTGTAAGGCGTGTCGGATTCCGGTATCTCGCTCATCCTGCCGCCCTGAGGATCAATGTCGATTGAGCCGCCTTTCTCTTCGACGATCTTGGCGAGCAATGCGGTTAGACCGGTTGTCGGAATTGGCGATGTCAGGTAGTCCAGCTTGATCTTGTAGTAGTCCTTGGGTTGCAGTGTTCTGTCAAGAAGCACTTCTGCAGGTTGGCCATTGGTGTAGCCGTAGAAGTAGAGCATGGACTGAAGCCAACTCATCTCTGTGCAGTCGCTTGCCTTGATGTCTAGCTCAGGCAAATGGTTGCCCATTTGGGCGATCAAGCCGCTGCAATTGCCAAGAAACAGTGACTTGAACACCACCAATGGCCGCCTCTCGCCGTCGTCGTCGTCGACCTTGGGCTCCATGGCCGCCTTGACGAAAAGATCGTCCGGGAGGGCATGTGCCACGAGCTGCCATTTGGTCAGGAGACGGAGCATCGCTTGTTTATCTTCATCTCGCCGCAGCAGCCGGCGGACGGTGAAGGCGGAGACGACGCTCGGGACAGGGACCAACCTCACGGTCCAAGAAACGACGATGCCGAAGCTGCCGCCGCCGCCGCCCCTGATCGCCCAGAAGAGGCCCTTCCCCATGGCCGCCCTGTCCAGGAGCCTGCCCTCGGCGTCCACCACCTCGGCGTCGACGACGTTGTCGGCAGCGAGGCCGTGCTTGCGCATCATCGGCCCGAACCCGCCGCCGCTGAGGTGCCCGCCGACGCAGACCGTGGGGCAGATTCCGGCGGGGAAGCCGAGCCCCCCGCCGCTCCCCTCCGCGACCGCGTAGTAGAGCTCCCCGAGCGTGGCCCCGGGCTGGGCGCTCGCCACGCGCCGAGCCGCGTCGACCCGCACCGCCCGGAGCGCCGCCACGTCGACCACAGCGAACCGGCGGGTGCCGCCGCCGCCGGGCCGGAGCGCACGGTAGGAGAGGCCCTCGTAGTCGTGGCCACCGCTGCGGGCGCGGACTGTGAGGCCGTGGGCCCTGCAGCAGGCCACGGACGCCTGCACCTCGGCGACGGTGCCCGGCGTCAGGAGCAGCGACGGCCTCGGCGTCCGCGGCGAGGCAAAGCGGAGGTTCTGGATGGTGGAGTTGAGGAGGGACGAGTAGGAGGCGTCCGCCGGCGCGTGGACGAGCCGGGACAGGTCCTCGGTGACCGGCGAGAGGTGGGCGACGCAGCGGAGGAAGCTCTCGCGGAGGCCGCCTTCTTCTTCTTCTTCTTGCTCCTGAGGGGAACAAGGCGAGGCGAGGAGGAGGAAGAGCAGCAGGAGGAGGAGAGGCCGCATTGTCTTGTTGCTAGCTCCGAGCTCCACTTGCTGTGGCCAAGCAAGGATTAGTTGGGAAACGATGAGAAGATTGGTGGTGATGTGCTTGCGCACGGTGATGGGAGAGAGCCGGGCCGTCTCTTTCGGATGCTTCGAGCTTTCAACGACAGCTCAGCCCGCCCGCCCGCCCGCCCGCCCGCCATGATTCGTCAGGCCAAGGGAGGTGAGTAGGTAGGTTTAGCTTGACTCGGCATTGCCAACTCTGCATCCGCTCGTCACTTCGTCAGTGTCTGCGCTTTCTCTGCCATTGAAGCGGATTTCACGTCCGATAGTCCACCTAAGAGCAGGTACAATCTACACTATTAAACCACCAGTTAAAATTATCCTACATTCACCTAACAATTATCTGCTCCACAGTCATGACCTTAACTACATCCACACCACAATATACACCCAGAATTACACCATCCTAAAAACGTCCGCACCAGATTAACTCTCCTCTATTCTCTCTCCTTACTCAACCATATCCGACGGTCATCCTTTAATGGATCTGCGCTACCCCCTCCCTCCGCCTCCCCCGCGCCTCCCCCCTCCTCCGCTCCCTCCGCCTCCCCCGCGCCTCCCCCCTCCTCCCCCGCGCCTCCCCCATCCTCCCTCCGCCTCCCCCCATCCTCCCCCACGCCTCCCCCCATCCTCCACCGTGGCTCCCCTCCCTCCGCCTCCCCCCATCCTCCACCGCGCTTCCCCTACGTCGCCATGGACACGGAGTTCCCCGGCGTCATCCACGTAACCACGTCTTTCTCCCGTCCCACTGCCCCGCAAACCCTCGCGTCCTAATCCCGTGCGCCGCGCCGCCGCTCCGTCCCCCCGGCTCCCGAGCCCGCAGCCGGCCCCAAACCCTCACGCCGCGCCTCGCTTCTCCACCGCCGCGCCCCACTCTGCCCCCGCGCCGCCCCCCTGCGCCGCCGATCTCCTACGCCGAACATCCGTCCCACTCCGCCCCCGCGCCGCCCCCCTGCGCCGCCGCTCCGTCCCACTCCGCCCCTCTACCTCCGGTCAGCCCCGGCTAGCCCGGCCGCCTCCACCTAGCGCTGCGCCGCCTAACACCGCTCCGCCGTGGAGCCGTGAGGGCGCCGCCCCCGGATCCACCGTCTTCTTCTTCATCGGCGCCGCCTTCGACAAGCTCTGCGACGCTGCGCAAGCGCCGCCGCGCCGAGCTTGAGGTCAAGGTCAACGGCACATAGCCGCAGTTGCCCACCTCGACCTTTTCGCTCTTCCTCGAGGAGGAGGACCTGCAGCGCAAGGAGTCCGTCGAGTGGGTCAACACGGTGCTCGGTAAGCTATGGAAGGTCTACCGCCTGGGCATCGAGAACTGGATCGTTGGCCTGCTGCAGCCAGTCATCGACAACCTCCAGAAGTCACATTACGTCAAACGGGTCGAGATCAGGCAGTTCGTCCTCGGCGAGGAGCCGCACTCAGTCAGGAATGTCGAGCGCCGCATGTCTCGGCGAGCCAACGACCTGCAGTAAGTTCTTGGGCTTCCTTTTCGTATCGAAGTGGGTAGGGTGCAGTAACTTATTTCAGCAAGAGTCAGGAAAGAGATTGCTTTTTTAGTTTTTACCCATCCTGTTGTCATGGGACATTGCTCTGCTTAGTTCTTGAGTGTGTTTTGTATTTTAGGTACCAAATTGGCCTTCGTTATGCTGGTGGTTCACGCATGACATTGGCCCTCTCCTTAAAGTTTAATGTTGTACCGGTCATTGTGCCAGTTTGGGTTCGAGATTTTGATATCGATGGGGAGTTGTGGTCTAAACTAAGGCTTATACCAACAGAACCATGGATGGGAGCTGTATCTTGGGTATTTGTATTCCTTCCAAAGATTAAGTTTGAGCTTTCATTGTTCTGACTTTTCAATCTTATGGGTATGCGGCTGCTTATTCAATCTTATGGGTATGCGGCTGCTTATTCAATCTTTTCTGTTCCCTTTGCAACTTGTACTTACTTTCATGATTTTTACTCATATGACCTGTTGGAAGCAACGTAGTTAGCAGAAATTCGTAATTTAGAATTATCTATTTTCTTCTTAAGATGTCGGGGGTAGACCATGTTAGACACTATAGTGAATTGAACATATGCCCTGCGTCATGTTGTGCAGCATTTTAAGTACATCTCTTCTGCACATAGATCTAGAGTTCATTCCCAGTTCCATTGGGATGGTTCAAGTTTTAACGCTCTTTGTAAAACACTCAATTTGCAGAATTGCTCATGGAAATATTACATAGGTTCCATTGTTGATATTTACATGTGACGAGGATCAGGTGGTTTTTACTGATAATTTGGAATTATAACAAAGGGAGGTGCTTCTTATATATAAATTAGAAGAAAATGGGAGGAAAAGTGCTTTCATGAGACTAGATTCTTTGTAGGTCTAAAATTTCTGAGTTGCTGCATGCACAATTATGTCAGCATGTCACATTTTCTGGTGCTAGATATATTGTATTCTGTTTACTATACATAAGCTCTTGTTCGTACTCTTTCAGTGATATATTGTATTCTGTTCATTTCATACCAGACCAGACTGTGCAAGTGGCGGTTGCCCCTTTTAAGCAACTAAATGATAACTTTTGAATTCTTAATTTTGTGCAGTTCCTATTACTGAAAAGAGGAGGCCAGGTGATATACTCTAGGAAATTGGGTCGTAACTCCCAGAAAAGGATTGAATACTTTTAGGTACAGATAATTTCACATTATGATGAACTTTTTGTTCAGTGGCAGATGCGATATGGATAACTGCAAATGAACTGAGTTTTCTTACTAATCTGTTGTTTAATATTACCAGGCGATTCCAGGAGTGCCTAAAAAAAGTACAATCCTGCAATGTGGATGCTTGAGGTCAGTTAAGTTGCTGCAGAAATACGCCTAAATATGGATTTTGCCGAGTACTATAAGAAATTAGATCTGTACAAGGAAGCAAAACTATGTTTGCTAATTAGTGTGGAGGCAGTTGAGCAACTTGAACTTGTTTCATCTATCTATCTTCTATCTACACTATTAAACCACCAGTTAAAATTATCCTACATCCACCCAACAATTACCTACTCCACAGTCATGACCTTAACTACGTCCACACCACAATATGCACCCAGAATTACACCATCCTAAAAACGTCCACTTCAGAAAAAATTTTGGCATTGAATATGAGATAGTTATGCACTGTACATTTGATGCTTCTAAAAAAAGAACACAGTTTTGAACTTCTGATGCCTTATTAATTTCTAAAGATATCATTTGTTTTAAGTGGTTAGTGTTATGACCAGTAGGGACAAAATAAAAATGCACGATTGAGCAATCAGGCTAGCTTATCACTTTGATTTTGGTATTTGAATGAACTGGCTAAAATCAGCACAGGAAGTTGGGGCTTTTACTGCTCCAGTACCAAAGAAAATCATTTATCTAAGTGAGTATATCTTTTGAAATTTTCTTTCAGGGTGGTTTGGTTCGGGAGAAAATATGGGACTTGATGGTTAATGAGCCTGATGTTGCCATGGAAGAAGGTTTTCCTAATGCCACAGGGCGTGAACAATCAATAAAAGGGATGCGGGCATCAGAGTTTTGCTTGCACCCAGCTGGTGACACCCCAACATCATGTCGCTTGTTTGATGCTATTGCCAGCCTTTGCATACCAGTCATTGTTAGTGATTAGATTGAGCTTCCTTTCGAAATGATTATAGACTATACAGAATTCACCATTTTTGTGTCAGTCAATAATGCAATGAGACACAAATGGCTAACAAACTATTTAAGAAATATCACCAAGCAGCAGAAGGATGAGTTCCGAAGAAACCTGGCTCGCATCCAGCCTATCTTTGAGTATCTCTATCCCCTCGGCCCTCACTGACCGCCGCTCGCCACCGACGACAGAGCCTCACCGCCGCCTTCGACCTCCTCTGCCTGGCCCCCCAGCGAAGCTAGCTCAAAGGTAAGCGATGTGGAAAGTCTTACGACCTCCTAGGACCCTCTTACGACTGGTTAGTGTAGTTTACAACCAGTAAGGATTGATTACGACCGGTTCCGAGAGCTTACGACCAGTTCCGACCGCCTCAATCGCTTTTCCGATCGTTTTTCAACGTGGTACGACCGCTCAGATCTTCCCGCTGAAGTCGCTGCTCCTTACGATCAATTACACCGTGGTCGTAGCCTTCAACGTGATCGCAGCCCCTCTTACAACGTGGTCGTAGCCTCCTTACGACCACGTCACCCTTCACGATCACGTGGTGACCACACCGGAAGTCTATCGACCATGCTCACTCTCTCACAATGTGGTCGTGACCCCCACCGACCACTCAGAAACACCCTCCGACCACTTATACTGTGGTCGAAGCCCCCACCGACCCCTCACAACGTGGTCGTAGCATCTTTCGACCACATTCAGTTACTCACAACATGGTCGTAACCCCTTACGACTACATCTGCGAGTACTTGGCTGTACTCGTAATCGTTTACGACCGCTCAAAAGCATTTACGACCACCTAGAACCATCTACGACCACTCTGTGCCATTTACGACCGCTCAGAACCCTTTACGACCGCTCTGTGCCATTTACGACCATGTGGTCCGTTGCGCGGCTGAGTTCATTCCTTGTGGTCGAAGCTCCCCTACGACCACACAGAAAGTCTATCGACCACACTCACTCTCTTACAGCGTGGTCGTAACCCTTACAACCACTCATAAACGCCCACCGCCCACCGCCCACTTATGCCACGGTCGAAGCACTTTTCGACCACGCTCATATCGTTTACAAGTGGTCGTAACCCTTTGCGACCGCTCGCCTCGCGGTCAAAGCCTCATCGACCATTCCCAACGTGGTCGTAGCGCCTTATGACTACGTTCATCCCGGCACAACGTGGTCGAAGCACTCTCCGACCGCCGACCACGTTCACCCCCTTACAACGTGGTCGTAGTCTCCTAACGACCACGTTCAACTTCCTTTGTTTTGGTCGTACGCCTGTAGATCACCTTCGACTTCTCACCAATCTGGTCGTATTGCTTCCTGACCTCACGATCAATTGATTTTGCCGCAATCGATCGCCTTTCGACCGCGTCAGTAATTTTACCACGTGGTCGTAAAATCACTGTTCCTCTGCCGTGGTCGTAGGCGCCTCTTGATCCCGCCTGCTGGGATTTTGCCGTGGTCAAACGCCTTTCGACCACGCCTGCCGATATTTGCCGTGGTCGTAAGTCTCTCCGACCACGTAATCGTTTACGGCCGGTGGTTGAACTCACAGCCATGCGGTCGATTTTCGACCACGTAGTCTCCACAACCACGCTGTCGTCTTACCTTCGGCTGAGGGTCCCGCCTGTTAGACTTTCATCTTTTTCCGAATTTATTCCAACAGAGGATTTCAACCGACCATAACTAATTCATTTTAACTCCGAATTGAATGAAACAAATTTCTAAATGTTTCTAAAATCAAAATCTAACCAATGGAAACCAAAATCATGTATTTTGAGTTCATTTGAGTTTTTCTATTTGATTGCTTTGCTGATTTTTATTCGAATTTTTATCTTATTTTGTATTTTACCGTAGCGTTAGCACGGGCACACTACTAGTAAGACTTAGTCAGCAGGTTATAGCAAATATAATATCAACAAAATCTTATGTGGCAGAGAGATAAAGGAAGAGAGAGAAGGAAGCTGGCTACTAAATTACAGCTAGCTATAGCACGTAAAAATATGCATTTCACTCTCTTACACGTGGGGCCAAATAGTTATTGTAATAGCTACATTATTGTATGAACTATTTTTTTGAAGGCTATAGATGAAATGGACAAGTGTTATAGCCACTTGTTGGCTATACTATTGTACTTGCTCTAAGTTTTCCCTGACTGCTATCCACGTAGGATTCGTGCTGACCTGGTCAAGACCGGGGAAGAGGGCGAGCTGTTGCTTCTGCACACGACTGTTAAGAAATGGTTGAGAAATAGGTAAACGATAATATAATCCATATAATTAATTATCAAAAATATAATAGATCAAATGTAGGAGATACCAAGAAGAGAGAACACCAGAGTTGCTTTATTCATTCTCAGATCTATTTACATGATACAATGGCATCTCTATTTATAGTCTAAACTCACCAAGGGCAATTATGGTATTTTCCCACACCGTAACCTTCTAGGTTTTGTAACACTCCCCCTTGAGCGAATACCATAGCATGCATATGCCTTATTAAAAACTCCTCCCAAAAACCCAGTGAGAAAAAAGGATGGAGAAAAGAGTACATCGCATCTGTTCCATGAGTCGCACTTGTTGCCTCATTAAAAACCTTTACGTGAGAACACTTCAGAAAAAACTCACAAAGGAAAAAAGTGCAACATTTGGATCTTCAGTATCATATAAGTCTTCTGGTCTTACATAAGGGCTCTATGGTTCAGAGATTTGCTAACCTTGAACCTTGTAACTCTCTAGGTTACCTCATCCCAATATCTCGTATGCACTTCTAGAAGGTAGAGGCTGGAAGGGATTTTGTGAATATATCTACCAGATTATCACAAGACCTAGCTTTCAACATATTTACCTCTCTGTCCTTCTGGAGCTCGTGAGAATAAAAGAATTTAGGAGTAATATGCTTCGTGATATTACTTTAACATAGCCCATTTGCATCTGTGCCACACAAACTGCATTATCTTTAGAAATAGTAGTGGGGTTATCAACGGTGTTTATGCCACATGACTTCTTGATGTGGCTAATTATTCGGCTGAGCCAAACACCTTCTGATGAGGCTTCATACCACGATATGCATATGCCTCGTCAAGAGAAGACCCAGTAGGAAAAAAGAATGGAGAAAAGAGTACATAGCACATGTTAAATTGTATCGTATTTGTCGTCTCGTTAAAAGCTTCAAGTAAAAAATCCAACGAAAAAAACTTACTAAGGGAAAAAGAGTACAATACTTATCTTCAAGATTTATTATGATCTTCAGGACCTTTATCATGTCCATCGATTGGACTTATACCATAAGTGGTAAAGACCTTCAAGGTAGTGATCATCAAGTCAATACCTTCTAGGTTAGACTGAAGTTGAGATCTTCTTAATCTCGTGCATAACTATAAAGGTTCAGTATATGCTCCCCCTAAAGACCACTTTCGGTGAAGTCTTATTATTCTAATGCGTTTAACGCATTTTAAGGAATGAATACAAGCTAGTATATTTATCCTGATCATGATATGAGGGTAATCAATTGCAATGCAATATTTCTTCGGGATATGACTTATCAAAACCTTTCAGGGTCTTAATATTTAGCAACCATTTTTGAGTAGTACCTATATGACCAAAAGTTTGTTCTGCAGAACTAAAAGCACGGTCATACCACCACAGAATCAATATAACCAATCTTAATTTTGGCACTTAGGGATTAATAAATTTGCTATTAACACCAATATATATGGTACCTTCATTTAGTGAAGGAAATTGCTACTCCATTAGCTTCTCGTAGGAGATGCACTTCATATGTGCTTATATGGCACACTTATGGTCTTTAGTTTCCTCATTGTATTTTCTCAAGTCTTGGATGGGTCCTTATCCACTTCTAAGGATCACATAATCGTTGGTGTATTTTTCAATCAACTAGTGATTTAATTTCTTTTCAGGGAGATGTTCTCTCTTCTAAGAGATATTTTCTCTTCAGGGAGACACTCTTTCTTTGAGTAAGAGTTTATCAGGTATGATTTTTATATACATGTATACATGTTGCAATTTACTTTCTTATTGAAACACCGAGTCCTTCAAGGATCGAGCTTTGAGTCACTTCAAGGATCCCATCAAGGATTTTCATAATCTAATAACTGCATATCTCATTCATGTCATCTGCCAGAGTTATTATGCAACAGAACATTATTTTATTCATAACAGGAGAACATCGATCTTTACAGGGATCCTTGAACCATCGCTTTCACCACCTCATTATCTCATAATGACTCATCAAGTTTAAACTAATGGTTTAGCCTCAATTGCTTCCTTTCATTTTCTTTACCCGATATGAACACTTTAGGTGCTTGGCCATGGACTTTGGTTCTGGATTTATGTTCTCATATGAGGAACTTTAGCAACTTTAGAGGCAAACTGGTAGTCAACAACTTTTCTCCAAATATCCTCATAATTAGTACCTTTTAATGTTAATCAAATCTTCATCATTTCCCAAACGAAAGGTTATTGATTGTTTCGTATTCTCTAGTATTGTAATATACGTGCACTTAATTTCTGGGGTTTTCATCTTCATGATGATCCTCTTCATGGGGTATTTCACCTTCAAGATGATTTCTCTTATGAGTATTTAAGAAGTATTTAATCATTATCTTAACTAATGTCACTAGACCTTAGATCCATAGGCGTCCCTGTGGACTCTAAATGAATTACCAATAAGTCGACTTCGCAAAGATGGATATACTACTCAACCTGTGGTATTCCAAACTTAGCAATGATTTACTTCAAGTAAATATTATACCACTCCTCCATGCAATGGAAAAGAAATCTGGCGGTCTTCCCACTTCTGGTGTACAGGAGTATCAGCTAAATTTAAATTTAGCTTGGTTAGTGCTGAACCTTATACCAAAGATCTTTTTTCAGGAAAATATCACGGCATTCAAAGATTTTGGGCATTTCTCTCCCCCCTTAAGCCGAGTTTTGATTTTTCTTAATAGCATACATCAAAATCCCCTTAGTATGGATACATGATAGATGGAATTTCTGATCCAATCTGATCCCAACTTCTGGTGGTGGCCCAAATGGTATATGCTATGGTGGTGATGTTATATGCGAAATAATTGGTTCTTCTAATACACATAATCCTTGATTTGGGGAATTTCCCTTTATTTAATGCAGTGAGCTAGAAACTTATTAATGTAGTGGTATGGAAAACTGCACATCTCTACTTCTGGTAGATTATTCCAAATATCTGGTGGGTTATTAATCTGCAACAACAGAAATATTCTAGCTTCTTATATATTGCCCAATATTATGATCCAATTACTCATACTTCTGATTTAACATTTTGGATCACTCAAACTTCAGGTTTTGTGTTAATGCAACATGTTTTGACCTGGTCAAGAGTATTATGTTTTGATAGCATAATATACATCTACAGAATACTATCAAAAGCATAAAGATAACACTCTCACATAAAACATGACCATAGATTAATCTGCATGGAATGTAATATATTCTGCTGGAATATAATTCTAATTTAACCTCCCAGATGGAACAATTATTCGCCAGGAATATATGTGAATAATTGGGTGGTAATTTATATGCCTGTTATAATTTATGATGCCAAATAATTATCATAGATTTAGATCATTCGGGATCACAAAAATCTAATAGGATATTTTGAGAGTTATATTTTCTTCAAGAAAATGGCAATAGCTTCCAGTGGCATATGTGCGGTAGCTTCATGCTACCGTGCAATTCCCATGTATGTGGTCGCATGCCGGCGACAAACATATTAATAGGGATAAATCAATTACCCTCCGAGGGTTGCAATGATTTTTGTTTACCAACAATGTGGATAACAGTTTCAATTATCTCTCAAATAAACTAGATTATTTATAGCTTCAAGCTTGTTTGCTTCTGGATTTGACCTAGGATATGTCACTATGCTTGTCATTACTCTTGTGCCTCAAAGGTTCCACATGTGCCCCAAATTTCTTCCCCCTTTTCATGCCAACCATAAAATTTCAAGTGAGAGCGCTTGCTTCTAGCATTTGCTTTGAATGAACTCAGAGTTTTAGCAATAATTGCTATTATACTGCTGAAAGCATCTAGGCCCCTAAAAATGATTTTGGTAATTAATGAAATTATGCGAATATGGGACTAACGTGTTTTGTGAGCTTGAGAAGGGTTAGTCCACACATGAGCGACAAGATGCAAGCAAAAGGATACGTGTGAAGATCAAATTGACTCAAGACAAAGGTATTCTTAGAATAGGACACCTTTTGAATTTTACCGGTCTTAGGTGAATGGTGGAAGACCGGATTTTAGGTTAAATGATCGTACCATCAAGAGGGATCTTGGTTAATAACTTGATAGCATATATCTAGTGCCATTTGGATTATCTTGTTAAGCTTGCATTCATGAAAATCCGATTCAAAAATCAAGTTTGTGCTCTGTCTGGAAAAGCGGTAGTACCGCACATTACAACGTCGGTACTATCGGCTAGCGGTAGTACCGTGCTCAGATACGGTAGTACCGCAGAGCGGTAGCTCCGTTTTTGGAGCGGAACGCTTTTTCCAGAGAGTACCTCTCGAACTCGGTTGGAGCTCGGCGAAACGGAAGTACCGGACGTTTCAACGACGGTACTACCGCTGCGAGCGGTAGTACCGCATTTTCGAGCGGTACTTCCGGAGTCCGGAAGAACCGGAGGATGAGCGGCATGCTTTTTCCAGAGAGTGCCTCCGGTTGATCTCGGATTTTAACCAGAACGGAAGTACCGGCATTTACAACGTCGGTACTACCGCATGAAGCGGTAGTACCGCATTCAGAGCGGTACTTCCGGAGTCCGGTTGATCCGAAGCTCAAGCGGTACGTAATTTCCAGAGAGCGGCATTTTGAGGACCCTTCGGATTTTGACCAAAGCAGTAGTACCGCGCCGACGTTGCGGAACTACCGGAGAGCGGTAGTACCGCAAAGTTCAACGGCGGTAGTACCGCGCCGCCAAATCCAACGGTCACTGTGCTCGTCTGACAGAGCCGTTCTGACGCAAGATTTGGGAGCGGTAGTACCGACCCCAGAAGGGCGGTAGTACCGCTCATCCTGATTTTTGCGGGAAACTTGTGCCAAACGGCTAGTTTGGTTGGTGGAGGTTATAAATATCTCCACCACTGCACAAGGGCAATAGTTAGTGACTCATTGCACATTTCTTAAGCCCTAGAGCATTCACTTCACCTCAATTCTTTCTTTACACATCAAAGTGAGGTGGTTGAGCATTTAGTGCTAGATTTAAATTGCAAATCCATTTGGCACTAGGTTTGCATTCAAGTGAACACCGGGATCTTTTACTCTTAGTGCTTGCCGGCACTTGGACGATCCGGAGAAGGATTGGCTCGGTGATCTTCTCAAGAAGATTGTGAGAAGACCCGGCATATTGTGAAGGTTGGAGCTCGTCTACCCGGAGTGGGGAAGAGCTACACTAGTGATCGAGGTGCTTGGCTCAATTCGTGGAGCCGGTCCGATACGTCCGGGCTTACCTCAACGTGGACTAGGGGAAACCGGCAAGTTTCCGATTACCACGGTAAAAACATCGGTTGTGTCTCTTGTCTCTTTAGCTCTTGTTCATTTGCTTCATTGTGATCATTTATTTGTTTAGAGCTAAGTTGTTAACTAGAATTGTATTGGATTAATTGCTTTACATCTTTGTCTATTAAAATTGTGAAGAATTAATCTAGTAAACAAGAAAAATTTAAAAACCTCCTATTCACCCCCCCTCTAGTCGGTATCCTTGATCCTACAAGTGGTATCAGAGCTTGGTCTCTCACATTTAGACTTAACCGTCTAGAGAGAAAAGGATGGCTAGTGAGGGGATTGCGGTAGGAAAGGCACCTCTATTTGATGGCTCAAATTATGCTTATTGGAAGATTAGAATGTCAATTTATTTAAAGGCCATGAGTCCTAATATTTGGAAAATTGTAAATGATGGTTACGTCATGTCACTTGATCCCGACAACCCAACGGAACAAGATGGGCGTAACACTCATTTAGATGCCCAAGCCATGAATGCTCTCTTTGGAGCCTTAAACGCGGATGAATTCAATAGAGTGAGCAATCTTGAGACGGCTCACGCTATTTGGACCACCCTCTCGGAAATTCACGAAGGGACATGCACGGTTAAGGAAGCAAAATTGCATCGGCTTAGGATTAAGTATGAGACATTCATAGTGTTGCCCCATGAGGACATCAATGAGATGTACACACGGCTAAACAACATTGTGAATGAGCTCAAAGGCCTTGGAACTAACCTCTCTGATCTTGATATTGTGAGAAAGATGCTTAGGGCACTACCGGAGAAGTATGAGATGTTGGTGACACTCTTCCTCAACTCACCGGAGCTAGCAAGGATGACGCCAACACAACTCTTGAGCAACTTAATTACCAATGAGTTATACAAGAAGGACAAGGAGGAACTTTTGGAGCAATCCACCTCCAAAGGAAAGAAGATCACCGCCTTCAAGGCAAAGGCGGTGGCAAGTGAAGAGTCCGAAGATGAAGAAGAAGACTCCGAAGAAGAACTTGCCCTCCTTGTGAGAAGGATGAACAAGTTCATGAGAAGACGCTCAAGTCGAGGAGGAGGCTATGATAAAGGCAAGAAGTGGCAATCATCCTCCAAAAACAAGTATAGCAACATCCGTTGCTATGAGTGCGATGAGAAGGGGCATATAGCTTCTCAATGTCCCACAAAGAAGGATGACAAGGAGAAGTCATCCAAGAAGAAAGGCTATCAAGGCAAGAAGAAGCTTTTCAAGAAGCTCCATAAAGACGGCAAAAATGAAGCCCACATTGGTGAGTGGGATTCCGATGCGGAATACTCCGACTCCGATTCTAGCGAGGATGAGTCTCCCAAGAAGAAGGGACTTGTCGGCATCGCCATCAAGGAAGCTCCATCGCTATTCTCCACTCCCACATGTCTTATGGCAAAAGGGGAGAAGGTAAAAACTCTAGATGAAGATGAACCCTCCTATGATGATTTGATGGACATGTTAGTAGAACTAAATGAATTTCTTGGAAAAGAAAAGTCAAAATTCAAGGTCTTGAAGAGGGAGCACATAACTCTTCAAAAATCCTATGAGGAGCTAAAGGAAGCTCATGACTTGCTTCTCCAAGAAAATAAAAAGAAGTCTAGTGCTAGTATTGGTATAACTTGCAATATTTTGAATGAGATGCCTAGTGTAGAAAAAGTAACATCTAGCATGTCAACCTCTTGTGATGATTTACTTTCTATGCCATGTTCTTCTAAGATTGATTCATCTAATGCTTTTTCTCATGATCATGATGATATGCTAGTAGGTGAAAATAAAAATTTAAGAGAACAAGTTCTAAAATTAAATAAAAGTTTGGAAAGAGCATATAAGGGAAAAGACACCCTTGATAAATTGTTAAGTACCCAAAGATGCTCTTTCAACAAGGAAGGACTTGGATACATTCCAAAGAAAGGTAAGAAACCCGTATCCAAACCTCCAAGGTTTGTAAAGGAGAATGGTAAGTATTGTACAAAATGCCGAAATGTAGAACATATGGTAAATGATTGTTCTAGAAATAATGTGCATTCCATTGGCTTGTATGATTCTTGCTATATGCTTAAAAAATCTAAAAATGGAAATGTAATTGCTCATTTTATTGGCACCTCGATTTTGGGTGCTAAAAGGAAATCCATTTGGGTGCCCAAAACCTTGGTTACTAACCTCCAAGGACCCAAACAAATTTGGGTACCTAAAAAGGCTTGATTTTCTTTTGTAGGTAAATTACAAAACCGGTGGAAGGCATTGGGTGTTGGATAGCGGTTGCACCCAACACATGACCGGAGACCGGAAGATGTTCACTACCTTTGAGAGTGGAAGCAATGACAAGATCACATTTGGCGATAATAGCAAAGAAAAGGTATTGGGTTTGGGTAAAATTGCTATCTCAAACGACCTTTCAATTTCTAATGTATCTCTAGTTGAAACATTAAATTTTAATTTGCTATCCGTTGCTCAATTATGTGATCTAGGCTTAACATGCTCATTCTCAAAAGAAAATGTTGTAATCTCAAAAGATAATAATAATGAACTTGTTTTCAAAGGTTTTAGATTTGGAAATCTTTATTTAGTAGATTTCACTTCAAATGATGCATGCTTAAAAACTTGTTTACTTGCAAAAACTTCTTTGGGTTGACTTTGGCATAGGAGACTAGGTCATGTGGGTATGGTACAACTTAAAAAGCTTTTCAAACATGATCTAGTGATTGGCTTGAAAGATGTGAAGTTTGAGAAAAATCGACTTTGTAGTGCTTGTCAAGCCGGAAAACAAGTCGCTAGTTCTCACCCTTCCAAAAGTATCATGTCAACCTCTAGGCCATTGGAGCTCTTACACATGGATTTGTTTGGGCCAACAACCTATAAGAGCATCGGAGGAAATAGCTATTGTTTAGTCATTGTGGATGATCACTCTAGATACACATGGGTCTTCTTCCTAAATGACAAGAGTGAAACCTCCGGGATTTTCAAAAGTTTTTCAAAAAGGGCCCAAAATGAATTTGATTTTAAAATAAAGAAAATAAGAAGTGACAATGGTTCCGAGTTCAAGAACATAAAAGTTGAAGATTTTTGTGATGAACTTGGAATAAAGCACGAACTTTCCACAACCTACACTCCGGAGCAAAATGGAGTTGTAGAAAGGAAAAATCGCACATTAATTGAAATGGCTAGGACAATGCTTGATGAATATAATACTTCCGACAAATTTTGGGCGGAAGCAATCAACACCGCTTGTCATGCCATAAATCGCCTTTATTTACATCGACTTTTGAAAAAGACTTCCTATGAGCTTCTTGTTGGAAGAAAACCGAACATCTCTTACTTTAGGGTATTTGGTTGCAAATGCTATATTCTAAGAAAGGGTGTTCGGCTCTCTAAATTTCAAAGTCGTTGTAATGAAGATTTCCTATTAGGTTATTCTTCAAATAGTAAAGCATATGGAGTTTATAACAAAAACTCGGGTTTAGTTGAAAAATCATGTGATGTACAATTTGATAAGACTAATGGCTCTCAAGAAGAGCAAGAAAACTTGGATGATGTAGGTAATGAAGGCTTGCGCAAAGCTATGGAAAACATGCAAATTGGAGACATCAAGCCAAAGGAAGATCCATCTTCACCAAGCTCATCAAAGCAAGTAGAGCCTCCCACATCGTCTACTCCAAGTAATATACAAGTCATCGAAGATGAACAAAAGGATCAACAACAAAACAACTTCAAGATTCATAATGCAATAGCCAAGGATCATCCAATAGATCAAATATTGGGTGATGTGAGTAAGGGTGTTCAAACTCGCTCTAGAGTAGCTTCATTTTGTGAACATTACTCTTTTGTTTCTTCTCTTGAGCCTAAACTTGTAGATGAGGCTCTAGATGATCCGGATTGGGTAAATGTCATGCATGAAGAATTAAACAACTTCGCTCAAAATGACGTATGGACCTTAGTGGAAAGACCCGAAGAGCACAATGTGATTGGGACCAAATGGGTCTTCCGAAACAAATAAGATGAGAATGGCATTGTGGTAAGAAACAAGGCAAGGTTAGTAGCTCAAGGCTATACTCAAGTCGAAGGGTTAGACTATGATGAAACATTTGCACCCGTTGCTAGACTTGAGTCAATTAGAATCTTGCTTGCCTTTGCATCTAGCTTTGATATTAAATTATTTCAAATGGATGTTAAAAGTGCTTTCTTAAATGGAACAATCTCCGAACTTGTATTTGTTGAACAACCTCCAGGGTTCGAAGATCCTAAATGTCCTAATCATGTTTATAAACTTTCAAAGGCATTGTATGGTTTAAAACAAGCTCCTAGAGCTTGGTATGAACGCCTTAGAAATTTCCTTGTCTCGAAAGGATTTAAAATTGGTAAGGTAGATACAACCCTATTCACAAAAATCATTGGTGATGATTTCTTTGTCTGCCAAATTTATGTTGATGACATTATATTTGGTTCAACTAACCAAGATTTTTGCGAAGAATTTGGTGATATGAAGTCTAGGGAGTTTGAGATGTCCATGATAGGAGAATTGAGCTATTTTCTTGGACTTCAAATCAAGCAACACAAAGATGGGACATTTGTTAGCCAAACAAAGTATACTAAAGATCTTTTCAAGAAGTTTGGCATGGAAGATGCAAAATCCATCAAGACACCAATGGCAACCAACGGGCATCTAGACCTCGACGAAGGAGGTAAGTCGGTAGATTCAAAGCTTTATAGATCCATGATTGGGAGTTTGATTTATCTTACCGCATCTAGGCCCGATATCATGTTTAGTGTTTGCATGTGTGCTCGCTTTCAAGCTTCACCAAAAGAGTGTCATTTAAAAGCCGTAAAGAGAATCTTGAGATATTTGAAACATTCCCCAAATATAGGGCTTTGGTATCCCAAAGGTGCTAAATTCGATTTAATGGGATATTCGGATTCCGATTATGCGGGTTGCAAAGTGGATAGAAAAAGCACCTCGGGAAGTTGTCAATTTCTAGGTAGATCCCTAGTGTCTTGGTCCTCAAAGAAACAAAACTCCGTAGCACTCTCAACCGCCGAAGCCGAATATGTTTCCGCCGGGAGTTGTTGTGCTCAATTATTATAGATGAGGCAAACATTGTTGGATTATGGAATAAACTTTGATAAAGTGTCTTTATTGTGTGACAATGAAAGTGCCGTGAAAATATCCAATAACCCAGTCCAACACTCAAGAACCAAGCATATAGACATACACCACCACTTCTTGAGAGACCATGTTAGCAAGGGAGATATTTGTATTAGCCACATCCGGACCGAAGACCAATTAGCGGATATCTTCACCAAGCCATTGGACGAAAACCGTTTTTGTAAGCTTAGGAGTGAATTAAATGTCTTGGATTACTCAAATGTTGCATAAATTTATGGTAAATTTAAATGCATGCTTTTTGAGGAAGCTTGAAAGGTTGTTTGAAATTATGTGTTTTATGCAAAGAGTTTTGATTTATTAAAGGTAAAATGCAAAAGTATTTGAATATAATAATTTGTTCTATTTAATGCATAATGATCCTTAATGACTTTAGTTGAATGCAAAAACTAGGGATCATTTGCATCTATAGTCCTAAAGTTCAAATTCTGTGAAGTCTCAGAAAATGCGGAACTACCGCTGCCTTCTGCGGTACTTCCGGGGAACGGTACTTCCGTCCGAGGAAGCGGTACTACCGCATGACGGTACTACCGGCCGCATCTGCGGTACTACCGGACTTGCATTTAAGGGGGAGCAACCGCCCGAACCCGAGGGTCTACCTCTGTGGTCCCCTCTTCGTTTCCTCTCTTCGGTACTACCGTTCTTACTTCCGCCCGAGCCCGTACTCCTCCTCTCCTCATTCTCTCTCTCTCGTGAAAAACACCAAAAGCCGCATCCAAATGCTTCAAATCCAGTGGTGATTTTTTCTCTTCTTCAACTCAAATCAATTCCTCAAGATTCAACTCCTCCGATTCTTAAGGTATTTCGAATCAAATCATCTTTTTGATCCTCTGTTAAACCCTAGGTCTTGTATAGGTTCAAATTTGAAATAAAATCCTTTTTGCTGCTCAAATCCAGGAAAATTTGGGTATAATTGGTGTTTGAGGATGTATATGAACACATTCCATGGATTCAACCCAAGAAAAACACCACAAATACATTCACATTTCCTAAACCCTAGAATCTGCCAGGAAACGGAACTACCGCCCGACTGGTGCGGTACTACCGGACCTGAACGGCGGTACTACCGGTTTTTCTGACTTTGCAGCAATTTAAATCCATTTCCTTTCAATCTAACTTGGCTACTTCCTTGATTCTCATAATCTTTTCTTCTTGTTCCTAGATGCCTAAAACAAGAGCAGCGAGCAAAAAGTCCTACCTTACAGGAGATTCTTCTGAAACTCCCGCTCTTCCTTCATCTGAGACCGTGCAGAAGGATGCCCAAGACAAGGTCAAGGCTTCTCTTCCAGAGTCTGAGTCCGATTCTGACACCGAGTCTGAACGGGCCTCATGCGAGAGTTCCCCTATGGAAGCCTCTGAGGAGGACTTAGCCGACAGAGAGGATCTTGAGATTGATCTCAAGAAAATCTCGCCAGATGAATATGCTCGCCTCCGTCACACCAACCAGTATGAGTTTCCATCAAACTCAATCGATCCACAATTCCATACCAAGTTTCAGGAGAAGATATTTAATGAGATGTATGGAACAGATCGCCAGTTTGCAGAACACAAATACATTGACTGGGATCACATCGATGGCATTGACAAGTATGATGGGACATACAGACGCTTCCGGGATGCAGGCCTTCATGAGCTTGTGGCTTTGAAACGGGACTACAATCCGGGGATGATTCGTCAGTTCTATGCCACTGTGCATGTTGCTCCTGATCTTCAGCACATGAGATGGATGACAGTATGCACGAGATTGGATGCCACCAAACATGAATTTGAGGTGGCCATTAGAGCAGAGCTGAGCGCTCATGGGAAGATTCACGACAAGCCAGCTCTTGATGTTCATGCCATGTATCCCTTCTACAACCCTGCTGAGAAGTTTTCACTTGGTAAAAATGTTGGGCTCCATCCAATACCCTCTCTCATCAACCGCATCATTAACCACACTATTCTCCCTAAGGGTGGTAATTATGATGCCATTAGAGGCCATGTTTGGAACATGATTGACTCCATTATGAAGGGGGAGAAGTTTGATGTTGTGGATGTAATCATGAGGGAGATAGTTGCCTCCAAAAATGATCGCTACAAACGCATCTACTATGCGCCCTACATCATGGCCTTGATTGACTCTAAGTTCCTCTATCGTGGAGGACGCGGTGGTGTGCATAAGCGATACAAGCCACGACCGGAGCCTCCCATTCCCACTGGTCTTCGTGGCCATCGCTCCGCGGATCCAGGAGCAGGCTCATCCTCTGGAGCAGCAGCAGCAGAAACAGCCACTCAGTCACAGGAGCCTGGCCAGCCCACTCTTCAGCAGATCCACACTTCTATGCTTGAGGGTTTCTCTTCTATCAACTCCAGGATGGATAGGATGGATGAGCGTCTGGACTCCATTGACAGCAGATTGACCTCGTTAGATGGTCGGGTTGCCGATCTGGAGCGCTCTCCCTCGCCTCGTCGCTACGGTCGCCGCCGTCGTACTGCTCGTGATCCTCCCTCGCCTTCTCAGGGTTGACCTCTTTTTGGTACTTGACGCCAAAGGGGGAGAATGAATTGGGGCTAACTTTACTTTTGGAACTATGGGCTTATCTACTATCGTGTTCGTATTATCTCTAATGGATGTAATGAACTTATTAGATGCAATGATGGATGTAATGAACTTATGTTTTGGATCTTTATAATCGTATGTGTTGATGTTACTATTTGTTGTTATCTTGTTGCCAAATTGTTTATCTACTCACATTTGATATCATAACTTTGTCTTGTGCATCTTGTATGAATTGTTGTAATCTTTATCCATGCACATATTTAGGGGGAGTCACACTCTCTCTTGGACTTCAAAATGAAAAATAGTTCAGTCTATCTAAACAAGTCTTATTGCATAATATCTACTCTCTCATTTTAAAGTCTACATAGAATATACAATTTGTTGTCAAACAATTTGATATATTCAATCTTTCATTTCTCAAAATTTGGATTGTCATCAATTACCAAAAAGGGGGAGATTGAAAGCATCTAGGCCCCTAAAAATGATTTTGGTAATTAATGAAATTATGCGAATATGGGACTAACGTGTTTTGTGAGCTTGAGAAGGGTTAGTCCACACATGAGCGACAAGATGCAAGCAAAAGGATACGTGTGAAGATCAAATTGACTCAAGACAAAGATATTCTTAGAATAGGACACCTTTTGAATTTTACCGGTCTTAGGTGAATGGTGGAAGACCGGATTTTAGGTTAAATGATCGTACCATCAAGAGGGATCTTGGTTAATAACTTGATAGCATATATCTAGTGCCATTTGGATTATCTTGTTAAGCTTGCATTCGTCAAAATCCGATTCAAAAATCAAGTTTGTGCTCTGTCTGGAAAAGCGGTAGTACCGCACATTACAACGTCGGGACTACCGGCTAGCGGTAGTACCGTGCTCAGATGCGGTAGTACCGCAGAGCGGTAGCTCCGTTTTTGGAGCGGAACGCTTTTTCCAGAGAGTACCTCTCGAACTCGGTTGAAGCTCGGCGAAACGGAAGTACCGGACGTTTCAACGACGGTACTACCGCTGCGAGCGGTAGTACCGCATTTTCGAGCGGTACTTCCGGAGTCCGGAAGAACCGGAGGATGAGCGGCATGCTTTTTCCAGAGAGTGCCTCCGGTTGATCTTGGATTTTAACCAGAACGGAAGTACTGGCATTTGCAACGTCGGTACTACCGCATGAAGCGATAGTACCGCATTCAGAGCGGTACTTCCGGAGTCCGGTTGATCCGAAGCTCAAGTGGTACGTAATTTCCAGAGAGCGGCATTTTGAGGACCCTTCGGATTTTGGCCAAAGCGGTAGTACCGCGCCGACGTTGCGGAACTACCGGAGAGTGGTAGTACCGCAAAGTTCAACGGCGGTATTACCGCGCCGCCAAATCCAACGGTCACTGTGCTCATCTGACAGAGCCGTTCTGACGCAAGATTTGGGAGCGGTAGTACCGGCCCCAGAAGGGCGGTAGTACCGCTCATCCTGATTTTTGCGGGAAACTTGTGCCAAACGGCTAGTTTGGTTGGTGGAGTCTATAAATACCTCCACCACTGCACAAGGGCAATAGTTAGTGACTCATTGCACATTTCTTAAGCCCTAGAGCATTCACTTCACCTCAATTCTTTCTTTACACATCAAAGTGAGGTGGTTGAGCATTTAGTGCTAGATTTAAATTGCAAATCCATTTGGCACTAGGTTTGCATTCAAGTGAACACCGGGATCTTTTACTCTTAGTGCTTGCCGGCACTTGGACGATCCGGAGAAGGATTGGCTCGGTGATCTTCTCAAGAAGATTGTGAGAAGACCCGGCATATTGTGAAGGTTGGAGCTCGCCTACCCGGAGTGGGGAAGAGCTACACTAGTGATCGAGGTGCTTGGCTCAATTCGTGGAGCCGGTCCGATACGTCCGGGCTTACCTCAACGTGGACTAGGGGAAACCGGCAAGTTTCCAATTACCACGGTAAAAACATCGGTTGTGTCTCTTGTCTCTTTAGCTCTTGTTCATTTGCTTCATTATGATCATTTATTTGTTTAGAGCTAGGTTGTTAACTAGAATTGTATTGGATCAATTGCTTTACATCTTTGTCTCTTAAAATTGTGAAGAATTAATCTAGTAAACAAGAAAAATTTAAAAACCTCCTATTCACCCCCCTCTAGTCGGTATCCTTGATCCTACAACTGCTTCAAGAGTAAAATTTTATTAGCGTGAAACCAACATATACTTTGTAGTATGGAAGATGGGGTTATATATAGACTTTAGGTCTTTGGGTGTAAGTTATACCTATTGCCATCTGGGCATTAATGCATAAAGGGCTAGTGAGTTGAGGCATATCATTCCTTTCAAATATAAGGCATAATATTTACAACTTTCTTCCATGCATAATTAATTATTTACTGTAGGTAAGATATGCCGCTGTCAATGTATTTATTGAGCAACTGTTCAGCAGGGGTAAGACTTTAATAGAACAACTTAGACCAAACACATTTATGGCATCTGGGAAAATAGTTATCTAATGCCCAATTTCAGCCTAAGGCAAAAGATAAGAGGTGCTCTTCATGAGCAAGATCAAACTCGACAGGAGTTGTATCTATACTATTGATGCTACTCATGTAGGGAAAACCATCTAAATGAAGCTAAGAGATAACTAGTAGAATGCTACTGATCTCCATATTATTCACCATGGTATATTCTTACTTATGAATGCACCTACTTATTGGTAACATACGGGTTACCTAAACTCAGTCTATAGACAAAATGGTGCAAGGCGGAGTAACACTCGCATGCGGACTTCTGGTCTTAGGATCAGAAGTAGATCCTGGTAAAGTGTTTATAGGAACACCAATAACCTTTTATAGGTTTGGCCATTCTTTTAGAGAAGGCTCTTATGCCCAACGGATCTAAATCACATAGTAATTCTTCAGGGTAGAGTAGAAGCAATACCTCATATACTACAAAGTTTTTACCTTTCAGCGGTAAAAGGGTACAGCTACGTCAGCGTCAGGCATGACATTAGCATGACTATATGATAATGAAATAAGTCTAGGTGATACAACTGCAGCCATTCAGGGCGCACAAATATCCACTTAGTTATGCCCAAAGTCTTACAATATTCATGCAATTTCCTGCATACTTACTTTTGGTAAGTAATTCAAGTGCATGAAATGAGTGCAAATAGTAAAGATTTACTTTTGTCTATTCAGTAGAAAATTTATCATTTTCCAGATTCTTCCTAACAATATTTGGGATTTTCTAATAATTATTAAGACATTTGAGTAATTTTCTGAATTACTAACCCATTAAATAAATCTCCAAACACACAATGCTAGGAAATAAACCATAAAACAAATATGATGTTTCCATGGTGTACTAGGTCTAAGGTTTCACAAATTTACGGAAGCTCATATACCTCAAAACCATGTTTTAGGATTTTCTAGGATTTTTTGGAATTTTCCAGCAAGTTTAATTAATTTCTGCTAATTAATAAGCAATTTTTAGAATTACTAAAAGCAGAAATAACATGCTGAATAAGATAATTCCAGAAACATAAAACAATAATGACACAAGATAATTAGATTATAATGAAGCTTGAATAATCTAGAAAATAAATCATGTGGAAAGAAATTTGGTCTACTGGACTTAATTGCAATTCTGACTATCTTTAGGGTCATGTTTTATAGCTATTTTCAATTTCCAGTAATATTATTTAATTTACCAAAAAACAGCGACCAGACTGCAAAAATCCATCAGCCGGACTTTTCTCTTTTTTTCTCCCCTTTTGTCATTTTAGGCCGAAAGTCAACCCACCTGGCCCATATGCGCCGGTCGGCCCATTACTTCCGATGGCTAGGGTTAGCCATCTGACTCCACTTCGTGGCGGCGGCCACACCTGGGCAGGCACTTTGGGCATCGGTTTCGATGGTGTGCCGACGCGGTGGACGGCCGGGCGCGGGAGGCCGGCGCAGCGAGTGGCGATGGCTGAGCAGCCACGGGGAAAGCTGGGCATGGCTACCGGTGACTTTGGGCTTGGGTCTCGGCGCCCGGCGTCAGCGTGGGAAGGTGCCCGAGCTTGCAACCTTGAGCTGTGCCCGAGCGATGGCTGGTGGCACAGCGGCTTCTCGCCTGTCATTCTTCGAGACGACGAATGGCGGATCCACCGATCCAGTCAGCAACTGCTTTGATCTGTGGGTCGGCACCCCTCAAGTTAATTAAGTGAAGAAGAGCATCATATCAGCTTTACCTGGATGCCATGTGAGGGGAAAATGGTCACGTCGGTGCCATGTCAGACAAAAAACACTTTGGTTTGGGTCGAGGAGTTAAAGTGGATAGTTTTGCTAGTTTAAGGTTCTGATTCAAACGGTTTCAAAGTTCAAGGTTGAAAAACGAATCATGGGTAGAGTTCAAGATTAAATATGGACTTTTTTCTTATTCTGTGGACAAGAGCAGAAATGTAGAGCTATCTATCTCCACCTGTTTCTTCTATCATTAATAATATAACAGCATCACAATAATAATACTTGTATGTAGATCTAGATATATCCTTCCATTGGCTATCTGTTATGGTCAGATAGCATCTAATCTGGTGTGTGGCTATAGTCTGGGCTCCAACTTCAATTGAAGCATCACATCAGGTGCCAAGACAACACGGGTGTGTTCATGTCATGCTATTTGTCTTCTATCTATTCTAAACGGCTTTAGCTTTTAACTTATTTTGAATTTCGGCTTATTTAGAATGCGTCAGCGTATAATTTCAACTTATTTTATTTTTTTGGCTCTTCTTTTTTCCCTTATTTTTTGCATTGTCCATGATGGTATTTTAGCCATAAGTCATAACCAAAAATGTAAATCATGAGTCATTTGGAGCAGGGTTAAGCTTCTTTTGTCGAAGAGGAGTTACATTAAAAAAAAAGTTGTCTTGGCTTGTTAAAAGTTGGGTGCTGGATCCCCAGCTGCCAATCACGTCAGGAGGTTAACCTCAAGGCATGGTGATCACTGTGCCACGGGTGACTACTGTAGGAGCTTGAAGAGTGAGGCATGTATATCGCAATTGAAATTAACGGGCAGACTTGGAACTGGTGAGTAAATGAGTAGTGCTACAAACACGCTTCTCAAAACTAGTTTGCATGGGCTTTTATCCTCGCTTCGCATAAAGTTAATGGTAAGGTAATATCCCCAAAATAGGGTTATTTTAGTTTCACATACTGACGACACACATGGGCAACGGTCTCACGAATTTGTTTGTAAACTGTAAGTCTGTACTTGCCACAACAGCACAACAAACGAAAAAAAACAGACACAACTATTGCAAGAAAGATCACGGAGTTAACGGCCACCATAGCATACTTTCTAAGAGCTCCTGCTCCACCCTTTCTGCGAAAGAATCAGATGCATATTGCATTCTTCAGATACAGCTTCGACCATCATCCAATGAGAAGATCCGCGAGGATGTTCCATGACAAAGCATAAATTCAACATTCAACAGGACCTTCCACATGCATGAAATAGAACGCAATCTGAATAAGGTCCGAATACATATTCATGTCAAACATAGCTTCTACCAAATTTCTTTGCTGTCCAGTTCATTCAAAAGCTTAAGCAAGCATATCAAGGTGCATATCCAGATTTCACTTACTGATCTTTGCAGTATATATACATGTCTCTTACCTCTTGATAACATATACAACAGCATCAGGTTTTCATTAAACTGTCAAAAATCTCGTTAATCAGCCAGTTCCCCAAATTTTAACTATATCGCTCAGACCAGTTTTAAGAACTGCAATAAGGGCACAGAGATTACCGTGAATAATAGAAAATTTCCGGAAAAAAAATATCACAGTTGCTGTAGGGGCTGGATTTAGTAAATCTGTAGAAATGTCATGCATGTAACACCTCACCCACCTGCCAAGGAGACGTGGCAGCCGCAGGCTTGCCCTAGCGTGCATGCATGCCACCTTGGCCACGAACCCTGCAGAAGTCAACACCCAACCCCTTCTTAAATCCACCCAAACCGTAAGCCATGGCCATACCCCTTCTTCGTCCAAGCCATCACCGGGTAGGTCTCCTCACCGTAGCTTTAAGGGAAGAGAGAGGGAGGGAGTACCTTGTGCACGCCGAGGGAGGCATGGTGGCGCAGGCCGGAGTCGAGGACGGCGGCCAGGCCGCTGGCCGAGCCGACCGGGCGGCGGCGCCCCAGCGCCCACCACCGCATGCGCAAGGGGAGGCGCGGATCCGGACGGAGCCGGCCGGATCTGAGGCGAGGTAGGAAGGGGCGAGCAGGGGGGAGGCCGGCGGCAGAGAACCCGAGGGCGGCGGCGGCGGCGAGCTCGGGGCCGGCAAGCCCGAGCTCGGCCGTGTGCCATCCCCACGCCGCCTGGGGAGAGCCGGTGGGAGAGGGATAGAGTGGGGGTAGGGGAGGAGAGGAAGGGGCGGCGGGAGAACTGCCGGCGCCACCACGCCTGGCCGGCCGCACCGCCCCGTGCGGAGAAGAGGAGGAGCAGGCCGTTCGGCCGAGTGGAGGGAGAGAGAGAGGTGAGGATAAGGGAGAGGGGGGGAGCCAGGAGAGGAAAAAAAAAGGGGAGGCCGGTTCGGCCGGCTGGGTAAGGAGAGAGGAAAAGGGAAAGAAATGAAGGAAAAAAAAAGAGAGAAGAAGAAGAGAAAAAAAGAAGAAAGAAAAGAAAAGAGGAGAAAAAGAAATAGGAAAAAAAAGGGGTTTCGGGACCTGCGCAACAGATCCCTGAAACCCGTGCATTTCTACGCCAGAGCGGGATGTGGAGGTCGCGAGTCGACGCCTTCCGCACGTCGTTCCGCTCCGCTCGGCTAACAGGCAAGTACATGGTAGAGCGGTAGACCAAGATTTATGAATATGCGATGTTTATCTGGTATGCTGATATTTATGTAGAAATGCGTTGATTACATAATATCTATGGGGAAATGTGATATTTACCTGACATAAGGTTGCATGGTAAATGATGGCAATGATGATGGAGTGAGGTAGGCAAAGATGCTTGTCTACTAGTAATGCTAGTGATGAGCGTGAATATGATCATGGACATGTGCATTTGCATGAGGAGCACTCAAGAGTGAGGGCGGTGAGAAAGTCCCTAGTTATGAGTAAAGCTAGTGGACTAATCCGGAGTGCTCTTGAGTAAGACCTACTTCGGTAGGCCTCCACGGGAGTGGAGGGGTCCCGTGCCTATGAGGGCGGGCCCACGATGGGTGAACATCGACGGGTGTTCACTCGGCAGTACCGGTACTTGCAAAGTGAAGAGCATATGAGCATGTAGAGTAATGAGGCATGGCATTGATGGCATTGCATTGCTTGGCCATGAGAATGATGTTATGAACATGATGATATAAGTGCATTATGGTTATATGCTTGCTTATGTTGGTAATGTCTATTGTTCTATTATGTACTTGCTGAGTCTTTGGACTCACCCTTGCTTTGTTGTTTTTTTTAGGTAACTATTGAGGACGTCTTGCACGGGCGGGTGTAGCACATGAATGACTACACGTTTTTGCAACACTTCACATATCTAGCTTTTGGTAGTATGCTTAATTCCACTAGTAAGTTAGAAAAGTTGTTTAGGAATGGTATGGTGTAAGTGGTTGTTGCCTCATGATTAAGGTAGAGTTTTCTTAAATTGTTTAGTAGATGTCCAGTAGTGGTTTTATTGCAGTGATGGTAGCACTCTAGGCCCAGAGGATGGGCGGGGTGTTACAGTTGGTATCAGAGCGGGCGTTAGGTCCGTGGTAAAGAAAATTTGATAACTTAGCTTAACTATTCAACTAAAATTTAACTTAGGCCTAATAATTAAATTAAAATTTGACACACTGGTGCACCATAGGATGGGAATGGGTCTTACATTGCATTTACGCTTTCGCAGCCTTGATGTTGATCTGTGCTGTTGAAATGGATGTTTGTGAGCAAGTTGTGTGATTGGCTATCTGTCCCGGACAGAAATGCCGAGAGCTAGAGGACGCGGACGTGTGCACAGTAGGATGGGATTGGGTCAAGCATTGCATTTTCGCTTCTGTTAGTCATGTTGTTGATTTGCAATGCTTGATGTTGATGCTTGTGAGTTGATAGCAAGCATTTGAACTGGTTATTTGTGTGTCCTACGGGACTTTGCCGTTATTGTGTCGTGTATCGATGCAATAGAGACTGAGACCGTGGCCACTGGAGAGGCCTGGTCATGTTGCCAATTGTGGCATTGAGGTAGTGATGTTTCGTTTCAATTTCGGGAAGTTGGTTCCCTTTGGTTAGCAACTTGTTGAGTTGTTTGGTTAATACCCGATAGAGGGGAGTGTTCCATGCAAGTCTGGTTTTCAGGGAGAATTTTGATTATATGAATGGTTGGAGTAACTTGCAGGATGAGACCAATATTTTTTTTAAAGAAGGCAATATCCAATAGTGGTTGAAGTGTTGGATTAGGTGTATGTGGGTTATGGAGGTTAAAGTAACAAGTTAGTAGGACATGATATTCTAAATTGTGAGAACCCAGGAGAGTAATTAACTTTAGTTATGATTGTGGGATCAGAGTTGATTTGAATCCAATGGAGATTTAGTAGTTACATGAGGAGTAGCGGCATAAGGCAGATCCATTTCTGCTTAATAGTTGGATTTGAATTATTGGTGAACCAGTTGGTGATTACGGTTGCTTAGACTATTGAGCCACATCGAATGACTGGTTTTACTTTGGTCCCAATCGGTAAACCTAGCTAGGCGATCGAATCTTGCTAAAAAAAAGGGGGTGTGTTAATCTATTGTCTTGGTGGAAGATCCCACATCTGGAGTTATCCTTTCAATTGGTAATAGGTGAATGATTATAGAACTAAGTCCGCCAACCTTGCACCATGATTGATTATTTTAATCATGATTGATGTTTTGGAAAGGTTCAAATAGTCATGATTTTATAACTCTATTGAAATTTGTTAGGAGGACTTGAATAGGGATCTTGAGGTCGGGTAGTCTCCCAGCCAAATTGAATGGAGAAGAATTGTTGTAAAGTCGTATGAGACTCAAATTCTGGGGGATGAAGCTAATAATGTTCTAGTGAGATTTGGTGGCAATATTTAAGCATGAGTTGGTGGAGTTGCCACTGCATTTTGTAGGAAACCTTGTGCACACCTACGGAAGTAGAACAGATAGATTCTATGCTTAAAAGTAACTGTGGTTTACGGAAGTACATATTATGTGTGCTAAAATCCGGGTGATTGATCATCCCTAGAATTGAGCTGGCGGATATTAGTTAGCGCCTTGAAAATTAGGTGCTCATGGGATTATTTATTGATAGTGGATCTTTTGATCAAAGAGACTTGACCGCATCTTGCGGTATACGCGCTTGATAGTTGCTATGTTTGTGTTGCTTTGTACAGTAAGATGGTAGTGTTTGATGAGCTATATAGTAAATATGGAGAATAAAGTATCTGGTGAGCCGTGGGAAGGTTCAAGATGGGATACTAAAAGTCAATGACTTATGTATTAGCGAATTGATATTTGCTAATCTGCGTAAGCAGTACAAGAGGTACTGGCTTGATGTGGTTATGGGAAAGAGAATTTTAATTGATTTCTATGTTGGTATTTGGACGAAACACTTTGTGTTTGGCGTGCATTATCCTTTGGGGTTCATGACTTCGAAGGAGGTCATGTTCAGTTCCGTCAATAATGAATACTTGGAGGTACGGTAGGAGGTCCGCATGACTCACAGATTGATTTATGTGCATGTGTCGTGAGTGCTACATGACTTCCCTCACTTCTGCATATGAGATTTCCCGGACGAGTGGTCCGTGGCGCTCCCGAACGCGTAAGTTTCGGGCGTACCTAGGAACGAAGTCCTAGGCGTACTCAGGAATGAGTCCTGAGCGTTTCCCAAACATGTAATTTCGATTGTCTTGAGTTGAGAGTCTAAAGTGGGCCCGGGCGCGTCAACTAGGGTAATGTAATATTTGGATTTTGTTGCATCTCTCCGTTTTCTTGGTGTTAATTGCCTATTGTGTTTGTTGTGATGTGATGCTATGGCCAGAGGGAATGGTTCTCCTGTCTAGGCGTTGCATCATTGAAAGAGTGAATCCCGTGTTGGGGGAGTTTTGTAGTTGTTTTGGGGGAGTGAGTGATGAACTCATTCTCAAGCCCTATTTTGTTGGAGAATGAAAGTTGTTGGGATTTCGTTCTGTTTTCTGGATGTTTAAATTTGGTAGACTTCTTAACTCTGGAGGGTTGCTGAGGGATTGGAATCCCTTGTTCTCGAAGCAAATGTTAAATTCATAACGTGAAGCTCTATTAGGCCTAGATCTAGAGTGAAATGATTGACATGCTGATACTAGGGTGATAATAAAGACTTGTGTGGCTAATAGAATTCTGAGTTGATCTTATGCCATAATCCTGGTGGGAGATTGATTAGGGATAAAAATTGGCCTTAAAGGCGAACCCAAGGTCGATTGTGTCTTTGCAACTAGTAGTGTCTATGGGAAATAGTGGTGACTGATGTCACATTTAAGTTGGTAAAGCCTGGGTAGCAATGAGAGTATGAGATTTTGGAGAAAGAACTACCTTGACTTATGTTTTTGAGGTAATCAGCGTTAGGGGTTAATGTTTTAGATTGCTTGATTCCCATATCATAGATTGAGGTAAAGATGAAGTAGAGCTATTGGAAGATTTAGTTATTTGATGTTAAATGAGATCCTAATAGATCTTACCTCATTTTGTGGATGTGAGAGGATTGAGAGTTGGTGTATGATTTGTTTTATCCACCATGTTTGGTGATCATTATTTAAAGAAGTAGTTAGAGGAATAATCCATTCCATGAGTTAAAGTCGACCATTGATGGGATTAATCATAAGACCAATAGAGTGTGAACTGAAACCCTAGGAATAAGGGTACTGAAGGGATTGAACTGATGGAAACCAATGCAATTTTAGCGGGGCATGAGAGACTATCTGTCGGCAAATGTGTCGTTGGTGAGGGGATTTTGCTTAGGTACTATACTAAAGCTTCCCCAGATTTATGGGAATGTTGCCCTAAGATTGAATGGGCCTTGTAGCTCATAATGAGCAATGGAAGAATGAATTGTTGTATGGCCATCTAATGAGTAATTGGAATGTTTTGATGGGAATCTATTATTCTTGCTAAGAGAGTTAGTGAGAATTGTCCTTGCGGGTTTAGTCACATGGATGTGTGATCGATACGGATTTTTTTAAGGAACACGAACTAGAATATCCCTCATGTTAACGACTGAAGTGGTTGATCAATAGTCAAAGGATTATTTTGGGTTCCCCTGATTTGAGAATTCGTTCAGGGCTACTTTGAGGGATAGTGGATTTAAGTGGAAAGTTGCGGTATTTTCGCATTTTACTGGTGGTCTATGTGGTTTTCGGCTAGGGCGTTATCCTTATGCCTAAAGAAATATGCTTTCTTTTCTTGGAAAAGAAAAGACTGATTTGGGGAAATAGAAATATTTCGCATGGTATATGCGGCATAAAGTTGTTGGTTAGGATGAGGATTGATTTCCTGTCTGGTTTTCACTCTGAGTGGATTTATTGTGATGAAATGATTTCCGTGGGGGAACGAATTACCTTCTGTTTTGAGAGAAGGGTTGATGTTTGGGGATGAATGAGTTGATTCTACGATGACGCGTGATACTTCTCTTGTAAAAGAGAAGAGCTCTCCTTGTTGCAAATAAGAGTAGCATTGACTCTTTTGTGCAAGCAATGAGAGTGTTTTCCTGAATGATTGGAGGTTTTCTTATGCCGAGGCATGAGAATTGAGTCTATGCACGGAGTGCATAATGTGTTTCATGTGTCGATGTTGAGAAAGTATGTGCGAGATCCAGAGCATGAGATTGTGTTAGAACCGGTGTGCAAAAAAAAAAAAAGCAAAACCTCACCTTCGAGTCCCGTCCAGTTCGTATTCTGGAGGAATCAGAGAAGGTGTTGAGACATAGAACGATAAAGTATGTTAAAGTGCTTTGGGCACATCAGACTGCGCGAGAAGTACCCAGACTTGTTCTCCATGGGTACGAGCTAATGTCATGTTATGTGCAGTTTATTACATTTTGTTCATTCATGCATATTGTCGAATGCCAGAATTCGGGGGCGAATTCTGTTAAGGGGGGTAGAATGTAACACCTCACCCACCTGCCAAGGAGACGTGGCAGCCGCAGGCTTGCCCTAGCGTGCATGCATGCCACCTTGGCCACGAACCCTGCAGAAGTCAACACCCAACCCCTTCTTAAATCCACCCAAACCGTAAGCCATGGCCATACCCCTTCTTCGTCCAAGCCATCACCGGGTAGGTCTCCTCACCGTAGCTTTAAGGGAAGAGAGAGGGAGGGAGTACCTTGTGCACGCCGAGGGAGGCATGGTGGCGCAGGCCGGAGTCGAGGACGGCGGCCAGGCCGCTGGCCGAGCCGACCGGGCGGCGGCGCCCCAGCGCCCACCACCGCATGCGCAAGGGGAGGCGCGGATCCGGACGGAGCCGGCCGGATCTGAGGCGAGGTAGGAAGGGGCGAGCAGGGGGGAGGCCGGCGGCGGAGAACCCGAGGGCGGCGGCGGCGGCGAGCTCGGGGCCGGCAAGCCCGAGCTCGGCCGTGTGCCATCCCCACGCCGCCTGGGGAGAGCCGGTGGGAGAGGGATAGAGTGGGGGTAGGGGAGGAGAGGAAGGGGCGGCGGGAGAACTGCCGGCGCCACCACGCCTGGCCGGCCGCACCGCCCCGTGCGGAGAAGAGGAGGAGCAGGCCGTTCGGCCGAGTGGAGGGAGAGAGAGAGGTGAGGATAAGGGAGAGGGGGGAGCCAGGAGAGGAAAAAAAAAAGGGGAGGCCGGTTCGGCCGGCTGGGTAAGGAGAGAGGAAAAGGGAAAGAAATGAAGGAAAAAAAAGAGAGAAGAAGAAGAGAAAAAAAGAAGAAAGAAAAGAAAAGAGGAGAAAAAGAAATAGGAAAAAAAAAGGGTTTCGGGACCTGCGCAACAGATCCCTGAAACCCGTGCATTTCTACGCCAGAGCGGGATGTGGAGGTCGCGAGTCGACGCCTTCCGCACGTCGTTCCGCTCCGCTCGGCTAACAGGCAAGTACATGGTAGAGCGGTAGACCAAGATTTATGAATATGCGATGTTTATCTGGTATGCTGATATTTATGTAGAAATGCGTTGATTACATGATATCTATGGGGAAATGTGATATTTACCTGACATAAGGTTGCATGGTAAATGATGGCAATGATGATGGAGTGAGGTAGGCAAAGATGCTTGTCTACTAGTAATGCTAGTGATGAGCGTGAATATGATCATGGACATGTGCATTTGCATGAGGAGCACTCAAGAGTGAGGGCGGTGAGAAAGTCCCTAGTTATGAGTAAAGCTAGTGGACTAATCCGGAGTGCTCTTGAGTAAGACCTACTTCGGTAGGCCTCCACGGGAGTGGAGGGGTCCCGTGCCTATGAGGGCGGGCCCACGATGGGTGAACATCGACGGGTGTTCACTCGGCAGTACCGGTACTTGCAAAGTGAAGAGCATATGAGCATGTAGAGTAATGAGGCATAGCATTGATGGCATTGCATTGCTTGGCCATGAGAATGATGTTATGAACATGATGATATAAGTGCATTATGGTTATATGCTTGCTTATGTTGGTAATGTCTATTGTTCTATTATGTACTTGCTGAGTCTTTGGACTCACCCTTGCTTTGTTGTTTTTTTTAGGTAACTATTGAGGACGTCTTGCACGGGCGGGTGTAGCACATGAATGACTACACGTTTTTGCAACACTTCACATATCTAGCTTTTGGTAGTATGCTTAATTCCACTAGTAAGTTAGAAAAGTTGTTTAGGAATGGTATGGTGTAAGTGGTTGTTGCCTCATGATTAAGGTAGAGTTTTCTTAAATTGTTTAGTAGATGTCCAGTAGTGGTTTTATTGCAGTGATGGTAGCACTCTAGGCCCAGAGGATGGGCGGGGTGTTACAATGCATAACAGTGCATCATTGTTAAAGACGTCCAATTTCAGGCCACAGACCGGCAGGAATAAAATGGAGATTTCAGTGAAGACAACATAACAACTAAAGATGTCCTTCCATTTATCGCAAGAAATAGTTTTGGGCATTCTACTATCCATTGCTTCATCAAAAATCTTTGGCTCCTCACTCCACATTTAGAATGACTATAACTTTTGGAAATACTTTACATAATCATAGAAATAAATATGCAAGTGCAATCAGGATTTCTAAAAACAGCTCTAACCTGTTGCCGAAATCGCCTACACTCTAAAGGATGACAATGTTCATGAACTTCCTCTTTGCAAAAGCCAACCACCATTTGTTTGGAGTGCCATTAGCTCTGTATGCACAGCTGAGCAGCCTCCCACTTGTTTCCTCCCTTATCTGCTTCAAATAATTCCTCAATAATTCTGCATTCCAACAGAGAAATGTTTAATCGACAAAAGCAATCCATGGGAGTAAGAATGTTCTGTTGTTAGCTTAATTAGTACACAGTTTACAGGAAAATACTACTTCAGTGTTTCTCTCTCAAAAAGGTCGCTAGGTGAACTGGTGAAATACTAAGTAAACAACTTATTACTTCTGTACTCACTACTCAGAACAAACTTAGTTTACTTCAACTAAAAGCATATGCACATGCAATTAAAGTAGATGGAGTTTTATACCTGCTTCCTCCTGAGATTGGGGAAGAGCGAAAAGTCCAGGGAAAGGAAACCCTGGTTCCCCAGGCACAGGAACTTTCTCCAAGCCCAGATTAATTATTGCCTTGGTCCCAACAGCCAGTGTCCGGCAGCCTTCTAGTCTTTTCAAGGCAATATTGATGTAAAATGTCAGATAGATCAGTAACTTGTCCGCTGGGCTTTTCACATGAAAATTTTTGAAGAAAACATTTGCTCGAAAGAAAGTTATTGCTTCATCAACTATGTCCACTTTATCTGTTACAGCATCAACGCAAATAACCAGTTCAGCATGGTCATATAGGAGTTGTTTGAAGTACATCATCAAATGTGTTTAATGTTGTCACATTACCTTGATCTGATGCTGGGGCAGGGCCCTTTATATGAGTTTTTAGTGGGAGCAAAGGACACCCACAGGCTTTAGTTATTCCATTGTCGTCAACGAAACTCGAGTGATAAACCTGTCCAGAAGGGTGAAATCCATATGGTGCTCAGATATCACTTGTTATCACAACCAAACAAGAACTAACAAAATCAGTATGAAAAATCCAGGAGAAAAAGTGATGAGCATATTTGGTCATTATGTGCTATCACTGATATTATCTTCCTCAAATGCTTAAGGTGTTATTGGCGATGTGACTCCAATTGAAGTAGTTTGTCCCACAAGATTTACTTCATGGTATTACTTTTCTACTGCTGGACTACCTTGACTGGTATAAGGAGAACCCACCACACAATAAGACAAGGAAGCAATCTGAAAAGGTGATTTCCTCTCAGAGCGCATCATATATCTTATTCATTTGATTTGGAAATAAACACATCATATAGCTTCTTCATTTGGTTTGAAAATAAACTAAGGGATATAGTTGTACTTTTAATGAATCCAGAACATGGTTTCATTAATTTGAGAATCAAGCATGGAAAACAAGTTGTCAGCTTACTAGTTTATATTTTAGGCTTTCAACATTTTACTTCATTTTAAATAAAACATTGTTATCTCATGGAATTGTGAAGTACGATTGGCAGCCCATGATGGCTGTCTAACTACATATTCCTAGTCGCTGGGCTCTACTTTAAGATCAGCTTCTGGGATCCTAAACACATTTTAAGTTGCTCTGGTATGCTATACGTAACCACAAACCACGACTAGAAATTTTCTGGTGAACTGCACTGAATTGGTTGAACATAAACTAGACGTAGAACAATCTCATTCTAGTTTTCAGATGTCAGCATGACGACCTCATGGAGCACACAGAAAGTATGTTTCCATGACCTCCATTTAACATTACGGCAAACAGCCAGCATGGGTACTAAAGAAGGTTGTGAACCTGTAAACCATCTAGGCATCTACATTAAGATAACATGTTTATAGCAAATTAAAGGATTCCAATAACTTCTCATTAACGGATCATACTATACATACTAAGGTCTTGTATCATGAGCCTACCAACGCAGCTATGTCACGGATTTACGAGCACAACTGGTTTTTGATCCCGAGGAGAATACATCAAGTACCCATTCCGGTACTAATCTTGAAGCTAACGAATTTCCTGAGTTGGCCGTACCCATCCCGGTGCTCGTACATACGCCAAAAGTGCAATCTCTAATCGCAGCATCCATCAAAATCAACATTAATAGCTAGTGCTAAATCACAGATCCTTACGGATAATATGTTGTACGGCCCAGAAAAAGTATCCCCAAAAAAGGGTGGGAGCCGAGCTGATCGGATAAGGGCACGAGGAATCGAAGCGCTGTCCGACGGAATCAGATCATGAAATCAACACAAAGCAAGGTGAATTCTTGCCATGGGTGGGACGGAAAGAAGAGAGGGGGAGCTGCGTACCATTTTCTTGGTCCCAACCAGGAGGAGCCGGCGCTGCTGACGGCAGAGACCGCGATCTGGGCGGCGGCGGTGCAGGTCGCCGACCCTCCGGCGATGCGGTCGCCCTGGCCTGCCGGAGAAGAAAGAGACAGAGATAGAGCGGAGAGGAATCTTGGAAGTTGCAAGGCAGGAGACGAGAGGAGTAGGGGTGTTATTTTTCTCTGTTAGGGTCCCTTAAAAACCTGGCCAAACGGCCGACCGGCACCGCACGGACCCGAATATGATATGGTTGGTACGGCAGTCCGGATAAATTACTTGTGTTCACGTGTCTGTCCTTCGATTCTAGATACAAGAAGAGAAGTTGAATCAGGAATGCTTAGCCTAACAGATCACTAATAGTCTGTTGAGCACAGTATTATCAATCATAAGTAATTTTGCTGTCAAATTATCCGTTTGTGCTCATAAGAGTTTAGTAACTCTAACACAGATAATTTTACTGTCTATCATAAGCAATTTTACTGCACTCACATAGAAAAATTACTGTACTACCACAAAAAAGCTAGTGCACTACCACGAAAAAGTTCTTGTGCGTATCATACCGGACTAGAGATGGCAACGGGTAAATACCCGTCGGGTATAGCCAAACCATACCCGTACCCGATACCCACACCCGCACCCGCTACAATACCCGTACCCGCACACGGGTATAGAAACTTACCCATACCCGTACCCGCGCGGGTATTTATACCCGACGGGTAACCCATACCCGAATTGATAAGGGTATATACGGGGCACAGGTATATACGAGTGCGGGTATTTCCATCGGCTTCGTTTTGAATATATATATACGGGCCACAGGTATATGTACCTGTTGCTATATCTAATATACACTCGGCCGGGTATATTTTACCCGCGGGTATGCGGGTACGGGTAGTATACACCCGCACCCGCACCCGCATACCCGATGGGTAGAGATTTTTGCCCATTAGCATACCCGCGGGTGAAGATATCTTTCCATACCCGCCTCTTTATCGGGTAAAACCCATCGGGTACTCGGGTTTCGGGTACCCATTGCCATCTCTATACCGGACTAGCCCACCGTACTGAGATGTTGACCTAAGCACGGCACACTGATCGGACTGAACCAGTATGACTTGTTTATTATTCATGCTAGGTTGTGCTTGGGCCAGAACAACAGTCTCAACTAAACTGGCTATATAATTCCCGCTATAAATAGCGATGACTTCTAGCTTCCAAAAGCCAAAAAATTGTTTAGAACACGTTAGCTTTTTAACACAGCTTTTTTTTCTCTTGTTTCTTTTTTACTTTTTTCCTTTGTATTATCTGTGGAGATATAACAATAGTATTTTTTTATTTTTTCTTTAATTGAATACTTTAAAAAAAATAACAGTCATTATAGTATCATTTCAAGTAAAAACCAAAAGTCATAGCTAAAGCCAAAAGCCATATTACTTTATAGACAGGTCATACTATGGTATAGAATGTCTGAACTAAACTCAAAGACCCGATTTTACACTTCGGATCATGGGCAGCAAACCTGGCAGACAAGAGTGTGTTTGCAGAGTAGACAGCAGAGTTTTGATGCGGAGAATTTGCATGGTGGGAGGCGGAGTCAGGATTTGGTTACGCCCCAGGCTCAGTGGTGAAATAATTTAGGCTAGCTGGGTTGAACCATGAAAATATTACCCAGGCTAGACTGAATTTACTCGGGCTATACACTAGATATTTTTTCACACTTCGGGTTGAAGCCTACCCTACCCGGGGTATGACTTTGCCCCTAGTGGGAGTGGCGACGTCATTCGCAAGGACTAGGGCGAGTTTGTGTTGGCGGAGGCAACGTGATACACTAGCAGCGGTGGAGCTAGAAAAAGTTCAATGAAAGTGTATATTTTATACAAATATAAAGCTTTGCATAGTGATTTTTATCTAGGTCATGATTCAAATAGTTTTTAGCTTTTAGCTTTAGAAGTCGGTTTTTGAACGGAGTGATTTCTCAATATAGTTTCTATAAACTATAGGTTATTGTAGAAACTGTTTTGAACAAAGTGCCTTCTCAGCACAAGTGCCATTTACTCTCTTAATCTCTCTCGCAATCAACCAAAAGCCAAAATACATAACTAAAAGCTACAACACTTTTAAACATAGCCTATATATAAGAGCAACTCCAGCAGTAGCCCTCAAAACAAGGCCCCTAATTTTTATTTGAGGGCTCTCCCTACTTTTGAGGGCTCTATTTTTTGGGCTACACTCCAGCAGGAGCCCTCAAAACAGGACCCTCAAATTTATTCTTAGAGGGGATGACACATAGGACCCACCCTCATCCTCATCCTACTTTTGAGGGCCGAGGAGCAAAAATCTCACTCCAGCAGGGCCCCTACTTGAGCCCTCAAAAGTAGGGGCTCCCTCCAGACCCCCCAGGAATGAGGGCTCGAGGGGGAGATTTGAGGGCCCCCTACTTTTGAGGGCTCAAGTAGGGGCCCTGCTGGAGTGAGTTTTTTGCCCCTCGGCCCTCAAAAGTAGGATGAGGGCTCAAGTAGGGGCCCTGCTGGGGTTGCTCTAAGAAGAAGAATCATTTGGTCTCACACCTGTATACTCTGCAGGTTTTTGAATTATTTTGGATGTGCCGAATCATTTGGTCTCACACCTGTATACTCTCAGCAGGTTTTTGAATTATTTTGGATGTGCCGGTGCATTCCTGGCACCGCCCTTGAGGTACACGCACGTGGCAAGTTCGACAATGGCCGAAGTACTAGTAGCTTGCATGCAGGGATGGCAGCAAAGAGCTGGAGACTTCACAAGGGAATGGTTGAAACAGATTTGCCAAGGTTTCGCTGATCTTTGGATGGAAAGGCGATCCCAACAATCGGAGTTCCATGGCACTTCTGAATGAGATTCAAGAGTTTGATATCAACTTGGTTTATCTTGATGCTAATGTCTGTCCACACCTCTACGCCAACAAACAAGCATCTGTGGACAATGGTTCGTTGTCTGTGGCTTAATAGGACACTGGAATTTCTGTCAGATTGTATTCGACCTGACTGTAATCTTCATGTTGATGAATAAAGTCTAACATCTGATTGTCTAAAAAAAGTATGGAATGCACCAATATTTTTGCGTTCTATCGCAGCAAGTAGGATCATCATTCTGGAAAATATAAGCTAAACTTGCACCGTCTTAAAGTAGGTGAATGCAACGCTCTAGGATCCGACATGTTTCTGCTTAACCGTCATTTTAGTTAGGTGGTTGTCCACATAGACACCTTCCAAGCAACAAGGCTAAATTTAACACGGTTTCTAAAGGATGTAGTAAATGCTAGCAGGGTCGACATCAAAGAGGATTTGGAGTGCTAGATGGAGATGTAGCCATTTTAACCAGAGATTAGAATAGGCACAGCCGCACAGGTGCCTAATTTTTCTCCATCAGTTATTGGTTAGATCCTACGTCTAGTCGATCTGAATAACCAACCTATCTGGTTATGGGAAGGATTGGCACGCCCCCTGCTGGTGGTTCAACTGTTTATGTCTCCAGGATGCCCCAGAACACGCTATCATATTATTCTCACGTCTGGCCATAGGCGGATCTATCATAATTCATAGGTACTCAGTTGAATACCTAAAATTTTTGATAAAAAATCTACTATATACAAGATATAATACATATGTATACTAATAGTTGGACCAAATTCGTCCTGTTCATAACCAATTAGCCCAAATTAGCGTCAAATCCTTTTGGCCCATTTCCCCCTCCCATTGACACTGACCCAGGCCCCTAGTCATGTTCATACTCAGTTGTGAGACCGTGTCTTACTCAGTTTTTCCTCACTTCATCTAGCGTCTGACCGTCTCACCATCTCTCGGCACTCGGCTAGCGCGTGGCGGCAATGGGTGCATGTGCCCCTGGTTCTGATCTTCTGGAGATTGCGCAAGCGGCAGGGGCGTTGGAGGCTGGAGTGGGCGCCGACCGAGCGGGCACTGCCGCACTGCGGGCCTGTAGCACTAGGGCAGGTTCGTCCTCTCCGACCCGACGACCCCAATGCTTTAGAATCTAGATGCATAGACAGCAGATTTGCTCTACTTGAGTGCCCCTAGGGTTTATAGTTGTGTACTTCTGAGCCAGACGGATGATGGATCCGTGGAGGACTGGATGGATGCGGTGGATTTAATATATGTTTTTCTTTGTTTCATTTTTGGTGCTTAGATCTTGTTTATATGTGGTGGATTACTGTGTTTAGCTTAGTTATCTTTAAATTAGTGCTTATGCCTTATGAATTGAAATCCATATTCTCCACATCTTTAAGTCTAAGTAATCTATATCTATATGCCAAGTATTTTAGAGGTGTGAGCTACTGAGCTTCATGTCATGCTTTCACCTGAGCACTTTACTTTACTGTGAATCTATGAAATAAGGTTCTTAGCAGCAGCCGAATTATTGCTTATAAATCGAAATCCATATTCTACACCTCTTATATGTGATTTTGTGAATAAATGCCAAGTATTTTACAGGTGTGAACAAATGGTTTCAAGTTGATTTTCACTATCCTAAATGTGAATAGTAAATACAAATAGTTTCATAAGGGACATCTGGAGCTAAGTGAAATTGCATATTAGTGGACCTAGTTGTAATCTTTTAATCGCTTCCAAGGCATGAAGAATAGTCGAGTTACTTTGTATTTTATAATTATTTTATATTATTTGAGATATTGTCTTTAGTATGAATAAATATACTTTAATTTTTACTATTATGTATCTTTATGTTTTCATTAAACAATATTTTTATAACTTCGAATGCTTGTCCTAAAATTTCTATACCCACTACTGCGGCAGGCTATTGACCCATGTTGTTCTTGGTCTTACCTACCTAACACAACCGGCCTCAAATTCGAATTTTTTGTACGGATATTCCATTTTTTATTCGAAATTACATAAATATACCCGCGAGAAAAGTTTTTACAAAAATAGGCTCCAGTCGCCTAATGGTTCGGCGACTGGAGCCTTTCGCCCAACCAGCCCGCGACATTTAAGAAATCTACCAACCGTTCAGTGATTAATTATAGTCGCTGAACCGTTCGGCGACTGGAGGTGATATAAAGCGCCTCGCTCGGCCGCCGGACGCGTTCACTGTTTTCATTCGTTCGGCCGCGCGAGAGGAAGGAGAGGAGAAGAAGAGAGGAAGAAGGGGAAGAAGGGAAAGAAGAGAAGGAGAGGGAGAGGAGGGGAAGAGGAGAGGGAAAGTGTGATTTCCAGGTATTTTTCTTAGTGTTAGAAATTTCGTTTAGAAAACTTAGTTTAGAAAATCTAGTTTAGAAATTTAGTTTACAAAATTTAGTTTACAAAATTTATTTAGAAAATTTAGTTCGAAAATTTACTTTAGAAAATTTAGTTTAGCAATTTAGTTTAGAAAATGTATTTAGAAAATTTAGTTTATAAAATTTAGTTTAGAAAATTTATTTAGAAAATTTAGTTAGAAAATTTAGTTTAGCAATTTAGTTTAGAAAATTTATTTAGAAAATTTAGTTTAGAAATTTACTTTACAAAATTTAGTTTATTAGTTTAGAAATTTTTGTATGTATTAATGTACAAAATGTAGTGTACAAATTTAGATGCAGAAAATTTAGTGTACAAATTTAGATGTAGAGAATTTAGAAAAAGTTTAGAAAATTTAGTTTAGAAAATTTAGTTAAGAAATTTAGTTTAGAAATTTAGTTTACAAAATTTAGTTTATTAGTTTAGAAAATTTAGTTTAGAAATTTTTTTATGTATAAATGTAGAAAATGTAGTGTACAAATTTAGATGTAAAAAATTTAGTGTACAAATTTAGATGTAGAAAATTTAGTGTAGAAATTTAGATGTACAAAATTTAATGTTGAAATTATTGTACAAATTTTGCAGGTATGACTCGTGCTGGACGTGACTCCGAGTGGCGGTACGCGCTATTGGATGAGCACGTGGACCGCTCTCATCGCGCTTCCCGTCGTGTGCCGTCACCGGGGAACACGGAGCCGACTGAGCTGGGAGTGGTCCGGACACGCACACCTCGCGTGGCCTGGGGACTCGACCCTTGTTGGACTGCCAGGTTTGCACTACGCCAGCATTTAGTGCGACCGTAAGAACGTTCGGTGCTGATCTTCACTTTGTTTGCAGGCTGCGGGATGCCGGGCTACTCCCTCTTGCCCGGATGGTGCAGGCCACGGAGGAGGGTCACGAGGTGGGCGGAGACGAGGCGGGCGGGGATCGATCACGACGCTTCCCGTTCGACCGTTCCCTGCTGACGGTTTTGGTGGACCGTTGGCAGCCGGAGACGCACACATTCCACCTCCCATTCGGGGAGATGACACCGACCCTGCAGGATGTGTCCCTGCTCCTTGGCCTTCCGATCGCGGGAGGCGCTGCCTTCCTACCGGAGGCCCCAGCCGAGTGGCGCGCTGACCTGCTCGCCAGATTTCAGGGGGTCGTTCCACCGGCCGATGACCACCACATCTTCGGAGAGGATCAGACCCATGGGCCGACGCTGAGGTGGCTCGCACAGTACCGGGTACGTGGTTTTTCAAATCGATCGTGTCTTCAAAGCTCTTATGTTTGCTATTATGTACTAATAACAACTTGTTTGCATTCAGGTGGAGCGCATGGATCCACACGCAGACGATGACCAGGTCTCGCGCCACCTGGAGGCGTACGTGCTATGGTTGTTTGGTTGGGTGCTTTTCACTACCAGCCACGGCAACTCGGTGGATGCACGCCTTATCGCTTATGCGAGGGCGATCGCTAACGGCGAGCCCCCCCATATCAGCTGGGGATCGGCCGACGGACACGTACCCCGCGCACCTCGCGCGCGACGCTCACATCGCGGTACGTTACATGTCATTTCAAAGATTCCCAAATGGTAATGTCGTTTCGATGATCGACCATTTTATGTCTTTGTGTCCAGGCTGACGTCGGTGCTGCACTATGGGCCGAGTCCGGCTCACTACTAGAGAGGGTCTCCACTGGTGCGCAGCTGACCCATGAGGAGGGCGTCAGCTTTGCGCGTCGGATGCACGACGGGTGTAGACGTATTGTTAGCCTACTGTCCTGCACGAGGCTACCGGCGGTCTCCACGCCCACCGCTCCGACTGCTCGTCCACTAGTGCCACCCCGACCAGCGTGGCATTACTCCGGAGGTAGTACGTGGACACGTCCTCCACCACCTCACCCGGAGCAGCCAGAGGGTTCAGCCTGGGCACAGCCTCCTACACCACCTCACTTCACGCATCCTCCGCACATCCCCTTCCACACGCAGGGGTTGCACGCCCCTCCTCCTACCTCGATGGCGCCAGCTACGGGTACGCATCGTCTGATCTCGTTTTTATCCCAAGACGACATGCAACGAACTAACGATATTACTATTGCAGGTACTTACCAGCAGCTCGGCGTCTCCCCGGCCCAGGACGATGTGGACCAGTTTTTTGCGAAGTGGCCCGGGCAGTTCTCTGACGCTGCACCGGAGGTTCTCTCTGGCAGTGCCCTCCCCGGTGCACCGGAGGGCACACAGCCAGATGTGCAGCTGACTCCACCAGCGCAGGGGCGGGATAGACACCCTCCTGCTCGTTTTACTTTTTCGGAGCCCCGTAACCCGTTGCACTGGAGGAGGGCCAAGCGGGGCCGTATGGGAGGATGTGGGCGCGGTGACGGGGCACACCAGCGTGGCAAGTGAGGTTATGCATGTAATGAAAAAAATACGCGGCTTGTTACTCACAATTATATTATGAAGTTTATTTTTATTCAAACAAGTTATCATCTTTTCTTTTCGCATTCAATCATTCATATATCAAATTATCTAAAAAATTTAGATACCGGTTCTCCGCACACCGAATTATCATCGTATGTCACTTAACAGTGTATGTATCGATCGTTCTCCAGTTAATCTTTAATAAAAAAAGTTTCTAAAAATTTTCACGCACCTACAATATACAATAACATAAACTTTTATTACAACTAAACCAGATTTTTTACCAGTTTAAAACTACAAAATTCACGGGGAGTCATGCAGTCGCTTAGTGGAATGGCGACTGCATGTAAGTCGCCTAACCGTAAGGCGGCTGCATGAAAGTCGCCTAACCGTAAGGCGGCTGCATGAAAGTCGCCGTGCAGAAGAGCGACTGGATAAAATCGCTCCAGCGTGCGGCGATAGATATTATTTCGCGGGCTGGTTGGGCGAAAGGCTCCAGTCGCCGAACCATTAGGCGACTGGAGCCTATTTTTGTAAAAACATTTCCCACATGTATATTTATATAATTTCAAATAAAAAATAGAATATCCGTACAAAAAATTCCCTCAAATTCTGTCCCGGAAGCTTAATACACGTTCATTACAGAACAAGAAACCATCAAGTTCTTGAACTGTAGTTGCCGCATTAAAGATGGATCGAGTTTTACGCAGCAACCAACCACTTTGTAAAACTCGAAAAAAAAGAGAAAGATCTCTGAGTTCACGACGCCGTTGGATCAAGATCCATGACCGGACGGTCGCAAAACACGCGCGATCGATCTCCGCGGCGTACACGAGGAGGCCGTTTTGCATCTCATGCAAGGGGCATGTGTACTTGTACCGGTGCATCTTAGCCCCGCTCAGTTGGGTTGAAAAGTTGTGACTTATAATTGAAATTGCACTGTAACGACTAAAATTTCACTATAGCTGAAGGTGGCTTATTTGGCGTAATTAAATTTAAAAATAGAAAAAATATACTAACTCATCATGGACAACGCAAATGAATATGGGGAAAAAGAAGGGACTGTCTATATGGGATTTGACTGCTTTTCATCATCAAAACAGTCAAAAACCGAGACCACACGATTCATTTTGGACATACGAGATTGTCCACTGCAAAAGGCTGCATAAAACTGCTTAACGGGCCGCAATCTTATTGGATCAACATCCAAATTGGGCTTTTTGTCCCCGTTTTGTTGAGACTCCAAAATGGGCTCTGTTTTTTGCCCCAGTTTATTCGTTGCTATTCTCAGACTCCAAAATGGGCTTTCCCCCCGTTTTGTTCTCAAGTTGAACAAAAAAAGGATCTTTGTACAAAGGCCCACGATTACACATCATCCATTTGTTCTCACTGAAAAAACTTGTACAGAGGACCACGAAACTTTGTACAACAAAATGTTTACAACAATGTACAAATCAGTACATAGCCCACGGTTACAAAATTAGTACAACACCATCAACTTGACACCCAAGGAACATATAAGATTCATCAACGACGTGATCCAGTAGAAAAGGGGAAAAAAGCATTCTAGAAAGAAAAAAGGGGAGAACAAACAGAGGGTTTCCATATGCATAGACCAGCACATTGAAGAACAAATCAACACAGCAAAAAGAAGACGCAGCATGCAGCAAGACAATGAGGAGACGCTGTCTGAAGAAGAAAGAACAGATCGCCATGGATCAGATGGTTGCAGCGATCACCTAGAAACGGAGCAACAGTGGTGGCATTCAGGAAACCGAGAGAAATCAGAAGCAACAAGGGGGATTCCAGACCAAATGCAAGGTACATAGCGTAAACTAACCTTGATTTTTTGGTTCAATTGCTATAAACATGGTGCTGACGCAGATTCCTGAGTATCAGCATTCAAAATCAAAAAAGGTATAAACTCTGGTTATATGCTCTGGATATATCTACTTTTCTTGCTCTGGTTATATTAACACCTGCAGTAAAAACACAGCAAACAAAGCATTACTTAATCAATTAAGATACTAACCTTCTAAGAAACAAATATCAATGCTTCAACCCCCTAAAATTGATTAAGTAATGAACCTTTCAAAGCATATGCTGTGTCTCAGAAAATCTGCATACTAGAATATTGCACATCATAGGAGAGTTTTTGTTTATGGCAGTGTGGCTACTTGCATTTCATCATAATAAAGTTCACAAAACAAGCTATGCATATATTCAGAACAGATACTAAGCTTAAATTCAAATCCCATACTAAGCTTAAAGAAACAACAAAGTCTGGTAAAAAAATAAAATGATGCTGGGCATATATTCAGTACATATACTAACCTTCTAAGAACACAACTAACCTTCTAAGATAAAGTTTAGAAAACCAAACCAAACAAAAGATCGATAAAGACGACAAGACAAAACATGAAATGATCTTTCACCAAACAAAAAATGCAGCAATTATATGATTAGATCATGCGTATGTTCAACAAAAAAAGTATTGTGTTTTTGCTCTCAGATGTAGGGTTACTCAAGGATTTCAATCTTGGCCGTCCCGCTACTTTGGTCTATACTCTTCATAAATTGAATATGATGAGTGCGATTCAAATTTTGAGCTCTAAAAAACAACAATTTGCCAATCTTAGCTATTTACTGTCACCAAAAAAATATACTCTCGGCTAGCAGATGAATCAGTGCCAAGTTATCACACAATCAACATATAAAAAATCAGCCAAAAAAACTTGACAAGCTTCCATAAATTGGGATTATAATTTTAGCAAGTTATGCAACAAGCCGAAACTGACTAATCAATATGCAGACAACACAAAACAAGTGATCACAGCATACACATACACTAAACAAAAACCTAACTGTAGGACAGTGAGACAAATGACAGCAATTGCAAAAAGATATAGAGCTCAAAATTTGAACATTCAGTTTCAGTTTTAGACCGCAATTATCCTCATCGAGCATATGACAGGCCCACTAGCACCTCTTCTCTACTGCATATCACATAAAGAAGAAAAGATGCCAGAAAACCAGGGATGTTCGAAATCACTTGAAATAATCAACAAATTAGGCAAGGCATGCGATTGCGTTGTCCCAGGAAACCAATGACAAGTCCCAGAAAACCAAACAAAAGAACAAAAAGGATAACACAACAAAACAGATGTCAATGCTTCAATTAACGTGGATTTATTCAAAACTGGTTCCAGAAAAGCATTTCGAAAGAAACAACAAAAACTGGTAGAAAATTTAAAAATATATGGTGCTGGGCATATAATCAGTTAAGATAATACCCTTCTAAGAACAAAACTAACCTTCTAAGAACCAACGCAGATACTAACCTTCTAAAATGTAAAAGTTTAGAAACCAAACCAAACAAAAAGATCAAAAACAAAACAAAACCCAACCATGTCAGGATGTTTCGCCAAACAAAAACAAAATCAATTGTATAGGGTGCATGCATAAAAAAATGTCAAATCCTTACTAACTCCTTTTATATGCTCTGGTTATATTAACACCTGCAGTAAAAACCAGCAAGAAGTTAGTACTCAACTAAAATCCACATGCATTGACCATCTGCAATGCTGATAGTTAATGCTTTGGTTAAAAAACAGGAACCTATTCAGATCTTGCTATATCAATACCAGCTAATGCTGATAGGATGAAGGTAAGTTTCAAATTAATCACAATACTGATAGTTATACAGGTTAGTGCTTTTTAGATTGTAACTATGTAAACCCTTTTTTTACAGCTGAGCTCAAGTATTCAAACAGACAACACATTGCATGATAATCTGACGACACAAGACAAAAATGAATACACAAATCTAACGTATGATGAATTGCAACTCTTCAATTATACGTCGGGAACAGTGAGTATCTGGAGACACAATTCACTTATTAAAAAAATAAAAACTGTCTATGCGTTTTAACTATAATGTTTTTGTTGAAGGGAGTTCATCTACCATTTACGACTCTGATGCAGCAAATGATTAATAACACTGGATCAATTTACTCAAATCCCCAGGTGAGAAAACATGCATGTTATAAATAGAGAAAAAAATAAATGTACTTTTAGTAACCAGTAAGAATGACACAGAAACTGACCTGCATTCATATGTTGCTTTGCAGGAAGGATTAGGGCCTTGCGTGGATTTTTTGAATGCCCCTGTGGTTTTTCAGGTACTAACATGTATTCTAACATAAATAATTGCCATAGCAAAAAAAAACATTTATGTTTTCCATGGAAGTACTAACTAGCAATCATGTATGTATCCAGAATTCAATGATAATGACAAGCAGCAGGATAAATGATGACTACACTGTTGCACAAATAGGGCAGACAGACTATTGTCAGGACAAACATGTAGACAGTGAAGATGAAACTCCCCATTATTGGTCTTTGGATATGTTAAAGACAATGGAAAATGCCAAGGTATGTTAGCATATAGAAAATCATACCTTCTGTACATACTAAACATAGCTAACAAAACTCTCAATTCTTGGATGAAACATTGCTTTACAGGGGACAGATAAGAATGATGACATTACAAATGAACCAGCAATTCATATGAGCAATGAAGCACGCCAGCAAGAAGACATAAATGAAACACAACATGATGGACTGCTAAGTGAAGATGACATTGAAAATTTCTTGATTCTTGAAGAGCAAGCAGCAAAACAGGGCAATAATGTATAGATAGATAGCAAGTACAATCCTGCAATGGGGATGCAATTCAAAACAACAGAAGAAGCACACCACTTTTTCAATTTTTATGCTTTCCTATCAGGATTTTCAGTGGTCCTTACCCATACCTATCACAGCACAGGCAAAAAGAGGGATAATGGGGTCACAAGAGTCACATTCAAGTGCAATAGGCATGGAGTTACAAAAAAGCAAAAACAGGAGGAAGTAACAACAGAAAGAGACACAAATGTTCTGATAAAGACCAATTGTGAGTGTGTGATGGTTGTGACAAAAACAAATGGATTATGGTACATAACAAGGCTTGATTTGGACCACAACCATGATCTGAGTCCAAATTCAGAGATAAGATTCATGAGATCACATAAATACATGACACCAGAGGAGAAGAGATTGATAAGGACATTAAAAGAGTGTAACATACCGACAAGAAGCATGATCTCGATTCTATCATTTCTGCGTGGGGGCTTGACAGCCTTACCTTACACAAAAAAAGATGTCAGCAATCTTCGAACATCAATTAACAGAGAGACAACAACTAACGAAATGGTGCAAGTTCTAGAATATTTTAGCATGAAACAGAAAGATGATGCCAGGTTTTATTATGCTTTTGATTTGGATGAGAATAAAAAGGTCAGAAATATGTTTTGGACAAATGGCAGATCAAGAGAATATTATGCTCAATATGGGGATTGTGTTAGCTTTGACACAACCTATCAAACTAATAGATACAATCTGCCATTCGCACCATTTGTTGGAATCACAGGGCATGGGAACACATGTATATTTGGCTGTGCATTCATACTAGATGAAACTGTAGACACATTCAAATGGTTGTTCACCACATTCCTGTCAGCCTTGGGAGGGCAAGAACCATTGACAACAATAACTGACCAGGATGGAGCAATGAGATCAGCAATATCTCAAATATTTCCTAACACAACACATAGAAATTGTCTGTTCCACATACTGAAGAAAGCAGTTGAGAAGGCTGGGAAATGCTTTTCTAGGAACCATGAATTGTTTGAGGATTTTCAAGACATTATCCACAACTATCTAACAATAGCTGAATTTGAGAAGCTTTGGCAAGAAATGATTGAAAAATATCAAATACAAAACATCAAGTATTTCCAACAGATGTGGCTAACTAGAGAGAGGTTTGTTCCGGTATACTTTAAACAGAACTTCTGTCCTTTCATAGAAAGTACCGCACTAAGCGAAGGCACAAATGCAAGAATCAAAAGGAATGTTGGTCCACAGTACAGTGTTACAAGCTTCCTCAAAGAGTATGATAGATTGATAGATACAATTTTCGCCACTGAGGAAAAAGACAACCATGAATGCAGATCCAGAGAACCAAAACAACTATGGTCTGAATACTACATTGAGGAGCAAGCTATGCAACTTTACAACAGGAATATATTCAAAAAGTTCCAAAAGCAACTCAAAGATACCACAAGACTTCAATTGACAGAACTACAACCATCCAAGGTTTATGAGGTTTTCCAAGCATTAAATTACAGGAAAAAAGAATGGAGGCACAGGAAGTACATTGTACTAGTAGACTTACACAGAGAGATTTTAACTGCATATGTGCCAAATTTCAGAAGGATGGCATATTGTGTTCACATATACTGAGAGTAATTATTTACCTGGACCTCACAAAAATCCCAGACAGATACATTATTGATAGATGGAGGAAGAAAGTCAACAAAGTTGTCAGAATTGATGCAATGAATACAGATGCAGAAAATTCGACCTTAAGGTTTGATGTCCTTTCTAGAAGGTTTGCTGATTTAGCATCAAAAGGATCAAAGACAGGAGCAACATATAATTTTCTGATGGAAGAGATATCAAGGATCGAAAACCATTTAATCGTAATTGCAGCTGACAAAGAAAAGCATGAACAGCCACACGGACAAAGCAACAGTGACAAAAATGCAAATGATGCTGCAGCAGATGAAAGTTCGTCAGTTGGACAGATCAATCTTGTAGATCCAGATGTTGCCCAAACTAAAGGAAGACCATCAACAAGATTTAAAAGTTTAATTGACAGGATTAAAGAGAAGGAAGTATACCACTGTAGTCACTGTGGAGGTACTGATCACAACTTTGCAACATGCAAACTGAAGCACATTGAAATTGAACTACCCAATAAGAAGAGGCAAAACATGAATAAAGCAAACAAACAAGGTAAATTTGCAAAAAAATATTTAAAAAAACATATGCAAATATTCAAAACTAATGTTTGTTTTTTGAATTTCCTTTAGGAGGACAGTAAAAAAAGAAGGCCAGAGAGCATGCAACACTCAAAGAGATGTAGAGAATACTGAAGTACAGAAGGCTACAATGCGGCCAGGAGAAAATAAAAAAAATACTCGACTGACGTATCAGAAAAAAATATGACATTTGTATTTAGAAGTATGTTATAGAAGGACACTACTGGAATGACATTTGTAAGAAAAGACTATTGCAGAATGGAACAGCACAATTATTCTCTTGTAATCATCTAGCTCATACAATTCTGAACAATTACATTTGCAAGAAAGACTATTGTAATATGGACAATTGCAAAATGTGCTTTTCCTATAAGTATTTTTGATGTTTTAATTTCATGTTAGTGGTCATGTATACATGAGAAACAAAACTGACAGCTTGGAAATCTTAATAAAACATAACATTCATACTCAACAAATCATCTTGGGAAATTCAACCAAACAAAATTCTGCATACTATAATATTGTTTTTTAATAGGAGAGTTTGTGAAGCAAACACAACACGTAAGGATGCCTCACAAAACAAAACACATTTGGAATTTTAATCATACAAAACATGTAGGGATATCTCACAAAAATGTATTGTGTTATTGCTCTCAGATGTAGGGTTACTCAAGATTTCAATCTTGGCCGTCCCGCTACTTTGGTCTATACTCTTCATAAATTGAATATGACAAAGTGAGATTCAAGTTTTGAGCTCTAAAAACAACAATTTGCCAAGTTATGCAACAAGATGAACTGACTAATCAAGGTGCAGACAACACAAAACTAGTGATCACATCATATACATACTCTCAAAAAAATCTAAATGTAAGACAGTTAGACAAAAAAGTCAGCAATGCAAAGATTTAGAGCTCAAAAATTTGAACATTCAATCTCAGTAATAGACCACAATTATCCTCATCGAGCATATGACAGGCCCACTAGCATCTCTTTCCCTACCGCAGATCACACAAAAGAAAAAAGAGATGACACTCACTGTGCAGTGATATTCGAAATCACTTGAAGTAAACGAAAACAATAGTCAAGGCACACGATTGCACTGTCCCAGAAAACCAGTGTCATGTCAGTTATTTGGTTATAATTGGTTTAAATTACATGTGAGTGTTCATATGTGAGTGGTCATATATATAGTTCGTGTAGAAGAACAAAAATGAATATGCTTGAATTCTATATTGAAGCTAGGGTACTAAGTCCAAAAAAAACAATTCAAGAATCACGAAACAAAACATCTTGGGAAGTTTAATCAAACAAGACAACTAGGGATATGTCACCTAACAATGCATATTGGGATGTTTCACCATACATAACACCTTGAGATATTAATCTCCTAATAAAAAAGTATACAAAACCAAACAAAAAAACTTCAAAAAAGATAAGAAAACAGTTTGGGAAGTGTAATAGCATTGAAACTTCCAAAACAAAACTAACAGCCTGGGAAGTTTATCAAAATAAAACTCCTAATCAGAATTCTGCATATTGATTATTGCACATCAGAGGATAGTTTGTGTTTTATGGCAGCGTGAATATTTGCATTCATCACAAAATAAGTTCAAAAAACACAAACTAGGCAATAAAACATGAGCTATTATGCTAACCTTGTAAAGAACCAATGCATATACTAACCTTCTAAGATAAAGTATACAAAACCGAACCAAACAAAAGATTAAAAAAGGTATGTTACCCGTATCTAACGATGCTAGTGAAGGAACAAAAACACCGAAGCTGGGTGGTTACCCTGTATCCAAGCTCTCAAAATATCACCAAGTTGGCTGGTTTACCAGTCCAATGTCCCTAAGGATCACATCACACCAGCGCGAGGACCAAAACAAAAAGAAGCTGAAGAAAAAACATAAGGCATTGTGTTGCCCCTTTTGTTATTTTGCATGCACGCCATGGCCTAGGGGCCTTGAACACATTTCAATTACCCCTGTCAAAACATAGAAAAATGGATCAGCACAATGTCAGAAAACCAAAATATTATGTCTAGCATCAGCATAGTCTGATCATACTAGTAATTTTCCAGTAACTACTTTTGCTTGCCCATAGATATATTACAGTTTAGAGATAAACAATGACTTGCAGAAAACTTGCTAAAAATAGATATTAAAAAAGTGCATATTACCTGTAGCGCTATATGCAGAGAGTTCCACTGGGTGTTGTACATTATTACCAGTGCAACAATTGTTTTGTGGAACAAGACATGTTTAACGATTCACTGTGTTTGCTAGTAACAATTATTGTATCTCACTTCAACGCTTTGTGGTTTTAATAGTTATCCAATGAAATGTCATGTTCAAAACATCTAGGGATATGTCATGTTCAAAACTATCATCTATGAGCAGATACTTTTTCATATGCGCAGCAGGACAAAAAAGGGTTTTATGCAGATGTTAATGTAAGTTTTTAGTGTGAAACAAAATAATTGTTCAAAACTATCATCTATGAGCAGATACTTTTTCATATGTGCAGCAGGACAAAAAGGGTTTTATGCAGATGTTAATGGAAGTTTTTAGTGTGAAACAAAACATCTTGGGAAGTTTAATCCAACAAAACATCTAGGGATATGTCATGTTCAAAACTATCATCTATAAAGCAGATACTTTTTCATATGTGCAGTAGGACAAAAAGGGTTTTATGCAAATGTTAATGGAAGTTTTTAGTGTGAAACAAAACATCTTGGGAAGTTTAATCAAACAAAACATCTAGGGATATGTCACCAAACAAAACATATTGAAATGTTTCACCAAATAAAACACCTTGAAATACTAACCTCCTAATAAAAAAGTATATAAAACCAAACTTTGTATGTGCAGATACTTTTTCATATGTTTAGCAGGACAAAAGGGTTTTATGCAGGTGTTAATGGAAGTTTTTAGTGTAAAAAAACATCTTGGGAAGATAAATAAAACATAGACCAAATTTTATAAAACTATCATCTATAAAGCAGATACTTTTTCATATGTGCAGCAGGACAAAAGGGTTTTATGCAGATGTTAATGGAAGTTTTTAGTGTTAAATAAAACATCTAGGGAAGTTTAATCAAACCAAACATCTAGGGATATGTCACCAAACAAAACATAGCATTCAAACTTCCAAAACAAAACATATTGATATACTAACCAAACAAAACACCTTCATATACTAACAAACTTCAAAAAATGAGAACAAAAACAGTTTGGGAAGTTAATACATGGAGGTTAATCAAACATAGCATTCAAACTTCCAAAACAAAACATATTGGGATATTCCTCCAAACAAAACACCTTGACATACTAACAAACTCCAAAAAAGAAAACAAAACCACTGATTTGGGATATAATTAACAGGCGACTACAGTATAGCATTTCCGGAAAAAAAATGTTCTTGATTTGGGATATCTCACCAAAAAAACACATAACTAACCTTCTAAGATAACAAAACCAGTACAGATACTATATGATTTGACCAAAATGACTTGAGATACTATATGATTTGACCAAAAAACAACTTGGGATGTTTGACCAAATAAAAACACCTTGAGATACTAACAGTTTTGGAAGTTTAAAAATGGATGTTAAATGATAAATATAGGATATTAGAAAAATGATAGAACAAAACAAAACTTCAAGGGATGATTCACCAAAAACAGCTTCACAAGTTTAATCAAAACAGGACATTCTTGCGAAATTAAACCAGCAACCTAATGAGGCTAACAAACACATATATTGTTAGTACAAACATTTTTAGAAGAGCAGTACATAGTTTGTATAGTATATATGAAAGCAAAAATATGTGGTCCATATAGTATATCACTACTGAGTATGCCTGCTAACAAAAATTGAACTTGATATCATAGAAGACTAAACACATAGCAAGCACATAAAACCATTGGGAGATGTCCAAAACAGCTAAAATTGATGTCCAGCGTGTCGGAAGTCACCCTACAAAATAACCAAAACAGAACACAGGAATATTATTACTTTGTGGAATTTGTATTATGCAACTTCTATTATTGCATTTGTATATATGCTATGCATTGAGCTGATGGTACTACTTTGCATTGAGCTATGGTAGTAATGAATATTCCACAAAAGCAAACAAAACAATTACGGAAACATTATCAAACAAAAAAAAGTATCCTTGTAAGAATATATTTTCAAATAGAACCCTGAGTCAATGTATGGAGAGCTTTTAAAAAACAACAGAAACATATAACACATCAAAAAATGTAGACTACCAGATGAAAATAACTCAAAATAATGAAAAATGCAAATTTAATGACTAAACTTCCCCCAACGAAAAGGAATAATATGTTATCCTAAAAATAATAATATATAAGAATGCAAATTAGTGACTAACCTTCCCAACTAAAGAATGAATATAACTCAAATCTGCCATGTTTTGGTCGCTGCGCAACATACGGTTAAGAAGATGAATCCTTATCTTTGGCATATCATCAATAGTGAACCGAGCTTCCAACGCAACTCTAGGGTCCCAAATATCCATATATTTCATAACAAACACGCCAGAATCTTTCCTGAAAAAAGGAAACATTTCAATAAACAACCATCGTAAGTGAAAAAAGAAGGGGATTGAAAGATGCAGCTACAACAACAGCTACAAACAACCATTGAAAGGGGGACTTACTTCCACTTTTGCCGATGGGGTGATAGCTGATCGATGTCAAAATCAAGAGGGTTGACTGATGTTCTTTTTGCGGTTGCAAAAAATGTTGATGTGAAATTTCCTATCTACAAATACCAATAAATTGTAGAATAAAAATATTAAAATATACAAGAAGATTACAGATTGATTAATGTTCAATAGCAAAAAAACACAAAATTGGGATTTAACACAGGATAAAAAAAAGATAGATAAAAACAAAGGAGGACAACAAAAAAAAAGGAAAGATATACCACACATACCAGATTCATCATGGTGGTGTCGTCATACGACCTCCCACCAACTGCCGAATCAAGGAATACAAACTTCTGGTCTTTAATATCAACAACAAAAAGGAACCAATGATCCTCTTTTAAAATAGGGAATAGAATCTAGTACACAACAGGCAAAGTATAAAAAAATTGGTTAGCGAAAAAAATACAAAATGTTGAAAACAAAAAAAGTTATACAAACATAAAAATACATAACAAAATTTGGATGAGTACTGACCAGTTCACAAGATTGCAGTGACCTTACTTTATGGGCGATTTCGAACTCATGCTTGACATTTGCAAAACTGAATTCTGATTCTGGCCTCAAAAATTGTTGCTACAAAAAGAAAGAATAACAAGATTACCAACAAACAATAAAAGTTTAGCAAAAAAAAGCAAAACATACTGAAAATATCAATATATATGAACTGAAAACAACTAGAAAGTTTTATTTTAGATGCTAACATACTCCAACTGAGTTGAAAAAAGTGCTTCTTTGACTTTGTGGGATGGTTCTCTTGAAAAAGAAGCCGACAGAAGCAATTCACCAAAAAATTGTCAATCTTCCCTTCGGGCCTGAGAGAGTACCCTAAGCAACTATATGTGACATATGTTTTGTCGTCTGGCTTCACTGAGATTGCCTTGGAACTTGAAAAAGAAAAATACCAAATTACATATGTGCAGAAAATAAAATGCAAAAACAATGCATACATAAAAAAATGTGGGTGCATAAAAACACTAACCTGCCATGTTTTCCTTTCGACAAACTAATTACTGCTTGATAATATGCCATATCTTCTGAAGACACAACAAATCTATTAATTGGACTAGTGTATGGGTGACCAGTGTATCTGCTACCCCTCACCTGCCTTCTCTTTCCATAAGCAGGCATCTTGCAAGTGGATGACCCAGCACCTCCGCTGCCCCTGCTGTTCACAACATTGACATCTAGTGGTTGAAGGACGTTGACAGTTTTCTGTGGAGTGGTTGAAGAGAACACAGTGCCTGGAGAGACCTGTACACCAAAAACAAAAAATATCATAGTTATCTTTATATAAAAAAGAATGATAGAAAGAGATACATAAATGATAAACCACCATGCTACAATAGGGGGGAACAAGCATAAATCACAAAAAAGATAAAGTTTATTTACCAGATTGATGACATTCATAGAAGAGACATTGTTGGCAAGTGGGGTGTTCTCTGTAGGAACTTGAGACTTAATATTATCAATAACAATGACTCCTCCCTAGGATAAAAACAAACATATGAAAACATTACAAAATGATGATACAAAAAAAGGCATAAACAAAAAAAAAGGATTCATAACTAAAATTTTTTAGAAAAAAAGGCTCTGCTCTTTTATACACCTGATTATGTTTCTGTGGATTATTCATGACTTGGACGTCATTGTCTATATCAATGTTTAAAATGCGGATATCCTTCAAAAAAAGAAGATATTTAAGATAAAAGTGTTTGACATCAGAACAAATGCATTAATCTTAAGATGAAGGATGTATACCTCTTTTACATAACTGCCCCCTGTGACACCATGAACAGAATGTGAAACATTGTTCAGCTTTGATTTACATACTCCTTCCAGAAGAAAGATTGTATCTGATTGACTCCGTATAATATGCACATCATCATCGTCGATGCCGAGATCAAAAGAGGGAACCCAGTTAAACAAATCCATAACCTTTGGACTATACGGGAACTTGAAGTATTTGCTTATCCTATCATTTTTCCCCTGTATTAGCTTGGTTCTGGCTTCCTGGAAATTATATCGGATTAAATATAAAAAAGTGTGTATGGGGGGGGGGAATTGGTTTAGTAATTGGTATACTAATTACAACAGCGCGTTAATGTATACTGCCTCCTTAATTAACAAATAAACATTGGCAGTATTAGTTCTCTATTTTAAGATATGATTCTAATAAAAAGTTTAGAAAACAAAAACAAAACATCTTGCAAACATGAAATAAAACATAGCATTCCAAAAAAGAAAAAGAGAACATCTATTGAGCTGTTAAAATACTCTGTAATAACATATGCTCCATAAGGTGCGTGCATATACTAACCTATTTTTTAAAAAACAAATTTATACAATGGTTATGGAAAAACACACAGAAGGGTTTGGGTACCATGACCATCACCTGGATGACTCTGATAGGCAAGCCCTTTACTTATATCAGAACTCTGATATAAAAAAAGTGAAGTTGAGAACTAAATGTATGATATGAACATATCCAGACAAACTTCTTTAGCAAAAAAACCCTAGAATTAAGATAACATACTTTCAGTGAAAAGAGGTAGTCGTCCTTCATTCCATTATTATCTCGCTTCAGTTTGTGTGATTGTTCATAGGCTTTAGAATTATACCCATCTATATGGACACAAAAAAATGCATGATTATATTTACCACCCCCCGCAACCCACCATCTACCTAAACACAAAAAAAAATTAAAAAACAGGGGATAAACATATCAAAAGCAAAAAATGATTGTGCTACCATGGGTAGAGAGAATGATTCTATCAATTGAAACGCGACCATGAACATTTCCAAAAGTCCTCATATAGTGCATCAAGCGTGCTTCCCTTTGCATACAAAAAACCAATCAACAAAAAAACTTGTGTTACATAACCAAAATAACTTCATGTACATAAATTTATGAATGGCTTTTTTTTTGCACTAAACTATGTAACAACACACACAAAAAAATCGAGCACGTATAAACCTTGCCATGAATAAAACTAACTTGGTCAGCAGGACAGAAACCTTCACACATAAAAAAAATGAACCACCAACAACAAACAAGTCTGAGCTTCAGCAAATATGCTTGCGTTTTGAACTTCAGATTGGGGTAAAACAAAACAAGTCGGCGATGTAACATACCTGCATTCCTGGTTCTATCATAATCTAGGCTGCTAGATGTCCTCTTTCTTTTATTATTAGTTGAAAGATCTAAAAAACAAAATGAACAAAAAATGTCAACACAAAAATAAAACAGATATAAAAATTGCATTGGTATGCAACCAAAAAAAGCTCGAGAGAGAGAGAATAAACGCATATATTGCTGACCTAATGAGGTAGAAATCTTCTGTGTCGTTTGATCATCACAATGTACTGGTGTTGCTTCTGACCCAGAATTCAGTAACTTCTGAGTTTCCTCTTGATCACAATCACCTTCTTGGATTGACTCTGTATTTATTAGATGAAAGATACGAAAACAAAAAAAATGATTATGAACAAAAAGAAATAAACATGTACCAAAACAAGGGCTGGTATGCGAGCAAAATATGCTTAAAAAGGAACAAAAAAAAAGAAAAGACATTGCTGACCTGATGAGCTAGATAACTTCTGCGTTGGTTGATTGTCACATTGTCCTGGTGTTTCTTCTGACCCCGAATTGTATAGCTTTTGAGTCTCCTCTTGATCGCAGTCACCCGCTCGGATTGACTCTATAAATATTAGATGACAGATAAAAAAACAATTTTAAAAAGGAGTATATGAACAAAATACATAAAAATAGATAGACAAAATGGATGGTATGCTAAAACAAATAACACAACGCTAAAGAAAAGTATAAGACAAAAAATTACTTCACCTGTTGAGCTAAGTAGCTTCTGTGTCGGTTGATCATCGCATTGTCCTGGTGTTGATTCTGACCCAGAATTGGGTAGCTTCTGAGTTTCCTCTTGATTGCAATCACCATCATCACATACCCCAGTTGGATAAACCCCTACTGGACCAGCAGGACAGTCATCTCTCACACAATGCTCATCACAACACCCCTTCAGATTGAGTCCTTTGACATCTACTCCCTCCATATGAATATCCGCATGTACCATATTAGGTGAAGTCCTGTTGCCCTCAAACTTTGTATTATTAACTCCTCCGCGAAAATTCCTGGTGACGCTACAAAGAACTGAGGCTATACCCGTAGCCAAACATTCTAACCCATGATGTAACTTTGTTGTCTGTTCATGCTCAAATTGATGAAGCATTGACGATAATGTCTCCTTAACCTACAAAAAATTGAATATCAAAAGCAAATAAGTTAAACTAGTAAAAATATTATACATCAGAGCAAGCAAACACACTATTTAAGAATAATTACCTCATCAACTAATGGATTTTGATCATGTTGATCAAAAATGGATATGAACTTTGATTTCATTTGAGCAGACATTTATGAGGGTTGATAAAAACACCTACAAAAAAAACAAAACCAATAAAATGATTTAAAATAAATATTCACAAACACTGTATTATAGAAATTGCATACTTGTTTGTGATATGTGATTACAAAATGCTGCTAATTAAAAAGAAGCTTTCTTATCAGGTTATATGCCACATTTTAGATTTTCAATTTCTATGCAAAGTTACCAGGTTGCCAAAAAAATGCAGAGGTTTCATTTTTTTTAGATATATGCAGATAATATATGTTGGTTTCAGCAAAAAGATGTGCATAAAATATAAGCCTTATCTCTCAGGCAATGTGCATAGTTTAAAAAATAGTCTGATTTCTCCTATCTTTGAAAATTTACAAGAAAAAAATAGTATGCATAGTATTCAGTTTTTTAGCTGTGTGAATGAGAATTATGAACACGCTTTTGCTTTCAGCAAAAATATGCAGAATTTCAGTTATACACATAACAAACTACCCATACACCCCCCCATCCCTTACCCCTTCCACCTCCTCTAGCCTTCACATAAACTACAGATCTGAAGATAAAAAAAATGTGATGTATATATACATGCAGTAAAGAACAGTAAAATAGACACATGTAGGCATACCTCACATAGAAAAAACGAACTAGAAAAAAAAGAACAGCAGCAGCAGTATCACTCTCCCTAACCCCCCCCCCCCTCCCTTCACTTCCACCTACTCTATCTTCATCTAACTACAGATTTGAAAGATTCTGAACACAAAAAATGTGATATATATAGAGAGATGCAGTAAAGACACAGTAAAAACTACAAAACAGTAAAGTATCTATGCAATGGCATCTCTCTGTTAAAGAGACAAAACAGTACAGTAGATGCAGAGAAGTACAAAAAAAGCGAGCGAGGCAGAGCTCACCGAAGAGATATACTGCGCGACGAGGTGGAACTCACCGGAGAAGACGCCAGGCGACGAGATCTCCCACTCAAACTGAAAAAGCAGCTGACCCCCGGAGAAATACACCGCGCAGTATATCTCAGATCTCCGCGCAAAACAACGATATCTCCGCTCCACAACGATATCTCCGCGCAAAACAGCTCTCCGCTAATGCTCTGCATGGGATCTCTCAGTTAAAAGAAACAAAACACTAAAAATAGATACAGAGAAGTCAAAACAGACCGAGAGAGGCAGAGCTCACCCCGGAGAAATACACCGCGCGACGAGGTGGAACTACCGGAGAAGACACAGGCGACGAGATCTCCCCGCTTAACCTGAGAAAGGCGGCTAGATCTCCGCTCCGCAACAAGATCTACGCTCAAACGGCTCTCCCTCGGGTGCTCCGTACCTCGCCTCACTCTCCGGTGCGACGGGATCTCCTGTTCCGACGACGAGAACTCCGCTCACACTGCTCTCCCACCTCGCCTCCCTCCCCTCGGGTGCTCTGCACCTAGACCCTCCAGCGACTGGTCTGCACTCCGGCTCTCTCTCGATCGAGTGGGATTAGGACAGGCGCGTAAAACGAGGAAAAAAAGAATTCAAACAAAACCCCGTCCGGACAGGAAGGTTCAAGATGCCGGGTCTGAGGAAACGGGTGCCATCCGCAACCCGGAAGCGTCGCGCGTTCCTCCGCTTCATCTCGAGACACGAATCCTAAAGAAACGGACGGCTGACGAATCGACTGCTTGGGGGTATAAAAACAGGCGACTGCACTTTAGCACTTCCGAAAAAAGAATCGGCAAAAAAGCTAAAAAAACAAAAGTTTAGAAAAAGATGAAATTTATAAATAGTAAAAAATAAGTCAGAAACCAGAAGCTGAAGCCAAAACAAGTGGGGCCACCATCATGCATGGCGAGCTGCTTACACACAAACAGAGCATGTGCCACCCTAAGGTGCCGTTTGGAACACGGAAATTTTTCCCCAAGCGATCAGCAAGCAAGCATGTATCCAAATCACACACACATGCATGCATGCATGATGCAGCAGCTGCTTAAAATTTTTTTTAGGGAACGCGCAGAAACACTGCACGCTTTTGCATTAAGGAGGAGAAATAATAGCACAGAAGTCTGAAACAGGATACCAAAAAAAGAAGAAGAAGAAACAAAGCAAAACAAGAAGAAACCTGCCCAGAGCTCAAAAGGTGAGCAGCACGGCTACAGAAACAAAAAACTGCATAATCAAGACTAGAATAAAGAAAGGGAGGGAGCTCTCAGGAGGAAGCATAAAACTTTACGAGAATACAATGGGCTCTCAGTGCGTCAACGTTCAAATTGCGTGTCTCTCCGGCAATAGCAGCGACCTAATGCCAGCACGATGCCAACAGACTATTTCATCACGAATGACAGACACCATAACTACAATATCCCTTTCCGTGTTGTCGAAGATGTGAGAGTCTCGTTTCTTCCAAATAGACGACCAAAAGAATAGGATGACTAGCGAGTCAAAACCCTTCCTGAGGGCTTTTGTTAAGCACTTCCTCCGTGCCGCTCAAAGATCAACGAAGTTTCCTTGCGATGGGGTCAAAATTCGGTAGGAAGTATAGAGGCTCAAGAGTTTTGTCCACGCTAATTTCACTCAAGGACAGTGCACAAATAGATGATCGATGCTATTTGTATAGGACACAAGTTGGATCTACTCCTCGGCGGGCAAGACGGTCTGCCGTCTAGCCACATGAAGAATTTGCATCTCAACGGTGTCCTGCTCTTCCAAATCTGCTTTAAGTTTGGAAGAAAAGTTCCCCAATAAGGAACGTGTTATACGCTGATTTGGTTGAGTACTCGAGCAAGAATTCAGCTGCTTAAAATCATCAGAAAAATGGAGGCATATATCCAAATCAGGTCCTTTTCCACTCCAACCCCACAGCCCCCAGCTGCAGCAAGGCCAGCAAGAGATTCTTCCTGTTTTCTCACTCCCAGCCCCACAAGCACAAGCGCGCGCACACACACTTGGCACCTTTGCCCTGCAACCAAGCAAACACAACAGCTCACCTGCCCCTCTAGCCATATTGTTTCCCATGCATCTGTCTGCTTGCTCAGAACATGCCATGCCAACATGCCGCCATCATCATCACCATCGCTCCTGGACCTCATGAGCCTCCCTCCTCCTGGTGCTTCATCACCAGCATCACCATCAGCTTCAGCTTCATCAGCTGAAGGCGGTGCCATGGTGCAGGTGGTGCCAAGGGATGTGTCTGAGGAGCTCCTGGGCAAGTTCCAGGACACCAGCGAGTTCGGCTTCGACTACGACAGGAGCGGCCTCTGGTCGCCGCTGGTGGTGCTGCCGTCCGAGGCCCTTGCGCGTGCCGCGGGCCGGGGGAAGTGCCGGCACAGGTGCTGGAGGAGGAGGAAGGTTGGTACTGCAAGCTGTGAAGAATATGGCAAAGGTTGCAGGGAATTGTTGCTCTTGCTCCTCCTAACAGTTGTTTTCTGATGCAGGTGTTTTGCTGTTGGTGACATGCAGCGATGCAGGCATGCAGCATGGGTGTTTTGATCAGTAGGCAGTGGGCTCATGAATTTTTCTGCATTTTAGGTGAGTTTTGTCAATTTGTAAATGAAATTATGGGAATATTAAATGGACTTTGCCTTTTTTTTTTGGGGTTTTATTGAGGAAATGTAAAGATACTCATGGCGTATGTAGTGGTGACTGGTGAGTTCACTGATTTGTAGTTTGGTCAAAATCCAAAATATGTGAATTTACTGTTGTAACCTTTTCTTTTGAATTTTGACTGATATGGATGCACTCTGTTTCACTGGTTCTAAAAAAACATGTGCTCTGTTTTCACTGGTTCTAAAAAAAGTACTGTCTTCATGTTCCTAATTCTTTTTTCTGTTTTGAGGGCATTTATCTTCCTATCCTCAGTTGCAAGTTGTACAACAAAAGAGCATGCATAACTGCTATCATCTGAAAGAAAGTCGCAAAAGAAAAAAAAGGAAAGTGCAAGCCTCTCTTTACTACGCTCTGATGATTTATTTGACTTTACAAAATGGTCTACCTAGACGCATTACCTACAGTACAGAATCCAGTGAAAAGAAAAGCAACAAAATACACAGTTATCTGCTCTATAAGAATTCCATAGCCTAGATCTACATCCAGATGTCATCTGCAGTTCCGTGCAATTTCATTTCATGTATATACAGAAGGTAAACATAATGCAAACTGCAGAGGATACAGTTGCTGGTGGTCCATCCAACATTACACCATTGAAAGCTCGAGTTTCCTTAGCGTTTTACAAAGGCTGCAAGGAATGCACCAGTAATATTATGGATGGAACAGATCATCAAACACTATAGCTATTGACACTGTAAAAGTTGCAAACTGCGGGTTCAAGATCAGATTTAAAAAATGCACTACGAGTTCTTTGGAAAATTTATTGATCTGAGCTTGGCTTATGAGACTCAGCATTACAATGTCATATGTCTTCCTAGTGGTTAAGACTGACTTAAGAGAGGAGAATTACCATCTCAGGGTTTGTCAAAGCAGGGGAATTCCACATTCGACATATTCTTCAGACTTGAGCAGGTGTTCCTTCAAGTGCTTCTTTACCTGTGACACCTTCTTTGAGCTCTTTGAAATACACTTCGTAGTCCTTCTCAGGAGGAGGATTTGAAGGATCAATCACGTACGGTTCACTGAATGGAACAGTGCTCTTGACCTGATCATGAAGAACTACATCGATTAGCTTTCTTCCTGAGATAAATGAAAAAAAAAATTTCATATTGTTCTACTTATTCCCTTCTAAAGTTTTACTGTCACAAGTAGTGTCTTGCAAATGAGTTAAAGAATTTTAACCTCAAAAGTCTTGTCCACTGCATTTGGGCTTGACAGAGCTGCAACACAAATGTGGGCAACTTCTTCCCTTGCTATCTTTCCCTGAAATATTACGGGAATTTTATCAAAATGGTACTTATTTTGGTCTGGGGGAGGAAAAAGAGTGACATAGCATCTCATGATGGCAACGAGCCAATGCTGCCTCTACGTACTGTGATATTATCCCCCTGGTCAAATATGAGGTCAGCTCCAGCTGGTTCCTCAGTTAGTGCACATGGCCGCACAATAGTGTAGGGAATACCACTTTCCCGAATTAAATCCTCTCCCTGAAAGGCCATTTCAAATGTTATAGAAGAAGGGTTTCAATGGAACCAGCATGATAGACTTCAAATGTTAAGCATTTACATGCATGCAGGTGTGAGCTGTGTGACACATGATATGCAACTAGAAGTGCAATAGTGCTATTTAGGTAAGAGAAAAGACTTAAACTCTAATACATAAAATTAAGACAGGGTGCTTGCCTTTAATTTATAAGTTAGGATGGAGCCCAGCTCTTTGTTCAAGCGGACAGCAGGAGGTTGTTTGCTTAAATCTAGACCTGGTCTTTCAGGCCTTGTAACTCCTGCAGAACTCACATGAACGAACCTGCAAATAGAAGACAAACAACTACAATTAGTCTTGATGAGTTCCAAAGAATTTAAAAACTAAAGTGGTTATTTATTCTGATGTCCTGATGTCATTTACTAAAAAAATAAGTAGATAAACAAACCTTGGAGTGATTGGCTCATTTATGTACGCTCTAATACTTGAAAAAGGAAGCTCAAATGGACCTTCTGTAAATGTTGGGTTGAGCTTTCCGTCATACTCAAACTTGCTAAACATGAGCTACAGTTATCACATCAATCTTAGATGAGCATTTGGTAATTCCTCAAATGTTTACGCACCACACAAACAAAAAAGAATACCTGTAGTGAAGTGATGTTGCTTGCATCAAAGGGTGGAGCATCAGCCATAGTCCGGGCACGGAATACAGGTTTCAGTGAAGAGAAAGGTATTCTAACCTGATCCAGGAATAAGAAACATAGCTGTAAGCCACTGAAACAAACAAGGGAGATATTCACAACATGATACAACATACGCTTTGCCATTCTCCCTTAGTGGTGTCGAAGCTTGCAATATAGCCAACAGTATCCCATTCGAAGCTAGTGCGCACAATAAGTTTGTACCGCCTCCCATCACCCTTAACTCGTAATTCAATGCCATCATATGATGACAGGTCCTCGGGCACGGTAAAATTCTGCAATCAGGGTAGCATATTACATTGTTAACAATCAAATTGCACTACAACTAGGATTCAAAAGCAGAATATGAAATACACTCAACACACGCACACACAACTTTCATTCACTTAAAATCATTTAGATGGAACAATGTAGAGATAGTAATTTATTGTTCACAATGACATAACAATAAAATATAACAGTAATTTTATATTATTTTCTGAGAAAAATATATTGCAGTAATTACCTTTGTCCTTATACTAGTGAAGCCACCGTTATTGGAAGTAGAGACAGTACCTAGAAGAAGGGAGTGTTCAGGTCCATTTAGACTACAGGCTTTTCGGAGAAAGTGCAACATCTCATATACAGGAATCATGAAGGATAAACAAATACCTTTGAACAATCCAGTTGGTCCACCAGTTTCACTTCCTGTTGGTTGGATTTGGAATGCACTTTCACTAACACCTCCCATTACAACATCATCAAGTGCTCCCCAAACAAGCTTTCCAGATAAGTTGCCTACATCAAAATGACAAACATGTTGTGCTAAGGAAAATAAACTCATATAGATGAACAAATAAACATACACTTGCAGGAAAGAAACAATTTACGATGTTAAAAAAGGAAAGAACACAAGTTACATATGATTAGTTGCAAACAACTCACTGGTATGATCCTTTTTTTTTTTTGAAACACCACTGGTATGATCATCACAATTACCAAAAAGTGGATTTCTTACAGCTTTTACAAAAAAAAAGGTTCGACTAGTATCATGCCATGCAAGAATAGCCAAGTGATCAATTTCACCACATGACTCATGTATGGGACTATGTGGTCCTGGCCCGAATGTTAGTGAGTGAGTAGTGACACACTCAGTGGTACTTCTTTACTAAAATGTGACTTATTTTGGTGCTATGGAGGTCACCTATGAATATTATAGTGCCAGACTACATACGAATATGAGTTGAATGGGGATTCCGATTTCCTCAAGTAATGGAAGATATACCTTTGAACCCAAATAGCAGTTTCCCTTCACTCAGACCAACACTGTTCTTTACAGCATCAATCAAGTTTTGCATTCCGATGTACTCTACCATTTCAGGTGAAGGTCCCTTGATCTGATTGGAAAAACAGATAATATAGTGAACTAGATTTTGAAAGACGGAAAGAGAACAAACTAATGCAAGTTTTTCAGGTTATATCTTGCGGAATGAGGATCTCATCAATCAAAGTGTTACTTATTATACATGAGAAGATGTGTTGATGCTGCTACCTCAGGTTCAAAGAACTTGATGCCCTGCATGAATATGAGATAAAGTGTCATTCTGTGTATGTGATACACCGATAACTAAAATATGATGTTGTATGCAGATGGTAGCACACATATTTTTCACAACACATGACATACTTGTCTATACTTCTGCCTGTCTGGTGTATCACCTTCCTTTGGTCCTACTATGACAGAAACTGCACTGACTACTTTTTTGATCCCTTTGAAGTAACTAGGATCGAGTGTATTTTCCTTTGTAACATCTCCTATGATCTGAAACAAAGCAGAAGTTTAAACATTCAATTTTGGATTACATGATTCTTTATAGGTACTGGACCATTGGTCATATTATATAAACCATAAGCAAACTAATAGCAAACATCAATGCATCACTGCATATTCATATTCACTTTAAAATAAAATGTCAGGAAACAATGCACTGCAGTTTCCATTATCATATAAGACTATAAAATCCCATAGTTTCATTTCCTACTAACAGGTTTGCAAAAATGTAACAATGAGGTTTATGTCAGGCAATGATATTGCTAAACAGCGTAATGTAATGCCATGGAGCACTGCTAATCCTCAGTACCCGTGGTACTTCTACTTTTTGCTTGGTTGCTTTGACATAAGCATAGCTGATTGAAACTAAATCCCAAGGCACAGCATGAACCAAAATTCAACTAAAATAAGTGGCCTACCAAATCTACATTGGGCCCCAACATGCTCCTCGCCTTCTCTTCGTTTCTAACCTGAATTCAAATATGGGATAAATATTATGAGGGCCAAAGCTCTAAGAAAAGAGGGAAAATGCAACTGTTCATGTAACAAATGAAAATGCCAAGAGCCAAAATAGATATGGTTGAGCCACTTCAAAATGGATATGGTTGGCAAGTGGTATACCAGTACTCGGACAGGTAGCCCCTTCTTCTGTAGGATATCAACCACTCTACGTCCGACACCACCAGTAGCTCCAGTGACCAGTACCACATCAGAAGTTTCCATTTTCTTGGGCGCTTCACCAGGAGCAGAGCCTGTGATACTGCTAATAATGGACTCTACAATCTACAAGGAAACAAAAGCATGAGCACAAGCCCCAAATTAAAGATAACAAGTTAACAAAAGAGGGGAAAGTCTCGTAAGTTAGCGAGCAAACCTTGAGAGGATTTGGAGGCCCGTTGAAGAAATACAGCGTCCTGACAAATCTTCCGATATCCCAAGATTGCTGGCCTGCAAAAGCTATTATCTCCCTCCGCGACAACCGGGACGACGCACGGCTTGCTGGGCTGTATATGATCCGAGGAAACTGTCTTGATCCGAGGAAAAGCGCCTTCTGATTCGTTCTTGTGGAGCAGCTAGCAGGGAAACCCCCCTGATGAAGTAATGATAAAAAATGGAAATCACTAACACGCCTTCTGATTCGTTCTTCTTAAATGAATCGAGAGAGAGAAAAAAAGCTGGAATCTGTCTTGGCTTTCCATTTTCTAACTTGCCAAATCCCTAACGGTCTCGCTTCAATTCATGATCGATACCTCATGCTTTGGTTCCTATCATCACCGAGGGCATAGAGCACAAAAACAAACCAAAGATTTAAGCACAAACTCTTGCGCGGGGAGAGGCGTTCCTTGATTCGACTACTGGACTAGAATGGGCTGCGGAGAGGGAAGATTTCTGCCGGTTTCTGCAGAGCTTGTGCGGCCGTACGTACGTGCGCGTGAGGTGGGAAGATGGTTCGAGGAGGCGTGGCGAGGACGAGCTCACTCACCCGGGGGTTGGCAAGAACCGGAGGAGAGGCGCCGCAGCAGGAGGGGCAGCTCATCTTCCCTTCCCGGACGGCGCGACGACTCCAGCAGGAGCTGATACCTTTCGGTACGACGACGATGGCCGGCGATGCTACGGCCCGGCCGGGAGCAGACTGAGAGAGCCACACGAATTCATGTGGTCGCGGCAAGCCGCCGCGGCCTGATCCGACTGCAACTTTGAGATGCGTGCGCTGTTTGATTTGCCAGCCTACCCAGGTGTTGCTGGATGCGGAATCGACCAGACGGACGCGGTGCCCGTTCGATTTGCCGCTAGTTCATTTTCCTTGCCAAATGTCGAGCAATTTTCCCGAGACGACTGCTTCATTTTGGCATCCATACAACGCTAGCTGCTATCAGTGCCGAAGCTAGGATGTAGTTATGCTTCAAATTTAATAGTAGAATAATCTAGATTATTTAGGTTGGATTATAAAAATTCTATTTAACTTGAATTGAATTTACTCGAACTGTACATTAGATATTTTTCACACTTTGACTGAAATATATCCTGTTCAGGGTGTGGCTCCGCCCCTGGCTGCTACACTTTTTGTATTTCATATTCTTAGGTTTGTTTGTGTCGAAGAAAAACGTAGTTATTTTCGCATATTCGAATCGCACATTCTTGGGGTTTTTTTCTGCGTAATAACATCCAAACGGCATTTTAAAAATGTTTTTTTTGGAATTCTTATGTTTTTCTATCAAAAACTCCGAGGTTCCGAGCGTGTCCTTAATTTGCCGGTTCCCGCGGGTGGCGAGCTACAGGTACCCACTGCGTCGCCGCGCGCGCGCGTTCACCTCAACCATGGCGACGCGCGCCTCAGGGAGCGTGCGTGCGCACGGTGAACCCGCCGTGCGGTGCGGCGTCGAGTTCCCTGAGATGCGGGTGCGTGCGCGCATGACGACTACAGCTTGGACTTCGTTTAGATGGCCGCTCGCTTCATCTCGCCATCGGTGGCGGCGGCGGCGGCCCCGCCACCCGTTTGACGAAACGCGTGGCCGAGCATCCCTGGGGCCTGTTGCCCGACCGACGACGCCACCTGCCGTTCGGTACGCGCTCTGCATACGCTTCCTTCCTTCCCGTCTACTACCATCGTATCGTTCATAATGGCTTGTGGCCAAGAACAGCCTGGTTGCTTATGCTTTGCCGGCTAGTCGTGCTGTTTAATTGGTTTTCCCGCCAGTGTCAAGTGACCCGGTTGGTCTGCAAGGAGTTGCATTGGGTGCTTTGCCGACTGACCGCAAGTCGCTAGAGGACTGCATCGCCGGTATGGGTATGTTTTCTTCTTCCTGGTTAGTTGCTTTTGGATGGGATTCACCTTGTAGCCGATATATATACATACATACATACATACATACATACATATATATATATATATAGGGAACGTATCTAGTGCTAATGGGTATTTGGGTGCTAAGGTGCTAATGCTGTCCAGGATCGTTAGATCTGCCATCAACGGTCCCTATTCGTGAGGGTGGAAGCACCAAATCACTTACGCCAATTTGCCAAAAGCCCCCTAGCGGTTCGTTGTTTTTTTTCCTCCCCCACGTCGTTTCCCTCAGCTCCCCTCGATCTTATCCGCTCCTCGCCGCACTCGCTCTCCCAATCCGCTCCCCTCCCTCTCCCCAAATCGCCGCGCTCCTCCTTCGGCTCCCTCCCCGGTGGCTCCCTCCTCGGCCCCCAGTGCCGCCCTCCGGCCCCCGACGCCGCTCCACCTTCTCGCCCCCGCGCCGCCTCTGCCGACGGTGCCGCCTCCCTCCACCACCGCCGACGATGCCGCCTCCCTCCACCACCGCCGACGGTGGAGCGGCGCCGACCACCTTCCAGACGCAACTAGGGCTTGGGCCGACGGTGCCGACTCCCTCCACCACCACCGCCCTCCTCCCGAAGACCCCGGGCCGCCGGTGCCGCCCCGTCCTTTCCCCCGCCTCCCCGAGCCGCGACGAGGCGACCTAGGGCTAAACCAAGCTGCGGCGCCCCCCCTCCACCACCGCCGCCCACCTCCCGAGCTGCGCAGAAAACAACCTGGAAGGGGAACCATGAACAGAGGCGACCTAGGGCTTGTTTTTTTACTCCAATTTTTGTTTATTGTGTATGCTCTTCTAAATGAATCAGTTTGTTTGTTGATGAACCACTGGGAGACCTGAGATTCAACCTGAGAATGAATCTGAGAATGAGTTTGTTTGTTGAATGAATCTGAGAATGTGCATTCAACCTGCGAAACCTGAGATTCTGGGTGTTTGTTAATCTAGGAGTTTGTTTGTTTGTTGTATGTGTAGAACCTGAGAAACCTGAGAATGCCTGGGATTGAATGAAAATGACTACTGTTTTTGTAGATTGAACAACCAGCAGAGAAACCAGCAAAGATAGCAGAGAACTGGGATGTCTGGATTGGTTTTGTCTTGTGATGCCTGGGACAATGAAATGCTTATGTCTGGGAAATGAAATGCTTATGTTGAGAGTTGAGACTCTGCTTGCAGGTCATATACTGCTTAACATGGTCAGTACTGTACATGGTCACTGTCTTCTTTCTTCTTGAGAACTTGCTACATCTTGAGAGTTGAGACTCTGCTTGCGGGTCATAAACAGCTTAACATGGTCAGTACTATACAGAGCTACACAAACACAACACTTAGGTGCTGACAATGGAACTCTGTAAGGTATTGTCTTGTATACTCATCATATTATTGTAGTATCACAATTGACAAGACAAAGGAGGTGTAGCCAATAGCTACTATAAACAGTCTGCATCAGTGCTTTGCCACCCTTGAGTAAGATTGTGATTGCTTCCAAATGCCGTTACGTCTACACATGGACAGAATGAATGAATGAAAAGAACTAGGATTGGCACGGGGAGAAGTCGTGGGAATTGATCCACTGAACAAAATTGCATAGTCTTAACTGGATATTCAAATATGCCAGTCTACAGCAGCAGAATTGATCACATATTACAGCATAAACAGCAGCACAATTGATCACATATTACTACCAAAGCTGTGCTAAAACTCCATTAGAACTCATATCTATCCGCCGTCAGTATGATGAACCAGACCTCAGTTGATTTCCTCGAACCCTGCAGTTGATTTTCTCAGTAAGCTTTGCAAATAATAAGAATAATATTACAACTACAGAAACAGACTTTTCTAATAAGGATACAAACATACCTACTCTGCTTTGAAGCTCATGTCATCCTCAAAGGGCAATTACGGCTATCATGGTACACAATCTCCTTGCATGACCTACACAAGCGTGGGACCTTTGTTTTGTTCTCAACATTGTCATTTTTCTTCTGCCCTGGCTTTATTCTCTTGCATCTACCCTTGGAGTTAACATCGTTTGGTGGCTTTATATTGACTTCCTTAGGGATAGGGCAACCTGCAAATGCTTCAATCTCTTCAGCCTTACTTACCACATTCTCAGGAATCAGAGGAGTCACTTCTTCCCTAAATTTGACAAACCGATCACTAAGAAATTTTAAGCCCTCATCTGTTCCTCTAGCACGGTGAATTAATTCTTCCATGTTCATACGTATTTCTGATGCTAACTTGTCTTTAGCTGTTTCTATTGCACTCCTAGGTTTTTCTTGTAACAAATTGCCTTCTTCATCAAAGACATCCTCCTTAGTTATCATTTTGGTCCACCTCTTCAACACAAATGGGCTTGGTAGCTCTTTAAGTGATGGACTCTGCAACACACGAACAATATGGCGGCAAGGGATTCCAAATGACTCGAAGAACATGCAGGAGCATTTGGCATCTTTTGTTGTAAGGTTACAGCGTACCTCTCTTACCTTGTTTGAGCCATCACTAACTATTGAAATTTTGTACTGTCCTACGGTTTCCATGTTCTCCACATTACACTGCTCCCGAGCAGCACACACTTCTTTCTGAAAGTCAGTGAACACAGCGAACGTGAAGACCTCACTTCCATGCTTTTCTATTGCCCAAGTAGTCTGCAACACAGGCATTGTGTGCAACGTGGCATTGTCAGCCAACAACTCATTCTGACGTTGACCTAGAAGTGGTTCTAAGGATTCCCGCCAAGAATATATCTTTGAAGTAAGCGGGTACCCATGATGCACGGATTCGGTACCGAGTAGCCAACCACTCATTGGCTTCCAAACCAAAATCAGAAATAATGGAAGAAAACTGTTCCTCAAATTCCTCTGGAGTTTCTGAAGCCCATACACATGAGTTAACACGTTGGTACAATAAAGGGTTTTCTCTCAAATGTGGTGGTACCTTCATTGGAAGCTTTTGCAAAATGTGCCACATGCATAACCTATGAATGCTAGTAGGGAAGACAGTGGAAATTGCAGTCTTCATTCCAGTATCTTCATCAGTTATGATGAGCCTAGGTGCAACTCCTCCCATTGCTTTCAAAAATGTACGAAACAACCATATATATGTCTCAGTCTTCTCATTACTTAGTAGTGCAGCCCCAAGTAAGACACATGCTTTATGGTGATTTACTCCAGTGAATGGTGTGAAGATCATGTTATAATGGTTGGTGTTATACGTAGAATCAAACGATACAAGACCTCCAAAATGGACATAATTCTTCCGACATGTACTATCCGCCCAAAATGCATGTACCAATCTGCCCTTGTCATCAACAACATAATCAAAGTAGAATGAAGGATTTATGTCATTCTTCTTACTCAGGTTATCAATAAACATCTGAGCATCCGAGGACTTAATACAACTTCTTAACTCTTTATGATAATTCTGCAAGTCTCTCCTCGTGCATCCTACATTCTCAAATCCACACTCACTAATACGGAGATATCTATATGCCCCACTTGTGCCGATGCCTCCTTTATGACATGTGATTAATATACGCTTGGCCTTCTCATTTACTTTCCTATTAGACCTTATCAGCTGTTGTTTGCTAGGTGATACCAACTCATGTGTATGAGATTCAATAAATGTTTCCACCCTAAACTTATTGTCGGCAGTGTGTTTGACAGCTAGAATTGCCTCACATCCACACCTACTTAGCTTTCTAACACATTTCTTTTTCTTTGACTCCGTGTTATTGTCCTTACCTTTCTCAGATCGGAAGCCTTGTTTAGAGCACAGCCATCGCTTCCATCTTATGACACCATTGACAATCGTATGTGGACCAACACGGACTCCAAATATGGCTGAATGTGCATATGTCTTGTAGAATTCCTCTGCAGCTTCTAAGTCATCAAAAATCATCCCTTCAAATGGTTTGATAGTTGCGTCAACATAGGGTGTATAAGACGAACCCTGCAATGCAAGGATTAAATGTGAAATGTGATGGATTGACATATGGGGTAAAACACATGCACACAACATGATACTTACTACGAAAGGAGTGATGCCGCTCTTTTTCGGGGTACCACAATGAATTAACTGGTGGGGAGATGATCCCAATGCCACGCTCTCATCGGCCACAGATTCCATACCTCCTACAACGCTCTCATCGGCCATATATTCCATACCTCCTAACATAATAAAGTGTCAAAGGAAACAATAAAAAACCTAATATAAATCTAATATAGGACATATATACGCAAGTGATTGAAACCATGCATGCAAATTATCAGTCCCAAAAGGAACCCGGCATAGGTTACCCTTGGTGTGTGCATGCTAGTTAAAAAGGACACTTGCAGAGCTGGCAAAGAAGGAAACAGAAATAGGAAAACCAGATTATGGAGGAAATTAACACGGAGCTCGTTACGGTTAAGATTTGCAGCATGTACCAGGATTAGCCCTGCGTTATGTGGTATGGCGTGAGGAACTTTTCACGTATGAGCCTTATCCATGCTAACAAACAGTACACAACATCATGAGATCGATCTTGCGTTCAATACTAGTACCTCTACATCATGAGATGGATCTTGCTGGACACAACCATGCATGCATGCGGAATCTTACAAAAAAAATACTAGACACGAGCGGCGCAGACTGAATCTTACAGGAACGGCGCTCGCGTGGAACGGCGCGGGAGGAGCGAGGCGAATCACGGTCACGGCGCTCCTGATCACGGTCACGGGCTCACGGCGCGCCTGAATCGCGGGAGGAGCGAGGCGAATCACGGTCAAGGCGCTCGCGTGGACCGTCGCGGGAGGAGCGAGGCGAACATGCGCCGTCGCGCGCGGAGGGCGTGAGCGGCAGATCAGGCGAGAGGGAGGGCAGCGTCGCGCGAGGCAGACGGGGAGGCGGGTGCCGGAAAAAAAACTGAACCGGTAGGGGGGTTTGTGCAAAAACGTATAAGTGGATTGGGTGCTTCCACCTTCAAAGATCTAAGCCGTTAGATGTTCATTCGATGGTCCATAAGCAGAGTTCACATGTTAGCACCGAATAGTGCATTAGCACTGGATACGTTCCCATATATATATATATATATATATATATATATATATATATATATATATATATATATATATATATATATATATATATATATATTATATATACACACACACACACACACACACACACACACACACACACACACACACACACACACACACATATATATATATATACACATATACACACACACACACACATATATATATATATACACATATACATATATATATATACATATACATATATACATATACATATATATACATATACATATACATATATACATATACATATATATACATATACATATATACATACATATACATACATATACATATACATACATATACATACATATACATACATATACATACATATACATATACATACATATACATACATATATATATATATATACATATACATACATACATATATACATATATATACATACATACATATATACATATATATATACATATATACATATACATATATATATATACATATACATATATATACATATATATATATATATACATATATATATATATATACATATACATATATATACATATATACATATATATATATACACATATATACATATATACATATATACATATACACATATATACATATACATATATATATATATATATATATATATATATATATATATATATATATATATATATATATATATATATATATATATATATATATATATATATATATATATATATATATATATATATATATATATATATATATATATATATATATATATATATATCGGCTCATAAACAAGGAACCTGTAAAATTTGTCAGAGCAGTGCAGTACCCTATCAATCTAACAAGATTGATATGATGAATGCTGCCAATGGTGATGACTTCAGCAATGAATTCTTCCTTGCCATGGCCAATGTCACGCAAGCATTTGACTGCAATTTTGACATTTCCATGTTTTCTCTCGTACACTGGCCCAAATTCTCCTTGTCCCAGCTTTTTGCTGAAGTTATTCGTTGCTTCTTTCAGCTGTTTGAAGCAGAACCGTGTTGGCATCCGAGCAGCTGCTTTAAATGGATCGTCCTCTTGCATCCTCTTTACTATTATTTTTTTGATGACGAGAATGAGTAGGCAGATGAATGCAACTAAAACAGGGACACCAACATGATAAGCAGTTGCATTCAATTCTTTACTTGATGGCGGTGGAGGCAACATCTGCACCTTGATATATGCAGATAAATGATATCCAACAGCTTCAGGTTGGTAATTCATGAGTGAGAAAATCTTTGGCATCAGATAGCAAGAATCATTAGAAAGATTCTGGTACCTAAAAAACGCTGCTCTGCATGAACAGGACTTTATCCATCTCTCCTTGCAACTCTCTTCATTGGTAGTCCAATGGTCCGCAAAATTGAAGTATATATGTGACATCTGGGAGGGGCAAAAGCTGTTGATACTGGATCAAGTCACAAGACAGAGGAATTGCTAGTGCACAGCCTAGATTAGGCTGCCGATCGTCCAGCTGACGAAAAGCACGTCCCCAGAATTTCCACTTGGGCAACTACATTGTCCTTGCGAACAAATTCCATACTCTCCACAGACCGTAGGATACGCAAGCTCATCAGGATACGCATTCAGAACATCAGCCAAAGGCTTCCATGAGATACCATCCCATCCATAAATCCGCAGGTGCCCATCATCCTCAAAGCTCATGGGCTGCGCTGAAGATGGCCACGGCAGTGATATATCGAATAACGTGATGTCTGTGTTGTTGAAGCTGACAAATGCTGAGAGGCTACCTTGTAAGAAGGAAATGTAAGTCGTGCAATTCTTCGCTTTGTCAGAGGATATGTTCATCTTTGACTGAACCATTGCATCAGTAAAATTAAACCTTTTCTGGTAGTAGAACTGTGGAGGATGTGCATCGACGAAAGCATACAGGCCATTGTCAAGCACACTGAGGTAGAACTGACCTTGAGTCCAGTTTGAGGAACCTGAAGTAAGCCTCTTACCTTGCCTCAGTGACTGCCCAATAAGGAGTGTGTCAGTTGGTTGCTCAAATGATTCCCACACCGTCTTCCCTATCACATCGAAGAGAATCAAGTTCCCAGCCCCAGCAAGATTCACACCGGCAACAGGGCTGCCCGATGTGTTCGTGGACCAGACCAGCGAATCATCAAAGTCTCGGAGTCTGAGATTGCCGTCCCTGGTAAATTGAACTGATGCATTCCCCTGTACTGGATGATACCTGTTGGCTGTCCACACGACCCTTGGTGTGGCCGAGGCATTTCTGGTATCACCAATGGATATAAAGAAGACTGCGAAGAGGAAAGCGTCGCAGGGAGCGGTGCAGATGAAGCCGCAGGCAAAGGATGGACTGTACCCGGCAGGGTTCTGCCTGACAAGAATGGCTCTGATCGTGGGACCATCCGTGCAGGTTGCATTGTAGGGGATGGTGGCATTGTTGTTGGTCCAAAGAGAAGGAAGATTGGCAATGGGGCATGGAGATCTTTGCAGATTGTGTGATTTTTTGGTTTGGACAATGGAAGGCTGGAGAGGTAACCTGATAGAGAGGCAAAAGAGTTTGAAGCTTGTTTCAGGAGGGAACATTGCACAATGATGGGTGCCCGTGTATCATGTTAGAGAATTGGACAAATGGATGAGTGGATACTTAGTGGTCTTCATGTCCTATTATTCTAATATAATCTGCACTGCAAACAAATTTCTGATGTCTGCTGATATCCACCAGCATTTTGACGACGTAGTCCTGCGAAGTGCCAATGCCGACACCCTTGTTATGCATCCGATTACTAAAAAGCTAGCGGTCAATCATGTCAGGTGATTTCTGCAAACCGAGCTGCCCTTTTTAGTACCTGTTGTGCAAATTGAGCCTATCATTAGTGGGGGCAGAAACTGGGATCTAGAAATCAGTAGAGCTTTAGTTAGACAATTTAGGCTTATCCCTATTGGAAGGTGGTCATGTAGAGCACTAATTTTGAAAGAACTAAGAAAGTCATGTAGAGCACTCATGCAAGTTCAACTTACTCACCGCCATAAGCAATTTGATCAATTTTGGACGCATGCTTGGATAACACCCCGTCCATCCTCTAGGCCCGGAATGCTACCACCATTGCATACTTTTACCATTCTATTATCTATTAGAAATTTTAAGTCAACACTAATTTATTTATGTTACAGCGACCAGATACATCATAGTATTTTTTTTAACGACTACTCTAGCATACCAGTGGAGTCTAAAATATACTGACAAAATGTGGTACAAGAAGTGCTGCTGGTTCGTGAAATTATTCATATGCTACTCCCACCCACGCAAGACGTCTTCAACAGTTACTTAAAAAACAACAACAAAGCAAGGGTAGTCCAAAGACTCAGCAAGTACAATGCAAAACAGTAAATAACATATTCACGTATCAATCCATAACCATCACAGACTCAATAACTACTAACTTCTCATCAACCACTCATTATGCATTAGCACATGTTCTCTGTCATAACGCAATTATGTATGCACATGCACTTCTCTCTTATCTCTTTAGTCTATACCGGTATAGCAGAGCGAGCACTCGTCGATGCTCACCCAGGCCCGCCCTATTTCCATGCGGGGATCACAAGCACATCCTTTTTTATACAGGGACCACAGTAGCCCATCATTTTCATACGGGGACCTCAATTTCCACTCCTGTGGAGCGTCCACACAAAGTGGACTGATGATACCACAACACTATCTCTTTTCATGACATACATGCAATGCAAGTTCTCTATTTACTCATATCAACATGTTGTGTCTCAACAATCATTAATCATCATTCCTCATCATGCAATCAGGAATAATTAATTTACCGCATCATGGTAAGCAATGCACCATCATTCATCTAACAACAAACACTACCCGAATTTACCGCTTTATCATGCACTTGCCTGGTTAGTCTCGGGGACGATGCGTGGACGGCTTCGACCCGGGACCTCCACCTGTATAAACGTCAACCCGACTCAACACATCATATCGAAACCAGTGCTTAAACAAGCAACGACGACTCTACGCGCATAACCCGACTCTAGCATAAAACGCACGGGGTTAACGACCATTCGCGCAGGTATCAAACCCTTATTTTTTTCCTCTTTTTTTCTCCTCTATTTTTTTCTTTCTTTCTCTTTTTCCCCTTCTTTTTCTTTTCTCCTCTTTTTTCCTTCCCTTTTCTTTCTCTTTTTTTTCTCCCTCTCCTTTATTTGGTTCGGTCGAACTGGCCCTCTCCAACTCTCCTTCCTCCTCATTTTTCTCGGCCAAATGGCCTAGCGTCTCCCAGGCAATGTGGCGGCACACGGTCGAGCTCGGCATCGCCGGCCCAGAGCTCACCGCCGACAGCTCCTCCACCGCCCCAACCTTTCCCCTTCCTTCCTACTCTCGCCCCCTCCATATCCAACCGACTAGGGCCCAATCTAGCCCTAGTGACGATGCCCTGCTTAGGCGAATCTGTCGCCTACCTATCGTCGACTCCTAGCTCTGGCTCCAGGCCGTCGTCGCTCCCCTCCAGCTCGCTGGCCACGGCTTGCAGCTAACCGAGAGTCTCGACGCCTGTCCTCAACGTCAGCCCTCTCTCGGGCTCACCGGCCTTTGCACGCAGCCTGTCGGAAGCCCGGTGCCTCCTCCACCTCCGGCCACTCCCGAGATCTACTGGCCATCGGTTTGGTTTACTACCACCTCTTACTCCATGCATTTGCTACTTTCGTCTTACTTTGCCCCTAGCTACGCCTGGCTGGGAAAGCCTAAGGTGGCCGCAGTGATGGGACTTGGTGGAGTGTATATGCTGGGGAGCATGCACCTCCATCCAAGGGCACACAGTGGTGCACAGGCTCGTCATCGATGGCGTGTCGCGGCTAAGCCAGTTGTGGGGGTGCTTGCATGAGGGGATCTACTTGCCTTTGAGCTTGCATGAGGGGATCGACTTGCCTTTGCCAAACTAGAAAAGGGATGAGGCGACAGTGAGGGTCGAGGTTCCCGGTGATCGTTGACGGTTCTTACATCGTCTTTCTCATTTCGGCGTCTTCCCTAGCTTCTTGAACTCCTTGCCTTTGGTTCTCTCTCTCTCTCTCCCTCACTGCCTCTCCGTGTTGCTTTGATTGGTTAGGCTCCTGAGAGTAGCTGAGCAACGGAGAGACTACGTCCCCCTTACTGAGCTCTGGTGTGTTCTCGGTTGAAGGCTAAGCAATGCAGTGGCTTGTGGGGAGAATGGCTGGTGTTAGCTTTTGCTCTCAGTGGAAAGGTGAAAATGGAACGGTGGCTTAAGAAAGTGTTGGCTTGTGCCTTGGCCCTGACATGTGGCATAGGACGTGTCTTATGCATGGCTACGTGTTAACTCATATATTGACATGTCTTAATGCATGTGTGGCTGCCTGTTGGTTTATCTTTAACGGTGAGGTGAAATGGTAAATAGGTAAGAATGGAATTTCCTGCCGGATGACGAAAATCCATAACGCGAGATGGTGACGACTGTCCCTGGACGGTTTGGGAACCTCAGTAAGCGCTACCTTTATTTAGCATTCTAAAAGCAGATGGGTCTGACAGCAACACTCTATTTAATTTCCTTTATTTTCCCTTGGATTGTTTCATTTCTCACTTTTCTTTCCTTTGCATTTTAGTGGTATTACAGCTTGTTCATCATGCTGCCTGTAGATATATTTTATGATATATTATATTAACGTAGTACCTGTACTTTAACAAGGAATTGGGTCATGGACAACCTACCACAAACAAATGTTATTTGTGTTATGAATAGCACTTGTATTCATCATGAGTCTAATAGATCAATATATATACATGCACGCATAGGTATGACATATATACAAAATATCACCTTTCTTTTTCCCAGAGGCTAGTTTCTTGTTTGTTTTAGCCGTTGAAATGTCTTGCTGTCCAGGGTGATTCCCACGCTACTGCTAGGTGGTTTTGGGCCCACATGCTAGCGACCTGAACTCATGGGAGCCACAAATCAAGCGCCGAGAATAATCCTGATACGCATGTCCAGTTCCAAGGCCAAGCGGCTCCAGCACATCACCCTCATGCCAGAAATTGCAAGCCCAGCTTCTTTCTTCCGAGTCAAACGCAAGTCCAGCTCACAAACCCAGCAAGAATGATCAACTAGAGAGACATTGGAATTCAATTGTATGGACAAGCATAACAAACTTCTGGTCTTCACCTGGTTAGTACTCTCTACTTTGTTAAAATTCCTACCAATTTCTGAACGCGGCGAAGGCTGACATAATGGCCAAGTGTGAAAGTGTACTACGCCGTGAAAAAGAATTTATGGACGGCCTTTCTTTCAGGCAGAAAGTTTGCAAAGGATCACACGTTTTCGTATAGAATATTATGACTGCAAACTCTAAAGCTGAGGTCATGGAGAAGACAATAACTTGCTAGGCATTAAGAAAACGTGAGCATAATGTAAAGGTCTACAGGAGCCTTCTTATGTTAAGATCAAACGAGAGAACGGCTGTAAGAAATTTCAGACACAGAAGGTCAGAAAGATGAAGCGATGACCGATGATGTTAGAAAATTCAGATGATCAACGTACAAGGAACACGTCGAGGAATATGTTCCACAATAGAAAGATTCTCTGTACTTGCTGCATAGCTAGTTGTTAACATTCTGCAGATTGTGAGATTATTCAGTCTAATTAGGGCCTTTTCTACTTCGAAAGAAGTCTCCAATCTTGGCATCATGAAAGAAGTCTTCAATCTTGGCATCATGATTTGATCCACCAGCTGTAAGGTGGTTGCAGCTTGCAAACAGACCTGTTCTCCTTGTTCACATGGAAGCAGGCGATTTCCCTCAGGGAACACAATATCCCACACGGTTTCTCATGAAGAACACCCACAGCTGGTGAGTGTGAAATAGAGTTGGCAATTTCTCATGAAGAATACAATATTCCCCAAACTAAGTGCCCTGTCAAATAAACAGTCCTCAGTTCCTGATACCAATTTTAACAGGCGGTTGACGGGGAACGGTTGCCGCCGGTGTCCCTCTTTCCACAGCGCTGTTCTTGCTGATCTCGCTTCCCTGCAGCAGTTCTTAGTGAAAGCGCCTCGCTTCTGTTGGTCCTGACAAGCACTCGTCCTTTGAACCTTTTTGTGTTATTCCTTCCAGATCAACATCTTCATACATTAGCATGATAAGGGGGAGGGTCAACTTCCACAATAACCTGATGAGTGATGATAGCGAATGAAATTGTCTGATCTTTAAGTGATATGCTCATCTGGATTGATGATCCCCTTCTCTTCACTCGACCTTGTTGTTTTGAGCTGAGTTCTTCTCCACAGTTCAGGAGAGATTGTCCCAAACACACATTTACAGTACTCATTCCCTCTCCCAGTTATTTCGTTATTGGAAGAGATCCTGAATTCTGCTCAGAGCTGAGAGCTCAATTTTTTTTTTCTATGGTTGTCTTTATGGGAAATTATCTTCAAGATGTTCTGTCTTAAGGGAGTTCTTCAAATTGTCAATCTTTGCCTAGTGGGATCAAAAGTTGGACCTTCATTTCTTTTAGAAAATAAAACCTTATGTTCAAGTTGTTTTTTTCTCAAATGTGTACAAGCCCATTAGTGAAATGATATATCATTTCCTTCCATTGTTTCCTCAACGTAAACTACTAATTATCTGAATAGTTCACAAGAAGTAGCATACATATCTGGTGTTTTAAAAATTGAAACAAAAATCAAACAATTTCCGAGCTTGCCAAGGAAATATCAAGCTGGGATTCTATTTGTACATCTATATATCAGCACAGTTATCCACATTTCACACACACAAACACAGCACATCTGATATATTGCAAGTATTCATTCCTTTGGATTAAATTTTGTATACCTTCATTTGAGCATGAAATGAAAGAATTTTGGGGATAAAACTCACCAAATGTAACAATTATGTGGGTGCCAGAGTGGAAACCTTTCACCTAGGGCACAGGCACTGATATTGAGATCGGGTTTGACAACTCTCCACTGCCGAAGCTCGCAGCACGCCTTAATGTGTTGTTCCCTACCAATGAATGATCAACCACTGTCAAGCTACTCCCTAGTGCCATTGCTGATGGCATTTGGCTTCTCTGGCACATCTTGACGATCAAGCTTGCTTTCTTCTTGGCACGCTTTGTTCCAGTGAGCGTGATGTTCTGTATCACAGTGTTCAACCCTGGTACCCTTGCCACTCTCTGCACCAACGTCGAGCCACCGCGACGACATATCTCATATAAAGCTGACACTGCATTCTCCTTTCCCTTAGGAGTTCCCCGCCTCATTAATCCAACGAGGCTTGTGATCACAGTTTCGGAGCTCCCAACAAGATGCACAATGGAAGGCTGCTTCATCAGCAGAGCCAGAGCACCAGCTGCTTCCTCCGACACGGTGTCATTCCTCAGTGACTCGATTAAAGCTACAACCGCACGTGACTCAAGCATCCGACCTGAGCTTTCTGGATGCGTTGAGAGGTTGAAAAGTGCCATAACTGCATCTTTCTTTCCCCTTGTTGTCCCTTTGGTCAGCATACAAGCCAACTCCTCCACAGCACCTGCCTCATTCATGATCATCTTCTTGTAATCATGGACCACGGATAGACTAAACAGCGTTGCTGCAGCATTCTCCTTGGCCTCTGTGGTCCACCCATTCTGCAACACAGTGACGATAAGCCGCAAGCAGCCCTCCTGCTCCATAATCCGTGCCTTGTTCGGCTCAAAGATCGACAGATTGAGCAGGGCCGTCACCGCATTCTCCTGCGCCATCCAATCCGCTGACAACAACAACCTGTAGAGCAATGGGATTGCACCCAACTCAGCAATGAATGCCCGGTTTTGCTTCCCAGCCTTTGCCAGCAACCGAATTTCCTTAGCAGCGACTGCCTTTGCGCTATCCAACCCCTCCACCAGCAGCCTGACCAAAATCCTCGCCGTGGCCTTATTCGCCTCAATTGCTGCCTTGCTGCTGCACGCTGTGGCGACACACTCTGCCATCCCCTCATTGCCCTCCGGCGAATCATACTGGAAGCCATACACCCCACACCACTGTGAAATCAAGCTGCGGAGTGCACGGTTCGGCACAAGGCGGTTGTCTGTGAGCACCTGCCCGGAGTTGGGGCAGGTGGAATGCCCCTCCTCGATCCACTGTACGATCGACGGCCGGTCATACGTCTGCCCGGTGGACACCACCACAGGGTCGCGCATCAAATCCAACGAAATCGGGCACGAGAACTCCTTCGGCACCGAGAAGGAGCTGTCATCACCGCTGCCCCAAGAAAGCAGCCGCTGCCTGTCGCCCACCGACGGCCAATCCCGGGGCGCCTTTGCGTTGCCAGGGTCGAACAGGGAGAACAGGCAGTACCGGAGCAAGGCGACAACGCCACCGACGAGCGGGAGGTCGGTGTCCACTTCTTGGCTCAAGATTTGCTCCTCCAGGTACTCGATTTCGGCACGGCAAGATACGGCGTCGCAGATGCCGATGTGGGAGAGGAGCAATTGGAGCGGGGAGGGGTCAGGTGGCTGGCCGAGCTCGAACTGGTGGAGGACAGCGAGGAGGCGGTCGCGGAGCGCGGCCTCGGCGGGGTCGTGGTACTGCGCAGGCTCGCGGCGGCGGCAGTGGGTGCGGAGTAGCTCTAGGTGGTCGGTCGCGTCGGGCGAGAGGCGGAGAGAGGCGGCGGGGAGGACGTCGAGAACGACGGCGAGCTCGGCGTCGAGGTCGCGGAAGGAGGCGGCGAGGTGGGGCCCCCGGAGCAGCGCCCACGCGCGGCCGGCGGAGGCGACGTAGGAGACGAGCAGCTCGGCGCGGAAGAGCACGACGTAGAGCTCGCGAAAGCAGAGGTTGGCCGCGTCGGAGAAGGAATCCGGCGCGTCGAGGAGGAGCGACTCGAGGAGCGCGGACAGCAGCGCGAGCCGCCGCGCGAGCGCGGCCATGTTCCGCGGCAACGACGGCGGCCGCGGCGCCGCGAGCAGGCCCGCCGCGAGCGACGCCAGCGCGCGGAGCAGCGGCGCGCCCGCGATGCCGGTGGGCGCGAAGAACGCGCCGGCCAGCGGCAGCCTCCGCCGCCGCCGCGGCGGGCGCCAGAGCAGGAACTCCACCGGCGAGGAGGCCGACGCCGGCTCGGCCATGGCCTGCAAGAACCACCCAACCAACCTCCCTCAAAAAAAATCCCCTTCGCCCGTTTCACGAGGGGATTGGGCGATTAGGTGAGCGTTAGGTTAGGTGGCGACGACGATACGACGAGGCGGAAATGGTCAGGCGCAACTGCTCCTGCGTCGCGTTGCGCAGCGAGGGGCGGGAAGAATCAATGGCGTGGGAAGTGAAGAAAGCGAGGAGGAGGAGGCGGCGGCGGAGGCGAACAAGGAAGAGGAGGAGGAGGCTGGCCGACCACCACGGTTTCGTCTTCTAAATGGAAGGGGATGGGGAGGTGGGGCCCACCCGCCTGCCGCCGCTGACATGACAACCTTCTTCGCTTCGGCTTTCATTGGGATCCACGGTTTTCTTTTCCTTTTTTTTTCTTTTTTGCCTCAGCGCCGCGGGATACGGGTGTAACGCTACGCGTACTGGTGGGTACAGTTAACGTGAGGGATAGTTTCGCTGACGGGCTGGGCCCGCGTGCAGGGGACGTGGGGACCATGTGTTTGTAACGGACGCACTGGTATACGAGTATGTCGGTTTACGTTTGCCAATTCATCTAGGGCACGTTTGGTTCCCTGGATTTGCCTTGTCCTGGTTCTATGCATGCAGTCTAGCTCTGTTTGGTTGCTAGCAGTCCAGCTCTGTGCATGCAAATAGTAGCCTTCCGCCTGGCCGCGCTGAAACGAAAATGAGATTCGTTTTTCCCTGGCCTGGCTGGCGGGAGCCAGGATTGACGAGACTGGTTGGCGGAACCCAGCGAACCAAACGTGCCACTAGGGAACTTGTTGCGTGCAATCAGTTTCGGTGTAAACGTAGTGCGTGCAATCAGTTTCGGTGTAAACATAGTAAACATCAACGAAAAGCGTTATGCGAGATTTCCAAAGAAAAAAATTTATAGATGTATTTCGCTGGTCTACTTCACCTGTGTATAAAATTTTATGCGTTAAATACATTCTATGTTAAAAGTAACCAAAAAACAAAAATTTGATAAATTTGAACACTTAACGTTTGTCAATTTTGTCTATTTTTTGATACTCTTAACATAGGATGAATTTAAATTTAAAATTTAATTTTTTGAAATTTTCTGTTTTTGTTACTCATAATGTAGAATAAATCTGAACTTAAAATTTATATATAGGTAGAGTAAATTTAAAAGTAAATGTAGAATTTTTTAAAAAAAATATGTCTTTTTAGTCAAAGTGCATCATGATTGCACTCGAAGCTAGATTGCACATGGTATTATCCATACCTCGGTTATTTCTTTGACGGAGACTTTGTGGGGGAGACTATAGAGTGAGAGGCACTCATCAAATTGCTGTGGCTTTTAGTCAAAAATTTCATCTGTAATTTCAAAATCGATAATTCATGTTTTTCTTTACTTGTATATATTAGGTCCTATTAGACCTGGCCAAACAGACCGAACCAACTATGTCGGTTTGAGGTATGATATTATTGACTGGTTCAAACACGACACAACATGAATAGTAAATGAACTGTGTCGGACCAGCCCAACCGGGCATGGCATGTTTGGGTCGGCATCTCGGCACGGTAGGTTGGCCTAGCATGGCAAGCACCGTAATTCTTCTATGGCAGTGTAGTAAAATAACTTATGGTTGGCAGTAAAATTACTTGTGTTATAGTTACTATACTCTTCTGAGTGTGGACGACTTACTTGTCAGTAAAATACCTGTGACTCAACGACTAACAGTAAAATTATTTGTAACTAGTAGTAAAATCAACAGCCATCGGTGACCCATTTTGCTAAGCATGCCCAGGCCGGCCCGGTATGGTCCGACCCCTCTTCTTGCCGTGCCTAGTTTGGAAGGCAGGCATATGGGCCAACACGATACGATAACTTATTTGGACCAGTCGTGCCGAACTTAACCGGGTCGTGATCTATTCAAACCCGTGTCATGCCGTGTCGGACGGCTCAATTCATCAGGTCAGGTCCTATGTTTCAAATCCATAAAAAAGCTTGATAGGAAAAAAAACATGTATTTGGTATTACAGCTACTGCTAAATCACTAGCAAGGCCTAGGAATTTGAGGGGAAGATAATATCAATAAGCTTTCCTGGTCTCAAAAAACGAAAAAGGAGAGAAGGTTTTCTCCTCTCTCTTTTTTCTCACTTGGTAAACAGCGGTGCTTTTGTCAAATCGTAAGCCGCTTTAGAAACCAGGAGTATAGTACAAATAGGTCTTGGCATCCAAGAAAAGATTATTGGTATGGGGAGGTGTGCCTTGGGCTGGCAGCCTAACACGCTGCTAGCAGCCGCGCAGCATATGATATTGGGAGTCAACACGTCTGCATTGCTGCCAGCCACGTCAGACAGGCATTCAGGCTTGGCAGGCGCCTGCCTCAGCTAGCCTATGCTACTATCCTATCGGATCCCAATAGGAGTACCTCCTCATCCATCATCCGTCGCCTTCTTCTTCTGCATCACTCCCCCCTATAGCTTTTTAATTATATATTTTTTTGTCTTTTTTATCACTTTGTATTATCTGTAATAATATAATTTTTATTTTTTTAATTTAATTATATAGACAAGACTATCTGCCACTAAGTGTAATTTTAGTCGCAGCAGTAAAAACTAAAACCTGGACTTATAAACTCTTGTAGCACCACCCTAGTCCTTCGTATATCCAAAGACGTGGCCTACTAGGATCAAAACCTTCTTTTTCTACCGCTAGTAATTTCAAAGTCTGCACAGTGATTCTGTACACAACCTTTTTTATAGGCAAAATTGTCATACTTGTGTGGCATTTGGCAAAACAACACTATAAATTTTTTCTTCGGTAGTTCAAAGTCGGAACAGTGATTTGCACATACCTTTTTTTTTTACAATAAACTCATTTTACTTCTATTGGTCCCATTCCTTTCCACGTTGGTGATTGATCCCGTTTTAGGCTGAAAGAGTGCACTAATTAATTGCATGCAAATACATCCGCGAATATTTGTTCAAAATCCAAACTCATGCAAATATTTGCCATGATGAAAGGAAAAGAGGAGGTAATGTCGTAATAGTTTGTTCACTTTTACTTCTTACGTCTGTTTTTGGGTAGAAGCTAGCGATGGATTCAAAATCAAAACCCAAGCAAATATGTGCTATGAAGGAAAGAAAACAAGAGAAATAACTGTGTGATGATTTGTTTACTTTTCTCTTGCCACACCACTGTTGGTGGTAGAGATGGATCCAAAACTTGAACTCAAAAGAGGGAACAATAAAAAGCAGTAAAAAGCAACTTAAGTTAGGTGCTGGATGAACAGTTTAGCTTAACTTCTGTGATTGTCTCGTAATGAAATGAAATACAAATAAAAATAACAGAAAACAGCAAGTTATTATGAGACATTATTTGATATTTTCTACTATTAATATTTTTTGAAGGGGCATATGCACAACATCTGGTTATACTCCCCAATTTTCTAAAAACTATGCCTTTTCTGACTTCTTATTGTCTTCATTGTAAAACTTTAGTATTTTTTGTTATATATTAGCATATATACACACACACACATATACATACATATATATATTGTATTGAGAAAAAGCATGATAAAAAACCTATATTACTTTCTTATACATACTAAGTTGAAGAGCGCTATGCCCACATTACCTTCTTGTACGTACTAAAGGATTTTTTTTTAGGTAGAGTGCTTGCTCCATCATATATGGAACCAAAATCTGAACTCAAAGAGTGTACAATAAAATGCAGTAAAATTCAAACAAATATGTTAAAAACGTTTGTTAATATAAAACAACAACTATTTAATATTTCCTCCACTCCTTTTTTAGGATGGAGGGGGAGGGCATATGTCCCCATGCATTCTTCTTCCACTCCCGGGGGCGGACCCACCAGGGGTCAGTTGGGGCTAGTGCCCCCCTACCGACGGCCTGCCCGTGCGTACCCCCCAACCGATGTGTCGAGATAGCCGGACCTCGTATGCAAGCAGGAGAGTTACAATCAACATGCAAGCATCCTTGCAGAAATAGAACAACTCCAAAGAGAAAGGGCACGCACGCACGCATGCATATCATGCAGACAAAGTAAACAAGAAGTTATTTTGATTTATATATCGATATAGAGCAGACAATTAACTAATACGGGAATCTATTATGAAAAACGCATACTAAAAATTGAAATCTCCTTGCTCTCAAGATCAAATCCGATATTATGATCGTGTTGAGGTGCTAAGCCTGTAAGTACCGCGGTCCCATCCACCTTCTTCTCAACGACCGGCGTGGCCGCATGGGGGCACCGTTGCATGGAGCCACCGAGCAGCCGAGCAGGAGCGGCCGGCCTCACCCCCGACGGCCTAGCGCCAGATCTGGAGGCAGGACCGCAGGAGGCGCTAGATCTACTACTTTTGTACTACTACACTTGCACTTGTATTGCTTCGCACTTGCACTACTACTTCTCAATCCCAGTTACTGGTATGTTTCATCCTTTTTTTTCAATCTTTATAACTATTCACAAATACAATTTTTGATTTTTATCACTAAGTTTGCTAATTTTGGTGTATAGCTAATTGCTTACATATATTTATGGGCATTGGGAGGCACATTATCTATTACCAAGGTACAATATTTGTTGTATTTTGTATTTTTACTATGTCTCTATTCTAATTATGTGTGATTTTAGATTGCAAAATATAGTTCGCTTTATGTTTAGTGTGTTTATCTTTTATGTATTATGTCCCACTAGCTCCCCCTAAAATTTGGCTTTGGGTCCGCCACTGTCCATTCCCATTTAGCTCCTTAAATAATGTGTTTCATTAGAACTATGTTATTAATATTGTACTAAAGTATTTCTTTGAGGGTAGATGTATCCAAAATTTGAACTCAAAGAGGGTACAATAGATCCAAAATGTAAAGTCGATGGAAATAAAAGACAGTAAAATTCATAAAAATTTGTTTGGAAATATCTCTTAATTTTTATTTTAATTTTTGTGCAAGTTAGATGAAATAAAAAAATTATAATCATTTTTTGAGTTATCTTTTGCCTCCTTTTGTTTTCCTAAATTGCCTTAGAGTGGCTTAACTTGCTTCAAGTTCTTAGGTTCCTTGAAATAGTGCCTTGAAATTAGAGGTTTATGCCTAATATAAATGTTATTAAATTTGTTAAAAAGTAAACTAAATTATTGGTCCCTAAAAAAGTATGATTCTCAAGTCATACGGGTGTATGAACTTAAGAACTGCATTACTAGAGCGTGTTTGCTTCATTGCCAAACTTTGTCACACTTAGTGAGACAAGTTTCAGTTTTTGTGGCAAGCCTTTGGTTCATGGGCAATATTGTGGCCTGCCGCACTTCTTAGCTCTCAGACCTGTTACAAACGTATATTAAGTCCTGCTTATTAGAGCTTCTATTTCTAACTTTGGCTTATAACTTGTTACTTTCATTTTTTTTTTGGTGATATGGTTTTTTTTAGTTTTTTTGTATTTTATTCTCCCTCTTATCCTTTTTCATTGTCTGTATTTAATTATGTTGAAAAAGTTAATAGCAACTACAGTGCAATTTCAGTCGTCAACGGTCACAAATCTGGATGATAGTCAGAAAGAAAACATCCAGGTGATGTTTATCAATACCCTATAAAATAAGCCAAAACTTTCTACAAGTGTCATGGCTTATTTTGGCCGTCAAGGCAAGTGTGGCTTGTTGCTCTTGTTGGTAAGCAAATGTGGAAAAGTAGGGCCCTCCCATACCGTTCCTGTCAGAAAAAAAAATCGTGGCAAATTGTGAGAAGCAACCATGATGGCAAATTTTGGGTTATGAAAATCTGATAACTTCCATATTTAACTTCAATCTAGCTCGTTGCCAATTTTTGGTAAGTCTCTTTTCATTGGTGCTCTAGTTCGTTTTCTTGCCAAAATTTTGTCAATTCATGGGCAAACAATTTGATAAGCGAACCTCGTTGTTTTTAAGAACACGAACTTTGGCAAATATTGGTAGCACAATTTTGGTCATCACCAAGCCAAGACGAGTCCAAACCTAGCGTATGTTTTTTTTAGAAAGATCCTCCTACTTATATTAATAACTCATGGATAAATTACAGAAGTACTCAACTTTTACATTAAAGATTCTAGATGAATAGCATGTCACTATTAAGTCTTTGAGTCGAATAGTCGATGAATATCCTAGATGTCTTTATCTTCCTCACTAGAGAATCCGGATCTTGCAAAAGCATCATCATTGTCGATGATCATGGCAGCAGGAAGTAGTAGATTGTCGACAATCTCTATTGATATAGGATCTACACCTCAATTACACTGTTGTTCATTAAAAAATTAGAGGATAATTATCTATACCCAACTCGGCCCAGTTTCAATCTCTGGCATAGGCGTTGCTATTATCGTCAGATAAGTCGGTCTGATAAAACATATCGCGAGTAAAAAAAATCCGACTACGAACTCACCAAAGAACAAATTAAAATAACTTGATTTAGTAAAAAAAAAGAAACTAGAGAGAAGTTTACTTCTGGAAATCAGCTAGTCCTTTACCCACTCAACACAGTGCTGGTGGCGGATCAACGTCGTTGCTCTCCCTGGCGGTAGGGTTCCTGCTGTGGCGTTGCAAGATTAGGCATATGTGATGAGGCACCGAGGCAAAGCAGTGAAGGCAGAAACCGAACGTACGGACAAGAACACAAAAGGCAACTATAAACACTACCGTTAATCACAGGTTCATAAAAAAAGCACTCTATTTGCATGGTGGAAATCAAATAAACAAAGAAAAAAAAAAGCCTTGGATTCGAATCGAATCACTGTTCTGTTCTGAGTGGATGCCAATTGTCCATCCCCACCCACACCCAGTGCAACGTACTGCAGCCCCCCATGTCCACTCGATCTCTGATAAAATCTAAACCCCTTTTCTCCAAAGAAAAAAAAGGGGGCAGCAATCTACAAAAGAAGTAGGGTTTGGATTCCATTCCAGGCTTTCGACTTCGGATATGGACTTGCAGGTCTGCAGGACGTAGCTGTGCCAGAACCATTTGTCCCCTGGAGGCACCAGCACCAGCAGACGTTGAGCGGTGGTTCATTCGGTCACCTCACCACTCACTCGTCACCAGTTTTTGCGCTGAAATACTGTGCGTACGAGCATTTCTTCACTAAACACGCCACACCGTTCCCATCGACTGACAGCGGCGGAATCAGGTCTCGGATTACCTGATCTATAGCTCAAGGTCTGACAGCTAAAATCTATATAAAATTTATGAAAAATTATAAAAAATAAAGTTAGTCTAAGAGTTAGTCTAAAAACAACTGATCTAACCTGGGGCTTGAGTTTAGACTGGTTCCGACCCTACTGACAGGCAGCTCCTTCTGAAACGTGTATACCGGTGTGGTCCGTCTATCCATGAATCATCTGAGATGTGTACACTTTCTCTACGCATATCAGTCGGGGGGCCTTTGAATACATATCTTGCCAATCGTTGTCCTTGACAAGCCATCAGATTTCGTCATTGATTAGTACGTAATTGGTTACGTGGCTTAATTAATAAGGTGTCTGACTGTTCAAGCTCGCCGGAAGTTTTGCCATCTGAACCAACGCGTGCGTCGTCAAACGTCAATTAGTGATCGCTTTCTTTATTGATCGCCAGTGATTATTGCCCAACGTTCTCGTCGTTGATTTTTGCTCGAATTTCTTGTGACACGTAGTTGCGATCGAAATCAACCGGCGCTCTACGTATGTGCGTATTTTATTCAAAGCTAAGCTGAGGGTGTGATGTGATATGATGCTACCATTGAACTGTTCCGTGGTCAATTATACAGGCTGCAGATAAGAGGATTGATTTGAGATGATCGCCATTTGGATGCCATGGATGGGTGTAGAAAGAACGCAACCTTTCCATTGCAATTGTACTCGTTGTCTGCTCGATTGACACACTTCCTATTGACACCGCGATGCCATTGTGTACCAGAGGTTCTTTTTACAAGAGTTTCCGGATCCGGCACAGTCCATCGGAAGAGAGAAATGCTAACAAACTCTGAACAAAAACATATATGCGTCTGTTTTTTTTTACTTATGATTTCCTCGAATAAATAAATAGGATGATTTCTCCGTTATTATTTTGAAGTGGTTTATTGGGATATCCTTTTATAGTAGCTTTCGATTCATTCACACGAACGTTCACATTAAAATAAAAATTATAAGATATAAATCACAGTTCAAAAGAATATACTTTATGTATGTCATGCTTTGTTTTCAAAAGCTATTGATATGGTGCTTACACCTTGTGCACGCTGGACTCGCCACAGGAGAAAGTAGCTAGCAGTGACGAACCGACGATGCATGCATGACTTGCGCCGGGAGATGTGTATATATGAGGATGGTCACGAACTTTGTGTTCCTTGCGCTGCTTTTGTCATCAAACTCACGCGCAAACGTCACCAAACCACCTCCATTCGGTGGGCCGGTTCCCACTTTCGAGTTAAGTTTCACGCCTAGTTGAATTTGGAACTTTTGTTTGTTGGGAATGTCATCAATATTTTAATTCTAAATTTTATCAAAAAGTAAATATTATAAATAATTATTGATGCATAAATTCGTACTTAACAACAGATATCATATTGTACTTTTAACTATATGCAGAAATAGAATTTAATCAAAATTAATTGGTCACACGAATGATTTACAGTTGGGTTCGATGAATAATAGAAAGCAACGCAGACTGGATACAGTGCAGAACGTAGATGAAGTAGTGAAGTGAGCAGTCGCATAGATGTGTGCTACACAGAAACCTTATTGACGCCCCCAGTGCAGGTCTTCACGACAGCAACGGCTCGGAGATACCACTCCCCTTCTTCACAGTCACGTAGGAAAAAGAGTCGACGAGGTTCAGACGGTACAACACAATAGCACATGTTTGCAGGAGGAAGGAAAAAATAGAGAAGGCAGTGATTCAAGACTCTCTGCTTTGTATACACACACACATATATAATATATACACATACACATACACATACACATACACATACACATACACATACACATACACATACACATACACATACACATACACATACACATACACATACACATACACATACACATATATGTATACGTATACATATACATATACCATATACATACATACGTATATATATACACATACACGTATACACATACATATACATATACACATACTTACATACATACGTATGTATACATATATATACATAGACATACACACACACATGCACATACACATACACATACACATACACATACACATACACATACACATACACATACACATACACATACACATACACATACACATACACATACACATACATACATACATACATACATACATACATACATACATACATACATACATACATACATACATACATACATACATACATACATACATACATACATACATACATACATACATACATACATACATACATACATACATACATACATACATACATACACACACACACACACGGCTACGCTAACGTGTGAGCGCATGGTACATGTGGGTCACTGGCTACACGCACATTCTAGTTTCCTAGTGCGGTTCATGATGACCATGAATCTCGGTCACAAGCGGAGAAGAAAAACACTAAATCAGTTATTACGAGCAAAACAAATCCACTTAACATTGTGCATTGGATGAGAAAGTGATGGAACACGTTTGACGCAAACGGAATTGCCAAAACCCGCCGGAGAGGAAGATCAAACGTGGTGGCCACGATGGAGCTTCGCGGCAACAGCTTTGCCACCTCCCCATGTTTTTTATCTGTGCAAAGATGAAAGAGGGCAGCAGCATCGTGGGCGGATGAGAAGAGCGGGACGCTATGCCCAATAATGGTCGACAAGGTGGGTGGTGAGCAGGAAAGGAATGGGTGATCAGAGGTGCTCGTGGCCACAACCATGGCGGAGGAGAGAGAGAAAGAGAGAGGGAAAGGATGAAGAGGAAAAGTATAGGGGCTGACGGGTGGGATCAACTTTTTAATTTATTTGTTGACTATTAACTGGGTTGCCATGTATGCACCACGTCAGCTAAAACCAGCTTCAAATAGCCTTAGGAGGGTAAAATAATCGGTATTGATAGTTGAGGGGGATTAGCTACCCAATTTTGTAGTTGAAGATTGAATTTTAGACAAACGTGATAGTTCAAGGGATCAAATGAACCTATTCATCTACCATTTGATGACTAACTTTGCCGTGTCCAATCTCAGATGCGCTACACTAAGAGGGTGTTCGTATTAACTTCGACTGATGGTTTTTGGTTAAAAAATAAATAGTAGTGGTTGAAAGAAGTAGCTTTTAAAAGGAGAGAGCGAGCAGTAGAAAAAGTGAAGAAGAGATGCATGTGCGAGATGGAAGAAAGATGAGTGGGGTGAGTGATGCACCAGTGACCCCTATCTTATCCTCAAAATGAGATAAGAGTAAGATGAGTGGAGATACTGCTTCGAGAAGCCAGATATTTATATTGACTTTTAACTTCTTTAATGATAGTGTAATTTGGTTTGTTAGTACAACTGTGTCGTTATCAACTTTCTTAGCTCAATGGCCTGCTTGTTGTAGATTTTATTTTGTTGGCTACATATAAACTTTGGTATGGTTTAGTGAATAATACATTCTCTAAGTACACACACTTTGTGAGGCCTTTGGTCTCCGCTTTGTCTTACATAAATTTGATTATTGTAAACTCCGGTTCCCATCAACGCCAACCGACCAGAGAAAATCAGCGGCTGCGCACACGAATTCCAAGGACGACTGATCTGTCGCGAGGACCGACGTGTGCAGCCCAGAACCTACCAGAAATCCTCCAAACCGGTGAGCTTTGTGAACGATCCATCCAAAAGAGCAGTCGCCTGTCGGCCGCTACTACATTCTTCTTCCTTCAGTTACATTTTTCTACACGTAAGATCGGTGCTCATTTCGTTTGACGAGGATACGCGTGCCATGAGCGGTGACTGGTGTGGAGCCGTCAGACCAAGACTCTGGTTTTCGGTTTCACAATGTCCCCCATCTGGACCACTCCGATCCTGGGGAATGCATGCGAGCATGGCTGCCACATGCTTGCGCCCTCTTTTGATTCGGAGGAAAAACGCATAGGGTTTTCGTGGCTAAGGATTTGATCACCGTTCATTTCTTTGATTTACAGGAATCGATCGAAGGAAAATCGGAGGAAATTTTCCTGTGTCCTCCGTTCCACAGGAAAACAAAGGAAAACCATTCACCCTCACCTCTTTTTTCCTATTATTCCAGCGAATCAAAAGTCTAATCCTACAAGATTCCTATGTATTTTAATTATCTATTTGGCACATATCTTCCTAGTCTATCTCTATGTTTTTTTTCTATTCCTACGTTTTTAGAATACTACGAATCAAAGAGACCCTTAGCTGCATACAACCGATCACTTCTTGACTTCGGCAGTAGCTACCATACCACACCACTCCGACCTTTAGGATCCGCTCAAAACACAGAAATTTCATTAAAAAAAACAATTTAACTCTTATCAAAACCAAAAAAATATTTCCTCGGTGGTTCACTGTGCTCGGTTAGACTGAAAACTGTGGCTTATGGCTAAAATTACACTATAACTAAAGGTGGTTTATTTGACATAATTAAATTTAAAAAATTTAAAAATAGAAAAAATATGTTAGGTCATCACGGACAACGCAAACGAATACGGGAAAAAACCCGGTAAAAAAGCTCAAAAAAGACAAAATTTATCAATAGTGAAAAATAAGTCAGAAGACAGAAGCTCAAGCTGAAATGTCCAGAGCCCAGTGTCCAGTCCAAGCCTAGAGCGCGCGTAGATTATCGCGGTTATTTCCATGGTGGTTTCAAGTCTAAATACGCCCGCGCGCGCGGTTTATTTTGATTATTTGGAAGGTTAAGTCAACAGTACCATAGTCCAGTCAGCAATGCTTTTCCAAGAAAGAGGCGCCGGAGACCACAAGACGTGCATATGCCAACGTTGTGGATCGACCAGATTATTCAGATCCAGTTCATGGCCAGGACCACCGATTTGGGATGTTTCCAAGAGTGGCGTCCAGCTACATACACGGCTACATATATTTTTCGATTATATTGCTAGTAGCGATAGATAAAAGAATGGTGTAGAGTGTGCACATCGGCCATGTCGCGACCAGCTCACCCGATCTTGTTTGGACCTTGACTGCCACCTCACGTCGGAGTCCTCTAAAAGGAGCTCACCTTGCCTACCATTCTATCGGCATGTGGAGATCAAAGTTAGGCCAAAGGAAGAACTCGAAAGAGTAGGCAGGCAGACACGATCCTTTTTTTGCCTTCTCGGTCTCCCTCCTCTGCATCTGGCTTGGAGCCACTGGCTCACAGCTTTGCAGAACTGGACCAGGACCAAACGAGACCTCGCTTTCAGGGACAGCTCGGTAAAGAACCGAGGAGCGGCTGCGTTTCATTTGACATGGCCTGTCATGACTCATGTGGGGGCGTGTCGGTGAGAACTCGTCTTGCAGCGGAGAATGCGAACCGCCTCTCGATCCAACGGGTCATGAAAATTTTGCATTCCCCAGCTTAAAATGGAGTTCTCACCTTCTTTTTAACCTTCTTTTTAACCTGAAGTTTATGGTTTTTAGTTATGGTTTATGACTTTTAGACTGTTTATACGAGAGATTACAGAGTAACAGAAACTCATATACGATTTTTACCGATATAAATGAAGTCAGTAAAGTATATACTACAATTAACTAGTAAACACTATCTTAAAAAGATACTTCGTTTAAAAGTTAGTTACCATAGAAAAGCTGAAAGGAACAGGGCCGAATGTACGCCGACGTGCTACGCATTGCAATTTGCAAGTCTTTGAACTCAAGCAAGTGGCAGATCCAGATTAGCGGACCAAAATTACTACGCAACAGGTTGCTTTCTGCGAAAATTACATTTGGTTCCCTGGAATCGCATAGCAGGATACGGGACGCCAACTGATACAGGTTCCCCACCAAACTAGAAAGACTAGCTGCCACATCTTATGGGGGGAAAGAAGGGTGAGACAGTGACCCATAAGCAGCAGGTTTGTGCTTTGTCACTTGGGAGTTGATATTACTACATTGGGGGGTAGATGGATGCCGGCTAAAGACATCGTAGGCATGGTGACAAGGGACCTAGCATCAGTACCTGTAGCCGCTGTCGGCGCCATATTTGCTTCTGATGTTGTAGTGGCCATACTTTGGATCACTGTAATCCGCGGGCTTCATCTCGGTGGGCTTGGGCTCTGGATGGTTAGTCCCGTAGGCGACCTCGCCGCTCTTCTCCCGGTGGCGGTGGCGGAGCCGATCTTTTGGGACCTTCGCGCTTACTTGAGCTGCTTCGGATGAACCGTAGAACTCTGCATATTCCTGCCTCTTGGAGGACCTGTGCTTGCTTGACAGAGTAGAATCCCTGAGTTTGGACGATTTGATGCTCTTCTGAGTCTTTGGTGCTGTCTCATTTACAGCGTTAGGAGCATGGAGCGTCTCGGTCCTCGTTGGGGTGCTGCTCAGCTTCTGCGCTGGTGTGGTCTCCTCTCTGTCCTCATGCAACACGAGCCTGTCTTTGAGCAGGGTGAGGTCTGTTTTTCTCTTCCCACGTCGCAGGCGTAGCGGGACAAGGGTAAGTAGTAGATTGCCCACTCCTTCAATTGTAAGTTTCAATAGATCGGCAAGAAGTGTCCCGAAAGAAGGCCATCCAGCACTTGGTTCCTCTTTTAGGCTCTCCACAACCAGAGGTGGCTTTCCCGCACTGCTGCTCTCTTGTTGTTCATCTTCGGGTGCTTCTATCTGAATTAGCATGAACAGAACTAGCATGTAAACTGTGGGTTCAGATTCGAGAAAACAACAATTAGAGATTTTTCGGTTTCAGTCCATTATAACTGACACAAGAATAGGGATGGTATTTAACAGTGAATTGGAACAAAATTAATACTAAAAAATCCAAGTAGAAAAGTCTAAGTAAATGGACAACTGAAACCAAGTATAGAACATACACAACAGCTACCTTTTCAGAACTTGAAGACCCAAATCCATGTTGCACCAGAGAGAAGAGATATCCAGCCACAACAGCACCAATGACCAGTATGATATCTGTGGGAAGCAACAAACAATATCAAATTATCAATGATCAAGTCCATAGATGACACAACTAATTTTTTGTAAACGGTAGATGAACTGCAGCAACAAGTGGACTAGTCATTAACATTGACAGGTTTATCGGATACAATCAGCATCAAAACTAAACATAAGTCCAAACAATTCTGATTATCGTACTCAAGATAAGGTAGTGCAAAAGATCAATATTTCGGCAAGCCACATAAACAGTAGCCATCAATAGCAATATTGCTTCTAGAGAAACAGATCTCATAGGGACTCGGAGAAAACAAGTCATTTATCCAGGTTATTCCAGGCGTGGTTTATCATGTAAACTCCAGGGATAGAAAAGAACAGCCCAAAATATGGTAGATCCAAAATTCCAGACAGCTCACTAGTAAATTAAGGATAAAAAATCACCAGGCATAGCATGTGCACCTACAGTTATGTTGATACTCTCTACAGCTTTACTCTTTAGGATAGCACCTGGATGGGGACATGGTTTCCATATCTCATTATAAAAGGGTAAGAAAGCGATGAGCTACGTCATTAGTATTCAGTAATGGCAAGAGGTTAAGAAAGGATCCAAAAATTCAATGGTAGAAACCCAAATATCTAGCAGTTATCTTGATGAAGAAATGCTACCGTTCTGTTCATATTTGCTTCTAAAAGTTGCTTTTCTACAGTAAATGATTTTTGTACCACGCCTAACTTTCAAACGGAGCGTTTTTTCAAGATGAGGTTTACTAGTCGATTATAGTATACACTATAGCGACTTCATATATATCAGCTAAAATCACATACGAGTGTCTCTCTCTACAAGCTATTACTATTTGTTAGAAATAATCTTGACTTAAAGTTCAAGACGTAGTAGAGTTCGTCTCCGTGTGTAACTCAAGTTGAAATTGTGCTCAACTTGAAATCCGAATACGTATTCTAGTAGAAGAGTATTAGCCTATATATTGAGAAGGCTTGTAACCAGTTTTGTAAGAGAAAAGCAAGAAAACGGGGGAGCAAATAAGAGAATAGAGAAATTCAGAAATTCTCCTGTGTTCTCTCCGTTTATTTGCGATGTGTGTGTTTTCTCCTGGATCAAAATTTTAACAAGTAGTATCAGAGCCTAGGCGAGAAGCAAATTTAAAAAAAAATCGTCTCGACGATTCCGTTTCGCGCTCGTCTCGAGTGGTGTTCCTGAGGCCTCCGCACGCGCGTCGTACAGCTAGAGCAGTAAAAGTCAGCGCCGAGAGATGCAAAGCAACGCAGCAAGGCAGAGGAGATGTGTCACCGTTCTATATCAAGTATGAGTTTAGTAAGTCGTAGTTGAGACTGACTGTCCTCATTGTTTTATAATCTTTGCATCTGGATGGACCCATACCAGTTGAGTTGAGTTCTTACATGTAACTTGCATGTAGAACGCTTCATGTGAAGGCGTGACTAGTAGTTCATAATACATTGAGACTAAAACTAGAGTATGTCAAGTCAAGATTAAGGGGGAGATGTTAGAAATAATCTTGACTTAGAATTCAAAACGTAGTAGAGTCTGTCTTCGTGTGTGACTTAAGTTAAAGTTGTACCCAACTTGATATCCAAATACATATACTAGTATGAGAGTATTAGCCTATATATTGAGGAGACTTGTAGCCAGTTTTGTAAAAGAAAAGCAAGAAAAAGGGGGAGCAAATAAGAGAATAGAGAAATTCAGAAATTCTTCTGTGTTCTCTCCGTTTATTTGCGATGTATGCGTTTTATCCTAGATCAAAGTTTTAACACTATTCATAAGCTAAAACCAAAACCAATATGAACGGGCTAAGTACATCACCATAGAATTATCATCTACATTATCATACATCTACATCTGCCATATGGTACTGAGTATCACATTCAATGGATATATTCATACATTACAATAGAATTATCTATAATAAACATGCATGTAGTGCAATTCGCATACATCTAGCACACTAGCACTTCTTCCAACTTCCAACGTAGGTCCTATTTTGGTTCATTCATTTAAATAAATTGAAGTCTCTGCATCACAGCCGTCACTAATGTATGGTGCTCGACTGGCCTAATGAGTCCTCCGAATAACTTAGGTCCTAAATTGGACCATGATCTGAAGTTAGAAGAGCAAAATGAGATTTTCCCTATTTTATTTTGGGAATTTGATGCAAACAAGCTAATTCTGCAGCGATCATCCCTAATATATATAATATCATGGACATATGTAATTATTTGATTAGACATTGAAATTCATACTTGGCTAGAAGAAGCAAAGAACTACAAACATTTTTTGGGCTCGAGTAGCCCTGCAAGGCTGTAACATAACTGCACATAACTCTCTGCTTTTTTTCTTCTTAATATATAATTACATACAGTAGGATCCTTTCCTACTGTTTCTCCTCAAAAAATTTGACTAGCGATCAGACCAAATTCTAGCACAGAACCTCCAAACAGTGTCAACACAGCACTCAACATGTCAATAAATAACAAGTCCTACCCTTAAAATGAGGGAGCCCTTTCCTGTTTAAAAATGCTCTTCTCCAGCTAACCATCTCTCTAACACAAACAACTTTTTTTAAAACGATATCAAAACATGCTTAACGGAATTACAACCTTGTCCTAGCAAAAGCATCTATAAGTACAGTGAAATAGTTATAATAAATAGAAACAAGTAAAGAAGAGAATGGACCTGAAGATAGAAGTGTAGCATCCTGATAAGTACAATCTTCTTGCGGAAGGGCAATTTTCCGAAGGGCAGCATTTCCACGGTCAATAACCAGTAAAGAGCACATTGTCTTCACATATACCACATCAAAATCAGTAGAGAACTTTGCATCTTCACTGGGACCATCCCTATATCCTGGGATATTTGATTTTCCACCTGCAATAGTGGTCACTCCTGCACAGAAATTTCATCCATCAAGTGTTAACACAAAACAAATGCATGAATTACATACCTATTTGATTATAGTTCACCTGATTCCCCAATCTTTCGAATTGCCAAGTTTGCTGTATCAGCAACATAGACATTTCCTGTATCATCCACTGCAACGCCTGTGGGGCGCTTGAATCGTGCATCACTCGGTTTACCATCTATATGACCTGAATGCCCCTGGAAAGAGCCAGCAACTAGTCTTCCCCTGCTATCTGCAGAGATCCTAATATCAGTCCAAAACTCCAAGTAGCCACACTACTGGACCTATGCTTACAACACTTAGATGACATTTCTGTAAGCACAGATACATGTTTAAGCCCCCTCCCTCCATTGCATTTCCCTTTGTTATGCATGCTTTTAGTTAACTGGAGAACCAAAATGTATTTGTTGTATGAAAATGGATGAGAATCCAATTTCAGAATGGATGCCCTAAATTCTCACAATAAGGTACTCTTGTATCTTACAGTAGATAATCATATTTCTCATGGAAAGATAGGTTATTCAAGCATTGCTATTACAGAGCTACTTAGGAAGAAATATCACAAAATATTTGCATATTGCCAACTAGTATGTTTAACAAATCTGCTTAAAAGTTGCATTTGGCATTTTTTGAAAAAAAAACTGCCATGAGCCCACGATTAGTCAATCAGGCTAATTGTGTCTACTCCTAAAAAAGGATCCACTGATGACATACCACACAATAGTACCTAGAACCTAGCAAGCACTGAACAGAGGACAGCAGAAGTAAACATACACTCGGACAGAGGTGGAGTTATTCGCACAATGTTGCTATGTGCTGAGTCTACTGCCAGGAGCTCTCCGCCCTCAACAGGGGACACCCTAATGGTGTGTGGTGTGACACCAAGCTTGTCTCCTTCAACAAGCGTCTCCACAAAGTAGCCACTCTCAAATTGCAGCGCCACATTCCCATCTGCAACATCAGAGAGACACCATCACCATGAGATCAAAGTCAAACAAGAAGCAAAAAAAAAGTTTTTAACTTGTATTCACTAACTGGGATTGCAAATGAGTTAAACCCAAATCAGCTGGAGTCTGCTGGATATGGACTCAGCCCAGGTCATTTTGTAAATAAGAGGACTCAACTTCAGCATGAATTTGAACTTACCTAGGATTGCCTTTGCTTAGCCCACACATAGCATTCCAGTTGAACTCAAGCCAAACAAAAATACGAGCATAAACAATAGGAAATATTCAAAATGTTTGATCCTTTTAACAATATTGTGGTTAATACACCTGCTCCTGGATTCTTTTTTTTCATTCGTTCATGTATGGATGAGAAAAATTGAATATACATGTACCAAAGACAGAAAGACGTTAACTAATTACTACATCACAAAGGTACAAGCAAATTCATATTGTACCGCTTTTAAAATGAGTGAGTCGACCGAGCTCAAAACACAATTTGTATTCAACAAAGCTAGAAAATATAAAGCGAAATCAACTGGTTTCCTTTGGAGCCATGCTGGAGATGGAGTAACTGTCAAGCCCAACTCGCTAAAGGGCTACAGTATAAGTTTTGCCCCGACACCCTACAATCCTATATGCAGAGGCCTGCTTAGGCAAAGAAATGATTAGCTTCTTCTCCAGCCTCCCCTTTTTTCTTTTACTTTCTTTTTCCCATTTACCTCTCTCCTTCCCACAGTTATTTTTTACTTTCAATCAATATATTTCTGTACTAGTAATTACAAGAATAAACGGGGCTCGGGAACTAATTTGCCGCTACGCGACCTACAGCAATAAGCACAACAAACTAAGAAACCAAATCGAATCACTGCTTCCTTACCCTCCGTCGAATTCGCACTAAGCGCCAGGAAATAAACTAAGGTGAGGAAATAAACCTTCTAACATTAGCAATAGCAACTAAGAAGCGCTCGCTCACCATACTGGGAGTGTGGGGACTGCTTGGGCGAGTGGGGGGAAGAACCCCGCGGCCATTTCACTACCGACGAGAGCTGCTTCACGATGTTGTCTGCAACCGAACCAAACAAGAACCACAACAAAGTTACAGCAAACAAACAGGGCAAAGGAGCAAGATCGGAGCCTGCATTTCAAGAAAGAGCAGGGAGTGGGATTCGGCTGCTCACCTGTAGGTGAGGCGAACGCGTTCGCCTCGGGCTGGAGGACGGCGAAGAGGAGGAAGAAGAAGGGCGGCAGGAGGAGGGATCTCAGCCTCATGGGGGAAAGTTTTGGCTCTGCTGCTGCTGATCCTCGGCGGATGAACAGGAATCGGGGCTCGCGAAAGAAAGGAAGGAAGAAAGCAGGAAGGGAAGAAAAAAGGAGCTTTTCTTGGTGTTTTGCGGGGGTGCGCCGGGCGAGGAGACGGGAGCCTGGGCGCGCTCGCTCGCGACGCTGGGCTCAGCCTCAGCTAGAGCTGGCCAATGGGCCGTGTCGGGCCGGCTCGGGCCAGGCTCGGCACGATCCGTTTAGGCACGGTCCGTTAAGGCCCATGTATTAAACGGGCCGTGCCGTGTCGGCCCGCGGGCCGCGGTGGGGGCCAGGCACGGCCCGAGGCCGTGCCGTGCCGGCCCGGGCACGATTTCGGCTAAACGGGCCGTGCCGGCCCGCTAGCCCGTTTAGTCGGGAAAAAAGAAAAATTAAGAAAAATTGTAAAAAAATTGTAGAAAATTCAGAAAAATATAGAAAATTGTAGACATTGTTAATCACAAAAATAAATATTTCCAATGACATAATGAGCTTTATTAACTTATTAAATTACATGGGATGGCTGCCTCATTAAAAACTTTACCAAGTAAAAACTCAATTTGAGAAAACCTTGGTAAAGAAAAAAGAGTACAGCCTATAAAGCTCATTAGTGACCACATGTGAAGAAAAATATTGAAAATCCTATTCATTGCTATCTAAATACAAATTCTCAAAAGATTCTTCTAAATCTTTTTATTATCTGCAGTATGTTGGAGTCTTGATTCAGTTTGTTCCCAGTCTTTGACGGTCATAAGTACTTCGATCATCTCGTTGGAGAGACTTGTTCGTCGCTCCTCGATTATTCTTCCGGAAAGACTGAATGCTGACTCCGAGGAGACTGTAGAGACAGGAACAGTCAACACATACCGCGCTAATATGGATAGCACTAGATATGATACCTTCTGGGTTTGCCACCATGAGAGGATGTTCAACTCCTGCTCGAAACTGACGCTATCACTGTTGAGATAGCTTGATAGGTCTCCAGTGCTTTGGGTGTGTTTGGTTGAGCTGTGGCTTTTGAAAAAACTGCTGTGAGATGTGGGCTGTGGAAAAGCTGCTGTAAGTTGTGGGCTGTGGAAAAGTTGTAAACTGTTTGGTTCAAACAAGTATAAAACTTACCTCCTATCTCTATTTTCCTTGAAACAACTGTGAAACAGCTCTCTATTTTCACCATTTCAAAAAGCAGAAAGCCAAAAGCCAAAAGCAGGGTCCAAGGTGCTTTCAAAACTGTACTACCCAAAAGTAGCTGCTTCTGAAAAAACAGCTTCTGGTTTCCACCCCTTTGGTTGGCTTTTGGCTTTTTGGAAGCAAAAGCAGCTCCCAAAAGCTCAACCAAAGGCACCCTTTGTCGCCTTCCTCCTCCTAACTGCTGTGTACCTGCACCTGCACGAGAACTAGACGAAGAACCAAAAATCTTGCCCCATTGCATAGCCACCCTAGAGGTGCTAGGGACTACCGGGGGTCTTTTCAAACGCACAGATCCAAACTTATTTTCATATTTATTATATACCTCATATAATTTATCCTTAACTAATGTAAAGTATGAACAATTTATCCTTTCTGCAATATTTTCAGCATTATATGAAACATTAATTAATTTAAATCCTATAATTCTTTTTTTCCATTATCCAGTCATCATTAACATAATAAGCAACAACACTAATATAATCCTCTCTAGCCCTACCACTCCATATGTCGGATGTCAAAGCAATAGAGAATGTACATGTATGAAATATTTTTTTCAATTTATCATGACAATTGTTATAATATTTAATTAAATCTCTAGTTGTTGTTTGCCTAGATACAGTACTAAATCGAGGGTTATGAGCAGTCCTAATATATTTTTGGAAAGCATCAGATTCACCAAAATTTATAGGTAAATCTTGAGAAGCAATTAATCTACAAAGAGATTCCCGAGCTACCTCTGGGCTGTACTCCCACGTACGTACCGAGCCGTCGGGGTTATATTGCAGCTGTGTCTGGCGCATTTGTATTCCTTGCCTTTTCTTGAAGCTTGCAGCATGTCGTTGTAGATGACCCGTCCCACCTGAAGATTTTGCACTCAATTCATTACCACAAATTTTACAAACAGCATACCTCACTTCAGTTCCATCATTATCGGTCTTGATCTTCTTGTCGAAATCATTCCAAACTGTTGATGTACTAGCTCTTGTTCTTTTTGAACCCGTGCTTTGGGTCATGGATGCACTTGTTGAGCCAGCAGAAGATGGATCGATTGGACCCTGCGCCACCGGGGCCGTCGTTTCTTCGGCATCTCCAGTTTGTACATGTGGACCTTGCGCGGATGGATATGCTTGTTGAAACGATTGCATATCCTCCGCCGAGAGCTCGAATTCGGAGAGCTGAAAATCGTAGTTCTCCATTAAATCGACTGCAAATTGAAATAGTAAAGAACGATTAACTTACTATTAAACCAACAAATAATAGCAAAAAAATTAAACCAATAAATAATACCAAAAATTTAAAATAAGAGTATAAGACAGCATTATTACTTCCTTTGTAGCTCTCACAAAAATCTTTGAAGATTTTTGAATTTTCGGAATTTTGCCCGAATTTTTGCCAAATTTGCGCAAACACTTTCAGATTTTTCAGAGCTAAACCGAGAGAGAAAAGTGGGGTTTGAGGTGTGGAGAATAGAGGCCGGATGCCCCCTATTTATACAAAAACTTTCAGATTTTTTCCGAATTTGTTGCTATTTTTTCGAATTTTTTACCCCCCAACGGTCACAAAAAACAGTTAGTTTTTGAATTAGCCGGGCCGGGGCGGGCCGTGCCGTGCCGGGCCGGCACGGCCCGACTTCTAAACGGGCTGTGCCGTGTCGGCCCACCGTGCCGCACCCTCGGCCCAGGCACGGCCCGGTCCGTCGTGCCGTGCCGACCCGCTTACTTTTCGTGCCGTGCCTAAACGGGCCGGGTCTACAGTACCGGGCCGTGGTGCGGCCCGGGTAGGCCCGGCCCATTTGGCCAGCTCTAGCCTCAGCCGCCGGGTGGGCCGGTGATTAATGCAGACTGATGTTGCAGTGAAGTCGGCACTCGGCACTCGGCAGCGATGGCACGAGCATGTCTTCTAGTCGGAAGAGCAGCTACTCATGGCCTACCCATTTGCTCGGTTGTGAAGCTCGGCGCCTTTCTAAGAAATGGTTTTTTTAAGAACAAATAAATGAACTAATTTCTTTATTTTTTAAAAATAGACTCTTCCTAGTGACTTATCGGTATCTAGCGTGTTCATACAAATATTTATGCTAAAGTTAAAAATCATTAGCCACAATAAAAAAAAACACACCCTTCATTGTCGTGTGAGCTATCCATCCAGATTCAATCTCTGGATTGGACCCAGTTGTCTCACCTCATACACACGTGTGCTTTCAGTGGGAAAACGTGTGCTCGTGCTCCATGAGGCACTGGATAAATTGAGTGATCTCCGCTTAAGTTTTAGCGTGTGTTTCGATAGGACACATACGTGTGTGTGATGAATGTTGTGTGTAGTGCGTAAGTATACGTCCTCTCATGTAATTAAGAAAATATACTTACAAAAAATACTACTCTGTAAGTTTTGTATGGGTAATTTTTGTTCAAGATGCTAAATATTTGTGGAAAGACATATGCTAAATAATTTTTTACACATTTGTGGAAGAAAGAAACAAGGGTGGCAACAAAAAAAAGATGCAAGCGAAGGAAAATACCCCCCTTGTTCACACACAGTTTCGCTGGTGGCTAACACTTCTCTTCGAGATCATCTGATGTACTATATTAATACCACCATGTTAAAGTATATAAACATCCAACTTTCACATCGCAACAAACGATTCGTGTTGAACAGCTTATTTTCCTCACCAAAGACCATTGATACAATGACGACGACATGGTTGATCGAGGACATGACCTAAGTAGCATTAGAATATTAGATGTCGTATGTCCTAGGTAAACCAGAGTAGATCTTTTACCTACTTGTATGTAACTCAACAAGACAGCGATCTACAGCGAAGGCGTCGGAGTCCAGTTAACACGGCAACGTTATCTCAAGCCCAAGGAGGAACAAATGACAACCCAGCATATGACAACATCGTAGTAATCTTAGGGGCCCATTCGCAGGATAGACCTAATTTTTGAGCTTGTAACTGCGGTACTGAAAGTCCGTAAGACTATTCGCAGGACCAAAAATTCTAACACTCAGGCCCCTTCTTGATTGAAGATTGTTGCTACGTGGTACAATCTAAGAAAAAGTCATCTGTAATTGTCTTAAGGGTTAGGCCCTAGTGGCGGAGGACCCGATAGGGCAAGGTAGGGCTTAGGCCATATCTTGATTTTTGCGGACTGAGGAGCGCAGTGGCGACGGAATTGGGGGAGCGGCGGGTGGCGGGAGGCGGGCGGCCGGCGGGCGACGGAACTGGGGGAGCGGCGGGCGCGGCGGCGGGCGGGCATAGCCGGCGGCGGGCGGGCGGGACTCGGGAGGCGGGCGGGCGGGACTCGAGAGGCGGGCGGCCGTCGGCCGGCGGGATCCGCCCCACCTCATTTTTTTCCCGTCCTCCGCCACTGTTAGGCCCTATTCTTTTCGGCTTCTAAAAGATGTTTTTCGGTTTTTTAATAGTAACTAGCTTTTAAACGGAGTATCTTTCCAAGATAGGATCTACTAGTTAATTGTAGTACATACTTTACCGACTTCATTTATATCGGCAAAAACCGTATACGGGTTTCTGTTACTCTATAATCTCTTATACAAATAGCCTAAAAGCCAAAAACCGCAGCCAAAAACCATAAACTCGAACAAAAAAGAACAGACCCTTAGTCTAGTGCTAAGTGGCACAATCTAAAAAAGGACCTTAAGTGCTAGATTTTAGGGCCCTCCCCGTAGAAGTTTCTTCCCCAAGGCTGAGCTGTTCGGAATGCCAAAAGTGAAACGAAAGAGGAACGCTTGGAGTGGCTGTCTCCAATTTTGCTGAGACATTGTCGAGCAAAGGTGATCATCCGATTCCCAATACTGCATTCACTCTTTTTTCTTTGCATTACTACTACTAGCTTCGAATCTTGTTTGAGCTGATATGAAAAGGCATGTTACCGAACAGGATTGTCAACTGTTCTTAAGTATAATTCATAAAAACAAGTCGATTTGAAATATGTGTGGTCAAATTTTGAAAATTTTAGTTATTGATATCTTTTTAAATGTTTATATTAGATACATAAATATTATGTGTGTAGATTCGTCTTGAAAAGTACTTTCATAGTATTATAATTTTGTTGAATTTTATAAATATATTATAATAGTAATTAGTGGTCAAAGTTATATTTTCGAGACTATATCGATGTTCAAAGCAACTTATTTTTGTCAACCGGAGGGAATATTTCAGTTGTTTATTTGCTTTTTTCGAGAGGAAGCTATGTATCTATTATTCAGTCCATCGCATTTTGTCCACCGAAAATCTAGAACTACCAACCGGTGCAGTATCCTATGGCTAAATGTTAGGAATGCAATCAGATTGGATTCGAACGGATATTGTTTGTACCGTATTCTAATCTATTTTTTCCCTTAGATTCGGAGTCGGATATGATAAGAACAGATACGAATACGAATTCGAAGTATTCGGAGTTTCGAATACGGTACCGTTGGGACGGATATATAATGGATTCAGATTGAAAAAGAATAATATAAGTGGATAGCGCGGACATTCAAGAAGAAATATATATTGAACCAGAGTTACAACAAACATACACGACAATAATAGAAGATGCTCACTTCAATCAAAGATGAGCAACCTTGTGCTCTAAGTAACTTGTTAGGTACTCTTACATATTTCAGCGATGACCTTTCTTAGCTGAAGTAGCTACTGGAGTAACACCATTCAATAGGCATGAATTCCAAAATCTAAATTGTTGTAGCACGACTACAATAGTGGATATAGGATACCCTTATCTATGGGAGATATAGCAACAAGAAAAATGAATATGCCCTCCTCTTGCCCCTCTTGGGGGTTTATATATATGAGTGTGGTAGGATGAAAAATTCTCATCCTACTCCTTAATAATCACAAAAGGTATGGGATACATTGGTACATTCCTCTATACTATTGGACCTGTTACATATTGAGTCAGTTGCAAGGCCTAATCATGGGGGGTTGGGCCACCCCTACAACTGGACTCCCTCAACAGCAAACGCAGAGGTCCCTTGACACCAGGAGGAGCTTGGCTGCTCGTCGAAGTGGTCAGCAGTGCACCAGTCAGCAGCTACAGGGAGCAAAGGCGACGCGGAGATGACTCCTCATGGCGATGGATCTGGGTGGGGAAGCAATAGGGAGAGGCGATGACATCGGTGGTGGGAGGGAGAGAGATCACCGGAACCCCTAGGCTAGGATGGGGATTTTTGGATTTCTTAGAGAGGGCAGCCGTAATGGTGTGTTCTGTGTGGCGGCGTGTCGGTGTGCTTGTGCTGTTGTGCATGCATTGTGCTGGATATCCGGTCAGATACTATCTAGTTTTACCATTTATCGATGCTATTTGATCGGATTTTAGCTATTCCGATTTTGCTACCGAATCCGAAAATAACTATTCGATACTGATGCCGAATTTGACCGGATATTGAATTTTCTTCCCGAAATCCGTACCAACTAGATTCTACCGGTCGGAAATAATCCGTACTGTTTGCACCCTTGCTAAGGTGTCGCTCGGTTGTACTGCAATAAGCTGGCTTATGGCAGAAATTGTACTGTAACTGGCTGAAATTACATTGTAGTTGATGGTGACTTATTTAGCGTAACTAAATTTAAAAAAATTAAAATGAAAAAACAAGTTAGCCCATCACGGACAAAGCAAACAAATACGAAAAAAAGAACCAGTAAAAAACTCCAAAAAACTAAAAAAGAGTAGTAAAAAATAAACTAGAAACCCAAACGAAATGCGCAGAGCCTAAATGTCATAAGTTCAAGTTGCCATAAATACGCGTTAAGCGGATTTATCAATGGATTATCCGTTTTAATTGGTCCGTGACGTCTTGCTTACTGATCAATTCACTCTCCGTACGTGAATAGTGTGCAACCTAGCCCTAATTAGTGATTTGATGGACAAGATCTATTTGCTACAGGGAGGCAAGGACTCAGCCATCCATCAAATCTCGTACGTCCACAATTACCACCGCGCAGCATTACGCTGATCGAGTAATCGCTGCAGATGCGTTGGCTCACCTAAACAAACAAACTTATTCAGCCCTGATCATCAGTAGTACGGAGTATTTTTTTCTTCTTTTTTTTTTTGAAAGAAAGGCAGGAGGACTGCCATATATTAAAAGAGGGAAAAGGAAAAGAATACAAAACGGTCACCCGACCGCGAGACCCAAGGCAAAAAGAAAATAAAAGAAAAGAAAAGAAAAGAAAAAAGGACTCTAAACCCTGACCGCTACCCGATTCCTGTCGCCTCTCTTGTCGAAGCAACTAAGATCACTTGCCTGCTACCTATAACTGTTTGATCTGCCACCGAATCCACCGAGAGAAAGGAGTTTTCGAAAATTCTTCTATTCCTCTCCCTCCAAACATTCCACCACATTTGGAGTAGAGCCCCAATGCATTCTCGTTTGGTTGTTTGTGGCCTAATTTTTGCAAAAGCCTTCCACCAACCCGAGAGGCTATTGTAACTTTGCCCAGCTGGAAGGTCTCTCAAGTTCAAGAGCTCTATTACTTTGCTCCAAACAGCAACGGTAAACATGCAATCTTTTGCTAAGTGTCCGGGGCTTTCTCCCTGCTGGAAACAGAGAGCACACAAAGGATTGCATGGCCAATTTCTTTTGATGAGATTGTCAGCAGTTAAGATCTTGTGTTGCAGAAGTAGCCATCCAAAAGATTTGGCTTTTTGATCGGCATGTCCTTTCCACAAATGGTTTAGAGAAGGTTTCGGAATTAAACCACTAAACTGAATTGAGTAAGCCGATCGAGTCGAATACTCCCCACTTGCTGTCCATCTCCAAAGAATGGAATCTTCTGTATCCTCCAGGTTGACATGATACAGGCTTCCCGCTAACCCGATTAGTTGCGAGAGTTGATTAGCCTCCGAAATTGTCCCAATACAATTTAACCAGAAATGTTGCCGCATGGCATTTTGAACCGAAATCTTTTTCCTCCGAGAAATTTTAAAAATGTCCGGAGCTAAAGATTGCAAGCTCTGGTTGTTCAACCACTTATCCTTCCAGAAACTAGTCTTTGCTCCATTTCCAACCGTGATTGTCGTACTTGCCGAGAAAAGAGCAAAATCCTCTGTGTTGCACGGCAGCTCCATGGAGGACCAGGGCCGAGTAGGATCTCTCCATTTTACCCACAACCATCTTAAGCGAAGAGCTCGGGCGAATCTTTGCAAATCAAGTATTCCCAATCCTCCTAAGGGGCGCGGTTTACATACCGTTTGCCAATTTACTAGACAGTGTCCGCCATTTACATGTTCAGGTTCTTTGCCTTTCCACAAAAAAGCTCTTCTAAAACGATCTATTTTCTTTGTCAACCATTTGGGCGCGGGCAGCACTGTCAAGAAGTAAGTAGGCATAGATGAAAGAACATGTTTTACCAAGGTTTCTCTTCCAGGCATGGTTAAAAACTTTCCCTTCCACCTCGGCAATCTATTTGCAATCTTATCAATTAAGGGCTGGCAGTCAATTTTCCTCAAAGTGCGCGAATGCAAAGGAAGTCCGAGGTATCTACAAGGAAAGGAGCTTATCTTTCCTTGGAAACATTGCCGAGCAGACTCAATTAGCGGAGCTGTGCAAGCTATTGGGTAGATTTCTGTTTTTTCCAAATTAGTGAACAGCCCAGAAGCCCTTCCAAAGAGCTCCAAGATTGCTTTGAAAGTTTCTAGATTATTCTGATCTGGCCTCAAAAAAACCGCCACGTCATCCGCAAACATGGATACTCTAAACGGCAAGTGCTGCCCTGACAAGGGCGTGAGAACTCCATCCTCCTCTGCTCTTGCAATTAGTCTTTGCAAAGGCTCCATAGCTAGAATAAAGAGCAATGGGGAAATGGGGTCTCCTTGTCGTAGACCTCTAGCATGCCAGAAAGATTCTCCAGAGAAACCATTTACTAGAACACTCGAAGAAGACGAGCAGAGTAGATTAGCAATCCAATTCCTCCAGGCAATACCGAAACCAAAATTTTCCAAAACCTCAATCAAGAAAGGCCAACTTACGGAATCAAAAGCCTTTGCCACATCTAGCTTCAGGAAAAAGCTTGGAATTTTCTTTCTCTGGAGAAGCTGAAGCACCTGCCTAGTGTAAAGAAAATTTTCATGTATAGATCTCTTCTTAATGAAAGCATTTTGATTCTTAGAAATCAAATTGTCCATCACTGGAGCTAGTCTCAAAGCCAAAAGTTTTGATATGATCTTTGAAAAACTATGAATGAGACTGATGGGTCTAAACTGATCAGGTCGACTTGCATCCAACTTCTTATGCAGAAGAAAAATTTTGGCGGTGTTCAGCAGCTCTAGGTGCTCAGTCTGAAAATCTAAGAAGGCTTTAATTGCCTCAAGTAGATCTTTCTTAATTATAATCCATGCTTTTCGATAAAAACCTCCATTAAAACCGTCAGGACCAGGTGCTTTTTCAGCTGGAATGCTAAAGATTACAAACTTTAATTCCTCTTCAGAGATTGGTCGCTCCAACTCCTCCATCTCCAACTCCAGCCTCGGCATTTGCAACTGCTCCCAGTTGAGGGAGGAAGAGCGGTTGAAAGCAGAGCCTGTTTTTTGGGCAAAGAAATTTGTCATTTGGCGTAACTTCCCCTCTATGGAGAAGACGGGTCCATTTTCAGAGTCTAAGAAGTCAATGAAGTTCTTTCTTTTCCTTCCATTTGCCCATAGATGAAAAAATTTTGTATTTGCATCACCTTCTTTTAACCAAGTCAATCTAGCCCTTTGTCTTATACGAATTCTATTCAAGGTCGCAATCCCAAGGACTTTAACCTTGATGTCTCTAAGAAAAGCTATCTCTTCTGTAGAAAGGTTTCGCTCTTCTTGTGCGGTTTCTAGTCTTAGGATGATTTCATTTGTCAAAGCTAACCGCAAGCGCAAATCTCCAACTTCATTTTTGCTCCACCGCTTGAGAGACTTTGCTAGGCGTTCTAGCTTAGCATGGAAACGCAAAAGGGGTCTAGTTGTGTTAACCGGCTTCTCCCAGCTATGTTGGACCACATCGAGAAAGTCTGGGTGGTTAAGCCAAAACGACTCAAAACGGAAACCACTGTTCGGCCTCTCGTCGGTATCCCCTCTCAGGAATAGGGCGCAATGATCTGAATTTGCTGAAGACAAAGCAAACATGCAAGAATGAGAAAACATCAAATCCCATTCTGCCGAACAAAAGGCTCTATCTATTTTTGTCATCGTTTGCATATCTGGGCCTCCACGCCAAGTGAATCTCCGGCCATGTAAAGGCAATTCCTTGAGATGAAGCCTGTCAATACACCCTTTGAATCGGGACATCATCCTTCTATTTAAATTATCATTGCTTTTATCACTGGCCAAGTAGATCAAATTGAAGTCTCCAATAACAAGCCATTCATCTAGCATATTCTGCTGTATAGATTCCAGCTCTTGTAGAAAAATGATTTTGTCTTCTTCAGCTTGCGGTCCATACACCACAGTTATTGACCAAGTTAATCCTTCCCCTCTCATTTTCAGATTTGCAGAAAGGGAGAACTGTCCCAAAGAGACATGAGATAATTCAAAGAAATTATCATCACAGGCTAAAATAATCCCACCTCTAGTACCTAGAGATGGCAAGGCTGCAAAATGTATGGAGAAACGCTGGCCAAGACATTGTGAAATGATTTGACTGTTGACCAAGGAAAGCTTGGTTTCTTGGAGACAAACAATAGTAGGCTTGACTAATTCAACCATTTCTCTCAAACAGTCTTTTTTAGCTCCTGCATTTAAGCCACGCACATTCCAGTTCAACAAGTTACAATTTGCTTGAGACATAGGGCAAAAGGGTGAAAACGACTAAGGGCCTTGCTCCCTCCTTGTGAATCTGGATGAGAGGCCAAAAACACAACAAAACACACTTCAAGGAGGCACTGCAGGGCTGGAACACACATGTTGAAGCAGTACAGAAGCAGCACACTAAGATAACTTGAGGACTCCTAGACTTTATTCTACGGCGGAGCAACGCTACAACGCCAATCTCACACTTCTTTGCCATTTAAACCGGATTAACAGCAGCCTTCTTCTTGACTGGGCGAATCTTCGGTGCTTTGCACCCTCCCTTGTCTATGATGTCCTTCAGCTTCTGCAACTCAATAGAAGACAGAGGTTTCTTAAAATGCTGAAAGTAGAGGTTTTTGGCTAGATCATCAAAAGAGTCTTCTTTTTGCATAAAACCCAAATGCTTTGCTAAGATTTCTTGAGCTAAAAGCTCCAAGGATGTGCCCTGTCTAGCTTTGGATGCAAGGCGCACACTGCGGCGAGAAACTGAATTCACCTTAGTTATGGATCCGCGGCGTCTTGATGGCATGCCCTGCAGGATGGGAGTTGCAGCCGGCTTGGTAAGCTTTGCCAGGAAGGAGCCTAGCTTTTCCTTGGCCTGCAATGGGGGCTCTGGGTAAGCCACCCCATGTCTTCCAACTTGTTTGGGCTCCAGGGCAAGTTCCAGCAGCATTGGGTCACCACGGCGCCCATCAAGCATGCTGACATTGCCCTGAGCGCCCTGCACAATAGTCACCGGGTCATCTTGAGGAACTTCTCTTTGGTCATCTACAATCAAAGTAGCAGCTGCGTCTCCATCTGGAAACTGCACACTGCTAAAAGCAGTTTTCTTGCAAGCAATGTCACATGGAAGGGTGGGTTTTGCACTTACAGCAGCCACATAAGAAGGCTTCCTGCCTCGGGTCGGCTCCTTGGAAGGTGGAGAGCGGCGAGACCCATGAACCTCCCTGCTCAGCTGCCTGCCGCGACGATCCTCAGCGGAGCGCTGCTCACCCCTGATGCGCGGCTCAGTGCTTCTACGACGCAGACCTCCATTGATGCGGTTCCAAATGGAACGGCTTCGATGTCGCTCGTTGTTTGCATCCCCCCAATCATCTTCGTCTTCCGGGCGGCGGTGTTGAGTAGGCCTTGGGTGACAGGGCGCTGGGAGGGCTCGCTGGGAAGCTCCCTCCCTTGCCCCATCCATCACCCCATAACGCCACTCAAAGCGCCTGGAGTGCTGTTGATCGAAGCCATCTGCCTCCTCACTGAAGCCCAAATCTTCCAGAATGTCCAAATGGATCAATACCTCATAAGTGAGTCCTTTCTTGAAATCCTTGGGCCGCTCCCGACGAAGAGTCATTTCTGGCCTTGGATCCGGCAGAGGAGGAGCCTCCTCATCAGCATCCGTTAGGGTCAGCCAGACCTTCCTGGGAATCAAGATTGGATTGTCAGTCCAGACCCAGACATCATAGGTGCGATTGTAGAGCCTTCGCCGGGAGTACTCCTCCACATAATGAATGGAGCAGCTCCTGCCCAGCAGGCGGGCAGCCATCTCCTCTGTCCTGGCATGCATCGGGACACCTTCAAGGCACAGGCGGGCGTGGAAACGCAGAGCTGAGGCTTGAGCATGGCGCAGCTCATCCCACGGCCTGAAGTGGTACGAGCGTCCTCCAGGGGCCTCCAAACTTCCCCAGCTGAGGACAGCATCACGATCACGTTGCTGCGAGAACGTGATGAAGAAATCTTCTGGATGGAATTTGGTGACTTGCATCTCCATGTGCCTCACACGGAAAGCAGAGCGGACATCCTCAGCGAAGGTACTGGGCTCCACTCTGCCAACCTGAGAGCCAACCACCCATGCTACCACCGATCGAGCCGAGAACCTTTCACGCAGACGGTCAGTCTCCCCCGAGGTAGCCGACACACAATGGTCCTCCTCAGGGCGCGCCAAATGGTCCCACGGAAGCTCCATGGTCTCAGCACGAGCCGGACGGGCTGCAGGAGTTGAACACAGGGGGGGGGGGGGAAATGTTCCTTGGCTACCAGTGACTGGGCGGACTGAATTCGCTTGAATACAGAGGCCCTGCCAATGGCCTCAGCTTTTAAGCAGCTTCCAGAGCTTCTGCTTGCCATTGAATTCGGTGGTTGGGGACCATTCAAGGTTGGGCAACTTGCTGCAGCATGACCCGAACGCCTACATCTCCAACACCGAAACGGATCTCTGCAATCTTTCACTAAATGATCTCTGCCTAGACATCGAAAACATTTACCCCTCATCTTTTTCCAAAAGAAAAATTTCTTGAGATTTGTTGAATCCAACTGGTTTAACTGATTTGAATTTATGCTCATGGTCTTTAAATTATGTGGAACCGATTTCTTTCTCCACCAGTGTGGGGACTTAACTTCTATCCAGCGATCTGCTCCTCCTTTAGCTTCCACTAGATGCCGGGACTTCAATTTGTGGAAGTCTAGGTTGGTTTGGGTCCCTACCTTTTCCCCTAAAAAGGTGTTCAAAGGAGCCTCTGGATTTTTGACTTCAATGCTGCCAGCAACCTCTGTCGCGTCCTTGCCTGAAAGCTGAGTAGCTAGCACTTCAGAAGGAGTTACTCCATTGAGCTGTCCCTGTGAAGGAGCACTGACAAGTTGCGGCAAAACTTGGCTAGTCTCCGCCCGCAAGATCTGAGGCTGCCCATATCTTTCTCTGCACAAGCTACTGGAAGTAATGCGATGCGAGATGGCTGGATTTTTTGCCATACCTTGAAGATCTTCTCTTAATGCAAGCTGAAAAGCCTTATCTACCGGAGGGGAAAAGCTCTGTACCTCCATTGAAGGCGCCATCGCATCCGGGGTGCTGCTTGGTGAACCTTCAAGTTCTTCCTCCTCCGAACTCCAAGAGAGACGGACGGCCGCATTACTGCGGGGCGAAAATTCCGCGAGCCCATCCGGAAGACTAGGCCCCACCGAAATGGGGGTGGGAAAAAACTTAGGGCTTGGGGACCTTGCGGATCTAGGGATTGTGGAATCTACGGGGGAGGAGCGAGGGTCGGAGGCCGAGGATGGCTTGGGGCTGAGGTGGGTTGAAGGGGCGAGGAGATCTGTGGACGCCGGAAGTGGAGTGCTCACCAGCGGGAGGGGGGGAAAAGCGTCGCCGGGGGAATCGCCTCTCCGGGGGGGAGAGCCGGGGCACATTTTTCCCTAAGTGGTGACCGTATTTTTTTCTTCTTCTCCTCACGTGCTTGCTTTGACATTTGTACATTTTACACCGGAAACAAAGTTGCTCTAATTTCTTGCAAAAGGCCTCCCACCCTTCAAACGATTTAAAGCTTGCTTGGAATGTATAAAATTTCACACCAAGCAGTTTAATTCGTGCATGATCACGTAAAACTCCGTAAGTTCATAGGAATTCCACATGAAACGGTACAGTGCCCGGTAAAAAAAAATCCTATAAAACCCCCACGTTCCAAAATTATATTTAATGAGGATACGTTTGGATTACGGATTTATCGGTGGAGCACGAATCTGAAAATAAATCCAGCCGTGAAACAAAAAGGCCACACAAAAAGAAACAACGCAAAAAGCACCGCTCAAATTTGGTCGATCGGATTCAATTATTCCCTAGCCAAAGCAGCGCAAATTGAAATGGCGCGGTACTGCTCTTTTCCCACCTCGAGAAGGAAACAATAAATTTGCCAAGCATCGGATACGATACGCGCGCGTAGCTAGCTGAAAATGAGGTTAGCTAGCCACGAGATCGACCGATCGATCGAATACAGTTATACGGTTGTGCAATGTTGCCAACTTGCAAACGATCGATCGACGTATTCATCGCTAGCTAGCTTTATTGACCGAAAGGTCGTAGCCACTTTCTCTTTTCCCTTGATTGAGCCATTACCTTCTAACTACCCAGCAAATTATATATCTATCTTCACGTACTAATTAAACCAGCGGTGGATTCGGGATCAAATTTTAAGGGACTAGTGGGATATAACTAATAAAAGATAAATAAATTAAACATAAATTAAATTATCTTTTGTAATTTAAAATCATATATAATTAGAATAAGAACACAGTAAAAATATAAAATAAATAAAAAAGTAGAAAAGTATATTTGTACTTTATACCTATTAATACAAAGCCACAACCGACAGTCCCCCCTCAGGCGGTCAGGCCCTCACAGCCGACTCCACACCAAAAATTCGTATTGTTGTCAAGTATCAAGGAGGCCATTAATACTAAAGTCTGAATAGTGAAATACTGAACCGAATACATTATACATAATAGCATAAAGGAGACCATCTCATTCCACAACCACTTGGTGTGCCAATGTCCAGATTCATTCCACTTCGGCACTTCCAGTATCGGGCATAGGCAGACGAGCACGGTCGCACATCGCCTCCTTTGACAATCGACACTCCCTCTGGCTGGTTGACCGCCACGGGCCACGATGGCGACAGCACCGCGTATCCCTCCCCCTAGCCCCCTCCTAGCCTCGGAGACTCCCCTCCCTAGCTCCCTCACCTCACTACCTTACACGACGCCAGTGGGTCGGGCGGCCGGTGGCTCCCTGCCTCCCTAGCTCCCTCTTGGTGAGGCAGCGATCGGCGACTCACCTCTCTGGGCTGACTCTCCCACTCCAGATCTGACGCCCCACGCCCCCACTAGCCCACCACCTGACTGCCACCAGTGCTGCTCAAGAATCAGCCCGCCGCGCACTTGGCTATGCCCACCCGCCCGTCGCCAACGTCGCCTGTTGCATGTTGCCAACCACAGGAGGAGAAGGGGTCAAGGGGATGAAATCAAATCGATTGTTATGTTGATGTTGCTGCTGCAGTGTTGGCGAATTGGATCTAGCCGATCTGTACATGTGGGCTTCGTCGCTTCGGTATTTTGTTTTGCTGTTTTGATGAGCTTTGCCGCTTTGGCTTTTGCCCTTTGGCACTGTGCTGCAATGCAATGCTGCTTGTTGCTATTGGTCCAGGTGCATCTGTGCATAGCTTACTTGGACTTAGTTACTCCCTCAGCCTCAGACCAATGAGGCGGCATAGCACATGGCGGTGACCGACCGGTGGTGCCCTAGCCGGAGCTAGGAGGGTTAGGGGGTTCTTACTCTCTAGCCAGAGCTAGGATAGGTGCCAACCCTCTCACCCATCAGTAGATCCAACCCTCTAATCCACCAGTAGATCCGCCACTGAATTAAACATCTCTCTATATATAGACACATATAGTTAGGGCAGCCTAGCTATATTTGCATAGTCATATACACACGATGAGCTCGGTCCAGTCGAAGCTCTTAGCACTCGTTCTGGCCATGGCCGTAGCTGCTGCTACTGGCATAGCCTCCTTGGCAAGTGCACAAGAAAAGCAAGTACTTCATGGCGCCATGGCGTCCTCGTCAACGTTGGTGCAGGGAGAGGCCAGCGACGGCGTCGAATTGCCGTGGCGCCGTGTGCTCCGCCATCGAGGGAAGAGGGCGCACGGCGGCGGCGCCGACCTCGCGTGGCGGTGGCGCATCCCGCCTTCCGGCCCGAGCAGCCGGGGCCACGTCGTCGTCGCCGTCGCACCGGAGGAGGGCGCCGGGAGCAGATCAACCAAACTTGATCCACCATCAGTTCCATGACCAACTTACGTACGCATGATCGATCGATATTTATGAGTAGTATTTCCATCTCGATCGATCGTATCCGTATATATATGATATGGTCTGCGTTCATGTAAAGATCCATGACCATGAGCTGGAGTATGAATTAAGATTGTACGTACGTTCTCTCGCTTTATTATAATGTAATGTATTGTAGATCGAGCACGCACTTAGCTCGTGTTACTACTAGTATATATTTTGTGGAATCAATCAACCTCCTTTTGTCCGATGATTTTGCCGATCAAATTATCGAGTTACAGGTTATTTGTGTTTGTGTGGGCCGACTCAAATGTGTAGTCGCATGGTTTTGTTGATTCGCGCCTCTCAAGTCTCAACTACTAGTTACAATTAATTGTATTGGGCTCTTTCTTTTAGCTTGTAAAAGTTGTTTATGTCTTTTCTATTGTAATCAACTTTCAAACATAGTATTTTTTAATGTGGGGTTTATAAATTAATTGTAGTATACACTGCAGCGACTTCATTTATATTAACCAAAATCACATGTGAGTTTCTGTTACTCTGTACTTTCTCTCACGAACAGTCCAAAAACCACAACCAAAAGCTTGTTGGACTTAACTACGTCGCACCAACATTATGTGTTCGAGACGTTACAGTGGTCATAGTCGTACTGCATTAGTGCGTACGTTAAGTAAGTTAGTGTGTGCGTTAAGAAAATTCATGAATATTATAAATAGCTAAAACGTGGGATGGCATGTTATGAAGAGCTAGACGTGGCATGTATGTCAGGTCAGTTTCTTGTTTTTTAGTATAAAAAATCAACGAAAAAATGCCACAAGCCAATTCAGAGGGGCGGCACAAAAACTATTTATCTCTTGAGTTCACTGTTCTCCAAAGAGTTCAGAAATCTGTGTGTGTTCCAGATATCCCCATATGCTTCGTGGTCGTATACGAGTACCTTCATGGTCGTACACGAGTGCCTTCGTGGTCGTAAGAGTAGTGTTCACCTAGTACTGTAGCAGAGCACTATTCTACAAGTATTGGAGTAGAGTATTGTTCTACAAGTACTGCAACAGAACACTATTCTACGAGTACTGTAGCAGAGTGTTGTTCTATGAGCACTGTAGCAGAGTACTGTTCATTCGAGCAGTTCTTACGAATACCCACGGTCGAAACTTCTAAGTACTCACAGTCGAGAAAATTGGATTTTTGCCACCCGAAACATTGGGCTTCGCAGTTTTGCCACCCCAAACACTGGTTTCGCAAATATGCCACTCAAAATATGTGCTTCTTGATTTCTTTGCCATTTTCTCTATTTCTCTCCTTTTTCTCTTTTTCTCTTGGACTCAGCCACCGGAAAGGACAGTATTGCCCCTAAGCAATTGCACGCGTACGTGCATTCTCTCTGGCCGCTGGGAGCTTGCCGCCTGCATGCCCTAGGAACAGTGCGTAGATCTCCAGTGGCTGTACATGTGTTTGTGAAGGTGATTGCATCTCTGGGTGCAGTAATATTGCCTTCTACCAGGGGAAGCTGTACATGCTCTGGAGGTTCAAGCCATGCCTCTTTGCTTTTGAGCTCGAGGAGGATGATTGTGGGATCATGGTCTCTCGTGTTGAACATTTTTGTGACTAAACCACTGCCCCCTGTGGTGCATAGTGGTTCATTGAATTGCAACATGGTGGAATGGCGTGGAAAGCTATTGGTGATCCTCAGATACTACGATGGTTTCGGCGATGAGCGCACTGTTCCTGAAGTTAAAGTATATGCACTGGACTTCAGCACAAACCCTTATGGACTCACTGAGATCTACAGCTCCCAGCGGCTGTTCCTAGGGGCATGCAGGCGGCAAGCTCCCAGCGGCCAGAGAGCATGCACGTACGCGTGCAATTGCTTAGGGGCAATACTGTCCTTTCCGGTGGCTGAGTCCAGGAGAAAAAGAGAAAAAGGAGAGAAATAGAGAAAATGGCAAAGAAATCAAGAAGCACATGTTTTGAGTGGCATATTTGCGAAACCAGTGTTTGGGATGGCAAAACTGCGAAGCCCAATATTTCGGGTGGCAAAAATCCAATTTTCAGCTCACAGTCAAAGTCTTTCGAGTACTCATGGTCGAAGCTTCCGAGTACTCACGGTTGAGGCTTTCACAAGTCTTCTAATCACGTTATGTGCTCCGACTTATCGCAATAAAGTTATAAGCCAAAGCAAAAAAGAACATGCTTTATAAATAGACACTCACTGCCAATAGCTCGGTTAAGAAATTAAATTGGAGCGTACATGTAAGAGACAACCCCAGATAGTGTAAAGGCTCGTATCAATAAAAAAGGAGCTGATCAAATCAGAAAAAAAAACTCTGAAAGTAGCTCTTGATTGCACAAAATCAAATCAATAGTGAAGAGCATATGTATATATATTCTCATCTTGCATATATAAATTAGAGCGATCTTTTCATAAAAAAAAATAATTCATGTGAACTGGTGCGCGCATGCACGCTTTATGTAACGTGTGCGAGGCATGTTTACAGGAGAAGCAATCCGATTGCTTAAAGTGAAGAACATCAAAGATTCGGATGACGAACTTAGGATAGGGGAAAAAGAAAATATTGCGAGGTTGAGATCGAAGCTAAGCCAAGTTATATGGCTAGCATGCACGCCCATGCGTGCTTTGGTGCCACGCTAGCTTGCTTTCTCCATGCACTAAAATCAAATCAACACGCGTGCGATGCGAGGCAGGTGTATCACACTTGCGCGCACGCGCACATACATACATACATACATACATACATACATACATACATACATACATACATACATACATACATACATACATACATACACACACAGAGCGGCGGACCCAGGAATTTTAAGATGTGTATTCGAAGTTACAAAATATTGTTCAATTGAAAATATAAAAGTCCACAGTAGCGAAAATTGAAGTACAATTGTTTATATTAGAGACAACATCTCAAATAATATAAAGAAATTCTAAAATAATAAAAAATTAGCACGACGATACTTCATGCCTTGGAAACGAGATATAATGTCGTGTAGACAAGCATACAAAAAGGAAGCAACTTCAGCAATGAGTGAAAAACAGAACTCAAAGACTAATAGTTTTAACCATGATGATTGGAATTAGAGATGAACTGTTTCTCTAGAACTACTAACCTAAGTCAAAGTTCAAATCGGAATAATTCTACAATAGGGTTGTACAATCACAATGAGATGGTTTAATCAAGTTAAAAGACAATTCTCTTTGTTAGATTTTGTATTCCCAAGCGAAAGTTCAAAAGTGCTTTTATCATGAACATACTTTGTTGAACGGTTTCTAACTAAGCAACTTACATAGTATGCTAAACAAAACATGGATCAGATAACCAGACATCAAAGGGGATCAAATCATCCAAGTGTCCAACACATCAAGCTACATAACAAACTTGATAACACTTACATATTTTCTAAATAATTGATACATAAATCATCAGAATATAATCAACTACTATGCAAAAACTTTAGAATCATTATAGATACCTCACTTCTTTATGCAAAATGCAACTCACGTCTTTATTTAGATGCATAATTTTGCTTCAAATCAGAAATCGCTTGTAACATCCTGAAAAATGTAAATCTGAAATCGTGAAGCTTTTGAATTATTTTGCAATAAATTTTATTTGGATTTGGAGTTTATGGGATTTAACTGAAAAATGTGGTGAAGGTTCCAAACAGTTAAAAGGACCAAGAGGAATCAGGCAGGTCTAAAATAATAGAAAATAAAAATATGCAAAACATGAAATTAAAAATATAAAAAAATATACATCCATGTACACAAATAAACAAAAATATAAAAATACATTTACACAATTGATCAAAAAGAAAAAAAAAGAGAGGGAGTGCAGCCGGCCGGCCGAAGCAGCCCGGCCCACTCCTCATCCCCGCTCTCTCTCTTTTCCTCCCTGCCCGCGGGCCCAGGCGCTCCCGCACCCCCGCTCCCCTTTTTCCCCTGGCCGCTGGGCCCTCTCCCCCGCGCCTCTCCCTCCCCGTTTCCCTCTCTGCCGTGCGGGCCCTGCCCCTTCCTCTTTCCTTCGCCCGCGTGCGCCTGCGCCCTCCTTTCCCCTCTGCTCCGCTCTGCGCTCGCCCTCCTCGTGGCAGCCATGCCCCGCGCCACCTACTTTCCCCCTGCGCCGCGCTGCCAGAGCCCCGCCACCGTCACGTCCCCTCGGCCAGGCCTTGTCGCAGTCAGACCGTGCGCCCGCGCCATTTCTTCTGCTGCTCGCAGCTTCCCTCCGCCCCGTGGCCCCCATGCGCAGCTCCGCCCACAGTTTTTCCTGCCGTCGCCCCCGGTTTCCCGTGCGCCGCCCCGTCTCGTCCCGTCACGCCCCCTACGCGTGCCCAGCCGCCCTCAGTCCTGCCACCGCCGCTCACCGATGTGACTCCACGAAGGGCTCCTCGCGGCAAGCCCCACTCACCCTCTCATAAGAGCAGCCAAAGACTTCCCCGAGCTTACCACACCCCACCTTTCCTCCTGCCGAAGCTGATTGAACCAAGAGCCCCTCCATCGCCGGCAATTCCACCTTCTTCCCCACGGTCGGCCACCGAGCTCACCGGCGATTCAAGTCGAGCTAGCTCAATTCATCCTCACCGAACCATTCTCGGGGCGTCGCGAAGCTATTCCCTACCTCCTCCGAGCTCCACAGTGTCCGTACCTCGCCGTCCCCGAGCGCCTTCCCCTAGCTCGCCGCCGCCGCTCGCCGCCGGCCCGCTCCGAAGCTCCCCGGACCCCACCGATGCTTCCACCAGCCTCCACAGCCCGCGAGCAACGCATTTCCGACGTCGCCTTCCCTCTCGGGCCACCCCCTCGCCGGCGACGTCTCCGGCCGTGCCGCCCTCAAACTCCTCTGCTTCGGCTCCCACCTCGGCTCAACTAGCCTTGCTATCGTCTTCCGGTCAGGTAACACCCGAAGATGAGTTGGCTAGCAGTGCGTGCACTCACCCAGGCAGCCCGAGTTCGAACCCCCTCGGCCGGAAAAATAGAATAGGGTTTTTGGATATTTTTGCCGAGCTACAGCAAAGAGACAGTAATTAGGAAATGATTAAGGGTAATTGCGGGATGTTAAAAGAGGTTAGGAAAAATATTAAAAAGGATTAAGGAGTATTAAAGATTAATTTGAATATAACAGGCTTATTAGTTCAGACAAAGGATTAATTAATACTAGTTAATGGTTAATGATTGCCATAAGTGCTGAAATTAGTTTATTAAATTAAAGATCCCTCACTGACATGTGGACCCCACCTTTAATTAAAAACCAGTAGCTGGTCCCACATGTTAATGGCACAGAGAGTGAGAATAAAAATAAAATAGAGATTTATAAACTGGAAAGTGGGACCCACCTGTCAGAGATTTAATATTTTCTAGATTTACTTAAACTGAGAATTTAAAATGGGCATAACTTGTTCATTTTAACTCCAAATTGAATGAAACAAATTTCTAAATTCATCTAAATTTAAGATCTGTCCAGTGGAACTAAAACCACAAATTTTAGAGCTCAATTGAATTTTTGGTGATATTTAATGTGGTTTGCATAAATGAATTGAAAGACTAAATACTAATTTAGGGCAATAATACAGAGGGTTTCCCTTGATTAAATATTCAAACATAATAAAGATATCCACGTTAAAGTTATGGAAATAAAGTGGATTATTTTGATTCATCGGAAATTATGATTTAAAAGACTTAAGTTCTAACATAAGAAATTCCTAGACCTAGCTTTTGGGACAAGTGTTATAATACTTTCAACTAAAAGATTTATAGAATAAGTACAGATCTCATCCATCAGTCCAGTTTGCCTTTACCATAACCTAAGTTACAAGGAATACATACTCATCTAGACTCGCACTTCGATACATAGGTCTAACCTAACTCATGGAACTTCCTTGATAAATACAAAAATGATAAAACATCAAGTTATCGTATTCTACCACCGACCTCACAACAAATCATCCTAATCACTCATAATAAAACTAAATTGAGTTTATTCGGATTTATTTGGATCTTTTGAGTTATTTGCTTTTATTTGGATTCAGTCGGTTGTAGCGTAATTAGAAATGGGAAGTCGTGAAGATTCAGTGGATCAAGCGAGGTCAAGCTCAAAGTGAAGATAGAGACCAGAAGCTCAAGAAAGCATTGTGTGAGCTCAAGACTGCGGTAAACCGCGCCAGGCGAGTCAACACTTTGATCATATTGAACCCATCATTTCAAAGCTATTTCCTTTTAAATTATCAACTTGCATGCTATTATTTCATGAAATATGTTATGTTGATTTCAGCAAGTTAGTTAAATCCTGTTGTTGCTGTTGTGTATATTATTCTCCTTGCCATACATGGAAATGTGAACCTTGTCGCCATAGTAAGAATTAGCATATGATTTCACAAATTAAGCCCCTAATTAGATGGCATGCTTAGGAATGCTAGCTACTTGGGGTGACACTAATGCCCCAAGGAATACTCTTTCAAACTATTTTGAACATGAAGGGAAGCTTATGGTGTGATGCCATAAGCCACATATGGTGTATTGTTGGTGCGATGCCGACAATTAGCGTATGATGCGATGTCATACGCCGCCCTTGGTGCGATGCCAAGAGGTAACTTATGGTGCGATGCCATAAGGTTAGTTGGTGTGATGCCAACAATAAGCATATGGTGCGATGTCATATGCCGCCCTTGGAGCGATGCCAAGAGATAACTTATGGTGCGATGCCATAAGGTTAGTTGGTGTGATGCCAACGCATATGGTGCGATGTCATATGCAGCCCTTGGTGTGATGCCAAGAGGTAACTTATGGTGCGATGCCATAAGGTTAGTTGGTGTGATGCCAACATGATTACATGGATTATTACAACTAATGATTTAAAAATGTGATTTCAAACCTGCTAGGTCGTAGGAAATTTTAAATAACTGTATTCAAAAGCACTCTTTGGCAAACAAAATAGCCCTATGCCTTTCCATTGACAAGCCATGCATGTTATATATTTGCATTCTGTGTGTTGGCTTGCGGAGCACGGGGTTGGAGTGCTCACACTCGCTTTTGCGACAAAATTCAGAATCAGGAATCAAATCACCTCGCCTCAGCAACAAGATTGGACAAGCTGGCCGAGAAGATGAAGATGTCAAGGGCTAGGTCGCGAACCTCCAGTTGGCTGGTCGTGGGCATGTCCTGAAGGTCCCACCTGTGTGCTCGTTCTTCCGCTGCTGCACTTTATTGATTTCGGCCTAATCGGCCCATGTGTAAGTTTACTATTATATTTACGCTTCCGCATGATATGTATTTTGATATTCAGAACTGTAAACTGTGAGCACTATCTACTGATCCAGGGAATAGTGCAGTGAATCACAGTGGATTTGGATTGAAAAATCCGGGTCTCACATCGCTAGGGGAGGAGAAGGAGACAGAGGGATTACCGGGCTAGGGATATGGGGCCATGACGCCATATGGGTCACTAGGTCGAGGAGGGTGAACCTATGCGGACGCGCCACATTGGCGAGCGGCGATGGCAAGGTGACTTGTGTTGCGAAACGACCGCTCTAGTGCTCCTATAAGACCAAAAGCTCCTGCGCCACCAAATGGAAAGAGACAGACAGGAGTGACGTGAGTGAGAGAAGAGACTGAGTGAGACCTAGAATTTCTACCATATGTCATGTGAATCACGATAGTGGCCTAGTTGACCTAGGCCAGTGTTTGACGCCAATTTGGGCTTGGGAGAAGGAAATATGCTAAAAAGATCTAGCGATGATTTAGACTGACTGTGTATGATCAAGACGAATTTGACTTAACTACTAATATACATATATATTATACCTTGTATATAGTAAATTTTTTGGCAAAAATTTTGGGTATTCAACTGAATACCCATGACTTAAGGCAGAACCGCCCCTGCACACACACACACACATATATACATATACACACACACACAATATATATATATATATATATATATATATATATATATATATATATCTACTACTAGAAGTATTTACTCTTTATATTGTATCTCACAATATAGCGAGTATCTCGCATAACGAAGGTTATGCACATGTAGTATACTAGTATATAAAACCATCTATGTTGTGTATATTTTTCAGAGGTGGTATATATATATTTTTCGACATACTCCTTTTTATGTGCGTATATAAAGGTATTTGTAAAATACGCTAAAAACTATAGACTGCCTTGCAATTTTTTATGTGGTTCATATTAGAGTATTTAATAATTAGTATATGAGTATAACCAAAATGATAAAGAAGTATGTTAAGTTTGATTAGGTGGTATATCAAATATGGGAGTAACTACACGCGGGAGTATAAGGTAATATATATATATATATATATATATATATATATATATATATATATATATATATATATATATATATATATATATATATATATATATATATATATATATATATATATATATATATATATATATATATATATATATATATAATTACTAATCAGTGCGCAGGTGTAAATTGCGCATCGAAAAGTTTCCATCAATTGTGAACGAAGTTATTATCGGTAGCGAGTGAAGTTACTCTTGAACACTCATAGTACACAGTTAGAGCACCCGTGTGTGTGTATGGGCGCGCTATCCAGTGCGTGCGTGCACGCTACATGCGGGTTGCAACCCGCGTGCGTGAAATGGCTTGTATCAGTGGTTCATGCGTAACGGGTGATTTTTTGTGACGAGCTGAAAAATTACTAGCGTTTGTGAATGAAGTTATTGTCACATACATATTGAGATACTTCTAGCGTTTAAACTTACTATTGATAGTAACTGTACATGTATTTTGAAGTAACGTAATTAACAAACGCAGGTAACTTCATGAAACTGTATCATACGACTACGCGGATGATAACTTAATTACTTATAGGTGACAACTTCATGAGTAACCAAAATAATTTTGTATCACATATAAGAGGTGGCAATTTGCATATAACTGACGGCAATCCATAGCTATATTGCATATCAGACATGAGCAAACTTCATGATTACAACCTTGGCGATACTATTAGAATTAATCTTAATGATTTGTTAGTGGTCAAAGGAGCAATTGAACCCATGGTTGAAGGAGCCGTCGAAACTATGGTCGAATGAGCAGTCAAAGCCGTGGTCGAAACCATACACTACAAAGTTACCAACTATAAACTTGAAATTTACCCTACGGATGGTAAGTTCATTGCATATAGACGATAATTTGTTGTGCAGGAGACAGTAACTTTACCATGTAGATGATAATTTTACCCTGCAGATGGTAACTTGATTGTATGCAGATGATAACTTTATGCATAACCACAAGTAACATTTCAAGTTCGACTAATGAAGCCGGGTGGACAGTTGAAATTTGACTTCGAGCGAGAAGTTAAAAAGTGCGGACGGTGTTCGAGTTGTAGAGGAGAATCGGATGGCGTTCGAGTAGCAACGGAGATTGGATGGCGTTCGAGTATCAGTGGAGTATCGGATGACGTTTGAGTGGCTTTAGAGCATCGAATGACGTTTGAGTGGTGTTGAAGCATTAGACGGTGTCCAAGAGGTATTACGAAGGATTAGAGTGTAGAGCGGTCGGAGATTCCGAGTGCAAGAGCGGTCAGAAATCCCTGGGCACGTAGCGGTCAGAGGCTGCGGTGGTCGAAATCAATATGTGGTATCGAGAGAGATGGAGAGATCAAATCGGGGGAAGACAAAGAGAGATTCCTGGGTGGGCTTAAAAATGGTTCGAATTCCATACCCTACTAAATCCAGGAAAAAGCGGCACATGGGACCCAAGAGCGCAGTTTTAATGCACGTGATAACTATAAGTAACTTCATGTATTGTGTATGATAACTTGTTGTGTAGGAGACAATAACTTTACTATGTGGATGACAACTTTACCCTACGATGGTAACTTCGTTGCATATAAATGATAACTTTATGCGTAACCGAGAGTAACTTTTCTGGTCTACCAACAACACGACCGCCAACCGTACATGGGGTTGACTGAAAGGGGGTGGCGCAATTGTGATTGGTTGATTGGGTTGAGTCGTGTCACTAGGGGGTGCACGCTTATTCTATGCTTAGCCACTGAATAGTGTGTGTATATATAATTATTAACCAGCATGAAGGTGTAAAATAAGTGTGCACCCCTAATTGATCCAACCAGCCAACCACTCCACCATCCCACCCCTTGATTAGTTACTAGCGTTTGTTAGTTATGTTAAGTTACTATAGAATGTACATTAAGTTATCATCTATAAAGATTGTAGTTACTTTCAGTTTCATATGAAGTTATCATCCTCATGGTGAAGCCCCACCAAACCCACCATATTCTGGAAAGTTACTTTCAGTTACGGATGAAGTTATCATCTATATAGAATAAAGTTATCATCCCATGGTGAAGTTACTATCATATGCATTCAAGTTATCATCCATTGTGAACAAAATTGCTATCAGTAGAGTGTAAAGTTACTGTCGAACACTCCAGTACACAACAGGTAATAACTTTCCTCACAACAGGTAGTAACTTCACTCACAATAGGCAATAACTTTCCTCACGACCGAATATACTAAATTATCACATGCATGTAGCAGTACAATTTGCATGGGGACTTTTTTTATCTTGTTTACAAGCTAAAAAAATACGATAACTCTTTCGTGGAAAGTCTGATATGCAATTCGTTTGCGCCATTGTGTTCGAAATTACGAGCTCAATAAAACAAGATACATGTTGAATATGTTTTAACATTGCGAAATTCATGTTTTTTATACCAGTCGCAAGTAAGTAACTTCATGTATAATAATTACTACCGAATTAACACAGCTTGCACCAGGAAGCCAAACAGCAGAACCTGAGCGTAGTGTATGCACAGGCGCTAAATAGCGCTATATATATGTGTGTGTTTGTAGTACACCAACTAACCTATGTTTTCTTATAAGAGTTCTGATCTAACAACAGCTGGTGTAGTGCAAATCATGATGTAGAATTTATGGATGAATTCCAGAACAATCCATTAGAGTTCGGATGATAAATTAGAGGACATTAAGGCTCTGCTGGTGAGTGCAAGCCTCATTGTCACCAAAGAAGATTCATTTGCATGAGCTCTTAGAGAAATCTTGCTAGATTCCAGGAATCTAGCAACAGCATCCTTTGCATAGTGGTTTGCTTCCCCTATAGTCATGGTCCTGCCTATGTGTGGGTAGGTGTTGAGGACATGGTCACCATTGAGTTGTGATGCTAGTTGGATCAACTCCACTTGAAACTCAAAGAGATGAATAGCTAACATGTAAGACATGTTTTCTATTTGGCGGTAGTGTTGGGGAGAAGGGGGAGCACGGTGATGCAGGAAGGGAGGTGGTGGCTCAGTGATGGAGGGTGACGATGCGGGGCCGGGGGGGCATCGCCCAAACCCTAAAGAGGGTGGCGCAGTAGGAGGTGGCTTGCAAACCGTAGACTTGCGGGGTGAGGCTGGAGGCTGAGGTGGCTGGCAAGACGAGTGGGGGAGGCGGCTTGCAAACCCTAGATGTGTGAGGATCTTGCTAGAGACCGAGGCGGGGGCGAGGAGGGTGGTGCCTGGGAGTGATGCGAGTGACCGTGAGATGGAGGCGAGAAGGGGAATGGAGGCGAGGGGTTGAGGGGAGGCATGGCGTCCAGCAGAGGCGCATGATGAAAGACTGGAAACGGCCGGGGAAAAGGTGTGGAGTTGCGACAAAAATTGATAGGCACAAGCGTAGGGTTAATTGCGTAATAGTTCAAGTGGAAACGGGTTCACACCAACGTGATCTGGGCCGCACGTGGGAGATCCAATGTCCCTAGTTGCCATTTGCACTTTACCATCCAAATGGTCATTTGCATTAGATATGTCCCCCCCCCCACACACATATAGTATAAACGACAGGGGCACCATGGTGCTCAGGCTCCATGATTGGGACTTTCTATCCATGATCGAGATTTTCCATCCATGATTGATTCAGCATGCTAAATCAATAATTTCCTTTCCAAATTGATGCCTTTTTGAATTAATGAATGTTAACGGGTTTGCTTATATATCATTGCACTTGCACGCATCTAAAAGCAATCCAAAGACATGGAGGCTTGGTGCCCAGACACTATGGTACCCCATTTCAGTGTCCTATATGTGTATATATATGTTTATATATGTATATGTGTATATATATATATATATGTATATGTGTGTATATATATATGTATATATGTGTATATATGTGTGTGTGTGTATGATTTTTTCCTCTTCGAAGGATGTTTATATATGTGGAGTTAATTCATCTTAGAAAAAAACCCCTATATATTTCAGTTTTCATGTGGATAAGCAAAATGCAAATTATATATTTGGATGAGGAGCTATCCAAGTAAGGGACGTAATTACTGGCTTCAACTTCTCAAGTTGCTGTAGTTGGATGTTATTGCTCTCTAGCCTGAAATTTCTACGTAGTACTTAATTTGGTTGTACCCAACAAATACATGTTACTTCTGAAGAATATGGGCTCGTATTTAATCTCCATGCTAATGAAACAAATCTTGACTTGATCTGCATGCACGCTTGGCTACCAGATTCAAAGCGACATCATGTGCACTCAAATACCTTTACTAAATGTACGTACATATGATTTCGGAAAAAAAATATTCATTCATAGCACCAAAGTTTTGCCGGTACCAAACATCCAGTACTCCTTGTAATATGGAAATCAAGCAAACCCTAAACCGTTTTTTTTTTGGTTACTTTGTTGACACACGCATGCAAGTTCAGACGACTAACTGTAGGTAGTAATCGACATCCGCAAGAGAAAGAGCATTTCCTTTGGCAAGATTATATAGACGAGCCAGCCAGCTTTCGGTGCTATCGCTAACCGCGCGGGATTCTCTGACGTAGCTGAAGCAAAGTCACGGTGACTTTGATTCAGATCTGGCCCTCCATCTTCCAACAAACAACCCAGATTGATCTAGTTTTTTTTGATGTTTTTTACTTCTAGTTTTTAGTTTTTAGTTTTTTCCTTTAATCTTTTTCTAGCTTTTTTCTTTTTTATATATTTCTTTATATTATCTATGTTAAAATAACCTATTTTTTAAAAATAAAAAATAGGTTATTTTAACACAGATAATATAAAGAAATATAAAAAAAGAAAGAAGCTAGAAAAAGATTAAAGTAAAAAAACTAAAAACTAGAAGTAAAAAAAAAAAATCAAAAAAAGCTAGATCAATCTGGACCGTTTGTTGGAAGATGAAGGGCTGATCTGAAGCAAAGTCACCGTGACTTTGCTTCAGCTACGTCAGAGAAGCTGCGCCGATCGCTAACTACATGCTCCTTGACGGGACTAGGAATAGTATTATGCCTTTTTTCCCATTTCTTTTCACCGGATCTAATCGGGCAGAGGAACCAAACACGAACAATCTAGTATAATTTATATACTAAATTGCCCTTCCTTTCTATCTTAAAAAAAACTAAATTGCTTTAAATCTTTAGAAGTACTATACAATATTTGATTTTTTTTGGAAAAATAATCGAATTTCTAACATTCGAATCTGCTTGAAGATTCATGCACCATCCATTGTCATCTCTAACTCCTACCAGCAGGTTCTTTCTCTCTGGTAGCGAGTTACCATGGTGGTTTCTAGATTAGGGTTAGAGTTTACTGGGTTAGAGGTTTGAGTTCATCGAAGCCCAAATTTAGAGGAAGTCGGGGTGATAGAGGTATAGCAGTGGGCGGCGGTGCCGTTGGGGGGATGGTGGTGTCGCCGACTGTGGGCTTAGGGGAGGGCAGTGAGTGGCGCAGGGCAGCAGAGGTGACGAGAACCGACTATCATTAGGAGGTGGCGGGCGGTGGTGGTGGATCCGGCGGTAGTAGTTGCTGGAGACGAGGAAGAAGGGTGGGACAGGGCAGATGGATTGTGTTGTGGTAGCGGCGGGGGAGAAGGTGTCGAGCGGAGACTATAGGAGGATGGGAGGTGGTGGTGTGGCGGCGGATTCGGCGCTAGCGATCCGTCAAAGACAGTGAAGAGGACAGCAACGACGGTGGAGGTGATGGTGGGACGGTGGAGGCGGGACTCGGGAGGGTGTTGGGGGGGGGGGGGGGTAGCGGTTGGGAAAGGGAGTGAGGAGTTAGGATTTGGTTTGGAGGGAGGTTTTTATATATGATAGGTGGGATAGTGTGGGCTATTGATTTTTGATGCGATGGTTAAAAAAGTGATTAATTTTGGAGAATAAATCAGTTAAAAATTGTATAAACAGACCCATAAATCTTAAAGCAACACTGTTAAAAGCATTGTAGTGGGCAGTTAGAGCACGATCTTTGCAGCGAAAGAAATAAGACCGGATCAGTGTGTGTCAAAATTTCTATCTTTTTACTCTCTCGAAAAAAGAGAACCTCTCGGCTGCATGTGTCCCATCATTGGATGATGCGTCCAATTACTGGACCAAGCTAATCCATCATCGAATCTGAGGAAGTCCAGAAAGCCCACCACAAAGTTATTGTTCGTTTCCAGCCCGACCCAAACACATTGGAGGCCCACTGCCTCAGATAATCTTTTTTGTTTTTGGCAGACTGTAGCGATTCCTAGACGGCTAGACCTGAACCAGATCTTGCAACCTTGCACTCAAAAAAGAATCTCTATCGTATAATAAAAGCTCCTGATAAGTGGTTACGGGTAGAACAAAAAGATAGAAATCCAAGAAATTATATATAAAAAAAATAAAATCCAGCCTTTAATTTAGTAGACTATAATTATATTTAACAAATCATAACTCATAGCTGGTACTTTTTTTAGGCCTTTTCCAGTGGATTGAAGAAGCTTGGGACATTGGCGGTGCAGGAGCTGCCGTTCTTTTGACACAACCAAGGTCAACTGTTTTCCCTCCGATGTACACAAGAGGGCTTCCAACAAGGGCATTTGATCATTTATCCCATAAGTTAAGATGCAATTGATGATTTATTCTTAACGTAGCATTGACATATAGACCCAGAATCCACGTATCAATAAGATATCATAAAGTAAATTCTATGAATTAGTAAGATGTCATGTGTCGTACCAATTCATACAAATGCACCCCGCGTCATCCATTGCACGACATATCTGCCCCGCTGCTCACCTGTCGACGCTGGTTATCACAAGCCACCACCCACCAGCAAGATGACAAGATGATCGGCAGGGGGTGGCGCCTGAACTTGAGGATGGCGCTAGGATGCACACTACTCCTCCCGTTCTTGCCGTTGAAGACGACGACAGATGTGATTATTTGGGCTTATTTTTGATGGTTTATAGCTGAAAAGCATTGTAGCTGGCTGAAAAAACACTGTAGCTGACAGAGGCTTATTTAACATAATTAAATTTAAAAAAATTAAAAAAAATATGTTAGCCTATTACGTATAATACAAACAAATACGGGAAAAAAGAATCGGCAAAAAAGCTCAACAAAAAGTCAAAAGTTCAGAAAAAGACGAAATTTATAAATAGTGAAAAATAAGCCGGAAGCTAAAAGCTGAAGCCAAAACGATCACAGCCACTGTCCCGCAAAGAAGGAAGTAGAAAGGGCAAAAGGAGATGCTCGGCCATGCCCCCACGTTTCGTCATTGCATCGCTCGCAGAGGGTACGTGTCGCAAATTCGGGTGCGCCTATGAGTTGCGATTGGCGAGGGTAACTGTAAAATAGCAATAGCGTAGATATAATCCATTCTCTGTTGTAATATATAATATTAAAAATATCATAAATAAAACCAAGTTTACAAACATAAAAATCAACTTGAATTGATAATGTTGCAAGAATTCTGTCTTATGATCTGCAGCCAATTGTTCTCCAGGTATAATCATTTATAGTCCATATGTTTTTACTATTACGAAAGATAATCACATATATACCGTCAAACCATCTAAAAATGTTTTGATAAAGCTCACCCGAAAGAAACAAAGAAAGGAAAGAAAGAAAGAAAGAAAGAAAGAAAGAAAGAAAGAAAGACGAGACGACTCCTTGAACGAGAGGATTTTGAGCAGGTGGGAGGCTAACTCAGAGGTCTGTCAGTCGGTCAGTCCCAAGCTAGGCCGTAGGGCTAAAGCCAGCAAGACAAATGTTAATCATGTGGGCTTTTTTTTTGTGGCTTATGGCTGAAAAGCACGGTAGCTGGCTGAAAAAACACTATAGCTGACAGAGGTTTATTTAGCATAATTAAATTTAAAAAAATTAAAAAATATAAAAAATATGTTAGCCCATTACGTATAATACAAACAAATACGGGAAAAAACCGGCAAAAAAGCTCAACAAAAAAGCCAAAAGTTTAGAAAAAGACGAAATTTATGAATAGTGAAACATAAGGCGGAAGCTAAAAGCTGAAGCCAAAATGATCACAGCCCGACCGGTTTATTTGCAGAGGCAGATGGCTCGGCCACTGATGCAAATATGCAACGTACGTACGGACGGGAGTGTAATCATAGGCGGAGCCAAGAGTTTTTGGCAAGAGTACAGTATTTTGAATTCAAATTTATAAAAATATCAGTATATATGTGAGAAAGATAGAAATATCACTTTTATCGTATAGTTACCTGGTGGTAGCATCATGGAGCTGACACGTGGCCAGTGAAGCCATGTGGCCGTTTGGCAGGGGCTTGCTGCCCGACCACCGTACGCCTCCTCTCTGCCGCCCTGCCATCGGACGGCATGTATTAAGTCAGTTAATTACCTGCCTAAATTAGTATTTTATATTTACTTCTTGTTCAAATTTTTAAATATAGCAAATGAGCTAAAAAGTACAAAATTTTATGTTCAGCCTCCTGACACAACATACTTCATTGTGTAATTTTTTTTAACAATTTTATCCGCTCTGAATGTTACTAAAAAGTTCATACGATTATAATATTTGTAGGAGTTGTTACATATAGCAAATGAGATCCAAAAATTATGAAATTTTATGTGCAATCTCTTGACACAGTCATCCTAACTGTCTATTTTTTTAGGAATTTTATATATTATGAATTTTGCTCGACTGATGCTGGCGCACCCAGCCCCACATGGGTGGAGCGCCGTAACATGATCTTTTTTGAAATAATCTTATTTTTGTTGAAATTACAGTAATATACCTTTATTCAACCGGTGGGTGATACATCGATAAGTCACGTAAGTTTTGTTTGCAGGTGTTTTTTGAAATAAAAGGGCAGACAAGGTAGGTTGGTTATTTTGTGATTTTGGTAGATTCTCGAGTGTATGAAATCTGTTAAACTCACAATAACATTTTGTAATCGTCGTATGTTGTTATAATGTGACAAATTTTGAAAGAATTTTGTGGGCACAATTGAGGTGGCAATGATTCGTAAACACGAAGGTAAATGATATTGCAATGCAACAGAAAATTCATACACGGAGGATAATTTTGGTTAAATGGCATAATGATAACAAAAAGATAGTTGATCCGATAAGGAGGTTACATGGCATGCAAGCTAAGAAACCAAGAATGATACACATATGGACGAAGAGGGTCGAACTACTGCATTGACCGCAGCCATTTGCCCTTCCTCGCGAGGTCAGCGTTGTAGTCCTCATCGGCCGCGCTGGACTTAGCCACCAGTTCATGATTTCTCTCGCGCTTCTCCTTGCGAGCCTCACGCTCCCTGCTCCTGCACGCCTCTAGGTGAGCTTCTGTCTCCCACCGGATACGCTCTCTTTGATCTTCAACGCGTCGCCGTGCTTCCATCCTCTCACGTGCTGTCTGTGCATCCCACTCCTCGTAGTCTAGCTACCACTGGTCGTACAAGTGGATCTCCCGATCGATCCATTTATGGTATGCGTATAGCATATTCAAAGACTGTGGAAAGATGGGAGAGCTTGTTAGTGCATACCATATAAGAGAATTTGTAGGAGAATACACTATAACCCATCCTTACCGGCTACTGGTAACAGGATGTGTCCCACCGCCAGTCGGGATAGCCCCAAGCATAGTTACCACAACTGCAATAATGCATGCCTAAGCTCTGGTGGTCATTGGACTTGAAGAACTTGCATGTGTCCCTGTACCAGCAGAGAGGTGGCGTCTCCCCCATGGGTGGATCCTATGGCAAACACTCGATCAAAATGTTCAGGAATGGGTTGGGGTTGGAGGTACGGTGGGCTTCATTTGTGGGAGGTGACCTCCTGACACGGGCCACTTGTTTGTCTCTGGCTGCTGCTGCCCTTGCTAGTCGAGTGATCTCCTCCTATTACTTCTCCATGGTAGTGTTTTAGCCGTGGTGCAGAAAACATGGTGCCGAAAGGGTAGTACTTATAGGCTAAGCCCACACAGCGTATGCTTTATAAGTCTAATTTGGATTGGGCAAATTCACATCTGCAATGCAAGGGCACGTCTGATGATTCATGGGCTAGCGTACCATTATGTCCACACGTATGTCACTTTGTCTATACCATCGCCCCTCATCGGCTCCCTCGTATGTACATTTGTTACTTTATCCGTGCCGCCCCCCTCGTCCGCTCCCTCATCCACACATATGTCACTCTGTGTGTGCCCTTCCCCCTTGCTCGCTCCCTTGTGCGTACATTTGTCACTCTGTCCGTGTCGTCCCCCTCACCCACTCCCTCATCCGCACATATATCACTCTGTGCATGCCGTGCCCCCTCGTCTACTCCCTCGTTCGCACATATGTCACTTTTACCATACCATTGCTGTACATCGATAATGAGTCCATAATTTTTACCGGCAACACATTGGGTTCCCTTTTCGCTCGGCTACAAACACCAGAAATTAAGGACGCGTTGTCCACGCACATCACCATGGGCGAGATGGGACGGCATGGTAAAACTGACATATATGCAGACAAGGGAGCGGGCAAGGGAGACAAACACAAACATAGTGACATATGTGCGGACGAGGACACAGGCAAGGGGGACAGCATGGACGATCCAACATATGTGCGAAGGAGATAGGGAGAAAGGGGCCGACATATGTATGAAGAAGAGATGTCACACATTGCAAAAGATGGTTGCTGCATGGTGGCCGTGCAGCCTACGATTTCAATCACTAATTAAATTAGCATTGTATATCGCTAATTACGATTAAATTAATATGAATTAACATGGTAAATTCAGAGTATATAAAATTCCCAAAAATTAGATAATTCGGATGAGTGTGTCGGTAGACTACACATAAAATTTTATAATTTTTGGTGCTCATTTACTGTATATAACAACACCTACAAATAGCATAATCATATAAATTTTTGAGCAAAATTCACACTAGATAAAATTATAAAAAAAACTACACAATCAATTACATTGTGTCAGGAGGCTTCTCACAAAATTTCATAATTTTTTTGAGCTAAAATACTATATTTAGAAAATCAAAGATATAGTAAATATAATTAAGGCAGGTAACTAAGCCTGCTAATTTTCGGTGGCAAGGCGGTAGAGAGGGAAGCGCACGGTGGCCAGATGGCAGGCGCGCGGGCGCATGCTGGATGGGTGGCAAGCCCCTATCGCATGGTCACGGGGCTCCACTGGCCATGTGTCAGCTCCACGGCACTGCCACCCGGTGACCATGCGGTAAAGTGATATTTCTGCTATTTTTGTGTGTATATTGAATTTTTTGGAAATACGATTTCAAAACATGCAAAAGTGCCAAAAATTCGCCAACTGGGTGCCTGGTATGCATAGGCGCCCATGTTTTAAAAAAATTATATTTATATTTTTGTTTATATGTTTTAATTGAATTTAGACTTTATTGTAATTTGATAATACTTAAGGAAATTAGATGTAAATTGTTTTTCATGCCATCTTTTTATATGTCATAAATAGTTTGACACCTATTTTTTTCTCTGCCTATGTTGCACCATGTGAATGGTATGAAATTGTTTTATTTGATTTTTTTTATTACAAGGAATACTCACATGCATACACACCACCACGCACACACACGCGAGTGCACCATCTTAGCACACACCTACAAAGACACGAGCCAGGGTAAATCCATGACCTCACAAAATTCCTACTGAAATGTCAGGATTTGAACCTTAGTAGGTTTGAGTCATATACTTACAACTCTACCACACCACCAAAATGTGGTTCTTGTGTTTTATTTTATTTAGCTCTTGGGAACTTCTTTAGTTTCTAATTCAAAAATCAAGTGTCAGATTCTCGGTTTGTTTGAGCTATCAAGACCATCACTGTGAGTGCAATGATTCAAAATTAATGGAGTGTTGTATATGAGACATTTTACTTACAAATTTTGAAGCCATATATGACGTTAATAGTCTACATGAATACTATCATACTAAGTATGGATGTACTAAAAACCGTTCGTGCTTTTCAAGTGGTAAGATATATGAACTGTCATGCGGATTATATAGTGTAATAATAAAAATATATATAATTTATTTGTCAATGTTAGTATTTATTATCGTTATTATGTCATAAAATTAAATTATTTTTACAATTAAATATGTAAAGTAGCCAATCAATTGGGCTCAACTACTTATATAGTAATGTTAAAGTATCATGTGAATACAATATTCATAATGCATGGTTTACCCAATACTAACATTTTATTACTCCCTTCATCCTTTTTTAAGTGATGTTTTTACTTTTTTTCGAACTACAAGATGTGACTTTGACCATTTCTATTTGTAACTTTATCTTATTATATACTAATAAAATTATAATATTATAAAAATATTTTAGATGATAAATCTAATGATATAGTTTTCATGTAAGTAATTAGGATAGTTTTAAACATATTAGTAGTTAAACTTTTAAAGGTTTGACAGTATGGTTTGTACGACAACACTTAAAAAAGAATGGAGGGGTAGTTGATAATCACTTAATAGCTCCATATTTAAACATCAATGATGCAGCTCAACACAAAAAATTTTAGCTCCGCTACTGAGTGTAATAATACATATTATTCCATTTTAGTTGTTCGCCCGGCCAACCATTGCAAGGAAAGGTGGTGATAGATGGGTCACGAATCCCGAAATATTTGCCTGATTAACATCATGTACGCTGCTTGACCCATCAAAGGCTCACAGATCATGGCACAAGTAAAGGGCATTCATAGTGATTGCACGACAATATTTATACCTATATATTACCTAAAAAAACTATAGACATCACTTCACTAATATATAATTGGTCCATTTTTTTGAACTGCTGCTTATTATATAATAAGTAGTGATTGATGAGAGAAGTCAAAACCAAAAGTCGCTGAAAAGACAAAACGAATAAGGCTAATGTCTACTAGTGGGGCCAATCAACAAATTAACAGATCTCTTACATTTCTCTATCTCCCACCAATGGACCGACCGACCTCTTCCCTCCCATTGATCGCCTCCCTCCACTTCTCTCAGAAATGTCACCGGTCGGCCACCCTATCCACCCTTGTCGGTGTTGATGGCCCCCTCTATCTCGGATCCGGTCCGATCTGAGTTGGCAGCGCCCAGATCTGACTAGATCTGAGATAACATTGGTGGACGGAGGCAGGCGGCGAGGCATGGAGTGGCCTAGTCGCGTGTGTGAAGCAACAAGGTGGCCCTGTGTGGAGCAAAGCAATGCGTGGATAGCTCAGCGGGCGGGAGTGGAACAACGCAGCGGCTCGGCGTGGAGCAGTGGCGGCGCTCGGCATGACGATGTAGAGTGGCGTAGCAATTCGGCGGGCCGATGTGGAGTGGCATCACGGGCTAGCGTGGAGCAACGGTGACGCTCTGCGGGTTGACATAGAGTGGCGCGGCGTCTCGGTGAGCCATCATGGAGCAATGTGGCAGAGCGTGTGGAGTGGGCCCGGTAGAAGTGTAGGGCCCATGAATTGTGTGTTAGGTTTTGTCTCTAAGCAATTGTCATGTATGAGACACTGCCTCTCGCATTTTTCTTTAATTTTCTCTCCACTCAGCATAAATTTTACTACTTGGCAAGTTAATTAATGCCGTGAACATTTATAAAGGAGAACCCATTGGGACTGCCCTTGACGTGAGTGAGTGAGCCACCCACACAGCGTCACGCATGAGAATCACATCGCATCACGTCCTTCTTGGTGCTTTTTTCAGTTACCTAGAAATCCATGCCATTTTATTTGGAATTGTTCACACAATTGTCATTGTAGCCATTTTTCTTTAAATTTGGCTCTCGAACATCTGTTTTTATAAATCTAGCCCTCTTCGTGGACCTACCAAGCTCAGCAGGCATCTATCAAACTAGAAGAGCTCAACAGGTGGCCTATCGAGCTACAATAGCTCGGCAGGCCACCCGCCAAGCTGTTAATCGCATTTAATTAGTACTAATCATAATTACTTAGCACTAACCATGCGCTTAATTAAGCGCTAATCCTGTGCATAATTGTTGTACTTAATTACAGAGTATTGTCCACAATATTTAGTTATATAAACCATGTTGCTTTGGTCATTATAACCCCCAATTATTACATTTTATTTCATCATCTCGAGGCTTTTAAGTGTCAAACCTACATTTGCCTTATAACAATAGCATCTAGGGAATGTCGGTACTAATAATAATAATGCACTTTAAAAATATTAGAATCATTGGTAGTTTAATATATGCATGCGCTTATCTTTGAATATTCAGCCAGTAGCTTTGCAACGAGTACGTACTAACCAGCACAATGGTTGAATAAATCTTTGTACAGGGATAAGGTAGCTTGCCTCATGAACCAGGTGTATGCACTTTGATCTATTGAATTCGTGACTAGCGTTAACAAAAACCTCCTCTACTTGCTGATTTGCTCCAACAAGTTACAACCTAAATTAGTTTAGCTCTAGTTCTTACTCTATTATGGAGGCATTTGTATTGACTTTTGTTGATAGCTTTTGGCTATGATTTATGACTTTTAACTGAAAGTAAATAGTTATGGTTGAAAGAAGTGGTTTTTAGAAGGAGTGGACGAACGGTGAAACAGTGAGAGAGAGAGAGAGAAGCATATGCGTGACAGGAGCGAAATGAGTAAGGTGCGTGATGCACCTGTGACCCCTGTCTTATCACAGAGCGACACGGTAGCGAGAGGAGGGAGTAAATCCTAAATTTTATCCCGTGAAAGAATTTTAATTTTATACGAATAAAATAGCAGTGCCTACATGTATTTTCAAAAACTACAGTAGCAAATTGCCAATATTAGAAGTGAATTCTTAAGAGAAATATTAGAAGTTCAGATATAAACTACGATTTGCTCGTAGTTGTGCAAAATCATTGCGCAAGCTGTGATATGAAAGGTTCACAAGATTAGGCATCATCTTGCAAGTGTAATAAAATATTGTGCACTCTTAATTACCACTGATATGATTATCGCTAATTAATTATGATTAATATCAATTTAATATGATTGGCACTAATTAAAACACTAAATAAAATATGATTAATTTAGTGTTTTAAGTAGCACTAGTTAAATGCAATTTGTATTAATTAATTATGATTAGTACTAATTAAATACGCTTAGTGCTAATTAAATACTACTATTCGGCTGCACAGTGTCGGCGGGCATATACTGAGCATGGGCAGCTTGGCAGGTCTATAGAGGGGACTAGATTTGCAAAAAGAAACATTCGGCGTCAAATTTAAAAGAAAAAAGTGGCTACAGTGATAATTATATAAATGGGTACTTTATTTGGCGTCATGGCTCTAGTTTTTTTACATCCTGGCTCTCATGTGTTGAATATGGCCTTGTTCTTCTTAGCTTTTAAGCAACTTTTAAATTTTTTAATAATTATTATTTATTAGACAAATAAACAGCAGCTAAAATTTATAAACCACGGCTAAAAGATCAGATACCCTCTCTCTCCCTCACTCACTCGCTCTCTCTGCAATTAAAGATATGTACGGTCAGAGACCGAGTGGCACTGGATGCATAGAGCAGTGCAGAGGAGAGGAGACTGAGCGTGCGACGCAGATGCAGATGAGCCATTCGTCCTGTGCTTTGCGGCTAATGGTCCAAGGTCACTACACAAGGGTCCAAAAAAATGAAGAGGAAAAAGAAAGTCGCTTTGCCGCGGACGCTCACATGGGTAGCACAACGCTTTTTTCTATTTATGCCGTTGCTGCCCCTGCCTGCCCTCCTGTAGATCACGATGCAAGCTGCCGCTGGTGCCACTTTGATGCTGAAGCATCTACTGTTCTTTTTACATGCACAATCTACTACTACAACCACTATTCATTTCTGTGTATGAAGCAACATACATACTCCTAGTGATCGAGAGGAACCACACTTCAACGCCGTGTACGAACTTAACGTACGGAACTCGAAAGTATTTTCAACTTAGTAAGAATCACACAGATGCATTGGACCCGAAATGGAGAAGCACGCAGAATTTTTTAAAACAAATTATTTTTTATTAATACTAGATAAATAAATTACTGCTTAAAAAATTATAGAAATAATCATCTGTCGCCGTTTCAAATGGTGACAGAGGTTATATCGTCATTTGAATCTAGGACAGAGTTCCTATCGCTATTTGACGTTGAACCAATGGACGACGGAGTGCCACGTCCACGCCACAAGTCATGTCGCTATTTCAATTGATGACAGAGAGATCAACCATCAATTGAAATGGCAATAGAAGTCCCTGTAGCTTCAATCGCCATTTCAAATAACGATCCCTGAACCCTCTGTCTCCATTTTAAGCTGAGGAAATTGGCTGAAATTCATTTTAATTCGGTAAAAAAAAGAAAGGGGGAGAAGAGGAGAGGAGAAGAAAACATAGAAAATAAGGCTAGAAACTCAAGGTGTGAGAGGGGACGACAGGCATGGGCTGGGTTATGAGGCCGTGACCCTTACCTCGAAGGCACGAGCATCTATGATCTCATAAACCCTAACCCCTAATCCCCGATCTACCGCTCAATACCAGTGAATCTTACACCTCTAGAAACCCTTCCACGACTACGCATATACCCTCGAGCCTTGGCCACAATGCAAGCACAAACTTGACATGATAGTCCAGGTTTCTAATGACAACATGCACCTAGGATGTTGATTCTTTCGCCGCCCTCTATTCATGGTAAGTGGTTCACTTACTATCTATACTTCCACACATCCACCGTTTGTAAACATCTCATCTTGCTTGTAGCCCACGGATTGCAAGTTCATCGAGTGAATTGATCAATCATATCTAATACCTACCTAGGTTTACATGCACACTCTTCAAATCTGCCTAAAAGAGTTGCAGGGGAGCTTTAGATCGAGAGGACCAATAACGACAAGCTCCACAGGTAGAGAATCACGAAGAGGAAACAACAAGGAGGTAGTCCACCTTGACAACGACTACCATCCGTATTGCTGCTGCGCTAACCCGAGCTGCAATTGTGCTAGCCACTACAGCAACAACCAGCCACATCCACGCCACCTTGATGAAAGCCACTCCATTTGGGTGTCCTACAGTGTTCTATTTTCACCTTAGGGGCATTCTCTCTCAGGTCCTACTAGAACTATGTACATCGATATTGTTTTTGTTCAACAAGGGCTACATTATGGTTTGAGATCCGTGCATGCTGCCATTTATATCGTACAAGTAGTACAATTTAAAATTCCACAAGGTGTGCCATGCTTATGCGCAAAGTTTACTAGAAATTTGACAACACACAACACTTTTTCTGAGTAGAATGACAACAAGCAAAACATTTCTCAGTGAATTGATAGCACACGTTAGCTTTTCTCAATGAATTGACAACACGTGTTCGCTCTTCTTGGTTAGTTGACAACACGCACCCATTTTTCTCAGTAAATTGATAGCACATACAAGCTTTTCTCAGTGAGTTGACAACACGTACCAGCTTTTCTCATTGAATTGACAGCAAGCGTCAGCTTTTCTCAGTAAGTTGACAACACGCACCGGCATTTCTCAGTGAATTGACATCACACATCAGCTATCCTCTGTGAATTGACAACATGCACCAACTTTTCTCAATGAATTGACAACAACGTGATATTTCCTCTGCCCACAAGATTCGCTCTCGCGGACGTGAGTAAACTTCTATTAAGTAAAATTTACTCCCAAACACTATGCGCTGACTGCCTACAAGAAGGGGCCAGACTCCACAACAAGAGCTAACACTCCACTTAAGCTAATCTCAAAAATAGGGGAAGAGGGGAGGGAGAAGAGAGGTAGAGGACATTACTTCGCTAGGGTTAGGTATGTTGAACTATGGAGAGATGCTTTAGAAGTGGAAGTGGGTTGTGAAGAAGGGATTTTACCCTGATAGTTCTAGCAAGGATGCAATTATGCCACCAGAGTTTTCATGTCCGTAGTGCAACTGCGGTAATCTGACATAGATCATTCAGTCAACACAACTAAGCACCGCTGTCGGATGCACTACACATGCGGCGATAAGCGCGTAAGCGAATATCACATATTGATAAATCACATTGTATGTTTCATTTCAGATATCGCTAACTTTCTCTGTTAATGATGGTAGACAATAGAGCGTTACTATTTCTTCCAATGGATTGACGATCTGGAGAGGAATGACATGGCATTCATCAAGTAAAAATACATGCTCAACTACCCAGTGGTGCCTGAGAAATTACTAGTTAGAAACCTTACACCTGGTAGGACAAGGAAAATACCGAGAGAGGGGAAGGCAAGAGAAAGATGCCGATGACCCCCCCGATGCCCCTGCTGAACTGGAGGTTATTTCGGACTAGAACAAGCCTGTACATGTCCTAGAAGCCAAGTACTAGGCCACCATCGCGAAGGGCAAAGTCTGCAGGGGAGATAAGGGAACCAAATGCATAAGATGTATGACCATAAGCTTGACTTCTTTTCCATCCCAGTGTTTCCGATTCTAAAAGGTGCACATGTATCTTTGCGGTTAATGGTTCGTGCATATTGCTATTTGTACCGTAGGAGTAGTAAGGCAACATATATACACTTAATGAAACCCTACGTGCTATGTAATTCACATTTTCACTACTAAATGTTATGTCATGTTTGAAATTCATAATTAATTAAACCAGAATCATAAATGCAACATGAGGCGTATGAGTTAAATTCGAACGTTAATAGTTAGCTATTATTTAAAAACTACTGAAAACACAAAAATGCAAGATTTTGGGACAAACATACATTTTTATTTATAGTCGAACTGTGTCGCCCTATTGCCAATTGAACTAATGACGGAGTCCTGCACGTTACAACGTAGGATTGTCGCTAATTCAAGTTGACAGAGAATTATTTCTGTAATTTTTTAAATGATAGTATATTTATATAATATTAATAAAAAATAAATTATTTGAAATTTTTTTTGAGGCATGCAAATGGTATCGGTGGGCAGCACTTGGTGGGAAGCAAATTTTATAGCATCTGGGAGAGGGCCCTTCCCCATGGCATTTTTTCCGAGTTGGTGCCTGCTGCCTGCCCGGCCGTGACCAGCACCGCACATCTGCATCTCCCTGTTATTTCCCAATCAAGCCTCCTACACGGCTACACTTGCGCAACGTGTCCAATATATACTAAAATAGTGTATTTGACCTAGCCATTTCAGTACAGTACGCTTACACTGTGGACGACTGGTGCCTTGGTGGTGCATGCCGTCCTCTTCGCTCGTGTTTTTCAGGTACAAACGCAGCACGTATAAACCCCGTACGTGCAATGCATTGCAAGAATTCAAAGATTCCAATTTCGGCACCTGGGTTTACTTAGCAATCAAGTGCTTAGACCGTCCTTTCTGCCAATTTTTGACCAACTGTGATCATAAAAGAATGACCACCCAAATGGTAATACAGTATTAAATTTAGGCAACTGAGCAACAGAGCAAGCCTTCTCCGTGGCAATCGAGTACATGTTTGACCTCCTTTTCAAGCAGCTAGCGAGCTGGAGATGTTTAACTTGAACAAGCACGCTGAAGATAGTACTACGGAATCAATGATCAATCCCCACTATTATACATTCGAAGCAAATGAAAAAAGGGCATTGTTTTGATGAATCTAAGCATCTAGCATTCTAGCTAGCTCCCTCATTGTCTTCCTTTGACCAGAGACCATATTTCGTCCTGCTTTATTACCAGCTGATAGATCAGTACATGGAACTGGGGAAACCAGTTTACAATGAAAGACTACGTCCTGTTTATTTTAATTTGAGCTTCTGATTTCTATTTTTTATTATGTTTAAATTTTATCCTTTTCTGTTTTTTGGTTTTTTTAGCTTTTTTATCGGTTCTTTTTTCGTATGCGTTTGTATTATCTACGATGAGCTTACCTGTTTTTTATTTTTAATATTTTTTAAATTTAATTACGTTAAATAAGCCGTCATCAGCTACATTACAATTTCAGTCAATTACAATACAATTTTAGTCATAAGCCATTTTTTCATCGTAACTGAGTGAGCTGTAAAAAAGGGTACATAATAGAGGAGTCTAAAGCAGATTAACAGAATTAAAACAGGCCCCAACACTATGCTATCATATTACAAGCTTTTCATCAGGCAACACCCATAGGATCCAAGACTTGGGCTTGCCCATCCTGCAGTGTCCGGGCTTTCTGCTGGAGATCATGCACCAACGACTCCGTCTTGGTCACATCCTCCTGCCGCTGGAGCAACTTCCATCGCTGCATGAGACAAATGACCTTTTGTAAATCACATATAGAGGAGATCGAATTAGAATATCCCTAAACCCAAAATCGTTGCGGGTTAACCATAGGGCCCACGCAGTTGCCCCAAGCAGATGGAACAGCACTCTGTTTGCTTCCTTCCCAGGATATTTGCAATCAGAAGCAAGGTTGTCAGAATCTCGATTCTATCATACGATCATAAGATTTTACGATCTAAGATTGACTAGACCGATCCAATTCTACGATAGAATGTTAATATTCTTATAATTCTATCCAAACTTTTATACGATCACGATCAAAATTTTCATACAATCCTACTTGATTCTATTATTTTGTTATAAGTAATTACTTGTATACTTCCTTTTAATTGATATACGATCTTACCTTTACTCTACAATTTGTAAAGGAAAGTTCAAATACATAATTTTAAAAATACAATAGTGTTATAATACACTGTAGATTTTTAAAAATATTTTTTTACTAGAATCAAATATGATCTTAGATTCTACATCGATCCTAAGATTTAAGATCTTACCAAAGAATCTTCGATCTAATTTAGAATCACGACTCTAACAACCTCCACTAGAAGAGAATTGAATCGAATTGTTTGGGGCTATAGACCAGCCAAGATTCTCTCTAAGGCCCCGTTTGGCACAACTCTAGCTCCGAGATCTATGCTGGATCTGTAGTTTGTTGACTAAATTAAAGTGATTTAAATATTTTTATTTAATATATAATATAAATGAAATGAGTCATGTAAATACACTTAACACGCCTGCAACTCTAGATCCAGGATTTCCTAGAGCTACAGATGACCAGCTCTAGGAAATCTACAGATTTTCTAGAGCTAGAGCTCTGCCAAACAGGGCCTAAAGACACACCAGACAAACTTTGCCAGGGGCAGTGAAAAATAACGTGTTCAGCTGACTCTAGTTCGCCACACAATTTGCAATTAGTGTTAAAGTATAGGTAAATTGCTTATCTTTTCTTATCAGTTTAGGTTTTTGAATAATTAAACTAGTTAGTTCATATAGCTTAATATGGTATTAGAGTCAAGAGGTCTTAGATCCAAAACTCGTTTGACACAATTAAAAAATTACTACTACATCTATTCCACGGCTTAGGTCTGAATGAGCCTACATGTGAGGTAGTGAATTATTCGTCTTTTTTATCAACTTAAAATTTTAGATAAACTAGTTAATGAATGCAACTTAATAGTTAGCACTCCCCTCCCAGTTCCTATGAGCTGATTGTTCAGCGGAAAGGGATTCTATTATGGCACATAAGCCAAAGGAAAATTCTAATCATCAACGGCAATTTCAAGTTCCATAATCCTTTCATCGTCGCATTGACCACACATCCAAAAGTGATTGCCTGTACAGGGTAACACGGATGTTGTCGAGAATGTGCCAAACTTTTCTAAAACACATTTCGCCTTGTCAGCGTCAATGGATAGGCAGGTTGTTCTAACTATCTCCTGCAAATCTTCCCACTCCAAAAACCCTAATTTGTAACGATCCTATTTTTTGGAACAAGACTGTTGTACTTCTCACAACTGTCCAAGAGTTCAGTTACGGTTCGAGAGAGTATCATATTTGCTCACAATCATTTAAAAAAGGTTAATTTGATTAAAATATGACCCAACGGTCAACTTTAACAACTTAATGGTTGTCCAAACCCAAAAATTAACTTATATTCAGAAAAACTGAAAAATCCCCATAGGGACGTTTGAGTGCGGTCTAACCCTAATACAAAAACTTGGAACATTTTGTCCTCTTCTGGTGTCTGTTTTGATGAAATAAGCAAGACTGAGTACACTAAGTACTCAGCAATCCACATTGAGAAATACTATTTAACTAATTACCAGTATTTCAAGATATAAGATGTGTTGGTTTAATTATTATATTTGTGGATACAATTTTATTAGTAAACAATTTTTCTAAAGAACAAAAGGTTAACTTCTTAAAGGAAATGGATTTAATCAACTCAATTACCAACTTGAAATCTCACCAAAGCTACTTATGCCTTGTTATTACAATCACCCATGAAACACAAATCAATAACATAGTGCACCACAGCATTACCACCAATCCAACCATAGCCTCCTCCTTAGGGTAAGGTCGTGGACTCCAACTATCTCGTGGCTTCTCACGAATCATCATTGATCCTAGTATCATTTTATAATTCTATTGGCAAAATGCCGAATTCTCTTAGTAGTGTAAAACATTTAAATTCCTAATTTATCATGGTATACTTTATAGTATTTTATTAGTACTAAACCTTATCAAGGTAAATATGGTCATCAAATAAAACATGACCTTTTCAGTGGTAGGGTATAGCTAAATTATCATGCCATTCTAAGCAATTATTTTGAATAAATAACATCGCATAAATAAAGAATAATGAAAATAATAATAATTAAAGAATATCGGTTCAATATGATTAAAAATATGTTGCATGCCTCCAAAGTCTTTGATTATTTCACTGTAGGCTTCAGATTTACACTATCCATTGTAATTATTCCAATGGCTTTTCCATTGGCCAACTAGTCGAATCCAGATACTAGAGCCAACTAGTCAAATCTGGATACTAGTGTAAAAGAGTGATTTCAAATGAGCTCCTACTTTGCAGAATGTAAGTTGGGAATAAAATACAATAAAATAACCAAAAAGACAAAAAATAGGTTTGGACGAATAGGGTTTAATCAGTGCTTGGTTTAGCTGAACGGAATTAAAAATAGATTAAATGGGCTTGAGATGGTCCAAGTGGTTATAGATGGGTTTATGTGAACAATTAACAAGTTTTGCATGATACCGGTTTAAGATTGGAAAAATATCAGTTTGGGTTGTGAATAGGGCTAGGCTACAGTAACAAACTCGGCCTAGTTTGGGTTTTATCAGAGTCTATTTAGGCTAAACAGAGTTGATAATAGGCTTCATGGGGTTAAAATGGTCCAAATAGGTATAAATATGTCTATTGGGTTCTCGATAAATAGTAACGAGTCAAGTTGAACAGTAATGGTTTGACTATTCATTGCGGATTGGGTTGGGAATAATAACAGGTTTATAATAGTATTCAACGTTGGGATATAGCAGTAATGGGTCGGTTGGCTACATTATTTGCTAAAGGGTTAGGCTCGGCCCGACTGCTTTTGGCTTGTGGGCTATAACAGCCTTGCCCAATACAACATAGTGTCATTGTCCTCTTCTCAGTGATGCTACAGTGCCGACAAACAGAGCATAGCAACAGCGGGTGATTGCGACACCGTCGAGGGTCACCGTCAACAAATAAGTGCACAAATGGGTCCTAGGAGGTGTGAGAATTCCATTTGGGGCTTAGCAAGGTTTGGAGATCGTTGTGGACAGTCGACGATGAGAGAAGCTTGTTGGAGCTCTTCCATGACACCATGGCATTCTAGTGGCTACTCGGTGAGGGAGAAGGTGTTTTGAGCATTACGGACACATAGCAAAGGTCATGGTGGTGGCGGTTTAGGCTATGAAGTTTCGAGGTGAGCTGTCCACGGCGAGAGTGCTTGGTTCAACGATGGCGCTCGCAGTCGGCATTCTAGGAGCTAGGGAAGGCTAGGGCAGGGCCAGGGTTGGGTTCGTGGAGCTCGGGCGGTGTTATGGTTGAATGGAATAGGAGATTGGTAAATGTTAGCGATAAATTTGAAAATTAGGGCTCATCGGGCTTTTCATGGTGGCGACGATGATGTCTTGGCCAGCAGTGGAAAGAAGAGTAGTGGAAGGCGTTTGGAGCTAGTATGTGTTGCTTGAGATAGTTAGCCGGGCTTTAAAGGGCAAGTAAGGCGGTGGGAGCAGGAAACCAGTTGTTGCAGTGTGGAGCATGGCCGACGGAGGTGGCGTTCAGGAGCTTTCGATGATCTTTGGTGGCACAGTCGGTATTGTGGTGGCGTCTTGGTTTCAGTGTCCTCTTGGCGCTAGAGAGCTTGCAAACGGCGATGGTCAATTGCGGGCACACATGTCTAGCCGGAGAGGCTTTGTTTGGTGGCGACGGCGAAACGAGTGCCAGTGGCTATGGCGCGTGGCCAGGTGATGAGACAGGCATTAAGTAGGGATGACAGAGTCTGTCAGAATAGGGTACGACCTTTGATAGGGTTGGTAGTGGTGAATAATGTGTTGTGGCGGTGGTGCACTGGGAAGAGCCTAATGTCGGAGAGGGAACAGGGATGGCGGCATATTTTGAAGTGGCACCAAGGATAGAAGGAAGCATGAGTCCAAATGAGGATGGCGAATTTAGTTGAAAATTTTCGAATTGGGGAAGTTTTTGAATTAGGCCAAAATTCAAGAAAAATTTAAAATAGTGCAAAATTTCAGTTTATTTCATAATTGACCAAAAGTTCTTCTAAATATGGGGACATCTCCATCATTCTCAATCACCTCTCCAACTATGATATCTTGCTATTCATAGATATTACATAGTATATAAAAACACACTGAGAGAGCAATTTCCTATCTAAGTATCATGCCAAAAACTAATCTACTCTCCATTTCCCACTTGGCACTCAACTTTGAAACCAGAGCAAAGCGTTATGTAGCCTTGTTATAAAACGCACAACAGAAATAGACGATCAAGAGAAGAGGCGACACAGATTTAATGTGGAAAACCCCTTCGGGTGAAAAACTACGAACGCACGAAGGCGAAAATCACTATATAAGGAGAAGTTACAAGCACATAAAACTTTAGAGTATTTCAGTGTGCAACTATAGGGCTAAGAGACAAGAGTCCCTAATGGAGAAAGGAACATAGTCCTAGCCAGCAACAAAACAAAGACCTATCAAAAACTAGACAGTAACATTCTTGGAGATAGGAACAACACCCCTCTTGCAGAGTCTCATAAGATAATGGTGAAGAGTTGTAGTTGAAAGCACCTCGAGTAGCCATGTTTGACTTCAGTCGGTGCAGAGTTCATTATGAACACGAAGATGATCCCAATCATAACCTCCGACCAGTTCACATTGCTTTAGCAAAACTTGATCGGACTTCAAGTGGTTGGAAGGACTAGAAAGGGTCAGACCCGACTAGAAGTGGTCGTACCTAACTAGATTCGAATAACAAAATATACCAAGCCCTTTCTAAACTTGTGAAGGTCCTTGTGAATTGCTGCCCTTCTTCTTGCTGGTACTCATATATTTATTTCTCAGCAGTCGGCAACACATGGATTCATCACCACCCTCTAATATGAAAATCCATTTATTTAGTAGACATATATTCATTACTCTACAATCCATGAATCCCATCCCTCCAAAATCCTTTAGGTTTGCACATCCTAGATCATTTCATCAAGTGGTATTTTTTTCTTTATACTAAGCCCTTGCCAAAAGAACCTTGCTCTAATCGAGTCAATCTTACTTAGAACTCCATCAAGTACTCTAAAAAAATAACTCCATTAGTTAGAGCGGTACACTGCTAAGACACGAACTAATCAGGATCATTTCCCCCACTAGACAATTGGTCGCAAGTTTTCAGAGTTGGTGTCAGTCAAGGGCAGTCTGACTAGCCAAGGGGTCTGACCATAGGTCTGGTGTGATCGGATTTTGATTGGTGGTTGAACCACCAGTGCGATGTGATTGATTTATAGTTAGTGATTTTTTTCCTAGATATGTGTTTTCTAGGTGTTCGACCCAAATAGTTAGACCAGCCATAAGGGCGGTTCGATCGGGGCCAACGGTCTGATTGGCTGCTCAATGGCGGCCAGACCAGTTACGTTTGAAGGTATCTAAGATGTTTTGGATATTGTGGAAAATAATCGTGGGTTGGGTTTTAGAGTCCTATGTCATTGTATTCATGGTGTATAAAACATATTTGGATTAATGTGGTCAAGTTGTGAAGAACTTATGCCCAAAAATAATTTCTTCGTCCTTCATATGTAGGAAGTTTGGAGGTGACCATGGTCGACTATGTGAATCAGGATTAGGCTCGGAGATGAGATGAGGTACTATCAAGGAAGTCGAGCGAAATGGTTGAGTTCAAGCAAGGCACAAGGAAGACTAGTGATGTTGAAGGGAAGTTTTGAACAGTATTTCATCGAATGGTGCTATCGGTGCAAGTGAGGCGTGGTCGGAGGAAATTGACATGAAGAGATTTGCCGATGCGTGAGCTATTGATGAACCTATACATTGTAGGTATGAACAGAGATGACTATAGATTAAGCTCGGGAAAGATGTGAGGTTTATAGTGAAAGCAAGGGTGTTTTGGTGGGGAAGCCAAAATACCAGAAACTGTGATGACCAAAACCGTGATGCTTGGAGGGTATTGAGAGAGCGATTTAGGTCAAGGAGATGTTGAGGAAGCTAAGTGGATGAGAAACTTGCTCCTTAAGGGTTGGAATTATACGTTTTGAGAAGCATGCATAAGTCACTTATGAGTGTAAAACCTAGCATGTGTGGATTTAATGGGTTTTTCCAATTGTGCTAGTGGATAGTATCCATTATGGTTAGATATAGGCTGGTTGTTCCATCTATATGAGTGAGAGGGGTTGGAGACATGTGGCTAAGGATATGAGAACCAACCATCAATTCATTAGAGTTTGAAAGAGAGGCTTCCTTATGTGGAAGCTTTGGGTGATTGCTCTTGTGAGAGCTTTGTCATCTATAGTGAGGTGGTTATAAAATCTTTATCTATAAGTTGAAATAGATCAATATTGTTCATCCTACATTTTGTGTTCTTTCTCTTGTTGATTTGTACTTGTTTTGGTTGGTGTTTTATCATCTCTCTCCTTTTCTCTTGATTCTATTGGGGTTTAAGGATGTGTAAGTAATGGAGATATCTCATGAGGATCATATTCTTTTCATCTAGGGATCAGTTATAGCAAAATCTTGAAGGTTGCCTTATTTGGCTTGATTTGGAACCCTTCTAGTCATATATTGTTTATAGGATTTTGGCCTCAATTATTTGCGTGCTCTTACTTGCTGTGACATGTGGAAACTTATCTATAACCATCTTAGCCATTTTTAATCCACGAGCAAGTCATATATCAAGTTCTTGAATTTTGCCTAGTTTTGATGCAACCTAACTTGTCCTGAGGAAAGAATGAAACTTTAGCTAAGATCCATACAATCCTTGGATGGATTAGGTTCCTGAGATCCTCAACAAGGTGTGTGCAAAATTCTAAATCATGTGGATATATATTTTGGAGATTGCACTATTTTTGGTTTTGGTTGGCTGATTTCTAGTTCTAGGAATAGGGGAGTATTTCAACCACCCCCAGGCCTGTAGTTTGACCGGATGCCGGTTAGACTGCTCTCCAGTCCAACCGCTCCCTTATAGTAGTCTGACTGGCCCAGAGGAATTAAACTCCGTTTGCTTCTACTCTTTTGTGAGATCTTTGTTAGTGAGTAAATCTGATTTTTCTAGCTTCCAATAGGGGTAAAAATTTCAAAATATCTTTTAAGAGGTTGCATTTTATGACATCATTCACCCCTATGATTGATGACCATATGTACTTTATGGTACTACGATGGCACCAGGAAGACGGGTGGGAAGCTAACGGACGAAAAAGGAAGGACTCCATGAGTAAAGTAATGGTTCAGTTCGCCACGAGCGTAGGTAACCCGGTCTTCATCTGAAAGATGACATTAATCCATGGTCTCTATGTTCCTTGGTACAATTGTAGCTATGGTGCGATAATAGGGAAATATGCATGTTATGAGGGCACTCCTAATGGGTCCTAGTCAGCAATATTTATAGTATTAACTAGTAGTGTGCCCGTGCTAACGCTACGGTAAAATACAAAACAAGATAAAATTTGTAAAAAATAAAATAAACAATCAGATTCATTAAGATTCACGTCTCATATATTGTATAACCAAATATTTTTGTCACATAATGAATGTATATATTTAAAAAATTAATGGGAAAATATTAGGACATACCCCAGTTGATAGTGTCAGAATAACAAAAATCACTCTTCAACATAAAGAAACCACTCTGAAACTTTCAGGTTTATTAATACAGCATGTTTCTTGTTAAATATGAGACAGCAGCTGCCACAATCATGTTATTGTGCCAAATGAGCCCCTTCCACATCATCAACTCACTTAAAACTATACATGGAAATGGATTACATGGCACGTTACCTGACAAGGATGGTAACCGGGGTGATCACTCTGGCGATTATTGTCACCTTTAACAGGAAGCTATTGATTTGAAAAGTTAAATTACTTGTTTGAATTGCTGACGACTTGACTGATGCAATTTAAAAGATAGTGGGTGCTAATTGACACAAAAGGATGTTTCAGGGGCAAGCTCCATTCAAAATAGACAGGGAACACTGCTCAGAGCAACCATGTCAAACTAAATGTTACAGCAGGTAAAGGGGTAAATGATAAGAGCATTTGATGATGACTACACACAAACCTTCCAATAGAATCAAGAAGTAAAGCCCTGATATTGTCAATGTGCCCTCTCAAATTCATATTTTTTGATCCGGTCCTGGGATCCCAAACACAGACAACCTACATGTATTGAGATATTATTGTCAAGGATTTTCCCTCAGCCTATGGTAGAAATAAATCAAAATGCTATCACCTATTGATTTGATTGACTGGTTTTCACTTGTTTCAAATGAAGAGTTATGATCACTAATCATTAGTGTATGTAGAAAGAAAACAATCTGGCATCCACTGTTAATTAAAAGATTATGAATACTCACCATTTCATTATTAGAGAACAAATCAGAGGAGCTCTGTATACTTTGTGCAGAACTTTGTGTAATGTGAACAAACTCATGATTCCAAGAACTGAAAATGACAAGACTACAGGTAACGCTACCATTTGCAGCTACATTGTCTGAACTACCAATCTATATATGATCGAAAAAGTTGTGGTGAATCATCATCTTACATTATTAATAACTTAAGATAATAGCTCCTCTAAGCAAAAAGTCCATCTATATATGATTGAAAAAGTTGTGGTGAATCATCATCTTACATTATTCATACCTTAAGATAATACCTCCTCTAAGTAAAAAGTCCATTCGAAGATTAAAACAAAAATCATTACCAAATAGCTCAATGCAACACCACATAACTTGTATTTTGGGAGGAAAGACTCAAATACTTGCCTGTAGAGAGCGCTTGCGTCCTTAGAAGCTGAATGGATAAGTGATGACACCAACAGTTAGATAACCAGCTTCCTTTGATATTTGGGCAACAACTGGAGCAGCACCGGATCCAGTACCACCTCCCATTCCAGCTGTTATGAAGACAAGATCTGAACCCCTCAGGGCATTGGCTATGGCTTCCTTCGATTCCTCAGCAGCTTGCTCTCCCAAATTAGGATTTCCACCAGTACCTGTGTGCACGAACATAATTAGTGAATCTAGTTAACATGGGTGCTATTTTCAATGGAAATTTACAGTCTGTAACTCTGTATATTATCCATCTGTTATACTGCTTAGTTTCATTCAGTCTATCAGGTCACCAATACATGTTTGCATAGAAGGCGACTTAGCACAAAAGGTAGTGCATTTACATGGAAAACATTTCTTAAACACATCGTTAGTTCATAAGAGAAGGAAAAAATATTACCTAGCCCACGAGTCAACTGCTCTCCAATTTGTAGCGGATATTGTGCCTGCGAATTCAAAAGCGCCTGGGCATATGTGTTTATGGCGTAAAACTCAACACCCTGAAATTATACAATTCAGTTCTCAGTATTTGAGGACACAAACAAGGGACATGCAGGAAACATCCCAGTTAAATTAGTACTACATTAGACTTCACGTTTCATACATGCTTCAATGGAGCCATTTCTGACGTAATAAGCATATCAGAAACAACATAATTATTACTCAACAGATGCTCATATGCTGAATTAAAGTACTATCACGAATGGTGGCGTAGATTGGACGGGGAGGAGGGAAACAGGGCTGTAGATTAAGGGCCTGTTTGGGAGAGCTCCACCAGCTCCAGATCCACAAAAAACAGATCCGGATTCAATTTTGCTAGCCAAACAGTTCTAGCTCCAGCAGCTCCACCGTGGATCTGCTCCACCAAAACCATGGATCTGGCTCCAGATCCACCAAATCCATGGAGCACCTCAAGGGGTGCTCCACCAAACTCAAATATGATGGAGTTGGGTAAAATTACCCACCATGCCACTGATTACACAAAAAACGGTTCGTTTTGTTCTATTTGCCCGGCGAGAAATTCCCAATTCCCTCGAGCTCCCGAATCGAGCCAGCCAACAAATCCATCCCCAAATCCCCCACCTCCTTAGCGGCGTGGCGGCCATGGAGTGCGAGCCTGAGGAGCTGCAGTTCCTGGGCATCACCGGCATCTACCGGGAGGCGGTGCACATCCTGCGCGCACCGTCCTCTCTTCGCCCGCACCGCCGCCGCCTTCGCCATCTCCCACGCCCTCTTCTCCCACATCGACTCCGACGACTCCGCCCTCGACTCCGCCGCCCCCGGCACCCCCACCCAGCGCCGACTAGTCAGCCGCCTCGCCGCCGACTGGGCCGCCCTTCTCCTCTTCAAGGCCGCATACCTCCTCGCCCTCCTCCTCTTCTCGCTCCTCCACTGCGGCCGGCGAGCACCGCCACCACAGCGGCCGGCGAGCCGCCCCCAGCCACCGCGGCCGACCACCGCGTCCACCCCGGCCGCCCCCAGCCACCCTGGCCGCCTTCAGCCTGCGCTGTGGCCGCGTGCCCGCGCCCAGCCGTGGCTGCCGCCGCCGCGCCCGGCCGTGGCCGCGTGCCCACGCCTGGCTGCCGTGGCCGTCGCCGCGTGCCGCACGCCCGGCCATGGCCATGGCGTCCTGCGCCGCGTCCTCCCGCGCCTGCGCCGGCCGGGGCCGCGCCCGCGCGGCCGCTGCCGCGCCCTCGCCCGCTTTTTTTTTCCTCACGCCCGAGCCGGAGGAAGAAGAAGGAAGCCTTTTTTTCATTTTGCCCCCTGACGCGTGGGGCCCAGGTGGAAGTGAGATAGAGAGGGAGGTGGAGCTGTACCAAATACTTTGACGAATCCCAGATCCGTGATGGAGCTGCTCCACGGTGGATCTAGGTGAATCTGGTGGATCTAGGTGGATCTGGAGCTGGTGGAGCTCTCCCAAATAGGCCCTAACTTGTTAACTTGTCAAGTTCAGAATTCAAATTGGACTATCAAATGGATCTAGATGTCGAGCACGGCAGAGAAAGGAAGCCTAATTGCGGTAGGAAAGGGCCGAGGAGCACCGCCGGTACCTGGAGGCCGCTGCCGATCATGCGGTTGACGGCGTTGTTGCCGCCGCCTCCGACGCCAACGACCTTTATCCTTGCCGTCTCCACCAGCGCGAACGAGCACCGCACGGCCGCGTGGCGCGGCCGCCGCGGGTGGTTCCGCCACCCGCCTCGCTGGTGCCTGCCGGGGGGGGGCGAGCCAGGGAGGTGGAGGAGGGTGGAAGCCGACGACGGGGAGGGCGCCATCTGCCCCTCGTGGGGGGAATAGGGGAGAGAGAGGAGGCGCGGGGGAGCGGCGGGAGCGGAGATCGGGGAGGATGGGGGGAGCGGAGGTGCGGGGAGCGGTGGGAGCGGAGACGCGGGGAAGGCGAGGGAGCGGAGGCGCGGGGGAGGCGGAGAGGGGGGAGGATGGGGGGTGGCACGGTGGAGGATGGGGGGAGGCGCGGTGGAGGATGGGGGGAGGCGGAGGGAGGGGAGGCGCAGGGGAGGATGGGGGAGGCGGAGGGAGGGGAGGCGCGGGGGAGGATGGGGGGAGGCGGAGGGAGGGGAGGCGCGGGGGAGGAGGGGGAGGCGGAGGGAGCGGAGGAGGCGCGGGGGAGGCGGAGTGTGGGTTTCTAGGTTAAATGATGTGCATGATCCGGATGATTTTGGCCTTAGGATCTTCAATGAGTAAGAGAAGAAGGTTTAAGGAGAGATCCAGGCCATTCATTCGTATGAAGTTGTATTACTTTGGTACACAAATCTGGGTGGACTTAGATTAGGCATGACTGTGGGGGTGGTTGAGGGGGGTGGATTTAGTAAAGAAAATTTTGGTGTATTATAGAGGGGTAGAGATTAGCATGCCAATTAGGATTTATGATGATGTGGAGAGAGAATTAAAGAAGAGAGAGGGAAGTAGTGTCTCATGCAAGACATTACTTGGGCACAAAATCCAACATCAAAATATTGAATTTAGTGAGGTAAGGGGAGAGAGGAGGAGAGCTAGGTGAATTTATTGGTTGGACTCTGGGATAGATACTATCCATTGAAGATATTATATCTATAGCTATTTCCTAGTAATGTGGAGGGGCATGGATATTGCTTTTGCAATGTCTTGATTAGAAATGCCTTGAATCATTCGATCATGCAAAATAATAATATAGCTTAGCAGTTAATTATCCATGATATGTGGCTCCGCTCTAAATGGCTTTAGTTTCTGACTTATAGCTTCTAGTTTTTGTCTTTTCCTGAATTTTTAGCTTCTTTGGGGATTTTTAGCTTCTTTGGGGTTTTGTTGGCCTCGATTATTTGCGTGATCTTACTTGCTGTGACATATGGGAACTCATCTATAACCATCTTATCTAGCTTTAATCCACGAGCAAGTCATATATCAAGTTCTTGAATTTTGCCCGATTTTGATGCAACCTAACTTGTCCTGAGGAAAGATTGAAACTTTAGCTAAGATCCATACAATCCTTGGATGGATTAGCTTCCTGAAATCCTCAACAAGGTGTGTGTAAAGTTCCAAATCATTTGGATATATATTTTAGAGATTGCACTATTTTTGGTTTTGGCTGGCTGATTTCTAGTTCTAGGAACAGGGAAGTGGTTTGACCACCCCCAGGCCTGCGGTCCGACCGGATGCTGGTTAGACTATTCTCCAGTCCAACCGCTCTCTCATAGCAGTCTGACCGCCCCAGAGGAATTAAACTCTGTTTGCTTCTGCTCTTTTGTGAGATCTTTATTAGTGAGTAATCTGATTTTTTTTAACTTCCAGTAGCTAATAGGGTAAAAGTTTCAAAATATCTTTTAAGAGGTTAAATTTGATGACATCATTCACCCCTATGATTGATGACCATGTATACATTATGGTACTGCGATGGCACCAGGAAGACGGGTGGGAAGAAAAAGATTATATTAATTTAGGGTCTCCGTTTCCTTGGTTCAATTGTAGCTATGGTGTGATAATAGGGAAATATGCATGTTATGAGGCACTCCTAATGGTCATAGTCAGCAAAGTTTATAATATTAATTAGCATGCCAACTAGGATTTGTGATGATGTGGAGAGAGAATTAAAGAAGAGAGAGAGGGAAGTAGTGTCTCATGCAAGACATTACTTGGGCACAAAATCCAATAGCAAATCGTTGAATTTAGTGAGGTAAGGGGAGACAGGGGGAGAGTTAGGTGAATTTATTGCTTGGACTCAGGGATAGATACTAGCTACCCGTTGAAGATGTTATATCTATAATTATTTCCTAGTAATGTGGAGGGGCATGGACATTGCTTTTGCAATGTCTTGATTAGGAATGCCCTGAATCATTCGATCATGCAAAATAATAATGCAGTTTAGCAGTTAATTATCCATGATATGTGGCCCCGCTCCAAATGGTTTTAGTTTATGGCTTATAGCTTCTAGTTTTTCGTCTTTTTCTGTATTTTTAGCTTCTTTAGGGATTTTTTGATTTTCCTATTCCTTTACATTGTCCATACTGATATAATTTTTTTATTTTATTTAGATTTAATTATGCAAAATAAGCTATAAGCTCTGACTTGTAAGCTACTTGGAACAGACCCACACACAAATACGTGCGGAGATGCTGCTGCAATTTGCGATTTCGCATTGTTAGAAAATTGCTGGTCGATCACTTATGAATGAGCCTCCAGTATTAGATGGCGCTTGTCTCTAAAATGATACTTGCATTTAGAATTTGCTCGATTAGATATGCTTGCCAGTAGGGGTGCAAACGGGTCGGGTTAATCCCGACCGATCTGGCACCGAATCCGATTGGTACCGAATCCGGAGAAAAAAATATGGGTTAGGATATGGTAATAGCAATATCCGTCCGAATCCGATACGTCTTCAAGTTTGATTTCAGGTTAGTGCTACTATTTGACGTTTCATTTTCTTTTGCAATGGTAAAATAAAATCTTCCACATCAGCTATTAAGTAGTAACATCAAGTTCTTGACAGTACGTCATCTTACTCCATTTGCTGTACTGCATGCATTCCTTACAAACAAGTAGTGGTGCAAATGGGTCGGGTTAATCCCGACCGATCTGGCACCGAATTCGATTGGTACCGAATCTGATTGGTACCGAATCCGGAGAAAAAAATATGGGTTAGGATATGGTAACAACAATATTCGTCCGAATCCGACCCGTTTGCACCCCTACTTGCCAGGGACGACGGAATCATCTTAATTACCCCATGCAAACGCGCATCGGGACAATGATATGTCATGCATGCTGCAATTTTCACTACTACGGAAAGGCTAATAGTAGACGGCAAATCACAGACGGTTTTGTGAAACCGTCTGTGATGTAAACTATTACAGACGGTTTTAATTTGAAGGCCGTCTGTGGTATTTGTGGCGGGAAAAAGGAGTATCACAGACGATTCTTACCGCTGAACCGTCTGTGATACTGGAATATCACAGACGGTTTTTATTAAAAACCGTCTGTGTTGTGTCGACTATCACAGCCGGTTGTTGTTAAGAACCGTCTGGGAATGTTCACAGACGGTTTTTCACAAGAACCGGCTGTGATGTCCCTTTGTCTATCATATTCTAGATCAGAGGTTAATATATAAGTACACATTGCTTCTAATAACTTAACTACAGAACTACTGAGACAAGAGATCACAAATTAAAGGCAAATTTATTAATTTCAATTAGAGGCAAATTTATTACAAAAGTCGCACAAGTAAAGAGTTTCCCAGATTGTATTCTTTTGGGCTTCGTAAGCTTCTTCTTCAACTTGGGGACTTGGAGGATCAGCCGCTAAATTCTCGAACGCCGTTAAGATTGCCCTTGTCCTCAGCACTTCCTCCTACAGCCTGGGCAAATGATCAGCAGCATCCATAATGTCGTAGAGGATAGCATGAAAAGATTCCTCAGAATCTGCCGTTTCTGCTTGATCGGCAAGGCTATCCATCAGTCTCTGCAATGCGTGTAGAGCTTCTTCCGCATTGCGCACATTGTGGAGAAGAACCAGGGTGAGGGCTGTTTCCCTTTCTTGAGCGGCAGCGAGACGCCTCCGTCGACGGCGGAGGATCAGGTCAAGCTGACGGATGCAAGAAAGTCGGGGAAGGAGAGCAGGGCGGGTGCGGAGAAGCTGCTCCAGACGCAAATTGATGGCCGCCTGTGTAAGGTTCCGGCCGAACAATTCGTGATGAACAGATGAGAGGAAGGAGATGATCACAAGAACAGTAGTAGAAGCCATGTTGTATTGTATATTGTATTGTACGTACGTAGAAGCTAGAGATCTGGATTAGGAGCGCATATTTAACCTTTAGCACAAACGGTTCGTATACCCAAACATGAATGATATAGACGCTTCGTATAATGATCGAGAGACGTTTATTAGACGATCGAAACACGAAGCGTTCTGGCATCGAAACACGCGCGAAGCATTCTGGTATGAAGCTGATCACAGACGGTTTTTAATAAAAAAAACTGTCTGTCATAACTGGTTGTCTGTGATAACCAGTTATGACAGACGGTTTTTAATTAAAAACCGTCTGTGATAACGACTAAGGCATTTATTGCGCTGCTCAGACCGCATCTGTCTTCATTTCGATCCAGATCTAGCCACTGCTGCGCACTTTTTCACTCGGGAGGAAGCTAGGCGATTTCAGGCCAGTTAATTTGGTGGGAAGAGGTAGAGATTGAGCTTTGAATTAAGATTCAGACTTTCCTGGTTGCTGTAGATATGGTTAGTAATGAAATTTATTTTTTTAATTGCATTACAATTTAGGTACTGTAAGTAATCCATGAATGGTTATTGAAGATGGTTAATTTGCAAAATTGTTGGTTATATAATAGCTATTGTGTTTGTAATATGAATTGAGCTAGGAAATTAAGTCTCAATATAATAAATGTGGCCGGTATATATGTAGTTATAATTAGTGATTCTAGATTTTAATACTAAGTTGTTATATATGTACGTAACGTAGGACCGAAGCTGGATATATGCCGCGAGCCGTGTGAGTGAAGAGTACATTAATGGCGTTTCTGCTTTTATAAGAGCCGCCGAGGAGGATATGTTGAATAAGGGGGTGGAATATATGTGCTGTCCATGCACTGACTGCGAGAATTTGAAGATATTTAAGAACCAAGGGCAAATTGAAGCGCACTTGATTCGGAGGGGTTTCAAAAAGGATTATACGTGTTGGACCAGTCATGGCGAAGTGAATGATCATATGCCGCCGGATGACATCGCCGGTGAAGTGAATGATATGCCCCCGGATGACATCGCAGGTGAAGTGAATGACATGCCGCCGACTGATGTCGATTGTGGCTCGGATTCGGATAGGTTGCACGATGATAATCTGGATCAGATGCTTCGCGATGTAGAAGAGAACTATGATGAGAGAGAGTATGTTAAATTCCGTGGCTTGATGGAGGACTCAGAGAAACCTTTGTACACGGGCTGCAAGTACACGAGGTTGTCGGCCGTGCTTGAACTGTTGAAATTGAAGGCAAGCAACGGTTGGTCCGACAAGAGTTTCACGGCGCTGCTAGGTCTTTTAGCGGACATGCTTCCGGAGGGAAATGAGTTGCCTAAAACCACGTATAAATCAAAGACGAAGGATGATGACGATATCCTGTCCATGCCATTGGCCCGCAAATTCGTCCTAGCTCAGCCGATGGTAGTCCAGGAAGAGCTCCAAAAACTAGGACTTGGTTGCCAAAGATTCCACCTTTGGTATATGGAACAGTCCAATAAGCCAGAGGCAGAACGGCGCTCAGGTATTACTGTCAAATTCAAGCTGGAACATTTCTTGCACGAAGCTCAGGACTATGTCTTCGCGGTGACCTTTGACGATATATTTGAACTTTTCACGCTCAACGCTCTCGACGCCTCACTCGTTCGATGCTGGACGCTGTAAGTCTGTACAATCACAGTCTCTGTTCACGTAATACCGATATATGTCACAATTTGTTGCTTTCCTATGTTATATATAGATTCATGCTGACCGAAGCTAGATCATCGAAACCACGAATTGGTTTCCTGGACCCACGCTTGGTCGCCATTGATACCATCATCGATAATGCATCCTTCGTCGAGGACTATATTACAAAAGCACTGCTGGCTCACCAAGATAAGGAATTTGTTCTTATACCATACAAAGAGAAATTCCATTGGATTTTAATTGTAATTATACCAAAATGGAACAAGGCTATATACCTTGATTCTCTAAGTAAGAACAAATCCAAGTACACAGCTATCGCCCAAATACTCGATAGGTACGTACATTGTACATTGTACTCTTTCTTTCCTTCCGAATAACTAATCTAACTTTTTCGAATAACGAAGGTCGTTCGCCACATACGTTCAACAAACACGTGGCTCGACGACGGGGCCAAGCCCTTGAAACATACTCGCAATTTTCGGGTATTCGCTAGCTACACATTAATTAATCATATACAACACTTAGTAGTAATGCCTCTTGATTTAACACATTATATTTTTTGCAGTGCCACCAGCAGGACCCGGGCAACACGTGTGGATATTACGTGTGCCACCATATGAGACTACTCCTCGATTCCACCAAGATCACTAATTCTAAGGTTTGTCAATCTTCCCACATTTATTTCATACATGTCAAGTTTTATATATGCGCGCGTTGATATTCCTATCGACAGGCTGCGTCCATCTCTACATCTGCATTGACACAGCCGGATTTTGCAAAAATTCGAGGAGAGCTCATTTGGTTTTTGTGGACAAAAGTCGTAAGATCAGATGGAGAGTTCCACTGCCCAGAATGATTTTTTATTGTAATTCTAAGTGCAAATACAATGTAGATCTTTTACAATTGTGTATTTGTTAATGGATATTTTATTTCAATTCAATGAATTGATTTGCGAAATGGATGCTTTATGTTTGTGAAATGAAGTGCGTTGTCAATTGGATGTTTTATGTCTGTGAAATGAATTGAGATGTAAAATGTATCTGAAATGAAATGAGATGTGTGAATTGTATATGTTTTATGTCTGTGATTATCTGCTTGTTTCAGAGGGCATGGCTAGCATTTCCTGAGGCTAGCCAATAAACAGAAATATATTTAGGGGTTGAAGGGAATATCACAGACGGTTGGGAGTTAAAAATCGTCTGTGATAGCTGATAATCACAGACGGTTGGGAGTTAAAAACCGTCTGTGATAGCTGATAATCACAGACGGTTCAAAAACCGTCTGTGATGACATTCGATTATCACTGACCCATAAATACAGACGGTTCACAAAACCGTCTGTGATGACGATTTCGAACCGTCTGTGATGACCTTTTCTGTAGTGGGTTTGCATTGATAGAAAATGCAATTTGCAATTATCATCCAGCCCGATCTCTCTCTCTCTCTCTCAACAGGAAGAATACCTGGGGGAAAAGAATTCGCGAGAGCAAGCCCAAGGTTGCACGAATTAAAATCCTTCAGATCACTCCTCCCAAAACATAAGCATTAAAAAGTAGCCTGAAATACATACGCATTAAAAAGCAGCCTAAGAAACATACGCAATAATTTTGCTCTTGCGAAGAGGTGAATTAATAAAAATGGAAACAAACAGGATGAGGACGCAATTAATCATGAAGAGCATGCGATCATGAACCTGTAAACGAAGCAGCAGTGCAAGGAAGAAAGGGAAGCTAGGAGTACGCTCCACAAGTAACGGTTTCCTCTTTAAAAAACAAGGTAAGCAGCGGCTCAGTCGGCCGCGATCGCGTGTGGATGCGGTGCTCGTCTCACCTCACGAGCCAAGCAAGGCCTCTCCTCTCCTAGCCGGAGCCTTCACGTGCGGTTCAATTCCATGGACGACGAGCCTTCTCCTACCCCCGGTTCAGGCTCGGCGCACGACAAGTTGGAGGGGATGGTATCTGTGATCTCCATCCAAAAAGGGAGAAGATGACCTGTTCCGTTATTACTGTGGCTACGGAGGAGAACTGAGTCGATCGTCTAAGCAATAATTTCGGATTGGTAGTTAATCGAGGGGCCACACGACGCACGTACGTATCGTTGCAACTCCACGTTTTCCCATGCAATAGTACGTTCGAGACGTCCAGTCCCGCCGGATACATCCTTTTTAGCTATAACTTATGATTTATGAATGTGTCCGATGATTTTTACTTCTAACATAATTATTTATGTGAACAAACCAGATACATATAATCCGCTTCAAAAAGGCTATCTTAACAAACCGTTTAAAAACAACGACTAAGAAATCATCTTGGTTATTTGTTCGAGAGAAACTATAAGCTGAAAAGAACAGAGCTTTATTACATGAATTGAAACAAACCCACACGATCCCGATCCGGTCCAACCATGAGGCCCCCACCCACCCCAGCTATCATTGCCACTGCAATGAGTGGGCCCCACCCCCACAGTCGACTGGATCAAATCCAAAGATCTCTCCATCCACTCAGGCGGTTTCGACCACCAAAGTACTTCCATTGACACCTCAGCCCAGTGGCGGACCAAAAATAAAAATTTAGGATGGAATCTAATGAGACTTGCTCACTGATTTACTGAATATCGACTTGCCTTGAGTAGACCTTGCAGCACTTGACCGAGCACCTCTGCTAGAGCCTTGAGCAGGTCCTACAGCTCAAAGAACCTGCCTCGATAGTCGTGCACAAACATCAGCCGCCCCTGCCTTTGCCTCCTTTTGTGTCATGTTGCCCTAGCAGTCGTCGCATCCACCATCGCGGGCAGCCACAACGACACCTCGCGACATGACATGTAGATCCATGCGATCGTCCTTCGCCGGTGGTGGATCCATCTTCCGCATGGAGGGCTTTGTCGACATGGCCGAGTCGAAGTTCTTGGTGTTGTACTCCCACTACCGCTACAGGCAGAGCCTCAAGAGCAGGAAGCGCCACCGCCACCTCCCACCATGCTCAACACCCCTCCCCGTGATGACAACTAGCTAAAAGGAACATGCATTGTGCAGTGTGGTGAGCACATACACCTATTTGTATTAGACATCTACTTGACCAAGATTGTAACGGTACTATTTAGTCAATAAAGCTCTCTCTATTCTTGAAAACAAAAAGAAAGGAAAGATGATAGTATTTCTATAGTGTCCCTGGGGTGGTCCTCCCATAATTCAAGGTATTTAATTGAATACCTAGAATTTTTGGCAAAAAAATCACTATATACAATATATATATATATATATATATATATATATATATATATATATATATATATATATATATATATATATATATTAGTTGGATCAAATTCGTTCTGTTCATACCCAGTTAGCCAAAATTGGCACTGGATCCTTTTGGCCTATTTTCCTTTCACTATAACACGACCCACCTTTGCCGACACTTTCTAAAGTGGGCAAAGGGTACCTTTCCCGACAGATAGCCTCCCACCAAATGTTTTGCCGACAGTTTAGAAACAGTCGCGGTACAAGCAGTCGGCGAAAGTTTTGCCGACAGTTAAATCAATCGCCGACAGTTACAGTGTAGCCAAATGGTAGACCTACGCCGACAGTTGAAACCTTTGCCGACAGTTAAGTCTACGCCGACAGTTAATACCTACGCCGACAGTTACTATCTTTCCCGACAGTTTGTATGTTGGCGAAACCGTTCCAAGGCATTTTATGAAACATGCCCTCATCAGCAAATAAACTGTTGGCAAAACTATATAACAGATATAGATATCAATACAATTTGGATAATTTCACAAATCCACTTTTGTTTATAGAGAAGACATCACATTGAGCAAATCCACATGATTTCATAGAAATAATATATTAGATCTTCCATACATACATCAATTGGATATATAGCAAGTCAAGTGATGATCACAGTACATAGAGCCATGCATATACAGGTCCAGGATATAGATGAGCTACTAGCAGACATATAGCTTGGTGCCACTCCAAAATACTCGAACACCAGCTTGGTGCACAGATGGTTGCTGCCACTCCAGAGAACATGTAACAACTATTTGGTCGTTCCACAAAAGGTTGCCAACCCAAAATACTTGCAACACCATATAGCTTAAGTACCTAACATGAAAAAAAGAATGAGCTGTCAGTGCAATATTACTTCAACATCAAAATTGACATTGTGATTATTATCAGGTGATCAAGTAGCCAGAAAAGGTGGTATGAATGGAGGTTTCTATGATTCTAGATGCTCAAAACTGAAGTTTGTGAAAATAATTAGGGACAATAAAACAGCAATTGAGAAAAAGACAGCACATCTGCAGAACGTAGGAAACAAGCTAAAAGATATCCTGCTTTAGTCTAATGATATTCCTATTTCCTGTTCACATGAGGTTGGTGCAAGACTGTATGTTTTGTCCTGATGAACAAGGAATTTATGGTTTACACACTGCTATTAAATTTGATATTTCTTGCTTTCTTCTTAGCTCATTTTGTCATTACTCTTATGGCTCTATGCTTTAAATTTGTTCTATACAATTCAAACAGTTTGGATCACATATAAGTGGAACTCAAGTAAAATACCTTTGAGCTATGAAGGCCTTACTGTGCCACCACCTTTTGAATGCTGCAGTGACTTCTTGTCATCCTTCATCTAGTAGAAAACAAATATATTACTAATTAGTAAAATATAATAATCATTTTTTCAAGAATATAGAGAGGTTAGACCATTACTCTGTCATGTGGCCATGCAATGCATCTCCCAAATTGTCATTTATGTATGAACTTGAAAGCTCATGCAGCTTGGACATAACGCTGAATACTATTTTTCACATTATATATCTTTATTTTTCTGATGAATATACTAATTCATGAAACGTCCTAAAAATTGTTATGCTACTAGAGCTTATCTCTATATGAGTATGCAATTGCTTTGCTTCACAGTTTTCAGTAAGTCCCATTTATGTGTTGCTATCGGCAGAATGCCACCAACCCTACACTGTCTAATTTACAGAGAAGCCCGATCATCTTACTCCATAACAAACAGAAGTAGAAAGTAGCATAAGAAACTAGTTGTTGCATGTATATACATGGAATGAGCAGTGACAACTTACAATAGCTATAGATCTACACACACAGAAGCTGAAATGACAAATCATTGAAAACAAGAACTCATAAGCTAATGCTATAATCTCTACCAACACAGATCACAATTAACACTACTGAAATACTACATTTCACAGAGCATGTATCACACTAACAAAACAGAGCAAAATAACATACTCACTGATCTCACACATCACAGATCACAGATGATAATCCACATTTCATCAACATATTGCAAATGGCAATTGTCAGTTAACAGTGTGAACAGTAATTAAAAATACTGAAGAAATAAAGGGGGAGGAAATTAGACAACCGAGGAGGGGTTGAAGAAGCAGACGGGAGCTGCCGGCGGTGGAGTTGGTGTCGATGAGGAAGAAGCCGTCGGTGGAGAGGAGGATGTGGCGCCGGCGTGGTTGGAGCTGATGAAGTCGAGGAGGAGGTGGGTCGGTGAAGATGAGGCCGTCGATGCGTCCAGTCGGTGAAGAGGAAGCAGGGCGGCGGCGTTGAAGGAGATGGAGGAGCTGTGGTTGGCCGTCGGTGTCGGGGCAGAGGATGGGGGAGGAGATCAGCAGAGGAGATGGAGTGGAGAAGTGCGGCTGTAGGGAAGTGAGTAGAAGGGTCAATTGAGAAATTACCAGAAAATCACCAGCGGCGGCTCGGCGGATGGGGGCGGCGGCAGATCGGAGGACGGCGGCGGGTGGGGGCGGCGGGTGCGGGCGGCGGCTCGGCGGGTGCGGGTGCGGGCGGCGGCAGATCCGAAGACGGTGGCGGGTGGGGGCGGCGACTCGGTGAGTGGGGGCGGCGGCTCGGCAGGTGGGGGCGGCGGGTGCGGGCGGCGGCAGATCCGAAGACGGTGGCGGGTGGGGGAGGCGCTCGGTGAGTGGGGGCGGCGGGTGCGGGCGGCGGCTCGGCGGGTGCGGGCGCCGGCAGATCCGAAGACGGTGGTGGGTGGGGGCGGCGGCTCGGTGAATGGGGGAGGCGGCAGATCGGAGGACGACACAGGTGGGGGCGGCGGGGGGGGGGGGGGGGGGGGCGGCCGGTGGGGGCGGCGCGGGGGGGGGGGGGCGGAGCGGAGGAGAGGGGGAATCGGTCACGGGTGTCGGCGCTGAGGAATTAGGGTTGAGGTTTCACGGAGGGGAGTGAACAGTTGAGGAATTAGGGTTGAGGTTTCACGGAGGCAGTGTTTTAGTGGGCCCAAATTTAGCTCCCGCCTATTCTATTTTGGTCCTTCTGTCTCCCGCGCATATGCACAGTACTTGGCGTCTATTTTGGTGCTGGGTGTACTCCTTTAACGACACTTAGATAGTGGCTTGTTTAGCTACAACGACACTTGTTTTGTCTAGCAACTTTCGCCGACACTTTTTCTGTCAAAAGGAGAAACGCCGACACATAACGTGTAGCCTTATAGTATTATTGGCGACAGTTTATTTGACACTAAAAAGCTATACAATTGCCAACACACAATGTGTAGTTAAAACCCTTGATTTACCAACACATAATTGTAGGGAAAAGTGGGTCATGGTGTAGTGTTTCCAGGCCCAAATTGGCACTAGACACTAGCCCTGGTCTACTGTTGTGATTCACATGACACATGGTAAAAACTCTAGCTCTCACCCAATCTCTCATCTCTAATTCTCTCTGTCTGGTGGCGTAGAAGGCTTCTGGTCTTCTGGACTTCTAGATGCAGGACTCAGGAGACTATGTAGGAGCATTGGAGCTGCTTTCTCGCAAGTCACAAGTTGTCTCGCCATTATCGCTCGTCGACGCGGCGCAACCATGTAGGTTTGTCCTCCCCGACCTGGAGACCCCTATTGCGGCATGGCCCCATATTCTTAATCCAGTAATCCCTCCATCTCCTTCTCCTCCCCCCGGTGATCTCCGATTTAAAGTCGTGAGTTGTATTTTACTTAAAAAAAGTGAGGCATCTATAATGATTCTAAAGTTTTTGCATAGTAGTTGATTATATTCTGATGATTGATTTATCAATTATTTAGAAACTATGCAAATGTTGTCAAGTCTTTCTTGTAGCTTGATGTGTTGGACATTTGGATGATTTATTCCCCTTTGGTGTCCGGCTGTCCGATCCATATTTTGTATATTAATTTAGGTAACATTGCTTAAGTTACTTAGCTAGAAACCGTTCAGCAAAGTATGTTCATGATAAAAGCACTTTTGAACTTCTGCTTACTGAACATAAAAATCTGATAAAGAGAATTGCCTTTTCACTTAATTAAAGCATCTCATTGTGATTGTACAACTCTATTGTATAATAATTTGACTCAGGTTAGTAGTTCCAGGGAAACAGTTCACCAGTCATCACGGTTAAAACTATTAGCCTTTATGAGTTTTGTGTGCTTGTCTGCATGACAGTTCAGGTTATGTTTATGTAGTAATTCTAAAGGTTTGGTTCTCTATGTGAAATGGGCTATACTTCAATACTTGTTGCTTAGGATCTTATGCTGCTTTAATTTTTAATTATTTTATAATTTCTTTATATTATTTGAGATGTTGTCTCTAGTATGAATAATTGTACTTTAATTTTCGCTATTATGGACCTTTATGTTTTCTATTGAACAATATTTTTTGTAATTTTGAATGCCCATTCTGAAATTGCTAGATTTGCCACTGAGTGTCTCCTCAACGTCACATGCCAAAATGAGCTAAGGTCATGCTAATCTAGCCTATTGATCGGCCAACCTGGTCGTCCTGTCCTGAGTAGGCCCCTGTAGCTCTGTTTTTGCCAAGCCATGCGACGGCCTCCTCCTCTCCTTTGGGAGGCCGCTTGGCCATCTGAGCTCGCGTTCCAGAACTGGCACGCTGGCTCGGCCCAATGCGCTTGCACGGAAGGGATTATGTCTCGTGGTTTCCTCAGCTGGGCCATGGGGTGCGTTCTTTTGAACTCGCGCAACTGCAGACCTGTCCAACTACAGGACATGTTTATATCAATCAAAATCATATGTAAATATTTTTTAAAAAACTGTTACTATTTATCAATCAAAGCCAAAAATCATTGACCAAGTCCAACCAAAGCCTGAAAACCTTCCATTCTCGGCTCGGCTCGCTTTAACTAGGTATCGCCATTGCTAAATATTTTCCGCCGACCACTACGCAAAATACCATCCCTGCCCCTGCCTGTGCTCCGGCTACCGCCGCGCGGTCGTGGGGCAAGATGGTAAAAGTGCCACTTGGAGCGTTGCCCGGGTGGCGTTATCTGGTTGCGAGCGGCAGCTGCGTCGTCCACACTCCACACTGCCATTTCCACCACCTCACGAGCTCCCGCTCTCAACTCCGAGGAGTGAGGTGGGAGGGATGACGAACGAAGGAGGAGGGGGAGGGGGTACGAGGGTACCGACGTGGAGGGAGCGGGAGAACAACCGGCGGCGGGAGCGGCGGCGGCGGGCGATCGCGGCCAAGATCTACGCGGGGCTGCGGGCCTACGGCAGCTACGACCTCCCCAAGCACTGCGACAACAACGAGGTGCTCAAGGCGCTCTGCCACGAGGCCGGATGGACCGTCCAGCCCGACGGCACCACCTACCGCAAGGTCGGCCGTTCCTTCTCCTCCTCTGCTCCCTTCTGTCTGATTGCTCTGATTTGCTTTGCTTTGGATTTTTGACTCCTTGAGCGCGATCGTTCCTTGTGGAATTGTGGAGCGATTCGGTTCGCTTCGATTGTTTGCATGCTGGACTGAGCGATTTACTGTGGAATTTTCGGACGGATTACGCCATAGATTTCTTGTCTTGCTCTGCTTTGTTTTGCAGAGTTACAAGTCGGCTTTCTTTTCTTTTAATTCTTCTTTCTCGTTATCTATAATTGCCTTTTGGCTTTTGGGGTGGGTTGTGAAATGCGATGCCATGCGCGTGCAGGCGTGCTCTGCTCAGGTCCCTAGCTAAAGCTTCTCTCTTTCCGTTTCTTCCGAGATTGGAGGAAGGAATTCTCCTCTTGTACATGTGGGACATGACAAGGGCACACGCGCAGAGCGTTACGTAGGTGGTTAATTGTTCTGGTGAAGAAGCTACCTACTAATGTACACCAAACGTTTCTTGTTTTGTTGCTACTGTTCTCTACTCGAGAGCTTCTTCTTCTTCTTCTTCTTCATTTCAGTTTCCTTTACTCATTTGTTTGTTAATTGAAGAGTGAATATCCAATGCTATGCCTAGTTCTTTAGAAAGATCTAGTGTCTTTTTAGGCAGGAAAGATGTAGTCCAGTCTACTAAAGCTCCCCACTTTATATTCCCCCCTTGTCTTAACAAAACGAAGATAACAGTGGTGCTTTTCTTTTTTTTGTAGATTTTGTTAGATGGTCCGAGCAACGTAATATAATATATGAAATCTACCTGTCAGAACAATTTCTTGTTACCAATTGGGTGCGTCTTGAATTATGTACTCTTTTTAGGGGATTACAACATTGTTTAGTTGACAGCTTGGTTGATGAATGGAAAAAAAAAGTTGCAACGTTCCTTATTTTCCTCGAAAAGAAATGAAAGATGGAATGTGGTTCCCACGCTTCAGCAACTCTAGAATTAGGTCACCAAACGTGCCATTTTAAACTAATAAGGTGTCAAGACAAATTGCCAGGCGATGGCCTTTCTGTTTTGTCGAAGTAAGCATCTTTCCACGCAGTGGCGGAGGACGGAAAAAAAAATGAGGTGGGGCGGATCGCCCGCCTCCCGCCTCCCGCCGCCCGCCCGCCTCCTGCCGCCCGCATCAAGGTCTGGCGCATGCCCCAGCTTGCCCTATCGGGTCCTCCGCCACTATTTCCACGCCCATTTGCCCTGTTTTGTCCTAGAAACTCTTAAGTTCCTTGCATGCTCTATTTCTAGGTTCCTCGCAATCTTGCAGTCTCATCTCATGCTTCATTAAGTAATTTTTTTAGCTGCTTATTCCTATGCCTGGACAGTAGTAGTTCATGTGAAAAAAAGGACTGGTACAGAGCCAATTATGGAGACAAATGTTAGTGGCATGGTCATAGGCAGGTAGATATGGGCATGACCGAATATTACATGAAAGAAAGCTAAGGCTGTCAAAGAAAACGACTTTGATATCAGAAAACCACTTTGCAATACAAAATGACATTCTACACAAGTGTGTCTTCTTTCTTTTATTGCAATCAGCTTTGAAAAGCAGTATTTCCTGTACGTTTAAGGCTGATGCAGAGTATTTTTACCTTATTGAATTATGTCATTGCAAACATTTGGCATCATGACCGTTGTTCTTTAAATAAAAATTTAATCCTCCCCCTCACAACAAAAACAGGGGTACAATTTCTGGCCATAATCTGTGCAGCCTAAATTCTGACGCAGTGAATTTCAGCAAGAATTTGCTTGACTACTCTAAGTAGTTTCATGTCCCTTATAGTTTTCTTTTACATTGAATCATGAGTTGATTCTCTTATCCCTGGTAATTATACATTTAACTTACTTTCTATAAGCATATCATTTTGTGCTTTATAATTGCTAATTTCACACAAATGTCACAACTTCTTGATTATCAAATATGGTTTTCTAATCTCAAGTCTGTTCATCTGTGTTTCAGGGATGCAAGCCTCCAGCAGCAGGTGGCATTGATCCGATCGGCCGGTCGGCTTCGCCGAGCCCCTGCTCGTCGTACCAGCAGAGCCCGCGGGCCTCATACAACCCGAGCCCAGCGTCGTCCTCCTTCCCCAGCTCCGGCTCCTCGTCGCAGATCACGCTCGGCGGGAGCAGCAGCTTCTTCGGGAGCGTCGAGGGCGGCTCCCTCATCCCATGTCTGAGGAACCTCTCCTCCTCCGGCAGCTCCCACTTCGCGGCCTCCAAGTTGCCGGTCCACCACCACCATCCCTACTTCAACGGCGGCTCCATCAGCGCACCGGTCACGCCGCCGTCGGGCTCGCCGCCGCGCACGCCCCGCCTCAAGACCGGCGGCTGGGAGCACCCCGGCCATGTCCTGCCGCCGTGGGCGCCCTGTGCCAGCTACGCCTCCCTGCCCAACTCCACGCCGCCGAGCCCCGGCCACAAGGTCGCTCCTGACCCGGCATGGCTTGCCGGGTTCCAGATATCCTCTGCCGGTCCGTCTTCTCCGACGTACAGCCTCGTGGCTCCGAACAACCCATTTGGGATTTTCAACGAGGTGGCTGCCAGCTCGTCAAGAATGTGTACCCCGGGGCAGAGCGGGACGTGCTCGCCGGTCGTCGGTGGCGCGCCGATGGTCCATGGCGATGTCGAGATGAGAGACGGAGCAGGGCATGAGTTCGCGTTTGGGAGCGGCGGCGATGGCGGCGACAAGATGCAGGGGCTGGTGAAGGCGTGGGAGGGCGAGCGCATCCATGAGGAAGTCGGCTCTGACGAGCTGGAGCTCACCCTTGGGAGCTCGAGGACTCGTGCAGATCACCCATGATAGAGGAGAGATGGAAGCTTCAGAAAAAAAAATCATCAGACGTTTTTTGGCGGACTGTTATACCATCATCCTCTTTCAAGGGTCTGAACTTACTTCAGTTTATGCAGATCGTCGTGAACTTTAGCCTTTTTCTCTCCTCTTTTATTTGAAGAAATCGAAAGAAAACATGGCAAGGGAATGTGTTCTGGATTGTCTGGCAGTTGGATTAGAATAAGAAAATCAGTTAACTTGAGCTGCAGGTGTCAATCAATTTAACAGATGCGGTTGTACCGCTAGGTGAGTTAGAGCAACTCCAGCAGTATTACTCAAAACAGGGCCCCTACTTTTCATTTGATGGCTCCCCCTACTTTTGAGGGCCCAATTTTTTTGCTTCTACTCCAACAGCACCCCTCAAATCTAAGCCCTCAAATCTATTCCACCACACACTGACACATGGGACCCACTCCTGACAAATCCATTCGGGCGACGGCGAGTAGGGCGGTGGCCGGAACAGGGGAGCAAAGGCGCCGGCGATTTGGGCGGTGGGAGTCCGATTCCTCGGCATGGGAGTATCTACGGGCGCTACTGACCTCACCTGGGGCGTCAGCCGAGGTCGGGATGGAGCAGGGCGGGCTGGCGGCGAGAGCGAGTCCAGCGGTGAGAAGGAGGACGGCGGCGGCTTGCTGGGGAGGGCGGCGGGGTCCGGCGAGGTGGTGAGGGTGTTCACGGGGTCCGGGCGACGCTCCACGTGCAGTGAATCGGCCCGAGACTCGGTGGTTCGCCGACGGGGAAGCGGAGGAAGCGGGCGGGGAAGCGGAGGAGGCGGGCGGGGAGGCGTCGGCGAGGGAGGCGGGCGGGCGGAGGCGTCGGCGAGGGAGGCGACGGGCGGAGGCGGAGGCGAGGGAGGTGGGCGGGCGGGGAAGCGGAGGAAGCGGGCGGGGAAGCGGAGGAGGCGGGCGGGGAGGGAGGCGCGCGGGAAGGGAGGCGGGCGGGGAGGGAGGCGGCGGGGAAAGAGGCAGGCGGGGAGGGAGGCGATGGGGAAAGAGGTAGGCGGGGAGGGAGGCGCTCGGGAGGGGAAAAAAGAGGCGCGCCTCCAACAGAAATTTGAGGGCTTGGTCCAGAGCCCCTAGGAATGAGGGGTGAAGGGGGATTTGAGGGGCTCCTTAAATCTGAGGGCTCTAGTAGGGGCCCTGCTGGACCTCTATTTTTGCCTCAAGCCCTCAAATATGAGGTTTGAGGGCTCAAGTAGGGGCCCTGCTGGAGTTGCTCTTATATGTTGCCTGTGCTTTCTGTGGCTAATTGTTCATCGCTCTCGTTCCTGTTGTGTGGTGAGTGGGTTTTTTGCTGTCATTTATGATTTATAATTTAAAATTTAAAATTCTGTTTATTTGTGAGAGACAGTATACAGAAGAATAGCTACATGCGATTTTGTCTAGTATATCTGAACTTACTACACTATTTACTACAACCTTACTGTTAATCTCGTCTTAAAAAATACATCGTTTAAAAATTAGTTAGTAGTTACTGTAACATAAGCTATAAATTATAAGTTATAAGTACAAAACAACTGGGCTTTGCCACGAGACAGTAGATTATCCCCCCCCCCCCGGGTTCTTGCTCATCATCTCTTCAGATTTCATCATTTCTTAGTTCAGTATTCTATTTGTGAATCGAGTTATGAATAGATTTGCTGTTCATTTTGTCTTGGTTAACTCCATGTCAATCATTCAAGGGCGCTGTGCCGAGATGGCACATCAGACACTGGCGCATGAGTGTCTTTTGCCATGACAGGGACGGAGAGATTCCTTTCATCTGCAATGTGCCGTGGGCATGGCAGACACGCTGCACATGCGCCACGCCCAAGTAATCATATTAGCCGTGACATTTTCTCACACCCATTACAATTCCTTGGTTAGTGTCACAGTGTCACCAGAATCCACTGTCTGATGCTATCAAATGTTAGGCGCCATCTGATGTGTAAGTCAGTTTTAACACACTGGGTCTCTCCTTTGGTCTGCTATTGTATTGCCAGGACAAAATAATTACCCATTGCCTGAAACTAGGCTGTCATCGTTTCGGTTTCAACTTCTGGTTTCTGGCTTATTTTTCACTATGCATAAATTTCGTCTTTTTTTTGAAAATTTGGTTTTTTAAGCTTTTTTGCCGGTTTTTTTTCCTGTATTTGTTTGTATTATACATAATGGGCTAACATATTTTTTATATTTTTTAATTTTTTAAATTTAATTATACTAAATAAGGCTCTGTCAGCTACAATATTTTTTCAGTCAGCTACAGTACTTCTCAACCATAAGCTACAAAAAAAATCCAAATGATCACCACTAAACATCCCTGCAGGGTGGACACACCCAGTACACCAGCTTCTAAGTGTCCTCCTGGCTCGTCACAAATTACTACACTGCCAGTGAATCATAGTCCCTATATTAGCCGTAGGAATTGCCGGCTTCTCAGCCATGGACTGCCTCCGGTCAAGAGTGTTGCAATATCTCCGGTCAAGAGTGTTGCAATATCTCCGGTCACCTACTCCCGATGCCTCCTATCGCCCCTCCTCTCCACCGCTCCCGTCATCGCACGCCGCCTCATCTGGCGCCGGAGAGCAAACCCTAGCCCAGTGCGACTGCACCGCGTCCCATCTCCACCGGTCTCCGGTCCGATCTACTCGTCCACAGCGAGTCCATGGGGCTCCACCGATGAGGCATGCCAGCAACCGGCAGGGGCACGCACCGAGGCCATGGAAAGCAGCGGCATGCGGTCTCCGCCTCCTCACCTTGGTCGCCACCAACCCCATCTTCTCACGGTGACGCCGCCTTCGCACCGCTCCTCCCCGTGGAAAGCAGCGGCATGCGGCCTCCGCCTCCTCACCTGGGTCGCCGCCAAACCCAGCTTCTCACGGTGACGCCGCCTTCGCCCCGGCCGCCGTAGCCCTGCGCAAGACGCCACCGCCGCCGCCCCTCTGCCTTTTGGTAAGGTTTTTGTTGGGTTAATCTTGCTGTATGTATGTTTTGCTTGTGTATGTGCATGTACTCCGTGTCTGTTGTCGTTACGATCAGTACTAAAGCTACACTGAGTATTGTAGCTCCGAGTACTCCGTGTCGTAACATTGTGGTCAATAGTCGATGGTCGTGATCGATAATTAATAGTCGATGGTCGATAGTTGATAGGCGTAGCCAAGAGTCGATGGTCGCTAGTCGTCAGTGCATACTCGGAGGAGTATTGTGGGCATCATACTCGCAGTACTGTGGATGCCATACTCAGAGGAGTACAGTGGACGCCATACTTGTAAGAGTACTGAAGTACTCGGAGGACTCGAAGCCTGTGTGTGGTCGTAGTGCCGTGGCCGTGGCGCCTGTGTGCATGGTCGGTTACAACCACGTTGTGCGTGGTCGTAACAACCAGAGTCGTAGTTGTTGGCATCGCGGTTGTAGCTCCTGCATGTCCGTGGTCGAAGCTCCAGTGCAGTGGTCGAAGACAAGCCGATAATGAAGCCAGCGGTCGTGGTTGTGCATCAGTCATTGTAGCAGTTGGTAGCAGGCATCAGCACGGGTGGACGTGGGTGACGCAGGTCGTCCTCGGTCGGCGAACTGCCCGGTATGGGCAAGCGGCTGGCACTGAAGCGGTCGTCATGGGCTGGTCACTGAAGCACTCTTAGGTGGCTGAGTGAAGCGGCATAGGCAGGAGGCGATCACTGTAGCAGTCGTGGGCGGCTGAGCTGAGCGGCAGTGACAGGAGTCATAGTGAGTGAGTAGCCTGAGTGGCCGGCTGTGTCTATATATACTCTGTAAATCGTTGAAGAGAATTGAGCCAGTATAACAGTGAAAAACACAGAAGAAAAGGTGCATCAGTTTGCATCGCATAATCGTACCTCAGTTCCTGTGTTCAGTCCAGTTATCAGCTCCACGTTGTCGTTCCCATCTCTGGCGAGCAGTCCACGACCATGTGTATCAGAGTCCATAGCTGTAGTAGGGATGGCCCCCACCTAAGCCCATCTGGCCTATTAGGGGCTACAAGGCCCAGTGAGATATGTACAAGGACATGTATGCCCCTCTACATGATGCTCAACTGTGAGGGGGTGTGTGTGTGTGTATGTGCCTTGGTCATGGAGGCGGGGCAAGAATAACTCATTTACGCTTCCTAGTTTACTATTTGGCTTGTAGCCACAATAGCTGGCGCCGTCCGTGGGGATGACAATGAGCAAGCCGTGGACCTGAGAAGAGATGGCGCTTAAGAAGGCATCGTCGACAGCAAAAAGGAAGCGGAGCACGATGGCGGCGGTCGCGAATGCCAGGGCCTTAGTTGGTGGGCGGTCTGCGCCAATACCTGAGGCCAGCCTTGAGGGTGATGTCGGTGTGGCAAACGGCCCCATCGTCGACGTCCGCGTGGGTGTTATCGGCCATCACTAAGACCGTCGTGGCACGGCGGTCGACCTTGGTGACGGTGCAACGGCCGACCCTGCCAGTGGCATCTGCGTCGGCGGGATCATCGATGCCGACACTCGCATTGGCATGTCTAGCGACCCTGGAGCCAACGTGGGGCGACCAGCGGTCCTGACGCTCACGTCGGTCTCGTCGCCGGCCGTGAGGCCAACCGCACTAACGCACTGAGCCGCTTTGGTGGATTGGTCGTTATCGCCAGCAACCTCGCAGCGTGTGCCTCCACTCAAGCAGGTGCGGCCACCCCAACGATAGAAGGCACTCTGATGGCAGCCCTTGGGACGTTGCAGCGCGAGCTAGCTGACCTCTGGGGGCCATGCGGGAGATGTAAGAGGCTCGGAGCTAGCAAACGCCGCCGACGGCAGTAGTGGAGCTCACACCCGACCGAGCGGACAGCCGCGACGCCCCCGCATTTGGTTGCGTCATGCTTCGACACGTAGATCCGGAGTCTCCACTCTCCGCCGGCCTGCAGCAGTCGGCGTGGCCGGAAGACTTCAAATCCCGACTATCAAGCCATACAAAGGCGATACAGACCCTAGGGAGTTCGTTCGAGTGTACGAGACGGCTATCGAGGCCGCCTGTGGGGATGACTCCAAAGCGAAGGGATTGCCACTCGCCCTACAAGGGGTGGCGCTTCCTGGTTCTTCACCATTGAGCCAAACTCCATATATGTGTGGGAGCAGATCTGCGATCGTTTATACAAAAACTTCCAGGGTAATTACATCGAGCGAGTCGATGCATACCAACTCTTCGCCATCAAGCAGAAGCCCTCGAAAAAGCTCTGAGAGTACTTCAAATGCTTCGCTAAGGTTCACTGTCAAATTAAAGACTTGAACGAGACCACAATCATCAACGCAGCGATTCATGGCCTCCGACACCAAGCTCTTTGACAAGATGAAGGAATATGCAAGAGTAGAGGAAGAAGCGCAGCGGTGCAGGGGCGACACCTCCGACACCAAGCAAGCACAGGACCCGCCAAATGACACCTCTAGTCGCAAGCAATGCAAAGCCCAGAGGGCCAGATACGTCTTCGGCATAGACGGCGGGTTCAACGATAGCACCCTCGTTAGCCGGGGACGGGGTCGCAGAGGCCGAGGGCGCGAACGAGGCCGCAGCCGTGAGGATGGAGCGCGCAGCGACGGAGAGCACCAACAGCACGGGCTCACTCAAGCCTACCCCACCATCACAATGCTCCAGCAGAGCGTCACCAGGGACAGAGCCCTAGAAGCGAGGACTCTGGTGGTGGCCCACATACAACAGCCCTTGGAGGACCTACGGATACAGTTCACCAAGGGAAGGCAGCACCGCGTCATAAATGTCGTCTCGGGAGGTTCGTCACTAGAATTCTCGTTTGATCACGTGGCGACGTACCTTGCCCAGGTGCTGCCGACCTAGGCACAAAATGATATCACCTTCATAATCACCGACACGGACGGAGTCAACTTCCCTCACCAGGATCCCCTGGTGATCCAGGCCGCCATCGCTGGATGCAACGTCAAGCGTGTCCTGGTCGATGGGGGCAGCTCTACCGACATTCTATTCGTGGGGGCCTTCGACAGATGGGAATCCCTCGCAGTAGACTCGGACCCCCGGGGATCCCGCTCCAGGGTTTTTGGGGGCAACCCCTGAAGGCCCTGGGTCATATACGACTACAGGTGTCCTTTGGGCAGGGTGATCAAGCGAGAAGCGAGGATGTCACCTTCGACGTCGTTGATCTTCCCTACCCGTACAACGCCATCCTTGGGCGCCCAACCCTCAACGCTTTTGGGGCGGTCCTACACCGCAACTTCCTGTGCATGAAACTTCTGGGCCCACAGGGAATTTGTCACTGTATTCGAAGACAAGGATCTTGCTCGTCGGATAGAACTCGGCACGTGAGGCCCCCTTCGCAAGGTACACGCCGTCAGGGGCACCCTCGGCGCAGATACACCCTTTGCCCCAGGGTGACGCCCAAGCCCAGGCTGGACGGTGGAGTCAAAAGAATCTCCCTCCATACTGCGGACCAACAAGTTTCCATTGGCAAGGGTCTCCCCCCGAAGGTCGAGCAGGCCCTACTACACGTTATTCGCAACAACATGGACGTCTTCGCATGGTCACTAGCCAACATCACAGGGGTAGACCGCAGCATCATTGAGCACAGCCTTGCGGTTCGCCTTGACGCTAAACCAGTCAAACAAAGGCTCCGACGCATGTCCCTAGAGTGCCAATAGGCTGCTAAAACTAAGGTGGTGAAGCTACTCCAATCTGGAGTCATACGCGAAGTGCATCACCCAGAATGGCTCGCGAATCCAGTACTCGTCAAAAAAGGGAGTGGCGCATGGTGTATGTGTGTCGATTTCACCGCTCTCAACAAGGCGTGTTCGAAAGACAACTACCTGCTTCCTCAGATAGACCAGCTGGTGGATGCCACGACAGGGTGCGAGCTAATGAATTTCCTGGACGCATACTCCGGCTATCACCAGATCCATATGGCTAAGGAGGACGAAGTCAAAACGAGCTTCATAACCCCAGCAGGCACATTCTGCTTCGTCAGAATGCCCTTTGGCCTCAAGAACGCGGGAGCTACGTTCACGCGTCTGGTGGCTCTCCCCCTCGCTTCCCAGCTTGGAAGAAATGTTGAAGCTTACGTTGACAATGTGGTCGTCAAGACCAGACAACTCGCCTCCCATGGCCAAGACCTCCAGGAAACCTTCGACAACCTCTAGCGGGTGGGCATCAAGCTGAATCCAGACAAATGTGTCATCGTCGTACAAGTAGGAAAGCTGCTCGGCTTCCTGGTGTCAGGGCGAGGGATACAAGCGAACCTTGACAAAATTGACGAAATCCTCTCCATGAAGCTGCCCAAAACAAGAGAGGTCTAGAGGCTCACAGAACACCTGGCTGTACTAAGCCGTTTCCTGTCCGGGGCAGCCGAGCGAGGCCTCCCATTCTTTAGAACCCTTTGGGGATGTGATGGGTTTCATTGGGACGAGGGGTGCATGATGGCCTTCGACGACCTCAAAAAGCATCTCGCAAAGCTCCCCATTCTTGTTTCCCCAGCACCCGAGGCTCCGCTGCTGCTGCACCTTGTGGCTACATCAACAGCAATCAGTGCAGTGCTTGTCCTCGAGGAGGGGTCCCTTAAGCGACCGGTGTACTTCATCTCAGAGGCCCTTCAGGGCGCAAGACATGGTATACCGAACTGGAAAAGTTGGCCTATGCCCTCGTCATGGCTTCACAGAAGCTCCGACATTACTTCTTGGCTCATCACATCACCGTCCCCTCTTCATTCCCCTTAGCGAAGATGCTACACAATAAGGAGTCAACGGGCCGCATTGGCTAGTGGGCGGCCGAGCTCGCGCCCTTCTCCTTGACATACGCATCGCGTACGACCATAACATCTCAGGTTCTAGCGGACTTCCTAGCCAAATGGACCCACAAGCTTAGCTACCAGTTGACCCGGTGTGGAGCCTCCACACCGACAGAGCCTACGACACTTCTGGAGCAGGGGTGGGGGCAGTAGTCACTACGCCGGAAGGCCATCGCCTACTATACTCCGCACGTCTTGTCACTGTGCAAAGCTGTCCCCTTTGGTCTTATCACTGCGCAAAGCTGCCTCCTTTGGTCTTGTCACTGCGCAAGGATGTCTCTTTGGTCTTGTTACTATGCAAAGCTGCCCCTTTTGGTCTTGTCATTTTGTAAAGCTGCCCATTTGGTCTTGTCTCTGCGCAAAGCTACACTCTTTGGTCTTGTCACTACGCAAAGCTGCCCCTATGCAGACTTGTCCCATGTAAAGCTGCCCCTTTGGTCTTGTCACTGTGAAAAGTTGCACCCTTTGGTCTTGTCACTGCGTACCCTGTTTGGTCTAGCCACTTAGCCTGTAAGTTATCCCGTTTGTTATAAAATGAACGGCGCACCCTATGAAAGTAAGACTAGTGGACCCTGTGAATCGAATGAACAAGTTCCTTCTTCGTCGTGCAGTACCATACAATGGCGGACACCGATGGGCTAGTCGGAGCTGGGTCACCGAAGGAAGACCTTCTCGTGGAAAGGAGGGAGGGTTTCGGTCCTAACTACCGCTTGATGCCAAACAGGCGTGGTCAACCAGTATGGCCGAAATGCAGACACAAGGAGGACGCGGTCGTGCTGGTTGTGGAAGGCCATTGCAATGGCAGGCGACGTTTCTTCTAATGCCCACACTCTGGGGTACAAATTGCTAATAGTATATTTTCCATACTGCTAATATAGCATCAATATTAACCGTTCTTTCCAGCAAATGGCGAAATGCGACTTCGTCCGCTGAATCGATCCTTCGCATGAACGCTATATTGCGAGGTATGTGGATACGTTATGGGAGTGAATCTTAGAGTTAGAGGCGAGAATCGATACTCTCAATGAGAACAATGATATCCGTCAACAGATGCAGCGCGAGAGGGGCAACGAGGAGGTCGTCAACACAGGAAGTTTGTATGATCCAACATGTTGTTGCATGAACCCTAGCTGCATATGTGCCTGCCACTATAACAACGGCCAGCCACGTCCAACACGGCCCCCTCTGGAACACTCCATGTGGGTAGCGTGAGGCACTTTCTACCAGTAGGCACACTGTGTATGGTGTACGCTCGAGAGAATGATTGACTTAATGTTGTGTGCTATATTCTTTGTGGTGTTCGATGTTGTGTTGAAGGTGTAGCACTGCGAGTGTTGTTTTCATTCTTGTTGTTACCTGTACTACTTTCTATGATTTGTATGTGCAATGCATGTGTTGTTTGGTGTTGTCAGTGCATAACGCCATCTCATTTGGTGTTCTCAATGCGTAAGGCCGCCCCCACTTAGCCTGTAAGAGGGAGTCATTCCTCACCCACTCCCCTGCATTGTTCTCCCTCACCTCGTGAATTATTTGTTCGCAATCTGTGTACTTGTTTTGATGCTCACTCCCTGGACGTCGATATAAGTCAATTGAGCGTCTCATCGTCGGCACCTACGGTGATTTGTCCGAAATGTAACACGCTTGTGAGATGTAAGACATTACAGACGGTCGCGAATCCTAGGCGGCACTACTACAAGTGCCCCTTTCACTCGGTGGGTTAGCTTGATCCGGGTTGGTTCAAATCTTGTAAGTATGTTACAAAATCTTCTCATGGAATTGTAGGAAGGCCTAGGCGGTTGCCGATTCTGGGTGGGGGGGGATGAGATGGACACTAGGCCTGGCATTGTTCCGCATGAGAGAGTTGTCATGGGGGGTAGCAACCCCTTGGAGATGCGGCATCGTTTCGATAGATTTGAGTGGAAGATTAATTTAATGTTATGTGTAATTTTCTTTCTTGTGTTTGTTGTTATCGTGAAGCTGTAGTGCTTGAAGTGTTGTTTTCATTCGTGTTGGTTCGTGCAGTGCTTTGTATCATATATGTACGTACTCATTGTATTTGAATGATGCTTTTCTTGTTGGTAAAAGAATTTTCAATGCACATTGCACTGATAAGATTATTATTCCACAAGGTGGTGTGGATATGCATTACACATATGTACATTGTACAAATGATTGCAGAAAACTATGCGATGTTACAAAAGCTAAAATACATAAACTCATTATGCATCTGGCCATCGCTTCCTCTCACGGTGTATGTAATCCTCCGAGAAAGTGAACTTGCAAGGGGAATACGGTGCGTCTCGAAGGTCGTATTGCGAGGCATGCGTCCGAGGCGGTGCTGCGTACAACTCAGTGGAGAGTTGCGACGGATGGTCGAAATTGAGCTCAGTCATTCAGTCGAAGAGGGGTCTACATCCTGCTCAGATGGTACAACTAAATTAGACCATAGGTAGCGATGTTTGTAATGCATAGTACTATCACAAGGCATTTACCTGGGTACCCTGAAACACAGATGATCTACTATGACCTTCGTGTCCGAGTTGCTCCGTGCAAACCTGCATTTTTTTGGCGACGTGATGAGATGGCATTGAAATACACATGTTTTGTCTACTACGTTACTGCGTACCGGTGTATGCGGCTGTCCGAATAACGATCCCGTAGGGAAATCGCGGATGTACTCCTACGTGGTGTATCCTTGGTAGGTCTGCCCGAACCACTTGTGCCGCTCCTGCAGGCCGGACTGAACGCCCTGCACGAACGTGGGCATCGCCACCTTCAGTTGCTGCGGCGAGTCGGGGTGAAATTTTTGTACGGATAACCCATTTTTTATTCGAAAATACAGAAATATACCCGCGACAAAATTTTTTACACAAATAGGCTCCAGAAGCCCAACCATTGGGCGACTAGAGCTTGTCGCCCAACCAAAAAGCGACTGATGAAGAATCTGGTAACCGTTGGGCGATTAAATGCGATCGCCTCCCCGTTGGGCGATTAAATGCAATCGCCCCCCGTTGGGCGACAGAGAGCGAGTCGCCCAACGGGGGGGGTGCGACTGCATGTGAATACAGCCCGACTCGAAATTTTTGTACGGATAACCCATTTTTTATTCGAAAATATAGAAATATACCCGCGACAAAATTTTTTACACAAATAGGCTCCAGTCGCCCAACCACTATGCGACTAGAGCTTGTCGCCCAACCAAAAAAGCGACTGATAAAGAATCTGGTAACTGTTGGACGATTAAATGTGATCGCCTCCCCGTTGGGCGATTAAATGCAATCGCCCCCCCGTTGGGCGACAGAGAGCGAGTCGCCCAACGGGGGGGGCGACTGCATGTGAATACAGCCCGCCCGCCGACTGGTATTTAATATTTGTCACATTACTTGATATAGAAATAATTTTCTATACGAAAAGAAGAGATAATAGCATTGTTTGAATTTAAATGAACTTTATAATATAACGCAGTAACATGCCGCGTATTTATCCATTACATGCATGACATACACCCCTCACTCCCCACCCTAAGGTGCTCCGTCACCGCGCCCGCGTCCTCCCATACGGCCCCGCTTGGCCATCCTCCGGTGCAACGGATTATGAGGCGGGTGACGAGGGTCCGAAAAAGTAAAACGATCAGGTGGGTTTCGCACCCGCGGCTGCGCCGGTGGAGTCAGCTGCACATCTGGCCGTGTGGCCTCCGGTGCACCGGGGAGACCACTGCCGGAGAGAACCTCCGGTGCTGCGTCGGAGGACGGCCCAGGCCAGTCCTGAAAAAAATGGTCCACGTCGATGTGGCCCGGGGAGAAGTGTCCCTGCTGCTGGTAAGGACCTGCAATAGTAATATCGTTAGTTCGTTGCATGTCGTCTTAGGATAAAAACAAGATCGGACGATGCATACCCGTACATGGCGCCATGAAATCATCCGTGTGGAAGCCGGGGATGTACGTAGGAGGTGTACGAGGCCGTGACCAAGCAGAACTCCCTGGCTGCTCCGGGGGAGGTGGACGTGTCCACATACTACCTTCGGAGTAGTGCCACGCTGGTCGGGGTTGCACTGGGCGTAGGTGTGGAGACCACCGGTAGCCTCGTGCAGGACAGTAGGCTGACGATACGTCCACACCCGGCCTCCATCCGTCGCGCAAAGCTGACGGCCTCCTCGCGGGTCAACTCCCCACCTGTGCCCCACCTCTGCACTAGTGCGGAGGACTCCGACCACATCGCAACACCGACGTCAGCCTGGACAAAAAGACATAGAATGGTCCATCATCGAAACGATATTGCCATTTGAGAATTTTTGAAATTACAAGTTACGTACCACGATGTGAGCGTCGCGTGCGAAGTGCGCAGGGTACGCGTCTGTCGGTGCGGCGACGTGTGGGGCAGGTGGGTCAACGACATGTACCAGCCTGGTACGAGTCCGCCCCTGGTACCAGATGAGGTACTCCGCGTAGTCGGCTATGTCGTATGGCCGGTCCTCCTCCACGCGGTCATCCAGCGCACCCTCCCACTGCGCAATCTAGGGCTGCATCCTCCTGGACCAGTCCGTGCCTTTTTTGACGCCCTTCGTGTTGTGCCTGTTTATGGAACCATTACGTAATGTAAGTACTTGCGATCACAATAGTAAGTACGTACAAAAATATCAGAAGCGATCACTCACGCGTGCACGCGCGGCGGAATCGGCGGCCCAACTGGTACAGGAAGTGCCTGCCGCAGCCCAAACTGCCGCATGACTCGCTGCGGTGCGTAGTCCTCAACGTAGATGCCGTACACGAGCTTCCGGCGGGTTAGCCAGAAAGCCTGGTCACGCCAGCACAGTGCAGACAGCCCGTCAGGAGCACGGGCCTCCACTGCCTCCTCTGCGTAAGGCTCCCAGCGCACGTCGGAGTCTGCGAGGCGGTCGAACTGCTCCACGAAGGGGTGGTACGCCCGCGTGACCTGCACGTGCGCGAACTATACCTGCAAGAAAGGCAAATTGTTTAGTACGATGATCGTTAATAAGTTGACTATGATAAAATAAAACTCACTTGTCGACGACACCAAATAGAACCCATTGTCGGCCAGTCGATGTCTCCCCCCGGGTACATCTCGGCCCCGTAGGGACCCATGTCGTCTAGTACAGGTCGTCCGAGACTGAAGCGCTCGAACGACCACAACTGCAGCAGCAGGGGACATCCCGTGAGGATCGAGTTCGCCTTAATCCTCGTGCACGCATCGCACAGGCCGCGGTACGTCGCGGCAAGTGCGGCCGATCCCCAACTGATCTGGTCGGCCTCGCCCTCGGCAATCGTCGGTGTTGCGATGTGGTCGGAGTCCTCCGCACTAGTGCAGAGGTGGGGCACAGGTGGGGAGTTGACCCGCGAGGAGGCCGTCAGCTTTGCGTGACGGATGGAGGCCGGGTGTAGACGTATCGTCAGCCTACTGTCCTGCACGAGGCTACCGGTGGTCTCTACACCTACGCCCAGTGCACCCCGACCACCAGTGCCACCCCGACCAGCGTGGCACTACTCCGGAGGTAGTACGTGGACACGTCCACCTCCCCCGGAGCAGCCAGGGAGTTCTGCTTGGTCACGGCCTCGTACACCTCCTACGTACATCCCCGGCTTCCACACGGATGATTTCATGGCGCCATGTACGGGTATGCATCGTCCGATCTTGTTTTTATCCTAAGACGACATGCAACGAACTAACGATATTACTATTGCAGGTCCTTACCAGCAGCAGGGACGCTTCTCCCCGGGCCACATCGACGTGGACCATTTTTTTCAGGACTGGCCTGGGCCGTCCTCCGACGTAGCACCGGAGGTTCTCTCCGGCAGTGGCCTCCCCGGTGCACCGGAGGCCACACAGCCAGAGGTGCAGCTGACTCCACCGGCGCAGCCGCAGGTGCGAAACCCACCTGATCGTTTTACTTTTTCGGACCCTCGTCACCCGCCTCGTAATCCGTTGCACCGGAGGACGGCCAAGCGGGGCCGTATGGGAGGACGCGGGCGCGGTGACGGAGCAACTTAGGGTGGGGAGTGAGGGGTGTATGTCATGCATGTAATGGATAAATACGCGGCATGTTACTGCGTTATATTATAAAGTTCATTTGAATTCAAACAATGCTATTATATCTTCTTTTCGTATAGAAAATTATTTCTATATCAAGTAATGTGACAAATATTAAATACCAGTCGGCGGGCGGGCTGTATTCACATGCAGTCGCCCCCCCCCCCCCCCCCCCCCCCCGTTGGGCGACTCGCTCTCTGTCGCCCAACGGGGGGGCGATTGCATTTAATCGCCCAACGGGGAGGCGATCGCATTTAATCGCCCAACGGTTACCAGATTCTTCATCAGTCGCTTTTTGGTTGGGCGACAAGCTCTAGTCGCCCAATGGTTGGGCGACTGGAGCCTATTTGTGTAAAATTTTTTGTCACGGGTATATTTCTGTATTTTCGAATAAAAAATGGGTTATCCGTACAAAAATTTCGAGTCGGGGTCGCTTTAAGAAGAGAGCCCCCGTCGGCCTGGTGAGAATGTTCGGTCCTCCGCCGTCCTCCGTGACAACAATGGCTATAGCAAGGTGCTATCCTGTCGTAAGTGCTGCAAGGAAAAGCTGTAGTGAGAGATAAATGACAATCGGGTGGATGAACAAACAGTTGGCAAATGTCGTACCGTCGGGCCGAGTTGTGTGGAGGACGAGCGAGCGTAGCTGGGACGACTGCTGGACTGTGGTGAACATGTGGATGATGGTGCTGTGGGCTGTGCTGACGGCGGTGCTGGGGGCGGTGCTGCATGCTGTCCTCTGTGACCGCGTCGTACAACGGTGTCGTCTCTGTGCAGACCACAACTAATGGTCCTGATCGCAGACCTTGCGTCATCGTAGATGTTGCACATTGAAGCTAGCATCCAATCAATGGAGTTGGCCCTCCCACGCTGCAGAGCCTAAGCAACCTCGTCGTGGATACGATGCAGGTGGTTGTACTGCAGGTAAACAAAGAATGAGTTAACACGCGTTGCCACACAGGGTATACTCAGAGTAGTCTTGTACCGTCTTGTCGTGCCGTGCTGCTCGATGACGGTCTGGACTTGCTGGTATAGCAGCCTCGTGCATGACCTTTCTAGGACAGTGTGGGGCAGGCCTAGTAAGCCTGCTGCGGGTGCGTGGAATGTACCACGCAAGGTACGTAGTGTACGTGTCGATGTCGTACGGCCGAGGCTCGTCCACAACCTCCGTTTTCGCCCAGTCATGCCACATGTCCGTCCACAGCTGCTGTGTGCCCCTCTAGTCATCATTCCGTCACCCTCTTCTCGTTTGCCTGCAAGTTAATACACACATTACACAATTAGTACTACGACACATTAATATATTAAGTAAAGTTACCGTGTAATAACGTACTTGTGGGTCTTCGCTGCAAGTGGCCGTCTTGGTAGGGGTAGCACTTGCTGGTACATGCCAAATTGCCTCATGACTCGCTGTGGGTTGTACGGCTCGACGAAGTGGGAGAAGACCAGGTGGCAGGTCGTCATCCAGTACATGTGGTCATGGTGGCACTGAGATGACAACCTGCGAGGGGCCGTGTTTGCAATGAACTGTGGAGTCCATGGCCATCAGACTATCTCGCCCTCGTGAAGAGTCTCGAACTGGTTGTGGAACTCCGGATATACACGCCTTCGTCTCTCCATGGTCCACCGTAGCTGAGCATGTGTCCAACGCGTCCCCATTGCCGGCCCATGAACGGGGTCGTCGCCATCACCCTCGTCGTAAAACTTCGAGCTGAACTCGAAAGGGTGCACGACACTTCCAAAGTACGGCCTCCCAACGGGTAAGTGCTCCCATGACCACAACTGTAGGAGGATGTAGCACACCGTCAGGATAGGCTCGCTGGCCGCAGTACGCTGTGAGGCATCACACAAGCCTCGGTACGTGTCGCTAAGTACTGCAGATGCCCAGCTGTACTGCGGCACCTGGCCGGGCCAGGCATCCGCCAAGGACTTCACAAAGTGTATATAGCTAGGGTGAACGAAGTCTCCAGTGGTGGTAGGAAACAAGTCCTACCCGAAGAAAAACAACAGGTATGCGATGAAATACGTCCGCACCACCTCTTGAGGTGCGTGCACGGGGCAGGTCATGTACCGTTGTAGCCACGAATGTGGCACACCGGATACGTTGTCCGGGATCTGGTGGCCGAACCGGTGACCTAGGCGGACCTTGCAGTCTGCCGGCTTGGGGGGTGGCACTACTGCAGCACCATGGAGCGGTAGAGCTGTAAGCATGGACACGTCCTGAAGAGTAATAGTCATCTCGCCCCACCGGAAGTGGAAGGTGTGAGTTTCCGGTCTCCTGCGATCAACGAGTGCAGACAGCAACGTCGCATCGAACTGGAATGCATGTGGTAGATCCAGCAAGCGTGCAATAGGCACCAGGCCGGTGTCTCGCAGTAGTGGGATGTACCGCTGGTGTAGAGGCTAGTGCTCTTAGGGGCTCCTAAGGATCAAACTCGGAGAGCCGGCACCCGATGACCACGCTAGGCATCGGTGCTGCTCATCCCAACGGGGGTCTAGCAACTCGTATGCCATCTTTTTCTGATGAAAGAAAATAAGTTAGTACACAGTACCAAGAGAATGTGCAACAAATGAAAAGAGAATGTGAAACAAATGACAACAGAATATGCGACAAACTTAATAATTGCTAAACATAACAAAGACATAAAGAAAATGTACACAACTATCTCCCTACGATACATTCAGCAGAGGACAAAGGTTGCAAGCTAATGTGCACGACATACACAAAATGTACACAACAAAGCCCCTCACAAATTGAAAAATATGGAACCAACAATCAGCATAGAAGAACTATGTGGTTCGTACTACGTAGCGTTACTTGATGTCGGCCTGTTTGGGCATTGGCTTAAGGAGTGGCCAATCGTCTTGCAGAGTCTGCACTTCGGGCGCCGAACTCGATCCCCACACTGGTTGTCATCCATATCATTACGGATGCGACGACCTTGTTGTCTTCTAGGGCTGACGTGCTTTAGTGCATCGTTAGGCACCAACTTTACTTGCCCTAGCCATAGGTCCCTGTAGTGTATGTCCACCCCGTATGAATGGAACTCTGTACTCCAGGTTTCATACAGGTGCTACATGTCGTAGTACTTTGAGATTTAATGCGTCAACGTCTGTTGCCACACCGCGTATGCCGCGTACACATGGGAGCATGGCTTGTGTAGAAGTTGTTGCTTGTTGCAGGTGCAAGATGTTCTCTCATCAATCGTGCATACCTGGTTGCAATCCCCTCTAGTGTGACCTATCAATACTTCTGTCTGAGGCAGACCTCGAACTTCTTCCTTATGCCATCCATGGTATGAGCAATATGGGAACGAGTTTTCTCGATCGTCTTATCCATATATGCCTGCATTACCTCAAAGAATTGTTTGCTTTCGTCCAAATGTTTCTTCGCCATCATGACTCTATTAACAAAGTATCCGACTGAACGGTTCTAACTCTCCACGACTGTTGTGATAGATAGGGATCTCACGCCCTTTAGAACACCATTGTACACCTTGGACATGTTGTCTTGATTCCATACCTTGCTCCGCCGGTGTCGTATAGCAGAGACCACATTACCAAGTCAGGTGCGTTCGACTAAACCCATTGCGTGAACTCCCTCCACGGCCCCAGCCTGCTCGAGACGTTGTACATGCTTGCCGATCTCCTGATCGAGCTGCCTTCACAAGACCTCGAACTTCCGCTTCTGGTTTTGCATACAAAGCTTCTTGAACATCTTTATTAGGTTCTGGATATGGAACCTTCTGTGGAAGTTCGTCGCGAGATGCCTCATGCACCAACGGTTCTTCATATCATTCCACTGGAAGGGGGGCTGCATCCCAGTCTGCATCGTGCGCAATGCGGACAACAAGCCTACATTGCGGTCCGAGATGACACATCTGGATGATCTTACACAACAGCCTGCTTCACATTGGCCAAGAACCACAGCCAGCTATCAGTATTCTCATTCTCCAAATTGCAAAGGCCACAGAGAGTAACTGGTCGTTGGCGTCAGCTGCAACCGTAGTGAGGATAGTACCCTTGTACTTGCCAGATAGGAACGTCCCGTTCATCGTTTGCACTAAACGGCACCACCTGGACCCTTCTATCGTCTGACGGAAGGCCTAAAACACTCTGTCAAGAACAAAACAATTCGGGCCTTGCGTAGGATGAACCCACTCCTTCCTGTTAATGTATATGCCTGGGTTTGATTCTGCAATTTGATGCAGTATTCTTGGGACCAAGTCGTACGCCTCCTTGTACGTCCCGAACATACGTTGCAGCACCTTCTGTTTCGCCCACCACATATTGTAGTTGACATCGAACCCCACCATATTCGCTACATCCGACAACAGAAGCTTCGGAGAAATAGACACATCTGCCACCATGAGGTGCCTATGTAATGGCGCCGCAAGCTCGTAACTGTAATCCTTCAGCACCGTTATCCGGAAGTCCGTGGCAGCGCCCCTGAACCGCTACGCACGGATCTTGCCAGGACAGGAGCCGTCGACACACTTGACGATGTAGGTGTCCGGGTTGGACCTATGCACCCGATACGTCCGGCTAATGTTGACGGCATATCTAACAATAGCTTGCTGGGTAGCACTCTTGTTACGGAAGCACTGCCCTAAAAGGAGTGTGCCCTCGTTGAATCCCCACTCTGCCTCTTCCGCCCGTGTCAGAACTAGGGATTCCGCTACGATGTCGTCCAGTCTGGATGACACGTACGCAACATCGGTGGTCACAACACCACCTAACACCTCCCGCTGTAGCTTCACCATCTTCGTCCTCTCTTGAACTGGCTGTTTCCACATCCTCATTGTGCATTTGTTCCACCTGGTCCGCAAGGTACTCGTGACAATCAACACGGGCGGCCCACCACCTCTTCGCACCTTCATTCGCCTAAAAATTCTCCACACCTCCTCAGGTCTCAATCGCCCATTGCCTCGCTGACATCTCCTGCGCCAGCATCTTTATGAGCGTTGGAGACTAACCCAGACATTATATCTCTGCCAGCGCCACTAGAACCACCCCATTGGCCAGGCATATATCGCTACGGCAGGGTTGCACATGACCTCCATTTAGTTAGCCCATGAAGCGTCACTGGTCACCTTCAGAAGTTGACACATGGTCTCCCCTGCAGCACCTACCACTAAGGCATACACTACCTCGATCCGTAACTTCTTCCTTGCGGTGTCCCGATCGAACACAGAACGGATGCACAGCGAGGAGGATGTGGAAACAACTAGTTCTAGAGAGAAAGATGGCGAAGCTACAATGGAAGGTGTGTTAGGTGGTGTTGTGACCACTGGCGTTGTGTACATATCGTCCAGACTGGACGACATCGCAGTGGAATTCCTAGTTCTGCCACGGGCGGAGGAGGCAGAGTGGGGGGTTCAACGAGGGCACACTCTTTTTAGGGCAGTACTTCTGTAACAAGAGTGCTGCCCAGCAAGCTATTGCTAGATACACCATCAACATTAGCCAAATGTATCGTGTGCACAGGTACAACCCGGACACCTATATCGTCAAGAGTGTCGACGGCTCCTGTCCTGGCAAGATCCGTGCGCAGCAGTTTAGGGGCGCTGCCACGGACTTCCAGATAACGGTGCTGAAGGATCATAGTTGCGAGCTTGCGGCGCCACTACATAGGCACCGCAATATAACGTCGTTGTATGTTGCGGAGCTGATAAGCCACCTTGTGGTGGAAGATGTGTCTATTTCTCCGAAGCTTCTGTTGGCGGATGTAGCGAATATGGTGGGGTTCGATGTCAGCTACAAGGTGTGGTGGGCGAAACGGAAGGTGCTGTAGCGTATGTTCAGGACATACAAGGAGGCGTACAACCTGGTTCTAAGAATGCTGCATCAAATTGCATAATCAAACCCAGGCACATACATTAACAGGAAGGAGCGGGTTCATCCTACGCAAGGTCTGAATTGTTTTGTTCTTGACAGAGTGTTCTGGGCCTTTCGTCAGGCGATAAAGGGTCCAGGTGGTGCCATCCAGTGCTAACGATGGACGAGACTTTCCTACCTGGCAAGTACAAGGTACTATCCTCACTGCGGTTGCAGCTGACGCCAACGTCCAGTTACTCCCCGTGGCCTTTGTAATTGTGGAGAATGAGAATACCGATATCTGGCTGTGGTTCCTGGCCAATGTGAAGCAGGCCGTTGTGCAAGATCGTCCAGATGTGTGTCTTCTCGGACCGCAATGCAGGCTTGTTGTCCGCGTTGCTCACGATGCAAAACGGGACACAGCCCCCCTTCCAGTGGAATGGTTTGAAGAACCGTTGGTGCATGAGGCATCTCGTGGTGAACTTCCATAGAAGGTTCCATAGGCAGGACCTAATGAAAACGTTCAAAAGCTTTGTATGCAAAACCAGAAGCGGAAGTTCGAAGCCTTGTAGAGGCAGCTCGATCAGGAGATCGGCAACCATGTACAGCGTCTCGAGCAAGCTAAAGCTGGGGCCGTGGAGGGAAGCTCCACGAGAGTTGGGGAGTTCACGCAATGGGTTCAGTTGAACGCACCTGACTTGGAGATGTGGTCTCTGCTACATGACATCGGTGGAACAATGTATTGAATCATGACAACTAACATGTCTGAGGTGTACAACGGTGTGCTGAAGGGCGTGAGATCCCTACCTATCACGGCAGTCGTGGAGGAGAGTTGGAACCGTTCAGTCGGGTACTTTGTTAATAGAGCCACAATGGCGAAGAATCATTTAGACGAAGGCAAACAATTCTCTGAGGAAATGCAGGCGTACATAGACAAGAAGATCGAAAAGGCTTGTTCCCATATTGCTCATATCATGGGTGGCATAAGGAAGAAGTTCGAGGTCTGCCTCATATAGAAGTATGTGATGGGTCACACTAGAGGGGATCGCAACCAGATATACACGATTAATGAGAGAGCATCTTGCACCTACAACAAGCCGCAGCTTCTACACAAGTCATGCTCTCATGTGTACGCGGCATGCGTGGTATAGCATCAGGCGTCGACGCATTACATCTCAAAGTACTACGACATGCAGCACCTATATGAAATGTGGAGTACGGAGTTTCATTCGTACAGGGTGGACATGCACTACAGGGATCTATGGCCAGGACAGGTGAAGTAGGTGTTGAATGATGCACTAAAGCACGTTAGCCCTACAAGACGACATGACCGCCGCATCTGCAATGACATGGATGACAGCCAACATGGGGATCGAGTTCAGTGTCCAAAGTGCAGACTCTGCAAGATGATTGGCCACTCCTTTAGCTAGTGCCCAAATAGGCCGACATCAAGTAACGCTTCGTAGTACGAAGCACATAGTTCTTCTATAATGACTGTTAGTTCCATGTTTTTTAATTTATGAGGGGCTTTGTTGTGCACATTTTGTGTATATCGTGCACATTAGCTTGCAACCTTTTTCCTCTGCTGAATGTATCGTAGGGAGATAGTTGTGTACATTTTCTTTATGTCTTTGTTATGTTTAGCTATCGTTACGTTTGTTTCACATTTTGTTCTCATTTGTTTCACATTCTCTTGTCATTTGTTGCACATTTTCTTGGTACTGTGTACTAACTTATTTTTCTTCATCAGCAAGAGATGGCATACGAGTTGCTAGACCCCCGTTGGGATGAGCAGCACCGATGCCTAGCGTGGTCATCTGGTGCTGGCCCTCCGAGTTTGATCCTTAGAAGCCGCCAAGAGCACTAGCCTCTAGACCAGCGGTACATCCCACTACTGCGGGACACCGGCCTGCTGCCCATTGCCCGCTTACTGGATCTACAACATGCGTTTCAGTTCGATGCGATGTTGCTGTCCACGCTCGTTGATCATAGGAGACCGGAAACTCACACCTTCCACTTCCGGTAGGGCGAGATGACTATTACTTTTCAGGACGTGTCCATGCTTACATCTCTACTGCTCCATGGTGCTGCAGTAGTGCCACCCCCCAAGCCGGCAGACTGCAAGGTCCGCCTGGGTCACCGGTTCGGCCACCTGATCTCGGACAATGTATCCGTGTGCCACATTCGTGGCTACGACGGTACATAACCTGCCCGTGCACGTGCCTCAAGAGGTGGTGCGGACGCACTTCATCGCGTACCTGTTGTTTTTGCTCGGGTAGGTCTTGTTTTCTACCATCACTGGATACTCCGTTCACCCTAGCTACATACACCTTGCGGAGTCCTTGGCGGATGCCTGGCCCGGCCAGGTGCCGTAGTACAACTAAGGATCTGCAGTTCTTAGCGCCACATACCGAGGCTTGTGTGATGCCTCGCAGCGTACTGCGACCAGTGAGCTGATCCTGGTGGTGTGCTACATCCTCCTACAATTGTGGTCATGGGAGCACTTACCCGTTGGGAGGCCGTACTTTGGCAGTGCCGTGCACCCTTTCGAGTTCGGCTCGGAGTTCTACGACGCGGGTGATGACGACGACCCCGTTCATGGGCCGATAATGGGGACGCGTTGGACACATGCTCAGCTACGGTGGGCCATGGAGAGACGAAAGCGTGTATATCCGGAGTTCCACAACTAGTTCGGGACTCTTCACGAGGGAGAGATAGTTTGGTGGCCATGGACTCCATAGTTCATTACGAACACGTCCCCTCGCGGGTTGTCATCTCAGTGCCACCAAGACCACATGTACTGGATGACGACCTGCCACCTGGTATTCTCCCACTTCGTCGAGCCGTACAACCCGCAGCGAGTCATGAGGCAATTTGGCCTGTATCAGCAGGTGCCACCCCTACCAGGACGGCCACTTGCAGCGAAGACCCACGAGTACGTCATTATACGGTAACTTTACTTGATGTATTAATGTGTCGTAGTACTAATTGTGTAATGTGTGTATTAACTTGTAGGCAAACGAGAAGAGGACGACAGAATGATGACTGGAGGGGCACACAACAGCCATGGACGGACATGTGGCATGACAGGGCGAACACGGAGGTTGTGTAGGAGTCTCGGCCGTACGACCTTGATATGTACACTACGTACCTTTCGTGGAACGTTCCACGCACCCGCAGCAAGCTTAGTGGGCCTCCCCCACACCATCCTGGAGATGTCATGCACGAGGTTGCTGTACGGGCAGGTCCAGACCGTCATCGAGCAGCACGGCACAACGAGATGGTACGAGACTACTCTGAGTATACCTTGTGTGGCAATGCGTTTTAACTCATTCTTTGTTTACCTGTAGTACGACTGCCTGCATCGTATCCACGATGAGGTTGCTCAGGCTCTGCAGCGTGGGAGCGCCAACTCCATTGATCGGCTACTAGCTTCAATGCACAACATCTACGATGACGCATGGTCTACGATCAGGACCATCAGTTGTGGTCGGCACAAAGATGACGCTATTGTACGACGCGATCACAGAGGACGGCATGCAGCACCACCCCCCTTAGCACCGCCATTAGCACCGCCCACAACACCATCGTCCACATGTCCATCGCAGTCCAGCAGTCGTCCCAACTACACTAGCTCGTCCTTCACGTGCCTTGGCCCGACGGTACGACATTTGTCAACTGTTCATCCACTCGATTGCCATTTATCTCTCACTATAGCTTTTCCTTGCAGCATTTGCAACAGGATAGCACCTTGCTACAGCCATCATAATGACGGAGGGTGGCAGAGGACTGAACATTTTCGCCAGGCCGACGGGGGCTCTCCCGACAGCGACCCCAACTCGCCGTAGAAACCGGAGGTGGCGTTGCCCACGTTTGCGCATGGCGTTCAGTCCGGCTACAGGAGCGGCACAAGTGGTTTGGGCAGACCTACCAAGGATACACTGTGCAGGAGTACATGCGCGATTTCCCTACGGGATCGTCATTCGGACAACCGCATACACCAGTACGCAGTAACGTAGTAAACAAAACATGTGTATTTCAATGCCATCTCATCGCATCGCCAATAAAATGCTGGTTTGCACGGAGCAACTCAGACACGAAGGTCACAGTGGGTCATCTGCGTTTCAGACTACCCAGGTAAATGTCTTGTGATAGTACTATGCATTACAAACATCGTTGTCCATGGCCTAATTCAGTTGTACCATCTGAGCAGGATGTAGATCCCTCTTCGACCGAATGGCTGAGCTCCATTTTCGGCCATCCGTTACAACTCTCCACGGAGTTTTATGCAGCACCGCCTCGGACGCAGGCCTCGTAGTACGATCTTCGAGACGCACCGCATTCCCCTTGCAGGTTCACCTTCTCGGAGGATCACATATGTCGTCAGAGGAAGCGACGGCCAGATGCACAATGAGTTTATGTATTTAAGCTTTTGTAACGTCACATGGTTTCCTGTAATCATTTGTACAATGTACGTATGTGTAATGCATATCCACACCACCTTGTGGAAATAATAATCTTCGCAGTGCAATGTGCATTGGAAATTCTTTTACCAACAAGAAAAGCATCATTCAAATACGACGAGTACGTACATATATGATACAAAGCACCGCACGGACAAACGTGAATGAAAACAACACTTCAAGCACTACAGCTTAACGATAACAATAAACACAAGAAAGAAAATTGCACATAACATTAAATTAATCTTCCACTTGAGTCTATCGAAACGATGCCGCATCTCCAAGGGGTCGCTACCCCCCATGACAACTCTCTCGTGCAGAACAATGCCAGGCCTAGTGGCCATCTCATCCACCCAGAATCGGCAACCGCCTAGGCCTTCCTGCAATTCCATGAGAAGAAGATTTTGTAACATACTTGCACGATTTGAACCAACCTGGATGAAGCTGATTCACCGAGTGAAAGGGGCATTTGTAGTGGTGTCGCCCAGGATTTGCGGCCGTCTGTGAGGTCTTACGTCTCACTAGCGTGTTGCATTTCGGGCAAATCACCGCTTGCACTGCATCTGTTGACGGATGTCATTGTTCTTATTGAGAATGTTGATTTTCGCCTCCAACTCTAATATTCGCTCCCATAATGTATCCACATACCTCGCAATATAGCGTTCATGCGGAGGATCGATCCAGCGGATAAAGTCGCATTTCGCTATCTGCTAGAAAGGACGGTTAACATGGATGCTATATTAGCAGTAAGGAAAAATATACTATTAGCAATTTGTACCCCAGAGTGTGGGCATCGGAAGAAACGTCGTCTGCTATTGCAATGGCCTTCCACAACCTGCACGACCGCGTCCTCCTTGTGTTTGCTTTTCGACCATACTGGTCGACCACGCCTGTTTGGCATCAAGCGGTAATTAGGACTAAAGTCCTTCCTCCTTTCCACGGGAAGGTCTTCCTTCGGTGACCCCGCTCCGACTGGCTTATCGGTGTCTGTCATTGTATGGTACTACATGACGAAGAAGGAACTTTGTTCGATTCACAGGGTCCACTGGCCCTACTTTCATGGGGTGCGCCATGCATTTTATAACAAACGAGACAGCTTACAGGCTAAGTGGCTAGACCAAACAGGGTACACAGTGACAAGACCAAAGGGTGCAGCTTTGCGCAGCGACAAGACCAAAGGGGCAGCTTTACGCGGTGACAAGCCTGCACGGGGTAGCTTTGCACAGTAACAAGACCAAAATGGGCAGCTTTGCGCAGTGACAAAGCCAAAGGGGCAGCTTTGCATAGTGACAAGATCAAAAGGGGCAGCTTTGCGCAGTGACAAGACCAAAGGGTGCAGCTTTGCTCAGTGACAAGACAAAAAGAGCAGCTTTGCGTAGTGACAAGACCAAAGGGGGCAGCTTTGCGCAGTGACAAGACCAAAGGGGTAGCTTTGCCAGTGACAAGACCAAAGGGGGTAGTTTTGCGTAGTGACAAGACCAAAGGGGCAGCTTTGCGCAGCGACAAGACCAAAGGGGACAGCTTTGCACAGTGACAAGACCGAAGAGGGCACCTTTGCACCGTGACAAGACCAAAGGGGGCAGCTTTACACACTGACATGAAATAACTCTCACCATGCCAACCCTGTGGCTTATAAAATGGGATAGAATAGATCTGTGAGGGAACACTACACAACCAAACACTATACCGTACCTTCCTTCACGTCGAGATAGACAAGAGACAGAAGAAACAATAGGAAAAGATGATGAAGTATGTGACTTACTTTAGGGATTTGAGAAGACCATGACTCCAATAGTTGAGATGTCAATATATAGATAACCACATGGGCCATATGAGCCTATAGTATATGGGCCTTAATATACTTAACACCCCCCTTCAAACTCAAGGTGGAAACGGAGGTTTTGAAGCATTGAGTTTGAGCAAGTGAAGCCGATGTTGCTCTCGAGTTTGTGCATTAGTGAAAAAATCTGCCACTTGCAGTTCTGAGGGCACATACTGAAGAGCAATTGTTTTCTGCTGACAATGAGATCGAGTAAAGAAGGCATCAACGCCAATATGCTTTGTAAGTTCATGTTTCACAGGATCATTGGCAATTTGTATGGCTCCAGTATTATCACATAGGAGAGGTGTAGGAACATCACAAGAAATACCAAAATCTGCTAACAACCATCGAAGCCATACAATCTCTGCAGTGGTAGTGGCAAGTGCTTGAAGTTCTGCCTCTGTACTAGAATGAGATACAGCCGCCTGCTTCTTAGACTTCCATGCAAGAGGAGAAGAACCAAGAAGAATGCAATAACCTGTGATAGAACGACGATCTGTTGGATCACTCGCCCAGGTGGAGTCCGAGTAAGCATGAAGCTGAAGCGGACTATCACGAGCATAGAACAAACACTGAGAAGATGTCCCCCTTAAGTACCGTAGTACACGAAGCAAATGTCCAAAATGAATGGAAGTAGGAGCACTCACAAACTGACTCAGAATATGAACCGCATGAGCAATATCAGGTCTAGTAACTGTGAGATAAACAAGGCTACCCACAATATGCCGATATCGAGAGGGATCCTCAAGAGGTGTACCATCGGTAGGACGAAGTTGTAAATGAAGATCCATAGGTGTCGCAGCCGTTCGATTATCTGTAATGCCAGAACGAGCAATAAGGTCTTGTATGTATTTGGACTGAGAGAGATAGTAGCCCTTTGCAGAATGCAACACCTCAATTCCTAAAAAATAACTGAGAGGACCCAAATCAGACATCTGAAATTGCTCACTAAGTTGCTTCTTCACATAAGAAATGTGTTCCGCATCGTCTCCCGTAATTAACATATCATCAACATATAGGAGAAGCAAAGTACGACCATGTGAAGAGAGATGAATAAATAGAGCAGGGTCATGATCACTAGGTGAAAAACCAGCAGCCCGTATCACATATACGAAGCATTCAAACCAAGCACGAGGAGCCTGTTTAAGACCATACAGAGCACGACGAAGGCGACAAACATGACCAGGAGGAGCATCAACACCTGGGGGTGGTTGCATATAAACTTCTTCATGCAAATCACCATGAAGAAAAGCATTCTTAACATCCATTTGAGAGATAGTCCAAGAGGAAGTAGCAGCCACTGCAATGAGAGTACAAACAGTAGTCATATGAGCAACTGGTGCAAAGGTCTCATCATAATCTCGACCCTGAGTTTGCTGAAAGCCTCTAGCAACAAGACGAGCTTTATATCTCTCGATAGAACCATCAGACTTGGTTTTAATTTTGAATACCCATTTAGATGTAATAGGCACTGCATGTGATGGTAATGGAACAAGTTCCCAAGTGCCTGTACGATCAAGGGCAGCAAGCTCCTCAGACATAGCAAGTTGCCATTCCGGAATATTAGAAGCTTCCTGGTAAGTGGATGGCTCATCAACAACGGCATTCACACGTGGAAAACCATACTTGTCAGCCGGACCAATAGCAGTATGATCTCGTAGATTATATCTTGGGCCAACCTGTAACTCATCAGAAACAGTATGAGACTCATCAATATCATTAGAAGCATCAACAGCGGTCGTATCAGGACTGGCCATGGTGGGAGAACTAGATGGAGGTGCTGTGAGGTTTGTGGAACGACGATGAAAAACATGTGTAATAGGTGGTTTAGAATGAAAAAGAGGTGGTGCAGGAGGAGGTGTAGTCTCCTGTGAAGGTGGCGTGATGGAAATAGAATGAGCAGGTGTAGTGACATCATGATAGGATGAACTAGGAGGAAGACACAAGAACGATGTGGGTTCTGTGGGAGAATATGAGGGCTGAGTTGAGGGGTTATAAAAGAAAGGACGGTCCTCAACAAAGGTCACATCACGAGAAATACGTATGCGACGAGAAGAAGGATCATAACATCGATAACCTTTATGCTCAGGACTATAGCCCAGAAAAACACACTCAACAGATTGTGCAGTCAACTTAGTTCGCTCACGAGGTGCAAGTAAAACATAGCAAGTACATCCAAAAACTCGGAGATGATCATACCTAGGAGAAGTACCAAAAAGAACTTCACCAGGACATTTGCCAGACAATTTGGATGAGGGTTGTCTATTGATGAGATAGACAGCAGTAGAAACAGCTTCACCCCAAAAATGAGAAGGAACAAAAGATGAAATCAAAAGTGTGCGAGCAGTCTCTATAAGATGGCGATGTTTGCGTTCAGCAACACCATTCTGAACATGAGCACCAGGACAAGAGAGCTGAGCAAGAGTGCCCTCAGAGGACAAAAACTGGCGAAAAGCATCAGACAAATACTCACCACCAGAGTCAGAGCGAAAAACTCTAATAGGAGTAGAAAACTGTGTGAATCATGCGAACAAAAGACTGGTAAATGGAACACAACTGAGAGCGTTGTTTCATGAAATAAATCCATGTATATCGAGAATGATCATCAATAAAAATGACATAATGTTTATGTAGGGACCCAGATATTATAATCCGGATTCCTCTGTGATTACTGCACTATTCCCTGGATCAGTAGATAGTGCTCACAGTTACAGTAATGAATATCAAAATACATATCATGCGGAAGCGTAAATATAATAGTAGACTTACTCATGGGCCGATTAGGCCGAAACCATTAAATTGCAGCAGCGGAAGAACGAAGCACACAGGTAGGACCTTCAGGACATGCCCACAGGCAGCCAACTGGAGGTTCGCGACCTAGCCCTTGACATCTTCATCTCCTCGGCCAGCTTGTCCAATCTTGTTGCTGAGGCGAGGTGATTTGATTCCTGATTCTGAATTTTGTCGCAAAAGCGAGCATGAGCACTCCGACCCCGTGCTCCGCGAGCCAATACACAGAATGCAAATAAATAGTATGCATGGCTTAACAAAGGAAGGCCCGGGTTATTTTATTTGCCAAAAATCGCCTTTAGTAGCATTATCATGAGTTAATTATAGTATTATTGTTGCCACCTAAACTCCACACAACAATTGCCGTAATTGACTTAATCCACCACGCTACACTTTAATTATGGACTGCTGTCTAAAACTCCAAACAGCGAATAACATCATATAACTAATCCACCGATCTCTTTCTTTCTATATTGATTACTATCTAATACTCGAAACAGTGAACGACATCATTTAACTAATCCACCGATCATTCACTCTCTATATGGTTTGCTGTCTAAAACTCCATACAGCGAATATCGTCAATTATTCCATCCACTAATCAAATGCTGCCTAATCCCCAAACAGCGAGTATCACTATTTATATAACCCACCGACCAATTGCTGCCTAAAAACTCCAAACGGCTAGTGACATCATTTATCTGATATCACTTAATTAATCCACCAACATCTTTTGTATTCTACATTCCTATCAATCCAATCTTTTTGTTATTGATCCACAACCATAATTTTTCTCTTCCAATTATCAACCTTATTTTCTATTTTCCATCTCTAACTACTTCACTATTGTACCTCCACCAAGAATATCATTGATCAAGCATACGATTCAATATTATATATCCGCCAAGAATATCATTGATCAATTCTACGACTCACCATTATATATCCACCAAGAATATCACTAATCAAGAGTTATAATCCAATACTCGTATTATTCCTCCAAATTCCCGAAAATTCAATTATATCATTTATCTAGCCGATCCATTCAACTGGACCCCACTAATTTATTTCTCCCAGAATCCACACTATCATTTCCCATTCCTAATCGACCTGAATCCACCAATACCTTTAGGTGCATACTACAAACATCCACCTCCTTTACTCACGACCCCTTATATTCCACCCATATTTTATTTTATAAGAATAGAAATGCCACCATTTAAAATACAATACATAAAATTTCCTGACACCTAGCAGCTTTGGAACAAAACATAATGTTCAAGGAATATTAACATGAATTTCCATACATATGGCATCACACCATATGCCTAATATCACCATAATTTTTCCATATATACGGCATCACACCGTATAACATCTTTCAGCGTTATAGCCGCTTAACTTACCACTGGGACGACACCCAGGACAACTCAAATCAGGGCTTTCCGCTGCCCTCCACTTTTTCATTCCCATTTTCCAAACATTTTTAAATAGAACTATCTCGAGTAAGTTCCCATGTCCGCCCTTGACCGTGGGCACGGCTATTCGAATAGTTTTGAATCTGCAGAGTTTGTACACTTTCACCACAAGAGATGAATTATCTTTGTTGCCAACATGCTTCCTTAGGCATGAGACCCAGATAATTTATCACAAAACCTTTACCTTACTCCGATCTAGCTAGACACCACCCACGCTGAGGTTTCACCGCTGAAGGGTTACACCACCACAGTCAGAAGCCCCCTCTTGCGCCGTGCGAGTACAGTACACCCTGTGCCTCACTGTGAGTAAACCAGTACACCCTGGCACCCACTTTCCTCGGTGACATCTGAACTAAACCCTTGCAAGTTATTCAGCTAGGTCGTACCCATTATAGACTTGTGGTTGTACTGTTTTACATCAGGAGGTCATCACAAGATTCAGTCCTTAGTATTATCTGAGCGGTTCTACCACACTCCATAATTTGTGCTCCCACCGCACCACATACCAGCCCCCAAACCATCCGCTCAGATATTTAAGCAAGTTAGGATTTTTGGGAGCATAAAATAATCACGTCCAAAAATATACCAGTCATTCCCACCATGACTGCCCAAACCAGTTTCTCATGATTTAAAATGACAATGATGTTTGGGACATTTCAGCGCCCCAGAGTATCTATGCAGTACTAAGCATAGCATATAGTTAGGGACTTATTTTTGAAATGTTACTATTATAATTTTGCTAGGGCGACAAGGTTCACACATTCAAACATTGCAAAGGAGGGGTAATATTATTCAAAGTAAACAATGGGCACATAACTAGAATATTAAATTAAACATGTATTTGCATATAAAATAACAGCACGCAATTTGATAATTTAAAACAAAGTAATTTGCAGAAAATGTAGGTTCAACATGGTCAAAGTATTAACTCGCCTGGCGCGGTTTACCGCGGTCTTGAGCCCACTCAAAGCCTTCTTATGTGATGGGCTTGGATTCCTGGTCTTCGTCTCTATCTGAGTCTGGATCCTACTTGATTCCCATAGATCTTCCGGACCCCACTTCTAATTACGCGACAAACAACTGAATCCAAATAAGAGCAAGTAACTCAAAAGATCCAATTAAATCCGAATAAACTCCATTTAGTCTTATTATGAGTTAATGGGTGGTTTGGGTTAATTAAGGTAAGGTCGATAATAGCATTTTGTGGTATGATATTTTATGTACTGTTATTTATCGCCCGACTGAGTTTGATTTGAACTGGGGTTTATTTATACGGGTCCCAGCGTACTATATTTATACAATTATGGACAGATCTTGATATGTAGCAATTTAGGTGCCCTTGGGTATTACTTGGCGTAGCTCAACTTGAATTAGTATTCATTTGGGTATGGTTCCTAGCTTGTTATTCCATGCTCCACACTATTATTTATTAAGCCTAACGTTAAGGCTTAATTACGACACCATTATCATATTATCTATGCCCTAGTTATTAATGAGCTTAGCTTTATTTATATTATTATTATTTTGACTTCAAATTTATTTATCTAATGGTTTGTTACATGGGCTCATGTTTTGATATAGCTATTAATTATATCTACCGAGGGGTTTTATTTGATGGCGGTCATGATAAATGCTACAGCTGTTATGCATATATCGTAATTATGAATAATATGCGTTTACTAATTCATCATTTCATGAAAGCCTAAATCTACACAATATTTCCTAATCAACATCTCACTATGCCTTTAATTAGTAATTGAGTTTTAAATTCATTTCTTACGAATGCCCTTACTTCATAACTAGATTAAGACCAATAATAAAGGCTCATTACTTATTCACATATGGTAATTAATCAAATGGTAAATCTTTAATTATCCCATTTTCATTTACACTTCACAATTTAGTCTTGTGCAACAAGATGTAGAACATGCATTTGAGCAAGTTAAACTTACATTTGTTTCACTTAGAATCTTGGTCTAATCTCACAATTAGATTTATTCCCTATTCTATTTGCAAGAACATGTTTTATTGATTACCCATAAATCCATGATTTTGATCTTACAATTAAAACTTTATCTGCATTTCTGGTTTGTATCCAAATCATGACATTTATACATATATACTTGTATTTCGTTTTGGAAAAGTTGGTACTGAACAACTTGCTAGTATGCATTAACCCAAAAAGCATTGGGGAAGGGGGTGTTCTGTTCGGCCAGCACAGAGGAGAGGGGAAAGAAACAGGGGGGTGGCCGGTACACGGTGGGGATTGCGTCGCCGGCGAGGTGGCGGCCGGAGGGGGGTGGAGACCAACAAAATGCGTCCCCATGGTGTCGAGGAAGACAGTGGAGGCACTGGCGTGGACTGAGGAGTCCCGAGGCTGGTCGGCGGCGGGGTTTGGCGGCCAGAGAAGGAGATGACACGGGGCGCCGGCAACTAGGAAGAAGGGAAGGAAATTGGGCAACCGCAGAAGCACAAGGGGTGTAAGGGGACGCTCACCATGGGTTGGCCGGGCGGGGAGGATGGCCGTGGCGGACGGGCGGCTTGAGCCGGTGGCGGCACAGGTATGGGCACGGGGCCGGCGAGGTGGGGTGGCGGGGAAGCTCCGGCGAAGTGGGGGCTAGTGTCGTGGTGGCCGTGCGGTGCTCCCGGCGTGCCGAATCGACCGGAGACCCACCAGGGAGGCGTCGGCGACGGTAATGGCGGCGGCGACCGTGGATTGAGGAGGAGACCGATTTGGGGAAAAGAAAAGGTGGGGAAAGAGAGGGGAAGGCGCGGGACTAATGGGGAAGGCCGGGGCTCTTATGGCCGCTGAGGGGGCGGGGGAGGCGCGGAGGACCGGGCGGAGCGGGGAGGACCGGAGGGCAACGACCGGCACGAGGCTCGAGGCGGCGCCTGGCAGGAGCGGCGCGGGGCTCAGCGTGCGGCAGGGCGCGGGGCTCGGGGACGCAAGCGCGCGGAGGGGACGGGTCGGGCGCAGAGGGAGGCAGGGAATAGGGGGTCGGGCGACGTGGAGAGCTTGCCGCCATGGAAGAAGGGGGAGGAAGGAGAAAAGAAATGGGGAGGAGAAGCCAGCTCGGGCAGAGGAAAAAGGAGCGAAGGGAGGGGGGAGGTCCTGCGCGGACGGGGCCCGCTGGCCAGAAGAAACGGGCGGAAGTGGGAGCCAGGCGCGCGGCCACGCGGCGGTAGGGAAAGAGAGGGGGCGGGCCCGCGCGGCAGTGAGCGGCAGAGGGGAAGAGGTGGGCTGGCGCGCGGGAAAAGAACGGAGAGAGAGAGGGTTGGGCCGGGTCTTCGGCCGGCATGACTTGCCCTTTTTTTTGTACATACCGAATTTTGTTTATGCATACACATGTATGTATGTATGTATGTATATGCTTGTAGCCCATTCATTTACTTTTATTGCTATTTATACTACGAGAATATATTTTAAATTTAAGCTTCTCCCTCCTTATGATGGATCATCTTTTCATATTCGAATTTTGAATTTCCTTTATTTGCATATTCCCATGTATGGTATTACCAATATTGATTTTTTTTTGAACTTCTTTAACTTTTGGGAGCTCAACCAAATTCAAGAACACCATGAAAATCCAAACTCAAATAGAATATTTAACAAAATAACTCAAGGGCTTCATATTTTCAAAAATAAAATTTCAAGATGTTACAGTTTATGACCACCCTTTGTAGCAAAAGGTGCAGGACCCCATACATCTGAATGAATAAGATCAAAAGGTCTAGCTGAATGAGAAACACTAGATGAATATGGTAGTTGTATTTGTTTTCCAAGTTTGCAACCTTTACAATGAAAACTAGACTCAATAGGTGTATGACCTAAACAACCTTTATTTATTAATGTGGACAACCGGGACCCACAAAGATGACCAAGACGATGATGCCACTGGGCGAAGGAAGAGACGGAAGACGAAGCAGCGGATGACACACGAGCTGGAGACTCAACGGAAGAAGGAAGACGCAATGTGTCGAGGATGTAGAGGCTAGGAGCACCTTTACGGCGATGGCCAGTCCCAATCACTTTCCCGCTTTGACGGTCCTGAATAAAACAAGATGAGTCATCAAATCCAACAAAACAATGTTGGTCGGTAACTTGTCCAACCGAAAGAAGATTCATGGACAACTGAGGTACAAAAGAAACATCAGGTACAGAAAAATGAGGATTGCAAAGTGAACCCTGGTGAGTGATATGACAAGATGTACCATCAGCTGTCTGAACAGAAGCACCATCAGTAACCGGCTTGCAAGCAACCAACTGGGACTGATCAGATGTCACATGAAAAGAAGCTCCTGAATCAAGCACCCAAGACGACGAAGAAGCATTAACAGGCGAAGCAGCAGCAACTGACACTGAACCTCTAGGAGTGGAACCAGTACCACGACCACGAGCAGCACGACGTGCACGGTAGTCAGCCAACTTCAATGGATAATGAGAAAAACAATTCTCTGGAAGATGACCAGACTTGCCACAATGCTTACAGGGTGCTGAAGAGGAACTTTTTGGTGCACTGATCCTCTGAGAAGCTGCCAACACACTATGAGGAACAGATGCAGAAGAAGACATAGACTTAAGACGTGTTTCTTCTGCAAGTAAGTCAGACAATGCCTGTGCCATGGTGAGAGCAGAAGAATTGTGAAGCAATCGTGTACGAATGGAATCATACTCAGCCCGGACTCCCATGACAAATCTGTAAGTAAAAAACTTTTCAATAAACTTATGTGCTGGACAGAAAACAGATGTACACTCAGGTATCATGGAAGTCAATGATCCCATCAAACGATCAAAAGCAGAGTAGTACTCATCAATAGACATATCATTCTGCTCAATTTCATGAGTTTGCTGCATGAGAGTATGCAAAAGAGCACCACTATCCTGAACATAACGCTTCTTCAAGTTGTCCCATATGCCCTTGGCTGTCTTGAACTTAGAAAGACTCATGGATTGCTTAGTACTATTCACCATGGCAGCCATTACTTTCCCATCATTAATATGCCATTCTTTTACTACAGCAGCATTACTACCATCATCCTTAAGCACAGGTGGAGTTTCAGTTAAGTGAAAAAGTAAACCATAGCCCCTCAATGCAGTCTCTACACAAAAAACCCACTCTGGATAATTCTGACCATCTAGGGTGAGATTGATTACTATTGCATTTATCTGAGACATGTTGACCAACAGCAGGCAAAGATAGCAGTTACCACGACTGTGATGTCACAGGCAGAGGACAGCAGCAGCAGACGGTCGAAGAAAACCCACCAAGCCACGGGCTGAGGACAGATCGGAGCAGAATGGATCTGTCGAGGTGAGCCTTCCCCAGGCAGGCGACGCCGGCCGGATCTGACGAGGGAAGCAGCGACGCCGGCCGGATCTGACGAGGGAAGCAGCGGCAGAGGCGCGCGCTCCCCCAGGCGGCGCTGGATCTGATGAGTCAAGGCGGCGGCACCCCCAGGCGACGAGGCGAGTCGGGGCAGCAGCTCCCCCAGGCGGCCGGCGCCGGATCTGAGGCAAGGCGGGGCGGCGGCCGAAGAAAATGCCGCGACTGGCGGCCAGCCGAAGAAGAGGCCACGCAGGCGGCTGCAGAGGCGACGGGCGACTGCAGGGGAGCGGACGGCGGTGGCAGAAGATCCACGGGCGGAGCAGCCGTCGACACCGGATCTGACGAGGACGAGGCGGCGGAAGATCCCGGCAGCGGCGGTGGCCCGGACGAATACGAGGCCGCGACGGGCGGGACAGATGACGGCGGCAGGGACGGTCGACGGCGGCAGGGACGGGCGACGGGCGGCAGGGACGGGCGACGAAGACTTCGGCCGAAGGGCCGACTGGCCAACGAGGCCGACCGGCCAACGAGCCGGTTAAAAAATTTGGATCGTGGGAGAGGACTAAAATAATCCTAACCTAACCCTAATCCATAGCTCTGATACCATGTGACTTACTTTAGGGATTTGAGAAGACCATGACTCCAATAGTTGAGATGTCAATATATAGATAACCACATGGGCCATATGGGCCTATAGTATATGGGCCTTAATATACTTAACAAAGTAATGGTAGGAGACCTGTGAGTCACGGCCGTGACCTAGCAAGGTCTGTTGCTGCCCGCAACAAACAAGCAAGGGCCGTAGCGGCCCAGGCTGAGCAAGTAGAGCATGCTAGGATGTCACACCCCCATAACAACACCCCCCGTAAGAGCATGTCCTTACTAAATGTTCCAACTGAATGTTCGCCACAACACCCCCCCCCCCCCCGAGGGCGAGACGCCGCCCCTCTGTTGGTGCAGAGACCCATGCAAATTTTTTAAGTCTTAAACAGCGCCTCAGCCTGGGCATGAGTTACTGGGGTTATGCGAACTACTCATGTGACTATCTTGATCGCCGTTTTGACACGATCAGCTATCGGCAGCTGGTAAAGGCCACTTACAATGTGTTCCCCCTACTATTTCTAATTAAAAGTACGTAATAACAAACTCTCTCGTCTACCCATAGTCCCCGAAATCGCTATGTGCCTACCGCAAGTGGATCAACCTAGAGATCCACCAACATGACCAGTAGACTCTGGACTACGAGTGGAACGACAAAAGGGCATGCGAGATCCGCAAGGAGCGCCGCCAAGACGAGCAAACCGAGCGTATATGTCAGGAGACAAAAACTCATCTCGAGGTGCGCAGGGAGCGCGAGGCTCGTGATAGGGAGCACGATAAAAAAGAGAAATGGCGGCAAAGGCCAAAAAGGCATTCAAGGATTTCAATGCCGAGCTCGTAAGAAAGGGAAAATGGCTTAGGTCTACGCAGTAGGTTGGGCCATTCCGCACTAGTCCCCTAAATGTCGAATTTATTTCCATGTCAACAAGGCGCATATATATCGTATGGCTATCTCAGTTTGTTGTATCGTGCATCATGCTGATTTTTATGCATGTAACCAAATCCTCTATGTTGTGTTATTCTCAATGTTATTATGAAATCTATTTTAATTAGCAACATCAAATCTCGTCATCTTTTTGCATTTAATTCTTCGCGTGCTCAATATTACTTTCCTTCCTACTTACCAATCGTTCCTATCATAGTCATTAACATAAAAGTTTTCATTAAATTTCTTGCACTACAACAACATACCATGATCACAAAATATTATTTGCGAATCGAACATATTTTTTACCATTCACAATGCACGCAAAACACAAACGGATCAACCATTACGCCGCACTATAAATTACCTCCGTACATACGAGTCATTGAGGCCTCAATCATCCTTAGAAAATTCTTTCGAAAATTACACGCGCTATAACAACGCACGGCGGTCGAACCGTTGCGAACATACAAAAATCGCAAACGGACCAGTGTACCTATATTGCCTGCCATTTTATTTCGAAAAAATAACAATCTAAAAAAAATTTCCTACATGTATCATCTACATTGTGTAAGGAGTTTTCAAAACATAGTTCATAATATTTTGCACCTCCTTTTCTATATTACAAAATTGCTGCAGACTCCACACAAAAATAAATTACACATAAAAATTTGTAATATTTATAATTACAAAAAATTTGCACAACTGAGTAAACTCTTCACACAAAAATACAAATTGTAAACCTCATTACAAACACAAACGCACGCACCAGCTGAAGCAAAAAAACACTGCACATGTAGGTTGTGCGGTCGGGGACCGCACCACTATTGTACACATGCAAGTTGTGCGGTTGGGGACCGCACGACTCGGGCGTGAACAGTAGTCGTGTGGTTTCCGACCGCACGATTTTGGGTGGACAGTAGTCGTGCGGTCGGGGACTGCACGATTCACACGTGTCGACTTCAGAAAACCCCGCAGTGGGGGAGGGCCGAGGGGGCTAAAAATGGGATTGGCTGGTTTGGGGGCTAGATCTGGTATTCTAGTGATCAACAGTGCTATTTTTGACCAATATTCTAAGATTGTACCTGCTTCGTGGGTATGAATTTTGTCCGGCATACTTGTCAAATGTAGTTGGCCTTCCAAGCACACAAATACAGCTTTGGCGTCTAATTGTCAGAGTAGAATTATCCTTAGATCTGGTTTATGATCCTGTGCAACTACTTCTAGAGTTTGGTTATCCATGGGTGCTCGATTATTGTTTCACCAATTCACATTACATAAAAAAAATACCCACTTTGGCTTTCTGAATAGAATTATTGATGATTTCACCAACCTACAAGAATGTGCGCTTGCAGAATAGATACTACTTTACCAGGTCGGCCTAGCCCAATCAAGAGGTCAGGCTTTTTTTTATGGGTTTTACGCTGTATCTATTTTCTGTAACAGTACTTTATCTTATGCCATGTGCCGAATTAGCCTTCAGGTATTATTCTTGGTGCATCAATTTGGCTTCTTGTTGATTTATACATAATGAGAATATAGTGCTTATTTCTTCCCTAGAGTATTATTGCTTACGCTCCCCTTTTTGTGCAGTGCCCACTACCTATAGAGAAGAGGAGGTAATTTTTTATCTATCTCATACATTTGGTATTTTCCAGCTACTGCCTGCCCTGCAACATACAACGTTGGTAAGTGCTAATGTAGAACTGTATAACATTTCACTTGGTGATTTGTAGCCATGCGGCTATCTGATTTAATCGCTGCTTTCCCCTTCTCTGCATAGATGCAGCAGTGGTCAAGGTTGGTTTTCTATATATGGCCGTGACTATGATGAGACTTTTGCTCCTGTCGCTCACATGACCACCGTTCGCACTCTTCTTGTTGTGGCCTCTGTTCGACAGTGGTCTATCTCTCAGTTGGACGTCAAGAATGCATTTCTCAATGGTGAGTTGCGTGAGGAGGTCTACATACAGCCACCCCCTGGTTATTCTATTCCTGAGGGTATGGTTTGTCGTCTTCGCCGATCTCTTTATGGCCTCAAGCAAGCTCCTCGTGCCTGGTTTGATCGTTTCTCCTCTGTTGTCACTGCAGCTGGATTTTCGGCGAGTGCTCATGATCCTGCTCTTTTTATCCACACTTCCTCTCGTGGTCGGACGCTTCTCCTTTTGTATGTTGATGATATGATCATTACTGGAGATGATCCTCAGTATATCACTTTTGTCAAGGAGCGTCTTCATGAGCAGTTTCTTATGTCTGATCTGGGTCCTCTTCACTACTTTCTTGGGATTGAGGTTATTTCTACCCCTGAGGGTTTCTATCTATCCCAAGAAAAGTATATCCAGGATCTTCTTGATCGTGCCTCTTTTACTGATCAGCGGACAGCTGAGACTCCCATGGAGCTTAATGTTCATCTTCGTCCCACTGATGGTGAGCCTCTTGCTGATTCTACTCGCTATCGTCATCTTGTTGGGAGTCTTGTTTATCTTGGTGTCACTCGTCCTGACATTTCGTACCCTGTGCATATCTTGAGTCAGTTTGTTTCCGCTCCCACTCAGCTCCACTATAGTCATCTTCTTCGTGTTCTACGATATCTTCGTGGAACTATCTCTTGTCGTCTCTTTTTCCCTTGTTCCAGCTCCTTACAGCTCCAGGCATATTCTGATGCCACCTGGGCTAGTGATCCCTCTGATCTCCGGTCTCTCTCTGCTTATTGTGTTTTTCTTGGTGGTTCTCTCATTGCTTGGAAGACTAAGAAGCAGACAGCAGTTTCTCGTTCGAGTGTTGAGGCTGAGTTGCGAGCCATGACTTTGTTGACTGCAGAGGTTACTTGGCTACGGTGGTTACTTGAGGATTTTGGTGTTTCTGTCTCTGCACCGACTCCTCTTTTGTCTGACAGTACAAGTGCTATTAGCATTGCTAAAGATCCGGTGAAGCATGAGCTTACAAAGCATATTGGTGTTGATGCTTCCTACATGCGGACACAGGTACAGGACCAGATTGTTGCTCTTCAGTATGTGCCTTCCGAGCTTCAGTTGGCAGATTTCTTCACAAAGGCACAAACCAGGGCTTAGCACAGTTTTCATCTCTCCAAACTTCATGTTGTTGATCCACCATAAGTTTGAGGGGGGTGTTAGATGTGTATTTCATACCTGTGTATTTACCCCATTGTATAAGGGGTTTTGTGCATATTTACCATACCTGTACATGTATATATATTGGCCTCATAATGGATACATGCGCTATTCCAACAATTGTTATCCCCGCAATGATAGTTACTTGGTTTCCTCTACCGGGTTTTTATCGTGCATACGCTTTCTCGATGAGCTATTTACATGCATGAAACTAATTAATTTCAGTATAATACATCAATGGTTTTTCCAGGTGCACATGAAACAGTTATTACTGCCTTGTTTCCGTCCGACATCAAACATGCAACTGAGTTTAGTTCTTCAGTCTTTCACACAGATCAGATGTCCTGTTTCTGAAGAGAACACACGCAAAATAAAGACAGGCTGCTTACTATTGGCATACCTACAGTGTAAGCTTCCTGTGCCATGTTTTTATCCTACATGCGCTTTCTCAATGAGCTATTTACAATTTACATGCATGAAGCTAATGAACTCCAGTATAACAGATTAGCAGTTTTTGCAGGTGCAATGCTGAAATTAATTCAAAGGGAATTTCCCAGTTGCTTCCTATTCAAATATCTTACCGCAAGTCAAACTCCCTGAAGCTATATAATGTACGTATGTAAGTATTGCAGGTGATATATGCTAAAGTACAGTACTAGCATAGATCGGCAGAGGTGTCTTATCTTTTATTTTAAGGTTCCAAATCCCTTATTCTTGGTCCATCTTTCCTGCCTGTCATAATTTGGTTTCCATTCATCTATGGTTCCAGTCTAAATCTACACGCCAACCGGCTACTACGGTGATACCTGCGCTCACCGTATCATGCTTGGTTCCCTGGGTAAGGTGATCTTGGTTTCTTCTCACCCATGCATCCATACCATCCATGCCTATCTGTGTCTGGTTATGTTCCTTTGTATCTCCACCACTCCATGCCATTTGTGTAGCTGATCCGAAATATGTTGCTTGTGTTTGTTTTATGCTATATGTACATGGTTTAGTGAGTTGCGTTAGTTACGTGACACTGCAGCCTTTGTGCTGCCCTCCTTGTGCTTTACATGTTTGTTTGACCTTGGTACGACTTTGTGCAGCTTGGACCTGTGTAAGTATCTAACTTCTGGGAACAGAGATTGGTGCAAGAAGGGCCGTTGCTGCATCCACACATCACTGCTGTCTTCAGATTGCTGGTTTATTCGTTACCGGTAAAATCTTGACGCTCATCTATATGTGCTCAGAATAGGATGACTGAACGTGATTTATTTATTAAAGGAAGATAGCCATTTGTCGTCAGGATCATCAACAAAAGAGCAGCGAGGTTTCTGCTCTGTAGCAGTGAAAAAAATGAAGATTGCAAGCCACCACACTCCCAGTTGGCACAGCGCATTATTTTTGAGAAAAATAGTCTGCCCTTCACACCATGGTTCAACTAGAATACATACAGACCAATTAGATTGGTACAGGCTTCATGCTACGTTTTTCTCTTAGTTTCCTTCATTGCGCTTTATGAAAATATTTCATAAAATATCAAAGTGTGTACACAGTGTCGTAGCATACTTTTTGGAATTAAGGAGTCAACCATGATATACAGGATTTGTGATATATACTGATTAAATGATCTAATCATTTGCTGGATACTAATTAGCTAATTGGTCGTTCTGTGCTAATTAATTTATTCTTTTTACTTCGTAAAGATGTTGAGTGGTAGGGTCAGATTGTTTTTTTTTATTTGTGGTAGTGTGGAAAGCTATTCAGCTTAGCTATTTTTCCAAGGTAGTCAACAAACCTGTAGTTGCTCTCCTTTGTCTTCTGCTGATGCCAGATGGTCTGAAAAAAGGCAGCGCGAAAGCTTTTAGGTATGTTTTAGTCGTGTACATACGATCAATGATCTGTGAGGTCTGCGACTATAGCATAGCCATTTTTTATTTGTCTCGATGCTGTTTCTATCTATTTATTTCTAATGTAAAGTCCATCCAAAACTATCAAAATGTTTTCGCATTACTAAATATAGTTTGCCTTCAAAGCACATGCTCAGAATCAACTGGCGTCGATGTTGTTTCTATCTATTTATCTCTAATGTAAAGTCCATCCAAAACTATCAAAATGTTTTACTAAATGTAGTTTGCCTTCAAAGCACATGCTCAGAATCAACCGGCGCAGTGTAGTGCGACCCGACCTAGTTCTACATGAGGGTGGGGAGACCCCCCTCTTTCCCCTGGAGGTGGTGCACAAATTCAAATATCATGGAAAAGATGGGAGGACATTCACATGTACAGGGGTGGGAAATGATAGCAGATAATCTGTTTTATTCAATATTTGTATTCGAGAAAACAAAAATATGGTAATCAAAATTTATATTAGAAAATGTTTGTATTCGTATTCGAGATTCGTATTCGATCCGTTTCTTATGTCTACCGGCCGATCAGCCCAGCCCAACGGTCAAGCGGAAATCCCAGAAAAAACCTAAATGAATTTTGTAAATCAAAATTTGAATTTGGGTGGATTCAAACCGGTAACTGTTCTAGTAACAGGTCAAAAACCGATGAAAAGCCAGTAAAACTGTTAGAAATTCGTTCTACTGAGATTTGTTACAGAAGTTATAGGAGGATATTCGTATTCGACCGAATTAAGTACATATTCGATTCGAATTCGTATATGTTGTGACATTCGATTCGTATTCAAGAATATTCAAATACGTATTTGTATTCGTTTTAAAAATATAAATTCATATTTGTATTTAAAATTATTGGATTGTGTCCGATCCATTTCCATCCCTGCACATGTACACTGAGAAAGGCTGCACGCAACCGAGAAACAGTCCTAGGTCACCCACGGCAAGAGCGGTGCTCTAAGCAACTGAAACATGTAGATCAAGGTGAAGAGGCTAAATGGAGGATAAAAATTTCTTCTTTGATATATTGATGCGAGTATCGATCCAATGTACAAGTATTTGCGAAGTGGTTTGTGGCACCGATGATGAGAAACCTTCGACGTATCGATGAATGACAGACTGTACAGTTGCTTAATTGCTACGAACGAATAAGTGATGAGCGCAGATCCGCAATCCAATCACCTCAGAGAGTACCAGAATGTATTTACAAGGAGCGCAACCCATACCCGAGACCTAAAGCAAGAGAGGATTTCTTTTCAATCTTGTCAAACAATTCTGATAGAGCCTTGTAGAGTGCGGTGGCCGCAGGTGGTCTAGCCATGGATCCCAGCAGGATATCAGATGCTTTGACGGGACCACCGTAAAATCGGGCATTTTCAGTGTCTCGAGTTGATGCTACGCTACCATTGAGCGCACAGCCCACAAAAGCAACTGCAATGAGAGATAAATAAACGGAATTAGTGGATACACAAAAAGACCATGAATGGGCCAAATTGATCAATAGTGCCAATTTATTGTCAAATTCACCGATATCAGTTTAGCACATTGCGCGTATGAACCATCACAGTAACATTGGTTATTCTAGTAGCACATTTCTATCATTGCATCTGACCATAAACACTACCAAGACCATATGACGTATTATACCCTTCACTGTCAGTGTCATCTTCAAAGGGCCTTGCATGTTACTGATTTTCTTTAGTTCAAAAATTCAAATCCATCAATCGATTTCTTAAAACAAAGTTGATATGCCATTTCCACAGCTAAATTCAAAATATTCCGCAAAGGTCTATCAATAGGTATATTTCGGTCTTGTGATATTATCTTTCATTCAGTTGCTTGCTTGAGTGGTTCAAACTCCCAGCAGTTTTAGGGCACCTCAACTTGTCTTGGTTTGCCTTCTAATAAAAAATTGACTGGTATAGTGGTACTGCGGGGTTGCTAAAGCTTATTAATAAGTCTTTCTCATCACTAACTCCCAAATTAGCTTTGTGAGAAATGCCCATGGTAGCCAGAACTTGAGCATCTCTCCAGTGGCAAACTTTAGGACAAATTTTGAGATAATGCTAAGCATTGAAGAGATCAAAACTCAGTTTTGGCAAAAGCAAAACAGGTTGTGCTGCACCTTTCGTGTGCATGAAGTGAACAGCTGAAAATTTTGTAGATGCCATCACAGTATCACTTCTCTTATTTGCAATAAACTGATGTCTTAATTTCATTAAGAAACTAATTCTCTGACCATCACTAAATTATTCATTTACTATTGGAAATATTAATAATTCAAATTATAGCAAAGGGGCAAATGCAAAAATATTACCTTGAAATTATCACTAGGGGTGTAATTGGGTCGGATTCGGACTAGTATTGTTCATACCATATCATAACCCATATTTTTTTTCTCCGGATTTGATGTCAGATACGGCAAGGCCGGGTACAAATACGAATTGGATTATTCGATGTTTCGAATATGGTACCATCGGGACGGATACATGACAATTTCGGATCGGAAACGAATAATATAGGCAGATAGTATGCACATACATAAAGAAATATATATTGAACCATACCACCATCACTTCAAGCTTTCAAGTAGAAATAAATTCATCTAGATTACTTAAGTACGATAGCCGGCACAACATAAGTTCAACATAAACGATAAATTCATACATAAGTTTAAAAACTGATAAATTCATACATTAGTTCGAAAACAGTTAAATTCATATGCAAGTTCAACATAAGCGGAAAGAATTGGTGACGACTGGCTAAAGTGGTTGGACTCTGGAGTTAGGTTAAGACTTAGGTAAAATCTGATCCAGTTGGTGTCAATGATGGTTGATAGGATGAACCAGTTGGGGTACTAACTTGCTTGTCGGATAATATCGGTTTACCATTTACCGATGCTATTCAATCGGATTTTAGCTCTACCGTTTTCGCTACTGTATCCGGCAACAACTATCCAATACCGACCAGATTCGGTACTAGATCAGTCAGGATTAACTAATACCGTTTGCACCCCTAATTATCATAATATAATTGACAAATTAGAGAAATTCTGGGTCAAGGGCCCCCAGCCAATTCTTTCATCTTTCTTGTATTTAAGAAACAAACTATAAGTCGGTGTCATACATTGTATAAGGTGCCTTCAATAAATTATTGTGTATGTTAACTGTCAACTGTCTTGGTCTCATGGATTATATTAGTTTCACATACTCCCCCAGCCGCCGCCACCACCACCACCACCACCAAAAAAGTTACTGCATGAATATAATCATAACATTTAAAGCATGTGTTTGCGTGTTAAGTGCAGATGAACATATGAAATAAGACACCCAAGCCATGCGCAGCTGGTATTTATTTGAAACACACCTTTGCTACAACTGTATGTGTAACATGCCGCATAACCACCATCACCAGATGAAAATCAGCCTCAGCTACTCGTCCGACATGGCCAGCAGAAGCACTAACACCAGCACCGACAAATGTGACTTTCCACTGAAAGTTCTGATGGCATCTGTGTTCCTCAGCACAATAATGAAGTCAGCTAACTCACCTCCAACCTGTTGGGAAAAGTCAAGCAAATATCTTATTTGCTAGAAGGTGCTAATTTGATAAGAGAAGAATTTCTTCCATGTAAAGAACACTTGAAAAGCTTATGTCGCCTGAGCTCCATATCCAATACCACAAGTGGAGATTTGCTGAAGGAGGTGACCAGGAACCATCGGCTCTTTGAGCAACAACCAGCCCAGTACCAATTTTGTATGTAACCATCATCCCGACCTTTACTACAGTAATTACAGCAAGACCTTTTGCTTGTTTAAGAATAGTGTCAGGGATAGCCTTCTCTGGCTTCAGTCCAACCTGAACAGAATATGAAAGATGATTTGATGATAGTCCTGGTAATTGGCTAAAAAAACTAACTGAACAATTAGCACTTTTAGCAGCTAGAATGATGTGGCAATCCAATTTTAGTTCATTATGATTCCAGTATTTCACAAGATTACGTTGATTTGAGTCATTTGAAATATATTTATGAAACAGTACAAACTGGATAGATCAACTGAATTCCTCAGCGGCATTTAGTGAAATTTAAACGGTTTAGTGTTAAGAAAATACAGAAAAAATAAATACATGTAACATGTAACTCGATTGTTTCTTACAAGAATGTAGAAGATGCTAAGCCTAACTAGTTACATAATGCAGGTCAAATTATTTCCTCACTTACCGAAGTGATGTGAACTGCTGATACCTGTGCATTCTTTGTATATTAGAAATCACATAAGTGTATTTCATTGATTAGGTTAATAGAATCATGTTATTATTGCACTAAATCTGAGGGCAAAATAAATTACTACAATGTTCCATGTCATTCTTTACCCAAAATCATTGGATTAATCGAATAATCATTTATCTAACTAGTAATTATGCAAATTGGAAAAACTATACCTAGACACCTTACTTTTTTTACAAGTTTTATTGATGTTACCATCTTATTAACAACAGAGGCATGGATATCGAGAACTTTACAGTGTACACATGATGGACACAGTAGATCATCTAGAAACTGTTGAAACGCGATAAAGCATATTAGCATTTGGTGCCAAACCATCCGTAAACACTACTTAATACTAAAGCAAAAGCTCATATTATTTCTTGAATAGCCATAGAGATGAACATAACAAAAGTATCGCAACAGAATTAATCAACAATTCAGCAATAAACATTAACAATTTTGAATGCAAGAAACAAGCATACCTTACAGTAACTACATAAAGAATTTGTAGCCTTGTATATCTCGTATTCCATTGTGTGTGCCCAAGGGAAGTTCAGCCATGACCTCAATGTACTCAAGTCTGCCACATCATGAGTTGGAAGTTGTGAAGCACAACTGATCTGGTTCATCAAGAAAGGTTGAATACTCTCTAGACGTACTCCGCAAACATCGCAAACCCTTTGAGGTTCTGAAGTCTTCAATTCTGGAGGCATCAAGCTTCTACCCTTGGAACAACCACGGAACCACCACAAAATATTCCACCACAAAAACGGCGATGATGGCGTGAGCACATTATTGGATGAAAACGCACACCACAAACCATGCAAGAAGTGGCAGCGCTGTCAGGCAACCACTTTGTTGGTTCTGTCTCAAGGAGCTCATTTGCAATACCAGCATTGTCATCCGCAAGTGTTTGCGCCATATCCTTCCAAGCTTCTTGGAGAAAAAAGTTGGACACCCCCAACATCCCACATCTCCCAAGATCGCATGATGTGATAGATATTACTTTTATCTTTTGCCGCGACAACCATCTCAGAAAACACATCCCACATTGTCATCTCCTTATTTTCCTCATCTAGCTCCCAGTTGAATTCTTCTTCTGGGAAGTACCCATCATTACAACCAAGGCCCCTGTGCCACTCGTCATGATCGTGCTCTGTCATCGGTGGGGCAGAAATAGGCACCCAGATGCCGGTATGTTCATGAAGTGGGGCACCATAATAGAAGTGCCGCATCCATTAGCAGTGGCAGTATCAGGGTTGCGGTCCATGCCATTTTCGGCGGGAGGGTCGTCTGCCTCTTCCTCAAATAGGCGGAGTCCCTAGGAAAGAAAATTACAACAAAAACTAATCTGGAAAAGTTGATGATACTTAACTGCTACAAATTAGCTTTCTTCACCCAAAAAAGGCAGGAACTAGTCCACTCCTCTGCAAGAGCACAACTACATGCTAAAAACAAAACCTAGCAAAGCAATTTTGGAGTCTTTTGTTTTCCGCAGTACAAGCCGTACGCTGGTAAAAACCCAACCTTTTCGCTTCCCGCTTAAGTGCTTAACCCTAAACACCCATTGGAGCAATCAATGCTCCTACGAAGCTTATCACAGCAATGCAAGCCCTAATTACGCCATCACTCGCTCAATCTACAAACTTCTCACCAAGACCAACTCAGCTAAGCAAAGCGTACACGCGACCAAACTTCACAAGGACGGAACAGGGAGAGGAAGGAGGATGCTCACCGCCACGGTGGCCATGCCGTCGTCGTCCCACCTCACCGGCGAGCCGCTGGCCCCGACGGCCTCGCTGCCGCCGTCGCCGGGCCGCGGCGGGTCTATCGGGGGATAGGGGCGCTCGACTCCCGCCATGGGGCTTCGAATCGCGGGGGATCGGGTGAGCTCGAGGCCGAGGTGCTAGCAAATTTGGGATTTTGTTTTTCCGTTTTTGGTAAAGGAGGCGGCTTTGTGAGGTCGCTGCGGATTGCGATGGTGTTGCAAGGGCAGGAGGAGAGGGATAAGGAAGAAGGAAAATTAAGCAGAGTTTCGGGGATTGATTAATTAGGAACATAATTATAGTGATGATTTCTTTTGCGCTAATGAGAAGTTGTCCCAATAACGAGGTAAATGGGCCTCAGTGTAATTAGACCTTAGTGAGCGGGCAAGGCAAACTTTTGGGCCCATTTCTCGTTCTTTTCGCTAAACTTGGGCTGGGCCTTTTCTTTTTTCTTTGGAAATCGTCGACTGCTAGGTTTCTTTCGGCTGTGGCTTTTTGTCCTTTGCCTAAATTTTTTTAATTCTGTTAGTTCACGCGCAAGAGAGAGAATATATAGAGAATAATACTCGCGTACTATTTTAATTGATATAAATCAAATTAGTATAATATTTACTATAATCGATTTATAAATCTCGTTTTAAAAAAACATTACGTTTGGAAATAACATAAATCAACCCAAAGGATGGCAGCTGTCGATGACCAAGTTAAGCGTGGGTATCCTCTAAAAAAAGTTAGGTCTAGGTGTGCTTGCAAGGTGGGAATTTTGCGGGATTTTATGGGGACTATTACTATATTGTTTTTATGTGAAATTCTACGAATTTTACGTTTTAACACATGCCCTAGTAGAATACCTTTGAGATTCATCCCAAGTCTTCCGGTGGTTGTACGTGCTCTCTAATTGACAAAAATTACAACGGAAGTTTAAATACATAAGGTTTTCACGCTCGACAAATATTCATGAACGTGAATTGTACCACAGTTCTAGCGCCCATTCTACTAGTGCATAACTTTGCTTAGGTCAAATTCGAGAACGTCTCTCGACTTGTACAAGGCTAATATCTAGTTAACCTTGTCATACAAGTGAACAAAAATAACACAATTTGAGTTGACATGTCGAGCCTCTCGTATGCATGATGTGACACGTTGAGTCACAAGGAATTAGTCGAGGTAAGTTGTTATCACCAACAAAATCGAAAGGTACGAAATGCCACAAATTTCTAGTGCATGCAGTGTCTGTGCCCGTTGACTCTTGCAGGTAGTGCATTTTTCTTCGAGCCATTGGTCCAGCAAGAAGACGAATGTATCCTACAAGATACGACTTTTGAGATGAAATAAATATACTGTTCCACACATCCTGTTCGAGAACTTGTTAATTGTACTTCAGTTACATACTAGTAATTTGTCAACGTTGAATTAAATTCTGGAACAAGAGGACAAGCCTCGCATCACTCTAGAAAGATATACAATTTCTGCAAACTTAGAGAAAAAACACAGCTCAAAGCAGGGATGCATCGTATAAGAACCCCTTAATTCTGTGTTATTCATCATTTCATACACGGATACGGTCTCCATTGTATTTTTTAATTATATGTTAGTAAAAGTTATTAATATATAATAATATGAAAGTAATTTTGATAACAAATATACTAATGTTATTTTCATATAACAAATCAAAATTGTATTCAAGGTTTTAAAGTTTGACTTGCGTAATCTAAAACGACATCTGTTCTCGAGAACAGAAGGAATAACATGTCCTCAGAGTGGAATTAGTGGGGGGGGGCAAACCACGACAAGTCACCTCTCTATCTAAACTGTTGGAAACGTGAACAATATTTTAATTTCAAATTTTGCTAAGAAATAAATACAATAAACCAATGATGCAAAACTTACTACTAACAGCAGGCTACTCATCATACTTCAGAATATACGCAAGAAAATATAATAACAAAGTCGAACGCACGAACGACTTACTTTTGAGCCTGATGAAGAATAGAAAGCAGCGCAGACTTGATGCAGTGCAAAAAGTAGATGATGCAGTGAAGAAGCGGCCACGCAAATGCGCTGCCCAGAAACCTTATTGTCGCCCCTCCCAGAAATCGGGCTACCCACATGCACATATAATTTTGCATTTTTGGGCAAGATACAAATGTTCAAAACACATGTTTTCCCATCAAATGTTTTTAAGGGCATTTGCTCAACGTTCTGAAGGAGCCAAATAAACGTGATCAAAAGTTCAAAGCAAGACGGTCCAAATCCGTTCCTACCCGTAGCACCATCTGTATCTCTGCCTGTTCACCTTGATACGCCTACAAGAAGAACAATATTGCTCATCCATCAATAAGGGTGGCAACTGGTTATTATGGTGGAATTTTTTAAAATCATGTAACCATAGAAGTCGGGCTATGTGTCACAAGTCAGGAGCGTAACCAGTTCGAGACCTAGCCTCGGCCCAGCCTACTGAAACAAAAAAAATCAAAACCTTACATTGGTGGCTACAGTAAATTAATATAGAATTTTCCTGCTAGGCCTTGGGCCGTTGCCTCGGCAATCCGAGCTCCAGCTCCGCCCCGGTCACAAGCCATAAAATCTGAGGTTTTGTGCAGCATATACTAGCGCAACGCCAGGTAATGGTGGGGTTTTCTAAACTCTACTCAATTCTTAACACCCTTAGGGGGTGTTTGGGACTGCTCCACTCCACGTTTTTCAGCTCCGCTCTATGTTTTTTAGCCAAACAGATTCAGCTCCACGCACTCTGTTCGAGGAAAAAAGGTGGAGTTGCGAGAGCACCTAAAGGGGTGCTCCACAAACTCTAAGTTTTTTGTGGAGCTGCTCCACGGTAGAGTTTGTGGAGCAGTCCTAACCCCCTTAATGTCAAAATTCTTAACACGAGTGAAAGAAAACGGTAGTGTCCTTGAGATCGACCAAGCACACGCCGCAAACTGCAAGCCAGCCGTAGATGCACGGCCGACACCGTCGCCATGCCCATGCGTGGGTGCGTAACCCATCCAGCATGCATGCACGCATGCTTCAAGTGGGGCAGCATCGATCACCCGCGATCCGCTTACGTGGTGGATGCAGCACGCGACGAGCCTCCCAGCTCGCAGGGAAGGCTTTTTCTACAACGCTGAGGCCCCTCATCTACTGTTGATCAGTCTTGGGTCTGTTCTTTTTACCCGTTTTTTTCCTATATTCATTTACTTTGTCTGTGATGAGCTAACCTATTTTTTATTTTTATTTTTTTTAAATTTAGTTACATCAAATAAACTATTATCAGTTATAGTATAATTTTAACTATAAACTTACTTATTTTAGCCTAAACGAACAATACTTTAACCAACAATGGACAGAGACAGGACCTATGGACCATATAGACCCATCCAATAGACTAGATCTCGAGGTCGCAGAGGTTACACAAGCCGTGCCGTCACGCTGATGCACGTGTACATGCTAAGCGCATGGAAGATATGGAGCTGATGTGTTTGAAGATAAGTATATTATGATTCGAATAAAAGAACTTGTCTGTTTCCTAGTTCATTCTTTGAGTTGTATTCGCATCCATCTGATTCTAACACATCTGATTGATCTCAATTGATATAATTTGGATCCGTCATGATCGACAGTATGAATCTTTTTTCATCAATTAATATGACAATTTCTAGTTCTTTAGAATAAGCATGATGATTTATTTTTCTTTGCTTTAATAAGACAATAGATGTATTTGTCGTTATTTTTGAACAGACCCGTGGATCGCCTGTGAGAAAGCGTCCACAGGGGAAAAATGCCCGACAAACTTGGCAAAGGGCAGATTAATCAGATTATGTGGCCAATTAGTCGTTCCATGGGTTAAAATCCAACCGATTATAGTATTTTTGACGGTTTAACAAGTGACACCGACTAATTGGCCGATTAACCAGTCGATTCGACTGGCTTTTTTACGACACTGCGCTCGCATCAACATTAATTGTTATGCACGGTAGAAAAATGAAATAAGATATGCCAGGTCTTAGCAATTTGATGGGGAGTAGCAGCCGTGTTGCTTTGATCTCCAACAACGTCACATGTTTTACGGTTGGGGATACGACGCGTATTTAATAAATTTATAACGTTCGTTGGGGCTAGCTTGATCAGGCGGCGGTTGGGATCCAGTTCGGATCGATGATCATCATCAAGGCGAAGTGGACCAATCTTTTCAGATCTGTTTGCACACGATACGCTCTACCTCAGCACGTAGGCTTCTTTCAGAGACCGAAAGATTAACCTAGCTAGCTAGCATATTATATTATTAAAGCAATGGCAAAAGAAATCACAACATTTACTCTTAAAAGATAGAAATTTCCACACTAATCAGAGAAAAAAAAGATAAAGACCCACACCGTTGATCGTGGTGATCCAAATTATAACGGTTTAGATTAAAAGAAAACGTAAAGGTCAAATACAATAAAAAATAACTAAAATTCGGAATAAAAAATTAAATTAAATTAGCAATTTGATTTCCACATGAATTCCTAACTAAAATTAAATGGAAATATTTCAGAATAAAAATGAAACAAAAAACAATTAGATTTGTATATGAATTCCAACAAAAAAATAATTAAAATTCCTAATAAAAAAACGAAATAAAATTGGAAATTTGATTATGACCTGAATTCTAAATTACAATATTTAAATAATTGTAAATTGCAACAAAAATTAAACAAAAACTAGAAATTGGATTCCAACCAATAAAATTGAAATTAGATATGGAAAACAAAACAAAATTTGTAATTTCATTTCCATACAATTCCAAAATGAAATCATCAAATAACTAAAATTTAGAATAAATTAAATAAAATTAGCAAGTTGGTTTCCATCGAATTCCAAAGTAAAATCCCTAAATAAATATAATTTAGAATTTAAGTAAACAAATATTAGCAATTAGATTTGTGCATGAATTCTGCCAAAAATAATTGAATTTGGTATAAATAATATAATAAAATTAGTAATCTGATTTTGATATGAATTCCAAAGTGAAATCCCTAAATAACTATAATTAGTAATAAAAATTAGACAAAAAATATAAATTGGATTTATACACAAATTTCAGCAAAAAAATAATTGAAATTTAAAATTTGCAAGTTGATTTCCATACAATTGCAAAATAAATTATCTAAATAACTAAAATTTAATATAAATAAAATAAAATTAGTAATTTGATTTGTATACAATGTCAAATAAAAACAACTAAAATTTCAATAAAAATAAAAGTTATAACAATGAGAGCACAAATGGTGTTGCAAGAGACCGTGAAAGAGTGCAATATTATCGATTTGTCTAACAACAAGACATTGATCCACCGAGAAGCGAAGAGCCTAGACGCTGGCAGAGGAGATGAGGACAATGTCGTGCTGCCCATCTTAGTCATTTGAGAAGGACAATGTTGTGCTACTTGTTGAAGCCATTGAAGAGATAGACCAGAGTCAAAGAAACCGAGGGCCACGACGACAAGTGGTGAGTGTCAGCATTGTTGAAGAAGTCAGTGTCCAAATGGGAGAATTGATCATTTGCCATTGTCAAAGATATGTCATTTCAGAATTTGCCACTAATATCTCATTGACATGTGGCGCTAGGACCAGATGTCAGTGAGACATGGAGTGGTAAATCCTAAAGTGCACATCTTTACAATAGCAAATAATAAAATATTCCATGTCTAAATAAGCTCGATAATAGGGAAGTTTTGGCAGAGTGGAGATGAAGCTTTGTATTAAAGATGAGTTATAACGATATGGGGTCATCAGGTAGTTAGGAGTGTGCCATCGCTGGTAAGGGGCATGATGTCACTTACAATGGCGAGAAGATTCTCCATATCATTGTACAATGACTAAAGTAGACATATCGACATTATTGAAGATGCAAGATTTCTGTAGTTAGTGAGGAAGTCATAGAGTTGGGGTGGCCAATATTGAAGAAGCTGAGCGATCAACATGGGAGAAGAGAGACATCAAGCATGTATAACATCATTCATGTATATATATATATGCATGCATTTGTACAAACAAAAGCACAGAAGTACAAAAGCAGAGGAGCACAGAGTTTGAAGTACAGATGGTGCAGCCATAGATAATAGACTTAGGGTCACTCGAGAGAGCGTGATGGGGTTCCCCGGTAGGGAACAGCGATAGTTGCATGTGTATACATATTTTATATGTAATGGCCATCATTAATCAATAATTGAGAGAAATAGAAGACACCACTACAAAATAAGCTATACTAGACGCCTCATCACAGACAGTTCACGGGGAACCGTCTGTGCTGTTATTATCACAGAAGGGTTTACACGAGTGACTATTTACCATCTGTGATGAGCCACTATCACAGATAGTTCATATTAATAACCATCTGTGATAGTTTACGAAATGTTATTAACACAAACTATCTGTGATATTTGCACACATCACATATGTTTATTAATACAAACCATCTATGATAATTCACATATGGTTATTAACATGAATCATTTGTGATAATTATGTATTATAGACGGTTTATGGTTGGATGTGTCTGGGATACGCTGCGTTGTTAATTAATACCAAGCCAGATCGGTCCCGATAGATCTATCTTCATTGCGCTACATTGAAGGAGGCGGCTGGCTTTGGGACGTATTTTGATTATAAATCTAGCCGTTTGTAGATCGATTTATTCTAGCTTGGTGATTAGAGGTTAGTATTTGTTTCTAATTTATATACCTTGTAATAAAGAGAGATGATAGCTAGATTTAGATCTAGCTTAATTAGTAGTTTGCTGCAATTTAAGAATGTGTTGGTACTCCTAGTTTACTTCATCATATTAATTCTTGTTTGATATATATTGCTTCATGAATAGTACATAGCTAACCAGCTATAGTAGCATTAATAATCTAATTTGATACTAATTTGTTACATGCGTAGTGTAGATGGACTGAAGCTAGATGTACGTTGAGAACTGTGTGAGTGAAGAGTACATTAATGGTGTGTGTGCTTTTAGAAGAGCGACTGAGCAGGATATATTGAAGAAGGGGATAGAATATATGTAGTGTCCATGCATTGATTGCTATAATCTGAAGATGCTTACCAACTCAGCGCAGATCGAAGCTCATTTGATTCGAAGAGGTTTCAAAAAGGGGTATATATGTTGGACCAGTCAAGGTGAAGAGAAGATTATACAAGAAGGTATTGAGGGAGACAACGATATGTCAGTTGTCAATTGTGCTTTTGATGAGGATAGGTCGTATGATGATAATCTGGATCAGATGATATGCGATGCAGAAGGAAACTATAGTGAGAGAGAGTTTGGTAAATTCGAGGGCTTGATGGAGGACCTGGAGAAACTTCACTCTGCGCGCCATATTATTTTTCACCATCAATGCTTTTTCTTGTCCTTGGTAACTTATCGGGATTGAGTATGAAAGAAGCCAAAGCCTTTCTATACTGCTTAGATTATATCGAAATTGTATACATGCATCACCGTAGGTACCTTCCACGGTATCACTCATACCACAAGATGAAGAAATAATTTGACGAAAAAAGAGGACGACTCAACACTAAGACCTTTTAGCGAGAAAGAAGTCTACGATATGGTTAAGGATATCGATGCTGTACTTAGAAATGGACGTAAGTTGAGGACCGTCAGAAGAACATGTGAAGAAGAGGTCAGTATTTTGGAACTTACCTTACTGGGAGCACTTAGAATTTCGCAATTGCATTGGTGTCATGCACGTAGAGAAGAATGTATGTGATAGCTTAATTGGTCTCTTACTGAACATTCATGACAAAATAAAGGATGGTGTCAACGCACGGTGTGACTTGTCTCTATGAACATTAGGACCGAGTTAGCACCGATAGAGACCGATAAAGACCAAATATATCTTCCCCCAGCTTGTTACACTCTGTCAAAGTCCGAGAGAACTGAACTGTGTTAGTGCTTGCATGGTGTGGAAGTTCTGTCCAGTTACTTCGCTAGAATGAAGAAACTTGTTTCCGTGCAATATTTGAAATTATTGGCATGAAGTCTCATGACTGTCATGTGCTAATGTCACAATTGCTTCCTGTTGCAATTAGAAGTATTTTGCTAAACAAGATTCGAGTGACAATCATGAGATTGTCTTATTTCTTTAACTTAATTGCTCAGAAGGTCATCGATTCCATTGGACTAGATGCTCTGTAGACCGAGGTGGTGATGACTCTATGTTATCTTGAGATATATTTCCCTCATCATTTTTTGATATCATGGTCCTTCTTATTGTCCACCTTGTGAAAGAGATAAAGATATTTGGCCCCGTGTTTCTACGTCATATGTACCTGTTCGAGATGTACATTGGAATTATGAAGTTCTATGTACGTAATCGATCTCGGTCGGAGGGCAGCATCATCGAAGGTTATACAACTGAAGAGGTCATTGAGTTCTGCGTCGATTACATGGCTCAAGTCAAACCAATAGGTCATTCACATAGGTCAACTTTTTAGAATCACGTAGGTCATTTAGCGCTTACGTTGCCCAGGGAGGGAGACACAAGGAATCCAGCACCACACTGCGACACAGGACGTAATTTCTAGTACTTGCTACAACTCAACAATCCTATATCACACCTCACAATAATGCATCTAGAACTGACAATACCTATGTACGTAATTTTATTTTTGCAGTGCCACCAGCAGCTACAGGGCAACGCATGTGGATTCTACGTTTGCCGCTATATGGAGGACATCATGGCCACTGAGATGAATGATTCAAAGGTTTGTCAACTTGCTAATAATTATTTCATGATTATATATATATATATATATATATATATATATATATATATATATATATATATATATATATATATATATATATATATATATGTGTGTGTGTGTGTGTGTGTGTGTGTGTAATCCTTGATTTAATATATGGAAAGTTTTAATCATGGATGGAAATTCTCAATCATGGAGCCTAGGCACCATGACACCCCTGTTATATAGTATATAGTGTATATATATATATATATATATATATATATATATATATATATATATATATATATATATATATATATATATATATATATATATATATATATATATATATATATATATATATATATATGCATGCTAATGACTTTAACACTCCTAGCGACAGCGTGTGTAATTTGATGTAAGTACATTCGAGCTTGACAAACTTGCCAAAATTCGAGAAAAATTCTCCCAATTCTTGATAGCAGAGGTCATAAATAGAACTAAAGAGTTCTACCTCGGCGATGAAGATTAGATGTTGAAACATTTGATACAATTGTAATCACTCAATTGTGCGTAATCAAACAATTCATTGAAATGTACTTCATTTAGTTGTTTAATTCATTTGTGACATCTGTATAATGATTATCATTTGTTATATATGTAATATGTTTGCTTGTTTCCAGAGGGTATGACTAGCATTTCCTAAGGCTAGCCGAAAATAGGAAATAATATAGATATTGAAATAGCCATCACAGACGGTACCGCCTGTGCTATATGAATATCATTGATGGTTTTTGGTATTAGCCGTCTATGATATGTAAGATATCATAGACGACTATATTTGATAATTGTCTGTGATATATGACATCTGTGATATATGACATATCACAGATGGTTTTTAGCATTAATCATCTATGATAATTAGCATATCACAGACAGCTATATTTAAGAACCGTCTGTGATACCTGATATATCACAGATGGCTTTTTGAAAAATCGTCTGTGTTGTATTTATCACAGACAATTTGAGAGTTATCTATGATAACCACCTATTATCACAGACACATAAATTCAGACGGTTTGATAACCGTCTATGATGACAGTTGTGAATCATCTATAATGACCATTTTTGTCGTAGTGAGATAACTAGGCGATGAAGTATTGTATTGGAACGGGTAGCAGCTAAGATATTGTATTAGAATGGGTTACAGTTAAAGGGATCGATCAAAAATTGGGCGTGCTGTTGGAGGTTGAAGCAGAAAATTTGTAATGGCGAGAAGAGAGAAGACACATAGTTCGGTGGGGCAGCCATCGTGTGAGGGATTATAAGTTCAATGTAGGTCATTCTGTGGTGCATCGGTGTTTATGTGGGCAATATATTCTAATACCATGTAAACTAGTAAGATTGCCATACATATAATCAACGTATTGCTTATAGATTAAATAAAGGCACATGCGTATGCATACATTTTGACAAAGAGTAACTAATAAAGGAAGAACAGGGGCATGCAGTTACATGAACCATGCATATAGAGAGTATTTATTTGTTTAAGAACCTCATTCCATCAAACTGATACTTCAATTATATTTTTCAAGTTGTATTTCTTTTCAAGCTTCTATCATCATTTTCAATATTTATGATGTACTAAAATACTAAATAGCTTACAAGATATATAAACATATCTTTAAACATCTAAGTTGTATTATTTAATTTTAAAAAATTTAAACTAAGTCTAGACACACAAATATGCAGGTCACCCTGCTAGTTTCAGTATAAACAAGCAGATACCGTTGGGCAGTTTTGCTTGCCTTAGTCGAAAACTAAAGTGCTGCAACTAGATAACACAACTTTCTACTGTGTACACCGTACATAAAGAAAAGTGTAAGAAAAGCAAGCGATGCTTTGTAGTTTCTTTCTCTCTTTCCTTCCTCTTTTTTTCTTTTCCAGTTGCACGCTGGCGTTTCCTTTTGCGACGGTCCATCTGTACGCTCGCTTTTTGCGTAGCACGCGTGAAGACAGAAGCGAAGTCAAGAGCAGGATATATCCATCAACATAAGCTGCAGGGTTAACTATCGATCTCCACCACCAGTTAAAAAGAGAGCTGAGGATCGGATGATGCAGTTTAATTTCAGTAATAGTCCTAGTAACTAATGCTTTAACTTTGTTATAGTAAAAAGCTAGAAAGCAACACGGTCACCAATCACATTAATATGGACAGCAACAGCACCAGAAACTGGTGGCACCAAAGCCCTAGTTGGGAGGGGGAAAGCCCATGTAAACACAAGAAATTCCCTGCCAAACGATGAACATTCCATGGGGGGCAAAGCACGGAGCTAGTCAAAAAACATTATCTAGCTAGGAGATAGTGCTGGGCTTCAGCGCATGCATGGCTTCGTGTGTTAGGATGTGGAACACAAACATCAAGCCTGATCATATCTGTGCGTGTTCCACTTTCACTGGAAGGCTATAAACGTTGAAGGCAAGCAGTGAGATGTCGGCAACTTGTCGTGGCTGGGAGTTTTGAAGTGTTGGGGACGGAGGACCATCTGCATGAGCTAGCCAGAACTTAGTCAGTAACTCAGTGCTGGTTTTCTTCTCTCCTGTAGAATTTTAACATTTTGTTTACTTGGCACCGCTGATTTGAACCAGTCAAACTTTGTTATCTTCGACCAATCATTATTTTTTAAAATTTAAATTGATCGTATTAAAATGATATTTTTGGATTTGTCATAAGAAATGCCTTCGGAGCATTATACTTCCGTGCTATTTTACAAATTTATTAGTGTAAAATGAATAATGAAAAAACTAATTTTGAATAACTAAAAAATCAATAGTACCAAGTATTTGCAGACGGAGGTAGTATATGGGGGCTTTATTGTTGTTGTTCCAGATTATCATGCGTGAGACTTATCTTTATGTTTAGAGATTTGATTGCAAAGATCAGATGGAGCTGATCCAAGTCACCTCATTGGACCCGACCCTACATGTTACATCCGTCAAAGATCGATGGAGAAATAAAAATCCTAGAGAAGCGGGGACGGCTGAGTTTGGCTGAGATGCAAAGCTTATCAATTCGCTGCACCCAGAGGTGGATCCAGGAAAAATTTTTGGAGAGGTTGAAGTACCTTCAGATCGACCTCAGCCCTGCTACATTATACATCCATGCTAAAAATTTATGGGGGGACTCCAGGGGGCTCCAAGGGTCCGGTAACAGTAGGGGGGCTCGAGCCCCCCGCCCCACCGCTGGATCCGCCCCTGGCTGCACCAGTGTAACAAGACAGCTTGGATGCCTAAGCTCACGCCTAATCCCACGGTTAGATAACCAGATCACCGGTAGCTCAAGAGGCAAGTCAACTCTGGCCGACCAGATTAAGGACGGAATCAGATGCATGCATAGCGAGTGGAAAAATCTCGTAGCACCACACTCGGCACCAACCAAACTAAGACCGAATCAGCATCTCTGCGTGTTGGTCGCACGCTAATCAGAGCGTGATGCACGGCCAGTTTCCTCCCGAAAGAGAGGGCGACTCTCTGACCAAGTGACTGCGCGCCATTGCTAGCTGCATCTACATGCATGCTGCGTCATTTCTCGGTCATAACCAAGGCGTACTCCGGAATTCCACTAGCTAGTAGCACTACATTGAAGGGCACGTACAGCCGCAGCTGAGAGGAAGTTGTACTTGGACTGCTGGCTCATCCTGTCAAGACGAAAATGGAGTGAAGGGACTTGCTGCAGGGGGAAAATAGCCTTACCACTGTACTTGTCACAGGAATAAGATGCCGTTTGATTAGGCTGAAATAAGTTAGTTTATAGTTAAAATTATACTGTAAGTGATGGTAATTTATTTAGTATAACTAAATTAAAAAAATTAAAAATAAAAAATAGGTTAGTCCATCACGGACAATACAAATAAATACAAAAAAATAGAACCAGTAAAAAAACTAAAAAGTTAAAAAAACTAGAAAAAAAATTTAAAAATAGTAAAAAAATAAATCAGAAACCAAGGTGTTTAAACCAAAACAAATGGGATCTAATTCATCCATGAGGACCGAGTAGTGTACCGCAGAGGGGACGCGCGTACGGGTTCGCGAATCTCGAGGCACGATCAAAAGTCCGGTAACGACGCCTAGTATGCACGTACTCGATCGTTTGCAAATCCCCAACAGCATGCGTGCAGCTAACTAACGGCGCACGGTACATAAATCAGACGCAGGAAGAGTCACGAGTGTCGATCGAGAAGCAGGGAGAAAAATGAAATCGGCGTACCCCACCTATGCCACGTACGTACGTACCCGATCGACCGACGGATTCAAGCATTTCCCCAACCAAATCCTAATGATATTAGTACAACAACTGAATTAATTACCACCGGTGTTTTCGGCTAATCAATGGTCGCCGTGCCTTGCGTACGGCCGGGCACAGCGCAGCAGCGGCAGCAACACGGAGGGCTTGCCGCAAAACAAACCAGACTAGCCAATGGGGATTTTTTTTAAATAATCTATTTTTTATTTGAAAGCTCGTCTTCGCGTGAAGATAATAGCATCATTCGTTCTTGTTGTCATCTAAATGTAGGTAACATATAGCTACGTATTTGTTTCATACGTATTTAGTGAATGTATGTTGACAAATGGTAATATTTACAGTGAGAAATCAGTTATGTTAGAACCCACAATATTGAAAGTGTATTACGGTGTTGGTATCATTCGTGAAGGTCCATACGGCGTTGACCTGAGCAGTTTGCCATAATTCAGTACGGTATTCTCGGACACAGAGAATACTCGAATCGAAGATGTCCTGGACTGACCCTGAGGTATGCAGTGTCGTCTTACATGGGCTTTGGAGTCAGTTTGCCACGGACATTTGGTGGAAGTTGAGAAGACTGATGTGCACATTTGTATGAACGGGTTTTGTGGAAGGCTGCCGGCGACGTTTGTTACGAATGCGTGCTACACGTGCAACTAGGTCTAAAGGGAGTCATAGGAGGTCTAGTTGGTGGGAGCAACTCGGGCGCATAGTGCGTGGTTCATCAAGAGGATGTGATGGGTGATATTGTGGAGGTAGAACGGGAATATCGCACACTACATGCTGAGCCTACCCAACAAGATCATGGCGCATTATTCACACATGCATGCTAAGGACTAATATATTTTAAACTCATAAAACTGGCTGTTTGATCGTGGTTGGTAATGTGGTTCAGGAGTCTCATGATGTACTAAAAGCAGGTGGGTTGCTGTGTAACCCTGGAAGTGGATTCTATAAATAGGTCTCTATCCTCTAGCCTCATATGCAATTATGAGCGGTACCACAGAAAAGACAGAGAAATAGAGGGTAAACCTGAAAGCCTCTATAAATTCAATTTAGGGTTTGAAGAAAGCCTAACATTGGCACTAGCAGGCTAGGCTAGGCCATTGACACCTGCTCGGTGCATTTGTTGCGGTTGGTGTGATGCGAGCACATAGGTGAATGCAATGTAACACAGTTTAGAGCCTGGACAAGCACACTATTGTGTTATCGGTGAGCCAAGATCACCATCAGTGTAGCAAAGAACACCCATCGCGCTATTTGTCAGCAAGCCGAGAACACCTTCACTATAGCCAAAAACATCCACTACACCTGTTCGCTGGTGAGCCCAAGTAGCCACCTGGGGCCACGTACATATGTATCTAATTGATCGACAGATTCAATCATTTCCTTAACCAAATCCAAATGATATTAGTACAACAAATGAATTACCATTGATGTTTTTGGCAATGGTTGCTGTGTCTTGCACATGGCCGGGCAACGCGCAACAGCAGTAGCAACATGGAGGGCTTGCCACGAAACCAACCAACCTAGCTAATAGCCATGGGAAATTGCCCGTCATGCCTAGGGCTGTAAAAAGTTTGAGATTTGTGAGCTGCTTAAGCTCAGCTCGCTCTATGCTCAAGCTTAGCTTGATTGTGAAATGAGCCGAGCTTGATCTCAAGCTCGTGAGCCTCAACGAGCCAAGCTTAAATAGCTTGATTGGGCTCCTTTTTCCTACAGCCCATCTAAAGTCTAGTGGGTACCTATCCAATCTTTCTTTCCCTCCGCCCAAGTTCAAATCACCCCTATGTCCCCAAGTCCCAACCTTATCCACTGAGTCTTGCTGCTGACCAGACCAAGTGGCCACCAATCCAGGCTCTAGCTGGCGATTCCAATCTCGACCTGGTCGACAGCTGCCCTAGATCTGGTGACCCCAATCCCCTTTCAGCCTGCTCCTTCTCCGCCCAGCTGCCCCAAACCTGGTGCGGCCGCCCCCGACCTAGCACGGCGACCCCAATCCTTGCCCCCACCTAGCTGCCCCAGATTCGACGAGGTGACCCTAGTCCCCACCCTCGCTCGGCTGCCCCCGACACGGTGACCCCAATCCCCTGACCCCGCCCACTCAGCTCAAGTGACGACGTGAGCAGCCAGAGCCAGGCACATGGCAACATGCCCGACGCCGACCTCCTCCTCCGTGGCTCTGCTGCCAAGCGCCGGTGTGTTGCTCCTCCGCCCTTGATGCCCTTCTCCGATCTTCCCTATCGACGCTGATGCCCTTCTCCTCAGTAGTCATCGCTGATCTGAGTATGAACTATTCCTCTAACCTCTCCTCTTCTTTTTGTTCATGTGAACCACTTGAAATTTGTGAATGTTTCTTGATGATCATGTGTTACCAATCCTATATGAGCCAAGCTCGAGTCTACTCGAGCTTTGTCCAAGTCGAGCTTGAGCCCACCTACAAGCTCGATTGCTAACTGAAACTTGCTCGAGCTTGGCTCGAGCTTCTATCGAGCTCAAGCCTAGCAGGGTGGGCTCACTTGAGCTCGGCTCATTTACAACCCTAGTCATGCCTACCCCCCCCCCCCCTCTCTGCTGCGTATATACGTTACAAGTACTACATTGTCCTAGCACAATAGGCCAGGCCAATGACACCTGCCTAGTGCATTTGTTGCAGTTGGTGTGACACAAGCACACAGGTGAATGCAATGCATAACAGTTATGTGCAGTGGCAAAGATAAGAATTTTTTGAAGCCTAAACAAGCCCACTAAACTGTTTGTCGGTGAGCCAAGAACACCGTCACTGTAGCAAAGAACACCCACCGCACTATTCGTCGATGAACACCCGCCGCGCTATTTGTCGGTGAGCCAAGAACACCTCCATTGAGCCAAGAACATTCACTACACCTGTTTGACGGTGAGCCCGAGCAACACCCGGGGTCACCGGGAGGTGGCTCGACCGGTGGCCATGTGAATGTTTGTTTGGGCGTTGGACCGTTGGGCAGGGATTCGGACCCATCCCCTGCCTTCGGCTGAAACCGTGCGATCCTCTTGTGCGAATCGCGATGCCCCTCGTAGCCGTTGGATGATACATTGCGATGCCCCTCCTCCTCCCGTTGCATGTAATGGCGCGTAACGGTGATATAGGTACGTGCATGCATCAGCATGATTGCTACGGATCTTGGTACTGTGCTAACTTTGTCCTTGTACCCATGCGGCATTCATGGCGTATATATTGCACCGCGTCATGTAAAAGATGACCTTAATTATGCGGGTATGCTATACAACACCTCCAAAACATAGAAAAAATCAATCCCAATTTTAACCTGGTACGTAGTAGTACAAATTTTTTGAAGGTGTATATACAGTACATGTGTTATCTCTATAATTTTTTTTGGTGAACAGGGATGACAATATGCCCCCATCGATTAATATTTCTGCAATTGTATCTTTTCCAGTGTCCTCTCTCTATAAAAAAGGTGAACATTGACCATTGACCAAACAAGATATGATTTCAACATGAAAGACGAAGAAAAACTAGCATGATTTCTGAGTCCACAACCCCCCACTGATTTTATGGAGCAGATTACAAGCCATTATCTTGTGTAGATAATGGAAAAATAGGGGCAAAACTTGAAGACAAACTTTATCCATAAATTAAATATCTAAACAATTTGACCCCTACTAATTTGACAAACACAATTTTCCACATGGGCACCGAATTGCAGTGCATAACCTTTATGTTAGCTTTCCCTTATACTCTATTCGTTCAAGTTTATATAATGTATTTTTTCAATAGCCTTGTCCATAAATATATAACATATTTCATGTTTCAATACAAAATTAGTATGACATTGATTTATACCCCTAATAAATATGTAGTTTTATTTATTATTCTTTACATGTATGCATTGAATATAGTGTTTAAAGGTAATAATTAAAGGTAATTTAGTTATTTTCACTATCTTCTTAGTCTATATACTAAGAAAAAATACGTTTTATAAATTTGGACTGACATAATAATTCTGTCTCCGATGCCAACATGGCTTAGTGCATGAGTATTCTAGTTATAAAAAAGTACATGAGTATTCTTTGTACAAAATTGTGAGCCATATATACCCCAACTTAAACCAGTTAAAGCAGGCCACACCAGTTTGTTGGATCGCCATGAAGTGATGCTATTCCACTCGCATTCACTGGCGACGCTGAAAATTGATATGCCGATCGATTTATTGCAATCTTAACATGGCGTGACAACGATTTTGTTGAACCATGGCTGCATCCCCCTTCCTCTGATCAGGGTTGTGTTCGATCTTGGCTCTGGTTTTCAACCGTACGATCGTGACCTTTTCTAGCTGTCTCAACTGTCCGATTTGGAAAATCGAGTAGCCGAAATTAAAGTGACGAAAAATTGTGCGGCGAAATGGTCTTGTAGGGAAAAAAATTGTGGATCTGGTTCGCTCTCATTAATTTCCCAAGTGTTGGTCAGTCTCAGTGGGAGTTTCATCTGCATTTAATAGGCTGCCACATAGGTATTTTTGATGATATGACAACATTTTTAAGAAGAGAGAGAAGAAGTCTCTTGGCACGATTACCAACTCTATATGAGTCATGAAATTAAATGTCTATGAAACAATAGAATGAAACTATGCATTGAGGATGGATGTTTCATCCATGTTTCATTTCATTTTACATGATGTGACAGTCTTGGAAACAACGCCATGAAACTCTCCACTGAGAATGGCCTTAGATGATTCGGATGGTTTGAGAATAGTATGTCCTTTAATCAATGCGTGATAAGAGTATTACCACTCGAGCTTATTCTGTATGTTAGCACCGAGAACATAATAATTGAGAATTACTACTCTGTATGTTAGCTTCGTGGTTAAGATGTTAGTTTCGTGAATCTACATCCACTCGAGCTTATTCTGTTTGAGGAGTTGGGGCATCGAGAACATAATAATTGAGAATTACTACTCTGTATGTTAGCTTCGTGGTTAAGACTATCATCGTACAATTGGGATCAAGAGGTAATTGGTTGAACTCCTCGAGTGGGTTGGGCGTTGGATAGACGTAGATGGTTACTCCTGTTGTACGAGACTAAAATCCAATTCCTAGCCACAGTTGCCAAAGCAATTGCATATGCAAAGTACAAGGCATATATATTTTTACATGAACAGCAACTGATAAGTTGTCCTCTATATATAAGCAAGGAATTTGGTTAGAAATAATTTGTGATTTCCCCCAAATCTTGGTAGTTATGCACACACAATCTCTATCGATCGACGATCAACTGACAGTCTGGTACGTTTCTGATACGGCTCAGCAGCACTCTCCCTCGCCGGCGGGTAGCTGGACTTTCGAATGCCTAATTTGCAGTATATTTTTAGGCAGCCCTTGATGACGCCTCTGACCAGAGGAGCAAATAGATAATGCAGATTAACTTTTCCGCGTGTAATCTCCGGATAATTACTAATTAACAGATATACTAACAAAATACACCAACCAGACAGAAGGTGTGCTCGGTCAATCCAAACGGCATGGAAAGTGATAGTGATGAGCTCGAGCAGCAAGAGAAGAGGGCGCAGGCGCTGCCAATAAATAGGCGCCCGGGTCATTGGCCAAGCCAAACCCTTGTACCTCTCGTTCTCTCTCCCTGATCTCTCTCCCTGATCTCTCTCTCTCTCTCTCTCTCTCTCTCTCTCCTGATCATTTGCCTCTGTGCTCTGGTTAACTCCTGTGTTTCTTGTGCCCATCTGAGTGGTGAAGGAGAGAGAGAGAAAGGAGATGGCAGGAGGAGGTGAGAACTCCGAGACGAATGGAGCTCATGAGCAGAGAGCCATGGAGGAAGGGAGGAAGGAGGAGTATGACCAGGGCTGTGGCTTGGCCATCTCTGTTCCCTTCATCCAGAAGGTGAGGCATTAAAACCTGTCACTTCTTGACATCTCATATATTTTTTCCTCCTTGCCATGTCTCCCTGAAATGATCTTTCACTGATCTTGATGTAGTTAGCTTTGCATGTATGATCTAAGTTGTGAGGTGATCTAGATCACATAGCATGTATAGCATAGTCAACAAAAACTTCTGATTGAGCGATGTATGGTGTACAAGGACTAGAGGTGCATGTGGGCAAAAATGGCACATTCATGGAAGAATTTATGTCACACCAAAGACCAATAAACTGTTAGCCACCCACCTAATGGCTTGTTTCATTGTTTGCATCAAGACCCAAGTCACAAATTTTGACTAATTTTGAGTGACAAATGGATCAAAACAAATGAATTGCGCATGCATGAACGTATGAACAGATCATCGCGGAGATCTTTGGGACGTACTTCCTGATCTTCGCGGGGTGCGGCGCGGTGACGATCAACCAGAGCAAGAACGGGCAGATCACCTTCCCGGGGGTGGCGATCGTGTGGGGCCTTGCCGTGATGGTGATGGTGTACGCCGTCGGCCACATCTCCGGCGCGCACTTCAACCCGGCCGTCACATTCGCCTTCGCCACCTGCCGCCGCTTCCCGTGGAGGCAGGTGCCGGCGTACGTGCTGGCGCAGATGCTGGGAGCCACGCTCGCCAGCGGCACGCTGCGGCTCATGTTCGGCGGCCGCCACGAGCACTTCCCCGGCACGCTCCCCGCCGGCTCCGACGTCCAGTCGCTCGTCCTCGAGTTCATCATCACCTTCTACCTCATGTTCGTCATCTCCGGCGTCGCCACCGACAACAGAGCCGTGAGCACCTAACCATATATACGTGCCTTTTTAAGTTTCATTTCACCAGCAGATTAATAAACTTCATGTAATTAACTAGCATGGATTAGCAAACCTCCTATATTAATCTGATCACTCTGTGACTGTACATGCAGATCGGGGAGTTAGCAGGGCTGGCGGTGGGTGCAACCATCCTGCTTAATGTGCTAATCGCTGGGTAATTACACTCTACGATATAATTTCATAGGAATTTTCCAAGGCTTCGTAATTTCCACATAATCTCAGCAAATTTCCGTGTTTCAAACGAGGCCTAAAATTCTTCGTATATTCCAGAGATCTGTAAAATTCTTTAAATATGTTGTACATGAGGAGCCACTCAGCACAACAGAGTAACCTGATTAACATATTCCAGTCAAAAGAAACGAAGATTCTTTGCTGTGGCTGTCCTTTTCGCTAGCAGCGTTTTATGGAGCCATAAAGATTGTCCTGTGAGGAGTCACGGCATGCCTGCCTGGCTTTCTCCAGCGTTTATGACTTAAGTCTATGGTTGTAATTTTTTTGGTTGAAGTTATAATATAGCAGCTGATAGTTTTTAAAGAAAAAATAGTAAGAATTGAGAAAAATTAAAAAATATCGTTATATTATCATGAACAATGCAAAGAAATAAAAACAAAAGAACCAAAAAAGCTAAAATATATTAAAATTAAAAACTGATATGTTCTAAATAATTTCGAACTTAAATAAATTAAAAGCTAAAAAAATCCAGAACCGAAGCCGTTGAAGCGGCGCCTTTAGTGTGCGTGCGGCGGTTGGTGTGGACTGGTGCACAAGCATTAATGTGAACATAATACTAGGACCGTGCAGCCTTGTGAACACGCTACCAACCAATGGTGCTGCATGCTTCTGACTTGTGTGAAAAGTAGCACAAGGTTGGAAAAAAGAGGGTCTTGCGCGCATCTTTTTCACCTGCATTTCTGGATTGCATTGCACATACAAAGTAAAATTTTCTCATCATCCTAGCGTATTTTCAGCGAGAGAGTATGACGATTGGACCGAAAAAAAAAAGAAGCTTCCTTTTTTTTGACATGTGTATCTCTTTTTTTGACAGGCCTATCTCAGGAGCATCCATGAACCCGGCGAGGAGCGTTGGCCCGGCGCTGATCGGAAGCCAATACAGGTCGATTTGGGTGTACATTGTGGGGCCGGTCGCCGGAGCGGTGGCCGGAGCATGGGCCTACAACCTCATCCGGTTCACCAACAAGCCTCTAAGAGAGATCACCAAGAGCGGCTCTTTCCTCAAGAGCATGAACAGGATGAACTCGACCTAACCGCAAGTCAAGCAAGGCACCGAGTGTATCCAGTTAATTTAGAGAAAGAGACCTGCAGCGACTATCCATTCTGTGCAATTTTAGCCTAGCTATCACCTATGAGAGTATATATATATGTGGAAAGTTATGTTTTGGACCATGTAGTAGCATCGCATGACGCCAGTTTGGTCGAAGAGAGATGATAATGGAGACAAGCATGGGATTGTAGCTTAATTCCGTGCAATTTTAGCTTTTAGTAGGTGAATGTGCTTATTAGCTTTGTGATGTATGGTCGCGTTTTATTTCGGTGACTTTGGTCGCATTTCGGCTACTCCTCTATGTTGATATTTCGTACTTCTAAGCTAATTAGCCTTTCCAATATGACAGGGACGTCCAAACTAGAGTATGAGTGCATCGTGTAAAGTTTAACATCTTGAGAAAAACTTCAGTAACTCCAATCCTTTAGGAAAAGAAATGGTTCAAAGCATAGGAAGAATGTTAATCGTGTAAGAGTCGACCAGTGTCTAGCCTAACCGGTGTGTCATGAATACATGTATTGTGAGTACTAATGAGCCTTTTACTAACATTTGAATTTTGGTTGTTTTGTGTTTTTTCAAGCACTAGAAACCACTACATTTATTTGAGAGATTTTTTACAGCATATTATACTGCTATTAGAAAGATGATGGTAACAATAAAATCTGACCGATGATTTATAAGGATATCATAGACTTGTTTTCAAGTCGTCCAAGCTCTTGGAGCAGATGCGCCTTCACCTCGCCACCGACGCAAGCAAGGAGCTCATCGAGAAGGTCGGCTTTGTCTACCAGCTCAACATCTCCCTCAAGATAATCCATCCCGTCAAAAATAGCATCCGTCTGTTTCTTTCCTAGACTGTGTGTGCAATCTCTCCGGCCCAGAGATTAACTGCAAGCGGTGTTGCCCTTACAATTCTCTCAGAAGCTCCGCGTCGATGAGGAGGTCTTCGTTGTCGTCCTCAAGAAAGGCACCGTCTCCAAACGTCTAGTTTCCTTGTCGATTCTTCTCCTTCGCTTCTTAATCCTTTTGGTTTCTTGGTTCGTCATCCTGAAGAGATTTCTTCTCTTTTGGTTTTGTCGGTCAGGGCCATATGAGGGGAAGCTGGACGTGACCTTCTCCTTCATGGACGACGACTTTCTTGCGATCTCCAGTGGCAGGCTCAATCCTCAGATGGTGTGTTTATATGGTGCGATGACAAGAACCACAATATTCTTCGTAATTCAGAGTTTTTTTAAGAGATTACGATGATAACATGATATCGAGCGTATGTGTGTTCATAGGGGTAAATTGAAGATCAACGCTGCGCAGAAGTTCATGCCAGACATCATCCCAAAGCCATCCAAACTGTAGAGGGTTCGAGTTTGTATGGTACCAAGATTGAATTGTCATGCTGTTGCCGTTGCTTAAGAGTTTAGAGATGAATTGTTGCTTCGCCCACCAAAAGGTCGACCCGGTCACCAGCAAGCTCTTCGCGCTGAGCTACGACATCGTTAGGAAGCCGTAACGCCATGGTCATTGGTGAACACCCACCGTTCATGTTGTCTCGGTGGTAGGTGATCCTTGACGAGAGCATCATCGGGTCCTGCATGATCTCCAACGAGAGTCACGAAAATTAATCTTATGACACTTGTTTCGTTTTACAATTTTACTCCTTTGGAGATTTTATGGTTAGTAGTGTGGATGGTAATATAACTAAATCCTAACTAATCTGAACCATTGGATCGGAAAGATCGGATGACTCATATTCATTTTAAGGTACCGTCAAAGAGCTCTTATTTGAATATGTATAGAAAATGTACCGGTAGCTGGAATAGTACTCCCTTTGTTCTTTTTACTTTGTTTTTGACTTTTTACGGTCTCCAATATGCGACTTTAATCACTAATTTTTATAACTTTATATTAAGATATACTAATAAAATTATAATATTATGAAAGTATTTTTAATGAAAAATCTAATGATATAACTTTTGTATAACCAATCTAGATAGTTTTGAGTCTATTGATGATCAAATTTTAAGAAGTATGTGACAATATTGATTCTAGGAAGTCAAGTAAAAAAGAACGAAAGTAATATTTGAGGTGACATAAGAACTAGTGACTGCTAAGGCCGGCCCTGGGACTGGGCAGCAGGGGTGACTGCATAGGGCCCACGAAAGCTAGGGGCCCCTAGCCCATGTATGTTAGTATATATACATGCATGATATAGACTATGTATTGAATACTAAATATAGTTGATTAATGATTAATTGGGCCAGCCAACAAAGTCAAGTAATGGCCCATTTCATCCATGTTGTGCATCTAGCACTGAGCGCTCCCTACATATCTAAGCATGGATAGTTACAAAGAGAACGCATTGAGTGGGTCATCCACCAGATCCAATCAACTATGCACACTACATGCGCCCCTTGACCTCTCCACTCCTCTTTCGGTTTTCTCTTCCCCAAAACAAACGTTGTCGTTGTTGCCATTAATGGAGGAGGAGAGCATGATTTCTAACTAATTTTTCTTCAATTTCTTTACTTCACAACGGTTCTACTCAAAATCCTCTCATATAGCTGTTGAATACATGGTACATTTTTCTAAATTTTTGTTCCTTTATTATGTGTTAAATACCACTCCAAGTCTCCAACGCAACATCTACACTATCTAGGACAAAATTTTGGACTTTCTTGTAACATCAGTTTCTTTTTTATATAAAGACATCCATTAGATCTGAGAGAGATAGGTTGAAAAACTGTTTGAGGTTATCAATGTCACATGAAAAGTTGAATGCTCTAGCCACTTTATGCATTGAGAAGGATATGTTTGATCATATTGATGTTGGTACTATTATCAATGGCTTTGCATCTAGAAATGTTAGAAGAAATTACTTTCTGTGATCATTCTATTCATAACTCGCTTACTTGTTCGGCAGGTATAGATGATAGCTTATAGCTCTTCCTTAGCATACTATGGATAATTTAGTCTTCTCCTAAATTATTTTGTTCCTAATAGCATGTTATAGTTTTTTAAGACTTATTCATAATATTAACGTGCTAGTGGATTGTCGCTAATATGTACTTTGTATTTTGTGATGTACTAAAGCTAATATTGCCAATAAGTACTTTGTATTTTATGATGTATTAAGTCTAATTACTGTATTGAACTTTAGTGTTTGTAATTGACATAAAAGGTATTGTTATATATTTATGTTAGAACGAAGGGCCTCTACTTTTGCCACGCCCTAAGGCCTCTAAAATAACAAGAACAGCCCTAGTGATTGCGAGCTTGACCAAAATACTTGTGGCTTTATCCTAGTTACACTGACATAACATCACTATCAGAAAATGATACACTTGGATGTGTTTGCCTCCACGTGTCTCCTACAACTAAGGGCCCGTTCCAAAGAGCTTAAGCTTCTGGCATATGGTTTTGGCTGTTGACTTTTAGCTAAAATTATATTGTAGTGGTTGTTAGTTTTTTGAGTTATTCAATTAAAAGAAAATTTAAAAATAAGAAAAAACATAAACCGTTATATTGTTATGGACAATGCAAAGGAACGAGGAAAAAAATAAAAGGCCAAAATACCCAAAAAAAGCTAAAACAAGTTGAAATTAGAAGTCAGCACATTCCAAATAATTTTTGGCTTAAATAAGCTAAAAGCCAGAAACTAAAGCCATTTGGGGCGGGGCCTAGTGTTCCCCAAAATGTTGATAGGTGCACATACCTTCAGAAGCAAGTTAAACATTACAAACAAGTGAAAACCCCTAGAATAATGAAAATGCATCAATGAATTTAATCTTTTTTAAAATTTGTAACAATAATATAATTGCAAATTGTATAATTTATGGTGTGAACGACTGGAGATCAGAATTTAGAAGCATGCATCTCCTTTTTTACATGAAAATGCATACATCTCTCGTCGCAAAAGAAAACATGCATCTTTTTTTTAGAATACAAGGAAGGACGCACACACGCATTCTCACACACACCCTATGCGTAAGCCCACACACGTGCATACGTGGGTGCATTCCTAGCACACGACTAATCTGAGTGGAGGTCAAAACCTCATAGAGCATAGGCACACATTTTGACCACTAAATGCACCTATGTGTGCATATACTCTTTTTGTCTGGGACTATAGCCTAGAGAAAAGGTGAGCACTAGCGTTGAACCTAGGGTTTGAACACTAGTAGTAGGTTGCTTGCACAACGACAGAGCTTGCCAAGCGAGATACGCTCGCTCCTGTCAACTTCATTATGGTTGGGTTTGGCCCCACTTTTGCTTTTGCTTTTCATTTCTTGCTACAGTAACTAACTTTTAAATAGTGTGTCTTTTAAGATGGAGTCTATAAGTTGATTGTATTAGACACTATACTGAGTTCAAATATGTCAGACCCGGATTTTTCAATCCGAATCTTACTGTGTTTCACTGCACTAATCCCTGGATCAGTAGTTAGTGCACACAGGTACATTGCTGAATCATTTCATACATCGCATAATCATCCATTATATTACATAAATTGAAATACACCACGTCGGGTGACAGTTTACAAAAGGGGCCGATTAGGCCAAATGTCTTCATTACAAATACGCACAGCGGAATCATAGCAAAAGCAAACCCAAATCCACAGGCAAGCGACTGGAAGGTACTGTGTGCATTATATGTCACCAGCTAACTAGTAACATACGTGCACACAACGCCGGATGTCCACTTGTTTATGTCAAATCAACGGGGCCTACGCCTTAGCTTCTGTCGTTATCCTTCTCCTCCGTAGCGGGAGCATCCTCGCAGGCGTAGTGGTCTTGTGTCCCTGTTTCTGAATTTTTGCCGCAAAGCGAGCGTGAGCACTCCGACCCCGTGCTCAGCGAGCCAACACACAGAATGCAATATTTAACATGTATAGCTAACCAAAGGATGGTTTAGGTTTATTTTTGTTTTGCGAAGAGTGCTTTTGAATACAATTATATAAAAATTCCTTGAGACCTAGCAATTTGAACACAAGTATATGTTGTGAATGAATGCAATATTAATAGTGATTCAGATTCCATCCACCGTTACATGGCATCTGTACCATATAGCAATTTTTCAGCGTTATAGCCGCTTAACATACCACTGGGACGACACCCAGGACAATTCCATACCAGGACAGTCCATCGCCCTTCCACTTTTCCATTCCCACCCACAAAGCATTTTGAAATAGAACTATATCTGGTTAAGTTCCCATGTCCGCCCTTGACCGTGGGCACGGCTATTCGAATAGTTTTAGACTCTGCAGAGTTTGTACACTTTCACCACAAGAGACAATCAACTCGTTGCCCAACACGATTCCTTAGACGTGTGGTTGAGCAGACCATCACAGTGACTTTTCAAAGTACCTCGCCCCTTCCATCATTTCACCCTATGGGTCGTTCCCACTTGCGGTGGGTCCCATACGTTGTGCGGGATGTCCTCCTTCTGAACGTCTAGCAGCTGGCTCCCCACCCCTGCTAGCCCGCCACAGCAGAACTTCACCCTACCCGGGTGTCCCATTCAAGCCGTCACACAGACTGCCGCTTGCACTATCCCACACCTCCTCCTGGAAGGATGACTTTCAGGGTCCGGTAAATCTACTAAGCCAAGTTATATTTTACAGACTTGTGGTTGTACGGTTTTACACGGGTTGACATGACAAGATTCGGTCCTTAGTGATATCTGGACGGTTCTACCACAAACCACACTCTCGTGCACACCTGCACCACACCTCCGAACCATCCGCCCAGATATTTAAGCATGCTGGGGTTTTTGGAAACATCAAATAATCATATCCAACATTTATCAGTCATTACCACCATGACTGTCCCAACCAAATTTTTCTCATGATTAAAGTGATGTTTGGGCGTTCTCGCGCCCATGATTACCTAAACAATACTAAGCACGGCATATAAATTACGGACTTACTTTTGAAAAGTTACCATTATAGTTTTGCTAAGGCGATAAGGTTCACATATTCAAGTATTCCAAAGGAGGTGTAATATTAATCAAGCAAGTAATGGACATGTAACTAAAATCTTAAATTAACATGTATTTGCATATAAAATAATAGCATGCAATTTGATAATTTAAACCAAAGTAGTTTGCAGAAAATGTAGGTTCAACATGATCAAAGTATTGAGTCGCCTTGGTCACAGTGGTCGGGTGCTTGATTATCCGGAGTTTCTAGTGCTGCTGCCTCGAACTCTTCTTCTTGAGTTTCGTAGGCTATTTAACGTGCGCGAAAATTTGGATAAAAAGAAAACATCAAATCAATAAAAATATCACCAAAAATTTAAATAAACTCCAAAAATTATGATTTCAGTTCCATTGGATAGATCTTGAATTTATAAAAATTTAGAAATTTGTCTCACTCAATTTGGAGTTAAAATGTAGAAGTTATGATCATTTGAAGTTCTCAATTCAATTTATTCCATAAAATATGAAATTTCTGACAGTGGGGCCCACATGTCATTTTCTTTTTATTTTAATTTCTTTTCTTGCTGTGCCGCTGTCAAGTGGGTCCAGGTACTGTTCAATGGGGCCCAGCTGTCAGCACGGGCTCTGTGCGGATGCGCCACTGACCGGTGGGGCCCAGCGGTCAGTCGGCCGCTCTGGTTACACTGGCCGACAGGTGGGGCCCACCTGTCAGCGGGGATTTTAAAAGAAATTGCTCGACCGCAGGCGCGGAGCCAGGGGCTCGAACGCGCGCCGCGGGAGCGGGGAAGAAAGAGATGCGCGCTGGTAACCAAGTGGGCGGGGAGGCTTTGCCTACCCCATAAGGGTAGCTTACCTTTTTGAGGTAGCTCGCGGAGGCGGCCGGGCAGAGGAAGAAGAGGACGGCGACGTCGGCGGCGAGTGGTGGCCGGAGGGGTCCGGGTCGTTCGTGGAATATAACCCTTGGGCGATGGGGAAACTTCTGGTGTAGATGGCCGGGGACGACGGTGGCCGGAGAGGGCTGGCAGCGTGCGACGGTGGAGGCCCGGGGAGGCGGTCGTCGCCGGCGAAGCTCGGGCGATGGGAGACCCGAGGGAGGAGGGAGTCGGCTTCACCTTGCTCCCGTGAAGCTCTGGGAGCTTGGGATTGCCCGGAGGTGGCCGGGAGCGGCGGCGGCTCGGTAGCCGGAGCTGGGGAAGAAGGAGGGGCCGGCAGCTATTCGGGGCACAATCGGCTAAATTTCGGCCAGGGGAGGGAGGAGGGAGGTTTTGCGGCGCCAATGCGGCTCCCGGGAGGGGCTTTTATAGCCGGAGGGAGGCGCGCGGCGAGGACGGCAGCTGGCGCTTCTCTGTTCACGCGGGGAAGGGGAGAAGAACGGGATCTTCTCCGGGATTGCGCGGGAGAGAGAGAGCAGGGTGTGCATTGAACCTGCTCGGGGTGAGAGAGAGAGGGAGAGGGAGATTAGCTGCGGTTGCGCGAGGGAGAGCGAGTGCGAGGGGGAGAGCGGCGCTGCAGGCGCGTGGAGAAGAAGGGGGAGGAGGAAGAGAGCGCGGGCGGGGGTCCACCGGCCAGAGGGGAGGGGTTATGGCGCATGGGGTCGCGCGGCAGCGGGAGAAGGAGCAGGCGGGGCGCGGGCCCGCGCGGTAGTGAGACGGGAGGCGCGGTGGAGGCGGGTCCACCGGCCAGTGGAAGACGACGTGCGCGAGGGAGCGGGCCCGCTCGTCAGCGGAAGCGAGCGCGCTCGGGAGCTGGGCAGCGGGGGCGCTGGGCCGCGCGCGGAGAGAGGGACTGGGCCGGGGTGGCGTCCGGCCCGGTTATGAAATTTTCTTTTAATTTCTTTTTTTAAGGATATTATCTCATACTTAATTACATTTCTCCCCTGGTAGTTTATGGATCATCTTTTCAGATTCTTTATTTGATGCTCATATGTTATTATTTTATGTGTTGATTTCTTCCCTCTTTTTTACTTTTGAAATTCCTTTATATTTACAAAAAGTCAACAAACTCCAAATTCAAATGTAAGGCAAATAAAATAATCCAAAAACTTCAGAATTTAATATTTATATTTTTCCAGGATGTTACAAATCTACCCCCCTTAAAAAGAATCTCGACCCGAGATTCAGCCTAGCTAGTGATCCAGTCAAGGTAATCCTCTCGCAGTTGATCTTTACGTACCCGGGTGGCTTCCTTCTAGGAACGATGACTCCATTGCACTTGACATAAGTGGGTAGTCTGATCCTTAGCACTCTTTTCTATCTGGATAGGCCATTTCTTGTAGGTATCTGGTCACTCTCGAGCTTGATTCTCCCCTACGGAGCTTGATCCTCTGATATTTGTGGACATTCCCTTAGGTTAGGATACCTAGAATACATCGTGCCCTTCTGCTAAACTTGCAGTCAACTCTAGCTGGTAAGCTACTCCTCCTAGTGGCGCGGTCCACTATTCCTTAGTACCTTGCTAGCCGGTCTATTACAACTATGATGCCTAAGGTTGGGGGCTTAGTACTACCAGGTCTGCTAGAAAATCACATTTCTCCGTAGCAACTTTCACCCTGGGACATACTAGGGTTGCAATGATTATACCAGCTAGTGGGTTAAGTACTAATGTTTTCTTTAGAGGATAGATAGGTAACCCTAATTTATCATCCTATCCATTGGATATAAACGAACGCAAAAACTGCTGGATCAAATAGTATTTGTACTGATATGGACTTGACAGAAAGCGTACCCATAAGAACTCCCACGGCCTCTTGAGCTTCTTCGGCCGTGATGTGGTTGACTCGGCCGTGGTTTGGTGCTGATGTATTCTTACTGGCTGGTGAGGACTGCTGTCCCTTGTTGTGTATTGAAGCTTGACTGCGCATAGAGGTGGTTCCCAGGTTGATTCTCACTGGATTGGTCTGTCGTTGCGGGCATTGGTTAACAAAATGCCCCTTTTCTCCACACCCGAAGCAGCTCCTGCTGGTGACAGGGTTTGCCCTAGTGGACTGGCTTGCTGAGCGTGACATTTGAAAGGAGCCTCCACTCGAACGGGGTATGGAAGATGCGACCCTGGATTGCTCGGGACTTGAGAATGAGGGATTGTTAAGGAGTTTCTGGATAAACCTCCCTTGGGGTTGCTGTACTGACAGCTTCCGCTTGTGGTTAGCCTCTAAGTTCTTCTTTTCATTTTCTAAGGCCAACGCCTTATTTACCAGCTGGTGGAAGTTGGTAAAGTCCTGGGTGATCAGCTGCACTCTTAATTCATCTTTCAACCCCTCAAAGAATCTGTCAATCTTTTCTTCCTCTTCTTCTATATCCTTCTGAGCATATCGGGCCAGCTGCGTGAATTTTGTAAGATATTCACTGACAGGTAGGTTCCCTTGCTTGAGATTGCGGAATTCATTCTTCTTTATCCGCATTATCCCTGTTGGAATGAAATTGTCTTTGAAAGCTTTCTTGAACTCTGACCATGGGATAGCTTCCATGTCATCCCCAGTGGTAGCATCTTCCTGGCCTCTGGCAGCCAAGTAGTTCTCCCACCATGCTGCTGCGGCACCTTGAAGCTGGTGTGCAGCAAACACCACTTTATCTTCATCTGCAATTTTGGCCAACCTTAGCTTCCTTTCAGTGTCTCGAAGCCAATCTTCGGCTTCAAGGGGTTCTTCTGCCGATGTGAATGTAATTGGTCTTGTCCTTTGGAAATCTCCTAAGTCAGCTCTGTGCCCACCAGGATTTCCTTTTTGTCCAGCATAAATGGCTTGTAAAATCTGAGTTTGTTGTGCCATTACTTGTGCCATGGTGGGGTGTTCTGGTGGTTGTGGAAGATGGTCATTGCCTTGATCCTGGTTCACGCCTTGCTCTTCAGGCAAAGCTCCTTGGGTTGAATCCACCTCGGTTTGGTTACGGTTAGCATGGGCCTGCGCCCTTGTGATCCTTTGGCTAGCCATCTGTAGTTAGCGCTCCACGACTGAGAACTAGTGCTAAGCAGGTAAGGAGAAAAGAATGCCTTCCTAAATCTTAAAAATAAACAACAAGACAACGACAAAGTAGGTTCCAACATAAGGCCTATACTTGGCCGAACATTAGACATGCAAACATCCACATAGCCAGCTTTTAGACTGGACTTTATGGTTACAATGGTTTAACAAGATAACGACTACAGTACTAAAGGTCTAGTACATCATCCTACCATACAGGAACTAGTAATTGCACTACGCATGGTAAGTACGGCACTATTCTACCTACTCCTTCATCAATAGACTTGAGCCTATGGTAAATGGGCTGATCCTTGTAGTTGCAATAGTGCAAGAGCTTGCGTAGTATGCTAGCAAACTCCCCTTCATGTACTCCATGGGCCAGGTAGCCCTAGTTGCCCTCATCGCCAACTCCTGCCATCTGTAAATTAAGTTACTAGTGTTGGTAATTTTCCAAAATAATTAATGAAAGGTAGAGTAGAACAGATCTAAGAGGGATACGGATAGAAGTAGTATACTATATTTTTTGAAATCATTTTTATAAGTTCTTCAAATATTGTGACCCTATATCCATCCTAGTACCGTTCTAAGGCTTTTACCCTGCAGTCGTATGCTCTGATACCAGCGCTGTCAGACCCGGATTTTTCAATCCGAATCTTACTGTGTTTCACTGCACTAATCCCTGGATCAGTAGTTAGTGCACACAGGTACATTGCTGAATCATTTCATACATCGCATAATCATCCATTATATTACATAAATTGAAATACACCACGTCGGGTGACAGTTTACAAAAGGGGCCGATTAGGCCAAATGTCTTCATTACAAATACGCACAGCGGAATCATAGCAAAAGCAAACCCAAATCCACAGGCAAGCGACTGGAAGGTACTGTGTGCATTATATGTCACCAGCTAACTAGTAACATACGTGCACACAACGCCGGATGTCCACTTGTTTATGTCAAATCAACAGGGCCTACGCCTTAGCTTCTGTCGTTATCCTTCTCCTCCGTAGCGGGAGCATCCTCGCAGGCGTAGTGGTCTTGTGTCCCTGTTTCTGAATTTTTGCCGCAAAGCGAGCGTGAGCACTCCGACCCCGTGCTCAGCGAGCCAACACACAGAATGCAATATTTAACATGTATGTCTAACCAAAGGATGGTTTAGGTTTATTTTATTTTTGCGAAGAGTGCTTTTGAATACAATTATATAAAAATTCCTTGAGACCTAGCAATTTGAACACAAGTATATGTTGTGAATGAATGCAATATTAATAGTGATTCAGATTCCATCCACCGTTACATGGCATCTGTACCATATAGCAATTTTTCAGCGTTATAGCCGCTTAACATACCACTGGGACGACACCCAGGACAATTCCATACCAGGGCAGTCCATCGCCCTTCCACTTTTCCATTCCCACCCACAAAGCATTTTGAAATAGAACTATATCTGGTTAAGTTCCCATGTCCGCCCTTGACCGTGGGCACGGCTATTCGAATAGTTTTAGACTCTGCAGAGTTTGTACACTTTCACCACAAGAGACAATCAACTCGTTGCCCCACACGATTCCTTAGACGTGTGGTTGAGCAGACCATCACAGTGACTTTTCAAAGTACCTCACCCCTTCCATCATTTCACCCTATGGGTCGTTCCCACTTGCGGTGGGTCCCATACGTTGTGCGGGATGTCCTCCTTCTGAACGTCTAGCAGCTGGCTCCCCACCCCTGCTAGCCCGCCACAGCAGAACTTCACCCTACCCGGGTGTCCCATTCAAGCCGTCACACAGACTGCCGCTTGCACTATCCCACACCTCCTCCTGGAAGGATGACTTTCAGGGTCCGGTAAATCTACTAAGCCAAGTTGTATTTTACAGACTTGTGGTTGTATGGTTTTACACGAGTTGACATGACAAGATTCGGTCCTTAGTGATATCTGGACGGTTCTACCACAAACCACACTCTCGTGCACACCTGCACCACACCTCCGAACCATCCGCCCAGATATTTAAGCATGCTGGGGTTTTTGGAAACATCAAATAATCATATCTAACATTTATCAGTCATTACCACCATGACTGTCCCAACCAAATTTTTCTCATGATTAAAGTGATGTTTGGGCGTTCTCGCGCCCATGATTACCTAAACAATACTAAGCACGGCATATAAATTACGGACTTACTTTTGAAAAGTTACCATTATAGTTTTGCTAAGGCGACAAGGTTCACATATTCAAGTATTCCAAAGGAGGTGTAATATTAATCAAGCAAGTAATGGACATGTAACTAAAATCTTAAATTAACATGTATTTGCATACAAAATAATAGCTTGCAATTTGATAATTTAAACCAAAGTAGTTTGCAGAAAATGTAGGTTCAACATGATCAAAGTATTGAGTCGCCTTGGTCACAGTGGTCGGGTGCTTGATTATCCGGAGTTTCTAGTGCTGCTGCCTCGAACTCTTCTTCTTGAGTTTCGTAGGCTATTTAACGTGCGCGAAAATTTGGATAAAAAGAAAACATCAAATCAATAAAATATCACCAAAAATTTAAATAAACTCCAAAAATTATGATTTCAGTTTCATTGGATAGATCTTGAATTTATAAAAATTTAGAAATTTGTCTCACTCAATTTGGAGTTAAAATGTAGAAGTTATGATCATTTGAAGTTCTCAATTCAATTTATTCCATAAAATATGAAATTTCTGACAGTGGGGCCCATATGTCATTTTCTTTTTATTTTAATTTCTTTTCTTGCTGTGCCGCTGTCAAGTGGGTCCAGATACTGTTCAATGGGGCCCAGCTGTCAGCACGGGCTCTGTGCGGATGCGCCACTGACCGGTGGGGCCCAGCGGTCAGTCGGCCGCTCTGGTTACACTGGCCGACAGGTGGGGCCCACCTGTCAGCGGGGATTTTAAAAGAAATTGCTCGACCGCAGGCGCGGAGCCGCGGGCTCGAACGCGCGTCGCGGGAGCGGGGAAGAAAGAGATGCGCGCTAGTAACCAAGTGGGCGGGGAGGCTTTGCCTACCCCATAAGGGTAGCTTACCTTTTTGAGGTAGCTCGCGGAGGCGGCCGGGCAGAGGAAGAAGAGGACGGCGACGCCGGCGGCGAGTGGTGGCCGGAGGGGTCCGGGTCGTTCGTGGAATATAACCCTTGGGCGATGGGGAAACTTCTGGTGTAGATGGCCGGGGACGACGGTGGCCGGAGAGGGCTGGCAGCGTGCGACGGCGGAGGCCCGGGGAGGCGGTCGTCGCCGGTGAAGCTCGGGCGATGGGAGACCCGAGGGAGTCGGGAGTCGGCTTCACCTTACTCCCGTGAAGCTCTGGGAGCTTGGGATTGCCCGGAGGTGGTCGGGAACGGCGGCGGCTCGGTCGCCGGAGCTGGGGAAGAAGAAGGGGCCGGCGGCTATTCGGGGCACAATCGGCTAAATTTCGGCCAGGGGAGGGAGGAGGGAGGTTTTGCGGCGCTAATGCGGCTCACGGGAGGGGCTTTTATAGCCGGAGGGAGGTGCGCGGCGAGGACGGCAGCTGGCGCTTCTCTGTTCATGCGGGGAAGGGGAGAAGAACGAGATCTTCTCCGGGATTGCGCGGGAGAGAGAGAGAGCAGGGTGTGCATTGAACCTGCTCGGGGTGAGAGAGAGAGAGGGAGATTAGCTGCGGCTGCGCAAGGGAGAGCGAGTGCGAGGGGGGAGTTTTTTGCTGTTTTAGTACCCTCGAAAGCGGGCTTCTCTAAAATAGTACCGATACCGTGGGCTTCTCTAAAACGGTACTGTTAATGATCTATCTACTCTATAATAGTACTCCACTTTATTTTCTTTTTCTTTTCTGATTTTTACTTCCTAAACTACCTAAAGTACCCCTCCTAATTTGATTTCGATCTAATGAAATCGTTTCAGACGATTCACTTTGATTCTGTTCGATTTCTGATGCTGATGCTACTGTTATTCTCCTCTCTGTTTTCAGGTCCAGGAAACAAGGCAAGCTAGCTGCAGCTGTTCAAAGAGCTTTGGGCCCCAGGTGTCAGCATCAGAGGAACTGCGACCCAACAAATTAAGCACCTGAAAATTCCTGAAGCGATACTCAGTTTATGAATTCTCCCAATAAAATGGGCACCGCAGCAATTTGAAGCATTCCATCCACGCACGAACCAAGCACAAGGGAATTCACCGGAAGCGATTAAGCAACACCGATCAGTTTGTTGCAACTGACGGCGGAATCCCCAACCACTAATTACCCTTCACGAATCCATTCCAGTTATCCAACAAAAAAAAACCGCCACGACATCCATCCACTGATCCTACGATCCATTCAGTAGAAGTTTCTGATTTTTCGGCGAATCAAAGTGAATCGTTTGAAACGATTTGATTAGATCGAAATCAAATTAGAAGGGGTACTTTAGGTAGTTTAGGAAGTAAAAATCAGAAAAGAAAAAGAAAATGAAGTAGAGTACTATTATGGAGTAGATAGATCATTAACAGTACCGTTTTAGAGAAACCTGCGGTATCGGTACTATTTTAGAGAAGCCCGCTTTCGAGGGTACTAAAATAGCAAAAATCTCGCGAGGGGGAGAGCGGCGCTGCAGGCGCGTGGAGAAGAAGGGGGAGGAGGAAGAGAGCGCGGGCGGGGGTCCACCGGCCAGAGGGGAGGGGTTATGGCGCGTGGGGTCGCGCGGCAGCAGGAGAAGGAGCAGGCGGGGCGCGGGCCCGCGCGGCAGTGAGACGGGAGGCGCGGTGGAGGCGGGTCCACCGGCCAGCGGAAGACGACGCGCGCGAGGGAGCGGCACTAGAAACTCCGGACGCATAAGTAAGGTTGGCAACTTCTTCAGGTAGGACTCCACTAAGATTCTGACGTATAAGCTGCCTGTAATGTGTATAAACATAGGCATGAAGCAATAACATTAGACTGCAAAATGAAAGACAAGGGAACAATTGAAGGATTCTGGGTAATAACAATTCCAGAGCAAATAAAATAATAGAATAATGATCATGCATTACAAGCTGATAATATGGCACTCCGTGTGGTTCTTAAATGAACAATCACATGTCAAATTGCTGATAAGAGGTCCGTTGGAATTGTTCCAAGTTCCAGAAGAACCGCATGGGTCCACACTGAAATCCCAATCTGTCTTGTTGAAGCTTGCTTGCTATAACTTTGAGTGCTTCAACTGAAAAGACAAAGACAATTCAAATTTTAGCACAACACCGTGCCCGTATGTATGAAACTTAGGAGTGTTGATATATTGTTATATGCTTTTCCTTTTGCTTCCCTAGAAGCAGCAAACAGAAATAGATGGTGCCAGGGTAACAAGGCAAACATCAAGAAATTGCACATGAGCATTTTTCCAATTGTTGAAATATCCAATCAGAGCATTACAGAGTAAAGAACAATGCATTGTCTTGTAAACTATAAAACCTACTAAGGACCATATCACCCAGAATTGCAGAAAAATAAAAAGGGAGGCTACCTTTTCAAGTTCCATTTGCTTCCACAGTGTAAAAAGGTTACCACTCAATCCTCAAGCATCGGTGCATGCCTTATTTGATGCTACCAACCTCCCAGCAATTGACTTCTATCTCTTATCAGCAAGTGAGACAGTCATCTTGGCCATTGCATTGCTTATAGTAATTGAGCTCGTCGTAACTGTTGCTTCCAGCACCTGATCCGAGGATCTTATCATTCTTGTAATGAATAGATGCCACTGTTTGTTGTGACCACCATTGTAGTGAGCAGGTCAATCAGTAATTCAGGCACAAGTGAATTTTTTTTCGAACTAGGACACGCTGCTTGCAGTAATTCAGTTTAAATGTTCACCAGTTCAATAAAAAATGTTATCGTGGTCATTCGAAATGACGCATTGCAAGAAAAAAAAAACGAAAACTTGAAGCAAAAAAACATTATGCTGCAAGGTCGTTCAAGCGTTAATGGTGTTGGACTTCCACGCTAGTTGAAGGACTTCGCTGCAAGCTGAAAGGACTTCTCTGTAAATTTGAAGGACCTCTCTGCAAATTGGAAGGACCTCTCTGCAAATTGAGGAAGGACCTCTCTGCAAATTTAAGAACGTCTCTACGTGAAGTTCTACAGATGCGAAGTCCCTACTTCGAAGTGGATAGAATCTACACTCACGAAGTCATGAACAGTATGACTCACGCACGCAGGAGAACGACTCAAGTGTTTGGTGCTGCTCAGAATGCACAACTTTTCATATTTTACTTCCACCTTATATAGCATTTGTACAAGAGAAACTGATCCACTAGTTATAAGAAAAACTGAACTACTAAGAGCAAGTACAATAATGGTCTTATAGCCAAGCTAGTCAGTATTTTTGCTGATGTGGAGGAGAGAGATGAGAGCTTGGCTCTCATGCAAGCAACAAGCTGGGCACGAGAGCCTATGCAGTGGTGGGCCTAGATAATAAATGTATGTGAGGAGGAATAGGAAAGAGAATGTGAGACATGGTACCACATAATAATAAAAAACTTTTTTGTAGACAAATTATTGTATAACTTGGCTCTTATAACTTGACTTATAGCCAAACACTTGGCTCTATTATTGGACTTGCTCTAATTGCTTGAAAAACTGACATGCAGTAGATGTTTTGTGAACGGAAAAACATGCAGCCTAAAGTAGTAACTGACATGCATAATAACTAGATTAATTAACATTACTCCCCCTAATCTAGTTGTGGTTGATGTCGACGACGCCGAGCTTCGAGCGCAGGTGTAGAAAACGCACCCGGCCAAGTGATTTGGTCAGTATATCCGTCAGCTGGTCGTTGGTGTGGATTTTGCGGATGGCAACTTGGCCACCCTCGACGCACTCCCGGATGTAGTGGAAGCGTGTCTCGATATGTTTTCTCCGGCCATGGAAGACCGGATTTTTGCACAGTTGAATCGCCGATTGATTGTCGACAAAGATTGTCGCGGCGCTGACGTCTCGCCTGTAGAAATTGCCGATCAGCCGCCTGAACCAGATTCCCTGGTATGCCGCCGCAGAGGCCGCGATGTACTCGGCCTCGCATGACGATAGCGCCATCACCGGCTGTTTTTGCGACTGCCACGACACAGGCACGTTGCCGAGGCAAAACAAAATGCCAGAGGTGCTCTTGTGATCATCCACGTCGCCGGCCATGTCCGCGTCGCTATACCCCTTGAGCTCGATGTCGTTGTGCCCCTTGGTGTAGCAAAGACCAAAGTGGAGCGTACCAGCGACATAACGAAGTATATGCTTGACGGCGCTCAGGTGCTCCGTCGTTGGGTTCACCATGAACCTGCTCACGTACCCGACTGCGAAACTGATATCCGGCCGAGTGTGGACCAAGTACCGGAGGCTGCCAACCACACTACGGTAGAATGTGGGATCAACAGGTGGATTGGAGCTCTCCTTACTCAATTTAAGACGTGCCTCCATGGGTACTTGCACGGCATTGCAGCCGACCATGCCGGCCTTGTCCAGGAGTTTTGCCGCATACACAGCTTGGCTCATGGTGATCTTCCTAGGCAACTGCTTGACATCTATGCCAAGATAGTAGCTCAACTGCCTGAGGTCGCTCATCTTGAATGAGCGCTTCATTTCCTCCTTGAATGATTTGATCTCAGCTTGGTCGGCGCCGGTGAGAATCAAATCGTCAACATACACACCCAGGAGCACACGTCCTCGCCCCTTGCCGCATGTGTACACCCCGTGCTCTTCCTCGCAATGCGTGAACCCAAGCGCCACCAGCGTACGGTCGAGCTTGGCGTTCCACGCCCGAGGAGCTTGTCGTAGGCCGTAGAGTACTTTGCGCAGTCGCAGCACTTGCCGCTCTCGCCCGACGATCATGAATCCCGGTGGTTGAGCGACGTAAACCTCCTCCGTGAGGTCGCCGTTCAGGAATGCAGACTTGACGTTGAGATGGTGGAGCGCCCAGCCCTCGTGCGCTGCCACCGCTGCCAGTGCGCGCACAGAATCGAGCCGCGCCACTGGTGCAAACACCTCATTGAAGTCCACGCCAGCGCGTTGTACGTACCCCTTAGCCACCAGTCGCGCCTTGTGCCGAACCACAGCCCCTTGCGCATCCTTCTTGAGCTTGAACACCCATTTGAGGCCAATCGGGCGGTGTCCGGCCGGGAGGTCCACTGCCTCCCACGTGCCATTGTCCTTAATGGCCGCCATCTCCTTTTCCATTGCGACGTGCCACACCGGATCAGTGGCTGCCTCGTCGAAAGAGGTGGGCTCCTTGGTCGCAACGAGGAGCCACTCGTCGGGGTTTAGTACGCGTGGCTCGGCAGTATTGATGCAATTATCCACCGTGCGGAAACGCCGTGGCGCGCCGTTGTCACTATGGTCAAGCCCCGACGGGATGTGCGACGGTGGAGTGTAGTGCTCAACTTGAGCACCACTGGTGTCATGAGTGGCATTCATGGGCGTTCGGGGTGACACCACAGCTTCCACATCTTCCTCCAGGGATGGGACCGCAGGGGATACAGGAGCGTTCGGCTTGCCGTCGCCCAAGACGCCGCTGACCGTGTACTCCACAGTGAACGTCTCTGGGCTGGCGTCGCCGTTCGCCTCCCAATTCCACCCTTTGGTCTCGTCAAACACCACGTCGCGGGTCACATGGAGCCGCCCGCCCACCGGATCGTATACCCGGTAGCCTTTGGAGCCTGGCTCATACCCAACGAAAACCATCTTCACGCTTCGGTCCTCGAGTTTCGCGGCATGAGGGCGTGTAACCTTGACGTGAGCAAGACAACCAAACGTGCGCATGAAATGCACAGTCGGTTTCTTGCCATGCCAAGCTTCATAAGGCGTCATCCCGGTGACGCTTTTCGTCGGCGAATGATTCAAGATGAACACGGCTATGCTCACCGCCTCCCCCCAAAAGGTACTCGGCATCTGCTTCGCCTTGAGGAGACAGCGCGCCATGGCCATCACTGTTTGATTTCGACGCTCCACAACCCCGTTTTGTTGCGGCGAATATGGCGCCATGAGCTGCCGGTGAATGCCCTTCTCCGCGCAATACTCACCGAAGGTTACCGCCGTGAACTCGCCTCGGTCCGTGCGTAGCGCACGAAGTTTCCTACCGGTCTCTACCTTGACGCCGGCTTGGAATTTCTTGATCGCACTCGCCGCCTCGTCCATCCCCGACAACAGCACCAGCCACATATAGCGGCTAGCATCGTCAACGAGTAGGAGAAAATACCGCCTGCCGCCGTGGGTTGCTGGAGTGACTGGCCCGCAAATATCGCCGTGGACGAGATCAAGCCGGCCCTTCGCGCGGTACTTGGCCTCCTGAGAGAACGGCGAGCGCCGTTGCTTGCCGACAAGGCACGCGTCACACAGCTGGTCGACATGATCCAGCAGTGGAAGCCCACGCACCATGTCGCCACGCCCAAGTTTCTTCAACCCCTCGAAGCTCAGGTGGCCGAACCGCTCATGCCAACGCCACGCATCGTCTTTCGTGCGCGCCAAGAGCGAGCTTGGTCGAGCCAGCGTGAGGGAGATCTTGTACAGCCGATTTGCCGATCGCCGTACCTTGGCGAGGACCCCGTGATGGTGACCGAAGGCGGTCTCTCCGCAGAGGAGTGACCGACCTATCTCCCACCGGAGCTGACATGACCACCAGGATGCTGAACGGGGCTCTGATACCAATTGTTGGACTTCGATGCTAGTTGAAGGACTTCGCTGCAAGCTGAAAGGACTTCTCTGTAAATTTGAAGGACCTCTCTGCAAATTGGAAGGACCTCTCTGCAAATTGGAAGGACCTCTCTGCAAATTGAGAAGGACCTCTCTGCAAATTTAAGAACTTCTCTACGTGAAGTTCTACAGATGCGAAGTCCCTACTTCGAAGTAGACATAATCTACACTCACGAAGTCATGAACAGTATGACTCACGTACGCAGGAGAACGACTCAAGTGTTTGGTGCTGCTCAGAATGCACAGCTTTTCATATTTTACTTCCTCCTTATATAGCATTTGTACAAGAGAAACTGACCTACTAATTACAAGAAAAAACTGAACTACTAATTGCTTGAAAAACTGACCTGCAGTAGATGCTTTGTGAACGAAAAAACATGCAGACTAAAGTAGTAACTGACAGGCATAATAACTAGATTAATTAACAAATGGAAGGAGGTCGAAGATAAGCTTAGCCAAGTGACACGACATCTGTAAATGATTCACAAGAAAACACCCAAGAATACTCTCTCTCTTTGTGTGTATATACACTCCTTAAAAGTTTGAGTTGGTGGTAGCAGGTCCATTCTCCCTTGACTATAAACAGCCATCCATTCTTCTTCAACTCTCTATAGCCATTGGATCTCACGATCTCCCTTTCCACACATACGCGGCTCCTCAACTGCTCCCCACGACCAGAGAACCTCCCCCGTCTCAACTCCTCTCCCTCTTAGACGTGCTCCTCTTCCCCCCAAAATCCCAATCCCCCTCTCTCTCTAACGCGACTACTCCCCACCGAGTGATGCTTCCACGATGGTACCGTGTCACCGCAAGAAGTGCAACCATGGTGAGTCGCCGCTGAAACCCTCCCCTCGGCACGACGACCTCCATGGCTCTACCCTCCCATTCTTCGTGTGGCGTGACCATGGCAAGTCGCCGCTGGAGTCATGGGCTCGGTTCACTCCCGGCCCTCACTACCGTCGTCTTCTTCCTCCTCGCCGCCGTCGTAGCGGTCGCCGCTGGTGCTCCCACTCACACTCTCCTACCCCAATGCCAGCCGGCTCGCCTCAGCCTGGCGCGGGATCGGCGACGACGCCCACCCTAACACCCGCATGCGCCCCCATGATGATCTCCTCACCAACAGGTCAGTATAGCTCAACCCCCTCTTGTTGTTTTGTTGCTTTATTAGATCTGAATTGGGGAGGTTTGTACTTGTTGTCGTATTGGTTAGGTATTACATGATGAGGCTGTACATGACCTGTATGGTCGGAGATGCAGTCGAGGTGCTGTGGTCGTAGCGTGTGGTCGATAATTATGGTCATAGCCAGTGGTCGAAGACAGTGGTCATAGCCTTGGCTACAACAATGTTTTTTTGTTTCTTGATGCGATTCCCACTGGTTTGCTAGGAAACAGTACATCTATTCATATGTTCATATGTGTACACACACAGGAACTGGAGTCTGCTGTGATGATTCTATCAAATTTGAGTACTTTTACAAGGACTGCCTCTCTCTCTCCATTGGTTTATGTGGGAGGTGATATACTGCGCTCACACATGCATGCATATACACATACACTTAAGTACTTAGAATCTCAATATTAGTAATGATATCTTCCTGTTAAGCGAATATTGCTACGTATGATGATGACATGATGTTTATTTGTATCATAATATGCTGAGCACTTCCAGTTCTATTGACTCTTTTACTGCTACTGGTATTGCTATCTATATTTGTTTTGTTTCCTCTGGAGTATACTGTGAACTAGCATTTTTAGAGCAAGGCATACATGTTAAAAAAATTAGGAGGCTACAACAATGTTTGTTTCGTTTCTTAAAAATCGGTCCATCATCAATATTTTCCTTTGTTAATATTTCATGAACTGTTAGACATGTATTTTTCCTACATATCCATGTCTGTTAAATGTTTTTGTTCGTAGCAACGTATGGACACTCAACTAATATATATATATATATATATATATATATATATATATATATATATATATATATATATATATATATATATATATATATATATATATATATATAATGATTGAGATTTTCTATCCATGATTAAGACTTTCCATCCATGATTGAGACTTTCTATCTATATATATAGTATAAATAACAGGGGCACCATGGTGCTCAGATTCCATGATTGAGATTTTCTATCCATGATTAAGACTTTCCATCCATGATTGAGACTTTCTATCCATGATTAGGACGTTCCATTCTAATATATTACATATCATTACACTTGCACGCATCTAAAAGCAATCCAAAGGCAGGGAGGCTTGGTGTCCAGACATCATGGTGCCCCATTTCAGTGACATATATATATATATATATATATATATATATATATATATATATATATATATATATATATATATATATATATATGAAAAAAAAATATATTATATACGGAGGGAGCTAGTAAGTACATGTGTAAAAGCCAAAACATTGCGAGTGTGTTTTTGTGTTTGGCCAAACTAGTAGTTGGCGATTCAGCTTTCAAGTCATGTAAGTTCTCCAGTACTGCTTCTTTTTGTTACTAAAAAAACTAAGTCTTCAGTACATCAGGATGTTGATTTGTGTGCTAAGAGTGTGTGAGGGAAGAGGAGATGCCGAATTATGGAGCTCGGATCCAGTTGCATCCATGTATCAAACGATTAACTACTTCTGGAGACCACACCACAGTATCCCACCGGCCTATAATGGTTTGGATCCCAACTACACCATCACAACGTTGTACGGTGCCACCCGCTAAGGCCCAAACCAATTCAGAAATTTCTCTGCTTGGCATTTTGCCTTCCTTCCCTCTTCTCTCGTCATGAATTCTTCCTTCTCAAACATTAAGTTCAGGCGCTCAACAACAACTGTTAGATTGGATCTACGCAGCTGCCAGCTGCGTCAGTGCCATCTTGAACATGTGTACTTGAAGAGTAAACAACCCTACCAATCCACTGCGAAATGACGCTTTAGTCTAAATCCCATGCTGCTTTTGCCACCTGTAAGAAGTTAGGACACTGTTGTGGAAACAATAATGCAGACTCTGTGTAACTAGTGCTCGTGCTATCATGCTGTCCATCATCATATCAGGCACCATTGCACCAAGATATTCCAAGAAAGCCAGCCATAGGGTTAGGCCAAAGCACAAAATTAAGGAAAAACCATGACACTTTGATGGCTGTAAAAGTTGGAGAAATTGAGTAATACTACACAAGATCTGGCACTAATGTCATGTGAAGGTCAATTCTATCACTTTTGAGAAATTGAATAATACTTTGATGTTGCCTGACATTCAAGTCTTAGCCTTTAGACTTTCTTCTTTTCTGGAGCATATGCAGCTACATTACTTTAGAGCAAGTCTAATAGTATAGATAGCTGATACCTCCAATACATTTCCATGTCATCAAAAGATAATGATGTAGCCAACTCATACAATAAGCTGGCTATAAGTTGTCTCCACAAGAGCTCTCAATCATTTAATACATGCATGGGTATAGCAGTTAGTGTGATTATTTAATACATGCATGGGTATAGCAGTTAATCCTATTGGTCATGCATGAATAATGCCTCTTTTCCTGTGCTATAGCCTGACTCTTGCATGAGAGCCGGCTTGGCTCTCTCTCTCCTTTTCTCTCCCCTCCACATAGGACTATGCTGACATGGATTCCTTTATAGCTAGCACAATCAGCCTTATTAAACTTGCTCTTATGCTATCATGATGACACTGGGTACAGACAGAAAGTGATATCTTGTTCTATAAGCTGTTGGGGCGATAAACAAAAAGAGGAACAGAAACGAAGGAAAAACTGATTGCTTTCAGCTACTTCGAGGCACATCGAAATACGAACATTGTTTAATAAGCTGGTAGCAGCTGTGATGTATAGAGCAACACTTCAATGGCACAAGGAAAAATGGATGCTTCAACAGTTTGTCCAAACGCTTCTATGTCACATGACACAAGGTCATTGCCCCCAAAAAAACAGCAGATTAAAGAGTATCAATGAGACTGAAGATTCATTTCTTGACGGAACAAACGTGGCACACACAAACAGAACATTTGAACTCATCAAATAGTCATCTACAACATGGTGGGCAAGTATCTTGTTGTCGTCAACAGATTGCCAAATATATAGTTCAAACGCTACTGTGAATCTATAACAGGGATATGCTGGGAAGTATCATGGAGAAACATTCTAATGAATCATTGTGATGAATGGTTCCTAAAAGCTTATAAGTTATAATGATTGATATTTTTCTATATCAGCTGTCCTGGCTTCAATTTGCTGGGACTTTCCTGTTGGGCTCAAAAACATACATGATCAACGAATCTTTGATTGATAGCAGCTCAGGAAACTCGTTCTTCAGCTTTGTCGCATCCATCTCATTATTGCTCCGAGGTGCAACAATGACTTTAGCCTGTTCTTCAAGTGTGAAGTTTGTCCACTTGAAGCTGGGATCAATGTACTGCTTGTACATCTCCAAAATCTCATTGTGGCTAACTACACCAGGATTGGTGAAGTTCCAGATGCCCCGCAAGTTCCTTTTTGCCATCTCAATTGAAATTGGCAAAAGCTCATCCAATATAGTCATGCTGTTTGGGATGTTGACCACCTTGTTGTAACGACTAATCTTTGTGATGAAGTTTCGGGGATTGTTGAGGTCAGAGGATATTGGCATCCGCACTCGCAGGGTGCAGACATTCTCGTACTCCTTCAACAGTTCCTCGACCTGCATTATCCAGGGAGGAAATAATCAGAAATTTCTTTGACCATTCGTAAGATCACCAAAAAAGATGGAAAAGTTACGACATAAGTAAAATCAATCATTGCAAGGGGAACCAGCAGTTACCATAGCTTTGGTCTTCGAGTAGAATGAACCAGTAAAATTTGGTTTGTCCTCTTCTTTGAAGCCGATGCCTGACCCTTCAGGATGATTTGCATCATACTCAAATATGCACCCAGTGGCATAGTTCATCACCAACAACCCACGCTCCCTACACACATCAGCTAAAGTCAAGGTGCCCACAACATTTGTGCGTATGGTGTCCGGTTTGTGAGACTCGCACCAATCAACATTGGGTCTGCCAGTAACACCAGCAGCATTGAAGACATGTGTTGGCTTAACAGTTTGGATATCCAGGATGAGTGAAGAGCGCTCTTCCAAGCGACCATTTCCATATTCATATGGAATTCCTTGCTTCTCACAAATTTTTCCAAGAAGCCCACCAAGCCATCCTGTCCGACCATATATCAAAAACTTGAGAGAATGAGTTTGAGAAGCATCTTTTGATGTTGGAGCCACCATCTTCACCTGATTATTAGTAAACTGGTTCAGCATTCCTTTAATTCCCTCAGAGCCCTCAGACCCAGGCATCATCAATGTCCTCGGATGAGGCAACAATGCACCAGAAACATCACCCCAATATTTAGAATTAGCTGCATACCAATCCATTGTCTTCCTCAGGCCCTCCTCCCATGTAGTGCGCTCAGACCACCCAAGGCTCTTGAGCTTCTGATCATCGAGGAAGTACCTCTGATCATTGAAAGGTCTGTTATCAACAAATTGAATGACTTTGTCAGCTTCCAGATTAAAAAGCTTACAGACATCCTTTGCCACATCAAGGACCGTCCTCTCTTTCTTTGTTCCGATATTGTAAACATGTCCAACTTCTCCGCGATGAAGAATGACCTCAAAAGCCTCAGCAACATCCTCACAATAAAGGTAGCTCCGGACATTGGATCCGTCACCATGAATTGGAAGGGGCTTTCCTCTCATGGCCAAGAGAATGAACTTTGGGATAAGCTTCTCAGGAAACTGATTAGGACCATACACATTATTTCCCCGAGTAGTGATAACCGGCAGACCGTAAGATCTCCCATATGCCATAACAAGCATCTCTGCTCCAGCTTTGGTGGCTGAATAGGGGTTTGTGGGGAGCAGCTGTGACGCCTCATGGTTGCCGACCACTGCATCCTCATCAGTCTCCCCATAGACCTCATCAGTGCTAACATGGATGAACCTCCTGATCTGGCCAGTGACCTTGCATGCCTCAAGAAGGACATGGGTACCGTAAATATTGTTCTTGGTGAATTCAAAGGAGTTCCCAAATGAATTGTCAACATGTGTTTGGGCTGCGAAGTGCATTATAGTATCAATGTTCTCTGTGACGAGGAGGAAGTTGACAAGATCAGCGCTCGCAATATCGCCCTTGACAAACTTGAAGTTTGGTGATGAGCTGGCAGGGAGCAGGTTCTTCAGATTAGAGCAGTAGTCAAGCTTGTCAAGGACGACAATCTTGTACTCAGGGTGGTTCCGTACAATGCGGTTTGTGACATGGGAGGCGATGAACCCAGCAGCTCCTGTAATGAGGATGTTCTTAGGTGTGTAGGGCGTCGCCATATCCTCTGAATTGTTAGTTCTGAAATCCTATTGTAAAAGCAAAGTAGTTAAAAAGGATTAGACTTGATAACAGGGTGAAAAATCAAACGAGCATTATAGATACGAATTGTTCACATGATATAGTCCATATTGAATGAAATACTTGGTAACTTTAATATAGTCTTTTGAACAGTGGGAACAAATTGTGGTTCTTGCTGTTCAAGAGCTAGTTGTTATATTTGTCACTGTTGATTTACAATCACAAATTGGACCGAGCAAATCAACCTCAGATCATAACATAAATGGAAAACTGCATCCATTTCACAGAAAACAGGAGACCACGATCTAAATACAAGCTAAACTGCGAAAAAAAAATGCAATCATGCAAAACAAGAAGGCAAAATTCAATTTTTCATAAGCAACATGAAAACAAACGGTGTGCACATGTGTACAAAGCTTGATATAAAATTTATGAGTGCATGGCAAAGTATTCCATATTATGTCTTATCCAATCAAATCAAAAGTATGACAGAAATTTATTGTGACCCCATATATCCAAATAATAAAAAAATGTTGAAAGCGGACCCTGGATTGTATTATTAAACATTTTCCAACAATTTTAACAGAAGAAACCGTACACCAAAATGTTGAACTGAGGTACACCTATAACAATCGACCTCTTCCCACTATATATAATATTCTCATACCAAAATAGAGCAGCAAATTCTTGTATGCACAACGTAAACAGATTCGCACCAATCAAATCACAGAATGCAATATAGATTAAAAAACAGAGCAACAAATGTGCACCCAAATCCTAATTATAGACCTGACTATATTTTTAGAAGAAAGGGATCTAAACAGAGCGCGACACAGATAAAAAGAAACTAATTTTTTTCAACCCATTAGGCCCCTAGTAAAACTTAAGGAAGGAGGTAAAACTTGGGGGGCCAGATCGATCTAGAAACCGAGGGAGGGAAACAGATAAGCCCTTAAACAGCCAAATCGACAGCTGGGGGAGCATATACTTTGTGATTCGAGAAAGGTGAAGGTAGGCACCGTATCCGACATACTTCCAAGAACTGCCATAGAATTAACAAAGAGGAGAGACGGGGAGATGCCCACCGAGGAACGCGAGGAACCCGATCCGGGTTTGGCAAAGAATCAAGCACCTGGCATGCAATGCAAGATGCCAAGATGGCCGTGCACCTCACCTCAGGCAGCTGCTGCGGCGGCGGGTGGGGCGGGCCGGCGTCAATCGGAGGACGTGGTCCGCGAAATGTGGAGCGCGAGCGGTGACCGGTAGCGGGGAGAGAGAGAGAGAGAGAGAGAGAGAGAGAGAGAGAGAGAGAGAGAGATGAGAAGCGGAGGAGAATTGAGTTAACGTTTGCGGCGACGACGAGGAGAGAGGTTGGGTGGGGGGAAGAAAGGAAGGAAGACGCGATACGTACCGTACGCAACGCGCGGCGCGGGAGCGGAGGGGAAGGGGTGGTGCGGGTTGATGGGAGGGCGAGGAGGAGGGGGTATATAAATGGTGGCGGCGTCGGTGGTGGTGTGCGTGAGAGGGAGGCGGGGTCGGCGGGATGCACGGCGAGGAAGACGACCTCTCGTTCCCTTTTCCTCTGTCCAGCGGGGGGAAATTGAATATATAGGACCAAGTTGAGGTTGATTTAGCAAAACAGGACCAAGTTATTTGCACTTGAAAATATAGGACCGAGTTGGGCACATGCTTGAAAATATGGTATTTTCCCCATTTTAATTTCATTTTCATTTTCCAGCCCCTTTTCTCTACGCGAAATGACTATTTTGCCCTTCCTCCTTCCTCCTTCCTCCCGGCGGCCTGCTCCCTCGCCGCGCCGGCCGCTCCCTCGCCGCGCCGCCGCGCCCTAGCCCCGCGCCGCCGCGACCTCGCCCCGCCCCACGCCGCGCAGCGCCGCCGCTCCCTCGCCTGCCCCGCCCCGCGCCGCCGATCCCTCGCCCCGCGCCGCGCCGCCGCTCCCTCCGACGCGGCGAGGGAGCAGCGGGGCGGCGCGGGGCGAGGGAGCGGCGGTGCGGGGCGGGGCAGGCGAGGGAGCGGCGGCGCTGCGCGGCGCGGGGCGGGTAGAGGTCGCGGCGGCGCGGGGCGAGGGCGCGGCGGCGCGGCGAGGGAGCAGGCCGCCGGGAGGAAGGAGGAAGGGCAAAATAGTCATTTCGCGTAGAGAAAAGGGGCTGGAAAATGAAAATGAAATTAAAATGGGGAAAATACCATATTTTCAAGCATGTGCCCAACTCGGTCCTATATTTTCAAGTGCAAATAACTTGGTCCTGTTTTGCTAAATCAGCCTCAACTTGGTCCTATATATTCAATTTCCCCGTCCAGCGGTGGGGTGGAGCTATGTATGCTGCGCACGACCTACCTAGCACAAGCAATTCTGGTTTGGTAGCACTAGCAATCCAATCCAACGCCCACGTACTAAAAAAATCGGATTTTGATAAACACTGTGTATCTGTTGACGAAGAAAAGCAGGTACTTGTTCCGCCATCGGACCTTGATCGGACGTAGTCAGATTAGGTCATGACTCATGAGGGGTGTCGCGTTCAGGGTTCATCAGGATCGTAAACAGGGCCTGTTGTTTGCCGCTTCTACCAGCAGTTTTTGGTTTTTACTACATTATCTAATTTTAAACGAAGTATTTTCTCAAGACGAGGTCTACAAGTTAATTATAGTATATGTTAAAAGCCAAATATCTATACCAGCCAAAATCGCAAGCGCATATCTCTCTTCGTAATCTCGGTCGCGAACAACCCAAAATTCAAAAATTTTAGTCAAAAGTCATAAGTTACAACCATAGGCCAAAAAAAGAATAAGCCCATAGAAGGAAGGGGCGACAGTGGCAAGGGTAGTTAAGGGTGGAAAAATAGCTCAAGGCTTGCGGCTCGGCTTGAGCTCGTAAAATTTCGAGCCGAGCCTCCTTCGCAGCTCAAGAGCCGAGCTCGAGCCACTCGCAAGCCTATTTTGGCTCGTATCTATAGTTCTATCACTAAGCAGTCTCCGCAGTCGGCCAACTTGATCTAGCGCTCCAGCCCACTAAGGCCTTAACCCCATACCTCAAGTCTCCACAGGTGTTGCGTTTCTCTCTTGAATCCCTATCCTCTCCGGGCTGCACAACCGAAGCCAGATCTTTTCACCCCCCATCTGCCCATCCACATGCCTTTCGCTCCCGATCCACCCCTGCCAGATCCCCCCCCCCCGCGCACGCGTGCGCTATCGCCGCTGTCCCTGCTCCACCGTGCTCTAGCTTCCTGTTGCTTTCTTCACTGCCCATTGCCCTTCCTCCCACTTGACGCTGACCAGCCTCTAGCCGTCTGCTCCCAACTGTCGCCCTGGTCCCTGGTGTCTCCCACTGTGCAACCCCTGCTTCCCTGTGCCTCCAACTGTGCTGCCCCTATGGCACCTCCGGCCCCTTAGCATCGACCGACGGCGCCCAGCCCGCCTCCAGCTCCTCCCTCTGGCTTCTCCTGCTTGACCCTGGCTGAATCCATGGCTGCCTCCTTCCCCAAATCATCGTTGATCCGGTCTGGGTTTCACCCATGGTCAATTCTCCCCTTGTGCTCCGATCACCTGTGCCTCACGTAGCCCCTTTCCCCTAGCACAGTCTCGGCGCTGCCTCACTCAGCCTTCGACCGCTGCGCCGCCCATGGCGCCTGCTACTCTGGCACCTCCTCCTCCATGCGCCTGCCTCCATGACTCCAGTGCCTCCCCTTTGTTCTACCTACAAGTGCATTTACTACTATGTATGAAGGAAATTCCCAGTTTATTATTCCTTCGATTACTATTTATTCAATTGTTTTATCACATACACATTCTGATGTACCAAGTTATTTGCCAATTGGCTTTTTTTTTCAATTTTTCATGCCAAGTTGGGGCTATAATCACGCTATATTGTGATTAATTCATGCTTGGAGCCTCGCAATCCTTGTCAAAGCTTATGTTAGAGATTGGTTTTGGGCTTTTGGTTGCGTCTTGCAGAATCGCTAGGTGTGGCTCATGAGCCGTCTCGAGCCAGGAAATGAGCCAAGCCAAGCTGGGCTTTTAGCTCATTTGCTGAACGAGCCGAGCTGTAGCTCTAGGCGAGCTCGGCTGAGCCTGGCTCGAGCCGGCTCGGCTCGTTTCTAGCCCTATGGGTAGTGGTCATAGTGCGGCAAGGAGACAATAGCATCGTTCAATGATAGTAGAAGGGAAGATATTGGGCATGCGGTAGGCGATGGATCTAATGGTGTAAAAAGGTTTTTTATTTGAAATTGGACCATGATCCATTACTATGACGAGTTAGACAAATCGCTAATCTCCACATGAGATACAAACTTCGAAAAATCTTCAAGCCACACACATGAGCTGGAAGGATCCAAAGCCACGCCGAACTTAGCAAGTTCATGTGCCACAACATTACAGCTTCTAGGACAGAACATGACCTCAACAACATCAAAACCAAGCACCATTAAACATTTAGCTTCCTTAATAATTACAGTATTAATACCCTTGTCAATATCATCCTGAGCTAGAGAGGAGCACAGATTTTTGGCATCACTTTCCAGGATAATTGGACGAACACCCATATTATAAGCAATTTCCAAAGCATGCACCGCCGCCATCGCCTCTGATTGAACTGCATCTTGAAGATTTTGGAGCTATCCGGCTGCAGCCATAAGCACTTCCCCCCTATAATTTCTTAGTACAGCACCACATCTCCTTATGCCACTCTCCTATCTGAAGTATCCATCAATATTAATCTTCAGTTTTCCTTCAGTTGGTGGACTCCAAGCCCTTGTTTTGGCTACTTGCTTTCCTATTTTAACATATGTTAATGCCTCTTGGAAAGATTGCACATAAGTGGTAATAGAGTGGATTAAGTCCCCTGCAGAAAAATGACTTTCCTCCATCACCACCACCATGGGTATCGACCACCACCGCCATAAGAGGATAATTACTTTAAGGCGCACTTCTTCTATCAGATTACCAATAGCCTCAATAACATGCTGTGATGATGGGCATTTTGAAAGTTGCCCCCTGACCTCCTCAAGCATCAACATTCTCTAGCATTGTCGGACTGCTTTACAGTGAAAGAATAAATGTCCCCCATCTTCATCCATCCTGGTACACATTGGGCAAACAGTATCAAGAATAACACTTTTCCTTTTAACATTCATACATAACTGCAAGCAATTATGAGCAAATCTCCACAGGAAATGCTTAACATTATTGGGGATTCATTCATGCCATATCAAATTCCAATTAAATTCTGTAGAACTAGCTTTAGACTTCCCCACTTGACCAACATCTTGGTCTTGGATTTGCATGCAAAGCTTATATGTTGATTTCATCGAAAAGCGTTCCTTATTATGATAGGACCATGCCAAGTGATCCTCCATATTATCCCTTAGAGGAGTTCTCTGTATAATCCTAACTTCTTTCGTGTTGAAAATGCCTTGTAAAAGGTTAAGATCCCATTGGCCAGTGATAGAATCAATTAGTTCGTCTATTCTATGGATTAAATTGTCACCTCTGACCGATAGGACATGCTTGGATCTCTCTCTAGGTAACCAAGGGTCAACCCAAATATTCACTTTGGATCCATTTCCAATCCTCCAAATTATTCCTTGTTTCAGGAGTTTAATGCCCTTCAGAATGCTTCTCCATACATACAACACACCCAGTTTTGATCTAACTTGAAGAATGTTACCATGAGGAAAATACTTAGCTTTAAAGACTTGAGCAACTAGAGAATCTAGATTTTCACTGAGTCTCCAGCCCTGTCTTGCAAGCATAGAGAAATTGAATCCGTTAAGGTCTCGAAAACCCAATCCTCCTTCCTTCTTCGGTCTCATTAACTTCTCCTTGCTAGGCCAGTGGATTTTATGTTCATTTCTCTATTGTGCCCACCAGAAATTAAGAATTAAACTTGAGAGCTAATCACAAACATTCTTCGTTAAGTAAAAACACGACATTGCATAGGTGGGAATTGCTTGAGCTACTACTTTGATCAATATTTCTTTTCATACTTTTTTATAACATTTTCTCTTTCCAACCTTGAATACGTTTCCACATCCTTTCTTGAATATATCTGAAGGTTTTGTTTTTGGATCGTCCAATGAACACTAGGAGCCCTAAATACTTTTCATTCAACACCTCATTGTGGATTTGCAGTGTCCCTGAAAACCGATTTCAACTAGCCCCCAGTATTAGCACTAAACATCAGTGGTGACTTCTCCTGATTAATTGACTGGCCGAAACACACTTTATAAACATCAAAAATATGCCTTATCGCTTGTGCATTTTCCACATCAGCCTTGAGCAGCAAAAATGAATCATCCACAAAAAAGAGATGTGACAAACTTGGTGCAGCTTGAGAAACTTGCACACCCTGAATTTCACCTCTCATCTCAGCTGCATTTAATGTTGCGGATAAAGCCTTTGCACATATAACAAATAAGTAAGGAGAAAGAGGGTCTTCCTGGCAGAGCCCTCTCTGTGGTATAATCATTTCAGTATAATCATTATTGATTTTAACTCTGTACCTTACTGTGCTAACACATTTCATTAGAAGATTCACCCAGTCTTCACAAAACCCAAGCCTTTGGAGCATCTGTTGCAGAAAAATAACACTCTACTCTATCGTAAGCTTTGCTCATGTCGAGTTTGATGGCTACATAACCCATTCAACCCATCCTTTTCCTTCGTAAATAATATGTGGCTTCATAACCAATTAACACATTATCATTAATTATTCTGCCCGTACAAAAGCACTTTGATTGAAGGAGATTATGTCTGGTAAATTTTTTTAAGTCTATTGGTCAACACATTTGATATCAACTTATAAATGACATTACATAGGCTTATAGGCCTAAAATCTTTCAAATTTGAGGGGATTTTGACCTTTGGAATAAACACTGTGTTAGTGTCATTCCATCCACCCGGGATGGCCCCACCCTTAAGAACCTCCAACACATCATATTTAACCTGGACTCCTATAAAATCCCAAAATCTTTTAAAGAAAAGAGTTGGCATACCATCCGGCCTGGTGCCTTTAATTCCATAATATGGTTCAGAGCATCTTCAATCTCCTTAGGAGTAAAGTTAGCCACCAACCTATCATTCATTGTATGTGTTACCTTCAGTTGAACATTTGCAATAATGCTTTCTGGGTTGAGTCCTGCATTAGAGGTGAATAGTATTCGTACACATGTTGTTTTAGGGATTTGTCACCTTCCACCCAACACCCATTTGCCTTCAATAATTTCTTTATAGCATTTGTTCTCCTTCAATTTGAAGCATAAGCATGAAAAAAATTTGTGTTCCTGTCACCTTTCTGTACCCAATTTACATGTGAGCGTTGCCTCCAATAGGTATCCTTTGATCCTCTAGGCAATCCAGTTTAAACCATAGAACATGCTCATTATCTATTCTTTGCTACGATATTGGCTCCCTTCTACATTGTTCCAAATCATTCTTTGTCTTTCTAATTTATTTCTATAGGTTGCCTAGAATGTTTTTGCTCCAAACCATTAGTTCATTTGCTATATAGCTTAGTACATCACTCATGGAGTTTGGCTTTTGCAAGCAAGCCAATGTCCAAGCATTTTCCACTATCTCCTAACAATCAGCCTCCTCCAATCAATGGGCTTCAAACCTAAAATGTTGGCCTTGATGAATCCTTGGCAGATGAACCTCCTCTATGTTTGCTAGGACCATAACCGGACTGTGATCTAAATGGCGAGGCTCTCCATGGATCACTCTAGTAAATGGAAATTTGCAGCATCAGCCTTGGTGTGCAATAGCTTTGCCAAGATGTTCTTGGATATAATTTGCAGCCAAAGGGCAAATATTCCTCCAAGTAAAATGATCCCCCTCAAACCCCAAATCTGAGAGGTGGCAAAAATCCAGAGCCTCTTTAAAGTCGTCCATAGCCTTTTGTGCCAGAGCCACACCACCCTCCTTTTCATAATTGAATAGGATTTCGTTGAAGTCACCCATACATAACCATGGACTATCCATCGGGTTCTGCAAAATCCTTAGTAGCCTCCATGTTTTGACATGTTCTTCTTGTCTTGGAACACTGTAAACTTTGGTCAAACAACAAACGAAGCCATCTTCTTCCCTAACCTTAGCATCTATATGAAGCTTTGACATGCTTCTAAGATAAAGTTTTATGTCCTTGCGCCAAAATAGGGCAGCCCTCCACTTCTTCCATCAAGATCTCTCACGATCATGTTAGTTAAGCCCAATAGCCACCTAAAATTTTCCATCCTTCCCTACGGTAGCTTGGTTTCACAGAGAAAAAGGATGTCGGGATCCTCTTGCCTCTGCATATTCGGAAGCCCATGAACTGCCGGTCGATTCTCAAGTCCCCGACAGTTCTAGCTTATAATCTTCATCTTTGCTCGCAGGACTACATTGGTAGCCCCGCGTTTTCTTTTCTTTATTTCTTCAGCACCTCTTGGCCTTGTAAACCATTACCCCCAACAGTACCATCGGCAAATTCCCCTTCTGTATAATCCATAAGCATATGTGAGGAAGTTGCATTTGTCAAGTCACAAGCACCCTCCATATGCTCTACTGGCATCAAAGCTAATACATTCTTAATCTTGCTTTAGCACGAATATGTTTCCTCTTCTTTCATGCTAGTTGTGACAGCACACATTCTTTAGGAAAGAGTTGGCACACAATAGCTTTATTTTACATTTTAGCCTCCCCATGTCCACCTGGAGTCGCCCTTTTTTAGTTTGTGCTAGAGGTGAAACTGTCTCCTCACCAATTTCAACTCCTCCTTCATCAACCCAATTTTGTTCTCCCTTGGAAGGAGGGTCGTCAGATGTCCTCATCCTTGATTTCACTAAGAAATGCCCTTTCTTCGAAGATCGACCAATTCTAAAAGAAGAATTATCAGCTGATTGGTTCAGTCCAAACACCTTCTTCCTATCTTTATTCGGGGCTCAAATTTTGTTACTATACGGGAGCCTGCCCTACCAATCTCGATCTGCTAGATTTGGACAATCTAGCTCTGAGTGTCCAATAATACCACACGAGAAGCAAAAGAAAGGTAGCTTTTCATATTGCACATCACACCAACTTTTCTGATCCTGCTGCTTGACTGAAGATAAATGCCATGACACAAAGGTCTTCCAATGTCAATTTCCACCCTTGCTCGAAGAAACAGACCACTTGCTTACCACTTTCATCTAAATCCACATTCTGGACATTTCCCACAATACTTGCAATTCTTCTTCCCCATTTGTCATTCATCCAACCAAAAGGGAGGTTAAGAATATGAATCCAAATAGCTAGCTTAAGAAACTTTACATCCAAAGGGCGAAGAGTAGCATTACATTCATAAAGAACCACATCATACTTACCCACCATCCATGTTGAACCTTCTAATACTCTTTCCTCGTCAACCTTCGATTTAAACTCCACAATAAAAAGGTTATCTCTTGCTGATCTCACGGAGAGACCGCATGGGTTGCCACAAGCTAGCCTCATTGCTGCCATTATTGTATTAAGATGAAGATTGTTGGAGCTATAACTTTACCTATTATTGCCATTTTGAAGCAGCTTTGTTAGTATCCTCTCCATCTTCCAAAACAAACTCAGTATCCTCTAAGGCCAACTTTAACTGCCTTTGAAGATCTGCATCTCCTTCATTTTTGTGATTAAAATCCTTTCCAATCTCCACTATATTCTCCTTTGCCAATCGAGTGGGACTGACAATCTCATTTGCCATTTTTATGGGTTATTTTCCTCCCAGAATGTTCTCGCAGCACAACCAAGGGTAGGCAGAAACGTTATAGTTTCCCCTTAATCACCCCGAATTGCAATAACACAGAACACTTCTGGAGGAGAAATCAGGCCAAAAACGAAAATTGGTTCCTTGAATCTTCAGAGCCAAGAACCCAAATTAGAGATGAAATCACCTCCAGGACAAGCTTCATGCTGAGACAAGAGAGCCCCTTCCAGAGTGCCAAGCTGAACCACCAGTTCCTCGAATCTTGATCAGCTGAAGGCTGCCGAGATGTGGAACTAGAGAAGCACAATTAGATCAACCATCCGCAGGTTTAAATCCCATCCTAAATTCATGATTTTTGGAAGTGGAATTTGGGATTGAAAAATCGCCTCTCTCTATTGTTCTCCAGAACACTTGAGAAGGCACCCCCGCAGCAGGAGTGAGTGAAAAAGGGTTGGAATAGGACAAAGGAGGTGGTGGGCGATAGTAGTAGCACTGAGGTCCATTTATGGGCAAAAATAGGCAGCTGATGTCTAGATAAAACCTAAAAACAAAAAAGAATTGAGAGGGCTCATTTTGTTCTCCTCGAGTGGACATACTCTCTTGGTCAAGCATTTAGTTGCACACGGATTGACAAATATTTTATATGCTAAAAAAGAGAACTTAGAAGCCAACGAAAACAGTCCTATTGAAAATTTGAACACAGAATAGAATACAGTAACCATGGCCACTAAATCAAACACCGTCTCATTCAAAAAAATCAAACACATCGTAAGTCACCGGTGTAAGCAAATAATGAGGGTAGTCAATTTGGTCATTGAGGGTTCATCAAACCGGTCAATTAAGTTGCATAACTTGTGCAACTTATGATTGCGGGGTATCTCTTCTTTGTGGATCTCATTTTGTTTCGCGCGTAGTTGATCTTGCATTAAGTGTGGTGGTCCAAGTGTAGTGGAGGACCGTCGCTAATGGAGGAAGCCCGCATAAATCACGTTAGGCAACCGACAGCAAACCAACAAGTCAGCAACCATAGTGTGTGCTCACAATCACTAGCAAAGTAGTTTTGGTTTATAAATTCTTATTGTTTCTTCAATCTTTGTAGCATTTTCCCGAATATTCTTATTAGTTAAGTATTAGTAGCGGTAGTAGAGATATAAATGAAAAAAAGACTATTTCTTTCATTTTTTATGGAACTAAATGACCTGTAAACGAGCCTAATGGTAGTACCATAGTAGTGGGACAAGGGGTGGACATTGAGCAACAATGGAAAATAATCCTATAGTACATGGGTTATATGCATATGAAGTTGGACACTATTTCGAGTATGACATGTAGCAATACCATAGAACCCTAGTCCTATAGGATTATTTTTCCAAGCGCTACCCTTGCACCACCATATGCGGCTAGTGGTGACAATGGTGTGAGGGTAGCACTATCTAGGTTGGGATCTTAGGCCATCCCGTTCCATCCAAACAAAGGTCTAGTGGCTGGGTGACCCGATGACACTTGTGCATGAGAAGCTACGCATATAGAAAAAGAAGAAGAAGCAGCAGATGAGCAAAACATGATTTTAAAAAAAAGAAAAACGGCAGGAAAGACCCCTACCTAGATATCATATAACTCAAACAAAGATAAGTCCTACAAACAAGTAGACAGAAATGCAAAAAAACTCATGACTAGCAGTGGCAGATCTAGAATGGAAATGACTGGGTGTCACTATACATACCATCACATATATAATTTTCAAGCAACATTGTTCAAAATAGTAATGCGTGTAATTTTTAACATCAACATTTCAACAATGACAAAGAAGTAAATTACCAAAATTAAGAACCCACTAATAGTATTGGTTAATTGGTGCAAAGTGAAGTAATCAAGGACAAAGGGCCAAGAAACACACCAAGATGATCGGCGTCAACAAAAGTTATAATAGCTAATGACCTATTTGCGGAGACAAAAACTCGTGCTAATGAGCTCTAAGAGGAGTCATAAATGCAAATTTATGCTTTTTATTTCCCTCTTTCTTTTTGCAACTCTAAAGGAAATAATCTAGTTGGCGAGTTAAAATGCATTTGTTGATGAGTTACAATAAGCAAAACCACATACCAACACAATGATGCCCGCTATGTCCTACTTTCATTCAGAAATTATCGATCTATTGGTTAGGGTTGAGATTGAAATTTCTGTTTGACAAAAAGAATGTCTGCGATCATTCCCCAATGCTACAAAGAATAAAACCATTTACTTGAATAAACCACAATCCTTAAATTGAACCCGTAAATCACAAATTTAGTCACTATGCTTGAAATAAATAAGAAACATTGGAAGTTATCAAAAGTAACATCAATCGGAAGTGTAGAGGCCTTGAGGGCTCAGCTTGAGCAGTTCAGCTACTACAGCCGGCCGGCGAGGAGAATGACGGCAAGGGTGATGAGACAGCAGGCTGGCGAGTCATCCGTTGGCAGTTGATGGCTAGGCGTGCGGCGTCTAGCACTCCCTGCTCGCCAACTCCTCTCGCACAAGCCACGGTTTGGTCCAAGGGTTCGTTCGTGTGAATCGATGGGCAAAGAACAAAGCAACACAAGCATGATGGCCTTTTAAACTGCTGACCTTCTACATTTCCACATTTATGTAGGTCGTCAATGAGAGCTCATCAGCCATGGCCGAATCGTGGCTAGGCTATGCACTAGCGGATTGCCTGGTTGGCTTACCTTCTTCGAGATGTTTGGGGTCTCAGGTGTCTTTCGGGTTTAGGTTAGGGATGTCACATACCATTAATGCATGAATTATAGCAAGAAAAAATGAATTTGGGCCCGCGTCCTGTGCACCCTACAACCCTACTTGAATCCGCCCTTGATGACTAGTGCAGATATTTTGGACCTATTCTTTTTAGTTTTTATAAGCTGCTCTTCGATTTTTCTATAGTAACTAACTTTCAAACGAAGTGTCTTTTCAAGTCAGGGTAGACTACAAATTAATTGTAGTACACATTGTAGGGACTTCATTTATATTGATCAAAACTGTATGTGAGTTTTTGTTACTCCGTACTCTTTCTTACGAACAACTAAAAAAGCCATAAGTCATAACTAAAAATTATAAACCAAAATAAAAAAAGCAGGTCTTTAACTCAACGTCCTCACCCACTAGTGGTATCAGGAGCAAAGCATGATATACTGTGAACTATATAGAAAGTGATAAACGGCATCTTCTGTAGGAACGAACTGGAGTAGCAAGGATCAGAGCAAGTTCAAAAGGGTAAAAAAAGAACCACCAGCAATGATGAATTCGGGAGGAGGCTCCCTGTAGTGCTTGGAGCATAGCGAGTACTAGTACACCAGTAATAGTGCAGTACCTGGGTTGTTGTCAACGGCAGGCACGCTGAGTTAGCTGAGACTAACCACACTCCTCAACGCTCATACTGTCAGTCCATTCCATTAATTATTTCTGAAACCGACATGTTTCAGCTGCCTGTCTTCCTCCTCGCACGTGTGTTTGGACTCGGATCCGCATGGGCGCATGGCTCAATCACACTATCGAATATCGACCCTGACTTGTTGGTACCAACTACGCACGACACGGCTCGCTCAAGGCGCACACACTGTACCTACCCGACTTCACTGATTCGATCCTAGATTGTTGGTACCAACCACACATGACACGGCTCGCTCAAGGCACACACTGTACGTACCCAACTTCACTATTTCTAAATTTTATCTTTTTTCTAGCTTTTTAATTTTTTAAGCTTTTTATCGATTCTTTTTCTCGTATTTATTTATACTGTTCATGGTAGGCTAATCTATTTTTTCTATTTTAATTTTTTTAAATTTAGTTACACCAAACAAGCCACCATTAGTTACAGTATAATTTCAGCTAACTATAGTGCAATTTCAGCCATAAGCTAACTTATTTTAGCTCAACTGAGCGGTAGTTTAGTTGATTTAATCGCTTCACATGGATCATTTCTACATGGATGGTTCAGTTTCCAGAAAGAGAGAAAACAACGTCCTGTTAGGTCCTTAGGATCTTCTAGGGGTAGATCTGAGGGTGTACTTGTTCGGATTCGAGAGAGAAGGGGAGAGGGAGAGAGGATTAGGGTTAGGTGTACCGACCATCCGATGCATTGGAGGAGGAGCTGGCCATCGCTGGTTCGTCGGTGAAGTCTACGCACGGGCAGCGACGGTCGGGGAAGAGGAGGGCGGTGGCGGCGGCGGAGATCCGGTGACGGGGACGGCGATGGAGCTTCCCGCCGCCAACTGCACGTCCCTCTAGATCGGTCTAGAGTTTGTCGGGTGGGGTTTGCGGCTCAGGCGAACCTCGTTTGTCGAGCCGCCGGCCCCCACCCTCTATTTATTGCGCAGCGCGACGGGGGCCCATTAGCCAATAGTTGGGCTGAGCGCCCCCGATCAGGGCGCGGATCAAGGTCCCGATTAGCCGTTGGGCTAATCGGGGAGAGATCAATCTAACATTTTCCCCCTTGATCTCCTCTCATATCATACCTTTTCTTCTTTTACCATTTCATCACAGATTAGTGCATAGAGCATGCTTCATCGTCACGGTCAATCGCCGATAGATTTAACAGCTACAATACACATCTTTGTTCTGAAACAGATTCTTTAATTTTGGGCCCTTTATAGTCCAGGAATCATAGGTTTTCCCTTAAACCCATACCGGCTACATGTTCTCTGAACACGTTGGGTGGTAAGCCTTTTGTAAGCGGATCCGCTAACATCTTTGTGGTACTTATATGATCAAGACTTATAATTTGATCCCGGACTTTATCTTTCACAACATAGTACTTTATGTCAATGTGTTTGGCAGCACCACTTGACTTATTGTTGTGAGCATACGTTACTGCTGGTTCATTATCGCAGTACAATTTAAGTGGTCTATTGATGTCGTCAACCACTTTTAAACCGGGTATGAACTTCTTTAGCCAGTTCACCTGCCCCGTGGCCTCATAACATGCTACAAACTCGGCATACATTGTGGACGATGTAGTGACGGTTTGCTTACAACTTTTCCATGATATAGCCCCTCCAGCGAGAGTGAACACATATCCGGATGTCGACTTTCTATCATCTCCCGCATAATCAGAATCTGTATACCCCACTATATGGAGTGAATCTGATCTTCTGTATGTCATCATGAGTCCTTTTGTTCCTTGCAAATAACGCAAGACTTTCTTTACCAATTTCCAATGTTCTATTCCAGGATTGCTCTGCAATCTGCCAAGTAACCCGGTAACAAACGCTAAGTCAGGGCGTGTACACACTTGAGCATACTGCAAGCTTCTGACAGCTGAAGCATATGGAACCGATTTTATTTGATCGAGCTCGTACTGGTTTCTGGGCATTGAAAATCCCCATATCTGTCGCCCTTGACTATAGGTGCAGGTGAAGGACTACATTTATGCATACCAAATTTCTTTAAGAGTTTCTCTATGTATGCCTTTTGTGACAGTCTCAATATCCCTTTGTTTCTATCCCGGTGAATTTCGATCCCTAGAACGAACGAAGCTTCACCAAGATCTTTCATATCAAAGTTTGAGGACAAAAACTTCTTTGTCTCCAGTAGCAGACTGACATCACTACTAGCTAGTAGGATATCATCCACATACAGGATTAGGAAGATAAACTTCCCATCTTTAAACTTTGCATAAACACAGTTGTCCTCTACATTCTCTTTAAACCCAAATTTTCTTATTGTACTGTCAAACTTCAAGTACCACTGTCTTGAAGCTTGCTTTAACCCATAAATCGATTTCTTTAGGCGGCATCCCATTCTTTCATTTCCTTCCACGACAAAACCTTTCGGTTGTGCCATGTAAACATTTTCCTCCAAATCCCCATTAAGAAATGTCGTCTTTACATCCATCTGATGTAACTCTAAATCATAATGTGCTACTAATGCCATTATGATTCTGAAGGAGTCTTTACATGAGACTGGAGAAAAGGTCTCATTGTAATCAATCCCTTCTCTTTGCGTAAAGCCTTTTGCCACAAGTCGCGCTTTGTATCTTTCTACATTCCCTTGAGAGTCAAGCTTTGTCTTGTAGACCCATTTACAGCCTACTGTTTTGGCTCGTTTAGGAATAATTTTCAAGTCCCAGACTTTATTAGCCTTCATGAACCTCATTTCCTCTTCCATGGCCTCAAGCCATTTTTGAAGAATTTTCGCTTCTCATGGCTTCTTCAAATGAGGTGGGATCATCCTCCATTTGAAATTCCTCTGTATGATAAATCTGATAATCATCAGAAATAGCTGATCTTCTTACTCTTTGAGACCTCCTCGGGGCCTCCTCATTTGGTACATCTTCTGTCTGAGGCTGTTGTTGCTCCCCCTCATCTGTGGCAATGGGTTCTATAGGATCCTGAAGAACAGGTTCCTCATTCTCATTCATTGTTGCCACAGGAGGAACAATAACAGGTGCTGGCACCACAGTGTCTTGCACCGTCGGTGCAGCGACAACAGGTAGTGTGAAGAATGGCTCTTGAATTATCGGAGTGGGCGCATACGCCCGCTTCTCTTCAAGGTCAATCTCTCGAGCTACCATGCTTCCCCTCATCATTTCATCCTCTAAGAAGACAGCGTGTCTCGTTTCTACAAACTTTGTATATCTGTCTGGACAGTAGAAACAAAAACCTTTTGACTTTTCAGGGTAGCCAATGAAATGACAACTTACTGTTTTGGGATCAAGCTTCCCAAGGTTTGGGTTAAATACTTTAGCCTCAGCAGGACTCCCCCACACACGTAAGTGGTTTAGTGAGGGAAGTCTTCCTGTCCACAACTCGTACGGTGTTTTGGGCACCGACTTACTAGGCACTCTGTTGAGAATATGAATGGCGGTTTTCAACGCCTCCATCCATAAACTCAATGGCAGTGTGGAATAGCTCATCATGCTTCGCACCATATCCATCAGGGTACGGTTGCGTCTTTCAGCTACTCCATTTTGCTGAGGTTCGCCCGGTGTAGAATACTGGGCCACTATGCCATTTTCCTGTAAAAACCTTGCAAAAGGTCCAGGAACTTGTCCATATGGGGTATGTCGACCGTAGTACTCCCCCCACGGTCAGATCGGACTATCTTAATCTTTAAATCGTGTTGGTTTTCAACTTCAGCCTTAAATATCTTGAATTTATCCAAGGCTTCATTTCTTTCTTTGATTGGATAAATATATCCATAACGGGAGTAATCATCCGTGAATGTTATGAACGAGTCATATCCATCCACACTTTTCACAGGAAAAGGACCACAAATGTCTGTGTGAATAATTTGTAGAACTCCTGTGCTTCTTTTGACGTCTTTCTTAATTTTCTTTACATATTTTCCTTTAATGCATTCTCTACATTGTTCTAAGTCTGAAAACTCTAATGGAGGAAGAATATCATTCTTAACTAGTCTTTCTATTCTCCCCCTCGAAATATGGCCTAAACGACAGTGCCATAATTTCGACGACGCATCTAGATTTCTCTTTCGTTTCCTGTTTACATTTGTAGACGAGGATTCAATCACTTTCTCGCACGCGACGTTCCCATTATCGCATACGACATTCACATCATCACATAATGATAACAAATAAAGCTCATTTTGTAAGATGGCAAAACCAACACATTCTTTATTAAACATTATTTCACACTTGCCATTTCCAAAATGACAATCATAACCATCATTGTCCAAATTTGAAACACTAATCAAATTTCTCTGTAAAGAGGGAACATAAAGAACATCTCTAAGTAAAAGAGTGAAACCATCAGCTAGCTCTAATGAAAGATCGCCAACGGCTTCAACTTCAGGTTGGACTCCATTTGCAACTTTAATGCATCTTTCTTTTCTTTGCGTATTCCTCGTCGAACGGAATCCCTGCAAATTATTGGCAACATGAACAGTTGCACCTGAATCAATCCACCAAGTAGATTTTGAATATTGTACATACAGGGACTCATTTATGAACGTAATAATGTTCTCACCTTTCTTTGACATAATCATTTTCAAGAAATCGGGACAATCTTTCTTGTAATGTCCCTTTTTCTTGCAATGAAGGCACTGATCTTTCTCCACTGTGAAATTTTGTTGCTGAGGCTTCCCTGTCTTTGAGGAGGAATGATTAAAGTTCTTTTTCTTGTAGTCCTTCACATAGTTGACAGAACCACCATGTGAGGATTTAATTCTTTCCTCCTCTTGCACACACATAGCTATGCACTTTTCTAAGTCCCATTTCTCGGGCTGCATGTTGTAATTGACAACAAAGGTGTCAAACTCTTTCGGCAAGGAAGCAAAAATCAAATGAATAAGGAATTCATCCTTGAGAGCCAAATCCATTGGTTTAAGCTTGGATGCCAAGTTGCTCATCCTTAGTATGTGCTCTCTTATGCCACTGCCACCACCAGAGTACCTTTCTGTCACAAGCTGCTTAATCAGCTGTGTAGCATAAGTCTTTGAAGAGCTAATAAACTGACTCTTTATTTTCTCGAGGTACTCTGTGACAGTGTCACACTCTGCGATTGAGCCCACAATTGCAGGCTCAATCGTGTTCTTTATCACAGCCAAACATTTCTTGTTGGCAGTGACCCACTTTTTATGATCAAGATCATATGACATTTTTATAGGAGCATAGTCCCTCTGTCTGGTCTGCCAAGTAGCATCAGCCTCGTTTTCATCCCTCACCGGTGCCACAGGTTCTGTGGGACACGGTGTGGTGACTACCCAGTCCACCTCAGCCAAGATGAAGGCCAGATCAATCTTTTTCTTCCATTCACCGTAGTTGTCTCCTTTGAGAACCGGGATATCCCTCATGTAGCCCATCAAAGAGTATCCTCCTGAAAACACAATTCATATACAGTGAGAACATTTAAACATAATAACAGCAAAATTATATGCCTTATTTCCAACGTTGGTCAAAATACGACATACAATTTTATCTATACATTAAATCTACATCACCGTTGGGCAGAAATAGAAATAATGCATAAAATCATCAATTAAAATTATAATACTGTTATTATCAACGTTGGTCAGAAAATAACAATATCATAATTCACAACAATTCTCAAAAATTAAATTCTCCCGTTGGTTCGAATTTAATTGAAAGAGTAATCAACATTAACTTTTGCAGCGGAAACATGAAATTATTCTAAAATAATTCATACTCAGAAGCATTATTACTGTAATCATCTAATCTCTGGAAAAATAACACGTTGGTGCAAAAATTTACAGAGATTTGATTCAAATTTCATTCAAATTCATTCAAAAAATGCTTCTGAAAATAATTAAATTCATTTTTCGGGATTTACTGTGCAAACGGCCATTTCGGCCTGTTCCAGCGCAGCCACGGCCCATGGCGGCCCGCTCAACACGCCCGAGCGCGCGCGGCCCCGTGCTCCCCTAGCGCCCAGGCCGCAACCTGGGGCTGGGCCGCGAAAGCCATCGCCCGCCTGGGCCGAAAGTGGCCCGCACATGCTCGGCGCGATCTCAGCCGTCCAGCGCCATCCGACGGTGCGGCGGCGAATTCGGCGGAACAAAAACCCGCGCTCGCGGCGGTCTCCCGAAACCCTAGCTCATTCTCTCCTCTCCCCTCTCTCAGCGTCGCACCCGAGCGAACGCGGCGGCGGCGGCGACTTTGTCCACGCCGCCGGAGAAGGAAAAGACCGGCACCAACGCGGGCCCTCTCGCCGGCGTGCGCGCTCCCCTGAGAGGGAGCGCGCCGCCGTCGAGCGGCTCCGTGTCGGCGCCCCTTTGCACACGCCCTGGCCCGGGGTGCGGGGCGCGCTCGGGTCTGGACGCGCAGTCGGCGGCAGCCTTTGGAGCGCCGGCGAGCCCACGGCTCGGCCTGTCTTCCCGCACGCCAGCGACGACGGCCCGGCGACGACGGCCCGGCGACGACGGCCAGGTAAGACCTAGCCGTTTCAGATCTAGTGTTAGGGTACGGATCCGGATGGATCGAGTCCTTCCCCTCTCTATTTCTTTCTTTTGCCGTTTTCTAGGGTTGGGGATTCTTCGTTCTTTTCTTTTCCACACGCCGGTCAACCGACGGCGGTCTGAGATCTTTTCCATCTAGATCTACGCCTAGATTAGTGCTCTGATACCATTGTTAGGTCCTTAGGATCTTCTAGGGGTAGATCTGAGGTTGTACTTGTTCGGATTCGAGAGAGAAGGGGAGAGGGAGAGAGGATTAGGGTTAGGTGTACCGACCGTCCGATGCATTGGAGGAGGAGCTGGCCATCGCTGGTTCGTCGGTGAAGTCTGCGCACGGGCAGCGACGGTCGGGGAAGAGGAGGGCGGTGGCGGAGATCCGGTGATGGGGACGGCGATGGAGCTTCCCGCCGCCAACTGCACGTCCCTCTAGATCGGTCTAGGGTTTGTCGGGTGGGGTTTGCGGCTCAGGCGAACCTCGTTTGTCGAGCCGCCGGCCCCTACCCTCTATTTATTGCGCAGCGCGACGGGGGCCCATTAGCCAATAGTTGAGCTGAGCGCCCCCGATCAGGGCGCGAATCAAGGTCCCGATTAGCCGTTGGGCTAATCGGGGAGAGATCAATCTAACACGTCCCATTCTCCCACGCAGTGAAGATCATGTCGTGCTTCATATGGATCTTTCTATATGGATGGTTCAGTTTTCAGAAAGAGAAAGAAGACAACGTCCCATTCTCCCACGCAGTAGGAAAGTCATGCCGTGCTTCACATGGATCGTTTCTATATGGATGGGTCATGGGTCAGTTTTCAGAAAGAGAGAAGGCAACGTCCCATTCTTCCAAGCAATGCGAAGATCTTGCCGTGCAACGATGCATCCACCAGCAGACAGATAAAAAAAAAATATCAACACTACTGCTGCTACAGGAATGCAGGACTTTGCGCTCGCGTTAGATCAGTTCAGTGGTTCACCCTGTAGGACTGCAATAGCAATAGAAAAGACTAAGGGTGCTTTTGGCTGAGCTTTTGGGAGCTGCTTTTGCTTCCAAAAAGCCAAAAGCCAACCAAAGTGGTGGAAACCAGAATCTGCTTTTTCAGAAGCAGCTACTTTTGGGTAGTACAGTTTTGAAAACACCTTGGACCCTGCTTTTGGCTTTTGGCTTTCTGCTTTTTGAAATGGTGAAAATAGAGAGCTGTTTCACAGTTGTTTCAAGGAAAATAGAGATAGGAGGTAAGTTTTATACTTGTTTGAACCAAACAGCTTACAGCTTTTCCACAGCCCACAACCTACAGTAGCTTTTTCACAGCCCACAGCTCACAGCAGCTTTTTTAGAAGCCACAGCTCAACCAAACACACCTTAAATGATACATCATAAATTTTTTATAAGTATTCTAAAAATTTTCGCTCCACTAGCTATTAGAAATTAGAAAGATCACATTAGATCACCACCAAAAAACTCACACAAGAGCGAAAGCAAAACAAAATTCAAACTTCAGAGTTAGTACTACTGCAGAGTACATGCCGGTATGACTGGAGCGGTAGTACCGCATGTTTGATGCCGGTACGACCAGTCATCAATAGTACCACGGGCCAAGAGCGGTATGACCACACCCCTATTGTAACATCCTAATTTTCAGAGCCTTTTTGAAGTTTTTAAAATAAAATTCACTAGTTGGATTTTTATGGAATTAATTAAAGCTTAAAATGAATTTTATTAAATAAAAGGATTTAACATGACTAAATTAAACATTAACGTTTTCTAAAAATATTTTATTTGGGTTCCTTGTGTCTCAAAGAATTTTTTGGAATTTTTTTGGATTTTTTCGGGTTTATTTGCTATTTTCTAGAGCTCAAATGAATTTATTTGAATTTCTGAAAAATAGAAAATTCCGAAAAAATCCCTAAGTCTTTTGGGCCAAAACTCATTTCTCCCTCTGGTCCGCTGCGCCAGCCGGCCTAGCCCAGCCCACCTTTCCCTCCGCCTAACGCAACCCATCAACCCAACCCGCCAGCATGCTGCGCCTCAACCGTTCGATCTTCCTCTTGCCGTGTGTCGTCCATCCGGCTGTGCTTCACACCGGCCTTTGGATCTCTCCCTAGGACACGTGTCAGGCATTCGGTTGACCGAGCACTATGTATCTGTGCAGTCTAACATCAGCCATTTAATCCTTTCCCAGCCACGTGTCAGCAATCTAGCGGTGCATGCACTGTTCTTCGTCTCCGTTTCGGTCTCTAGCCGTGTCCGTCTTGTCCTCTCGACGTCCGTGCATAAAACCCGAGCATCGTCCCCCTTGCCCTCCACACCCCACAGCCGCCTTCGCCGCGAGCCGCTAACCCGTGCGCTATCTTTGTTCCCGCCGTCGTCTTCAGTTTCGGTCGTCATTGTCCCCGCCGTTAGTCATCGTTGCCGCCGACTTCTCCACCGTGCACCGCCACACAACCTGACCGCCTCCGCCGACCATTCTTTGTCACTGGTGAGCCTCGCCGCCGCTCTTGCCGTCTCCTTCCATGACCGTCCCATCTCGCCGCCACTCTTGCCGTCTCGCTCATGCCTCGGTTCGCGCACCCCGCCAGCTTACCCTGCACCCACGCGCCTCTTCATCTCCTCCATGGACTTGGTCTTCCATGCACTGGGCCACTAACATGTGGATCCCCCATGTCAGAGGCACTGTGCTGTGAACCCGTGAGCCAGCCGAGCCGAGTCAGCCACCAGCTCATCCGCCACATCAGCCCTAGGCACACGTGTCGGACACGTGTGTGTCCACGTGGTAGCCACGTCAGCAAGCCATGCACAGTGCACTATTCCATGAACCGAGTCCACCATAGATAGCCTATACCGTGAGTCGAGTCCACCGCACAGTAGGATTTCTGATTTTCAGCCTTTTTTCCTTTAGACTAGATTTTTCGAGAGCTCGTTCTCTTTCATCCTAGCTCCGTTTGACCCCGATTATTTTTTTTAATTCATCTAAAATTGAGCTCTATCTTTTGGTTATGCTTTTGTAGCTTTTGGAGTTCATTTGAATTTTATTTGAATTTATTTGTGCCTCGTTTCGTTTTCTCTTTCGTTAGATCACGCCTTCGAAGGATCTGAAGCAATATTTGTGGGCCATGTGCGGTGGCCGTCCCCGGTATTTGGACTGCGTGTGGAATTTTTTGTTTTTAGGCCGTGTGTAAATCTTGTGGGCCGTAAGCATGATTTTGGGCCCAATTTTGGGACTGTCTACAGCAATATCATTTCTTTTCTTTTTCCAGTGCTTTTATTACTTAGTCTATGTCTTTTAATGCACTGTTTATAATTATTTTTTTGGTGGCCCAAATTTTCATGTATCTTCACCGTATTATTATGTATAATCTCGAATTAAAATTGAACCAACGGGATATTTTAATCTTGAGATTTTTACGATTAATTTTGGCATTATGTATCCATATGGTTATATTCTGACCAACGTTGTTTATAATCGTATGTCGCCATGTAAGATTAAGTTCTTTTTCATTTTCTGCCCAACGGTGATATGAATTAGAACTGTAATTTGCATGTTATTAATCAGACCAACGTAGGGTTAATTACATGCAACATATATCTTTATGATATTTCTAATTTTTTGCCCTTTTATTTTGAAATTCAGTACTTAATGCCTCAAACGTTGCCATCACCATTGATAACATTGAGTAGCTCACGGGGAGCAATTTTCCCACGTGGAAAGAACGGATTCATGTTGTTCTTGGGGTTTTGGACCTCGACTATGCCTTAAGGGTAGACGCTCCCATTCCTCCCACCGAAGGTGAGGAGAATTTTGATGAGAAAAAGAAAGTTTATGAGGCTAATGCTGAAAAATGGGAGTGATCTAACCGCTTATCGCTAATGATCATGAAGACCTCTATTTCAGTCGGGATTAGGGGAGCAATCTCCGATTTCGAAAATGCTAAGAAGTACTTGGCTTCAATCGAGGAGAAATTCAAAGGCTCCACAAAAATTTATGCCAGCACTTTAATTCAGAGGCTCTTGACCAGCAAATATGATGGGTCCGGCAGTATAAGAGAGCATATTATGATGATGACTGATATGGTAGAAAAACTCAAGGGCATGGACATGGCAATCTCTGATGGTTTCCTTGTCCATTTCATTATGACCTCTCTTCCTTCTGAGTATACAGCTTTTAAAATTAATTACAATACTCAGAAAGAGAAATGGAGCATAAGCGATTTGATCGCGATGTGTGTTCAGGAGGAAGAGAGAATAAGAACAAAAAAGAAGGATTTTGCTTTTCATGTGGGCGGCTCTAACAAAAGGAAGTTGCAAGGGGACTTCAAATCCAAGAAGAAGCTGCATTTCTCCCCTAACTCAGACAAGTCGAGGCCTAAAGTGCACAATGCACATAAGCCTCCTGTTGCAAGCAGCCAGGGCATTTTCAGAAGGATTGTGCTGGTTTCCTAAAGTGGCTCACCAAAAGGGGGATTCCTTACCGCGAAAACACTAAGAAAGGGGGAGCGAAATCTTAGAGTCGCGGATGGAAAAAATGCCGAAGTTGAATCAGTTGGATCTGTTTCATTAGTTTTAGATAGCGGCTTCATTCTTCGTTTTAATAATGTAGTTTATGTTCCTTCCATCAGGAGGAATTTGATTTCAGTTTCTTTATTGGACGATGAAGGTTTTAAATGTATTTTTGGAGACAATAAATGTATTATTAAGTTTAATTCCAATAATGTTGGTCTTGCGTTTAGACAAGACAACCTCTATATGTTCCTGTATCCACCCATTAGATTTCTCTGACTCAGACTACTACATTGATTGCATTAAAGGAAAATATGTTAAGCAAATAAAGAACGGAGCTACTCGCAGCACAGAACTCTTAGAATTAATTCATACTGATATTTGTGGTCCTTTTCCTGAGACATCAGTGGATGGTTTTGATACATTCATCACATTCACTGATGATTTCTCCCGTTATGGTTATATTTTTCCCATTAAAGACCGATCTGAATCACTTGATAAATTTAAGATATTTAAGGCTGAAGTTGAAAATTAGCACAACCTAAAAATTAAAGTGGTAAGATCGGATCGTGGGGGAGAATATTATGGAAGACATGCCTCTTATGGGCAAATAATAGGCCCTTTCGCTAAGTTCCTTCAGGAAAATGGCATCGTTGCCCAGTATTCTATGCCGGGCGAACCTCAGCAGAATGGTGTAGCTGAAAGACGCAACCGTACACTTATGGATATGGTACGGAGCATGCTTAGCCATTCTAGTTTACCAATTGGCTTGTGGATGGAAGCACTAAAGACAGCCGCACATATTCTTAATCGGGTTCCCAGTAAATCAGTACCTAAAACACCTTATGAATTATGGACTGGGAGGAAACTGAGTATGAAGTATTTACGAGTGTGGGGTTGTCGTGCTGAAGCTAAGTTATTTAATCCACACATTGGGAAATTAGATCCTAAGACAGTAAGTTGCCATTTTATTGGGTACCCAGAGAGATCTAAAGGGTATCATTTTTATTAACCTGATAGGATAACTAAGTTTGTAGAAACAAGACATGCTGTGTTTTTAGAAAATAACGAGGACCTGGAGCCCAGGAAAATAGTTCTTGAGGAGAAGCGGGTTTATGTTCCTACAGCGCTCATTCCAGAGATCTTTATTCCTGTGCCTCAGGCGGTTGCACCTTCAGTAGATAATACTGTTGTAGCACCCACTGTTGAGGTCTCTGAAATTTCTAATGCTGTACCTAATGAAGAGCCTCAGCAGCCTCCTGAAATAACTAATAAACCTCTTAGAAGATCACAGCGCGAGAGAAGATCTACCACCCAAATGATTATGTTGTCTATATGAATGAGGATATTAATGATATAGGGAAGGTAGATGATCCCACCTCTTATAAAGAGGCCATAACGAGTGAACATTCTTCTAAATGGCTTGAAGCCATGGAGGATGAATTAAAGTCTATGAGCACTAATGATGTATAGGACTTAGTAGAGATTCCCGACGGAGTCAAAATAGCAGGCTGTAAATGGGTCTACAAAACCAAGCATGATTCTAAGGGAAATATCGAAAGGTTCAAAGCAAGGCTCGTAGCAAAAGGCTTCTCCCAAAGAGAGGGGATTGACTATAATGACACCTTTTCTCCTGTCTCAACTAAAGATTCATTCAGAATTGTTATGGCACTTGTAGCTCATTATGATTTAGAGCTGCATCAGATGGATGTTAAGACGGCATTTCTTAATGGCGACTTACAAGAGAATGTTTACATGGCTCAACCGGAAGGTTTTGTCGTGGAAGGCAAGGAGCATATGGGATGTCGACTTAAGAAATCCATTTATGGCTTAAAACAAGCGTCGAGGCAGTGGTACCTCAAATTCGATAAGATTATAAGAAGTTTTGGCTTTAAAGAAAATGAAGTTGATAACTGCATATATGTTAAGTTCAAGGGGAGTAAATTCACCATCTTAGTACTTTATGTGGATGATATCTTATTGGCCAGCAGCGATAAGGACATGCTGTTTGAGACCAAGAGATTTCTTTCATCTAATTTTGATATGAAGGATCTCGGTGATGCCTCTTATGTTCTTGGCATTGAAATTCACCGAGATAGGTCCAAAGGAATATTAGGTTTATCTCAGAAGATATACATTGACAGAGTACTGAAGAGATACAATATGCATAAGTGCTCTGGCTCGCCTACTCCTATTGTTAAGGGTGATAAGTTTGGGATATTTCAATGTTCGAAGAACCAATATGAAACTGATCAGATGAAGTCGGTTCCTTATGCTTCAGCTGTCGGAAGCATTATGTATGCTCAAGTTTGTACACGCCCTGATTTAGCTTTTGTAACCAGGATGCTTGGCAGATATCAGTCAAATCCAGGATCGGACCACTGGAAAGCCGTTAAGAAAGCTTTGCGTTATATGCAAGCTACTAAGCATTTCATGCTCACATATAAGTTTTCTGAAAACCTTGAAGTTATTGGTTATTCAGATTCAGATTTTGCGGGATGTGTTGATACTAAGAAATCCACGTCAGGTTACATCTTCACACTTGCTGGAGGAGCTATCTTGTGGAAAAGCCCCAAACAAACCCTTACGGCATCTTCAATGATGCAAGCTGAGTTTGTGGCATGTTATGAGGCTACCCGGCAGGCTGTATGGCTTAAGAACTTTATCCCAGGACTTAGAGTGGTAGACAGCATCTCTAAACCACTCACTTTATACTGCGATAATGAACCCGCAGTCTTTTATGCAAACAACAAGTCAAGTGGTGCTGCCAAACACATTGACATTAAGTATCATGTTGTGAAATATAGAATCCAGGATCAAACCATAAGTATCAAGCATATTAGTACTGAGTTAATGCTTGCGGATCCGCTTACTAAAGGCTTACCACCCAATATCTTTCGTGATCATGTTGCCGGCATGGGTTTATTGGAAAGCCTCTGATTCTGGATAAAAGGATCTCAAAGCAAACCAACTCCCATTAAGTATAATGAATATCCATTTCAAGATACGATAGTATACTATAGGTACTGAGGTTGTATGGCACTTCATTGGTCATGCAACACATTGCCTTGGTATGGTGTTTTATCGAGAATGGGCTTATGATGTTAGCCTTACGATCAAAGGGGAGAATGTTGGGTTGATCTCGGCTAACAAACTTCCGAGATTTCAGGGAGGAGCCCCCCTCCACTCGCGCCTTGATCGGAGGCGATTACCAACAGAATTGGTCCCGGTCCCGGTCACCCAGCGTAACATAAAAACGAGAGGGTTTCGGCAGGGCTTTGTTACACGCGAGTTGTTTAAGCCTCCAAGAACCCTAACACTACCCGATCTATTGACGGCGCTAAGGTGAACGAAGGCTGTACCACCTACGACTCGTCCACGGCTCCGACGACCTCACTGCTGCCGGCCGACCACCTCAGCTTTTGCTTCACCGAGCACTGACCATCCCTCATGGCTTCTTCTTCATCGGGTACGTTAACGCTTCCGCACTAAGTTTTATTAGGTGTTCTTGTTTTGAGCCTAGAATCAAACCTAATGCTTACGGTTAGACTTAGATTAATTTAATACTTTGACCCTTGGAGATGGCAGGTACTCTTTAGATTGCTACCGGTCTCCTCATTCAGATTTGTCTCAGCTTAGAAAACCAAAGTATATGCATGCAGAAACAAACTATTCTATGGTATGTACTAATTTTGTTGTTGTGCAGAGCAAAAATAAACTTAAGACCGCGTTAGGGGCAAATTTATTTACTCCCTTTGGTGGTGGACCGCGGTTGTGCCCTGGCTTTGAGCTTACTCGGGGTTGTCATTTCTATTCTCCTCCATCATCTTGTAACTCGCTTTAGGTAAGCCATCTTTATCTTTCAAGTTTCTGCAAAAGTTTGCTAGCGTTGGGTCTAGATAATCTACTAATGAAATTTCAACCTGTGTGTTCCAAACTGGATGCCACTCTGATTCCATTTTGCATCTTGACCAATGAATTTGCAGCTTGGAAGCATCTGAGGAAGATAGGCTTGTCTTCTTTCCCACCACTCGAACTCTCAAAGGATACCCTATGGATCTCAGGCAGTGTTGTGGTGGAAGCAGAGTTGAGGGAACAAGTGAAAAAACAAGGTCTACTTATTCAAGGATTGCTAAACAAACAAACAAACGTTGGGAACAATGAACCAACAATGATAATTATGATTATATTTTTAATTTCATATAAAAATTACTAAAACTTGGTATACTTTTTGTAGGTCAATTGCCAAATAAATAATCAAGACAATATTAAACAACAAGCATTACATTCTCAAAGAAATGTATTTGTCAAAATTTTAATCCAATTTTGGCTCGCTTAAATTTCACCTGAGCATTTTGTAAATATGCAGAGAGTTCAGTGTGGTGCACCAGATCTAAAAGACTTATTGAGTGAACAAAGAGACATATTAATGGTAATTGCCTAATTATTACATTTTTTCACTTTCTACACTTCATACTTATACATAGTAATTAATGTTTGCCCATTCGACTATAGAACAAAGAAAGATACATGGGCCAACAGATCATACATGAGGATAATAATTTGTTATTTTCTACCCAACAACAAAACTCAAAACAGGATTCCACATCGCAAGTCTTCAAAGAGGAGGCATCCTTCTCCAATGAAGATACAAATACATTATATAAAAAATGTTCTTATTGCGGTCTTACGTGCTATAACTAATGCTAATATAGGTTAGTACCACTGTACTTCCCAAGACTGTGATATCCAAACAAATCATGTGTGGCTTATTCTATGTTTTTGAGTAGTAGACCAACTGAAAAAGTTGAGGATGTTGAGATAGGAAATCATTTTACAAAAGTGCTTATCAATTATCCTCTTGTGGAAAAAGAGGAGTTAGTACATATATTGCTGAGACCAGTTGCCTGGCCTTCATATTGTGTATGTTAATTGTTGCTTGCTTCAATTACAATGAAGTATATATATGTCGTATTCTGTAATTACAATCCTAAAGGTTAATGCTTTTTTGCAGGTTGAAAAGATCAATGGTTGAATTTTTACTTTTGGCTGCTTAAATATCTCACGAATGGATCAAGAAGCAAAGGATTTCATGAAGATTAGACAACATTACATATATTTTATATTCTTTTTTAGACCAATATATTTCAGATTCTTAGACTAAAAATTTGTAATATTAGTTCTTAAAGACTTGAATTCTCTATAAATCAAATCCTTATGTATGCTATGGAATGATGTGAACAGTACTTCTATTTATTTCTTTGATGCAATGTAGTATATTATGATTGTTACACTCATGGTCATTTGTGTTATTGTGCAATGTGTCATGCTTATCAATGGATGTTCTATGAAACAATTTTAATTTGTACATTCATGGAAAAATAAAAAATTCCTACAAATATTTAAAAATATTGTAAGAGGTCAACATTGTGTTGTTGTAGCTAAAAATGGTGTTGCTAAGACCAATAACATTATTGTGTTGTATTGAAAAAAGGTGTTATTAGGGTCTATGGTAACGCAGCTACTATGTTGATTTACCTAAAAAAAAGGTGTTACTAGGTTCTATGGCAGCACACGCTACTGTGTTGCTCTACCTAGAAAATGTGTTACTATGGTCTATAGCAATACACGCTATTATATTGCTTTAGCTAAAAATGTATTACTAAGTAATATGGCATCATGTGCTACTGTGTTGGTCTACCTAAAAAAACATGTTAATAGGATCTATGGCAACATACGCTACAATGTTGCTCTAGCTAAAAATGTGTTACTAGGGTTTAAGGCAACACATTTGATATATGTTACGACAGCGTGGTTGCAACACCATTTCTTTTATACAGGAACACTAGTTACATGTTACAATAGACCTTGCAATAGCAACATAGTCTACAGAAATACTAATCAAATATGTTACTACAGGCCTCAGTAACATAGTTTTTGAGCTACAGTAGCACGTATGCGTGTTACTAAAGATCCATCCTAACGTAGTGGTTATAATAGATCAAAACCTAGCAAAACTCACTAAAATTTTCAATTGAAACTACAACAAAGAACAATATTTTTGTATGGCTTTTTCTAGATAGGGATGGAAGCAACAAATATAGTAGCTAAGGGTAAAATTCTACCGTGTCAATCTTGAGCTCTGATACCAGCTGATGTTGGGGGAGGGTGCCCAATCTTCCCAATGTAGGATTGTAGATAACTAGCATGTGCAGCCTAGCAATTGATGTAGCCAACCACCATCTCTATATGACAACCTGCAGCACTCAAGTTATTCAACCACACGCTACAACCTTTATATGCTTGCTATCGTGGAGAAGATACATTCAAGCAATCCCAAAGAATCACAAGAACAACATAGTGGCAACTTAAAAATAACATCTAATCCTAATTGGTGATGGAAATAGCTCACACATAAAGAGCAACAAATATTCTACTAATATTCTTAACCATGAACTTACAAATACATGGAGGGATGCCCTCCTATTTAGTGTTACATGGCTTGAGGTCCAAGAAAGAAATGATGTAAGTTCTTACATCACATTTATGATGACATCTGCGATGACCTTATTATGTTGATCTTTTGTGGCTACATGATCTTCTATTGCTATGATAAAATATACGCTTATGTTGTACCATGGCTACAACAGTAGGTACAAGGTACCCTTCTCCATAGGAAACAGCCAAGAGATCTAGGGAGAGAGAGAGCTAGTGATAAAATGAGTGGATCCTCCTCCTCATGCCCCTCTTGGGGGGTTTCTATACATGAGTGGGGTGTGATGGGAATTTTCCATCCTACCCCTTAATAATTACAAAAGGTAGAGGTACATCGGTACATTCCTATGTACTAATGGACCTATTATATATTACATATTGGGCCAGTTGTAAGGCCCAGACATAGGGGGTTGGGCCACCTCTACAACAGGACTCCCTCGACAGCAAGCGCGGAGGTCCCTATAGGCGAGCTAAAATGACCAAAACGTGACCAAACTATCCTAGCCCTCCGTCCCCTGACAACAAGCGCGAGGGTACCGACTGGTGAGCCGATGCAACTGGTAGCTCGTAGCTCCGGTACAGGGTTCCTTAACTAGCCATAACGCAAGTGCGGAGTCTACTAACAAATCATGTTAGCAGAGCAGGAGTGGTGCCGTCCCTCTGAGGTGACGCCTACGAGGAGGTCGATGAATTCGTGCTGCCCCACCGAGGCGATGCCTCCTAGGCGGGCGATGAAGTCGTATACGTACACAACTGATGGCGGGTGGTTGCCTATGAGGCTGGTGGTAAAGTCGATGATGGGGTGAAGCTGACGTGCACGCTGGATGAAGTCCTGACCACAACGGGTCGGACGGAGTCTAAGACCATGGCATGGTCTAACAAAGCTTAAGACCACAGAGTGGTCGGATGAAGTCTACGACCACGGTGTGGTAGGCGGAAGTCTACGACCGTGAGGTGGTCGGACAGAGTCTATGACCATGGCGTGGTCTAACGAAGTCTGCGAATACGAGGTGGTCGGACAGAGTCTGCGACCATGGCATAGTCGGATAAAGTCTATGACCACGGCGTCGTCAGTCAAAAGTCTATGACTGTGAGGTGGTCGGACAGAGTGTGCAACCACGGTTTGGTCGGATGAAGTCTCCATCCACGAGGTGGTCGGACAAAATCTATGACCATGGCATGGTCAAATGAAGTCTACGACTACAGCGTGGTCGGACAAAGGCCCCCCGCCCTTCGGGCTTGATGTTGACAAAGCCGGCGGTGGGACGAAATCTTCAGCGCATGTGCTCCGTCCCCCACCATTCGGACTGGCGTCGATGAAGTCGACGGTAGGGACGAAGTCTTCGGTGCGCTCTCCGCCCCCATCGTTCGAACATGCATAGACGAAGTCAGCAGTGGGGCGAAGCTAATGTGCATGCCGAACGAAGTCCTAACTGCGATGCGGTTGTAAGAGTCTATGACCACGGTTTGGTCAGACGAAGTCTACGACCACGGTGTGGTTGGCAGAAGTCTACAACTGTGAGGTTGTCAGACAGAGTCTATGACTATAGCATGGTCGGACGAAGTTTGCGAATGCGAGACGGTCGGACAGAGTCTATGACCATGGCATGGTTGAACGAAGTCTATGACCACGGCGTGATAGGATGAAGTCTACAACCATGGCGTGATCGGACGAAGGTCTATGACCAGGAGGCGGTTGAACAGAGTGTATAATCACGGTGTGGTCGGACGAAGCCTGCGACCATGAGGCAGTCGAACAGAGTCTACGACCATGAGGCAGTCGGACAGAGTCTATGACCATGGCATGGTCAGATGAAGTCTATGACCATGGCATGGTCAGATGAAGGCCCCCACCCTTCAGACTTGATATTGACAAAGTCGGCGGTGGGACAAAGTCTTGAACGCGCGCTCCATCCCCCATCATTTTGACTAGCATCAACAAAGTCGACGGCAGGGACGAAGTCTTCAGTGCATGCTCCATCCCCCACCATTCGGATAGGCGTTGACGAAGCCAGCAGTGGGGACGAAATCTTCGACGCGCGCACTCCATCCCCCACCGTTCGCACTAGCTTCAAAGTATATGAACGCGATGCGGTCAGACGGAGTGTATGACCATAGCATGGTCGGACAAAGTCTACGACCACGGCATGGTCAGACGAATGTCCCTCACCCTTTAGACTTGACGTCGATGAAACCAGTGGTGGGACGAAGTCTTCGATGCGTGCCCCATCCCACACCATTCGGACAGGCATCGACGCAGTTGGCGGCGGGGTGAAGCTAGCATGCACCGGACAGAGTTCAGACCGTGATGCGGTCAGATTGTGTCTACGACCACGGCGTGGTCAGACGAAGGTCCCCCACCCTTCGGACTTGACGTTGACGAAGTCGGTGGCGGGGCGAAGCTGACGCGTATGCCAGATGAAGTCTACGACCATGGTGTAACATCCTGATTTTCAGAGCCTTTTTGAAGCTTTTAAAATAAAATTCACCATTTGAATTTTTCTGGAATTAATGAAAGCTTAATTGGAATTTTCATTAATCAAAAAGATTTAATATGATTAAAATTAAACATTAACATTTGCCAAAAGTATTTTATTTGTGTTCCTTGTGTCACAAGGAATTTTTCTGTATTTTCTTGGATTTTTCGGAGTTTGTTTGAGCTCAATTTGAAATTTCAAAAAAAAAGGAGAGAGAATGAACAGTACCCGCGCGGTACTGTTCATGCGTCTTCAACCTCCATCGCGATCGATCTGTTCGCTGTACAGTTCCTTCCGATTTTCTCTCTCTTCATAACTTCCAATTCAGACCTTATCTCAATATCCTCCCAAAAGGAAAGTTGTGCCAAATCACGCAAGGAATCCATCCCAATTGACCTCTTTCCATTTCGTTCATCCGTTTGCCTTTTATCTCCTATTTTCCAAAACGGACTCTAAACCGAAATCCGCGAATTGGAGCCGGTTTCTACCCCTTCCAAGCCTATAAATAGGACCCCTTGACCCCTCTAAACTCATCCCAAGCCGTGGCAAGTCCCTCAAAGCTCAGGACGCCGTCGGCATCGAGGCCCTTCGGTCCCGAATTTGCTCGTCGCGTCTCGAGCTATTCGGTGAGTTTTTCTGTGATCCTTTCGCGTCACATTGTGCCATCATATGCCATCTACCTTCTTGCCAAGTTAATTTGGTTTTGGTGCAGCCAATCTCCCGGAATCGAGTTTGCCCCAATCTAGGTCAAGAGCGCTTCCCGACGTCGATTCGTCGCCTCCGGTAAGCTTTATCCCTTGCCGTAATTTTTTTTTAGACTTGTCCCATCGCGTTCTACGCCGTGCTCACTCCCTTTTCCCCAGAAAGCCTCCACAAATTTTCGCCTCCGAACCTCGCCATGGCCGTCAATGGCATCTCGTGTCCCCCATCTACCCGGTGATGTTTTCACCAATCCGTTCGCGTCACTTTGTGCCAAACCATCCCAGGTAGCTACCCTCTAAATAGTTTTAGATTTCGTTCACCGAGCATGAAGATATTAAGTTTTTCCTTTTCCTTCCCGATGTCGTTCAAACGCCGTTTGCGACATCTCCGGTGGGTCTTTGGCCGAGCCAACAATTTTTCTAGCTTCGCCAAGCCGCGTTCTAGCCTGTGCTCACCCTACTTCTCCATGTCCTATGCCCGGGTTTTATTCCTCTCTTCTACCCATGTCGTTGTAACCGCCCGTGCCGTCACCGTACTCCGTTTGGCGTGCCGTCGCTTCCTATGTGTGCCTTAGGTCCCTAGCAACCCATTTTGCTAGTTAGATTCATCTTCCATGCTCCTCTCGCCAGCGCTAGCCTTCTCGCCAAAAGTACTGTTCTCGGATGAACAGTAACATCTGTGAATTTCCAGCATTTTCTCGCCCCGGCAAACTTTAGATCGCTCGTTCTCCTTCGTCTGAACTCCGATCGACCCGATTCTTCTTCCTAAATTCATATAAAATTGAGCTCTATCTTTTGGTTCTGGTTTTGCAGTTTTTGGAGTTCATTTGAATTTTATTTGAATTTATTTTGTTTGTTTTGTCGTTTCGCGCGTAGAACCCGACGTCGTCGAAGAGTTTGTCGAACCGCAGCAAGAAGGACCAAATAGCGCACAAGAAGGCAAGTCTCCTTTGATCATCTTGAACCTATGCTTTTGAAATGTTTTAAATATTTTAAAGTATGTGCATTGCTATTTACATAAAGTCACTAGTTCAATCTTTAGGAATTAGTTATTCCAACTTTGTTATGCCCTCATTTGACATTGATTGCCATGTACCTTGTCACCCTAGAACTTCCTTTGTCTCAATAATGAGATTATCATTAATCTTGGTGAATATTAGAATGGTAGGTTAATGCTTAGTCATGCTATCTAATAACTTTGGAAAATCTTGAAAATGGGAAATTATGATTTATTATTAAATCCTTGTGTTTGAAAGTGAAGTGGCAATCGGAGTTGTCACTGTGATTTTAAAATAAAATAAAAATGTGAAAGATGGTTTAGATTAGGGTGGATGGCTGTCTGGGTTGGTGCAGTAAGCACGAGAACTTGTTAAGTGTATGTTCCACCCTAGTCAATTAAGGACCGACGCTTGTGTTTGTCCAAACTGAGCATTAACCGTACAGCCACAAGTCTATATGGGTACGACCTAGCTGACTAACTTATGATAGTCTAGTTTAGGTGCCACCAGTGGAAAGTGGGTGCCAGGGATGGACTGGTTATCCACAGTGAGGGACAGGGATTTACTGTACTCATATGGCGCAAGAGGGGGCTTCAGATTGGGCGGATTTAACCCTTCTGCGGTGAAACCTCAGCGGGTGGTATTTAGCTAGATTAGAGTAAGGTAAAGGCTTTGTGGTATTTTATCTGGGTCTCATGCCAAAGGAAGCGTGTTGACTTTTAGGATAATTTATCTCTTGTGGGTAAAGTTGTACAACCTCTGCAGAGTGTAAAACTATTCGAATAGCCGTGCCCACGGTCAAGGGCGGGCAAGGAATGCATTCACATGGTAGATTTCTGGTTTTGGATTTAAAAACAAAAGATTTGTATTCCGAGAGTGGAGGGAACTCTCGGAAGGGAATCCTGGCGGATGGAGCCAGAGAGGGTGGATGGAACCCGCAGTTTAAAACTGGACCAATGGTAATTGGTTAGCTAGTGTTGGTAGTTGGAACCTTCACTAGAAAGTTAATTCTGTTAAAACATTTACATCATTAAATTGATGCCTTCGAAAATAATTAGTAGTAATTGAGATTTCAAATATTGCTTTGTGCAAAAGAACCGTATGGCCTTCCTTGGTTAAGCCTTGCATCTATGCATTTTTCCCAAGACTTGCGGAGTACTTTATGTACTCACATGCTACACTTAAAAATAAAATCTCAGAGGAAGTTGAAGCTCAAGAAGGTGACTACGACTACTGCTTCGCTTGTGGCTGCGATGGATTCTTCCCGGAGGACTAGGTCGCGTTTCCCCAGTCAACTGCCTGTGGCATCTTGATGGGTCTACTTTGATTTCACTTTGCTTCCGCTGTGTTTTGATTGTGCGGGGTCTTGAAACCTCCAATGTAATAATGAGACCTGGTGGTCAGTACTCTTTATAATTGTAATAAATTCGTTGTTGGTTATGAATCATTTCTGTTTAACTGTGTGCACTAGCTTTGATCTGGGACTAGTGCAGAAATACACAGAGGGTCCGGGTTTGGAAATCCGGGGGCCCGACAGAGATGGTATCAGAGCCAATTTGACTGTAGGACGTGACCTAGTTAGAATGGTCGTTAAAAAAAAGAGCTTCAAAATTTATTTTATAAAATAAAAATTTAATAATGTGCTATCCTTGTCTTTTCTTGTCTTTCTATCCTTACCTTCGTCATGGCATTCTCCCTTATCTATCTGCTTATTTCCTTTTTGGAATGGTAATTGTACCCCCTTCCCTTTGTAATTTCTATAGATGGCTCAGTAAGGCTGCGTCTAAGAAGCACTTGGAGAAGCTCGTCATCATGAAGGGGCAAGGACTAGCTCTTTAGTTGTAATACCCAAGTAAAGTCTTACGATTTTAGAACGCTTATATATTACTTGTTTGTGTGTTAGGTGGACTGTACCAAGTCTTTGTATACTTGTAGTACAGTCATCCTTAAAAACTGTTTTGCTTTCAAGCTAAGTTTCTTCTAAGTCGTTGTTTGCTTCTCTTTTGTGTGTTTGTTCGGGATGTTGTTTAGTTGTTCCCCTGATCTCTTATCTGTGCTACTTCCCTCTTATCTTTTACTAACCCAAGTTACCGCAATAGTACAAGCTCCAATTCTTTCACCGAAGTCAAAGTTTGGAGAATCCTTCGAGACCTAGAGTATATGGAAGACAACAAATTTATGGAAAGTACTCTTGTCGGGAAAGCTGTCATAATCAGTGCATGTCAAGATAGGTAATTCGAAGAATTGTTGTTACAGTGATGTATTTTGGATTTATAATTGACAAGATTGAATAATATTCGAGTGGATTGAGATAAAAGGTATATTTGTGGATACCAATTGATTATAAATAAATCTAAAGAGTGTCACCTTTGTGGATTGACTAGAGAATAAATACAGAGTTGAACTTGTGGGAGCTAATTAGATCATGGGAAGAGTCTAAACTTTGTCTTGGATTTATTATCTAGGATTGAAAGGAGCAACTGGATGTAAAACAAGATTTTGTTGAAGGGATTATTTGTGATCATTGGAGAATTAGTATTAAGAGATTGATCTAGTAAAGGGAGAGATTAAAAGATTAAGAAGTTGAATTATCATAAACAATTCATGATATCAATTTTGGGTGATTTGGTTGAATCATGAAGAGTAGATGAATTTTGTGGAGTTAATTGATTATCAGAGTTTGGTGGATCTATTGATGATAGGTGGATACTAGTGGAATTCTAAAAGATAATACACTTAGATATCTTGGTGGGTTAATTTTATCATTGCAAAGTGGACTTTGATATATCCATTTGAATTGGTGGATTTAATAGATCATTGTTAGATAATTGGATTTTAACTAATGGGATTAACTAGATTATTTAAGGATGCTAAAATGGATAACCTGCAGGATTTAAATTAATTATGGGAGATAGATTGTCCAATGAGAATTAATTGAGAGATTGTCCGATAAGAATTAATTGAGTTCATTCAAATTTGGCGGAACCAAAATGATGATTATGAAGAGAATGATGTTGGTGGATTAATGAATATTAAATTATGGCTTAGATGATCTTAAAATTAATTGATGATTACTAAAAGGTTGGATTAATTTTATATTATTTGATCAGAGTCATGGATCTGTTGGATTAGATAATGATCATAAAATAATTAGTGGAAATCACAAACTACAATGTTATTGGATTCTTGTTGGAAAAATTATATGGTTTGACGTCGATTCAAATTAGAGCAGAGAGTAAAAGTTAATGAGATTACTTGTCGAAATCAATAAGGTGCATTTGTAGTATATGATTTTGGAATCAAGAATTTTTGAAGAGTTGAAATAATTATGTCCTTCTCGGATGAACACTTGCGGAAGTTAAGCCCTTTTTAGTGGAATCCTGAATTAATCGATATGATAAGGGCAATTGAAGTTAACCCAGAGCTTGTAGGCGACTAAAGATGTACCAATCCGATTTGTTGTTGTCTTCCATATTTCTCAGTTAAAGGAATACTTCAGAGCATTGAACAACAAGATAGAATCTTGAAGGAAGCTGAACGTCACGCAAGAAGCATGACCATAAAGTTCCACAAAGTGCAGAAGAGCAACCATTCGAAGACAAGCAACTTGGGAGCGTGAAGAGGACATAAGAGCCGAGTTTCCCTCTCCTTTCTTTTTCCTAGTCTGTCCGAATCTCGGGGACGAGATTCTTTCTAAGGGGGGTAGGTTTGTAACATCCTGATTTTCAGAGCCTTTTTGAAGCTTTTAAAATAAAATTCACCATTTGAATTTTTCTGGAATTAATGAAAGCTTAATTGGAATTTTCATTAATCAAAAAGATTTAATATGATTAAAATTAAACATTAACATTTGCCAAAAGTATTTTATTTGTGTTCCTTGTGTCACAAGGAATTTTTCTGTATTTTCTTGGATTTTTCGGAGTTTGTTTGAGCTCAATTTGAAATTTCAAAAAAAAAAGGAGAGAGAATGAACAGTACCCGCGCGGTACTGTTCATGCGTCTTCAACCTCCATCGCGATCGATCTGTTCGCTGTACAGTTCCTTCCGATTTTCTCTCTCTTCATAACTTCCAATTCAGACCTTATCTCAATATCCTCCCAAAAGGAAAGTTGTGCCAAATCACGCAAGGAATCCATCCCAATTGACCTCTTTCCATTTCGTTCATCCGTTTGCCTTTTATCTCCTATTTTCCAAAACGGACTCTAAACCGAAATCCGCGAATTGGAGCCGGTTTCTACCCCTTCCAAGCCTATAAATAGGACCCCTTGACCCCTCTAAACTCATCCCAAGCCGTGGCAAGTCCCTCAAAGCTCAGGACGCCGTCGGCATCGAGGCCCTTCGGTCCCGAATTTGCTCGTCGCGTCTCGAGCTATTCGGTGAGTTTTTCTGTGATCCTTTCGCGTCACATTGTGCCATCATATGCCATCTACCTTCTTGCCAAGTTAATTTGGTTTTGGTGCAGCCAATCTCCCGGAATCGAGTTTGCCCCAATCTAGGTCAAGAGCGCTTCCCGACGTCGATTCGTCGCCTCCGGTAAGCTTTATCCCTTGCCGTAATTTTTTTTTTAGACTTGTCCCATTGCGTTCTACGCCGTGCTCACTCCCTTTTCCCCAGAAAGCCTCCACAAATTTTCGCCTCCGAACCTCGCCATGGCCGTCAATGGCATCTCGTGTCCCCCATCTACCCGGTGATGTTTTCACCAATCCGTTCGCGTCACTTTGTGCCAAACCATCCCAGGTAGCTACCCTCTAAATAGTTTTAGATTTCGTTCACCGAGCATGAAGATATTAAGTTTTTCCTTTTCCTTCCCGATGTCGTTCAAACGCCGTTTGCGACATCTCCGGTGGGTCTTTGGCCGAGCCAACAATTTTTCTAGCTTCGCCAAGCCGCGTTCTAGCCTGTGCTCACCCTACTTCTCCATGTCCTATGCCCGGGTTTTATTCCTCTCTTCTACCCATGTCGTTGTAACCGCCCGTGCCGTCACCGTACTCCGTTTGGCGTGCCGTCGCTTCCTATGTGTGCCTTAGGTCCCTAGCAACCCATTTTGCTAGTTAGATTCATCTTCCATGCTCCTCTCGCCAGCGCTAGCCTTCTCGCCAAAAGTACTGTTCTCGGATGAACAGTAACATCTGTGAATTTCCAGCATTTTCTCGCCCCGGCAAACTTTAGATCGCTCGTTCTCCTTCGTCCGAACTCCGATCGACCCGATTCTTCTTCCTAAATTCATATAAAATTGAGCTCTATCTTTTGGTTCTAGTTTTGCAGTTTTTGGAGTTCATTTGAATTTTATTTGAATTTATTTTGTTTGTTTTGTCGTTTCGCGCGTAGAACCCGACGTCGTCGAAGAGTTTGTCGAACCGCAGCAAGAAGGACCAAATAGCGCACAAGAAGGCAAGTCTCCTTTGATCATCTTGAACCTATGCTTTTGAAATGTTTTAAATATTTTAAAGTATGTGCATTGCTATTTACATAAAGTCACTAGTTCAATCTTTAGGAATTAGTTATTCCAACTTTGTTATGCCCTCATTTGACATTGATTGCCATGTACCTTGTCACCCTAGAACTTCCTTTGTCTCAATAATGAGATTATCATTAATCTTGGTGAATATTAGAATGGTAGGTTAATGCTTAGTCATGCTATCTAATAACTTTGGAAAATCTTGAAAATGGGAAATTATGATTTATTATTAAATCCTTGTGTTTGAAAGTGAAGTGGCAATCGGAGTTGTCACTGTGATTTTAAAATAAAATAAAAATGTGAAAGATGGTTTAGATTAGGGTGGATGGCTGTCTGGGTTGGTGCAGTAAGCACGAGAACTTGTTAAGTGTATGTTCCACCCTAGTCAATTAAGGACCGACGCTTGTGTTTGTCCAAACTGAGCATTAACCGTACAGCCACAAGTCTATATGGGTACGACCTAGCTGACTAACTTATGATAGTCTAGTTTAGGTGCCACCAGTGGAAAGTGGGTGCCAGGGATGGACTGGTTATCCACAGTGAGGGACAGGGATTTACTGTACTCATATGGCGCAAGAGGGGGCTTCAGATTGGGCGGATTTAACCCTTCTGCGGTGAAACCTCAGCGGGTGGTATTTAGCTAGATTAGAGTAAGGTAAAGGCTTTGTGGTATTTTATCTGGGTCTCATGCCAAAGGAAGCGTGTTGACTTTTAGGATAATTTATCTCTTGTGGGTAAAGTTGTACAACCTCTGCAGAGTGTAAAACTATTCGAATAGCCGTGCCCACGGTCAAGGGCGGGCAAGGAATGCATTCACATGGTAGATTTCTGGTTTTGGATTTAAAAACAAAAGATTTGTATTCCGAGAGTGGAGGGAACTCTCGGAAGGGAATCCTGGCGGATGGAGCCAGAGAGGGTGGATGGAACCCGCAGTTTAAAACTGGACCAATGGTAATTGGTTAGCTAGTGTTGGTAGTTGGAACCTTCACTAGAAAGTTAATTCTGTTAAAACATTTACATCATTAAATTGATGCCTTCGAAAATAATTAGTAGTAATTGAGATTTCAAATATTGCTTTGTGCAAAAGAACCGTATGGCCTTCCTTGGTTAAGCCTTGCATCTATGCATTTTTCCCAAGACTTGCGGAGTACTTTATGTACTCACATGCTACACTTAAAAATAAAATCTCAGAGGAAGTTGAAGCTCAAGAAGGTGACTACGACTACTGCTTCGCTTGTGGCTGCGATGGATTCTTCCCGGAGGACTAGGTCGCGTTTCCCCAGTCAACTGCCTGTGGCATCTTGATGGGTCTACTTTGATTTCACTTTGCTTCCGCTGTGTTTTGATTGTGCGGGGTCTTGAAACCTCCAATGTAATAATGAGACCTGGTGGTCAGTACTCTTTATAATTGTAATAAATTCGTTGTTGGTTATGAATCATTTCTGTTTAACTGTGTGCACTAGCTTTGATCTGGGACTAGTGCAGAAATACACAGAGGGTCCGGGTTTGGAAATCCGGGGGCCCGACAATGGTGTGGTCGGATGAAGTCTATGACCGCGAGGTGGTTAGACAGAGTCTACAACCACGACATGGTTGGACGAAGTCTACAACCGCAACGCGGTCGGACAGAGTCTACAAACATGGTGTGGTCAGACAAAGTCTGTGATGGTGAGGCAGCTGGATAGAGTCTACAACCCTGACATGGTCAGATGAAGTCTATGACCATGACATGGTCGGACAAAGGTCCCCCACCCTTTGGACTTGACATCGACAAACCCAGTAGTGGGACAAAGTCTTCGATGCGTGCACTCCGTCCCCCACCATTCGACTGGTGTTGACGAAATGAGCAGTGGGGTGAAGCTGACGCGCACACTGGATGAAGTTCTGACCACGATGCGATCGGATAGAGTCTACGACCACGACGTGGTCGGACGAAGGTCCCCCACCCTTCGTACTTGACATCGACGAAGCTGGCAGTGGGACGAAGTCTTTGTCACGTGTGCTTCGTCCCCCACCGTTCGGACAGGCATCGACAAAGTCGACGACGGGGAGGAAGTTTTCGGCGCGTGCTCCATCCCCCACCGTTCGGACAGGTGTCAATGAAGTCGGCTGTGCGGCAAAGCTGATGCACACGCCGGATGAAGTCTTGTCCGCAATGAGATCGGACGGAGTCTATGACCATGGCTTGGTTGGACGAAGTCTACGACCGCAGCGTGGTCAGATGAAGTCTACAATCGTGGCATGGTCAGACAAAGGTCCCCTGCCCTTTAGAATTGACGTCAACGAAGCCAGTGGTGAGGCGAAGTCTTTGGCGCACGCGCTTGATCCCCCACTGTTCGGACTGGTGTCAACGAAGCCGGTAGCGGGGATGAAACCTTCGGTGCGCGCACTCCATCCCCTACCGTTCGCACTGGCTTCAATGAAGCCAGCGGCAGGGATGAAACCTTCTGTGCGCATGCTCCATCCCCCACCATTCGAACAGGTGTCAACAAAGTCAGTGGTGAGGCAAAGTTGACGTGCATGCTAAACGAAGTCTTGACCACGATGCAATCAGATGGAGTCTATGACCACTGTGTGGTCGGACAAAGTCTACGACCGCAGCATGGTCGGACGATGTCTATGACTGCAGCGTGGTAGGACGAAGGTCTCTGCCCTTCGGACTTGACGTCGATGAAGCCGACGGTGGGACGAACTCTTCAGCGTGCGCACTCTATCCCCCACCATTCGGACTAGAGTCGACGAAGTCGGCGGTGGAGACGAAGTCTTCAACGCATGTGCTCCATCCCCCACTGTTCAAACAGGCGTCGACGAAGCAGGTGGTGGGGTGAAGCTGATGTGTGCACTAGACGAAGTCCCGACTGTGATGTGGTCAAACGGAGTCTATGACCAAGGTGTGGTCGGGCGAAGGTCCCCCACCCTTCGAACTTGACATCGACGAAGCCAGCGGCGGGACGAAGTCTTCGGCGTGCGCTCTATCTTATACTATTCAGACAAGCATTGATGGCAGTGGGGGTGAAGCTAACACGCGTGCCGGACGACGTCCTGACCACGATGCGGTTGGATAGAGTCTGCGACCACGGCGTTGTCGGACAAAGTCTAAGACCACGGTGCGGTCGGATGAAGTCTACGACCGCGAGGCGGTTGGACAGAGTCTATGACCACAGCGTGGTTGTATGAAATATATGACCATGGTGTGGTCAGACAAAATCTACGATCGCGAGGCGGTCATACAAAGTTTACGACAACAGTGTGGTTGGACGAGGTGTACGACCGCAAGGCGATCGGATAGAGTCTACAACCATAGCATGGTCGTACAAGGTCTACGACCGCGAGGCGGTCAGACAAAGTGTTTTCCTTTGCCTCTTATATATATACATACATATACTCCATAGAGTTGTCCGGGACGGCAAAGTTCCCAGCGCTTTATACTCCACAGAATATGCTGGGGCGCGAGGCCAACATGCGATTTTTTATACTCCGTAGAGTTGCCCAAGATGGCTAAGTTTCCGGTGCTTTATACTCCATAGAGTACACCAAGACGCAAGGCCATCGTGCAATTTTTTTTACTCTGTAGAGTTGCCTGGGACTGCTAAGTTTCCAGCGCTTTATACTCCACAGAGTACGCCAGAGCGTGAGGCCACCATGCGATTTTTTATACTCCGTAGAGTTGCCCGGGACGGCTAAGTTCCCGACGCTTTATACTCCACAAAGTATGCTGGGAAGCGAGGCCATCGTGCGATTTTTTTATACTCCGTAGAGTTGCCTGGGACATCCATGGTTGTCGGCGCTTTATACTCCACAGAGTACACCGGGGCCAAAACCGCACTGTGCAATTTTTTATACTCTGTGGAGTTGCCCTGGATGACTAAGTTCCCGGCGCTTTATACTCCACAGAGTACACCGGGGCACGAGGCCACGGGGCAATTTTTTATAAACTTATGACCTAGAAGAGATTGAACGAAGCCGACAACCGCGAAGTAGTTGGACAGAGCCTATGACCACGAGGTGATTGAACAAAGTTTGCGATCACAGTGGTCGGATGAAGTCTGCGACCACGATGTGGTCGGATGAAGTCCAGACCGTGAGACGATCGAACAAGGCGTCTACGACCACGAGACAGTCGGAGATGACATCTGCGCAGTGCTCGGCGGAGAGCATGCGAAGTCTTGTAGAGGTCACACGCAGAGCAGGCGAAGTCCTCAGCGGAGACTGCGCAACATCTCTGCGGAGGAGTCAGAGGTGACATCGGCGTGGAGCTCGGCGAAGACCATGCGAAGCCTTGCGGAGACTAGGTGAAGTCCTCGGTGGAGACCGTGCGAAGTCTCCACGGAGGAGTCAGAGGTGACATCGGCATGGAGCTCCATGAAGACGATGCGAAGCCTTGCTGAGACCAGGTGAAGTCCTTGGTGGAGACTGCGCAAAGTCTTTGCGGAGGAGTCGGAGGCGACATGGTTAACTCCAAGCCTCCCTACACATCCAAATACCAAGAAATCATTTTCAGATACAAGTTCTTCACAACTTAACACACATTTGTCAAAATATGTTTCATACAATACTAATGCACTAACCAAACATTATATCAAATCATCCCAAAACCAAATCTCCAAAATCCGAAAAACTACTTCAAGGCTAGTCAGACCACCAACCAAAAGCTAGTCAGACCGATTGAGCACAGTGCAAACGACTCTCTCTGGAATAATACAACCACCAATAAAACTCCGGTCATACCGCTCAGTGTGGTCCAATCAGCAACACATCGGCGATCTGCGGCAACAAGCCGGCATTTAGCTAGCGATCAGACCCGTTTGCCCGACAAAAACAAATGTAAACTTTGCAAAATTTAAATTCTAACAACACAAACTTAGCAATAGTTTATCACAATATTATCGTGGACTTCTCACACAATCTCTCACACGCAAGCAACAACTAGGCTTTGTACACTGATTAATGATGAACTTTACACAGACAGGTACTGAACACGACAAACACTGAAAAGCCTAACTACTGAGCCGTTCGGAGCCAAAGGAAGAAGAGCTGCAGGTGACCTGACTTCTTGGTTGACGAATGCTTGCACTTTACAAAAGTCCATCAGGCATCAGGTTGTCAACACGTATTAACCTGCTGCATGGTACAACACAATTCAGTCCCCATGCCTACTAGGGCTGTTCGTTCGGATTTTTCGGTTTATACGGTTCGGTAAATACGGTTTGATCGGTAAATACGGTTTTAGTATTTCAGGAAATACAGTATTTTTTAAAATACGGTGTGGTATCGGTAAATACCATTTTATTTCGGTTCGGTATCGGTTAATACCAATTTTACCAAAGTTTACGCGAATTGCTAAACTCCAATTCTCTATTCTAGAACCAGAAATTCAGAAATAATCAGAATAGCAAACTAGCATTGGCAATCGAACAGCATCACAGGCTCACAGCAACAGCAATCTTGCAATACAGCATTACATCACAGGCTCACAGCACACAGTAGTCACAGACTCACAGCACAGCCGACGGCAGCAGTAGGCCAGTAGCAGACAAAAGCAAAACAAATGAAAGTATGAAACCAGCTTGGAGCAGTCCAGGCTGTGGCGGAGGCGTGGAGCACCGGAGGTGGCGGAGGCGCGGGGCACCGAGGAGGAGGAGGCGGAGGCGCGGAGCACCGAGGACGGCGAGGAGGCGGATCTGGCGAGGCGAGGGCCGAGGGGCGTCGGTCTGCGGCTGCGCTGATGGTTGATGCGCTCTGCGTGGCGTGCGGCTAGGGTTATTCACTTGTCGACTGCCGCGTGCGTGGGCATCCCCACCACCAAGAAGGCGACCGCCACCAGCAAACCCTAATCCATTCCCACCGCAAATCCACCGGCCACCGGTGAAGGTAAATCACAAAATACTAGCATACTAGCAAATCCCATCGAATCAAGTAAAATAGCCATCAAACCAACCTCTAATTGGGTGGATTCAAGGGGTGAGGCACCAGATCTGGGCCCTAGGCCACGGATCTGGCCGTATCTCACCGTGCGAAGCCGAGCGGCGAGGCGAGGATGGCCCAGGCGGCGCGGTGCCACTGGGACCGGCGACGCGAGGGGAAGGCGCGTCGACGGGGTGGCGCGAACCGTGAAGGGAGGAGGCGTAGCAGAGGGAGAGGGCCGGCAGTGGAGGCGTTAGAACCGGGTAGAGGGAGCCGAGACGATGCAGCACGGAGGAACCGGGGCGGCGTCGGGTTGGAGTCAGCGCGGAGAGAGAGAGAGAGTGCCTAGAGAAGAAGCGGCGGGGCAGGAGTTGAGGCGTCGGGGGAAGGAAAGAAAAGGCAACGGGGAGGAAGAAACGAGGCGTCGACGGCGGAAGAAAAGAGGAGAGTCCCGCTCGGCTTCGCTCGGCGGAAGAAATTGACGACTCTTTTTGTTGCCTTGATTATTCTTCTTTCAGGCCAGCCTGTTCTCTTTCTAGATAGCCTCCAAAGTTTCTTGAATGTTTCTGCACTTCCTTTTGGTCCCAGAATATGGAAAATTACCTGTTGAGGTGTCGAGACTTGAATATATAAATTTAGACCTTTCTATATATTCTGTAGTAGTCTAGAATCACGGTAATACACACGATGAAATATATATATAAAATATCGACCATGATCATGATTAACTGAGAAAGACTCGAATGTTATTACTTATCAGAATAACGATCTTATAGCGAAGCTTACAAATAATAGCCTAAAAGGCTTAACCAGAACTAACAGCAAAAAATAAGATAATCATAGTAGCTATTCGACATGCTATAGGCAATCGACTGAGAAGCGAAGTCCTATTCTGAGAAGTCATCGAAGAATCCTTCTTCAAGTACCTCTGGCTGATATTGTTCTTGTTCAGTAATTGAGCAACAATGGATATAACCGTGAGTACATAGAGTACTTAACAAATCGTTTGTAATAAGATGCAATATAATTATACAAGGCTTACTAAGTGATGCTGAGTAGTTATTTTACGGAAAGCAACAATTTATAGTAATACAATAAATATATTGAAATACATAGTTTGAAAATGATTATTAAATAATTAATTCAAATGAATTGAATAAACCATAAGTGAATTGTCCATTCATTTCCCAACTAAAACCAACCAAACCTAATTTTTATAAAATTCTCCCCCTCATGTGAAATCATCGAGCATTGTCCATAACCGGGGATACGGTTATTTGATTAGTTTTACACTCTGCAGAGGTTGCACAACTTTACCCATAAGACATAATCATTTTATATTGCCACACAATTAACATACTTCCTTTGGTATGCGATAGAGAGTTCATGACAATGCATTTACAATACACAATCTCAAACTGATCTCACCCGCTAAGGTTTCACCGCCGAATAGGCTGACAGACCTATCGACTGAAATCAAGGTTGAAACATCACAAATTAATTATCTAGGTCCATCCCATACTAGGTATGTGGTTGTACGATAAGGCTCAGATCAATGGCGAATAAAGTTAAGTCCTTAGATATTACTCAGGTGAAGCATCCACATCTCAATTTACTATTAGCACCCACCTTACTGCATGATCACTTGCTCAAGTGAAAACCATTTTGGTTTATCCAAACTAATAACACCCATATCATGGTACATAAATTTTATAACTATGGCTATAATCATGATTCAGTATCTCATTAAGTCAAAACTAATTAATTAATCAATAAGTGATGATGAGCCCAATGTAACAATAATCATGGCTAAGCATACCAGACGTACAACCTAAGTAGATAATAGTATTGTATCACTGGATAATTTCACATCCTATGATGATAATGGATTCATGGCATTCAAATTATCAAATAAGGGATTTAATCAAAATTAGTTGTTAACCACCAAGTATAAGGGTTTATAATAAATTAGCAATGCATGGTAATTTTAAAACAAAATAATAATAAGTATATTTGAAACAATAGATTCAATATGATCAAAGGTTACGACTTGCTTATCTTTGCTCAGTTATCACTTTTTCAACTTCAGTTCTGCTTTTGTTCCTTTGAACACATTATCTATCGAGAGAGAAAGAAAACGAAAAAAATAAATTAAAATAAAGTCTAAATCTGTGACCAGCCGTCCAGGTCCAGTGACTCCAATCGCATGGCACCACCACCTTCGGATCTGGTAACACCGGTTCTCTCCATCCCTCCTCCAGATCTGTTATATGTAACTTGAGCTTGAGCTTGGAGCTTCTGAGTTCTGATGATTTGATCTGTGGGTTAGACCATTATATGTAGCATGATAATATCTCATTCCTTCTTTCTATGTAAATGGGCAAAAAAATTAAATCAAAGAAGAGAAGAACAATGTGCAGCAATTTTTTAGTTGCAGTCTTATATGCTTCCAGTGTCAGTTGAAGTTGAACTTGTATGCTTAAAAGCTTTGATCTAAAGATTCTCAATATTTGTACTGAAGTTTGAATTTTAGTTACACTGAATTTTGCATGGTACTGATATCCCCATAGGGGTCAGGTCCCTATGGGGATCGGGGATAGGGCACAATCTTCCCTTGCAATGCCTGGCGGGGATCGGGGTGGGGATTGCTTGGTGGGGGTCGGGGTGCGGGGACATCCCCTACAACCCCCCGTCCCCGTTGCCACCTCTATGCACTCCCTCACCTGAACCTCAGCAAAAGAGGTCCAAGAGATAGGCCCGAATAAAGGAAAGAACAAATGGTAATATTTGACAAATAGGAAGAAAAATAATTCTTATTTTGATACTAGAAGAATCAACACAAAAAAGGTTTTTTTCCTTTTTCTTGTGCCTAATAGAGGATTAAGAAGACCCTCCTAAAAGAAAGAAATCCTTTTATTATTCCCACCTTTGCCTTGAATTCTCTTCTTTTGCACGACATAGAAAAAAGGAATTCTAGACATCTCACAAACAAAAAAAGATTAAACAAACACAAGGCTTTCCAAAAATAGATCATAGATAATTCTATCAATCACCAATAAATAGATCATGAATTCCCGACAGACATGCAAACATTTAAAAGTATATTTAATTTGTTTTCACTAATATTGTATTTTTCATCTAATGGCATTATTGCAGGAGTGGCCCCCACCAGGGCCCTTCAGCCCACCATGTATAGGCCCAAGTGTGCATGTAAGTAAAAGGTAGGCCTAGTTTTAGTTAGGGCACAGTAATAAAAAGTCATGTACGCCCCTAGAGTTAAACCCCTCAAAGAGAGTATTTGTGTAAACATCCTTTCCCGTGGCTAAAATATGACCTTTATGGCACTATGGAGGGGAGGGAAGGATAGAGAGAAAGTGTGAGACTATCAACTACTACTACAACTGTTCTACCCCTCTTCCCATAATCAAATTATCTACTATTGGTGCATAACCGCAATAAGCATTCTACCATTCAACAACAATGATGCATTACACTACATACAACCAAGCACAAATTAAAGATTCTTGTGCACCCATCAACGATAATACATCAACTAGAATAAATCAAACACATTGTTACAGCAAAAGACTACTTAATTAGCATAAAATGGATCATATAATCAAATTAATCACAACACCATCCTTGCATCAATCAAGAAGAATATAATTGAACAAACATATAAAAAGTTCAGTTTTCATAAACAATCCCTAGATTGATTCATATTCACACAAGCATACCAATTCATAAACTTCACCTCCTGATTGGTTCATCCATCCAAAAGACATCTAAAATCAAGTACTACATACAAAAGTCTCTATTTTCATTACATTCAAGTTCAGCTAGTCAAAAGAACTACAAGAGATCACTGAAAATCACATGGCAGCATGGTTGTTGTCGCCATCAATGTCGCCACTGCAGTTGTCCATGTCGTTTACATCAACGTTACCATATCTGGTGAATATTAGAGTTCATCTGCCTTGATTCATCCATTATAATTTGAACCTATTATCATAATGCCCATGAGATGTCTAGCTCAAAACAGCTTCCAAAAAGAACCCTCAATAACACACAAATGTGTTTTTGTAAATAATATCCACAATAAGAGATTCAGTTGACAAATCAGTGCCTAACAAGTATAATAGATGTGTGATGATCTATCGAGTTAATAAAAGTAGTCTGCAAAAAAAGGAGGCAAACAGAGTGGTCATTATATTAAATCCTACTTTACCTGAAGAAGGATGTCAAGAGAATGCTTCGTATAGTCATTTGGATCCATCAGAGCTGACAACAGAATTGGGACAAGTGCAGATATTTCAGGATTCTTTATGACACTTCCAACCTGGAAAAACAAAGCAGTGTCCATTGGAGATGAGGCATAAGAGTGACCTAATGTCTATGATAAAAAAAAGCAAGCATTAACTGCTGGAGGGCTGTCTGTCCCGTTGCTTGAACTTTAGGATGTGTGTTAGTACCTGGCAAAGATATACATATAGCATACATAAAAAGACATGCCAAGTTTTATATGCAGCTGATGAACTTAGAACAAAAATTTTCATCATATACCTCAGTTAGCTTTGGAACGATCTTAGGAAGACACTGAGATAGCTGCTGAGGAGCACAATATGCCATAGCACCGAGAAGTTGAACACTGCTTAGTTCGCCATGCTTTATCTTCTAGGCCCTGGGGAAAAAAGTACACGATACTCATCCAAATATGTGCATTTCAAGAAAAAATATTGAGCATTTATCACACTAGATAAATAAATATACAACAGTTGACATTCGGCCAAAACAAATGTGGCTTTCTATCTGTTTTTTTCCCCGATGGTATCTGAGCTATTAATTAACACAAGTAAAAAAGAAAACTAACACTAGATCAGAGAAAGACACGAGTAGCAAGGGTAGCATTTGAATGACATACCTGCAAGATAACAAGCACAGTGAACCATTTTGAACCAGACAAAATTAGTGCGATGTTCCAATGCAAAAATTAGTGCGATGTTCTCTTTATAACCCTAATAAATGTTCTGCCTCCTAGATTTACGTGACATGTTTACCAGGCAAATTTTAATCAAAGAAGAGTTTCTGCTATTGAAAACATATTCTATAGAAGCAAGCTTTAAAAGCTCCGCTCATAACATGTATTAAAATGAATTACAGATCATGACTTATTTTAGAAGCTCTACAAAATGCCCCAGGTCAAACAGCAGGAATTCACATTAAGCTTTTCACCCACCTAAATCCTTTTCTACATACTTCAGCACCACTATAAGCACGAACCCTTCACAAATCACAGATATGTGTATATGAATATACCAAGGATGAGATCTGACCGACGGCTCCTCGTGGTGGGGGTACGCCCCTTGGAGAGGGTGTACGCTGCCAGGAGGGTGCACACATCACGATCCCAATGTAGGTGATCTTCTCCCACTTGGCCGTCTCATCTGCGAGAGAAGATCAAAGGCAAAATCCAAATCAAAAACTCACTGAAAAAGTGAAAAGACAGGGAGGCGGGGCGGATTTGGGCAGCGGGACGGCGAGCCAGAGCTGGGGCGTCGGGGGGCAGGGCGGATTTGGGGCAGCGGGCGGAGCTGGGGCGTCGGGGTTGGGGGAGGACGGTGGGGGCTGGGGAGGCAGGACTGCGGGCCGGAGCTGGGGCGTCGGCGGGGCAGCCTAGGGAGGCGGGGCGGCGGGGCGGAGCTGGGCCGTCGGGGCAGATCTGGGGAGGCGGGGCGGACCTGGGGCGGCCGGCGGGGCAGACCTAGGGATGGGGCGGAGGAGGTGGGCGAGGGGATGGGGCGGAAGAGGCGGGTGAGGGGATGGGGCGGAGCAGGCGGGCGAGGGGATGGGGCGAAGGAGGCGGGCGAGGGGATGGGGAGGAGGAGAGCAGATCGATGGGGGCGCGCGGCGGCGGAGCTGGGGCGTCGGGGGAGGACCTGGGGAGGCGGGGCGGCGGGCGAGGGGATGGAGCGGAGAGGAGGCGGGCGAGGGGATGGGGAGGAGGACGCGCGCGGCTGCTGCGAAATTTGGGGGAAACTTAGGGTTTTCTGGCGCGGTGCACAAAATTAGCGGGCGCGACCGGGCTGGATTCAGAAGCCTCACGGGCTGGAAAAGCCTCATGGGTTTATCTTCAATTATCCTCACGGTTCACTTAATACTGTCACAAAAATAGTATATTTCCTTGGCGGCTTAAGGAGCCCGACAGGAAAATGTCTTTTTGTGACGGTGATACGTGGGCCCGTCACAAAAAATTGATATCCCTCATGTTCTATGCGGACCCGTCAGGAAAATTAAAGCCCGTGAGGGATGATCCGTTTTCTAGTAGTGATTAATTTCAACGGGAGAACTGTATGAACTGTAAATTGGGATTATTGCTGCCATCTTTTTTTTTTTTTGTTCATATGTACCGCTTTTGACCTATATATTCCTTGTTATATCTACAAATAGAAAACCCGTTGATTATTAGCGCTCATACTAGAGAGAGTATGGTTATTTCTTATGTCCGTAGGTCAATGTTTGTCAACTGATTAAAGTAGAAACAACTAAACAAGATCGAGGAATGATGTGCGCAAAATAGACAAGTCAATCGGATCCCAAACAGAATTGAAAACCGAATATATGCCATTAATTGCAAAGGCTCAAAAGTACATGTGCATACCTTAGCCGAAATGACAGATTGACTTGAAGGGTAAAGTATAGTGCACCGTACGTCGGCGATAAACTTGTGTATTTATGTTACAATCCCTAAATTTGAGAATTATAATTTTTGGCCCTTTAGTTTGTATAATTAAGTAAGTTAAGATATCTTTAGATCTGATTTAATTAAGGGGGTTTCGAATTGGCTTTTACCGATGGCTTTTGACTGTGGTTTATGATTTTTAGTTAAAAATAAATAGTAATAGCTGAAAGAAATGACTCTTAGAAAAAGGAGGCGAGCGATAGAAAAAGTAAGAGATGCGTGTGCTTGACGAAAGCGAAAAGAGTAGGGGTGTGTGATGCACCCGCCACCCGTGACCCCCCGCCTTATCCCCAAAGCTAAACAGTAGTGAAAAAGTGGAGAAGCCGCTTGGAGAAGTCGGGTATTCGTATTGGCTTTTGTCTTTTCTAAGTAGAAGCCAAAAGTATAAGCCAATATGAATAGGACATGACATTAATGAGATGACACTGACCCTATTCAAGTTAAGGTTTGACCACAGTCCACATATGCCCGTGTAGTAAGGTGAACACACAAGCTAGCAAGTAATTAAATTTGTGCAAATATCCTTGGAAACTTCCTTTCAATTCAAGGAATCACGTGGTCAAATGGTTGTCTCCATTAATTGGGCCAAACTAGTTATCATGCCATCTCTAATTAGCAATTAATTCGAGTTTATTCCTACCATTCCTGTGTATCCAGTCTTGAGTCCTGCCAGGGAGAACAGAGCAATTCGCACAAACCCATTTAATTCGAAGCTGAACCTTTATGCGTAATATTGTTAACTTCTTCCATACAATACGTGCTAGCTAGCTCATCTTGTGAGAAATTTGAACTAACGTATATTCACCAAGCCACCAATTCATTGTTATACTACATAAAATAATCTTTTGCAACTGCACATTATCAACACCTGATACATGCGCGCGCAGGCTCGATCTCCTGATCGATGGACCAGCAATTCATCGTCAAAACAGCAAACGTTTTGCCGCGTCAAAGTCAAAGATCAAATAAGTTTCGGCCTTTTTTGCAGCAGTGTGTAGCTTATACCAGCACCAGATCGAGGGCAGGTAGACAGCTCCCACACCGCGTTGCTGGTAGTTAGCCAACGCGTTATTACTCAGCTTCCCCTTGCAATATAATGCATGCGCCAAGCATGGAAACTTGCATCACTAACTACTTAATTAACTAGTTAATTAAGGACGGTTTGGATCATACTTAGTACCACAGAAATTTCACATGAAATAGTTTAAGAACATACTTAGTACCGTAGAAATTTCACACGAAATAGGTCAATAAATTATGGAAATATTCCTACGCTCTGAACAGGCCCCTCAACATGCGCCTCCATGTAATGCTTCCTTCAATCTTTGCACCACCCTCTCAATACCGCCCTGCACCTCTCCGACCTGCAAGATCACAGCTAGTTCATGAATTGAGTGATCATAATATTGAGAAAACCATATATAATTGCACGCTAAATTTAAGTTCCAAAAAAGAAATAGTAATGCATGTGTTAATGCCTGATGGATTGCGTACGAAACTCACCAGCGTGTGGATGGTGTAGACGGCCCTGGCGCCGACCACGGAGAAGTGCGCGTTCTGCACCTCGCCGCCGGCCTCCGCCACCGCGCGCACCGCGCGGTGGAACGACGCGCCGTCGCTCGGCGGGGCGCCGGTGACGAGGATGGCGTGTAGGCCGGAGCCCAGGTGCTGCACCTCCACCTCCGGCGAGCCGTCAGCCGCCCCAAAGGAGGACCCGGACCCGGAGCCAGCCGCGGACGTACTCCCCGTCAGCTCCCGCTTCCTCTCACTAAGCCTTTCCACCCGCTCCGCCGTCCGCCTTATGTACACCGCCGCCTCCTCCAGCCTGTCCGGCCGCGTCGTCGCCAGTGGCCCGCCCCGCACCGGCTGTCACAAACATCGCATACACATACGAACATGAGTGCGTGTACGTGGCACGAATACATATATGTGCAAACATGCAATTCATGGATGGCACTAACTGTGGCAGAAGGCGCCGCGCCGGCGCGGACGAGCGTGTCGAGGCGGTTGTAGAGCGCGTTCATCTGGTTGCGGCGGTTGCGCTCCACCGTCTTCCGGTCGGGCTTGCCCCCGGCCGCAGCGGCGCCAGGAGGCGGCGGCGGCGGCATCTCCATGACCAGCGGCCGGTCGTGATCAGCGTGTACGTTCGTCGGCGTCTGGGGAGCTGTCTGCCTGTCTCGTGCTGAGCTTGTTCTGTTCCCCGTGCGCCCGTGCTATTTATACGGCTAGCTAATGAATCGGGGGATTTTTTTCCCCCATTTTCATAGTACTAGCAGTCGTCGTCGTCGTCGTCTATGAAGTGCCGTGCACCGCGGAAAATTAAGCACGTTTTTACTTTTTAGAATTAGAACCATCAACACCGTCCTTTTCTCTTACTATATTTGAGAGACCGTCCTTTGAAGGCTATATACAGCTTGAACGATTCATAGTTTTCCAATATCGACAAAACTTTGATCGAGTAGGTCAAAACTTCACGTTTGTTTAAAGAATCAGTCGGCAGCAATGCGCAGAAGGTACTCCTAGCAATATTAACTTTGTACTACGTATCGTTGGCCTTTGCTCACACATTTAAATATACTTGCACCACGTTCTTTAGTTAGGCAAGGAGTATATAGGTGGGTTCTTTTTTCACTACGATTTATAGTTTATGACTATGATTAATGATGTTTAGTTGTAGCATGAGTGTTGGTATGAATAAATCGAATACTGATAAACCACTTTTAAAGCTATCCCATTGAAATGTTTTGTAAAAACAATGAAAATTTTGTTTTATTTATTTATTTGGAGAAAATTATAAGCTGAAAAAAAAGAGTCTTACAGGATGACAAAGAGAAATAACACCGCAGATCGAGCTTGAGAGAAATAACACCGCAGATCGAGCTGGACACACTGGCCGATCATTAACTTCTTCTTTTTAGATGATTACTAACTTCTTTCCGTTGGAAAAAAAATCTTAAATGGGAACGATCCCTATGCAAAAGCTGCCATCGCAGCTTACCGTGATTCGTTCGATCATGATCGAACGGCTATATAAATGGTCCTCTGAAAGTTCTCCGTCAAATTTTGGCACTAAGTAAAGGCCTACATGCGTACGGTTGTTCGATGTTGCGCAAGAGTCAAGACTAGCTGTGTACATGTGCAAACTTCCCGGTGTGTCATATGTACTACAGTCCAATGCTTTTTCCAGGTGTGTATGGACGCTGTTGTTTCATTAGCTGCTTGCACAACGAAATCAGACGTTACGTTTATTTTGCTACATGGCATGCCTATCATCGCGAAAGGAGACATGTTCCCTTCCATTCTGCGTCATTTTGGTCCTACTCTTTTTAGTTTATGGTTTATAATCTTCTTCAAATAAACAAACAGGACAATTTCTCCGTTGTCGTTTCAAAACATCGTATCGATACAACAAAAATTCATTGCACGATCAAGGAAGATTCACTATCTCATAATCTCACCCAATTGGGCATCGCAATTAGCATCTCCTCCCAAACATCAGCAGGATGCTCTAATTTCATAGCCTTCCTAACAAGATCGAACACCTTGGCCGTGTCATCAGCTGCCGGAGAGGCCAATGTCAAACATGGTGCCAACGCTCATCGCCGCTGTCGACATCGAGCGTCGGACCGACCATGCATGAGTCAAGAAAACCCTAGTGGGCGTCCATGGCCACGAACATGTTGAACATCATGTGCGCCGAGGGTAGCTTATGGGAGCACTGGCTAGAGCCGTGCATGCTCGTGCAGCACCACCACCTCGTTGGCGCCACCGATGTACCTCCCATCCACGAATAGCCACGACGCTTATAGAAATCACTCCTACACCATGGGTTCCATTTACATTTTCACCCCTCTTGAGATTGTACTGCTAGTACTGCCGGTGATAGTATAACTAAATTCTAACTAATTGGATCCATTGGATCAAAAAGAATGAACGGCTCATATTCATTTTGGGTACCGTAAAAGAGATCTATTGGTATTTGGCTTGTTCACATAAGCATTCACGTTAAAGCTAAAAATTATCAACTGCAGTCATAAGCCATCGATCGCTGCTTTGAAAAGAATCCACATATTATCAAACGTTTTTTTACTGCTGCATTATACTTGTGATGCGCTACCTAACTAGCAGAGTACCCTAAAAACGTCACCCATCCCATCTAAATTTGTTCAGCTAGCAATCTTCAACCCCTTATATAAGTACTCTACTGCACTAGAACCTGATACCCTCCAGCTTCTATGCATTTCCAAGCGAATACTCCTCCAAAAGCTGGCTTATCCAGTTATATGAAAAGATGGAGTAGAGAGGTTTCGCCTTTTGTTACAAAGTGCTTTGACTAGCTAAAGCTGAAGCTCCAGACAAGAGCCCTGGTTTTGTTTTGAAAGCTGATTTCTAAAAAAAAATCATGGAAAACTGCGCCTGGGAAGGAGGAGGGAGCAGCGGTGCCTACGAGAAAGCTGATGAGATGGGACGGAAAGGCCATAAGCCACCAAAACTAAGCCCAAATGATCACCATAAGTACCGTTCGGTTTGATTGAAAGCTAGTTTATGATTACAATTATGATGTAGTTAGATAAAATTATATTATAGTTTATAATGGCTTATTAGGCGTAACTAAATTAAAATAAAAAACAGGTTAGCCTATCACAGATAATGCAAACGAATACGAAAAAAGAATCGGTAAAAAAGTTCAAAAAACCCAAAAAACCATAAAAAGATAAAATTTAGAAATAATAAAAAATAAATTAGAAGTTGAAGCTCAAATGAACGAGACCTAGACTATGAGAAGGATGGGCAAGACAAAAAGCTTTAAGATTGGTGTCTTGCCAAAATCTGAGGTATGGCCTTCAATAGTTCAACTTCAGGCCCTATCCCATAGAGTTTTATTCTAGGGATCGGATCCTCATTATCATGTACGAGTCGTGTCTTTACGTTTTTTGACCCTTCCACTCCTCAATAACAATGGAAGGCGAGTTGGTGATTTCGTCCCACATGGCCCATGGGTACTGGAGCCAATGAATTAGACCTGTTTAATCCAGCATTTTTTAGCGGTTTCTGACTTCTTGTTATTAATTTTTAGCTAAAATTATACTGTAGTAGTTGTTAACTTTTCTAAATCACAAAAATAAAGAAAAATAAGGGGAAAAAAGGAAAAACATTGTCATATCTCCATAAACAATGCAAAGAAAAAAGAAAGAAAAAAAAGCAAAAGTAAAAAAGCCAACATATTCATTCCTACTTCAAGCTGAAAGCTAGAAATCGAAGTCAGAATAAACGGGGCCTTAAGCTACCCTTGGAAGCTTGAGGGCCAAGTAGCTCCGCCCAGTTTCGGCTCCGAAAATTGTCGGAGGCCAGGCTAGCTAGCTCTGGCTCCGACTGAGAAGCTTGGAGAGGTGCTTGGTACTTCATCGTCTCAAAATAATATATGACATATTTTTTGAATGATTTTCTTCGTAAATATAATGTGTATTTCATATTCTAATACGAAATAAGTATGTTATTTTCTCTATACTTTTAATAAATGTCCAACTTTAATTTACTTTGTATTTCCTATATATATGTCTTGAATATAATATTTAGAGGAAATTAGAGATAGTCTAGTTATTTTATATATTTTTTAGTCCATATACAGAATACAATACATACCATATTTTTAGACGGAGAGTACCTTGCAGCACCTCTAGCAGTCCGTGGACGACCGCTGACTGGCCGGCGAGTGGGAATAACCGGGACCGAATATCTTGACCTCACCTCCAACTGCATGCGGCGCGCGCAGGAGACGTAGACGAGACGCGGACTTACTTATCGCTAGCTTTGCGCTTGCGGCAAAGCGTCGTTTATTGGTCCAGCAGCCGTCCGAACACGATCGGACGATCGGCGAGGGAACTGTTAGGAAACCAGGACTCTATCTGGAGTCCTTATCTGATTGGGCACCCCCACCGTAGACTATAAATAGGGGCCTAGACCCCCCCTCATGATGTACACCCGATGCAATCTAAAGCAATAAAGAAAGACCAGGAGTTCTCTCTACCTCTCTGTGTTCAATCTATTATTCTGTGATTCTGTGATTGATTCGTTCTTGTTCTAAGCAGAGGAATCGCTCGGACTGGTCTCCAGCGTCGGTTCCTCAACACGTTATCAGCACGACTTCGCTCCGGTGAACGAGGTAATCATCGAAGCACAGATTGATTTTTCTAGATCGCTTTTGAATCTGTATTTTCTTTTCGCGTTCTAGATTGAAATTCTACGGTGCAAATCCGCCCTAATCTACCGCGAGCAGACTTGAAGTCGCCGGCACAATGCCGATCGATAGATTATGAAACGGGGTAGATGTTGATTGCACTGTAGAACGATGCAAATCCGTCCTAATCTACCGCGAGCAGATCTGAAATCGCCGGCACAATGTCGATCGGTAGATTCAGAAAAAGGGCAGATGTTGATTGCATCGTAGAAACAGGAAATTTATGCATTATTTTCTGTTCAATAAACTGCACGAGAAATTTGCATTGTCTCTGTTCAGTTTCGCATCTGAAAAACATCACACAGAAAAAGGGGGGAAGGCACTGCCACCGGCCATCGGCCGGCCACCGCGCCCGCGCCCGCACGCGCCGGCGCCGCCGGCCCCACCGCGCCCGTGCCCGCATGCATTGGCACCGCCGCCGACCTCACAGTGCCGCACCCGTGCCCAGTGTCGCCGACCGTCGGCCTGCTTGCAGTAGAGGACGAGGCGGGCATCTCCATGTTGGCCGCCCGGCTAGGCCGCCTCCGCACGCCCCGCACGGGCTCACTTGGCGCCACCGGCGGCCCAGGACTTGCGCCCGAATGCGTCCTGCCTCCTCGCCTCCCGCCGCCGCATCGGCTCACAGCCACCTCGCCCCGATTGCGGCCAGCAGCCACCGGCCCCGCCGCCTTGGCCTCCTCTGCGCCGCCGCATGGCGCTCGGCTTCCCCGCGCCCGCACGCGCGCCGGCTGCCGCTATCGCCCGGCCTTCCCGGCAGCTCCGCCCCCGCACGGGCTACCGCCGCCGCCGCCCCCGCACGGGCCTCGGCACCCTCGCCTCGCCGACCTGCGCCGTCCCCGCTCGCGCCGGCCCTGGCCCCGTAGAGCCGGCCCCTGCCACGCCTCCCCGCCTGGCCTCGCCCGCACGCGGGCCCATGGCCGCCTCACCCTGCCGTGGACGCTGGCCCGAAGCCGCGCTCACCTCGGCCGCCTCCTCCCGTGCGCCGCAGTGCCGGCCCTCGTCCGCTCCCGCCGCTCACCTCGTGCGTCGGCCCCGCCGCCCACCTCGTGCGCCGGCCCCGCCGCCCGCCCGAGCCGGAAGCTCGGGACCCCGTCTCCTCCGCCCGAGCCGGCTTTGGCTCCCGCCGCCGCCACCGCAAGGGGAAACCCTAATCGGGCATTTGAGCCGGTCGGGTGGGCTAGTGGGCCGTGCGAAAGGGGGCAACGGCCGCATGGGCCAAGGCAGATGGGCCGGGAGGGGGAGGAAAAGCATGGGCCGGTTGGGGGAGGGGGAAAGGATGGGCCGGTCGGGAAAGCGGCCCAGCCGGGGAGTGGGAGGAATTTTTGCAGAAAAATCCCCCATCTTTATGAATTTAGTAATTGGCCCTTAATTATTTAATTTCAGTCCCGAAATTTTGCATAGAGGCTTCTGTAATTCCGAAAATTGCGAATAAGTCCTCAAATTTACGAGCGGGTCCAGAATTTTATAGAAAACCCCTCGGTAAATCAGAAAATTGCGCGAATTTTTCTCTAAACTGAAATTTTGCGCATAAACCCCCAGAAAGTGCAGAATTTGCTGAAATCTCATATTTTAGCATAAAAGGGCCTCGGGAATCCGAATTTTGCATCAATTTTTGCATTTGAAGCTTACTTATTTATGCCATTATTATTCTTTGTATTTTCTGTATTTATTTACTGTTTTGGTTAATTGTAATTACTGAAAATTGCTTTTAATCACTGAAATTAGCAGTAAAATTATAGAAAATACACAGAAAATTATGAAACATTACGAGAATCTTTTGTACCATTTATTTACCCGCAGTGAATTATTCTGTGCATGTCTACCAGCAGTAGACTTATACACATTTAGATGACTAGCATAACGAACTAGAAGTTCGAGGAGCTGGCCCAGCATGGCCAAAACTATTTGACGTAGGCATCCGATGTCGAGATTGTGCTTGGAGCCAGGAAGCTCCGCGCTGCTATTGGGATTGGCGGACTGAATGACGCTCAATCCACACCTGAGGAGAATGATCAGGCACTTCATTTTCTAAGGCACCACCTCTGCCTCAATCTCAAGAATGAGTATATGACGGAGAAGAGCGCGCTGGCACTCTGGACCGCACTCCAGAAGCGATTTGAGAGGCTAAAGTACACCATTCTTCCTCAAGCAGAGCGAGAATGGATCAGACTGAGGTTTTGCCGACTTTAAGACGGTCAGGGAATACAATTCTGCCTTGCACAGGATTTGTACCCCAATACAGAAAGTTGAGAAAATCCTTTCATCCCAATGCAGTATAATCCGCACGCAATTATCGTCAAGACGGCTATGAGGAATATGCCGAATTGATAGATATGTTGCAAGTCGCGGAGGCTCAGGACAAAGTTCTCCGTAAGAACTAAGTCACTCAGCCATCTGGGAGCTCCACGGGCCGTGAAGCCAACGTTGGGAGCAACAAGGTGCGAAAGCCCTTAATAGAGAAAAGGGGAAGGAAGGGTAAGGCCGCAGCCCAGAAAGGCAAATCAGATGCTCCACGTGAGAATAAGGCTAGCAAGCCAAATGGGATGGCAAAGGGCACCATGAAGCCCACTCTGCATCGGTTGAGGGGGAGCGCTCTGAGCAGCTACCCGCGCTGATGGTGTTTGAGACCATTACAACAGCAGCACCTCTCTCGACCTAGAAGAAGTCAATGCCATGATTTCTCTTGAAGAGAATGTCACCCCCGAGAAAATAGCAGAAGAAGTCTAGTGCACTGAATGCATTTCGACTCTAATTGTCATTTATTTTGTGTGGAAGAATATGTTAGAATTTGCATGGATGGTACTTAAGAATTGTTATTTTCTCGTGATGGTTGGATGATTTTTGGAATAATTCATTCATTTATTCAGTTTATGATGGCATGATATGTTCTGATATTGGTGTATTTTATTTTATGTGCTGATTGCCTTCTCATGCATATTAAATACCCTATATTAGAACGTGTGTAGCGCCCTATGAAGGAAGTGTGCTTAGTCAGCAGCGGCACAACGCATATCATCTTAAGAGAGATTGAGTATTTTCAGTCGATTCGTAAGAGCATTGGCAGCCTTACGACAATCGCCAGAAGCGATGCATGTATAATTGGTTCCGGAAGAGCCACATGGGCACAACTTTGGTCATTGAAGAAGCCTCATTGTACCCAGAATCGACTAGAACTCTCCTAAGTTTTAAGAATATCCGCGCAAATGGTTTCTGCGTTGAGACTAAAGAAGAGTACGGTAAGGAATACCTGCTCATTACGAAGCGCGAAGCAAATAGAAAAAGGCATTAGAAAATCTTCCTGGGCTATATTATACCAACATTAAAGCGCCTGCAGCGTACACTGTTCTGAAGACAGTGTTTAGAAGCTCTGAACTATTCTGTCTCTAGCATGACTAATTAGGCCACCCAAGTCTTATGATGATGAGAAACATAATAAATAACTCGTATGGGCATAATATTAATGTGAATAATTTCCCGAATCATAAAGATTTTGTGTGCCCTGCATGTGCCACCGGGAAACTAATAATTAGACCCTCCACTCTGAAAGTGAAGGATGAAGTCCCTGCATTCCTGAAACGCATCCAGGGAGACATTTGCGGTCCCATTAAGCCCATCTCAGGGTCATTTCAGTATTTTATGGTGCTCATTGATGCTTCCTCGAAGTTGTCATATGTGGGTTTTGTTGTCCACAAGAAACCACGCCTTTGCAAAATTGATCTCGCAGATCATTTGTATCAGAAATGTGTTTCTGATCAAGTCCACCAGAATGGACAACGCCGGAGAATTTATTTCAAAGGCATTTGATGATTATTGCATGGCGATGGGAATTGCAGTTGAGCATTCGGTACCGCATATCCATACCCAGAATGGTTTGGCAGAGGCTTTAATTAACAGAATTAAATTTATTGCCCGACCCATCTTGCATAATTGTAATTTGCCAGTTACATGTCGGGGACCCGTAGTCCTACATGTAGCGAATCTCATCAACCTTAGATTTTCGGCCTACAACATCCATTCACCTATGCAACTAGTGCAAGTGTCACCATCGAAAATTTCCCAACATTAGGGGGAGGAAATCAACCCCTTGATGAAGAATGTCGGGAAATTATGTGGCAAGCCTGGGGAATCCATGCAGATGACCCGCGCACTAGAGAAGTCCAGAAGACATTACATGGCAAGCCACAGGAATTCATGAAGATGACCCGCGCATTAGTGAAGCAAATAGAGAAGTCCAGAAGACAATAGAAGTCCAGAAGACAAGAGAAGTCCAGAAGACAATCGATTTGCAAGAACTAGCAAATCAACTGCCTGATCATTTTAGTGATTTGAAGAGCGTGACTAAGTCGCATGTGCCTGCACGCACTGCACCGGAGAGGGTTGAAATACCAAAGAAACAGAAGGTATCCCTAATCTCGTCCAGAGGCCTCAGAAAAATAAAAAAAGAGGACGAGAACTCCGGTTCCTCGAATCTTTAGTAACCGGGGACGCCTGGTGAAGAAGGATAAGAGGGATTTATCACAGCCGATCATTGAAGTTCCCCAGAATGAGAAGGGGAGCCAGTTGAGACCTGGCACAAGTATGACACCTCCAAAAGAGGGCATACCGGATCTGAATATCCCCATCGGCATGGATGTGTGCGCACACGTCGGAGCCGAAAAACTAAAGGGACTTGCCACCGCAATTGAAAAAAGCGATGCGCAAGGTGAAGCTCCAGAAGAAGCAATCGCTCCAGAAGTAGCAACTCATGAAGAAATAGCTATAAATTATGTGCACACGGGAGAGTCCCTGAATAGGACAACAGCTAATATCGATATCTACTTCGCAAAGAAAATTGCCACCATCATCGATCTTGATCCCGAGCCTGCATCGCTCGCTGAATGCAAGAAAAGATCAGATTGGGAAGATTGGAAGAAGGCAATAGCAACTGAATTGCTATCTCTGAATAAAAGAGAGGTGTTTGGGCCCGTATGCCGCACACCTCCCCACATACACCCCGTTGGGCACAAGTGGGTATTTGTTCGAAAGAGAAATGAAAGAAATGAAGTAGTGAGATACAAAGCAAGGCTGGTAGCCTAAGGTTTCACTCAACATCTTGAAGTTGATTATGAAGAAACCTACTCCCCAGTCATGAGTGGAATTACCTTTAGATATTTGATCTCAATGGCAGTGAACTTGAACTTAGAAATGAAATTGATGGATGTTGTGACTGCATACCTTTACGGTAACTTGGATTCGGAAATTTATATGAGAGTCCCTGAAGGAATACCTCTCCCGAACCAAGACAGAGCAAATAGAAAACTGTACAGTGTGAAACTCAGAAAGTCACTGTATGGATTGAAACAATCTGGAAGAATGTGGTATAATCGCTTGAGCGACTTTCTCTGCAAGAAAGGCTACACGAACAATGAAGACTGTCCTTGTGTGTTTATACGGCGATCCCAGAATGGATTCTGTATAATCTCTGTGTATGTAGATGATCTGAATATCATCGGGACAGCCGAAGACATAAAAGAAGCAAGCTCTTACTTGGAGTCAGAATTTGAAATGAAAGATTTGGGCAAGACCAAGTTTTGCTTAGGCCTGCAGCTTGAGCATGTCCCTGAAGAAATCTTGGTACATCAGTCGACCTACACCCAGAAGGTGCTTGAAAGGTTTGGCTTCAAGAAGGCATACCCATCGAAAGTACCGATGATCGGGAGGTCTTTACAGCAAGAAAAAGATCCTTTTCGACCTAGGGAAGAGGGGGAGGAAGTCCTGGGACCAGAATTCCCATACTTGAGTGCAGTGTTAGCACTCATGTACTTAGCAAACTGCACTAGATCGGACATTGCATTTGCCATGTACCTGTTGGCAAGGTACAGTGCAGAGCCCACCAACAGGCATTGGCAGGGCATAAAGGACACCTTCTAGTACCTTCAAGGAAGCAAAAACATTGGATTGTCTCACAGAAAGAATCAAGATCTGAACTTGATTGACTATGCAGATGCTGGGTACCTGTCTGACCCGCATACCGCTAAGTCACAAACAGGCTATGTATTTCTGTGTGGTGGAACTGCAATTCCTTAGAAATCGTCTAAGCAAAGCCTTATAGCTACTTCGATGAGCCACTCAGAAATTATAGTACTGTATGAAGTTGCACGAGAGTGCGCTTGGTTCCGCTGAACGGATCACCACATCCAGCAGTCATGTGGAATGAACATTGTGCAAACCCCCATAATTATCCATGAAGATAATGCAGCTTGCGTTGCACTAGTGCAGACGGGCTATGTAAGCATATCAACCCCAAGTTCCTCTATGCTCATGAATTGCAAAGATGGACAAGATTAAAGTACTGCACACTAAGTCATGTAGACTTATTCACCAAGTCACTCCCCGCATCTAACTTTGAAAGGTGCGTGTGAGGGATTGGAATGATGAGACTTAGAGAAGTGCAGAATTCAGGGGGAGAATTCTCTCAAGCCCATTATTAAATCTTAATCCTGAAGGTTAAGTACCCAAATGAGCAAAGTCCTGAAGACTGAATGAAGTTGGGTGAATTGCACTCTTTTTCCCTTGACGAGTTTTCCAGGAAGTTTCTCGACCAAGGTTTTTAATGAGGCAATTCGTGCATCGCAGCATTACATGTATCATGTACTCTTTCTCCAAATTTTTCCCACTGGGTTTTTATGGAGTTTTGATGAGGCATGAGCATGTTGGGTGAGTGCCCAAGGGGGAGTGTTAGGAAACCAGGACTCTATCTGGAGTCCTTATCTGATTGGGCACCCCCACCGTAGACTATAAATAGGGGCCTAGACCCCCCCTCATGATGTACACCCGATGCAATCTAAAGCAATAAAGAAAGACCAGGAGTTCTCTCTACCTCTCTGTGTTCAATCTATTATTCTGTGATTCTGTGATTGATTCGTTCTTGTTCTAAGCAGAGGAATCGCTCGGACTGGTCTCCAGCGTCGGTTCCTCAACAGGAACAACTGTTCTCTACTGTGTGGACGGCAGCTGATACGGCTGGCTTGGCCGGAGCTGAGCGTAGGAACTCTCCACGTGTGGTCAAGATTGCCTGCCTGTCTGGGCGGGTCAAAGGACGACGTGGAATTCTTATTCCCAGATGAAGTATGATCGTGACGTAATCAATCGAGCCAGCAGGAGGGTTGCCCGTTTTCTCAGGAATACGGCCGCCACTCGGTGCCTTGCGTTCTTTTTTTTTCCAGTGATTTATAGTTTATAGGTATGATTTATAATTTTTTGTTTTGGTATGAGTGTTTATATGAACAAATTGAATACTAATAAATTATTTTAAAAAATTATCTTAATAAATCGCTTTAAAATAATAATAGAGAACCATCTATTTAATAATTTGAGAGAAACCATAAGCTCGGAAGAACTTGGCCCGCACGCGAGGCAATCCCACTGTAGTCTCTCTTGACAACAAGAAGGATCCGTTCATTGCGGTCGCTCTTTGATGTTGCGATAACGCAATGCTGGAAGGCAACTGTAGGTTCATGGAGCCGCCCGTCCAGCCGGCCGGCGGCGATTGATCTATATATATGTGGTTATGGACGGAACTAGACTCAGTTTAAGCTCCGGACTAGGCCAACTAGTTTTAGACTGATATGGGTTTTCATTTCTAACCTTTCACACTTAAATCAGTATTTTCCATAAGTTTTGGTTTTTAGATCTCGAGCTATAAGCCCACATAATCACAAAATGCTACATGTCCCGGTTTGCAAATACGTGCAACGTGGGCTAGCTAGCTGGGCCTAACACCTGCATCTATCTTGGTGCATGTATGATGAAGATGTCCACGCCTCCACGGCATATATGTCTTCGTCAAAAATATCTGACAATTTTTCCTCAGAGTCTTAGCTATACTAGTAGTGTGCCCGTGCTAACGCTACGGTAAAATATAAAACAAGATAAAATTTGTAAAAAATAAAACGAACAATCAGATTCATTAAGATTCACGTCTCATATATTGTATAACCAAATATTTTTGTCACATAATGAATGTCACATAACGACTGATCCTTTGAGGAGGCGACAACATCATTGGACTCACCCACCGACGACTTTCTCCATCCCCACATTGTTTAAACTTGAGGCTACAAAGAAAACAAACATTTTTGTCACATAAAGAAATATGAAACACAGTAAGAAAATAGGTGTTTGTGGACTATTTACTTACCACATCACCATGCTAGGACGTCTTTATACACAATATTTTTGGTGCTCTTGCCTGATGTATCTACTTCTTTCTTTGGTTTGGCCAAAATTCTTGTCATTTTGTCTTGATACACCCCTTGATAGCGCGGCATAAAGCTGTCCATGTGAGAAAACAGGCTCTGGAAGGTAGATGCCAACATTTGGGATGGTTTGACCCTGTGCTTTGTTTATGATCATTGCAAAACTCAGGCGGATCGGGAATTGTTTCCGCTTGAACTTGAAAGGAAGTGAGATATCATCGGACGGAGCCATAGGGATTCTAGGAATGAACACCCTCTTGCCTGCATGGTGGCCACCAACTATTTCTGCATCAATTGCATTGTTTTGGAATGCTCTAACCATGAGTCTTGTTCCATTGCACAATCCGTGGTTAGGATCTAGATGCGGAGAAGGATCACATGGCAGTGGATTTTCACTTTGAGCTCATGTGGAGGCAGACCATTTGGAGTGATGGAGTTTAGGAAGTCAATAGGGTAGTTATTTCTTGAATCGTCATCGACAGAGTCGAAGCTATGAAAAACCTTTTCCTCGCCTGGAAACTTGTCAATCATCTTTGCATTTAGCTGATCTACATGTGCATTTTTGGTAGAAAGAATGGCACGTGTGCTCATATAAGCTGTTGATCTTGCATTTTCCTCAAGTGATGGAAAGATTTCCTGAATGAGTTTGTTTACTGAATCTTCGTCGTCTGTATATCCAATTACAATATCATCTGGTAGGCGTACATAATCATCTCCAATCGTCTCTTTGGTGCCATTTCCAATTCTGAGTAGGTAATCTGAAAACCATGGGTCAGATTGAGCTCTCATGTTACGTGACAATCGTGTCTTCCTTATATTGTCCCATAAATATGATCTCTGCAGCGTAGCATCTGTTACCTGTGCTCTTGTCCCACGTGTTACCACAGGAAGCACCTGCCTAAAATCTCCACCAAATACCACAACCTTTCCCCCAAATGGCAAAGAACAATCCATAATATCCTGTAGGGACCTATCAAGACACTCGACAGCTTGACGTTTTGTCATTGCAACCTCATCCCAAATAAGCAAAGATGCCGTGCGCAGTAACTCAGCGGTGCCACTTTGCTTTGTGAAGTTGCATGTGCTATTGTCAGCAAGCTTAATTGGGATTTTGAACCTTGAGTGTGCTGTGCGTCCTCCAGGCAATATTGACGCCGCAATACCGGAAGTTGCCGTTGCAATTGCTATTAATCCCTTTGAGCGGACTCTAGCAAGAAGTGCCTTGTATAGGAATGTCTTTTCTGTTCCTCCTGGACCATCCACGAAAAACACCTGGCTCTTCTTATTCATGACATGATGTATGATTTCATCAAATCATGCACGCTGCTCCTTGTTAAGGGATTTATATATATCCAAATGTTCTTGGTCGACACCCACAGAAAGTTCCTCCCTAACCTCTCTCATTATGTCGTTGTTAAATTCATCTGCATGATACAAAGCAAGACAATACCAGGAATATTTAATACACAGGAATATTTATAGAATAATATATTTGATACCATGTAGTTTATCAAAAAAGAATTGTAAGTTTTCATGCAATAAGATATGCATCTGTGTCCATTCGCTTGAGTTTTATTGGGTGGGGGAGGGATTACCTGTATCATGGACCTCAGGAAGATCATAATTTCTGATATCCTTCCCCATTGACTGAATTAAATCTCGAATGTCTCTAAGCACCATTTGTTCTACTACTGCAGTGTTAGGATTGTCTCTGCTGTAATCTTCAGACAATGATGTCTTGTGTTTGTCCCACAGACCACGAATATTGGTGGCCTCACAAAATACAAGAATAGTCGCAAATAACCGTCGCAGAGCATAAGGCATCTGAAAATTTGTTGCCTCACTCAAGTAGTCACCTAGCGTCTCGTCCCTTTCTATGAGTCCTCTCTTCTCGCATGCTTCCCTGAAAGTAGAGTAAGTGATACCCGCTATTGTTTTTAGATCATCATAAGAGGTCGCACCTCTTACATGATTTAGAAGCACCCTCAAGAAATATCTCTCACCTTCAGCAGGGTTAGCATACACAATCCGCCCAATCTGTCCTTTTTTCTTTCTTCTTTGCCACAACTTGCTACCACCGATCCACCTGTAGTGTTCTGGAAGTTCTCTGTACAAAAATTCCTTGCATAAGTATCCACTCGATTCAAACTGAAGTATTCTGTGAGTGTTGTCATAGTTGCAGATGGCTCATTGACAACATCTTCTAGATTTTTAGTCTCATCGACAATAACAGATTGCATGTTAGGTAGATGACACTGGAGCTGCAAGACAGCGGGATACACACCAAAAAGATGGAATCCAAAGATCCTATGTACCGCTTCTGGTGGTGATATGTATCGAGCATCCCTGTACTGACGTATTTCATTGATAACTCCAGAGGGGTCGACTGAGAATGAGGCACAGTCATGGCCTTTGTACACATATTTGAACAGGTACTTAATAGCTTTGATGCTGGAGCAGGCTTCAACGTTGATGTGACAGTTATACCTCATCAATAGCCCAGGATTATACGGAACAACCCACCTATTGTCCAATTAAGCCCTTCTTATTTTCACACGTTGTCCATCATCCCTCCTTCTATACAAAGGATGTGAATTACTACCTTGTTGTGTTGCTGCACAAAATTCTCGAGGATAGCGAAAGCGACACTCTCCATCTACCATACAAGCACACTTTGGATTCAAGACTCCACATGGTCCATGTAGCATATGCTTGATGACCAGATCATGCAACACAGGGTACTTGTCCTTGTCTGGTATCTCTGCAGATCTGAATTTATCATATCCATCTGGGCTTGTTAACTTACTACCTGATTTCATGATCAAGAGGATGTGCTCGTGTGGAAGTCCTCTCTTTTGGAACTCAGTAACATGCACATATGCTGCAACCTATCCAAAATATTTTTTCTTGATCAATAAATCTTTCATCGAACGTAACTTGGCTCTGTAAACCCTTGAAACAAGGTCTGGCCTATCTTGTGGTTTTTGCCCAGGTTCAAGATGCTCTGTAATCTCTTCCCAATATGGATTGCAAGTCATGGTGATGAAGTAATCTGAAAACGCTGTACAATAGCCATTGCATTGAGAAATCTTTGCATCATGTCACGATCACCACCACGGAAGGTACGGGGCAGCACTATTCTCTTGCCAACTTCTGAAGCTCTTGTCTCACCAGCAGAAATTACATCAACCAAACCCTATATTCAGGTAGATAGTATAAGATGGATGGCTCATGAGTGTCAAAATTATTATGCATGAAACATTGGCAAGTAATAAATTGTGAAAATACATTCACCTGATATAGCTCAGCACGTATTAGTTTCTGGTTATCAGGGTTAGAATACCAATCAAGCCTCATAGACTCAATCTTGATATACATGTCTACAGCCCATTGTTGGAAAAGCCTCCCTCCGAACAACAAGATGTTAAAAAGCCCCCTTCTAACTTGCATCAAGAAACAATAGTATTCCCTTGCTGTCACATATCTGCCAGATTGGTTCTCTTCTACCAGGCTACCTAATAAATCGCCTTGTTGTATGTCAGCATCGTTTTCACCATGATCTGTGTCAAAAGGGAAAGTATTAGTATATAATACACATGCATTAGATCAAATAAGATGCCGTACAAATGGTGTTAATGTAGGTACTTGTTGTTGGATCCATAGTAGTGGTTGTTTCCCTAGCAGGCACCTCAGCATGTTGCTCTCCATGATCTGCCCCCATAGGAAAACTATTTTGTATGTAAACCAACATTAAATTAAACGTGAAAAAATAGAGCTTCGGTAGGTACCTGTTGATCCCGTACAAGTGCCTGCCCCCATGCCGGACAAATTATTACAGGAAGAGGAATGAGTACCATGAAAGGTAGAATCATCATTGTACGGCATAAACTTATTCCAGCCAGTTTCCCCCCTAGGGAAAAACAATGGATATGCCAATGGATCATAACATCCATGATAAGCTCTAATATAGCGTGGGCGATCCCCTCTGGCATACACAAGCACACTCCTATCAGAACTTCTTTGTGGATCATTGCCTTCTGACCAGATTGCTGCAACCTGTGAGGCCGTTGGAGCATTGTACCTATTTTTTTTATAAGAAGTAAGAAATAATAATCATTTGGTTAACACAGTCATACTAAAGAATGCGGTGTATTAATAACAACATTATATAAGTAGTAAATACATAAGCATGTTATCAGTACAAAAATAAATTGCTCACCTTCGCTGGTCAGGCGTGACATTAGTATTGAGCTCAATTACGTAGTCATCAAGATTGGGAATAGCTCCAACTCTATTGAATGTCTGTCCGTATGGGTTACCTTCTAGTATTCTTAAAACATTTCTTATAAGGTTGATATCAAGGTCAGGAGATCTTCGCACTCTGTGGGATAATGTATCATCTTCTGTATCATAAAAGTAGAGCTGCAAGTGACGAGGGCCTTTACAACCTGGCACCAGATGGTCCAGACGATGGTACATGGCACCATGCACACGGAATGTATATATACCAGTACCAGCTGCGGTGGCATATCGTCGATCCAAGCTGACTCCAAGGGTTGTAAAGGATAAATGAGAGTTGATGTAGCGTATATGTTGTCTAAAATATTTTGCATCATTATCAACCCTCTCGCTGTGTTTAATGTGGAGTTCCACAAGATTGCAGGGAGCTTGAACCTAAACGTACTTATATCATCCTGAAAATATGAGCAAGTGCTGATCTATTAACCGATTATTTGACAAAAAAAAGTGACTATGTTTAGAAATCTCCCTATGAATTACGTGGGTCACATGGTTAGATAGAGTAATTCCAGTCCAATACTCCATATAGTTGATCATCCATAAACCACAACTTACCCTGTGCAAAAGTGAAAAAAACTAACGTGAGTGATACAGATACCGTTGCAAGTCAGGCAATGGCATACACAACAAGTCTGATGATCTTTTACCCATCTGTTTGCATTCTCTCAGTGATCTTATCTATAATTGGCCAAGATGCCACTTTAATATCTGCCCATTTATCTCGGTACAGCTGTGTATGCTCTGCTGCAAGTTTTATTACTCTTTCCAGTCCTCTTAACTGTTGTGACCGAAACACCAAGATTTAGAAAGGAATATTAGAATTAAAATACAATATGAAACTATATATTAATCATTAAGCCCTACTGTAGTTTTGAGATCTCGACGGTCCGATAGTTCTCGTCCGAAAGAATCCAAGACATGTATCTCACATTTTTTAGCATTCACAACCGCTAGGTACCAGTGAAACTTCTCAATATTAATTGGAAGGAACACATGCACTAACAGAGTTTTATCTCAAATTTTTCTTCTATCTTTAAATTAACAAAATTAACATCTGCATGATATTATATATATAATAATTATGGCATCGACAAGTTTACCATATCAGTGTGTAAATACTTTTCGACCCTTGTATAATCTACGTCATCTTTATAGTTCAATGCCACCTTAGGGTCTCCGTCACGTTTTAGCAAGCTGGAAATAAATGTATTTTCTAAATAAACATCTCCACCTTCTCTATGCTGTAGGTGTTCTTCATGCCGGATACAATGAATATAAGCACTTAGGACCTGCAAATTTTTAATTTGACAGTAAAGAATTGAACCCAGATATTTGGTATACATCAATCAATGCAAAAGACAGTCTTAAACATACTTACAGCGCCATTCACTTGCTCGCCGTCACGGAAAAGACAATCCATGTCATCTCTGTTTACCCAATTATTATCGATGTTGACGAGTACCCTTTTTTCTGGTGTTGCTTTCATGTATTCAATTATGTCAATTGACCAACAGAGGCAGTAGATTAACTCAAGTTTTAGTTTTTTTGTTGCTTTTGGGCTTAAAATCACGATTCGATCCTCGTCTACTCGATTACGCAAAAGTAGAAGTGACGTTCTTCCTGCAAAACTCGAGTAATCACAAGAATAACAGAGATATTTTCAAGAAAATTGCCCAGTTCTCTCGAAAGACAGCTCATATCATATACCTAAAACAAGCAATATTAGCTATCTTGAAAATAACGAGGTCTCCTCAATACAATGAGAGTGCCGAGGTATTTATGGTGTCTCCCCCTCCTTATGAACACACAAGTCAGGGTCTAAGGCCGACTAAGGTGTAGCTCATTTGAACTGAAAATGGTGGTTTATGATTGAAATTGCACTGTAACTGATGGTGTCTTATTTGGCATAATTAAATTTAAAAATTTTAAAAATAGAAAAAACAGGCTAGCCCATCATGGACAATGTAAACTAATACGGGAAAAAAGAATCGATAAAAAAGTTCAAAAAAATCTAAAAAGGCAAAAAAATGAAATTTATAAATAATACAAATATTTATCTTTACTATTATAAAAGTGTGAGTTGGTGGTTGGTCCATTCTCCTTCCCTTCTTCTCAGCCATTCGATTTGATCTGGACCATTCGTCTCTCTCATCCTCTCTCTCAGGATACAACCGCCCACCCCTCTACTTTCCTCATCTCCTTGTGCATTCTGGCCACTTTTCTATCTCTGTCGCTTGCTCTTTAATGTTTGATGTGTGAAGTTGATCAGGCAGTAAATTTTATCTTATTATTTTTATGATTTTATTATAATGTACGGGTCTCTAACTAGTTAAACTAAAAGTTGAAATCGAAACAAGTAGGGCTAAGTTCTGACTTGGCCTTCAAGATCGAACGGGACTCAACAGAGAGAATAAAATATACAACCGATCGGTTCCGCTAAAGGCACGCAGGCCACCTTTGTCTATCCGGGCTTCCTCTCAAAACCCAAGCGGTTTTTCTTTGAGAAGCCGGCTTCTTTTAAAAGGAACGTAAGAAGCCAATCCGAGTCGGTTCGCTCGGCCCTTTTTCTTCACGCGATTTTACAGCTGGCCGACGAACAGATCTGAATCCCATCCTTTTCTCTCTTGTAGATCGAGCGCACCAGCCAAACCCAAACACTTTCCTTGTTGTTATCACGCAACCAACAAGCCGTGCATGCATGCACGCAGGCCGTGCTTCTCCTTTACATCCATTTTCCAGCTCACATGCAGAACCGAGAACCACCTTGGCTTGTTTTGTATGCAAAGGACAAAAATAGGACTAATATATTTGTTTCCTTGATTCGTAGTACCGTCGGTTGTGGATGGCAAGACCTGAGCGTGAAGCCCAAAACGGGGCCACGTGGTAGCCAGAAAATGTCGGTGACGCCCGTACTTCTCGCGTATATACCGGTCTTCCTATCTTGTCATCCCAACTCCGAATATGATGAATAATACATGCATTTTAGATCAACTCAATGAGATCTTCATAATGGTATCGTTTATTCTAATATGCGACACTCTTTTTTTGTCTTTCAAATGCATTTTCACTTTAAATTTTAGATTTATACACATCAGAGTATGAGCCTACATATAATTAAATAAAACAGTTTTAGCTCTATATCTGTAGGTATAATAATTAGAGACCCAATAAAATTAAAGTTCACTGATAATATTATATTTAATATGACTCAATAATTCTTTTCAGTTAAATCATATACTTAACTGAAAAGCGCTAAACATGTCTGCATCCGCATTAGAAATGGTCACATGTGATTTTGGCCGGTATATTTAAAATCGGTATGGTATCTACTATAATCGATTTGTAAACTCTGTTTTAAAAAGATACATCATTTAAAAGATAGTTATTATAACAAAAGATAAAAGTCATAAGTACAAAGTTTAAAAGAACCTATCCATTACAACACATGACTTGCGCATCGGCCCCCTTTTCTTTCTTTCGTAAACGCAGGATCACTTGCATCTGTGGTCTCCCAAGACTGACATGACATTGGCAGCGATATGCTCATACGCATGATACGAAAGCAAGTGTAGTGCGCGACACATCACTTGCGCATCGGTCCCCTTTTCTTTCTTTCATAAACGCAAGATCACTTGCAGCTTATTAATTATTATATCTATTTTTATTTGCTGTTTCAGATATAGACATGATCTTTAACACATATTTGATCATATTTTTTAAATTATACATTAGTAAATTTTATTAAAACTACGATGCTACGAAAGTTGATCATAACTTGTTGATTTTGAATTTGGACTTGATTTGAACCTGATTTATAATTTGAATTTTCAAATTTTGAATTTGATTTTTGATTCAACTTCCAAAGCCGAAAATAATTAAAATGAGCAAAAAGTAAAATTTATTCAAAATTTTTGAACTACTACAAATTTAGGCTATTACATAAATACTCTCCAATTTTGGGATACTCTCACCAAACCAAATACTACTGTCATAAACAAGTCGAACTCGAGAGAGTCTGGCCTCCTAAGCTCGAGCTCGGTAGAAACTCGAGCTGAACTCGAGCGAGTCTGAGTTGGGGTCCAAGCCTGGAGCTCGGCTCAGTCTAAGCTCGAGCTCGGCTTGAATAAGCCTGGTAACAGTAAAAATAATATAATATAGATTATTTTTCTATAATAAGAAAATCTCGAGTTCGAGCTCGGCTCGAGAGAGCTCGATAACAGTAAAAAAAATTCAACATATACTAATTTTTAACAATAGAAAACCTTAAGCTCGAGCTCGGCTCGAATAAACTCGGTAAAAGTTAGTAATATGTCGGATGTAAAAAAAGCTCAATGCTCATAAGCTATTTAAGTTTGGCTTGTTAAAACTTATAAACTCAAAATCAAACCTGAGTTTGTCCTGTTCTTTTCAGCTTTTAAAAGTTGCTTTTCGGCTTTTCTTTAGTAATTAGCTTTTAAACGGAATATCTTTTTAAGATAGAGTCTACTAGTTAATTGTAGAACATATTGTATCGACTTCATTCATATCAGCAAAAACCACATGTGAGCAGTGGCGGAGAGAGGGGGGCTGGGGGGCCTGGCACCCCCCAACCAAACTGTCATATCTACAAAATAGAGGTAAATTGTTTAACTAAAGTTCAGTAAAATCCCCAAAAACGAGAAGAAAATTTATATTCTCTCCGACAGATCACAGAATTCATTATCCTTTGGGGCAAGTAACAGCGTCGAAAAGAGCAATTTAAGCTAACAGTAACTACAGAACTAGCTTCAGTAGACTAGCGGTGGCCACTATTAAGGGTTTTCATCCATGAGATGTCTTCCAAAGTACACTAGAACAAATCACCGTAGCAAAATAGGAAACAAGTTCAGAAAGATAATGAAAAGTAAGATAGAAAAGACGACAAGTTTAACGACAATCTGGGACTCCAACAGGGGGTTTTAAACTTATTGAGGCTACTGCAACTACAGCCTTTTATGAACACTCTTTTAAAATAGCCAGGTTGTAGATGCATTACCATCACTTGCTGATCTAACAAGTGGACTAGTTAAGACTGGTAAAGATTCATCTTGTTCTATGGTGGACAGGTTGTTAAGATTAGTCTTAACTCTTCCGGTTTCAACTACAACCACCGAGAGATGTTTTTCAGCTATAAAACTTGCGGAGACGTGACTTCGAAGTACAATGGGAGATGGATTTTTACGAGATTGTTTGGTAATTTATATTGGAAAGGAATTGGCCACAAAGATTAATAATGATGATATTATTAAGGCCTATGATCTTGCTGGTAGTCGTAGAGCTAAGTTTAAGTTAATAGAGATGTAATTTTCTTTGCATTGTAATTTGTGAAACATATTACTCTGATATGTGACTATTGGATCGGTAAATCCGGCATGATTCATTGGTTCTATTTTACTTGTTGTCCATGTTGGTCCCTTCATATCTAATTTCTGGCTCCGCCCCTGCATGTGAGTTTCTGTTACTCTGTAATCTCTCACGCAAACAGCCTAAAAATTATAAACCGTAACCAAAAATTATAAGTCACAGCAAAAAAAGAACATGCCAAACTTTCTTTGCAGCTCCACCGGATGCTTCCCGTTTGTCTGTCTCCGAAGACTGACGTGACATATGTAGCAAGTGCAGTGCGCGACACATCACCTGCGCATGGATCTCCCTTCGTCGTTTCTTTCTTCACAAACGCAGAATCACTTGTAGCTTATTAATTATTATATTTATTTTTATTTATTATTTCAGACATCGATATCATCTTTAACACATATTTGATCATAATTTTTTTTGTAATTATACGTTAGTAAAACTACAATGCTACGAAAGCTGATCATAACTTGTTGCCTCTTCTCGATCTCTTCGAAAGCAAAGTTGACCATCTTTGGATGATGGTGAGCTAGATTAGTGCGCGACAGATCACGGAGATCGACTTTAATTAATTCTTCTTCTCCGGTCTTCCCCTATCCGATCCGATTCGTTCGGAAATCATCACATCCATCGATGCGGCGGCCAAAAAAGAAGTATTAATGAATACGAACCTTTTTGGCCTACGATATGCAATGCAAACAGGGATATGCAATGCAAGAATTCTCACTTCACAGTTCACATCATCGATCGCACGAATAAATATTGTTCCTACTACTCTCGATCAATCCAAAGCGAATATCGCTATTTGTCCGATCCGTATGCTGACCGAACTTTTAAAACTTTGGGCTGTGATATAGTACACTTGTAAGCATCACAGTGGGGCAGGACAGCAACAATATATACACGAGTGGGACGGATTTAGGCCCAGAGCTGAAGCCCGTGTATCTCCACAGCAAAACACACACACATACATACATGTATGTATGTATGTGTGTATAATATATATGTATATACACACACGTTATCTGCTTGTGCGTTGCAATAAAATTTATTGGATATATAGAAAATCATGCTATGAAGAGGGCTACTCGGATCAGTTGAAAAGTGGAGAGTGATGACAAGTTGAGAATTGGGCGGTTGGAGGAGAAGGAACGTACGACCACCAACTCATTCTTTTATAATAGTAATGATATATATATATATATATATATATATATATATATATATATATATATGAAGAGGGTTACTCGGATCAGTTGAAAAGTGGAGAGTGATGAGAAGTTGAGAATGGGGCGGTTGGAGGAGAAGGAACGTACGACCACCAACTCATTCTTTTATAATAGTAATGATATATATATATATATATATATATATATATATATAACCTCTTTCCTACACCCGGGTGTAATTACACCCTATGTCGTATCTCACAACGTAGGGAATATCTCGCGTAACGAGGAGTATGTACGTGTAGTATACTAGTATTTAAGACTATATAGGTGGTATGAATAATTTTTCAGAGGTGGTATGCATATTTTTTTTGACATACTCCTTTTTATGTACGTATATAAAGGTATTTACAAAATACGCTGAAAACTATGGACTCCTTTACAATTTTTTCGTGTGGTTCACATTGGAGTATCTTATAATTAGCATGTGAGTATACCTAAAGTGATAAAGGAGTATGAGTAAAAGGTACTTTTCATATATATATATATATATATATATATATATATATATATATATATATATATATATATATATATATATATATATATATATATATATATATAATAGCCCTGGTTAATCTTCAAGATACATACTTCTTGATATTCAAGATACATTCTATGCTTTAGAGATTTAGAAAATATTATAATAATTCTTGAATCAGTAAAAGAAAATTTTCCTAGAAATTCTCTGGTTAATCTAAAGAAAAAGAGAAGATCTATACCACTTTTTGGTGGAGTCAAATTATAATGATGCAGATTAGTTATATGTAGGTATTGCAACTGTCACAATTATATAATAAATATGGCTATATTTTTCAAGAATATTAGAGATATATAATGAATATAATATGTTATAATATCTAGTCATTCAATTACGTATAAAATTTTGCTAGTTACAAAAAAAAATAATCTAAGGTGCACACATCCAACCTGGGGCATGGCCCATTTCTGGCTCTACCCTTGTCGCGCAATCAACTTGCGTGGCACCTATTATTTTTTTTAAAAAAAAACTTGTGTGGCACGTATATTGCTAGGATAACATGGTTCGAGCCTAGTTGCCTACACCACATGTTAGCGCGAGTTTGGATCGAGAGGAGAAAGCAATGGCTTATAGTTTTCTCCAAATAAATAAATGAAACGATTTCTTTATCACCGTTTCGAAATGGTTTCTTTATCACCGTTTTGAAATGATTTATCAAGATGGTCTTTTTAAGTAGCTCATCAGTTTATCAATATTTGATTTATTTATATAAATATTTGTGCTAGGACCAAAGAGCCTCCGTCGCAATCTAAAAGGATGCACTCGCTTGGATGCTACTATACTATGTGGGCTGCGGGCCGTACATGGGCTGTGACCGGGAGAGGAAGCCTTGCGGTTGCTGCGTGGGCCGCCCGTGGGGGTGCGCGGCCTGTCTCGGTTCCTGAGATGGAAAGCTGGGCCTGCACGGTTCCTGAGATGTGCTAACTCTTCGTCGTCTCTTCGATCCACAGCTGGGTGGAAAAAAACATCTAGCTAGTACTGAGTTTTAGCTGGTTCATCAAGGTTGTGTTTGGTTTAGAGACAAGGTGGGATGGGATGGTCCTGTCCCTGGTTTTGGGATGGGATGATCCCATTTTTTGTTTGGTTAGGGGGATAAAGTCATCCCTGTTTTTTGTTTGGTTGGAAGGATAAAGTGGGATGGAATGGTCCCATCCTTTGTTTGGATGGAAGGATGAAGGTGGGACATGTGTGGCCTTTGAGTTTTTTTTTAAAAAAAATTGAAGGCTATTGTTGATATGTTTGTACACATAAGCCTTTGAGTTTTTTTTTAAAAAAATTAAACAAAATAGTACTTAAAAAAACAAAGAGATGAGATGACACTATCCCACGTGGGATGACTCTGTCCCATGAAAAAAAGAGGATTGCCTGGTCCCGGATCTACAAGGAATATTCCTAGTGGGATGTCCTTGACTCTGCTTGTCCTAGAAGCAAACACCACCCCAAGGTGGGATATCCTACCTGGGACGTCCCTGTCCCTCGAACCAAACACTGCCCAAAGGAACTAAACTCTTTTTTATTCCCAAACAAACTTCACACAATTATTTAGTTCCGCCAAATTTACTCGAGTCAACGTAACTTTAAGCAAGCAAGCTAGCTAGCTAGCTAGAGGTGTCTATTAAATACATTGGCGGAGTACTAGAATTGGATTATGAGCTTGTTCTATCAACCACATGCATGCCCTACAATGTTATTGTAGTATATACTACTGTTAACCTCATGTTAGTATTAAGGAACGAGTCCATTTTACAAATCTCAGCTATAATCTCTATTCAATTTTCAACCTCTAACTTTAAAATCATTTACTTTTTACTCTTGAACTATTAAAACCGTTTGTTTTTCTTTACGACCCTCAACTTTGGTTTTGGTCCGCTTTTCAATCTTCAACTTTAAAGGTTTACTTTTCATTATTGAACTACTAAAATCATTCATTTTTCAACCCTAGGTTGGTTTTATAAGTGGTTTTCAACATAGGAAGATATGGATGGAGAGCTCTAGGAGGTGGCGGGCTGGGCATGGCACCAGTGATGGGGTGGTAGAGAGGTACGGGTGAGGACAAAATGAAATGCTTGCGATATAAGGAACCTTATAGTGATGGTGGTTTAGGTAGGTGTGCTGTATTGGATACGCAACGGTGGCGGGTGATTGTGGTGGTCAGGTCATGGAGGCAACAATGCTATGATGAAAGAGAGGAAACATGAATATGTTAAAAGATAGGTGAGGAATAGATAATGCTTATGTACGAAGGAATTGGATGGATTCTCACCAGTTGCGACAAACCACAGCGGAGAAGCTTGACATTGCTGGAGAAGAAGAACTTCGATTATGAGCAGTTGTTAGCATGAAACTCAAATTAATTTAGGGATGTGAGGGAGGAGGTTTCTGGAACACGATGTGACACAGACATTTTTGAGAAGAGGAACGAGATTGACTAGTGGCCCTCTCTTTTTATTTTATTTTTCCTGGTCTGATAAAAGTATTGCTGAGATGCGAGGCCACATTAGCTTATGTTATATATTAGGACACCACATTAGTGTGCATTGTCCAATAGGATGTCGTTGAAGATAAAACTACCGCCAAGTTGGAATCAAACCAGAGCGATTTCATGTGAAGGTTGTATTTTGCATCATTTTAATAGTTACGGAATGAAAAGTGAACGGTTCCAAAGTTGAAGGATGAAACCAACGGTCGGGTGACTGCATTTGCTATCGCCCAACGGTTAGGTGATTGCGCTTTCAGTCACCCAACCCTTAGACGACTAGAAGCATAGATAAAAAGGAGGGCATAGCCGAGCAACCGAGGCCGCTCAACCGCGCCGTGAATAGATCCCACAGAATAGAAGAGAAGAGAGGGAGAAGAAAAGGAGGAGGCGGAGGAGAGGAGAAGGAGAGGAAAGAAAAGAGAGGAGACAAAAGGAGAGGGAGGGGAGGAGAGGAGAGGGAGGAGAGAAAAGGAGAGGGAGGGGAGGAGAGGAAGAAACAATTCTAAGTATTTTTTTTGGGGAAAATTAGTTCTGTAGCACTGAAAGATCACCTCTTTCGGAAAATACCACTAAAAAAACGGGGCTCCGAAAATTACCACCGAAAGTTGCATTTTTCTTCGGGATTTAGCATTTTGGACAAAAATACCCCTCTCCCTCACCTTCTCTCCTCCTGCGCCGCCCCGTGCGCCTCCCTCTCGCCGCCGGCCTCCCCGCCTCTCCCTCTTCTCCCCGCTCCCCTTCCTCTCCCTCCTGCTCACCCTCCGCCTCCCTCGCCTCTCCCCCCGCCGGCTCCCCCTCCCCCGCCGCTCCTCCCTCCGCTCCCTCCCCGCCGCCCCCTCCCTCGCCGCCTCCCCTCCGCTCCCTCCCCGGCTCCCCCTCCCCCGCCGCTCCCTCTCCTCTCGGGCGGCGGCGCATACGCGCGTGCGGGCGCGGAGGCACGGAGGCCAAGCGGGCGCCGGTGGCGCGCGGCCGGCCCGAGGCAAGGCGGCTGCGGGCCAAGGCGGTGCTCATGGCGGCCGAGGTGGCTACGGGGAGGACCGGCGGCCGGGGTGGCGTGCATGTGGGCGTGTGGAGGCCGGAGATGCCGATGCCGGCGGCGGTGGCCGCATGCAGGGAGAGGGGGAGCCGGGGAGGGAGCGGAGGGGGAGGCGGCGAGGGAGCGGGCGGCGGGGAGGGAGCGGAGGGAGGAGCGGCGGGGGAGGGGGAGCCGGCGGGGGGAGAGGCGGGGGAGGCGGAGGGCGAGCAGGAGGGAGAGGAAGGGGAGCGGGGAGAAGAGGGAGAGGCGGGGAGGCCGGCGGCGAGAGGGAGGCGCACGGGGCGGCGCAGGAGGAGAGAAGGTGAGGGAGAGGGGTATTTTTGTCTAAAATGCTAAATCCCGAAGAAAAATGCAACTTTCGGTGGTAATTTTCGGAACCCTGTTTTTTTAGTGGTATTTTCCGAAAGAGGTGATCTTTCAGTGCTACAGAACTAATTTTCCCTTTTTTGTATTTGAAATTTTGTATATACAGTAGATATATTATTTACTGTTAGTGTTAGTAGAAAATTGTAGATGTAGACAGAAATAGTTCAATTTTGGTATAGAAAATTTAGTCAATGTAGTTTTAGAAAATTAGCAACCGTAGTAGCGTGTAGTTGTGTATAATTTAGCTAACATAGTTGTACAAAATTAGCATCGTTAGCAAATTAGCATGTGTATAAAATTGTAGTTGTAGAAAATTCAGTCAACGTTACTTACAAATTAATCGCCCGTAGAAATTTATAGGTATTACAAAATTCAGTCAATATTCATGTAAGAATTTCATAATTTGCTTTGTAAAAAACAATAATACGTAATATTTGTGATTAAATACGAATGAATGTAATGTCGTTAGTACGTTCGAAAAACATGTGTACGATAGTGAATGGTATATAGGCATTTAAATCGATATGCCATATAAATTGTCGAAACCATTATAAATTATTTGCAGTAGAGGACAGCTCGAGTAGCGAGAAAAGTACAGCGTCGGTGCGCGGGTTGCCGATAGGAAGTTAATACTACGAGGTTAGCGTAGTTAGTTACGATAGGCGAATGATTGGTGAAATGTGAATTGCAGTATGTTAGTACTTTCGTAGTGTGCGATGTGATTTGACATGTTGCAAAATTGAAACATATATGTAGGTAGACATCAGCAATGCTGATACCCACTACATTGAGAGTGCATTACGGTGCTGGAACCATTTGTGAAGGTCCGAATGGTGTGGATTTCAGCGATTTTGCACAAGCCACTTTGATACACCCGGACGCCAAGAATGCTCGAATCTCAGATGTGATGCATTGTTTTACCCGTAGTTTTTCGTTGGGCTCTGAGGTGTACAGTGTCGTCATACAAGGGCTTTAGAGTCGGTCTCCCACGGACATCAGATAGGGGTTGAGAACATTGGTGCGCACTGTTGCATAGAAGGGGTTTGTGCAAGGGTACCGGCACTGTGGGTACGAGTGTGTGATGCTTGTGCAACCATGTCCATTAGAAACTGTGCAAGGTCATGCGTACGGCCATCATCTGGGAGGTACGAGCAGCTCAGGCGGCCCACATGTTGGCAAAGAGAAGGAAAATGCTCGTGACGAGGCCGATGCGGTACATGGAGGAGAGGGAGAATGGTCACGCCATGGTGAGGGAACAAGACAAGCCGATGAGGGGGAGCATATGGAGTACGTAGCGCATCAGATGGAGTGTGATGACCAGACGGCATGGGTTGAAGAGGAAGCTGTACAGGAAGATGATGAGGACAGTTCGGATGAGGATGAAGCTCCCGTCCCATAGGAATGTAACCGGTTTGATGCTGAGGGTGTTTCCGCACATGACAAGCATGAATCACTGTGGGAGTATCATGGCATACAGGTTCGGTTGCATTCAATGTTTGCTGACAAGACATCGCTGCAGGATGCCATCAAGCTATGGGCCCTTCCTATGTAGCGGACTTTTCGGGTAATGGAATCTAGCCAGGAGAAGTACACTGTGAAGTGCGAGCAGGCCAGTTGTCCTTGGAGGGTGCATACACGTAGACCCAAGTATGAGACTCACTGGATTATTTCGAAGGTGGAGCTGCACTCTTGCATTCTCAGTAGTGATTTGGCGAGGCATCGTAACCTAACGTCCGCCTTTATAGCCAAACTGATGTGTGGAGAGATAGTGGAGAAGAAAAACATGGAGGCCACATACATCGTGGTAGCTATCGAGAAGAAATTCAAGTACAGAATTAGCTACGCGAAGGCGTGGCGTGTGAAGCAGAAGGTGTTGGAAAAACGGTTCGGGTCTTTCGAGCTGACGTACGACAATCTTCCTCGTATGCTTAAGGTGTTGGAAGACAGGAACCTAGACATGTATATTGCTGTGAAGAACAAGCCTTCTTCAAGGCCGCCAGGTTATGCGGTGTTGTAGAGGGCCTTCTTAGCATTTGGTGCATGCATCGAGGCATTCTGGCACATGCTGCCCATGATCTTAGTTAATGGGACCTTTTTTGACCAGCAAATACAAAGGATAGATCCTGACAGCTATAGGCGTTGATGGGAACAATCAAATTGCTGCTGGCCATCGTATTTGTGGAAAGTGAGAATTATGAAAGCTGGTTGTGATTCCTTAGATATGTGAGGGTTGGAGTTATTGGCGCTCGTCCTGGTGTGTGCGTAATCCATGATCGCCACGCCGGCATTGTAAATGCCATAAGAAAACTTCAGGAAGACCCCGAAGAGCCCTTCCCTTGGCCGGATATGAGGAACAGATGGTGCTTTCGTCACCTAGGGGTGAACTTTTTCAAGTAGTTCTCTAAACAATCGTTGATGAAGCTATTCAAGAGGCTTGCTATGCAGAACCAGCAGAGAAAATTTGATGCTTTATGGGCATTGTTGGACGAGCACAGCAGGAAGCACGTCGACGAGAGAAACAAGAGGCCGGTCATGCTTGGGGTGGCACAATCGGAATGCTTGACAGCACTCGATGAGCCTAACCCAGCTGGTTCGAGGAGGAGGAGCTCATAAAACATCAAGTGTTTCTTGCAGTGGGTCGAGGGAGAACCATTGGAGAAGTGGTTGCTGTTGCACGACATGTATGGTCCAAGGTACGACATAATGACGACTAACCTTGCGGAGGTGTACAATTGGGTTCTCAGGGGCTTTCGTTCTCAGCCCCTCGTCGCCATCGTGGAAGGTTTTCTGCATAGCACAATCGGTTACTTCAGGGAGAGGTATGCGAATGCCGCACTTCATGCGGCCAACCCATGAGTATTGTACTCATCGAAAATTACGGCATACATGAAGATGAAGGCACAGAAGGGCCAATTGCACATGGTGCACTTCATGGGCAACAGAGAGCATTGTTTCGACGTGGTACTCCATGCTAGAGCCGGATTGGGATGGCTGTGCCCCTGTTACCCACGAGGTATGCCTTGGAGATAATGTAAATGAATCTAGTTGCACATGCAATATGCCGAAGCTGTTACACTAGCCATGAAGTCATGTCCTCGCTGCATGCGGGACCGTGGGCATGGATCCTTCAAACTTCATGTTGGAGTGCTTCTTCAAGGAGACGGTGATGCATGCGTGGTGTGGCGAGCTCAGGGGGTTCAGGGTCGTGGGGAACTTCGCCACCTTGGATATTGTAGGGAGGACTTGGGTTCTAGATGTTGACATGCTAAAGGGTGGGAAGGGTCGGCGACAAAGTCGACGTATTAGAAATGATATGGACGAAGCGCAAGCCGGAGCATCTGGTGCATGTTGTGGGCGATGCGAGGGCACATATCTAGACGATGCAAGGCATGTGTTGATCAGTAGGCAGAGCGGCATAGTTTCTACTACTAGTTGTTAGAGACTACAAATAAATTTGCATTCTAAATTGTACTTTGTTAGTTGGCACTTATGACGTGCGTACTGTCGTACTGATTGTATCGTACATTACATGTACCGTTTGTACAATTGCTATGCTACTTTTCCCTTTTCAGTAATGTAGTTGGTGTTGTGCTGGTAGCCTAGTATTGTTTTGTTTATTTACTTACAAGTTCTACTTTCTGTTGCTTTACATGCGATGTTTTTTGCAGGTATGACTCGTGATCTTCGTGGATCAAATTGGCCTTACGGCCTATCGGACGAGCATGTTGACCGGCTGCATCACGCTTCCCATCGTGTCCTGCCTACAGGGAGCGCGGAGGAGCCAGCGGACTTGAGAGTGGTCCGGACACGCACACCTCAAGTCGTCTAAAGACTAGACCCCCCACTGGATAGCTAGGTGTGCACTCGACCAGCATTGTACTGTTGCCATAAGTAGGTTCCGTGCTGACCTTTACTTGCTTCATAGTTTGTGGGGTGCCGGGCTACTCCCTCTCGCCTGGATGGTGCAGGCCACTGACGAGGACAGACCGGCCTTGCCCGCGGGCGGAGACGATGGTGCAGAGCAATTGAGACACTTCCCGTTCGATCGTTCTCTTCTAACAGCTTTGATGGACCGATGGCGGCCAGAGACGCACACTTTCCACCCGCCTTTCGGGGAGATGATGCCTACTCTACAGGACGTGTCCCTACTGCTTGGCCTTCTGATCGCAAGAGCTGTCTCCTTCCTACCGGAGGCCCCGGCCAGGTGGCGTGCGGACCAACTCAGCAGATTCGAGGGGTCCTTCTGCCTGGTGCCACAGAGGAGTACCACGTCTTCTCGTCGGCTCAGACACACGGGCCATCGTTGAGGTGCCTCTCACAGTTCCAGGTACATGCCCTTTATGTTTGATCCTATATGATCTCATTTTTGCTGTTGTGTACTAATAACTTCTTAGGTTGCATTCAGGTGGAGCGGATGGATTTAAAGGCGAACGAGCAGTAGGTCTCGCGGCACTTGGAGGCATACTTGCTGTGGCTGTTTGGTTGGGTGCTCTTCACCATGATCAGCCACGACAACACCGTCCATGTGCGCCTCATCACTCACACTAGGGCCATTGTCGACGGCGAGACCCCCCAGATCAGCTAGGGTTCGGTCGTACTTGCCGTGACCTATCACGACTTGTGTGATGTGTGCACTAGAACCAAGGCAAACTTGGTCCTCGTGGGATGTCTGCTGCTACTGCAGCTGTGGTCGTTTGAGCGATTTAGCCTTGGACGACCCATGCTTGAGGACATGAGTCCGTATGGGCAGAGATGTACCCTGGGGCGACGTCGACCGGCCTGCAATGGGTTCTCTCTGGTGTCGTCGACGGGTAAGAAGTCTGACAATTAGCTATTTCCTTCGTATTAACGATGGTCGTATGTAATAGCCGTTGTTCCTTGTAGGTACAGTTCGCGCATATCCAGGTCACTAGGCATATCTGCCCTTTGTGGAGCAATTCGGCCGCCTCACAGCTGATGATGTGTGTTGGGAGTCGTACTCACCTGCGGTACTATAGAGCCATGCTCCTGACGGTTTGTCCTCGCTCTGCTGGTGTGACTGGGCTTTCTAGCTAAGGCGCCATAAGCTCGTGTACGACGTCTTCATCGAGGACTACACGCCGCAGCATGTGATGCATCAGTTTGGCCTACGACAGGTTGTTTCGGTACTAGTCGGACCACCGGTGCCACTGTGTCCACGTGTGAATGGCCGTCTCTCAAAAATCTCCTTGTACTTACTATTTGTTTGACGACTTCTAACTAAATGGTCCTATAAGCAGGCACTCTAAGAAGGGAGTAAAACGTGGCACGGACTGGACGGCAAAGATGGAGGAATGGACTGCGCAGTGGGAGGGCGCGCTTGATGACTATGTGGAGGAGGAGTGCCCCTACGACAGTAGTGTGTACGGGGAGTACCTGCGCTAGTACCAGCCTCAGACACGTACCAGGCTTGTACATGTCGTTGACTAGCCCGCAGCACATGTCGCCGCATCGACAGACACGTACCCCTGCGCCTCACGCGAGACGCTCACATCGCGGTATATTACATCTAATTTTTAAATATTCCCTAATGGCAATGTCACTAACATTATTGACCATTTCGTGTTTTTCGTGTAGGCTGACGTCGGTGCTGCAATTTGGAGGGAGTCTCACACCATGGAGCATAGGATCGCCAATGGTGGGGAGATGACATAGGAGGAGTCAGTGGGTGCTTAGCGTCGTGTGGAGGCCTAGGGTGCACGTGTCATAACCCTATTGTCTTGCACGAGGCTACCAGAGGTCCGCATACCCCCGCTCGGTGCACACACAGTCCGTCGACTAGGGCCGCCCCGACCGACATGGCACCACAGGGGGGGGAGGAGGGGCGGGGTTCTACTTGAGCACGTCCTACACCACCTCAACCTAACGAGGCCGGGGGGTCAGCCTGGAGACGGCCTCGTACACCGCTAGGGGCAGCTGTTTGCGTGTCATGGGTACATCTTCGGCTTCCCCACGTAGGGGGCCTACTCCATGCCGTACATCCCTCCGGACACCATGGCGCCATCCGAGGGTACACTTCACCTCTTGTCAGTTTTATCCCATTATTTTATCTGACGAACTAACGATATTTGTATTGCAAGTCTTGTCTTCCTCGACCAGGGATGGGGGGTCTCCCTGGGCCGGGACAACACGGACAAGTACTTTTCAAATTGGCCCGGCCAGGCGACGGGCTCTACACCACGGGCCACACCCCTAGAGGTTCTCTCCGGGAGTGCCCTCACCGGTGCACCAGTGGGCACACAGGTGGCGGTGCAGTCAACTCCACCAGCTCAGGGGCGTGTGCAACAGTCTCCTGATCGTCTTACCTGGACAAGGCACTGTCACTCGGCACTGAGGAAGATAGCCAAGCGGGGCCGTGTGGGAGTTCGCGGATGCGGAGACGGAGGGGCCCAGGGTGGCGATGGAGGGGGGCTGGGGATGCTGTTGGGGGTGGTTAGTGCCGACTTTACACTTATTGTTCATATACTGTTTACGTTTCTTATTTACGTAGTGTTGTTTACAATACTGTAGCGAGCTTAGTTGTACTTCTCTTTACGTTGTCCATGCCTGTACCATTGAATTGATGGCAAACGCACTGACGACCGCACCAATCGAATAGTAAACTGCATTTATGGCAACCGTACCAACGTACGAACCATTCAATTACATGCTTAACAACATTGCAAAATATTTCGAACAACAAGAGAGAGTACAACAGTACAACCATATACATCACTGCCTATAGGTGGAAGGAGCCTTGTGGTACCCACATGGAGTGTTGCTGAGGGGGCCGCGTCGGACGTGGCTGGCCATCCTTGTAGTGGCAAGCACATATACAACTAGGGTTCACGCAGCAGTATGTTGGGTCATATGAACTCCCTAAGTTGATGACCTCCTTATTGCCCCTCTCGCACTCCATTTGCTGACAGAGGTCATCATTCTGCTCTTCGTGACTTTCAATCCGTGCCTCCAAATCAGTGATTCGCTCCCACAACATATCCACGTACCTCGCAACATAGCATTCATGGGGAGAATCAATCCATCGCACGAAGTCGCATTTATCCATATGCTACAAAGGAACGTTAATATCGAAACTCTATTAGTAGTACTACAAAATAGACGAGTGCCTACATGTATCCCGGAGTATGGGCATTGGAGAAACATCACCCGTCATCCGTATGCCATTCTGCCACCTGCACTACCGCGTCCTACATATGTTTGCATTTCGGCCACACTGGCTAAATGTGCCTATTTGGCAACAAGCAGTACGTAACGCCGAAGTCTTCCTTCCTTTCAAGCAGAAGGTCCCCCTTTGGTGACCCATATTTGACTAGCCCCTTGGCGTCTATCATGGTGGCTTACTATACGATGGAGAAGATAGTTGTTCCTACCATCAATGTCGCAGCGTCATTTATGACACAGGGTAGCTTTGCGCAGCGACAACACCACACGAGCCAACTTTGCGCTGTAACATGACATGATGGACCAGCTTTAAGCGGCGACAAGACTACACATGCCAGCTTTGCACAGTGACATGAACTCATGGGCTAGCTTTGCTCAGTGACATGACATGGCAGCCTAGCTTTTTGTAGTGACATGACCGCACGCACCAGCTTTGCGAAGCGACATGACCACACGGGCCAACTTTGTGCAGCGACAAGACATGACGGGACAACTTTGAGTAGTGATAAGACTACACACGCCAGCTTTGTGTAGTGACATGACATGATAGCCCAGCTTTTTGCAGTGACATGACTACACACACCAACTTTGAGCAGTGAGAAGACCGCACGTGCCAGCTTTGCATAGTGACGTGACCATAAGAGCCAGCTTTGCGTAGTGTGAAGACCAGATGAGACATCTTTACATAGTGACAAGACCACATGGCCCAGCTTTGCGCAGCGACAAGACTAAAGGTGCAGCTTTCCGCAGTCCGAAGACCTGACTGGGCGGTTTCACGTGCCCACAATACCACACTTGGTAGCTTCGCGCAGTGACACGATCACACAACCATCTTCAAGCAGCAAGAATGCCACAGGGGCCCTATAAAAGGAGGTCGAACAGATTTCTAAGAGAACACTACACAAGCAAACACCACACTACATCGGCGCTTGATTCACCACACCGGCATGGACAAGAGGCAGAAGAAGCAATGAGACAAGATGATGAAGCAATGAGAGGAGTCTCGCGACCTAGCAAGGTCAGCTGCTACCCACGATGAGAAAGTAAGCGCTGCTATGGCCAAGGCAAAACAAGCCCAGCGTGCTACGAGATCAGCTTCCCGCAATGATGCAACCCGTAGCAACAACCCCATCCCGAACGTTTCTACTAAGCGTTCGCCACAACATCCACCAGAGGGGGAGACGTCTTCCTTTGTTGGTGCCAGGACCCGTGCAAGTTCTTCAAGTCTAGGCACTGCCTCAGCCTAAATATGTGTTACTGGGGTTGTGCAAACTATTGCAGCGACTATCCTGACCGCCGTCTAGACACTGCGTCCTATCGGCAGCCAGTAAGGACCAAGTGCACCATTTTCTCCTACTTTTTCTCCTTCAAACTACGCACTAATAACCTCTCTCGTGTATTCACAGTCCCCAGAACCCCCTATGTGGCTACCGCAAATGGATCGATCTTGAGATCCACCCAGAAGACTAGTGGGCCCTCGACTTCGAGGAGTGGAACGTCACAGGGTCCACCGAGATCCGGGAGGAGGAGCGCCGCAATGACAAGCAAACTGAGCGTATACAACGGGAGACGAAAGCTCATCTCGAGGTGTGCACGCGTAGAGAGCGCAAGGCTCACGAGAGAGAGCGCGAGAAAATGAGGGAAATGGTGACCAAGGCAAAAGAGCCTGTTGAGGAGTTCAACGCCAAGCTCGTAAGGAAGGAAAAATGGCCCCGGTTCACGCAGTAGGTCGTACGAGCAGTTGGGTTGATTAGTCGCACATGATGCTCTATGTTATGCATGTAATCAAAACCTATGCGGCATATTACTTCCAACTGTATTATGAAGTCTATTTTAATTCAGACAAGCTTATTTCCTCGTTTTTTTGCATTTAATTATTCTCATAGCAAGCACTGCTACAGACAGCCCAATCACAGACGGTTCGGAACCGTCATCACAGACGGTTCCTGAACCGTCAGTGTTTAGGTGTCAGTGATAGTTGGTGGTTATCACAGACGGTTCCCGAGTCGTCTGTGATAACTCACATTACAGACGGTCTTTATTACTAACAGTCTGTGATAGACGAGTATCACAGACGGTTCTTTATAAAGAACCGTCTGTGATACTCGTCTATCACAGACTGTTAGTAATAAAGACCGTCTGTGATATACACAATATCACAGACGGTTTTTTTTATAAACAACCGTCTGTGATACCCGTCTATCACAGACGGTGAGTAATAAAGACCGTCTGTGATATACACAATATCACAGACGGTTTTTATTACTAACCGTCTGTGATATTTGTATATCACAGACGGTTAGTAGTAAAGGCCGTCTGTGATATCATTCACACCACAGACGGCACTCTTTGAAACCGTCTGTGATATTGTATCACAGACGGTTTTTAACAACGAACCGTCTGTGATACCAAGTGCATCATCCATTTAATTTGCTGGTTTTTGGCTAGCCTCAGGATATGCTAGCCATGCCCTCTGAAAGCAAGCAAGCAAGTAGATTACAGATAAATGACATATATAAGTTGATTGCAACTCATAGTAAATTACAACAAAATTCGATACACAGATGAATGTAACAAACGGCCAGCAGATCGATCACATACATATATAGAATGAAAATCGTTACACAATATCTGACAAATGAATTCAATTGAAGGAATTGTTTGATTTGTACAGTTGAATCCAATGTTTCAACATCTAATTATCACCATTGCCGCCGTGGAACTCTCCGCTCTTACTTATCACCTCTGCTAGCAAGAATTGGGAGATGATTGCACGAATCTCGACGAGATTGTCAAGATCATATGCACTTTCATCGAAGTGCACCCGCTGTCGCTAGGAGCAATGTTAAGTCATTAATTAGCATGTGTGTGTAATATAAATACATATATATAATCAGAAAGTAATAATTATTGGAAGGACTTGACAAACCTCTGGATCATTGATCTTAGTACCCATGATTTCCTTCATATGCCGGCAAACGTAGAATCCACATACGTTGCCCTGTAGCTGCTGGTGGCACTGCAAAAATAGAATTACATACATGTATTGTCAATTCTAGAGGCATTATAACAAAGTATGATATAGGATTGTTGTGTTGTAGCGGGTACCAGAAATCGCGTGTTGTGGAGGAACAAGCAAATACAGAGGCAAGCACAACAACACATTCAGATCGATCTATTACAGGATAACAAGCTAACGAACCCTTCATGGCACAACGGTGCGTCTGAACAAGACACACATACGACACTTACGGCATGAGTGTGTTGTCCAGCCGCCCGCCGTGCCGTGACGGAGGCGCTAGCTCACAGCGGAGGGGAAGCTAGCTAGTGGATGAACTCACGCGTGACTAGTACTGCTGGAAAGGTAGATGGGGTTATTAATAAGGGCTGAGTAGTGGGAGGAACTGCTGCCTGCCATTCGATGTGGAGAGAATGGACGGTCGAGATAGAAATCCTGGGTATACGCCAATTATTGCTGACACGTGATTATCACACGCCAATTATTGGTGATATGTGATTATCACAGACGGTTATTAATGCGAACCGTGTGTGATAATAAATATCACAGACGGTTCTTAATACGAGCCGTCTGTGATATTTCAGTTATCACAGACGGTTCTTAATACGAGCCGTCTGTGATATTTCAGTTATCACAGACGGTTCTTAATACGAGCCGTCTGTGATGTTTCAGTTATCACAGACGGTTTGTATTAATAACGGTCTGTGATATTAATATCAGACGAACGGTCTGTGATATTAATATCAGAATAAGAACGGTTTGTGATGTTAATAGCAGAGATGGTTTGAAATACGAAGCGTCTGCATGCGTTAATGCTTAAATATGCGCGCCCTAATCCTTCTACACACTATGCTCTCCCTGGTCATAATAGCAGAGCTGGTTTGAAATATGAAGCGTCTGCATGCGTTAATGCTTATATATGCACGCCCTAATCCTTCTACACACTATGCTCTCCCTGGTCATAATAGCAGAGATGGTTTGAAATACGAAGCGTCTGCATGCGTTAATGCTTATATATGCGTGCCCTAATCCTTCTACACACTATGCTCTCCCTGATCATCTTCTTCATCACCAGATTTCTCAATAATGACTTCTAAAATTCTTTTGATCTCCTTCCTCTCATCTATCCATCATGAGTTGTTCGGACGCAACCTTACACAGGCGGCCAAAAATTTACGTCTGGAGCAGCTCCTCCGCTCACGCCCTGCTCTCCTTCCTCAACTCGCTTCCATTCGTCAGCTGGACCTCATCATCCGCCGTCGACGGAGGTGTCTCATTGCCACTCAGGATAGGGAAACCGCCCTAAGCCTCGTTCTTCTCTACAATGTGTGCAAAGCGGAGGAAGATCTTGCGGCACTGCAGACACACTTGGATAAACTTGCCGATCAAGCAGATTGGGCCGATAATGCGGAAGCGCATCTTGACATCCTGTTTCAGATTATGGAACATGCTAATGATCATTTGCCCATGCTTGAGGAGGAAGTCGAGAAGGCAAGGGCAATCTTGACGGCATTCGAGAACACAGCGGCTGATCCTCCAACTCCAGAAGTCGACGAAGAAGCATATGAAGCCCAGAAGATTCAAATCTGGGAATGTCTTTCTATTGCACTTTTGTAATAAAATTACCTTGAATTTGACTCTCGTCTCTATAGATTCTGTAGTTTAAACGATACCACAGACGGTTCGTGTTACTAACCGTCTGTGAAATTTCACAGACGGTTAGCAATACGAACCGTCTGTGATCTCTAAAATTATCACAGACGGTTCCAGTTAATAACCGTCTGCGATATTTTCACAGACGGTTATTAACAGAAACCGTCTGTGATAATTTTAGCCATCACAGACGGTTTGTGTTAATAACCGCCTGTGAAATTTCACAGACGGTTAGTGTTACTAACCGTCTGTGATGTCTCATTTATCACAGACCGTTCGTGTTAATAACCGTCTGTGAAAATATCACCGACGGTTGCCAGTATAAACCGTCTGTGACAGTTTAATCACAGACGGTTCCGTCTGAACCGTCTGTGATGTAGCCGTCCAGTATAGCCTCTTCTGTAGTAGTGAAGTCATCTAACAATATTAACAGACCGGTTTTCTTTTGTGTACGAATTCCTGGTAACAACACAATATCACTTACCATCGTACTTACCGCTTGTTTTAAGTTCAATCATTCTTAAAAAAAAGTTCTACAAATTTTTTTAGCCTACAACAATATACAACGATCATAAATTTTATTACGAATCCAATAAATTATCTTTCAGTCATAATCTACAAAATTTACAAAATCTACAAAATTCACACAAGGCAGTTTGTAGTCGCCCTATGGCTGGGTGACTGTAGTTCCAGTCACCCAGCCATTGGGCGACAGGTTCTAGTCGCCCAACTGTCGGGCGACTGGAACCTGTTGCCCAACGGCTTACAGAGACCTTTGTTGTCGCTTTTCCGTTGGGCGATAGGCTCCAGTCGTCCGAGGGTTAGGCGACTGAAGCCTATTGTCGCAGGTATATTTTTATTATTTTAAATAAAAAATAAATTATTCATAAAAAATTCGAGTATATATCAGATGCCTACTTGTGTGGAGACAAGTCAACGTAACAGTAGGTGAGGTTTCACCCTCCTGAAATGTCTATATATCGATCGATTAAAAACGTCAGATCGAACAATCAGCCAGATACGCTGCCAGCTAGCTGCATCCATCCATCCATCGACTGAAATTATTGGCCAAGCAGGCTTTAGCTTCCTCTCGCTGACAGCTTCGCATGCAGACAACGAGCCGAGCTAGCCAGTAGCCTATATAGGAGATGCATGCAACGTACTGCCTACGTAGTAGGGGCAGCATGAAAGTACCGACCAGTCGCAGCTAGCTCATCGATCGCGAGTTGCTTGTTATTGGCTTGTTGCTGATTACGCTCGCATGCATACATGGGAATATGTCGAACGTCGTACGTACGCACGTACTAGCTACGCACATGCATGAGCGGAGGTCACTGTCGCCGATCCAACTATTTGGTGGCCTCTCTCAATTAGAGGGTGGCCGTGTAGGTAGGCTGGATCTGATCGAAATCTGTCGATGGCAACAGCTAATGAAACTAGCCTGATGCTCCATGGTTACGGCCGGTAAAGAATGTTTTAAGAACATGTAGATCATTTTCGCTCTATAGGGACCTCAAAGGGCGGAGGGATCAATGGCTTGTAATTCAAACTTACGTCTTTTGAATCTTGAGTAAAATCTATAAAATATATATTCTAATAGTAGTGTGCAGTAGATGATCGCGACTATAATATACACTCTATCTAATTATAAAAGAGCGATGGCCTAGCTAGAATCTATATAGTCAAACAAATTGATTAATTTTGACCAAAGATATTGCTTGAAATGTGTGGTTTGGATGTATAAAAATGGCACGAGTGAGAATTTATCATTAAAAATTAAGGAATGTCTATACAACATTCACTACCAGACTACAGACCTTTAGTGAGGGTTTCTCTTTTTTGTGACGGGCCCGTAAGGAACCCACATAAAAATATATTTGAGTGTCGGGTTCACTTAAACCTACAGAAAAATTATAATTTTTGTGACGGTTTTAGGTAAACCTTCAGAAAAATGAAATTACGGTAACGGTAACCTTCAAAAAAATTACGGAGACCTAACTTTTGGTCTCCCGCGGCAATTTCGAAGACGCGGGAATATTTTTTTGCCACGTGTGCCCGTTTATGTTGGAAAATATTGTAAAACCCTAAATTGTGCGAGCCCTCCCTCCCTGTCCGCTCTCCGCACTCCGCACCGCAATCCCTAACCCTAAATCCTTGCCCGCTCGGCCGCTCCCCGGTTCCCCCCACCCCGCCTCCGCCTCCGCCCAGATCCGCCGCTCGCGGCCGACCCTCGTCGTCCCCCCCGACGCCGGCCGCCTCCGCCCCTCCTCTCCTCCCACCCGCCGGCCGCCTCCGCCCAGATCTGCCGCTCGAAGCCCCTCCTCGTCTCCCCCCCGACACCGGCATCCGCCCCTCCTCTCCTCCCACCCGCCGACCGCCTCCGCCCAGATCTGCCACTCGTAGCCCCTCCTCGCCCCCCCCCCGACGCCGGTCGCCTCCGCCCCTCCTCTCCTCCCACCCGCCGGCCGCCTCCGCCCAGATCCGCTGCTCGAAGCCCCTCCTCGTCTCCCCCCCGACGCCGGCATCCACCCCTCCTCTCCTCCCGACCGCCTCCGCCCAGATCTGCCGCTCGCAGCCCCTCCTCGCCCCCCCGACGTCGGCCGCCTCCGCCCAGATCCGCCGCTCGAAGCCCCTCCTCGTCTCCCCCCGACGCCGGCATCCGCCCCTCCTCTCCTCCCACCCGCCGACCGCCTCCGCCCAGATCTGCCGCTCACAGCCCCTCCTCGCCTCCCACCCGTCGACCGCCTCCGCCTCCTCTCCTCAGTAGCTCTATTGAGTTAACATTTTTATTTCTTTGTATGGTACTAATTGATTCATTGATGAAATAGCTGTGCTAAATTTCTCTAGTCTGAAATAGATTATGTTTCAGGTCTTTTATGCCCTCTATGTTTGAAGCTGCTGAAAAATGTTCTTGCAATGATAATGATGCTTATGTTAGGATCTGAAATAGTGTGTTCGTAAATCTTACTATGTTTTTTTGTGAGGCATGTATAGTTATGTAAGTCTTTCAAACCACCTTCCAAGCCATAGGGACTAATCATGTTTATTAAAAATAGACATCACACGTATATAGTTTAGCTTCATTGACATGTCCTTTTTCTACTGATCTTGGCAGCAGCTTCAAAGTTGTTAAATATCAATACAAAGTGCTGAAGTGACCGTGCAAGAGTAATGATTCCTAAAGAAAGCTCGTGACTTGCTGGTTTACTAGCTTCAACAAGTTCTTGGTAAGTTCAAGCATCCCTGTACTATGTTGTTCTCTGCATAGATTCATAAAAATGTTAGTACAAGTATTTTACTCGCGTATTGAATATGATTCTGTGCTAAAAGTTAATCTTAACATGTTTTAAACACAGAAAAAAATTAATGGTAGATCGAGAGTGGATGTACAGTGGTTGGGGTCAAGGCTCTACACTCTCTAGTGATTGGATTGAACAAACCAATTGTTTTCTAGATCGTGCCTTCTCCATAAGCACTTTAGTTAAATCTGGTACTGTTAAATGTCCATGTGCTATGTGCCGCAACTATGTAATGCACAAAAGGAATGTTATTGAGTTGCACTTGTGCAAGTATGGGTTTAAAGAAAATTATACAACATGGACAGCACACGGGGAGACATTTGTTAGGTCTGATGAACCTGCTTCTTTAGGTGTCCATGAGGGGTTTGATGATACTGATCATATGGATGATATGTTGGTTGATCTTGGTGCTGTCCAAGCACCGATGAAGAGCCAACACCTTCTAGTAGTGCTTTCTATAAAATGGTCAATAGTCAGGAGCTAACACATTTGCGGTCATGAAGTCAGGAGCTAAAAACATGACAGTTCTGGAAGTAGTGGTCCAGTAAGCTGCCAAAAAGCACAAAAAATCATGGTATATTCTCATTTTGTATATTTGTATTGTGGTTTTTCCATTTCTGTTGGCCTTGTAATTTAGCTGTAATTCATCTACATGGTCTTTTGTGTATAAACTTAAACAGTACTGTTTTATGATAGGATAATTACAATATAACAGTTAGCTCTGAAAATCAAGAAAATTTGGCTTACAATGAACTAGACGGGAAGGCACTATACACCATAGGTGGCGGCCTGCCACATGGTCGTGTTCCAATAGGTAATGGAGCAGTGAGGAAGGCTGATGTTATATCAGCTGCTAAAGCAACAAATATTAGGCCATCCAACACTCCGTCAGTCCGAAGTGTCCTACGTGAAAATGCAATGCTTCGTCATCAATTACATGTTCAATCAAGACAGATCAGGGTAACAAATCAAATTGCACATATGTTTTTGCTGATTATTTCACTGGTCCAGTAATTCCATTCTTTTCTTTCCAACTACAGATGCTCTTTGAGAAGATAGGAGAAGAACCACCACTAGATGAAGATTTAATGTCACCTTTGCATGGCCAGGTCAGATCATTTAATGTCACCTTTGCATGACTTTTCTATTACATAATATGAGATCTAATGGCTTTTGGGTATGGCAGAATGCCAACAAATGCAGGAGTTCATAGGCTCATGTTGATATTTGTAACATCTGGGCATAACCTCATTATTAGATCTAACTTGATGGTAAGGTAGCAAGGAATGCCACCTTGTTATAGATGACCCCTCATTGCTTAAACTGTACAGTAATACAATCTTCATTCTAGCATTAAATTGTGCACATCATTGCTTATTTTGAAAATTTGTCACACCTGTAGTCATGAGTAATACAATCTGATCAGTTGTACAGAGTTACTTTGCATATAAGTTTAACATCTTCATTCTAGCATTAAATTGTGCACATCAGTAATATTTCTAGGAGTTAAGATAGGTACAGATCTTACAACATTCATGAAAAGGAAGATAATCATAGCTAACTGTGCTAAAAGCAATGATGTTGGCCATTTTAGTAATCAATTAATAATCCTTGCCTTTGCTTACTTAATTCATATTAATAAGTTGATTATTCCTCTTACTCGTTGTGCTATATGGTTTGTTGTAGCGAACTGGCTCTTCACATGCGGGCTCACAACCAGATCCGGCAAGTTTCGGCAATGGGGATGGTGATGCGAACATCGGCTGCGAGGGAAACGAGGGGAACATCAGCTGCGAGGGGTAGGGAGGGGAACATCAGCTGCGAGGGCAGGGAGGGGAACATCAGATGCGAGGACAGGAGCAACAATGGGGCATCCTAGGATGTTGAACTTGCTCACCAAGATGACCTTAGTACTGATCAACTTAACTTTTGGTTGCAACAGCAGTTAGACTAACTTTTGGCTGTGCTACTTGCATATAGTAAGAAGTATGAACTTACCTTTTGGCTGATGGTAGATGCATGGCTGTGTTAATTTGTGAAATGTCTGAAATTGACTTGCTAAAACTGATGGTTGTGCTGCTGGTTGTGACAAGTAGACCAGGAAGTTCTGCTGGTTTAATGGGGCATCCTAGGTTGTGCTGCTGGTTGCTAAAACTGAAATTGGTTTAATGCCTTTATGTATATATGGCTGATTTCTGGAAGTTCTGCCCCTTTGTGGATGTGTCACAAGTATGATTCTGGATGTGCTATCCATTTGTTGATATGGATTATTCTGGATGTGCTATAAACTGCAATGTATATGTATGGTTTTGTTCTGAATTCTGGATGTATAATTTGTGCCTGAAATTATATTTTTTACTGCAGTTGTGCTATCGATTTACTGTGATAATTTTGTGACGGGCCAACTACAGAGAAAGGGGTTCTCGGCATATTTAGAATGGCTGCATTTTTCTATCGGTTACCTACACTATTAATTTTCCTGATGGGGATTTTTGACGGTATTAGTTACTGGAATATGAAGATTTGGGCCATGCACGATGCACTTTTTCCTGTCGGTGAACGTCGCGAATCAATTTTCTGTCGGCTTTTTCTGACGGGGGTAAACACGCGAAATAAGAACTACAAACCTGACGTGCCCAAAAAATTTCTGGCGGCAACCGTCGCTGATAGCCGACGCGAATATTTTTTCTGTCGGTTGACACCCAGGCAAATGTAATTTCCCTGTGCGAATTATCCTGTGGGCTCATGCCTGACGGTTCCCCGTCACAAAAAATATTCCTGTGGGTTTCCCCCCATTTCCTGTGGGGTTTTCCCCTTCGCGAAAGGTGCGATTCCTGGTAGTGATTCGACTATTTTTTAGGACAAAAATAGTCAGATTGATCTGGGGCGTTAGATCTCCATCCAACTGATCACCCATACAAGCCTCCCTCTAAAAAAATGACCCCCTCCAAAAAAAATGATTTAGGGCGTTGGATCTCCATCTAACGGCTCAAAATCTGACAAATTTTATCCTTAAAGCAGTCAAATATTATATAGACACTCCTTAAAAATTACTATCATAATACTTCACTGCTATATCTTATTTGAATATATGATAATAAAATTTATTAGTGAAGTGACATGTTCGACAACTTTTTTGTTTTTTTCTTTGCCTTGTCTTCTTGGGGAAGTAATTTTTTCCTTCTCCTTTTCTTGTACATAAACCTCCCCCAAATTTCTTCAAATGTGTTAGGAAACCAGGACTCTATCTGGAGTTCTTATCTGATTGGGCACCCCCACCGTAGACTATAAATAGGGGCCTAGACCCCCCCTCATGATGTACACCCGATGCAATCTAAAGCAATAAAGAAAGACCAGGAGTTCTCTCTACCTCTCTGTGTTCAATCTATTATTCTGTGATTCTGTGATTGATTCGTTCTTGTTCTAAGCAGAGGAATCGCTCGGACTGGTCTCCAGCGTCGGTTCCTCAACACGTTATCAGCACGACTTCGCTCCGGTGAACGAGGTAATCATCGAAGCACAGATTGATTTTTCTAGATCGCTTTTGAATCTGTATTTTCTTTTCGCGTTCTAGATTGAAATTCTACGGTGCAAATCCGCCCTAATCTACCGCGAGCAGACTTGAAGTCGCCGGCACAATGCCGATCGATAGATTATGAAACGGGGTAGATGTTGATTGCACTGTAGAACGATGCAAATCCGTCCTAATCTACCGCGAGCAGATCTGAAATCGCCGGCACAATGTCGATCGGTAGATTCAGAAAAAGGGCAGATGTTGATTGCATCGTAGAAACAGGAAATTTATGCATTATTTTCTGTTCAATAAACTGCACGAGAAATTTGCATTGTCTCTGTTCAGTTTCGCATCTGAAAAACATCACACAGAAAAAGGGGGGAAGGCACTGCCACCGGCCATCGGCCGGCCACCGCGCCCGCGCCCGCACGCGCCGGCGCCGCCGGCCCCACCGCGCCCGTGCCCGCATGCATTGGCACCGCCGCCGACCTCACAGTGCCGCACCCGTGCCCAGTGTCGCCGACCGTCGGCCTGCTTGCAGTAGAGGACGAGGCGGGCATCTCCATGTTGGCCGCCCGGCTAGGCCGCCTCCGCACGCCCCGCACGGGCTCACTTGGCGCCACCGGCGGCCCAGGACTTGCGCCCGAATGCGTCCTGCCTCCTCGCCTCCCGCCGCCGCATCGGCTCACAGCCACCTCGCCCCGATTGCGGCCAGCAGCCACCGGCCCCGCCGCCTTGGCCTCCTCTGCGCCGCCGCATGGCGCTCGGCTTCCCCGCGCCCGCACGCGCGCCGGCTGCCGCTATCGCCCGGCCTTCCCGGCAGCTCCGCCCCCGCACAGGCTACCGCCGCCGCCGCCCCCGCACGGGCCTCGGCACCCTCGCCTCGCCGACCTGCGCCGTCCCCGCTCGCGCCGGCCCTGGCCCCGTAGAGCCGGCCCCTGCCACGCCTCCCCGCCTGGCCTCGCCCGCACGCGGGCCCATGGCCGCCTCACCCTGCCGTGGACGCTGGCCCGAAGCCGCGCTCACCTCGGCCGCCTCCTCCCGTGCGCCGCAGTGCCGGCCCTCGTCCGCTCCCGCCGCTCACCTCGTGCGTCGGCCCCGCCGCCCACCTCGTGCGCCGGCCCCGCCGCCCGCCCGAGCCGGAAGCTCGGGACCCCGTCTCCTCCGCCCGAGCCGGCTTTGGCTCCCGCCGCCGCCACCGCAAGGGGAAACCCTAATCGGGCATTTGAGCCGGTCGGGTGGGCTAGTGGGCCGTGCGAAAGGGGGCAACGGCCGCATGGGCCAAGGCAGATGGGCCGGGAGGGGGAGGAAAAGCATGGGCCGGTTGGGGGAGGGGGAAAGGATGGGCCGGTCGGGAAAGCGGCCCAGCCGGGGAGTGGGAGGAATTTTTGCAGAAAAATCCCCCATCTTTATGAATTTAGTAATTGGCCCTTAATTATTTAATTTCAGTCCCGAAATTTTGCATAGAGGCTTCTGTAATTCCGAAAATTGCGAATAAGTCCTCAAATTTACGAGCGGGTCCAGAATTTTATAGAAAACCCCTCGGTAAATCAGAAAATTGCGCGAATTTTTCTCTAAACTGAAATTTTGCGCATAAACCCCCAGAAAGTGCAGAATTTGCTGAAATCTCATATTTTAGCATAAAAGGGCCTCGGGAATCCGAATTTTGCATCAATTTTTGCATTTGAAGCTTACTTATTTATGCCATTATTATTCTTTGTATTTTCTGTATTTATTTACTGTTTTGGTTAATTGTAATTACTGAAAATTGCTTTTAATCACTGAAATTAGCAGTAAAATTATAGAAAATACACAGAAAATTATGAAACATTACGAGAATCTTTTGTACCATTTATTTACCCGCAGTGAATTATTCTGTGCATGTCTACCAGCAGTAGACTTATACACATTTAGATGACTAGCATAACGAACTAGAAGTTCGAGGAGCTGGCCCAGCATGGCCAAAACTATTTGACGTAGGCATCCGATGTCGAGATTGTGCTTGGAGCCAGGAAGCTCCGCGCTGCTATTGGGATTGGCGGACTGAATGACGCTCAATCCACACCTGAGGAGAATGATCAGGCACTTCATTTTCTAAGGCACCACCTCTGCCTCAATCTCAAGAATGAGTATATGACGGAGAAGAGCGCGCTGGCACTCTGGACCGCACTCCAGAAGCGATTTGAGAGGCTAAAGTACACCATTCTTCCTCAAGCAGAGCGAGAATGGATCAGACTGAGGTTTTGCCGACTTTAAGACGGTCAGGGAATACAATTCTGCCTTGCACAGGATTTGTACCCCAATACAGAAAGTTGAGAAAATCCTTCCATCCCAATGCAGTATAATCCGCACGCAATTATCGTCAAGACGGCTATGAGGAATATGCCGAATTGATAGATATGTTGCAAGTCGCGGAGGCTCAGGACAAAGTTCTCCGTAAGAACTAAGTCACTCAGCCATCTGGGAGCTCCACGGGCCGTGAAGCCAACGTTGGGAGCAACAAGGTGCGAAAGCCCTTAATAGAGAAAAGGGGAAGGAAGGGTAAGGCCGCAGCCCAGAAAGGCAAATCAGATGCTCCACGTGAGAATAAGGCTAGCAAGCCAAATGGGATGGCAAAGGGCACCATGAAGCCCACTCTGCATCGGTTGAGGGGGAGCGCTCTGAGCAGCTACCCGCGCTGATGGTGTTTGAGACCATTACAACAGCAGCACCTCTCTCGACCTAGAAGAAGTCAATGCCATGATTTCTCTTGAAGAGAATGTCACCCCCGAGAAAATAGCAGAAGAAGTCTAGTGCACTGAATGCATTTCGACTCTAATTGTCATTTATTTTGTGTGGAAGAATATGTTAGAATTTGCATGGATGGTACTTAAGAATTGTTATTTTCTCGTGATGGTTGGATGATTTTTGGAATAATTCATTCATTTATTCAGTTTATGATGGCATGATATGTTCTGATATTGGTGTATTTTATTTTATGTGCTGATTGCCTTCTCATGCATATTAAATACCCTATATTAGAACGTGTGTAGCGCCCTATGAAGGAAGTGTGCTTAGTCAGCAGCGGCACAACGCATATCATCTTAAGAGAGATTGAGTATTTTCAGTCGATTCGTAAGAGCATTGGCAGCCTTACGACAATCGCCAGAAGCGATGCATGTATAATTGGTTCCGGAAGAGCCACATGGGCACAACTTTGGTCATTGAAGAAGCCTCATTGTACCCAGAATCGACTAGAACTCTCCTAAGTTTTAAGAATATCCGCGCAAATGGTTTCTGCGTTGAGACTAAAGAAGAGTACGGTAAGGAATACCTGCTCATTACGAAGCGCGAAGCAAATAGAAAAAGGCATTAGAAAATCTTCCTGGGCTATATTATACCAACATTAAAGCGCCTGCAGCGTACACTGTTCTGAAGACAGTGTTTAGAAGCTCTGAACTATTCTGTCTCTAGCATGACTAATTAGGCCACCCAAGTCTTATGATGATGAGAAACATAATAAATAACTCGTATGGGCATAATATTAATGTGAATAATTTCCCGAATCATAAAGATTTTGTGTGCCCTGCATGTGCCACCGGGAAACTAATAATTAGACCCTCCACTCTGAAAGTGAAGGATGAAGTCCCTGCATTCCTGGAACGCATCCAGGGAGACATTTGCGGTCCCATTAAGCCCATCTCAGGGTCATTTCAGTATTTTATGGTGCTCATTGATGCTTCCTCGAAGTTGTCATATGTGGGTTTTGTTGTCCACAAGAAACCACGCCTTTGCAAAATTGATCTCGCAGATCATTTGTATCAGAAATGTGTTTCTGATCAAGTCCACCAGAATGGACAACGCCGGAGAATTTATTTCAAAGGCATTTGATGATTATTGCATGGCGATGGGAATTGCAGTTGAGCATTCGGTACCGCATATCCATACCCAGAATGGTTTGGCAGAGGCTTTAATTAACAGAATTAAATTTATTGCCCGACCCATCTTGCATAATTGTAATTTGCCAGTTACATGTCGGGGACCCGTAGTCCTACATGTAGCGAATCTCATCAACCTTAGATTTTCGGCCTACAACATCCATTCACCTATGCAACTAGTGCAAGTGTCACCATCGAAAATTTCCCAACATTAGGGGGAGGAAATCAACCCCTTGATGAAGAATGTCGGGAAATTATGTGGCAAGCCTGGGGAATCCATGCAGATGACCCGCGCACTAGAGAAGTCCAGAAGACATTACATGGCAAGCCACAGGAATTCATGAAGATGACCCGCGCATTAGTGAAGCAAATAGAGAAGTCCAGAAGACAATAGAAGTCCAGAAGACAAGAGAAGTCCAGAAGACAATCGATTTGCAAGAACTAGCAAATCAACTGCCTGATCATTTTAGTGATTTGAAGAGCGTGACTAAGTCGCATGTGCCTGCACGCACTGCACCGGAGAGGGTTGAAATACCAAAGAAACAGAAGGTATCCCTAATCTCGTCCAGAGGCCTCAGAAAAAAAAAAGAGGACGAGAACTCCGGTTCCTCGAATCTTTAGTAACCGGGGACGCCTGGTGAAGAAGGATAAGAGGGATTTATCACAGCCGATCATTGAAGTTCCCCAGAATGAGAAGGGGAGCCAGTTGAGACCTGGCACAAGTATGACACCTCCAAAAGAGGGCATACCGGATCTGAATATCCCCATCGGCATGGATGTGTGCGCACACGTCGGAGCCGAAAAACTAAAGGGACTTGCCACCGCAATTGAAAAAAGCGATGCGCAAGGTGAAGCTCCAGAAGAAGCAATCGCTCCAGAAGTAGCAACTCATGAAGAAATAGCTATAAATTATGTGCACACGGGAGAGTCCCTGAATAGGACAACAGCTAATATCGATATCTACTTCGCAAAGAAAATTGCCACCATCATCGATCTTGATCCCGAGCCTGCATCGCTCGCTGAATGCAAGAAAAGATCAGATTGGGAAGATTGGAAGAAGGCAATAGCAACTGAATTGCTATCTCTGAATAAAAGAGAGGTGTTTGGGCCCGTATGCCGCACACCTCCCCACATACACCCCGTTGGGCACAAGTGGGTATTTGTTCGAAAGAGAAATGAAAGAAATGAAGTAGTGAGATACAAAGCAAGGCTGGTAGCCTAAGGTTTCACTCAACATCTTGAAGTTGATTATGAAGAAACCTACTCCCCAGTCATGAGTGGAATTACCTTTAGATATTTGATCTCAATGGCAGTGAACTTGAACTTAGAAATGAAATTGATGGATGTTGTGACTGCATACCTTTACGGTAACTTGGATTCGGAAATTTATATGAGAGTCCCTGAAGGAATACCTCTCCCGAACCAAGACAGAGCAAATAGAAAACTGTACAGTGTGAAACTCAGAAAGTCACTGTATGGATTGAAACAATCTGGAAGAATGTGGTATAATCGCTTGAGCGACTTTCTCTGCAAGAAAGGCTACACGAACAATGAAGACTGTCCTTGTGTGTTTATACGGCGATCCCAGAATGGATTCTGTATAATCTCTGTGTATGTAGATGATCTGAATATCATCGGGACAGCCGAAGACATAAAAGAAGCAAGCTCTTACTTGGAGTCAGAATTTGAAATGAAAGATTTGGGCAAGACCAAGTTTTGCTTAGGCCTGCAGCTTGAGCATGTCCCTGAAGAAATCTTGGTACATCAGTCGACCTACACCCAGAAGGTGCTTGAAAGGTTTGGCTTCAAGAAGGCATACCCATCGAAAGTACCGATGATCGGGAGGTCTTTACAGCAAGAAAAAGATCCTTTTCGACCTAGGGAAGAGGGGGAGGAAGTCCTGGGACCAGAATTCCCATACTTGAGTGCAGTGTTAGCACTCATGTACTTAGCAAACTGCACTAGATCGGACATTGCATTTGCCATGTACCTGTTGGCAAGGTACAGTGCAGAGCCCACCAACAGGCATTGGCAGGGCATAAAGGACACCTTCTAGTACCTTCAAGGAAGCAAAAACATTGGATTGTCTCACAGAAAGAATCAAGATCTGAACTTGATTGACTATGCAGATGCTGGGTACCTGTCTGACCCGCATACCGCTAAGTCACAAACAGGCTATGTATTTCTGTGTGGTGGAACTGCAATTCCTTAGAAATCGTCTAAGCAAAGCCTTATAGCTACTTCGATGAGCCACTCAGAAATTATAGTACTGTATGAAGTTGCACGAGAGTGCGCTTGGTTCCGCTGAACGGATCACCACATCCAGCAGTCATGTGGAATGAACATTGTGCAAACCCCCATAATTATCCATGAAGATAATGCAGCTTGCGTTGCACTAGTGCAGACGGGCTATGTAAGCATATCAACCCCAAGTTCCTCTATGCTCATGAATTGCAAAGATGGACAAGATTAAAGTACTGCACACTAAGTCATGTAGACTTATTCACCAAGTCACTCCCCGCATCTAACTTTGAAAGGTGCGTGTGAGGGATTGGAATGATGAGACTTAGAGAAGTGCAGAATTCAGGGGGAGAATTCTCTCAAGCCCATTATTAAATCTTAATCCTGAAGGTTAAGTACCCAAATGAGCAAAGTCCTGAAGACTGAATGAAGTTGGGTGAATTGCACTCTTTTTCCCTTGACGAGTTTTCCAGGAAGTTTCTCGACCAAGGTTTTTAATGAGGCAATTCGTGCATCGCAGCATTACATGTATCATGTACTCTTTCTCCAAATTTTTCCCACTGGGTTTTTATGGAGTTTTGATGAGGCATGAGCATGTTGGGTGAGTGCCCAAGGGGGAGTGTTAGGAAACCAGGACTCTATCTGGAGTCCTTATCTGATTGGGCACCCCCACCGTAGACTATAAATAGGGGCCTAGACCCCCCCTCATGATGTACACCCGATGCAATCTAAAGCAATAAAGAAAGACCAGGAGTTCTCTCTACCTCTCTGTGTTCAATCTATTATTCTGTGATTCTGTGATTGATTCGTTCTTGTTCTAAGCAGAGGAATCGCTCAGACTGGTCTCCAGCGTCGGTTCCTCAACAAAATGCACGCAGTGACTACCTCTGCCTCTCGCGAGGTGTTGCAATAAGTAATGTGCGGGGAGCAAGTGTGCACTGCAGTAGCTAAATCTAGTTACATGTTCTGGTCCTGTCATTTCCGTCGTACAGAAAGCCGCTTTTTGACTAGTACTGCCGGTGCTTTGTTTCTCTGTCCTTGCAGCAGCATGCATGTTGCCGTCATCTAAAAAACGATGCAGCAACGGCATGAGCGCGCGCGTGCGTATCAGTACGTGTGTGTTTGTCACCTAGTTGCAGAGCCAGCGAGCCACTGGCACGATCGCCTTGTCACTTGTGGTTGTGGATATGCACACGCGGCTGGAACGCAAGCGAGCCAGCGTGCAGCCAAGATGGGATCGAGAAAAACAGTCTCGCTTTCGTCGTGGTCCAGGGTAGGTTAAATTGAAAAGATCTTGTCATCGCACGAGGACAAAAGAAGGACAAGATATCTTGTCGACCTGAGAAATGTACTGTGCCTTCAAGGAATTTTTTTACGAATAATCTATTTTTTATTCAAAATTACAGAAATATGTCCGTGAAAATATTTTTTACACAGATAGACTCCAGTCACCCAGGGCCGTTCTTGTCATCTTCGAAGCCCTAGGGTATGATAAAAGTGAGACCCTTCATTCTAATATAAATATATAACAATACATTTTATATCAGTTGTAAAAGGTAAAGGGCGCGATCAAATTGGCTGATGAACAGTGCCAGAGGCTTATTTGGCACTATTCACAAGTTTCGTCTTTTTCTGAAATTTTGGCTTTTTGTTGAGCTTTTTTGCCGGTTCTTTTTTTTCCCGTATTCGTTTGTATTATACGTAATGGGCTAACATATTTTTTTTATTTTTAAATTTTTTAAATTTAATTATACAAAATAAGCCTCTGTCAGCTACAGTGTTTTTTCAGCCAGCTACAGTGTTTTCAGCCATAAGCCACGGGCTTTTCAGCCAAAACGATCACCACCAAAATTTAATACAGTAACCATTAGACAGTACGTCACAAAATACAAAGTATTTATTAGCAACATTAGGCTTAGTACATTACAAAATGCAAAGTACTTATTGTCGACAATCCACTGGCACATTAATATTATTAATAAGTTTTAGAAAACTATAATATGCTACTAAGGACAAAACAATTTAGGAGAGACCATTCAACCTTTTATGTGACATTGATAACTTCAAATAGTTTTTCCAATCTCTCTTAGATCTAATGGACATCTATATATAAAAAAGAAACTGATGTTACAAGAAAGTCAAAGATTTTTGTTCTAGATAGTGTAGATATTGTGTTGGATACTTGGAGTGGTATTTACCACAACATAGACCAAATGAGCTATTAATTGACTTTGGTAGTTAACCCAACTAATCATTAATTAATTATATATGATATTCAATACATAGACTATATCATGCATGTATACATACTAACATACATGAGCTAGGGGCCCCAAGTTTTCGTGGGCCCTAGGCGGTCACCCCTGCTGCCTAGGCCCATGGCCGACCCTACAGTCGCCCAACGGGAGGGCAACTGGAGCCAGTCACCCAACCGGGACGCGACACACGGCAAATATGGTAACGGTTGGGCGAGTTATTGTTGTTGCCAGAGCGTCGGGCGACTGGAGCTCCAATCGCCTAACAGTTGGGCGACTGGAGCTACAGTTGCCCAACACTCGGGCGACAGGGGGTTAAAAAGGGCCGCGCTCGGCCATCGCCGCCCCAAGCCAGCCGTTTCTTTCATTCGCTTGGCGCCGAGAGAAGAGAGGAGAAGAGGAGAGAAAGGAGGAGAGACGAGAAGAGGAGAGGAAGGAGGGGAAGAAGAGGAGGGAGAGAAGAGGAGATGGAGAGGAGGAGGAGGAGAGGAGAGGGAGGAGTGGGAGCCATTTCATCCATCCACATCCAGATATTTTTTTGGTATATTGTATTTGCAGTATATTTTTTTTATGAAATGTTAGTGTTAGTAAAAATTGTAGATGTAGAACATTTAGTATAGAAAATTTAGTATAGAAAATTTTTAGTATAGAAAATTTTTAGTATAGAAAATTTAGTTAACGTAGTTATAGGAAATTAGCAGGCGTAGAAACAGAGAGGAGACGAAGAAGCAACTGTAGGCGTAGATGTAGATAGAAATAGTTAAATATTTGTTATACTAAATTTATTAAACAGTATTTTTAGAAAATTAACAGCCGTAGAAGTGTGTAGTTCTGTATAATTTAGGGAACATAGTTTTAGAAAATTAGCATCAGTACGAAATCTGCATGTGTACAAAATTGTAGTTGTAGAAAATTCAGTCACCGTAATGTACAAATTTGGCATCTGTGATGCAGCGGGCCTAGTGAGGAATCGTATTGCAGATTTGCGTCCCGTCGCTTTGCAAAGCTGCATCATTATGTCACGTCGTAGTGCAAAGTTGCCTCATTGGGTCACGTCGTGCTTTACAGATGCGTACTTACACTGCCTCTCTTCGTCTAGTAAGTATTTACACATGGTTTATTCATGATATTTCAAACTAACATTCGAGGTAATCACTACTCTTATGACGAGCTTTTCCAACATCTTTTAGTTTGTTCCCTATAAGCTCCATAAAATATTGGTCTATTGGTTATTCTGGAAGTTATACTTGGATATAATGACTACCTATTAGTTATTCTGGATAGTACGTTATTGAGCACTTGGTTATTGTGGTAATCTAGATAGTATGCACGTCTGGAGTAGTATGAGTAATCTATTGGGTCATTCGGTCACGTCTGGTGCAAAGTTGGCTGGTTGGGTAACGTCGCAGCACAAAGCTACTTGATCGGGTCACATCCTGCACGAAGCCACCTCGTTGGGTCACATCTTGCACAAAGGGGGGCTCGTTTAGTCATGTCATATCCCTACGAAAAGCTAGCTCGATGGGTCACATCATGTGCAAATCTTGCTCGTTGGGTCAAGTCGGTGCGAAAAGCTCACTCGTTAGGTCACGTCGGTGTGCAAAGCCGCCTCATTTCGAAAGGGAGTCCCACTCTGATGATGGAGGCAATGTCGTTGCCCTACAAGCTAACACATGACCGGTTGTGTCTAAAAGCACGCTGCATCCCCTCGCGGGCTATAAAATGCATGCCCCACCCTCCGAAAGTAGGAGCACTCGACCCTCCCAACCATAGAAAGAAGAATCTTTTTTGTCCTACAGTAACATACCATGACAAATGTTGTGGGGCTAGTCCAACTAAGATCCCCTGCGCAAGACCTTCCCGTCGAAATGAGGAAGGACTTCGGCCGTAACTATCACTTGATGGCAAACAAGCATTCTCAATTGGTATGACCGCAATGCAGACACAGGGAGGATGCGATCGTACAGGTCTTGGATGGCCAGTTCAAAGGTGGATGATGTTTCTATCGATGCCTATACTCTGAGGTACAAATAGCCAATAGTTTCTTTTCTGTTACTACTAATATAGTTTCCATGTTAACTCTCCTTTCCAACAGATGGTGAAATGCAATTTTGTTCGCTGGATCGATCCTCCCCATGAACGCCATGTTGTGACGTATCCATGAACAGCACCCAACCAAATAGCCATAGCAAGTAGGCCTCGAGGTGCTGTGATACCCGGTGCTCGTCGGCAGCAGGGTCCACCCGCTCCACCTGAGTACAAGCAAAAAGTTAGTAAGACCATAGTATGGAAAGGAGAGCGCAGCACTCCGAACAAGAAGGGCATCGAACACATACTTGGAACTACAAGAGCCACCGCAAGGGCGGGCTGTAAGTCTGTGCTGGTGGAAGATGTATTACCCCTCCACAGCCACATGTGGAAGGACTCCATCAAACATGGCCAGCAGGTCATCGTGCCAGCTGGCCTTAGCCTCCTGCGGGAACGCAACACCTCCCGCGATAGGGAGGCCAAGCAGCGGCGAGACGTCCTGCAGAGTAGGGGCCATCTCCCCAAATGGAAAGTGAAAAGTGTGCGACTCTGGTCACCACCGATCCACTAGAGCTCTAAGTAAGGAGCGATCGAATGGGAAGCATCACGACCGCACTGGGTCAGCCTGGACATCTCCATCGTCCCTGACCGTAGCTAGTGCTAGATCGTCCTTGCTGTAGCCTACACCATCTGGGCGAGAGGTAGTATACCAGCAACGCTGAGCCTACAAAGCAAAAAAAAAGGTCAGTACAAAAGCTAGGTATGATGAGAAGACAGTGTCGCTGAGATGTGAACCTATCTGTCCGGCGTAGGTCTAGCCTCCAAGCCACCTCAGGTGTCCGCGTGTAGGTCACCCCTAAGTCAGTTATGTCATCTGTGCCTACAGGATGTGGGACACGATGCGACGTGTGATGTAGCAAGTTGACGTGCTCATCCAGCAGGCCAAAAGGCTAGTCGGATCCACAAGGGTCACGAGCCATACCTGCAAGACAACTTCAAGTTAGGATATATGCACAAAGAAAACATCAAATATAAAGCAGGAGTAAATTTAACTTGTAAACAAACAAACAAAAATGTACTAAGATAGCAGGACACTACTTCAAACAGTAATGAAAATGGGATAGTACCACAACAGTTACATAAATAGTACATGCAACGTATGATATATGTGCTACAACACTACGTACATCAAATGTAGCCACTAACAAAGTACAGATGATAATGTACAATGATTTGCAATCTTGGTGCCACTTTGCACACTCAAAGCACTGGCGACAGGAGAACGAGTCGTCCCGAATTCGGATATATGCACAAAGAAAACATCAAATATAAAGCAGGAGTAAATTTAACTTGTAAACAAACAAACAAAAATGTACTAAGATAGCAGGACACTACTTCAAACAGTAATGAAAATGGGATAGTACCACAACAGTTACATAAATAGTACATGCAACGTATGATATATGTGCTACAACACTACGTACATCAAATGTAGCCACTAACAAAGTACAGATGATAATGTACAATGATTTGCAATCTTGGTGCCACTTTGCACACTCAAAGCACTGGCGACAGGAGAACGAGTCGTCCCGAATTCGGCTCTATGCCGAAGGAGCACGTCGAAATGATGTTCTGTATTGCCCATCATGTATACCGTGTGTGACTGGCCCTTCTCTATCTTCGCCTGGATATGCACTGAATCTTAAGCAATACGGTGTTTGTAAGTTGGCGACATAAAGTGCGACATTTGCATACCTCTCCCTGAAATAGCCGATTGTGTTGTACAGAACACCTTCTACGATGGTGACGAGGGGCTGAGAATGAAGGCCCCTAAGAACCCAGTTGTACACCTCCGCAAGGTTAATGATCATCATGCCATACCTTGCATCGCTCGTGTCATACAGTAGGGACCACTTTTCCAATAGCTCAACCTCAATCCAGTGGGAGAAGCACTTGATGTTTCTTGAGGTCCTCCTCTTTGGACTAACATGTTCATGCTCTGCCAATGGTGTCAGGCATTTGAGTTGTGCCGCTCCAGGAATGGTGATCCCTTATTCCTCTTGTTGATGTGCTTCCTGCCGTGCTCATCCAATAGTGCCTATAAAGCATCAAATTTGCATTGCTGGTTCTACATAGCTAGCCTCTCGAAAACTTTCATCAACGATTGCTTTGGAAACTACTTGAAGAAGTTGGCCCCCAAATGGCGAATGCATCATCTGTTCCTCACATCCAGCCAAGGGAACAGCTCCTCAAGGTCTTGCTGAAGTTCTCTTATGGTCTTCAGCATCCCGGTGTGGCAATCATGGATTACACACTCACCAAGACAAGCTCTAACAACCCACACCCTCAAATGTCAAAGGAACCACAACTAGCTGTCGTAATTCCCAATTTCAATGAATGTGATGGTCAAGGGCAGAATTTGATTGTTGTCATCAATGCCAATGACTGTAAAGATTTGGCCCTTGTATTTTCTAGTAAAAAATATTCAATCAATTGATATCATGGGCAGCATTTGCCTGAAAGCCTCGATGCAGGCACCGAAGACAAAGAAGGCCCTTTGCAATACAGCAAAACCCGACGACGTTGTAGATGGTTGTCCTTCACATCAATGTATATGCCTGAGTTTTTGTCCTACAGCACCTGAAACATAAGAGGAAGTTTGTCGTATGCCACCTCAGAAGACCCAGACCGTTTTCCAATGCCTTCTGCTTTGCACGCCATGCCTTCGCATAGCTAATCTTGTACTTATATTTCTTCTCGATAGCCACCATGATGTTCTTGGCCTCCATGCCCTTCTTCTTCACTATCTCTCCATACATCAAATTGGCTATAAAGGTGAACGTAAGGTTATGATGCCTTGGCAAAACACCGCTGAGCATGTAGGAGTGTGGCTCCACCATCGAGACAATCCAGTGAGTCTCGTACTCCGGTATATGTGCGTGCATTCGCCAAGGACAACCAGCCAGCTCGCACTTGATGGTGTACTGCTCCTGGCTAGATTTGACAACCTGAAATATCCGCTGCATGGATAGGGCCTACAGTTTAATGGTATCCTACAAGGATTTCTTGTCAACAAACATTGAGTGCAACCAAACCTCTGTACTATGGTAATCTCACGGTGATTGGTGCTCGTCATGCATAGTAATACCCTCAACATCAAACCTGTTCCATTCTTGTGGGTTGAGAGCTTCGTCCTCATCGAAACTGTCTTTATCGTCCTCTTGTACAGCTTCCTCTTCAGCTCAGGCCATCCGATTATCACTCTCTATTTGACACACTATGTACTCCATATGCTCTCCCTTCATTAGCCTATCCTGTAGGGTCAGCATGTGGTGACCGATCTTCCTCTCCTGCATTCCCCGTGTTGGCCTCGTCACGAGCAATATCCTCTGCACCCTCCATAAACCAGCCTCTGGGTCCTCTTCACCAACATGTTGGGCACCCAAGCTGCTCCCACACCCAGATGATATCTGTTAGTAGGGTCTTGTACAGCTTCTTTCAGGTATGGTTGTACAAGCAGCACGCACTCATATCCACAGTGCTGGCAACCTTTCAGAAAGCCCTTCCACACAATCATGTGCATCGGTCTTATCAACTCCCATCTAATCTGTATGGGAGACCAGCTCCAAAACCCTTGTATGACGACGCTGCACACCTAAGGTCTAAGGAGAAGCTACAGGTGAGCTAGTACATCACATCTATGATTCGTGCATTCTCACCATTCGGGTGTACCAGAGTAGCTTGCAGAAAACTGCTCAAGTCAGCACTGTACGGACCTTCACGAAAGATGCCAACACGGTAATGCACTTTCAATTTAATGGGTACCGGCATGGCTGATGTCTGCCTGCAAATATTTCCAATACTGCAACTAGTCAAATCGCATTGCACGTTATGAAAGTATTGTTGCACTGTAATTTAGATTTCTATGGCCATTCACCTGTTGTGAACAACTAAACTACCGCATGCTTAAGGTGTCGTTCATTCTCTATGGCAGAGGCCACAATGAACGTGCATGCCTCTTCATATCGGTTAATTTTCCCTCAGAGAATACTTACATTGCCTGTAGAAACATCATGGCATTGTTTTTTATTTCATTTCTTCAAATTAAAAGATTTTGTTTTAATTTATAGGGACTTATAATATGCTACACTAGGGTGGCTTATTGACAAACTTCCCATCGATTAAAGCTAGTTACTGTATTTAAATTTGGATTTTCTACTGTTCCTATCGGTTGTTATTATTTTACTGATGTTACAATATGTGGGCTTATCAATTCGGTGTATTACATATTTTGTTGTTCTTAGTCTGGTACTGTTTATGCATGCATCTATATACATGTATTTATGTCAATATATTACATATATCCCCATATAATTCTATGTATACGTGCATATATTTTGTAAATATATAACATATTGATTTTATCCCACGGCCGGCCCATTAGTCTTGGCCCACTACCAGCCCACTCTCTCTCTCTCTCTCTCTCTCTCTCTCTTTCTTCCCCTTTATCTATCTCAACCCCTCCTCATTCGCATCGACACCGCTTCCTTTCCTCTCCCCCAATACGCACCGACTCCCTATCTGCTCCCATGCAAACCGACGCCGCTCTTCTCTTTGCTCGACCTCTCTCCTACTCTAAATAATTCCTAATAGGTTTGAAGAATTTACATGGCACTAACAAAATTAATTAAGTACGCGACATAGTGATTTAAATGGCAATATACCAGTTTTAACGGTACGCATGAATTTTCAATGTACTTACGACATTCCTAATTAATCATGAATGTTGTCTACTAATGTTTTACATTTAAGCACGACTACCAAAATTTTTTATAGGACTCTAACATGCCACAGGATCCCCATAGTTAAATATTCGCAATGAAATAAATTAGCTATATGCATGCTTCTCCTCCCTTTTCTTTTCTTTATCCTCTCTTCTTGCTTTTCTTTCCAGCCATCAAACCGAAGTCATACTATTTTTTCTCTAATTATAATTTTCTATGGATACTATTTATACCATTGTTTACACTAAACTAACTATTTATTTACTACAAAAACATAGACTAAAACAAAAATTACCTTACGGATGAACCTCCCCTTCTCCTTCTCCCTCTCCCCTTCTCCTTCTCCCTCTCCCGCTCCTCCTCTCCTCTCTTTTTTTCTTTCTTTCTTTCCTTTCCTCTCTTCTCTTTCTTTCCTCTCCTCTCCTCTTCTTGCGCTCAGTGTCGGTAGTAAACTCACTCGAGTGCCCGAGCGCCAAACTTATAAAGGTATCCAGTCGCCGAACGTTTAGACGACTGGACGTCCTATCGCCGAATGGTTGGGTGATAGGAGGTGCTATTGCTGAAAGGTTAGGCGATAGCATCTATCATCTAACCATTGGGCGGCTGCATTTATGTGGCCCAGCGGTTGGGCGATTGCCTGCGTGTCACTCGGCCGTTAGGTGATAGGGTCCAGTCGCCCAATGGTTCAGCGATAGAGGGCTACTTTTGTAAAAAAAAAATAAAAATGCAGGTATAATTTTGTATTTCTGAATAAAAAATTATTTAAAAAATTTACCAGATTATACCGCACGATTGCGTGGGTCAATCAACTAGTTGTTTGCATAGTCCTCAGATTCCAAAATTTCGTTCAAAAAAACTGGCAGAGTATAGTTTCTTTATACCATTTCCTAGTACGGGGAGCTAGATCCTAAGTTCTTCCGTATATGTAAACTCTCTTAGTAATTCTTTCTCTCTATCACAAGAAGTTGCTTTTTTATTTACTAATTATTATTTACCTACAGAAGCTGCCTTCTGAACACTTGAGAGCTTGCATCGATGAACAGCACGCAACAAGAACGCACATCACATCACAGATCGATCCTGATCTTGCCTTCTTTTTCCTCCTGACCCCTACCTGACAGGTCAAATCACAAAGCGACCGATCGACGGTGCATGATGATCTTATGATCGAGGCCAGCCATGCTGCATCTAGCTCATGCCGGCGACACGGTTACTACATCGATATGTAAAGCAGCCGTGCCTGCAGGCTAGTTTCTTCTGTGCTTGCATTCAGCCATCCATCGATCTGGTTCTTAATTACGTGGCACCAGTTCATTAACGAGATGTGGCTCGGTACATTCGGTTGTTCTCAGCTGTCTAATGTAGTCTATTTAATGGTTGCCATGATCCGAACACCTTTGTTGTCTCTAGTGGTGCGCAATGGTGGTGCTAGGCGAAGTGGGCAAAATAGTAATTTCATCCGAGCATGAATTTAGATGGATATCTTCAGTTTGGCGATCGATCTCATTTAAACTCCACACACCTCCTCACTACCGATTCAATTCGACAGATGATTGATCTGACCTGATCTGAATATCTGATCATCCGTGCGATTCACACTGGCCGGTTGCCGCCATGCCATCATGTTTGGCTGGGCAAGATGCATGGCTCCACGGTTAAGTACACAACGAAGTTGGCTAGCAACTTCTTTAGGTCGTCGCCTTCTTTCGAGTCTTGCATATTTATCGCCAACTATGCTTCCATGTCGATTACATGACACACGTAGTAATATGACTGAAGTTGAAGGTGAGTGCTGAAGATCAACATGCTGCTAGTCTTTGTGCAATACGGTCAGGCAAGCACGATTCTTCAGAAAAAGATAGGCGAATTGATATATTCTCAAGGGCAAGTCTTTCTGAAAAAAGCATGCAAGTCAGGAGTCAGGAGGTCTTTGATCATGTCTGCATGTTTCTTGGCTATGGAAGAGGATGTACTGGCATGTTTATCTGCATCTTTGTACTGTATTGAGATGTTAGATAAAAAGCGAAAATTACATGCATGTTTGGTCCAACTTAGCTTAGTTCTTTTTCATTAGTTGAGTTTGCCTTCTTGTAAATATGAAAAGAGAAAAGTTACAGAACCCACCGGCATGGCAAGGGCAGTGTAGCGGGTGAAGGAGGGCATAGGCGATGAGATCTACCGGATCTGGTCATCCTTCTTGTTGCCAGCGACGGAAATCGCCGAATCCAGTCATATTCCTTGCATGAGGCCATCGACGAGCTTTGGAACCCGGCTCATGCTCAACGTATTCTCGCCGCCATGGCTCGTCCTCAACTCATCCTCTGGTGGCGTGGCACATCGAGCTGGCGAAGAATGGAGCCGCCACCACCTAATCTGGTGTCATCATCTTCTACCTCTATGGCACTGTCGTGGATCACCGCGTGCGCTCTGCCGCCTTTGACCACAGCCATCACCCTCCTCTCCATGTTGCCACCCCCGCTGGCACTGGTCGAGGCGGGCACCAGCACTGCCACTTCCGCTGCTATCATAGCCACAATGAGCTCGCCCAAACTTGTTGAAACTTCTTTTAAACTTTTGATTGAAACTTGTTGAAACATTTTAAAATTTGATGAAATTTCTTGAAATTATTGATTGAAACTTGGTAAACTCCTTAGCGGAAACTTGATTTCAAAAAATTTGAAACTCATTGAAACTTTGGCTTAGAAACCTTCTTGGAATCTTTTGAAAACATCTAAAAATGCGTGAAACTCACTGAACCCTGGAACTTTTCAAATATTTTCATGAAACTTCATAAAACCTATTGCTATACCGTTGCATTGGTATATCGTGGTGTAGTCACCTCTTTATAATTGCTGTATGGCTACCCTACATGGTTCTTCTGTGTTTTGATGGCACATAAGTTATCATGGCATCAACATTTGGTGGGTCCAATTAATAAGACTTACAAAAATAGAATCTACTACTAGAATTGTTTTAAGGGACTTAACCTAGCAATTTTTTCCAACAAACTTAATACAGAAAATAGAGAGAGAATTGACATACTACATGAACAAAATCTCTAGCTGAAATACAATTTTGTAGGTGATCAGATACTTCTTTGCAAATGTCACCCACAGAACCCCAAAACTTTTAAATTTGTTAAAAAAGGATGTCTGAAGCTTTAAATTGCACACCTTCCACATGAGAAAGAAATATACTCTTCATCATTCAATTAACCAGGGAGAAAGAAATGCACCCAGCAGTGCACAACTCAACACGTGGGAGGCAAGCAAATTGGTATTCCTTGATGGTTTTACCCTTGTTTTTCCCTTGCCCTCTAGCTATGGTTCCAAGTTGACCCATAGGGACGTTCGTATTGGTTTTTGCTGATGGTTTTTAGCTGTGGCTGATGACTTTTGATTGAAAATGAATAATAGTGGATGAAAGTGTTGGATTTGATCTAAGGCCAAAACGGTCAGAAAAGGAAATATGGGGAAATCCACGTTTCCCTGATTTCAGCGCCCTGATCGGGGGGAACATTTCCAACTCATGGTTACGGTCCCCCGTTGCAACAGCGTATATATAAAGGATGGGTACCGGCCTCTCCCGTGAGACAATGTTCGCGTGAGAGTCAGTAACCCCGTACAAACCCTAACGTGACCCGATCTCCTACGCGCTGTCAAGCAACGGGAAGACCGTCGCCGCCGCTGCTACAGGACATCGCCGGCGACCCTCTGGACAATCTGCACCGACTCGTCCCCATGCCTGCATCACGCAGGCACGAGGTCTTCGCTCTCATGGCGTTCATTGCAGATCGTAAGTCTTCTGATCCCCCTCTATGCCTAGGTGTTCTGGATGTTTGGCTAGTGGATAATGCGATGCACTTGATGATTATGAATCTAACATTTGGTATCAGAGCCATCTACTAGTCTCCTAGAATCCTAGTCGCATGTTCATGTCTCGGATCTAGAGGTCCGGTTTTAAGGCTAATGTTTTAATGGTTCGGCTAGCATGGGAGAAGGAGGGGAATCAAAATTTCAGCAAACCCTAAAGTTTTTCCCCAAAATTTTTGATGTATTCCGAACCCTAGAAATCCCCAAATCATGCAAACCTTATGGATCTTCGGATAGGAAAGAACGAATCAAGAAGAAGAAAAAAAAGTGAAGGGGGGGCTTACGGGCGCCGCCATCGCCGGCTTGCCGCGCTGCGCCGCTCGGGCCGCCTCGCGACGCGCCGGTCCGCCGCCTCCCGATGCCTCTGCGTCGTCGCCCCGCGCGCGGGCGCCGCCGCTCCCCGGTTGATGCCGTCGTTGCCGACACCTTGAGGGAGCCGCTCCGCCCCGTCGCGCGCCTGCCGCCCGCTGCGCGCCGCCGCTGCCATGCCGTGCCGCGCCGAAGCTTCGCGCGGGCGCTTGCGCGCGTGCGCCGTGCGGGTCCCGCCGCTGGCCGCCCTTCCCCGCGCGCGGAGAGCCGCCGTTTTGCCTCCGCCTGGGCGCGCCGTCGCCCGCTCCGGATTTTTCGGGTGGAGACGGCGTTTTTGCTTCTAGGGTTAGGGTTTTTGGGGGCGGGCGGCATTTTGTTCGGGCGAAAATCGCTCTGCACCGTCCGATTGAATGGATGGCTGTGATGAAGCAAGGGGGAAAGGAGGCCGCTGGGCTGGTTGGCGGCCACGGGCCAGGCCTGCACGGGCCGAATGGGCCTTGTGCGGGAGTCTTTTGCCGAATTTCGGCTGTTGGGCTATTTCCCTGTTAATCGTCTTATGAATTTTGTTTTTGGCCCAGCAGTGCATAACCTTATGTATTTCGGCATATTTTTTCATGCATATGTTTAGGTATATATATATACATGAAATTTATGATGTATACTTCAGGCTGTTGAGGTTTTATTTTTCAGTGTATATTTTATGTATTTATGGTACATCTCATGTTTAATTAATGATGTCTCTTATGAAATTATTAACGGATAAATGTTGCTAAGCTGCTGAAAATATTATGCTCTTTTCCGCTGCGTAATGTTCTGCCCCTAATTGAATGGAACCAACGGGAAATTCAATTAGAGGGTTGTTTTTAATTTTACATGCTATTACCTTTGACCAACGTTAATTGTAATTGCATGTAATCAATTATGTTTATTTTTATGTTTATTTTTCGCCATGCTATTACTCTTTGACCAAAGTTAATTGTAATTACATGCGATAATTTATGTTAAATTTTCGCTTCTGCCCAACGGTGATGCGAAAAATTCTTATGAGCATGCTGTTAATCATACCAACGTAAGATTAATTTTCATGCAAATTAATTATGCGCTTTCCTAATGTAAATTTTAATTTTTTTCAGCTGCTTCTGTTTCCGCTCATGTAAATGCTATTGAGCCACTTAATGGTAGTAACTTCCAGAAATGGAAGTTTACACTTATGACGACTTTTCAGCTCTTGGATCTGGACTACGCGTTCAGATTCGATGAGCCTGTCGCTCCTACTGAAGGGGAGGACAATTATGATGATAAAATAAAGGAATATAAAGCTAATGCTGAGAAGTGGGAGCGGTCTAACCGTGTTTCACTTGCTGTGATGAAAAACTCCATCAGTGAGGCAATAAGGGGAGCAATCCCTGAAAAGGAAAGGGTAAAGGACTATTTGTCCTCCATCGAGGATCACTTTAAAGGGTCCTCTAAAGTTTATGCTACCACACTGATGCACAGGCTCATGAACACTAAGTACAATGATACTGGAAATGTTCGTGAGCACATTATGACCATAATCAATATTGCTGCCCGACTTAAGACAATGGACATGGCTATTTCTGATGGTTTTGTTGTCCATTACATTATGATGTCTCTTCCCAAGCAATTTGAAGCTTTCAAGGTGAACTACAACACCATTAAGGACAAGTGGACCATGAGCGAGTTGATCGCTAATGTTTCACAGGAGGAAGAGAGGCTCAAGGCTGAGGGGGCTACTGATTTTATGAATCAAGTCGGCTCCTCAAATAAGGCTGGTCCCTCTAGAAATAGAGGTGGCTACAAAGGAAAGGGAAAGAAGGAGCAAACCTACTCCCCTTATCAGAAGCCACAGAAGCCACAGCACCCACAGCATCCTAAGGCGCCTAAAAACGCTTCAGGACCTGGGAGCTCAAATGAACAGAAGAAAAGTGGTGAATGTTACTTCTGTCAGTCAAAGGACCATTTCAAAGATGATTGTCCTGGATGGCTGAAATGGCTCGCCAAGAAAGGTACTTATGAAATCACTTTTGTTGATGAAGCATTTTATGCTGATTTTCCTATAAATTCTTGGTGGATTGATTCTGGTGCCACTGTGCACGTTACGAATTCCTTGCAGGGATTCCATATGTTGAGAAGTCTCAGAGGGGAAAGAAGCCTAAGAGTGGCTAATGGGATGGAAGCCGAAATTCAAGCTATTGGAACAGTTTCTTTAGTTTTGAATAATGGTTTTGTAATGAAACTTAATGATGTTCTTTATGTTCCCTCGATGAGAAGAAACTTAATTTCCATTTCATTATTAGATAATGATGGATATTCTTGTAATTTTGGACACGGAATGTGTTTGATTTATTTCAATAATGATAATGTTGGTCGTGGCATCCGACACGACAAGCTTTATATGTTATCCCTGCAAGATTCTCCTATATCCATGAATGTATGTGATGAGAATAAAAAGCGTAAGCAAATTGATGAAACTTCGTCGAAATTGTGGCACTGTCGTTTAGGCCACATTTCGAGTGGGAGAATTGAACGTCTCATTAAAGATGAAATTCTCCACCCTTTAGACTTTAATGATTCGAATGATCATTGCCTCGATTGTATCAAAGGCAAGTATGTAAAGCAAATAAAGAAAGGTGCTACTCGAAGCACAGGGATTTTGGAATTAATTCATACTGACATAAGTGGTCCTTTCCCTGTGACATCAGTGGATGGTTATGATTCTTTTATTACGTTCACTGATGATTACTCACGTTATGACTATATCTATCCTATTAAAGAGAGATCGGAGGCACTTGATAAATTTAAGATATTTAAGGCTGAAGTTGAAAATCAGCACAATCTAAAGATTAAAGTAGTGCGCTCGGATCGTGGGGGAGAGTATTATGGGCGACACGCAACTTATGGGCAGATTCCTGGTCCTTTTGCCAGGTTTCTGCAAGAAAATGGTATAGTCGCCCAGTACTCAATGCTTGGTGATCCCCAGCAAAATGGAGTTGCGGAAAGAAGAAACCGCACACTTATGGACATGGTTCGAAGTATGTTGAGCTACTCCACTTTGCCTGTAAAGTTATGGATGGAAGCATTAAAGACCGCTGCACATATACTCAATCGGGTTCCTAGTAAATCAGTGCCTAAAACACCTTATGAATTATGGACTGGGAGAAAACCTAGTTTGAACTACCTCCATGTGTGGGGTTGTGCAGCTGAAGCTAAAATATTTAACCCACATATTGAGAAATTAGATCCCAAGACTGTGAGTTGCCATTTTATTGGCTACCCTGACAGGTCTAAAGGGTACCGATTCTATTGTCCAGATCGTACCACAAAATTTGTAGAAACAAGACACGCTGTGTTCTTGGAAAATGATGGCATCAGTGGGGACTTGGAGCCCAGGAAAATTGATCTTGAGGAGAAACGGATTTATGTTGCTTCACCGCTAATCCGACAGACTGATTTTCTTGTGTCCCAAGTGGTTGTGCCCATAGTTGATCCTGTAGTTGCAACTCCTGTTGCATCTCCAGTTAATTCTGTGGCTACTCCTTCTGTTGAGGGCTCTGAAAATACAAGTGCAATACCTAATGCTGAGCCTTCACAGCCCTCTGTGACAATTAATGAACAACCTGATGAGCCTACTAATGAACCTGTCAGGAGATCACAACGAGTGAGGAGATCTGCTATCCCAAGTGATTATGAGGTTTACTTGAATGAGGATGATCTTGGGAAGGCAGATGATCCTAGCTCTTATAAGGAAGCAATGAAGAATAAGGATTCATCTAAATGGCTAGATGCCATGAAAGATGAGATTGAGTCTATGGGCGCTAATGACGTGTGGGACTTAGTGGAAATTCCTAATGGAGCCAAAACAGTAGGCTGCAAATGGGTCTACAAGACCAAGCGTGACTCCAAAGGGAATATCGAAAGGTTTAAGGCGAGACTTATAGCAAAAGGGTTTACGCAAAGAGAAGGCATTGACTATAATGAAACCTTTTCTCCTGTCTCAACTAAAGATTCATTTAGAATAATAATGGCGCTCACAGCACATTTCGATTTAGAGTTGCACCAAATGGATGTTAAAACTGCTTTCCTGAATGGAGACTTGTATGAGAACGTTTACATGACACAACCGGAAGGTTTTGTTGTGGAAGGCGAAGAACATTTGGGATGTAAGCTAAGAAAATCCATATATGGCCTGAAGCAAGCTTCTAGGCAATGGTACCTTAAGTTTGATGAAGTCATAAGGAAATTTGGATTTAAGGAGAATGATGTTGATAATTGTAATTATGTTAAGTTCAGGGGGAGTAATTACACCTTCTTAATTCTTTATGTGGACGACATATTATTGGCCAGCAGCAGTGTGGACATGCTGCGGGAAACTAAAAGATTTCTCTCGTCCAATTTTGACATGAAAGATCTCGGTGAAGCATCTTATGTTCTTGGTATTGAAATTCACCGAGATAGGTCCAAAGGAACATTAGGTTTATCACAAAAGGCATACATTGACAGAGTACTAAAGAGATACAATATGCATAAATGCTCTGCCTCGCCTGCTCCTATTGTTAAGGGCGATAAGTTTGGGAAATTTCAATGCCCAAAGAATGACTATGAATCTGATCAGATGAAGGCTATACCTTACGCTTCTGCTGTCGGAAGTATTATGTATGCTCAAGTATGCACGCGCCCTGATTTAGCTTTTGTTACCGGGATGCTTGGCAGATATCAGTCAAATCCAGGACCGGACCACTGGAAAGCAGTTAAGAAAGTCCTGCGCTATATGCAAGGCACTAAAGGTCACATGCTCACATACAGAAAATGCGATAACCTTGAGGTTGTCGGCTATTCTAATGCTGATTTTGCGGGGTGTAAAGACACAAAGAAGTCCACATCTGGTTACATTTTCACCCTCGTAGGAGCAGCAATATCATGGAAAAGTGTAAAGCAAACACTTACTGCATCGTCGACAATGCAGGCTGAATTTGTGGCATGTTATGAGGCTACCGGGCAGGCTGTATGGCTTAAGAATTTTATCCCGGGATTGAGAGTGGTGGACAGCATCTCTAGACCACTCGTTTTGTACTGCGATAATCAACCCGCAGTTTTCTATTCGAGTAACAACAAGTCGAGTGCAGCTGCCAAGCACATTGACATAAAGTATCATGTTGTGAAAGATAGAGTCCAGGATCAAACAATTAAGGTTGAGCATATTGGAACTAAATTTATGCTTGCGGATCCGCTCACAAAAGGCTTACCACCCAATATTTTTCGTGATCATGTTGCCGGCATGGGTTTATTGGAGAGCCTGTGATCCTGGAATAAGAGGACCATATAAAGTAACCAACTCCCATGAAGTATTATGTTATCCGATTGATATAGAATGGAGCACTATAAGTACTGTTGTCCAGCGGTATTTAATTGACTCGTCCCCACCGATCTGCACCGACTCGTCCCCACGCCTGCATCACGCAGGCACGAGGTCTTCGCTCTCATGGCGTTCATTGCAGATCGTAAGTCTTCCGATCCCCCTCTATGCCTAGGTGTTCTGGATGTTTGGCTAGTGGATAATGCGATGCACTTGATGATTATGAATCTAACAGAAAGGAGTGGCTTTTAGAAAGAAGAGGCGAGTGGTATAAAAAGTAAGGAAGAGATACATGCATGAGATGAAAACGAGAGAAATAGGGTATGTGATGCGCCCATGGCTCCTAACCTATCCTCAGAGCGAGATAGGAGCGAGAAGAGTGGAGAAGTCAATTCGAGAAGCCATATGTTCACATTAAATATTGGCTCATCTCCGGTACCAATCATCCCCAGGGTGCCGGGGCCAGGTATGGCCCTTAGGTATAGTAGGGGGTGGTGTTGTGGTGCCCAGGAGACAGCTGCCACAGCAGCAAAAAAACAGGTGGCCAATGGCACGGCCTTCCATGATTTTTCATGTGCAGCACAGATTGAAATCCGGCAACAAATTCAAATGGCACATAAATGGTTCAAGTGGGAGTGTTATGTCAGATTTTCAGGTCATTCGGACAACAAATGCAATAGGGCAAATGATACAGCATAATGGTAAGTGTTCATCATTTTCATGTAACGAGTTCTCCAGGTTTTGAGTGGCAAACATGACACAGCAAACTACTGAACACAAGACAAGTCCAGGAATTTCGCCTTGTTGCATAAGGACAAGAGCGACAGACCCGCTTCTAAAAAGCTCTGTGCAAAGGTAAATACTAACCCAATTCCGATTACCCCTTCGCTCGGAGTGTACATACTTGAGTCAAGGTACAATAAAGAGAAGGTCGAGCGAATAACTTAAAGGAAAAGACATATATCTTAATTACTCTTTCGTATATGTCTATCTCTATATGTATAAGCAGTCCCATCAACACCTCCTGTACCTACAACATCTAGTACATCAGTTGGCGAGGTGCACGGGGACGCACGGGAGTCTTTGACGGGCTTGCCCTAAAATATCAGTAAGGCATGAACCTTAAGACCACTTCTGATTCCAAGACATGACCTTGAAAGATCCACCTAGGCTGCAATGCAATGCTAGACATGGCATGTACATCCATTAAAGTAAAAATGAACAATGAAACTTGGAAAAAATATGTGGAGTCCTGAAATTTGGCTCATCCTGGGCAGAAATGTTGGATTGACTAGTGCAATGGCAGTGCTCGATGGCAGCACCCTAACTGGATAATATCCAAGCACAGTTCCTGACAAATTTAGACCAGCCCTTGCACGCTCTGCAAAATGGCAGTTTTTTAACCAATGGACAATTGGCCTAAGACTGTTTAATTATCATTCAACCACGTACCCTCATCAGTAAACTGTATAAAAAGCAAAACGAAGAACTGAATTTGGGTCCCCACACATACGACAGTCCACAACCTTCAAAAAGGAAAAAATCAAGACTACGCACAGTGGCCTCAGAAAACATATGGGGAAATAAATAAATTGACGTGCCCGCAGTTGACAACTAGTGCCACCAGTTGCTCTTCAGTGACCTGAACACCAAGAAAGATATAAGCAACTAACCTCTACATACAATTGCCAGTTTGCAAATAGATGAAAGTAAAAAAGACCGAAAGATTGTTTCACACAATACAACAACGGATAAACAACGAACAGCAGAAGCTAACATAAATATGGAGTTTAACAGGCTCCACAAGTTAAGTTTAGAAGCATTATAAAATACAAAAGGCTGCAGCAGCCAGGTGAAAAATAAATAAATAAGTACTGAATGTCAGATTAACCTTACAGTACACGGGAAAAAAGGTAGATGGAAAGTCCTCAGAAGCACCCTAAAGGCATAGTAGAACACAGACACAGGAGGCATAATCCTTACCAAAAAACAAAAATCAAACCTGCCCTTGTTGCACTATGTCTTCAAGGGAAGTGAAAATAGGAAGACTTTGTCCGAACATCTTAATAAAGCCTCGACTGATTAACTATTAACAGAGAAACTTGCATACAGAGAAGTTAGTGATCAATTGACATCTTACTAACTGTACAAATGTGTCACAAACTTAATATGACGTAGACTGCATTAAGGATTATGTGTTCTACAGACTATAGTACAAAGCAAAATCATGTATCTTTGCCATCAAAATAAAACAGGAAACTTCCAAATACAAGTTAATAACTCACCGATGAAGGAGAGATGGAGAGCGAAGTCAGCCACCTTTGGCATCGGCGTGACGGCCTTCAACTGGATGCCCAGCCTCTTGTGTCGGATAAGGCCGACTCGACGAGATTACAACCTGTCGTCAGCAACGAGCGACGAGCAACGGTGCGCTGAATGGGCCCAAATCGACGAGATAACCACAGCGCACCTGACGGGAGGGCCGACGAAGATGAGGGGCCACTACTACAGAAAACCACATTACAGACGGTTCAGAAACGTCATCACAGATGGTTTTCTGAACCGTCTGAAATTATGGGTCAGTGATAATCCAAGTTATCACAGACGGTTTTTGAACCGTCTGTGATTATGTGATATCACAGACGGTTTTTCATTAAAAACCGTCTGTGATTATCCGATATCACAGACGGTTTTGTACTAAAAACCGTATGTGATTATCGGATATCACAGACGGTTTTTTAAAAAAACCGTCTGTGATATCGGATAATCACAGACGGTTTTTAGTACAAAACCGTCAGTGATATCGGATAATCACAGACGGTTTTTAATGAAAAACCGTCTGTGATACTCCTCCCCCCAGCAGAATCTATTTCTGTTTATAGCTAGCCTCAGGAAATGCTATCCATGCCCTCTGAAACAAGCAGATAATCACAGACATAAACATATACAATTCACACATCTCATTTCATTTCAGATACATTTCACATCTCAATTCATTTCACAGACATAAAACATCCAATTGACAACGCACTTCATTTCACAAACATAAAGCATCCATTTCGCAAATCAATTCATTGAGTCGAAATAAAATATCCATTAACAAATACACAATTGTAAAAGATCTACACTGTATTTGCACTTAGAATTACAATAAAAAATCATTCTGGGCAGTGGAACTCTCCATCTGATCTTACGACTTTTGACCACAAAAACCAAATGAGCTCTCCTCGAATTTTTGCAAAATCCGGCTGTGTCAATGCAAATGTAGAGATGGACGCAGCCTGTCGATAGGAATATCAACGCGCGCATATATAAAACTGACATGTATGAAATAAATGTGGGAAGATTGACAAACCTTAGAATTAGTGATCTTGGTGGAATCGAGGAGTAGTCTCATATGGTGGCACACGTAGTATCCACACGTGTTGCCCGGCTCCTGCTGGTGGCACTGCAAAAAATATAATGTGTTAAATCAAGTGGCATTACTACTATGTGTTGTATATGATTAATTAATATGTAGCTAGCGAATACCCGAAACTTGCGATCATGTTTCAAGGCCTTGGCCCCTGTCGTCGAGTCACGTGTTTGTTGAACGTATGTGGCGAACGACCTTCGTTATTCGAAAAGGTTAGATTAGTTATTCGGAAGGAAAGAAAGAGTACAATGTACAATGTACGTACCTATCGAGTATTCGGGCGATAGCTGTGTACTTGGATTTGTTCTTACTTAGAGAATCAAGGTATATAGCCTTGTTCCATTTTGGTATAATTACAATTAAAATCCAATGGAAATTCTCATTGTATGGCATAAGAACAAATTCCTTATCTTGGTGAGCTAGCAGTGCTTTTGTAATATAGTCCTCGATGAAGGATGCATTCTCGATGATGGTATCAATGGCGACCAAGCGTGGGTCCAGGAAACCAATTTGTGATTTCGATGATCTAGCTTCGATCAGCATGAATCTATATATAACATAGGAAAGCAACAAATTGTGACATATATCGGTATTACGTGAACAGAGACTTTGATTGTACAGACTTACAGCGTCCAGCATCGAACGAGTGAGGCGTCGAGAGCGTTGAGCGTGAAAAGTTCAAATATATCGTCAAAGGTCACCGTGAAGACACAGTCCTGAGCTTCGTGCAAGAAATGTTCCGGCTTGAATTTGACAGCTATACCTGAGCGCCGTTCTGCCTCTGGCTTATTGGACTCTTCCATATACCAAAGGTGGAATCTTTGGCAACCAAGTCCTAGTTTTTGGAGCTCTTCCTGGACTACCATCGGCTGAGCTAGCATGAATTTGCGGGCCAATGGCATGGACGGGAAATCGTCATCATCCTTCGTCTTTGATTTGCCCTGGCCACTGCCTCGATTGTGGGTCGACTTTATGCTAGTCGACTGTAATGGTATAGACGGTGCAAGTTGCTCTGGCGAGAATAGCACCCGTGGAGATAGCACCGGTGCAGGTAGCTGTGGTTCGCACTGCCCGTGTGGAGATGGCACCAGTGCAAGTTGCTCTGGCGAGAATAGCACCCGTGGAGATAGCACCGGTGCAGGTAGCTGTGGTTCGCACTGCCCGTGTGGACATGGCACCAGTGCAAGTTGCTGTGGTTCGCACTGCACTTCTGGTCCTGCCACCGGTGAAGAAGCCTCCAGGGAGATGTCAGTTTTGGGCCACTGGATGAATGTTCCAATGGCCTGTCCTAAATTCACGATCTCGTCGTTGGGGGGCTTCGGTAGCGGGACCACCTCAAAATTGGCATACACACCATCCACATTAACTTTTGCAAAGCCTGGCGCTAAAGCTTGACCGTGCACCATGGCCCCGATACCAGACGAATATGCCTGGCCCCAAGCAGCGTACAAGGGAATGGAGCCATATCTCACTTGGAGCCTGCATGTCGTAGACTCCTACATAACGATACAAAATTAGCTACTCGAATAGGCCTACCAATGGAGCAAGCATTCGAGAGGTAATAATTATTACTAGGATGTCGTCCACAGGAAATTTGGACTGGGTTTGCGTCGGATTGGACGCGCAGCTACTCGGATGGTTGTGCGGGCTAGCTAGCACAGGAGCGGCGGTGGCGGCCTGCTGACTTTCTGTCTGTTTCCGCACCTCATCTCTGATTATATCAGCCATCGAATCCAGTATCTCCTCTTTAAGAGATGCCTTAAGCTCTTCTCGTAGCTGTGCGTCACGCTTGGCTTTGTTTCTCTTCCTGCGCCGATACATGTCGAAGTCATCTTGGAAACCATGTTTCCAAGGAACGTAAAGCCCAAGGCCTCTCGTACGGCCCGGGTGCTCCTTGTTTCCCAGGGCCACGGAGAGCATATCATTCTCCCTTGTTCCCTGGAATGATCCCAGGGTAGATTGAAAACTCAGCTCTTCCTGCAAGAGCACGACATGTCATTTCAATTCGTACGAAGTTGTGGAGTAATTACAAGCTACGTAGTTCGATCGATATCTTACCAGGCGCTCGGTCACTTGCTGGTCTGAAGGGTTTCGAAAGGTGATGTCCCCTGATGTCGTTGTAGATGACCTTGCTCTAATCCAATTTCGAGCGCGGTCGTCCGGGATATTGGAAAACGGCGGGGCGATGTCCTGTGCAGCTGCCAGCTCATCCTCCTTCATCCACTGCGCGATTTTACCCGCATACCCAGCTGTGCCAAGTCTGTGAGGGTGTGTATTTTTTGCCTGGAGGGCCTTGTGCGCCACACTTGTACTTTTGAAATCTTCGGTCGTTTTCATCGCCTTGAACTCTTCCCATTGTGGTTCCAGGAATGGGTATTTATGAACAGGCGTTTCGTCCGTCTCCACGTATTTCTTGACAAGCGTGCTCTTGAAGTTCTTCCATGCTTTGCACGCCGCTTTGTAGGTTTCTTGTTGCACAGCGTCCAGGTGTTCTTCTGGGAACTCGAACGATGCCGAAATTTCGGTCCACAGCTCACGTTTCCGAGTGTCAGGCACGTTCTTCCACGAATTGTATGTGATCTCAATTCGTTCTCGTGCAACTACTCCGACCATGGTTCGGAATGCGTTTACTGCTTTTTGAGGAAGGATAGGGACTCCAGATGCATTCACCGCTGTGATGATCTGTCGGCCCTCAGGCTTCTTTGATAGCCCTCTTCCTTGGCGTCTTGATGTTGGAGCGGACGCCTCCGGCGATGATGTTGAAGAATGCGCGGGTGACATGTTGCTCATTTTGTGGGTCTATTAAGATAAGATGAGAAAGTAATCATATTGAATTGCAAGACAAGAGAGGAGTAGAGGGGAGGGGGAGAAGGGAGGGGGTGATATGGACATAGAGAGGGGGTGATGTGCCTATCTTACCAATGTACCAATGTATCAAGCCCTTCTTTTTCCCGCAAAATTCAAGTCAATTTTATTACAAAAGTGCAAAAAAAAGACATTCCAGATTCTTCGGTGAGCAGCCGACATAGCCGACTTCTTCGGTGAGCGACTATGCATCTGCTTCTTCCCACTCCTTCTCTTCATCTCTGGTCTCCGGATCACGTACGCCAGTAGCGATGATTCATCTAACTGAATCATCGCTACTGGCGTACGTGATCCAGAGATCAGAGATGAAGAGAAGGAGTGGGAAGAAGCAGATGGATAGTCGCTCACCGAAGAAGTCGGCTATATCGGCTGCTCACCGGAGAATCTGCGAATTTGTTTTTTTTTGAACTTCTGTACTAAAATTTCCTTGAATTTTGTAATACTATTACTACAAGGTCTCTAAACAAAGTGCCTATCCTAGCACCTACTTTAGTTGCTAAAACTATAAACCAAATAGCAAAGTCCCTAAACAAAGGTCTATGAAGCAAATGACACAAACTAGTGTATCCGGTTCATTGAACGGGAACACTATAGTATGTCACTTGCTTCATTTGCTGTTTTTTGTCTAGATACATGGTGCATTTGGGTGGAAAGATCAACTGTTTCGTCAGGCGCATGACTGCCAATTCGAAGCATAGCATAGCATCCGAGGCACATCCGAGGCCTGCTGCTGTGTCTTGAGGAATGCCAAGAGCTGGTATTCAGATGGGTTATGAGAATAAGATTCATAATTTATAGTTTGAGGAATGCCACATCTGAAGACCAGCGCTTTGCATTCTTCAAGACACAGCTGCAGGTCTTGGATGTGCCTCGGATGCTACGCTATGCTTCAAATTGGCAGTCATGAGCCTGACGACACAATGTATTTCTTTCCACCCAAATGGTCAATGTATCTTTTGCAATAATCGCAAGATTTCTTTATCCGGATACACTAGAAAGAGATTTGGAGAGGAGTAGAGGGAAGGGGGAGAAGGGAGGAGAGGAGTAGAGGGAAGGGGGACCCAAATGATTTCAAACTATATACTATGTACTATATACTATATACTATATACTATATACTAACACAACAAGCAATATGTACCAATGTAAACTAAGCAACTGCAGTAAACAATGTACCAATGTAGTATGTACCAAATAGCAAACTAATTAAGCTACTGCAGTAAACAATGTAACAATGTAATATGTACCAAATAGCAAACTAATTAAGCTACTGCAGTAAACAATGTACCAATATAATATGTACTAAGCATCAAGCATCAACCCTAAACACTAACAGTAAGCATGAAGCATCAACCCTAAATATGTACTAAGCAACTAACCATAACAGTATGAAGCATCAAGCATCAACCCTAAACACTAACAGTAAGCATGAAGCATCAACCCTAAATATGTACTAAGCAACTAACCATAACAGTATGAAGCATCAAGCATCAACCCTAAACACTAACAGTAAGCATGAAGCATCAACCCTAAATATGTACTAAGCAACTAACCATAACAGTATGAAGCATCAAGCATCAACCCTAAACACTAACAGTAAGCATGAAGCTCGGGGAGGGATTTAATGACCTTACGGTTTTGGTGACCTTAGGGACGCAGGAGGAGGAGGCGGCGGCGACGGAGGAGGAGGAGGAGGAGGAGGCGGCGACGACGACGGAGGAGCAGGCGACGGGCTCGGGGAGGCGACGGAGGAGGAGGAGGCGGCGGCGACGGAGGAGGAGGAGGCGACGGGCTCGGGGAGGCGGCGACGGAGGAGGAGGAGGCTGTGGCGACGTTTTCGTCCGGGGAGGCAGCCGGCGAGGGCTGGGGGAGGCAGCCGGCGAGGGCTCGGGGAGGCGGCGGCGACGACGGGCTCGGGATTTAGATCTAATCGAATAACTGCAGCGCACACGGAAAACCCTAGCGAGAGGGTATATATAGGAAGATTATCACAGACGGTTCTAAACTTAGAACCGTCTGTGATAACATATCACAGACGGTTTTGAGTTAAAAACCGTCTGTGATAGTTTACTATCACAGACGGTTCTAAACTTAGAACCGTCTGTGATATGTTATCACAGACGGTTCTAAATTTAGAACCGTCTGTGATAAGCCTTTGCCGGCTGTTGCAATTAAGACAACACCAATAACTACACAGCTGCATTCATATCAACTACCAAACAGCTGCATTCATATACAACACCAACCAGCTGCATTCACACAGTGTATTTCTTGATACATTTTGTCATTCTCAAATACATCACACATATACATTTTCACATATACATCTCAAAATTGACTACATCACACATTTTCACATATACATCTCAAAATTGACTACATCACACATTTTCACATATACATCTCAAAATTGACTACATCACATATTTCCACATATACATCTCAAAATTGACTACATCACACATTTCCACATATACATCTCAAAATTGACTACATCACACATTTTCACATATACATCTCAAAATTGACTACATCACACATTTCCACATATACATCTCAAAATTGACTACATCACACATTTTCACATATACATCTCAAAATTGTCACACATTTTCACATATACATTCTTATTGTACTTGCTTATTTCCTTTAAAAATTAGCCCTTCATCATGATCAATGCGTACGTAACTAGTTTCGTCACGTTGTTCATCGTCGACCCTTATGCCATTTCCAAAAGGAGGTAACTCGTCAAATTGATTGTATTCCTCCTCGTCCACTACATTCTCCACTCCGACAATTCTCCTTTTTCCATGAAGAACTACATGGCGTTTCTTATTTGCCGGGTCGGTTACATAGAAAACTTGAACAACTTGATTGACGAGTACGAATGGTTCATCTTTGTACCCGACACGTTGGAGGTCCACGGTCGTGACACCGTACTTGTCAACCTTTACCTGTGGGAGATGCACCCAACGGCAGCGAAATAAGGGGATCTTGAAAACCACATAGTCGAGCTCCCAAATCTCTTTTATGAAGCCATAGTACGAGTTTCTCGACCCATCGGTACTGAATGCATCTATGCGGACACCGCTGTTCTGGTTAGTGCTCTTGACATCCTGAGACTGGGTATAGAATGTGTACCCATTTATGTCATATCCTTGCCATGTCACAACTGTAAATGTCGGCCCTTTTGCCAACCATGTCAGCGTCTTACTCGGCGAGCTCCTAGCGATTTGCTCCTTCAACCATTGGTTGAACCGACGGTTGTGTTGCCTCATGATCCAAACATCCGGCCGCTCCGGATTCTGTTGCCGAAGCACACCCTTGTGCTGGTCCACATAAGGCGCCACTTCAGTCATGTGTTGCAACGCCGTGAAATGGGCTTGAGTATACATGTCCATATCTGGAGTGATTGCTTTCCTTCCGATAGTTCCGAGACCCTTCAGCCTCCCCTCATGACGAGATTGAGGGACACCTATCGGCTGAATCTGAGCCATATAATCGACACAAAACTCAATGACCTCTTCGCTTGCATAACCTTCGACGATGCCGCCCTCCGGCCGAGAACGATTCCGTACGTAGGACTTGAGAATTCCCATGAACCTCTCAAATGGGTACATGCTACGTAGGAATATGGGCCCGCACATTTTTATCTCCCACACAACGTGAACAATGAGATGGACCATGATATCGAAAAACGAAGGAGGGAAATACATTTCAAGGTGACATAGAGTCATCACCACCTCGTCCTGCAGAGCATCTAGTCCTTCGGGATTGATGACCTTCTTAGCAATTGTGTTAAAGAAATAACATAGCCTCATGATTGTCTCTCGGACTTTGATCGGCAAAATATTTCTAATTGCAATAGGGAGCATCTGTGTCATCAGCACATGACAATCATGAGACTTCATGCCATTTAACTTCAAATCTTGCATCGAAACAAGTTTCTTCACGTTGCCGGAGTAACCAGACGGAACTTTGACACCATGCAAGCACTGGCACAGTTCTGTTTTCTCAGCCTTGCAAGCACTACATATATACCGGCCACATTTATTATATTGAGACTTAATTTCCTAGCTCAATTCATATTACAAACACAATAGCTATTATATAACCAACAATTTTGCAAATTAATTAACCATCTTCAATAACCACTCATGGATTACATACACCTAAATTGTAATGCAATTAAAAATAAATAAATTTCATTACTAACCATATCTACAGCAACCAGGAAAGTCTGAATCTTAATTCAAAGCTCAATCTCTGCCTCTTCCCACCAAATTAACTGGCCTGAAATCGCTCTAGCTTCCTCCCGAGTGAAAAAGTGCGCAGCAGTGGCTAGATCTGGATCGAAATGAAGACGATGCGGTCTGAGCAGCGCAATAAATGCCGTAGTCATTATCACAGACGGTTTTTAACTAAAAACCGTCTGTGATAATAAATTATCACAGGCGGTTTTTTTATAAAAAACCGTCTGTGATAAGCTTCGTTCCAGAACGCTTCGCGCGTGTTTCGATGCCAGAACGCTTCGTGTTTCGATCGTCTAATTAACGTCTCTCGATCATTATACGAAGCGCCTATATCATTCATGTTTGGGTATACGAACCGTTTGTGCTAAAGGTTAAATATGCGCTCCTAATCCAGGTCTCTAGCTAGCTTCTACGTACGTACAATACAATATACAATTAATACAACATGGCTTCTACTACTGTTCTTGTGATCATCTCCTTCCTCTCATCTGTTCATCACGAATTGTTCGGCCGGAACCTTACACAGGCGGCCAGCAATTTGCATCTGGAGCAGCTTCTCCGCACCCGCCCTGCTCTCCTTCCCCGACTTTCTTGCATCCGTCAGCTTGACCTGATCCTCCGCCGTCGACGGAGGCGTCTCGCTGCCGCTCAAGAAAGGGAAACAGCCCTCAACCTGGTTCTTCTCCACAATGTGCGCAATGCGGAAGAAGCTCTACACGCATTGCAGAGACTGATGGATAGCCTTGCCGATCAAGCAGAAACGACAGATTCTGAGGAATCTTTTCATGCTATCCTGTACGACATTATGGATGCTGCTGATCATTTGCCCAGGCTGCACGAGGAAGTGCTGAGGACAAGGGCAATCTTAACGGCGTTCGAGAATTTAGCGGCTGATCCTCCAAGTCCCCAAGTTGAAGAAGAAGCTTACGAAGCCCAAAAGAATACAATCTGGGAAACTCTTTACCTGTGCGACTTTTGTAATAAATTTGCCTCTAATTGAAATTAATAAATTTGCCTTTAATTTGTGACCTCTTGTCTCAGTAGTTCTGTAGTTAAGTTATTAGAAGCAATGTGTACTTATATATTAACCTCTGATCTAGAATATGACAGACAAAGGGACATCACAGCCGGTTCTTGTGAAAAACCGTCTGTGAACATTCCCAGACGGTTCTTAACAACAACCGGCTGTGATAGTCGACACAACACAGACGGTTTTTAATAAAAACCGTCTGTGATATTCCAGTATAACAGACGGTTCAGAAGTAAGAACCGTCTGTGATACTCCTTTTTCCCGCCACAAATACCACAGACGGCCTTCAAATTAAAACCGTCTGTAATAGTGTACATTACAGACGGTTTCACAA